>OU452198.1:16110000-18668947 GCA_911728435.2 Apoderus coryli | reverse complement strand
TTTCTCTAAAAGAATTTTATTCCTATGAGATATGCTACCTGTCCACCCTTAATGGAATACCCGGTATATCGCGTTCATAAGGATAGAATTGATTAGGTACCTGTATTTCAAGGTTCATGGTCAATTCCTTGTAAGGGGGTATGCCATGTTGAATTGCTCGATACGTTTGACAATCAGTCATTGTCGATTCGAAGAATCTGTGCAAGTCAAATATTTATTTTTAACTTAATGAATGACATAATTGACTCTCCCCATCTGCTGGCGCAAATAAATATTCGTGGTGAACAATATAACTCTCGGGACTATTATTTGTTTGAGCATCAGTTGATGCAACTTGCAGATTGACAAAGTTTTATGGCATACATAGAGAATTGAATTTTTTAATGAATTTATTTAAAGTTGGGTTGAGGAGTAGTTACATGGATGATAGATTTGCCGAACATTAACGGTTTGTTATTGGTCTTCCTTTTTTGTAATTCTTAGCTGTAGGTTCCTTCTTTTAATTTAATTTATATAGTAATTTCGTTCTAAATTAGCATTGTTTTAGTTTTAATATTCATAATTGTATATAAAATTTAAGCTGAAATTTATAACAGAAAATTGTCTTGTTATTTGACGTAAACCTGTTAGGCAATAGAGAATTATTATTAAAATAAAAATGTGGTTATGGAATTAACAATTCAATAATTGACTGAAACATTTTGTTGTAATTCAAGAATTGTTTACAGTTGGTTAAAAAAAGTTCTAAAATATCAGACAGAAAAAATAAATTAATACAGTCACGAACCTGTTCCATAAATATGTCAACAATCTGATTGATATCAGCCAAGGGTTCCTCATCAGCAACCAACATGGAAGCAAAAGCTGCACCCTGTTCTGGATTAGTACGCATCACTTGACGAAGGAGAAATATGTAATCGGGTGTATATGATACTTTTTTTGCATATAGAACAATCTTTTGGAATTGACCAGTTTCAGCAAAGCTCTGAAATAATAATTTATAAACACAGCTTAACACTAATTTTTTATTTTTTGAAAATTATATAGTTTTTACCTGTATTACTTTTGATGGTACATTAGCTCTTAAATAAACTGATAAAGCCAGAGTTGGATCAGCTTGTTTAACTAGATCACCAAGTTCCTCTGAACATTCCAACTTTTCTTCTTTTAACCATTTTTCTAACAACTGCTTTCGCCCTTGAAGTAACACAGGTTTGCAAAGTTCTAGAGATTCGTACCTGAAATTTACAATTTTGCATTAGCTCATAAACGTGCGTAAATGTTAGTGGGGATATTTTGATTCATCCAGATAGTTATCATCCGCCCTTAAATTTCCATTTAGATAGGATCACTTTTCAGAATGACTCGGGACCTCAACCTCAGGGCTTCTTTTATGATTTCAAATCAGTTGATTACAATTTGTTGTCAGAGGTATGGGTATGTTCCGTGGGATCTTGTATTGATCGGGGGCGTGAGGGAGATGTGCGATACATTCTACGATATCCTTTACTCTTACATCGATGCATTCGTTCCAAAAAAAAAAAAAGTATCGAACGGAAAGTTCCCAGGGTGGTTTTCTCCTCACCTAAGGAGCAGCACCTACCAGAAGAAGATTGAACATAAGAAATTCAAATCCACTGGCGACGAGTAAAGAGCGTTACCGAGCTTTCATAGGTGACACTGAGTATAATTTACAGCATAATTCAAGGACATTTTGGAAATAATAAACGAAAAGTGAGTAACGTGTTTTCTACGGAAATGTTCTGAAATGACCAACGAGTAGTTTTTTGCTGAGTATTTTGCGTCCATTTATTCCGATCGTGACTTTGACTAGGCGGGTCTGCCGTCATGTTCTGCACCAAATGCCATTTCAACTTGTGAGATCGATTTCAGATGTATACACGGGTTTGGCTGCTTTGGATGTGAATAAGAGATCAGGCCCAGACGAAATCCCAACAATTTTTCATCGTAATTGTGCATTTATTTTGGCCAGGCCGCTTCATCTGATTTTTTGCAAATCATTGAGTACTGGAGTCTTTCCGGATTATTGGAAGTCTAGCTTCGTAACACCACTTTTTAAGAAGGGAGATAAATCTGATGTTTCAAACTATCGCCCGGTTTCTATCCTTAGTGCTATACCCAAACTCTTCGAAAACTTCATTACTACAAATTTAGCATCAGTTTTCAAGTTGGACACGACAAGAATGGATTTTTGTCCGGCAGATCTGTGGAGCTTAATCTTCTGGCCGTCGTAGACTATTTGACTACGGCGTTGGAGGAGGGTTGTCAGGTTCATACTGTGTATACTGTCTTCTCCAAGGCGTTCGATAGGATTAGTTAGGTACTGGTGGCAAAGCTTGCCGCGTACGGTGTTGGAGAACCGTTGTTGCAAGGGCTTACTAGGTACTTGTCTGGTCGTACACAGATCGTACACATATGTGGTTTTAGGTCTTCTGATATTCATGTGACATCTGGTGTTCAGATCTCGGGTTCTGACATTATTAGATGGAGCAATTTTTTGTGGTGTGAGGCGAACGGCACGGATCTGAATATATCTAAATTTAAGAATTGCTTGTTACATACAGCAACAAGACTTTAAGTTATGTTGGAAATTTGTTTCACACCACCATGCTTCCACCAGACGGCCGTTTCGTCGATCCACGACTCATCAGTGGTGATCGGCAGGCAGTGTGACCCAATATATATATCTAAATGTTTCGTTATAAATTTTAATAGATCAATGATGCCTATAGATTATAATTACAGTATTTATGGCTCTGAATTGAGCTCGGTTGACACAGTCAGAGATCTTGGTGTCCTGATGGATAGTTCCCTATTCTTTTGCTCCTCACATTACTGACATCACTAATAAAGCATTTAGAATGCTGGGATTTCAGAGACGAAGTACTGCCGACTTCAGCGGCATGAATTCGTTTAAGTGTTTGTATTCCTCATTGGTTAGACCACATCTGGAGTACGCCTCCGCATTGTGGAACCCTTCTTATCGCTGTCATATTCACAGTTTAGAGAAAGTACAAATTGTACAGATTGTAGGTGCTGGCAGACGATGACCGCACTGCCAGCACCTACGACTATGTAGTCCATTACTACTTAGCATAGTCTACCAACTCGGCTAAGGTCCACCCATCCAATCACTCTCCGCGCCATCAGGTACTTGACTACCGTGATCGCACCGACAGGTGTTTGAACATGTGGGCATCTCCCTAGGGGAATGTTAAGTGGAGAATTCATGCAAAAATAAAATTCGAATCGCAAACAAGATTAGCGCAGACGAGCAAGCCCAGGAGGCAAGCTACTCCAAAACTATGACTATATAAATATAACGCACGCAATACAATTGGAAAATTGTATGTTTCCCTTAATTCATTCCCTTGGTATGGTCGAAGTTATAACGCTAACAAATATTCTAATATAATAGAGACATACCTATTAAGTTGACCTTGATCTAATAGAATTCCAAAATACTGCAACAATGGACTATTTTGGCCTGCCTGTGTCGGTACTGCTTGAAACATTTGGATGGTTTGTGGTGTACGTAAAATACCTTTTGGTGCATTTGCAGCCACTTTAGCAGCTTCAGCATATTGTCCGTTTTGGAATAACAACTGGAATTTGCTAACAAACAGTTCTTCAGCACCTGCTAAGTTATTACGAATCGCCAAGCGAAGTGCCAAATCAGGATTATGGATGACACCGTTAACATAACGAATGAGATTGTCCTCGTCCACGCTGACAGACAGTACTTGACCGCGACGATTAACACCTTAAAATGTAAAAATACGTTTTCATCAAATCAGCCAACAATCAAAATTACCTAATTATTTTTTTTCTTCGATTTTTCTTGAGCCTTATTGTTTTGTTTTAATTTTTGTATTATAACCTGAAGAAGGCCACATTTTTACGTTGCCGAAACGCTGTTATAATTTTAAAAAAAATGGTTTTTGACGTTAAATATCATTCAGTTATTTAATTATTCATGTTTTGTTTGTGAGCCCCATCCCAAGAGTTTAAAGAGAAAAAAAAATAAAGTGAAAAAAATTACCTACATAATTATCGAAAAATTGTGATACAATAACGTGTGTCAAAATTGTGAAAATAATTTGGATATTTTAAATTAAGTTCAGCGTTTTAAATTATAGGACGCTAAAGCTGTCACGCTCAATAAAAAAATACACTTTATTGTTTGAGAGATGGGAAACCCAATAATAAGACAAAAAATAAATACAATATTCAAGCAATTAAACAATGCTTACAATAAACAAACTATCTATTATTATGAACAAAGTACCGAGCGCAACTAATGATCCGAACACAGATACAGCTGTATAAAACAGTATAGAATATATTGTGTCCAAGAAAACTTGATAAATTGAAACAAAGTGAAGTGAGATAATTGTCTGTTCTTCTAGTTTGTCAGTTTCAAAACCATGAGACGTTTTTTTCATGCATCAAAGAGTATCTTTCCAAATAGTATACAAGGTGTCCAGAAACTAATGGACCAAGCGAAAGCCACAAATTCTAGAGCAGATATCATGGCAATTCAACGTCAAATTTCTAATGCGAAATTGCTTCCGAAAGGAGTTATAGTTCTTAAAAGATGGCGGCTTAGCATAGGTTTTTTAAAGGCTAAAAGGCGCTTTAGCCATTGGAGTGAAATGTGACAAAATTATTTCCCTAAATAGAAGCATTCGTTAGCCATACACGGGTATCAACGGACATTTTTAATAAAAGCTTCTTTTTCACTAACTTATATATATATATTTCATTACGTAATCCCATCTTCTGTCTTTAAAACCCTATGAAAATTTTTGCTAGCAGATACGTCTTAGTGGAGATTACCATGCGCAAAAATATGCCTGCAAAGCGAAATATGATGATTTTCTAACTCTGTTTTTGAACTAACTATCCAATATTTCAGCTTCAAAATACTTCATTACCTAATCCCATCTTTACTCTTTAATACCCTATCAAAATTTTTGCTACCAGATACGTATTAGTGGATATTACCATGCGCAAAAATATGTCTGCAAACGATTGTATCAAACGCCCCTCTTAAATGCATTTAGTATATATGAAGATCCTCTTCTGTATCAGCTAGGACAACATCGTCATCCGCATATTGAAGCTCAATGAATGATGTGGATACGATCATCCGTCCCAGCATGCAGTCTACGTAGGTTGGAAGAGTCCGCTGCCATCAAAACTGTAGACGATCCTTATTCCCTGCGACAGTTAATTCTTAACAAGTTGAATGACCGTTCCCACAAACATCGAAAACAAAATCGGTTCAACGACACAACCCTGCTTAACGCCAGTTGTTATTGAAAAGAGCTCTCCCAGTCCGCTGCAGTTGAGAACTGCTACTTTCATATTATCGTGAAGGAGTCGAAGTATCCGCATACATTTCTGGGGACATCCGTTGAGCTTCAAGATCCTCCACAGAGCCTCACGGTTAACGGAGTCGAACCTCTTGACAAAGTTCTTCGTTCTACTTCAGACCATTTGAAAGAGAGACGAGTTGAGGTCATTGTGCCAGGTAACAAAAACTTATGAAGTCCGGCGTTTCGTATTCGAGGAGGCCATCATTAGTTTAATTTCTGTAATACGACCCTGTTATTTTTATGGCAAAATTTAAAGCCCTTTTTAATTCTGAATTATATGATTACACCCGTAATTGCTTAAACACGTGTTTAGCTTGTTGTAGCTATTGTTTAAAATTCTTTCCTGAATACAGCTCTGAACGCCACCAAAAGTATCTATTATTTTATTATTATTATTAGTTCAGACAGTAAGCGGTGAAACCGATGAGACTGTCGCCCGATTTGTAAAAGATAAAATAAAAAACATAAAACTCGGCTCAGCGTATAAAAAACACAACGATTTACTATAACGAGTAGTGGACCATGTAGCTGCCCCGATCTTTAAGCGTAATGTCCAGTCTGTTCTTAAAACTATTCACTGTTGGCGCTGATACAACCTCCTTCGACATATCATTCCACGCATATACCACTATATTTGATAGAAAGTTTCTTCGAGCGAGCTTGGCGCATCTTTCTTTGCACAATTTCTTGCTGTTACCACGTAGGCTCGGATTTCTATTAAGATGAAAGAGATCCAAGTTTATTGTGTAATGTCCGCTAAGAACCTTATACGTCTGTATCAAGTCCCCACGACGACGCCTTTCTTGAAGCGTTGTTAAGTTCAAAGCTCTTAGCCGATCTTCATATGGCAGGTGGCACAGCACTTGTGGAAGCTTGGTAAATCTTCTCTGAACTCTCTCCAAAGCCTCAATATCCTTAACAAAATAAGGAGACCACACACTATTGGCATATTCCAGGCTCGGCCTGACAAACGACTTGTACAGCTTCAGAACCATGTCATTGGACCTTGATCTAAATGCTCTCTGGATCAAATACCACAATTTGTTGGCCTTCTTCACTACCGCCGAGACATGGATTTCCCATTTTAAATCATTGGTTATAATCACGCCGAGATCCTTTTGCTGGAGAGTTGGTCTTAATTCGTGTCCACCAAGGGTGTAGGATATTTCGGGGTTATTTGGTCCCAAATGGAGGACTGTACATTTATCCAAATTCAAACTCATCAGCCAAGTTGATGACCAAGTCATCACTCTGTCGAGATCGGTCTGGAACACCTCAGCACTCTGCAGCGGATCACAAAACAGTTTATAGTCATCAGCAAAGAAACTTGCATTTGCATTTATATTTCCCGTCAGATCCGATATGTAAACCAGGAACAACAGCGAGCCCAACACCGAACCCTGAGGCACCCCGCTGTGGACTGGCAGTCTACGCGAAATCGAACCATTCGCCCTAACCCGGAAACTTCTTCCTTTAAGGAAACCCTCAATCCATCGCAGGAGTTCTCCGCGAATATAATGTTCCAGCTTCAATAGCAGACGAGCGAATGGCACCTTATCAAATGCCTTCTCAAAGTCCAGGTACACCACATCAGTAGGCTGACCATCATCGTTCTGTTTGGTCCACAAGTTAAGACATTCCAGCAGATTTGACTCCACTGATCTTCCCGGCATAAATCCATGTTGTTGGTTAGGAATAACGTTTGACTGCAGTAAAAATGGAGTCATTGCCTTCGTAATAATTTTCTCCGTGCATTTACACAGGGCACAAGTCCAACTAATTGGTCTATAATTTTCAGCATTGTATTTGTTCCCTTTCTTATAAATTGGTATGACTATTGCATTCGACCACCCATCTGGCAGGGTTCCGGTGTTAAAACAATTCTGCATTGCTCTTGTTAAAGGTTGCAGCAGTGGTTCAATACACCTCTGGAGGAAAACCGGTGGGATCTCGTCCGGACGTCGTTGTTTGTAAAATTGACAGTTGTCATTGATTGTGGGTTCCGGGTGTTTTGCGGTAGTGTAGGCATGTTACCGGTCACTTCCCTGGTGAAAACACTGCTTAACTGATCAGCAAACGTATCAGCGATTTCCATTGAACTTGTTATCATTTCGTTGGTAACGTTACTTCTCAGTGAAAAGGTTGCAACATTTGAGTTCAACGATCTTCGTATGTATGCATAAAATTTTTTGTCCGAACCACTTGCCAGCCCATTTTCATATTTAGTTCTTGCATCTGCTATCATTGTTTTGAGTTTATTGTTTTGTGTTCTATACAGCACGTAGTTTTCATTAGTTCTCAATTTTGAGTACTTTTCCCACAAATTTCTCTTCCTTCGTATTTCCCTAAAAATACCACTGGAGATCCATGGCTTCTGTGTGTTGACTTTTGGACGACAAACTGGTATATATTTTTGAGTTGCGTCGCTAATTATTAGGCGGCATGCTTCAATGTCGTGAACACCACACAAATTGTCCGACAAGAAAGAATTTATAGGTGTGTAGTCGGCCACCCAGAAGTTTCTCTTTACTACAGATTTAGTTACCTCATTCGCTGTTGTCAGTTGAGCGTGAGCATGGATAACGACATGGTCGCTCAACCCAAGTGGCGGATACTGAGAAATTTTGTGTATGAGTTTCTTATCAGAAACCATCAACAAATCCAGCAGCGAGGATTGTTCATTTCTGTTTCGTGTGTTGAAGTCAATCATCTGTGCAAGGTGACAATTCTTAAAAAAATCCAGAAAATCAGCAGCGGCAGGATTGTTGCGTGTCAAGCTCAAACTATTCCATGCGATTTCGGGAAAGTTGAAATCGCCAAAGACAAATGTAGGTACGTTCGAAGACACAAAAACCTTCATGGTCTCTATAAGGCTTTGGCTTTCGAAGACACATACAGACTTTGGGCGGTATATAACAGACAACTGGAGCGAGACGCCGCCAATCGAAACACAAAGCCACAGCGACTCTATTGCTGGCAACTGTTGGTGCCTATCGATAACAGAGTAATGTATGTTATGACCGGCAACTTCGTTTTTAACGTAGATACATACTCCTCCGCCTTTTCGGTCATTTCGATCATGACGCACCATACTATAACCGTCCATCGCTACCAGTCCGTCGTTAATCTCATCGGTAAGCCATGTCTCAGTAAAGAGTATGAAAGTAGGATCATACTTAGTAACCTCGATCTTCATCTCATCTGCCTTAGTCATTTTTGAATTCAGATTTGTGTAATAAAACGATACATCTAAAATTGAAGGCTGCATGGTGCTGTTTTTTTGTGTTTCAGGTATTACTTCAAGTTTTTTGAGAGTTTGGAAACTATTGTCGGCACACCCCTTATTTATTTTATTTTAATTTCACCCTCGCCATTGGATTTTCTATTCTCAAATTCGCTCAAGATACTCCTTAGATACTCCCTCTGAGTTTGCGTTTGATCGTATTTTAACTACTGGGGAATGATATATCAGTATAAAAGTGAATAAAGCAAAAAATATCCAACAACATATTTTTATGTCAGAAATTATTATGTAAGAGCATGGAAAAAATTATAACGAAAGATATTACTGGCTTTGCGCTCGAGAACAATATAATTCCAGCGGTGGAGCATGGTTTTCTTCCGGGAAAGTAGACAGAAACCAACTTGTTGACTTGTGTCAACGACTGGACATCAATTAACGATAACAATGAACCAATAGATGTTGTTTACCTGGATTTTGAGAAGGCATTTGATACGGTTTCGTTTCGTAGACTGCTGCGCAAGCTGAATTGCTGTGGTCTGGGTGGTGATCTGCTTGTGTGGATAGAAAAATTTCTGACTGAGCGAAAGTTCATGGTCAGGAACGGAGGATCTTACTCGCAATCCTTTGATGTCCTTAGCGGAGTTCCTCAGGGGTCGGTGTTGGGACCACTCTTGTTCGCCTTATATATCAGTGATCTGGCATCTTTTGTACGGTCCAAGATACAGTTTTATGCAGATGATGCCAAGATTTATTGCAATCCTGTTACGCAATATGAGGATGCGGTGAGAGATTTACGGGCCGTGGAGGCGTGACTGGCTGATGACGTTGAATATTGGAAAGTGTTCGGTTATGCACATCGGAAAGAGTAACACGCGTGTCGCGCCTGTTATAAATGGTCAGACCCTCACCGAGGTTGCAGAACAAAAAGACTTGGGTGTTGTCATCTCTGAGGATCTCAAATGGGAAAAGCAAGTTATGAGGGTCGTCAAGAGAGCAAATTCAATGACTTACCTGATACAACGTGCATTTAATGACCACTCCCCGCTATGATTGTAAAATTGTACAAGTGTTACATACGACCAATTCTGGAGTACGCTCAGTCGGTGTGGAGCCCTTATTATGTGAAAGACATAGAACTCTTAGAACGTGTGCAAAGAAGAATAAGGAAAATCGCACCAGAATTGAGGAATTTACCATATGAGGATCGCCTTACTAGAATGAACTTAACAACACTGGCTGCTCGTAAACTTCGTGGCGACTGGATACAGAGTTATAAAATTGTAAATAACTACTATAACACACCACTTAATATGTTTCATGTTAACGACAGAAGAGAATTGAGAAGTCACTCTAAAAAACTTTCTAAAGAGAGATGTGCGCGAATGTGTAGGAAGAATTTCTTGACGAACAGAGTGGTGTATATGTGGAACGGTCTTAATGAGGACACAGTGAGTGCGCCATCGGTCAATGCGTTTAAGAATCGTTTGGATTGTGAACTGGAAAATGGTGCTGCGACAATTACTCACTACTTTTAAAATTCTTATCCGTAATAAATTGGTCTAAAAGTAGTTTTATCGGGAAACCGCTCACTACTTTAACTAATAATAATAATAAATATAACCATACTTATAAATTCGTATTACTTACGTCGGACTTCATAAAAGTGTTGTCACCATTACATTGAATAGAGCAGAAAAGTGGCAATACAAAAGTGCAATTTATTATGGTATCCGTTAACAAATAAAGCCAGGAAAAAAATAAAACGTTTTTGAAAAAGTTAGATTTTTTCCAAACTACTCAAAATTTTAAAACTTTCCATGCGGCATAATAATGCGCAACTTTTCTCTAATTTAATCAACTCCTATTCTCTTACAGTTTACGATATTGTCACACCCGGTATATTGTAATAAGAAAATTGGAACGTGTATTCCAACGATTAAGAGAGGCTAATCTTACCCTAAAACCAGCTAAGTGCGAATACTTCAAACAGGAACTACGTGTCCTGGGGTACAAGGTAACACCAGAGGGTCTACTTCCAGACGATAGCAAAATAGAGGCTATTAGAGATTTTCCTACGCCGAAAAAAGTAAAGGACACACAACCATTCCTAGGATTGTGTAATTTTTATAGAAAATTTGTTAAAAACTACTCCACAATAGCCAGACCACTACATGAACTGACAAAGAAGAGCGTCAAATTCCACTGGGGAAATAACGAAAAAAGCGCGTTTGAAAACCTTAAAGAAGCATTAATAACGTCCCCCGTATTACAACATTTTAACCCAGAAAAAGAGACCATAGTTCATGTAGATGCCAGCAAAGTAGGAATAGGAGGTGTTCTGCTCCAAGAAGACGAAAGTGGGACTCCACACCCTATCGCTTATTGCAGTCGTAGGTTAAACAAGAATTATTCCATTTCAGAAATAGAGGGACTTGCAGTGATATGGATTTTAAGTTACATGAGACACTTAATTTACGGGCGAAAAGTAACAATTATTACAGATCATAGCGCGCTATGTTGGTTTAAAACCGTGAAAAACAATCCCCGACTAACAAGATGGGCTTTAAAACTATCTGAATTTGACTATACGATAAAACATAGAAGAGGCTGCGAGAATAAAGATGCAGATTGTTTATCAAGATACCCCGTAGATAGTAAAAATTTTTCCAATAAAAATAAATATGATACCGAAGAAGTCCCAACATTTTTAATATACCAAACTGATTTAGAAAAACCGACAACAAATAAGATAGACGAGAGCAAATGTTTAATTTTATCCCCAGAGGAAATAATGGAACTGCAAAAGAAAGAGGAGAATATTAAAACGCTGATAGACGCGTTCGAAGAAAATGGCAATATTTCAAGGAAGTTAAAGAAAACTGTATCCCAATATAAGATTGATAACGGCGTACTATATAAAATAAATAACTCTGCTGAAGGTCAAAGAGAATTATTAGTCATTCCAAAAGACCTGAGAGCAGAAATTCTATTGCAAATGCATTGCGAACCAATGGGTGGACATTTAGGCTTAACAAAAACTTTGTACAAAATAAAAAACCGTTTTTACTGGAACACCCTGTATAAGGACGTAGCACGTTTTGTACGGTCGTGCGTAGATTGCCAGAGAAGAAAGAAAGGATTAGGTACAAAGCTAGCAGGCACTTTGCAGCCCATAGAAATCGGTTTACCGTTTCAAAAAATTGGCATAGACTTGTTAGGGCCATTCAGAAAAAGCAGCGACAATAAAACAATGATAGTTGTAGTCACGGACTACGCCACCCGTTACGGAGATGCGGCAGCATTACCAAATGGCAAGGCCGGCCCTGTAGCGAAATTCCTTTTAAATAATATTATAACAAGACACGGGGCTCCACAATTTATGGTAAGCGATAGGGGCAAAACTTTTCAATCTGAGATGGTACAGGAACTGCTAAGTTTGAAGGGTACAGTTAGCAAATTTACAACAGCATATCACCCCAGCTGCAATGGGCTGACGGAGAGATTTAATAAAACCTTGGCAGACATGTTAGCTATATATACAAATACAAACCAGGCAGACTGGTCAAAGTACATCTCACTTGTAGTTTTTGCATACAACACGTCAATACAGGAAACAACACGGTTTTCACCATTTGTATTGGTATACGGACGCCCGCCAGTATTACCTACGGAGGGTTTCTAAAAAATCAACAATTCTAATAATTAAAAATTCGTACTTACATTACAATCATTTTTGGCAACACAGCTGATATTTCGTTCGTGTAAATAAAATGATTAAAATTATAAATATTTGATATAGCTACTAATAATATTAATTCGCGTTAAAATAAACTATAAATCTTAAGTCGCTATACCCAACGGGGGGAATTAGCGCTTCTAGGACCCGAAGTTTGGAGAGAAGACCTGGTTTTTCCTGTTGCGTTAAAATTTATAACCTTTGGTTATCTCCACTCTTTCGAATATGCAATTTTCTATTCTTAGCATCGGTCGAACCGTTTATTGTTGACTTTGCAATTTGTCTATTAGGTACAATACCGATGCTAAAGTCATGACTTGTATAAACTTTGATGAACTTTTATAAATTATTAAATCAGCGTAAAATAGCTAGTTTGACCGGATGCAATATTTTTATTACAATATACCGGGTGTGACAATATCCTAATAATAATAATAATAATAATAGCTTTATTGCCCAACAGACGATATTCCATTTACAGGACAATCCAAAACAAACAATACATAATATATAACAACTATTGTAAATAGCACGATTAGAAATATACACAAAAAAACTGATAAATTGATTAAACTAGATGAATACTACATAAAGAAAAAATAAGAACAAACAAAATACTGAACCACTAAACATTACTGTGTGCTCATTACACATTTTGCATTTTGCAGTAAACTATTCAATGAAGAAAAGTGTATGTCACACATTCCGCACAATAAATTAAAGTTTCTTAACATAAAGCTAATTGGAGACTTCAAAAGCAAATTAGTCCTAGCTCTTGGACACTTGAATACTATACCCTGTCTACTCGAAATACGAGGAACACAAAATCCGACTTGATAATGCTATCCCAACCTTATCTTGGACACACTGTATATAGTAAAATGACTAAAATTACTACAACAAAATAGTCTTAAAATAATACATAAAAATAATTTCAGATGTCCGCAACCCTGACAGGCTCAAAGAAGAAGAACTTGTGACGAATAAATTGAACTAAAACACGGTATTCAAATTCATCGTGTGAAAATAAAAACTCAACTTTAAAGTCACTTACCTATAATTCCACCGGTGTTTTCATGTGGAGCAGTCACAAAAATTGTATCACTGGATATCCGATTCATGTAAATACATACCCCACTTTCAATATCATACATGTGCACATAACCATACTTGGTGATCAAATATAACACGTCGTATTTCGTGGATACTTGCATGGCGACAGGAAAATCATTTTGCGCCTCAGGTGGAAAGAATACGTCTACCGTTTTCTTGGCAAAGGGCACATTACCTGTAGATTGCAACATCAAATTACTTTTCAATTATTACATTAAACGTTTCGTCTGCTAAAGCCATTTTTTTATCATTGTTTTTCATTAGATTTTTAATAATTACAGAACAGTACGTATTTATACAAAAATATTACCTGTTGGACTTTGACCGACTTCAATGACGTGCAATTTTCCGCCTTGTGCAGTTCTCACTGCAAAACAAAACAATGTTGATGGTTCCGGATTACCTTCCATTTTGAATATAGCGAATGAGGCAGCATGTCCTTCTATTGGCTGAGAACACTTCCTTTCTACCGAATATAATTGCATTGCACCCACAACACGGCTTTGTTGAGCACTGATGCCTACCAAGAGCAACCTAAAAATATATATATATATATATATAGAGTACTAATAATTAATAATAATACACCATTCAAATTTAACTACCATTAGTGGTATAATAATTACGCTTGGAACGTGAAATACGTATTGTGACGAATATAAAAATGTCCCCAACGCTTAGAGAGAAATAAATACATCCGGCAACACCGCGTTGGCTGTACTATAGTAATCAGATGATCTATTCTCCAAGTTCGCGAATCCAAAAAACGGGAGGCAATTCTTGTTTCGTATTATTTTACTTTAATTGATTATTTAATTTATGTATAGACAATCTAACTTTGTACTAAATCTAGCAACGTCGCTATTAAAGCGCGCCACGTACTATTGAAAAGAAATAATAAAGGTAGTGCATTTTGAGCCGTTGGCTGAGTAACATCATTAGTTAATTTTTGTACAGCAAGTTTTGCATTCATTTGTTTGATTGATATATTTTACAATAAATGTATTAAAACGTAAACACTGTGAATAATTCCTAGAAATCCGAACAAAAAATACAGTCCACTTAAATAACCGAATTGTTTACAAAACATTGGTCCATCGCGCCTGATATATAGTGTCGGCAAATGCACTCAAAGAAACGACGGCATTAGCCTAGAAAAAAGCGCACCGCTCAACGAAAGCTACGTGTTGGAGAAAATAAACAGTGAGTCCTTTCCATATTATTATTGTTTATTCCATTATAAATATATTCACAGATGCAAACTTTGCATTAGTAATGGTTATTTGTTGATTTTCATTTGTGTGTTACATTTCATCATTAATAACTAGCAATATTTTCTGAATACATTATAAAATATACTTATATTTTGTTAATTGTCGTAAATTGTGCTTTTCAACGTAGATATTTACTCAGATTTTAGTTAAATTAAAATGACTGAAGTAATAGAAACTTTAATTCGTAAACGAGGGTCGATCAAAGCAAAATTATCAATATTTAGAAAATACATAAACAATTTAGAGGCAACATTTCCGGATAAAATTATTAATGATGGCAATGTATTAGTAGAACTTCAAACTCGTTTAAATAGATTTGCAAATGTAGTAGATGAATTTGAAACTATACAGGGTTCAATCGAAGAAATAGCTTTAAATTTAGATGAACAATATATTGAAAGAGAAACATTTGATATCGAATTTCATTCAATTTTAACGAAGGCAAAAACGATTTTTAGTACTAACAATATCGTTCAAGTTGAAAATGTCAAAGTGGCAAACTTAGACATAGAGCATGAGAGCAGCGTTAGATTACCAGTCGTAAACCTACCCAAATTCGATGGTAGTTACGAAAAATGGATAGAGTTTCGCGAAATTTTCGAATCTTTAGTACACAATAATACGTCAATATCAACTGTTCAAAAGTTTCATCATTTACGTTCTAGTTTAACCGATAGCGCTTTAGATGTACTAGACGATATAGAATTTGACAAAAAGAATTATCGCGACGCGTGGGAATTAATGTGCGACACATTTAACAACATTCGTATGTTAACACAAAATCATGTAAAAAGCCTATTCACCATCCCGTTAATTAATCAAGAATCGGCAGACGCTCTACGTAAGTTAAAAAACACAGTTTCAAAACATCTTAGAGCTCTTAGGGTATTAGAGGAACCCACAAATCAATGGGATACTCTAATAATATATCTGATTTATACAAAGTTGGACACCAAAAGCAAACGTGAATGGGAACAAGCTAAAAAGAATTTTGAAAAACCGAAACTAGCAGATATGTTCGCCTTTTTGAAAGATCGCGCTGATTTTCTGCAAGCTATAGAATTCGAACAAGAATCTTTCAAGAAGCCGAGTAAATACAAATCTGAAAATAAAACAAAATCTTTTATTAGTACACAAGCTAGCTGCGTGTTTTGCAAAAAAGAACATTACATTTATGCTTGTGAAGAGTTCAAAAAATTGTCCGTGAGTAACCGACTAACTGAAGTAAAAAAATTGAAATTATGCATAAATTGTCTCCGAACAGGGCATTTAATCAAAGATTGTAAGGCAGGCTCTTGCAGAACTTGCAAAGGCAGACATAGCACTTTACTTCATATAGAAAAAACAAATAATAGTTCTCCAACCGAGGTAAACTGCTCTACCGGTAAACTATCTAATAGTAACTCTCAAGTTTTATTGTCCACAATTCAAGTTTATCTGTTCGATAAACAAAAAGTCAAACATCTCGTTAGGGCATTACTAGATGCTGGAAGCCAAAGCAGCTTCATATCGACAAACCTAGCTACACGTTTACAACTGGACACATCACCAGTTGATATCAAAGTTTGTGGTTTAAATCAAACACAATCTAGCGTTAAATCCAGAACATTAGTCAACATACAATCACAGTACAGTAGTTTTCATATTAAACTTAATTGTTTAGTTGTACCCGACATAACAGGAACTCTTCCTAATTTCTCTGTCAACTCCAACTCGTTGAATATCCCAACAAACATTGAATTGGCAGATACTAAATTCAATATTCCAGGCAAAATAGATATGCTAATTGGAGCTGACAAATTTTGGAGTTTAATGTGCGTAGGACAAATCAAACTTAATGATCAAGGAACTATTCTTCAAAAGAGCAAGTTTGGTTGGATAGTTTCAGGCCCAGTAAACTGCAATTTTCTGCAGTCTGTACATTGCAATTTAGTTTCTAATAGACTTGAAAGTAACATAGACCAACAGCTAGCGCGTTTCTGGGAAATAGAGGAAATTAACATACCCAAACCTTTTTCACAGGAAGAAAGGTTTACCGAATCGCATTTCATTGAACATTTTCAGCGTGATTCATCTGGAAAATTCATAGTGTCACTACCCTTTAAGCAGGATCCTAGCTTATTAGGTGACTCTTATGAAAATGCAAAAAAACGACTATTAGCTCTTGAACGGAAATTTCAGAAAAACCCGGAATTTAAACTCGAGTATTCGAAATTTATTAACGAATATATTTCCATGGGTCACATGATAAAGGTAAATATCGATAATGCATCAAATTCTTATTATCTACCCCATCATGGCGTCATCAAGCAAAGTAGTTTAACCACCAAGCTTCGAGTGGTATTCGATGCATCTTGTAAAACTAGTAGTGGGTATTCATTAAACGACACACTGGCTGTAGGTCCTACAATACAACCAGATCTTTTCACAACCTTGATACGTTTTCGTCAGTATCAGTTTGTCATAGGTGGCGACGTTGCCAAAATGTATCGTATGTGCCTAATTAAACCTTCGGAACGTAGTCTACAACGTATTCTGTGGCGTGAAACTCCTGAAGGTCCTATCGAAAAATATGAATTAGCAACGGTAACATATGGTACTGCTCCAGGAGCATTTTTAGCTATTAGATGTTTACACCAATTAGGCATAGAATGTGCTAAGGAATCTCCAGTTGTCTCTGAAGTCATACAAAATCACTTTTATGTCGATGATCTGCTGTCCGGTGCAGACACAAAACACGAAACAGTTTACATAGCTAACGAAGTATCGCGCGTCTTAAAAACTGGTGGTTTTATACTACGCAAATGGACTTCGAATTCTAGAGATATTTTATCACAAATAAATTCTCAAGACATTAGCAACTCAATTGATTTCGGTATTTCTGAATCCACAAAAACACTTGGTCTTATATGGAAATCTTCGCAAGATATGCTAGTATATAACGTTAGTCAAAACTCACACCCCCAAGTTACTAAACGAATTATTTTAGCAGACACTTCGCAAATTTTTGATCCACTAGGCTTATTAAGCCCAACAATAATAATTCCAAAAATATTATTGCAAGAATTATGGTCTCATAAACTAGCATGGGATGAAAGCCTTCCGCTTGATTTACATAGTCGTTGGTTACAATTTCGAAATGAGCTTTATCATCTAAATGATCTGGTTATCGATAGAAGGGTCATTTCTGAAAATCATACAGAAGTACAAATCCATGGCTTCGCAGACGCATCCATGCGAGCATATGGTGCGTGTGTATATATTCGTTCAATATCACCAAATAATATCGTAGTCAACCTTATATGCGCAAAGTCAAAGGTTGCACCATTGAAAACTCAAACCATCCCTAGATTAGAACTTATGTCAGCTCTTCTATTAGCAGAACTTGTCGCAAAGGTAAAAAATTCCTTAACCGTGCCTATCAATAGTATTAGTTATTGGACAGACTCCATGGTTGTTCTTGGTTGGTTAAAAAATTCTCCAAACAAATTTCAAACATTCGTTGCAAATAGGGTTGCCAGAATCCAAGACCTTTGCCAATCGAACTCATGGCGACATATTTCTACGGATCAGAATCCAGCTGATTGCGTGTCACGTGGGGTTATGCCTAACCAACTAAAATTTTTAACCTTATATTGGGAAGGTCCCAATTGGCTCCAGCTTAGTGAGGATAGTTGGCCTCAAAATAATGTACCTAGTATCGATTTGCCCGAAATCAAAAGGGTAACTAAGGTTCATATTAATTGTGAAACAAGAAATCCTATATTTCAAAGATTTTCTACTTTAACCAAACTTGAACGAGTCACTGCCTACTGTAACAGATTTATTCGAAATAGTTTAAAACGGCCAGCAGATAGGATTGTAGGTCCGTTACGTCATTCCGAAATCTCAGATGCAACTAAAATACTTTTCAAAATAGCACAAAGTGAAATGTTTCCCAGTGAAATAAATTCTTTTAAAACAAATGATTCGATTAATACTAAAAGTAGGTTGCTAAAATTATCTCCATTTATAGACAAAGATGGTTTAATTCGTGTAGGCGGTCGTCTGGCCAATTCGCAGTTAAGCTATAAAAGGAAACATCCAATTGTTATAGCATCAGATCATAAACTAACCCATCTCATTTTCCAACGAGAACATTTACGGCTCTTTCACGCTGGACCTCAACATTTACTATACTCTATTCGTGAAAAAATTTGGCCTTTATCGGGTAGAAACATTGCACGTAAAACGGTGTATAATTGCGTAAGATGTTTCAGAGCCAAACCTCGCGCAATATTCCCGTTAATGGGAAATTTGCCGAAGGACAGAATTACACCTGCTCCTGCCTTTCATACAACTGGCGTAGATTTCGCGGGCCCGTTTCAAGTCAAAGATAAAAAGGGTCGCGGATGTAAAGTAACCAAATGCTACATAGCACTATTCATTTGTTTTGTTACGAAAGCATTGCATCTAGAACTTGTTTCAGATTTAACGATGGAATCGTTTTTGGCATCGTTAAGACGATTTATCGCTAGACGCGGTAAACCAAAACAAATCTATTCAGATAATGGTAGTAATTTTGTATCAGCTCACGTAGAATTAGAAAATTTAGGCAAATTTTTGAAAATCAATTCAGATAATATAGTTACTTCCCTAGAAAATCAAGGAATTGCATGGTCATTTATACCTGCGCAATCTCCGCACTTCGGTGGCCTTTGGGAGGCCGGAGTAAAAACTGTAAAGCACCACTTACGACGAGTAGCTAGTAACGCAAAAATGACATTCGAACAGTTCAATACATTGCTGGTGCAAATCGAAGCAATTGTGAATTCCCGTCCTCTCTCCCCAATCTCGTCAGACCCTTCCGATTTGACCCCACTCACACCAGCGCACTTTCTAATTGGCCGCTCGATGGTAGCAGCAGCTGATCCAGATCTGACTGACGTTCCTGATAATCGACTAAGCCACTTTCAATTAATCCAAAAGCTACAGCAACATTTTTGGACAAGGTGGTCTCGCGAATGTATCAGCGAAATGCAGCAGCGAACTAAATGGTTGAAAACGGACGGTCAACTAAAGGTGAATGACTTGGTCCTTATAAAAGAAGACAATCAACCTCCATTGAAATGGTGTCTTGGAAGAGTACAGTGTCTCCATCCAGGCAAAGACAATATTGCTCGAGTAGCTACAGTGAAAACTTCTACTGGTATTAAAAAACGATCTTTTTCGAAACTGTGCCCATTACCGAGTAATGATTAGTGAAAGTGACACTTTTATACAAACAATAGTTTAAGAAATTTTAGTACTTTAATATTAATATGTTTTAAATTTCTGTTTATGTTGTTTTTTACGTTGAAAGTCGGTACTTTCAAGGCCGGCAGGATGTTTCGTATTATTTTACTTTAATTGATTATTTAATTTATGTATAGACAATCTAACTTTGTACTAAATCTAGCAACGTCGCTATTAAAGCGCGCCACGTACTATTGAAAAGAAATAATAAAGGTAGTGCATTTTGAGCCGTTGGCTGAGTAACATCATTAGTTAATTTTTGTACAGCAAGTTTTGCATTCATTTGTTTGATTGATATATTTTACAATAAATGTATTAAAACGTAAACACTGTGAATAATTCCTAGAAATCCGAACAAAAAATACAGTCCACTTAAATAACCGAATTGTTTACAAAACAATTCTGTACAAATTTAGTAGGCTATACCTCGTCCGGGGCAGCGCTGTGTTAATTTGGTAGGATGTGCCTCGCTTACCGTATGGATCTAGAATGGACGTATGTGTGCCAGAATATTGTAGAAAATTCTATCATTCACTGGAAGCATTCGAGAAAGAAAGCCAATCATATATATAGCCCACGTAACAGGGACAGAAGACAATTATGAAGTGAACAGTCAATAGTGGAGAACATTTTATTTAAGTACCTATATATTTTTTAAGATTATTTTATAATTGACAATTCTGGTATGTGTTTTGATTCAGAAGTACTTTTATTTATTGAACAGTACACAAAAACACCGCCAAGGCAGTAATTACAATTGTAGCGACTAAGCCCTAAACTACAACAGCACTTACATCTAATGCAAAGAAATATAAAAAAACAGATTAACACTTACACACTAACACAGAAACAAAGACAAGCCTGTGTTACTATTACTAGCGTATAAATAAGGTCTAGCAGTATTAAGGTTAACCTTATTTTGACATCTGAGGATGCTCAGATGGAAATAAGGTAAAAATAAAGCCATTTTACAGCTGGTTTAATAAAGTCAAGCACTATCCTTATTTAATTTTCATCTGCGCAAGCTCAATGTCAAGCACGACCCTTAATAAAATTTATCTTATTTTCAAATCAAATGCGCATGCTCAGATGTCAAAATAAGGTTAACCTTAATACTGCTAAACCTTATTTGCAAGTGCAATATCTCTCTAAGGTCCAATATAGGCATTTTTATTAGTGCTAAAAACCAAAACAGACGGAGCTGTTTTTTCAGCTATTGTATCGAACTCAAACCGCTTTGTTTAAAACAGAACGACTGTAGCATGGAAGAAATTATAAGTTCATATTTAGTGGTTAGCAAAGTGTGCGTTAGAAAACATGTCCTCTGATAGTTAAGATAATTTATTATTATTATCCCTTATTAAACGATAATAAGAGATTTTTCTATAAGTACTTCTATAGCTAGCGACCTGGCATCTTTATATTATTTATTTCGATGTGGTGTATATTTTATTTGTTTATTTTAAAATATCTAACTACTTATAAAAATATTATTGCACGTACACAAAAGATATACTTATTTACGTAACTAATCTATTAAGGTTTTCTTTAAATAAAAAAATATTTTAAATATACGGAAAATATATACCGGGTGAGTCTAGCAAGACGAGTCGGTTTGATTTTTTTCTTCAATGGTGTATTCATAAAAATCATCGAATTGTGACAATCTTGGTAGAAAATGAATATTTCCGGAATAACTAAATTTGCAGAAAAAATATTTTGGCTGGTGTTAACTAGCTTAACTTGATGCAATATACACTGTGTCCAACATAAGAATGGAATAGCATTGGAAACGGTAGGACTTACAATGTCGGTTATATTAGAGAAAAGTTGTACAATTTAAACAGCTTTTAAATGGTGTTTTCAAAAGTAAAGTATCTTTAGCCGTTTTAGAGAATTTTTGAAAAAAATATTTTTTGCGATATTAGTTTTTATTTCTGACATTATTTCTACATAATATATGAAAAAATAAGAAGCACTTCCTCATTGATACTTTTTGAGGAGAAAAAGATAGCGTTTACAAATTGTCACTAGGACGTTTCGTTTTTGAAAAACCATTATCAACTTTGTTTAAATTTAAAGCCATTTTCAATTCAAAAATAGGTGGTATATCAAGTAATGGTTTAAGTTTTTAGTGTTTTAGATGTTATTTAAAATTATTCAAGAAAAATCGCCATAGTTAAAATAATAGAGTTAGTTCTCTTCGTGTCGATACGTCTGATGTACATGGGTACAAGGCAATTCACCGCGCTTATAGTATAGTCACAGTTAAAATAAGTATATATAGATATAGTATACATAGTAGCGGGCTAGAAATGAGCGGAATGCGACGAGTCGATGCCGTTTTCAGCGTCAAGTCAACCTTCTTGTCTATAGTTAATATTCGATGGTTTAGCACTTATTTTGCGTAAAACATGCATCTGAGAAAAGCGTTTTTTTTAATAACTTCAAAAACACAAAAATTTTAACTAAAATTTAAAAAACTGCGTACAGAATAAAATGTTTATTTATTTATTTACCATTAGGAATACAAACAGATTACAAAAGAATCCACAACAGTATTCACTATATAATACAAGTTTCTGACGAATGTATTTATCAAAATAACAAAAAAAAAATTAATTTAAAATATACATAAAATGAAGAATTTATTTACTTACGTTAAATAAACACAAAACTACCCAATAAAGAGAAAGCAAAACAAAAAAACCACCTACATGAACAGACCCCTCACAAACGACTTAAACCGAGCCAAGGACATGTCAAACAAGTCTACGTCGGCACGATACAAATTTCATGTTCGCAAAATGCGACAGATAGGCGAATTCTTTCCCGAGTTTGTTCTTCTAAAAGGAATTGCAAAGATTTCATGTGACCTCAACATACGCGCAGGTTCATTTAATTCAATGTCATTATATATTGATGGAGAATCCAAAAATCCATTCAGAATTTTAAACACAAATATTAGATCAGACACCTTTCTTCTGTTTTCCAATGACAAAATACTATACCTGCGCATAATAGGTTCATAATTACCTCTTCGCAGAATTATATTTGACTTAAAACTTAAGTATCTAAGAAATTTATGTTGAATGATCTCCAATCTCTGCCTATATATTAAATACAGGGGGTTCCAGACTGTTGTAGCAAAAGTCAACTTGCTATGTACAAATGCATAGTATAACTTCAATAAAGTTTTAGGATGCTTAAAGGATTTGCTATTTCTGACCACGAAAACAAGCAGTTTATTCGAAGAGTTGATTAGTTTTTCTATGTGACTCTTAAACATCATTTTCGAGTCCATGATTACACCTAGATCCTTTGTCTCTGATACCCGTTCCAGTATAAATTTATCTAACTTATATTCGTATCTAAAACCCTCCCTGTTTCGAGTAAAACTAAGAGAAAAGCACTTTTTGAGATTCAAAAACAAACTCCTTTGGGAACAATATTCGAACAGATTATTTAAATCGTTTTGCAACCTCTGACAGTCACTCAGTGAAGTTATTGGAAAATAAATCTTTAAATCCTCCGCAAAAAGCTTAAATTCAGAGTACCCGAAACAATATTTTTATGCAAAGGAATTATAAAGGATGTTTTCCATAATTTTAGAAATTTTCCATATGTCAGTGATTTGTTATAAATTAAAAATAGTGGATTTAGCAATTTTTTATAAAAGCGCTGGTATTTTATCTGGTCCCGAACCTTTTTTTATGTTTAAAGCATTTATTGTAGTTAAAATTTGTTCTCTTGTTATCTCGAGGTGATAACTGTCTACACTATGAGGCAGCGGCGGAGTACTCACTACAGGCAAAGGTTGAACATAAACACTTTGAAAATAACTCGCGAACAAATCCGCCACATCTTGACCATTTTCGGTCACAGAATCATTAAAAAACATATTGGAAGGAATTGCAGTAGAACTATTTTTTTATTTTTTATGTTGTTCCAAAACTTATTGCTGTCCAAGCGAATGTTAGACTCCGTTTGATTGATAAATGCCTGGAAATCCCTTCGGATTAATTGTTTAGATCGCTTACGCAGCGAAACAAATATATTACGATAATATTCGTTTTTATACACTTTAAATCTTTTATGAAACTTATTCTTTTCAGAGATTATATTAATAGTTTCGTGTGTAAAATATGGGGGGAAACTGCTCCTTGTTTTGAATATAGGAACATTATTAGTTATGACTGTATGTAGCACATTGCTAAAAATCTGAACACAAAAAAAAAGAAGAAGAGGAGAAAGGATGAGTGGTAAAGTTGTGTGTAAAGTTTGTGAAGGTAATTTGGGTAAATCAAGTTATCGTGTCCAGTGTGCAGGTTCTTGTGGTTCATGGGCACATGTTGCGTGTGTTGGCATAAAAAAAGACGAATTAAAACCTCCCGGAAAACCAAAAATATCATGGGTTTGTAGATCTTGCCGTTTGGAGGTTAGTCAGAAAAATGTAAACAATGTGGTCGAAAGTAACGATGATAATAGTGAAGAAGAAGAAGAGTATGTACAAAGAAATTCTGGGAGAAGATCTATTGTCTTACCACCCAAGAAGAAGACACCACCCTCTACTTCTGCAAGTATGGGCATAGCATCGATGCAACAGGATGCGCGTCTGGGATTAGAGGAATTGATTACCAATTTGTCAAGGAAGATGGACGTATTTGAAGAAAGCCTTCGATTTAGCAATCAGTGTATGGAAGACATACGTTCAACATTTAAGGAAATATTAAGCGAAAATCGATCTTTAAGGAAGGAAAATGAAGGAATGAAATTAAAGATAAATAATTTGGAGAAAGAAGTAGGTGCAATAAGGAAAGATATTTCTGGCAGAAGGGAAGTCGAGAGGAGGTCTCACAACGTTGTGATAATGGGACTTTATCGGGACGGCGAATCGTCTCCTGACGAACAGGTTAAGGGTCTGTTCTCATCTCTTGGAATTCAACCTGATCTCCAGAGAGGAATTAAAATAAAGAAGTTGCCTGGTAAATCTCCAAACAGTAACCCTTTACTCGTAACATTTGAGTCAATGAGGGTTAGGAATGATATATTGGCCCAACGTAAATTGAAAGGCGCACTGAAATCAGTTGACCTGGGATTGAGCGGACCATCAAGAAATATATATATTAATGAAGACATCAGCAAAGAAGCTAAAACATTGTTTGATAGGGCCAGGATATTGAGGAATCATGGTTATAAATTTATTTGGCACCGGGATAATAAGGTTTTCTGCCGAAAATCTGAAGGCTCAAGGATTGTGGAAGTGAGTAGTATTGATATCGTTGATCGCCTGATAACGCAATAGACTGGGGTAGAATTGGGGTTCTAGCATGGTTAAGTCAGCTAGTCCTTAGTAGTAAAGTAAGCTAGTTCTTAGTATTAAAGTAAGCTGGTTGTATATTATTAATGGATTTACTAAAAATTACTCACCGTAACATTAGGTCTCTTGTACCTAAGTTTTTCGATTTTAGACAATATGTGATAAATAATGACTTCGATATTATAGGTATTACGGAAACTTGGCTTTCAGATAATGTATCGAACGACGTAATACATATTAGGGGTTATCAGATATTGAGACGGGATCGAGCGACTGGTAGGGGTGGTGGAGTTATGTACTATGTAAAAGATTACATCCAAGTTGAAGAGCTAATTGATTATAATTTTACTTTTGCGGAGCAAATATGGATATCCTTTAAGGTTAATAAGATATCAAACATCTTGGCTCTTATATATAGACCCCCAGGTACTGTAAATTTTACTGAATTTTGTTTAGAATTTGAAGAAAATATAAATCGCGGTTTGGTTAAGTGTCAGAATCTGAATTGTATTGGAGATTTTAACATTGATGTGTCTTGTCTAAATTGTGCGAATACGGAAAGATTTGTGTCTGTATTGGATGATTATGACCTTCATCAGATGATTGATGAGCCAACTAGGCATGGGCCTGGAAGCTCGTCTATCCTGGACTTGATTGTATGTTCGCACCCTGAATATCTTACAAATATTAGGATTGATTATTCGGCGGATTTTTCCGATCATTGGCCAGTGTCTTATAATCTAAAGTTTAAACTTGTAAAGCCGAAGCCGTTCTTTTGTACTTTTAGGGATTTTCGACGCTTCGACCAGGAGCGCTTTTATTCGGAATTAGTAGATGTGCCATTTCAAAATGTACTTTATCAGCGTGGTATTGATGAAAAGTGTGAACTATTTAATCGTTACATCTTGGATATTTTTGAAAGACATGCTCCTGTGAGGACCGTTCGGATATCTAAAAAAAGGGCGCCGTGGATAAATGAAGATATTAAGAGGCTTCAAAAACTACGACAAAAAGCTCTTACAAAATATAGAGGTAATAGATCTGGCGAAAACTGGGACTCCTATAGGAATGTTCGTAACTTGGTATCTTCCGAAATTCGCAAAGCTAAGAAAACATTCTTAATGAATCGAATAAGAAATGGTAGTTTTAAGGATAATTGGAAATTGTTGCGCGACTTGGATGTCTATGGAAAGAAAAGTGCTGGTGTGCCTTCGAATCTGGGGAATGTTGATGAAATAAATAAGTATTTCGCAAGCATACCCCGGGTCGACCCTGATGTCAATTTGTTGAATTTTTATAGTAATAATAGAAAGACTGATGGTGAAGTGTTCATGTTTAAAGTGGTTTTGTATGATGATGTTTGTAAGGCTTTATTTGACATTAAAACAAAAGCTGTGGGAACCGATGGTGTTAGTGCGGAGATGCTGAAGCGTTGCTGTCCTTAGATACTTCCATTTATTTTACATATAATAAACTCCTGCATAGAACAAAATATCTATCCGAGATGTTGGCGTTATGCAAACATCATCCCGATTCCAAAGGTAGGTGATCCGAGGGAGTTTAAGGACTTGCGGCCAATCAGCATTTTACCTGCAATGTCTAGGATTTTAGAGAGAGTTCTTTACAATCAAATGAAGGATTATATAGAGGAGTTTGGGCTTGTGCCTGCTGTGCAATCCGGATTCCGAAAGAACCACAGTTGTTGCACTGCTCTTTTAAAGGTTACCGATGACATTTTTCGTGCAATGGATCCTGGTGAACTGACTGCCCTCATGCTCTTGGATTACACTAAAGCATTCGACCGTATTAACCATCAACTTATGTTGGCTATGCTAGGGTATCTGGGATTTGGTGATTCAGCCAGAGTTTTAATTGAGCAGAATCTAAGTGGGAGAGGACAAGCTGTTGTCTTGAATGGAAAGAAATCCGATATTTGTCAGGTGAATGGTGGAGTTCCTCAGGGATCAATACTGGGTCCAATTTTATTTGCACTATATACGTCTCAGCTTGTGACGAAAATTAGTAATTGTTCTGTTCATTTGTATGCAGATGACACCCAAATATATAGGTCGTTTGATGCGGGCTCTGCTATTCAGGCTGTCATGGATATTAATAAAGAACTTGACGATTTGTTAAAGGCATCGCGTGATCATTGCCTGGATATAAACCCTGGTAAATCTCAACTACTTATTTTTGGTAAGCCGCATCTACAACAACGCTTTCGCGATAAGATTAAAATTGACATTGAAAACCAGCGACTTGAGTGTGTGGATACGGCGAAAAATCTTGGTATTATTATGGATACGAATTTGAGATTTCATAAGCACGTCAGCTCCTGTATTAAAAAAGGTTTTGCCAATTTGAAACTCATTTATAGTCAGCGTAAATTTCTTACAACTGAGATCAAGAAACTCTTGTGTGATTCATTGGTGTTGTCACACTTCAACTTTTGCGATGCTGTTTACGGTCCTTGTTTGCTGTCTGTGGACCAACGGCGAATACAACTGATTCAGAATTCATGTGTGCGTCTTATATCAGGTATTAGAGGTAGAGAACGTGGTATAACTGCTAAAACTAGGGAGATAGGGTGGCATAGAATGAATGAGAGACGAACACTTCATTCTTTAATGCTTTTTAATAAAATAATAATTAATAAAAGTCCTAGGTATTTATTTGATAAGGTTCAGTTTAGGGGCACTGCCCATGCCGTTCATGTTAGATATAAGTTAACAATAACCCCGCCGGTTCATCGATCGGCGATGTACGAACGGTCATTTTCATACAATATCGCGAAACTATATAATCAGTTGCCGGAAGATGTCAAGATTTTGTCGGGCATGAGATTTAAATCCACCGTTCGTCGCTTGATTCCTTCTCTAATGTGTCAATAGTGTTAAGAAACAATGTTACACCGTATAAATTATATGTATATGTTTACGAATTGCGTTCTTCTTTTTTTTTCTTTTCTTTAGGTTAGAATATAAGTTGCTTATGTGAAGTAGGGTTAAGTTAGGAAGCATTAGGCTTCAACTTCGCCTATTGTAGTTTTGATTATTACAATAATAATAATAATAATAATAATTCTTTATTGCCTAACAGGCTTTCGCCCAATAACAAGACAATATCTTAAGCATAATTCAACTTAACTATAAATTTTCATAATAAAAAATAAATGGACTATATTATATATATTCAAAATTAAATATAAACTATATATACTTATTATAACATCTAATAGTAGGTATACCAAAATACTTTATATACATGGTGCATATAAACAAAATTCGATAAATGCAAGCAACCCCCAATTTGACAATTTAGTACACATACATAACACAGGCTTAAAACCGGCTTTTAACAGAAAAGCAAAACAGGGCCATCAGTGATCAACAACTCGATCCATGAAAGTCCGCAACCCGTTCCTAAAATTATTAATATCTTCATCAAAAAAATTCAATTCTCTATGTATCTCATAGAAGTTGGTCCATCGGCATGCTCCGTCGACAGGCGCCCTTCCTTCATAGTTGGTTCGATGAAATGGAACCTCGAATAAGTGACTATTGCGAGAATTATATTGCGGGACTCGAATATTTATTGCCGCCAGAAGCTGAGGACAATCAACTAATGCATTCAGCAACTTGAAAACAAACATCTGACCCGCGCAAACTCTGCGAGTGAGGAGCGATTGTAGGTCGAAGGTCCGGAGAAGTACACTGTGATCAAAACCCCTCACAGGGAAGTGACCATTAACCTTTGAGAATAAATATTTTAAAAATTTTCTCTGTACCCTCTCGATTCTCTCTACATGCACCCGATAAATTGGTGCCCATAAAATTGAAGCATACTCTAATTTGGATCTTACCAGTGCTGTATACAGAGACTTAAGACATTTGACGTTCTGAAATTCAGATGTATTTCTAAAAATGAATCCCAAAGTGCGAATTGCACTCTGAGTTACTTCCAAAATATGCCGGTTAAAAGTCAGATCGCTGTCAACGAGAATCCCAAGGTCCCTGGCGACATTTTGCAGTTCCAGCACCGACCCATTCAGAGTATAATTGTACCGAGTTGACACCTGCCTTTTACTGAAACTCATAAGTTTGCATTTGTTAATGTTTAGTGGTAGTCTGTTTACAGTACACCAGTTCCCAACCGTTTCTAAATCCTTCTGTAACTCCTGGCAGTCGGACACACACTGGATTGGGCGAAACAATTTGAAATCATCCGCGACAATAAAGTCTTTTATTATTATTATTATTATGTGTCAACATCACACTCGGCAAATATACCAACCCTACCTCTGAAAGCTCCGCATTTATTTGAACATAGTCAACACCTTTAAAGTTCAAATTTTTGATTTTTTTTGAATTTAGTATTTTTATTTTACGATACTGAAAACTTATGTCTAGTGCTGGATCATAGGGATCCACCGAAACAAGAGGATCATGACATTTTGGTACCCATCTAATGCCTCCATTTGAAAAACACAAATCAAGAATTCTGTCATGGGAGTTTATCAGTTGTGGTGAGACAGAAATCAATTGGCAAATAATAATAAATAATTGTGAGTAACGACGAAAAAATGTTTTTGCTAAACCTGCATTCAGTCAGTTAAGTGCCAAACTGTGGCTATTTTTCTTGAAGAAGTTTAAATAACGGCTAAAAATACTGAAAACTTGTTTACACCATTACGTGTGATATACCTATTTTTGAATTGGAAATGGCCTTCAATATAACAATAAAAAATACAGGGCTGTATTTAAAAAAAACGAAGTTGATGATGATGATGATATTTTCAAAAACGAAACGTCGTAGTGAAAATTTGTAAACGCTATCTTATTCTCCTCAACTAGTAATAATGAGGAAGTGCTTTTCATTTTTTTTATATCTGGAAAAATAATGTCAGAAGTAAATAAAAACTAAAATTGCAAAAAATCGTTTTTTCAAAAATTCTCGAAAACGGCTCCAGTTAGTTTACCTTTGAAAACACCATTAAAAACGTGTTTAAATTGTACAACTTTTCTCTAATTTAACCGACATTGTAACTCCTACCGTTCCCATGATTCCAATGCTATCCCATTATCTTGGACACTGTATTTTGTTTTTTAAGTTAACCACAATCAGTAACAAAAATTTATTGCCATTTAAATGAGTTTAACTTATTTTTTTCAAATGGAAAATTTCCTTTAACAAGATGCTACATGAATCTTAAATTTTATTGTATGCGGACAATTTGAGAATTAATAAGATTAAATATAAATAATTTGAAAACCCTACGGAATTCCAGAATTATCCACATATACTCAACTCCTACGCGACAGTACCGTTCGTTTTCGAAAAGAATGTTACTGTTAAAATATTCCTGATAAAAAAAATAGACAAAGCAAATCAACACTACAACACAATTACTTTTAAAGAAACATTATCATACCAATTCTGTTTGGGATCAGTTCTATAGTTGATAATTTGACAGCCGTTCAACGATGAATGTCTGTCAAACATTTTAATAGGTGTTGAATCGCCCTCCATCGGCCAATGGTACACTGATGCTTCAGTCACCAATGCTAACGTATTTGGACTTATCCATTTCCAAAAAATTACGTCTTCACTCATAGTATGAGCTTTCATTTTCGATTTCATTTCAATGTTGAAGATTTGCAAGGTTTTTTGAGCTTCGACACCAGCTTTTCCTGAAATTAATATTATTTTAAATATACACCTATCACCATAAAATACAACAGGCTATTCAAAATCAAACGAAAGTCATAGCTTGGCGTATGTACTCGTATAATGAGAACGAAGTTAAATGCAGAAACAACAATAAATGTGCTCCGTACGGACAGAGATTTAGACCGTGCCGCATAGTTGTAAGTTGACTATATGCGAAAATGGTTTGAAGTTGCGGTTCCTTTTTTCGTACGGCTGACTTACCCGACGTGTTCCGTGCGGACGGAGATTTAGACCCTGGCGTACAGACGGATGTCGACTAAGTGCGACATACTCTGAAGTTGCGATTCCTTATAGTTATACGTTAGACCAACCCTCTGATGGCATATTCCCTGTGCTTTTTAAAGAAGGACGACCAGTGATATTGGAACATTGTAATGTTCTAATAACCAAAATATGAAACACCGAAATCGTGCCTGTTCAAATGCGAAATGCCCCAATTTTCACTATATTTAAGAAAGGGGTACGCGAAAGCTATCGTCGTATCTCTCCCCTCTCCATCGCCGGAAAGGTTCTTGCAAGAATTTTATGCAATCGTCTTCGCCCTTCTCTCGGAAGGGTGCTTGCCGGGAACACAATGTGGTTTTAGACCCAACAGAGGTACAGCATATTTTATGCCAGGCAAATACAGGAAAAGTCACGGGAACAAAAACGTCCTCTATACATTGGCGTTCCGACTCCGTTAACCGTGAGGCTCTGTGGAGGATATTGAAGCTCAACGGAAATTCATCCAAATTCTTCAAGATAATATGAAAGTAGCAGTTCTCAATAGCAGCCGACCGGAAAAAAACCCTTTCCACGCGTAAAGCAGGGTTGTGTTATTGCACTGAGCATGTTTTCGATGTTTCTGGGAACGGTCATTCAACTTGTTAAGGATGAACTGCCGGGGAGATCGAAATCGTCTACAGATTTGATGGCGGCAGCCTTTTCAACCTTCGTAGACTGCAAGCTGGCGCGATCGTATCCACATCAGTCATTGAGCGCGGATGACAATGTTGTTCTAGGTGATACAGAAGAGGTTCTTCAATATATACTAAATGCATTTAACAGTGCATACATCGAATAGAAGTATCGGGCTTAAACTGAATATAAAGAAAACACAGATTCTCTACCAGCCTGCGCCAAACACTGTGGCTGTCCCACCACATATTCGAGTTAACGGAGACAGACTTTAGAGCATCGAGAGTTTCTCTTACCTCGGCAGCATTCTGGCGGCGAACACGAATAGCGTTAAGATGGACAACCGCATCTTTTGACTGTCTGAGGACGAGTCTTCGATAATCATAACATCGACGTTCGAACTAACTTGCGAGTGTATAATCCTATTGTTTTTCCTACCCTTACGTATAGCTGTGAGTCTTGGACCACTTATCGGAGGCCTTTAAAAACCCTAGAAAAGTACCATTAACGATGTCTTAGAAGAATTCTTGGCATTAAATGGCAGGACCGACGAACAAACATCAGCATTCTTCTCGTGAAAGCTGAAACAGGCACCAGCTACGATGGATTGGCCACGTAATCCGCATGCCAACGGAACGCCTTCCCAAGAGATTCCTTTATTCACAGCTGAAGGTCGGCTCACGCCTTGTTCCAAAGGAGTTTTACATACAATGCCGTAATGATGTATAACCAGATCTATCCCAATCTGAGGAGCATCGGCCCGGACAGAGTTAATTTGTTAAAAAAAAGATTGAAGATTGCCCTATTAGACAAACAATAACCTATAAGCCTACATCAGTTTGATGACAGAATTTTAAATGGTTATGAGGTTGGCTGAGCGAGTTGTTGGGAGTCTCGTCTCAGTTTGTTACTGAAACTGTGTTATTTGTAATTACTTGGGGTGTCCTGTTTAAGACGGAAAAGGAAAAATTTGGATATTGCAAATCGAAATTTGATAGATTATAATCACCTAGCCGCGATAGATAGATTATTTGAAAGTAGTTTTTTCTTTTCCGTTATGTCATCGTCAGCAAAAACATACATATTCTTAATGTTTGTACTTATATATATATATATATATATATATATATAAGTACAAACATTAAGAATATGTATGTTTTTGCTGACGATGACATAACGGAAAAGAAAAAACTACTACTACTATATATATATATATATATATATATATATATATATATATATATAAGTACAAACATTAAGAATATGTATGTTTTTGCTGACGATGACATAACGGAAAAGAAAAAACTACTTTCAAATAATCTATCTATCGCGGCTAGGTGATTATAATCTATCAAATTTCGATTTGCAATATCCAAATTTTTCCTTTTCCGTCTTAAACAGGACACCCCAAGTAATTACAAATAACACAGTTTCAGTAACAAACTGAGACGAGACTCCCAACAACTATATATATATATATATATAGCACGTTTGTTCATTTCAGGATAATAGTTTTGCAATCAATTATTGAATATAGTGGTAATTTTAGGATAGTGCTTTTAGGTTAAGTAAAAAGTAGCTTCATAGCTAAACTTCGCCTTTTGATTGAGGACAAGTTCATTGAGATATTTTAAATCTCAGTGCAGAAGATCTTTCCTTTTATGTATCAGTCTAGTCTAGTTATATGTATGGTTATTTTTTGTTTGTATTAATAAGTTTTGTTTTTGCCTTTTGCCCGTAACTTAATTTGATATAATTTATTATATTATTATTATTATCTGAAGTTTGTACACACTGCTCAATCAATAAAGACTAGTATTATTATTAAATATAGGTGGGCAGCAAACGAGGTACAAGGATGTTCTTAAGACCAACATGAAGAATGCTAGCTTAGGTATGAAGGACAACTGGGAGCAGATCGCGAACGACCGACTGAGATGGAGACGTGCCAATTCGGAGGGCCACCAAGTTTTTGAGGAGCAGCGTCGACGACACGAGGATGCGAAGAGACAGCGCGGAAAGGAGAGATAACGCATCGATGGGTCAACGCGTCTACAACAGCCGGTAAATGGTGGTGATTGGGTGTAACAGTTTTGTGACAAAATTTGAGGCTCGAGGATCGGTCTGTTTAGCCATATTTGGGTTCACAACAAAAATCCCCGAGTTGGAGTAATTCTGGCTCTGGCGAGTGAATGCTGATGACGTTAGAAGCATATTCCTTATGGTAAAAGAGCAATGTATCAACAAAAACAAACACGTATTGTAAAATAAAAGAGTAAATAAAAAAACTAAAATTTGTGAGTGAGACATTGGTCATGATAAATTCCCAATGGACCAGAGGCTTCCTCCGACGACATCTTATAATAATAATAATATTCTTTATTGTCTAACAGGCATTGCTGCCCAATTACAAGACAATTATATATAACTAAACTAAGCACAGGTATTCATATGTAAATTCAGAAAATAGGAATTAATTAAAAAGAAAAATGAAAAAAACAAACAAAAATGCATTAAAGGAAAACCATTCCATGGCGAAAAATTAATTAATTAAACAATATGCATATCGTTCGCTTGCAGACACAGACGCAAATGATGTTTAAATGAATTAAGTTAGCCATTGAAGTAATTAACATTATCGTGCAAATTCAGACGATTGCAAAAGGGGGGACCTGCCTTCATAATTTGTATGAACATATGTGAATTTCTTGCCTGAAAGCGAGGAACACGAAACCATATCTGCCGCAGCAACCGAGGACAGTCCAGCAAATTGTTTATTAATTTAAAAATAAAAAACCTGAGATGCAAAAATACGTCGTTCAGCTAGCATTCTAAGATTAAATCTATCTAATAAAATACAATGATTGTAGCCACATCAATTTTAAATGACATATACTTTAAAAATTTGCGTTGGATACTCTCGAGTCTTTCTATATGAACATGATATATAGGTGACCAAACAATTGAAGCGTACTCCAACTTGGACCTCACAAAAGAGAAGTATAGTGTTTTAAGGCATTCAATGCTATTAAAATTCCGCGTTTGTCGTAAAATAAATCCCAACATCCTCATAGCGGCCGTCGACACCTGTGAGATATGGTCATTGAAGGACAACTCGCTGTCAACATAAATGACGAGATCTTTAATCTCATTACATCTCTCCAATGTTATACCATTAAGCACATAGACGTTCAGCACTGGTTTAACACGTTTTGTAAATGTTAATTTACATTTAGCGGCATTCAAAGGAAGTCGGTTTAGAGCACACCATTCAGATATAATATTCAAATCACTCTGAAGTTGATCACAATCGTCATCGCAATGTAGGACCCTGTACAATTTCAAATCGTCTGCAAAAAGCAAGTGATCGCCTGAAATTCTATCACCAATGCTGTTCACAAAGCACCAAGCAATGGTGCCAAAGTACTGCCCTGCGGTGCCCCACTCGATACATCGCAACAGTCGGACCTATAACCATTATACTCAACAAATTGTCGACGGGTTGTTAAATACGAGTCAAAGAAAGCCGATGTCATACATTCGCTGTCGAAGCAGAGAGTGATCAAGCTTGTCAAATGCCTTTGAGAAATCTGTATATATTGCGTCGACCTGCAATCCCTACCCAACAGCTGGATAAACATTCCGCAGAAACGTCACCAAATTACTCACAGTGCATAACGGCGAAAAAGAAACATTGTACGCAACTGGATTTGCAGGATTGCCCAATGTCGGATATAATCGACAGTATCGATCGTATTATGCGTCTGCCGCCTGAGTGTTTAGTCTGCAGTAAATGCAAATGATGCGACAGCAGTCTGTATACCAAGTCTAAAAATTATATGCGCCGCATCCCAACCGAAAGTCGTCCAGGAGACTATATGCGACAGCCGTCTGGGCGGCACATTTCCTCTGCGTCGCATCATGTCCGTCAGCCGTACGGAAAGTCTTAAAAGTAGTAGATACAGATTTATATTTTGCGGTGTATAGGATTGTAAATATGTTTACATTTTGTATTATGGAAGTTTGTAAATATATTATACATTAAAACATACAGGGTGATTGCTGGTCGATGGTCCCTTAGAAGTTTTGGGAAAAGTAACCATACCATTTTTTTGAAAATTTAAGTGATTACTCAGTTCAACCCAATCTATCAGTGTATAATATTGGCATATTTGTACGACTTCCGGCTATACCGGAAGTTGATACCAATTTCCTCATTTCAAATGGAACAACCTATACATTATTATATTAAGCAATCAAAAAAAATCCTTTCGCATTAATAAGAAAAGCGCCTGCGTGAATGAACAAATCTCATTTGTCTGTAGCTCTTATGTTAAAAACAATATAAACAAAAATGAAAATCAAACAAACACTTTTCTAGAGTCCTAACGTTTTGGAACCCAATCTGTTCCCGTCGTCAGAGGATAAAAATCAATAGTTGTTCTGGATTTGAAATAAATATTAATGTCAATAGCTTTCGCATAATATTGGCATTTTTTGTCAACTAAATAATTGACGTTTTTGTTTATATTAAGTTGTAATCAAGTTTTATTAACATAACGGAAGTTAATATACCAACTTACTTATTTCAAATGGAACACCATCAGGCTGCTTACACAAAAAAAAATTCTTGAACGTTTTGAAATGCAAAACTGTAAACCCGTATCAACGCCAATGGTGAAAGAAAGTGTACAATTAGGGAGGAATAATGAAGAAGAATTGAACACTACTTTTCTATATATAGAGAGGCTGTTGGTGCCTTAATGTATTTGATGACAAGTACTCGACCAGATATTGCCTACGCAGTAAGTGTTGTTTCACGAAAACTTGATAATCCATCAAATACTGATATTGGAAGGGTAAAAAGAATTTTCCGATACCTAAAGGGTACAATTGAGGTTGGCTTGATTTACCAACCAGGAGTCTCAGAGGAAATCCAAGCCTTCAGTGATGCAGACCATGGTGGTAATGACTTGACAACTTCGGGAGTTTTGAGCATGTTTGCTAATGGGGCAATTTCCTGGCTAAGCCAACGGCAAACATCAGCTGCTATTGTGGCCGCTAGCGAAGCTGCTAAGGAAATAATATGGATAAAACGTTTGTTTGATGAAATCCTAAATTTAAAGTCAGTTCCAGTGCTGAAAGTTGACAAGGAAGCTGCTATCAAATTGACCCAGAATCCCGAGTTCCACCGACGAACAAAGCACATCCACATTAGACACTTCTTTGTCCGTGAACTGGCATTATATGGTCTAATCAACTTGCGGATTTGATGACAAAACCGTTGTTCAAACGAAGATTAGGGTTTTTAAAAAGTTCAATGGGGTTGACCAAAATATGCCAATGAGGGAGGATGTTGAAACTAGAAGACATCGTTATATTTTGGACACCTTATATGCATTTATTCTATGTTTATATATTTTGATAGATGTCAGTTTGAATTAAACATATTCGTCAATCTACGTGTCAGACTTTTCATTTATAAAAGTTCTTAAGGTCTATATAAAAACCTCAACAATATACAGGGTGTTTCAGAAAGACGTGGCCAAAATTTGTGAGCGAATTGGGGACATCTAATCATGAAAAAAACCTAAATTGTAATTTTTCGATAAGTCCTTATTTACAAAGATACAGGGTGTTAAAGATGACTGCCTGAAGACGATTTTTTTTAAATATTTTCGAAACGACTAAAGACGAATTAACCAAATGTAGCATATTTATTCACCTAGTTAAATGTCGTAAACTAACATGAAATTGAATAAAAAAGGATGATCATAGGCGGGTAAACGGGGGCACCCTTGCCTTAATTATAACCTAACTTTTTTTCCTTGTGATTTTTATTCGTTTTGTGTCAAAAATATGATAAAATAAAGTTTTCTACATAAAAAAGGAATACATCTTTTTTCTCGAAAAACTTAAAGGTTTTCGAGAAATTCGAGTTTGAAAATTTTAGGACAAAACTGGTCCTTAGTAAACAGCATTAATAAAATTATTAAAATACAGTTTGCTAACGAAAAGTTTTCCAAAATTTTATTAATGCTTTGTACTAAGGACCAGTTTTGTCCTAAAATTTTCAAACTCGAATTTCTCGAAAACCTTTAAGTTTTTCGAGAAAAAAGAAGTATGCCATCTTTATGTAGATAACTTTATTTAATCACATTTTTGACACAAAATGAATAAAAATCACAAGAAAAAAAAGTTAGGTTATAATTAAGGCAAGGGTCCCCCCGTTTACCCGCCTATGGTCATCCTTTGTTATTAAATTTCATGTCAGTTTACGACATTTACCTAGGTGAATAAATATGCTACATTTGGTTAATTCATCTTTACTCGTTTCGAAAACACTGTTGGAAGTTGTTATAATGCATCATATTGTATATAGTTAGTTGTTATAGTTGTCAGATTATGAATAAAACGTATAAGAGTTGTTAAAAGTTAATACATTATTTTACTCCAGAAGGTTGTTCAACCACGCTCTGCTAAATAGAATTTGAAACGAACAAAATAATTATTGAACCTGCAGAAGAAGTTTTTGAAGAAACATCGAACGAATTAGGCGAAATTGAAGATATTTTAAAAGAAAACGAAAGAGATGAAAATCAATAACACCAGATCAGAAAATCAAATCGTGTTCATGTGCCAAACAAAAATATTTTTAACTTAGATTTTATATGTCAAGCTACATTCGAATCATTCTCGCTCGATCCAAAAACGATGGATGAAGCTTTATCGGGACCAAGAAGCAAGCACATCGATATAAAACACCATTTTGTACGGGAAATGCAAAATCGTGGTGAAATTCAAGTTCAGAGTATTTCTACAAAAGATATGGTAGCAGATCCACTCACCAAAGGGATATCTAACGAAAAACTCAAAGAAATCTGTAGAAAGATGGGTTTTGCAGCAACATAACAAGTGGGGGTGTTGGAAGTTGTTATATTGCATCATATTGTATATAGTAGTTAGTTGTTATAGTTGTCAGATTATGAATAAAAACGTATAAGAGTTGTTAAAAGTTAATACATTATTTTACTTCAGAAGGTGGTTCAACCACGCTCTGCTAACAGAAACACCCTGTATAATTCTATTTGGCTACTTATAATATTAATTATTAATAATTAAAATATACCGAAATAATCTAATTTTCCTAGAAATTGCTTTTATTTCAAAAACCTTATCACTTACGAACATTGCATACCATTTTGTCTTTCAGTATATTTCATAATATATAGGGTGTTTCATTTGAGAAAATTGACTTGTGCCAATTTTTATTAATAGTACTACACTAATACAGTAATTTAAATTCTTGTGAAACAAATAAAAGATTTTACAATTTTGTATATTAAAGCCTTTCATGAACCAATTGAAAAAATTTTTTTGTCTAGAAAAATTAAAAAATGTAATTCACTTGAGAAATTACTACTTATTACCTTTAAGTGCTATGACTTTGCTGGCCGGATTCATAATAGCGCTTTCGGCTGTAATAGGTCTTCTGATTGGATTAGTTGGGTCAGCCATATCGACGATAACCACTTGCGAAGTTTCACCGACTTTCTCACGTACGCAAATGAACTTGTCACTCTCCATTGTGAGAGTGGCAAATGAAATATTGGCCACATTGATGCCAATGTTTGTCAGCTGTGAATTAAATTTATTTCATAATTAATTAGAAATCAACATAATTATATGCAATTATTAAAAAAAAAATATATTACAATGTGAAAGAATGTGTTTGGCGATATCTAGTTACGCTTGTAATATAAATATGTCGAGTGAACCAAAATTCACTATATCGGCTGTACGAGAGGCTACTGACCTTATCAAGTTACGGGCTTGTTTAACAAAACAAGACTTAAATTTCGAGAATTTGTCAACCACTATACTTTCATCAGACGGCCGTTTCGCCGATCCACGACTCATCGGTAACTGACCGTGAAACTTAAGTCTTGTTTGTTTTGTCACTAAACCCGAACCAAATAAGCCTTTGTTATCGTTTGCGTTTCTTGTTAAAATAATTAAATCTACAGAAAAGTAGAACAATTTAGGCAAATAATTTAGTTATCTGTACATTTGACGACCCATACCTTAGTCTGATTGCACTGAATTAGACTAGAATAAAGCCAGTAATTTGTGCGCTAAGTCACAAATTTATTTTAATTAACTTCTGGTTCCGTTATCGTAAATCCATTGTATAAATTTATAGAACAAGGCAAAACAACTACACCACTGTCTAATACAACGACTGGCATTGAATAATTACGACAAGCACAAGTTAACTAAATAAATAGTAAAATGAAAATTTTATTTAGCTTTTTCGCATCAAATTAACCGAACAAATAAGTACAACAAAAAAACCAAATAAATCGCAGGTCGGGTTGCAATGAATTTACCAATAATTACTTAGTGTAAGACACAAATAAAACAACGTCTACTCCACCAAACTATTCGTATATTTGTACGCAATCAGCTTGCAGCGCCAGACATGTTTCGGAAAACTAAGTTTCCATCATCAGTGGCTCATAATACACAGTTACGCAGTCATTTTAGGTATAAGTCAAATACAGTATGGCATGGATGTCTTACACATTCAGCTCCTCTCTAATATGGATTACTTCAGAAAAAAATTACTTAGTGGTTAAATAGTGTTTTACTGAAATTTAAAAAACTAATAGTAAACATTAAAATAATAAAATGAATAATAATTAATGGTACAATCCAAACTTGTAGATAATTATTTGTAAAATGTTGACTTTTAGTTAAATAAAAACATTAAATTGGTCAAAATTCGGATTATTTTTACAGTAGTGCTATAAATTCAGTGTTAACATATTGCATCCCAATGAAATTGTATACTAATTTATGCGAAAAAGTACAAAAACCTGTTTCGGCATATTGGTCTAAAGATTTTACGACAAATACACTTTTTTAAAAATGCATATTTTCAAAGGACAAAACCTCGGACAAAATTTGATATTTTTTTGGACAGCGTATACATTTACGTAAGCAATATACAAGGTAAGTCAATATCAATAACAAAATGTCAGACTTACGTTGTATCAGAAAAAATACAAATCAAAATGGCTTCCTTTTCAAGTCTATCTTCCAAAATTGACGCGATATAAAAAATTCCTTCAAATTGGTGTTTTCTCTATAAACTTAACACTAACATACTTATGTACTGTATACAAAAAAAAATACGAAATTTCGAGTCTTAAGAGAAAAAAAAAACATTAGGTAGTTTTGGTTACACCCTGTAAATTTTTGGCAGCCATTAAAATTAAGAAATCGAGCCTCATAGCACTAATTTACAAATATTTAATGTACCGAAATCCGAATGTCCGTGTCTCTTCTGGTTTAGTCCGAACCACTTGTTTTGGCGATCCGTTTATTTTTTAAAGGACGAAAATATTCTATTTCATCTTTTTTACAACTTTTAAAAATATGAGTACCTACTTAGTTATACAATGTGTACAACAAAACAACAAAAAGTAATTCTTTATAAAAACATCTGCTTGTGTCGCAACTACAATTTCGAATACCAAATTTACGATTACTATACAGGGTATATCAAAAATAACATTTTTAATGATTTTGATGTTTTTAAATTTTATGAAAATATTTTCAAAACCGTGATCTATTACACCAATTGTGCAAAAAAAACTAATAAACCTTTTTCTCAAAGTGGTTAATTTCAGAGCTACTATTAAAATAATAGAATTAAAAAACAAAAAATTAAAATCCATAAAAATTGTATTTTTGATATACCCTGTATAGTAATCGTAAATTTGGTATTCGAAATTGTAGTTTCGACACAAGCAGACGTTTTTATAAAGAATGACTTTTTGTTCTAAATCTACAAATAAAAAAGTTTTTCCTCTTCCAAACTCTATCCGTGGACACATTAGATAATTGGATAGTTTCAAAGAGGACAAACTTTTTTATTTGTAGATTCTTAATAAAAACGTCTGCTTGTGTCGAAACTACCAAATTTACGATTACTATACAGGGTATATCAAAAATACAATTTTTATGGATTTAGATTTTTTGTTTTTTTTTTAAATTTTATTATTTTAATAGTAGCTATGAAATTAACCAATTTGAGAAAAAGGTTTATTAGTTTTTTTTTGCACAATTGGTGTAATAGATCACGGGTTTGAAAATATTTTCATAAAATTAAAAAAAAAATCAGTCATTAAAAATGTTATTTTTGATATACCCTGTATAGTAATCGTAAATTTGGTATTCGAAATAGTAGTTTCGACACAAGCAGACGTTTTTCTATATTCAGCTGAATTCATTAACCCTTCTGGTGTACCGCAGGGCAGTAACTTGGGGCCGTTACTTTTTAACATTTACATCAACGATCTTCCCAGTAGGTATATAGATAGATAGATAGATATATTTATTCACCATCTTATGTTACAAAACATGTATAGTACGTAAAAAGAAAACAAAAATTAATCAATCAAAGTTACAGCAACAAAGAAAGGCTTACAAACAAATTAAAATAGCAACATAAAACAAACTAAAATCTAGAAAAATCTTACAATATCGCTCTTGAAATAGTCCTCAAAGGTATAAAAAGCTTGAGATATCAAAAATGATTTAATACTTCATCAAGGTTCTTTATGTGAGACGGCAGCTTATTATAAAATTTAACACAATAGTAGTCAGAACCTTTCCTAGTCCTCAATAGGCGGTGAAATTCAGACAATATGTCATTGCGATTTCGCGTACCATAATTATGCATATACTTTTTACAGCAGTCACGCCAACCGAGCCACAACATTGTACGTAAACATCTCCTCTGTAGCTTGAAGATTTTCATTGCATGGGAACTATGTCCCCTGTTCAAAATACCATACGACATACGGGAAACAAAATAACCATGATATACCGTCAACAGACTGGCGATTGAAACACTCTGCGCAAGCCTTCTGATCAGATATATGACCCTGAACAGCGAGCACCCAAGTTCTCGAACATGACTCTCCCAGGTTAATTTAGGATCAAAATGAACCCCAAGGAACTTCACGCGAACATCGCTCTGAAGATCGATAGGCGCAGAACGCAATGTAAAGTTCATGCTCTGAGTTTTAGCCTGAGTCAAGCTCAGTTCATTTGCCAGAAACCAATTGCCTATGTCAGTCTCAACAGCATTAACCAACTCCCCTAAAGGGTCGTTTGGTCGATATCTAATCAGACTAGTTGTGTCGTCAGCAAAGAGGATTATATTTGACTCTTCTTGAAATTTGTATAAATCATTTACGTATATTAAAAACAATAAAGGTCCCAAAACCGACCCCTGGGGCACACCCCGTCCAACCCTTCGTCTCTCCGAGTATCGTCCCCCATACAAAACGTGCTGAAAACGATCGCTGAGATAAGAGCCAAGGCAACACTGTCAACATCAAAGTTATAGTAAGAGAGTTTCTGAAGAAGTATCTCGTGTGAGACACAACACAGTCAAAAGCCTTAGTGAGGTCATAAAAGGAAGCAAAGGTGTCACAGCCCCGCTCCATGCCATCCGAAACATATTCCAAAAGGTTATTAATTGCAAGAGTAGTAGATCTCTTATTACGAAAGCCATATTGACCTTGCATAAAGAGATTATTTGCTTCAAAATATTCAGTTATTTGATTTTTAATAATAGACTCAAAGATTTTCGAAAAAATTGGCAAGATCGATATTGGTCGATAGTTACTGGGATCATCAACCGATCCTTTATTTTTGTAGATTGGAATAACCCTTGCCTCCTTCAAGACCGCCGGAAATACAGCGTCACCAATGCAATGGTTTATCAACTTAGTAAGCGGCACCACTAGCAGATTCTTTAAAGTCCCAATAATCCTAACATTAAGCTCATAACAATCCGAGCTTTTTGTGTTTTTCATACCTGATAGTTTTTCACGTACTTCATTAAAGATTACCGTTCTCAAACTAAATCCAGCAGCTCTAGTGGGAGACATATATTTCTCAAAAGTGACCGATGTGGCTGGTAGCTGTTTTATGATATCATCAGCCGCAGTTGACTACTTTACATTCAAAATATGCGCAGTCAAGTTCTCAGCTGTCCCGAGATTTGGAGTTGATGCCCAATCCTTGACCAGTCTCCACACAGCAGCAGGTCTATTAATAGCTGATGCAATATACTCCTCATAAGCCCTTCTTTTGGCCTTAGAAAGTTCAGCTCGATATTGTTTTCTATAGTGTTTATATAGCACTTGCGTCGCGTGGACTGCTGTTTGCTGATGACTTTAAGTTGTTTAAAATCATAGACAGCGTCGAGGACTGCGAACAATTGCAGGACGACTTGAACTCGATATCTGATTGGTTCAAAAAAAATGCAATGACCTTAAATAATGTACTCAAATGTTCCATACAAACATTCACAAGGAAAATATGACTACAAATTAAATTCCATATCCCTAGTTAGGAAACACGAAATTAAAGATCTGGGTGTATTTTTTCAATCAAACTTTAAGTTTAACACTCATTATCAGTACATAACTGGGAAGGCATATAGGTCGTTGGGATTTATAATCAGGAATAGCAAAAACTTTGAAATATCTACAATTTTTCAGTTATATAATACCTTAGTCCGTACGCACCTTGAATACGCATGTGTTATTTGGACCCAAGGGCTTTTTGTCATAGTGCCCACATCGAGAGGGTTCAAAAAAGGTTCTTGAGATTTATATATAAGAGGGAACATGGTGTTTATCCATTTAAAATCTCATATAAAACAATGTATCAGCAATACAAGATACAAACTCTCTGTAATAGGCGCAATATGCAATGTTTGATATATTTATATAATATTATAAATTGTACAAGTAAAATGAATTGTGATTTAATAAGTCTAATATATTTCCTAAAATACATTTAAGAATTAACTCTAGGGAACTGTTTCATATAGATAACTTTAGCGTGTCACCATTGAATGCAATGTGTTCGATTGGCAATCAGATTGTAGACGTTACGGGTCTCGACACTAGTGTTCATGAAATCAGGTCTCTATTTCAGTTAATGTCTGCCAGTTGATCTATAGATATTTTAAAATGTAATTCTTCTAGTCTAATTATTTCTGTTTGTATAGTGTTAATTTTATGTTGTTATTTAGTTTCTAACTATTTTTTAAGGGTTATATGTTATTACCTATATGGTGTTTGTAATTTGAATAAATAAATAAATAAATAAAAAGTTTTTATAAAGAATGACTTTTTTTTCTAGAACTACAAATAAAAAAGTTTTTCCTCTTCCAAACTCTATCCGTGGACACATTGTAGATTATTTCAGTTTATTATAGGGAAATTGGTCTGCTAAATACTTAGGTAAGTTCAAAATATAAGGGATTCGGTACCCTACTGGTAACCGCATAAATGTAAACGTGTATAATGTAGATAGGTAGGATGGTCCAGACCATTTTTTTTTCAGTTTTTTAATCTATTGAACTGTTTCAGTTATTTTTGTGACGGGACCCTCTATTAATTTAATTTTGCTTTTCTAAATAAAAAGCCCATTCCATACATTAAAAATCTAGACTTTTTTTTTTACAAAATGCGTAGATTTATATTCACATGAATAGCTAATAAATCTAGTATACTTTCGATTTGTATGAATTTTATAAGATGATGAAAAATAATTATTAATTTGAACGAAATACAAGTTTAATTACCTACAATCATGTAGTAAAATTATGGATATTATAAATAATATACACATTACTCAAGACAAAGGTATATAAAATTTCTACTACATATTTCGTATAAACGCAAAACAATAAGTAACAATTTTCGCTTTCTTGAGCAGCAAAAGAAAATACCAACTTATACTTACATAGCGTCTTTTTACTATCACAATACCTTAGATTATATCTAAGTATTACTTACAATGCAAAGACAATACAACTACATACATAATTACATGATACATTCGATTGATTTCTTGAAAATAGGGCAACAACATTAATTTTTACTCAAGAAGTTTTTATGTAGCATCACCTTTGACCTATTTTTTTCTAAAAATCCGATGCCAACTTCGATCAATTATCAATAACTCAAGAAGGGTTGCATGACTAATAAGATAATACTGATTAAAATAACTGTAAACCGATTTAGTGTAATTCATATACGTGGATATTACCGCCCCCGAAATAGATAAATTTAATACAAGAAAACAATTAACAAAAAAATTGCCTGTCAGAATAACAACCGGCTGTGACGACGTTTACAACATTGGCTTTACATAGGATAAATATTATGTAGAATGACTCATTGAATATGAAAAATTACTAAACACTTCTGTAGATAATTGAAAAAGGGGGCGTACATACTTAAGATAGGGAACTTTACCTGTAAATGTTCCTGGAATTTTATTGGAAGCAAAGTCGGCTGCGACATTTTCTTCAGCTGTTGTTTTCACGGTGCACGATTAATTTCAAAACATAAAATTGACTATTGTATTATTTTTTTACAAATTAATTGTTCTTATTGTAATTCCACAAGTATTTTATCTATTATATATAAATTATAAATCGAATTTCTTAAAAATTACTGACAGATAGATCAAAAAGCGACACCCAACTAACATGGCCGCTACGCGTTTTTGTTTAGAAATGTTGCTACATTGATGCCAAGTTATTGGAAATTATTTAAATTTGAACAATGTTACCATTGTCTTTATAAACACAATGATGTTACTTAAGTCACCTAAATGTTATTCAATCTTCTTTCAATTCACTATTTCAGATATTGTACCCTGCATATTATTGGTTTCAATGAAGTTTTGCTGATATGAATTCACATTTTCTGTAAAATAAGTTTTTCTTAGGGGATATTTAGCATGTATTGGCAACTTAGTGTTGACGTTGCACAAAATGATCTGTCAACCACTCTTCCGCTTTCTCGATAGCCTGGAATCCAATTATTCTTCTTCTATTGTTTTTACGATAGCGTAGAGCCAGCAGATTCTTACAACGTGAACGATATTTATATTTGAGACTATCGACCATTGACATATTAATACCATAGAATAAGAAAGCTAGCTAGCTTTCTTATTCTATGTTAATACTATATGTCAATGCTATCAACCCAACTGCAAACTACAAGCGCCTATTGTTTCTATGCTGCTCGGCAATTTAGGAACATAAGGTTTCTTACTTGTCAATAATTAAAATTCCTTTGGAAAAGGAGCGTGCGGTCAAGTTAGGTGAGTGAAAACTGTTGATATTTGGCAAATATATTATTAGGGAGCTAAGGCAAAGCCAGTGACGTATACGTAAACGTATCTTTTGACATATCGCGGGTTCAGTATTATAACTAGGTAACTCGAATATTGACGAATTTGAGGTATCTATGCCAATATATTGTTCAATTCGAAATCCTGACAGTGCTAAAACTAGATAACTAACAAATCAACTTTAGAGGCATCTACCGTTAAAACTCAAAACTAGACTAGAAGATAAAGAGGGTAACATTAATTTGAAAAAGTAGATAACTGTAGTTGTTACTATTAACTGACATCATTGTGTTTATTATAATATAGTGTGTCAGCGCTTGGTTAGTATCATCATCTAACAACAGACGGCGTTATCAACTTCAGTCGTTCATTAATAAATTTCTGGTATATGATAGCGCCATCTGTTGTTAGTTGACAGGTACTAACCAAGCGCTGACACACTATACTATAATCAAAGATTAATCTACACAATAGATATTCAGCGTATATGGGAAATAAAACAAAAATTGAAACTGTCTCGACACGAGCTACATCTATTAGAAAAACATGCAACCATGGAAATTATGGAAATTGTAGATGGCGTTATATGTATTGTGTTAAAATAAAATAATCATATGGGCAATGTTAGACAAGGACGAGTATACTTTCCCCTACGAGGTGGGAGTTTGTTTTTATATTATAGGTATCATATATGTACTACTGTGCAGCAGTGTTTTTTGTCGGGTAGTAATATAAAATTATATGGTATACGTATACCTATCTACGCAAAGATTAATGTGTATGGACGAAAATAAAAGAAATTACTATAATAGTATAAATATACAGGGCTGGTTTATTAAATGTTTTAGACAATAATTTTAAATGACTAAAATAATATTATTTTAGTCATTTAATTTTAAATTTCGGATATAAGGATGCATCAAAAAGTTATATTTAAATTAACGAAATTTGGCGTTATAGATAGGACTTCCGGTTATTACCTGATTCAGTTTTAAGGATCAAACTCAAACAGCAGATTCAACTTGTCGTTAACATTATGAAAAAATAAATCTCAGAGGCGGGTAAATTAAAGGGGCATACAGGCGTGAAATGCTACCCTAACTTTTTTATGCACATTTTTTGCGTGTGTTTCAATTCGGAGATGTAAAATCTAACAAATTATATACGTAATAAATGTATCCTTCTGTGATATTGATAGAAAGTCATCGTTATCGCGTAATATCGATTTTAAGAAATGTTAATATTAAAAAGGCTGTGCTTTTTACAAGTTGCTGAAGTAAATAAAGTTTGAAATTTCCAGCATGACAATAATTATTTAAAAAAATACGGTTTCGAAATGCAGGATGTAAAAAATTAGAATTTTTAATCTGTTTTTAATGAAAATTTAAATCTATTGAGAAATATGGTTCAGGGTTTTTGTGAAATGTATTTTACTCCAAAGATTCTACTCATCGATTATAACCGAATTAATTTACTCAAAAATATCTATACTAGTAAAATAACACAATTATCACAATTAGGTTCAAATTCTGCAACGCCGAATTGAAAAAAAACTTACAGTCTCCCTAATATTGGTTTTTGTGCAATGATCATAAAACTTTAAAAAACTAACGATTTATGTAGATTGTATTGTTAACACGTTTCGTAAAAAGCTTTAAAAACCCACCAACAGGGTGTTAAAAGTATCACGACAATAACTTTTTTCATGTTTTAACAAGTACAATCGTCTGCTTCAGATTGATCCTTAAAAACTGAATAACAGTTTCTCTATATAAAAAAATAAAACTCGTAAATATCATCCCCAAACATTTAATTTGAATACAATTACATAACACCATATTTGAAAGTAAATAAAAAAAAACAGCATTACCTAGTTTGACAGATTTGCAAATTGCAAATCAAAGTATCTATGTATACAGGGTGTTGCATAAGTACTTGTACAAACTTTAAAAGGTGATTCTTTGACTAATTTTAAGATACAAATTTCATATGTACATGGGTCCGCTACGGCTTGGTTTTCGAGATGCAGGTAGTTCAAAAATAATATTATATTTAGGATTATATGCTTGTTCAATAGCATCGCAATTTGGTGCAATTCGGGATACAGGTGTATTGATGACACCAGAGCTGTCAAAAGAACTAATAAAAAATACGAAAAATAACAAAATACAAATATCATTCAAAAGACAACAATGCACATAATAGTCGGTACCAAGCCAAATAGGTAGTAGGTAAATATAGATTTATTTTGTTTCGGGCTTGGGCTTGGCACCGACTTATTGTAATCAAAACTACCCACCAAACGGATACATTTAATTTTACGCAGATGCTCAAAATGTTAACTTTCTTTCATTAATAGAGACCTGTGAAGTGACCTTACCTCTTACGCCCACGTATTAAGTACTAAGTTTCAGTTATCAGTTACAATTTTTTATTTTCCAAGAAAGCGATACGAGATATTTAAAACGGCATTGCGCCGCCCTCATGTATACCTCCGGGGGCGGCATCGAAAATCGCTACACGTCACAAACTTGTAAATGCTTAGAACTACCCCTATATCAAATTTCTATTTTCTATCTTTTTTGTTTCATACCCAAAGCCCTATTCCTACCGAACTTATTATTTACCCGAAGAAACATTAAAAAGAAGTAAAATTTAAGTACCTAAACCGATAAAGTGGAACTTATACCTGATGAAGAGACAGAGTATTATAATAGGTATACCTAATATAATATAGGTAGCACTGATAATTTTTTTATTATAGGTATTATAAGATCTACAACAATCTTGTTACATCTTTGCCACATTGTCTACGTGAAATATTTAGTCAAAAGTATGTTTCTATCTAAAAGCTTTTCATTTAACGATTGTTCGCCACTGATCATGGGACCGGTCTAGTCTTGAAACATGTATGACATGGATTAAATATTATTATATTAAATTTAATTCATAGAGATTAGGCTTTTATTTCAATACTGTACTTGTAATAAATCACCCTGTGTGTTTCTTTTACCGACGAATTGGCAACAGCACGACACACACCACATTCGCTTGTTTTTTTTTCTACCCTCCCTGCGTATCCCCTCCAGATTAATACAGAATTTCATCAATTTCTCTCTCTGACAATACAGCATTGCCGGTGCATATCTGTTGCAAATGATCTAAATAATTGTTATACGTTGCGTTTTGTTTTTGATATTAATAAACTACAAAACGGTTTCTGGCTGTGACAATACTGCTCTATGCTTTACACGCTAGTCTACGCCACGTAGTGGCAGGCATACTTAGAGATGTTCTGATTTTAATGCATTGGGCTGACTATCTATTGTGTAGATTAATCTTTGCTATAATAAACACAATGCTGACATAAATTAATCCCAAATAAAGTAATATTCACTTCAATAAGTAGGTAACTGCACATACCTATTTTTTAAGTAACAGCCGAAACTACTATCACATGTTGTATGGTAATTCTATATGTAGATAACTGGAGATACCTACTTTTTGATTCGAGACATGAATGAAGAAGTTGCTGGTGGTTGTTGCAAAAAGTGGGTAAATCCAGATACCTACCTTTAGAAGTAAACTTATTTTTCACGTTTATTGATACCTACTCTTATTGAAGGAATTTGAGGTTATAATCTTGTCTTATTCACGTATATACGCAGGTGTTTTTTTTTGACTGAGTGAAAAAAAGTGTTTGAAAATGTCCAGGGCTCAGCGAATGTTAACTATGGCTTTAGATGCAGTTAATCACAGTCCAGGTAAGTAAAAATTGTAGTTTTAGTATGCTAGGACTTCAAATTTGTGCAATAACTTTTTATTGGATGAACTTGAAAGAATTTTTGAATTTTTTGTTATTGTAACTGTGTATTTGTAACATAGGAATAAAGCTAAACATAGTAATAATGAATATAATTTTGATTGGTCAAAATAATCATAACTTTTTTGCCCAACGGACCAATCAAAATGCAATTTATTATTATTACGTTTATGTATGTTTGTGCAAAGCACAGTCTAAAGACAATAAATTGAGATTATGTTTGGCGTTATTATCACCTGTTTAACGTTATCATTATAATAATATTGTTGTTCAATATCTCATCTAATTATTGTGTCCCCAATAATTTAGAGCAGATGTTTGAGGTTGAACCCAGCCGGGACCACGAAAATATTGTAGAATCAGGATTGACACTGGTTGACGCTAACACAGTTGAACCATCCGACTCCAAAGAAAATAATATCAGCCCACCAAGGGAACGTTTCTATTCCCAAAACAACTATGATTCTGATTCAGAGATAGCAGGTAGAATATGACAAAAAATATAAAACTTTATCAATGTTTTATCATCCAATCTTATTTGTATCTTTTATTTGTTGTCTTTTATGTATTATACTCCAGGAACATAAGTTTTGCTAACAGGACTGCACTTTTATTTTTGCAGATTTCTCTCCTGACACTTCGGAATATCAACCAAGTAATGAAGACTCTAGATCCAGTACCTCTTCAAACCAAGACGCTATGCGGAAAAGTCCAATGTTAGAAGGCATGGAAGAATACGCGGAACCTACCGATAAACCTAGGAAAAGGAAACAGGAGCCTGAAAAGTGGGCAAAAAATCTTAGAAAAACCCGTAGGGCACTTGGGAAAGAGTATATAGGAGCACGAGGTGTCAAGAAACCAGAGGTGGAAATGGGTCCTCCATGTAAATCTACCTGTAAGAGAAAATGTACTCTTTCTCATGAGAAGAGAGAAAACATTTTTAAGTCATATTGGGCACTGGGAAATTACACAAGACAGCGCGACTTCATAAATTCTAATACTGATAAAGTTGAAACAAGAACTAAGACTACCAACTCTACTAGCAGAAGGCAGTTTAGTACTAGTTTCTATTTGCCTTCTGATGGTGCAAGGATAAAAGTCTGCAAGCAGATGTTCCTCAATACTTTAGGGATAAAGAAAGGCGTAGTAGATATCGCCCTAAAGAAGAGAACGAATGCAAATACTTCTTTTGGTGATAAAAGAGGACAACACAGCAAAAAAATATTGCCTCCTGAAGTAAAAGCGGGTATCAAAGCTCACATTGAATCATTTCCAGTTGTACAGTCACATTATTGCCGAGCTGACACTGAGCGAAAGTATTTACATCCAGATTTAAACATCAAAGTTATGTACCGAATGTATGTTGAATTATGTTCGAACAAAAACCAAACAATAGCTAAGGAGTCGGCATATAGAAGTATTTTTACTAATGATTACAACTTAGGATTTCACCGACCGAAAAAAGACCAATGCCGCATCTGTACAGCTTTTAATAATGGCGAGGCTGTCCCTGAATATGAAGATCACATCAAGAACAAGAATTTGGCTAAGCAGGAAAAGTCGAGCGATAAAGATGAGGCTGGAAGCTCTGAGGGTAAAATTCTGTCAGTAAATTTTTATCTTCAGCAAGTCCTTATGACGCCAAATGATCCTACAAATAACGCACTTTTTTACAAAAGACGATTGACAACTTATAATTTTACTATCTACAATGTCGTCTCCAAAGAAGGATTATGCTTTATGTGGCATGAGTGCGAAGGAGGACGGGGAAGCTCGGAAATAGCTTCATGCTTATTTACATACTTTCAGTCCCTGTCGGACGATATTTATGAAATCCGTTGTTTTAGTGACCGCTGTGGAGGTCAAAATTTAAATCAGTTTGTAGCTGGTATGTGTATGTATGCTGTCACTACTTTAAACATGAAAAGCATTGAACTTAAATTCCTCACATCGGGACATTACGAAATGGAATGTGATTCAATGCACTCAGCTATTGGCACCGAATTAAAGCGAGTAGGAAAAGCATACTGGCCTGGAGATTTGAAAACGATTGCTCGCAGTGCTCGAAAAAAAGGGGACCAACCTTATCGTGTCATTGAAAATATATCATTTAAAGATTGGAAAACTTTCGTCCAAACCAAATTTAATATTAAAAAAAAAAGATACAGTTGGACAACCAGTTCATTGGCAAAAAATGTCCTGGATTAAGTTTGAGGCCAGCCTACCCAACTGTTTCAAATTTAAAGAAAATTTCAACGATGAAGAATTTAGAGTTGTCGACTGTAGCATAACTAAAAGGCGCTCATCCAGTACCTGTACGTTGCAGGACTTATACAAGACATCCAAAACTATAAGCAAAATGAAGCATGATGATTTAATGTCTCTTTTTTCTGCTAACCCACCGGCAATGAACCGAGATTATTACAATTTTTATGCAAATTTGCCATTTTCGTCGACCAAAACAAACGAAGATGAGTGAATGTAAGGCCGCTTTTGTTAATAAAGATATCTATTAATATTTTATTCCATAAAATTGTATAATTTTATTTATTATTCTATAATAATAAATAAAATTTAACTTTTTCCAAATGTCTATATAGATAGACATTTGGAAAAAGTTAAATTAGTTTAGTTCTAAAACTAGATATCTGATAATTAAAATCCGAAATAAAAAAAAAATCATAAAATTTGTGTTTAATTATTACCTAACCCTAACCCTCTTTAATTAATTATTTTAAACATATTACTGTATTGCGTTTTTTTGAGAGCAGGAGGTACTTACGTTTGCTAGGTTCAAAACAATAACTCGCTTTATCTCTAAACGAGTAATTCTCAGTTACCTAATTATAATCCTAAACCCACGATATACGCATGTGCTCTTTAAATTTATGATACGTTTAACGATACGAAGGCCGTAAACATATGTACCTCTACGCGTATCGTATACTTAAACGTATTGAACCGACTGTTGTCGGAATTACATGAACTTTTACGAATATCTAGAATAGAACATTAAAAACTCAATCTAAATTGAAAATTAAGCTAAGCTATTTTGCAATAAATACTATACTATTATTATTAGTAGTAGTAGTTTATTTTGTAACAATTATAAACATTTTTCTGTTATTGTTTATAGGTATACATAATAAAATATAAAGGTATTTGGTTAATAATTAAAAAAACAATAATATTAACAACATAGTAAATGGAAGTAGAAAAATCTAAAATAGTCTTTTTCTCAAGTAAAGTTTTATCTCTACCTTCCGCATATACGATACGTATTGGATGGCACCTTAACTCTATTTTGAATGACTGCTTATCTAGTGTAAACATAACCAAAATCTCACGTTTACGTATGGAGATTGGAGATACGTATACGTCCTTGGTTTTGCCTTAACTCCCTATTATGTTTGAGACATAAAACACATCTAGATTACAATATACAGGGTGAAGTTGAAAAAATAATAATAATTCTAACCCTACTCTAACACGGGACAAAAGATCGTGAAATATAAGTATTTACAGTAAACACCATTAACAAGCGTTAGCGTTCAATACTAAATATCAACAAAATTCACTCATAAGTCGTCTTACCTCCTTTGTCAGTTATGGCCAGTGTTGTTGCTGGCAAAAATTTTTTAGTAATAGAAAATGGTGTGTAATTGTAATAAACGTAATAGATTTATGTTCAAAAAGTAATAGAAATGTAACAAATAGAAATACATTATAGGTTTGTTTTCACAAGCGTTAGAATCAGTCAGGATTCTGTGCAAACCAATTAAACCGCACGTCAACAACGCTGCTATGCTCAGAATCCAGACTGTTTCTGACGCTTGTGGGAACAATCCTCATAATCTTATATTAATAATATCCAGAGATAGTTCATATCTCTGATAAATAGCTGCATTATTACGCTAGTTTTCTTGATCCGGATTTATTATTCAGGATTTGTTGGATTCTGAATCGTGATTCTTTTCATTGCTATAGATAAGAAAAGAAAGAACGCTCGATAAGTTTAACCTAAAAGTTCGAGTCTAAAGAGGCATAACCTCTTTAGACTAGAACCTAGAACTTTTCTTTTTTCTATAACGTGTTTGTTTATAATTATGACATTTTAGAAAGGTTCAGAGGTTAGAATTTTATGTGCGAATGAAACGAATCACATTTTTTTAAATTCGGGAGAGGCAAGGGGATTACGGATCCGGATCGTGATGGGCGCTAAAGTGGGAATGAATCAGAAAATGCGTTTTTAGCAAAAGAACATGATCAGTGAATCCAAACGCGTTTGGATCCTGAAATCAGGAGCGAAAGAAAGCACCTATTATCGTAAACCCGTCACAGATATTTCCCTAGAAAAGAAAGAAAGATATATGACAACAAAAGCAAAACAAGAAACAAACCAAACATTTAGAGCACAGTTCTAACCGTATTAAACTGTGTTTAGATGTAGGATCTAGGGCACATGACATAAATACAAACGACGATGCTTTATTTTAGTAATATCGACTTTTTTAAAAATGACTAAGATTTGGCATGCAGCTCTGTTTTCTCATCACAAACCTAAAAAATAAAACTACAGTTTTTTTGATCTCTTGCGCTTGCGCTTCTCTATTAGCTATGCCCGTCAAAGATTAAAGCACTACAGAGCATATTATAGGAAGCCATGTTGAAGCTAACTGATTTGGAATATCTAATATTCTAATATCTTATAAAGACAATGATATTTAGTAGAAAAATGTATAAAGTTTTAGATTTTGACAAGTAATTTTTTCTCAAATTTTAATTGCAGTTGAAAGTAATAAAAAAGTAATAGAATCCATAAAAAGTAATAGATTCTATCAAATTAGACAAATGTCGTAATAAAGTAATAGACGACAGAAAAAGTAATAGATTTGTTACAATTGTAATAGCAATAACAACACTGGTTATGGCCACTTGCATCTGTATGCATTCAGCCAGCTGCCACTCGTAGACGTAGAATTTTAAAATTCAAATTTGACATACAAATGACAAAATTAACCTCAAAATGCTACCTAACCTTAGAGCATTGTCTTTAAAAAGGATTGTGTTTATAAAGACAATGCCATTGTCTTTAAAAGGATAGTCTGTCAGCGCTATGTACCGGCAGGTGCTGGACTCTGGTGGCCAAACTTTGAAGTACGATTTATGAATGAAAATCAAAATTCTCCTCTTTTACATATTTTGGTAGAGGGGAGCAGGCGCGGGTGAACGACCTCTTCAAACACTGAAAAGTTCCCCTCTGTTAGTTTATTTCACTCGAACTAGGGTTGCCAGACCAGAACATTTGATGTAGATGTTTCTCTACAACTAAGGTTGCCAGACCATAAATTTTGAGGTAGGACAAACAAAAATATTCGCACATAAAATTTGTTTGAAAAAGTATTCCGTACTTGGTCTACAAAATCTGCTATAAAAAGTTGGGGTTACTGTAAAAAAAGGGTAGTGAAAAATAGTATTTATTTAAGTAGATGTAGATATAGGTACAGGGTGTTCATCCATGAATTGACTACAACGCTTAACCACAAATTCCTCAACTAAAAATAAGCCAATCGAGGCAAATAGAGATGTCATGTTGCTTCGATGTGCCTCTACAGGGCGCTAAAATTCTCAAATTAATATCGTTTTTTCTGAATAATTTCTAAACGCCTTTATCGATTTCCATCGATTTAATTTTGGAATTAAGATTTACTACTATAATTGATGTGTTTTGACGAAAATGTGATCTTTTGTTAATGCCTAGAATTTGCATTTTTGTTGTCCCTTGTACAAATGACTTTAATTATTTCTCTGACACTAAGCGTTATTATGCACATTAACTTTATATAGCAGATTTTGTAGACCAAGTATGGAATACTTTTTAAAAACAAATTTTCGCTTTGAGTTTGGTCTAAAATATCTGCGATATAAAATTAATGTAGTGCACATTTATAAGGCAGTAAAAAGGGCAAAAAAACAAAAATATCTATATGTACATGGAGAGTTATTCTTTTCTCAAGAGGGTCAGCTTTTAACATTTATTCATTGTTTTATTAAGTATCGGTTTTAACAAAACAAACAACTTTGTAATTATTAAAGAACATTGTTTATTCCATAAACAGTAGAAATTAATGAGGATGTTAGAAAACATACAAAAATAGAGGTATAAATAACAAGTAATGTGCATCAGCTAATATATTTTAATGGAGCGCATTACAAAATCTTTCAGCGACTTTTCTTTTCCATTTCCTACCATTCATAATCTCCAACCATAGAGCACTATAATTGAAAGCAAATTTCCACACCACTCATGAAGTATTGCTAATGGCGCGTTACCTTTTTTCAGTGGGTGGTTCGCCAGTAGCCCTATTTCCCACAACTTAACAAAATTCTATAACAGAAAAAAAATATATAGTGACAAAGAGTTGTTTTCGGCGATATCTAGCGTTGGAAATTTGCGTCACACTGCCTGCCGATCACCACTGATGAGTTGTGGATCAACGAAACGGCCCGTCTGGTAAAAACATGGTAGTGTGAAACAAATTTCCAACATAACTACAAGCCTTGTTACTTATGTAACAAGCAATTCGGAAAAATAATATAGCTGAAAAATAAATTCGCGCTTCTCTACTTTCCCTTCTTGAATTATTGCTTTCATCAATGACTGTTCAGAAGTTCGCATTTTCGACTGTGATAAGGGGCATTATCCATAACGACAGATCGGGGTTTCAACAACAAATATTAGATTATTCTAACGTAACGAGGAGGAAAGATGATATTGAAAATAATATGACCAGACATCTATAACAATACATGTTTTTTGTAAATATATAAAAACTAAAAAAATGAATATAATGGTACCAACTTTTTTACGCAAACACTATATTTTTAGCTTCGTTTTTAGCCAATGAGGCAAACTTATTTATTTCTAAAAATAAATCTACATGCTCTTATTACAAAAAATAATATCTGAATACAGGTGTCACGGAAATTATGGGAAATCTCTCAGATACATTTGATAGAACATAAAAAAAATAAGATGACAATGTGTTGAAAACATTTATATTTATTGAAATACCATAATGTAGGTACCTATAGTTGAAAATTTCTATTACTTAGGTAGGTAGGTAGGTATAGAAATTAGAAATCAAATTATAATGAAAATAGATACAAACTCCAGAAAATCCTATCGAAAACTCATTCGATTATCATTGTAAATTATTTTATAAAAAAATGGATCAGAACTTACCTTTCGGCTTTGTATCTCGTAAAGGGAAATTACCTATAATCAACACAAAAAATTAGCACTATTGTTTTTACTCTTACAATAAGTAACACTGAATTTAAATTTCCACTAAAAAATATTTTTTTAACTTTAAAATTTAAAATCACGCTAAATATTATTGTATAGAGAAAAAGGATAAATAATAATGATAATATAAATATATAGCTATCTCTGTTAGGTATAAAACTTCGTATATTTTTTTTATATACGAGTAGGACCTACCTTATATCTTATATAGGTAGGTATTTATTTCTTATTTTATTATTAATAGATACAGTGTTGCGACTATGACGACTGAATATTATGTGATCGCCTAAATAATGAAATCAAAGAAACTTTTTTATAATAGATATCGTTAAAACTAAGTTAATAAATGTGGAAAACTCAGATCAAGCCAAATAACATTTAATTATATTTTTGAATTATTCGTCACAAAAAAAAATAATGTTGGAACCATTTATAAAATGAAAAATAAGGTAGCATCTGATAATTATGTGACTGCTGGCAACATTGTCTATGGCTGGAAGCGAAAGAAAAATACGCGAACTTATTATAGATGTCCCTATGTTCAAAGCACGACCTGATTGGTCTAAAAACATGGCTCCCCCACTTTTCCACCAAAGTTACTACACATTTACTATAAACCCAAATTTATGAATGAACGACATTTTACGACAACGCCGTCTGGTTTTTTGAGACAGGTACTAATCAAGCGCTGACAGACTATGTTTATAAAGACAATGACAATGCCATTGTCTTTATAAACATAGTCTGTCAGCGCTTGATTAGTACCTGTCTGAAAAAACCAGACGGCGTTGTCGCAAAAAGTCGTTCATTCAATAATTTGGGTTTATAGTAAATGTGTAGCAATCTTAGTGGAAAAGTGGGGGAGCCATGTTTTTAGACCAATCAGGTCGTGATTTGAACATGGACTTTTATAATAAGTTCACGTATTTTTCTTTCGCTTCCAGCCATAGACAATGTTGCCAGCGGTCACTTAATTATCAGATGCTACCTTCTTTTTCATTTTATAAATGGTTCCAACATTATTTTTTTTGTGACGAATAATTCAAAAATATAATTAAATGTTATTTTGCTTGATCTGAGTTTACCACATTTATTAACTTAGTTTTAACGATATCTATTATAAAAAAGTTTCTTTGACTTCATTATTTAGGCGATCACATAATATTTAGTCGTCATAGTCGCAACACTGTATCTATTAATAATAAAATAAGAAATAAATACATAATATATAAGATATAAGGTAGGTCCTACTCGTACATAAAAAAATATACGAAGTTTTATACCTAACAGAGATAGCTATATATATATTATCATTATTATGTATCCTTTTTCTCTATGAAATAATATTTAGCGTGATTTTAAATTTTAAAGTTAAAAAATATTTTTTAGTGGAAATTTAAATTCAGTGTTACTTATTGTAAGAGTAAAAACAATAGTGCTAATTTTTTTGTGTTGATTATAGGCAATTTCCCTTTACGAGATACAAAGCCGAAAGGTAAGTTCTGATCCATTTTTTTTATAAAATACTTAATAGCACAAAAAATAATTTACAATGATAATCAAATGAGTTTTCAATGAGCGATAGGATTTTCTGGAGTTTGTATCTATTTTCATTATAATTTGATTTCTAATTTCTATACCTACCTACCTACCTACCTAAGTAATAGAAATTTTCAACTATAGGTACATTTTTAGGGAATATCTCTCTGGTATTTCAATAAATATAAATGTTGTAAACACATTGTCATCTTATTTTTTTATGTTCTATCAAATATATCTGAGAGATTTCCCATAATTTCCGTGACACCTGTATTCAGATATTATTTTTTGTAATAAGAGCATGTAGATTTATTTTTAGAAATAAATAAGTCTGCCTCATTGGCTAAAAACGAAGCTAAAAATATCGTGTTTGCGTAAAAAAGTTGGTACCATTATATTCATGTTTTTAGTTTTTATATTTTTACAAAAAACATGTATTGTTATAGATGTCTGGACAGAAGTGTTCGTACTTCGCTTGTGCACATTCTAGATGGAACACTCCTGGAACGATTAAGTAGGTAATCTTTTATATCTAATTGTGTTTGAGACTGAGACGTATAAAGACGAGAATAGCCACCCCCGCAAGACCAGTATAATAGATCAGGTCTTTATTTTTATAAAGACAATGACCAGGTTGTGTCTTGCTATCTGCGATACTGTAGTGACGTCACCAGAGGCCAATAAAATAATCTAAAATATAGTTGAAAAAAAAAATGTAATTGTTATTTATACTTCAGCTATATTATTTTTCCGAATTTCTTGTTACATAAGTAACAAGTCTTTTAGTTATGTTGGAAATTTGTTTCAGACTTTACCAGACGGGCCGTTTCGTTGATCCACAACTCACCAGTGGTGATCGGCAGGCAGTGCCATGCCATGGCAGTTTCCAACGCTAGATGTCGCCGAAAACAACTCTTTGTCACTATATTTTTTTTTTCTGTTATAGAATTTTGTTGAAGTTGTGGGAAATAGGGCTACTGGCGAACCACCGACTGAAAAAAGGTAACGCGCCATTAGCAATACGTCATGAGTGGTGTGGAAATTTGTTTTCAATTATAGTGCTCTATGGTTGGAGATTATGAATAATGGTAGGAAATGGAAAAGAAAAGTCGCTGAAAGATTTTGTAATACGCTCCATTAAAATATATTAGCTGATGCACATTATTTGTTATTTATACCTCTATTTTTGTATGTTTTCTAACATCCTTATTAATTTCTACTGTTTATGGAATAAACAATGTTCTTTAGTAATTACAAAGTTGTTTGTTTTTTTTTTTAAAACCGATACTTAATAAGACAAGGAATAAATGTTAAAAAACTGACCCTCTTGAGAAAAGAATAGCTCTCCATGTAAATATAGATATTTTTGTTTTTTTGCCCTTTTTACAGCCTTATAAAAAATGGGCACTACATTAATTTTATATCGCAGATATTTTAGACCAAACTCAAAGCGAAAATTTGTTTTTAAAAAGTATTCCGTACTTGGTCTACAAAATCTGCTATATAAAGTTAATGTGCATAATAACGCTTAGTGTCAGAGAAATAAGTAAAGTCATTTGTACAAGGGACAACAAAAATGCAAACTTTTATTTACGAACCACAAGCCATTTTTAAATTTCTAGGCATTAACAAAAGATCACATTTTCGTCAAAACACATCAATTATAGTAGTAAATCTTAATTCCAAAATTAAATCGATAAAGGCGTTTAGAAATTATTCAGAAAAAACGATATTAATTTGAGAATTTTAGCGCCCTGTAGAGGCACATCGAAGCAACATGACATGTCTATTTGCCTCGATTGGCTTATTTTTAGTTGAGGAATTTGTGGTTCAGCGTTGTAGTCATTTCATGAACACCCTGTACTGTATCTACATCTACTTAAATAAATACTATTTTTCACTACTCATTTTTTACAGTATCCCCGTTATTATGCTCATCAACTTTTTAAAGCAGATTTTGTAGACCAAGTACGGAATACTTTTTCAAACAAATTTTATGTACGAATATTTTTGTTTGTCCTTCCTCAAAATTGTATGGTCTGGCAACCTTAGTTGTAGAGAAACATCTACATCAAATTTTCTGGTCTGGCAACCCTAGTTCGAGTGAAATAAACTAACAGAGGGGAACTTTTCTGTGTTTGAAAAGGTCGTTCACCCGCGCCTGCTCCCCTCTACCAAAATATGTAAAAGAGGAGAATTTTGATTTTCATTCATAAATCGTACTTCAAAGTTTGGCCACCAGAGTCCAGCACCTGCCGGTGCATAACGCTGACAGACTATCCTTTTAAAGACAATGACAATGCTTAGAGCAAAGAGAGAGAACACGTAATTGTGCCGGTCGTATTGTTACCACCTAGTACACTAGTACCAAAGATTAATCTACACAATAGATAGTCAGCGTATATGGGAAATAAAACAAAAATTGAAACTGTCTCGACACGAGCTACATCTATTAGAAAAACATGCAACCATGGAAATTTAGATGGCGTTATATGTATTGTGTTGAAATAAAATAATCATATGGGCAATGTTAGACAAGGACGAGTATACTTTCCCCTACGAGGTGGGAGTTTGTTTTTATATTATAGGTATCATGTATGTACTACTGTGCAGCAGTGTTTTTTGTTTAAAATTATATGGTATACGTATACCTATCTACACAAAGATTAATGTGTATGGACGAAAATAGAAGAAATTACTATAATAGTATAAATATACAGGGCTGGTTTATTAAATGTTTTAGACAATAATTTTAAATGACTAAAATAATATTATTTTAGTCATTTAATTTTAAATTTCGGATATAAGGATGCATCAAAAAGTTATATTTAAATTAACGAAATTTGGCGTTATAGATAGGACTTCCGGTTATTACCTGATTCAGTTTTAAGGATCAAACTCAAACAGCAGATTCAACTTGTCGTTAACATTCTGAAAAATTAAATCTCAGAGGCGGGTAAATTAAAGGGGCATACAGGCGTGAAATGCTACCCTAACTTTTTTATGCACATTTTTTGCGTGTGTTTCAATTCGGAGATGTAAAATCTAATAAATTATATACGTAATAAATGTATCCTTCTGTGATATTGATAGAACGTCATCGTTATCGCGTAATATCGATTTTAAGAAATGTTAATATTAAAAAGGCTGTGCTTTTTACAAGTTGCTGAAGTAAATAAGGTTTGAAATTTCCAGCATGACAATAATTATTTAAAAAAATACGGTTTCGAAATGCAGGATGTAAAAAATTAGAATTTTTAATCTGTTTTTAATGAAAATTTAAATCTATTGAGAAATATGGTTCAGGGTTTTTGTGAAATGTATTTTACTCCAAAGATTCTACTCATCGATTATAACCGAATTAATTTACTCAAAAATATCTATACTAGTAAAATAACACAATTATCACAATTAGGTTCAAATTCTGCAACGCCGAATTGAAAAAAAACTTACAGTCTCCCTAATATTGGTTTTTGTGCAATGATCATAAAACTTTAAAAAACTAACGATTTATGTAGATTGTATTGTTAACACGTTTCGTAAAAAGCTTTAAAAACCCACCAACAGGGTGTTAAAAGTATCACGACAATAACTTTTTTCATGTTTTAACAAGTACAATCATCTGCTTCAGATTGATCCTTAAAAACTGAATAACAGTTTCTCTATATAAAAAAATAAAACTCGTAAATATCATCCCCAAACTTTTAATTTGAATACAATTACATAACACCATATTTGAAAGTAAATAAAAAAAAACAGCATTACCTAGTTTGACAGATTTGCAAATTGCAAATCAAAATATCTATGTATACAGGGTGTTGCATAAGTACTTGTACAAACTTTAAAGGGTGATTCTTTGACTAATTTTAAGATACAAATTTCATATGTACATGGGTCCGCTACGGCTTGGTTTTCGAGATACAGGTAGTTCAAAAAGAATATTATATTTAGGATTATATGCTTGTTCAATAGCATCGCAATTTGGTGCAATTCGGGATACAGGTGTATTGATGACACCAGAGCTGTCAAAAGAACTAATAAAAAATACGAAAAATAACAAAATACAAATATCATTCAAAAGACAACAATGCACATAATAGTCGGTACCAAGCCAAATAGGTAGTAGGTAAATATAGATTTATTTTGTTTCGGGCTTGGGCTTGGCACCGACTTATTGTAATCAAAACTACCCACCAAACGGATACATTTAATTTTACGCAGATGCTCAAAATGTTAACTTTCTTTCATTAATAGAGACCTGTGAAGTGAGCTTACCTCTTACGCCCACGTATTAAGTACTAAGTTTCAGTTATCAGTTATAATTTTTTATTTTCCAAGAAAGCGAAACGAGATATTTAAAACGGCATTGCGCCGCCCTCATGTATACCTCCGGGGGCGGCATCGAAAATTGCTACACGTCACAAACTTGTAAATGCTTAGAACTACCCCTATATCAAATTTCTATTTTCTATCTTTTTTGTTTCATACCCAAAGCCCTATTTCTACCGAACTTATTATTTACCCGAAGAAACATTAAAAAGAAGTAAAATTTAAGTACCTAAACCGATAAAGTGGAACTTATACCTGATGAAGAGACAGAGTATTATAATAGGTATACCTAATATAATATAGGTAGCACTGATAATTTTTTTATTATAGGTATTATAAGATCTACAACAATCTTGTTACATCTTTGCCACATTGTCTACGTGAAATATTTAGTCAAAAGTATGTTTCTATCTAAAAGCTTTTCATTTAACGATTGTTCGCCACTGATCATGGGACTGGTCTAGTCTTGAAACATGTATGACATGGATTAAATATTATTATATTAAATTTAATTCATAGAGATTAGGCTTTTATTTCAATACTGTACTTGTAATAAATCACCCTGTGTGTTTCTTTTACCGACGAATTGGCAACAGCACGACACACACCACATTCGCTTGTTTTTTTTTCTACCCTCCCTGCGTATCCCCTCCAGATTAATACAGAATTTCATCAATTTCTCTCTCTGACAATACAGCATTGCCGGTGCATATCTGTTGCAAATGATCTAAATAATTGTTATACGTTGCGTTTTGTTTTTGATATTAATAAACTACAAAACGGTTTCTGGCTGTGACAATACTGCTCTATGCTTTACACGCTAGTCTACGCCACGTAGTGGCAGGCATACTTAGAGATGTTCTGATTTTAATGCATTGGGCTGACTATCTATTGTGTAGATTAATCTTTGCTAGTACATATCCCTTAGTTCAGAGGCGTAACATACATAACTTATGTGATATATTTTTGAAATTTTATTTAATTTTGATGATTAATAGTTTTAATAAAAAAAGATATAGACATGTGGATATAGATAATTTAATTGATAAATGAAACAACATAATATGTTAATACATTGTATTTATTGAACAATACAAACATAAAATTAACAATGTACTGCAGTAGACACAATAAAAATACATAAAGTTTTTATTATCCTTTCAATAGAGTGAGTTTTGTTAATTGATTTCGAGAATGGGATCTAATTTTTGAGACTATAGTTTTGTTATGAAATATACACATATTATATGTGATTTGCTGGGCTATCTAGTGCATGATGTTCTAAATATTGAAATAATTAAAAAGCTAAAGTGACCTTATTTTATTTACTTTTAACGCAAAAATATAACAAAATGTGTAAAAAACAAATGAATTGTTGTATCAAACAGTTTTCATTAGGTAAACTGAAACCTGTTATACTTAGATACTAAAAGATAATAGCCTAAAGATTACTTTTAATTATTAAAAATTAATAAAAACTAGAAGCGACTTGATACATCATTCTAAGTTTTACGTATGAAATGAAATTCCGGACTCCTTTTGTTCACTGCGACTTGGGCATCCAAAAGCCACGCAACGTACCATTTTACTAATATACAAACTAAATTTCTATTCCGCATTTTGACAAAACATTAAAAATGCACACAAAGTTTGCTTTTTGTTTGCCAAATAAAAAATGGCCGCCGTATTAAAAGCGTAACACTTACCATGCATTCAGATATACGATCGGGCGGTACGTATCACCTTTCTCTGTTAATCTAAGCTGCTAACCTTTGACAAGCAAAAAGGAGATGCGAACGAATGAACCAATGATATATTTAGTCTATAAGGTCAATGATGCGAATGAAATATATCTTGATATTATTACGTTTGAGACATAAATCACCTTTAGATTACAATATACAGGGTTAAGTTGAGAAAAATATTAATAAATCTAATCCCTACTGTAACCCGGGTACAAAACATCGTGAAATATAAATATTTACAGATTATACCATTAATAATAAGCGTTAGCCTTCCATGCCTCCCTTGTCCAAGAAATATATATTATTATGTTAAGTTGCCTTTTGTAAAAGCACAGCTAATATACCGGGTGTACAGATAACAAAGGACGCCGGCTCCATTTCGAAAACTAATCATGTTAGGGTTTTGGATTTTTTTTAGTAAAAGCGGACAAGAGAAATCGCTGGCAAATGCAAATTTTACATACAATAAATTTTTATAAAATTCATCCAAATAGGTATTTATTATACATTTATACATTACCTATTCTCATTTTCATTCAGAAAAAATAACATGTTCCACTTATTTTTAGTAATTGTATGCTTGTTACTAAATTATAGACCGAAAAAATATATGAATTTAGAACTAAACTAAACAGCGTTAACGAATCAACCCCCTCGATCGTGAATAATTTACAGATGGCGGGGCATTTATTTTAGCAAAGTACTGACGCCTTCCGTGGTAGGTATTCGAAAATATCGTGCATGTTGCGAAGCCACTGCACCATTAGTCAAAAAAGTTTTTACAACTTGTGCATTGTTAATTTGGAATTAATTGATGTAGGTACAATAAATTTAGTACTTACAAATAAATAAAAGTAGGCCGATATTTTCGAAAATTGGTATAATAATTGTCTTCTACTTCTCCTAGTAACTTATTCCCTTAGCTCCTCAAATAAGTGCATTTTACTGTTGTACCATTTAAAGTTTTTTCAATTTTCTGAACACCTTGTATCAGAAATATTAAATTTTTCTATCCCAATCTAACTTTAAGACCCAGCAAATCATTTTATCAAGAGTAACTTTTTTTGATAAAATGAAAAATAAGAAAGATTTTCCTGTGGACATACTGTATAATTAAAATAATCAATATTTGTTTTATTTTAAAGACAATAAAATGCATATTGAAAACTGGTAGTCACTATTCGTAAAAAATAAAAACTTTTTTTTCCTACTTAATTTGCACCACTTAAGACGATACACCACTGTCAATGGTGGAACATGTCGGCCTACTATATTAGCAGTTCGCGCATGTGTCAAGCTCATTCTCCCTCCTTTATATATCTGAGTAGAGTTTACTTTTTTACTTTCAATTTTCTCATTCAATACAAAATGGCAGCCTGATTAAGTGATATAATTGTGTAAAATCTCCAAATTTGTTAAAAATGGCTAATATAACAAGTGTGTTCAAAGCGAGTGATAAAACCAGTGATTTACAAATCGTTTCAGAAATTGTTCGAGTCCAAAAGCAAAGTAAACAGTACAAATTCGATTTGTTTCTCGAAGGGCACCAACATAGATTGATTCAGACTAAAGAAAATATTTGTTCTTGTAATTTTTGCAACCGGACCTGTATAACAATCTGAATTACAAATTTAACTACCTAAGTACCTGGTTCATACTTACCTGTTATACCCTCTTTACTGGAAGATAGCCGTAATAATGTGGCCTAACTTTGGGGCCAACCATTATTTACCTCCGAGCATAATGCCCATTGCAGGTAATTTGCAAAAGAGGCACTTTGGGGTGTCGACAGTTAATACTTTAAATTATGGTCTAAACCCAATATTTGTTACTAATAAAACCTTCGAAAATCCAAATTTCAATACGAATTTTAAAAATAAAAGTGCATTCAGTAGTGATAGAAGTTCTGACAGTGACAACCAAAATTGTAAAGTTAAAACAACTTTAATAGATACAATCAAAATTACCAGACCTGATATTATTCCAAATTGTGGTGTGAATGCAAACGAAGATTTAGGATCACCAGTTAGTAACAAAATTTTAGAGAAAAAAGCGAATCATTGTAAGACAAAATCAAAGGGTAAAAGGCGACGGTCTGGTAAAAAGCATAAACGACAAGACATAATGGAGATGATGAATATGGATATTGGATTTATAGCTGTAGAAGATACTTTGGAAGATGATACATTGGAGCAATCAGATGAAGAAAGTACTGATAATGATACTTCGAGTGTTAGTGATATGGGTGAGAATCATGTAGAATTAAAAAATCCACCAGTACTCACAAGATGCCGACAAATATCCATTTGTGAAAGTGAAGATAGCTTTATTGTATTTGATCATGGGGAAGATGATTCAGATGTTACTTGTACTGATGATGAAAGTGGTGATGAAACTAGTTGTGATGGAATTGATGAGACTGATGATTGTCAAGAGAATGAAGCCAAAGAATCGTACTGTAGTTCTGTTAGGAGTTCAAAAAGGGTAAGTCATACTCTAGGTATTTTTAATTTTGCTTATCAATTTAGGCTAACATCTGCATACATGTAGGCATACTTATATAGGTACATAATTTACTAGGTGGTTAAGAATTTAAAACATGCGATTTTTGGATTAACTATTAGAAAAGGTGAAATTAATAACGTTGTCAGTTCTTACTTGTTTAAAAAACTTTGGTAATATCGCCTTATTGGTTGTTATATTCAGTACAATTTATTATTATTATTTTTTGATCATAAAACGGTATCAATGACGCATTGATAATTTTAATTACTTAGTTAATTATCGAGTTAATTATAGTTTTTCTGCAAAACACTATGAGAATAATCACCATATTTCTAGGTACTTATATTTGTTTGGAAATACGGTATTAATCGTCAATGAGATGTCCCGAGAGATGTCCGTAAACTAAACAATTATTTCAAACAAATATTAAGAGCTTTTTATATAACTTTAAATTTGTCTCTACAATTATGGACTATTTTTTCAAAATTAATAATACAGACATTATGTGTGATCTGCTTCTATTTCTTAAAAAAAAATCAAATCCTTTTTTGATTTTTACCTGAACCGCTCATAAACATAGGTAGATAGTTGTTTTATGGTAATATAATAAAATGTTTGTTTACCTATATACGTGCCTATACAGGGTGATTCATTATGATTGCAACAAACGAAAACTGGAGATTCCTGAAAACAATTCAAGCATTTTTAGCTCTCCATATCATATATGTAATATATGTATATATGGAGACTATTAGTTTCATGAAAAAAAATTTTTTTTTAATTTCACCGGAAATACTTCTTTTTGGTCATTTTATACATAAATAAGTAGTTTTAAAAAAATGTCTGTCTGTCTGTCTGTCTGTCTGTATGTCTGTCTGTCTGTATCCACGAAAACGCAAAAACCGCTTAACAGATTTTAACCAAATTTGGTACAAAAATACTATTGGACATGGCAAGGAGCTGATTAGATTTTGGGAAACATTGAGCGTAGGCAAAGGGTTTAAAAGAGGGTTCAAAAATTAAAAAAATTCATAGTTCTTAAACTTATCCGAAATACTGCATAATTTTTTACGCATTTAATTGAATATAACCTAAAATATTGAACATAAAATATTAGACCACATTGGCGTTCGAAAATAGTGTAAAATGGGGTAAAAAAGATAAAAAAAAACGTATTTCTTAAAAATAGCAGAAATATTAACTAGTTATTGATAGTTTTGATAGAATATAACCTATAAAATGTGTCATGAATAACTTACTTTCATAGGCGTTCGTAAATAGTGGAAAAGGGGTCAAAACATAAAAAATATATATTTCCTAAACTTATTCGAAATATGGAATAATTTTTCATAGTTGTGATACAATATAAGCTAAAAACTATTCCATAAAAGAATTGGTTCACACAGGCGTTCGAAAATAGTTTAAAAAAAGGGCCAAAAACGAAAAAAAAACGTTTCCCAAATATACCAGAAAAATTGGCTAATTATATATAGCTTTGATATAAGATAACCTAAAAAATGCAGCATAAAATTTTTATTCACATAGGCGTTCGTAAATAGTAGAAAAAGGGGTAAAATAAAAAAAAATTAAAATGTAAAAAATTTTATATTTAACTGGATGAATTGGTGTTAAAAATACACGACAAAAATTAATGTACCATAGGCGTCCGTAAAAATTCTATAAAAGGATCAGAAAAAATTTGTATCCGTGATAACTCAAAAACCACTTAACGGATTTTAACCATATTTGGTACGAAAATACTACAGGCTATTTATAGGTGGTGATTAACATTGAGCGTAGGCAATGGGTTTAAAAGAGGGTTCAAAAATTAAAAAAATTATAGTTCTTAAACTTATCCGAAATATTGAATAATTTTTTATAGGTGTGATAGAATATAACCTAAAAAATGTTACATAAAAGAATTAGTTCACACAGGCGTTCGAAAATAGTCTTAAAAAAATAGTCAAAAACGAAAAAAAAATGTTTCCCAAATATACCAGAAAAATTGGCTAATTATATATAGCTTTCATATAAGATAACCTAAAAAATGCAGCATAAAATTTTTATTTACATAGGCGTTCGTAAATAGTAAAAAAAAGGGGTAAAATGAAAAAAAAATTAAAATGTAAAACATTTTATATTTAACTAGTTGAATTGGTGTTAAAAATACACGACAAAAATTAATGTTCCATAGGCGTCCGTGAAAATTCTATAAAAGGGTCAGGAAAAAATTGTATCCGTGATAACTCAAAAACCACTTAACGGATAACCTACAACATGCAGCATAACAATTTTGTTTACATAGGCGTTCGTAAATAGTAGAAAAGGGGGCAAAATAAATTTTATAATAAAACTAAAAAAAAATCAATTATTTTGCGTACAAGAATTTGGCCTAGATCTGAAATATAAAATATCTGCGTATAAATAGTGCCTCCAAAGAGAAGAAAAAGGCACAAAACCCGATACAAAAAAAAAAAATAGCTGATGTCTAAAACAAAACAAAAATTTAGATAAATGACAAAAAGGTCATAAAATTATTACTTTTACACTTAAATATGGAGAGCTATTCTTGCCTCGAGGGCAACAGCTAGTTTGCCATTGAACCCATGTCCGCAAATGCTTCGTTATCGAGATACAGTGTGTCCAAATTTAGTGGTCAAATTAACTTTTTTGTTAATTTCTCAAAAACTAGCTAACCGATTTTGACAAAATTTTATATGTATTTGAGGACAGATAACCTAAAATATTCTGAATTATTTTGGCTTTCATTAACTGTTCATTGGCGTAGATATAGGGGGCATTTGGATAAATTTTACACATAAATTAGTTAAACACAGCTTTGACAAGCTTCATTATTTTAAATTATTACTTTTTTAAAAAGATCAACTTATAAGCTACAAAAAAGTTAATTACGTCGATGTTGTGGTTTCTACCATTTTTATGGAAACCGATAAATTGCAAGTTAATGGTAGATTTAAATCAAAATAACGTTTATCAGAAATCAAAATGAAAAATCAAAGTTGCCGTGGAAAACGATTTAATAATAACAAATTACTTAACAACAAATTTTAAGGCCTATCAGTACAATTAAAAATTTAACAATAAAAAAACTAAACTCGAAATTAAAATAAGAAAATTAATAACAACTGTTCAAACTGCCCTCCATCGACAGTAATGCACATTATACATCTTTCAACTAATGAATTTGTAGCTCTAATAAGGATATTATGATTGTTTCTTATTTTCCTAGCAGCTTCATGAACTATCTCCAGAAGTTGGTTTTCATTTAAGTATAATTGGTACAGTGTAAACCAAATGTTTCTTGTACCCCCATAAAAAGAAGTCGAGCGGATTCAGATCCGGTGATCTTGGAGGCCACTTAATGGAACCTCTTAAACCAATCAAATTGTTTCCAAACAGTTGATTTAAAACTTTAGTTACTTGTCTACCACGGTGCGCAGGGGCTCCGTCATGTTGATACAACATGTTTTGAACAATATTCAGAGGTACATCCTCAATAAATTCGGGTATGCGGTTGTGTAGGAAAAGACTATTGATTTGAGTTTAAATGCCCATTAATTACGAACAACAGCAATAATTTATTGTTAAACATGCCACTCCAAACATTGATACTAAAACGTTCTTGAAAATTTCGCGGCGTTATAGCATGAGGGTTGTTTAAAGACTATACTTGTTCATTATGGTTTGTATTTATGCCATCTCTAGTAAAAGTTGCTTCATCTGACCAGAGCACTTTTTCTAAAACTTTTTCATCTTTTGATGCGAATGATGAAGAACCCAATTACAAAAATAGTAGGCGCCTTTCACGGTCTCCAGGATGTAGGGCCTGGACATCTTGATTATGATAGAGATAGAGGATTTCTCGATTTAATAGTCTCCAAACAGTTGTTCGAGGTAATGCCAATTGAGTTGGTATTCTTCTAGTGCTTATTTTCGGATCGTCTAAAACTAAATCCACTATGTTTTCTTCAGTTTGAATGTTTAGACGATGCGGTTGTTTGTTAACTCTAGGTAAAATGCTCCCTATCGTTCTAAGCCCGTGAAATGTAGCCGTCCATGTTTTGTGATATGGATGACGTCTATTAGGATACCTAATTTGGTATTCTCTGGCTGCTGCTCTTGCATTTGCATTACACAAACATATTCTTCAATTGAAAAACTCATTTTAATTTAGAAAAAAACATTCGCAATATTAAAAACAACTACGAAATAATAAAACAATTTTAACTAATTTAAATTTGTTTTTTTTTTAGTGTTGCGGCATTCGTTTTCCATGGCAACTTTGATTTTTCATTTGGTTTCCTGGTAAACGTTATTTTGATTTAAATCTACTTGCAATTTATCGGTTTCCATAAAAATGGTAGAAATCAAAACATCGACTTTTTTGTAGCTTATAAGTTGCTCTTTTTTAAAAAGTAATAATTTAAAATAATGAAGCTTGTCAAAGCTGTCTTTAATTAATTGATGTGTCAAATTTACCCAAATGCCGCCTATATCTACGCCAATGAACAGTTAATGAAAGCCAAAATAATGCAGATTATTTTAGGTCATCGGTCCCCAAATGCATGTAAAATTTTGTCAAAATCGGTTAGGTAGTTTTTGAGACAAGAAAGTTAATTTGACTACTAAATTCGGACACCCTGTATCTCGATAACGAAGCATTGGCGGACATGGGTTCAATGGCAAAAAATGCTTAAATCACTTTCAGCAAACTCCAGTTTTCGTTTGTTGCAACCATAATGAATCACCCTGTATATGTACTTATACAGCATATCCACGGATGCGGTTAACAATAGGACAAATGGACCAAAAATCAAAAATTGATAGATACAAATAAAAGTTATTCTTGATAAAAAAATGAACTACTATGAAAAAAATGATTTTTATTGAACAGGGTGTCCCAAAACGGCATAAACGTAAAATTAAACAAGAGCAGTCATTTTTTGGACTCATATCGTAAAATGATAAATAACAAAAGTGCTCCAAATTTAATCCTAACCCTGATTCCAGAGTTATAGAAGAATATTTAATTTTTTTTTCTTCATGTGTGCATGTTCGAATTTTACTACTTTTACTGAATTACATTAGGTAAGTACCTTATTGGTTTTGTAGTATTGTCAGTATTAAAAGTATTCCCCAAAATGCTGATCCTAGTCACTGTTCTTATCGCTATCTAGTGGAGGAATTCCTTTCTTTAAGAAACAGGGCTAAGAATTTAGAGGAAAATCTACAAAAAACAAAATAAAATTTATCCTTAAAAGCCTCATTCTAACCAAACTTGGAGGCTGGGGATGAATAAAAAAGGCTCGATTTTTGTTTGTGGTTTGGAAATTATGGTCCCCTAGAAGTCCCGACCTGACATGAGCTATACTCAAGATCTTTTTAACGTAAAATTATTCCACGCACAATAAACTGCATTCATCGAACATATCCACTCTGTATATTTTGAGTTTAGATGAACTTCTAGAAATAAATAAGATTGGGTTCTTACAGATAACACTGTATCTTGCTTTCTAAAGTAGGTATGTAGATAGGGATATATTGTAATAAAATTAATTAATTGGAAGACTACTAGAATGGAAAAATAAAGCGATACCAAACAATCAATAATGTTAATACTATTTAATCATATGGTAATAAAACTTGATTAGAGTTCAATAATAATTTAACTATATTTATTCATATTTATCTTTTGTTTTTACAACTGAACATGACTTTAGTCACATAAGTAGTCTGTGAGAATGCGGCTAACGATATTAATAACGAAATATTTTTTGTCAAGGCTGTACCTTTCGATTCTTATTATGACTGTTTCTACGTGTTTCAAAAACTTCCTTGACATCATAGCATAAGTATAAAAACATATTTCAATCTTCTGTATATAAAGATTTACTAATTTTATTTTCCCGCACAGGGAACGTATTGTGAACGCACTAGACAAAATTTGAGATAAAGACGGATATTACCATTTTGTTCCCTGAGACGATTAAGACCATTTTCGAGAAATTCGAGTTTGAAAATTTTGCCACAAAACTGGTCCTTAGTAAACAGCATTAATAAAATTATTGAAATACAGTTTGCTAACGAAAAGTTTTTCAAAATTTTATTAATGCTTTGTACTAAGGACCAGTTTTGTCCTAAAATTTTCAAACTCGAATCTCTCGAAAACCTTTAAGTTTTTCGAGAAAAAAGAAGTATGCCTTTTTTTATGTAGAATACTTTATTTTATCACATTTTTGAAACAAAATGGATAAAAATCACAAGGAAAAAAAGTTAGGTTATAATTAAGGCAAGGGTCCCCCCGTTTACCCGCCTATGGTCATCTTTTTTTATTAAATTTCATGTCAGTTTACGACATTTAACTAGGTGAATAAATATGCTACATTTGGTTAATTCATCTTTACTCGTTTCGAAAATATTTCAAAAAAATCGTCCTCAGGCAGTCATCTTTAACACCCTGTATCTTTGTAAATAAAGACTTTCTGAAAAATTACAGTTTAGGTTTTTTTCATGATTAGATGTCACCAATTCGCTTACAAATTTTTGCCATGTCTTTCTGAAACACCTTGTATATACAGGGTTATTCACGCCATGGTGTGGCTAAACTATTTAATTTCCTAATAGTTTTATTTATGGGTTCGATAAAAATGATTTATGGCTACATAGTTGTGTGTTTTTTTTTAAAGGAATGCCCTGTATATGAATATATTTTTAGATTCCCCGTTCAAAATAAACCTTACTTTCATTAAAGTACATCTCACGTGAACCTGTCGGTGTTTTAAATATTTTAATTCTTATAAAAATATAGACATAATTTGAATGAAAAAATTCACACCAATTAGTTTGTTCTTTTTAAGCCAGTCTGGGCTGATAAATATACTCACTCATCACTTGTTACGCCAAATATAAAAAACCCCCAATACTAAATACAGGGTGCCCAATAATATAAGTTATATGGACGTAAAGTTTAATTCTAAATAACTTGTTTATTTCAAATGGAACACCCGGTATATGAGGTCGAAATTAGATGCACAAAGTAATTATCTGTCAAATATTATAATACTTTCCTATGGATAACTCTTGACGTTTTCGTGGAAAATGCAGATATTCATAATATTAGGCGAATTTTTAATTGAATCTCTTTGTTTCATGTAGACCACCCTGTATTTGATGATGATCAGGTTTTCCTATAGATATGTATATTTTTAATTTTGCATGGAAAAAGCACACACTGGTAGTAATAGGAAGAATTTTTCAAAATTATAATATTTGTCAAGTCAGCCATGAGAGGTTTTAATGTCAAAACATTTTTTTTAAACAACGTTTCAGCAACGTACAACTGTTGCCTTCTTCAGGTAACACATATAATACATAAATCGTCTAGTAGACAAGTGTTTTGACATTAAATAACAAATTGTTATTTAGTCTGTGTGAAATTTGTGAGCCTCATCCCAAGAATTTCCGAATCTAAACATTGAAGAAATAAGGCTCAAGAAAAAGAAAACAAAATAAAAAGAATTTTAATGATTATTATTATTGTATTATTTTCATTATTTCCAATAAATTAACGTAACAGACTAACTACTGTGCGGGAAAGTAAAATTTATTTGCATAATATATCTACAGGGCGATTTAAATTCGAGGTCAACCATTATTATCGTGAAAAACATTAAGTAAGTTATATGAACTACAGGCAGGTCCTTTTATGAAAAAAAATGTTCCCATAAACATACGTCCGGAAATGCATTGTTTCCAAGGCGTTAAAGGTTTTTTTGTAAATAACAGTTTTTTTTTTAAATTAAGTCAAATATCTCGTTACCGCTTTCTTTAAAATTTAGCAACGTTGATGTTAAAAATAGGAAGCAGTCCAGTGGCGTTCGGGGGCAACTTAACAAAAATTATTGATAAAAAAATGTATGCCACTGACTAATTTAATTTCAATATTGTCTTGAGATAAAACATCTCAAACTACTTTTTGATCTCTTGTATTTTTTGCAGGGTTGGTCTGATTAAATCAACTGATTTTTTTTTAATAAATATCCCATTTAAATGATTTTAAACCATAAATTTGCTAAATCTTTCGCTTTTAATTCACACAAGCTGTCTTATTATTATAATATTATTTATATTTTATAATATCTACCTACTTATTAAACCTACGAGATAGACAAAACAACAACAATGCAAAACAACAGAAAAACAAATTATTTTTAATTGTCATTGAAGATCCTATAATAAAAATACTAATTTGGACGCCTTTTCTATTCCTAGTTCTGTTTAGACAAAGTTATAGAGTCAGAAATAATAAATTAAGTGTTGATGAACACAAAATCATCATTTGAACAAAGGATCACATTTTAATAATAGAAATTTTAAAAAAATAAATAAATAATGATTTTTTTTATTTTTATATAAAAATAATTTTGTGAAAAAAAACTGTTTATTAAATAACAAAACATGAGTTCAGTCTTATTGAAATATTGAAACTTAAAATTGATTGATTGATTTATGCATTATAAAAAATGTATTATGTATAATTTGTACTTTATGTTATGTTGAACTGCAAATAAACTTATTATTATATTATTATGTAAAAAGCAAAATACTATAATACACCATTTAATGTGAAAAGTTTCTTTTTGTAAATCATAACAATAAAGCGGATTTTTTGAAAATAGACTGTGTTAGAAATTATAAATTTCTGGAGAAATGTAATTACTTGGCACTGATACAAGTATGTTTAATAATAACTACAAAAGAAACCTTTGTATTTGGAAATTTAATAACTTCTTGTTCTTTCATTCAAGGTTAAATTCGTCGATGACGCCCACCTTTGTGAAGTTCATCCAATGATCCAATGGTCGTTTGCATATCAAGCTGCTAGAAAAGGTCCATGGGAGATGTATGCAAGAGACGGCGAAAGATTTCGCAACAGAATTAAATACACAGAACTACAAATCAAACACATTTTCGAACCGGCACATAGAAGTAAAATGTTTAAAGAACGATTTGAGGCCGACATTGCTACTTGATGTAGGTTCATTTTAGAAAATTACTGTATATAAATGATTGCTAATTTTAAGTACGTCTATGTAAATATTTATATATAATATGCATAAAAGAATTACTATTACGATTTTAAATTTTATTAATATAGTAGGTACGTATATTTTGGTCAGGAATATGAAGTTATTTTGTGTTATATTTCACATTATTATTTTCTATTAGTAATAATGTGGAAGTGATTCACTAATTTGAGGGAATCCTTATTTTTACGTGTAAATTAAATATGTTGCAATTACGCATAATAACTATGACATATGTATTTGGTAGAAGTTAAATTGTGTAGGCTGACTTAATTGAACGGTGCTTAATATGTTGAATTTGTATACAGGGTTTCCTCGGTTTTGTCAAGAAAATACAATTTTATAGTGAATTGTTCATGCCATAAACAGAAAACTTAATCCCAGGCCTGCAACCAGAAGCTAGACAAACATTTTGAAGAATATTACATAAATTTGCTCACGTTTCAAATTTATTTTCTGAGATAATCTTTATCCAACACCAACGTGCGATTGTCAAAGCCCGTCACCTTCACTCATTGTATAACTTGAATCTCAACAAAATCAAGCATCATTTTGTTTGATAGATTAAATGGAAATGTATTTTTTGTTGGACAAGCGTCACGAAATGTAGACACATGGTCTCAACTTGACGGGTATCCGGTTCATTAGTGGTTATATAAATTGTATTTTAGATTAATTGATTGGATCGGTTTTGATGTATCCATAGCTTGGTAAGAGGGGACCCGCCAGATTTGTCAGTTGACTAATTATTAAATTCCAATTATTTTTATTTTTTTTAATACGAAAAATAAACATCTAATTTTGATGGCAACTGTGAATTGCAAATCCAATTACATTTCTGATGCATTATAAATACTAATCAATCTCATTTGGGGCGAAACATAAAATAAACATTTCGTTCATCCATATTTCTTGCTCACTCTTGGCGATTCATGTATGAAAAATTGTCTACCAAATTTGATACAGATCAAAATAAAACAATTTTCAAAAATTTTTGCGCTACATTCTACATTTTAAAAATGCAAATTCTTCAATGTGTGTTTGTATAAGAAACCCACTCGAACTTCTACTTGCTGGAAAAATAGCGAACGCCCTGGGTAAAATTAAATATATTAAGCACTTGAAAACAACACAATCTTGCAGAATTTTAGTTTGAATAGATGCATGTTTCGGAAAATTTATTATTCTAAACGTCATTAACCGATTTTTTCTAGTGAAATTATCAAGTTATGTGATCAATTTTATCAGATCACAATGGATAAGTACATACTTCTAATAACTGCCACCATAATACAATAAACTATTGTCCTGATAATAATTTTATGTAATACAGTAAACAAATGAAAAACATGAATCTATTAAATAACACATAAACGGTTTGTTGTATCCTCGTTGTCAAATGCAAGATCTTTCAACGTAAATACTTCAGACTATTTCATATTAATAATGGATACTTGACAAACTACGACAATAAATATGTATTGAAGAAGTAGTCTTTTTTCAAAGTGGAATAGTAGAATACATACATTAGATTCCTAATGGATTTTATTATATATTTTAATAATAATTTATTTTTGCCATCAAAATTGTAATAACTTATTTCTCAGAGCTTTAGAATTTTAGTCTTTGATACATTAGTTAGTATCCAATGTTTACATTCATTATACATATTTTTCAGTTTTTTTTTCTTTTGTATTCTGGTAATATAATTTTAAATTAGAAACATGACGATTTGTGATTTGTGTTGACGGTTTGTTGATGGTTATTTATTACAATATATCTGGCATGTAGAGAACGAGAAGTTGTTTTAGATTATGAATTTTCCATTCATTCTTTTTCGATAGATCCTATTTTTAATGTCATTTTACCTTAAATACATGCATATCTTAATAATATTCAAATCTTCTTTTATTATGAATTTAAAATCCAATTGTATTCCACTACTAATTAAAGGGATATTAATGTTAGCTTATTTTTCCTAATTTAAAACAGATTATTTCTTCATCTTTTTTTATTTAATATATGTATAAAGTTGAAGTTCTTATTTTATTTCATTGTATAAACTCATCAAAATGTTATCCATATTTACATATCTGGTAATAAGCTGATAATATATAAGTTAAAAATTTTAAGTGTGCGTCCGTCTGTTACCAGTGTCTTTTAGTTCTTCTTTGTTCTCTTAGTTATGTAAATTAGTTATACGTTTGTGAATGCTGTTGTAAGATAGGGGTTTGAAACTGATTAAAAATGAATATTATACAAATATTGCTGTGTAATTCATCATGGTATACAACACTCTGATTTATTACATCACATCATATGGTGCAATATTAATAATATTATCGTTAAGTTTAGTACCTACTTGCCACCTTTTAAAACAATGCCAAATACATTTATTTTTAATTGATTTTTTCTTCTATATAAATTCATATCTACATATTTAGTTATTCAAATATAAATATCTATGAAACATAACTCTTGTTTTTTTTTTATATGAAACTTTTTGAGATTTTTTTATATTACATATTCAGTTTAATTGCGACTTTTCCTAGTATTTTGCTTACATATCCAGAAATAAAGATATTTCTGTATCCAAAAATCACTTACAAAAGTATATTATTATTTTTTTTTCGTAGGAGTGACATAGTCAATTTGCTCAGTTGAACTGATTTAATATAATCACTTTCCATTCACATTGTTTGTCTATTGTCTGCCCTTCAACTTCGAAAGTACCACTCCTACCAGAATAAAAAAGGAACATTCACAATTAATCTGAATAGGGTAATGGAAAGAAATCTCACATCATTAGGTACATATATATTTTTTTTGTTAGGACGTAGTCTGCGCTTCCGCTAACAGAGCAAGAGGCCCTCATGAAAGCCGCCTTTTTCTTGTGGATCAGGAACCGCCTAGAAGGCATAACTTCTATTCCACAGGCTGTCTTTATTTTTTATTTTAATGTATTTATGCCGTTCTTTGTGGCATTTATTCTTGGATATTTACATATTTCGATCATCCCTACGTCCCCCTTCCATTTTAAAATGATTAGGGGTTCGGGTTGCGGATTCTTTCTCTATCTCTTTCTTCCCGCTCTTTGTTCTTCATAATTTCTTTTATAAGTTTATGTATTTCTGTCCATTTCTCTTTACATTCGAGCATAATGTCAATGATGTTTCCTTTATTTATGCGGTTGTTTATTTTTAGCTCCGTTTCAAGTCTTATCCTTTCCCACCTATGACATTCTATAATTGTGTGTTTTGGCGTATCAAATCCTTCGCAGTACATACATCGGTCGTCTTCCTGTTTGCCAAACCTTTTCAGATATTGACCAAAACAGCCGTGTCATGATAAAAATTGAGTTATATAGTATTCTATGACTTTGTGTTTGCAGTTTGTCCATGTAATAACATTTGTGATTAGGGTCTTTGTCCACTGGGCTTTTTGCCTCAAGTTTTCCCATCTTATTTGCCGTCGTTCTAGGGTTCGCGTTCTTTCTAGTGCATGGTTTCTGGCTTCTCCTTGAATGTACAATCTGCTTTTTTCCTCTACCATTAGGTCCACCGGTGGTATTCCTGTAATCGCTTGCAGTGCCTCAGTAGAAATTGTGCGATACCCGCTGGAAAATCTAAGAAGAGATTTCCTTTGACATCTTTCGGCTACATTTCGGTATTTTTTAATTTGGAGGGTATTGTACCATGTCGGGGCGCCGTAAGTAACTATGGACATCATCACTCCATGAAGTGTTCTCCTCTTGATCCATCCAGGTCCTCCCAGATTGGGTAGGACTCTGCCCAATGCCATGGTTCTTTTCTCAGCCTTTACTGCTTCCAGTATATGTGGACCGAAGCTTAAATCTTTATCGAGAGTTATTCCCAGATATTTTATTGTTCTTTTAGGTAGGATTTCGAAGGATTCAAACCTGAACAACACTTTTGTCTCTGTCTTGGTCCTGCTAGAATTATTGCCTCTGTTTTTTCTTTAGCTAATTCAAGTCCATTTTGCGTCATCCAGTCCTGCACCACTTCTAGGGAAACCTCGACTTTGTACACCAGGTCGTTCTTGCAGTCTGCCGTAACCAAGATGCCCAGATCATCGGCAAATGCTATGGTTTGTACTCCTTTCATCAATGGAAGACTGAGGACAGGATCGTAGAAAATGTTCCATAGGAGGGGGCCCAACACTGATCCCTGTGGTATTCCGCACGTAACGTATACTTCTGCTTCCTGCTTCGGCTTGATTTAATATAATTATATAAATAATTCATAACAATATTTTGGTTTGGTACACTAACTGCTAGAATATCAACATAGTTATTTACAGCTGTGGCGCAAGCCAAATCATGTGCCGCCCGGCATTGATTTAAGTTAACTTGCAGGTACTTATGGATATTTTTGCGCTCTGGAGGCTTCCGTCCATGCGCTTTTGTACAATGGACATTTAAGATTTCCGGCCTGATGGCCTTCTATAGTACAGTTTATCACTAGGTACATATTAGTTGTAAATTAAATACATCAATTGATATAAAGATTTTTAAAATAAATTTTTTGAAAATCTTTATGATAAATATTTATTTAACTAGCAAAAAAAAATAATTAATTTAATACCGATTTTGGTAATAAAGCCAGCTTTGATATTCTTCGGGCATTAGGAACACCCTGTATAGTGAAGTTTAGCAGCTCATGGTCTACGCAGGGTTGAGATGATTAAAATCAATTGATTAAGATCAGATTTTAATCAGTATGATTTACAAGAAAAATAATGATTAATTTAAAAATGAGTTTTAAAATTTTAACACTTAAAATGTATTTGTTCATGAAAAAATTAAATCTCAGCCGCATTTTTATATGGTGTTATTTATTATTTTATTATAATCGAAAAGAACAGCTGGTTAATACAAAAATAAAACTTAAAAAAAGTTATATATTTTCTGAAGTAATTATATATACCGATTTAAATAAATTTAAGTGTTATAATGCTTAAATAGAAATACTAGTTTAGCTGCTTTGTCACTGCCAAGTTTGATTCCTATATATCTCAATGTACGAATCCAAAGGTAGAAAACATCCTTTCGATATCAGCAGAGAATGCACAGGCACCCAAAAAAGAAATCACTATAGGGAGCACTTGCTTAATTTCTGAAACATTTGAGAGTTCCGCCACCGTACTGCTGTTACGTTTTTGATTATTGTGATTATTTCGTCTTTCCCTGACTTCGCGTCCAACTTAATTAAATGAATACAATAAAGCATAGTGATAATGATTCAAACCAAGAGAATGAAGAAGACGACAAACTCATGCACGGATCTTGACTCAAAAGAAGCCAAGGCTAAAGTGTGGGTGTGCGACTTCTGTTATGAAGAGAAATTAAAAAAAACTTGAACTTATAAATAAACTTACAAATGTTAAGTTCTTACTGAAGAAACTTTCCAACTTATATCCTTTTCTACACCAAAGGTTTTTAAGTTAGAATTTGTTATTTTTTTTAATTTACATTGTTATTTTTTCATTTGATATGTTTGTTTCGTCAACTTATCCAATGCAGTTCGTCAACTTATCAATGCCTGTGGGTAAGATGACGAATATGACACCTTTTTTTTTTAAAATAGAATATTGTGTTGGGTAATTACTGTGATAAGCAGAGTTCAAAATATTAATAAATATTTATTTTTAATTTAAAACAAATATGTGCAAATTGGATATCGGGCTTAACTTCGCCAACTTACCCTCCTTTCCCCTACTTGGTTATTATACTAAAATCACAACGGCAATATTATGTTTGTATACAGACTTTCCAAAATGTTCTCTAGATATTAGGACAACCTGGCCAACTAGATTTTGGGTAACTAATGTTAACTCCTTTTTACAATTTTTAAGTCGATTAAGACAGGTCAAAATGACCGATTTTGGACTAGTGCATGTCACCAATGGTCGACGTCATTATGACGTGTCGTTTCGACGTGTTTTCACGTCAACTTGTTAGCTGAGAATTCCAAACAGTAAAATCTAGCGGGTTAAGATCAGGTTATCGAGGAGGCCAATGAATTGGAGAATCAGCACTCCGACTTATCCATTTATTGGGAAAATGTTCATTTAGCCACCTTCTAGGCGATCTACTAACATGTGGTGGAGCACCATCATGCATAAAAAATTTAGCTGCTCGCTCGTCTAGTGATAAATCTTCCAAAATTTCGAATAAATCTTCCTGCATAAAATTAAGGTATAAAATAATTTCGTGGCGTAGCAGACAATTAAATTATTTTTCATTTATATTTACGGACACAAATTCATTTTATAATTAATTTTAAATGTGTGTTGGTAATGCGTCACTCGATTTACCATATGATCATCCCTTGTCGTGTAAAGATAGCTTCGTCAGTAAACAGAATATTATTCAAGAAACGCGGAACATGAGCTGCTTGTTCGCGTAAAAATCGCAGTATTCAAGTCTCTGAGGAAAATCATCTGGCAATATTTCCTGAACGTGAGTATTTTTAATCGATTCTGCGACCCCAAAAACATTCATATGAAAAAATTGAGACCGCTATTTCTAATAATTCATAGTCAGTTAGAAAAAATAGTGAAAATAATATTTTTTTTTAACTCCCTGTATCTCGAAAAGGAAGACCCCTTCGGCAAAGATTTATATAACAAGCTACACTTATTTTAAGCAGTTCTATCACATCTAGCAATTTCGCCATGTCTTTCTGAAACACCCTGTATACAGAGGATTAGTTTAAATTACATGCAGTATATTGAGGTCATTAATATACACTTGATCAGGGGCGTAGTGCTGCCTTTAAGGGCCTGTGTTCCAAGTCATATTGTTGTGTGTATATCACAAGTAAAAATAAAAAATAAACATAAGTCAGTCACTAAAAGTAGGACGATGCACATGATAAACTAAAACAAATACATAAAACGCATAAGTAAAAAATACAATATACATTGAAAAAAAATGAAAAAATGCTGATATCACGCATGAGGAAGGCGCGCCGGTCTCAGTGTGCCAGAGCAGAACCCGACATACTCCTGCAACGTATAAAAACAATTATCTACTAAGAGCAACTTTAGTTTATTTTTAAAAATATTTAAGGATGCTGATGACTTAATTAAGGAGGGCAAAAAATTAAAATAGCTTATGCCAGAGTAGTGCGGCGACCTCTTGTAAAACTCATGATGAGGCCTAGACAGCAAGAGCTGACTTCGGCCCCTGGTGGCGTAGTCATGGAGCGAGCCATTAGTTCATAACAGGTGACGGTTAAAATGTCTTATTTTTTGAAAGTGTCCCTGCAGGAGAAGTTATAAGGTATATTAAATATTGAACGTATTATTCTTTTTTGTGTAACAAAAACACGATACATCTCGCAAGATCTACCCCAGGAGATTATGTTATATGCAATTGTTGAATAAACAAGGGCATAGTATATTGTTATCAAGGCTGCAGAGTTCATGTCCCCTTTCAAAGAATACACTACAAAGGATTGCTGATTGAGCCTCTCACATACATTATCTATATCTTTGTTTGTAGAACCTTAGGATCCCTATCAGATATAACAGAGACGTATCATCCGCACACATGAAGGGTTTGGCAAAGGAAAGTTGCTGAGGTAAGCTATTAACAAACAACAAGAACAGAAGAGGGCCGAAAACACTATCCTGAGGAGTCCCCACATTTACATTCTCATACTCAGACAAATAAGAACTTATTCGGACGCAAAATCTACGTTGATTTAAGTATGAGAAGATCCAGCTGTTCACGTTTCCCCTAATACCCATACAAGATAGCTGGGAGGACAAAAAGTCTTTATCAACCGTATCAAATGCCCTAGACAAGTCAAAGAATAAGGCAGTGACATACTCCCCCCTATCAGTGAGGTCCTGAATACACTGAAAGAAATCGGTTATGCATGACTCCGTCGAGAAGCCCCTCCTGAAGCCGTGCTGGCAATCCGCCAGAATATGATTCTCATTTAACAAATTTAAAATTTGACCTGACATTACCCTTTCAAAAATCTTCGATATGACACTCAATAGCGCTATGGGTCTGTAATTTTCAACATCTGCAGCATCCCCCTTTTTATAGATAGGGATGACGACTGCGTTTTTAAGTTCGACTGGAAAAACACCGGACGAGACTGAAATATTTATGACTTCGCTCAGGATTGGCGATAGTTTGTCACTACCCTTAAAATAAGGTATAACTCAAGTATGACCTCGACTTTTCGATTCGATAGTATGTTATGTTACAGACATAATATTAGAAGTTAGAACCATTAAACTTTTGATTTAAAACTTTCTCTCGAAAATCAACAGTTTTCGAAATATTTAACAAAATAGGATTTAGTATCTTCACAAATTTCTTTACACACTAAAGAGATTTTAATTAGGCGTAAAAACCGCAACTTTTGTCTAATTTAATCAACTTTCTATCTTGAACGTTAAATAGTCTTGCACTATTAAATAGTATCTAATTAAAAAAAAAATCTCGCATTAATATTCGCAAAAGTCGATACTATGGAAGACACGTCTATTTTTCGCGCAATCCGGTTCTCAATTGACAGAATTGACAACCCCGACAGCCTTGCCTGTCCCATGGTGTTTCTAAGAAAACTTTTTATCAATTTCAACTTGGAAAATGAACGTTAGGCTACAGATACAGGGAGACTCAGGAAAATGTAGCAAGCCGTCAAAATTTCACTGAAGCCTGAAGCTACTACAGGAATTGAAATTTTCAATTTATATAAATTCCATTAGGTCTTTAATTGATTTTATCTTACATAAATCACCCTTAAAACAATTTCTAAATGAAACAAGTTGAGAAGATATCGTATCGGAAATATCATCGGAATATTTGACGTACAATTCCTGACCCATCCGATACAATTTACCATCAGAAACTGAATCATCACCTAACACATCTGCGGATAATCCACGAAAAGTTTTGCAAATTTCACTTATCCCGGACTATTTTTTAACTGAGATATTATAATATCTAACGTTGTCTAAAAACTTTTATTTTGAACCAGTCTTCAGTTGATTCTACTTGAAATTCCGATTCGTTTATCAATAAATCAAAATTGTTTCTAAGTGTTTTGATATTTTCGAGAGCAGTATTAAACATTTTTGAGGCTTGTTCAAGGTTTTGCTGTAGTTTCCAAAGAGCATCAGTACATTTCAAAATTTTTGTTTGCAAAACGATTAATATGATAGTTTCAAATATTTCTATTTTTTTTTCAAAGAATTTGCTTCGTAAGCCTCTGTTTTGTTACAAGAAGTCAATAATATAATTTCTGATAAAACTTTTAATCAAGTCAAATAAATGAAAAAAAATCCTAAATTGTATAGGTATTTAATATAGAAAAGGTGTAGAATGCAGTACCCGGACCCTTGAGGATACCGGGCCCGTGTTCCGTGGCACACGCGGAACACTGGTCACTACGCCCCTGCACTTGATCAAACATTCCCTCCGATCATTAATGAAAAAATTAATAAATTGTCCATCTTCAGAGTAGGGTTAATTTTTTCTCTGTCTCAGGCATTGATGAGGTTAGTGCAGTCTATAGTGGGTGCAATGGAACAAGGACACATTCTGACGGCTGTATTTTGCGATCTTTTTAGAGCATTTGACTGTGTTTCTCATGCGATTCTCTTGAAAGAAATTTCCCCTATATCCAAATGCTCTTAATTTCATAAGATCTTACTTGAGTGATCGACACCAGTTGGTTGACTATATGGCAGAGAGGTCTGAAGTAAGGCCTGTGACAACCGGAGTACCCCAGGGCTCAATTCCTGGTCCACTTTTATTTATTATATATGTCAACGACTTATCATCTTATTTGAGGGATACTCAAGTAATTCAGTATGCAGACGACACCACAATTTACCAGGCTTCCGAGGATTTTAATAACATAATCCAAACCAAATTAAAAAGTGCTGAGAATTGGTTTGGCTCTAACGGACTGTCTCTTAACTTCTCGAAAACGGAGAGGATTGATTTTACACTAAGGAAAAATTTTACTAGCGAAAACAATACTTATAAGTTTCTTGGAGTAATTGTAGACCCAAACTTGACATGGAAATATCAGATCGATTGCCTTGCCAAAAAATTGTCCAGTGTGGTTTATCTCTTGCGAAAACTATCGACTACGTGTTCACAAGAAGTCTTGCGTTGCGCATATATGGGATACTTTCAGGGATTAGTTATAGCGTTCTGTTTTGGGGCAAGACACCGCAATGGCAAATTATCTTTAAAATTCAAAAGGCGGCTGTACGCGTAATGGTTAAAGCTGGATATAGAGAGCCATGCAAACCCTTCTTTAAAAAATTAAATATTTTAACAGTTCCTGCGTTGTATATTTGGCAATGCATTTTTAGTAGATTTTAAAAAAAAATCTAACTATTCAGGAGATCGACACAACCGAAATTGTGAAAAATTTTTATGCAGTACTTCATTTTATGACCCCGGGATTCTAAAAATGACCTCAGTTCAAAAGTTTATATATCTATATATATACATATTATACATATATATATCTATATATATACATATATATATATATATATATTGGCCTACCTATCTTACTTGCCTCCACACATATAACAGACGCACATGCCTCCACCCTTTCCGCTAATGCTACAGCTGTATATTATATACCAGACGATTCGCATTTGCCATCTTATTAAGGGCACGGTGAGAGGGGTAAGGAAATACAAAATAAAACTTATACAAATAAAAATGAAACACAAGATAGCAAATGGCCTCCATACACGTAGCGACAAATTGGCCTCCAGTGTGTATATAAAACAACACGGATGCGACGCAGTGGCCTCCAGCGCTGTTGCACGCTTTCCCCTCTTATTTATTTGATTGTTTTTACGTCGCCGAAATAGTTCAGTGAAATATTTGAGCTTATGTATGTGACGATGAATAATTTAATACCTTACTTAATACTATACTAAAATACCTAGTATATAGATACGATTACGTGGTATTGGTGCGAAAGATACAGAATTATCTCGAGTTTTAATTATGTTATTAACTTCATTAAGGGTGATCCAAAAAAAATATAATAATATTTTGTACTTGCATTGTAACTTTTTTAAACGTGTACCAATTCTTGTAAATATTGGCTTGTCTGAAGAACTAACTGCAGATTTAGTCAAAAAACTTTCGGTTTCGGCGATCGCTACAGCAGGTAAATATGCATATTTTTCGAGCAGATATCCTGTAAGAATTTGTGGTACGAAAGTAATTGAATTTCTAGAATCATAACTGGCCGAAGCAAAAGATTGGTGGCAATGGCAACAAACAAGGCCGAAAAAGGTAAATGAAAATTAAATAACAAAACTTAAAAATATATACAAGGACCTTAGCTGAGGTAGCGTAGATTTTTTTTAATTGATCTAAGATTGACAGGAACTAATAGTTATGCTTTGCATAACCAAATATGTAACTGAAATTTCACTTTCTCCAAAATCTAAACCAAAAGAAAGTTTTACAGGAACTTAAATGAAAAGATGGTTTTTTCCTCTTTTTTTCAATATTAAGTAGGCCTCGTATATGACAAAATTCAAATTGCTTCGATATCTTATTAGTAAAGCAAATTACTGCGATTCCTTTACATAATATTAATATTTTATTGCATTTAAATAGATTGATTTATGGATTATAGTTAAATTATGATTATACTTATAGATTTGTACCTATGCAAAAAATTTAGCGAATTATCTTAAGAAACAACCAAACGAGCTATTTCAAATGATAAAAAGATTGCGTATCCTAGTTCAACATATTTTTGAAGTTTTTTTAAATTTTTCATTTATCGGTTTAAGAAATATTTTTTAAAATTTTTGTTCGTTGACGCAAACAGCGTGAGTCATTTGTACAAACTTAATGAATTAGTCGTGGCAGCTAAACAGTAATCGAAGTTAACAAGGAAAGGGATCATAAACAACTACATAAACAATATGCACATACGTACGGATGGACAGTTAACATCAATATTGCAAGCATTCAATAAAAAAAAAATACACGGATAAATAAGAGAGTTGAAAGAGGTGATGAATTAGGCTACTCAAGGGTTGGTTATAGCGCAGCTAATCTTCAAATTTCATAAGAAAGAAACATATTAGTCTGAGATAAACACAAGTTCTGATGTTTGACCTCGACTGTTGCGTGACGAAACCTGCACAACAAAAAAAGAATCGCATGTGTAGGAGTGAAACTTTGTGATTTTTTACCCACTTCAATTGTCTATTATTCAATTTCAAATGTCAGTGTGTGAAAATCTTTTAAATATTTCCGGAGCCTGAATGTTACTTGGATGTTAACATAACGGGTAGAAATCCATTAAAAAGGTATAATATGGAAAGTAAAAATGATTTTAACTAAAATTATATACACGGTGAGTTATTAGTGCGTTGAACCTCAAAGACCAAAAATTTCACGCATAACTAAGCAGCCAGTGTTTAGGCAGTCATAAAATACGTATTTTAAATTTATTGATATTTGTACAGGGTGGCTCATCTCATCAGGATGAACCAAACGTACGTTTTTTTAAATGGAAAGCCCTATTTGTTATTCCACAATTTCATTGGTTTAGACTTGACAAGTCAAATATTTTAATAACCAGAAGAGATACGGACATGTGATTTTCAGGAGATTATGTGACTAGAGCCATGACTGTAGATTTTTTAAATTTAATCGATACTGAAATTTACAGCCTGTAAACAAAAGTACTGATTTTTTCTCGAACATAAAGATCCGAGATTTCCGTTAAAATTTGATTATTTTTTTATAAACACTGAAATGAAAAAAAAATGTTACAATGATCTGTTAGATAATTATTTATTAAATGTTGATTTTTGGTTAAATACAAATAAATTTCTTGAAAAAGTAGTTCATTCTTAAGTGGAGTTATAATTTCAGTAATGAAAAATAAAATAAAAATAATTTCGTTGAGATTGGACTTTTATTTTTCAATACTGAACATTAAATTTGTCTAAATTCGGATTATTTTTACAGTAGTGCTGTAAATTCATCGCTAAAATGCTGTAAATTCATCGTTAAAATATTGCATCATAATCACCTTTTATACGGACTATAATAGACTTTTTATGGAGAAAAGGAAAAACCTGTTTCAGCTTATTGGCCAATAGTTTTTACGGAAAATGTTTAAATACCTTTTAACCTAAACATCTAGATACTTCATAATTTCGCACTTATAACCGGTAATATTAACTCGAAATTGAAACTCAAAGTCCAATCTACTATTTTAATTCAAAACGTTCTATCAAACACACCAATGGGCAAAAGTACATTTCGAGAACACTGGTTCTCATCATCAACTTTTAACGATACAAAGCAATAAAATCAATATACAAAGTCAATATTGAAAATGGTTTGAAAAGCCTCGGAACGCTCACAACTGTGTATTGCAAAACCGGCACTCACTCGCAAAATCGGCATTCACTCGCTAATGAGTATGAATTATTCCATCTCAGGGATTTCTGTTGTGAACTCTAAGATGGCTAAACAGACCGATCCTCGAGCCACAAACCTTATCACAAAATTGACACACCCAATCGCCAACATTTACCGGCTGTTGTAGCTGTGCTGCCCCATCGATGCGTTCTCTCTCTTTTCGATGCTGTTTCTTTGCACCCTCATGTCGCCGACGCTGCTCTTCAAAAACTTGATGACCCTAGTAAATGGTACGCCTCCATCTCGGTCGGTCGTTCCCGATCTGCTCCCAGTTGCTCTTTACATCTAAGCCATACTTCTTTATGTTGGTCTTAGGAACATCCTTGTACCTCTTTTGCTGCCCTCCTTGATTTCGTGAGCCGACCTTAAGTTGTGAACAAAGGATTCTCTTTGAAAGGCGTTCCGTTGGCATGCAGATTACGTGGCAGCTGGTGGCTCACAATCATCGCCTCAATGCCAGTTGTTTTGTCTTCCTCTAAAACGCTGATGTCTGTTCGTCGGTCCTGCCATTTGATTCCAAGAACTAAGACATCGTTGATGGTACTTCTCTAAGGGTTTTAAATGCCTCCGATAAGTGGTCCAAGACTCACAGCTGTACGTAAGGGTAGGAACTACAATAGCATTATACACTCGCAATTTATTTCGAACGTCGATGTTATGATTATGGAAGCCTCTCGGCCTTAGTCGGCCAAAATATGAGCTTGCCCATCTTCTGCGATGCTGAATACGGCGCGAGAATACTGCCGAGGTAAGAGACACTCTCGATGTTCTGAAGTCTGTCTCCGTTAACTTGAATATGTGGTGGGACAGCCCTATTGTTTGGTGCAGGCTGGCAGAGAATCTGTGTTTTCTTTATATTTAGTTCATGCGCGATCTCTTGTAAGCGCTGTTAAATGCATTTAGTATATATTGAAGATCCCCTTCTGTATCAGCTAGTACAACGTTGTCATCCTCGCATTGAAGCTCAATGATGTGCATACGATCTTTGTCTCAGTTTGCAGTCTAGGAAGCTTGAAGAGTCCGCCGCCATCAAATCTGTAGACGATCTCTATTCCCCCCGGTAGTTCATCCTTAATAAGTTGAGTGACCGTTTCCACAAACATCGAAAACAAAATCGGTGCAATGACACAACCCTGTTTTACGACAGTGTTATGGGAAAGGGCTCTCCCGGTCCGTTGCTGATTAGAACTGCTGCTGCAAACTTTGTAATAAACGAAAGAAAACTAGCAGTGCCATTAATTACTTGTGAGCGTTTCGAGAGGTTTTCAAACATTTTTATTTTACTTTTATTAATTTTATCGCTTTGGACCGTTTAAAGCTGATGATGAGAACCACTGTTCTCGAAACGTGTACTTTTGTCCGTCGGTTTGTTGGATAGGGTGTTTTCAATAATTAAAATAGTGATTTGGATTTTGAGTTCCATTTCCGATTTATTGATTCCACTTTGAGTAAAGATTACATGTTTTGGTTAATTTTAAACTTTTTGTATCATGAGTCTCTTTTATTTTAGCATCAAAACAAACACTAACACACAAAATTCTATTGTCGGCAGAGCAATCTAAATTAGTAAAACCATACTTTAAGAGCCATATTCAAAATAAAAATGAAGAATTGATTAGGAAACATCCTAATTTATTGAGCAATAAGGGCTGGGTTAGAATGAAGACATACGATACTTACCTTACATAATGTAACAGTTTATTATGTTTAGCCTAAATAATAGTAACCAAAATATTACCATTTGATTGCTAGAATTTATTTGAATTTGACGATATGTGTTTTTATGTTAATTACCTTTTTTAAAAAACTTTCTAATTTTTAGTTCAAAGAGAAAACATATACAGCTTCTTAATGTTTCAAGTTGTTTCATTTTACGTACAAAACCTGAATTTCCAACCCTTATCCTATTTTTCCGAATCACCAACGGTGTTATTAAATTATTAGACTGTTCAATATCGTAACTGCCTCCACCACCTATCTTACACTTGTAATGCAAGTATATTAATACCACTATTGTTTCAAATGCGTGATTGCCAAATCTCAGAGGCCAGTAGGTCCATTAGATGTATGGAGGCAACTTCGTTCAGCTCACATATAATTTGTATATGTGTATATGTCCAAGGCGCCACCTGAACTTTTTTTCTCGAACTGAACTGTATCACTGTATATGTGTAAGTGGCGAACTGGCCTCCACCACAATTTTCGGCAGTGGCCTCCTGGGGTCTATTCTAATCATTTAAACTACTTATACACGGGGGTACTGAGTTGCCTCCGAAATTTCGCAGTTGCCTCCGTTTTGGAGGCAAGTTCGTTCAGCGAATGTACTGATACGGAGGCCAATTTGACACTATGCATATATATATATATATATGTATATATTTACATATATATATATATATATATATATACATCTTGAGACTTTACTGCGTCTTTACATATTCCAACCTTATGGCGTCCCCTGGAAGGGCTATAGTTAGAGCAAATCTGATTCAAGTATATTAATCAGCGAATTTTTTTATCGGGGGAAACGGATTTTCATATTGATTGGAGCAACTTTTAATATACAAATTTTTAGGTCGTGCTATCATTACTAGCTCCTTTCATCTTGCTATCATTATCAACTCCAAAATATATATTTTCCTCGTTTTTACGGATATTGCAGCGTCCCACAGTGCTGCCGCATCGTTATTTTCTCTCTTTTTCGAGGGATTTTAAATTAGTAGACCTATAAATTAACACGATTGTATATAATACTGCGTCCCTCAAGAAAATATATTATATATAATGAAAACCTACATAACATGCATACAATATTGCATCCGTTCATGTTTCGACATGTCAATGAACAACGTTTTTTCTAAGTTATTTTTTGCTGATATGTTACGGCGCCCTAAAAATATATATTTAAATTGAGGTTATGTTTAGTCTAGGTTAGCCTCATTCAATTATTTACTTACATACTTTGCTGCATCAATTTGTTAAATATATTATATATTATAACCAACATAACATATTCTACATATAATACTACCTCCGTTCTAAAAATAGAATAGTTTTTATAAGGGTTTTTTTTTTTATTAAACTGCAACAATCCCTACTATACTTTTAAATTTTAAATTAGTTGTATTTAGTATGCTCCAGCTACATACACTCTTGCGTCCAAATAAAAATTGATAGATTAGGTTTGGCATGGGTTAAAGTTATTTAATTATGGGCATACTTTGCTGCGTCTTTTCGTTAGACATATAGTATACTATAACCAAAATATCATATTCTACATATAATACTGCATCCGTTCTAAAAATAGAATAGTTTTTATATCATTTTTTTTTGTTACTAAACTGCAGCAATTAAAAATTCTTAGGTTAGGTTTAGCTTGGGTTAGAGTTATTTAATTATTTGCATACTTTGCTGCATCCATTTGTTATATATACTGCATCCGTTCTAAAAATAGAATAGTTTTTTCAACAAGTTTTTTCTTATTAAACTGCAACAATCCCTACCATACTTTTAAATTTGCGATTACTCTGCATTTAACATGCTCTGATTGCATACACTCTTGCGTCCGATTAAAAATTCTTAGGTTGTGTTTAGCTTGGGTTAGAGTTATTAAATTATTTGCACACTTTGTTGCATCCATTTGTTATATATAGTGTATACTATAACCAACATAACATATTCTACATATAATACTGCATCCGTTCTAAAAATAGATTAGTTTTTTATCAAGTTTTTTTTTATTAAACTGAAACAATCCCTACTATACTTTTAAGTTTGAGTTTAGTGTGCATTTAGCATGTTCCACCTTCATACACTCTTGCGTCCAATTAAAAATTCTTAGGTTAGGTTTAGCTTGGGTTAGAGTTATTTAATTATTTGCATACTTTGCTGCATCCATTTGTTATATATAGTGTATACTATAACCAACATAACATATTCTACATATAATACTGCATCCGTTCTAAAATTAGAATAGTTTTTTATCAATTTTTTTCTTACTAAACTACAACAATCCCTACCATACTTTTAAATTTGCGATTACTCTGCATTTAACATGCTCTGATTGCATACACTCTTGCGTCCAAATAAAAATTCTTAGGTTGGGTTTAGCTTGGGTTAGAGTTATTTAATTATTTGCATACTTTGTTGCATCCATTTGTTAGATATATTGTATACTATAACCAACATAAAATATTCTACATATGATACTGCATCCGTTCTAATAGAATAGTTTTTTTATCAAGTTTTTTCTTTATTAAACTGCAACTATCCCTACTATACATTTAAATTTGAGTTTGGTGTGCATTTAGCATGTTCCACCTCCATACAGTCTTGCATCCAATTAAAAATTTTTAGGTTAGGTTTAGCTAACCACGTTCTTGAGTGGAGAGTAAACCAAGTCAGTGAAGCAATAATGGAAGCTTTTGACTCCAATTGCCCACTCACACTGCAAGCTGTTAAAGCAAGTAAGGACGCTCCTTTGTGGAATGACAAACTGTCAAAACTCAGGCTTGAGGTCCGTTGGCTTTTTAATAAAGCCAAACGTGACGCAAATTGACAGGGTACACTAACCGGTTAACTTTGAATAATAAAAAAAATCAGGAAGGTCAAAAGACCTTTTTTGAAAATATCGCTTCCAGTTCTACAGGGGCGAAGAAACCCAACGGTGGTACTTAAGAAACCAGATGGGATCAATACGGAAGGGGGAGAGGAGCGAGCCATCCTACTCCTTGAGACTCGGGTAGTAGATCAAACCCCTCAAATGAATTAGAAGCGGAATCCACCAGAAATCCTCACAAGGAAGATAGAAATTGCTAAGAAAATCTTTACGAACATATGACTGAATGTCTATACATTCAGTCATTGCTAAGAAAATCTTTACTAACACATGACTGAATGTCTATACAAGAAAAAAAGTGTGAAATTCGTAATAATAGTCTCCAGTGCTCTAGTTGGACACGTTTATCATAGCCCCTAGTCATGTGCCTCCTAGTCTTTGTACCCTATCAAGTTTTCTCCTTGTTGTACTTTGTTCTGCCTTAGAACCCAGACTATTGCCGCATATGTTATGATAGGTATCACAATCACGATGCACATCCACCGCAGTATTTTGGGGTAACAACCCCAAGTCTCCCAGATTTCTGAACACCATCAGAGCTTTTGTTGCTTTATACTAACCATTATTTCAACATGCTTATTACAAAGAAGTTTAATATCAAGGGTGATTCCTAGATATTTTACTTCCAAATTCTGTTCAATGACCTCACAATTCAGACTAATTCGTCTGATATTTAGAGTTCTAGTGAATGTTATAATTGCGGTTTTTGCTGAATTTATGCTCAGCCCCACAGATGTACACCGTTACTCAGTTATCCGGAGACAGTTTTGTATTATGTTACCCAAACTGCCTTCAATCTGCCCCTGGCTACTATGACAATATCACATATCATAGGATATGCTGACGATATTGCTAAGAAAATCTTTACGAACACATGACTGAATGTCTATACATTCAGTCATGTTTTCCAAGCGGAAATTCACGCAATCGGTAGATGCGTACAAATTAACCTTTACGGTGCGACATTGTGATCCACACAACCGACAACATTATCGCTGAGTTCATATGTTATTAGCTCAAAAATGGGAATGCTTAGCAGGTCTTCTAACTTAGCAAGAATAACAGAGTTTCCTTTGTTTGGATACCCGGACATTCTGGTATCAGGGGAAACGATGCAGCCAATAAGTTAGCAAAACAGGGTGTGTCCAATCTCTTTTGTAAGGCCTGAACCTTTCTGCGACTTATAGAAACACACCTTCAAAGAGAAGTTCAGAATTAAGAAGAAAACAGACAGAGCAATACTCAGGCAAAATCTACCTGGATTGATACACTCCAAGAAATTCCTTGGAAACTTCAACCAAGAAAGATCGAAGATCTGTTTGGATCTCGGGCTACGTATTCTTACAGGACATTGTCGCCTTAGGAAACATATGGCAAAATTACGCCTAGAAGAGATCGATGACTACAGATTCTGTAGGGAGGCTAAAGAAACTCTTGATTACCTAGTACCAGAATGCACCGCTTTCAGAAGCCAACACAAGAACTACTTGGGGCATGAAATCGTGCAAGATGGAGACGCGTTGTCCCTAATAACAGCCAAGGTACTTGAGTTCAAAATAATTCAAAAGAAGTACACAATCAACATTCAAATTAATTACGCATAAATTGGATAACAATATCATAACATTCTACACTATTACAAAGCAATATAAGACAATACATCAATTAGGTATCAAATAAGTGCCTGAGCCCAAAAAGGTTCTTCTCGGGACAAAAAATTAAAAAAAGCGTCACTTCACTGTCATTGGCAAGACGAACCAAGCGCGCCAAGAACGAATTGCAACCATAATTTTTTCTGGAATGTGTTTGATGACACCACGGCCCGCAAGCGTTGAACGATATGAAACACGAATTTCAATTTTGCTTAAAAGATCAGGACAAGTCAATCTTCCATTGATAAGATGATAGAATTAAATCAAATAATGGCGTTGACCACTCAGCGTGTCAATGCCAAGATAGGACTCTAAGTCAGCATCTAATTCAAAACGATCATCAAATACCAAGTCAATATGCAGTTTGTAGGCAAGGTATCTGAGAAATTTGTGCTGAACAAGCACAATTTTCACTAGTTATACAGCATAATGTGGAGACCAAACGCTGAGGCATACTCAAGGCATGGTCTGACCAAACTTGTGTAAAGAAGCTTCAGAGAATTAACATGTGTAAACCCCCGTGACCAGCGTTTAATTCAATTATGTTATATGTGGAATACAAAAATCCAACCATTATCAAGCAACTCCCATATCTAGTTTAGTTATTTAAGGGTTGTTTGGTTCAGTGAGTAATCGAAAATACTAGCCTGTCTTGATCTCAAAAAGGACACGAAAGAACATTTATCACCGCTTTCCTATTAATTCAATAATTTCAGATGTAATCCAAGGTTTTAGTTTTATTTTAATTTCTAAAGTAGCTCGGTTTATGTTGTCATTTTTGGTTTGTATAAACATTTCAGTTTTGGTGTTAATATTGTTATGTGAAAGAATGTCGTGCCAGTTTATGTTTTTTATATTTGAACAGAAATCTTGATTGGGTTTTATATTTTGTAGAACACTTATATTTAATTAATCCTTCCTAATCAATATCAAAATATTTTTTTTGTCTGTCTAACACAATTCCCCTAAAAAATACTAGTAAATAATGTAAATATCATATCAAACTTGTTCGAATGAAATAAATGTTAAAATGCAAAAGGGTCAAAAGAAAATAAGCAAACAATGTTGCCACATCAGGGACGCACTAATGTATACTTTCCCATATATAATTCTTTAAATGTATATAACATCAGAGCCCTCTACGGCAACACGCTGAACCTTCATAGGAATTTTTGTATGATGCTGCGTCCCTTTTTGTTCCAATTTTACAGTCTTCTGCAGATCTACCGGAAAATGTAATATCAAATATATTCAAGCTGAGTAGCAATCCGACGAGTCCATCTAAAAATCATAGTCGTATCTGCTCACAGAGCGAAGATATAAGGCCGTGACTTTAGTGCGTCCTATATACGGACGCAGCAATTCTTCGGATGCAATATTAACCGTAAAAGGGCGTAATACGGACGTAGCATTGATAGCAGGATATATATATATATATATATATATATATATATATATATATATATATATATGGGATATAGAAACTTTGCGTCACGTTCTAGGCCGCATTTTTTGACCAATCGAAACAAAATTTGGTTAAAAAATCGGCTAGGTCATGGAATCGCGTGAGTTCGTTGGCGATTGAAATCGGAGAGCTAATTTCAGAATGGAGGCCTGTCAAAGTTTTAAAAAAATCATATTTTTTTCGTTGTTAATAGAAAATACCGATGTTACATATCAAATGATAGAGCACTTAAATCTCTACAATATTTATTTGGAGAGTTTTTTCATCGCTGGCATATTTAAGTAAATGTAAGTCAATATAAAGTAACAAAAAATAAAAAAAATATCATCACCCGCTATACCTGTAATTATTTTGACAAATAAACACCTGTGAAATAACAATAAGACCGTACTTACGTATGTATTATAGTATAATGGGTATTTCAGTTAAAATAACTGTCAATATGACACTTTGGTTATATTTGGCGAATGGCAGAATATTCCATTATTTGTTTATTAATAGTGGGTGTCAGTGGTAGACTAAGTATAAATAAAAAATACATAAATCAAAAATCTACTTCTCCGACTGGCTGTCATCGGGATTTTTTATATTAGGGAAAATCTAAATACTTTAATAAGTCATGAGGATCTACACTGTTATGAAACGCGGCATAAGAAAAACCTGTGTCTGCCCCGGCACAGATTAGCTTTGACAGATCGACAGTGTCAGGTTACGGCCGTTAGGTTCTATAACCACCTTCCTCGTCAGATAAAAGATATTGCGAACAACAATAAATTTAAAGTTGAAGTGAAAAAACAACTTCTTGAGATGGTCCCATATGACTATGCTGACTATCTCACCTACAAATTTTGTGTGAATTTTTTACACTCTAGTGCTTTGTTAATCTTAAGTTATATTATAGTATGTTGATTGTTGTTGTAATATTTGAATTGTGCCCCTTTAAACTATTTATTGAAGTTTTAAGTGATTTTTATGTACTTGGTTTTACTGTTTTGTATTTGTACTATTTACACACGCATTTGTTGTTTGAGTATCTTGTTTGTTTATATTGTATTTTTATTTATGTACATACTGAATGTGACGATGCCAATAACTATTGTTATATAGGCAAATAAAGCATTATTATTAGTATAGGGGTGTAAGGGGCGATGATAAAGATGTGGTGAAAATATCAGCCCAATTGTCAACCTCACCTGCTCGAGTGGTGGTATCATGCGTACTCTGCTAGATACTACCCGGTACACCTTGCTAGATAACTGACGAGGCTCTGGCGACCGAGCCACAGCGGTATAACTGTAACAACGGGAATTAAGGAAATGTCTTTCCCAATTAATGCTGAAGGTAACGGGAGCCCACAGCATTATACTCACCATTTCCCCAGGATAACTATCTCAATATGACAAGTACAAACATAGAAACGGCCCTCAGTCCCGGGCAGACCTTAAATGGTCAGAGGGTGCTAAGAATCCCCCGGAGTCGAGTAGATGTTATCCAAAGAATTGCCACGTGGAATGTGAATAGCCTGTATGAATCAGGGAAGACACATAATCTTCTACAAGAAATGAAACGCTTAAGAATAAATATAATGGAAATTAGTTCACAGTTCAGGACACTTTACAAAAGATGATTATACTTTCTACTACTCATGCGCGGACCAATCTGATAAATATCATAGACATGGAGTGGCTATAGTTCTCGATCGCAACACACGGCACTCAGTGATAGATTTTGTTCCATTTTCGGAAAGAGTGATGTTGGTGAAAATAACTGGAAAACCTGTAAACCTTAATATCATACAGACGTATGCTCCTACAGCGGATAAAGAGGAAAACGAAGTTCAGGAATTTTATAACGATATAGATAGAGCATTAAAAATGACAAAAAAGGAGGAAATCAACGTGATTTTAGGAGACTTTAATGCTAAAATAGGGAAGGGTAGATGCGAGGATATTGTGGGCGAATTTGGACTGGGTAAAAGAAACGAGGGAGGCGATTTATTAGTTGAATTTTGTCAAGAAAAACAACTTATTATAATGAATACATGGTTCCAACTACCGCCCCGACGGTTATATACATGGCGAGCGCCTGGAGATCGTCCAAACCAAATCATAAGAAATCAAATAGATTTTATTTTGGTCAACAAACGATTTCGGAATTGTATAAAGAGAGTCGCTGCTTATCCGGGCGCGGACATTGCATCAGATCATAATCCTCTCGTGGCAGATGTAAAAGTAAAGTTGGCTAGGATCAAAAAAACCAGAATAAAAAATCAATTAGATACAAGAGAACTCATGAGAAATGAAGATCTTACAAAGAGATATGCGGAATCCATCAATAAATACGTGAAAAGTATCAATCAAACTAATGATATTGAAGACATTGTTATTGGAATAAAAGAGTCCATAAAAGCATCAAACGAAGAAATCAAACCGAAAATAAGAAAAGGGAAAAAGAAAGAATGGATGACGATAGAGATATTGTATCTGATGGAAGGTCGAAGGAAATATAAAATCCAGGGAAATCAAGAGAAATATAAGGATACTCACAAGGAAATAAGAAGGAAGATCAAAGAAGCAAAGGAACTATGGATGGAAGAAAGATGTATTGAAATAGAACAGTTACAAACAAGAGGTGATTCATTTGGATTGCACAAAAAAGTAAAAGAAATACCACATATATACAGAAAACAACACAAAAGTCGAATACGCAATGATCAAAATGAGTATATAACATCAGAAGAAGAACTAGCAACGACATGGAAAAAATACGCGGAAAACCTTTTCAATGATATAAGACCACAGCAGCCAGTGCATACGCTGCACTCTGATAATTTATCGGGGCCCTCTATAATTAAAAGCGAAGTGATATATGCCATCAAGTCAACCAAGATGTACAAAGCCCCAGGACCAGATGACATCACCGTAGAAGCAATTAAGTTGTTAGACGAAGAAAATGTAGAAATGCTAGTGAATTTGTTCAATCGCATATATGACACTGGCCACATTCCATCTGATTGGCTGCGATCAACGTTCGTAATGATCCCAAAGACGACCAACGCCACGAAATGTAAAGACCATCGCCTTATCAGCCTAATGAGTCATCTGCTGAAGGTATTCCTTCGTATTCTACACTCTAGAATGTTCGATAAACTAGAAGATCTAAGCGGAGACACACAGTTTGGTTTTAAAAGCGGAATGGGGACTCGTGAAGCCGTTTTCTGCCTGAATACTTTAGTACAAAACAGCTTAGACCAACGAAAAGACGTATATATGCTGTTTATTGATTACGAGAAGGCCTTCGACAATGTTAGACATGACACCTTGTTGAAACTTCTGCACAATGCCAATATTGACGCAAAAGATATCAGAATCATCCAAAATCTATACTGGAATCAAAAAGCCTGTGTAAGATTTGACAAATCACTAACAACAGACGAATTTAAAGTTCTAAAGGGGGTTCGACAAGGGTGCATACTGTCACCAATACTATTTAACTTATACGTCGAAAATATATTTTCTGAGGCGCTGGAAGACTTAGAGTGTGGGATTAAAGTAAATGGTATACCAATTAACAACATACGGTATGTAGACGACACCGTAATCATTGCTGACAGTGAAGAGGACCTACAACTAATGCTGGAACAGATAAATACAGTTGGAAAGGGGAATGGTCTCAAAATAAACATACAAAAGACAAAGTACATGATAGTAAGCAGAAACCCTCCTCAAAATGCTGTGTTAAACTTGGAAGACCAACCTATTGAACGAGTGCAAAACTTTAAATACCTTGGAACCAACATAAATGAACAATGGAATCCCGAACAGGAAATTTGCTGTCGCATACGGCAAGCGAGGCAAGCTTTCACAAGCCTAAGACCATTTCTTTGCAACCTGACATTGTCCCTTAAATTAAGATGCAGAATGGTGCAGTGTTACGTCTGGTCCATCCTGTTATATGGAATGGAAACATGGACTCTGAAGATCCGGTCGATAAACAAGCTTGAGGCTTTTGAAATGTGGTGTCTAAGAAGGATGTTACGTATATCGTGGGTAGACCGAGTTCGAAATGAAGACGTTCTTAGAAGGGCGGGATGCGAAAGAGAACTTTTCAACATAATCAAGAAGCGGAAAATTGGATACCTGGGCCACATACTACGAGGAGAGAAGTACAAAATACCACAGATAATTCTCCAAGGAAAAATTGAAGGGAAGAGAGGAGTAGGACGTAAACAGATGTCCTGGTTGAGAAACATCAAGAACTGGACAGGCATTAGCAATACGGGCGAGCTCTGTCGCGCTGCGGAAGCAAGGACCCTTATTATGATGAGATAGTCGCCAACGCACTAGAAGGGTACGGTATTTTAAGAAGAATTAGTATCCCACGACTTTTATTACCTGATGATTTACTTGAGATAGATTTTAATTTCATATTATCCCGAAATGAAAATTTTGGGATGGGAAATAATAATTACGCCTAATTTATATTTTTTAGTGTTTTATTATAAAGAAGAATATCACAATAGTTTTCATTTATACTAGGTCTAAAATTACAAAAAGAAATAACATTAAATAATGTTAAAGCAACTAATACAAAATGCGGGAATGATGGAGATAATTTTCGAATATTGATACACAACAGACGAATATTAAAGTAAAGTAAGTGAAAGATAGTAGGAAAGCATGATAGGAATAGAACAATAGGAATTTAATTAAGTAAGTATTGAAAGGAGTAAGTATATAAAGTAAAAATAAATTAATAAGTATCTTGTATTTTGATCGTTGGAAAATTGTTCATTTTTTGTGTTTTAAACTTCTGTTTCAGATGTTACATTAATTTCTATACTTAATAAGTCATTAGAATTTTAAGCTTTTGCTGGAGTACTTGTCTCTTCTTTGGCTTCTGGTACAGGAGCTACAGTTGGAATTTCTGGATATTCCAATTTGGCACCTTCTTCGCATTTAAATAATGGACAACAGTCTGGGAAAGGTGCGGTCTTGTTTGTTTTCTCTGGAATAATGAAATTAATTTCAATAATTATATGCTATGTAAATGGTTTTTATTTATAATAATAATAATAATTATCATAGTATTTATTGTCCAACAGCAAGAAACCAATTACAGGACAAATCATGTTCAAAAATTAAGCATAATAGCATAAAAAAATGAAACAACATTTTGATACATCTACATATTAACAATATCAAATAATCCTTGAATATAGATATAAGAAAATAATAAAATAACAAAAAATTACCATAAACATAATATTATGCAGTTCGTCAATTAATAAATTCATCAACGATAACAAGTGTCACACAAAATGTGACGATTAAACTCATGGGCGCCGGAAGTAATTAAATTAGGGGAGGGCAAGGCAAAAAATACTAAGTAAGCAAAACAAAAGTATTATGTATATAATATGTGGCAAAATACCTATACTTATACAGTCAATCGAACTTCTTTTGAAGTTTAATTTACAGGGTGGTCCAACGAAAAGTTTGCACCTAGCTTTTCTCTTTTTTTTGTAGTCGAATGCGAAAATGCTCGGACACGTCGATTTTGCTTTTGAGGGGGACACATTTTAAACATATTTTTCGATCTGCGCCTTTAACCCCCTAGCGGGGGTGAGTAACAACCCTAAAATTTTAAATGGAAAGAGGGGTCTAATGACATATCATTTGAAAGGACACAAAATTGTCTTTCTAATGATACCCTATTTGTCGAATTTTACTAAAACAGTTAATACGAAAACGACTTTAAAGACATTAAGCCGATAATTTTGGTATTAATGAGAAATACAAATAAGTTTTAATTATTACGACTGAAAACAACTACAATCATTTCTAAATTATTTACTTTGAAGAAAAACGGGATTTCAAAAACACTATCTTATTTATCAGAACTAAATTCCTCACTAATCGTTTGCGTTTTTTGTTGAAATAAAAACTGCAGATACGTGTAGGAAAAGAATTTACACCGTTTATTTTAGTCTTTTCATTGATTCAGTTTGGTTGCTTCTCAAGTTATTTTACTTTTACCGTACAAAATGATTTATTCCATTCTAGAACGAGTTGAAATTGTTAAACTTTATTTTCAAAATAATAGTAGTGCTAGACTTACGGCTCGCTTATTTAATGAGAGACATCCCGATAAAAATGTGAATGATGTGTACGTTGGCAAGTTAGTTAAAAAGTTTGTAGATACCGGATCTGTCTGTAATGTAAAACACCAGCCGCAGAAACCGATCAGAAATGAAGCTGTGGAAGTCGCTGTTTTAGGGCATGTTGAAATGGATCATAGTCAAAGTACCCGTCAACTAGCTGAAGCCTCAGGTGTCTCCCGTTCGTCCATAATACGAATTTTAAAAGCGTACAAATTTCATCCGTACAAAATCAAATTAGTACAGGAACTAAATGAGGATGATCCTGATAGAAGGCTGCAATTTTGTGAAGCAATGAGCCAGCGTTTAATTGAAGATCCGCAATTATTATTTAACATTTGTTTTTCCGACGAATGCACATTTTATTTGAATGGAGCTGTAAATAGGCACAATTGCCGTTACTGGGATGACAGTAACCCACATTTATTCCGTGAGGTTCATACCCAGTATCCTCAAAAAATAAACGTCTGGTGTGGCATATTAGGAAATCATATTATAGGACCACTTTTTATTCCTGGAAATTTAACTGGTGAAGTGTACCTAAACATGCTTGAAGACACAATTGATCCTTTAATAACACAAATAATAGAAGATGACCAAAATCATACTGCTGATCGGCTTTATTTCCAGCAAGATGGAGCACCTCCGCACTATGTGGCTCCTGTAAGACAGTTCTTAGATGACCGGTTCCCTGGACGGTGGATTGGAAGGAGGGGCCCAATTGAATGGCCTGCCAGGTCACCGGATTTATCGCCTTTAGACTTTTTTCTTTGGGGGCACTTAAAAAATAAATGTTTTGCCACGAAGCCCGAGTCCATAGAAGATCTTCGCCAACGCATTACAGAAGAGTGCAGAAACATAACACCTGATATGCTACAAAATGTTAGAAATAGATTTGAACAAAATCTGTATTATTGTATGGAATCAAATGGGTCACATTTTCAACATTTGTTAATGTAACGTTTTAATAAATCAATTTAACAGCTTGTTTACTTTTTTTACAAAGCAATGTTAAAACTAACAAACATTGGAATGTACTAACGATTGCAGGTGTTTTCACTCGCAATAATTAAAACTTATTTGTATTTCTCATTAATACCAAAATTATCGGCTTAATGTCTTTAAAGTCGTTTTCGTATTAACTGTTTTAGTAAAATTCGACAAATAGGGTATCATTAGAAAGACAATTTTATGTCCTTTCAAATGATATGTCATTAGACCCCTCTTTCCATTTAAAATTTTAGGGTTGTTACTCACCCCCGCTAGGGGGTTAAAGGCGCAGATCGAAAAATATGTTTAAAATGTGTCCCCCTCAAAAGCAAAATCGACGTGTCCGAGCATTTTCGCATTCGACTACAAAAAAAAGAGAAAAGCTAGGTGCAAACTTTTCGTTGGACCACCCTGTATATATTAAGTACTTAAAATATTATATAATTAAAAACAAACTTAAGATAAACTGATCGTGATCGGTTATAACATAAATTGAACATAAGTCTAATCAGAAAATAGCAGTAGAATATTCCTTCGTTTTTGCGAAAATCGATCTATCACTTTTTTAATAAACACGTCTTTGTTCTTATTTACATGTTCTCTGTGCACGCTGAGAAGACATAATCCAGATAGTCTTTCTTCACTCATGGTAGACCTTAACCAAGTATTCACCCGTCTTAAGGTACTAAACGATGTTTCAATAATTGTGGTCGTTGTTGGAGATAAAGCCAAAAAAATAGCAATTGCTTTTTTTGTTACTAGGGAAAAACTCACAATGTTTTTCCAATAAATCGGCGAACTCTAACTGAATATTTTCATTTTTATTTTTCTCTATCCACATTTCATCCCATGTTTCACTCTCAGTCTCTATACCTTCTGTTACAGTTAAGTCTGGATGAAACAGGCACAAAGAAAATGCAATTTCTGTTTCTTCCGAAAATCTTATCTCAATTGAGCGGATAATTGAATCTAGATATGTAATAAACAAAGAAACACGGTAATATTCCTCCCAAGACTTCGTTTCGTAATTAGCTCTATAAATTTGATTTGATCTCAGTCTAGGAATTCTTAGTGGTATGTCAAATTTATCACCAACCAACAGATTTTTTTAGTGCAGATAAAAGTGTTTTAATATGGTTTTTTTGCCGAAAGAAGATTTATTATTTTTCCTTGTAGTATGTTGCACACCAGTTCCAAATTAGCACTATAATGTGAAATGATGTGGAGACAGAGTATGAATTTACAAGTCGAAACTGCAGCTAATAATTGATTAGCTTTTGATCGTGTCTCTGTGCTGAATTCTATTGAATAAGCCAAATGTCCCAAAGCCCCTCTTATTTATTCATAATTTTCGGAAAATATTCTGATGGATTTGTACTTTGAGGACCATCGTGTCACAAAATAATGGGATTTTAGGGACATATTTTGTTCTATATGGACTGTCACGAAAAAATTTAATAACTTTCTTGATAGAATCTGCAGTATTCTGTATATCTTGGATACGGTTTAAATCATTAACCACTAAACTTATGTATGTGATATTTTCCTGTATTTACGTGTTCCAGGGGGGGCAAGCGCCCCGTCTTGCCCCCCCCATTCCGGCGGCCATGGTTAAACTATAAATTCCCCAAAATACACCGATCAAGCTTATTCCCTATACCTATCTTCAACTGTTTTTGACATAATAATTATTTTCTTTAATTTTTTGCCAAAAACAGGTCAAAGTCATATGGCCTTTTAAATGAATATAATCCTGAAATTTATAATTTCTCTTCGGAATACGTTGCTATAAAAAGATCTATAAAGAAGGTGGCACACCAGGGTGATCACAAATCACTATAGTATGATCTAATAGTAAAAATAGGCATAATTGAATTTTCTTAACACACTCTGTATATTATCAAATATTCGCAAATGAATAAAAAAAGTTTAATCGAATTCAAAATAAGTTTGTTGATTATGGATCTAAACTGAAGATAGATCGAAAGTTACCAAAACCAGTAACCAGCGATGAAGACAATATTCTGAAAGTTTTGGCTTATTTTTTGGCAAATCCTCAGCGTAAACCAGCTCACTGATTTTGGTTTTAATCTGTTGGTGTGCTAGGTCTCCTTTATGTGTGCTAGCATTTTGGAGAAAAATATCCAGCAGCGTAACGAAGCTTTAATAGTCGACTTTCTTAAAACATTGGAAGTCTGAAAAAGTGTCAGGGAGAGTAATATGAAGGCTCTTAATATCGAGCAGAACCACATTTTGTAAGCGTTTACATGCATAGAAATGGTATGGACCTGCATCGAAGGGAGTCCTGGGAAATGAAAATTGTCTTACACCGTTCTAGATACAAGAATCCCAAAGAATAGATGGTAATGAGAAAGCTGACTCACAAAGAAGACGTAAAGGAAAATACCAAGGCCAAACTAGATTGGACACTCATAGAAGATCATATAAAAACATTTATTATTAATTATTCCTTGGTTATTAACCAAACGCCCAATAAAAAAGAATTAAGGACATCTATAAATCATCCTGTGAAGCGGAAATTTTCAGAAACCTATTTGATTATTAGAATTTAGATTTTCATTGTTTGAGTATAAAGGAACCTACCTATGTACCATCTCAAATTTTTTAATTTACCTTCGTCCAATTTGCATTTGGGGTTAGCCAATGGCAATGGTCCACAGTCTTCAACAAGTTCTAATAGACGTGGTGGTTTATCTTCAGACACTACACAGGTGGAACGGCCACAGAATGGATGAAGCTCCCATGTTTTACCAGGTTCAATAGTTGCACATCTAGTAGAAGCAAAGCACAATCCAGGGAAATCTAAAACAAATAGAAAATTTAATATATATATTTTAAGTTAGTAAAAGATTCGAATACGATAAGATATAAATACACTCTTCATCTCAATGAAAAGTTGTTTCACAGAATCATTCATAAAGATTTCAGCTACAATTAAAAAAAATGTGGAAATCGATTCAGCGGTTTGCGAGAAATTAATTTTGAAACTGTATCAAATTTTTGTGGTGCAAAAACTATATTGCCAGCAGTACTACCCTGTGAGTAATTTAACACAAAATTAATACTAAAAGAGTGTGGCGATTTCCACATATGACGCCAGATATCACTGGAATAAGAAGAACATTAAGTTTTCCGTTTTCCGTTTTTCTTTTTTTTGTTTAACCAAACCTTAAACAATATGCTTTATTGGAATAAAAGGCGTCTACTCCACAAAATGATTTATATATATACGTTAAAATTATTCTTGGTTTTAGTGGCTTAAAGAACTTGTACAATGTTGTTACATGTGAGGGTCATACTTCATACAGAATTAACAGATAGATTTTACATGGATTGACGATGAGAAGAAAGAAAAAGAAAACTAAGATTACTAGCAACAGAAATAACAAATGTTCAACACTCTGATTATATTTTAATTTTATTTTATTTGAACAATTTAACAACCAAATTTTCCATCAAAATGGTAAGATTCCTACACGTATAATAATATTACATTACATCCTAAATAAGCGATTATTTTACAGATATGTATAGACGTTTAAATCATAAATCAATGTAAAATCTATCTGTTAATTCTGTATGAAGTATGACCCTCACATGTAACAACATTGTACAAGTTCTTTAAGCCACTGATGATGGACGTGTAGTCCGAAACATGTCTGGCAGCTAAAACCAAGAATAATTTTAACGTATATATATAAATCATTTTGTGGAGTAGACGCCTTTTATTCCAATAATAACATTCACTCCTCGATAGATGGATTACTTCAGACAATATGCTTTATTTAACATATTTTTAAATTGAACTATCAACATTTGTTTTGTAACATAGCAACATTTTTACGGATACACATAAATTAAGAAATACTAATAGAAACAATGCAAAGTTGCTCTGAAGAAGTTGACAGGATGATTAGCGAAACGTTAGCTAGTATAAATGAATGAAAAAGGACTTCAATATCAAATTCATTTTGATTTCTGCTATCTTCCAAACTGCCTTTCTAGAATCTTTGAAATACTCTTCACTTTGAATTAATTTCTAATTCCAGTAGAGAATCACTTTTTTCACCTAGTGAACTCAATGTAACACTCCCTGAGGTGCTTTCTTAAATATTGTACAATTCCTGTGAGGTAACATGTAAATTCAAAAATTTATTTTCGTCAAATTGGACAGCTTCGGAAACATCGACAGTAGATGCTGTGGAGATGATTAAAATGGAAGAAATATATGCAGATTCTTCCGTGAAATTTACATTCCAAAGGTCAAGTTTTTCGAGTAATAATGTCTGGCAACACACCCTAAATGAAGCGTTTGGCTTGAAGATAGAAAAAGAAGAAATTTCATTCGTGAATTGTTTCTTAAACACTCGTCTTTCCTCATTCCTGAATTTATCTACAGTAATGGATTTAAATAATGCTTATTCATCTGCAGAGCTGTGGGTAATTGAATTTAATGAACATTCATATTCTAAAAATAATCTTAGACTCAATTCACAGATTAAGTATCATGTACCACAGATCATAAAATGTTTAGTGCTTCGTAATTACGTAATTATAGGTGATATTAAATGACAGTAATTAAACCTTTAAAGTAATTAATTACTTTTAGAAATATTTGGTAATTAAATTACATTTAACTGTCTGTAAATAATTGGTAATTGGAACTTATAATTTGGTGTACTAGTAAATTGTAATTGTCATTCAATTAGGTACTTCTTAAGAGTTAGAGATACATTGAATTTGTTCTTGATTTAACGGTTAAAGAAATTCGATTAAATTCAGAAGACAATCCTGTTCGACAATTAGGCTTCATCGTTCTACGAATATAATAAAAATATTTCCGCCATCGTTTAATGTTTAATGTATGGCTATAATATGTACTGATAATCATGGGTAATTGCCCTGTTTATTGTAAATTTCTGCAAGACTCTTGTGGAACCACAAACACAATATTTAATTAGCCTATTATTTTTGTGGTCATGTTTGTGCTGTGATTGTCAATTGCCTAAAAAAATTCTGTTCATTTCTGAGTCATGTTTCATCTTTGGCGATAAGTTGTGGCATGCTTTTATAACTGTCTAGTTGCATAAGACTGGTGATGGATGTTTATACTTCCGAAATGTAATTGTTTTCTTGTTTTAAAGAAAACTCTGTGGAGGTGACCTTATGTTTTGCTTTTAACATTGCACTCCATTGAGAATAGAGTATTTCTCAATAAAATAATTCAACTAAAACCGAGAAACGCTCCCTAGCGACCAAACGGTTCAAGATATCTCCTGAAATTCTGTTTTTACGCCTGTAACAAGACCACGCCACTGGTATTATGGATACTAGTTGGGTTTTTTAGATAGATATTTTCTCGTAGTTTGGGAGATATAATATTTTTGTGAATATTATTTTAAATAGATTGTTAACAAATGTTCCTAAACTGTCCTTTTAGTCATAAAATTTAAGGGTCTGTTTTCTATCTATCTTATCGTTTATTGATATAGGTTTTACGAAGAGCAATAAACACATCTACAAGTATGTACATGAATAACAAAAATATATAATTTTTGTCTCTTTTCTTTGTTCAACTTTTAGAAACAGATGGGCCGTGTTTTCTTGTTCGAAGAATGACATGTTTTAAATACAGAGTGGTCTCACTTTTGAACATCGAAACGCCTTTATGTAAATTAAATGTCGGACTTTTATTATTATCTACAGAATATAATGTTGGGGAGTTAACAAGGTTTCCCATAACAAAGAATAAATATAAAGGGCGCCGAAAATATGAACATGGGTTTTCATCCAGTTAGCTTTTCTGGAGATTAAGAAGTCATTATATAATCGTATTGTTCCTAACTTTACAAACAGTAGTGTCTTGTTGATCTTCTGAAAAATCTCCAACATAGGACATCTTAACAATAATTAAAAACCATTATTACAGTTGACATAAAAATGTATTTTATTTCTGAATCGCTCACCCTGTAGCTGTATCTTTATAGGGGTATATTGTAAAAATGGCCTTTTTTTCTGATTGGCTATTTTCAATCTAGGTACCTACTTCTCATGTATGTTAAGTGTTTTGGAAAGACAATCGGATTTTTGAGTTAGATTCGTTTCAGCCTTGGTAGAGTCTAGATGTGATTTCCAATTGTATAAAGTTAAATTAAATATTTTAATTTGTTTTTGGACTGGAAGTAGATTTTTCACAATTAAGAATTATTTTCTAGTTTTTGTTTTAAAGTATACCAGTATAAAGACTAAGTCCATTTCTTTTTATTCTGAAGTAGTGAATTTGTATAAAGTTTCTTACTAATAATCGAAGTTAAAGTTCAGTAAGTTTTTTGTTAATTCTTTTAATTAAAGGCCTTTTTGTTTCCAATCAATTTTTATAAAGATTAAGTTGTTTCTTTTAGTAATTGAAATAAATACAGTTTTCAATTGTAATTAAAGTTTCCTATAGGAATTAATATAATTATTGGTAATTATATTAATTTTACCGATTTTAAATTGTACATTAATAAATAAGATTTTCTTCTAAATTTTCATTATCTTTTAACTGTTTTATCCTTTTTTTTTTATTTATACATATATATTTCTTTGTTGTTATTCATTTTCTTTATTAGTTTTAATTATTAAATTAGTTGTTTTGAGCCAAAACTTTTTATTTCTAATAAAGTTTTCGTTATGTTGGTGAACAGATAGGTCATTTAATTAATAATTTTCTTTTAAATACAGAGATCCAGAATTATAAAAGGTGAGTAATTTTACGTTACTTTAATACCGATTAATAAAGTTGATATTCTTTGTTTGTTCTTCTTCAATTAAAACTTGAATTACAAGCCGCTCGTAAAACTTGAATCGAACCAGTAACAATCTGAATAGCATATTGGGATTCATTTGGATTGAGCTATAAAATTAGTATTCTTTCTGAATGTAAATAATACCTGCTAATTCAAAATAGTTACACGCCAGTGTTTTTTTTTAAATTAATTTTAAACCTGGAGGACGTTTGTTTATTCTACTATCTCCCAGAGAAACGTGAGTATAAACAATTTTAAATGATTAATTTTAGAAATTGAATTTAATTGCTATTACATAAGACAGCATCTTCTGTCTTACTTTTCTGAATCACTTTCACCGAAAAGTAGATCGCAAAACCTTGAATCAACTTTATAATAACGAGCTAAAGTTGAACGGGTATAATTTGTTATATAATAATCCCGTTTATTTATTACATCTAAACCAGATTATAATAAATATACACATGACATGATAATACTGTTGCTATCTAAACTGGTATTATTTGTCCGTTAAAATTTAAATTGAGTTTTTGGTTTTAATGCAAATGAAGGTTAGCAGAACACTACTTGTTTTTGTTTTTTAAGATATGTCTATTCCACGAAACTAAAAACAAATTATAATTTACACTATATTATAATCTATATACAGGGTGTTTTTATAGTTGACCGACAACACTCTACCACAGAAAGCTCTCGCTAATTCATGCATTTTGATATAGTCGTTTTTGAAGTATGGCAAACTTTCGATTTTAAATTTGAACCTTTGACGTCTTTAAACATTTTTTTCAAATTTAGTGGCCGGTATGTTCTTTAAAATACTCTTATTTTGACATAAAAAATTATTTAAAAAAATTAACCAGTGGGATGCCAGGATTTTATATAACAACAGAGGCAATCCATAAAACATAATTGAAAGTTAGATCTGTATAGGTAGTAATTGAAATGTAGGTTACAACAAAATTACATACAATTAAAAAAACGCAACAATTGCGCAAATTTTATAGGATACATTTTGTTCAATTACCGATATGGTTAATCGGGTGTCTGTTTAGTAGTTTGAATCACATGTATATCTGATTAAATTCATATTGTATTAAATGTATTTACTGTTATACGAATATGTCGATATGAGACAATGATAATTGCTATTAATTTTATTTTGTAATCATGGTAACCACACCTATAATTATTTACACACATAAATATATGTTACGTTCAACATTTAATGTTTATATTATTTAATAAAATAATTTAATACTGTTGCTGCAAAGTATAAACAAACTATATGAATTTGCTTAGTAAGACAACAAATGTTTCATATATTTGAATTTAATCGTAAAAATGCAGCACAAAATGTACAACAGTTATTTTCTAATAATGTTGTAATATTAGTAATAACAACTAATAGGCTTGGTCGGATGAGCTATGTCCCACCACAGGCACAACATAGGTATCCTATTTAAGTTTCCCGATCAGGGGAAGTATTGTGAACGCGCTAAAAAAACCATTTTGAAGTAATTCGAGACGATTTCCAGAAATAATTTTGTTTGCATCAAGAAATGTGACTTGGATTTTCTACTTGCTTGAAACATATAAATTGGAAATAATGCAATTTGGCACAATCGATATCTACATACAGGGTGATTCATCCTGAGTGGCCTATTCAAAGTTCTCGGGACCTACAAAAGATATGGTGCTGAAACTTTGGAGTTCGGTAATATCGGAAAGGTTCTATATTGACGTACTATTTCTGGGTTTATATTGCTTCGGGTTATACCGGAAGTAACCAGCTACTTTATTATTTTAAATAGAAGGACCACATTTGTAATTTTTGTTCAGATTCCCTATAAAATTTAAAGGCCACTTTGTTAAGCATTCCCTATACCAAAACCTAACAGATTTTTTCCTACAATTTTTTTTTGCGAAAAAGTCAATATTTTTATGATTATTTCATTTAAGCGAGCATAATTTTAGAATACATTAGAGGGAATACTGAGTATACAAATGAGCTACAGTCCAAGGTCGTCAGGCAGTTGCAGAACAAGATTTAATTGAATTTAAACTTGAACCAAGTGTTTACTAGGAAAAGTAATTTTTTTTAAATGGAATGGTATATATTCGACAAAAAAATAACCTTTTTAATGATATATTACTTCTCTATACGTAAAGTACTCCGTTTCTTCAATATTTTGAATTTTGTACATTTTTGTCATAACAACATTTGCAATTTGCAGAAACCATCTAGTCCATGGTGGCTGATTATTATTTCTGCTGTATTTTATTTTTATTTTTGCTATTGATTTCCTGCACTTTCCGGGCCCTCTTTTGCCTCCGGCCCTAGGCGGCCTCCTAGTCCGCCTAATGGTTAAATCGGCACTGTCTATGATGTGTCAACAATATAAATGAACAGCAGCATAATGCGAAAGCAGGGTATCATGTTGTCAAGCTTAGACAAGGAAAGGACCTATTCAGCCAAGGATCTTACCATTAACAGACCATATTAATGTCTCTACACCATCGTTAGTAATGTAGAATCATTAATTTCAGCTTCGCTATGCTTTTAATTTTAAGCTTGATATTTTGCTTTCCACTATCCACTACTTATTTATGATGACCAATTTGTATTAGGTATATGTGTTATCAGGTTTCGAGTTCTCCTCCAAAACACGTGAACGAGCAGCAATCCGTATGGTGAATTCGCTGATCTCTTATTTGCAATCATTGGCAAATGACAGAGATTTATTTCTTTTTTACCGCAGTTAATGTTCTGAAGAAATTTTAGCTCTGGACTAGGTACTATATGGTTCAAAGCCTGTCTTTATTAACACAGAGGTATATGTTGTTACAATCATTTTCTAAACGATATAATCTTCAACTTTTTAAGGTCACTAATTCGCTCTTGGATATGCCACTCTATTGCTTTTACTTTTAAATATTTCATATTACGTACATTTATTAATTAAACATCGAAACTAAACAACAAATTTGTTACAGCTGGAACTATTGATATTTGTTTCTGCTTGACAATAATTATGTTAAGGTCATACAATAATTAATAATAAATAGATTAATTTTCAGTCTATGGACTGATCAGGTTCTGCTGTAATTATTAGACATTATTTACAAAAACCGCAACGCAAGAGAATCAATTTAAATTTAAATTAATTAGATGATTAACTATTTATTTTATTATTAAGGCATTTAATTTAATGTAATAGAGTTGTAATAAATTTAATAAGTACTAATAATAATAATTGTTTTCATTGAAGATTAAAGAAAATGATGAAAATGAAGAATTGAAGTATTAACAGAATTCAATATTATAATTTAGTTTCTACTAACTTCATTTATTCTAGCACCATGTCAATCACAGTACTCACAATGCGACCGCAGAACTATTTTGCCTGAATGTAAATAATAATATAATTATTCCATTTTTATAGATATCAAATGGAGATAAAAAAAAAACAGTTGTGTCGCCCCAAAACTTTCCCGACATGATATAACCTACCTAATATAATCAAAAATATATCACCTTTGTAACGAAACAGAGTTTTAATATAATTATTATTATAATTGTATGATTTTCATTATTTCCAATAAACTAACGTAACAAATTAACTAGTTTACTCCAAAGTTAAAAAAAAATATCGCCAGAGCTGAGATTCGAACCCATAACCTTCCTCATGCGAAGCAAATTCAAATTTTTCAACAAAGTTTTATTCATATTCATATGCCACGAAATTATTTTTCATTTATATTTACGGGCACAAATTCATTTTATAATAAACAATATGGTACAATAATATATATAAGCATGCAAAGCGAACGCTCTACCGATGTGTTATAAAATACACAAGTACATATAAAATTCTTATAAGAATATAGATTCCAACTACTTAACTGATGAAATTTTAAACGCAATTTTCTCGAGAATTATGGGGCCAAATATCAAAAGTACCTATCGCTGAAAAGCAGATAAAAAATTCTTTAAAATGATGTATCACTCGACCCCTACTGATATATGAAAATTTAGCGTTTGTGTTCACCCCATCACAGGGCTTAAGCGATTTCAACCAAAATCTAATGGCTTCATCCTAGGACTGCCTCAAAGTCATATACCAAAATTTAGCCCAATTGGTTAAAACGTTTGGGCGCTATCGTGGAATAATACATATATAGGATTATTAATTAAAGAAAAAATATAATAATCGTCAGATTTAGATAATTTTAGGCATACATGTTTCAAGACTAGACCAGAAAAATGATCAAAATGAATAGCTTAGAGAAATTGTATGCATGCATCTGACGCCTATTCTATTCACTTTTTGGGAAACATATCTGTCTAATCAATGGGATGAACTAAATTAAAATTATGAAATCATATAGATATTTTTAAGTTTATCTTTTCTTTCTGTGTATCATTATGATCAATAAAGTGTTTTAATGAAATTTAATTATACACCCATGGGCAAAAATATCGAATATTGTGATAGTTAAGTTCAATGTAAATATTCCTAATTTTATCGAAAATTTTGATAGTTAAGTTCAATGTAAATGTCCCTAATTTTATCGATTATTTTGATAGTTAAGTTCAATGTAAAGATTCCGAATTTTATCGAATATTTTGATAGTTAAGTTCAATGTAAATATTACGCAATTTTCGAATATTTTTTGAGAGTTAAGTTCAATCTAAATATTCCTAATTTTATCAAATATTTTGATAGTTAAGTTCAATCTAAGTATTCCTAATTTTATCGAATATTTTGATAGTTAAGTTCAATGTAAATGTCCCTAATTTTATCGATTATTTTGATAGTTAAGTTCAATGTAATGATTCCGAATTTTATCGAATATTTTGATAGTTAAGTTCAATGTAAATATTACGCAATTTATCGAATATTTTTTGAGAGTTAAGTTCAATCTAAATATTCCTAATTTTATCAAATACTTTGATAGTTAAGTTCAATCTAAGTATTCCTAATTTTATCGAATATTTTGATAGTTAAGTTCAATGTAAATGTCCCTAATTTTATCGATTATTTTGATAGTTAAGTTCAATGTAATGATTCCGAATTTTATCGAATATTTTGATAGTTAAGTTCAATGTAAATATTACGCAATTTATCGAATATTTTTTGAGAGTTAAGTTCAATCTAAATATTCCTAATTTTATCAAATATTTTGATAGTTAAGTTCAATCTAAATATTCCTAATTTTATCGAATATTTTGATAGTTAAGTTCAATGTAAATATTCCTAATTTTATTGAATATTTTGATAGCTAAGTTGATTGTAAATATTCCTAATTTTATCCAATAATTTGATAGTTTAGTTCAATGTAAATATTCCGAATTTTATCAAATATTTTTTGAGAGTTAAGTTCATTGTAAATATTCCTAATTTTATCGAATATTTTGATAGTTAAGTTCAATGTAAATATTCCTAATTGTATCGAATATTTTGATAGTTAAGTTCATTGTAAATATTCCTAATTTTATCAAATATTTTGATATTTAAGTTCATTGTGAATATTCCTAATTTTATCGAATATTTTGATAGTTAAGTTCAATGTAAATATTACGCAATTTATCGAATATTTTTTGAGAGTTAAGTTCAATCTAAATATTCCTAATTTTATCAAATATTTTGATAGTTAAGTTCAATCTAAGTATTCCTAATTTTATCGAATATTTTGATAGTTAAGTTCAATGTAAATGTCCCTAATTTTATCGATTATTTTGATAGTTAAGTTCAATGTAATGATTCCGAATTTTATCGAATATTTTGATAGTTAAGTTCAATGTAAATATTATGCAATTTATCGAATATTTTTTGAGAGTTAAGTTCAATCAAAATATTCCTAATTTTATCAAATATTTTGATAGTTAAGTTCAATCTAAATATTCCTAATTTTATCGAATATTTTGATAGTTAAGTTCAATGTAAATATTCCTAATTTTATTGAATATTTTGATTGCTAAGTTGATTGTAAATATTCTTAATTTTATCCAATAATTTGATAGTTTAGTTCAATGTAAATATTCCGAATTTTATCAAATATTTTTTGAGAGTTAAGTTCATTGTAAATATTCCTAATTTTATCGAATATTTTGATAGTTAAGTTCAATGTAAATATTCCTAATTGTATCGAATATTTTGATAGTTAAGTTCATTGTAAATATTCCTAATTTTATCAAATATTTTGATATTTAAGTTCATTGTAAATATTCCTAATTTTATCAAATATTTTGATAGTTAAGTTCAATGTAAATATTCCTAATTTTATTGAATATTTTGATAGCTAAGTTGATTGTAAATATTCCTAATTTTATCCAATAATTTGATAGTTTAGTTCAATGTAAATATTCCGAATTTTATCAAATATTTTTTGATAGTTAAGTTCAATGTAAATATTCCTAATTTTATCGAATATTTTGATAGTTAAGTTCAATGTAAATATTCCTAATTTTATCGAATATTTTGATAGTTAAGTTCATTGTAAATATTCCTAATTTTATCAAATATTTTGATATTTAAGTTCAATGTAAATATTCCTAATTTTATGGAATATTTTGATAGTTAAGTTCAATGTGAATATTTCTAATTTTATCGAATATTTTGATAGTAGTTGTTCAATGTAAATATTCCTAATTGTCACATTTAGCATACCTTTTTGTTTTCACAATGTTCTTTTCATAAAACTTCACTTAATAATTTTAAAATAAACTGTTTTTCTAGTACAAAGTGTTTTTTTTTTACATTTTGAAATATTCGATATTTTTGTCCATGAGTGTATTTCGTACCACTTATTTCACTTCTGTTCTACTGTAGAGATTGGACTTTTATTTTTTTTATTATTGAAATTTATTATTGATTTTTATTTTTTTATTATTGAAATTATACTCCACTTCAGAATGGACATGTACTTTTTCAAATTCTTAATTTTATATTCTTATGAAACATTAGTATTGTATAATTGTACTTTAAGTATTAGGATCTCTGATATTTTTTGTATGGTTAATTAGTGTAGCTTCACAGCTAAGCTTTGCCTTTAAACGTATATGTGTTGAATAAAGTCCTTATTATTATTATTTAAATATCTGAACTTTTTACGATCAAGATAATCCAGACCTTTCTAGTTTATCAATTTCTGTCTTTCAACTATTTCTTAGTTTAGTCTTTCTCAAATCCAATAATTCGCAAATGATGATGAATTTTTTAACTTGGTTTAATGTTTAAATAGTAACCGTGTCAAGTCCTATTTAGATTATTCAGGATCAAAGCAGGATAATAGAATATCATCCGCATGTCATTGCGGAGAGGAATGTTTAATTTGTAATTCTATATTTAAATAATCAAAGAAATTGGAACCCTGAGAGCAGATATTCTTGTTATTATTAGATACATTTTTTACTAAACGCACTTTCCAAAAGATTAATACATTATTTTCAAAAAACTGACAGTTTAAAATAGCGATAAATAGATATACTTTCAAATCATTTGGAGATAACTGTGTGCAACGAAATTGTAAATAAGTGAAAGGTGATCATGTCACATCAGTTCAATTGAGCTGAGTTGAAAACGGAAATTTCTTTTTCAAAACATTTAATAATAGTAAATTCGTACTATTATATCAATGTTGGAAACAAAGACCCTTGATCTATTTTATATTTTTTTCGTTAGTTACGCATGAGAAAAAATACCTCAACACATTCAAAAATATTTAAAAGCGACATAGGAAGTGTAATATGTGCTGATTCTTGTTTTGTGCATTGTATTTCCATTTGGTTATTATTTTTTTAGTTACAATGAACTTGAATGAGCTGGTAAAGCGTTTATTGTGAAAAGTCGCCAGTGCAGAAAGACCGTAAACAATGATGAAAAAATAATAGTGAGACATTTTCACAATTACAATGACATACGGATGAAACGCATTAGGTTTATTGGTTGCGGTTAAATACTGTTTCTTGAATATAAACAATCTTATTTTTAAAATTAGTTAAACTACAAAATGAGATGTAGTTAATTAATAGTTAATTATTTTAATGCGGAACTAATAGGCAAAATGTACCGGGTATTCCATTAAGGGTGGACAGGTAGCATATCTCAGCAAATAATAGTCATAGGACAATGGGAAAAAAATTCTTTTAGGGAAATCGACAATGGGAAATTGCTGGAAATAGTTTTTTAGTTCCTAACTATACCGCTAGGGGGCGTAATAGATACAGTAATGCGAAAAATGCATTTTTATTGAAAATTTCGCAATATAAGTTAGAAAAACAATACTACCACAGTAATGCTACTGAAATTCGGCATCTTTTTGGTGTATCACTTTTTATTGTGCGGCTTGAAATAAAGGCAACAGGGAAGGACGAAATTTTACCTATGATAATGTGTATACCTTTGGTTTGGCTTAACCGAATTTATCAATCTAATTTTTTTTTAAGAACTCAAGCCTTGCTGATGAAGAAAAAAAAGATTTCAAATCATAATTGTTTTTTGGGGCTCCGCTAGATGGCGATAGTTGCATCGCCTAAGGTTCTTTTGATTTTTCTTTAGAAACTTAAATGGAATGATACAAATATTTTATCAAAAATTAAAAGTAAATTGAATTTGCAACAAAAAAGTCCAAAACCGCACAGGAAAATCTTTATTCGTTTAAGAGTTAAGGCCAAAAGAATGTTGTTCACCAAAATTCGTTGAAATATCATGTATCTTTAATTTTCCGTGATCAAGAATGCCATGGCAAATAAAGAAATAGGTTTAAACTTTATTAAACTGATACTTTAACAAATAAAAATAATGAAAGTTCCATTAAAATTACCAAAATGCAGAGCTTTCATAAAATTTGTTAAAAGAGGTAGATCTAGATACCCATGAAACAAACTTGGGAAGTTTCCATGCATGGAGACAAATAAATAAACGCGAAGATGCTGCTAAATACCCTGACCGAAGGCACCATAGCAGAAAAGTGTTCCGTCGGTTAGCAGTCCGTTTACGAGAAACGGGAAGTGTAAGAGTTGATCCAGTCCCGCTCAGAGGACGTCCAGTTAGCAGTGAAGATAATATTATAAGCGTTCTTGCGTATGTGGAAGCGAATCCTCATGTAAGCGTCAGTGACATTTCTTCAGACTTAGGAATAAATCGCACTTCAGCATATTGCATTTTAAAATCTTTTAAACTGCATCCTTACAGTATGGTTTTACATCAGGCACTTTCAGATGCCGATATTCACAAGAAGCGCCTATAGACTTTTGTTATTGGCTGAGAGATATGTGCACGGAAAACCTGCAATTTCTCTCAGAGATTTTATGGGCTGAGCAATTTTTTCTAGTTGTGGTAGTGTTAATTTACACAATACGCATTATTGGTCACAAACAAATCCTCATTGGTTGCCGGAAGTTGACCATCAAAGTAGATGGAGTGTAAACGTGTGGTGTGGAATCGTAGTCAGGGTATTTAGCAGCATATTCGCGTTTATTTGTCTCCATGCATGGAAACTTTCCAATTTTGTTTCATGGGTATCTAGATCTACCTCTTTTAACAAATTTTATGAAAGCTCTGCATTTTGGTAATTTTAATGGATTTTTCATTATTTTTATTTGTTAAACTATCAGTTTAGATTGATAAATTCGGTTAAGCGAAACGAAAGTTATAGACATTATCATAGGTAAAATTTCGTCCTTCCCTGCTGCCTTTATTTCAAGCCTTACAATAAAAAGTGATACACCAAAAAGATGCCGAATCTGAGTAGCATTACCGTGGTAGTATTGTTTTTCTAACTTATATTGCGAAATTTTCAATAAAAATGCATTTTTCGCATTACTGTATCTATTAAGCCCCCTAGAGGTATAGTTAGGAACTAAAAAACTATTTCCAGCGATTTCCCATGGTGAATTTCCCTAAAAGAATTTTTTCCCATTGTCCTACGACTATTATTTCCTGAGATATGCTACCTGTCCACCCTTAATGGAATACCCGGTATTTATCATTGTAACATTCATGTTTGTCAAAAAGTGTCCCTATTTTGTGATTTTTTTATTTAAAGCATATATAGAGTTGGAAGAGGAAAAACTTTTTTATTTGTAGATTTAGAAGAAAAAGTCATTCTTTATAAAAACGTCTGCTTGTGTCGAAACCACAATTTCAAATACCAAATTTACGATTACTATACAGGGTATATCAAAGATATAATTTTTAATGATTTTGATTTTTTTAATTTTATGAAAATATTTTCAAAGTCGTGATTTATTACACCAATTGTGCAAAAAACACTAACAAACTTTTTTCTCAAAGTGGTTAATTTCATAGCTACTTTTAAAATAATAAAATTAAAAAAAAACAAGAAAATCAAAATCATTAAAAATATTATTTTTGATATACCCTGTATAGTAATCGTAAATTTAGTATTTGAATTTGTAGTTTTGACACAAGCAGACGTTTTTATAAAGACTTACTTTTTCTTCTAAATCTACAAATAAAAAAGTCATCTTCCAAACTCTATCCAATATGTGTCCACGGATGGAGTTTGGGAGAGCAAAAACTTTTTTATTTGTAGATTTAGAAGAAAAAGTCATTCTTTATAAAAACGTCTGCTTGTGTCAAAACTACAATTTCGAGTACGAAATGTACGATTACTATACAGGGTATATCAAAAATAACATTTTTAATGATTTTGATTTCCTTGTTTTTTTTTAATTTTATTATTTTAATAGTAGCTATGAAATTAACCACTTTGAGAAAAAAGTTTATTAGTGTTTTTTGCACAATTGGTGTAATAAATCACGATTTTGAAAATATTTTCATAGAATTAAAAAAAAAAAAACAAAAAAATCAAAATCATTCGTAAATTTGGTATTTGAAATTGTGATTTCGACACAAGCAGACGTTTTTATAAAGAATGACTTTTTCTTCTAAATCTACAAATAAAAAATGTTTTCCTCTTCCAAACTCTATCCGTGGACACATTTATATTGATTGCTCTGAGTTTTATTTTATGCATCTAATGTTGGATAGAGAAAATAGGCATATTTGCCAACAATTTTGTCTTTTATCTCCCAGACTAAAATACTTACAACAACTTTTATTAGAATATAATATAAAATTGCAATAAAAATTATTTGGGCGACACAGTAGAAGTAGTAGTTTATTTAATATAATTTTTTTCTAAGAAAAAAAGTAGGAGTTCATATTATATTAAGTGCAATTATTATTCAATTAGATATAATTCTATATTTCCTAAGAATATGAAGAAAATTGTTTTACATTTACTAATTATTTCAATAATTGTTTTGAATTTTAAATTTGCAAACAGAGGAAATGATGTAAGCATAAACACGTACATTGTTCCATATATGAAATAGGAAAAGTAATAAAAGTGTGTTTTGTATTACCTACCAGCAGAATGTTAGCATTGCTAAGTGGTTATGGTTATCAAAATAACAAATATAAAAATCTAATTTAAATTTTGTTTTGTAAATGGATATGATACATTTAAGAATGTCTACATTTGGAAAAAAATGGATTGGATTACTTAATATGTAATGTTTCTTTTATTCGACTTTCACCGAATGCATTATAGTAAAGTAAGTAGTAAAAGTAGGTTTACTAAAAAGAAAAGTGACTTGAATCCTCCATCCCACACTAATGTATACCATAATATTGGACACAACAAAGTATAATAAATATTATTAAAGAAATCATTCGGCTATTATTAAATAGCTGTAGTTCTTTTCACAAACAATGCGTATGACTCCAGTGGCGTAGTGATGCCCTTACGGGCCTGTGTTCCAAGGAATTTCCGGGCCCACACAAAGTACCAATATAAAAATGAAACAAAATTAACCAAGGCGCAATCTAAAATATAAAAACTAAAAAAATATACATGCTATTTCTTAAACCGTGCAGGATAGAAAATTAGTTAAATTAGACAAAAGTTGCAGTTTTGGATGCCTATTTAATATCTCTTTACTATGTAGGCAAATTCTTTTTAGTTTGTGAACTACAGGGTGATTTGTGAAAAACGCCAAATTTTATTTTCTTAAAGATTTGGAAAATTATTGATTTTCGACACAAAGTTTAAAATCAAGAGTTTAATGGTTCTAATATGTCTACAAGACGGCACTTTCAAAATTAAGGTCCGCCGTTCCGTTATACAGACCTGCATTTTTTTTTGCTGAGCGAAAATAAAGTATTTTAAAGGACATTGTGTAGTAACACATTTCGTATTTTAGCTAAGCAAAAAATAAGCAGGTCTGTAAAGGACAAATCATTGATGAAGACTTACATCGAATCGAAACGTTAGAAACCGTACTTGAGTTATAGTTTATTTTAAAGGTAGTGACAAATAAAAATGCAGGTATAAAACTAAAATTTAAAACATTTTCTTATTGAAAAAGAGAAACTCAAAATAATTGTGTGGTCATAATATATAAAAATTTAGTCATTTTTATAGAGTTTCTTTTTGTATATAATAATTTAGTTTAAAATCTTTATGAAATATAGAACTTTCGAGTAATGGCAACCAGATTTAGTAGTTCTCTTTTATAAGAGTTTGATTTATACAACTTTTTATAATAACTACTAAATCTGTTTACCATTTCTCGAAAGTTCTATATTTCATAAAGATTTTAAACTAAATTATGATATACAAAAAGAAACTCTATAAAAATGACTAAATTTTTATATATTATGACCACACAATTATTTTGAGTTTCTCTTTTTCAATAAGAAAATGTTTTAAATTTTAGTTTTATAAGATTTTATTTCAATAATTTCCACTAATTGTTTGTATATGTTTAAATGATTATTTATACATACTGTATTTGACTTTACCTAAAATGACTGCGTAACTGTTTATTATGATTATGATGATGGAAACTTAGTTTTCCGAAACATGTCTGGCGCTGCGAGCTGATTGCATACTAATATACGAATAGTTTGGTGGAGTAGACGTTTTATTTGTGTCTTAATGTTTTTAATATTATTTTAATATTGCATGGGACAATTGACAACAAAACAAACAAACTAACGTGAGTACAGACTTATGTTGGGGAATCCCTGAAAAGCGGAACAGCACCAGCGCCACGGCGCGGCCCAAAGCGGAATCTAGAGGTAGAGACTAAGCTAGAGATATATAGATACCTGGTTTCTGTTTTTTTTGTGCTACCCTCTCGAGAGAATCTTAGATAGGCAGTACCGTACTAACTAAAGAAAATTGAAAATCAAGTCAAATAAATGTAAAAAAAAATCCTAAAATTTATAGGTATTTAGTATTGATAAGATGCAGAATGCAGTACCGGCCCCCTGAGGATACCGGGCCCGTGTTCCGTGGAACACGCGGAACACTGGTCACTACGCCCCTGTATGACTCCATCTTTCATGATTAGTTGTCGAGTACCTACGGATTATAATTGTTTTAGATGACAGAGCTTATAAACTTCCTCCTCATTTTTTTTTACTGCTTACTGTTATTATAATGACATCATTTAGTAATTAGAATATAATTGAAAGAAATAGTCCATACTGAAGTCGTCGTTTTTACGATTTTTGTTAATTGATGAATTCCTTCCTTCTCCTCCCCTTTAAATAAAAACTAACTTTTAGAAAAACTACAACTTTTCATTTATTTATTTAAGCATCTTCAGGGTTCTACAAAAAACACAAAACAAGAACACACTATGCCGGGGCAGATGGTCTCTTGGGTAAGCTTGCTAGACTTGAGCAGACTGTCCTGGTATGTAGTGGCACAGAAAGACCAGAGACGAAGGCCGGCCCAATCATTGGAAGTTGCCTGGTGACCCTCATTACAAAACGCGTGGGTGCTGTTGGTGCCTTGTGCGCATATTGAGATTTTTATACAATGTACATTTTTCGTGTTAGAATTACCGTGTGGCGGGTAGTATTATAATAAATTAAATATAAAGGGATTCTGCCGGCCTTCGTCTCTGGCGTTCTCTATGGTAGGGGATTCGAACCCCGGTCCCGCTGCATTTAGCTGCTCACCCGAACAATATACAGATTAATTAATTGAATGGATGGACTACTTCTTCAAATCATTTTAATAACCTTTTTTAATTTTTTTTTGAATGGTTTTTGTATGTTGTTGTTATCGTATATGATTATATGTTGTTTAATCACATTTACTGTTCATTGTTGTTCATTTTGTTTTTTTTTTTGTTATGCAAGGCAATAATTTGATTTGTAGACACTTTAGAATGCCCAAATAAATAAATAGTAATCCTACATCGTATTATTTTGTTATCTTGAAAGACTACTTTAATGCGGTGTTATTTTCGCTAGTTCAAAAGTTACCAAGTTGTTTTTACGCTTACGTTAGCACGCAACTTGCGTATTTGAAAATAATAAACAAAACCGATATTAAGATGCCTTTTAGTTATTTCCGAATTTTCTAACAATAACAATGTAAGAAATTAGTTTTTATGGCAAAATTAATCAGGAAGAGCTTCCGCGAGAAATAAGAACATTTCAAGCTTTATCGGAAGAAATCATGGCATTTACGAGTTAAGCAACTTTAAGGTATAAAAAAATGTTATGCTTGCTCACATTCTGAACTTGAGGGTGAATTTTTAGAGTTGCCAAGCACTGAATACTAGCCATTGATTGAAAATGTTTAAGATAACTCCAAAAAGTCCCATTAAAGACTGTTTTCTGTTTTATATAAAATAAATGTGTACAACACAATGCTTCCACAATAAGGGACGCTGCGCTGTATATAAGATTCCATTAACAAAAAAATTAATGAATATCCGAAATAATTATTGTGATAGACAGCAAAGTTTGACGAAAATATTACCGCTCTTTCATTACTACCAGGTAATATTTAATATAAAAACAATTTAACCTATCGGCTTGAGGCCCAGTGTAAACCACCCAAATACAGGGTCATATAACAATATTGTCTAATTATGAGATTCAAAATCATCAATATCAAGGATACTGAACTCTGGCTATGTGATTTTGTTACATTTTTCGTTAGCAGACACGTCAGTAATTATTTCACACTTTGTGAGTAAATAAATAATAAAAATGAATTAAATAAATAAAATTAAGTCTCTATCCAATAACCAACTTAAGCAAAATGTAAAATTTAATTACGCAATCGATAAATATGAAAAGAAATTTCTACATAGAAATAGGATCTCCAAAAAAAGATGTTTGTTATATTGCAAGCATGCAAGTTTTAATTTCACTTAACATCTTCATTGTAAATGAAGTGGTTTCTTACGGCTACTTATATTTACAAGAAGTGAAAGTTAATCTTTACTTTAGGTTAAAAATCATAAAATCGTGATATGCGTTTTATCTACATCGTATCTAAAAAACATGCTCTTACTAATTTTGATAGAAAATCATTGAACAATGCAGCGACTACAAACTCTCAAATTTAGGATTTTTTGTGGCAGAAGGGAGGAATATTTATGGGAAAATAGATAGAACTTTTCTTTTTTTATGAGTATATTACGCTCTCGCCGAAGAAGCTATCCGCTCTTATTTCATACTTTAAAATTATAATAAATATTATTCTGTAACATCCAAAAATTTTTAAGTTTTTTAATACTATTTTTTTTGCATAATATTTCCAATTACAATATATAACTGGTTATGTTCTATTATTACCCAAATATGAAAAAAAAATGAAATGGACGAAAGGCACAACAATTCAAGGGCATTGAATCCATGACCATCGGCAACATTAGAGAATTTTTGTATTTTTTTAACTAATTTTAATGTGTTCATAATGTTCTGAGATAAATTTTTGTCGTATTTTTTTAATCGATTTCGAATTTTACTCGAAGAGGTTTTACAATATTTTGAAATTTATATTTGTGACTATCAGGACGATGCGTGCCAAGATTTGGAAAATGTGTATATATTTTGAAAAATTATTTAAATTTTCGACTGCAAATACTTAGACAAGGAAAGTTCCTTGTCTAAGGCATATAATATATTCTTCATCAAAAAATATGTGGTCAATTTTGTTCGTTTTTTGTTGTAATATTATATATTAAATATGTTGATGTATAAATTTCGATAAATTAGTGTCATTCCACGAAAAAAAATACAAAGTTAACATAATTTTTTAGCAATTTTGCTGCCAATTTGTTATGGCAATTAAAAACATGAAAATTGTGTTTTTATTCAAATGTAAAAAGTTATTATTTTTAAACGCATTTACTAAGGTTCTGCCATAACTATACACACCATTCAATATTAATATTACTTGCATTCAAGATAATTAATTGGGTTATATTTATTTTTTAAAAGCATAAAACTGTGATTGGGGTACTTTGTTGTATATTATTAATGTTATTTGGTGCATATTCATTAAACATAGTCCCTGACGAAGAAGCAATAGCTTTGAATCTTCTCAATTTTGAATAGCTGGAGCTTTGTTACGGTTAACAAGAAAGCTAAGTAAAACATTGAGTTATGATGATAGTTTTTGGTAGTAATATATCACATATTGACCATAACGCTCTGTCATACCTGATTTTCAGTTTTAGATTTCTATTTTGACTTTCGTTTTCCTGTATATATAAAAATGAGCTTAAATGTAATCCATTTATTCAGTGTGTTATTAAATAACAAAAAAATGTTTTTGGAAAAGGCCGCAATCATGGTTGAAACGTCAAATTAAATTTAGAGAAGAAGAATATTAAAAAATTATGCAACATTTCCCAGGGGAGAAATATAAATAAAAAAAAACTAGTGGTACCCTTTACCAAAACGTGGACCTTGAGATATCTAAAAAAATACACACGAACAAAACATTTAGCATTTCACTATTGTTCCATTTTACCTTCCAAATAATAAATAATTATTATTGTAAACTTTGTCATGTATGCAATATTTTCATTTAGAAATATATTATTATATTATTCTTCATAACTTTTTTGCTAATGTCTACAAATTTTAATACAGACCGAGAGAACTAGTTTCCTACCTATTCAACTAAACCACATTAAATTTAATATTCAAGGTGATTAAAAAAAATGTGTCACATGTATTTTGTCTGAAAGTAATTAACTTTGAATATTTTTATTTTTTTTTTGTAAATAAAACACGTCAGCTCCACAAATTAATCATTTATAATATACGTTCAGGTATACGGGAGTCAAACCAAAACGATACATGTTTCGGGAATCACAGTTCTCATCATCAGTGGTATAATTAGAATAAGATTGTTAAAAAAGGATTCACTTGTCTAAAGAAAATATTAATTAATTCATTTCTGAATAAGAATTATTAAAATGTCAACATTCAAAATTTTAAAATAAAAAAATGAATGAAATGAGACAGCGACATAAAATCATTCTGAATGGTGAAAATTTTCAAGTTTTACATTTTATTAATTCTTATTCAGAAATGAGTTAATTAAGTTCAGAATTTTTTTTTCTTTTCTTCCGACAACCAAATACTCATAATTTACCGTCCTTTTAACAATCTTATTCTGATTATACCACTGATGATGGAAACTGTTTTCGTTTCACTCTCGTATACCTGAACGTATATTATAAATTAAAGAAGTAATCCATTAGATGCAGTGGAGTGTAATATAATTACAATAAAACAAAAATCGTCTCCACTATTTAATTCATAAATTATGTCAAAGGGACATGTTTCGGAGACTCAGCTCCATCATCAGCCTTGTGGTATAAAATGCTCACTTTGTGAAGGCAGAGCTCCTAACTGCTGATGATGGAGCTGAGTCTCCGAAACATGTCCCTTTGACATAATTTATGAATTAAATAGTGGAGACGATGATTTTTGTTTTATTGTAATTATATTATAAATGATTCATTTATGGAGCTGACGTGTTTAATTTAGAAAATCATATTTACTCCTCGTTATTCTGCACTGCTTAAAAAAATTAAAATATTTTTAATAATTTTCGTAAATATGTATTTCAACCATCAAAATATATGCGCGGTCTTAATATATTTTTGAGTTATTTGGAGTTCAATAGTAACGTGAGTGGTTGGCTCTCATTATAAAATAAACGCCAAATAAAATTTTAAGTGTTTAGAATATAATGTTAAATAGTTAATTTAGATTGTTTTGTTTTTGGTAAGAAGAAGAATTTACTTAACTAATATTTTTTAATAATTTAAAAAAAAAACATACACAATAAATAATTATAATAAATTATTAAATGTCGCCTTTTCTATGTATGTGTTTTCCTATTCTTTCTCCAATTACACAAAATAGATTTAATTATAAATTTATATTAGTCAACCAAATGTGTTTTGGAATTATTTACGTTTCCATCATTAGTGGTTATTACAACATAAACTTGATTATGCATCAAATTCGATGTTTTAGTCAAGTCATTTCCATATTTTGTAGAGAAACTTGAAATCCTTGATAACAATCAAAAATTTACATTAAAAAAAAGAAGATACTCTTGTTGATGATGTCCCACCATTGATTAAATTGCCAGACATTTTCCGAAAATATTTTATAATTGCCATCTTCAGTGGCTTAACCAAAATCTAAATATTATCCAGGAAATAATTTTCTTTTTAAATTTCTTGTAAACATTAGATTGAGAAAGTTTTCTTTCAATACACTATAGGTATGTAGTAATTACTATAAGATTAATTTTTATTAAATATCTCTATTCCTTTCCATTTTCGAAATAATTTGGAAACTTTTAAAATGTAAAACTTTATTTATTTGCCTAATTTTTTTAAAACATGGTTTTCTTAAAAAAAAAATTGTTATAAAAAATACAACATAAATACAATTAAAGTTTTATATTTAAAATATTTTGAAATTATTTCTAAAATGAAAAAGGTATTAAATAAAAATTAAATTTATGTATTTTGTGGATATTGTAGATTTCAAAATTAAAATTTATATAAAAAATATTTAGTTTTCGTAAATGTTAAACTGTGATCGATCTAAAATGAAATATTAATGTATTAAGCCATTGAAGATAAAATGAATAAAATAATTTAGAAACATGCTAGCCATGTTTAAACAAAAATAACTGAACATACATAAAATGGTATTTTTGTGGAGAAGCCGAATTTGATTATCCAGTAAATAATTTTATTTTTAAATTTCTTGTAAACATTCGTTTGAGAAAGTTTTCTTTCAATACGCTATAGGTATGTAGTGATTACCTACTATAAGATTAATTTTTATGAAATTTCTCTATTCCTTTCCATTTTCGAAATAATTTGAAAACTTTTCAAATGTAAAACTTTATTTGCCTAATTTCTTTAAAACATGGTTCTCAAAAAAAAAATTGTTATAAAAAATACAACATTAATACAATTAAAGTTTTATAAAAAATATTTAGTTTTCGTAAATGTTAAACTGTGATCGATCCATCATTAGTGGTTATTACAATTTAAACTTGATTATGTATCAACTTCGATTTTTTAATCAAGTCATTTTATATTTTGTACAGAAACTTGAAATCCTTGATAACAATCAAAAATTTACAGTAAAAAAAAAAGAAGATACTGTTGTTGATGATGTTCCACTATTGATTAAATTGCCAGACATTTTTCGAAAATGATTTATAATTGCCATCTTCAGTGGCTTAACCAAAATCTAAATATTATCCAGTAAATAATTTTATTTTTAAATTTCTTGTAAACATTCGTTTGTGAAAGATTTCTTTCAATACACTATTATAGGTATGTAGTAATTACTATAAGATTAATTTTTATTAAATTTCTCTATTCCTTTCCATTTTCGAAATAATTTGAAAACTTTTCAAATGTCAAACTTTATTTAAATGCATAATTTCTTTAAAACATGGTTTTCTTAAAAAAAAAAAAATGTTTTAAAAATACAACATCAATACAATTAAAGTTTTACATTTAAAATATTTTGAAATTATTTCTAAAATGAAATAGATATTAAATAAAAATTACATTGATGTATTTTGTGGATATTGTAGATTTCAAAATTAAAATTTATATAAAAAATATTTAGTTTTCGTAAATGTTAAACTGTGATCGATCTAAAATGAAATATTAATGCATTAGGCAATTGAAGATATATTTTAGCTTTTAAAAAAATTGTGAAAAAAGTATTATTTTAGGAGTTTAATATTTTGTTGGTAAAAATTTTTATTTTATTTAAATTATATGGATTTTAATACAAGAAACCTAACTTTTCGATATTAAAATTTTGGAAAAGTAAAAGTACATGGTAATTATTTTGTAACATGTAAAATGTAATTTTTCAATAAAATTTGTTGTACAATTTAACTTAGGGGGAACAATTTGTATCAGTTAGCTCACCTCTCAATACATCAGCTGGAATCAATCGTTTGTAGGTTTTCGGTTGGTCTGCTGAAGTTTCGGTTGATTCCTTTGCTTTTTCATCAGCAGCGTAGGTAGCCACAAACAATAGCGCAAACACCACAAAGTATTTCATTTTGAGTATTATTATAAAAACGTATTGGGATATTGGAAGAAATAAAAATGAGTGTGTACAGGGATTTTTAGGTGCTGCAACAACTAAACGAAAGTCGGTTAGTTGGGCTAGTTTTATAGGTTCGCGCGTGCTGCGCTTGTCCCACACCAATTTCCATAATATCGTACTGTAGTATATTATGAATTAATTAAATACAGGGTAGAGCGCAAGAACTATATGTTTATCTACTATGATTTTATGTAGATATTCACATATACAGGGTGAGTTATTAGTGCGTCGAGGTTCGATATTACCTCAAAGACCAAAAATTTCACTCAAAACTAAACAGCCAGTGTGTAGGCAGTCATAAAATACGTATTTGAAAATTATTGTTATTTGTACAGGGTAGCTCATCTCATCAGGGTGAACCAAACTTACGTTTTTTTAAATGGAAAGCCCTATTTATTATTCCACAATTTCGTTGTTTTAGACTTGAGATTAATCATACTAAAATTTTAGAAATTTATACCGAGTGGTTCAAAAGTTACCACTAGTATTATATGCAAAACATGGCGAATTCCAAGGCTTCTGTACTGGAACTGAAATAATTTAAACTCTGCTTCTTACGGGCATAGCTTTTTGATAGTTATCAAGTTTTAGAAAAAGATAATTTGAAAACTTTTCATATTTATTATATCATTGATAATTCTCTGAAGTAATGTTAGTATGTAGTGCAAAACCTGTATACAGGGTGACTCCAAACTCAAATTTGCGTTTTACTCGAATTTTACAAATGAGACAGGCTGTATCTAATATCAAAAACTCAAAGCAAAATTGATAAGCTTTTATTCTTATATAGCCTTTCTTATACCTAAAGCTATTAGTTTTTAAGATATTTTCATTTAAGAAATGTGGCTTCATCTCCAAACAAAACATTATTAAGTCGATTTATCTAATTTTTTTTATAAAAGTGTGTATTGGTGCCTGGCAACTAACTGACATATTCAGAATTGAGAAAATCCAGGTTCGTCTTCGAGAAAATTTGTGGGACTTCATATTCAACACTTCACCCTGTATATGATTTTTCAAAAATCTGATACAATTTTTTCAGAGGGCATAAATAGACAGCTAGACCTGGGTATTTGAATTTTTGTTACACTCACCTCATATTTCCAATTAAAGATTCATTTTAGAGCCAAATTGAAAATTGGCAATAATGTAGTATCTTACTGTATAATAATGTTTAGTTATTAAAAAGAAATCTTCAAAATAGACAGAAACGACACACACTGTTCTCCTGTATGGTAAATACCATAATTTGAATTGATTTACAGGGCCGGATTTAAAAATCAGGCATATCTGGTTCATCCCAATAATTCACCCGGCATATAACTTTTTCCACCCGTAATAGACAGAAAACAGATACAAAATGTTTGTAGTAACCTAGTTTTCTTATTTGTTTGAGGAAAACTCATGTGTATAATTATTTTAGTCGGAATGAAATGAACAAGCCAGGGAAATGTTTATATATACCTAATTCATCATTCATTTGATAAAGAATTCATGTATTGAAAATAACGGCCAACATTTTGAGCATTTTTTTTGTAGCTATAGTAAATAGGTATGTATGGTATAAGTCTTTTTTTGTTGTTAATTTTTAAGAATTATGAATATGTTACTGAATGTTAAAAATTTGTACCTATTTTATTATTCTTAAGTTTTAACTTTCAGAGTTTGTTAGAATTAGGTACCCAATAAATTGTAGTGTAAAAGTTTTTAAGTACGATTAGTATGGTCTCACTTGATGGTAGAGAAACCTTGTTGTCTTTTAAGTTCCAATTTGTCTACGGAAAAACTGTTGTAATATTCGGATACCGATCAGCCAATAGTAATTTAATAATGTAAATTACAGGGTGTACCTACTATTAAAAGTCAAATCAATAAGATAAATAAGTTAAAATAATTATTTCTTGGGAACGGTGACAGTTAGGTATACGGAAGCCTTATACCATTTGATAGAGAATATTAATTAGTATCGACAGGTGCTATGAAATATAGAGTGTGCTATTTAAAATAAAAGAGTTATTTAAATAAATATGATTGATAAGAACAATACAAAATTGTGACCACCCTGTACAATATTTACAATTGGGCTATACACCGACCTAATGTATGTCATATCCACTTGCCATGTTAAAATTTTAAACGGTTTAGTTAAAAAAATAAACGCACAGAATGTTTTTCAAAATGACCCTATTTTTTGCAAGATTTAGGTATAGGGATCATAACAATAACTTTACTTTATTTTATCCTCAGTCTTCAAAAAATACAAAAAATACTGAGTGTTCCATTTAAAAAAATATAACTTTGATATGCCACACTTTTCTGGGACACCCGGTATATTTAAAAACATTTTTGTTAACTGCTCCTGGTAGACCTACATACACCCACGTAAACAAAATTTGCAATTTCAATTTCGTTAGGCTATGAGGGACCGAGGCGTATGTACTGCCCGACCCGGTATATATACAATGTGTCCACGGATAGAGTTTGGAAGAGGAAAAACTTTTTTATTTGTCGATTTAGAAGAAAAAGTCATTCTTTATAAAACCGTCTGCTTGTGTCGAAACTGCAATTTCAAATGCCAAATTTACGCTTACTATACAGGGTATATCAAAAATAACATTTTTAATGATTTTGATGTTTTTGTTTTTAATTTTATGAAAATATTTTCAACACCGTGATTTATTACACCAATTGTGCAAAAAACACTAATAAACTATTTTCTCAAAGTGGTTAATTTCATAGCTACTATTAAAATAATAAAAAAAAAACAAGGAAATCAAAATCATTAAAAATGTTATTTTTGATACCCTGTTTAGTATATATTTTGTTTCAGATACCCTCAACACCTAACGAATGGCTAGACATCCGTGAACATTTTGATGGTAGATGGTAGTTTTTGTTAGTTGGGTCCTATAATTCTGGTTTAGATTCATATAGTTGAATCAATTCCACGAATTTTTGGTGATTCCAATCTTGATCCTTATTAGACATTTTCACTCCATCACTGCTGATAGCAAACACAAAACATACCCCCTTAGAAGATTAACTTAAATGGCAAAGACTGGAACACTGTTTTTAACTATGCGAACAGTCACGAGAGGCGCTGCAAACGAAAAGTGAAGAAAACTGTCTGTTCTACTACGCATAGTTTGACTTCCTATCGCTAGGTGTCGCCAAAAAAAAATTTCATTTTAAAATCACAAAACATCCCCCTATTTTATGTTTAAAAAATTTTGGTATTAACCACAAAACATATGTTATAGTCGTATTTCCCACAAAAGGGTGTGGCATAATTTCAAGTCTTAATATGATTTTTTGCGTTAAGAGTTTGAAAAAAGAGTGCGAGTCTTGAAAGTTTGTTTAATTGTAAATTCTGCATAAAAATTGCGTTCAGTGTGTGATATTTCAATTATTATGGCTCTTTTAGTTGAAGAAGTTCGACCGGCAAAAAAAAATGTTGTGTTCCCAACTGTGAGACTAAGAATGGTAGTTTTTTACGATTTCCGAACCCTAATAAAGAACCAGAAATGCTAATAAAGTGGTTGGCAAATATAAACAACCCCCGTTTATTTAACATTCCCTTTGATAAACTACTTAAAAGTTATCTAGTGTGTGCGAAACAATTTGTTCCGGATGATTTACAGTTTGGGTGTCGAAGAGACCTTAAATGGAATGCAACACCAATATTACATCTTACAGGTAAGAAAACTACGCACCTCTATTAAATGTGGTACATGTTTTTATGAAATAATTGATTTTATAGAGGAGGCACCTGGTCCATAACGAAGAAAATTGGAACCCTCTACTTGTGACATATACATAAGTACTGGACCTACCACATCAAAGGAATCCGTCGGTGACCCTAGTATAAGTTACCCCCATGGTCATCGATGACATGCCTAGCCCTAGCACATCGAAAGAATAGTCCAAGAACGTAACTAGTCCAAGCTGCCTGTTATTTTATTTGTTTTTAAATTATAAACTTTATTGTGTACCTACTACCTACTTTTTGACTAAATTAAAATGTAAAATAATATTGCTAATTGTGCGTTTCTATTTTAATAATAAATGTTTTATAAGAATAATCTTCTTTTAGTTCCGATTGTTAACATTGCAGTTCGTGTTCTAAAAGGGTATGTTTTGTGATAGCAAACTGAGCTGGCGCACCGTGTGCAATAATAGGGAGTTAAGGCAAAACCAAGAACGTATACGTATCTCCATAGGTAAACGTGAGATTTTGGTTATGTTTACACTAGATAAGCAGTCATTCAAAATAGAGTTAAGGTGCCATCCAATACGTATCGTATATGCGGAAGGTAGAGATAACACTTTATTTGAGAAAAAGACTTAGATTTTTCTACTTCCATTTACTATGTTGTTAATATTATTGTTTTTTTAATTATTAACCAAATACATATATATTTTATTATGTATATGTATAAACAATAACAGAAAAATGTTTATAATTGTTACAAAATAAACTACTACTACTAATAATAAAGTATTTATTGCAAAATAGCTTAGCTTAATTTTCAATTTAGATGGAGTTTTTAATGTTCTATTCTAGATATTCGTACAAGTTCATGTAATTCCGACAACAATCGCTTCAATACGTTTAAGTTTACGATACGCGTAGAGGTACATATGTTTACGGCCTTCGTATCGTTAAACGTATCATAAATTTAAAGAGCGCATGCGTAGATGTCAAAAGATACGTTTACGTATACGTCACTGGCTTTGCCTTAACTCCCTAATAATAAAGAGCAACTTCCGTCCAAACCAAGTGCATCTGGCGCGAGCGCGCGTTGCGAATTTCGATAAGGAAATACACCTTCTATCTTGGAAACAATGCAATTTCGGACGTATGTTTATGGGCACTTTTTTTCATAAAATGACTTGATAAATCATTCCCTTAAATATTGCCGCGTGTTTTTAAACCCTGTATATTTATAATTTCTATTTATAATTTTTTCAACATGTCGCTCAATGTGAAGAGTGATATTTTTTAATTAAAATACTCAATAATAATAACGTATAGAACATAAGGTGATTACGCCCGCTTATGTACCCTTGGGCATTGTACCTAACTATCTGCATTATTAATTTAATACTTAGCATTTCACTTCTAATTGATGGTCAATTATTCACTAATTGTTTTCACATGTGTGCGTGTATCATCGGTGTTAAAATAAATAGAATGGATTTTCACAGAAGATTATTTTACAAGTTTTCCCGATATGAGAAATCGAGAGATATTATTCTGCTAAATAATGGGTTATTATTATTGCATTTTATTGAAAATTGTAATTTTATTTTAACTACTACCGGTTAAATTCTCCGGAGTTGTACAGTGTATTTTATTTTAGACATAACTCTAATGCAGGATTTTCGACCAAACATGCAGGGTCAACAAAAATGTAGGTCGAAAAATAAAACTGCAACCTTTACAAATATTTTAACCAGTTTCAGTTTCTGTGACAGTGGTTATTTTTAGTTTTTGAAGTCGTGTTCAGGAGCGGTGATATCAAAAGGTTTGCGCATGTCTTAGTGGCATCGAAGAAAGCTCTGGTGTTGTTTATGATCGATTTAGCCGTCCACCACTGATTCTACAGATCGCGAGTTCTTCGTTGTACTTCAGACTTTGCCATTTGAAAGAGACACTTCTTTGATATTAAGGTGCGGTCATTTTGACAGATGATTAATGCCTTACGCTTAGTGTCTATTAGTCTTTGGATCTATTCTATTATACACGAACTAGACAGGATTCATACAGAACTCCTTTCTCGTCCAAATCAATAGGTCAGAGACACTATATGTATTTGGCCCCACGGTTTTACAATCTCTTACCTCCGGAAGTCAGATCCAAGCATGCTTTGAAGAGTTTTAAAGCATCTGTAAAGGAATACATGCGTGGCAAGACTCGAGAGGAGTTTCAGACTCTTATCGGTTTTCTTTGATTCTGTGAATCATATTGGTATTTTTTTTCTTTTTTTCTTTATATACTCAAGTCATTTCAGTCTTAGCCTTTTTCGTTGTGTAGTATGTGGTAAATTTTTTTTTTGTTGTATTTTTTATTAAGGTGTATTAGAAGCCAGATGTGCTGGTACTGCGGCCTGGTAAATATGTTAAGCTCACGGACAATCTTTATAAAGATTTTGTGAGTTAGACATGTTTATTTTGCTGATTAATTTAACATTGTTATTGTACCTAGTAAATTTTGTTGTTAACCGTTTTAAGGGCTTTACTGTAATATTGTTATAATTGTTTTATTTTGGAAAAATAAACGTTATTATTATTATTATTATTCATCATTTTCGTCGAGCCAATCCTGATGTTTTTATCGCATATAGCCTAGCGTCTTCTCACCAGCAGAGAGCAGGGCAGGGCAGCATTCGATGTTATGCTTTCGCCTTAGTTTCCTTCCCTGTGGTGGTCGTTTTGCAGGTAGACATAGAGTTATACTGGATGGCACAAGTTGGTGATCAGTCCAGACATCAGCACTCGTTAAAGCTTTGGTGCTCTTCACTTCATGCCGGTCACGATCGCGAACAATTACGTAGTCGATCATACGCCAGTGCTTAGTAGACCTTGGATGTTACCGTGTCGTCTTTTTGTATAAAGAGTGTGTTTGTAATAACAAGATCTTGTTCTGCGCATTTGGTTAGCAGCAATAGACCGTTGGAGCTACACTTTCCTACTCCTTCCTTGCCGATGGTATTAGGCCAGGGAGCATAATAATATCATTTTTGATTAAAGTAGTGATTTTGTTAGGTTAGTTTATTGGAAATATTAAAATAATACAATTATAAAAATAATAAATATTCTTATTATGTATGACGGACTTTGGAACAGGGAGTAAGAATGAGCCCGTCAAAGTCAGCATCACCAGGGGTAAGAAAACAAAGGGCTAGGACCACTGTACCTTCTAGGTCAAATCGTAAGAATGTCCGGGGAGGTAAAGTATTTACGGGTCATTCTAGACCTCAAGCTTACCTGGACCGCACATCTAAAAAGAACCAAAGCAAGAGCGGAGAGAACACTTATGTTACTCAGACGTTCTCATGGAAAAACATGGAGACTAAAGATGATGCACTGGTTTTACACTGCTGTGGTCAGACCTATGATAACATACTCGTCGCTGGTTTGGTGGACGAAGATGAAACAGCATTGTTAAAAAAATTAAGATTTTCAAGAAATAGTTTTCTAAATAAATTAATCTATAATTAAACCACTTAAGAGTATATTTACATGGTCCTTCGAGTAAAACAGAACTAAAATTTGGATAATAGTTCTATAAAGTTGGAAAATTGGTAAATAAATAATTTTGAAAAATAAAAAAAATGTCATTTTTTGCTTTCAGGAAATTGTACATTATCATTCTACCACAATAAACCAATTTCAAATCTGTCGTCTACTATTCTAATAGTTTCTGTCACGATTTTTTCACTTCTCAATATCTCGTTAGTTTTGTTACATTTGTCTGTTGCTTTCACACGAAAGAATTCAATACTAAAATATTTTTTGACTGATTCATGTAACTGTTGATCATGAATATCGCAGAAATATAATACAAAAATTCAGTATTTGTTTCAGATAGTATCTTTAATTTGCCATGTATTACCCATCCTAATGAGGTTTTCGAAAGAACGGGGCCATTTCTGGTTATTTTTATTACCTTTTCCGGTATTGCTAGCTGAGTATAATCTTGACCAATTAAGATCATCGGCCTTTCTTCATAAAATGAATTCAGCATATTTATTTCGAAAATATTTGGATACTCTTTCGTGAGATTTTCTACATTCACTGTTTGTTTTGGTAGTTTCATATTACTCAGTGTCCTAATTTGATTTTAGTTAAACACGTTGGCATTTTCATAAGAAGCAGATATTTTCAGGCTGACTTTTCGAGAGTTTTTGTCCTCATGTGTAATGTCATTAGTCCACTGATTGCTATCAGTTTGGTTTGCTAACCGGTTCATTTACTCCTTTCAATTCTAATTTTTCTGAAAGTTCTTCATCAATTAATGATACAGTTGCACCTAATTGTTGGTCCAAATAATTTAACAAGTAAAATTTTCAATAAAACTTGTGATGCATTTCTATTTAAAAAACATACATTTTCTGTAACTGTAGTTTCAGTAATAGGTTCCTTTTTATGGTGAAGTAGTTCGTGGTGGACTTGTTGACAATTGTCTATACCGCATCGTTTCTTTTTTCGACAAACTGTCTTTGAATGATTAATTTTTAAACAGCAGAAACACAGCTTCATACTTTTGACATATTCTTAACGGTCATTAATACTTTTGTTAATAAAATCTTCGCAGTTTTCTACAGGATGGTATTCTTTTTTACAAATTATACATTGCCTTGAAAGTTGATCTTGACTTTTTATCGATAACACTGTTTCCTTTCTTTTATATGGTTGAACATTTCTATAATCATCGCTTCTTCCAACTTGAGAATCAATTAAGCATGATATTTTAGCTTTTTCTCGAAACCATTCAGAAAAAATCTTTATACGAACATCCTTGTTTCTTAAAATATCAGCACCCCATTCCATTTTCATAAAATAAGGCAATTTTCGGACTAATCAATTGTGGATTATAGAAATGTCCTTTACATTCCAATACTTCCATAGTAGCTGTCAAACTAGCTACTATATTAGAAACTGCTAACATCGAATCTGGTTTACCATCTTTTGGAGACTGAACTCTTGGCGCTTTGTCAATTAACATATTTATTATTATTTCTGGCCGTCCAAATGTTAACTCTAAAGTTTCAATTATTGTCTGAAGATTTGATGGTGCGAGTAAAAGTGGTTTTACAGTATCTCTCGCTTTTCCACGTAGGCATCTTTGAATACGTATAATATTTTCTTCATCTGAAAACTTACATGTTTCTGAAGTTCGCTTAAATTGGGAATAAAAGAGAGGCCATTCCTTTGGATCTCCAGAAAATAATGGTAGATCATTATCACATGAACGCTTCAAAAAAACATTTTTCATATATTCATGTTCTTCTATATTTTTGTTTCTTTAGTTGATAATAATTTACCGAGAAATACATGGCCATTTCCAGGAAAGGATGGTGTGGTTAGGGTAGTCGAAGTTAAAACGGCAATGGGTACATATCGTCGGCCAGTAACGAAAATTTGTGGAATGGACGTGAAGAGTCTTCACTAGGGGTGGAGAAATGTTAATATTAGAACATTCAATATATTTTATTATTATTATTGACATGATTGTTGTTGAGTTTCCATCAGATTTGATAGTTGTTAAAACAACAAAGATTTTCAAGAAATAGTTTTAAATAAATTAATCCATAATTAAACCACTTAACGAGTATATTTACAAGCATACTCCCATTGCTGAGTTGCAGGGTACAGAGACTTGCCTGCTTAGCTATCACAGGAGCTTTTGGAACTACTGCGATAGCAGCAATGGTAGTATTGCTGAACCTCCCACCCTTTTGCATTTTGGTAAGGATGGAAGCAGGGACGACAGTCACTAGACTGCGAGGGTTGATTTAAATGTACCCACCTATCGGGGACATATAAAAATTGGGGCATGTATTGGGGAGGGCATCATAGACATACCCATGGACCACATCAGAGCAAAATTCAAATTCGACATAAACTTCGAGGTGCCTATTATGGACCGAGAAGTTCATAATCGAGACTGCATACGGACACTGAGAGGGATAACCTGGTCTACAGACGCGTCAACAACCGAAAGTGGAAGTGGTGCAGGAATATATAGTGAGACAAGGAATCTAAGATTCTCACTGGGCAAAAAAACATCCGTGTTTAAAGCCAAAGTGTTTGTAATTGTACAGTGTGCAAAACTAAACAGATTGAGGGCTTATAGGGAAACAATATATGTTCAGATAGCCAGGTGGCCTTAAGGACTCTGAAAACCTGTAAGGTTACAATTAAATTAGGTTAATAATGCCAAAGAGAACTTACTACCTCGGCGGACCACAATAGGGTTAATCTAGTGTGGGTCCCAGGGCACTCGGGAATCGAGGTCAACGAGAGAGCGGATTGGCTGGCTAGAAAAGCCTCTGAAACCCCATATACTGGCACGGAACCTGCGCTGGGATTGTCTAAAAGAATGGCGCGGAACTCCTGAAGTGCTGGGCCAAAAGTAAGCATCAGAAATATTGGGAACTTATTCCCAAGCAGGAACATCGTAAGAAATTCGTAACTGCTGCAGCAACAAAACGCAAAATGTATGACGGACTATGCGATGCGGAAACATCATGAACACGCAGGCGCGGTGCTGTAAATACATATTGGCCTTAGGCAAGGAATTTCCTTGTCTAAGATATTGGCAGTATGCGAAGTGATGGTAGAATATTATTGTAGGAATTTTTCATCTTAAAAGTATAATTACTTAAGATATTTAATTAATTTTGTATATAATTAATTTGTGCCGCTCCCTACAGAGCATATGAAGTGCGACGTCATTACAATAAGGGAATGCGACGTCATTAGGGTTTTGACGTTTGACGAAGAACGGCACAATTTCAATTTTTAAAATTCAATATACCTAAGTGCGTTAGCTATTTCTTAATTTTATTGTTCGATTAGTTAGTTAAATTATTCTTACCGAGTTGTCATATTTTCACGTTGTATTTTGTATTCGATTAAATCATTTTTTGAGACGTCACGTGTTTTAACCCCTAGACAACGACAAAAAAGCCTACATTTTGGGGGCTCGTCCGGGATAGAGATAGAGATTGTGCGGATAGAGATTGTGAGGGATACAAAATACAGTTTAGTTTATCAATACGTACGAAAGGAAGAATAATACGTAAGTTAGTAACGCATGAAAATACGAACGTGATAAGTAGTACGAGAAGACAAACGAACGAGGTTCAGACGATTTTCAAGCTGTTTCCGAATATAATATGATCCTATTTGGTAGCTGGTGTGCGGTTGGCGGCAAAGCGTAAACTTCTTTAAGGTAAAGACGAAAATACGTTCAGAAGTTCAAAATCAGCCGGGCGATTGCAAGTAGCTATAAGAAAATTAGACGATTATCGGTGCAGTAGCAGAAGAAGACGAGTTTCAATAACAGTTTGTTACCATATAATAAAAGAAGATTATAAGGTAGGAGATCCAATTTTTACTATTTCACGGACGTTTCGACTTATCGCTGACGATTCCATTGGCTATTGTTGCGGATATTTAGTTTTATAAATCTTTAATTTGATTATTTTCAGTATAATTATTGTAAAGCCGCGTACATAGGTATAATTATTGTTATAATCCAAATTATTTATTTAACTTTTGTCGATTTTGATTTAAATATTATCCAAGATATTTAGGTAATTTTACTTCTACGTCTTAAAGATACCTAACGATGGCCACTTTAGGAAAAATTGATAATATAAATTATCAGATAAACTGTTGCAAATTTAAAGTTGTTAAAGCGTTACACTACATTTGTTTTGGTAATGAAGGTGAGCCTAGAAAAGTAAGAAAGGCGTTGCGTGAATTTTCAGGATTTACATTTGATTATCAATCTGACGAATATCTAGCAAAAGTTGAAGAGGTAAGTTTGAATTTAGATATTTCTGATTTAATCGCTATATGTCAGGTTCTTGATTTAAATTATACATCTGATAAAAATAGACTAGTGGAGTACATTTGTTCCTTCTTGATATCTTTCACGAAAAATGACGATGATGACGAAAACTCTGCAGATGATGCAGAAAATGGAACAGATAATGACGAGTCAGAGAATGAAGAAGAAAACGAAAGACGCGCAGAAGACGAAAGACGAGCAAAAGACGAAAAACAAGCTGAAGACGAAAGACGAAAAAGAAGTAATAGAGCCGAAGAAAGACGAAACAGAAACAAAGAAAACGAGATAAGACGACAAAAAGACGAGGAGAAGCAAAGAAGAGACGAAAAACAAAGACGAAAACAATATGAAAGAAGACGAAAGGACAATGACGACAATCACATTGGAGGTACATCCAGTGATGAAAGCATAGCAGGTAATGAAGTAAGAAAAATTAAAAAACAAGAAACATTCACATTAAGCTTCAGAGATGTTGCAGATAGCTTAAGAATGTTTGATGGAAAGGATGATTATCCGACCCACTCGTGGATATCCGAATTTGAAGAAGTTGCGGAAATTACGGGCTGGAACGAACTTCAGAAACTGATCTACGCAAAGAAATGTCTAGCAGGACTGGCCAAGTTATTTGTGCAGTCAGAAAGAGGAATCAAATCGTGGTCGACACTAAAACAACGTTTAATTGATGAATTTGCCGTACAGGTTAACAGTGCTCAAATACATAAGTTGCTGCTGACGAGAAAGAAAAAATTTGACGAATCTGTACAGGAATACATGTTGAAAATGCGTGAAATATCAAGCCGTGCATGCATTGAAACTGAAGCTGTAATTCAATACATAATAGACGGAATACAGGACGAAACGTCGAATAAATTGATTTTGTATGGGGCGAGAGATTTTGCAGGATTTAAAGAAAAACTTAAATTGTATGATAGCATACAGAAGAAGAAGAATACCTCAACATATATAAAACCAAAGAAAGAAGTCGATTATAAGAAGAAAACAGAAAATGCCAAGAAAGAAAACAACGAAAAACAAGTTAGTTGTTTTAACTGCGGAGCGAAAGGTCATAAATCGCGAGACTGTCCAGATAAGTCCAAAGGCACCAAATGTTTTAGCTGCAACGGTTATGGACATGTTTCATCGAAGTGTACTGTGAAAAATGCGACGCGAAGTACAAGTTCAAATAATGTTAATTGTATTGAAGTTACTCCAAAGAATGCTGTTAAAGTAAAAATAGCCGATGTCGAATTGGTAGCATTGTTTGATACTGGAAGCGATATTTGTACATTAAGAGAGGACGTATATTATAAGCATTTCCAGAATATACCATTGTTACAAGATCGAATAACTCTGAAAGGTTGAAACGTCGGGAGCATTTAGTACCAATGCAACAGTGAACGATGAAGAATTTGAACTTATATTTCATGTGATACCCAAAGTTTCTACATCATTCCAAATGATAGTAGGAAATAACATCCTAAAAGAAGCTGAAGTAAACATAAGGGATGACGGTATAATTATCCATAAGAAAAAAGATAATTTCATTATGCAGATCGCAGTAGAGGAAAAGTTTGAAGCAGAAGTCAATGTAGATCACATTCTAAATGAAGAAAAGAAGAAAGTCGTTAGAGAACTTATTGAACAATATAAACCAGAGAAAACGAAGACTACAGAGATCGAAATGAAAATAATTTTGAAAAATGAGGAACCAATTTATCAAGGTCCAAGGAGATTGTCAGTATCAGAGAAGTTAGAAGTTGAAACCCAGATAGAAGAGTGGTTACAGGATGGAATAGTAAAACCCAGTTGCTCAGATTTTGCTAGTCCCATAGTCCTTGTAAAGAAGAAAGATGGTCGAACTAGGATATGCTGCGACTATCGCAAATTAAACAAAAACATCATCAAAGACAGGTTTCCCTTGCCACTGATTGAAGATGTGTTGGACAAATTACAAAATGCAAAAGTGTTTAGCACTATAGATTTGAAGAACGGATTTTTCCACGTACCAGTAGAAGATAAGTCAACGAAGTATACGTCGTTTGTGACACATAACGGGCAATATGAATTCATGAGATGTCCGTTTGGACTATGTAACAGTCCTGCAGTGTTTCAAAGGTTCATTAATCACATATTCCGTGAACTAACAAGGCTCAATTTTGTAATGTACTACATGGATGATATCATTATCCTAAGTTCTAACGAAGATGAAGGTATAGAGAGATTGAAAATAGTATTAGAAGTCGCGAAGATTACGGTTTAGACATTAAAAAGAAGAAGTGTCAGTTTTTAAAAAGAAGAGTTGAATTTTTAGGATTCATCATAGAAGATGGAAAAGTACAACCTAACAAAGAAAAGTCGATAGCTATTCGAAATTTTCCGGAACCAAATAACGTTAAGCAAATTCAATCATACTTAGGCTTAACTGGTTATTTTAGAAAATTCATACCTGGTTACGCTAAAATAGCTAAACCTCTAAGTGACTTATTACGGAAAACTACTGAATTTAAATTTGGTGAGGTTGAAAGAAGTGCGTTTAAGACGTTACAGGAATTGTTAACACAAGAACCAGTTTTACATATATTCCAGCAAGGTTGTGAAACAGAACTACACACTGACGCTAGTCAAAGCGGATACGGCGCATGCTTGATGCAACGATCTAATATAGATTCAAAATTTCATCCAGTGTACTACATGAGCAAGAAGACAACACTAGCGGAAGAAAAGTACAGCAGTTACGAGTTAGAAGTACTTGCGATAATTCAAGCAGTCAAAAAATTTCGGATATACCTCTTAGGTACGAAATTTAAGATAGTGACCGACTGTTCTGCATTTCAGAAGACAATGGATAAAAAAGACCTTGCCACGAGAGTTGCACGATGGTCGCTACTATTGGAAGAGTATGACTACCAAATTGAACACCGAAGAGGAACGCAAATGGCACATGTAGATGCCTTAAGCCGATACCCTGCAGTTATGACAATTTTAGAGGAAAATGGAATAATGGAGCGAATAAAGCTAGCTCAAGATAAAGATGATCATTTGAAATCGATTAAGGAAATCTTGAAAACAGGAAACTACGAAGATTATTATCTTGATCATGGCATATTATACAAATACGAGAAAAAACAGCAATTGTTAGTGATACCATGCAGACTGAAGTTATACGGAACGCTCATGAAGTTGGACATTTTGCAGTGAAAAAGACTGAAGAACTAATAAGAAGAGAGTTTTATATTCCGAAAATTAAAGAAAAGATAGAAGCGTATATAAGCAATTGTATACCGAGTATACTAGGAAACAGAAAGAAAGGTAAGAAAAAAGAAATTCTTCACCAATTTAGTCAACAACGAGAAGATCTAAGAGCAGTGTGTAAAGAGCAGATACTTAAAGTACAGACCGAAAATAAGAAGAGTTATAATTTGCGCAGGCGGAAGGCATTTAATTACAAGGAAAATGACCTCGATGCTATTAAACGAACTCAATTTGGCCCAGGCTTGAAAGTCAAACGAAAATTTTTAGGACCATATCAGATTACGAAAATAAAAGGTAACGATCGTTATGATGTCATTAAGGTGGGAAATCACGAGGGATCAATGCGTACTTCCACTTCTGCTGAATATCTCAAAACGTGGGTTGAGAATCAAAGTGAATCCGAGTCGGATTCTGACTAGGATGGCCGAGTGTAGGAATTTTTCATCTTAAAAGTATAATTACTTAAGATATTTAATTAATTTTGTATATAATTAATTTGTGCCGCTCCCTACAGAGCATATGAAGTGCGACCACAGTATAATAAATAATACAGTATTCTGTCTTTCACCAATTCACGTTTGCAAGCCGTCCTGCGCATATCGTCGCGCATGCCGCCATTATGGGTTACAACGTCAAAATAATCGCATTGACGTAGATAGATACAGTTCACTACTGTGTTCAATATATAGTTCATTGTCGGCGTGTACGAGATAAATAAATATTGTGTTTCAATCTAAATCTGTGTTTTGTGTTTTTGGTATAGTGTTCGTGAGAATTAAATTTTATTAACGTGTCTTGGGATTCATACAATGAATAATCACGGAGGACATGTGTGTGTTGCAAAATGTTGTCCCAATAAGCGGTACACTTGCTCTAAACATTTTTTTCGCTTCCCCAAAGATCCTGTTAGGTGAGTAATAAGTAAAAATTAAGATAAATACTAGATAATTTTACGTTTATAACAACTATTTGTATAACCGTAAAATTTATATTACGAAATGACAGTATCTTATATGTTTTTAAACTAAATACAAGTGAAACATAAACACAAGTTGTCGCGTGGCTAGTTGTTATTTTATTGACAATATCATTATAAAGTTCCAAGAAGTCTTTGCCAAAATTTGTCTTTAAAGTTGCTGTTGTTGTAATTTGTGAATTAAACTACTCGTTTAAGTCACTACAACGATATTCATAATAAACCACGAAAATTGAAATAAACGCGATTTATTAATAAAGAAAAATAACAAACTAAATACAAGACTGAAACGATTTTAACTGACCAATATAATATAGAAATTGAAAACTAATCAAAAATCTGACAATCTTAATTCTATTTTGACAATAATAACTTTTTCCAATAGTTACCATGAGAAACTGATACGTACGAACTTTTACTCATTTTCGTTGAAGATTACAGTGAATAAGGGCTATCACGTTTTATATTAGTTAAAAATAGCCACTCTAATTGACTTAAAAAATATTAAATAAAGCGTTTACTATAACTTAACAAAATAAAAAAAAATTGTTATATTAAAAAAAAAACAATAACCCATGGAGACTTCAGCTTTTCGAATTATCGACCATTACAGAAAAAAAATTAGATATATCAATTCAACAAACAAAATAAAAGTTAAATTTAGGTTAAGTTAGGAAGCACTGCTTCAACTTTTGTAAAAATGTCTTTTTTTCACTAATAAAATCTTTATTATTGTTGTGTTTATTATTATTAAAAATCACCCAATCATGTCAACATTTAACTGATAACACCACTCAAGGTTGTTTTCAATCACTATGACACACCACAAATATTTCTGAAATTGACAGCGATATTATCATGTACTTAAATATTTTTACAAAAATAAAAATACAGTACTGTGGTTAGAAACCAAAAACTATAATTATTCTTAGTCAGGACCTGTTTTGTAACCCAAAATGGCGGCATCTTACGTCACACTTTTTTTCAAAGTGCGAACGTGGAGACGGAATGCTGTACTTATTAATGCTGTGGTGCGACGTCATTACAATAAGGGAATGCGACGTCATTAGGGTTTTGACGTTTGACGAAGAACGGCACAATTTCAATTTTTAAAATTCAATATACCTAAGTGCGTTAGCTATTTCTTAATTTTATTGTTCGATTAGTTAGTTAAATTATTCTTACCGAGTTGTCATATTTTCACGTTGTATTTTGTATTCGATTAAATCATTTTTTGAGACGTCACGTGTTTTAACCCCTAGACAACGACAAAAAAGCCTACATTATTTTTTACTTTCCCGACTTAGGACATGTATTGTAAACGCGCTAAAAAAAAATTGAGATAAAGTCCCCTCAGACGATTAAGACCATTTCCAGTTTCTGTTTCGTTACTCAGGTCATATAAGGGTTATTCACGCCATACGACACGGAATAGTGTGGCTAAACTATTTAATTTCTTAAAAGTTTTATTCATGGGTTCGATCAAAATGATTTATGGCTACATTTTGAAAATATTGCGAATCTATACAGGGTGTCCCAAATATAGGAAATGAACCATAGTTGTGTTTTTTTAAATGGAATGCCCTATATATGAATATATTTTTCGATTCCCCGTTCAAAATAAACCTCACTTTCATTAAAGTACATCTCACCTAAACCTGACAGTTTTTTAAATATTTTAATTTTTATAAGAATATAGACATAATTTGAATGAAAAAATTCACACCTTTTCGTTTGTTTTTTTTTAAGCCATTCTGGGCTGACAAATAAACTCACTCATCACTTGTTACGCAAAATATAAAAAAAACCCCAATACTAAATACAGTGTGTCCAATAATATAAGTTATATGAACGTAAAGTTTAATTCTCAATAACTTGTTTATTTCAAATGGAATACCTGGTATATGAGGTCAAAATTAGATGCACAAAGTAATTATCTGTCACATATTATAATACATTCCTATGGATAACTCTTGACGTTTTCGTGGAAAAGGCACATATTCATAATATTAGGCGAATTTTTAATTGAATCCCTTAGTTTCATGTAGACCACCCTGTATTTGATGATGCAAAAATTAAAGTTAAAGTAAAGTTTTCCTATATATATGTATATCTTTAATTTTGCAAGGAAGATGCACACATATTGGTAATAATAGGAAGAATTTTCAAAATTATAATATTTATCAAGTCAGCCATGAGAATTTGAGAATACGCAATACATTATTCTTTAATTTGATATTTATTGACGAATAGTCTGTGGAAAATTCTTACCTAAGAGTTTTTTTTTTTCTTCATAAAAACAGTGTTTTATCTGTGACACTTGATTTAATGCAATTGATCAAAACTGCTAACCTATTCCAAAGTAGAAAGAATAGACATGATTTTTTCTGGGAGAATGGTCCAAAAACGCTTTACTGGCATCGTTAGTTCACGCAAAATCATCCCAAAAAAGCGGTCTTTGAGAGACTGTCAAGGCAGTTTAAGGAAAGATACCACCCAAACACAGTGCAACTGCATCAAGAACTTTTCAATATTGATTTTAAATCGGTTTGAATTTTTTCATGGGCAGGAACAAAATCATCGAAAATGAAAACTTTTTGAATAGAGGAGATGAAGGAGCAAATAAACGAAGCGTTTAGAAGCGTTACACCAGGTTAAAGTCGTTGAAGGATTTAAGAAAAGGATTCAAATGTGCCTAAAGTCCAATCATTTTGAACATTTATTATAAAATTTATCAGTATTTATGTATATCTTGTTATGTAATTTAAGTTATGAATGTATTTATTTATTATGTTATTGTTTAAATATATGGTTTGTTAAGTTCTCATGGCTGTCTTGACAAATATTATAATTTTGAAAAATTCTTCCTATTTCTACCAATATGTGCTTTTCCATGCAAAATTAAAAATATACATATCTATAGGAAAACCTTATACTGATTAATAGATAACTAATTTCATCATCATCAAATACAGGGTGGTCTACTTGAAATTAACAGGTTCAATTAAAAATTCGCCTAATATTATGAATATGTGCATTTTCCACGAAAACGTCAAGAGTTATCCATAGGAATGTATTATAGTATTTGACAGATAATTACTTTTGGCATTTAATTTTCACCTCATATACCGGGTGTTCCATTTGAAATAAACAAGTTATTTAGAATTAAACTTTACGTTCATATAACGTAGGTTTACCTATATTATTGGACAGCTTGTATTTGGTATTGGGTTTTTTTTATATTTGGCGTAACAAGTGATGAGTGGGTATATTTATCAGCCCAGACTGGGTTAAAAAGAATAAACAAATACCTAGGTGTGAATTTTTTCGTTCAATTTATGTCTATATTTTTATAAAAATTTAAATATTTAAAAAACTGTCAGGTTTGGGTGAGATATTAGTTAGATTTATTTTCAACGGGGAATCTAAAAATATATTCATATACAGGGCATTCCATTAAAAAAACTATGGTTCATTTCTTATATTTGGAACACCCTGTATATTAGCAATATTTTTAAAATGTAGCCATAAATCATTTTGATCGAACCCAAGAATAAAATCTCTAGTAAATTAAATAGTTTAGCCACACTATTCGGTCTCGTATGGCGTGAATAACCCTGTATTTTGGATTATATTCGATTTTGCCAGGAAAGTTTTGGGGTGGCACAAAATTTGTATAAACTGATCCCCGTTCTAAGAGAGCTTCTGGTATTGTCATATTATAAGTTACTAAAAATACCCCGTATATATTCCGCTAGGTCTAGTTTAAATTGCATAATCTATTTTTTTAACAACTAATTTTTATTAAGAAGAAACTGGTTTTATGGTGTTGTTAAAAAGAAAATACAATCTCACGATTCATCCAATAAAATTTTATTATGGTTGAATATCTATTTAAATATCTAAATGGCTTCTAATCTCATATATAGATTATTCTCGAAAAATTTTAAATACCGGGTGGTCCATTTATCTTGAGACATCCTTATATCTTAAAAACGGCACATTTTTCGGAAAAAAAGTTCAAATAAAAGTTGTTTGCTATTGTGGGGGAAAAACAATGGTGGCACCCATTGGCGAGTTTGTCAACTGTTTCAAGGTTATCTCAAGATCAACTCGTTGTTTCTTAATGGAAACATATATTTTCCATTACCGAATCGGATTCTACATAAAAAAATAAATAACTTTTGTTAATACATTTTTTTGATTCCGATAATAATTTGGGTTAATTTCTCTGTTTTTTGTTCTTAGAACTGAGGTTCAACAATTTAAAAATCATCGACTGATTATTTGATTTTAGATAATTATTTAAATTCCATTATTTATTTTTTCTTTGTTTCAACGTTTCGACAAGACCAACTATCTTCATCAGGAATTTAGTAAAATACGTTCTCGTAAACTTCTTCGCAACACAGTAATAAAATGCATGGGATATAGCATTTTTATCAGCAAAACCACAGGTAATTAATATCAACAAAATTTTCATCTGGTAAACATTTTTGCACATTTATAGCAAAGACCATCATCATTCATAATATCTTTACACTTGTGAGTGACAATAAACAATAAGTTAGTTTTGAGAAAATATGGAACATTTTTCTGTAGCACAAAAGGTTGAGATGATATTGTTCTATGGAGAATGTCATTTTATATGCAACGTTTTTCAGAAATCCTATATCTCGCGCTACATTTTACCGTGTTGTGAAGGATTTTAGAGAAACCGGAAATGTACAGCCGAAAAAACGAACTCGACGAGCTACTGTCAGTGGTGAAATAAATGAAATCTCAGTATTGGCGGATATTGCTGTGAATCCGCATGTTTCTTGTCGAAGAATTTCTCGAGACTGGAATTTCTAAATCAACCATTCTTAGGATATTAAAGTGGAATAAATTTCACCCGTATCACATTGCTTTGCATCAAGAACTTCATGGTGATAATTTTGAGAATCGAGTCAGATTTTGTCAGTGGGCACGAGAACAAATTCGATTAAACAGAAACTTTTTCTTTAGTGTGTTGATTTCGGACGAATCTGGTTTTACAAACCATGGACAGGTGAATCGCCACAACCTGCATTATTGGAGTGTCGAAAATCCGCGGTGGTTAAGAGAAGTGGAACAACAGCGCCCTTGGACGGTGAATGTATGGTGAGGAATGCTTGGTTGATTGGTCCATATTTGTCCATATTTTATTGACGGAACATTGGATGCACAAAAATATCAGCAGTTTCTAGAGCAGCATCTACTTGAAGATATACCACTCCAAGAACGGGCAAATACGTGGTTTCAACATGATGGCTGTCCTGCACATTATGCCAGAATTTCCCGTGAAGTGTTAGATGATACCCTGATCGATGGATTGGAAGAGGTGGCCCCATTGTGTGGCCTGCTAGGTCACCTGATTTAACGCCCTCGATTTCTTTTTATGGGGAAGTATTGAAGAAGTAGTCTATCAGGACGCTCCAACTACACCGGAAAATATGATGGAACTGTAACAAGACACCACGCCACTGGTATTATGGATACTAGTTGGGTTTTTTATATAGATATTTTCTCTTAGTTTGGAAGATATAATATTTTAGTAAATATTATACATCTGTAAGTAATAAATTTATTATCTTGGTGCTTTTAACAAATGTTCCTAAAAGAACTGTTACCTAAAAGAACGACCTTTTTCTAATCGAAAAGATTGAGTTTGTTTATGAGTTAGTCCAAAGATAAAAGAATATATTAGAAAAGATAACCAGATGTTTTAAATACGAGTGGTCATTCAAGATTCTCGCAACGCCTTCATGTAAATTTTTTTATTATTATTATTATATATAGAAGTTAGTAGTTGGGGAGGAAGGTTTCCCATAACAAAGAATAAATATAAAGGGCGCAGAAAATATGAACATGGGTTTTCATCCGGTTAGCTTTACCGGAGATTAAGGAGTCATTATATAATCGTATTGTTCCTAACTTTACAAACAGTAGTGTCTTGTTGATCTTCTGAAAAATCTCCAACATAGGACATTTTAACAATTAACAACCGTTATTAAAGTCGACATAAAAATGTATAGGGGTATATTGTAAAAATGGGCCTTTTTTCTGATTGGCTATTTTCAATCTAGGTACCTACTTCTCATGTATGTTAAGTGTTTTGGAAAGACAATCGGATTTTCGAATTTAGCTTCCTTTTAGCCTTGGTAGAGTCTAGATGTGAATTTTAAATGTATAAAGTTTCTTAATAATCGAAGTTCAAGTTTCTGTAAGTTTTTTGTTAATTCTTTTAATCGAATGCCTTTTTGTTTCCAATCAGTTTTTCTAAAGTTTAAAGTTATTTCTATTGGTAATTGAATTATATTCAGTATTCAATGATAATTAAAAGTTTCGTATAGGAATTAATATAATTATATTAATTTACCGATTTTAAGTTGTGAATAAGATTTTCTTCTAAATTTCCATTATCGTTTAATTGTTTAATTCCTTTTTTTTTATTTATACATATTTATTTCTTATTGTTATTAATTTTCTTTATTAATTTTAAATTATTAAATTAGGAGTTTTGTGCCCAAACCATTGCGTTTTATTTCTAATAAAGTTTTCATCATGGTGGTGAACAGATAGGTCATTTAATTAATAATTTTTCTTTTAAATAATAAGTGGGTGACCGACAGAGATCCAGAATTATAAAAGGTGAGTAATTTTACATTACTTTAATACAGATTAATAAAGTTGATATTCTTTGTTTGTTCTTCTTTAATTAAAACCGCTCGTAAAGCTTGAATCGAACCCGTAACAATTTGAATAGCATATTGGGATTCATTCTGGACTGAGCTATAAAATTAGTATTCTTTCTGAATGGAAATAATACCCGCAAATTCAAAATAGTTACAGAACGCATTAGAACTACTTACAGAAATGTGACCAGAGAGAATATTATTCAGAGTCAGGAATCCTACATAAGCGAATTGATAAGTGCATTGAATTTAGAGGTCATCATTTTGAGCATTCATTATAATAAATTTCAAGGTTTTGTCCTATTACACAATATTTTTAATAACAGTTATTAAAAATAACTAATAATTTAATAACCTTAGTTATTAAAAATTCGGTATAAAACAGGATATTAACTTTCTCATCTCCACCGATCTAAGATTTCTTACCACTACAACTTATCGATTTTTAGTTAATAATTAAGATTATGGATACCTACTTTTTTGAATACCAACGAGCAGAATCTGTGATCTTACATTCTTATTGATACTAAACTTTGAAGGCTACAATGGTGTGAGCGCTCAATTAAATTTTGCTCAAAATTTTATAAGATTGAAGGAGACTTCCGCCGTGAAACCGGGGACTGATGTCGAAAGGACCCTTACAAAAAAAAAAAAGAAGTCAATTTCCAGACAGAATTTAATGTTCACGTTTTAGATGATTATCAAGTAATGTTTATTAAATTGTTTTTTACTTTGTTCCACATTGTTAAAACAGTTATATTGTTTGGTTATTGTTTTTTATTTTATTTCTTAATTTATGAATAAACATTTTCCTGGCTTGTTCATTTCATTCCGATTAAAATAATTAGACACATGAGCTTTCCTCAAACTAGGTTATTAAAAACATTTTTTTATCTGTTTTCTGTCTATTACGGGTGGAAAAAGTTACATACAGAGTGAATTATTGGGATGAACAGATTTTTAAATCCGGCCCTGTAAATTAATTCAAATTATAATAATAATATAATTATTTATCATACTGGAACACACTGTGTGTCGTTTCTGTCTATTTTGAATATTTCTTTTCAGTAACTAAACATTATTATACAGTAAGATACTTCATTATTGCCAATTTTCAATTTGGCTCTAAAATAAATCTTTAATTGGAAATGTGAGGTGAGTGTAACAAAAAATTCAAATACCCCGGTCTAACTGTCTATTTATGCCCTCTGAAAACATTATATCAGATTTTTGAAATATCGTATACAGGGTGAAGTGTTGAATGCAGTCCCACAAATTTTCTCGAAGATGGACCAGGATTTTCTCAATTCTGAATATGTCACTTAGTTGCCAGGCACCAATACACACTTTTATAAAAAAATGAGAGAAATCGACTTAATCATTGAAAATATATGACGAAACATTGTTTTAGTGAAGATCCATAATTCACCCTCTATATTAATAATGAAAACAAGGACACAGTTTTTAATGGTCATTTGATGATCCCCTAATGTGCCTCTACTTATGGTAGAAGTATGTACAGTTCCTCGTGACTCACCCTGTATATATATAACTTTATTGTCATAAAGACTTACACTTTTCTCGTAGACAAAGTCAGGTACTTAAAAAAATTTACAATTTAAAAATTACAAGATATACACAAGTGTGCAATCATCATATCAAATAAATAAAAAAAAAACAAAAATACAAATTTAAAATTACAAACATATACACATAACAATACAATAAATAATACATCCATACAACAATACAAAACATGGGCACTACCAGACATAACGTAACGTGAGCCCAACATAACAGTGTTAAGGAAAAAAAAAACACTACCAGGCATCTGAAACGAAATCATCAAGATAATAGGAGGCATTGTTAAGCAGCCTTCTTTTGACAGACCCAAATTGCCTATAATTTTCCATTGCCGTTAAAGTTGGTGGCAAGGAATTATAAATTTTGCGGCTTTCATAAATGAGAGATCTCCTTGTTACGGCTGATCTAGGTATAGGTAGGTGTGCGCGCTGGAGCAATCTCGTAGGATAACGGTGAGCAGATGGAGCAGACGAAGATATATTCTGCAAGTTTCTATGCAGGAGATATACAGTTTCTAATATAACTAATGAAGTCAATATTTGATGTTTCTTAAACAGTTCTCTACAACTTGCCCAGACAGCAAGTAAAATAAAGACACATTTGAATAAAGTTCGACAGCATGAGCCCCAGAAGGCTATACCGTATCTAAGATGTGATTCAACTAGCAAAAAATAAGCGTTACGCGCAGCCTCCGATCCCAATTCCCACGCAACAACCATTAACGCATAACAACCCGACGAAACTCTTCCACTCAACTGCCTCACATGTTCCTCAAATTTAAGCCTTATATCTATGTGAAGTCCAAGAAATTTAATACACTTAATATTTTCGATGGGATTGCTCTCCAGGATCAAGTCACCAAAGTCAAAATTAAAAGACAAGATATGCGTCTTTGCTATATTGAATGAAAGATAGTTACAATCACACCACTCCTTTAGTTCTATCAAATCAGTCTGAATATCCCGCTTGATAATATTCCACAGGAGTGTTGTATCGTCCGCAAAGAGGGTAAACTTTCCCCGCAAGCCAATAGTTTTTAATAACAAAGTTTGGCAGAGTAAAAGGAACTACTAAAATCTATAAAGTTTTTCAAGTTTCTTACAATGAGCGTTCACCCGCGAAGTTCATCTTGATCTGCCATGTACCATTTATTGGAACTGTTCGTTATTTACAATCAGGCATCACCAAATAGGCCTGAGTTCGGGTCACTAGGAGATATACGACATAAGTTTAAATTATGTTAAGTTAAATCTTCAGAAGATCTCTGGTTGCCATAAGAATGGGGGCAGTCTGTGTCTATACATCTGAGACACAATTTTGATCTTCTTTTTTTGAGCTGGGGGTACAGGCATAAAGAGAACCAACATCGATGAAGACATGTTGCTCCAGTTGGTTTCGGCCTACGAACATAGAATAATTATAATTAAAAATGTTAAAATTCAGTTTGTTATAAAAAGTTAAAATTGTTTACTATGAAAATCCACCAAAACTTATTATTACAGTGTATTTTATTTACTCTATATCTAGGTCATCTGATGCAGTTCTCGTATTCATATAAATCTCACCTTTTTGCTTTGTTTAATATCGCCTTTATATTACTTTCAAATTGCATGAAGATAATATAGGGTCTCTTTCACTTCATGTAATTCTTCTTTGTCGTGAGCATTCAATGTATTTATTAACCATAGAATGTTTATTTATTTCTTTAAATAAAATAACAAAATCTTTCTCTGGGCAAATACAGAGTGTCCGAGCAGTATCATCTCGAATATTTAATTTAAAAAATTTTAAATATATGGTTTCACTGTTTCTGGGGGACCTAAATAGTGATACTGACTGATGCTTACTTAAAGTATAGTTAACGTTACCTGAAAATACCAGGTACTGATCAAAACCAGGGCATTTCACATGTTCATAGCATGTCGTTATTGAGCGTTACCTTGATGAGCGTACCTGTTTATTTATAAGACACGGAGAGACGAACGATGGATGATAAATCCAACCAGTCAAATATATAGGTGATGAAGTAGTTGCCTAATCACAATGAGTATTTTAAATGTGCCCCATTATACACTTTGGTCATATTACCATTTTTATTATCCCGGCTTAATATTTAACTTCCAAGAGATTGGAAGGAGGCAGTTGTCGGAGATATATTTATTTCCAGTGTCGCAGTTCAATGTTAAGAATTATAAAAAATGAACAAAATGACCCGAAGGACCCTGTTTTTGCTGAGAACCTTGTTTATATCTGGAAAATACAAGTATTAAGATGAGTTTTATGGGCTGGGAACGGTCATCTTCAGAGTGCTGAGGGGCGTCGATGGAGCTGATCAGGGTCCTTCAGGTGAACCTTCACCACAGTAGGGCTGCTTCGGCTGCCCTGGCTGTGGCAATGAGGGGCTTTGAAGTGGGAACTTATATACAGTAATTCCGAAGACTCCCCAAGAACGTGTATAGTAGAAAAAAAAGGCCTCAAGGTATTGCCATTGGTGAACTTTTGCTCTAGAGATCTGACTAGCATTAGAATCCAAACAGGAGGGGTGCCGAGGAAGCTTGTTCTCGCATCGGCGTACCTTCCGTACGATGACCCGAATCCACCACCGACCGGGGCAATGGACGAGCTAGTGAGACAATGTCGTAATCTGGGAACTCAGATGGTTATTGGCTGCGATGCAAATTCACACCACATGGCATGGGGCAGCACAGACACCAACCATAGAGGTGAGTTATTACTACAGAATATTTTGGCTAACAATTTGGACATTTTCAATGTAGGAAAACAACCGAGTTTTGTAAATTCAGTGCGAAAGGAGGTAATTGACATAACAATAGCTACTCACTTTGTCAGTAGTGTCTGATGAGGTAAGTTGCTCGGATCACAGACACATCAATTTTAATATAGGGGATATGATCCAATCATATGAAACCTATCAAAATCCTCGAAGGGCAAACTGGAGAGCATACCATGCTGAACTAGTAAGCAATATTAGAGAAATAAAAAGTACCATAAGGGACTCTCACGACCTAGACTTGATGGTGGACCAAATACAGGACGCCATCATTACTGCGTATAATGACAACTGCCCCAGCAGAGACGGAGCTCAAATAGGAACACACCCTGGTGGAACTATGAGCTGGCTCGGATGAGGAAAAGTGTTAGAAAGAAATTCAATGATGCAAAAAGGACTGGCCAATGGGACTGCTATAGCAGGGCATTGACAGACTATAATAAAGCATTAAGGAAAGCTAAGAGAGACTCATGGAGGATGTACTGCGAGGACATAGAAAAGACTCCAGAATGTACCAGACTCGGTAGAATTCTCGCGAAGGGAACAGGAGACACCATTACGACTATAAGGGGAGAAAACGGTGTCTTCACAAATACGGGAAGGTATACTATTAGAGAACTTCTGAGAGTACACTTTCCCGGCTGTGAAATTACAAATATGTCACTGGAAAATTGGCAGCATACGAATAAAGGCTACCAGAGAGAGAGCTGACAATACGCAAAGACAGTGATAAATTGTAGTATAATTAAATGGGCCATGAGAACATTTAAACGATATAAATCGCCGGGAATTGACGGCAATTATCCAAAAATGCTGCAGGAGGGAGGGGACTCCTTGATTAGCAGCCTGTGTATGGTATTCCGGGGCAGTCTGGCACTGAGATATCTGCCAAAAAGTTGGCAGATAAGCAGAGTAGCATTTATACCCAAACCTGGGAAATCCGGACAGGAAGGGGCAAAGGCTATGCGACCAATAAGTCTAACGTCTTCATGGCTGTTCCCAATACACTTATAACCACGAGAGCTTCCTTCTCAAGATAGATGGTGTTTAAATTTTGGAAAAATATTATGTTACTGCCAAGAAAAATTTGAAATTTGGCACACCGTAGTGCCTAAGAATTCTTGATAAGGAATATGATAATAAAATTCGAATACTGACTTTATTGCAAATACAATAACGTTATTCAATGTCCCCCACACAAATAGTTAACGGCTCAGCATTTTTTATATGGTATTGGAGAATCTTACAGGTACGGTTACATACCTGTAAGATTCTCTTAATGGTACGGTTACATACCTGTAAGATTCTCTTCAGAAGAAGAAGAAGTATTCATACAAATTCTAACCAAATAAATTTTAATTTAACGAAAATATAACTGATAACCATGATAAAAGTAAAAAACCAATAACAAGATGAACTATAATGTATTTAATAACTGTTCGAAATGAAAACCATTCTATTGAATGCATAACGGACAGCGTTTTCCATTCAAATTGTTTAAGCTAACTGTCACTAGAGTAATTTTTGCATACGCAATTTGCATTTGCATTCAGTCTGAAAATTATTTAGAATTTTTTGAAACTGCGAATCCCAACAAGTGGGATGACATTCCACTCGTTATTCAAAGATAAGCCTGGTTCCAACTTGATGGGTGTCCGGCAAATTTTGAACGTTCGATATTGGCTGAATATAAATTTTGAAGATAGATGGATTTGTCACGGTAGTCCCATTGCGTCGCCATCAAGTCATCCGGATTTAAGTCCAATCTATCTTATGAAAGACATTGTTTATTCAAATAATAGTTTGGAGTTAAATCTGGATGACTTGATGGCGACGCAATGGGACTACCGCGACAAATCCATCTATCTTCAAAATTTATATTCAGCCAATATCGAACGTTCAAAATGTGCCGGACATTATATGAAAGACATCGTTTATTCAACTCCCTCCGGTTCCTTCTAGAAAGGGACCTAGAAGGAACCGGAGGGAGTTGAATAAATGATGTCTTTCAAATGACAGATTGGAGTTAAATCTGGATGACGTGATGGCCACGCAATGGGACTACAGCGACAAATCCATCTATCTTCAAAATTTATATTCAGCCAATATCGAACGTTCAAAATGTGCCGGACATTATATGAAAGACATCGTTTAGTCAAATGATAGATTGGAGTTAAATCTGGATGACGTGATGGCGACGCAATGGGACTACCGCGACAAATCCACCTATCTTCAAAATTTATATTCAGCCAATATCGAACGTTCAAAATGTGCCGGACATCATATGAAAGACATCGTTTATTCAACTCCCTCCGGTTCCTTCTAGAAAGGGACCTAGAAGGAACCGGAGGGAGTTGAATAAATGACGTCTTTCAAATGATAGATTGAAGTTAAATCTGAATGACGTGATGGCAACGCAATGGGACTACCGCGATAAATCCATCTATCTTCGAAATTTATATTCAGCAAATATCGAACGTTCAAAATGTGCCGGACACTCATCAAGTTGGAACCAGGCTTATCTTCGAATAAGGAGTGGAATGTCTTCCTACATTTTGGGAATCGCAGTCTCAAAAAATTCGAAATAATTTTCATACTGAAGTCGCTGTAAAAGTTCATAAGGGTCAAACAGATTTCCACTGTAGCTTCCTATCCAAATGTTAATACTGAATCCCTATGAAACTTTCGTTGTCTGATTTTATGTGGATTTTCATGCGCCCATACAAAATTGTAAAAATTAACTATACCAGGTCGAGTAAACCATGAGTCATCGGTCCATAAAATATTTCTTAAAAAATCCCCATTAAAACATCTCAACATTTTTCAGGATACAAAAATTGTCCAGCTGCAAATTAAAATTAAACAAAATTTTTACAAATAAAATTTGACTTGAAACAGCTGCAAAATATCAGTTATTCAGAGGTTGTTCTTTCATGAACAACTGGCATGGCATGGAAAAAATATTTGACAGAGAGAGAATTATGCCTGAAAGAAACAACATAGTTATCGTTCAAATGGAACAGGTATATTTTTATAATTTTATCTTATGTATCCTTAAAAATTAAAGAAACTTTCTATTAGGTTACTGATTTCGAAAATGCATGTTTTCCGAAATATCGGCAATGAAACATTTTTTAGCATTTTCACTATTCTCGTATACTACTATGACTAATTAATTTAGTGTGCCATGAAAATAATAAAATTTTTCTGCAGGCCCATAAGCGTCAAATCAAACATCAAAAGTTAATTGTTGTTAATCCAATAATCGTAATTAATCAGTCATTTTGTATAAATAATAAATTTAGAATCTCAGCATTTGAATAAGTATTTTCCATTTTTATAATAATTATTGTGACATTTATGCGCCTGCAGAAAAATTTTATTATTTTCATGGCACACTAAATTAATTAGTCAAAGTAATATACGAGAATAGTGAAAAACCTAAAAAATGTTACAATGCCGATGTTTCGGAAACCATGCATTTTCGAAATCAGTAACCTATTAGAAAGTTTCTTTACTTTTTAATGCTACGTAAGATAAAATTATAAAAATATACCTGTTCCATTTGAAAAAACTGACTTTCAACTGTTTTTATAACACCGTTTCAGTATAATTTTTGACCACCCTGTATGAATAAATCAGAAAATATCGTACGTATCGGAAAAAGGAGACCTTATTTAATAAGAAAACGCCTGCAAAATGATTACTAAAGACTTCTTTATAAGAAAAAGATGTGATTATTATTGAGCCCTAAAATGTCAGTTTGGAGATAAATCTTTATATACATCAAAAACTGCTGGATTTAAGTATAGGATACACGAAAGATGTCTAGAAGTTTATGTGGAATCCAAAAATGTCATAATATATAGGGTGTTCTGTTTAAAATAACAAAGTCACTATCAACCTCCGGTATAACCGGAAGTGCTAAGCGGTTGGTATTATGATATTTGAATAGACCATATTTGGCAATACATATACCAAAATTTTCCAAATTCAACTCAAACTAGTCTCCGAAGGACACCCTGTATAGTGTTGTAGGAACTACTAAACATCCCATAATTGTAAACATCTAAGATAAAGTCGGAGGTGTAAGTTTTCACGTGGACACTCTGTATAATATCGTTAACATTTTTAGAATGAATAAATAAAAGTAAAAACATACATTTGTTTTGTATTATTTTTTTTGTCATAAATAATTTAGTATTTTTGGAAATTTTCAGACGCTATAATGTTATATACAAAACAAAATGTCAAGGCTGTGCAAGTTTTATTATATCCTTATTATGGAGAGATATAAGTATTCACACTCACATAATATTAGTGTTCTAGATTGGTATCCAATTCTTGGAAGTTCTCTACCAGTATGTGTTAAAAATAGCAAAAATATTGTCACGAGTACAGATTCCAATATTATTGATAAATAAATATAAATTATAAATAAATAACAAACCCCAGATATTCGATGGAAAAATACAAACATATTATTTTCCTGTTTATTCTAGTTTATCTAGATGAGTCACCATTTCTCGACAATCAGGAGCCCTGCCTTACCCTCCGCTTTCAAGGGTAGTCATACTAGAAAATGCAGCATCAGCTATTCTGACCACCACAACTAAATAAACGCGATATAGGGGTGGTGGTGGAATATTATGATTATGTTAATAACCAATTAGCATAGAGAAATCAGAAAACCATCTTTGTTTCAATCCAACCTCCCTCATTCTCACTGGTCAAGACAGGGAGGATTTAGGCGCAAGATTGTTTAAGAGAGGGATAACCCTTTTATTATAAATTCTTCTCTCCAGAGAAATAAGTTTAGCTGTGTCCTAATTTTAAACTAATAGTAAGAAAACCTGAAAGCAGTAAAATGTGAACCATAGTTCAACTTGACCGTATGTGGTCTCATATATTCTAATATAAGTAATATTATTTGTTTTCTATTATTATAACTCTATAGTCTCTAATTTAAGTTTCATCATTTTGTAAACTCTACTCAACTTTACTGTTAATAAACTTAATCTATTTAAACTTGGTATTCGGTGTTTCAATCTTTTAGATAAGGTCCTTATTTTCAATGCCCTCGTAGTTCACGTTAAACCTAAACGTGACAATTGGTGGAGGCGCCGGGTACCGATCCCGGTACCTCTCGCAGCCAAGCGTTAATCCTAAACGTGACAATATAAAGGATGTAGTGTTCCCAAATTTTGATTGTTTTATAAGTTACAGCCAAACACGAGGTAGAGCAACCATCTCATTTTATTGGTTTGAGTACCGTAAAATGCTACAAAGAAATTGGTGATATTAGTTTTCTATATACAGGGTGATTTTAATCTCTTCATTTTCTCTACAAAGCTGTGATAGGTAATGTGCAGGGTATCGTCGTCTGATAGCTGCTGACAAGTCATTGTACTTAGTGGTGTCAGATGATATATATATCTTTTAGTACGTAATAATTATTATACAGGTTGTCCCAAAAAACATTCCCCACCCTTTAAGGGTAGAATCTATGACCAAAAATAAGACAAAAATCGTTTATGTCAAAATTTCGAAAAATGTCTCCTTATGAAATTGTGACCATTTTGAATATTAAAATGAAGTAATTTTCGAAAATAAAATCAAATGTTCAAATTATTTATTATCTAGACACATAATAAAACAAAAACATATCAATTTACAAAGGCAAGTGTTCGAAATCGTCACTATTTTATTCAATAATTTTCTACACGGCCTATTGCTTCGTTTGCAATTTGTGCTAAAGCTCCATAAATGCGAACAATAACATCATCTTCACTGTTGGGTAGGACATGGTAAACCGTATTTTTCAGATAACCCTAAAGCCAAAAGTCTATTGGGTTGAGATCCGGGGACCTAGGAGGCCAAGAAATAGGTCCTCCACGATCGATCCATTGGTTGAGAAAACGTCGATTTAATATCTCTCAAACATTTCGAGAATAACGGGCAGGTGCACCATCATGTTGAAATACAATATTTGGCCGCTGTACTAAACGAACTTCTTCCAGAAGAGTTGGTAATCTGTTATTGCAAAAATTGGCATAGTTTTCGGCGTTTGGTATCCTAGGTAGAAACTGTGGTTCTATTATCCTATTTCCCAACAGACAAATCCACACATTTAAGCTCCAGCTTGCTTGCTTATGTGATTCTCTAATTTGGTGCTGATTTTCGTAATTCCAACAATGCAACTTGTGCTGATTGAACACTCCTTGCTGTTTAAAATGGGCTTCATCAGTCACAGTACTTGTTTAAATATGTCTTCATTTGCGTCCAGGCAATTTAAAAAAAAAATCTACAAAATCATAAGCGCAACTCATTATCTCCAGGATGCAATTCTTGAATCAGCTTTAGATGATAAGGATGCAGATTTTTTCTTTGCATAAATCTGTTTTTATCAAAGATGACCAGATTTAAATTATTAATTCCAAGTGAAAGATTTGTCTAATTTCAATATTCAAAATGGTCATAATTTCATAAGGAGACATTTTTCGAAGTTTTGACATAAGTGATTTTCGTCTAATTTTGGGTCGTAGATTCTAATCCTAAAGGGTGGGGAATGTTGTTTGGGACACCCTGTACTTATATAGTTTGTCGTAAGGTTGTTTGTTTGTAAGAATTGTAATAAAGATTATTATTATTATTGTGAGTTCTCAGCTTGATCCACTGGTTTTTTATCCACTCGGGAAACTATCCGGTTTCCAAAGGATGGCTGGTTTTAAGGTAATATTTTGCGCACTATATGAGAGGTTCCTAGAATTATTGCTGTTTTTTGAAGTTCTAAAATGGAGTGGTTACCTGGTATTTCGTCTAAGAATTTTTGGAGTGAGCAGGATACAGTGCCAGTAGCACCCAGGTATTACGGGCAAGATTTGAGTTTTTGAGTTCCACATTCGTTTAATTTCTATCTCGAGATCCCTATATTTCATGATTTTCTCTGTTTCCTTCTTGTTAATGTTCTTATCTGTTGGAATAGAAACGTCAATTATATAGCACATTTCGTTTGTTTTAATAATTATATCAGGTTTGTTGCCGTGTATTGTTCTGTCTGTTACACAGGTTGGTTCCAAAGTATTGTAGTTCGGCGACACTCTGAACTTGTGACGTCTTTAAGAACGTATTTTACCACTTCCCTGTTTCGAGGGTTACGCACAGGCTGTTACAAATATTGAAATGCAATTGTGTGCAAACTCTGTCATGGCGGGATATGTACCGCTAAGATGGGACACCCGAGATAATATGATCCATAGTCTCGTCATATTGTTTGCACATTCGGCATTTTGCGTTTGTTGTAGTCTTAAATATATTTTTCTTTATGTAATTAGTGGCAAGTGCTTGATCTTGGGCTGCTATAAGGAGTTCCTCCGTTTCACGTGCTAAATGCCCACCAGTTCCATGTTTCTCGTTTGTTGACGTATTCTTGTTCTGTGTCTCTTTTGTATTGTCCGTGCATGTTTTTTGTTCTTTAGTTTTCTGTGAGGATGTGTTGTTGTTTAGTGTTTTGTTCGATTTGTAGTTCTTTCTCAAGTTTGTTTGCTAGTTTTAATATTGACTTTCCGGCAGGCCTTTTATCATCTTGTGTTTAATAATGTTTTGATATTTGTCTAAATTGGGTTGTTGCAAGTATTTGCGCAACGATATTATGCTCGTTTTTCATGCATTTTCAATTTGCATTAAGCCTCTGCCTGCTTCTGATCTAGAAACATACAATCGGTCAATATCTGCTCTTGGGAGGTGTTGATTTAGTTTCGTCATCAATTTTCTTGTTTTTCTATCCAGTATCTTCAATTCATCGATTTTCCACGCAATAAGGCCGAAACCGTACTGAATCACCGGAACTGCAAGCGAGTTAATTGCTTCAATTTTATTCTTACTAGATAGTTGTGTGCCCCCTCACTCTTCCGAAATACTCCCTCACTACTAACTCCTTCATCCCTTTCTGCTCGATTCCCTCTCTCTCATTAATTCCCAAATACTTGTATGTAGCGCTCGCCTCCAACACTCGAAAACTTGATTGTTGCTGGTGACTATACTTCGAGTCAGTCTGCCCCTGTGGAAACTTATGCGCGCGCATTTATCCAGGCCAAACTGCATATTGATGTCACGGCTAAACTGTCATGTGGATTTTTGTGCGTTCATTGTGTATACTCTATCCGAATTTAGAATTTTGTATCTCCCTAGACAGGGGAATTAGGGCTATACAGAACAGGAGCGGGGATAGTGAGTCACCTTGATATATTCCTTTTTTTATTTGAATCCCTCTCGTTGTAATAAGACCCGAATTTGTGTTGACCGTGATTTGTGTTCGCCAGTTAGACATCACTGTCTCTAGGACTCTCCAACTATGTGGCACTGAATCAAATGCTTTTCGGTAATCGATCCAGGCCACGCTAAGATTTTTACTTCGTGTTCTACAGTCCAGCGACACCATATTCGATAGAAGAATTTGATCTTTACACCCCTGAGCTTTTCTTCTGCATCCTTTTTGTTCGGGTGAAGTAAACCATTTGGATATACATGTCTGTATAGTCGGTCTGTTATTATAGATGTTAGATTTTTATACATTGTATTAAGACATGTAATAGGTCTATGGTTCTTTGGATCTAATGTGTCTTCGTTTTTAGGGATTAAGGCATGTTGGTATATCATTCGGGTCCGAAATCATTGAGCTTATTATTATTATTATATATATTGCGGTATAGCCTCGTAAATACGCTTGTATTAAGGTTTCTACGGATTATCTTCTACTTCCGGCTTGCTAGCATTTTGATGTTTCCATGCCATTCTTAGTTGTTGGTTATTGATGCTAATAATTGTTTTCCCAAATTTAACATTTTTATTGTTAAATCAAAAATTACATGGTTGTGATTGGGATATATTGTGAAATTTAAATTTATAAAAGGGTGAAGTTGTAAAACTAATTGCGGCTTGAGCTGATGGTCTTCCATACCCGCGAATTTCCCGGATTATCCAAATAGCCATAACGATAATACATTTTTAAATCATTGACTGATTGATTGAAATTACAAACCAGTCTCTTTACATCAAATGCTTCTGTTGTTATATGGTTAAATTAATTAAAGTCCTGGTTTTGTATTAGCCCCAGGATTAGTTTCTTCGGTGCCAATTGCCAAACTGGACACGAACTTTGTACATGTTTTTTTTTTGCGTTTTGGGACCCTCCCAAGATTGAGTAAAATACCGAAATTTGAGGTGAAACAAACCTTTTTTTTTATAATAGTAGTATTACTAATAGCTCTTCATTCATAAGGCAAAACAGATGTACATAGAATGCGTCAAATTAAGTATCTAAATAATAGAAAAAAAAGCACACGCAACAATAAATTGTCACATGAAAAAAGACGAACAACATTTTAAAGTGCCATTTCACAATTACAAAATAATATGTAATGATTAATATCAGGTTATACAAAGGTTTGGAGACATAACGCAATGTACCATGGTGTATATAATATCAAAGTCATAATAAATTAAAACCTACATTTAATAATTAACTGTAATAAGACAATAATACATTATTAATCATACTACATGTCAAAATTACAAATTGAAAAATCATTAAAAAAATCTTCATTAAAGGAATAAAAACTATATTGCAACAGCCATTCTTTGACCTTACTTTCGTGTTCATCAATTTCAGATGCTGAGGTAGGTGATTAAAATTTTCTATAGGCATCATGAAAGAGAGAGTCTATGATTCGGCAATTTTAAATTTAAACTATGTCGAAGTTCATAGTTGGATATTTGATTGGTAGTTAATTTACCAATGTTTTAATACAGGGTGACATAGAAAAAAGTACATTGCATAGTGCCACACAATAGAGGACACTAAAATAAGAAAAAAAGTTCCCATGAACACGGGTCCGCAAGGCCTTCGGTTAAAAGTTACCCCGGTGTTGAATTTTATTTGTGTTTTTTTGGGTTTTTTTGAACATCTTTAGCCAGAGACGCAAGAAATGGATAAAATGTGGTATACAGTGGTTTTTTTATCATGCTAAATTCAATTATGTTCTTAGTTTTGTGATTACTGATAGAGGACACTACATACCATCCCTATTGAAGCGGTCGTAACTTTTTTGCTATACACTATATGTCATTTTCGACTGAAAAAAATTGTTATCGCTTTTTTTATACTTAAGAAAGGTATACCTTGTCCAAGTCGCTAGAAGCAATGGTTCCAGTACAAATGTATCTAAAAGCTGACAATGCACGCAAATTATTCAAAAAGCGCCAAAGTAACCTTTGCAAAAACAATGATAAATACTTCAACAATTTAGTGGTTTGATGAAAAATATGATTAATTAAAACAAAACATTAGGTTTTTAGAAGATGTTCAAATTGTTGCCCTTGTACTTCAATACATTTTTCCATTCTCCTTCTTAATGATTGACGGCATCTTTGAAATATTCCTGGGTTATTACTAAATCTATCTGCCGATTCCATAATTCTTATCCATAATTGGAGGGCTCAGAAGCCAATCAGCGTAAGTCATTTTTCTGTGAAAATTGAGTTAGGTAGTAAAGGTTCCTCTTTAAAGTTAAAACTTTCAGTGGAAAACCGCCTAAGTCGATGCTTCACAGTAAAGCCAACAGATGGCAGGATTTAATTTGGCTAGTGAATAAAATTAGAAAATATTACGAAGTCAGATAGTGTAAGTCATCTCGGCGTGTCAAAACGTGGTTGCAGTTTTATTAATCACCTTAAAACGCTAATAATGATTTTAAATCTGTAATAATGAGTGAAAATACAGTTGATTTACCATCAGAACTAGAAGAAAATGATCCTTACTCGGATAGTAGATCGGAATATGTGCCTAACAGTGAAATGTCATCTGATTCAGGTAAGTAACCTAAAAATTTAATAAAATATTTAATGATTTTTGATAATGTTGTCTAAGCCTTTCCTGTTAATAATAGTTTAAATTTTAATGATGATTTGTTTCAGATATTTCCAATAATTTGTCTGTAGAAGATGCTCTTAGGGCAGAGAATAATGTGGTTGAGAATGAAAATGGCAATACAGAAGAATCTTCGACAAGAGGAAGAAAACGCAAAAGGAATCCAACAGAATGGAAACGGATAGTCAACGCAGTGCGAAGGTACAGTGGAAAAGCCTACGTGAACAGGAGCCGGAAGAACTTGCATAGCAAAACATTTAAAAATGTTGATTGCAAATGTGCACGTCGCTGTTTTGTCAATGTAACACCTGTAGAACGAGAACTGATTTTCGACTCGTTTTACAAGTTAGCAGATAACACTAAACAAAATATTTATCTTCGTGGGATTACTCAAAATAGTCCTATTAAACAGCGTCGTGCCAGAAATGCATCAAAAGAGCCAAGATTAAAATCAATAAAGTACTACTTAACTACGACGGACAAGTCAATTCGTGTGTGCAAGAAATTTTTCATGGATACATTTCAAGTGAGTGATGGGCGTCTCTATAAACTGTCTTGTAGAACAGAGCCATCGTCTTGCATTGATAAAAGGGGTCACAAAGAACCTACCAATAAAATAGACGTCACGAAAGTCAAGGAACATATTGCATCATTTCCTTGCTATAAAAGCCACTATACACTTTGTGATGCCCCAGACCGGAGATACTTAAACCCAGATTTAAACATTAGAAAGATGTTTCAGCTTTATAGAGAGAAATGCGATCAAGAAGGTTCAGAAGCAGTGAAAGAAAAAATGTACTATCATGTTTTTTCTACAAATTTCAATCTTCACTTCAAGCTCCCATCTAAAGATACGTGTCAGTTATGCGATTCTTTGCAAACTATCATCACGTTTGGGAAGAATGTCGAAGAGGTAAAGAAAGCAAAAATAGATAAGGAACTTCATCTCAGAAAAGCAAAACTAGCAATATTTATGTTCTTACATTCGACCTACAAAAAGCTTTACCCTTTCCCAAATTCATCCCAAGCACATCTGTAACTTATTATAAGATGAACTTATACATTTACAACCTGGGAGTTCATAGTTTCAATGACAATAACGGGTACATGTTTATGTGGGACGAAACAGAGGGGTCTCGAGGTTCACAAGAAGTTGCTGCCTGCTTGATAAAACATCTGAAAAGGAATGCCAGGAATTGTGAAAATATCGTTTTGTACTCTGATTGTTGTACAGGTCAAAACCGAAATATTAAACTGAGTCTATCGCTGTTAAAACTCGTTCAAGATCCAGAAATGACTGCTTCTTCAATTGACCATAAATTTCTCGTGTCAGGTCATAGCTATCTTCCAAATGATGCGGATTTTGGAGTCATTGAATCAAAGGCAAAGAAAAAGGAGTTCATTTATGGTCCTGAAGACTGGATCAATTTAGTTACCACTGCTAAAAAGACGAATCCATTTAAAGTACTAAAAATGAAGCGGGAAGAATTTATCTCTACGAAAATGTTAGAAGACAATATAATTAATAGAAAAATCAGTAATGGAGGGGCAAAAGTGAATTGGCTGACTATAAAATGGCTTAGGTATTCAAAAAATAAACCGGAATCTATTTTTTATAAAGAAACTCTACAGGATGATATGCCGTTTAATGAGATTAATATCACAAAAACTTCAGGACAGGGAAGACGACCTAATTTGTGCAATATTGTTCAGGAGCCCCTCTACCCAAATCGCAGACCTGTCAAAGATCAAAAAAAGAAACACATGTTTGATTTGCTGCCTTATATTCCGCCAAACTATCACAAATTTTATAAAAATCTACCAGTAGATACAAAAACTCGAGCTTCAACTTCAAAAGTCGCTCAACTGGACACCCTTGACAGTGGCGGTTCGGATAATTTCATAGACTGATTTTTTATTTTATGTTTTGTTAGTTTCAAAAAAAAACAAAAATGATTTTCATTTTTATTATACTGCTACTTTATCAGCCATTTTTTTTGTGTTTAAACGAATGAAAAAGAGAAAGGCGTTTAATAATGTGTAAATATTATTTAATTTTTCAGTATTTTATACCTCAATAAAAAAAAGTTTTCAGTGGACATTTCGCTTAAGTCATTTTTTTTCTGTTTAAATGAATGAAAAACGCGTTCCTTTTTTATTAAGATGTGTTATATTTATGTTTATGAGTATGTTATATCTCAATAAAAATGGTTATTAGTACCTTAACAGAAATCTTTATTTTAATACAACAAGTTTCGAAAAACACCAATTTTCTCATTTTCTATATTTAGTGACTTACACTGATTGACTTCTGAGCCCTCCAATTATTGTTCTTCATTATGTATTTCTACTGCATAAACTTCATTTTTCATAAATCCCCAAAATGAAAAATGGAGGGGATTAAGGTCGGGACTACGAACTGGCCAAGGTACAGGCCCCTCTCGACCAATCCACGTATTTCAAATTTCCTGTCCAAATATTCCCTTGCCACTCGAGAAAAGTGAGCTGGCGCCCCATCATGCATGTAATACATTCTTCCAATAATGGCCAATGGGACATCCTCTAATAATGTGTTTAAATCATTCTCCAAGAAATTTCGATACAATACACCTGTCAATCGATTGGGCAATCGAATTGGGCCAATTAAGTAATTGTCAATTATACCTGCCCACACATTAATAGAAAACCCATATTAGTGACTTCGAATTACAGTTTGATGAGGATTTTCATCACTCCAATGGTGCGTGTTATTTAGGTTCAGAATACCATCACGACTAAAACCAGCTTCGTCAGTAAACAAAATTGATAAAATAATGTTTTGTCTTTGGTTTTGCAACCATTCGCAAAATTGTACACGAGTTGCAATAGTCAATGAATTTTTTGGAAATGATATGGGCGAACAAGTTGTTCTTTGAAAATTTCTCTAACTGATTCACGATTAAGGTTTCGTACCATTCGTAAAACAGTTTCTTCGTTTCACACAGTGCGACGAGTTCTGGAAACCCCACTATTCAATTTTGGTTTTCTAAAACAACCATCTTCTCCCAAACGCCTATGCACATCAATAAATGTTCGAACATTAGGAACTTGTCTTAAAGGATATCTTTCTCGATAGATACATTGAGCTTCGTAAGAATTTGATCTAGCTTCGCCGTAACACATAATCATGTCCCTGTATTCTTCAAAAGTGTAGTGAACCATTTTTGAAAGCAATTTTGAATAATTAGTGAGAAAACCAATTAAAAACTTAATCAAGAACACAAAATACCTCTAACAATTATTACATTAGTTTGACAAGTGTCATTATGACACATTATTTAATTTTTATTTATCATTGTTTTTGCAAAGGTTACTTTGGCGCTTTTTGAATAATTTGCGTGCATTGTCGGCTTTTAGATGCATTGGTACTGGAACCATTGCTTCTAGCGACTTGGACAAGGTATACCTTTCTTAAGTATAAAAGAAGGGATAACAATTTTTTTCAGTCGAAAATGACATACAATGTATAGCAAAAAAGTTACAACCGATTCAATAGGGATGGAACCCTGTATGTAGCGCCCCTCTATCAGTAATCACAAAACTAAGATCATATTTGTTTTTTGCATGATAAAAAACCCCTGTATACCACATTTTATGCATTTCTTGCGTCTCTGGCAAAAAAAACCCAAAAAAAAAAAATAAAATTCAACTCCCCGTATCTTTTAACCGAAGGCCTTGCGGACCCGTGTTCCTGGGAACTTTTTTTCTTATTTTAATGTCCTCTATTGTGTGGCACTATGCAATGTACTTTTTTCTATGTTACCCTGTATACATAGGACACGCGCTCTAAAATATATTCAGATGTTACGGTTAAAATCTTCAATTCTTTAAACAATTGACGACAAGAAACTCTCGCCTGTTTAAATGTCATCGTTCTGAAAATCCTTTTCTGTATGATGAGAATTTCATCTATATAATAGCTAAGCACATAATTCACATGTGCAAAAGAATCAATCAATAGAAACAAAGCTTCTGAGTTTCCAAATCAAAAACAAAAACCTGCACAGTTTGCTTGAAACGATTTAAATCTGCTTGTACCAGTACAATTGCGAGTTAATCTTCACTTCGAAAAACTTTACCGAAGATTTTTGGACAATCGAATGACCCTCATCCGGGCTCTAACACTATAGTCTACCTCTTTTGCCGCGAAATTGATATATGATTAGTCTTTTTAAAATTCAGTACCAAATCATTAGTTACACAGTAAGTTCGCCTTCCAAAGCAAATCCTTTATTCACAGCTTAAGGTCGGCTCACGAAATCCGGGAAGGCAGCAAAAGCGGTACAAGGATGTTCTTAAGACCAACATGAAGAAGTGTGGCTTAGATGTGACAACTGGGAGCAGATCGACGATCGCGTACCATTTACGAGCGCCATCAAGTTTTTGAAGAGCAGCGTCGACGACATGAGGATGCGAATTGAACGTGAAATTTGTATATCGCGGGAGAATCTCTTGATTTATAACATTCGTCATTATGGTGCTCCAGGGGACAGCTAATTGAGACAAAATTGTGGACAAGAAATTCACATCCACATCATTAAAACCGTGCTAACTTGTAAAGACTTAGACAAATCACCAGCAACTGTAATTAGAATTTGTCAGAAATAGACATTTTGAGATTAAAACGAGCGCATTTATTAAATACAAGATCATTATTAGTTTTAGATGATGAGTTTGAATATAAAAATCACTTACATACAATTACCTATTGCTCTTGCTTCGAAGGACATTTGTGCAATCCGTTTTTCTTTTATAAAGATTGATACGTAGCTTGCAGTGTCAGTCAATATGATTTACAACATTAAGGGCGGGTTTAATAATGTCCTGATAAAGTTTCCGATAGAGCTATCTTGATGATAGTGTTAAAACTGCGTTTATCAATATGCTGATTAGATTATCTGAAGGATAAATTGGACATATCAGCAGGATAAGTTATCAGCACAAAATAGGTCCAGATAAGCGAGTTGCCAGCGACTTAACCTAAATTTCTTTGGTATTATTTTGTTTGATTACTGTGTTTTGAATGGTTTTCGTTCCCTTTGGCTTTCAGGAAATAAATTATGGCGGTTTTCTTTGATATTAATATTTTCTCTGATGACTCTTCTGATGAAGAAATTGAAGATCACATCAATATTGTTCACTAGAGTATTTCAAGATCGTCCAAATCATATGAACTATTGGGATGCTTATGATTTTTTTAATCGGTTTCGTCTAACAAAGGAACCTGTTCAACTTGTTCTGGGGCAAATTCAGGAACGAATCGGTCTTATAACATAATTTTTCAAACTAAGTATTGATGCACTTGAAAATTTACGCCTTTTGTATGGATTTTATCTTTCTCGTTGAACAGTACTAGGATAATTTTTTTAGAAAGTTCTAAGTATAAAAAACATTACAATTACTTCAGAAGTTATATCAATTTTTTTTTTATTTATGGAATTTTCCAGTAAGCCCACTACAACAGTTTTTGCTTTGTCTACGATTTTACGCCTCGGGGGATTTCATGATACCTGTAGAAGATCACGCAGGAGTGCATAAATCGACTGTGTCAAATATTGTAAGAAGAGTTACTAGAGCAATTTGTGGCATTAAAATTTTTTTAATTAACTTACATAGCAGATCTGTATCCGAGGTCGTAAAATTTGAAGACCGATTTTTTGCTTTTTCAAGCTCTTTGTCCATGGTTCACTTAAAAGGGGCCACAAGGACAAAACAAACTAAACTAAAAATAAGGTTCACAAAGACAAGATATAAACAAAAATACAAAACATAACCCACAAATTTTCTTCTTATTGGTGGCCTCTACAATGCGTTGTTGCCAAGTTGTGTTTCGGCTGATAGCTATCAGAGGGATAAATTTCGTTTAATAAACAGATATAAATTTATCAATACCTTTACCCGAGAGATGAAAGTTATCCTCCTGCTAGCTATTAGAGGGTTTATCAGCACATTATTAAACCGGCCCTAAGTGGCCCATTAATATGTTTTGCTATTCCTCGCTCTTCTCGTGTTTTGTAAGATCCGAATTTTAAAATATTGAGCATTCTAGATATTTCATACTTTTTAAATTAAAAAATCGAAATCCAATCGAACTTTTTATATACCATAATATATGGTTTTATATCTATTTCTATATTTTTACAAACTCTCGATGTATAAAAACTACAATAAGAATCGCAAAAATTACCGTAAATTAGGTAGCAGTTTAATTAAAAAAATTGTCGTACGCAAATCCAAGGTTTCCTTATAATTATTTAAAACAATACGGTTTCATAACTGTGATAATTATTTCCGTTTTCATTTTCTAATTGTTTATATTTCATGAGTAATAATTAATGATATAATAATAATATATATACCTACATTGTATATATAAATAGAAAAGTGAAATAAACTAATATTTACGAACTGGAAAACAATTCCGAGATATAAGTGGGATTCGAACCAAACATCTCCGATTGCCGGCACAACAATCCCACAATTTTTAGGATTACTTAATATTGTCAAATAACTAGAAATAATTTATTTGTTTTGTTTTTCTTGAACCTTTTATTATGTATATTTTTTTATTCTTTCTTTGGGTTCTGGTTCGTATCAAAAATTAAAACACCTTCCTATATGTTTTGAAATAACATTGTCATAATTTTATTTTTTATACTAAGTTTCGGCAATGTTTTTGCCTTCTTCAGGTACATCTACAACAAAAATACAATGGAGTCTAAAATATCTGTTCTATCATTGACACTATGGGTTTCTTTTTTTATATAAATCATTTCCAGGATTATTCGTTTTTTAGTATGTGGCTGAGATGCTAGGATTTTGGTGTCATCAAAATCGAAAGAATGGCCATACATCTCAGTGTGCTTGGTTAATGCAGTTTTGTTACCGTTCATATTTTTATGACTGTACAACCTCCTTTCTAATGGTCCTAAATCTTTTAAGGACCTGCGTCTCATAAGCATATTGCCTGTGTTGTCGAAGATCTTGGAGAGAGTTATTAAGGTTCAGTTATACCAGCATGTTTCTAATAACAAAATCTTGCCGGAAGTTCAGTCGGGATTTCGTTCTGGACATAGTTGTGCATCTGCCCTACTAAATGTAACGGACGACATTTTTCGTGCAATTGACAGGAGTGAGTGTACAATACTAGTGATGCTCGACTACTTCAAGGCACTTGATACGCTTCGCCATGAAACATTACTAAAGATTTGGGCTACGTAGGCTTAAGTCAACATGCAGTCAATTTTTTCCACAACTATTTAAGCAATAGAAGACAACGGGTGATTTATAAAAATAAAACTTCTCAGGTTCTTAATGTACAGAGACGAGTACCTCAAGGTTCAATTTTGGGCCCCTTACTTTTTAGTCTGTATACTTCAGAGTTTCCTAAACACCTTGCTTTTTGTAGGTAACTTTTTGTTGGCGATCCTCAGATTTATTTGACCTGTCCTTCTAATTTGATAGCGGATGCTTGCGCTAGGATAAACATGGATTTGGAACGACTAAGAATATTTTCGCAGGATCATTCATTAATTTTGAACCCAAGTAAGTGTGCGGTCATGTTGTTTGGGAGGAGAAAGGATGTGGATAGTTTGAGGCATTTAGTCAACATCACAATCAATGGCTCTACTGTTGAGGTCAAGACAGAGGCGAGGAATTTGGGGTTGATTTTGGATAACGGACTGAGATTTGAGCAACATGTCGCACATTCACAAAAAAGGCTGTTGGGTGTCTAAAGTTATTGTATAGCTCTCGACATCTCCTTAACCCGAAGGTAAAATTATTATTGTGCGACTCTATGGTTCTTTCCAGGTTTAATCACTGTGATCTTGTATATGAACCTTGTTTGACTGCTGAGGTTTCTGCTAGTATCCAAAAGTATTGTCTTCGATTTGCATATGGGATAAATATAAGTAGACCTATCAGTCCAAATTGAAAGATGCTTGTTGGTTTGACATGAAAAACAGACGATATATGCATCGTTGCTCTTTTGACCATAAAATAGTTAAAACGCAAACACCGGCTTACTTATACCATAAAATACAATTTCGTACGGACGTTCACAATGTAAACTTGCGACATAAATGTAAACTAACGCCACCAATCCATAGAACGGTAAGTTACATACGATATTGCTAATGTTTATAATGATTTGCCTCGCTGCCTGATGCTCGAATCTAGTCTGTATAAATTTAAGGTAGAATTGCGAAAAAAAATGTTTAATAGTTCACAATTTTGAAAAAATATTATATTTCTCTTTTTTTTTGTCTTATGACAAATAAGTATTTAAAATTAAAATTAATGAATTAATTAATTGTTCGCCTAGTGACTTTTTGTGTTTTTTTCTTTTGTCTTCCTGTTTCTTGCATGGGACTATTAGTAATAGAATTAGGTAGATATATATTACTTTTTTTTTCTAAGGATAAGTGTTAAGACAGATGAGGCATGCACATTGCATGCCTCATGCCTTTTCGATTGTGTATTATTGATTATTTGATTTATTTAAAATGTATGCAATTTGAATAAATACTATTATTATTATTAATTGAAATTGATTTTTTTTTAACGCCGTCATGGCAGCTGTAGTACCAAACTAACAAAATTTAAAAACCATAGCATTTTCATAATACAAATTTTAATTGCTAAGATTTCGAAAAAATATTTGACTTTATTAAAAAATAAAACTAGGGGGTTTCCATTTGGAAAAAATGACTTTTTACATTTTTTATAACTCTAGAGTCATTTTTGCTTAAAAAGTTGTTGCCTTCTTCAATGTAAAAATCGTCAATATCTTACTATTTTTCATGACAAATAATTAAAAAGAATTATAATAAGGTTTCAAAATGACGACCCACAACTGCGTTATATTACTTGACCCTTCGACGCATTGATTCGCGCACCCGTGCGGAACTTGCTGTGCGTGAAGAGAGCCTGCCATCACTCTTCCAGTCATTCTTCTTGGGTGTCTACATGAGTTTCACACACCAAAGACTTCGTATAACACTAGAAGACTGAACAGTTGTAATACCCTTTATTTTGATGATGACCAGTATGGTGATGGATGGTGGTGCTGGATATCACCGATGATATCTTTAAGGCCTCTGATAAAAATGAAAATACTTGTCTCATCCTTTTAGACTACAGCAAGGCTTTCGATACCCTCAATCACTCCACTCTGTGTTCAAAACTTCTATATTTCGGTTTGGATGTTACTGCCGTGGATTTGGTGAACAGTTTTCTGACCAATCGCGTTCAAAGAGTGGTTTTAAATGGAAATATTTCGTCATCTGCAATTATTACAAGAGGTGTTCCGCAGGGAAGTGTTTTATCTCCACTTTTATTCTCTTTATATACATCTGATTTTCACAAGTCATTGAAAAACTGTTGTGTACGCTGATGATACACAAATGTACTATTCTTTTCCTTATTCCGACGGCGCGGCGTTGTGGCTGCAGACTCTATAAATCGGGACCTTGAAACTATCAAAAGCATATCCAATGCTCATAATTTAGTATTAAATGCCAGTAAAACCCAATTACTAATGTTTGGACCACAATCACTATCATTCGGAATCCATTGTTTAGGGTAGTGCTTAACAGGGAAGTTCTAACTTTTGTTGATTGTGCGAAAAGTCTCGGTGTTTATCTTAATGATGATTTGCGATTTTCTAAGCAAATAAATGCGTTATTGCAAACATGTTACGACAGCCTGAAGGTGTTGTATATGAACAGGGACATATTTGATATCAATACTAAACTCAGACTTTGTGAATCTCTCATTCTATCAAAATTAAATTCTTGTAATACTGTGTATTGGCCAGCACTTCTTGATAAAGATAGGAAAAGTTTACAAAATATACAAAACTGGTGCGTGCGTTTTTGTTATAATCTGAGAAAGTACGATCACATTTCCGGTCATTTCCAACAGACTAAATGGTTTAGTTTACATGAGAGATTTCAACAGCATTTGGCATGTCTGACATTTAAAATTAATACCATACGGGAGCCTGTATATGTGCATTCTAAACTGCTGAGGGCTACAGATGTACATAACAGAGATACCAGGGCTAGTGTCTTTTATACAGTCCCGAGAAATCGGACTGCTCAGTTTCAGCGGTCCTTTCACTACAATGCAGTAAAATTCTATAATTCAATACCATTGAGTATTAGGAACCTGCCATCCTTGACTGCTTTTAAGAGGGATCTTAAAAAATTTCTATTTAATCAAAGGGTGTAGCGATCGATCGTTCATTAATTTGGTATGATTATGTATTTGTTCATGTGCAATGATAGTTCTTAGGATTAGTAGGCTTAAAATTGTAATAAGGCAAAATAATGGTTCTATGGTTTTTCTATGTATGTATTATTTCAGTATCTGTACAAATTGTTGGATTTCAATAGCTTAATGGTGGTTAAATGGAAGAGCAACCCTGTTGAATTTCGCCACCATTTTCATGTGACGTAGAACATATTTTAAAATCATTGTATTTTTGTAATTTCACAAAAAAAAAAAATAAAGGCATTATTATTATTATTAGTTTTTGATGAGTAGTCATGGGATAAAAATAGTTTGAAAGCTAACAGCAAACGCTATTAGTTACATTCAAAATACGTCAATACCAAAAAATACGAATTTTAAAGGATCAATGATAATGGCGAATAGTAATAACCAAACCGAACGAAAACTAAACCAATGTTTTCTTTGCAACGAATTACATACTTTCGAAAATTGTATGAAAGATGGTAAATAATTAAAGAAAGTAAAATCTGTTTTGTTTACAACAGAAAGATATATATTTCATTGTTAAAAATCAAACCACTAATTACGTGGTTTTAACACAATTATTATAATAACTGTAGGTATCTATGTAGATATTTACGAAATGCGACCCTGTCAATTATAATAACAACTAATTAAAAAATAATAATTTAATATAAATGACATATGATATTGACCCACATACAGACAAAATTAACAAAAAAAAACATACAAATAATAGTTCTAGTATTCTATTGTTTACTTTTGTTACTAATATTAGCGTTCTCCTATAATAAGTGTTTTATTTTTAATTTCCTACACATCGAAAGTGTTGTGAATGCGCTAAAAAAATTGGAGATAAAGACGGATAAACCATTTTGAAGTTCCCTGAGACGATTAAGACCATTTCCAGATGGAGGTCTGTCTGTCTGTGTGTGGATGTGTGTCTCTATACCGGGGGTCCCACCGGGAAGGGATTCGATCGATTATGGAGAAACTACACTGTGGAACAATCTGAAAATCTGGTGTGGTACTTAGGTCGACGGGACCAATTCGGCTAAAATGTTTTCAAGAATCTAGCACTTCCGGTTATACCGGAAATGGGTGTCAACTTCCTTATTTCAAGTACGACTCTATATAAATTATATTTTTTTTGGATTCTGCTTGTAATTCTAAATATATTTCATACTAACATGTTATACCTGTCGTCAGGCGTTTTCGAAATATTTGAAAATTTATGTCAAAAATGACGTTTTCAGAATAATAACAATTTTTTATTATATGGAAGCTTTATTAATTTAATTTGTTACAATATCCTAGGAGATATAGACCTACTTTAGCCGCCTACGTATATTTTTTTAGTAAATATTAATACAGGGTATTTGAAAAAAAGGGTAAAAAATCAAATTGAAAAAAGTGACGTAATTCAAAATTTTTAACCTATTTGTGACCACCACCATTCTCCATAAATAATAAACAAATTTAGATTCGTTAGTATAATTTATACGTCCGCCATGATTATTACTACTAATTAATGTCTACAATTTGTCATAGTTGTTGATTATTTTTGTCAAGTGTCATATTTATTTGCTATCTAAAGCCATCATGACCAACTAAAATCAATTAAATTTCAAATTCATATCACTATTGTAATAGAAAAATGTAAAATTGCCAATATTTTGAAAAATATCAGTTTTTGGGATAGACATCCTTTCATAAACTTGCCCTTATTTTTGATGTAAAAAAATATATAAAATGGGAGGTTGCCATTTAAAAATTTTGATTTATGACACTTTTTTCAATTTGATTTTTTACCCTTTTTTTCAAATACCCTGTATTAATATTTACTAAAAAAATATATGTAGGCGGCTACAGTAGGTCTATATCTTCTAGGATATTCTAACAAATTAAATTATTAAAGCTTCCATATAATAAAAAATTGTTATTATTCTCTATTCTGAAAACGTCATTTTTGACATAAAATTTCAAATATTTCGAAAACGGCTGGCGATACGTATAACATATTGTAACGAAATTTATAAGTTTAGTGTTTTGTTTAAATAAATAAATATAAAGGTGAAATCTATTTTTGTAGTTCCTTTTCTGGCCAACGGAGGTCTATACCTAGTAGGTTTCAGAATAAATAAATATATATCTATTTTTAAAAAAAATGTAACTTGATATTGAAATTTCAGTAGCATATTATTTTCATTCATTTATTGTTTACAGTTCCTTAAGTTTAGTGGTTTTAATTAAAGATTCACTTTGCCTTTTATTAAGGACTTTCGTGATACTGATACTGTTGAATTATATAAGTTTTAGCTCAGGCGAAATAGAATTATTTTGTAATGTGTGACTTTTTTTTAGGGAACTGCAAAAATAAACAAATAGCATCAATTTAGTTTGTTTTAATTTGGCCTGCCGAACCCTACTTCGTTACAATATTATGCATGAAATATGTTTAGAATTACAAAGAGAATCCAACAAAGATATACTTTACATAGGGTCACATTTGAAATAAGGAAGTTGACACCCATTTCCGGTATAACCGGAAGTGCTAGATTCTTGAAAACATTTTAGCCGAATTGCTTTCGTCGACCTAAGTACTACACCAGACTTTCAGATTCTTCCACAGTGTAGTTTCTCCATAATCGATCGAATCTCTTCCACGATAGCGCCCAAACGCTTTAACCAATTGAGCTTAAATTTGGTATATGAGTTTGGGGGAGTCCTAGGATGAACCCATTCGTTTTTGGTTGAAATCGCTTAAGCCCTGTGATAGAGGTAGACACAACCGCTAAATTTTCAACTGATTTTAAAGCATTATTATCTGCTTTACAGCGGCAGCTATAGGTCACTTTTGATATTTGCCCCCACAATTCTCGAGAAATTTGCATTTAAAATTTCACCAGTTAGGTAGTTGGAACTTATAATCTTATAAGAATATATATGCTAATTGAGTACCCGCGGAAGATTATGGGTTCGAATCCCAGCTCAGCTTTTGTTTTTCTAATTTTTGAATAAAGTAGTTAGTTTGTTACGTTAGTTTATTGAAAATGATGAAAATAATACAATTATAATAATATTAATTATTACAATTCTAAGACACAAATAAAACAACGTCTACTCCACGAAACTATTTGTCTATTTGTTCGCAATCAGCTTGCAGCGCCAGAGATGTTTCGGAAAACTAAGTTTCCATCATCAGTGACTCAGTATACATAGTTACGCAGTCATGTTAAGTACAAGTCAAACATAGTATGGCATGGATTATTTAAACGTCTATTTCAAACAAATGGCGGTCATTTGTCGAAAGTTCTAGATTGCAAAATATTAGACACAATACCTAATAATGATATACAAAAAGAAACGCTATACAGAAAAATGACTGAATTTTTATAATACGAGTATTTTGACCACACAAATGTTCTGGGTTTCTCATTTTCAATAAGAATATGTTTTTTAATTTTAATTTTATAACATTTTATTTCAATAACTTCCACTAATTGTTTGTATATAGACGTTTAAATAATCCATGCCATACTGTGTTTGACTTGTGTACTCAACATGATTGCGTAACTATGTATACTGAGCCACTGATGATGGAAACTTAGTTTTCTGAAACATGTCTGGCGCTGCAAGCTGATTGCGAACAAATATGCAAATAGTTTGGTGGAGTAGACGTTGTTTTGTTTGTGTCTTACACATTCAACTCCTCTCTGAGATGGATTACTTCAAGAAATATTATTTCTGTTTCGTTACGCAGGTCATATACAGGGTGGTCCAACGAAAAGTTTGCACCTAGCTTTTCTCTTTTTTTTGTAGTCGAATGCGAAAATGCTCGGACACGTCGATTTTGCTTTTGAGGGGGACACATTTTAAACATATTTTTCGATCTGCGCCTTTAACCCCCTAGCGGGGGTGAGTAACAACCCTAAAATTTTAAATGGAAAGAGGGGTCTAATGACATATCATTTGAAAGGACACAAAATTGTCTTTCTAATGATACCCTATTTGTCGAATTTTACTAAAACAGTTAATACGAAAACGACTTTAAAGACATTAAGCCGATAATTTTGGTATTAATGAGAAATACAAATAAGTTTTAATTATTACGACTGAAAACAACTACAATCATTTCTAAATTATTTACTTTGAAGAAAAACGGGATTTCAAAAACACTATCTTATTTATCAGAACTAAATTCCTCACTAATCGTTTGCGTTTTTTGTTGAAATAAAAACTGCAGATACGTGTAGGAAAAGAATTTACACCGTTTATTTTAGTCTTTTCATTGATTCAGTTTGGTTGCTTCTCAAGTTATTTTACTTTTACCGTACAAAATGATTTATTCCATTCTAGAACGAGTTGAAATTGTTAAACTTTATTTTCAAAATAATAGTAGTGCTAGACTTACGGCTCGCTTATTTAATGAGAGACATCCCGATAAAAATGTGAATGATGTGTACGTTGGCAAGTTAGTTAAAAAGTTTGTAGATACCGGATCTGTCTGTAATGTAAAACACCAGCCGCAGAAACCGATCAGAAATGAAGCTGTGGAAGTCGCTGTTTTAGGGCATGTTGAAATGGATCATAGTCAAAGTACCCGTCAACTAGCTGAAGCCTCAGGTGTCTCCCGTTCGTCCATAATACGAATTTTAAAAGCGTACAAATTTCATCCGTACAAAATCAAATTAGTACAGGAACTAAATGAGGATGATCCTGATAGAAGGCTGCAATTTTGTGAAGCAATGAGCCAGCGTTTAATTGAAGATCCGCAATTATTATTTAACATTTGTTTTTCCGACGAATGCACATTTTATTTGAATGGAGCTGTAAATAGGCACAATTGCCGTTACTGGGATGACAGTAACCCACATTTATTCCGTGAGGTTCATACCCAGTATCCTCAAAAAATAAACGTCTGGTGTGGCATATTAGGAAATCATATTATAGGACCACTTTTTATTCCTGGAAATTTAACTGGTGAAGTGTACCTAAACATGCTAGAAGACACAATTGATCCTTTAATAACACAAATAATAGAAGATGACCAAAATCATACTGCTGATCGGCTTTATTTCCAGCAAGATGGAGCACCTCCGCACTATGTGGCTCCTGTAAGACAGTTCTTAGATGACCGGTTCCCTGGACGGTGGATTGGAAGGAGGGGCCCAATTGAATGGCCTGCCAGGTCACCGGATTTATCGCCTTTAGACTTTTTTCTTTGGGGGCACTTAAAAAATAAATGTTTTGCCACGAAGCCCGAGTCCATAGAAGATCTTCGCCAACGCATTACAGAAGAGTGCAGAAACATAACACCTGATATGCTACAAAATGTTAGAAATAGATTTGAACAAAATCTGTATTATTGTATGGAATCAAATGGGTCACATTTTCAACATTTGTTAATGTAACGTTTTAATAAATCAATTTAACAGCTTGTTTACTTTTTTTACAAAGCAATGTTAAAACTAACAAACATTGGAATGTACTAACGATTGCAGGTGTTTTCACTCGCAATAATTAAAACTTATTTGTATTTCTCATTAATACCAAAATTATCGGCTTAATGTCTTTAAAGTCGTTTTCGTATTAACTGTTTTAGTAAAATTCGACAAATAGGGTATCATTAGAAAGACAATTTTGTGTCCTTTCAAATGATATGTCATTAGACCCCTCTTTCCATTTAAAATTTTAGGGTTGTTACTCACCCCCGCTAGGGGGTTAAAGGCGCAGATCGAAAAATATGTTTAAAATGTGTCCCCCTCAAAAGCAAAATCGACGTGTCCGAGCATTTTCGCATTCGACTACAAAAAAAAGAGAAAAGCTAGGTGCAAACTTTTCGTTGGACCACCCTGTATTTTTGATTGGGTATATCTCCCTATATGATAACTTGTCGGGAAAGATTTGGGGTGACACAACCGATTTTTTTCATAATGATGTATATGTGTAGGTATTATTCACAGTAAAAGCGGAAACAATTCTTTATTTTTCATTTTACGACAAAAAGTATTGTTTTACAAAAAGTTCTGCTTGCTTACAATATGAAAATTTTCGATCAGAGGTACAGGGTGTTAATAAATTAGGAAAAACGGAAATAGCCCCAAGAGAGAAGTACTAATATATATTACTTTATTTTAAAGAAAGTAGTCCACTCTGGACTGGAGTAAATTATATTATATAATAGGCATAAAAGTCGATCCTCTACGAAATATTACATATTATCTAAATATTTCGTAGAGGATCGACTTTTGTGCCGTCAGTGGTCAACACTAATATCGATTCACTTTTCTTTATGAAATACCAGAAACCAATGAGTAAGTATACTTACTCATGTCAAGTATTTACTTATAAGTAAATACTTGACATTCGTATTTATATTGGTGAAGAATCATACACGATCATGCAAGATTGCAAGCACATACACCACAAGTCGTATTAATTTGCACGTCTGAACAAGCGTTGTGAACGGAACGGCGGCCGCTGCGGCAACGACAAGTCTCGACGCGTTGTACTGAAAATGGAATTTGCAAGTTTTTACAACAGTCGCTGAGCTTCTTAAAATATTATCTGCCTATATTAATAGGAGAAGTCAAGCCAATATTTTAGTTCTTCATTGTCGAAACCAAATTAATTTTCATTCACCCCCGCTCACGTCAAATACTAATCTTTTATAATTTTTTATACATTTCGCACAATTATTGTTTGGCTTCGTGGCATATATCAAAATGTTTTAAATTTTCCACGGTATATTTATCATAGCCATAAATTCATATCATGACAGTGTATAATTAATGAAATATCTGGTAAAAAGAGTTTAATAAACATGTCAGGTAACAATATGTTCAGACCGGCTACAATTTCAATAATAAGAAAAACAAGTTCCTTCGCTCAGTTTTGAACGCAATCTTACGATTACGAAGAATAAATGTTAACATATAGGCCAACAGATATGCCATGATTGGTTTTTTACAATTATCATTAAATGCAGACGCCCGGAACGTAGATGGTGAGAACGGTAAAAAATCAATATTCGAATGCCAAATGTCTCAACAGAAGATCTAATTCTTTTAACAAATTATCGTTCATTGTTGAAAAATATAAGGCGTAATATCGTTTTCACCTTCTAAGGGTGTCTTCCATAAGTGTATAATTCTTCAATTACTAATAATAAAAATAAACTTAAACCCCAGCACTTGGTCATTGTGACAATAAATATTATTTTTATGGTCAGGTTGAACACAATTTTTCAAATTATCATTGCATTGATTTATACTATAATATAATAATGTGTTCCATTTGAACATTTAATATTCTATCTAGTTCGATAACTTTTTAGCTCTCCATATCATATATGTAATATATATATGAAGACTATTAGTTTCATGAAAATTTTTTTGTTTTTTAATTTCACCGGAAATACTTGTTTTTGGTCATTTTATAAATAAATAAGTAGTTTTAAAAAAATGTCTGTCTTTCTGTCTGTATCCACGAAAACGCAAAAACCACTAAACAAATTTTAACCAAATTTGGTACAAAAATACTGTTGGACATGGCAAGGAGCTGATTAGACTTTGGGAAACATTGAGCGTAGGCAAGGGATTTAAAAGAGGGTTCAAAAATTAAAAAAATTCATAGTTCTCAAACTTATTCGAAATACTGCATAATTTTTCACGCATTTACTTGAATATAACCTAAAATATTGAACATAAATTATTAGACCACATTGGCGTTCGAAAATAGTGTAAAATGGGGTAAAAAAGATTTTAAAAAACCTATTTCTTAAACATAGCAGAAATATTAACTAGTTATTTACAGCTTTGATAGAATATAACCTATAAAATGTGTCATAAATAACTTACTTTCATAGGCGTTCGTAAATAGTGGAAAAGGGGTCAAAACTTAAAAAATATATATTTTCTAAACTTATTTGAAATATGGAATAATTTTTCATAGTAGTGATAGAATATAACCTAAAAAATGTTACATAAAAGAATTGGTTCACACAGGCGTTCCAAAATAGTCTAAAAAAGGGTCAAAAACGAAAAAAAAATGTTTCCCAAATATACCAGAAAAATTGGCTAATTATATATAGCTTTGATATAAGATAACCTAAAAATGCAGCATAAAATTTTTATTTACATAGGCGTTCGTAAATAGAAAAAGGGGTAAAATAAAAAAAAATTAAATTTAAAATTTTTTATATTTAACTAGTTGAATTGGTATTAAAAATACACGACAAAAATTAATGTACCATAGGCGTCCGTGAAAGTTCTATAAAAGGGTCAGAAAAAATTTGTACCCGTGATAACTCAAAAACCACATAACGGATTTTAACCACATTTGGTACGAAAATACTATATAGGATATTTATAGGTGGTGATTAACATTGAGCGTAGGCAAGGGGTTTAAAAGAGGATTCAAAAAATCATAGTACTTAAACTTATCCGAAATATTGAATAATTTTTCCTGAAGTAATCCATATTAGAGAGGAGTTGAATGTGTAAGACACAAATAAAACAGCGTCTACTCCACCAAACTATTTGTATATTTGTTCGCAATCAGCTTGCAGCGCCAGACGTGTTTCGGAAAACTAAGTTTCCATCATCAGTGGCTCAGTATACATAGTTACGCAGTCATGTTAAGTACAAGTCAAACAGAGTATGGCATGGATTATTTAAACGTCTATATACAAACAATTAGTGGAAGTTATTGAAATAAAATGTTATAAAATTAAAACATATTCTTATTGAAAATGAGAAACCCAGAACATTTGTGTGGTCAAAATATTCTAAAAATTTAGTCATTTTTTATATAGCGTTTCTTTTTGTAAGTATATCATTATTCTGTCTAATTTTTTTTTTTTGAAATTTATAATTTTTTGTGCGTTTAATTAAACATAACCTAAAATATTTAACATAAACAATTAGACTACATTGACATTCGAAAAAAGTGTTAAATGAAGTAAAAATATTGACTAGTTATTTATAGCTTTGATAGAATATAACCTAAAAAATGTGTTATAAATAACTTGTTTTTTCAAAATAAAAACATATATACTTCCTAAATTTATTGGAAATATGGAATAATTTTCATAGTTGTGATAGAATATAACCTAAAAAATGTTACATAAATGAACTGGTTTACACAGGCGTTCGAAAAAGGGTCAAAAACGAAAAAAAAATGTTTTTCCAAATATACTAGAAAAATTGGCTACTTATATATAGCTTTGATATAAGATAACATAGTAGAAAAGTCTACTATTTAGAAAAGGGGGCAAAATAAATTTTATGATAAAACTAAAAAAAATCAATTATTTTGCGTACAAGAACTTGGCCTAGAAGACCTGAAATATAAAATATGTACGTATAAATAGTGCCTCCAAAGAGAGGAAAAATGAACAAAACCCGGAACTTAAAAAAATAGCTGATGTCTGGAACAAAACAAAAATTTATTAAATTTAGATAAATGACAAAAAGGTCATAAACATACTTTTACACTTAAATATGGAGAGCTATTCGTGCCTCGAAGGCAACAGTTTATTGGCTTTTGATTCTGAGGGGTTGGTGAACCGTTTCGATTGTCTCACTGAGGAAGTATTTCTCCAGGAGAACTTTAATTGTTCCTTTTCCCATTTTCGCATCAAATGGCATTTTACAGTGCTCAGAATATGAATAGTAGCAGGAATTATCTATTAGCTTTTTCTGCTCTTGAAATATACATTATGTTTCAGCCAATTTTCTAAAGACGCCAAGCCCACTATTTGCTTTCAATTAGAAGCGTCAAAGTTATTGCTACTTTAAATTATAGGGACATAAATTCTTGTTTTTAAAAATTATTGTTTTTTTAAATAGATAAATATTCAAATTTATTTACTAATAAACCGCAACAAATTATCTTTACTCTCTTATTTAATAGCTGTTTAAAAGCAATTTTAGAGAAGTAGCTCTAAATAAAATTATTATTGCGTACACGTATATGCATGACTCATAGTTCAGTGTTATACTAACAATAACAAATAGTTGACCTTGAATGTTTAGTTAATAATAAATGTAATGACAAAAAGTATAATCTTATGAATAATTTTAATTTGCCATTTGTATGTAAAATACATGGTTGTGGTTTTATTAAATAGATACAATCGACAAACAGTGTACTGAAAGTTTGTGGTAAATTGGGCAACAATTGGTGTGCAGAACGAGATATTCCACTTCCTAAATGTTGTTAGTTGATAACATTTAACTTAGCCTTTTTATGAAAGATTTAAAGAATTATTACAAGGTGTTGTCATTAAACAACGAGATTTGTTACACGGTGATAAAAATGAGAGGGCAATTAATATGGTCTTGAAATATTTGAGGAATTATTGGTAGTATAGACCAGGGTCGATAATTTTAAAAATGGTAAAAAGTGAAAAAAAATTATATTAGGATGATACCTATTGGAAAAGGTAGAAAATATAACAAAAATGAAAGGAAAAATAAATTACGGGCGATCTGAGGTCGGGAGGGAGTGAGTTTTTAAGGGAAAATAACGGTTAATCTCGATTTCCGGTAATACTCCAAGCCCTATGAAAAAAAGTTAAATGGCGAAGTTGTAGGTAATGAAAAGCTCTACAACTTTTGTATCGACACTTTTTTCACATAACCTCAAAATTTATGTGAAAAATTCGAATAACCGAGTTTTTGGTTTTTTATTTTTATTTAGTTTTTCACGAAATTTGGTGAAAACTTACCTTTGTATGTCCCAAATATACAGTAATTTTTTTTATTTAAAATATTAATTTTTTCACCTTATTTTGACTTAATATCGAAAAAGCACCCTAATTTTTAATTGAAAATTCTCACGTCAAAATATCTGCTTTTTTAAAAAAGTTGGTGTGTTTTTTGTTCGTTGAAATCTCTACTTTCTGATGGTATAACAAAAATATACACTACTATGGTAAATGTTCTCAGAAAATGCAAATAATGATCTAATAGTTTCAAATATGAACCCTTAAAAAATATTGTTGCATTTCTCCATTGTTTTTCTGGTTACGATACAACATCTGGATTTGCCGGAAAAGGAAAGAAAAGTATCGTCAACTCTTTATTAGCCGATAAAAATGTGTCAAATTTGGCCAATTCTTTTTTATAAAAAAGATGCGAACAAAGAAAAAATGGATTACAATTAATCAAATCTATTAATAAATGGAAAAATGATATAACACTAAACCAATTAAGATTTCAAAAATATCAATTGGCAATAATTAAATCTTCTTTCATATTGGCCAATCTCCCACCCACAGAAGATGCAGCAGAACAACATTGTTACAGGGCATACTATCAGCTTCAGACTTGGCTGGGTAACGAACTGACAGCAACAGATTGGGACTGGAAGCAACCTCAACGCGCCGAAAATATGGTTTAAAATGCACAAATTTATGCTCAAATTGTCATGGTTCTGAAACATGCTCCACTGAGGAAGAAAAAACGTACGAGGAAGTTGATGATTCAGATGAAATTGTGAATGAAGAACCAATGCAGACTGGAAATAATCTTGGAGACGAAGACGGTAATGGTCTTGAAGATTTCAGAGATCCACTAGAATCGGGAAGGTTTGTCGAATCTAACGATGATGAAATGCCATCAGAGACAACAACTAATGGAGAAGTAATAAGAGAAAAAAAATTTCGGATTAGAGTTTTTTTCATTATTTGCATTTTCTGAGAACATTTACCATAGCAGTGTATATTTTTTATACCATCAGAAAGTAGAGATTTCAACGAAGAAAAAACACACCAACTTTTTTAAAAAAGCAGATATTTTGACGTGAGAATTTTCGATTGAAAATTAGGGTGCTTTTTCGATATTAAGTCAAAATAAGGTGAAAAAATGAATCATTTAAAACAAAAAAAATACTGTATGTTTGTTACATCAAAAGGTAAGTTTTCACAAGAAGATTAAAATAAAAAACCAAAAACTCGGTTATTTCGATTTTTCACATAAATTTTGAGGTTATGTGAAAAAAGTGTCCATACAAAAGTTATAGACCTTTTTATTACCTACAACTTTGCTATTTAACTTTTTTTCATAGGACTTGCAGTTTTACCGGAAATCGAGATTAACCGTTTCTTACCCTTAAAAATTCACCCCCTTCCCGACCTCAGATCGCCCGTAATTTATTTTTCCTTTCATTTTTGTTATATTCTCTACCTTTTCCAATGGGTTTCATCCTACCATAATTTTGTTTGGTCTCAAAAATTATCGACCCTGGTCTAGTATTAAAATGTACAATTTTTCCGTTTAATTATAGAACTAAATAGAACAAAAAATCTATATGTTTATTTGAGACTTTCTACATTTATATAAGTAGGAAAGAGCTTCTTTTTAAAAATAGTTTCAAGATGGCGGCACTTCCGTTTATACCGGAAGTGGATATGAACTTAGGCCAAAAACAGGTTTTCCGACAAAAATCGTTATTTCATAGCCTTAACAGATAGTATATTGAAATTTTGAAGGTACTCTTAGGAAAGTCATTTCTCTTCACAAGTTGAACCATAACAGTTCAGGGTAGTCGCAAATTATTGTAGTATTATCTCCTATTAAAAATAATAATTAAGACCGATAGGAATAAAGGTACGAAGATTTTTTCTTACATATAGAAATGGTCGGTGTACAGTACAGCCTGTTGGGAAAAACACGACTGGAATGTACCTTCAATAATAGCGCCGTATCTTAAATTAGATCATCCAAAGGCTTACATTGGCCACTGTCTGCGGCGTACTTCATCTACCCTTCTTGTTAGAGCAGGTGCTGCAAAAAATAAAGTAGCTCGTATGATTGCGAGTTCTGTAACAACATCCCAAAATTCAGTTGAAGAGGTAAAAGAAAATTCTTTTATCGCAGCAAATCAACATAATAAGCAAATGATGGCAGAAAAAGCGACACTAGAAATTTGGACCATGTATTCCAAATCCAGTTTGTGCAGGGCAACACTTTTGTGTACTTGAGTATTGTTGTGCAGAAGCAAGACACCTTTCGTTAAATTTCCTCTTTTTTTCTGATCAATTTCTCGCTGACCTTAAACTTAGCACTCTCGACACCCATCTGGCACTGGCCTTTGTTATAGCAAGATGATCCGCAGAACTTTTAAAATCGCTGTAGCGAATATTTCAACCATTTCTGTGACTTATTTCTTCTTCATCTAAGCATTTTCCCGGAGTGGCGGAGTGGTAATTTCAAAAGGCTGTCGTGCTCGAGGGTTGCCTAGGAATGATTCCCTACAATGCTTAAGAAGACCATGCTACGTGTAAACCGTTGTTTTTCCTGACCAAGATATCCTGTAAATCGATGACATATTTTAGATAATGGATTGAACAGACCTTCCTTGAACGAAATTTATATCGGCGCGGTGTTCGATGTTGTACTTTTTTTGCCGATTTTTTTCTTGGGTTTAAGTTTTTTCTCTTATTCGCTTTAACACCTGCCATCATTTTTAATGATTCATAGATTATTTTATTATTATTGATTTCTGTATTTTTCATATTCATTCGTTTTTGGAAAACAATCATCAACTTTTTTGAATACGGCCCTGGATTTTTAATTGTTAAATTTAAAGCCATTTTAATTTCAAAAATAGGTCGTATATCACACGTAATGGTTTAAACAAGTTTTTAGCTGTTATTTAAAATTATTCAAGAAAAATCGCTATAGCTTGGCACTTATTTTCCGTTAAACATTCACCTGAGAAATGTGTTTTTTTAATAACTTCAAAAAAGCACAAAAGTTTCTAATAAATTTAAAAAACCGTGTACAGAATAAAATGTTGTCCTGAGAGAGAAATAAATTGGCAAATAATAACAAATAATTGTGAGTAATGACGAAATAATGTTTTTGCAAAACCTACTACTCTGCATTCAGTCAGCCAAATTATGGCGATTCTTGAATAAGGTGAAAAACAGCTAAAAATACTGAAATATTGGTGAAACCATTAAGTGTGCTATACCACCTATTTTAAATTTAAAAATGAAAAATCCAGGGCCGTTTTTAAAAAAACGAAGTTGATGATCGTTTTTCAAAAACGAAACGTTGTAGTGAAAATTTCTGAACGCTATCATTTTGTCCTCAAAAAGTATCAATGAGGAAGTGCTTTTCATTTTTTTATATCTGTAAAACCAATGTCAGAAATAAATAAAAACTAAAATCGCAAAAAATCGTTTTTTCGCAAATACTCGAAAATGGCTAAAGTTAGTTTACTTTTGAAAACACCGATGAAAAGGTGTATAAATTGTACAACTTTTCTCTATTTAACAAAACATATGGGACAAGCAATTTCGTATATTTTTAGTCACAATCGTATCAAAGAATAACGTACACATTTGTAAATTCTATAGAAAAAGTATTAATCTTTAAAAATATCTCACTTCACACAGACGTTCCTTTTATATAGTACTCTGTGACACCTAAACCTAACCTTGCCAGAGTTGTCACCTACGTATGACAACCATATTATAGAAAGCCATTTTGAGGCCAATGAAACCTGACAAACCAAAGAATTTCAAAATAGAGAAATATGGTAGTCCTAAAAAATAACGTCCGGCACTATAAAGGTTAAGGTTGTATTATCATCTGAGGCGTCACTAGAGGTGGGTAGCAATTTTGAGGCTAGCTGATTAAAAATACCTATCTAATATATTTATAGTAGGTATTTAGTATAAAATTTTATAAGTTTTTGATTTTGACATGTAGCTTTAGTATTTAAATTAAGTATTTATCAGATTATATCAACATTAATTAATAAGCAGCATGTACAGGGTGATACAAAAAAAAAAAACATTAATTAGCCCACATTTAACAAATTTTCCGAATAACTTTTAAATGTTTCGAAATTTTTAGCATACACCTTAAATTTATATACCGGGTGAGTTAAAAATGTATTTCTTTATTTTGTTAAGGAAAGGACAAAAAAGTAATATTTTGAATAATTTTTTGATTTCTTTAGATTTCAATTCAAGATTTTTTAGAAAGTAAACTATAAGCTCTTAAAGGTTATCTACGGGGTAACTCAAAACATTTCTCACTCATTTATTAATGCCCTTAATAAATTTATCGATGTAGGAAGTAAAAAATTGATTTCTTTGATATTTTTTAGAGTTTCACTATATACAGAGGGGTTTTTAATTTTTGTTGTTATACAATTTATATACAAGGGAACTCAAAAACGTTTTAATTTATTTTTGAAGATTTTTGGGCACAGCAAAACCTAATTAATAGTAAAACTTTTGAGTTTTCTTAGTTTGTTAGAATGGTCTCATAAAATGTATTTATATACAGGGTGTCTGAAATGTAATTCTATTTATTTGATTAGTTTTTCAACCCATATTTTCGGTTATTTTTTATATAACCCTCAATGACTTTTGTCATAGATAAGACTACCACAAAACAACTGGAAAATCCCTCAAGGGATTTCTTGTCTTTATTATAAAATAAAGAGTTATGATTGTTAGTAAAATATAGATGTCAGTTGAAATAAAATAAATAATAAAGAAGTTGTCAGAACCACTGCTCAAGTCACTATATTTACAGTTTCGTTTCGTGACAAATATTTCCAAGTTTCATGGAGATCCACCGTATAGTTTACCAGCAATTGGAATTTGAAAATTTACAAGTATATGGGTATTTTTTCAATTTTCTCAAAACATAAGCCTTGGGAGTCGCTCCCACCTAGATCATTCGATGCTTTATAGTTTCATGACAAAGAAGTAGTCCATTTTCTGTGGAGTCTCAATATAATGAGGGGGAATAACACTAGAGACAGTAGGAGACGACAGTAGTATTACTCCACCTCATTAAATATTTCCAAGTTTCATGAAGATCCACCGTATAGTTTACCAGCAATTGAAATTTGAAAATTTACAAGTATATGGGTATTTTCGCAATTTTCTCAAAAAGTAAGTCTTGGGAGTCGCACCTACCTAGATCACTCGATGCAGTATTGTTTTATAACAAATATTGTTAACTTTCATGGAGATCCAACGTCTGGTTTGCCAGCAAATGGATTTTGAAAATTTACAAGTATATGGCCTTTTCTCAAAAACTTAGCCTTGGGAAGCCGGGCCGGGTAGCCAAGACGGCATCATATAGTGACGACCGTCGAAGTGCAGCTCTGTGGAGCGCGGCTACACGTTGGATGGGGACCGTCTGGGGGGTTTATTAAACACGGGCCTGGCGGAGGCGCATCTAGGTTGTAGAATGAATGTCGCGTGGTGCGTGATCGTTTAGGGGGTTCAATATAGACGGTGCCTGACGGTGGCCCATCTAGGCGAAGAATGAATGTTGCGTGGTAGTAGAATGATAGTGAGTGCAGTATGGTCCTGAAAAGGCACAATAACCCTGGAAGGCTGAAGTACGCCATTCGTACACGCCGGGGGCTTAAGTGCGTAACGAGGTGTGCGAGTAGAGGACCAGAAGGATGTAAAAAAAATCGCTGAAGTATAGTATAGTGACAAACATTTCCAAGTTTCATGGTGATCCACCGTATAGTTGGCCAGCAAATGGAATGTGAAAATTTACAAGTATATGGGTATTTCTCAAAAAAAGTTTTAAGAGTCGCTCCCACCTAGAATATTAGATGCAGCGTAGCTTCAGGAAATACATTTTCAAGTTTCATGAAGATCTACCATTCGATTTGCTACCAGTTCAATTTTGATTTTGTTAGAAATCTCCCCTATATAATTTTTTTAATATGGTATATTTATAGTTTTCCTAAGAAAAGTTGTTCATTTATTTGTAAATAAAATGTTTGTATTCATTTAATATATAAAGACGTTGACCTTGAAAATTCTCAGCGCGCCACTGGTCGTTTATCTGTATTCGGAAATTTTGGCTGCTGGCTTTGGCTGTAAATTTCACACCGGTAATTATATACAGGAATTTAATGACATTTTTCTATAATTTTATATACAAAGATTTTATTTTATTTATTTCTATTTATATCTATTTAGATTTTGGTGCCTTTTACAAATCAAATACAATTTACAGAAATTTATATATTTTTAAGGTTCATCATCCATGATTATTTTTAAGGTTCAACTATGTCCTCGAGGACTGCAAGTTGTAAAGAAATAAAACCTAACTCTCAAACTTGTGTTATTTTTATATTTAAATCCCTATTCTGCCCCAAAAAAATATTTTCCTAATATCATCAAAAGCGGAATAGGAATTTTTATTGCCGCCGGCCGGCAGGAAATTGCGCTTTTATTGTCGATGACACTAAAAACGTTTATTACTATGCAAGGTTTAGGTAACAATGTAAATGAAATGTAATTAATATTAACAATGATAAATAATATTATTTATCTCTCAATCTAATGTAGAAATTATTTTAAAAAATCACTAGAAAATCTTCAATCGATATTAATATATACAATCAGCATCAATAATATATAATATAATTAGGTTAACTTTCTTTTCCATATAACACAATTAACAATTACATAACAATATATTTAATTCATAGATATACATAAAGAAGTATTTGTAATTTAGTTAAAATTGGTGAAAATTATTTTATCTGTTAAATAATATTGGATGCCGTAGAATTTTGAAATGCTCTTAATCCATACAGGTCAGTGGCGGAGCGTGATATTTTGGTATCGCGGCTCTGCAAACGAATTTTGTCAGACCTCTGAAAATTTTTCTACGAGAGTTCGTCTTTATAAACATTTATTTCTATTTCTTTATTAACGGACAATGATGTCCAATTTCAATTTGATAACAACTACTAAAAACAATACACTACAACAACAAATTTAAATATAATTACCACCTCTTAAATTGGATAACTACAATTAAAAAAGTAAAGAAAAACAGAAAACATATATTAATAGAAGAAAGTTAAACAAAATTAAACAAATAAATTTCCTATTCTTAACCTAATATCACACTAAAAATTAAAGAACAGAACTCAAAGGGAAGCGCACCACAAATCTATCTCACGTCATTGGAACCAATTACCCTGTTCAGCTCGCCGAATCTCCGAAAAAATCAAGCCGCTGGCAGAATCGATTAGCTAGAGCCGGAACTCTAGTTATAAAGGAGCTTGAGGCGTAATTTGTCCTACGAAAAGGCTCGTGAATGTGTCCACGGATAGAGTTTGGAAGAGCAAAAACTTTTTTATTTGTAGATTTAGAAGAAAAAGTCATTCTTTATAAAAACGTCTGCTTGTGTCAAAACTACAATTTCGAGTACGAAATTTACGATTACTATACAGGGTATATCAAAAATAACATTTTTAATGATTTTGATTTCCTTGTTTTTTTTAAATATTATTATTTTAATAGTAGCTATGAAATTAACCACTTTAAGAAAAAAGTTTATTAGTGTTTTTTGCACAATTGGTGTAATAAATCACGGTTTTGAAAATATTTTCATAAAATTTAAAAAAAAACAAAAAAATCATTAAAAATGATATTTTTGATATACCCTGTATAGTAATCGTAAATTTGGCATTTGAAATTGTAGTTTCGACACAAGCAAACGTTTTTATAAATAATGAGTTTCTTCTAAATCGACAAATAAAAAAGTTTTTCCTCTTCCAAACTCTATCCGTCGAGACATTGTATAGTGCCTCCAAAGAGAAGAAAAAGGAACAAAACCCGATACTTAAAAAAAATACTGTCTAAAACAAAAAAAATATTGAAATGGGCTTGTTTAACAAAACTTAGTATATACCACATTATTTCCGAGAGTTTGTCTGTCAACCACTATACTTTCACCAGACGACCGTTTCGTCGATCCACGACTCATCAGTGGTGATCGGTCAGTAGTTGACAGCCAAACTCTCGGAAATAATATGGTATATCTATAAATTTTAGATAAATGACAAAAAGGTCATAAAATTATTACTTTTACACTTAAATATGGAGAGCTATTCGTGCCTCGAGGGCAACAGTTTATTTATTATATGGAAGCTCTAATAATCTAATTTGTTAGAATATCCTAGGAGATATAGACCTACTTTAGGCGCCTACGTATATTTTTTTAGTAAATATTAAAAGTAAAAAATCAAATTGAAAAAGTGTCAAAATTCAAAATTTTTAAATGGCAACCACCCATTTTATATTTAGTTTAGTGTCATTGCAATGGTTTTTATTATCCAAGCCTACTTTGAAAAATTCTACATTTGCAAATCAAAATCTAATAATTGCAAATATCTTGAAAATAGTTGCTCGGAGCGACATTCACAATGTATACCTTTTTTTACGTAACAATGATGAGAGAAGTGATATTTTTAATAAAAACGTAAATACACTGAGGCAAAAAAGTTACATTTGTTTTTATGTAATTAAAGTGCTGCAGAGAGCGCCCTCTACAATTCACATCAAAATTATCAACAAATTCAAATGCCTCGCCCCCAAACCATTATTATCAACATTTGGGCTAAGGGAATTTTGGCCAAATCTCAATATTTTTACCCAAGGACTCTGCACTTTTACTGTGTACCATTAATTATGGGACACCCTGTATATGTCAATATTTTATTTTTTCGCGGACAACCCAGACTACATGTAACAACTGGCGGCATCTTTTAAGTAACTTGTAAAGCATACCAATTCCCCGCAATACCTGTACTGTATTATAATACGAGTATTTATGTATTTTATTATACACTGGTATGTGTGTGTTAGTTCATAAATTCAATAGATCTCCACTAGAGGCCACCACAATATTTCAATTAACTTAAACCATTAATAGGTACTTTAGAGGATATATCGTAATACTCGAAATTTATTATTTACCCACATAAAAAAAATTAACTTAATGAAAACATTTAAAAAATCGATGTACAGTTTAACCAAAGTTAATTTAAAATATATAAATTTATCGGTTCTACCGGGGCTATCCGTTCCCAGGCCTCTTTACATTATAAAAGGGCATCGAATGCAGCGTTTTTTGATACATTTCTCCCTCGTCATGCCTGCCAAAGGATACCGACAGTAATAAAAATATCTACAGTGACTGGAAAAAGTATTGGGTTAATAATTAATCGAAAAAAAAAGAGCTTGCAAATAAATATATGAATGAAACAAATAATTTTTGGCAACGTGTTATTTTCTCAGATTAATCTAAATATAATCGGATGGTATGGCGAAGACTTAATGTTGAATTTTGGGCCAGTTTTATAGGTTACGGTAAAACTATAGTTTAACCACCAGCTTTTATCTTTAGTTTAACTCATAGTTATTCAAAATGTTAGTTTTATAGATTACGGTTACTTGCAAAATCTAGCTAACTTCACTTTATATGAAATTATCTTGTTAAGCAGCACACCGTTCTATATCAATACGTATTTATTCAAATATCAGAGCAGACATGGATGATTCATGATAAAAAATCTATTTCTTGGTAAAAATATAAATTGGTTAGTAAAAGTAAAACTTATTGGACTGTATTATTTTCTAGAACTGGGCCCAGTATTTCTAGCAAAATATCAAGAGACACTTTTGAAATTATAAATCGCGCTAAAAATTATTCATATCATATATTCGTTCCTTAAAAGTTCGAAGTTTTCTTGGGACTTTAATAGCATCAATGATGTTTTCGTAATCCTTATCATCAGACAATAATCTCTAAATATTTCTTCTAATACATCATCCATATTACACAAGCAAATAGTACTAGGTAGGTACTTATTTTATATGTAATTTTATTTTTAATATTTATAACCCTTTCACAAATATTTTTACGTACCTACCTATTGCTTTACTAACAATTCGTACTGTTAAAAATTACACAATTGGTATATTTAAACTATAGTTTACAGTTTAACGGGTACTTCAAGCATCAGTTGATAGTTAAACTACAGAATTCTGAAGATTGGTGGTTAAATGCAGCTATAAAACGAACAAAAAAGAAAAACTTAAGTTTAACTGCCACATTTGGTTTAAACTATACCTATAAAACTGGCCCTTAAACAAGAAAATTTTTGTCCGACAGTAAAACACGGTGGCAGAATATTGTAATTATAATTTGTTCAATAGTTTTTCGTAGATTAATAAAATGAAAGAAGATCTATCAAATTAGATAATTTTTAATAAAACCTCAAGTGGATGAAACTTTTTGCAGTCACTGGATCAGACACGGCCAGTATACGACACGAGCGGAACACGTTGGGAGTTTAAGCATCAAGATTTATATGTAGGTACAAAGCCAGCGTATTCTTTTAAATATTATTTATCATCAGTTAAGGTCTGAAAATAATGTGACGAATACACATATTATAAAATTTTTACGTTCTATTAGAAAATGTCTGTGACTAAGTGAGTAAAATTTGTTGTTAGTTTATAATATCAGAAGCATATTATTATAAACGTATCTACTTATATGCATAACAAGTATTAAAAATAGTATTAATTATTATAAAGGTATATTCCTTGCTGTTCGATCACGGACTAGGTACGTGTGCATCTATGTTTAAACTTCTAAAACCAAAAACAGTCTTTTTCAGCGTAGGTTTTTATGTTGCCGTGTTGGAGCGGCAAAGAAAAATAAAGTATACTTGTATACAAATGAACATACAATTGTTAATACATAAAGGATTTTTCAAATATCGTAGGACAAGTATTGTTATGAAAAGATCAAAGGGTGCGCCTATGGACGGCTACGGTCGGTATTGACATTACCAAGGGATATCGATTTGTAATTTTTCATATCATTTTAAACTAAAATTAGAAAGACTATACCTATGCGTAGAGTTACCATTTTTGTTTACTTTTTTATAATTGAAATCCAGAAATCGATCGGCCCAAAGCTAAGGTTTTTCATAGAATTTTTTTTTTATTGATTAAATTACAAGTTAATACTGTGTAGCTTTTAATTAGTATTCCAGACAACAAAACTAAAAAGCCGTGGTCGTTTGTGAGAGCAATAATGAGACATACATGGAACTTGATACGAAATATTCTGCATTAGGGACAAAAAATTACGAAAATTCTCATTTTTTCTTTAAATACCAAAACGGAAATTAGTTTGGTAAAATGCATCAAATTGTTGCCAAATATTAAATTCAGCAAATCCTGGAGAATATACAGGGCATTGTTTTCGCCGAGAATTTTGGTTGACTCTGTAGTTTAAAGAGGCATGGGGGATGGAAGTCAAGAACAACTGTTGCTGAGGGATACATTGAAGAATCTCTTAGTAATAAAATTGAAGGGGCTAATATGATTTTTAGTACGAAAAAGCGAAAAATCTGTTATTAATACAAGTAGTAAGTAATGTTGCCCATTTCTCAGGGAAAGAAGTTCAGCCGTTGATCAATAAATAATTGTAATAATTGCAATATAACAATAAATATATAATATATAAAAAATAAATGTATTTATGTGCATTATTTTGTCTATATTATGGTATATTAGAGGGTTTGAAATAAATAAATAAATAAATCGTTTATTGGTGCTTTCAAACCAACATGGTTTTACACAAGTCAAACAAACAAGAAAAAACATATACTTAGTAAATAAACTACAATACAATAAATACAGTAGACGACGTAACGACAAAAATTTGTGACATACAGAACAAACATTACACATTAAAATATATTTGTACAGTTTAAAAATTCATGAACACTATAAGATGAAGAATAAGATGACGGCGGGTCCCGATCTGGTACCTCCTTTTCTTGTCAGAGATTGTATTGGAGCTTTTGTGGAACCTTTGGAACTCATTTTTAACTTAATTTTGAAGACACAAAAATACTCTGATGTATGGAAGCGGGCGAGGGTTGTTCCTGTTTTTAAATCAGGAGATAAGTGTGAGATAACCAATTATCGCTCCGTGTCTATTCTGTCGAATTTCTCAAAGATATTTGAAACAATTTTATATGCGCGTATTTAGAATGATCTGTGTAACGATATCTCTGTGTTTCAACATGGATTTATGAATCATAGATCTACAATTACCAATCTTACACACATTACACAAGAGATATCGGAAACCTTGGATTGTGGTGGCCAAATGGATGTGGTATACACGGATTTCGAAACTATTCAGGCAGGAAAGCTTTTGTTTGCTGATGATCTTAAAATTTTTAAACCTATTACAACTAGGTTGGATTGCTTGGCGTTGCAGAGCGATCTTAATAACTTGTGCGACTGGTGTGACATAAACAAACTATCGCTAAATATAGCAAAGTGTAAATGCGTCACTTACTCTCGGAAGAAGAAATTCATTGTTGTTATACACTGAACGGCATTTGTTTGTCCCGATCAGACTTGGTTACTGACCGCGGAGTGATGTTCGATTCGAGACTCACATTTAATGAGCACATTAAAGTCAGAATTCAGGAAGCAAGTCGTATGTATGGCTTCTTAGTGCGAAGTTGTAAGGGATTTGTGAGTCTCGATGCTCTTATTGCCCTTTATTTTGTCAATGTTCGCTCTAAATTAGAGTATGGATCTATCATTTGGTCCCCATTTTATCATAAGCAGTCATTAGAAAAAATACAACGTAGATTTTTGAAATATTTGGTCTGGAAGCAGGATGGCGCTTATCCAACTCGAGGATACGATCAGTGACTTCTTTTAGCTCGATTTTCAATGCAGAGTCTTGAACTTCGTCGTGTTTTGTCATCTTTAATGTTTTTGTGTAATGTTCTCCATAACAAGGTGGATTGTTCTTATATTCTTTCAAAACTAAACTTTAATATTCCCAGAATTTCCACTAGACACGATTGTTTGTTTAGATGTGAGCGTGCTAGGACTAATGTTCTCTTGAGATCCCCACTCTATGTAATCTGTTAAATTTAATGAATTAGGTCACTGTTTTGATATATTTTTTGATAGTGTTAGTAAATTAGAACGTGTTGTTCATGCTGTTTTGGAATTTTGATGTTCTTTTTTTTTTAAAATAAATCTAGAATTTAAGATATGAATGTAATAAAGTTTTTGTATCTAGGAATTGTCCTGTAAAGGGATTTTGTAAATCTGTTGGGCAATAAAGCTATTATTATTATTATTATAAGAGGCGTCGTTCAATAGAAAGTCCTTAACCCTGTTTGAAAAACTTGATGTTGATAATGTTCTTAATTCATTCGGCATTTTGTTATAGAACACAGGGAAAAACAGTACGGGAATAATTTTGCTTGTTGGGAAAGTGTTTCCCGTACTGTTATTTTTGTCGTGGTCCACTAACAACTTAAAAAAGGTTTTTTCTAGAATGTCAATATTTTCAGAAAATAGTATATTGTATTCCTAGGCGGTAAAGTGTCATTTTTTCAGGCTGAAAGAAGAAATGTACGGGCGAGCTTTAGCGAGCCCGGACACTTCTTGAAGCCTGAAAAAATCACTTTACCGCCATGGTTTACATATTATTTTTCTGCCGGCACCGTACAATTGTAGGTAATAAAAAAAAAAACATTAAACGTACTAAATAATAATAATAGAATTTAATTGCACCAATTGCATGATGTCCTACATTTTGGGCTGAACATTTTCCAGCACTGTATTTCACAAATAATCGTCGAGAATTCATATTTTTGGGACGTAGACTAAAATACTTTTTGCATATTGATACGTCAGTAGTATTTTCTTTTTGTTCTGTGTTGCATACAGTAAAAGTTCGCCGCTTATGAGTTTCTGTGTCTGGAACGTGAATTATTAAGAAATCGTCTTTATTAACCACATGATCTATCATCATATTTGTGAGTTCAATATTTCTACAAGCACCGGTCACTCCTATAATCAACACTACCTAAAATTATATTTTTGAAGAGGAAAATTATAGTTTTTGATTCATAAGGTTATTGCTTATGACAATGCATCCGGTGCAGGTTCAAGAAATTTTTCAATATCCCGTTAGCCGAAAATTTTTGACTTTTTTGCAATGTGGCCAACAGATTTCTTCTTTAAAAAGGCAGTCACTTTGTTGAAATTTCTAATGTTTACGTTATTTTTAACTAATAGCGTAGATTTTAACATGGAATGAATTGACCACAGTGTTGAAGATTGGTATTTTTGTGAAAGATCCGATAAATACGTCAAAATCACGTTTTCACTATACTTTTTAACGTTTTTAGGACTACACCAATCCACCAAACAGTTTATACTGAAGTTCATATTTGGTTCTTGGTTTTTCCGGCAGCAAATTCATCGAAACTTCGTTTCCTCGTCACTACGATCAATCAGATGTTCCATGATTATTTTATAAATGATGAATCAAATTCAAATTGAATATTTTACCACGCACTCGATTTTTGACAACCACTGTCACATTGGTCTGTCATCATTGTTAATAGCTTTTATTATTGTGCCGCCATCTATTACAAATAGTTAAAAATAATTTTCTTGCCTAGCCATTTTTGAGTGTTTTGTAGCGCTAGCCTTAGAAATGCATACTTTCTCGTCTCTATGGAAGCAGTAAAATTCAATTTTCTCATAGTGTCGGCAGAAAAATATATTTTCACAATAACAGTTTATTGCAATGGCTGGAATATTTTTTAGCTGATCTGATTTTTGACAAAGGACTCATATTAGTTCAGATCTGGTCATGCCACTCCAAACACGACATACCAACATTTGCTTTTATATTATTTGCCGTCTCAGCTACCCAAAGAAAAATTATTTCTCTTAGTTGGATCCGATGGAAATATATTGGGCCAACACATGGCGAATTTTACTATTTCAAAAATATTTAGAAAGGAAACGGTATTGTTATAAAGCGCATCATATGGATATACATATCTTTCTATCCATTTTTTTATGAGCTGTAACAAGCTTCTTCTTCTTTTTCACTTTAGTCCTTGGCAATTTACCTTACCTGTCTCACCTATTTGGGCAGTCTCGTGGATGAATGATGAATTTTGTGTTTCCTATTTAAGAAATAGGTTTGCGTATCCAATAGTTCCGGATATTGTTTCAAAACTACTACTATCAGCTCCGCTTGCAGGACCTTTTAGAGTGGCAGATATGCTTGCTTTTCCAATAGATTTCGAGCAACAATTAGTACGAAGAATTATGATGGCACATTTTTACTTTCCCGATCCCGGGAAAGTATGGTGAACGCGCTAAAAAAATTGAGTTAAAGACGGATATAAACATTTTGAAGTCCCTTGAGACGCCTAAATTGGAAGTCTGTCTGTCTGTATGTATTCTACCACGATAGCGCATAAACGCTTCAGCTAAACTTGGGTATATGAGTTTGGAGGAGTTCTAGCTAGGATGAACCCATTAGTTTTTGGTTGAAATCGCTTTAGCCCTGCGATAGGCGTGCACAAACTCTTAAATAGCAGAAGGTGACGAGTGATACATCATTTGAAAACATTTTTTATCGGCATCCTTTTTTATCGGTATCCATATTTGCTTCCATAATTCATGAGAAAGTTGCATTTAAAAGTTACATCGCTAACTATATTTCAGTTTCGTTTTACATCTTCTACCGTCGAGCGTATGACCAAGTTCTAGTTTTTCTGATAATTTTTTACAATTTAAATATAAAAATTCACCTAGTTTGTGTAGTTCATTTCGAGCACCACTAAATTTCATACGGTATATAATTATGTATGAAAGAAAAACTGTAAATATTATTTGCAGTGAAACAGATTAATAACCTTCGGAAAAATTATGGGGGTGACACAACGGATATTTTTACTTTTTCGACCTAGGGAAAGTATTCTCCTAGCGCTAAAAAAATTGAGATAAAGATAGATATAACCATTTTGAAGTCCCCTGAGACAACTACGACCATTTCCAGATTCTGCTTCCTTACCCAGGTCATATATTTTAGATTATATTATATCTGGCCGGTTTTATACACAGGGTTGGATGAAAGTGATTGGCCTAATGTTCGCAACGTTTAAACTAGGTAACAAATGTGACATTTCGCTTTGATCGTTTGATTCCTTGCTTTGCTAGAAACAAATTATTGTTTGTCAAATTGATCTGTAACAGCGCAGTGTCGGTAAGGGGAATGCAGTTGTAATAAAACATGGCTGATTTCATTCATAAAATTTCCAGCGGCGTGCGTTGTAAAAGTTTAGTAATAATTAATAAACATTTATGTGTTACTAAAAAATTAAAATTAATGAAAAGTTCTTCACGTGTTTGGTAAAATCACCTACTGATATTAAGCTATAACACCCAAGAAGTATTTCATTTATTTATTTAATTATTTATTTTACTTTAACTATGTACTAATGTTTGCATACCAAAAATGAAAATAAAACGTTCTTATAAAAAACAAAAACATTCTAAAACAACGTAACGAAATGAATTAAATACTTTGGTGATCTTGCTTGAATAAATAAGAAAATCTAAAACAACAATTAAAATATCTTGGATCTTCTTGTTGCTTTAAGTCACGTTTAGAAACTATAATTAACTGTTTTAAATATTTCGATTAAATATAACGATCATAATTAGAAGGTGGTAATCTGTTAGATTTCCTCAACTTGAGCATCATTATTATCATCAGTGTCGCTGTCGTCATCTTGTCCTAAAGTTATTATAAGGTGCTCAATTTCCTCCAAAATTCTTCTTCCAACTCCTTAACATGTCGGCAAGAACTATTCCAATCCTTAATGGATATTAAGAACTTTTTTTAATGTATTAAGGTTGAAATTTCGGGTTGTATGCGGGTTCTTATATACCTATTTAATTTAAGTTTTGCGTAAGTTAACTCTATTGGGTTTAACTCGCACATATACGGAGGCGTTCTAAGAGATGTTTTTTTAAATCGAACTACCCTGATTTTTTTAGCCAATAAAATTACACATTTTTGTTTTTTTAAATGATATACGACACTTAATAGTTTTAGTTTTAGAAATATCACTCCGTCCTGTTGGAACCACATGTCCCTCAGTCCTAATTCGTCCAATTGCGGCAGAAAAAACTCGGTCAACATGGCCCTATAGCGCGCACAGTCAACTGTTGTCGTTTAGCCAGCGACATTCTCGAAAAAAAAATGGCCCGATGACTCCTCCAGCATGAACAGCGTGCAGTCACTTTGAGCGCGTGTAATGGCTCCCGTGCATCACTTGTGGATTTTCGATGCCCCAGAAGCGATAGTTTTGCTTGTTCACGTAACCGCTGAGGTCGAAATGCGCCTCATCGCTCATTATGATTTTGGTCGAAAAATCGTCCACTTTTTCCTCGAGATTGAGGATGGCTTGGGCGTAGCTTACGCGCGTTTGGCGGGCGGCAGGCAGCAGCTGATGCACGGACTGGACCTTGTACGGGAACATGCGCTGGTCTTTGACCAAAATTCGCCTTAGATACGTCCGGCTGATCGATGTCTGGTCGATGTTTCCGGCGACAGCTCGACATCCTCGGCAACAGCGGCGATATCCTCGGTAGAACGGGCGATCCGAGGCCGGCCACTCTTGGCACCTTCTCGTGTGGTCCCATACTCTTCAAGGTTGGTGGCCAAACGGCGCAGTGTTTGCGCAGGCGGTGTCGGACGGCCGGGGAATCGGCGACGGAATTCACGCAAAAAAATAGACACGATGATTCCGCGTTCTTGGGAAGTGTATCGCTCCATGGCTTGTTCACTTGTATACTGCATCTGTCTAGTCCACAAATGTCAAAACAGATTTGACATTGGCGGCCATTTGCAAAAATGAGAGCATCTTCCAATAGGGTGATTTCTTTTGGCCTACCTAGTATTATCCTTTTTCTCTATTTAAGCTTCAACGTGCTTGTTTATATGATTTTCGTGATTCCAAAAATGCAAGTTGTGCTGATTGAACACTCATTTGCTGGTTAAAATGGGCTTCATCACTCTACAGTACTTGTTTAGAACAGTCTTCATTTGCGTCCAGGAAATGTAAAAAAATCTACAAAATCGTTAACGCAACTCACTATCCCCATAGGATGCAACTCTTAAACCGGCTTTAGATAATAAGGATGCAGATTTTCTTTTTGCATGAATTTGTGTATGTTGCTACGTGGATGGTGACGATTATTTCTCATAATTCTGGTGCTCATTGACGGATCTTGTTCAATGTCGTGAAGTAATTGGTATTCCTGTTCCCATCTAAGTGTTCTAGGCTTCCGTGGTGCAAAGCACCCAGTTTCAAGAAGGCGATTTTCAACAGCACTTATTGCCTTATGATCTGGGTGCCGCCTAGTTGAAAATGTTCGCGGTACAGACGTTCTGCGGCACGGGCATTATTGTTACAAAGTAATTTAATCATGTCTAAATATACTTGAATCGCACTTTTTCAATTTTTCACTGCAGATTACGATTTATATGACAACTTGACTTTGACATTCAAAATTTACTATTCTGTCTTTATCAAAGATGAATAGATGTAAATTAATACTTCCAAGTGAAAGATTTGCCTGATTTCAATATATTCAAACTAATCATAATTCCATAAGGAGACATTTTTCGAAATTTTGACAAGTGATTTTCGTCTTATTTGTGGTCGTAGATTCTACCCCCAAAGGGTGGGGAATTGTATATTGGCAAACTTGTTATTTCCAGAATTATTTCAAATGTGTAGTATAGAAAGTCAATTATATCTAAATATTTAACAAACTGTATACCGTGTAGTTATAGATAATATATACATTAAACATCTTATGGTTTGTTGCTATATACTACTCGAATAAAGTAAATAATTTGAACGTATACAACATAAAATAAAAAGGAGTAAAGAAAATAAATAGCTGTCATTCAGATATAAACATCTTTTTTATGTGTTATTTTAATATTTCGGTCGACGGCATTTTTATCTCTAGTCGATGTTAGCAAAAGGAAATGGTAGAGGTAAAGTCTGAACAAAGATCGGTGAAGAGGAACGCCATAAGCCAATGGTGAGGACAATTCTTAGTAAATGGAAGAATGTGTTTTTCATCAGCAAACGAAGGCGGAAAAATCTATAAATTTAGCTATTATAGAGTTTAATTTTTCTTTATTTTTTTTTGTAGCTAAGAGACTGACAATTGAACCACTAATATATAATAAGTTTTATGAACGTAAAGTTTAATTCTAAATAACTTGTTTATTTCAAATGGAACACCCAGCATATAAGGTCAAAATTAGATGCACAAAGTAATTATCTGTCAAATATTATAATACTTTCTTATGGATAAATCTACACGTTTTCGTGGAAAATGCACATATTCATAATATTAGGCGAATTTTTAATTGAATCTCTTAGTTTCATGTAGACCACCCTGTATTTGATGATGCAAAAATTAAAGTTAATGTAAAGTTTTCCTATAGATATGTATATCTTTCATCTTGCATCGAAGAGGCACACATATTGGTAATAATAGGAAGAATTTTCTATAGATAGCTAGACGTTTTCGTGGAAAATGCCCATATTCATAATATTAGGCGAATTTTTAATTGAACCTTGTATTTGATGATGAAATTAATTATCTATTAATCACTATAAGGTTTTCCTATAGATATGTATATTTTTAATTTTGCATGGAAAAAGCACATATTGGTAGTAATAGGAAGAATTTTTCAAAATTATAATATTTATCAAGTCAGCTATGAGCTATGAGAACCATATATTTAAAAAATAACAGAGTCTACAAAATTCAACACGCAAAATTAAAGATAAGTATACATATCTATAAGAAAACTTTAATTTAACTTTAATTTTTGCATCATCAAGTACAGGGTGGTCTACATGAAACTAAGAGATTCAATTAAAAATTCGCCTAATATTATGAATATGTGCATTTTTCACGAAAACGTCAAGAGTTATCCATAGGAAAGTATTATAATATTTGACAGATAATTACCTTGTGCATCTAATTTTGACCTTATATGCTGGGTGTTCCATTTGAAATAAACAAGTTATTTAGAATTAAACTTTACGTTCATATAACTTATATTATTGGACACCCTGTATTTAGTATTAACGGTTTTTTATATTTGGCGTAACAAATGGTGAGTGGGTACATTTATCAGACCAGACTGGCTTAAAAAGAACAAACGAATAGGTGTGAATTTTGTCATTCAAATTATGTCTATATTTTTATAAAAATTAAAATATTTAAAAAACTGTCAGGTTTAGGTGAGATGTACTTTAATGAAAGTTACACGGCATTCCATTTAAAAAAACACAACTTTGGTTCATTTCTTATATTTGGGACACCCTGTATAGATTCGCAATATTTTTAAAGTGTAGCCATAAATCATTTTGATCGAATTCATGAATAAAACTTTCAGGAAATTAAATAGTTTAGTCACACTATTCCGTGTCGTATGGCGTGAATAACCCTGTATATTACGCTGCTATTGTAAAGAATCGCAGTCAACAATTGTCATGGACCACAAGATGTTTGATACTGTGTAACAATAATGACAGTTTAACAATACATACTCAGTTTATATCACGGGAAATAAACATTTTATTTCAATCATGTTACCTCAAAATCAAAATTTATGTATGTTTAATCTTGAAATGTGCTGTTCATAATGGCAAACTTGTTTCGGAACCTATTATATATTTTATCATCAGTAGCTTGGGTTACATTTATGGTTCATTTTATGATGATGTAGTTTTAAAACCTCGAAACATTTCATAATTATTTTTCACGAGAGAATTGAACCTTGACGTACCAATTTGTGTTGTGTGTATTCAACTACCTACTTTATTACTAATAGTGATAGGCGAAAGATACACTTGTTGGTTAAAAACAAGTTTCTGTCATCCTTACGCCGGCCCTGTAACGAAACACAGCATAACGGCACTGGCGACGCGACGCCTGCGTCTCGTTTACCCTCTAAAAAAGAAAAAATTATCAACGCCACTAGCCATTTCACTCTCACACCTAAAATAACAATAAGTCTATTTCACAATCTATCCATGGCCTTCTACACAGTGCTCCGAAAAATTTACGGTTCTCATTTTAATAATCAGTACACGAGTAGTAAGCGGGTATGAGAACAGCCCTATTTATTTTTTTGTGTGCCACTATTATTCTTTATCGTGGTCGCGGTTGGTGACATAATGTATGTATGTATGTGGATAAAGTAGATGATTTGTTTCTGAAAAAAGTGCATTTATTCCAAAGTGTTTAATACAAAAATTGTGTGTGTTTTTTGTCATGTGATATAATATGCTACCTATTAAAATTAAATCATGGATGTATTTTTATAAATAATGTGCATATAAAGAAATTCGTAATCTATCAGTTAAAATGATAATAGTATGAATGGGAATTTGGTAATTTTAGTTATTATGTATTAGATTAGGTAGCAGTGCATTATTTATTTTCTAAAAATTGATCATACAACAACAGTCTTGGCTTAAATATCTACCCGATAACTTAATTAATTGGCAATATTACCTCGTAAATTACACCAATTTTTGGTATTATGAAATACCTAAATTAAAATAAGAAGTGCACCGAATTGTGTCCAAGAAATTTAACTGGTAACAGGGATTGTCGATATTGGACAAATAAATAAAACCTTTCAATGTACGTGAACTTCTTCAGGGCCTATATAATCAAATATAACTAAATAAAATCAGTATAATACAATAGGAAATCAGTCAACTAATTATCTTATTTAGTCTTGATCTAAGAAAACATACACATAACAACATTAAACTTAAAATGGTACAACAAATATCCATCACAACATGTAGGTATAAAATATCTCGTCTAGCAGCACTATTGGAATAAAATAAAATAGAATTGGTTTTTCTTTAATTTACAAAAACTCTAATATTTAAAACTTATCATCTAAGGCACTAGACATAGTAGGTACTGCTATTCATTCAATATATATGAGGTACAATCAAAAAATAAAAATAACTATACACTTCACTGAACCGAAAAGGTACGTGATATTAATAAAAAAGTGCTTCAAATCAATGAATGTCAACATTAAATTTGAGCCGATGATGGATGACATTAATACAATGAACGTTCGTACATAAATTCGGTAGCGAATTCTGTACGTTGAATTAATAAATAAAGAACATAAATTTATGCTCGCCGGTTATTGATCTTACGAATGATGGACATTATTTTATAACTCCTGTACGTTAAAACGATGTTACCAGGTTGTTAATGTTACGATCGATGAAGATTAGTTTATGTCTCCAATACGTAAAACCGATGTTAGCTGGTTATTAATGTTACGAACGATGAACATTAATCTATGACTTTTGTACATTAAACCGATGTCTGAAGGTTATTAATGTTACGAACGAGAAACATGAATCTATGACTTTTGTACGTTAAACCAATGTTAGCTGATTATTACATTGGGTTATAATAATTGTTTTACGTAATTGTTTTTGCCGGAAATTATTATTACGAAAGATTGAGATTATTGTTCTGTATTCAATCAATAATCGCGAGCATATAGGTACATATGTATTATGTGTACTACAAAGTGCAGTATGGTTCAAATATACTAGTACCAATGGTTAGAGAATTTAAAAGCCCAAATAAGACTCAAAATTATCTTGCTGTACGTCCATTGATTTGATACACCTGCTTTGTAAATAAATTAAATCATATTTGTACGACACTCGAAATCTAAAGGCTTTATTTTTAATTTAGTTAATATTAAATGCTAAACATGTCAGATTCGTCTGTCGTGTGAGGTGAAAAGGGAGAAAAAACTATTTGGAAACTAAAGTCCGCGGAAATTCTTCTAAACAAAATTGGAAATTATTACGAGATCTAAACATTTATGCAAGGGAAAATATCACAATACCGTCTTTTATTCATGATGTTGATAATATTAATGATTTTTTTTGTGGCCACTTCTACCAACAATCCGGACCCAGAAACGATTAATTTTTACGTAGGTAATAAAATTAGGCCTGATATTAACTTTGAATTTACAATGGTGGATCATGGGGAGATACTTGATGCATTGCTTGAGATTCAGTCAAATGCTGTAGGCAGTGAGATGATCAGTATTGATATGCTAGTAGTAGTAGTTGTCCGTGTATAATACCCTTTATACAACATCTAGTTAATTACTATATAGAAACGAGGAACTTCCCAACATGTTGGAAAGAAGCCATTGTCATTCCAATTCCAAAACTAAAACTCCATCAACATTTAAGGATCTTATAGACCGATTAATATACTCCCAGCGATCTCCAAGGTTATTGAGAGAGTGATCTGCAATCAAATGAAAACATATCTTGATGGGCATGGGTTGTTGTCGGAGGTCCAGTCTGGGTTCCGTAAGGGTCACAGTTGCTCCACGACATGACTTAAAATACTGGATGATGCATTGGGGGCGGTAGCTCAGGGTCGATTGACGGCATTGCTGCTGTTGGACTACGCAAGGGGCATTTGACCGCATTGGTCATGGTTTGTTGCTGGCCATTGTGGGTTACCTGGGCTTTGGGGAGTCTGCTGTGTCTCTACTCGGAACATATGTGAATGATAGAAGTCAGGTTGTCATTTTGGGAACGGCAGTGTCTGGGCCCAGGACATTGCGTAGTGCCGCAGGGCATCCAGGAATCATTGCCTTTTTTATGTATAAGGGTTTTTGTTGTTGTTATTATTATGCAGTTATCTTTAGTATTGCTAATATGTTAAGCTAGGAGGCTGTGCATCGACTTCGCCTTTTGTGTAACTTTTCTAAGTTCCCAATAAAGTCATTTATTATATTACTATTATTAATCAAAATAACAGGTTTTTAAGTAAACAGTGTGCGCCTTTAGAATAGATTTATAGAACCCATAAGTACGGTTGAATTGCAGATTTTCTTCCTTTAAGGTTTATTATATGTTCTTCTATTTCTTGAACTGTTTTAGCACAAAATAAAAAAGATTCTTGAGAGTCTTTTATTGTGTACTTTAAATGGCTTATCTTTCCACTGGCACCTTGGGAACATAGCTTAGCGGATAGCACTAAATATCCATGAAGAGCCCATAAAATTTCTCCCCTCGTATTGGCGGGTTTTCAACATTACAAAGGAATACCGCACTGTGTTTTTTTTCGTTTTAAACTGACTTTAGTTTTGTACTTTACTAAATGGTACTTATATAAAAGGATTACTACTTACCTTATATTTCTACATTTGTTGTATTATTTGGGAACAAATTTTAAAAATAGATTTAGGAACACACTTCACTTTTCAACTGTATACATTTAACTAAACAAAACAAAAAGGACGCGTAAACAAAAAGTCTATGAGAATGTTATAATGTCAATGTTTTGAGTATTCAGTCTATGGTCCGGGTGCATTGATTTACGCGCGTTATTCAGAATTTAATGGTTAGGTTCGTAAAATTAATGCTTAGCATCCATTGAATCAACGATGATCGTTTATTAGTTTTTATGTTCGCTGTTCATAGGTGTATGATTTACAAATTATTGTGTTAAAGGCGAAGAGCATAAATTAATAAATTTAAAACATTGAAGCAATAAATAGTGACATTATATTGATGAAAAAAAACATAAATTTTCGATGTCTTGCATTTATTGATTAATGTTTCATCGTACATTGTTTCTATGTATGAAAGTATTAATTTATGATCAAAATTCATTGTAATAGTGACCAATTCATAATATTAATGTTCAAAATATTTATGACAACCATTCATTGGTTTTACGTACAATATTTTTTTCAGTGTTATATCCAAAACAAACGAGATCTGAGTGAACATCCATACATCCGTTAGCATGACAACAAACCTGAATAAATAATGCTCAAATTCATTGTATCAGTTCTATAATTTAGGGACTTGTCTCGGAACTTATTAGTAAATTGCATTTCAGATAATGATCTTTTTTGGTAATTAACCTCACGATGAAGGATTCTAACGCTATTGAAGTCAAAATCGTTGTGTGTCTGAAAGTGGTGTGCTGCAAGGGCTGTCTTTGAAAGAGAATCTATCTTACCAGGATGACAATCATTTGCATGCTGCTTCAATCTTAGAGACAATTTATTTTTTGTCATGCCAACATAAACACTATCGCAAGACGCACACGGTATCAAATAAACCACTTCAGATATATTTTGTAGCGCTGTCCTATCCTTCAAGTTAGTGAAAAGGTGCTGTACTTTCTTCTTTGAGTACGTCACAATATTAGTGTGCGTCTTGCGATAGTGTTTATGTTGGCATGACAAAAAATAAAAAGTCTCTAAGATACAACGATTTTGACTTCAATAGCGTTAGAATCCTTGATCGTGAGGTTAATTACCAAAAAAGATCATTATCTGAAATGCTCTTTATTAATTATAATTAATTATAATAATTATTCATGATTATTTCACAAAAATAATACGTCGAATTTTAAATGTAATGCCATCATCTTGTAAACGTATTTTTCTCTATTTTTGTAGGGCTTATTATGAGTTTTCCAAAAATATATAGTTCTTTATATTTGTGTTCATTAGCTTAAAAGTTATAAGCGTGTTTCATAAATTTATAAGAAAATCACATAGTCAGACAGAATCAGGATAGCCATGATTGCAAAAACGCCAAATACATCTCTTGCCACCTGTCAGAAGTGACAATCAATACAATAATAATTATTTGTTGGTTATAGTGTGTAAGTATTCAAATTACTACGAGGGTTGCCTTTCATATTTCGGGATTAGAAAACAAAAACAAATATTAATCATCGAAAATCACTTTATTGTTTTTCAAAATATTCCCCATGAAGATCTATACACTTTTGCATGCGTTAGAACCAATTGTCGAAGCACTTTTGTCATTCTGATTGAGGTATCTCCAAAACATGCATTCTGAATGCAGCAACCGCTTCTTCAAGTGTCAAAAAACGTTGACCTCTCAGTTTGTTTTTTACGTACGGGAATAAAAAGAAGTCACTCGGTGCCAAGTCAGGACTATACGGCGGATGACTCATCAAATCGATGTTTTGGGTGCTCCAAAATGCAATTGTTTGAGCCGATCCGTCTTCGGCGGTTGGCTTTCCTGATTTCTTGGAAGACAACTGGCGTACAAATGGTTGTGTACCACTCAGAATTAACTGTACTGCGTTGCTCTAGTGATACGGTTGCGACATGTCCAATGTTTCCGAAAAAACAGGCGACCATTTGCTTGGAAGTGCTTCGTGCGCGAACAACTTTTTTTGGATTTGGCTCATCTTGAAACACCCATATAGTCGACTGCTGTTTATTTTCGGGCTCATATGCGTAAATCCACGATTCATCAACTGTCACGATGTCATAGACGTGTTTCGAAGCACCGCGATCGTATTTTTTGAGCATTTCTTTCGACCAATCGACACGAGCCTTTTTTTGAGCGATTGACAAATTGTGTGGGATCCAACGTGAACAAATTTTTTTTGACCGTCAAATTTTTATACAATATTGAATGTATGCTGGTCAAAACGTTCTGAGTACGTATAACCTCAAAAATGTCCAACTTTACGATAGAGCTGTCAGTTGCCAGATTGCAACACCAGGGTTGCCAAATCCCGAAATATAAAACGCAACCCTCGTAATATTAAGAAGGCCGTGTAGTGCAACATCAGTCAAGGAGATAGTTGCAAATGTTGGCAGTTCAAAAACAATAACTCAAAAAATTAAAAAAAAAATCAAATACAAATACAAACGTTGGTTTGTTTCGCATGGCTATTCTGACCGTTTATAAGATTTTTTTACAAATTTATGAAATGAAATAAATATGAAAAATATATTTTTTTGGAAAGCACATAACAAGCCCGACAAAAATAGAGAAAAATAGAGCAATTAAAAAAAAACAAAAGATTGGTTTATATCTCCGCAATCGTTTTCCTCATATAAAATCTAACTACGCCACTGGATTATATGCAAAAATCTCTATCGGGGTCAGTTTTTATCTCTCCGCTAAGTTAAAGGTTAACCGAGAGACGTGTATTTTACTCAAGTTGAACAACAACAAGCTCTCAACTTTACTAAATTTTGTGTAAGAAAATAGTAAAACATTAGCATTAAGGGCTTTGCGGTTTTAGGGAACGGATGCTGCTCTTTGGTGGTACGAAAAATGCACTCTCAGAAAAATTTTCATTGGTTTTTATGTTACAGAACATGTTTGAAAATTTTCCGAGACCCTTTGTTTATCTGTTTCTACATAAGCTGTTAATACGTTAATCATGATATATTATACAGGGTGTTTCAGAAAGACATGGTCAAAATTTGTGAGCGAATTGGAGACATCCCATCATGAAAAAAACGTAAATTGTAATTTTTCGAAAAGTCTTTATATACAAAGCTACAGGGTGTTAAAGATGACTGCCTGAGGATGATTTTTTTGAAATATTTTCGAAACGAGTAAAGATGAATTAACCAAATGTAGCATATTTATTCACCTAGTTAAATGTCGTAAGCTGACCATAGGCGGGTAAACGGGGGGGACCCTTGCCTTAATTATAACCTAACTTTTTTTCCTTATCATGATTGAACATATAATAAAGGCATTTAAAGACAGTCGTAGAAAAAATTATTTTCAAATTTGAAGCTTAAGCAGAAACTGTATATCAATTATTATTTTACAATTAATTGTTATTGTTGTTAAATTAAATTTATCATTGAATTGGTATTGAATTATAATTTTGACCAGTAATATTTAAATTTCACTAAATAAACAATTAGGCTCTGTATCACTTGCACTATTTAACATTCCTTTATAAACCATTCAGTCGTATGAATATTTCACAACGTAACCTTAATTTCTAAATTCAAAACATACTTTTGCTTTTCATATGTGTGGGCGTATGAGAATTGGAAACAATGTGTATTGGTTTACTCTACTTTGAAGAATTATATTCACAACCGAACTACATTATTGACTTGATTTAAAAATAGTTTTTAAAAATTAACATTTCTAACGTGATGCTAGTTTTGTTTGATGCATTTGAATATTTTAATTTTATTGAAAAACAATTAGAGAAATTAAGAAAGTGAATCACGCAAAAGAATTAAAATGGTTATATTTATACCAAGAGTCCCACCGGGCAGGGTTCCATTGATGTTGGAGAAACCACACTGTGGAACAATCTGAAAAACTGGTGTAGTACTTAATTCTAAAGATACTTTATGTATAATACAAGTTGTGAAGGACAATATTGACTACTGGCACCAGTAATTTGAATATTATGTTATATGTTTTCCTAGTATATAATATTATTTCCCGTGATTATGTGCTGTTTACGTATCTATTGTCATATGTAAAGATAATAACTTGGTTAGTTTTTTACATTGCTATCGTTTAACGTAACGATCTAAAAAAAATTAATCATAATTCCCACCACAAATGTCTAGAGAACGGTAAAAAATCAATATTAGAATGCCAAATCTGTCATTTAAAAAGTCAGATTTAGTTTATTTCTATAGTAGTAAAATAATAATAATTAGTAGTTTTTTAGATAAAATAATGATTTCATATTTGTCATATTATTGTAGGAGTTGAGTAAATTAAATTTGTTGGAAAATCAAGTATCTAATAATGCTCCATGTGTAATGTGTGGATTTATTGAGGAAAATGTAGTGGACTATGTTGATGGTGAAAAACTTCAAATAAAGTGTGGCATAATCGAATTTCTCATCTTTTCATGATTTTTGTCAGATTTTGAATGAATTGAATTTAATGAAATACAGATGATATGGAATTTTTTCAATAACTCAATTATTTGAGCAAAAATAAAATAATAGAAATGAATTGTGTGTTTAAATATGCATCTGCACGTGTTTCGGATGTAAATAGATTTCGGATTAATTACGCTATTGCGGAAATAATAAATACAAGGTGTAAGGATAGAGATAATTTCAAAGATATTCTGGCAGCAGAGAGTAAGTTAGTATGTTGTTTAAGCGAGTAGATTCCATAAGAATAACACACAAATCTGTTTTCTTTTCTAATAACTTTACTTTAATGAAAAAAGTGACGATTTGGGAGCTATTTTAAAAATTTTTCCCTTCAAAGAACCCTCAACAAAAGTAAACGTCTCCCTGCGCTGACTATTTAAACGTATGTTAAAACACATGGACATATACCGGGTGTTCCATTTGAAATAAACAAGGTATTTAGAATTAAACTTTACGTTCATATAACTTCTATTATGGGACACCCTGTATTTAGTATTGGAGGGTTTTTATATTTGGCGTAACAAGTGATGAGTGGCTATATTTATCAGCCCAGATTGGCTTAAAAAGAACAAACGAATAAGTGTGAATTTTTTCATTCAAATTATGCCTATATTTTTATAAAAATTAAAATATTTAAAAAACTGTCAGGTTTAGATGAGATGTACTTTAATGAAAGATAGGTTTATTTTGAACGGGGAATCTAAAAATATATATGCATATACAGGGCATTCCATTTAAAAAAACAAAACTATGGTTCATTTCTTATATTTGCAACACCCTGTATAGATTCACAATAATTTTAAAATGTAGCAATTAATCATTTGTATCGAACCCATGAATAAAACTTTCAGGAAATTGAATAGTTAAGCCACACTATTCCGTGTCGTATTTTAATATTTTAAAATAATAATATTGGTAAAAGCTAGTAAAAATTAAAAAAAGTCACCATTTTTATGAAAACGCTTATTTTTGCCTTATATACAAGTACATACCTATCCTATCTTATCAACGATGAATATATATTTTTGATTTTATTTAATGTGCCTATAAATTTGATGTTTTTTTTACCTTTTCCTGTATTTTCTTATCGACGATATCTTGTTTTTTGTGTTTTTGAAAAGAGTTTTGCAAGGGCTTTTCATTGAGGTATCACAAGCTTAGCTGTTTTTTTTACTTAAGTTCTAAAATGCAAAATTATCGTAGGCCGAGAGTATGACGCGTAGCGGCCACTATGACACACATAATAGTATATTGTGCAACGAACATGAAATGACATATATTTCCTACGAGTATGATCGTTTGAGCCGCAGGCGAGAGCTGCAAATCATACGCGTAGGAAATGGTCATTTCATGTGAGTTTCACACTATACTTTTTTTCTACGATTTTTAGGAAAATATTTGATTTTCGAAACGAGTAAAGATGAATTAACCAAATGTAGCATATTTATTCACCTAGTTAAATGTCGTAAGCTGACCATAGGCGGGTAAACGGGGGGGACCCTTGCCTTAATTATAACCTAACTTTTTTTCCTTATGATTTTTATTCATTTTGTGTCAGAAATGTGATTAAATACAGTTTTCTACGTAAAAAAGGCATACTTCTTTTTTCTCGAAAAACTTAAAGGTTTTCGAGAAATTCGAGTTTGAAAATTTTAGAACAAAACTGGTCCTTAGTAAACATCATACTTCTAACTTATCGTATTGAGGTTTACGGCAACTGGGGTAAGTTTCGAAAATCAAATATTTTCCTAAAAATCGTAGAAAAAAAGTATAGTGTGAAACTCACATGAAATGACCATTTCCTACGCGTATGATTTGCAGCTCTCGCCTGCGGCTCAAACGATCATAGTCGTAGGAAATATATGTCATTTCATGTTCGTTGCACAATATACTATTATGTGTGTCATAGTGGCCGCTACGCGTCATACTCTCGGCCTACGATAATTTTGCATTTTAGAACTTAAGTAAAAAAAAACAGCTAAGCTTGTGATACCTCAATGAAAAGCCCTTGCAAAACTCTTTTCAAAAACACAAAAAACAAGATATCGTCGATAAGAAAATACAGGAAAAGGTAAAAAAAACATCAAATTTATAGGCACATTAAATAAAATCAAAAATATATATTCATCGTTGATAAGATAGGATAGGTATGTACTTGTATATAAGGCAAAAATAAGCGTTTTCATAAAAATGGTGACTTTTTTTAATTTTTACTAGCTTTTACCAATATTATTATTTTAAAATATTAAAATACGACACGGAATAGTGTGGCTTAACTATTCAATTTCCTGAAAGTTTTATTCATGGGTTCGATACAAATGATTAATTGCTACATTTTAAAATTATTGTGAATCTATACAGGGTGTTGCAAATATAAGAAATGAACCATAGTTTTGTTTTTTTAAATGGAATGCCCTGTATATGCATATATATTTTTAGATTCCCCGTTCAAAATAAACCTATCTTTCATTAAAGTACATCTCATCTAAACCTGACAGTTTTTTAAATATTTTAATTTTTATAAAAATATAGGCATAATTTGAATGAAAAAATTCACACTTATTCGTTTGTTCTTTTTAAGCCAATCTGGGCTGATAAATATAGCCACTCATCACTTGTTACGCCAAATATAAAAACCCTCCAATACTAAATACAGGGTGTCCCATAATAGAAGTTATATGAACGTAAAGTTTAATTCTAAATACCTTGTTTATTTCAAATGGAACACCCGGTATATGTCCATGTGTTTTAACATACGTTTAAATAGTCAGCGCAGGGAGACGTTTACTTTTGTTGAGGGTTCTTTGAAGGGAAAAATTTTTAAAATAGCTCCCAAATCGTCACTTTTTTCATTAAAGTAAAGTTATTAGAAAAGAAAACAGATTTGTGTGTTATTCTTATGGAATCTACTCGCTTAAACAACATACTAACTTACTCTCTGCTGCCAGAATATCTTTGAAATTATCTCTATCCTTACACCTTGTATTTATTATTTCCGCAATAGCGTAATTAATCCGAAATCTATTTACATCCGAAACACGTGCAGATGCATATTTAAACACACAATTCATTTCTATTATTTTATTTTTGCTCAAATAATTGAGTTATTGAAAAAATTCCATATCATCTGTATTTCATTAAATTCAATTCATTCAAAATCTGACAAAAATCATGAAAAGATGAGAAATTCGATTATGCCACACTTTATTTGAAGTTTTTCACCATCAACATAGTCCACTACATTTTCCTCAATAAATCCACACATTACACATGGAGCATTATTAGATACTTGATTTTCCAACAAATTTAATTTACTCAACTCCTACAATAATATGACAAATATGAAATCATTATTTTATCTAAAAAACTACTAATTATTATTATTTTACTACTATAGAAATAAACTAAATCTGACTTTTTAAATGACAGATTTGGCATTCTAATATTGATTTTTTACCGTTCTCTAGACATTTGTGGTGGGAATTATGATTAATTTTTTTTAGATCGTTACGTTAAACGATAGCAATGTAAAAAACTAACCAAGTTATTATCTTTACATATGACAATAGATACGTAAACAGCACATAATCACGGGAAATAATATTATATACTAGGAAAACATATAACATAATATTCAAATTACTGGTGCCAGTAGTCAATATTGTCCTTCACAACTTGTATTATACATAAAGTATCTTTAGAATTAAGTACTACACCAGTTTTTCAGATTGTTCCACAGTGTGGTTTCTCCAACATCAATGGAACCCTGCCCGGTGGGACTCTTGGTATAAATATAACCATTTTAATTCTTTTGCGTGATTCACTTTCTTAATTTCTCTAATTGTTTTTCAATAAAATTAAAATATTCAAATGCATCAAACAAAACTAGCATCACGTTAGAAATGTTAATTTTTAAAAACTATTTTTAAATCAAGTCAATAATGTAGTTCGGTTGTGAATATAATTCTTCAAAGTAGAGTAAACCAATACACATTGTTTCCAATTCTCATACGCCCACACATATGAAAAGCAAAAGTATGTTTTGAATTTAGAAATTAAGGTTACGTTGTGAAATATTCATACGACTGAATGGTTTATAAAGGAATGTTAAATAGTGCAAGTGATACAGAGCCTAATTGTTTATTTAGTGAAATTTAAATATTACTGGTCAAAATTATAATTCAATACCAATTCAATGATAAATTTAATTTAACAACAATAACAATTAATTGTAAAATAATAATTGATATACAGTTTCTGCTTAAGCTTCAAATTTGAAAATAATTTTTTCTACGACTGTCTTTAAATGCCTTTATTATATGTTCAATCATGATTTGACAATGTAGTACATTGTAATGCTGTTTATCATTTATCCGTGCGTAATAATATTTCCTCCTAGTTGCCTAGCAACTAGTGGGAAATATTATTACGCACGGATAAATTTCATTGTGTAATCAATTGTAATGACAAAAGTAGCGGTGGGCATGAAAAATCACCATAGCAACGCCGAAAATACAAACACCAAATTGACAGTTTTGGTATTTATAATTAATAATAATTATAATTAAGTATTTCGCTAATTTCAAAACACATAAACAGTGATAGTGAATAAAGTTTAACACCACCTAGTCAATTTAATACTTCTAATTTATCGTATTTAGGCTTATATGCTAACAAGGGTAAGTTTCGAAAAACAAATATTTGCCTAAAAATTATGTTAAATTTATTGAAAAGTATTAAATCAGTCGTAGAAAAAGTATAGTGTGAAACTCACATGAAATGACCATTTCCTACTCGTATGATTTGCAGCACTCGTCTGCGGCTCATGCTGCAAACGATCATACTCGTAGGAAATATATGTCATTTCATGTTCGTTGCACAATATACTATAATAAACAGGTTGTCTTATTATGAACGCCGCATGTTATATTACATAGGAAAAGTAATCTCTGGAAAATTTTGAAAATTTCGAATTAATGCCGCAAAATGGTGATAATTTCGGTTATATCAAAACTAGCTTGTTATTTAAAATGGAGTACCGTATATACAGGGTTATTCACGTCATACGATACGGAATAGTGCGGCTAAAGTATTTAATTTCCTAAAAGTTTTATTCATGGGTTCGCTAAAACTGATTTATGGCTACATTTTAAAAATATTGTGAATCTATACAGGGTGTCCTAAATATAAGAAATGAACCATAGTTGTGTTTTTTTAAATGGAATGCCCTGTATATGAATATATTTTTTGATTCCCGGTTTCAGTAACTTTCATTAAAGTACATCGCGATGCCAGTAAAGCGTTTTTGGACCATTCTCCCAGAAAAATCATGTCTATCCTATCTCCTTTGGAATAGGTTCGCAGTTTTGATTAGTTGAATTAAAGCAAATGTCACAGATAAAAAACTGTTTTATGAAAAATTCCCAACTCTTAGGTAAGAATTTTCGACAGACTATTTGACAGTAAATATCAAATTAAAAAAAATGTATTCTGTCTTCTCAAATTCTCGTGGCTGACTTGATAAATATTATAATTTTGAAAATTCTTCCTATTATTACCAATATGTGTGCCTCTTCCATGCAAAATTAAAGATATACATATCTATAGGAAAACTTTACTTTACCTCTAATTTTAATTATTTAGAATTAAACTTTACGTTTATATAACTTATATTATTGGACACCCTGTATTTAGTATTGGGAGTTTTTTATATTTGGCGTAACAAGTGATGAGTGGGTATATTCATCAGCCCAGACTGGCCGAAAAAGAACAAACGAACAGGTGCGAATTTTTTCATTCAAATTATGTCTATATTTTTCTAAAAATTAAAATCTCAGAAAAATAAACAAATATAGAAATGTCATCTAATTTCAATGTTTGTCTTCATAACATAAAGGTCAATATTTACCTTTTTAATGACAGAAGGAGTGCATGTAAACAAAAGTCAGTGGCGTAGTATAATTCTTTTGAAGTCGTGGTTGCAGTTTTCAATAATAAATACATACCTACGCAGGAACTCTAGCATTGTTTCAAATAAAATTTATTAAATAATAGATGTCTAGGATTAAAAGGAAATACTTTCTATATTATGGAAATATTTATTATTAAATGCAAAGGTATATAATTTAGAATTTTTGTTTTAACATTTACTAATTATAAGAAACCACATTTAAAATGAATCGATTATCTTTCCTAGACCTGAGAAACTGAAGCTGTTTCTACTAAGTTTAGACAAGATAAAAATTATTATCAAACCAACAAAAAAAAAAACTGTTTGGACGGTTCTCAAATAAAACTTCGACGGTTCTCAAATTATTGCAATCGCTTAGACTCTTTAATGATTACGTATTAAAAAAATGCAATTATTGATAGGGTGTCAGAGTAACTTGCTGTTAATGTGTCACTTTTTGAAATGTCCTTGATCTCCACATTATGCTGGGTCAGGCTGAAAAAAAAATTGCACATGTTTTACTTCATTGTTGCGGTGACCAGTATGTATGTGATTAGAATAGTTTTGCACATACTTTTCTTCCTCAACTTCGGACGCAGACAGAGTTTCTGAAGAACTGGCTGTAAATGATCATACTTTTTGCAGCCTCAACTGTAGACGCTAATTCGAGGATAATCTGTTAAAAAATATTTTCAATACATTGTAATATTTCTAATCGCACAAAAATATTAACTTACTGAACATGGCGAACAGGAATGGCTGTGTGCGATACGCATGTATATTTTCCAAATATTCTAAGAGAAGTACACCACTCTCTTCTAACGGCTTGATCACTGGAAAACCTACAAGAATTATTCTACTATACTATAAATAAAACATGAATAAGTGCTATGAATAGAATACGAGGCATGTTTTTTAAGTAATTGGAATTAAAAAAAGACGTGCAAAGATATCGCAATAATTTTATTTTTACATGAAAGCCTGTACCTTAATCTACTTTTCTACATAATTTCCGTGAATATTGAGGCACTTGTCATAACGTGGCACCAGTTTTTGAATACCCTCCTCATAAAATTCTGCCGCCTGACGCTGCATTGATTGTCTCATTACGAGGCAGAAACTCCACTAGCAATACTCCTTTTCTGTCCCAAAAAACTGTGCACATGATTTTCCGGGCAGAAATTGTTTGCTTAAACTTCACTCTTTTGGGTGATGATGAATGTCGCCATTCCATGGATTGTTGTTTCGATTCTGGTGTGACGTAGGCCACCCATGTTTCGTCACCAGTAACAATTTGGTCTAAAAAATCTTCAATTTCATTGTGGTACCGCTCAAGGAAAGTCAATGCACTGCCTAAACGTTAGGTTTTGTGCAAATCCGTCAACATTTTTGGAACAAACAAGTCAGGCGGCAGAATTTTATGAGGAGGGTATTCAAAAACTGGTGCCACGTTATGACAAGTGCCTCAATATTCACGGAAATTATGTAGAAAAGTAGATTAAGGTACAGGCTTTCATGTAAAAATAAAATTATTGCGATATCTTTGCACGTCTTTTTTTAATTCCAAAACGGTACTTACTTAAAAAACATGCCTCGTATATAGGATCATAGTGCCCACTTGCACCCCATCCCATATCTTCTCTTTATCGTAAGGTACTTACTTAAAGGCGACCCTTTCAGACACGATCGTTTCAGTTCCAGCAAACAGTTTGTCTCTATAATAATAATTGTAAGTATACTTATAGTAATCTTTATTTATTTGTCATATGCGTAATACAGTTTCCCATTGATATTATATAATATTTTGTATCTTCGCTTAAGCTTAATGAATTTGCCAAATGGATAAAAATTTAAAAACAATTTTGACATAATTTTTCCGGATATGAAGATATATATTTTGTATGTAGCGGAAAAAGACCCAATTTGGGACCCCAAAAACACTGCAATTTCAATAGCAAGCAAAAGTACGAAAGTTAACTTTCTCTGGCACTCCGGCTTCCAGCAAAATATTCTGATATGCTACTATTAATTGAGAAATTATGAAATATAAAGCATTTTATGAATTTACAATTATTGTTGTTTATTATATTACTGTCTATTTTGCAACTAGGTGTATAGTATATTTAAACAACTTATGTTAACTGCTATCGCTGCAAAATCCCAAAATCTACGCCATTGTACTTACTTGTGACACGTAACCTCAATAAAAATCACTCGACATGCAAACAAAGCACTTTTTTCTCCCCATTATTTAAAGGAAAACTAGTTTTACACACTACAAATGCAGTAAAGTGGAAGAGTCTCGTAAAATTCACTTAATTCGGGTTATAAAACCGTACGTAGCACTACTCGCACTCCACACGTCAACGTGAAATGTAAATAATAACAAATCCCTCCTCGGGGTTGTCACACATTTATATCCGTAGAACTGTATTGTTGTGAATCATATTATATTTGATTGATTTCTTGACGTTAAATATTTTATGAACATATAATGGAAGCCGAATACAAAAAGAAATATTTTAAATATTGTATAGTTCTGCAATGTAAGAACACTGTGACCAAACCTAATAAAAATTTACACTGGGATGTGAAATAAGAGTTCTGATTCTATGAATAAAACGAACAATTTGCAACAGTGTTAGATTTTATTAGTAAAAAAGTAAAGGTTATGTAGGCTACAAACATTTTTGTGATTAGTTTCTTGTTATGCCACTTCTATTTTTATTTATTTTTCTGAGATTAAAATATTTAAGAAACTGTCAGGTTTAGGTGAGATGTACTTTAATGAAAGGGAGGTTTATTTTGAACGGGGAATCTAAAAATATATTCATATACAGGGAATTCCATTTAAAAAAACACAACTTTGGTTCATTTATTATATTTGGGACACCCTGTATAGATTTGCAATATTATGAAAATGTAGCCATAAATCATTTTTAGGGAACCCAGGAATAAAACTTTTAGAAAATTAAATAGTTTAGCCGCATTATTCGTATGGCGTGAATAACCCTGTATATAGGACTGTGTTTATACTTTATGCATAAATCCATTCCTGAGATATTTCGATTTTTATGTCAAATTTGACGTTAGCAAATCAAAGCAAAAGTATAAATTTTTATTTTCCTGTTATTATAGAAATTAAGAGAGTGAATTTAAATTTTTTCGAAAATCTTATGTATAAATTTAGAGAACAAATCAAAACAGCCAATCCACTGTCTAATACCGGGACTGAATTAGAGTTTCACATTTTCTAAATATATTTTTCGCATCAATTTAACTGAACAAATAAGTACCTACAACAAAAAACCAAATAAATCATTGAAATGCAATGAAAAATATATAATTTATGTTTTCAGGTGATAAAAAATTTAATTTACTGCATTTCAATTTCTACATAAATAAAGATCTGTTGTTGAAATCGGAAAAATTAATAATGTTTTTTGTGTTCAATTGATATAATATGTGCTCATAAAACCTTAGACTTATTAACACAACACAGTGTAATAAGTCTCTATAATTAATAATAACACAGATTTGTTATATAAGTACACAAAATAATCAAATTAAAAATATTTTTTAAATATAAAAATAAAATAATATGTCCACCTCTACACCAATATTGAGAGCCCAACGTAAAGTTCACAAACCTTTTCCTGCTAGACCTACTTTATGTTACTCTGGATTGCCAGCCTCTTTTGTATGGGGGACGATACTCGGAGAGACGAAGGGTTGGACGGGGTTTGCCCCGGGGGTCGGTTTTGGGAGCTTTATTGTTTTTAGTATACGTAAATGATTTATACAAATTTCAAGAAGAGTCAAATATAATCCTCTTTGCTGACGACACAACTAGTCTTATTAGATATCGACCAAACGACCCTTTAGGGGAGTTGGTTAATGCTGTTGAGACTGACATAGGCAATTGGTTTCTGGCAAATGAACTGAGCTTGAATCAGGCTAAAACTCAGAGCATGAACTTTACATTGCATTCTGCGCCTATCGATCTTCAGAGCGATGTTCGCGTGAAGTTCCTTGGGGTCCATCTTGATCCTAAATTAACCTGGGAGAGTAATGTTCGAGAACTTGGGTGCTCGCTGTCCACGGTCATATATCTGATCAGAAGGCTTGCGCAGAGTGTTTCAATCGCCAGTCTGTTGACGGTATATCATGGTTATTTTGTTTCCCGTATGTCGTATGGTATTTTGAACTGGGGACATAGTTCCCATGCAATGAAAATCTTCAAGCTACAGAGGAGATGTTTACGTACAATGTTGGGGCTCGGTTGGCGTGACTGCTGTAAAAAGTATTTTGTTGAACATGGACTACTTACTTTGCCTTCCTTGTACATCTTAAACTGTCTTGGCTATATTCGAACCAATGCCTCGCATTTCACTCTACACTCTGATATGCATAATTATGGTACGCGAAATCGCAATGACATATTGCCTGAATATCACCGCCTATTGAGTACTAGGAAAGGTTCTGACTATTATTGTGTCAAATTTTATAATAAGCTGCCGTCTCACATAAAGAACCTTGGTGAAGTCCAATTTACCAAATGTATTAGATCATTTTTGATATCTCAAGCTTTGTATACCTTTGAGGACTATTTCAGAAGCGATATTGTAAGATTTTTTTAGATTTTAGTTTGTTTTATGTTGTTGCTATTTTAATTTGTTTGTAAGCCTTTCTTTGTTGCTGTAACTTGGATTGTTTAATTTTTGTTCTTTTATGACGTACTATACATGTTATGTAACATAAGAAAGATGGTGAAGAAATATAAATATATCTATCTCTAAGCTGTCTAAATAATAATTAAACAATATACTAATTTTTCTTCTCCGCATTCTATTAAAAATTCTTTTGAATGAATCTCAAGCCTAAATAACTTAACATTTCCATCGCCTTTTCAATATACCATTACCAACTTCAACTGATTCACTTATGCCTTTTAAATCTAACGACGTTCCCTCACATAAAATAGCAGCTTTACAATCATTTTTCAATCATGAACTATCCTGGATATAGCATATAGCAGTCACAAACCATTACTATAAGTTTTCAATTAGAAATATTTTTCACTCTCTTACCCCCTTAAAAACCCCCCACAAATACTAAATATTACCATCGAACATATACAGATCACTTTCTCTCATAAATAAATTCTTTTCTGTGAACAATGTTTGTTTCCCAAAATTACTATTTTTACAATTATAATTATTAAATAATATGATTTATGAAAAAACGTTTCAAATGTCACCTAAATAACATCTTCAAATTAAGCCATTGTCATATAAATCTATTACTCCTTACTCCATGGCTCTACAACCCGGGGTGGGTCTTGGCCGACTGTACTATTCGCCTCCATTGTTGTCGATCGTCCATCAATGCTGGGTCGTACTCTATCCCAATGGTCCTTAGGTCCGTTTTGATGTTGTCCCGCCATCTCATTCGGGGGCGCCCCAAAGGTCTTCGTCCCACTGGTACTCCCTCCCAGGCCAATTTTATCATCCGTGTGTCAGGCTGTCTTTGTACGTGACCCGCCCATTGCAGTCTTCTTGTCTTTATCTCCTTCACAATATCTGGATCTTTGTATAATTCTGCTATTTCTTGGTTGGTTCTTATTCGGTACTCTCGAAATTGTAGTCCCCCACAGTAACATTTTGGCCCACCCTATCTCTACGTCCTGTTCTACTGGTGTGCATATACTTGGTTTTGTCCTCGTTTATTCTGAGTCCCACTTGCTCAGCTTGTGTTTCTACCCTCGAAAAAAGGTCTTTCACAGTCAATACCGTATTACCCACTACGTCAATATCGTCGGCAAAGGCCAGCAATAATCTTGGGCCATCCCGAGCAAAAAGTTCAGTGCTTATTTCAGCGGTTCTTATTACCTTCTCAAGAGCAATGTTGAACAAAATTGGAGATATCGCGTCTCCCTGCCTGAGCCCGCTGTTTACCTCAAAAGGGTCGGAAAGCATATCCCCAATTCGAATTCTACTTCGAGAACCGTTTATACACATCCTGGATATATTTATAAGTTTCTTAGGTGTTCCCATTTCCGCCATTGCATCCCAAAGTTTGACCCGTAATATGCTGTCGTATGCTTGTCTGAAGTCCACAAAAAGATGGTGGACGTCCCGGTTAAATTCCCAGAATTTTTCTAGCAATTGTCTTATGGTAAAAATTTGGTCAGTTGTTGATCTGCATCCTCGGAAGCCGCATTGATATTCTCCAATACTTTCCTCTATAATTGGTTTAAGCCGTTCCAGGCCTATGTTGGCTAGGATTTTATATGCTGTACTAATGAGGGAGATTCCTCTATAGTTGCTGCAATTTCTTTTATCTCCTTTTTTGTGTATGGGGATGTGTATGATTCTCCTCCATTCTTGATATATTCGGAAGGAATCATGTCATTTCCGGGGGCTTTATTGTTTTTGAGCTTATTTATGGCCCTTACCACCTCCTCGTATGAAGGATCATCTATGCTCAGTTCCGCCGTATGATATATTGAGGGGCCTTGACCATTGTCGTTAATGTTTAGTAGTGTGTCAAAATACTGTTTCCATTCTCTAATCAATTCATTCTTGTCGCTTGTTAAGTTGCCGTCTCTCTTCCTAATCATTGTTTCACCTCTAGGCTGGTATCATTTCCTAATGTTTGATAATTCTTGATAGAACTTTCTTGGAGGGTTATCCAGACGGTATCAGTTCCTGGAACTTCTGTAGTTCATGATTTTTCTTTTTCCTTCTCACTATTCTATTTGCTTCAGTTCTTCGGTCTCTATATCGTTCTATGTTGGGTTCTGTCTGGTCTTGCAGCATTATTATTCTTGCTTGATTTCGAAGTTCCAGTACTCTTCTGCACTCCTCATCAAACCATTTCCTCCGTTTTATCTTTGGTTCTGTTCCTATCGTGGCCTTTGCTGCGCTATATAAATCTATTGGGCGTCCACAATATTAGGGACGACGCGACGGTATCAAAATAATAAGTTTAGAAAAGGGCTTGTTTAACAAAAAAATACTTGCCTAGTGGGAAATATTATTACGCACGCGTAAATGAAAAACAGCATTACAATGTACTACATTTTCAAATCATGATTGAACATATAATATAGGCATTTAAAGACAGTCGTAGAAAAAATACATTTGCTTATACAGGTCCGTCCACTCGTATTTATTTTAATATCGTTAAAATATTACAAGTAGTGTCCAATAAATCACTGTCTCTGTCGTCACTTATTTTTCTTAAAATGTAATGTCTTATTTCGTTAAAACACTAAATAGTAGCACAACACAATCAATAATGAGTACAACCCCAAAAAAATACAAAAATATACAAGAGCAAAAACGATAGAGGTAAGAGATTGGTTGTTTAACACAAGACAAACACGGACAAAGTGAAATAAAATTAAATTGCGCATGTCAGTCGTGAATCAGTCCAAACGGTATTTGCTTTTCACCTGTGATCGAAATGACGGTGCCGAAACCGATTCTTGAACAGTCACAGCTTTGGTTGAAACGGTAAAGAAATCGTACAATGAACGATCATCGCTCGGTTGGAACGCATTTAACGTATTGTGCATGAGCGTGACCGTACATTACATGGTTTTTAGTGGGGTTGAAACGAACCTATACTGTTTGACAGACAAACTCTCGACAGTAAATCTTGTTTTGTAAAACAAGCCCGATTCTAATATAGGCGCATCTCGTATGTGTTGGTTATTCTGCATGATGGGGTCGGTGGCCTCCCGCGCAGTCGATATAGTGAATTGTTGTTCACTCGGTATATTATCAACAGAAATTAGATGTCGCCAAACACATTCATTTACATAGTAATTTTGATTGAGTTGTCAAGAAAAAACGAGAGAAAAAAAGGTTTATCTGTTCATATTTTCTACATTTAATATAACTATTTGGTCGGAAGTGTGCTAAGTTAGATTAGCGTAGCTTCCTAATAGATTTCGATAGTTTATATGATACATTAAGTAGCGTAACATTCACACATTCCGTTTACCAAAGTTCCAAAGTGCATTAAATCGACTCAACATGAAAAACTCATTAGGATAGTCTTATTTACCTTTTCCCACTCTCGCTAAACCTAAATGTAAATAAAGTTTGGCTTCTCAGATTTCTCAAAGTTCAGAGTGTTGGAGTATTTGACGTTTTTCACCACCATAAATTCGTATAAATAATGGACTGTATTTTTAATTATTGTACGGTTTAATATCAATAGATTATTATAAATATTCATGTCCAGGTTTTACATAGTAGTATCAAAGATGACATTAATCTTTAGGGGTATTAAATTAACAATCTGTGGGGTTTATTTAGAGTTCAATTTTCAATTGTTTTTCAATACTAACACCAATGCACTAAAATTTTACATAAGTTTTTAACACAGTTTTTATCTACTTTTCACACTATAAAACTAAGACTCTTACAAACTAATTTTGGGGGGTTTGGTGCAAAACTTCATAAGTATATACAAAAAACAACGTAAGTGAAGAGAGCGAGGGGTTTGTGACTTGTTCGTTAGATTGAACAAGTCACAAACCCCTCGCTCTCTATCTATCTAAATCTAACTCTAACAAAGAAAAAAAAGAAAAAAAAAGCCAATGCCTTGTTTTTACACAGATTAGTAAAAAAAATAAACAAACCCAATAATATTGATGACGATGTCATCCAGATCTTGAGCAATTGTAAAGTCATACAAAAACAAATACGTTAAGATTTATAAAATAATAATAAAATACTTTGTTCGGGAGTTTTCCGAACATAGAGTGCTGACAAAAATTTATTGGTAGCTCCAGTAAAACTAATTTTGTAAATAATTGTTCTTTTCAACATGAAAATTGTGTTAATTTTGATTACAAAAGTAGATTTTTTAGAAATTATCTTCATCTACATTTTTAACACGTATACTGGACAGTCTCGTTCTTTATTTATAGCCAGCGTCCAGTTCACTGGGCTTCACTGAGCTTCTATAGAGTTGTGTAATTTTCGAGTCACGTAATTCGGTTGAAAATACTAGTATGGAATATAGTTAATGAATAAAAATTATCGCTGTGTTTACCAACGTAGGAAAATTTGGCAACATGTATTGTGAAGTATTCGATTCACTTGTGTGATTATTGCAAACTCTGCTCTGTTGTGTGTGGTGATGTGTATGATAATTTGCTTACAATGAGTGATAACAAAAAGAGATATTATTAAGAAATTCCTAGGTAGATTAATATTATCTTAGTTTTTTATTGTTGCATCTTTTCGGAGGGACAATTTGTTAGATTGATGTTATTTTATGTATTATGTTTGATATGCGACGTTGGCTATATTTCGATTTTGTCTCTAATATACAGGGTTATTCACGCCATACGACACTGAGTATTGTGGCTAAACTATTTAATTTCCTTAAAGGTTAAATAAACTTATTTATTTCAAACGGAACACCCGGTATATCACGTAAAAAAATTAGATGCACAAAATTTCGTATGGATAACTCTTGAGGTTTTCGTGGAAAATGCACATACTCATAATATTAGGCGAATTTTTAATTGAACCTGTTAATTTCATGTAGACCACCCTGTATTTGATGAAGATTAAATAAATTATCTATTAATATCTATAAGGTTTTCCTATAGATATATATATTTTTAATTTTGGCAGAATTTTTCAAAATTATAATATTTGTCAAGTCAGCCATGAGAATTTGACAAACCATATATTTAAACGATAATATAATAAATAAATACATTTTTAACTTAAATTAAATAGCAAGATATACATAAATACTAATAAATTTTATAATTACATCCTTTACAAACTTTAACCTGGTGTAACGCTTCTAAACGCTTCCTTTATTTGCTCCTTTATCTCTTCTATTAAAAGTCTTCATTTTCGATGATTTTGTTCCCGCCCATGTACAAAATTCTACACGATTTAAAATCAATATTGAAAAGTTCTTGATGCAGTTGCTTTCGTTAAGCTGCCTGAACAGTCTCTCGAAGACCGCTTTTTTGGGATGATTTTGAGCCGCTAACCTTTGAGCGAAATCTCGCAATGCCAGTAAAGCGTTTTTTGACCATTCTCCCAGAAGAAAAATCATGTCTATTCTTTCTCCTTTGGAGGAATAGGTTCGCATTTTTGATTAATTGAGTTAAATCAAATGTCACTGATAAAAAACTGTTTTATAAAAAATGTTCAACTCTTAGGTAAGAATTTTCAACAGACTATTTGACAGTAAATATCAAATAAAAAAAAATGTATTGTGTCTTTTCAAATTCTCATGGCTGACTTGATACATATAATATTATAGAAATAGTAATGATAAATATAATTTTGAAAATTCTTCCTATTATTACTAATATATGTGCCTCTTCCATGTAAAATTAAATATATACATATCTATATGAAAACTTTACTTTAACATTAATTTTGGCTTTTTTTTTTTGAAAAATAATCCATTGTGACGAGGAGTGATAATGTTGTTACGAAACAAAATAAAAGTCGTCTTTACTCCACAATATAACTCTGTATAATTACACTAGATCATCATTGGTACAACCAAACGATACATGTTTCGAAAGTTCAAACTTTCATCATCAGTGGCGAAATAACGTAGTGTCAGAAAGCGAAAATTGGATAATAGTTGCTCATACAACTTACCACATTGTGGAAATATTTTGATAAACAATTAACATAAGTTGAATTAATAAAACATTGATTGTTCAATTGATGAACGGTAAAATGGAATGATTTTTTCTTTTTCTTCCTTCTCATTATTCAAATTGATTGATAATTTAATTAAATATTCGTCAAATTTTCATTATTGTGCACAAAATGGCGAATTGAGATAACCAACAAGTATACATCGAAAAGATGTGATGAGAATGACAAATGAATTTGACATAAAGTAAAGTGGTGTGTCAGAGAAATGTAAGAAATCTAAACTGACACAACTCGCATACTAGAACTGAGGTGAGAACTATGATCAACCAACTGATGTGACTCGATTAGTAAACGTGAGAAACATAGTTAATTATAAATATTTTTATATAATAAAAAGGTTTTTATTGTAAAGCGAATGAGGTGAAGTTGAATTTTGTTTCGTTTTTGAAATTCAACTTCACCTCATCAATTGAACAATCAATGTTTTATTAATTCAACGTATTTTAATTGTTAATCAAAATATTTCCACAATGTGGTAAGTTGTATGAACATATTCCAGCTTTAAAGTATAATTTCCTATTGTATTCTATTATTTTTAGATTCTTATAATTATGAGTAACTATTATCCAATTTTCGTTTTCTGACACTACGTTATTTCGCCACTGATGATGAAAGTTTGAACTTTCGAAACATGTATGGTTTCGTTGTACCAATGGTGATCTAGTGTAATTATACATACATTAAAAGTCGTCTACTTTTATTTTGTTTCGTTTAATTTTTGCATCATCAAATACAGGGTGGTTCACATGAAACTAAGAAATTCAATTAAAAATTCGCCTATCATTATGAATATGTGCATTTTCCACGAAAACGTCCAGAGTTATGCATAGGAAAGTGTTATAATATTTGACAGAGAATTACTTTGTGCATCTAATTTTTACCTCATATACCGGGTGTTCCATTTGAAATAAACAAGTTATTTAGAATTAAACTTTACGTTCATATAACTAATATTATTGGACACCCTGTATTTAGTATTGGGGTTTTTTATACTTGGAGTGATGAGTGTGTATATTTATCAGCCCAGACTGGCTTAAAAAGAACAAACGAATAGGTGTGATTTGTTCATTCAAATTATGTCTACATTTTTATAAAAATTAAAATATTTAAAAACTTTTAGGTTTAGGTGAGATGTACTTTAATGAAACTTAGGTTTGTTTTGAACGGGGAATCTAAAAATGTATTCATACTATTATATATTAATACAGGCCATTCCTTTTAAAAAAACACAAATATGGTTAATTTCTTATATTTGAGACACCCTGTATAGACTCACAATATTTTTAAAATGTAGCCATAAATCATTTTAACACATGAATAAAACTTTTAGGATATGGAATAGTTTAGCCATACTATTCCGTGTCTTTTGGCGTGAATAACCCTGTATAGGGTGTTTCATAATATATGCGCAGGACTTTAGGATGCGACAGCATATGAAAAAATTTTCTATTAACTTACCCTCTAAGATGCACCATTTTCGAAATACAGGGTGTTGAAATTGAAAAAATTTTTTGTAAGCATTGTCTACTCATAATAAGCTGTTTTTTGTAAAAATTTTTTGTTTTAAATTCATAATTGGTGAAGATTTTGAAGGGATAGTGGGTGTTTTTCTCCCCAATTTCTACGCTACTGGAAAAATACGGTTTTAAGATACCCAATTGAACCGACAATGTTTTCTACACAAAAAAGGTACTCTTGGTCATAAGCTCTAAAGTGGACCGTTTTCGTGGAAAATCAACTTTAGAAAATTGTTGAAGAATCAATTTTTTGGAATAAATTTATTTTTTTCTACTAACTAAACGTTAACTTTATAATTGCAAAATTTTAAAAAAATGAAAAAATGATAAAAAAGTAGTGTTTTCAAAGTTTCCCAAACCGTAAAAAACCGAAGAATTGCTGCGTGCTTTGAATCTAACGGCGGACATTTCTAACATTTAATTTAACTGTGTATGATTTGTTTCTGTTTTTTTTTTTTTAATTTTGCAATTATAAAGTTAACGTTTAGTTAGTAGAAAAAATTAAATTTATTTCAAAAAATTGACCATGTTTTTCAAGTTGATTTTCGTCGAAAACGGCCAACTTTAGAGCTTACAACCGAGTGTATCTTTTTTGTGTAGGAAACATTGGCGATTCAAGTGGGTATCTTAAAACCGTACTTTTTCCAGTGGCGTAGAAATTGGGAAGAAAAACACCCACCACCCCTTCAAAATCTTCACCAATTATGAATTTTAAACAAAAAATTCTCACAAAAAACATAACTTTCTATGAGTAGACAATGCTTACAAAAGCTGTTTTCTGTACGAAAAGCGGTTCCGGAGATATTCGCAAAAAACGGATTTTTTTTTTCAATTTCAACACCAACAAAAATGGTGTATTTTAGAGGGTAACTTAATAAAAACTTTTTTTCATATTTTTGGACGAGGTCTCAAATCCTAAAGTCCTGCGCATATATTATGAAACACCCTGTATAATTTAAATTTTCAGCTGCAGTGGTGGCTTCTAATGATAAAGGTAAATATCGATTTAGGTTTTTAAAAATCTACAAATTACTATTTTATATCATTCACTTTGGTTTCTGAGGCAGGTAGCACGTGTTAGGTATTCAAATATAAAATGACTACTATAATATCGCTAAATTATAGGAATACCTGTGCCATATTTACAAAAGTGCATATTATGCATATGATTTGTGTGTGTAAGTATTATGTTACAATTTTATAAGGAGTGAATGGACTCATTATTATTCTTTATTCCCACGATCCGTGTATTTTCACAACAGTTTTCAATAGATAAATAAACACTTAAAATTCGTGAACAATATTCAAAAACTATTTTACAATACTTTTAATCTAAATTTGACATAGCGTAAATACTGATTAATATAAATATTTTACTTAATACAGTGAATGCTAGCCATGTAATGAGTGCCAATAATAATAATGGACAGACATGAAATTTAACGTATGTGACTTGCAAAATAAATAACAATAAAAATATAAACAGGATTAACTTAAAACAATGTGCATGTTGATAAGATAACATAAATTTGGGCATAATGCCTAGTTTAATTGTGTTCCGGCGGAGATGGAGTGTCGGTTCCGATGATTTGGTTGTACCAGGAGCGTTTTTGTTTACCACTCATCTTATATGGTAAGTAGACCAATCTTAGTAATATTAATTAAGAAAAGTGGTGGGCGTGTTAAGCAGTTAATTTATTTATCTGAGTGACTGTTTTCTTATTATTATCAGAGTCATAATTAAAAATTAGATAAGGCAGTGAGGTTTGCTCAACTAAAAACGAAAAATAATGTGTATGAGATAGTTGTACAACATGCGTTGTGCGAATAGTTTTTTAGGAAAATTGACATTTAAAGGATAATCCCACAACCTTATCACAGTTTTATGTTATATGAGAGTATGCAGGTGAAGATTTAGTAATTAACAAGGCAAATTGGCAGGTCAAAAATGGTTTCATGAATAAATACGGAAATGATGAATTGTTGCTTCTTAAGATATTGTAGTCTGTTATTTTTAAAGGAAACAATTTTTTTGTTGTAATTGACACGATAATCCAAAACAATTGAACTGGAAAACTTTCGGAATATTGATTTGTAGGAAACTTTTGACAACATAATATGTGATTTTGCTTCACGATAATAATGCACGTCCGCACATATAACTCAAGATTATATTCGCAAACTGAGCTCATTTTCATCTGTTCATGAATCATAGGGAGGCTCTGTATGGAAAAAATTTAGTTCTAACTAAGAACTTGATCCTGATTTGTCCCGGTAATTATTGAATGACTGTCTCTTTTATCTGCTCTTAACTGCCTCACAGCTTTTTCTTACAGTACTTGAAGGTGTATACAGAATGCAACTTCCATATTACGAGGGTTGCCTTTTATATTTCGGGATTAGCGAACAAAAACAAATAAAGTTGAGTCTGCATAAGGATTGAAAAAAAGGTATAATTAGATTTTGATCGATGAAAAAAAAACTGAAGAAGCTAAAATAGTCAAGGACACTCACCCAACAAGAATTGAGGTAGTGAATACAAATCCAGACAAAGCTGTTTGTTTGATCGCACAATGCACGTAATATATAACTTCCAGACCATCCAGAAATCAAGCAATAATTTTGGATAATAATTTTCATAAATCCCACGCAAAAATGGTTTCTAATCAAGCTTAGAACAATTTGAGAAAATATCCACTTTAACCACTAATATACTCTTGTAGCACTCGACTTACAATGAATAATGACAACGAAAAATTCCACAAAACTCAATGACAACTTAAAAGTCTCGACCAATCAAAATTTCACACCTGGAGATTTAGCATTATTTCTCGAGGATACCGCGCCAATGATTGTTAAGAGAACTAACACAAATAAATTTTATTATAATTAAAAAGCGATAATTAACATATTAAGAATACATGTTCAATCTACTAAATGTTATAAAAATATATTAATAATTATTTCATAAAATTCAAATAATTGTGTAATTAATATTCTAAATCAAAGAAAGAATGCCCTCTTTCATTTAAATCTGAGAAGTTAAAATAGCGCACAGGAAAAATCAACAAATATGCACTTCTACCTCAACAAATTTTGTTTATTCATAAATTTAAATATTTTATGCCTATTTAACAATAGATGGAGCGAGATGTATTATTACCTTTTTAATTAGAACTTAAAATTTGATTCACGTAATCATTTGCGTTATGGTGCAGGTAAGTATAAACCTGATGGTTATGACAGCACATACAGGGATAGTCAGAAATTATGTACAAAAAATGAATTAAACATATTTAATCCAAATATATTATACCTGTAACAGTTAATGTTTTCCTGGCAACAACTAATTTTCCTTCCTTTCTGAAAATTTTAAGAAAATTGAAATATATTCAAATTTTACACGTAACACACTTATTCCCAGAACTCTACCTACACTATTAGACAAAAGTAGAGCAGCAAAATTCTTTTATTTCTTTGAATTTGAAAAACGTATTAAATATTATTGTAATCCCCAGCTAATTTTAATGAGATATTATCCCCAATATTAGTAATATTTCACAATATTTTGGTACACTTTAAACGAAATGAAGGTACAGAAATATTTATAATTATAAAGATCGACGAAATGAAGTGCGACAAAAGTAAAGCAACAAATTGTGTCAACAGTATTTTATTTTACATATTACGATAAAAAAACATTAAACACATTTAATAATTAAAATAGCTAGAAGTATTATGTTAATAATTAATAGAATATCCATTATTATTTGCCAGCAACGTCGCAGCATTGAGGCATTCAATTTTTGGACAGTATTTTCGGGAAGGTTTCTCCAAACTTCATTGATTTCATTTACCAATGATGGTTTATTTGTGAATACTTGTGTACGAATTCCACGTTCAACTTCTTCCCATAGATTTTAAATAAAATAAAAGGTGTGATGATATAGTGCCGCCCACTTCAAAACCCGCATTTAATATTATAAAATCGAGATTTGTCTAATTTTTCTAAAATGTTGCTCTACTTTTGTCCAATAGTGTATATTAACTAAAGTCAAATTTTTTTCTAAAAAAATCTGAAATCCAAGTATTAGCAGAAAACTGTTTCTAATATACAAATCAATAAATAATATCATAATATAGACACACAGTTTGGTTTTAAAAGCGAAATGGGGACTCGTGAAGCCGTTTTCTGCCTGAATACTTTAGTACAAAACAGCTTAGACCAACGAAAAGACGTATATATGCTGTTTATTGATTACGAGAAGGCCTTCCACAATGTTAGACATGACACCTTGTTGAAACTTCTGCACAATGCCAATATTGACGCAAAATATATCAGAATCATCCAAAATCTATACTGGAATCAAAAAGCCTGTGTAAGATTTGAGAAATCACTAACAACAGACGAATTTAAAGTTCTAAAGGGGGTTCGACAAGGGTGCATCCTGTCACCAATACTATTCAACTTATACGTCGAAAATATATTTTCTGAGGCGCTGGAAGACTTAGAGTGTGGGATTAAAGTAAATGGTATACCAATTAACAACATACGGTATGCAGACGACACCGTAATCATTGCTGACAGTGAAGAGGACTTACAACTAATGCTGGAACAGATAAATACAGTTGGAAAGGGGAATGGTCTCAAAATAAACATACAAAAGACAAAGTATATGATAGTAAGCAGAAACCCTCCTCAAAATGCTGTGTTAAACTTGGAAGACCAACCTATTGAACGAGTGCAAAACTTTAAATACCTTGGAACCAACATAAATGAACAATGGAATCCCGAACAGGAAATTTGCTGTCGCATACAACAAGCGAGGCAAGCTTTCACAAGCCTAAGACCCTTTCTTTGCAACCTGACATTGTCCCTCAAATTAAGATGCAGAATGGTGCAGTGTTACGTCTGGTCCATCCTGTTATATGGAATGGAAACATGGACTCTGAATATCCGGTCGATAAACAAGCTTGAGGCTTTTGAAATGTGGTGTCTAAGAAGGATGCTACGTATATCATGGGTAGACCGAGTTCGAAATGAAGACGTTCTTAGAAGGGCGGGATGCGAAAGAGAACTTTTCAACATAATCAAGAAGCGGAAAATTGGATACCTGGGCCACATACTACGAGGAGAGAAGTACAAAATACCACAGATAATTCTCCAAGGAAAAATTGAAGGAAAGAGAGGAGTAGGATGTAAACAGATGTCCTGGTTGAGAAACATCAAGAACTGGACAGGCATTAGCAATACGGGCGAGCTCTGTAGCGCTGCGGAAGCAAGGACCCTTATTATGATCAGATAGTTGCCAACGCACTAGAAGTGTACGGCATTTTAAGAAGAAGAAGAAATAATATCTAACGAAGTAATCCATTATAAATAAAGAGGAGCGGTGGATATAGAAATATTAAAACGACGTCTGCTCCACAAGTAAATCATATATATTTTTCAATATCGACAGTCAGTCATACATGTTTCGAGGGATATATGCTCATCATCAGTGACATTCTAAAATCCATTAATACATTGTAGAACACATATGTTCTGAAAATAATTGATTATAAGAAAGGCTTGTTAATTATAGTCTGTAAAGAGTCTTACCACTTTAATATTTAAAATTTATATATATATTTAAAGTTTATTCACAAAAAATTGACTAAAAATAAACATTAAATTATGGGCTTCATTGAGCCAAACAATTTTATTTTCTTCTTGTTAATCATCCCAATGGAATGGAAAACCTTAAATTTCTGGAAAATGTTCAACTGATCAAACTCGTGGTTATGATGAAATGAATGTTAGGTTATGAACATGGTATAAAAATTAGCATTTCTAAATAGGTTATAATCCTAGATAATATAGTTACAGATGGTAAGTCGAAGCTACGTATATTTCATGTATTTACGGATACAAATTCCTTTTATAATGTCCATCGAGATTTCCATTATATCTTGGCATTGAAGATCGAGGACCGAATGCTTGGAAAAATAGTTAAGTACATTTGCGGTGTTCAACAGTGTATTACTGCTTATTAGGAGGCATCATTAGAAAAACTATAAAACCACGATAAAATATATTTATGTTACGATTTTAAATATTTTTATCTTTGCGGTACAAAAATTCACTATACGATACGTATTCGACATTAGTACTTTGCTTACAGTGAGCACTGCATTGTGAAAGAGCAAGAAAAGATGACCCAAATTGCGAAGAAAAGCATTCATGCGCCTCAATCAAGATTCCGCGCAACAACAATATGTCATAATACGTTCCAGTATTTCGAAAATATGTAAATCCAAAATATGTAATGTTAGAACAAAAGCTATATTCCAAAAAGTTGATAAACGTTTGCTTACTTAATTTATAGAAAAATTTCTTCTCTATAAATCTTGCATCAGAATTACACTATAGCTAACGTTTCGGTGATCATGGTTTCAGCTTTTTCAGAGCAACTTTGCTTTAACGCCGTTAAACTGAAACTAAACCGTGCACATGGAAAGTTGCTCTGAAGAAGCTGAAAGGATGATCAGCGAAACGTTATCTAGTGTAAATTTGATGCAGAATTTATTCAGAAGAATCCTATCTAAAAGCTTATAGTTGCATGTAGAAGTTTTCCCTCTATCTAATTTTTAAAGTTGTATTTTTTTATTAATGCAATACCATACTATTTTAATAAATATACAAAGAATTTAATTTGCATAAACTGAAAATATTTCATAATATCAAACGTTTAAATTCCCTCATTCTTTTTCTGAATTATTAAATGCTATTAAATATATGCAACCTGAATTAAAGAATGGGTACATTTATGTGTATAGAACAATATGAATGAGGGGTTGCTTTGCACTTGTGTGCTATTTATGTTTTCGAATTGGGGTAGTAACGTTATTTTTAATGGAGGGTGGTGTGTAAGTACAGGAGTGTTTCAGAAAATATTGAAATGAATCGAGAATTTCACTCAGAATGGGTATTTTAAAATTACAAAAAACTATAAAGTATTGTAATTATGATATGCAAACTCTAGTCTGTCATAATTTACTTATTGCTCGAGACCCAATTTTTGCATTTTCCTAAATAAATAATAGTTGTAGCGTTTCCAATATCAGTATATAATGCTATAAAAAACCACAAGCCCATATTCCTTTGTAAAGTCAATGCCGCCCTCCGCCGTCCATAGGATCACAATTTTAACTTTTCATAACAATACCTACATGCCCTACGATATTTTAAAAATCCTTTATGCTGAATAATAACAGGGTCTATGGCCGGAAAAATGTGATTCACCGATTTTTTGCATATGTCAGTTTTGTATAAATCAGATATAACGGTTCTTATATTTTCTATAGGATTACAGCGCTTAAAGTCGGATTCTGATTGCATTTTCTCAACTGTTCTTTTAGACTGCCCCAAACCAAATACGTAAATATACTATGGCCGTGTGTTTCGCAGATATGGTCTATAACGTATTCTTTTTTAGAATTGTATCATATACTTTAATATTATCCTCCTTTTTTGTATTATTATTCGGTATTTTATTTAACATTCGCGAATGATAAGACGCATACGACAACTGTACTTGGGGGAATATTTTTCAAACAAATTTGCGGTCATGTCTTCGTGGTAGTCCGCAGAAGGCTGTCTTATGTTTTTGGCTGACAAGAGCAGTGCGTTGGGTACGAACCCATTTTCACATCCCGCATGTAGAATTATAACCCGTTTTCCCTTTGAACATGGAGCATTTAAAGTACAATTTTGAGTCATGTCTACACTACAACCCAACCGTACTTCACAGTATCATGCGTATCAACCCACGTCTCGTCAAGATATATTATCGTTCTCTTTGACTCGCGGTACCCTTTTATTTTACGCAAATATTCCTCGCGCATTTCTACAATACGGCGTCATTCCATTATTAATAAACGGTTATTACTTTTATTATATTTAAATCCGCACTAGAATAAAATACCTCTTAAAGTTTCCCAAGATCGATAATTATAATTATAGGGTATTCGCTCAGTTATTCGAAATCATTTCCAAAGTAGGGAGTTTATTTTCTTTATAAAAATTATGAATTGTTCTTCGAATATATTCCTTTGAGGCATCGTCAATATTTTTAAATTTTTGATTTTTCCGTTTTTTTTAACAGAGTGATCTACAACAACCCCTTTTCTATTAACTAAATTAATAGTAGAAACTGGAATCTTAGTTAATTCAAACATTCTTTTTCTAATAAGTGTATTCGTCACTTCATTATTTTCAGACCTTAACTGATGATAAATATTTTTGCTCATATAAATATTGATGCTTAAACTCACAACCTGTTCCGCTCGTGGCGTATACATCATAACGTATCGCTGTTCTATACCAGAGAACAACTAAGGTAGAGAATATAAAGTCTGGTGGGCGCGGCTAGTTTGCGCATCTCATTCGCGCAGAGGGATTCCATGACGTACTGAGTTTAGACAGAGGCGCCACACGCAATTTAGTCTAGTTTAGCGTTGCGAGCGAACGGATATTCAGTGGCAGCGTTAATCTGAGATTTTCGGTTGCAAGTGAGATATTGTGTGATTGCGATATTTACATTCTTATCGTTTTTCCGTTAACATAAATAAACCTAAGTGTGGCGTAGTGTGTTCAGCGGAAGGCTGTGCGAACAAGAGTTATAACTGTAACTTATCATTTTTCACGTTTCCAAAATATCAAGCAAGGTAAGTTTTGTTTTGATTAACTTATTGTATTGCATTTTTTATAGTTATGAAATTTGGATGGTTGATTCGGACCGTGAATATCTTAGAACTAGTAAAAATTTGAGTAGCTACAGATTGTGTGCTGCTCATTTTAAAGACAGGATTAAGTAATTTTGGTGGATTAATGATGCCAGATCCTGATTTTGTTTTATATACATCCCGTTTGGAATTTATATTTCAAACTAATTTTGAAAATGTGTGTACCTACACAAACAAATATTTTGAAAAAACTTATTTATAAATAAAAACGTTATAGAAAAATATAGGTTTTTTAGCTTCTGTTCACCCCTTGATGCACACCTGCATTGCACCTACCTAGGTTCCTACTAATGACATATACAAAAGAGTTCTTACAATAGCAGCTAAAATATCCCGATAATAACAGTAATTATATACACGCCTAACCCGCAATAGTTTAAAATATTTTTTTGATTCGTAGTAGATTTTTTGCTGAAGATTATCATAGTATAATTAGAAGTAGTAAGTTCTGGCAAACCCACTAGTTAGGAGATTTGTCTATTATAATTACCGACATTACCTAAAGTATTCCATGCATTCAATCCACACTGCAAGCATCTCAAACACCTTAAGTACCGACTTGCACGATTATTTCAACAAAATTCAAAGACGACCCTGTTTTCTACTCTTTCATTATGGCGGCCACAGGCTGAATGAGATCAAAGGCGGCAAAACAGAGATTATATTCTCTCCCTTAGTTGTTCTCTGCCTATACACTACAATACAGTGACGGAAAAAGTTTCATCCACTTGAGGTGTGATTAAAGATTATTATGTAACTTGATAGATCTTCTTACATTTTATTAATCTAAGAAAAACTATTGAACAGATCATGGTTACAATATTCTGCCACCGTGTTTTACTGTCGGACACAAATTTTCTTCATAAATTTCACATTAAGTCTTCGCCATACCATATGATATGATACCATCCGATTATATTTAGATTAATCTGAGAAAATAACACGTTGCCAAATATTATTTGTTTCATTCATATTATATTTATTAGCAAACTCTAAACATTAACCCAATAGTTTTGCCAGTCCCTATAGTTACTTTTGTAATAAGGCAAAAAAACCCTGAATTCGATGCCCATTTCTAATGTAAAGAGACATGGGAACGTATAGCAAGACCTTTTAGAACATATTTTTGATACAAATGAAGTTTTCTACATTGCTGGGGATTTCAACATTGATATAAAACAACCTAATGATCTAATAAATCGTATAGTATAGATTTATTAGTAGATGACTATACTCGAGTTACTCCTAATACACAATCTTGTATAGATAATATTCTAACAAATAGCAATAGATACGTGTACCAAGTAGATATAAAAAACATACATACTTCTGATCACTTTGGTCAGTTGTTGAACATAAGTGTACCAAAAATATCTGAGTACGCTACTGAGTTTAGATATTTTAATGAAAGAAATATGACACTTTTTATACGCGTCTTAGAAAAAGAAAAATGGTTGAACGTTTATCAATGCTTATCTACAGAAGTGGATTTGCAATGGAACTCCTTTTTAAGTAATTTTTTAGGTATTTTGAATAAATGCTTTCCTCTGAGACGCGTGCAAAAGAAAAATAAATATGTACATAATTTTAGTAATCCACAAATAATAGAATGTAACAAAAATCTTAGTACACTTTCAATTTTTATGAAATATAATGTAAACTGTAAGGATAAGTACAACTCAGAAAAAAATCGTTTAAACTCTTTGCTGTTAGAAGCTAAGAAAGAAAGAATAGAGAGGAAAATAATTAATTCTGATAACATTTCTAAAGCGACATGGAGCGCTGTAGCAAGTATATCAGGGAATCTGAAAAGCAGAGCTGAACCTTTCGCGTTTGGGCAGGAAGATCCAGTTCTGTTATCTAAAAGGTTTAATGAAATTTTTGTTAATATAGGCTCTCAGTTGCAAAGCAAGCAAACCACGTTACCGTTCTCTATTGATTTTGCGGCAGCTGGAACAAGATTTTTCTTTAGTAATGTAACTGAAGAAGAAGTTTTGGAAATAGCAAAAGAAATTAAAAACAAAAACAGTGCTGGTTGTGATGAAGTCTCTTCGAGTTTAATAAAAAAGTGTATTCATACCATTTCCAAACCTTTGGTGTATATCATAAATAATTCATTAAAATTTGGTATTTTCCCGGATCAATTGAAAAAAGCAGTAGTAATTCCTATTTTTAAAAAAGGCGATCAAAATAATTTAGAAAACTACAGACCTGTAAGTCTTCTTCCATCCTTTTCGAAGATATTTGAAAAGGTGGTATATAACAGATTATATCGCTATTATTTAGAAAACGACCTTCTTAGTAAGAATCAACATGGATTTATCAAAGGTCGTAGTATAAATACGGCCATGTTTGATTATATCAATAAAATACTAGAAGCATTAGAATTGTCTAAAATACCAGTGGGAATATTCCTAGATCTCTCAAAGGCATACGACTGTATAGACCCGGATATATTGATTAAAAAGTTAAAAACATATGGGCTATCTGAAACTCCCTTAAAATGGTTTATATCTTACTTAGAAAACAGAAAACAGGCAGTGAAAATTAAAGCGGACGGACAAGAAATGTATTCAGATTACATAAATGTGAAAATGGGTGTACCACAGGGTAGTATATTGGGGCCCCTATTATTTAACATATATATAAATGACCTGTGCAATATGTTTAATACCAGTATCCACTCGATTATTAACTATGCGGATGACACTTCATTACTAATAGTCGCTGACACAAGGTCCAACATTATACGGGAAAGTCAGCTGATTTTAGAGAGCATACAGGAATGGATGAAGCAGAATAGACTGATTTTAAATGCAGAAAAGACACAGTTTATTTACTTCAAAGCTAGCCACAGCAACGTCCTCAATAATTCTCTGACAATCGAGATTTCTCGAAGGTCAATAGAGTTTTCTGAGGTTGTGAAATGTTTAGGTCTACACATTGATTCTAAGTTGACATGGGTAGATCACATAGAAGAATTAAAAAAGAAATTGAACTCGGTTTTATATAGTCTTCGAGTTGTGAAAAAATATCTCTCTTTCAATACACTAAAAACAATTTATTATGCCTGTTTTATCAGCAAAGCAAAATTTGGTATTATTTTTTGGGGCGGATCAGTGGAGTTATAAAAGGTTTTTGTTTTACAAAAACAAGCTATTAGAATTTTATTAGGCTTACAGCCAAGAGAATCTTATAGAGGAAAATTTAAAAATAAAAACATCTTAACAGTCATAGCAATATATATATTTGAATGTCTCATTTTTAATTTTAAATATAAAGAAAAATACGATAGATATATTATCAACCACTCACATTATACAAGAGGAAATACTATCGAATATAATCTTCCTGCCCATAGGCTAAGTTTGTTTGAAAAGAATACCCTATATCAAAGTATTAGGTTTTTCAACGCATTGCCAAATAGATTCAAACGAATAAGTAATTTTAAAGTATTTAGAAGAGAAATATATAATATTTTAATTAAATTGGAACCATATGGTATATGTAATATGTGTAATTTGGATCTACTATAGAATTTATTTTCGGTTTTTATGTGACGTTTTTCAACCCTTTCAATATTGTTACATATTTATATGTAGTATGTATTGTAAATCGGCTGTTTGAAATTAATATAATTATTATTATTTTTTTTTTCCACAGGTTTTATTCCTGGTATTATTGACCGGGCCAAAAGGCCAAGGTCTTAAGGTATTTGCAACACACGTCTGACAATTCGACACGTACCCAAGATTATTATTATTATTATTATAGCCCCGGTAGAATCGTTAAATTTATATATTATACATTAGGAATGGAAACACTATACCTACCTGCTACGTACTAAATAATTTTGCTGTTTCAATAGAGGACACGGCAAACGCCGAACGCGACAGTAGGAAAGTTAGGATTGTAAGAAACAGGAATGGTATGGCCTATTTGCGGGTTAGAATACGTTTTTATTTACATAATATTATAGATAATATAGGTATGAAATGGTACAAAATAGTCTAATCTAAATGGTACCTACATAAAATAGTCAAGGTACGTCTACGTCTGACGACACTGCTCCTACTTTTATTTTTAGTTCAAGTTGAAAATAGCGTTTTCATCACACTATCATATTTAGTTTCATAACGAAAGAAGCAAGATATTCTCACCAATATGTATTTCCTTTAGGAATCAGATCCGATCAAATATCCCAACCCTGTTTAAAGATTTGTATTTATATTACCCTTATATTTGGAGCCAACAAAAACTTTTTTCATTCGTACTGGGATGTGTGTGTTTATTATTCAAAGTCGAATTATAATATATTTATATACATGTTACAAGAAAGCGCTCACGAGTGCTAGTTTTAGGTCATGTATTGAGCAGAACGTTGCCGCCGCTTCTGCCGCCGCGCCGTGCGTCTGTAGCCAATATTTAAAAGGTCAAAGGGCAAAATGTGTGCCAAAAATTCTCTGTTCGGATTCTAACTGGAAACATTATTTGCTTTTTCGAATTTAATCTCATTCATTTCATTTTATTTTTAGCTTTGCATGAGAATTGCTTCCCCATTTAGTATGCGGGAAGTAAAATAAACTGTCAGCAATTTTAGGCGATGGTAATTATATTTAGAATTCAACCTGTAGAAATGTAAAATATATTATATATAAATATAAATTTAAATCGTTTATCAACATAGAATCAAAGGCGAAGACAACATTTTGGGATCCCCTGTACCTGAAGATTTATTACATGTCAAAAGCAAACTATTTTTCCAAATCAAAAATTTTATTACATTATGTACCGAAATTCACAAATTTTATTTTTTCAAATCAATACCTAATACTAATCGCATATTTATAAGTAAGCGTAGGGAGCAGCAGCAGCATAGGAAGCGTAAGGCAATGGTGCCGAATATGCCGAGTACAAAGGAGCATGAGCGTAGTTGGAATAAATTGGACTGGCTGAATATGTTGACACCAAGGGCGCACTATAACTGTTGTAGGCTATTGCCGGTGCAAGAAGATGTGGCTTGGGTTTTGGATCTGCTACGGTGAAGGCCAATACTGCAAAGAAGACAGCTACTACCTGGAAATTTTGAACAAATAAGTTTAAATTGGGTTTTTGTTACTAACTTAACTATTATAGTTTAACTTTAGTACGCGATGCTAATTCCAAAGCTGATGTGTTTAGTAAGCGTTCCCAGTTAGAGATCCAGAGCTTTGAGACTGGGATAGAGTTATCCAGTGGTAATACATACCCCGCAGTATCTCTTTGTCATTAGGCAAATAATAATATTTTTTCGACCGATCGAAAAATGTACTCCTTCATAAACAAACATTTTTAAAACCAAAAAATGGGGATCAGAGATCGGAAAACTTCTCCGGTGATCCATGTAATGAAAAAATTCCGGCAATTTTTAACAAACGCTATTTTAATTCTTGTTACTACGAAAACGACCTTTTGTTGCTTATTGACGTAAACTCTCTTACAGAGGTGTCAGGTAAAAGATATTTTTCAATGAGATATGCACTATCTACTATCTTAAAGTACTATACACATCTTTTTTGAGTGCCCACCACTAAAACTCCAAAGAGATAGAAACGTCTCTTCCCTTACGAGTGTTGAACTTCTAAAGCGTGAGCTTTGGAAGATGATAGGAAATCTATTAAAGTGAATTGCCATTTTGTAGTAAATGTACTTAAGTTGTGCTCCCTTGGCCGAGCAATTGTAATTTAATGTATTGTCTTCAGACAGTGTAACTAGGTAATGGTAATGTTTTTTTTAATAATTTACCCCTTTGTTTTTCTTTATTTTTTGTATTCTTTTGTTAAAATAATTTAATATCATTATCTAGTTGCCCTGGTAGCAGCTTCTTTCGGCATTTAATTTTAATTTGACATTTACGACAAATCAACTCAAATTTATTTGCATATAAAGAAAATTATACAATTTCTCTACAAATGAGCTTAACAATAGCAAACAGAAACATAAAATATAAGGTTTTCCAATAGGGATGATAGAATTTTAAAAGCGACGTTGCGGCTATTTGTAATATGTCATGATCTGTCATTTGTTTGTCATTGTATTCAGTAGTGTTTACAATTTCATCATGGAGAGATATACGCAAGAACAATCTTTACAAATTATTCAGTTTTATTATCAAAATAATCGTTCTCCAATTGCAACTTTTCGTGCGCTTTTGCCATTTTATGGTCGTAATAATCGTCCAAGTGTGCTCGCTATTTGTCGAATTGTTGAAAATTTTGGGCGTACATTTTCTTTATATAATGTTTAAGTGCCAATAAGACAAACAACCGCCCGAAGTAATGCAAATATTGCTGCCGTTCAGGCAAGTGTTGCTGAAGAGCGCAATTTGTCGATTCCAGGACGTTCTCAACAATTGGGTCTGTCTCAAAGCACAACCTGGCGGATTTTGAGAAAAGATTTGGGTTTGCATCCGTATAAAAGTGTTCTCACTCAAGAACTGAAGCCATTGGACCACCGTAAACGTCGTGAATTTGCTGATTTTGCCTTGGAACAACTTGAAAACGATAACGATTTTTTTTTAAGAAAATCGTCTTCTCCGATGAGGCACACTTTCATCTGCGTGCAGCGATAAATAAACAAAACAGCCGATTCTGGTGTGAAGAAAATCCACAAGTTATTCATGAAAAACCATTACATTCACCTAAATTGACAGGTTGGTGTGGTTTTTGGTCTGGTGGAATCATCGGTCCGTAGTTCTTTCGAAATGCTGGTAACACTGTTACTGTAAATGGAGAGCGATGTAGATCGATGATAACCAACTTTTTATGGCCGATTTTGGAAGAAGTTGATCTTGACAACATTTGGTTCCAGCAAGACGAGGCTACGTGCAACACAGCAAATGCAACAATTGAATTATTGCGAGAAAAGTTTGGAGATTCGATTATTTCAAAAAATTGTGATATTGAATGGCCTCCAAGAAGTTGTGATTTAACACCATTAGACTATTCCTTGTGGGGTTATTTGATGTCATTGGTCTTCCGAAATAAACCAGATTCTCTTCAAGTTTTACAAGTCAATATTGAACATGCCATTCACGACTTGATTTAGTCGAAAAAGTGCTCGAAAATTGGATTCATCGACTGACCTTTTATTTAGAACTTAATTGTATCGATTGTACTTCATATTCAATAAAAAAATTTTGAATTTCCTTAACAATAAGTGTGTTTTTTTTTAAAAGAAATCATATCACTCTTATGGAAAACCCCTTACTTCAAAAGAATACAATAATTATTATTGTATTCCTACAATAATTATTATTGTATTTTATGTTCCTGTTTGCTATTGTTAAGCTCATTTGTTGAGAAATTGTATAATTTTATCTATATGCAAATAAATTTGAATTGAATTGTCCTAAGTACTGATATTCTGCCGAAAAACACATATGCGCTATATAAAGGCTTACGAAGCATTAGAATATAGGTGGCGAACAAACTTTTTTACGAATTGCTTGTTAAATAATGTAACAAAACTTTAAGTTATATTGGAAATTTGCTTCACACTACCAGACGGGCCGTTTCGTTGATCCCCAACTCATCAGTGGTGATCGGCAGGCAATGTGATTCAAATTTACGAAGAGCTTATATAGTATAGTTAAAGTTACTTGGAAATAAGGCTTCTAGCAGGTACTGATCAAAACCAGGGCCTTTCATATGTTAATAGCAGGTCGTTATTGAGCGTACCTGCTTATTTGTAAAACACCGAGAGACGAACGATGGATGATAAATCCAACCAGTCAGATATATAGATGATTAAGTAGTTGCCTAATAACAATGAGTATTTTAAACGTGCCACATTATGCACTTAATATTTTATTATCATTATCTCTTGCAAGGAGCCAGTTGTCGAGAGATAGTTTCTTTCCAGTGTCGATTTTTATTTTGTTTGTATAATTATTTTTTTTGCTGTTGCGATATGGCATTTTGGAGACCATTCGAACATGACAATTTAAACTGTAGTGTAGAATTTAAAAATAAAGACTTACATGTGCAATGCCAACGAATAATTTTAAATATGTATGAGTGCCTTAAAAATGAACATCAAGAATGTGATTTAAATATCTGTAAACAAATTAACAAGCTGAGTATACGTATCATTAAAAATTAAAGAAACTTTCTAATAGGTTACTGATTTGGAAAATGTATAGTTTTCGAAATATCGGCAATGTAACATTTTTTAGCATTTTCACTATTCTCGTATATTACTTTGATTAATTAATTTAGTGTGCCATGAAAATAATAAAACTTTTTTGCAGACCCATAAGTGTTTTTTGCACAATTGGTGTAATAAATCACGATTTTGAAAATATTTTCATAAAATTAAAAAAAAAAAAAACAAAAAAAAAATCAAAATCTTTAAAAATGATATTTTTGATATACCCTGTATAGTAATCGTAAATTTGGTATTTGAAATTGTGGGTTCGACACGAGCAGACGTTTTTATAAAGAATGACTTTTTCTTCTAAATCTACAAATAAACAAGTTTTTCCTGTTCCAAACTCTATCCGTGGACCCATTGTATACCAACATTTTCCAAATTGAATTCAAAGTAGTATCCGAAATATTTTAATGGTCCGTCACCATAGGACACCCTGTATAAATTTGCTTTATTTTGCTAAAATATTAATGATACGCCCATGCCTCAAAACCGATAGATGTATGCGGCCAAAGATTTTTTCTCGTTTTCAACTGAGAAAATATAAACTATACTAGTACGAGATACCGAATGATAAGATAAATTTTTGGCGACATCTAGTGTGAGCAGGCAATATGGCCGGTGAAACACAGTTCACAACCGATGGCCGGACAAGGAGTACCAACTCCATTAAATCCTATTGCCAATACTAGATACGCCTGAATTCCCTAGCGGGAGGCTTTATTTACAGATTGATTGTTACATAATTGTTGTTAAAAATTTTGTATTTTATTTTTTATATAAAAATAGGCTGAACAAATTATTGTATGTTCCACGGCCAAAAAGTGATTTGCACGTCTCGCCAAGCTACTAGGATTCTGCTTGCCCCTACCTGCAGAACATTCCGGTGCAGTCACGTAAATTACTATTTTATGTATATAAGAATTCTATTGAATAATTTCATCAATAAAAAAAAAAAGTTATAGAAAATATACTTACAAACTTGTACATTTTGCTATGGAACATTGTTTTTTCACTTGTGAAATGAAATTATACCTACCACTAGTATTTCAGTCGCTTTTATACAATTTTGTTGCTGATTTGACAGTACGGGGGTAGCAGAACTGGTTGAATTTTTCTTCACCAGGTAACAATAAAATAATTTTGTAAAAAAGACATAAAATATTCAAAGCGGTATACGCAAAACGGTATAAATCGAGTATGCGAACGACCGTGACATCAGGCTGCCTAGTTATATATTTTTATTATTATTTTGATTGTTGATCTTGTTTCACATAATATTACCTCTAATTAAAGGAAAATGATATTAATACTCTTGTCTTAAAATGGTGTGATTCTTATATTAATTGATATTTAACATTGGAAAGATTTCGATAGTATACCAGTTCTATCCAGCAATATTTAAATCTACTGATGAAAATGAAAAAAAAATTTCTATAAACTTTTTTTCAATTCTTCATCGCTTTCGAGATATATATTTTTGAATGTTTTTTTAAGTTTTAAATATTTCTGAACACTTAACCTACAATTTTTCTAGAACTACAATTACCAGAAAAATCATCTTATTTCAACTGAAAGGCAATGAATTAATGCTAAGGGCAATCCTGTCAATTAACACTATAGGTCCATTTTTAAATGCCTCAAATTTGAAAACTGTTTTTTCTCTCTCACTTCAAAAAATTTTAGAAAAGCACTAGCAAAACTGGACAACTTGTCAATATCTGAAAAACATGCTTGTCCTATAAAGTTTTAATTGCAGTTAAAAAAACATTGGTTTTTCACGCTGCGTTTTTCTTATACGGTTAAAAAGTGAATTTTTCCTTATTTCAAATGTTTTTTGGGTCGTTATTTATATGATTTTTAACCGGACATGACATTCCGAGACCACGCTTAGACTAGGTGTTTAAATTGTACCAATTTTCTCTAATTTAACCGACATTGTAACTCCTACCGTTTCTAAGATTCCAATGCTATCCCATTCTTATCTTGGACACCCCTGTATTTTAGACTATATTATATATTGCCGGGAAAGTTTTGAGGTGACACGTGATCCAAACGATTTTTCTAACATTACCAAAGACTGAAATTTGTCAATATTCATGGTCCTCAGACCTTTGATTTGAAATAGTCCGCAAAATCTGACACAAAAATATAGAAAATTAACGGTCTGCACTTCACCCTGCAAAACACCCTCAGTAATATCATATGACTCAGTAAATGAACCACCAGAAATTCCATCATATAACATTTTTATTGATTCTATAATCCTATTATTACTAACCCCAATTTGATACAGCTACACTTAAAATCAACAAAAGCTGCAAAAACTTTCCCTTGTTAAAGTTATGAATTGTATTTGAATGGTAGAAATTAGTATGAAGATATTATCAATGGAGCTCCCTGCCTGACATTCAGATACCATTATTAAGACACAATATTGCGTAAGCCTATTCCAGAGAAATGAAGTAAACAGTTTTAAAATAGAAGTTACAAATGCTATACCCTTGTAATTTTCTGGATTACCGTTGAGACCCTTATTATTCATAGAAACAACAATATCATGCCAGGATGAACGAATATTTCCAGTTTACAGAATTTTATTAAATAAAACGGTTAAATAAGAAATTCTTTACAGAATTTTTGATAATAACAATTTAACAAAGGAGATGATACCAAGAACAAGCATATTGATGAGGATGTGTTGAATTACTTACTCTGGATATCCTGTCTTGCTTAGTTATATCTTTTATGGTATAGTCTTTCTAATCTTAATTTAAAATTCATAAATTTAACGATTCTACCGGGGCTATCCGTTCCCATGCCTCTTTACATTAGAAATGGGCATCGATTGCAGCGTTTTTTTGACACATCTTTCTCTCGTATATAAGACCTATAATAACTCATGCCTGCCAAAGGATACCGACAGTAATAAAAATAACTACAGTGAGTGGAAAAAGTAGGGTTAATGATTAGAGGTTGCAAATAAATATAATATGAATGAAACAAATAATTTTGGCAATGTGATATTTTCTCAGATTAAGCTAAATATAATCGGATGTAATGTGTAATTTAAACAAGGACATTTGTGTCCGACAATAAAACACGGTGCCAGAATATTGTAACCATGATTTGTTCAATAGTTTTTCTTAGATTAATAAAATGAAATAAGATCTATCAAATTACATAATAATTTTAATAATACCTCAAGTGGATGAAAATTTTTGCAGTCACTGTATCAGACACCGCCGGTATTAGGTTGCAATTAAGTTATATATATATACAGACAATTTTTTTATAAGGCAGTATACTAGTGACACGAGCGGAACACGTTTGTTTTCGTTTTGAGGGGGAATTATTTTGTGACAAGTGTAAGTATATAATATAATATTTGTTTTTAAAAATATTTTTAAAATGGCAACATCAATTGTTAATACATACAGGATTTTTAAAATATTGTGGGCATGTATTGTTATGAAAAGTTAAAAGGGTGCGCCTATGGACGGCTGACGTCGGTATTGACATTACAAAGGGATATCGAGTTGACCGACACTCTCAAGTACCTATATGAGAAGACATTTTTGAGATTCAAAAATACAAGAGGTAGAACTCAGTGGGAATCTTATAATATAGTATAATCATATATAGAAATTTGACAAATATAAATATAGCTATTATCCAAGTGAAAATAGTTAATTACAGGGTTTTGTTATTCAAAATACGTATATATCTAAATCTGGAAAAAGCCTAATGATCTCAATATTTATACAAAAAGCTCACATTATAATCTCCCGTCCTGAAAATATAATTGATCATATTCTTCCGTTCTTATAAAATATAACCAATAACGATGATGTTCTGCTGCAATATTCTTTCAATAAAATTTAAGTGCCATATTGAAAGAATGTTTGAGTTTGTCTTAGTTAATAGTAGGTTCGTATTGATTTTAAATTTCCTACAACTTTTAGTTTGTTGTATTTTTTATCACGTGCTTGTGTTTGGAATTTTTCTTTGTCTTGTTGTGTGTCTTTTTCTTTGTGGTGTACAGATTTTATACCGGGTGTCCCACCGGGAAGAGATTCAATCGATTATGGAGAAACTACACTGTGGAATAATCTGAAAATCTGGTGTGGTACTTAGGACGACGGGACCAATTCTGCTAAAATGTTTTCAAGAATCTAGCACTTCCGGTTATACCGGAATGGGTGTCAACTTCCTTATTTCAAATACGACCCTATATAAATTATATTTTTCTTGGATTCTCCTTGTAATTCTAAACACATTTCATACATAATATGTTAGACCTATCGCCAGCCGTTTTCGAAATATTTGAAATTTTATGTCAAAAATGACGTTTTCAGAATAAAGAATAATAACAATTTTTTATTATATGGAAGCTTTAATAATTTAATTTGTTAGAATATCCTAGGAGATATAGACCTACTTTAGCCGCCTACGTATATTTTTTTAGTAAATATTAATACAGGGTATTTGAAAAAAAGGGTAAAAATCAAATTGCAAAAAGTGTCATAATTCAAAATTTTTAAATGCCAACCCCCCATTTTATATATTTTTTATTTTTTTGCATCAAAAATAAGGGCAAGTTTATGAAAGGATGTCTATCCCAAAAACTGATAGTTTTCAAAATATTGGCAATTTTACATTTTTTTATTACAATAGTGATATGAATTTGAAATTTAATTGATTTTTGGTGGGCCATGATGGCTTTAGATAGCAAACCAATATGACACTGGACAAAAATAATCAACAACTAAGTATGACAAATTGTAGACATTAATTAGTAGTAATAATCATGGCGAGCGTATAACGAATACTATCTAAATTAGTTTATTATTTATGGAGAATGGTGCTACATAAAATGTGATTGTGTTATGGAATTACATTTTTGTTTTAAAACCACAGCACGATTATTGGAAAACGCCATTTACAGTTTTTGTGAATTGATATCGGCTAATCATTTTACTGGAAAATGTTCGCCAACGGTCATTGTAATATTCCTGCAACTTCTCGTGTACTTTTACACAAGCCACCGTTTGGATTATTTAGTAGTACGCAGGATTATACAGGGTGATTTCTAAATTGATGAAGATATTAAAATAAATAACATTTTCGAATAACTTTTTTTAAAAATCTGAAAAATAAGTTACATTAATTTATTACAAAATGTGCCAAATTTATTTTATTATTTGACACATTTTGTTTCGTCAACTTAAATGATATTATTAATATTATTTATGTTGGGTGTATTTTGTAATAATTTAAAGATGACTGTAACTCGCTTATTTTTCAAATTTTGGAAAAACGTTATTTGAAAATGTTGTATATTTTAACGTCTTCTGTAGTTCAAAAAGAAGTATCAACTTAAAAAGCACCATGTATAGTCGCGAATATCAATTTGCCAATAAGTTGCTAATTCATCAATTTTAACGTAAAAAACCGGTACTTATCTACCAACAATTAAAAACATGTTTATAAGAAAAGAAATAAAATTTGGCCTACAAATTTTAAGCCCTTAAAATATTTGTACTCAGTTGAGAAACACCCTGTAGAAATTAAACGACAAATATACATAATTATCATATCTATTAGGTCTTCTTATCCTATATACCTAATAGCTTTCTTGGCTTTAGCCATTGACAAAAATTAAATATAATAATTCAAAACTGACTCGAAATAAAACTTTCTTCTTTGAGCACTAACAAAACGCCATCGTCTCGTCGGTGATTTCTGTACCGTCTTTCTCCTAAACAAGATTTGATCCATTCAAACTCATTTTTTCGGATACTAGAACATAAAACATTTTGTTAATTATATAAATCACCCAGTTTATTTAATTGTAGCTACCTGCTACTAGTAAATGCACAAGAACATTTTCTGTTTCGTTTACAAATACAAACTTCTTTTGGTCGCATTTCCTTGACTAAACTTTGAATAGGGCCATTTTTATTTTGCTAATTTTCTGAAACAACAGAACAGCTAGTACAGAGATTGGGTACCATAGAAAGTTTAAATAAAAAAAGTTACGTTTTCAGGATGTTAAATTTGAAAAAAGGAATGAATTTTAATTTTAGTAAAATTATTAGTCTCGAACCCCGTTAACGTTATACCTGTTGAATTAATTATAAATCTTTGTTTACTATTGCTAGTAACCCGATGAATATGGCATTTAAAAGCTAAGTAATTTTTAAACGGCATTGAATTCTAATGTAATTTGGTACTTATTATAATCTCCAAAAAAATATAAATCGGCCAACAGGGGTGATAGATAACGCACTTCAACACACCCAAACAAAAACTTACCCTGCATGCCGACACCTGAAGCATGCATAACGGCATATGACGCAATGATTTCCAAAGATTACAGTAGCTCTCGGTGTGATATCGCTTGAAATTTACTTTAAATTCACAGCAAAATGCAAATTAGCTGTGAATTTACAGACTTATAGGTATTTTATATGTGAAAACGCATTTTTATCTGTAATATATAATATGTAAAGATACATTATGATGTATTTTTAATGCAATTTTACCAATAATTCTAATTTCACAGATTGAATGTGAATTTTTACTGTACTTTTACATCTGTATAGTTGTAATCATAGTGTAAATTTTCCGCGACTTTTTACAGTATATAGTTATGGTTCAGTAAATAATGTTTTACAAGGTGCCTTTGGTGTTTGGTGGTGTGTAAATTAAAAACAAATTATTTTTCCAAATTAAAATTTTTATTAAATTACAACCAAAATTCACAAACTTTATTTTAGAAATCAATACCTAATACTAATCACATGTTTACAAGTAAGCGTAGGGGGCAGCAGCAGCATAGGAAGCGTAAGGCAAAGGTGCCGAATATCCCGAGTACAAAGGACCATGAGCGTAGTTGGAATAGATTGGACTGGCTGAATATGTAGACACCAAAGGAGCACTATAGCTATTGTAGGCTATTGCTGGTGTAAGAAGATGAGGCTTGGGGTTTGGCTCTGCTACGGTGAAGGCCAATACTGCAAAGAAGACAGCTACTACCTGGAAATTTGAAACAAATTGGGATTTTGTTATAACATAACTCTTACAGTTTATTAAGCCATATACTAATTACAAAGCAGTTAGAGCTCCAGAACTTTGAGATTGCGTTAAAGTTACCCAGTGATAAAATATATCACGCTGTAGTTATATTTTTAAGTTAATTTTCTTGTTCGCTATTAAAGAAGTATTTTAACCGCTGGAAAAATACACACCCTCTCTCTATACAATTTTGACAACTGTCCGAGATGTACCCACTTCCCGGACGCTTTTTCTTTGAGAAAGTAGCATTTCCCGGCCTAGTCCGGGAAGAATCACGTCGTTGTCATTTCAAACAAATTGATTCCCTTCGATATTTGCAATTGCTCGAATTTTAGTATAAATAAGAATTAAAATGTATAATAAAGAAATGCGTCGTCTCATTGATTTATAATTCTACACGGTTGCCGAAAAAATATTGTACGCAACACGCCCGAAAATAGTTTTTTTGGACTCACACTTCCTATTTTCCGGACTTGTTACATAAATTACTATTTTTTAAGACCGACAAGAAACTGTACACTTTCTGGACAATTTTTCATCCAGAAAGTAACGTTTTGCCTATGACACTGGAAAATGGATGGTAGGAATTGGCATTTTCCCGATTTAATTGGTCACTTTTCCGATCCATGAAATGAAAAATGCCGCAAATTTATAACAAAAGCAGTTTCTGTAGCTACGGAAATGACGACCTTATGTTGATTATTGAATTAATTATTGTCACATTATCAGTTAAATATGGATTCCGATTTTGAGGAACAAATTAAGTTCTACAAGAAATTTTGGACGCTGTCATAAAAGCAACTAATGATTTTCTGCCGGAAAATTCTAATGTTGGGTTCGTAAATGTTTACGAAGCATTTGATTTTTTTTTTTATAAAATATTGTCCAAAAAAATTGCACGTTCATCAGGTCTCGCCAGGATTCTCTACATGCAAAACACCGAATTCCAGTACAGTAACATAAATTCTTATAAGAATTGTATTGAAAGAAATAATAAAAATATACTTACAAACTTGAACATTTTGATATATAAAATTGTTATTTCACTTGTGAAATCAAATTATGCTTACCACTAGTACTTCAGTCGCTTTTATACACCTTTGCTGCTAATGTGACAGTAAGGGGGTAGCATGAACTGGTTGAATTTTTCTTCACCAGCTAATAATAATAAAGTTTTGTAAAAAATACAAAAAAGATTCAAAGCAGTATACGCCAAACGGTGTAAATCGAGTCCGCGAACGACCGTGACATCAAGCTGCGTTGTTATATATTTTTATTATTACTCTGATTGATACTCTTGTTTCACATACTATTATCTGTAACTAATGGAAAATGGTATTATTTTATACCAGATTTTTGCAATTATTTATCTCGCTCGATGCTTCCCAGGTTAATTAAGAAGGTATACATGATATATTATATACCGGGTGGTCCATTTATCTAGAGACAGCCTTATAAAAACGGCACATTTTGCGGAAAAAAAGTTCAAATAAAAGTTTTTTGCTATTGTGGGGCAAATGCAGTGGTGGTATCCATTTGCTATCTAGCTATTTGTTATCTCAAGGTCAACTTTGGGGTTTTTAAATAGAAACATAGATTTTTTATTACAGAATCGTATTCTACAGAAAAAAAAAAACAAATAACTTTTGTGAACAATATTTTTTTAATCCGATTGAAATAATAATATTTTGTACAACATTTATTTGCTATTATACGAAAGAAAAAGGTCTCGACAAAACCTTGAAATTTATTATAATAAATGCTCAAAATGATGACCTCCAACTTCACTGCACTTATCAATTCGCTTTATGAAGGATTCCTGACTCTGAGTCATATTCTCTCTGGCCACATTTCTGCAACCATTTCTAATGCTTCCATCATATTTTGCGGTGTAGTTGGGGCGTTCTGATAGACTACTTCTTTAATAAAGGGTGTTCTTATTGGAGTTACCGAACTTTAAATTAAAATAAAACAAAGAAATATATTTTTAATATCAATGAAACGGACTTTATCGGATAGAACATTTTATGACATTAATGTTTAAATATGATTTCGGTCATGTGGCCGCTGGCGCGTACAAGGCGCAAGCTGGAACACCAATTTTCACAAATTTTTCGCAGCATTTCCGGCCGTATTTCGGCAATAACTCTGAATGTTGATTTCCAGGTGGTCAATTGCCTGTGGTTTATCGACGTAGACAAGTGACTTGACATAACCCCAAAGAAAATAATCCAATAGGATTAAATCACATGATCTTGGTGGTCAATTAATTGGACCATTACGTGAAATTATTCTTTGATCACAACTTTCTTTGACTAAATCAGTTGTAGCGCGTGCTGTGTGGCATGTGGCTCCGTTCTGTTGGAACCACATATCAGCAAAATTCAGGCCGGCTAATTGAGGTACGAAAAAATTTCTAATCATGGCTCTATACCGTTCACCATTGACTGTAACATTCTGACCATCATCGTTTTTGAAGACATATGGACCAATGACTCCGCCAGCCCATAAAGCGCACCAAACAAGAATTCTTCAATGCTTTCCTGTACAGCGGATACAGCTTCTTCAGTGCGCACTGCTGTTCGGCGTCTCACGGGATGCACATTGTCATTAAGAGTAAACGTTGTCCGAAAACGATCCATTGTTATTTGAATTAGCCGTTCTGAAGGACGATTATGTACGCCATAAAATGGACGAAGTGCACTATAAGTTTGACGAACAGAACCATTATTTTGATAAAAAATTACAACAATTTGCAAGCGTTGCTCGGGTGTAAGTCTAACCATCATGAAATGTCTAAACACTAACTAAACAAAAAGTAACTCTCAGCTGGTGAATGTGTTATCAAATAAAGAAGTGGTACACCACCTCATAAAAAGAAATCGAGGGGCGTTAAATCAGATCGCCTAGCAGGCCACACAACGGGGCCATGTCTTCCCATCCATCCATCAGGGCATTCATGAACTAACACTTCACGGGAAATTCTGGCATAATGTGCAGGACAGCCATCATGTTGAAACCACAGATTTGCCCGTTCTTGGAGTGGTATATCTTCAAGTAGAAGGGGTAAATGCTGCTCTAGAAACTGCTGATATTTTTGTCCATCCAATGTTCTTTCAATAAAATATGGACCATCTGCAAGAATTCCACACCATACATTCACCGTCCAAGGGCGCTGTTGTTCCACTTCTCTTAACCACCGCGGATTTTCCACATTCCAATAATGCAGGTTGTGGCGATTCACCTGTCCATGGTTTGTAAAACCAAATTCGTCCGAAAACAACACACTAAAGAAAAAGTTTCTGTTTAATCGAATTTGTTCTCGTGCCCACTGACAAAACCTGACTCAAAGCAAAGCAATGTGATACGAGTGAAATTAATGCCGCTTTAATATCCTAAGAATGCTTGATTTAGAAATTTCAGAGTCTCGAGAAATTCTTCGACAAGAAACATGCGGATTCACAGCAATAGCCGCCAATACTGAGATTTCATTTATTTCACCACTGACAGTAGCTCGTCGAGTTCGTTTTTTCGGCTGTACATTTCCGGTTTCCCTAAAATCCTTCACAACACGGTAAAATGTAGCACGGGATATAGGATTTCTTTCTGAAAAACGTTGAATATACAATGCTACGGCATTATCGACATTTCTGTGACATTCTCCATAGAGCAATGTCATCTCAACCTTTTGTGCTACAGAAAAAAGAAGAATTTACTACTTTTTTCTTTAAGTATAAAAAAAACTCCAAACTCTATACAATGTGTCGACGGATAGAGTTTGGAAGAGCAAAAACTTTTGTATTTGTAGATTTAGAAGAAAAAGTCATTCTTTATAAAAACGTCTGCTTGTGTCAAAACTACAATTTCGAGTACGAAATTTACGATTAATATACAGGGTATATCAAAAATAACATTTTTAATGATTTTGATTTCCTTGTTTTTTTTTTTTAATTTTATTATTTTAATAGTAGCTATGAAATCAACCACTTTGAGGAAAAAGTTTATAAGTGTTTTTTGCACAATTGGTGTAATAAATCACGATTTTGAAAATATTTTCATAAAATCAAAAAAAAAAAACAAAAAAATCTAAATCATTAAAAATGTTATTTTTGATATACCCTGTATAGTAATCGTAAATTTGGTATTTGAAATTGTAGTTTCGACACAAGCAGACGTTTTTATAGAGAATGACTTTTTCTCCTAAATCTACAAATAAAAAAAGTTTTTCCTCTTCCAAACTCTATCCGTGGACACATTGTATGTATACAGTACTATCAACAGTGATCATCAATATCTTGAATTTTGTAAAGTGTAACATAACCAAAACAACACCAAAATTTCTTAAAACAATAAAGTCTTATATCACAATTCGAGTTACCAATAAATGAAACGAAGTTCTCCCCCATATAAAAATTAAACTTTCAAAATAAATGCGAAAATAAACACATCTGTAAAAGTACAGCAATTCAAATCTGATAGTAAATATCAAAAAAGAGAAAAAAAAACAACATTCAATATTTCAAAGTCAGTAGGTCTTTTCCACCGTATATCAATATACTAATAACTAAAAATTATCTATAATAATTTAATCAATTTCATTTCCAGAACAAATCCTGCTCCTTTGACTTCGTGTAATTATTCTAGATGGTTGAACTGATTTGATATCTGGGCTGTAGTTGATTTTTCGTTTCTTATTAAAATTTTCCTCTCGATCGTTCATCCACGATACTTCATTCGTTCGCGGTTTCCTGCTCGAGCTCAATCAACTGTTGTGTCGTGATAATATTTTCGCCCACTATCAGTTTTCCTTTCATAATTTTTGCATCCAATTTTTGTTCTTTAACACATATCAAGTGATTACGGAGAGTTTTACGTTCAGATCTCTCATCTAGACAATGATTACTTGTAATAGGAGTCCCAGTTCCTTTCAATCTCGCAATGTTTTTCATAACATTTTCTTTAGTTAAGAAATCAATAAACTCTACCAAGATTGGTCTAGAATTACTCTCGAGACAATAAATACTATTTATATCCGTGGCCGATATATTCGTTTGTAGGAGAATGTTTATTTTTTGGACTGTTTCAGTTATAATATTTTCGTGTTTTTCTATGGTCATGTATTACAATGTTATTTTTTCTACGACTGTCTTTAAATGCCTTTATTATATGGTCAATCATGATTTGACAATGTAGTACATTGTAATGCTGTTTTTCATTTACCCGTGCACAATAAATAGTTGCTAGGCAACTAGTGGGAAAATTTATTACGCACGGCTAAATTACCTAGTAATAACAAAAGTAGCGTGGGCCATGAAAACTCACGATAGCAACGCCGACAATACAAACACACCAAATTGACAGTTTAAACTATTTATAAATTTCGAAGCTGTCAAAACTATTTAGGTATATAATGAACAGTGATAGTGAATTTACCTAATATTATAGAAGCCGCAAATAATGCAACGTTACATTTGGTACCTGAGAAATCTAAAGCAAAATACACTATTGCATATAATGTATTCATGGACTGGTGCAAACAAGAGAAAACTAGTTCGTATTCAGGGAATGTTCTGCTTGCTTACTTTGGTAATATATCTAATAAATTTAAATCTTCCACGTTATGTGCACAACACCTTTTATCAAAAGTAAGTTTTGCAATGTCTTTATGTTTAGTAAGTAATTCAAAAATGCTAAAAAAACTTAGGAAGTCAGTGGCAAATTGTTACAATAAATTTAACCACCCAAACCAATATAAAGGGCATTAATGTGGACTTTAATATATTATTTACTTATTAACGAATGTTTTTTTTTTTTTTTTTTTTGATGAAATAAATATATCAAATGCTAAGAAAGAAACCTTTCTGGACACTTGGCGAAAGGGCTATACAAAGTTTTTGCTACTATTGTAATTTTGACATTAGTAAGTATATGAGATCTAAACCTTCCTGGACACTTGGCGAAAGGGCTATACAAAGCTTTTACTACTATAGCAATTTTGATATAAATATTTAATTGAAGTATTATAAATTAATAAACGAACCTTCCATCGACAGCAAATAAAGAAAATGTAAATAATCTAAATGCATTCTTTAAAAAAACGGACTCTAGTCCCACAAAGATTATTTTGAATAATTGTACCAACGTTACTTTAAATATTACTTATTAACAAATAAGTGGAATACTTCTTTTGTAATTACTGTATTTTTTTTTTAATTTAGAACAATACAGTTGTTCTGAGTAAACTTTGTAGTTTTTTTAATTTATTCAAAAGGATACTATTGAAGCATCCTGTATATTAAAGCAGTCGTAGAAAAAGTATAGTGTGAAACTCACATGAAATGACCATTTCCTACTCGTATGATTTGCAGCACTCGCCTGCGGCTCATGCTGCAAACGATCATACTCGTAGGAAATGTATGTCATTTCATGTTCGTTGCACAATATACTATTTTCTCAGTTTACGCTCTATCGTGATATTTTTGTTTTTCATAGTTTTGATTTCCGTGGAATTATTCTCAGTTTCGCTTTTTACTTCCTTGAGACTAGAAATAATTTCATCTTTTAAATATTCTTTTTATCTAAATTCTTCTCAATTGCTTCAGTTTGTTCTAGGTTTGCCTTTCTGAGCAAGTTATAGATTGTATCAACATCCACACCATCAGACATGTTAGCATGGTGAAACAACAACCCAACCCTACTTCCCTATGTATAGTATAATGGGTATTTCAGTTAAAAAAAAAATCCCGAATGCAGCCAGTCGAAAAAGTAGATTTTTGATTTATATATTTTTTCTTTATACTTAGTCGACCACTGACATCAACTATTAATAAACAAATAATAGACTGACAGTCGCCAAATATAATCAAAGTGTCATATTGACAGTTATTTTAACTGAAATACCCATTATACTATAATACATACGTAAGTAAGGTCTTATTGTTATTTCACAGGTGTTTATTTGTCAAATATAATTACAGGTGTAGGGGGTGATGATATTTTTTTTATTTGTTGTTACTTTATTTTGACTTATATTTACTTAAATATGCCAGCGATGAAAAAACTCTCCAAATAAACATTGTAGAGATTTAAGTGCTCTATCATTTAATATGTAACATCGGTATTTTCTAATAACAATGAAAAAAATATGATTTTTTAACTTTCCAATTTCAATCGGCAACGAACTTAAGCAATTCCTTGATCTAGCCGATTTTTTAACCAAATTTTGTTTTGATTAGTCAAAAAATGCGGCCTAGAATGGGCCGCAAAATTTGCTATATCCCATATATACAGGGTGTTAGTAAATAAGTGCGACAAACTTCAGGAGGTAATTCTGCATGAAAAAATAATGACAGTTTGCTATATAAACACATGTCCGCAAATGCTTCGTTTTCTGCTGAGATGCAGTTAAAGTTTTTCTTAAAAAAGATTAATTGATTGACACTATTCCGTGTCGTATGGCGTGAATAACCCTGTATATCTACAAAATAAAAGAAATCAAAAATCCGCGTTGTTCGCGTAAAAGGAAATGCTTGGTACATTTGATCGTGCCGAAAGTAACTTTTCTGTACTCAGTGCCGTAAAGCTACCAGTCATCAAAAAACTTTAAATTCATTTTGGTACCGTTCTTTGGATTTATCTGGAACGAAGCAACTAGTTGCCGCATTCGCCTCTTTCATTATTTCTTCTGGCAATATTTCATTTTAATATAATAATTTATATTATTTAAGTCTACAATTTACTGCAGTAACATACGGCATTCTCGTGTGGTGTTTGTTAACCTGAACTTCCAGACTGACATTACAAAAAACAACAATTGACGAATGTATCAAATATGCCTTTTGTTATAATAATATCAGTTATTGCTATTTATACATGATGTTAGTAAATAAGTGCGACAAACTTCAGGAGGTAATTCTGCATGAAAAAATAATGACAGTTTGCTATATAAACATATGTCCGCAAATGCTTCGTTTTCTGAGATACGGGGTGTTAAAGTTTTTCTTAAAAACTGAAGATTTATTGATTGCTCTGAAACCTGTGGAGATATGCAAATTAAATTTAGTGGGTTTGAAGAGGTAGTTATTGCGCATTTTTTGACATGCAATTAGGAATTTTATGTTCATCAGTGGCGCGCATACGGTTCTCAATTTTTTTGAAAAAAAAAAGGTACGCCACTGGAATTTTTCAAATTGAAAATCATTTTGGAATTCCTCGTTCAATTTGTGATAAAAAATCTCTCTTGCTTTTTTATCGTTGGGGGCATTTGTGCAAAAAAAATAAAACATTTCGCGGCGACGCTAGTAGGCTACTGTCAACATTCTGTTAAATACGAATATTTCAACGAAATGTCAAATCAGCGTGTCTTTATTATTAGTGTTACTTTCTCTTATTGTTTTGGTTTAATGTTTATTGTATTAGATAGTTCTTGATAACGTATTAATGAAATGAAAAATACGGGATAAGATGTTTTATTTTTTGCACAAAGACGATGCCCCGTACGATAAAAAAGCAAGAGAGATTTTTTATCACAAATTGAACGAGGAATTGTAAAATGATTTTTTATTATTTTAAATTCCAGTGGCGTACCATTTTATTGTTCAAAAATATTGAGATCATTACCCGTATGCGCGCCACTGATGAACATAAAATTCTTAATTGCTTGCCAAAAAATGCGCAATCACTACCTCTTAAAACTCACTAAATTTCATTTGCATATCTCCACCGGTTTCAGAGCAATCAATAAATTTTCAGTTTTTAAGCATTTGCGGACATATGTTTATATATAGCAAACTGTCCTTTTTTCATGCAGAAATACCCCCTGAAGTTTGTCGCACTTTACTTACTAACACCCTGTATATAATATGGATTGCCTATTTAGGGTTAGCGGTCTGTAATAACTCAATAAGGTCAATGAAAACTTCTCATTTAATCCAGAAACCCTCTATATTTCGTTAAGATTCTTAACTTCATCAGGAGGAAAGGCTGAAACGTTACTTAACACATGTGAAACTTTACACAATAAAAACAAAGTACACTTACATTCAGAGAATTATCTCAAATAGTTAAATTGAATAAAATACATGAAGGAGACGAATGCAGTTTTTTAAAATTAGTAATTATTACAAAAACAAACTACCACAACAATCTAAAACCTCTAAATAAAATATATAGAAATATAAACTTTTGAATTGAGGTCATTTTTAGGATCCAGGGGTCATGAAATGAACGACTGCATAAATTTTTTTTCAAATTTCGATTGTGTCGATCTCCTGAATAGTCAGATTTTTTTTGGAAATCTACTAAAAATAACTGTCAAGATACCATTTTTGTTATATTTGGCGACTGTCAGAATTTTCTATAATTTGTTTACTAATAGTTTTTGTCAGTGTAGACTAAGTATAATTAAAAAATATATAAATCCAAAATCTATTTTTCCGACCGGTTAGTTACCATCGGAATTTTTTATATTCATGATTCATAAGATAAAATAAAATATAACGGTGCAACTATTTGAATTATCGATTTAAATGTTTCCATGGGAGAATGACTAAGACTATTATGAAAATATAAGGACAAGGCTGATCAAACATTAATGCTCTTGGTTAATATCAGATCTCATACAATACTAGAAAATGCAATATAGGTACGCGAGAGGGAGATTTAGGGAGATAAAATTGCGTGAAAATGGTGATAAATCTCATAGCAGAAGGGAAGTAAACCACTTGCATGTGAATACGTATGGGGAGAACTTTTTTTTTATTTATTTATTAACCCCAATGCTTTTTGGTTAAGCAGATATCGAGGAGACGATGTTTTTGGGTTTCACATCTCCCCGAGGAAAAGCAGAAAATACAATTTTAGTAATTTGAAATTGAAACTTACAAATCGAGTGACAAACTTTGTTTTATAGCAATAATTCTTTTCTTTATTTTTTGCTATGAATCCCTCCCTTTAACATTTATTAGGCGACTCAAAGTTTAAAATGTAAATATATGGGGATGTTCATGTTATACGACACGGAATATATTTAAAAAGCGGTTGTGTTTTTGATCGGATAGGTATAAGTAAGACCTAAAAATATTTTTAAATTATATATTAAATTCTTAAATAACAGTAGGGGTGTTTTTATCTGCTACCGCTGACTTAAATGCAATTTGATTTCAATTTCTTTGAATGCGGAATGTCCTGGGTTCGGTCCCTGCTCGTACAATTTTTATTTATTTATAATTTTTGACCAAAGTAGTTATGAGGTAGTGGGGTTAGTTTAGTATGTTATTATTTTTATAATTATAACATTTCGTTACCCAGTTGTTATCATATTTTAAATTATAATGGACAGCAGCCGCAAAGAAACTCCACTATAAATTATTGAGGTGATATCGATAGTTCAACCTTCGGGAAAGTTTTGAGGTGCAACCACCAATTTTTAGCTCTCCATATCATATAAATATGTAATATATGGAGACTAATAGTTTCATGAAAAAAATTTTTTTTTTTAATTTCACCGGAAATACTTGTTTTTGGTCATTTTCTACATAAATAAGTAGTTTTAAAAAAATATCTGTCTGTCTGTCTGTCTGTCTGTATGCACGAAAACGCAAAAACCACTAAACAGATTTTAACCAAATTTGGTACAAAAATACTATAGGACATGGCAAGGAGCTGATTAGATTTTGGCAAACATTGAGCGTAGGGAAGGGGTTTAAAAGAGGGTTCAAAATAAAAAAATTCATAGTTCTTAAACTTATCCGCAATACTGCATAATTTTTTACGCATTTAATTGAATATAACCTAAAATATTAGACCACATTGGCGTACGAAGATAGTGTAAAATGGGGTAAACAATATTTTAAAAAAACGTACTTCTTAAACATAGCAGAAATATTAACTAATTATTTATAGCTTTAATAGAATATAACCTCTAAAATGTGTCATAAATAACTTACTTTCATAGGCGTTCGTAAATAGTGGAAAAGGGGTTAAAACATAAAAAATATATATTTTCTAAACTTATTTGAAATATGGTATAATTTTTAATAGTTGTGATAGAATATAACCTAAAAAATGTTACATAAAAGAATTGGTTCACACAGGCGTTCGAAAATAGTCTAAAAAAAGGGTCAAAAACGAAAAAAAGAATGTTTCCCAAATATACCAGAAAAATTAGCTAATTATATTATATAGCTTTGATATAAGATATAAGATAAGACCTAAAAAATGCAGCATACAATTTTTATTTACATAGGCGTTCGTAAATAGTAGAAAAAGGGGTAAAATAAAAAAAAATGTAAAATTTTTTATATTTAACTAGTTGAATTGGTGTTAAAAATACACGAAAAAAAGTAATGTACCATAGGCGTCCGCGAAAATTCTATAAAAGGGTCAGAAAAAATTTGTATCCGTGATAACTCAAAAACCACTTAACGGATTTTAACCACATTTGGTACGAAAATACTACAGGATATTTATAGGTAGTGATTGACATTGAGCGTAGGCAAGGGGTTTAAAAGAGGGTTCAAAAATTTAAAAAGTCATAGTTCTTAAACTTATCTGAAATATTGAATAATTTTTCATAGTTGTGATAGAATATAACCTAAAAAATGTTACATAAAAGAATTGGTTCACACAGACGTTCCAAATAGTCTGAAAAAAGGGTCAAAAACGAAAATAAAAATGTTTCCGAAATATACCAGAAAAATTGGCTAATTATATATAGCTTTGATATAAGATAACCTAAAAAATGCAGCATAAAATTTTTATTTACATAGACGTTCGTAAATAGTAGAAAAAGGAGTAAAATAAAGAAAAATTAAAATGTAAAAAATTTTATATTTAACTAGTTCAATTGGTGTTAAAAATACACGACAAAAATTAATGTACCATAGGCGTCCGTGAAAATTCTATGAAAGGGTCACAAAAAATTTGTATCCGTGATAACTGAAAAACCACTTTTTAACGGATTTTAGCCACATTTGGTACGAAAATACTACAGGATATTTATAGGCGGTGATTAACATTGAGCGTAGACAAGGGGTTTTAAAGAGGGTTCAAAAATTTAAAAAATCATAGTTCTTAAACTTATCCGAAATATTGAATAATTTTTTGTGCGTTTAATTAAACATAACCTAAAATATTTAACCTAAACAATTAGACGACATTGACATTCGAAAAAAGTGTAAAATAGGGTAAAAAGGTTAGAAAAAACGAATGTCTTAAACATTGCAGGAATATTGACTAGTTATTTATAGCTTTGATAGAATATAACCTAAAAAATGTATTGTAAATAACTTGTTTTCACAGGCGTTCGTAAATAGTGTAAAAAGGGTCAAAATAAAAACATATATACTTCCTAAACTTATTCGGAATACGGAATAATTTTTCGTAGTTGTGATAGAATATAACCTAAAAAATGTTACATAAATAAAATGGTTCACACAGGCGTTCGAAGAAGAGTCAAAAACGAAAAAAAATGTTTTTCCAAATATAATAGAAAAATTGGCTACTTATATATAGCTTTGATATAAAATAACCTTCAACATGCAGCATAACAATTTTGTTTACATAAGGGTTCGTCAATAGTAGAAAAGGGAGCAAAATAAATTTCATAATAAAACTCAAAAAAAATCAATTATTTTGCGTACAAGAACTTGGCCTAAAAGATCTGAAATATAAAATATGTACGTATAAATAGTGCCTCCAAAGAGAAAAAAAATGAACAAACCCCGATACTTAAAAAAAATAGCTGATGTCTAAAACAAAACAAAAATTTATTAAATTTAGATAAATGACAAAAAGGTCATAAAATTATTACTTTTGCACTTAAATATGGAGAGCTATTCGTGCCTCGAGGGCAACAGTTTATTTTACTACTATGACTTAGACATCAATTTGTTGAGCCGATGTACAGGGTGGGCAAATTTCTATGTTTTTATACGGTACAGCTTAGTTTAATGCCGTAATCGGAGCGCGGCTAACTTGATTAGTTTTCTTTATACAGGGCGATTTTCATTTTTTGTCATTTTCTTTTTTCCTTTATATTTCGGTTGATATTAGAGTTACGGGAAAAGCGTTTTTATAAAACTTAGAGATGCCTAATGCAGTGGCGTATCAAGAATTTTTTTCCAAGTCCAATTGTTCAAGATATCGCTATCAACTTTGTTTTCGTAAATGGGACACCCTATATATTAAAGCGGCAATAGATTGCAAATTTCGTTTTACAACCATGTATGACATACTATTTAGTAAAACTTAATAAAAATAAATAAAAACCATATTTTATGCATGTTTGCAAATAAAATAAAAATTTACTAAGTAGGCTTGTTCCATCATTCAAATCATTAAAAATGGTTCATGATGTTGATTGCTTCAATGTTTTATTCAACACAAAAAAAATGTTAATGTTGCAGCTGCAACTGATACCCAGAAACAACACAGCATTATAGAAAAATATTTGGAAGGTTAAGAGAAAACCTTATTAATTATGAAAGATGAAATTTCTAATATTTCGAATACACATATCACACCTCTTATCAATAGCATTATTATAAACATGAATGTTTGAAACTGAATTTATACATTGTCTGATTTTTTTTTTTTAATTCTTCAATAGTATGACTTTTAGTTTTGTAAACTTTATCTTTTAGATGTCCCCATAAAAAAATCACATGGTGCTATATCTGGAGAACGAGCGGGCCACCTAACTGGACCGTTAGTGCTTATCCTATTATTACCAAAATTTGTAAACAATATTTCCCTTAAATTTCTATTGTTATGCGGTAGTGCGCCATCTTGCTGGAAAAACACTTTTCTTCGTTCTGCCAGTGGAATATTGTCTAAATAATTTGAAATTATTTATTCACTAACAATCTTGTTATAACGATTGCTCGTAAGATTTTCTTCAAATACCTTGTAGGCTAAAACTCCGCTAGAATTATTGCGACCAAATATTAAAACCAAATCGACCTTGATGTTGGACAGTAGCAACACGATGAGGATTTCTATCAGACCACCAGTGTTCGTTATGTCGAGTAAATATCCCAGCACTCCTTAGGTGAGCCTCATCTGTCCAACTATCATTTGCAAAAAATTTAGATTTTCTCTCACCTGCTTGGCTCGATACCAATTGCAAAATTCCACACGCCGGACCGGATCATTTGGTTGTAAATGCTGCGTTTAGGAATTGTGTAAGGTCGGAACTTATGCTTTTTTAAAATATTGAGCACCCGGCGACAAGATATGCCACCTTCTATTCAATTTGTCTGCTCGATATTGTCGGATTATCAATAACAGCTGCAATGACATTAACATTTATAAGTTTTAGGTCTGGGTTGTGTAAATGATCCATAATTAATAAGATTTTCTTTTAACCTTCCAAATATGTTTCTATTGGGCTGTCTTCTTTCTGGGTATCGGTTGTAGTGGGTGGCAGCATTAGCATCATTATTACATTGAATAAAACATTGCAACATATCAAATTTTTCAAAATGTTCGTAAGACATTTCAGTTCCGTAATAAACTGTTAATTAACGAATGCTTTAATTAATTAATGTTATCATTTGACAAATACATTAATAAATGACAATATCAATAATCTGTTATTTGACATTAATTGTTTTGAACAAGACACAAGCCTACTTAAAATTTATTTTATTTGAAATATAATATGGTTTTTATTTATTTTTATTAAGTTTTACTAAATATTTAGCTACTTGTCATAGACGGTTGTAAAGGGAATGAAATTTGGAATCCACTGACACTTTAATATATAGGGTGTCCCATTTAAGAAAACAATGTTGATAGCGATATCTTGAACAATTAGACTTCGAAAAAAAATTGATAAGCCACTGCATTAAGCATCAAATTATCTCTAACTTTTGTAAAAACACATTTCCCGTAATTCTAATAACAACCGGAATATAAAGGAAAAAAGAAAATGACACAAAATGAAAATCGCTCCGATTACGGCATTAAACAAAGCTCAAAAAATCGCACGTGAGGTGTCACTTATATTCGTTCTATCTCTTACGGTTTAGGCTGTACCGTATAAAAACATCGAAATTTGCCCACCCTGTACACACAACCGATTTTTTTTAGTTCTTCATATCATATAATCGAGTATGAAAAGATAAGATTCAAATTGAACATAATCTATGTTTCAAATTATTCAAACTATTAGCAACATGAAACTTGACCAAACTAAATTTAACTATACTGGAGAAATATTAGTTTCGATTAATTTTTAACCTGTAATCAATTTAATAAGAAATAAATTCAAATAATGTCAATGAACATATATTTATTATCAAAATGATAAATGATATTGATGAAGTTAAAATCAAATTGGAACTAATATTTTCTCATTTTGAATTTATTGAGTTTTAAACTGATGATATCAGTATCAGCAATTTTAGCATAAGCTAATGTCAAATTAAAACTATAAATAAAATCATTATTTTCAAATTGATTATAATGATAGGTTCGATCTAAAACTAACATATGATTATATTATGACCATAAGCTTGGGTTTAGGAGCAAACTAAAGGTAGTGTTTTGGTTTGCTCCTATTCATGACTAAGCAAGGTTCAGATTGACTCTAATATTTTCATTTAGAACATTGGGCAAACCGAAATTGCATCGGATGGTCGTGCGGCTTCAGCTCTTGCACCAATTGAATTTTGTACGGCTTCAAACCGAGGTCTTCCGTCACTGCACGAGCACGGGAACGTGTGTGTTTGTCCATTAAGGAGCCACTTTCACGCACACGCTTCACAAATTTATCCACAAACTGCCTGCAAGGCGCTTTATTTCTTCCGAATTTTGTGCTCATTTGTCTTGCAGTTTCGGTTGAAGACTCACCATTATGGAAGTAAGTTTTCAATATTTCCCATTTTTCTTCGAGCGTAAACTTAAACATTTTGTAAACTGCATACCTTTTACTAAATATTTGACACATTGTCAAAGTGACTCGAGCTGTCAAAGTCGAAATAATCGATATTTCAAAAAGCAACCGATAGATGGGCCACGCTATATAAACTTATTTGAAAAATAGAATGATTATTCATAGTTAGGACAGAACATACCTAAAAACTGTCACATCGAAAAATTGGTCCAACACACACACTTTTTAAGAATAATGTGATTTAGTAGAATGGAACTTAGGGAATATGAGGTAATGATGAATAACGAATCCACAATGTACACGTAATTGTGCTCCTGCTTTGTTTCTGATTTTAATATAATTTGCAACGTTGAAAAATTATACAAAGTTAATGATAGTTTCGCTTTATTCTTTTGTTGAATCTGTATGTGTTTGAATATGATGTGATGCAGTTAGGAAGATTTTTTTATATATTTTTATTTTCGCTTGCGGACCGCTTGCACCAGTGATTAATAATGTGGAATGTTGAAACTGCACCTGAAAACCAAACACAGTTATGCCAGCAGCAGCAGCAGCAACAATCAACATAACAGCTTGAAAACGACACATTACCCTGTACCTATATAGTTGTCCGACGATATAGTTAATAAATTGATTCAGCGGCAGCTAACTTGAAGTCAAGTTTGAACGATACTGACAAGAAGGTTTTTGCATTAAAACAAAAGTATGACGCTTGAGAAAAAAAATCGTGGGAACAATGTTTTAATATTTGCTTCCATATCTTAAATTAAATGAACTCCTAAATCCTATTGTTCTGGAATATGTGTCTCGTTCTTTAGCAATAAAGACCTTCTAATAATATTTCAGGCAAACGGCAAGTCGATATCCAATGATTTAACTCGTTCTGAACGCGAAGAAAAATACTTGTGTTTCATTTTAAAGTAGCCAAATTACAGCAACGAGACGCTAGCATTGTTGGCAACATACTAATATTAGACATTAGGGTGGAGCGAAAATTTCAACTTTCGAAATTTAATTTTGGCTAGCGCGCAAAAGCTGTCTTTTATTATAGCAAAAAACATATTCAAAGCGCAGTTAAATCGGCCAACTTTTGGATGTTCCCCAAAGGCTAAGAAACTTGTCAATAATAAGCATATAAGTTATTAGGCAAGTAAAAGAGTAACGATGACCTGTGGTAAATATATTGCAGTAGTGTATTTACATGTTTCAAGGTTATGTGTGACTGAGCAAAGTATTGGAGATATATTGCAAGCAATCCAAGCTATTTACATTATCCACTCACTCTCTGCGTTCATTTGACTTTTATACGAGTACGAGTCAGTAGTTGCGGAAAGTTTAAAAGAGCTTTGAATTAAGGCTTCGCTACCCGTTTTGTCAGACAAGCAAATTACGGATATGATAAAAACATATTACAAGAAATATCAAACTTTAAAAAAGGTTGAAAAAGGAAGACCGATGCTGTTTCCACTAAAGTGAAAGAATTCCAACACAATGGCAATGGTACGCTGATATAACTTCGTGTAAATGTGCCTATTTGAGTTTATCCAATACCAATGTCAAAGTGCCCCTTAAAGATAGAGCGTTTTTACTAGACCAGAGAACCAAACGCAAAATGGAAATTAGTTCAGGTAAAATTGGAAAAAAAAACTAGCCAGAAAATCAAAAGATGCGTCTAAAATATTAAATGAAACAACTCAACCCAAAAGTATCATTCAAAAGGTTGCATTGTCAGAATCTGACCTTTCTGATAAAGACTCAGATGCAAAAGACCGTACGGATATAAATTATTCTAGAATCCAACTCCGTCAAAATCACAATCAATAGAAACGGTGTAGACAAAAGAGAATTTCATTACCAAAATTAGAAAAAGCCTATGACAGAACATGTGTTTCTGATAGAACCGCGGCAATAATAGCTTTAGCTTTTTAGAAGGTCTTAAAATAATTACTCCAAGCGAGATTAGAATATCAAAGCAAAGATAAAGAAAATTCTTTATCTTTGCTTTGATATTCTAATCATTTCTTCTTTCTAGTACGACGTATTTTACTTCTGTCAATTATATTTGTCGAATCGCTTGGAGTAATTATTTTAAGACCTTCTAAAAAGCTAAAGCTATTATTGCCAGTGCCAAACAAACCGGTTACAAATGTAACCGGTTTGTTTTTTGACGGCCGCAAATATAAAACTATTATGCAAGACAAGAGACGAAAAAAATTTTATAGAAAAACTGTTACCGAAGAACATATTGTGTTAATTTCAGAGCCCGGGTCGAAACATCTTGGTCATGTAACGCCGTTATCCAGATCAGCATTAAATATTAAAAGGAGATTTTTAAAGAAAAAGCCAAACTTTTCAGATGTAGTTGCTATAGGTTGCGATGGGCCCGTTGTAAATACTAGAAATAAAAATGGCGTTATAACAATGCTGGAATTGTATCATGAGCGCCCGCTTCAGTGGTTAATTTGTCTTTTCCATGCAACAGATTTTGTCGAACTTATTGACTGGCAGTCTGCGAACTTACGGAACCCCCTTTTTTAAGTAATATACCAAACACTGAAATTTTAAATTTTTTAGAAGACCCTAGTAGAAATAGTGCGATACCCATGTAATACTCAAGCTGTTGAACGGTGCGTTAAGCTCGTAACCGAAGCTTCCATGGCACTCTGTAGACAACACAACCGGGATGGATTTATCAGATCAAGAGTGGACTCGCGACAACAAATGCCCCATTTCAATACAAAGCGTGAATACTTGCTAGATAATAATTTGTTTTGAAATAAAACCACAAATAGAGAACTTGGGGGTGGAGGAAGGTGGTGGAACTCGAAACGCAACCACCTCCACGTGGTGAGTTTTGGGTTGTGTTTTATGATTATAAATCATAAAATTTAAGTGAAGAGTTGCTACGTTTGCGTACATGGCTATATAAAAATTTCAAGGGAGTGGGGGAATCTCAAAGTATTGACTTGCAGAGTCCAGTTTTTGTACTTCCCCATAGACAACTTTTTCACACTAGCCAATTTTAAAAATAGAAAAAAAAATTATGCAGATTCGCTCCACCCTATTAGACATTACTGTAATAATTATCTCAAAAGGATTGAGTGACCGGATCAAGGTGGCAATGATATGATATGAGTTGTGTTATAATGATATGATATGAGTTGTGTTATAATGTAAGTAGCCCATCCCTAACATATGTACTTAATGTATTATAATGTAATGTAGACCATCCCTACCATAGGGATGTGTCAATTAAAAAGACATAACCGCATAATTGTAGGACACACAATATAGTTACGTTACACGCTTGCTTGTTGTTTCATTTATTATACATAGTAAATTAATAACTACAGAATTATACATGAGTGATTGTGACGATATTCAGGTCGTCAATACAAACACTGATCAATAAGCTGGGTAAACCAGTGTCGTGAAACCTAAAAAAACCCAAAACTATTAATAAACCCTTATCGTTACAAAATTATCTTGCCAATAACTTGAAAAGAAAGGGAACAAAGTGTTAAGTATAGCCCGAAAATTACGAGGAGTATTATTAATAGCGAAAAATCTGATTAGCTTGTTTATTGTTTATTGTATATTAATATTTTTTTCTTTTCGTCTTTAAGATCAATATTATGAAGGGCGACCCAACATTTGTATTTTTTTCGGAGACCTGGTTGAATTCGAATATACCTGACAGTTTGCTGAATATTGACGATTACTGCATGTTTAGAAATGATTGTCGGCATCAGAGATGTGGGGGTGTGTGTGTTTGTTAAGGAGAAAATTAAAGGCCACAAAATAAGTGCAGTTTTGAAAGAACACACGCCTCTAAATCTATTAATTACCTCGAGATTGTGGTCAATATCTGTAAACAATGTCTGAATATGGCTTGTGCTTACAGGTCAGATGCTGCAAGTAATGAGGAGAATGACTGTACTTGAGTCTAACCTTTCAGCTCCACACCCCAGTATCATATTTGGGGATTTTAATTATCCAGAAATCGAATGGAAGAACTTGACGTTGACTACTAACTCGGTGCAAGCAGCGGATTTTCTTGATTTTTATAAGAGAACTAGTTGTGGGCAACTGATTGACTTCGAAACTCGGTTCAGAGCTGAACAGTCGTCGTTGTTGAATTTGCTTATTGTCAGCGATAAAAAGATGATGTTTGACGTCGTCTGACGTCAAACATCATCATCCGTCTGGATGCCACTATATGGAAAGAGCGATCATGCAGTGTTAACAGCGCGTACTCAGATGAAACTAGTTTCGGGGATAACCCATCTTCGATAAAGTTCCTTTCAAAAGATTGCTCTACAAGCTCAGTGATTATGGACTGAGCGGGAATATATTGCTTTTTATACAGAACTTTTTAACGAAGCGAAGCTTCAGGGTGAGAATGGAAAATTCATATTCACATAGCTCCGAGGTACGCAGTGGTGTCCTACAGGGATCTGTACTGGGACCGCTACTTTTCTTGATTTATATCAGTGACTTGGCTCAGCTGATTCGATCCAGGGTGCACTTTTAGGCGGACGATGTAATGATTTATTGCAATCCTCTAACGGATTCCGAACAGATTACGAGTGATCTGCTGGCACTTGAGTCATGGACGAAGGGCTGGCTTGTGTGTTTGAATATTGAGAAGTGTACGGTCTTACATATTGGGAACAACAATCCCATTTACAATTACTGTTGGGCGGCTGCATGCTCCATGCTGTGACCGAACACAAGAGCCTTGGAGTAATTATATCGGAAGACCTGAAGTGGGAAAACATGTCTCTAAAGTTGTTAAAAAAGCAAACTCGATGATCTATTTAATTCAGAAATCTTTTACGGACCACTCGACTGACACGATAGTAAAGCTCTAGAAGTCCCCTATACGACCTATCCTGGAGTACGCACAGTCGGTTTGGAGTCCTTACTATGTGAGGGTTGTGGAGATCATCGAGCGTGTACAAAGAAAAGTAACTACAATCCCTTTGGAATTACGAGAATTGCCTTATGAACAACGCCAGGATAATAATCATCTGTTCTAAATGAATTATTCAATCATTTTCAAATATGTCTACACACGATTCAATATGTTGATCATTTTTATTGTAAGATCACTCACAAGTGGATTCAACGAATTTAAAACACATTTAGTTCAGAATTGTTATAATTTTGTAGGTGTGTCTGAGACATGGCTATCCAGCAATATTTCAAGTTACCAAATCAGTCTTCCTGGATATTCATTAATAAGAAAGGATCGTAGTGGTAGAAGAGGTGGAGTGTGCAACTACTGAAAATCTACTTTTCGTATCTGCAAATGTCCTTTAAGCAGCTACGGTCTCTTGAAGGGGGACAGTTAAATTGACTCTTTGAACCGGTATCATTAAATTAATGAAATTTTGTATAGATGCATGCTTTTTTACAAGAATGTCCTATACCTAACGTCAGTCGTTTTTGACTTATATCAAGATTTATGTCAAAATTGACAGTTTAGGCCCAGATAAAGTAAAGTATCAGATACGACGGCCGGCGGAATTTCTTTGATGTTTGGGTCCTAAATCTCGTGACCTTGACGCCATTATTATAATAGTTTTTCCGGGTTTATTCCTTTTGCCTTTTCGTTTGAGTATAAAGTAATGCCAACAATTCGGAATATTCCTTTTAATTTCAAACCTATTTTGTTGACGACAAATTGATAATTAAACATAGTGTGTGTATAGTACCATTATCATCAATTGGAACTAGGTACTCAATTGTTTGTTTTATAATGTATTTTGAAATCTAAGTTAATAATAAAAGTAAAAATAAAGTAAATTTTAGTAAAATTATTTGATTATAAACCAAATTCTCGATGTTCGTCAATATTATTTGTTCAACAATTAAACTAAAAATTATTTGAATTGTATTTACATTTTAAACATATGGATGGAGTGTATGCATTAAGGGCTAAATAATATTTCCAAAATTGAATTTAATATTTAATCATTCATCCTATTGGCATAAAATTGAAAATAACATAAAATGTATTATAATTTTAAATACTCTACTACTAGTTACTCTTAAATCTGCATGTTTTATTTAAAAAGCGAGATCTCAGCATTTTGAACCATCATATTTCATGAAATATGGTTGTGATACCTACCTATATATACCAGCATTATTTCAAAGCTTTTCAAATTCATTGTTTCATTTTAAACAATGACTAAAGAGCAGTAAAAATGGCAGAAAGTAGACACTTTCACTTTAATAAAGAGGCCAAATTGTATTTCATTTTTACTAAGTTCATTAAACAGTAATTTTTTACGATGTTTAAAAATAGAATAATGATCAGTGAGAACTTGTAGTTCTCACTTGTGTTGCCGCAATTTAGGGATATTTTCTAATATGTCAAAAACAACAACAACAAACAAAAATATCTTAATTCTTTAATAATATAAAATAACTGCTGTAATTATTATTATAAACTTAGACTTTCCAATGTATAATTTCATATAGGTACGTACTGAGTACATGTAAACAAACCTTTCAATATCTTTCGGAAATTGGAAAAATGAACAATTCTTTAACACTGTTCTTGAAATACATCCAGGTACTAAACAATAAAATCCACCGGTTTTTGATCCCATGTTTTTTATAATAGCTTAATTATAGGTATAAAGAAGAAATACTAGAGTAGTAAAAACTACTGAATATACCCACAGATCTAGAATGTACCTAACCTATACAAGTAACTATATATTACGAACAATATATGATTTAAAGTACAAAATTAATAAACTATTAATAATAAATTCTAATAACAAAATAGCAACGTTAATTTGAATATAAAAATATTAAATAATCAGAAGATCACTTTAATTTAAGAATATAAACATATTTTTACATAACCTCAAAAATTTTCTAAACAATACCAGCTGTTTCAAATAGTTTCAAATAGTTAAATGGTCCGGCAGAAGTGTGAAATATTTGGGTTTACTAAAGAAGAAATTATAAAAAAATTACTAAAACATATATTTACTTGCTTTTAACTAATATTCAAATTTTCACGAATTTAATACCATTTAGTATTGTCATATTTACTTGAAACTTTTTTTAATCATTAATAATAAGTAATAATTGTGCAAGCATGTATTCATACTTTTGGCAAACACTATAAAAACTACTATAATAATGGCCGCCAACTTTTCCCAGTGTCTCATCTGTCCTGTTTATCTGGGGTTTAGGGCTCCATAAGAATTTCGTTTTTTCCTTGTAAATCAGTATTTAATAATTATTTTGCAGGTATTTTCTTATCAGGTGGGATCTTCTTTTTCGAATTGACAAGACATTTTCTGATTAGTTTATACAGGGTGGTCAAAAAATTATATTGAAAACGGTTCAAGAAAAACAGTTGAAAGTCAATTTTTTCAAATGGAATGGGTATATTATTATTATTTTATCTTCCTTAGCATTAAAAAATAATGCAATTTTGTAATAGGTTATCATTTTCTAAAATGCATAGTTTTCGAAATATCGTCATTTTAAATTTTTCTGCAGCCTACCGTTGTCTCTCTGGAAGCTAACTAATTAATTTAGTTAGCCATGAAAATAATGACATTTCTCTGAATTAGCATAAACGTCAAACTAAATATGAAATTAGTTGTTGCTATCCAACCAGTCATTATTTATCAATATTTGTGATCATTATATTTTACAATAACTATTACAAAATGGAAAATATTTATTCATATGCTGATATTGTAAATGTATTATTAATCCATGGAGAATGTAACAAAGTGATTAATAGAACCTGTAGAGTATTTAACGAGAGAAACCCGCATTTGCCAACAATGACTAGAGAAAAATTAAGAAGAATTTTGAGAAATCAAATACGGTGGGGGCAGTGTCATGCAAATCGAGTACTACAAAAACCTGTAACTACAAATGAGGATAATATAGTAAATGTTTTGGCATATTTTAATACATATCCTGAATCATCAGTGCGTGCTGCTGAACAAGATCTAGGAATTTCAAAATCCTCTGTCCAAAAAATATTAAAAAGTAGTGGTTTAAATCCATTTAAATACAAATATCTTTGTGCTCTGGAAGCAGGTGATGCCGAACGACGTGTACGGTTCGGCGAAACCATTTTAACACGAACGCAAGAAGATCCTGGGTTTCTGCAAAAAGTGATTTGGACAGATGAGTCGAAATTTTCGAGAGATGGAATCGTTAATAGACAAAATAGTCATTTTGGGCTTCTGAGAATCCGCACGCTATTCGTGAACGAAATTTTCAAAATAAATTTAGTGTGAACGTTTTTTGTATGGTGAAAGACACACATGTTGAATATTTTATTTACGAGCATAATTTAAATACGGAAGGTTATCTTTATATTTTGCAAAATGTTGTGGCGCATTTTTTGGAGGATCTACCATTAAATGAATTAAGAAGTTGTTGGTACCAGTTAGATGTTTGAAGATCGATGGATCAGACGTTTAGGGCCTTGGGATTGGCCAGCGAGATCTCCAGATCTATCACCGCTGGATTTTTATGTTTGGGGTGCAATTAAACACCCCAATTAATTCAAAAGAAGAATTAGTAGGACGCATCCGAACTTCATTCGAAGCCTTGCCTGGAGTCCAAATTGCACGAGCTGTCACGAGTGAATTTATTGAACGGGTAAATAAGTGTTTAAGACTAAATGGGGGTCATACCGAACAATTAAATTATTTTTGTTATCGTTAGTTGATTAAATTTATTTAGTTGAAAATTTATTTAGTTTAATCTTCTGTTCATTTCCATGAATAAATAATAAATTTATAATATCAATAAGTATTTTTCATTTTTATTAATTTGACGTTTAGTTTGACGTTACAATGACAATAATTTCATGGCTAACTAAATTAATTAGCTAGCTTCCAGAGAGACAACGGTAGGCACTGCAGAAAAATTTAAAATGACGATATTTCGAAAACTATGCATTTTAGAAAATGATAACCTATTACAAAATTGCATTATTTTTTAATGCTAAGGAAGATAAAATAATAATAATATACCCATTCCATTTGAAAAAATTGACTTTCAACTGTTTTTCTTGAACCGTTTTCAATATAATTTTTTGACCACCCTATATAAACTAATCAGAAAATGTCTTGTCAATTTGAAAAAGAAGATCCCACCTGATAAGAAAATACCTGCAAAATAATTATTAAATACTGATTTACAAGGAAAAAACGGAATTCTTATGGAGCCCTAAACTGTCAATTTTCACATAAATCGTGATATAAGTCAAAAACGACTGACGTTAGGTATAAGACATGATACATGAAATATGTCTGAAATCTTATTTAGAATCCAAAAATGTAATAATATATAGGGTGTTCCATTTAAAATAACAAAGTTGCCATCAACTTCCGGTATAACCGGAAGTGCTATGCCATTGCTATTATATTATTTGAGTAGAGCATATTTGACAATATAGACACTGAAATTTTCAAAATTCAATTCGAAGTAGTTTCTGAAATAATCTAATGGGTTGCCACCGTAGGACACCCTGTATGTAATATATGTATATATGGAGACTATTAGTTTCATGAAAAAAAATTTTTTTTTAATTTCTCCGGAAATACTTGTTTTTGATCATTTTATACATAAATAAGTAGTTTTAAAAAAATGTCTGTCTGTCTGTCTGTCTGTCAGTCTGTCTGTCTGTCTGTCTGTCTGTCTGTCTGTCTGTCTGTCTGTCTGTATGCACGAAAACGCAAAAACCGCTTAACAGATTTTAACCAAATTTGGTACAAAAATACTATTGGACATGGCAAGGAGCTGATTAGATTTTGGGAAACATTGAGCGTAGGCAAAGGGTTTAAAAGAGGGTTCAAAAATTAAAAAAATTCATAGTTCTTAAACTTATCCGAAATACTGCATAATTTTTTACGCATTTAATTGAATATAACCTAAAATATTGAACATAAAATATTAGACCACATTGGCGTTCGAAAATAGTGTAAAATGGGGTAAAAAAGATTAAAAAAAAAACGTATTTCTTAAAAATAGCAGAAATATTAACTAGTTATTGATAGTTTTGATAGAATATAACCTATAAAATGTGTCATGAATAACTTACTTTCATAGGCGTTCGTAAATAGTGGAAAAGGGGTCAAAACATAAAAAATATGTATTTCCTAAACTTATTCGAAATATGGAATAATTTTTCATAGTTGTGATACAATATAAGCTAAAAAATATTCCATAAAAGAATTGGTTCACACAGGCGTTCGAAAATAGTTTAAAAAAAGGGTCAAAAACGAAAAAAAAAAACGTTTCCCAAATTTACCAGAAAAATTGGCTAATTATATATAGCTTTGATATAAGATAACCTAAAAAATGCAGCATTAAATTTTTATTCACATAGGCGTTCGTAAATAGTAGAAAAAGGGGTAAAATAAAAAAAAATTCAAATGTAAAAAATTTTATATTTAACTAGATGACTTGGTGTTAAAAATACACGACAAAAATTAATGTACCATAGGCGTCCGTAAAAATTCTATAAAAGGGTCAGAAAAAATTTGTATCCGTGATAACTCAAAAACCACTTAACGGATTTTAACCACATTTGGTACGAAAATACTACAGGATAATTATAGGTGGTGATTAACATTGAGCGTAGGCAACGGGTTTAAAAGAGGTTTCAAAAATTTAAAAAATCATAGTTCTTAAACTTATCCGAAATATTGAATAATTTTTTATAGTTGTGATAAAATATAACCTAAAAAATGTTACATAAAAGAATTAGTTCACACAGGCGTTCGAAAATAGTGTTAAAAAAGGGTCAAAAACGAAAAAAAAATGTTTCCCAAATATACCAGAAAAATTGGCTAATTATATATAGCTTTGATATAAGATAACCTAAAAAATGCAGCAGAAAATTTTTATTCACATAGGCGTTCGTAAATAGTAGAAAAAGGGGTAAAATAAAAAAATTAAAATGTAAAATTTTTTATATTTAACTAGTTGAGTTGGTGTTAAAAATACACGACACAAATTAATGTTCCATAGGCGTCCGTGAAAATTCTATAAAAGGGTCAGAAAAAATTTGTATCCGTGATAACTCAAAAACCACTTAACGGATTTTAACCACATTTGGTACGAAAATACTACAGGCTATTTATAGGTGGTGATTAACATTGAGCGTAGGCAAGGGGTTTAAAAGAGGGTTCAAAAATTAAAAAAATTATAGTTCTTAAACTTATCCGAAATATTGAATAATTTTTTATAGATGTGATAGAATATAACCTAAAAAATGTTACATAAAAGAATTAGTTCACAGAGGCGTTCGAAAATAGTCTTAAAAAAAGAGTTAAAAACGAAAAAAAAATGTTTCCCAAATATACCAGAAAAATTGGCTAATTATATATAGCTTTCATATAACATAACCTAAAAAATGCAGCATAAAACTTTTATTTACATAGGCGTTCGTAAATAGTAAAAAAAAATTAAAATGTAAAAAATTTTATATTTAACTAGTTGAATTGGTGTTAAAAATACACGACAAAAATTAATGTTCCATAGGCGTCCGTGAAAATTCTATAAAAGGGTCAGGAAAAAATTGTATCCGTGATAACTCAAAAACCACTTAACGGATAACCTACAACATGCAGCATAACAATTTTGTTTACATAGGCGCTCGTAAATAGTAGAAAAGGGGGCAAAATAAATTTTATAATAAAACTAAAAAAAAATAAATTATTTTGCGTACAAGAATTTGGCCTAGATCTGAAATATAAAATATCTGCGTATAAATAGTGCCTCCAAAGAGAAGAAAAAGGCACAAAACCCGATACAAAAAAAAAAATAGCTGATGTCTAAAACAAAACAAAAATTTAGATAAATGACAAAAAGGTCATAAAATTATTACTTTTACACTTAAATATGGAGAGCTATTCGTGCCTCGAGAGCAACAGCTAGTTTTATAATGATATCTTAGCAACAGTTTTTGAACAATATTGATTTGGAACTATATCTGCATTTAACTATGATTAACGTAATGGAAAACTAAAGTTGAATATTTTATGTAGAGGTCCATGAAAATCAAATAAATTAGGCTTTAGTTGACAATTGTTGTTATTATTTCAAATATGATGCGCTTAACTAATGACGAATATCCGGACATTTTGTATATTTTTGGATTTTGTGATGTTAGCCATTTTAGTCAAAATATTTGAATATGCCTACTCCAGTATAATTTTGTTTCGCTTGCTTGAGTACAAAATATTCTTTTGTTATAAGCGTCTTTGTCAATATTTCATTGATTTTGGACTAAGCCAATGAGGAGTGTATTTGCTCATAAACCTTTCTGTAATCTTCACTAATAGTACCTACCATATGAGTATAATTATTTTGTATTATAGGAATTTTTCCTTAAATGATGCGTCTAGTTATTTTATATTTCGCATAAAATAGAAAATTCAAGAGATGAATTGTTTTTTTTTTACTTTTCTCTGCCCGCGCTACATTCACATTTACTTGTGGTTTGTAAAGTGCCTTAACATAAAACGAGAAAACGGAACTCCTATAAGACGCTTTACTGGGAAAAGGTATTACAAAAACTTCAAACACCAAGGAGAATGGTCAAGCTGTTTGTAAAATATAAAAGATAAAAACGGATTCATCAGCAGGAACTAAATTATATATTATGCATAATGCATGAATATGAGAATTTATGGTGCATATTGAGTTTGATAAGCCGTATATATTTGTACTTTGTCATTATTCGGCATTTACAAATATACCTACATTTTCTGTCAGATAGGGCCCTTTGTTGAATTATTGGCATGTTAAACCCAGACATGTTATGATATATGGATTTACCTCGTAATAAAACTGGTTTTATGACCTATTGCTTTATGTTATCACGTTTATATGCTGGTTTTTACCAAGTTTAATGTGTAAGGAAGTAAATTTAAGTACCTATATGAGTATCAGTAGTTGTTTCAACTTTAGTAAATAGTGAGTTTTTATTTCCCGTTTTTAATTATTAAGTTAATGTACATGTAGTTCCACAAAGAATGAGCAAATATTGAAGTTTAGTTAAACTTTCGTAGTTCGAAAGTTAAAGTTATCACAGGGTGTCAAAGTTAAATTTTTTATTTGGTTTTTTCCAAATCATTTTTAAATGTCTTTACACACGTTTGTATCAAATGTGGTGTCTAAGGGTTCCTTAATGAAAAAAATCAGATTTTAACTCAATCCGGATCTTGATGTTAGAAGGCGCCACATTTATGTTAAGAAACTAACTTGAGAAAAGTCTCTAGGAACAACCGTTTTGGAAATATTTGAATTATTTTTTGAAAGATATTTTGAAGAAAATAGGAAATGGTTAGACACTGATGTTATGCTTCCTGTGTTTAACCAACAACCAACTAGAGCTAAGAAATAGAGAAAAGAGAGGGACGAGAAAGTAGAGAAGCCATTTGGAGAAATGACTTTATCAGTTCTAGTCGAAGCAAAACTGAGTGACATCAATATGACGTAGTAAGAAGTGAAGACAAAAGGAGATTCCCATCATACAAAAAAATTGATTGATTATGTTTTTTTGCAATTTTATATTTAATGTACAAATAGAGACGAAGTTGTTTTTTAGTAAAATTCGTCTTTTAAATTTTCCGTGATATAAGAATTTTGAAGGAACGAATTCCTTAAAATAATTACATGTGGTATACAGGGTGAACTATCACTCAGTACAAAAATTTTAACTACATGCTCAGGAAAGCATGAAAAACAATAAAAAATTTGTTTCGGAATTTTTATTCGATGTTTACAAAATGGGGCAAATCCACGTTTTTCCCTGGTAAATCGGCCCCTATGACAATTATTTTTCACGATGGCTTCCAACCTACGAACAGCTATACGCGGCGTTGCCAATTGTAGGGAGGTGAAAATGAACATTTTTGAAATAATTATTATAATACCTGATAAATAAATCCATCTTTACTACTGCAGAATTGTACACTACTTCTTCGTTTTTGCAAACAACATACTCCTAAAACGATATGTTCGCATACTTATTGAATACACTAAAAACACAACAGATTTCCGAGAAGTGGATATACTAAATGCACACATTTTTTTTTAGTATTCGCTGATGCCGATTTATTTTAAATAAATGCCTGTTTAATATTAATTTATTTAAATCCTTATTTCCAATCGGGACAAAATGTAAACACAAAAATAATAAAATATCGGTTAATAGGTTAATACCGCCCGGGACACCTGCATGATCTATTGTGCAGAGTGCAGACAACTTCCACGTCATCTGTCAACCAACAGCCTAACGTGTTGCCAAGTTTATAACACACATATTAAGCTTTTTATTTTGAGTAAAAAAAGAACTTATTCAAACTCAATGTGTATTGTGTATCGAGCCATATTATGCTACTTTTAATCCTTGACCTCCGCATGTGCTTTGCATGTGTATACCACGTTCGCAAGAAATTCGTCACAAATTTCTCAGATCAGATTGGCTGATGTGGCATCTCACCTACCAATCGGCCTCACCATAGAATAAGTAAGCTACGCATAGCTTTCTTATTCTATGCCCTCACTTGAATTTTTTTTTAAAAGGAACGTGAAATTTCTCACGTAACAATGTTTGTTTTAACATTACATTAAAAATCGTGGAAAATTAGACGTTAGAAATTGCGCATTACATACTTTACATCTTAGGCAGAATAAAGTACACATATGATAAAACGGGTTGGCTACGTACCTACACTAAACAAAAATTTTGTCGGAAATATTATAAATATGAATATATTATGAAATAACGTAGACATTAATGATGTGATGAATGGTGAATCACCAGATTTGGAAGCCAAGAGCTAACTAAGAATATTTAGCGCCTATTGACTATGGCTTTTTTTGGCCAAATCTGGCAAGCATTCACGAATAATTATTATGCAAATTTTGTCATTATCGATCGAGTTTGTTATTGAAATTTGAACAATCGATATCGTACATTTTCATCCGATAAAATGGTAATATTTTTAATATAAATACAACAATAACTAGAAACTACACTAATGTTAATAAATACCGATGTGTGATCCGATACATTGGCGCTATCGGTGGAAAAGCCCAGCGGTATATCCAATCAAATATTTTGATATATCTGCTAAACGAAATCATCGGCAATATACTCTTTAAATTTTAAGGTAATATATTGTTATAATGAAGCGTAAATTGTCGATGTGACTATGGATATTCTTTATTCCGATATATCGATATTTTGATAATATCGATATGGCGATGTTTTCTTTTGTCATTTGTCATTTGTTATTATATTACTTTATTGATTTGTGAATGTTTGAAAATTGAATTGAATTATTGAAAAACGCGGAATTAACAGACATGGTAATAATATTATACCTATGGGAAATGCAAAGAAAGAGCAAATCGGGCGGCAGTGGAATACCGGAGACGTTTTCCAAATAGGAAAGACATGCCTAATCTAATCCTCGCACATTTGTAAATGTTGTAAGTACAACGTTTGTGAGATAGGGGTACATTGCAAGCTCAAACGGGTGGACAAGAAGGACAAATTAATTTAGAACATGTAGTGGCTGTCCTAAATTTAATAGAGGAGGAACCCTCCATAAGTACTACGGAGATTGCAAAAAGATTGGGAATATCTCAGAACAAGGATTCTGAAGGAGAACGGGTTTCAACCGTATCACATACAAAAGGTACAGGCACTAGAAGTAGTTCAGTGATTAAGCGCATAAACAAGTGTGGTGAAGTTAACGGTGGCCTCTTTGAACATTTGCTGTTGTACTGCTTTGAAGTGCTAGTGTTATTTGCATTTGTGTGTTTTTTGTTGCCCTTTGGGGTTTTCCTAACGGATGGGATCCACCTTGTGATCGTCGGGCTGAGTACCTGACATTAAACAAGAAAAGTGGACGAGGTAAATCAAGCGGTCCCCACGAAGTTCAATCATCAAATCATGGCGGCATGGCATGGCATGTTAGACCTATCCGAAAGGTAGGAGCTTACATAATATTTGATATTTCGCATGATTGAAGTCACATAATCATCTACATTTTCTAAATAACTTTTTTACTTTAAATGCTCGGTAAATCGATACACTTGGCAGCATGGCGCTGTATCATAACCTTTAGGCTAATGTCTAATTTAAACTTCAGTTGGGCAGGCGTTCATAGGCGTCGTAAAAAGGGAGTTTAACATGATTTACAAAAAAATTATTTTCAGCCTTAATAAAAATGTTGGAAATTTTTTGAAAGGCGATTCTGGTAAATCTTATTTTCTCTACCTCTAGTTAAAATTTTTGTACTGAGTCATAGTTCACCCTGTATATGAACTTTCTCCCGTCTTAGGAGTGACATGTTAATGTGAAACACCCGGTACAATTTTTTAGAAATCATGCAAAAGTAATATTTAAACAATATTAGTTAATTTTAATGAGGTTTGCTAAAAAGTATTGGCCCAGTTTTTTTCATTTTGCGACGGCTTGAAAATTCACCACCCGGTCTATTACCTTTATAAATTACAAATGCGTTGATTGCCACAATATTGACAGAGTTATAAAACATCACAATTGGCCAGCGCTTTGTATTTCTAGTAATTGTACGAAGTTTTCATTCTGTCGACACCACTTTTTTTTTGCATTGTACAAAGTTACTATTTCCGGTTTTTGCAGGATACCAGTATTTATATAGTTCTATTAACACCCGTGAATTTTTAGCTCTCCATATCATATATGTAATATATGTATATATGGAGACTATTAGTTTCATGAAAAAAATTTTTTTTTTAATTTCACCGGAAATACTTGTTTTTGGTCATTTTATACATAAATAAGTAGATTTAAAAAAATGTCTGTCTGTCTGTATCCACGAAAACGCAAAAACCGCTTAACAGATTTTAACCAAATTTGGTACAAAAATACTATTGGACATGGCAAGGAGCTGATTAGATTTTGGGAAACATTGAGCGTAGGCAAAGGGTTTAAAAGAGGGTTCAAAAATGAAAAAAATTCATAGTTCTTAAACTTATCCGAAATACTGTATAATTTTTTACGCATTTAATTGAATATAACCTAAAATATTGAACATAAAATATTAGACCACATTGGCGTTCGAAAATAGTGTAAAATAGGGTAAAAAAGATTTAAAAAAAACGTATTTCTTAAAAATAGCAGATAGATAGAATATAACCTATAAAATGTGTCATGAATAACTTACTTTCATAGGCGTTCGTAAATAGTGGAAAAGGGGTCAAAACATAAAAAATATATATTTCTTAAACCTATTCGAAATATGGAATAATTTTTCATAGTTGTGATACAATATAAGCTAAAAAATATTCCATAAAAGAATTGGTTCACACAGGCGTTCGAAAATAGTTTAAAAAAAGGGTCAAAAACGAAAAAAAAAAACGTTTCCCAAATATACCAGAAAAATTGGCTAATTATATATAGCTTTGATATAAGATAACCTAAAAAATGCAGCATAAAATTTTTATTCACATAGGCATTCGTAAATAGTAGAAAAAGGGGTAAAATAAAAAAAAATTAAAATGTAAAAATTTTTATATTTAACTAGATGAATTGGTGTTAAAAATACACGACAAAAATTAATGTACCATAGGCGTCCGTGAAAATTCTATAAAAGGGTCAGACAAAATTTGTATCCGTGATAACTCAAAAACCACTTAACGGATTTTAACCACATTTGGTACGAAAATACTACAGGCTATTTATAGGTGGTGATTAACATTGAGCGTAGGCAAGGGGTTAAAAGAGGGTTCAAAAATTGAAAAAAAATTGGCTAATTATATATAGCTTTGATATAAGATAACCTAAAAAATGCAGCATAAAATTTTTATTTACATAGGCGTTCGTAAATAGTAAAAAAAAGAGGTAAAATGAAAAAAAAATGAAAATGTAAAAAATTTTATATTAAACTAGTTGAATTGGTGTTAAAAATACACGACAAAAATTAATGTTCCATAGGCGTCCGTAAAAATTCTATAAAAGGGTCAGAAAAATTTTGTATCCGTGATAACTCAAAAACCACTTAACGGATAACCTACAACATGCAGCATAACAATTTTGTTTACATAGGCGTTCGTAAATAGTAGAAAAGGGGGCAAAATAAATTTTATAATAAAACTAAAAAAAATCAATTAATTTGCGTTCAAGAACTTGGCCTAGATCTGAAATATAAAATATCTGCGTATAAATAGTTCCTCCAAAGAGAAAAAAATGGCACAATACCTGAAAAAATAGCTGATGTCTAAAACAATACAAACATTTATTAAATTTAGATAAATGACAAAAAGGTCATAAAATTATTACTTTTACAGTTAAATATGGAGAGCTATTCGTGCCTCGAGGGCAACAGTTTATTATTTTTGCTTGCTGCTGCGCATCCGAATTGCAAAAGGTTCACAGTAGGGTAGCAACTTTTTCTACAACTGTTTTAATGCTTTTTAATAAATTAAATAAAAAAAAATGTGAGATAAAGTCGGATATAACCATTTTGAAATCACTCGAGACGATTAAGACTATTTCCAGATGGAAGTCTGTCTGTGTCTGTGTGTCTGTATGTATTCTTCCTAAACACTTTAACCAATTGAGCTAAATTTTGGTGTATGAGTTTGGGGAGTCCTAGGATGAACTCATTAGTTTTTGGTTGAAATCGCTTCAGCCTTGTGGTAGGGGTGGACACAACCTTCAAATTTTCAAATAGCAGTAGCGGTCGAGTCATCATTTGAAAGCAGTTCAATCAAAAACAAATTTTATAGAAATATCACAAAGGGTTAACATATCACATTTCAAAAAACAGTCTCGCTAGTAGGAATTTCTTACATGTTTCTTAGCTACACAAAAGGCAATACTTCTGTACTGTCTTTACCATTAATATATTTTTCTAATAATTTATTTCTTTCTTCCAACAATTTATTTTTTCTCATCAAGTTTACCTTTCTCTATTTCCAAACGTTGTTTATAATATCCCTGTCTATCACTCCTTATTTCTTGTAAAATGTTAAATTTTAATCGTTTATTTACATATGTAGGTTTTTTTGGTTCCAAAACCCGTTTTTTTCCCCTCAACGATTGCTGTTGCTCTTCGTCTTTTTCATTACCATTTTCTTTCTCATTTTCTCTAATTTCTTCGGTATCGCGGATATCTATGGTATTGGACGATAATACTAAAACTGGGCTTATATTTTTTTTGTGACCAAATATATCTCCCATAATTTGAGAATATTCGAAAGTTTTTCGGCCTGTTCCTGTTTTCTTGGCATTGTCAATATATTTGTTATAATTTCGTTCCAATACCTTAAATCGGTTTTCGCAATTAGCTGCTGTTACATTACATCCTGTGGTCAATTTAATCTCGTTGGCAATTTCTTCATACATTCGTTTGAAGTTTTTTATTTGTAAGGAGCCTACTTGACTTCTGTATTTTTTGTATAGTTCTAATAGTAATAGAGTACTTTGATGCGTCCATTTATATGTATCTACCGCAGACACATTGGAGGTTTCCAGAGTAGATGGATATAAGAAAAATTCGGACAGAAACAAATCTTAAAAACAAAGATGATTTTATTACTTTTAATCAACCAATTGTCTAATAACTTACATCCACCTTCATCCCCCATTCTATTCTTTCTTGAATGTCTTCTTCTTAGTAGTCACTGGAGCTGTATAAACCCTTATAATTATGTACTATTATACAAGATACAAGGATAAACAATTAATAAACATAACCAGTAAAAAATTGTAGCTTTTCTTTTCTATGACTACGCATGTCAGAACCAACAGTTCTTCCTCAGTCCGTAGAACTGAAAAATCGCTTCAGAACCGGTAATGAATTGATTCTTTTTTCACCGCGAACGCCAAACTGTTTGATTCTATTACTAGTAGTCCGATAACTTTTTGACCGCGAACGCCGAAATCGAAACTGCGCAAGCGTAGAGAACTAGAACCAATTTAGAATCGTGGCCGCGAACGAAGCTATTATTTTGTATTGTTTCGTCCAAAGACCTTAGTAACACAGGAGACAAAATATTTCATTGATAACGTGCTTTCAAACACGATCCAACATTACTTGTAAACAAGTAATGTGTAAGACAGAGAAAGACTTATCCTTGTCGCCTTGAAGATGCTCATTGGCAACGTTGTAATCTCCGGTATGCGTTCTGCAGCCAGTGGCGTACTAATCGCTGACTGCTTTTGAACTATTATACAATAGTATAATAATATATAATTAATAGCAAACATTAAAAAGCCAACGTGCCGAGCCTATCAGAGCATTTGGGGCGGGGCTTTCCTTGGCGCGCATTTGAATTTAACCGCTATTCAACTTATTTTGAAACTGAAATTTAGTCGATATTTAATTGGAATGAGTTTTTCAGTAAAATAATTTAAATATTAATATGTATAAGGTATTCGCTAAGAAAGTCTGTTAATCTTTCTTTGTAGTAGGTCTCCTCTATCGTTTGCTGTTCCTAATCCGTATCTATCGGTAATATCCCCTCGTGGTGTACTTCCTACTTTGTCATTAAAATCGCCCATGATAAAAGTCACCTCTGATTTTTTCGCCAGCTTCAGGGTATTTGTGATTTGTTCCTTAAAACTATCAATAGATCTTTTAATGATTTTACGCGGATTTTAAGTCGTCTAACTTGATTTTGTAAGGTGTGTATTCTTTTACTTTGGCACGTTATTTTATTTTTTAAAATTCCTATATTTTTTCTTCTCTTAGTAGGGGTTGAAAAGTCACTACTATCCATATCACCAGGATAACGCCTTTTCCTAAAAAATATCAAGCCCCTGGTAAATTATACTAAAAAAGAGCTTTTTATGAACAAATATCAAAATTTCATAACGGTAAAATGTAAATTTGAATAATGTACCAAATATACTAACATTTAGCTTCAGCCCCTTTATATCACCCGCTTCTGAAACATGTTGGTGTAATACCTACCTCTTTTTACTTCCAATTTTTGCACTAGCTACAGGGGCTTCATTTATATCAGAATGGGATTCTCCTGCTTCTGATGCAGTTTCTGTCACAGAACTGGTTGAACCCTTGTTGGCTTCTAATGAAACTGGCTCTGTAGATCTGGAGGTGACAGGAATAGATTTAACAACTATGTTTTCAGACCTAAAATATGTATTCATTCAATATATCAAAATATTAAAAAGCCTTTCTAAAGAATACCTTTTGATTAGGGACCCCATATTAGCGGTTGAAACAGTGGACTCCATAATTGTTTTTTCTAAGAATAGCTGAGCAATCCTAAAAATGGATATAAATGCGGTTAATGCACATACCTACTTAGCTAGTTTAATTTCATCCAAAAAATAATAATAACAGAACTTACTTAGGATATTCTTTCGGTATTGGAGGTGTTCCAAAAATAGATGAGTCCACAGACCTAACATCTGTGGTTGAGTCTGAGTCAGAGCTAGAAGAATATAAATTATTATAATATAATAAATATAATTATAAATATTTTTTACCTAGTGGATGCATCATCCAAAAATAAAACACCTTCACACCGTCGAGGATTTGCACCCTTTCTAACGAATCTTGCTCCATTAGATTTCGTTGCCAGATCCTCTGGGAAAAAATGATCCGAGCATAACCATGGATTTTTTGGCAAAAGTGGTCCTTTAGCAATGCCAACTAAAGAAAACCAGAGTTTTCGTTTTTCCGTTTCCTGAGGAAACCTAATTTAAAAAGTAAAATATAAGTACCTAATGTAAAAAGGCTATAATAAGCCTTATACTACAGAGCTAGGGAGGTAATATCCTACGTAGATTTACCACTTACTTCTATAATGCTGCTTTGAATTACTAAGCGGTTACATTGTTGGGCGTAAATGAACCAACATTATTTTCAGAAAATATCTGTTTGCTTTTGTTACTAATAATTTAATAGAAATAAAAATTCAAAATGTAACAAATTTATCATATCAAACAAACCCCGCCACTGTGTAAACTAACACCAAACACAAACAAATTTCCAAACAAAACCACACTTACCTGTGAAAAGTTAAATCTGGAAATAAACTATCCACTTTTCCACAAACTACACAACCACGAACCATAGTAATTCAATAAATATTTAAAGTTTAAAAAAACACAAACAAGAATATCGCAAAAAAGGAAAATACTTCAAAAAACGATTCAAAGCGCTAATGACATGAAGGTTTCTCAACGTCAACGTCGCAAATTATAATTTCATTCATAACGCCGTGTTCTGTCGTACAAGAAGCGTGAAGTTGTAAACGATGTTGCCGTAGTGCGCTTTAATTTTACTATGAGAATAATTCCTAAAAGAAAATAATTATCCCGTTTTGGACAATTTAATCTTAAAATGAACTAATTTATAACCTAAGTATAGTAATAAAATTATTTATTAACACTTACAAATAATTATTTGCATCGCTCATTTTTATTTGTTTTGACAAAAATTTAAAGATATTCCAAATACATTTGTAAGTCTGGCAATGCTTGTATTAGGATAAATAGAGGAAGGGACGATGTTTGCTAACCCTGAAAACGTAAACAATGTGGTCTCCAGTGTTATTATTTATGGTCTTTGGTTTCGTCACAGTTTTTGCAACTAGATTAATACTCTTTACGGGTGTTAACCACCAGGTACAAGAGTATTGCTATAATTATTACTCATGTCATATATTTTAGATTATATTATCATGCCGAGAAAGTTTTCAGGCGACATAACCGATTTTTTTTATTTATTTATTATAACAGACATATCTATTCCATTTAGGAATCAGTTCACTGATGATTATTAAGTTGACTATTTCTAATATTATTGTAGATATTGGCATTTCACTTTGTTAAAAATGTCACGGAATAATCGAATTTGGATGGAAACAATAATCCTGCTTTAGATTAGCTGGAATTGCATTTTTAATTTTTTTTAGCTTTCATTTACTGACTTCCAATAAAACCCAACTATAAAAGTTCATACCTGAGGAATAGGTAATACCAATTCCAACGAGCTGAAAGCTCGTAATTTAATAACTTACACATGCTATTTATTTTCCTGAATAAGTATAGTGGATATTTTAGGTTCATCAGAGGTCATGTAACGTTAAACTTGAGAAATACAATACCTTATTCTATAGGTATCTATCTACTAGGGGTTGTTAAGCCTTTATTTTCCGTATTACTGACTGTTCGTGTTATGGATTTATTGCTATACCTTAGATTATATGTAAACCTATATAATAATAGATTTCTACTCATACGTAGGTATATAACGGTATGTTTAAAATTTTAACTTAATTAATTAGAAATAATCAAACCACAGAAAAAGCGTAGCGTTTGTAATATGAATTTAACTGCAATCTTTAAACATTATAAATATGTTTGCTCGGTTATTAAATCAATTGAAATTGACAAATTGGACAATAAAATACAATTCCTTAGCTTCCAAATCATATACATACAGTGCAACCTGTCTAAACCGGAAAACACGGTCATGAACATACGTACACATAAAAAAATTGTTAAGAAACATACTTGGAGAGTTGAGTAAACATAATGGATTATATATGAACAATACTATACAAAGTACACATTTATTATTTTGTGTTATAATATTCAGTTCATCCTGTCTAACTATTTTATTATTATTATACGTTCAATATTAGTATTTAGTTGTTGTCATTCATATAATGTCATATTTATAGTTAAATGTCATACGTTATGCTGCATTCTAGTTAAATAAATCCTTGTTAAAAGGGTTTAGTTTATTACAATTTATTTATTTTATTTATTTGTTAAGTAATCGATTTACAAGAAAAGGAGCAAATATTTACGGCCTGAAAGATTTGAAACTGATCCCACATCGCCGAACGCATCTAAAGAATGGACACATTGGTACAGAACATTTCAAAATTTTTTCGACACAACTGATTTAAAGCCAGAAACAAAAAATGAAGATATGCTAAAGCTACTTACCAACTATATATCCCATACTGTTTTGGAATATATTAGTGACTGCAAGGTATTTGAAAATGCTATTAAACGACTGAGTGATATTTATATCAAAACTGTGAATGAAGTGTTTGCAAGACATCAATTAGCCACTAGAAAACAACAAGCAGGTGAGAATATTGATCAATATTTTCAGTCATTATGGATTCTCAGCAAAAGTTGTAATTTTAAAACTGTAACTGCTGAAGAAAACAAGAATACATTCGAGATGCTTTTATTACTGGATTAACATCAGTTAACATAAGATAAAGGCTGTTAGAAAATGCATCTTTAAATTTAAATGACGCTATTTCTCAATCACGGGCATTAGAAGAAGCACAAAAGAATTCTGAAACCTACATGTTATCAAATCATAATAAATTCGTCACAAATGCAACTTCCAACAACGAACATTTCAAAAATTTTGAGGCTACGACGTCAGCTGTTTCTCAATTATGTTTCTTTTGTGGAAATCCGAAGCATTCACGGTCTGTTTGCCCTGCAAAATACCAAATTTGTGTATGTTGTAGGAAAATTGGCCATTTTGCTAAAGCATGCCTTAAAGCAAAATCAAACAAGAGCAAGTCCATATTTGCTTCAATAATTGCATCACTTTCACCATGGTTTCCTCAATGTTTATCCAACGCATTAGTCAAAGGTAAAATAAATGGAATACCTGTCAACGCGCTTATAGATACAGGAAGTTCTGAAAGTTATCTTAACTGGGAATTTGCTGACAAGAATCATCTGAAAATATATCCTGATTCCGGTTCTATTGCAATGGCGTCTACGTCTTTTTCTAGTACAATAAAAGGATATTGTTGTGTTAAATTAGAAATGCTTTCTAATGTGTATGACAATACCAAAATTAAGATTTTATCCGATTTATGTACAGATATAATAATAGGTCATAATTTACTGAAGCAGCACAGCCGAATTGATATGACGTTTGGAGGTCCTCCTAAATCACCTTTGTCTATATGCTCATTAACTGCTGCAAAAGTCGAGCCATACTCATTATTTAAAAATTTGACCCCTGACTGTAAACCAATTGCAACAAAGTCAAGAATATACATCCCTGAATATGAAAAATTCATTCAAGATGAAGTAACAAAATTATTAAAAGAAAATATAATTGAAGAAAGCTGCTCCCCTTGGCGGCCTCAAGTATTGGTCACTAAAAATGAATGACATCGCAAAATAATGGTAATACACAGAAAAAAAACCTTGGTTCAGATAGATAAAAAACGTAAGCACCACAGGGACAGCCAAAACCTTGTCTACCCCTTCTAGAAAAATTTACTGGATAGACATTATGTCATTTAGATAATATTCTTGAATAGTTTACATATGCTTCTTGTCTAAAAGAGACAAACACTTTTTGTCATTTAAATAAAAATATATTGTATGCCAGCAAAGTTTATTAGTAATTTTAGTAATGTAGAAAAATTTACTGGATATACATTATGTTATTTAGATAATATTCTTGAATAGTTTACATATGCTCCTTGTCTGGGAGAGATAAACACTATTTGTCATTTAAATAAAAGTATATTGTATGCTAGCAAAGTTTACTAGTTATTTTAGTGATGATACTCGTTTAATGTCTATCCAGTAAATTTTTCTACGTTACTAAAATAACTAATAAACTTTGCTAACATACAATATATTTTTATTTAAATGACAAATAGTGTTTGTCTCTCTTCTAGTAATTTTTTCGAGAAGGGGTAGACAAGGTTTGGGGGTCCCTGTGGTGCTTACGTTTTTTTATCTGAACCACCATCAGGTTTTTAGTGCGAATCTTATTTATTTATTTTTTTAAAATAAACTTAAGCCAACTGAAAATCTTGTATTAGGTATAAGTAATATAAGCTAGGTATATATAGTCAAACTTCAATCTACACATGTTAAAGTGGGTAGGTATAATGCGGCTGAATCCTTGCCGGAATTCCTGAGAATATTGCTCAGCACATAAACAACTAGGGTTGGTTGATCTTGGAAACGGTCGGAGTGACAATGTCGGTTAACTTAGAGAAAAGTTGTACAATTTAAACACCTTTTAAATGGTGTTTTCAAAAGTAAAGTAAATTTAGCAGTTTTCGAGAATTTCTTAAAAATCAATTTTTTGCGATATTAGTTTTTATTGATTTCAGACATTATTTTTACAGATATATAAAAAAAATGAAAAGCACTTTCTCATTGTTGCTTTTTGACGAGACTCGACGTTTCGTTTTCGAAAAACCATCAACTTCGATTTTTTAAATACTGCCCTTGATTTTCTATTGTCAAATTTAAAGCCATTTTCAATTCAAAAATAGGTGGTTTAAACAACTTTTCAGTATTTTTAGTTGTTATTTAAACTTACTCAAGAAAAATCGCCATTGTTTGGGACTTAACTGACTGAATGCAGAGTATATACCTAATTAGTAATTTTGGCAATAAAATTCTTTCGACGTTAACCAAAATTATTTATTATTATTTGCCAATTTATTTCTGTCAGCACATTTTATTCTGTAGCCAGTTTTTTAAATTTAGTTAAAATTTTTGTGCTTTTTGAAATTATTAAAGAAACGCCTTTCTTTCTTTTACGCAAAATAAGTGCCAAACTATGGCGGTTTTTCTTGAAGTTTAAATAACAGCTAAAAATACTGAAAACTTGTTGAAACCATTCCGTTACATCTATTTTTGTTTTGAAAATGGCTTTAAATTTAACAATAAAAAATCGAGGGCCGTATTTAAAAAATCGAAGTTGATGGTTTATCAAAAACGAAACGTCGTAATGAAAATTTGTAAACGCTATATTATTTTCATAAAAAAGTAACAATGAGAGCTTTTAAGTTTTTTATATCAGTAAAAATAATGTCAGAAATCAATAAAAACTAAAATCGCAAAAAAATTGCATTTTCTTAAAAAAATACGGCCTTGTAAAATATAGTTTATACCTAATTCATTTTCTACTATAAATATTATACATTTCAAGATCTACTAACTAGTTACTAGGTAGTTATCTAATTTGGGGACAAATAAACCTAAAATGTAAGTATTGGCTATTTAAAAAAAAAATCGAGTTTTTCCGAAAAACAATGACGCTGAAACAAAAAAAAATTATCAAAGAAACTTTAGATTCCTTATGAGGAAACTAAGTAAAATAACAGATTCTACCGGTACGTATGAGGAATGATAAGACAATTCCAATCCACAACTCCTAATTCACAGACATTGGTAAAATGGTAAACAAATCAATACATACCTACCTTTACAAAAGAAAGAAAAAAGTCATACCTAGCTAAAATATTTATGTAACTTCTTTTGAAAAACTGCATTAATTTGCTAAAAATTAATCCGTCCCTGGCAAATTAAATATATTATCGTGAACCCATCTAAACTATTGTTTAGTTGCTGTAAATGGAGGAATACCATATTAAGATTGATTAAATTAGAAAAAGTATTTTAAATTAGGATTAAGTACCTACTAAATAATACGTATCTAGATAGGTATCTATTGCCAAAGATTATATCTGATATTGCCATGAAATAAGATTGTTTGCATTGGTCGTAAAATTATAAAAATAAATAATTAAATAATAATTATTATAATTTACTTACCGATAAAAGTATCAACGAGCTCCCCCAGATTCCAGCTAATTAATATTTCTTTTGTTTCCTCCATAGATATTAATAATATATATTTAACAAACCTCAACACGCCAAACTAATCACTAATCACTACACTTAATTATGTTGGATGCACATTGGTTAATATCTGTTACTGTATCTGTATAGTCCGTCCTCACCACTTGTAGAAATTGGGATATCAATATCTAGGTATACACTTACTATCAATAAATCAAAATTTAATATATTAAATTAAAATATCTTCAGATTAGAACACCAAATAACTAGATCCTAGTTAGAGCGACGCCAAGACTCTAATCAAAAAATACCAAAATGAAACCCCCTCCCTCTACACCAAGTGAGACGCGCTATGTACAACGTGGTACACATAGAAGATGTTATTGTCGGCACCTGCTTCTACAAAGGGTTTTAGGTACGTGACTAGCAGCGGGGACAAACACATTAGGTAGAACGGGGAATAACCGTTGGCTGGAATAGAATGACGACTTATGTAGACAACTATAGGTTCCCATCTCTACCAGATAAAATAATTCGATAGGTATTTTGGAGGATAGAAATTTTGTAAATGAGAAGTATTAGGTAAAATAACTATTACACAGATTTAATTAAATCAGTGCCTATTTTAGCTATGTACTTACTTAGTTGTTAAAATCTTATTTATACTTAAATATTATAATGCACATACCTAGGTCGATTAATATACTAAAGCAGATAAATAAAATTTATAGGTAGGTAGGTATATGTTCCTATTAGAACTAATTTAGTTTTGGGTTTCATAAAACGATTTTTGAGAATAGTTAGGTACCTCATTAAGTATTTTCTTAATAATAATAGCTACACCTAAGTGGGTACGTATGGAAATCTGTAGGTGTACAATACCTAATTCAAACAGAATACCGAACTCATTTAGCGCAAATAAAATTTTATATAGGTTCACAATTTGAAATCTTATTTAACTAATGCACATACAAGTCTCGTTTAGATGAGAAGATATCAGCTTAGCAGGAAAAATTGTCGTTTTTAGATAATGTAGTTACTCATATTTGATAACTACATTTACTACTTTAACAAAAATTTTCCGAAAACTAGCAAATTCACCTCTAAATAATATTTTTTATTTGGATAAACCAAGTTTTTTTTTTCTGTGTAGACTACTCCCAAACTGTTATTAAGTTTACTTTGTTGGATGCCTATCATTACCAAACATTGAACAATTAATTTTCAAGATTTCAAAATATGAAGTACCTATTTAGTACAATAGATTTAAAATCTGCATATCATCAAATACCAATACGCGATGATGACAAACAGTATACCGCTTTTGAAGCTGTAGGTCGTCTTTATCAATTTCGGCGAATTCCTTTTGGGGTTACAAATCGAGTATCTTGTTTCCAAAGAGTTATAGATGGAATAATTAAAAATGAAAATCTACATGGTGTATTTGCTTATCTAGATGATGTTACAGTTTGTGGAAAAAATCAAGAAAAACATGATCAAAACCTAAAACGATTTCTCGAAATTGCTCAAAAGCGTGAATTAACATTTAATCAAGACAAATGTCAATATTCAAAAACTTCAATTAATTTGCTGGTTTATACAATTGAAAACAAAACACTCAAACCAGATTCATCAAGATTACAACCCTTATTAGATCTTCCAATTCCTAAAGATGCACCATCACTAAAACGGGTATTAGGTATGTTTGCACATTATTCAAAGTGGATTCCAAGATTTTCGCACAAAATTAGAAGACTAGTTCAATGCAAACACTTCCCCATACATTCTGATATAATAAGTGACTTTCAAGAATTAAAGAATGATATTGTAAACGCTTTATTATGGTCAATCAATGAAAAAGATGTATCATTGGTCGAAACAGATGCTTCAGAATTCGCTATTGCTGGAACATTAAGTCAAGCATCTAGGCCTAAAAATTAATCCGTCCCTGGCAAATTAAATATATTATCGTGAACCCATCTAAACTATTGTTTAGTTGCTGTAAATGGAGGAATACCATATTAAGATTGATTAAATTAGAAAAAGTATTTTAAATTAGGATTAAGTACCTACTAAATAATACGTATCTAGATAGGTATCTATTGCCAAAGATTATATCTGATATTGCCATGAAATAAGATTGTTTGCATTGGTCGTAAAATTATAAAAATAAATAATTAAATAATAATTATTATAATTTACTTACCGATAAAAGTATCAACGAGCTCCCCCAGATTCCAGCTAATTAATATTTCTTTTGTTTCCTCCATAGATATTAATAATATATATTTAACAAAACTCAACACGCCAAACTAATCACTAATCACTACACTTAATTATGTTGGATGCACATTGGTTAATATCTGTTACTGTATCTGTATAGTCCGTCCTCACCACTTGTAGAAATTGGGATATCAATATCTAGGTATACACTTACTATCAATAAATCAAAATTTAATATATTAAATTAAAATATCTTCAGATTAGAACACCAAATAACTAGATCCTAGTTAGAGCGACGCCAAGACTCTAATCAAAAAATACCAAAATGAAACCCCCTCCCTCTACACCAAGTGAGACGCGCTATGTACAACGTGGTACACATAGAAGATGTTATTGTCGGCACCTGCTTCTACAAAGGGTTTTAGGTACGTGACTAGCAGCGGGGACAAACACATTAGGTAGAACGGGGAATAACCGTTGGCTGGAATAGAATGACGACTTATGTAGACAACTATAGGTTCCCATCTCTACCAGATAAAATAATTCGATAGGTATTTTGGAGGATAGAAATTTTGTAAATGAGAAGTATTAGGTAAAATAACTATTACACAGATTTAATTAAATCAGTGCCTATTTTAGCTATGTACTTACTTAGTTGTTAAAATCTTATTTATACTTAAATATTATAATGCACATACCTAGGTCGATTAATATACTAAAGCAGATAAATAAAATTTATAGGTAGGTAGGTATATGTTCCTATTAGAACTAATTTAGTTTTGGGTTTCATAAAACGATTTTTGAGAATAGTTAGGTACCTCATTAAGTATTTTCTTAATAATAATAGCTACACCTAAGTGGGTACGTATGGAAATCTGTAGGTGTACAATACCTAATTCAAACAGAATACCGAACTCATTTAGCGCAAATAAAATTTTATATAGGTTCACAATTTGAAATCTTATTTAACTAATGCACATACAAGTCTCGTTTAGATGAGAAGATATCAGCTTAGCAGGAAAAATTGTCGTTTTTAGATAATGTAGTTACTCATATTTGATAACTACATTTACTACTTTAACAAAAATTTTGCGAAAACTAGCAAATTCACCTCTAAATAATATTTTTTATTTGGATAAACCAAGTTTTTTTTTTCTGTGTAGACTACTCCCAAACTGTTAATAAGTTTACTTTGTTGGATGCCTATCATTACCAAACATTGAACAATTAATTTTCAAGATTTCAAAATATGAAGTACCTATTTAGTACAATAGATTTAAAATCTGCATATCATCAAATACCAATACGCGATGATGACAAACAGTATACCGCTTTTGAAGCTGTAGGTCGTCTTTATCAATTTCGGCGAATTCCTTTTGGGGTTACAAATCGAGTATCTTGTTTCCAAAGAGTTATAGATGGAATAATTAAAAATGAAAATCTACATGGTGTATTTGCTTATCTAGATGATGTTACAGTTTGTGGAAAAAATCAAGAAAAACATGATCAAAACCTAAAACGATTTCTCGAAATTGCTCAAAAGCGTGAATTAACATTTAATCAAGACAAATGTCAATATTCAAAAACTTCAATTAATTTGCTGGTTTATACAATTGAAAACAAAACACTCAAACCAGATTCATCAAGATTACAACCCTTATTAGATCTTCCAATTCCTAAAGATGCACCATCACTAAAACGGGTATTAGGTATGTTTGCACATTATTCAAAGTGGATTCCAAGATTTTCGCACAAAATTAGAAGACTAGTTCAATGCAAACACTTCCCCATACATTCTGATATAATAAGTGACTTTCAAGAATTAAAGAATGATATTGTAAACGCTTTATTATGGTCAATCAATGAAAAAGATGTATCATTGGTCGAAACAGATGCTTCAGAATTCGCTATTGCTGGAACATTAAGTCAAGCATCTAGGCCTGTGGCTTTTTTCTCACGTACTCTTTCTGATACAGAAAAACGTCGCTCATCTGTAGAAAAAGAGGCCTACGCTATTATTGAGTCACTTAAAAAATGGAGACATTTCTTGATTGGACGACAATTTAAATTAATAACAGATCAAGAAGCAGTGTCTTTTATGTTCCAACAAAATTCAAGCAAAATTAAAAATGAAAAGATAATGCGCTAAAGATAGGAAATGATGGCATATAATTATGATATAATATATAGACCAGGAAAGTCAAATATTGAAGCAGACGCGCTATCACGAGTCTGTTGGGCAAGTAATGATAAACTTTTCGAACTTCATCAATCACTTTGTCATCCAGGAATAACTAGAATGTTTCACTTTGTTCGTTCTCGAAATTTACCTTATTCAGTAGAAGACGTAAGAGCAATGACATCCCATTGTTCTGTGTCTTCCGAAATTAAACCGAAATTCTACAAAAATGACAGTTTTCATCTTATAAAGGCAACTTCTCCCTTAGAAAGACTGAATATAGATTTTAAAGGACCTTTGCCGAGTTCAACTACTAATAAATATTTACTAACAATAGTTGATGAATATTCGCGATTTCCGTTTGCATACCCGTGTTCAAATATGAGCTCAGTGTTTAAATAATCTCTTTTCAACTTTTGCCTGCATACATTCATTCTGACAGAGGATCATCTTTCATTTCTGGAGAAATCCTTAATTATCTTCATTCACGTGGAATTGCAACTAGTAGAACAACTCCTTACAATCCTACGATGTTCCTTCAAATTCAGAAAATATCACTGATCCGGTACCTGAAGTAGTTGAAGACATATAAGATGACGATTCTGAACAAACAGACACTACACTCAGATGAAGTACTCGCGAGAAGAAATCACCCAATTATAGAGCATTGTAATATTTTGAAACCGTATAGGAAAATGACCGCACAAAGATTGATGTTGAGTCTAGCGGTGGCGTAATGACAGTTTTATGAGGAATATTCACATCATACACCGATCCCCGGAACTTCAATCTTTCATATATGTATTCCGCCTATTTCCATCTGATGGTTTTTATTAATCAAAATTAGTGAATGAAAATCCGACGTTGTTTCATTCTTAACCAGCCGATTTCCTTAATCTTATTGCTAGCCTCTTTCACCCGTACGAATTCCACATACCAGCCGTGTGCCTGAATTCTGCATCAACTGAATCCTGTTCTCAGCAATTTTAGTCAAACAAGGGCCATATATATATTGTCAATAATATAACCCCTAGCTGATTGCGTTATCATGCTATCTCGCCACGAGACAACTTGTGTTTATGTTTTACTTTCATTTAGTTTAAAAACATATTAGATACTGCCATTTCGTAATATAAATTTTACGGTTATACAAATAGTTGTTATAAACGTAAAATTATCTAGTATTCATCTTTATTTTTACTTATTACTCACCTAACAGGATCTGTGGGGAAGCGAAAAAAATGTGCTAAAAATCAAGATACGTTAATAAAAATCAAATCCTTTTAATTCTCACGAACACTATACCAAAAACACAGAATTAGTTTACAAACACAATATTTACTTATCTCGTACACGCCGACAATGAACTATATATTGAACACAGGAGTGAACGGTATCTATCTACGTCAATGCGATTATTGTGACGTTTTAACCCATAATGGCGGCATGCGCAACGATATGCGCAGGACGGCTCGCAAGCGGAAAGTCAGAATACTGTATTATTTATTATACTGTGGTTATACGTTCAATATTAGTATTTAGTTGTTGTCATTCATATAATGTCATATTTATACTTAAATGTCATACGATATGCTGCAAGTTAAATAAAGCCTTGTTAAAAGGGTTTAGTTTATTAAATTTTGTCTACATTTCTGTATTGAAGATGTAAGAAACCGCATTACTGACCGTAATTCAACTTTATTTCGTATGCATTCTGCTTTTCTTATTCTCTTTCTTACATCTTCTGCATTATTCTTGACAATAACAAACAATTTTGATCAGTATATTGTATAAATCAGAATTTCAACTGAATTTACAAATACTATTGGGATTAAGGTTGCTTGTGCGTGAACAAAAACTAAATATTTATGGTCCGCAGATGCTCAAATAAACGAGAAGAACTTTGGCGATATCGCAAAAATTTAATCATTGTTGCCTTATATTCTACCACTTCATCTCAAAATATCACAGGTTTGTTGTGTGTAGAAAATATCAATGAAAGTTTTTATTAGTAACAATCAACACTACATATCTCATGAAAAATATATTAAGAATATTTTAATATCTCAGAGTTTGACCAATGTAGCACTTTGTTTCCATAAAGCCTTTGGTGCCTCAAAATTCAAAGCTGATGGATATCTTTCTACAACATGGCAATCAGCAAAATGTTCTCCAGACACATATTCTATACCCTTCTGTACAGCGCAATAAATAGTTGTTTGGGCACCTTCAATAGAATTCTAAAACCAAGAAAATTTGCATTATGTTAATTGCACTACATGTAGAAGATACATCGTTAAAAGTAGTTAAATGTTTTTAACTAGAATAATTTCTAAAAATCCAAAATACTTTTTTCCTACGAGCGTGCGGTAAAGTGCACTTTTCCGCATTTGTTTTAGTACGGAAAGTTGCACTTTTCCGCATACAACGCATGGTAAGTTCATATAGTTTCACACTATACTTTTTCTACGACTCTTTTAATGCTTTTGAATAAATTAAACATAATTTTTAGGAAAATATTTGTTTTTCGAAAATTACCCCTGTTGCCGTAAGCCTATAATTACGATAAGTTAGAAGTATTAAATTGACTAGGTGGTGTTAAACTATATTGACTATCACTGCTTTTGTGTTTTGAAATTAGCGAAATACTTAATTATAATTATTATTAATTATAAATACCTAAACTATTAATTTAGTGTGTTTGTATTGTCGGCGTTGCTATGGTGATTTTTCATGGCCGACGCTACTTTTGTCATTTGAATTTTACCCGTACGTAATAGATATTTCCCACTAGGCAACTAGTGGCAAATATTTACTGTGCACGGGTAAATGAAAAACAGCATTACAATGTACTACATTTTCAAATCATGATTGAATATATAATAAAGGCATTTAAAGACAGTCGTAGAAAAAGTTACTTTTCCGCACTTTAATATAAATTCAGATAGTGCTAGATTTGTTATAAATCATAAATATGTATCCATTTTAAAAGAAGAACTTATAACTTACTTCTGTCAAAGATTAATGTACACAATAATCTTTGCTTCTGTTTATCTAGCAAACAATAATGACCTGTTAAATAGTTAAATGAACTAAAAATCGAAAATTTTATAATTACATAAAGCAACAAGACTTTAAGTTATGTTGGAAATTTGTTTCACACTACCATGCTTTCACCAGACGGCCGTTTCGTCGATCCACGACTCATCAGTGATGATCGAGACGACGACGAGAATTGATTGAGAGTATACGCTCTTTGTAGATGTTGGTGTTTCACTCGGCATATTGCCTGTTCACGCTAGATGTCGCCAAAAACATCTCTCTCTCTCTCTCTTATAATTTTTTTCTTATAACACATTAATACCTATATAAGTATTATAGCTATAACTGATATTATTATGACAAAAGGCATATTTGATACATTTGTCAGTTGTTGTTTTTTGAAATGTCAGTTTGGAAGTTCAGGTTAATAAACACCACACGAGAATGCCGTATATTACTGCAGTAAATTGTAGACTTAAATAATATAAAATATTATATGAAATATTGCCAGAAGAAATAATGAAAGAGGCGAATGCGGCAAATAGTTGCTTGGTTCCAGATAAATCCAAAGAACAGTAGCAAAATGAATTGAAAGTTTTTTATGCCTGGTAGCTGAGTACAGAAAAGTTACTTTTCGGCACGATCAAATGTACCAAGCATTTCCTTTTACGCGAACAACGCGGATTTTTTTTTCTTTTATTTTGTAGATATACAGGGTTATTCACGCCATACGACACGGAATAGTGTGGCTAAACTATTGAATTTCCTAAAAGTTTTATTCATGGTTCGATAAAAATGATTTATGGCTACATTTTAAAAATATTGTGAATCTATACAGGGTGTCCCAAATATAAGAAATTAAAAATAGTTGTGTTTTTTTAAATGGAATGCCCTGTATATGTCTGATATGTCTTAACGAACAGATCGAGTTTGGTAGCTTTCTTTTTATAGCCCCTTAAAGTTTGTTTGAATTTTATATTATACCTAGATAACCTATAATACATTGACATAACCAAATCTATTAATGTAAAACATCTGTGAAAAAATGTTTGACATTACACTGACCGGTACTAATGACATTCTGCTTCTTTACATTGAATCTATATCAGTCTAGCATCCACCTTGACCTTGGAGCCAACTTCTACTTATAACTTGGGCATTCAGCCAACAATTAATAACTCATTAGACTCTGTACGAAACCTAATATATGATTAACTTCGGAGCTAAAAATAACAGTACTTGACCTTTCCCTCCCATTTTGTTTTCTTATTTCGCATCGCACATTGTTAATTAAATCTGTCTGGAGTAATTAAGAAAAAAGTTTTTAAGATTTCTAACTAATATTTTATCCTTATGATTCGTAAGAAAAAAGTCGATATAACTGAAATCATGATATATTCCTATAAGGAACCTGATAAGTCTCATTTGATTATCGTTAATTTGTAAGATAATGTAAACCGTCGATAAATATTTTTATAAAATCTCCAATGTAACCTGTCCACTTAGGTAAGTTGTAATGTTAGTTTCTGGTATAAAATAATTGATAATGTTTCTCTCCTTCTTGCAATTGTGTAATTATTGTTTCTAGCTAACTGATGATGACCCTAGCTAGGGTCGAAACATGAATTTGAATAAAAAACAATTTAGTAGATGCGACAGCCTTTTCATTTGCCAAAATATTATACTTTTTCATTAGAATTAACAAATCGCTGCTGTTTAGAAGCCAAGTTAAACTTACTTTAAATAATGTTTTAAAAATAATCTGCACAATCCCTGGAAACTTCCTAGTGAATTCTGTGGCAACCACACCGGGATGTAATGAATACACACTGACACCAGAACCTTGTAATTGATTATGTAATTCAATGGTAAACAAAATGTTACACAATTTTGTCACCCCATACTGTCTACTTTCCTTCATTAACGGATCGTTGATTTTGGCGTGAACGTCAAATGCTAAATCATTGGGAACGTTCTTAGCAATTAATGATGACACATTTATGATACGGCTTGGTGTAGATTTTTTCAACAATTCTAAAAAATATTGGGTTAAATTACAGACAATTTGTGAAGTGTGAATAATAAATCAGAATTATATTATTATTGTGTTGATTATGTACTTGTTGAATTTTACAACTCAAGTAAAGCAGGCTTTGAATTTTTATGATATTTCTTCCAAAGTGCGTTACTTTACTTAATTACTAGAAAGTGTTATCTTGTGTTGCTGCTAAAATAAGTCTTGTTGGGTATCAAGTCAAGGTTTCTAATTGAGTACATACTGAAAATGTACAAAAAAAGTAATTGATGAAGTTGACATATCTGCTCACCCAAGTAGCATTTTAAGTGATCAGCACGTAGCCGGCACGATATTGGTAACTTTATCTTATATCGCCAAAATTATATCCACGTAAACTAGACGGTTTTATAACGTGGCGGTGATCTAAATGGGGAACAATTTTTTGGTGTCCACAATGTTCCAGCCACGTTTTTAAGTCTTATATAAATATGTTAAATCCACGTTCTAGTGACGTGGCCATGACGTGGCTAAATAGTTGCGACCTCGCTCATTGACACTTTGCGTATGTCCTTGTCTTTTTTAGTAAGGGTAAATATTATTTTCGTCTCTGTCCTGCATATTAATTTCTAACATGTTCCTTACTATATTACTTTGTCGACATATCAGTTATTTATTTCATCTAAAATATTACAGAAAATTTAACATAAATATAGATAAAAGGATATTGCCTAATTATGAGCTTGAAAGTCAAAAAGTTCATACGCTTGAAAATTTACTGTCAAATATAGTAATCCTAACTCGAAATTTGGGCACGCGCCACATATTTGATTGAAGATTTCAATATTTTTTACATAAATGCTTCAATGATCATTTTATCGATATTGGTTACTTAAAATCGTATTGATTTATTATTCCATAAAGGTTTACTAAACCAAAAAAAAAATGATCAAAATTATTATGGATGGCGACATTAAAGATTAAGCTCTATGTGACCTTCGAACGGTGGCATTTTAAAGTGGGTTCCCCTTAAAAATCCCACTTTATTATAAATTGGAACAAACAAGTGGCAAATATAACTATCCTAGACAATTTCTAGATCACTTGATAGTGAAATTATGGGAACATCCACTTCGACCTGCCACTTTGAAGTGGCAGGTGGCAGCTATTGTATTTTGCCACTTTAACAATCGATTGTAACCACAATGTAACAGCAATAAAGACTTTAAATTAAAAAAAAAAGAACATAATCTGAAACTATTTTAAAACTAATAGTATAGAAGCATTACAAAGTTGCCACTAACTTATTTGCTTAATGGCCGGGACACACTTGTCATTAAAATCGGTAGGGGTGAGCACACATGTCCTACACGCTTCCGAGTTCTTTCCGAATTTCAGCTCCGGCTCGATACATTCGCTACTCTCACCAGTTTCGATTCAAACAAAATCGCGGAAGGTACTGTGCGCAAAATGTTCAAAAACTTTAGCAACTGCGATTTAGTCAGGATGGTACTCTGTTTAGAAGACGAAGATGAAGAAAATCGGACAGATTTCATTTAGAACAGAGAAAAACCCAGAGTTTGGGTACATCCTGCTTGGAAAAGAAGATCCGCATAAGGACAGTATTCTACACTTTTATCTCATCTATTGGATGACGAGACCAAATTCTAAATATTTTGGAATGTCGATAGCGGCGTTTAATCTGTTAGAACTTAAACTCCACCATTACTTTATAGTGAATTTTGAAAGTAAAGATCACTTTTAAGTGACTTTTATTGTTTGGGAATGTGAAAATCACTTTCGGAAGTAATAAGAACGTGGCACTCATTACCAGACTCATATAATCAAGTGCCGCCACTTTGTAGGTATATCAGAAATCACGAACACGACGCCAAAACTTTAATAATCACTTCAAAGCCGCTGTCACTTCTAAGTGATATTTAAGTGATATAGCTTGGTTGCCACGTTAGTTGATTTCCACTTTGAAGTATAGGCATATTTGAAGTGATAATCATTAGTTATTCTCACGTTTCCATCGCACCGAAAAGTTATGAAACTACTAAGTGGTTTTCAGTAGAAAGATTTACGTGACTACCACTATCTAAATGTACTATGAAGTTATTCTGACTATATAGGGATTAATTTAGTGGTTATTACATATTAACCACTGATTTAAAGTTGCTGTATCAATTTGCTTAGTATTTAACACTAACCATGCTACTTGGGCATTCATTTAAGAACTCTATAACTTGTATCAAAACTCACCTAGCAATAAATTAGTAAGTAGAAAATGTCCTAAGTGATTTACTTGCAGCATCGTATTCAATCCATCTTCGGTTTGACCACCTAGCCCATATGCTCCAGCATTATTTATTAATATGTTCAATTGTGATTCAGTCTTATTTATGTCATGTGCAAAATTTCTCACTGATTTCAGTGACGCTAAATCTAAATGTTTGTATACTACGTTGGAATTGTCCGTGTCACGAATAATCTTCTCAACAGCCTCTTTGCCGCGATTCTCGTCTCGACAGGCTAATATTACACGAGCACCTCGTTTCGCTAAATCTACTGCCGTTTCATAACCAATACCTGTAAAATTTTACAAAAATCGTTATAAATATGATTATAACAAAATACAATCTATTACCGTATTTCTTAATAAAACATTTTGTAGCAAAAACATAAAGTTAACATGATCTTTATTTTTAAAATTTTATATCCCTAAAAAATATTTAGGTACGCCCAATGTCCACCAAACAACAACGAAGCCTTAAACTTATTTTTAAAAAACGTAAAAAAATGCAACTACCAGGATTCGAACCCGGGCCTTCCAACTTGAAAAGAAAATTGACATCTCGAAAACAAAAAAAGATATCAAATAAACTGTTGCCCTCGAGGCACCAATAGCTCTCCATATTTAAGTGTAACAGTAATAATTTTATGACCTTTTTGTCATTTATCTAAAATTTATAAGTATCGGGTTTTGTTCCTTTTTCTTATTTTTGGAGGCACTATTTATACGTACATATTTTATATTTCAGATCTTCTAGGCCAAGTTCTTGTACGCAAAATAGTTGATTTTTTTAGTTTTATTATAAAATTTATTTTACCCCCTTTTCTACTATTTACGAACGCCTATGTAAACAAAATTGTTATGCTGCATGTTGTAGGTACATAATTAATTATTAGTAACAGTAGTATATACAGGGTTAGGTTAGTAAATAAGTGCGACAAACTTCACGAGGTAATTCTGCATGAAAAAATTATGACAGTTTGCTATATAAACACATGTCCACAAATGCTTCGTTTTCTGCTGAGATACAGTTAAAGTTTTTCTTAAAAACTGAAGATTTATTGATTGTTTTTGAACCCTCTTTTAAACTCCTTGCCTATGCTTACAAACTTATTCGAAATACGGAATAATTTTTTTCGACGACTGTTTTAGAATATAGATATTCTGATGTCAATAACTGTTACAGAATATTGAACATTCCGTAATAGTGTTACAGAATGACGTATTAAGGGTTGCCTATAACTTAAGCGGAATTTATAATTACACAGCGGTGTTTTAGCGTAATTAATAACTATTCGTATCTCTAGAAATGGGTCAGATATATTTAAAATCTATATATCAGCTGTTTCACTTTTCAATATAATATCTTATTGCAATTTTTTTAAGTGTTTACATTTAAGTTTTGACAGAAGGACAAATTGTGGAATTTGTTTGACATATATGTCATTATTTGAAAGTCTCTTATGTGTAATTCTTTATTTATATTATTTATCAGATATCTTATACACATTGAGGTAAGTTATTAATTATATTATCTTGGTTTTGAAGTTTTAAAAGTACCTACCTATATAAATTGTTATAGAACTGTTTCAATATAATATCTAGCGAAGAAGAGCTATAATTGGTACCCCTCCTGAGATTAGGGAATTAAGTTACAGTCGTAGAAAAAGTATAGTCTGTAACACGTGAGGAATCAGCTATTCTGAACTCGTGGACCGTCACCCTCGCCTATCGGCTCGGATGACAAATTTCCACTCGTTCAGAATATGCCACATTCCTCACTTGTTACAGAATATACTATTCATAGTTGTGATAGAATATAACCTATAAAAGGTAAATAAAAAAAGTTACATAAATGAACTGGTTCACACAGGTGTTCGAAAATAGTGTAAAAAGGGTCAAAAACGAAAAAAAAATGTTTTCCCAAATATAACAGAAAAATTGGCTAATTATATATAAGATATCCTACAACATGCAGCATAACAATTTTGTTTACATAGGCGTTCGTAAATAGTAGAAAAGGGGGCAAAATAAATTTTATAATAAAACTAAAAAAAATCAACTATTTTGCGTACAAGAACTTGGCCTAGAAGATCTGAAATATAAAATATGTACGTATAAATAGTGCCTCCAAAAAGAAGAAAAAGGAACAAAACCCGATACTTATAAATTTTAGATAAATCACAAAAAGGTCATACAATTATTACTTTTACACTTAAATATGGAGAGCTATTCGTGCCTCGAGGGCAACAGTTTATTTATGTATAAAATGACCAAATACATGTATTTCCGGTGAAATTAAAAAATTTTTTATGAAACTAATAGTCTCTATATATATTATATATTACATATAAATATGATATGGAGAGCTAAAAATTTTAGAATAAATGCACGTTCTTGAGACCTATTATATCGATTCTATGCATAATTGATGCCTTTTCGTTTAGGAAATAAGTTTTACTGTTGAACCCATTTCAATCATGGCCACTAAAGAAAAAATAATCTTAATAACTTAAAGCTTCTATACTAGTATAATCTGCGGGAGGTAAAATTCATTCACAGTCGCAGTTGTAAGTTTTTACCCTCTTTTTACACTCTTTTCGAACGCCTATTTGATCTATTTAGGATATGTTTAAGATACTATAAATTTTTATATAAACCTCTTGCCTACCCTCAACGTTTTCGAAAAGTTAATCAGCACCTAGAAATATCCTGAAGTATTTTTGTACCAAATTTCTTAAAACCCTGTTAAGTGAGTTTTGAGTTATCGTGGATACAGATTTTTCTAGATTTATCCCGGCTTATGGTACAGCATTTTTTTTCCGTGTATTTTTATCACTAATTCAACTACTTAAAAGGCTAAATATATCATTGTCACAGTTTAATTTTTTGACCCTTTTTTCTACTCCTCCAAACATTGTCCTCGATCGATAAATTACACTTCCTGTTCTCAATACTTAATATACTATATCAACATCAAGTTTTTCAAACAGGGTTAAGGAGTTTCTACTGAACGAAGCCTTTTATAGTGCTCATGAATTTTTAAACTGTACAAATATATTTTAATGTGTAATGTTTGGTCTGTATGTAACAAATTTTTGTCTTTACGTTGTCTACTGTATTTATTGTATTGTAGTTTAAGTATATGTTTTTTCTTGTTTGTTTGACTTGTGTAAAACCATGTTGGTTTGAAAGCACCAATAAACGATTTATTTATTTATTTAATCAATATTGAACAGTTCTTGATGCAGTTGCACTGTGTTTGGGGGGTCTCTTTCGTTAAATTGCCTTAAGAGTCTCTCGAAGACCGCTTTTTTGGGAAGTAAACCGTTTTTGGACCATTCTCCCAGAATAAACATCATTTCTATTCTGTCTCCTGAGGAATAGGTTCTCATTTTTGATTAATTGAATTAAATCAAATGTCATAGATAAAAACTGTTTTATTAAAAATTCCCAACTTTTAGATAAGAATTTTCAACAGACTATTTGATAGTAAATATCAAATTTAAAAAAAATGTATTCTCATGGCTGACTTGATAAATATTACAATTTTGAAAATTTTTCCTATTATTACCAATATGAGTGCCTCTTCCATCCAAAATTAAAGATATACATATGTATAGGAAAGCTTTAATTTAACTTTAATTTTTGCATCATCAAATACAGGGTGGTCTACATGAAACTAAGAGAATCAATTAAAAATTCGCCTAATATTATGAATATGTGCATTTTCCACGCAAACGTCAAGAGTTATCCATAGGAAAGTATTATAGTGTTTGACAGATAATTACTTTGTGCATCTAATTTTGACCTCATATACCGGGTGTTCCATTTGAAATATACAAGTTATTTAGAATTAAACTTTACGGTCATATAACTTATATTATTGGACACCCTGTATTTAGTATTGGCGGATTTTCACATTTGGCGTAACCAGTGATGAATGGGTATATTTATCAGCCCAGACTGACTTAAAAAGAAAAAACGAATAGGTGTGATTTTTTTCATTCAAATTATGTCTATACAGGATGTCCCAAAAAACATTCCCCACCCTTTGGGGGTAGAATCTACGATCAAAAATAAGACGAAAATCACATATGTCAAAATTTCGAAAAATGTCTCCTTTTGAAATTATGACCATTTTGAATATTAAAATGAAGCAATTTTCGAAAATAAAATCAAATGTTCAAACTCAAATTATTTATTAACTATACACATAATAAAACGCTATATAAAAATGACTGAATTTTTATAATACTTTGACCACACAAATGTTCTGGGTTTCTCATTTTCAATAAGAATATGTTTTTAATTTTATCACTTTTTATTTCAATAACTTCCACTAGTTGGTAAGTTTTTACATAATCATTTACAACATTCTCATGTCTAAGAGCTATAACACTTTCAGTTTGTATATAGACGTTTAAATAATCCATGCCATACTGTGTTTGACTTGTACTTAACATGACTGCGTAACTATGTATACTGAGCCACTGATGATGGTAACTTAGTTTTCCGAAACATGTCTGACGCTGCAAGCTGATTGCGAACAAATAAACAAATAGTTTGGTGGAGTAGACGTTGTTTTATTTGTGTCTTACATAATAAAACAAAAACATTTAAATTTACAAAGGCAAGTGTTCGAAATGCTCACCATTCTGTTCAATGCATGCTAGTTAAAATGGGCTGCATCACTCCACAGTACTTGTTTAAAAAAGTCTTCATTTGCGTCCAGGCAATTTCAAAAAATCTACAAAATCGTAAACGCAACTCACTATCCCCATGATGCAATTCTTGAACCAGTTTTAGGTGATAAGGATGTAGATTTTCTCTTTGTATGAATCTGTGTATGGTGCTACGTGGATGGTGGCGATTACTTTCCATAATTCTGGTGCTCACCGAAGGATCGTGTGCAATGTCGTGAAGTAATTGATATTCCTATTGCCATCTAAGTTTTCTAGAGCGACCTGAATTAATCTTCCGTGGTGCAAAGCACCCAGTTTCAAGAAGGCGATTTTCAACAGCACTTATTGTTTCTGGGTGCCGCCTAGTTAGAAAACGTTCGCTGTACAGACACTCACGGGCATTATTGTTACAAACTACTGTCTAAATATTCTTGATTACTGTACCTTCTTGCCATACTTGATTCGCACTTTTTTAACTTTTCACTTCAGTTTACGATTTATGTGACAACTACACTTTGACATTCGAAATTTACTATTCTGTCTTTATCAAGGATAACTAGATTTAAATTATTAATTCCAAGTGAAAGATTTGCCTGATTTCAATATTCAGAATGGTCATAATTTCAAAAGGAGAGATTTTTCGAAATTTTGACATAAGTGATTTTCGTTTCATTTTTGGTCGCAGATTCTACCCCCAAAGGGTGGGGAATGTTTTTTGGGACACCCTGTATATCTTTTTATAAAAATTAAATTTTTAAAAAACTGTCAGGTTTAGGTGACATGTGCTTTACTGAACGTTAGGTTTGTTTTGAACGGGGAATCTAAAAATATATTCATTTACAGGGCATTCCATTGGGACACCGTGAATAGATTCACAATATTTTTAAAATGTAGCCATAAATCATTTTTATCGAACCTATGAATAAAACTTTTAGGAAATTAATTAGTTTAGCCACACTATTCCGTGTCGTATAGCGTGAATATCCCTGTATATAATAAGTTTATATATAGGAAATATTTTTTTATTTTGACGCCTTTTCCACTATTTCCGAACGCCTATGTAAGCAAGTTTTGTATCATACATTTCATAGGTTATATTCTATCAAAGCTATAAATAACTAGTCACTATTTCTTCTATGTTTAGGAAATATGTTTTTTTTAAATATGAAATTTTAATTGTTTTTATTTACTTATTTCAAATTTGTCAACGATTTTGAAAATGCATATATGAATATTTTTTTTATTTGTTACCTTAATATGTTATTATATTGTATATACTCGTAATATTGTTATAATAAAATTTAGTAGTAGTTGATATTTTACACACCTATATCTATTTTTCCTGGTGTACATAATAACTCATTATTTGTTTGACTCAATCAAGCGAAATACTTTAACAATATTCTGTATTTTTCGAACTTACCCGTATTTGCCCCTGTAATGATAACTGTTTTTCCAGTTAAACACACTTGACTTCGGCACCAACCAGTTGTTAATTTCACATATATTTTAAGTGTTATTAGAATAACTAATATAATTAATATAATCCATAATAACCACGACATATTTATGAATTCAATTTTACAATAGAATAAGGTGTTACTCTATAAAATAGCCCCTTAAGTACCTATGCAATGTTTAATCAAACTGATAAATGATTTGACATTATTTTATCTACTACTATACAGCGCTTCCATTTTTAAACTTGCTACCCAGAATAACTCGTTATGTGAAGTAGCTATGGTTTTCTGCAAAAACACGTCGCTTTTGTTTCTGAGAGGGAACTTCAAAACCATTGTTAGTTGAATTGTGGATTATAATTTCAAATATCATCCCTACATCAATTTAAGCAGCTTAAAATGTTTTATCGGCATATCAAGAAAACATTAAATTCTGCGATCCGTTTCTGGGATAAAAGTATGAAAAATATTGTAAACTGTCGCGTCCACTCTTACTGTATGCGTCTTACTTATGTACTTTTCCTTGAAAATTAATTTTTTTCTCAAATATCTTCACCCAATTCATTTTTCTAATTTCTATATAATATAGAGATTAATCAAAGTATTTCTGTTTTATTTGTTAAATTTGAATTTTTGCACGTATTTTGACCTAAGGACAAGCTGTCGATGCGCGCACCGCATCTTTATCTTTAAAAGAAACTCTACTTCAATATAAACCATCAGATGGCTGGATTGGTTTTTGATTTTTTAGCTTCTCGTGATATAAATTGTAGTAAAAACCGCAACCTGCGAGAGTTTGTGTAATTGTTGTGAATGTGGAAATTGTAAAACTATCAATAACCGTGCTGGCCAGCCATCAGGGCAACCATCGAACATTAAGTCCTTAAGGCCCGTTTATCGGTTAGTTATCGCGTATAAATTCAATTTATGCCTATGGTCCACATTTTCTCTCAAGATCTGATTTATCACAATACATAACCAACAAAATAAAATAGCAACAAATACACTGAAAAAAATATTGTACGTAAAACCAATGAATGGTTGTCATCAATATTTTGAACATTAATATTATGAATTGGTCACTGTTACAATGAATGTTGATCATAAATTAATAATTTCATACATAGAATCATTAATCAATAAATGCAAGACATCGAAAATTTATGGTTTTTTTCATCAATATAATGTCACTATTTATTGCTTCAATGTTTTAAATTTATTAATTTATGCTCTTCGCCTTTAACACAATAATTTGTAAATCATACACCTATGAACAGCGAACATAAAAACTAATAAACGATCATCGTTGATTCAATGGATGCTAAGCATTAATTTTACGAACCTAACCGTTAAATTCTGAATAACACGCGCAAATCAATGCACCCGGACCATAGACTGAATACTCAAAACATAGACATTATGACATTCTCATAGACTTTTTGTTTACGCGTCCTTTTTGTTTTGTTTAGTTAAATGTATACAGTTGAAAAGTGAAGTGTGTTCCTAAATCTATTTTTAAAATTTGTTCCCAAATAATACAACAAATGTAGAAATATAAGGTAAGTAGTAATCCTTTTATATAAGTACTATTTAGTAAAGTACAAAACTAAAGTCAGTTTAAAACGAAAAAAAAAACACAGTGCGGTATTCCTTTGTAATGTTGAAAACCAGCCGATACGAGGGGAGAAATTTTATGGGCTCTTCATGGATATTTAGTGCTATCCGCTAAGCTATGTTAAAGGAAGAAAATCTGCAATTCAACCGTACTTATGGGTTCTATAAGTCTATTCTAAAGGCGCACACTGTTTACTTAAAAACTAATATTTTGATTAATAATAATAATATAATAAATGACTTTATTGAGAACTTAGAAAAGTTACACAAAAGGCGAAGTCGATGCACATCCTCCTAGCTTAACATATTAGCAATACTAAAGATAACTGCATAATAATAACAACAGCAAAAACCCTGATACATAAAAAAAGGCAATGATTCCTGGATGCTCTGCGGCACTACGCAATGTCCTGGGCCCAGACACTGCTGTTCCCAAAATGACAAGCTGACTTCTATCATTCACATATGTTCCGAGTAGAGACACAGCAGACTCCCCAAAGCCCAGGTAACCCACAATGGGCAGCAACAAACCATGCCGTCAATCGACCCTGATCTACCGCCCCCAATGCATCATCCAGTATTTTAAGTCATGTCGTGGAGCAACTGTGACCCTGACGGAACCCAGACTGGACCTCCAACAACAACCCATGCCCATCAAGATATGTTTTCATTTGATTGCAGATCACTCTCTCAATAACCTTGGAGATCGCTGGGAGTATATTAATCGGTCTATAAGATCCTTAAATATTGATTTAGTTTTGGGATTGGAATGACATTGGCTTCTTTCCAACATGTTGGGAAGTTCCTCGTTTCTATATAGTAATTAACTAGATGCTGTATAAAGGGCATTATAAACGGACAACTACTACTACTAGCATATCAATACTGATCATGTCACTGCCTAGAGCATTTGACTTAATCCCAAGCAATGCATCAAGTATCTCCCCATGATCCACCATTGTAAATTCAAAGTTAATATCAGGCCTAATTTTATTACCTAAGTAAAAATTGATCGTTCCTGGATCCGGATTGTTGGTAGAAGTGGCCACAAAAAAATCATTAATATTATCAACATCATGAATAAAAGACGGTATTGTGATATTTTCCCTTGCATAAATGTTTAGATCTCGTAATAATTTCCAATTTTGTTTAGAAGAATTTCCGCGGGCTTTAGTTTCCAAATATAGTTTTTTCTCCCTTTTCACCTCAGACGACAGACGAATCTAACATGTTTAGCATTTAATATTAACTAAATTAAAAATAAAGCCTTTAGATTTCGAGTGTCGTACAAATATGATTTAATTTATTTACAAAGCAGGTGCATCAAATCAATGGACGTACAGCAAGATAATTTTGAGTCTTATTTGGGCTTTTAAGTTCTCTAACTATTGGTACTAGTATATTTGAACCATACTGCACTTTGCAGTACACATAATACATATGTACCTATATGCTCGCGATTATTGATTGAATACAGAACAATAATATCAATCTTTCGTAATAATAATTTCCCGCGAACACAATTACGTAAAACAATTATTATAACCCAATGTAATAATCAGCTAACATTGGTTTAACGTACAAAAGTCATAGATTCATGTTTATTGTTCGTAACATTAATAACCTTCAGACATCGGTTTAATGTACAAAAGTCATAGATTAATGTTCATCGTTCGTAACATTAATAACCAGCTAACATCGGTTTTACGTATTGGAGACATAAACTAATCTTCATCGTTCGTAACAATAACAACCTGGTAACATCGTTTTAACGTACAGGAGTTATAAATTAATGTCCATCATTCGTAAGATCAATAACCGGCGAGCATAAATTTATGTTCTTTATTTATTAATTCAACGTACAGAATTCGCTACCGAATTTATGTACGAACGTTCGTTGCATTAATGTCACCCATCATCGGCTCAAATTTAATGTTAACGTTCATTGATTTGAAGTACTTTTTTATTAATATCACGTACCTTTTCGGTTCAGTGTAGGAACACTTCTACTTATCAAAAATTAGGTATAAAACGCTGGTCCATATTTTATCATTAAATGCTTAGTATTGTTTTATTAACACAACAGTAAAGAGTTCCCGAAAAATGATTTCTACGTTGGTAGAGAGAACAGACATAATCGATATTTATGCTTATGCTCGTAGGAGCAGTTTTCAACACTATAGACACCCTGGCCGTAAGTGAGGTCCACCTCGGCAAATTTAGCGATTACCATATCACGAGAAACCCGACTAACATGTACGGCTGCACCATTGTGCATTTCTTATTGCCAATGATAAGTTTTCCAGAAATCCAGGAAGCGTGTGTTTCAGAAAGTCGCGATGTACATCTCCGGTAAGTCTTCCTGGTAATAATGCGGGTATACTAATACGGGTCCAATTAAGCAGTCACCCTCAATTCCAATCCAAACGTTCAACGAGAACTGTGTTGAAAATTATCTTCAAATATCGCATGCGGATTTTCATCAAACCATAAATTGTTATTATCAAAATTCCTTGTTGCATTTCTTGAAAAACTCATTTCATCAGTAAACAAAATAAACATTAGTAGTTGAGTAATTTTGTTTAAAAAAATCGTTATTTACAAAAAAAAATTGTATCTTATAAACAATGCATTTGGTTCGTTGGGACGTATGTTTATGGGAATTTTTTTCATAAAATCAACTTTTATTTTGATCAGGGTTGAAAACTGGTGCTGTTCTATGAGTACAACGATTTTCACTTCCATAAATGTATATATTATCTCTGTTCTCTCTGCCAAGGTAAAAACCATTTTTCAAGAACTCTGTACTGTTGGATTAGTAAAACAATTCTAAGCATTTAGTGATAAAATATGTACCAGCGTTTTATACCTAATTTTTGATATTCATATTTGTTTGCTATTTTATTTTGTTGTTTATAATACCCTTCATGCCTTTATCCCAGAGACGGATCGAAGAATTTCATTTATCTTGATATGCGGATAACAAAAATTTAATCTGATGAAAATGATGTCAGAAGGCAGAGGATGATATTTAAAATTATACTTCATTATTCAACTAACAATGTTTTGGAAATTCACTCTGAAAAACACGACGTGTTTTTGCCCAAATTCGTAGCTACTTCAGAAAACGAGTTATTCTGGGCGGCAGATTTTATGATGGAAACACTGTATAGTGGTAGATAAAATTATATCGAGTCATTTATTTATCAGTTTGATTGAACATTTCATAGGTACAGGGGGCTATTTTATAGAGTAAAAACTTATTCTACTGTAAAATTGAATTGATAAATATGTCGTGGTTATTAAGGATTATATTAGCTAATTATACTAGTTATTCTAATAGTAATTAAAATATATGTATATACCGGGTATTCCATTAAGGGAGGACAGGTAACATATCTCAGGAAATAATAGTCGTAGGACAATGGGGAGAAAATTCTTTTTGGGGAAATCGACCATGAGAAATCGCTGGAAATAGTTTTTTAGGTCCTAACTATACCGCTAGGGGGCGTAATACATACAGTAATGGGAAAAATGCATTTTTATTGAAAATTTCGCAATATAAGTTAAAAAAACAATTTTACTACAGTAATGCTAGTGAGATTCGGCATCTTTTTGGTGCATCACTTTTTATTGTGCGGCTTGAAATAAAGGCAGCAGGGAAGGACGAAATTTTGCCTATGATAATGTCTATAACTTTGGTTTGGATTAACCGAATTTATCAATGTAATTTTTGTTTAAGAACTGAGGCCTTGCTGATGAAGAAAAAAATATTTCAAATCGTAATTGTTTTTTTTTGGGTTCCGCTAGATGGCGCTATTTGCAACGCCTAAGGTTTTTTGATTTTTCTTTAAAAACTTAAATGGAATGATACAAATATTTTATCAAAAATGAAAAGTAAATTGAATTTGCAACAAAAGTTTCCCAAACCGCACATCAAAATCTTTATTCGTTTCAGAGTTATGGCCAAAAGAATGTTTTTCACCAAAATTCGTTGAAAAATCATGTATCTTTAATTTTTCGTGATCAAGAATGCCATGGGAAATAAAGAAATAACAATGGATAACCAATGAAAATAACAAAAATTCACAATAACACTAATAATAACAAAACAAAAACAACATTATAACTGCCAACAGAACTTTCATAAATGTTCAAAATGACCCCCATTGTGCAAAATGCAGCTATTGGCTCTTTTTAATGTACTAGCAACCGCCGCCTTGATTTCAGCTCGTGGAAGCGACGCCATTGCATGTTGAATTCGCTCAATCATGTTCTCTCGAGTGGTTGGTGGTGTTTGGAACACCATGCTTTTTATCCGTCCCCACAAGTAAATCTAACACTGTCAAGTCCGGGGATCTAGGTGGCCACAAAAATACGCTACCTCTTCCAATTCAGAGATTTGGATAAACAACATTTAAAAAATTGCGCACCTGTTCAAAAAAACGCGCTGGGCATCCATCGTGTTGATACTACAACATGGAAATCCGTAAGTTGAGTGGAACTTCTTCTAAAAGGATTTGCAAATTAGTTCTTAAAAAATTGAGATACGGTTCTTCATTCACATGGCCATCAATTATTAATGGTCCAATAATTCTGCCCTATACGATTCCGCTTTTTTAATATTTAGAAATTAAACTGTTTGACAACTTGTCATTGTTTATTTGTCTCTATGGAAACTTGCCAATTTTGTTTCATGGGAATCTAGATCTCTTTTAACAAATTTTCTGAAAGCTCTCTTGATCATGGAAAATTAAAGATACATGATTTTCAACGAATTTTGGTGAACAACACTCTTTTGGCCATAACTTTGAAACTAATAAAGATTTTGATGTGCGGTTTGGGACTTTTTTGCGCAAATTCAATTTACTTTTCATTTTTGATAAAATATTTGTATCATTCCATTTAAGTTTTTAAAGAAAAATCAAAAAAACCTTAGGCGTTGCAAATAGCGCTATATAGCGGAGCCCCAAAAAACAATTATTATTTAAAATATTTTTTTTCTTCATCAGCAAAGCTTCAGTTCTAAAACAAAAATTAGATCGATAAATTCGGTTAAGCCAAACCAAAGTTATAGACATTATCATAGGTAAAGTTTCGTCCTTCGCTGTTCCCTTTATTTCAAGCCGCACAATAAAAAGTGATACACCAAAAAGATGCCGAATCTTAGTAGCATTAATGTGGTAGTATTGTTTTTTTAATTTATATTGCGAAATTTTCAATAAAAATTCATTTTTAGCATTACTGTATCTATTGCGCCCCCTAGCGGTATAGTTAGGAACTAAAAAACTATTTCCAGCGATTTCCCATCATCAATTTCCCTAAAGGAATTTTTTTCCCATTGTCCTACGACTATTATTTCCTGAGATATGCGACCTGTACACCCTTAATGGAATACCCGGTATATGAGATTTACAACCGTCTGTCCCATAACTTTGAGAATCTTATTGTTGTTGGGTGTATCTATCTTTAGACTGCAAATATTTTGAGGATGTTGCTAGCACGGTGGAAAATACCGACAGAGGAGTGACAATCTAATAGCGGTACCGAAAAAGCAAGAGAAGAAAAATCTTTCTTTTCAAAAAATCCCATGTTGATGAATTTAAAAAAAATATTAGTGTTTTTAATAATAATAATAATAATAATAATAATAATAAAGTGGCTTTATTAAACACATATTACATCGATATTACATATTATTGTGTTTATAAAGGCGAAGTCTAGCATAAATGCTACTCAACTCAACCTTAGAAAAAATTAAACAGTAAATTCTAAAAATTAATACAAAAATATTATTGTATAACATAACAAAATTGACCAAATGAAATTTAGGCATTAATTAAATGTTAACACGTAATTATATTTTAATTACATTGAAAAATTGACAAAATTAACTAATCCAGAGTAATTAGTATTATTGCGAAGCAAGAAAAAAATCACGACATTTTCTACGGAAAACATACAAACTTAGATGTTTGAAATCGTTAGGCACAGAGTTATATACAGTTGAAGCATTATAACTAAAAGATCTCTTAAACATGGCGGTACGGAATCTCGGAAGACATAATTTTGTGCTATCTCTGATATTAACATTATGCAAATTGTGCCTGAATCGCAGTTTATTTCGAAGATATGGAGGATTAGAAGAACCAAGAAGACGAAAAATGAAAACTGAGTAATGGTATTTAACACTTGTTTCGATACGCAACCATTTCAGTTCGTTAATCTTGCAGGAAACACGATCAAACTTTCTGAGACCAAAAACATACCTACATTGCTATTTAATGTAGGTATTTGTATTTATTTTTTTGGAACAGACATATCTATTCCATTTAAGCATCAGTTCACTGATTATTGAGTTGAGTACTTTTATATAGTGTTGTAGATATTGACATATTCTGATTCAGTTTGTTAAAAAAGTCACAAATTATCGAATACTGTTGGCAACAATAATCCTGCTTTAGATAAGCTGAAATTCAGTGTTTAATTTTTTTAGCTTTTATTTACTGACTTCTAATTAAATCGTACTATAAAAATGCATACCCGAAGAATAATGCCAATTCTAACGACCTGAAAGTTCATAATTTAATAATCAATGTGTTATTTGTTTCCCTGAATAAGATAGTGGATATTTTAGGTTCATCAGAGGTCATGTATTCTGTATTCAAGACGTAAGAAGACCTCATTACTGACAGTAATTCAACTTTATTTGGTATACACTGTTGTTTTTCTTATTCATTTTCTTACATCTTCTGCACAATACCAATTAATGATACTTCATCTGTTTGAAAAATTACTCTAATATTTTTATTTATTAATTGAGCAACAGAAATTAAATTATGTTTCATTCCTTCTACAATTAAGGCTGATATTGACAAATTTCTTCCCTGACATTTACCGTTGAAAATTCCTTTTTTCTTAGCCTTCATATTTTCACCATTAGCTACCTTAATTAATATTTCTCTATCTAACGTTTCTATATCTGACATATAGTCTTCTAATTTTTCAGTCAGTAAATTTTGTGTAGCTCCAGAACCCAGAATAAAAATATGTTCATCATCAATATCTACTACATTGTTTAAAGCCAAAAATGAAATTTTCTCACTTGCATTTTCATTCGTTTCATGTGCTCTTACATATGTATTAGAATTATTACCTCTACCACGACCTAATCCGGTTCTACTGCCCTCACCGCCCTCGCCTCTTGAATTACCGCGATTATAATTCAAATCTCACTGCTTACACGCTGACGCTTTGTTGCTTTACCGCATTTGTAACAAACCATATGAGCCTTGAACATTGTTTCTCCTTCTTGCTTCGGTTGCCTTTTACCCATAACTTTCATTTCTTCATCCAAAAGTCGAGATTTTGTGAAATGCATTGATATTTCTGCATTTAACGTCTCAATTGCTGTTATTACTGTGTCGAATTGTTCATTTATAGATAACAGGAGATGGCAAATTTTATCACTTTCATCCATCTTCGCACCAACATTTTCTAAATCTCCTACCAACTTATCGAAATTATGGAAATGATCTCCTAATTTTTCATTTCTTTTTAATTTTAATGTTAACAATTTTTTCTTCATCGTGAGCTTCGTAAATATACACTTTTTCTTTCAAATACATTTTCTAAACTTACTATCATTAGCTTTGCAGTGTTGGCATCTTCAATCAAATCAATATGTTTATCTGTAACACACTATACAAGTGTTGATTTTGCTTTTGCATCTTTAACTAAATATTCTTTCTTCTTGTTTTCATCTACAATGCTATCAAAATCTTCATCCAAAACACTATTTACGCCTTTTTCTTGTAACAAGACAAATACTCTGAATTTCCAATTATTAAAATTGTTACTTACTACAATCTTATATTTGAAAATTTTGCACAAATACTAGTTTTTCTTCAACAGAACGCTGTGTCTGGGCTCATAACCATGTAGAATCATAACTAACTAGTATTTGGTTAATAACTATTTAATTAACAACTATAAACTTTATCAGAACAATTCAATAAATTGTATTACAAATATTCTTCTACTAACTCATAATTAATTTATATCTCTATGGATACTTAAAATATATCTACAGAGTATATACCCCAAACGGTACAGAGATGTAAAAGAATGTGTTTGGCGACATCTAGTTTTCGCTGGTAGTACGCCGAGCGAACAACAATTCACTATATCGACTGCCTGGGAGGTCACTGACCCCATAAAGCACGACTACCAATACATAGTTTCCCGCTTAAGGGAGTATCGGCGCATCTATGTGTTGGTAGTCGTGCTTTCTGGGGTCAGGGCCCTCTCAGGCAGTCGATATAGTGAAATGTTGTTCGGTCGGCGTACTACCAACGAAAACTAGATGTCGTCAAACACATTCTTTTAAAAAAGTAATTGTTCGTATCCCAGGACTCCCTCAAACTCATATACAATTTTTATCAGTATATTGTATAAGTCAGAATATCAACTGAATTTGAAAATACTATTACGGTTTTGTTTTGAGATGGATTGGTGGATTATGGGTCAACAAAACCTCAATATTTATGGGCTGAAGATGCTCAAATTAACGAGAAAAACTTTGGCGAAAACGCAAATATTTACTCATTGTTGTCTTATATTCTACCACTTCATCTCAAATAAAATATCACAGGTTTGTTGTGTGTACAAAATATCAATGCGTCCATGAATGTTTTTATTAGTACCAATCGATTTTATATATCTCATGAAAAATATATTAATGTCTCAGAGTTTGACCAATGTAGCACTTTGTTTCCATAAAGCCTTTGGCGCCTCAATATTCAAAGCCGATGGATATCTTTCTACAACACGGCAATCAGCAAAATGTTCTCCTGACAGATATTCTACACCTTTCTGCACAGCGCAATAAATGGTTGTTTGGGCACCTTCAGTAGAATTCTAAAACCAAGAATATGTATATATTATGTGAATTGTATTAGATACACAGATACATGTTTTTAATAAGAATATATTCTAAAATATATTTTTTTTAAGTAGGAAAGGTTTATTACATATTCCTACAACAATAAATTATCGCCTTATATAAATTAACAATCCCTATACACAGCAAAAAATCGCAATAAATATATCGAATCTAAAATAAAGCTTTAGGTATATCATGCCAACACAAAATTATAATAATTAAAAGTTATAATAACCTGAATCATAACAAATAATACATGAAAAATAATTTCGTGGCATAGCGGACAAAATGACTGGTTTTACCTACACAAGGGATTTTGTTTAATTTAGCAGGGCCTCAGTCTAATTCAGTAGAACCAGACCGAGGTATATGTCGACAGAAACTGACGAATTCGTTTCGCTCTTATTATGAGCTCGTCAGAGTACCATAGTTGTTGCCCATCTACAATATCGGCCTGCATTTAATCACAATGAGATATACAATAGTAGATATATGTAAACTAGTACCATCTACATACACATAGTAATTTTTATTCTTTTCCTTTCTTGGGATTAAGGTTCTTATAAGCAAATTTTTTTTTCACAACGTTTCGGCTTACCAACATCGCATGATTCTGTGGGATTTTTGGTAGTATACCACTTTTAGTGGGTATTTTTGTTTGAATCAAAGAACTGTAAAAAGGTTCAAGAAAAATACATTATTAAAATACACATAGTAATGTATATCCCACCATATTGTCCGCAATGCTACGAAATTATTTTTCATTTATATTTACGGACACAAATTTATTTTATAATAAATAATACACTTTTCATATTACCTACTCAAATAAATCTGTTACTGGCACTTATAATAATTGTTTTCTTATACAGGGTGTTTCATAATACATGCGCAGGACTTCAGGATGTGTGAGCTCGTCCAAAAATATGAAAAAAAGTTTCTATTAACTAGCCCTCTAAAATGCCCATTTTCGAGATAGATGTTGATATTGAAAAAAAAAACAGTTTTTCACGGATATTTCCGGAACCATTTATAGTACAGAAAACAGCTTTTGTAAGCATTTTCTATTCAAAATAAGCTATGTTTTGTGCAACAATGTTTTTTTTTTAATTCATAATTGGTGAAGATTTTGAAGGGGTCGTGCGTGTTTTTCTCTCCAATTTCTACGCCACTGGAAAAAGTACGGTTTGAAGATACCTATTTGAACCGCCAATGTTTTCTACACAACAAAGGTACTCTTGGTCATAAGCTCTAAAGTTGACCGTTTTCGAGCAAAATCAACCTGTTGAAAATTTGTTAGAATAAACTTAATTTTTAGCTCTCCATATCATATATGTAATATATGTATATATGGAGACTATTAGTTTCATGAAAAAAAAATTTTTTTTAATTTCACCGGAATTACTTCTTTTTGGTCATTTTATACATAAATAAGTAGTTTTAAAAAAATGTCTGTCTGTCTGTCTGTCTGTCTGTATGTCTGTCTGTCTGTCTGTCTGTCTGTCTGTATCCACGAAAACGCAAAAACCGCTTAACAGATTTTAACCAAATTTGGTACAAAAATACTATTGGACATGGCAAGGAGCTGATTAGATTTTGGGAAACATTGAGCGTAGGCAAAGGGTTTAAAAGAGGGTTCAAAAATTAAAAAAATTCATAGTTCTTAAACTTATCCGAAATACTGCATATTTTTTTACGCATTTAATTGAATATAACCTAAAATATTGAACATAAAATATTAGACCACATTGGCGTTCGAAAATAGTGTAAAATGGGGTAAAAAAGATTAAAAAAAAACGTATTTCTTAAAAATAGCAGAAATATTAACTAGTTATTGATAGTTTTGATAGAATATAACCTATAAAATGTGTCATGAATAACTTACTTTCATAGGCGTTCGTAAATAATGGAAAAGGGGTCAAAACATAAAAAATATATATTTCCTAAACTTATTCGAAATATGGAATAATTTTGCATAGTTGTGATACAATATAAGCTAAAAAATATTCCATAAAAGAATTGGTTCACACAGGCGTTCGAAAATAGTTTAAAAAAGGGTCAAAAACGAAAAAAAAAACGTTTCCCAAATATACCAGAAAAATTGGCTAATTATATATAGCTTGGATATAAGATAACCTAAAAAATGCAGCATAAAATTTTTATTCACATAGGCGTTCGTAAATAGTAGAAAAAGGGGTAAAATAAAAAAAAATTAAAATGTAAAAAATTTTATATTTAACTAGATGAATTGGTGTTAAAAATACACGACAAAAATTAATGTACCATAGGCGTCCATAAAAATTCTATAAAAGGGTCAGAAAAAATTTGTATCCGTGATAACTCAAAAACCACTTAACGGATTGTAACCACATTTGGTACGAAAATACTACAGGATGATTATAGGTGGTGATTAACATTGAGCGTAGGCAACGGGTTTAAAAGAGGTTTCAAAAATTTAAAAAATCATAGTTCTTAAACTTATCCGAAATATTGAATAATTTTTTATAGTTGTGATAGAATATAACCTAAAAAATGTTACATACAAGAATTAGTTCACACAGGCGTTCGAAAATAGTGTTAAAAAAGGGTCAAAAACGAAAAAAAAATGTTTCCCAAATATACCAGAAAAATTGGCTAATTATATATAGCTTTGATATAAGATAACCTAAAAAATGCAGCATAAAATTTTTATTTACATAGGCGTTCGTAAATAGTAGAAAAAGGGGTAAAATAAAAAAAATTAAAATGTAAAAATTTTTATATTTAACTAGTTGAGTTGGTGTTAAAAATACACGACACAAATTAATGTTCCATAGGCGTCCGTGAAAATTCTATAAAAGGGTCAGAAAAAATTTGTATCCGTGATAACTCAAAAACCACTTAACGGATTTTAACCACATTTGGTACGAAAATACTACAGGCTATTTATAGGTGGTGATTAACATTGAGCGTAGGCAAGGGGTTTAAAAGAGGGTTCAAAAATTAAAAAAATTATAGTTCTTAAACTTATCCGAAATATTGAATAATTTTTTATAGGTGTGATAGAATATAACCTAAAAAATGTTACATAAAAGAATTAGTTCACACAGGCGTTCGAAAATAGTCTTAAAAAAAGAGTCAAAAACGAAAAAAAAATGTTTCCCAAATATACCAGAAAAATTGGCTAATTATATATAGCTTTCATATAAAATAACCTAAAAAATGCAGCATAAAATTTTTATTTACATAGGCGTTCGTAAATAGTAAAAAAAGGGGTAAAATGAAAAAAAAATTAAAATGTAAAAAAAATTATATTTAACTAGTTGAATTGGTGTTAAAAATACACGACAAAAATTAATGTTCCATAGGCGTCCGTGAAAATTCTATAAAAGGGTCAGGAAAAAATTGTATCCGTGATAACTCAAAAACCACTTAACGGATAACCTACAACATGCAGCATAACAATTTTAGTTTACATAGGCGTTCGTAAATAGTAGAAAAGGGAGCAAAATAAATTTTATAATAAAACTAAAAAAAAATCAATTATTTTGCGTACAAGAATTTGGCCTAGATCTGAAATATAAAATATCTGCGTATAAATAGTGCCTCCAAAGAGAAGAAAAAGGCAGATGTCTAAAACAAAACAAAAATTTAGATAAATGACAAAAAGGTCATAAAATTATTACTTTTACACTTAAATATGGAGAGCTATTCGTGCCTCGAGGGCAACAGCTAGTTTCTAATAATTAAACGTTAACTTCATAATTGCAAAATTTAAAAAAAAGGACGAGCTATGGAAAAGTTGTTTTTTTTTTAAATTCTCCAAATCGTAAAAATAGTCGACTAATTGCTGCGTGCATTGAAGCTAACGGCGGACATTTCCAACATTTAATTTAACTGTGTATGGTTTTTTATTGTTTTTTTTTTAATTTAGTAATTATGCAGTTAGTTTGGTTTTGTTACTTGTTCTAACGTTTAAATCAATTTCGTTAAACTAGTAGAAAAAATTAAAATTACTTACAAAAATTGACCATGTTTTTCAACAAGTTGATTTTCGAACACGGTCAACTTTAGAGCTTATGACCAAGAGTATCTTTTTGTGTAGAAAACATTGGCGGTTCAAATGGGAATATTAAAACCGTACTTTTTCCAGTGGCGTAGAATTTGGGGAGAAAAACACCCACTACCCCTTCAAACTTTTTTTGTACTTATATTAATTATTAATGATTATATTTTTCTCTTTTTGATTTTCTGTTTTTCTTTTGTTTTATTTTACTTTATGTTGTTAATGTTAGCTTTATTAGTGTATTGTTATTAGATAAATTCCAACATGTAATTGGATCGTCAGATCTGTATGTTTGCTAATAAATAAATAAATAAATAAAAATCTTCACGAATTATTAATTTAACAAACAAACGTCTTCGCCACAATACGAACTTCATATAATTAAAATACAATACAACAACCATACAGGTTTCGGATGATGAGATTGTATATTTCGAAACATGTGTGTAATATATTAATGTTCCTAGAAATTAGATATAATTCAGTGGTTCATATTACTAGAGCCAGGACGAATGTATTGATACGGTAAACGGTCCCATGTCTGTAAGTAATTACAACGCAATTTGTTTTGATTGTGACATGTTCACCTGTGAATTCAGCGAGGTTCGGGAGATTGCCAGTCGGTGATCAATAATTTAGATTTTCTTTTGGCTTCTTTTTGTATTGTATGTATTTTAATTTTGATTAGAATAATTAATTGATTAATTTTATATTATAGTTTTCTTTTAATAATTATATTTTTTGTACTGTAAAAGGTTTTTTTATACTGTTGGGTTGGGTTGGTTTTTTTATACTGTTGGGCAAATGAAGGCAATAATTAATATTATTTAAAACTGCGTATAAATCAAAGATTAATACGAGGGTTGCCTTTTATAATTTGGGGATTTGGCAACCCTGGTGTTGCAATCTGGGAACTGACAGCTCTATCGTAAAGTTGGACATTTTTGAGGTTATATGTACTCAGAACGTTTTGACATACGAGCGCTATTTGTGTTGTTTACAGTATCTTAAAAGATACATCTCGGCCCAAAAATGGAATTAAATCGTGAACATTTTCGTGCGATTATTTTTTACAACTTTCGACGTGGATTAACTCAGCAACAGTGCATGGAAGAACTTAATTAAATTTTTGGCGATGAAGCTCCATTAAGGACTAGTGTTTATATATGGTATTGTGAATTCAATCGTGGTCGTAGTTCACTCCAAGACGAATTTCGTGAAGGTCGTCCAAAATCAGTTGTTCTTCCGAAAACCATTGTATGCTGTGCGCGAACTGATATTGCAACATCGTCATGTGACCTATCAAGAGATTGAGACAACCTTAGGCATTAGTGGGACCAGCATACATTCAATCTTGCATAAGCATTTGACTGTTTAAAATTTGTTCGCGTTGGATCACACACAATTTGTTAATCGCTCAAAAAAAGGCTCGTGTAGATTGGTCGAAAAAATGCTCAAAAAATACGATCGCGGTGCTTCGAAACACGTCTATGACATCGTGACAGGTGATGAATCATGGATTTACGCGTATGAGCCCGAAAGTAAACACCAGTCGACTGTATGGGTGTTTCAAGACGAGCCAAATCCAACAAAAGTTGTTCGCGCACGAAGGACTTCCAAGCAAATGATAGCCTGTTTTTTCGGAAAAACTGGACATGTCGCAAGCGTACCACTAGAACAACGCAGAACAGTCAATTCTGAGTGGTACACAACCATTTGTTTGCCAGTTGTCTTCCAAGAAATCAGGAAAACCAACCGCCGAAGACAGATCACTCTTTACCACGACAATGCGAGCTCTCACACATCGGCTCAAACAACTGCATTTTTGAGCACCCAAAACATCGATTTGATGAGTTATCCGCCGTATAGTCCTGACTTGGCACCGAATGACTTCTTTTTATTCCCGTACGTAAACAACCAACTGAGAGGTCAACGTTTTTCGACACCTGAAGAAGCGGTTGCTGCATTCAGAATGCATGTTTTGCAGATACCTCAATCAGAGTGGCAAAAGTGCTTCGATAATTGGTTCAAACGCATGCAAAAGTGTATAGATCTTCATGGGGAATATTTTGAACAACAACAAAGTGATTTTCGATGATTAATATTTGTTTTTGTTGTCTAATCCCGAAATATAAACGGCAACCCTCGTAATAAGACTTTTACATGCCAAGGTTACTGATTGTCTTCTAAATTTTGCTTACTGTGGATTGTGAATCGCTCCTGTTTAGAAGCCAAGTTGAACTTACTTTAAATAATGTTTTAAAAGTAATCTGCCAAATCCATGGAAACTTCCTAGTTATTTCTGTGGCAATCACACCGGGATGTAATGAATACACACTGACACCAGAACCTTGTAATTGATTATGTAATTCAATCGTAAACAAGATGTTACACAATTTTGTCACACCATACTGTCTCATTTCCTTCATTAATGGATCGTTGATTTTGGCGTGAACGTCAAATGCTAAATCATTGGGAACGTTCTTAGCCATTAATGATGAGACATTTATGATACGGCTTGGCGTAGATTTTTTCAACAAGTCTAAAAAATATTGGGTTAAATTACAGACAATTTGTGAAGTGAGAATAATAAAGCAGAATTATATTATTATTGTGTTGGTTTATGTACTTGTTTAAGTTGAATTTTACAACGCAAGTAAAGCACGTTTGGCATTTTTATGTAATTTCTTCCAAAGTGCGTTACTTTAGGTACTTAATTACTAGAAAGTGCATACCGGGTATTCCATTAAGGGTGGACAAGTAGCTTATTTCAGGAAATAATAGTCGTAGGACAATGGGGAAAAAATTCTCTTAGGAAAATTGACCATGGGAAATCGCTGGAAATAGTTGTTTAGTTCCTAACTATACTGCTAGGGGGCGTAATAGATACAGTAATGCGAAAAATGCATTTTTATTGAAAATTTCGCAATATAAGTTAAAAAAAAACAATACTACCACAGTAATGCTACTGAGATTCGGCATCTTTTTGGTGTCACTTTTTATTGTGCAGCTTCAAATAAAGGCAGCAGGCAAGGACGAAATTTTACGTATCATAATGTCTATAACTTTGGTTTGGCTTAACCGAATTTTTGTTTAAGAACTGAAGCCTTGCTGATGAACAAAAAAATATTTCAAATCATAATTGTTTTTTGGGGCTCCGCTAGATGGCGATATTTGCAACGCCTAAGGTTTTTTGATTTTTCTTTAAAAACTTAAATGAATTGATACAAATATTTAATCAAAAATGAAAGGTAAATTGAATTTGCAACAAAAAAGCCCCAAAACGGTACATCAAAATCTTTATTCGTTTCAGAGTTATAGCCAAAAGAATCTTGTTTACCAAAATTCGTTGAATAATCATGTATCTATAATTTTTCTTGATCAAGAATGCATTGGGAAATAAAGAAATAACAATGGATAACCAATGAAAATAACAAAAATTAACAATAACACTAATAATATCACAACAACAACATTATAACTACCAACAGAACTCTCATAAATGTTCAAAATGACCCCCATTTTGCAAAATGCAGCTATTGGCTCTTTTTAATGTACTAGCAACCGCCGCCTCCATTTCAGCTCGTGGAAGCGACGCCACTGCATTTTATATTCGCTCAATCATGTTCTCTCGAGTGGTTGGTGATGTTTGGTAAACCATGTTTTTTATCCTTCACCACAAGCAAAAATCTAACACTGTCAAGTCCGGGTATCTAGGTGGCCACAAAAATACGCTACCCCTTCCAATCCAGCGATTTGGATAAACAACAAATTGCGCACCTGTTCAAAAAAATGCGCTGGGCATCCATCGTGTTGATATCACATGGACATCCGTACGTTGAGTGGAACGTCTTCTAAAAGGATTTGCAAGTTAGTTCTTAAAAAATTGAGATACGATTCTCCATTCAGATGGCCATCAATTATACATGGTCCAATAATTCTGCCGTGTTCGATTCCACACCACAAGTTTCTCTACTTTGGTGGTCAACTTTCCGCATCCAATGAGGATTTGTTTGTGACCAATAATGCGTATTGTGTAAATTAACACTACCACAACTAGAAAAACTGGCTTCATCAGTCCATAAAATCTGTAAGAGACATTGCGGATTTTCCGTGCACATATCTCTCAGCCAATAACAAAAGTCTAGGCGCTTCTTGTCAAAATCGGCATCTGAAAGTGCCTGATGTAAAACCATACTGTAAGGATGCAGTTTAAAAGATTTTAAAATCCGGAACACTGAAGTGCGATTCATTCCTAAGTCTGAAGAAATGTCGCTTACATGAAGATTCGCTTCCACATACGCAAGAACGTTTGTAATATTATCTTCGCTGCTAACTGGACGCCTTCTGAGCGGGACTGGATCAACTCTTACACTTCCCGTTTCTCGTAAACGGACTGCTAACCGACAGAACACTTGTCTGGGTATTTAGCAGCATATTCGCTTTTGTTTATTTGCCTCCATGGAAACTTGTCAATTTTGTTTCATGGGTATCTCGATCTACTTACCTCTTTTAACAAATTTTATGAAAACTCTGCATTTGGGTAATTTGAATGGATGTTTTATTATTTTTATTTATTAAACTATCAGTTTAATAAAGTTTAAACCGATTTCTTTATTTCCCCTGGCATTCTTGATCACGGAAAATTAAGGATACATGATTTTTCAACGATTTTAGTGAACAACATTCTTTTGGCCATAACTCTGAAACGAATAAAGATTTTGATGTGCGGTTTTGGACTTTTTTGTTGCAAATTCAATACTTTTCATTTTTGATAAAATATTTGTATCATTACATTTAAGTTTTTAAAGAAAAATCAAAAAATCTTAGGCGTTGCAAATAGCGCCTTCTAGCGGAGCCCCAAAAAACAATTATGATTTAAAATATTTTTTTTCTTCATCAGCAAGGCTTCAGTTCTTAAACAAAAATTAGATTGATGAATTGGGTTAAGCCAAACCAAAGTTATAGACATTATCATATGTCAAATTTCGTCCTTGCCTGCTGCCTTTATTTCAAGCCACACAATAAAAAGTGATTCACCAAAAAGATGCCGAATCTCAGTAGCATTACTGCGCTGGTATTGTTTTTTTAACTTATATTGCGAAATTTTCAATAAAAGTGCATTTTTCGCATTACTGTATCTATTACGCCCCCTAGCGGTATAGTTAGGAACTAAAAAACTATTTCCAGCGATTTCCCATGGTCGATTTCCCTAAAAGAATTTTGTCCCCATTGTCCTACGACTATTATTTCCTGAGATATGCTACCTGTCCACCCTTAATGGAATACCCGGTATATATATGAATGTCTTTTATTTTATAGAGGCTACCAAGTCATCTTGTGTTGCTGCGAAAATAAGTATTGTTGGGTATCAAGACACGGTGTCTAATTGAGTACTGAAAATGTACAATAAATGTGATTGATGAAGTTGCCATATCTGGTCATTTATTTAAGAACTCTATAAAAACCCACCTAGCAATAAATTGGTCAGTAGAAAATGTCCTAAGTAATTTACTTGAAGCATCGTATTCAACCCATCTTCGGTTTGGCCACCTAGCCCATATGCTCCAGCATTATTTATTAATATGTTCAATTGTGATTCAGTCTTATTTATGTCATCTGCAAAATTTCTCACTGAAATCAGTGACGCTAAATCTAAATGTTTGTATACTACGTTGGAATTTTCCGTGTCACGAATAATCTTCTCAACAGCCTCTTTGCCTTGATTCTCGTCTAAACAAGCTAATATTACACGAGCACCTCGTTTCGCTAAATCTACTGCTGTTTCATAACCAATACCTGTAAAATTTTACAAAAATGTGGTAATACAACAATTATTGAAACAATCGTTATAAAGCTGATTACAACAAAATAATATATATTATTGGAATAAAATTTCTTAAACAGCCATATTACTGTAGGCTCTTACCAAATTATTTCACCATAAATTGTTTTCATTGACGATGAGAAGAAAGAAAAAGAAAACTAAGATTACTAGCAACAGAAATAACAAATGTTCAACACTCTGATTATATTTTAATTTTATTTTATTTTAACAATTTAACAACCAAATTTTCCATCAAAGTGATGTGTATGGACGTTTAAATCATAAATCCATGTAAAATCTATCTGTTCATTCTGTATGAAGTATGACCCTCACATGTAACAACATTGTACAAGTTCTTTAAGCCACTGATGATGGACGTGTAGTCCGAAACATGTCTGGCAGCTAAAACCAAGAATAATTTTAACGTATATATATAAATCATTTTGTGGAGTAGACGCCTTTTATTCCAATAATAACATTCACTCCTCGATAGATGGATTACTTCAGAAAAAAAAAATAATATATAATAAGCAAACGATTAATGTACTTAGCTCCATTTGGTACAAAATGTCACTTACACCCCTTTGCCTCTGAGGGCCTCATATAATATATAGATACATTACATTATAAGTTACAGTGTGAATTTTCAAATTTTACTATAGTAATCTGTGTATTTTAAATATTTTAATATGTTGTTAAGACTTTTAACGTTTGAGTAGTGGAGGTCTTTCTGGAGATCGCCAGTAATTCCGAAATAATGGCGGGCGTCTTCTAAACCATGACATTGGCTGAGTATATGTTCCACTGTAAGTTGCCGTTGACAAGAGTTGCATTTTGGTGGATCGTCTTTGTTCATCAAGTGTTTATGGGTGGCTTTTGTGTGGCCGATTCGTAGTCGTCGGATAATGGCTTTGTCTTTTCTGTTTTTGATTGGGAGATCATAATTCTTGACGCTGCTTTCGATATGGGATAGTTTCGTGAAGGAGAAGTTCCATAAGTTTTGCCACTTCATTTGATTTTTGTGTTTAAATAGACACTTTATACCTTCAGGAAGTTGTATTTGTGTGATATCTATATTCACTTCTGTAGTCTCATTGGCGAGTTGATCAGTCATTTTGTTTCCAGCTATGCCAATATGTGATGGCAGCCACACAAAGATAACAGTGGTATCTTGCTGCTGTAAATTATGGATTGAGTGTTGTATGGACTGTACTAATGGATTACGGGAATATAATATGTCTTTAATAGATTCTAAGGATGAAAGGGAATCCGTACACAGGGCTACTTTGCCATTAGGTGGTGACATTGAGTTCAGAGCAGACAAATTCCATATAATTCCGCAGTGTGTATGCTACAGAAAATGGGAAGGCGGTGTCGGATGCTCTGTTGAAGTGGCTACAGCGCAAGCTACACCGACTTTACTCTTTGATGCATCTGTGTAAAGAATCTTGTCGAAATTTCCAGTTGACAAGAGGTTTGAAAAGTCTTGGCGGATTACTGCTGGGGGTGTGTTAAGTTTGTCATGTGCTATTAATGAAAGATTTATACGGGATGTTATTATCCATAGTGCTATTGGAGATGAAAAAATACTTAGTGTGTTTGCAAAATTTATACTGCCCTTCAATTTGTTTAATGTTTTAAGCCAAGTGTCGGAGTATTGGTTTTTTGAATTATTTGTTACTACCATACTAAACAATGGATTTCTTGGATTAGAGGATATCGTAACGGGATATGACAGAAGTAGCAGTTCTCGACGAAGCCACAATGGGGTTTCGTTGGATTCGTGGTAAACGGCCTCGGATGTACTGGACCTGCAGACTCCTAGGCATAGCCTTAATGCTGTATTTTAGATTACATTCAGGCATTTGAGGGTTGATCTATTGGCCTTGCCGTATATTGCACTGCCATAATCCAGTCGGGAGCGAATTAGAGATCTGTAAATGCTGATCAATATTTGTTCGTCTGCGCCCCACTCGTAATTGGAGAGCGTTATTAATATATTTAGTGTTGTTAGACAAACTTGTTTAAGACTGTTAATATGAGGTTTCCATCTAAGTTTTGAGTCAAATATGAGACCAAGAGTTTTATGTTGGGATACAGGTTCTAAGCGGTTACCGTTTTTAAAAGCAAGATAAAAGCTGTGTTGCTGCCTTTTATTCCGCTGAGGAGTACATGCATACTATCTCCAGTGTTGATATCTGTTAGATTTTATTTATTTTTTGTTTTATGTACATGTATAAACTTTTTTTTTTGGTGGTTTGTAAAAATAAAAATATGTGTTTTTCTTGTTTGTTTACATTTAGGATGACTAAGATGAATTCGTTTTGTCTTTTTATTTATATAATGTAAATTTTTGACATGCTACAATTGTATGATTTTTGTACAAATATGTGGTAAATAAATAAGGTGATAGCTGGCGTGTCGGTTTTGCGTTTTCTACTGAATTTAATGACTTTGGTTTTTGAAAGTGAGAACTGGAAGCCAGATTTCTTGTAAATAAAAAAAAAAACTTTTGAGTTATCGTGGATACAGATTTTTATGACACATTTTTAGACTTATCATGGACGCTTCTAGTACAGTATGTCGTGTATTTTTAACACTAACTCAACTACTTAAAAGGCTAAATATATCATTTTTACAGTCTAATTTTTTTGAGCCTTTTTTATTATTTATGAACGCCTATGTAAATAAGTTTTCTTATGCTGCATTTTGTAGGTTATATTATATCAAAACTATATAATTAGCCAATTTTTCTATTATGTTATTATTATTATTCTCATTTTTGGCCCGTTTTTACACTATTTGTGAACGCCTGTGTCAACCAGTTCTCCTATGTGGCACTTTTTAGGTTATTTTTAAATATTAAATTTAAATTTTTGTATTTGTAAGTTGATATAAAATTGATTTAAAATATTATAATAAATAATTTTTCTTCCACAAAATAAATTGAATTATTTAAAATTTGTCAACGATTTGGTGTACCGTAATTGAGATATGATGTTGAGCCACTGCAGATGGACATTGTATGTCCGAAACATGTCCGACAGATTGCATAATTAAATTTAAATAATTTTAATATAATAAAATATTTTACTTAACAGTATAATGTTGTACTCAATGAATCAAAATACTTTAACAACATTCTGTATTTTTCGAACTTACCCGTATTTGCCCCTGTAACGATAACAGTTTTTCCAATTAAACACACTTGACTTCGGCACCAGCCAGTTGTTAATTTCACATATATTTTAAATGTTATTAGAAAAACAAATGTAATTATTATAATCCATAATAACCACAACATATTTATGAATGCAATTTTACAGTATAATAAGTGTTTATTGTATAAAATAAGTACCTACGCAATGTTCAATCAAACTGATAAATAAATGATTTGATATAATTTTATCTACCACTATACAGTGTTTCCATTTTAAAATTTGCCACCAAGAATAACTGGTAGCTACGAATTTGGGCAAAATCACGTCGTGTTTTGGAGAGGGGACTTCAAAACCATTGTTAATTGAATTATGAAGTAAATTTTAAATTTCATACCCTGTCTTCTTACATCATTTTAAGCAGCGTAAAAATTTTTATCCGCATATCAAAAATAAATGAAATTCCTTTTCCCTCTAGCTTTTTCTGTTCTTCTTCTAATTATAGGGCACATTTTTTTTCGAAATGTTCCAGATAATTTTTTTAAGTTATCAACAAAGAGATACGTTCTATGTGCCGTTTGTTTTTCTCTCAGGCGTTGGTGAATTTGATAAGTAAGCCGAAATATTGTTGACTTCTGTACTACCCATACTGCTGCTTTCTAATTACATTTTCAATAATGTGCCTGTTTCTTATATCTTGGATATCAGGTGAGTCCGGTGGATTGATGACTTCCTTTTGGGTAAAATCAACATTAGTTTGACTCATGTGTTCCAAATGTCTTGGAGGATGTGTCTCTTTTTCATTAGTTGGTTCGTATTCTAAGGAAAAACTATTTTCTTCGCGCTGTACAACATGTTTTAGATAATCGCTTGAATCCGTTAATAAATGACCGTCTATTTCTTCGCAAATTTTCTCCAGAGAATTATTATGGGTATTTCGCCACTAATTCATATGAATTCGTGGCGAAATTCGCATACAATGAGTTATAATTTTATATCGTTTTTTGTCATAAAACTTCACTAATTCCAGTTCTGCTAATGCAGTATGATTGTTTTTTACTAGCCCTTTATATGTACAGTGTGTCCCAGGATAGATGTAACAAGAGGTGTGAATGACAAAAAATCTTTAAATTTTGGAATGACATTATGGGAATGAGTCCTTCTTTTTTTAAAATTAAGGTACCCAAAAAATGAGATAAATCGCTATTGTACAGGGTGTTTTATCAACAAATTTATAAAAAACGTCAACAATGGAGTGTCTTTATTTTACAATTTGCGCCAAATTCTACTAACAAAAGTAGTTTAATGCAATTTTATATCTCCGCACGGAATATCAAGAGTATAAAAGCAAACTTTTGGAAAAATACTAGTTTTCAATCATTAGTATTATTATAGAATACTTCGTACTATTTTATTTTGGATCTTACAACAAACGCCACATAAACATTGCAACACATAATAAATATCAAAATTGAGACAACAAACGTATAAACAAACTGGGTAATTAGCAATAGGTTTAATATTTTGTAATAAACCTTTATTCAATATAATCACCGCCCATATCCGCACATCTTTTGATCCTTCGTCTGAATTTTCCTTAAAACTTTTCTGAAATTTGTTCTAAAATTAACGAGTTTGCAGCATTTCTAATAAGTCTTTCCAGTAATATTGCTGCATCCTTAGGCAGTGGTTCAGCATAAACCAACTGTTTGAGACGACCCCATAAACAAAAATAACATCACATTCTAAATCAAAAGTATTTGTTATATTATGATTCAAATTAAAATATTAATTATTGCAAAAAAGAATTTTTTCCAAAAATATGCGCTTATATTCCTGAAATTTGGTACGATATGAAATTGCAGTCTAAACAACTTTTGTTAGTAGAATTTTGGCGTATATTCAACTCCGTTGATGATGATTTTTATAAATTTGTTTATAAAACACATTTTTTGGGTACCTTAGTTTTAAAGCAAGCAGGACTCATTCCCCAAATTAATGTCATTCCAAAATTCAAAAATTGTTTGTCTTTCACACCTCTTGTTACATCTATCCTGGGACACACTGTATATATATTCTTTGATATGGGAAACCGTGACGCCTTCCAATTAGCTTCAGTATATAATAAAAATAGTCCGACATTGAATTTATATGAAGGTATTTCGATAATGTTGCAAGTGACCACCCTGTAACTAAACATCTGGTTATCCTTTCTAATATATCTGCTTTTCTGCCGTGTGGAACACATAATTTTTTTTTCGAATGACTTTCCATTTTTCACAAAAAAAAAAACAGTCAATTGGTTGTCTATAAATTCTAAAAAAAAAAACAAAATGATCGTATGCACAATTACTATGGAAATAATGGTATCAATAATGGTGTTAATATTTCAAACATTTAGTTGTCAATTTTGATTGAATATTTGAATAATTATTTGAAATGGACGTAATTGAAAGTGATGATGAATTGTTCACACCTGAAATAAGAAACTTGGTGGTAAATGTGGAATTAAATCTATTGCCAGAAAAGTCTAAGAAAGTGTATGAACTCACATATAGAAGTTCCAAGGAATATAACAGTGAGGTCAAAAATGCCGATAATACGACAGTTAAATTTAATAAAAATGGGAACGGAGAAAGTTTCACATTTAAGGAATGTTCCAATTTCACAGTAAATATTTATAATAAGTAGCCAATTTTAAATATTTGTAATAGTTTTTAAAATTTAATAAAACAACTGTATGAAACAATCCAGTATAAATTGACTCTAATAATTAAAATTGTGTTTTGATTTACATTATTACCGGTATGTTGCATAGCAGCAAGAAACTTTTTACTGCCGGCGCTGGCGGCTGTAAAAATACTTTCACTGCCGCCGGCAGCAAATGTACAACTTTTGTGCCTATCAATTGTCAGTATAAGTCCATTTTTAATGACGTTCCAAAAAAAAAGGTAATTTTCTAGGTATCAATTCTTTTATCACATAGAAAAAGGCACCCAAGATAATATTTATTATTTCCACATGTATAATATTTACAAAAATATTAGACTTCCAGACACGTTAGGTATAAAACTATAAAACTAATAGAAAATATCCTAAACTACCCAAATATATATACAGGCTAAGACAAAAGTATATTATATTGCCTGTGTTTATTTTGTTACAATTGTTTAGAAAATAATAGAGCTGATTTTGAGCATTTTATACAGTTTTGTTGTCTACTACTATGTACTTTCTCAGGAACAGACCGAACAATTTATTTATTCTTTTGTTTATTAAACAACATTCTAGTTGTTTGATGTTTGTGTAATAATACTATACTACTAATAATAGTAAATAATGCAGTTTGTCTAAAATTAAACTGTATATCTTAGTTTAGGGTTGACTAATGCATGTTACGAAATATGTAGAGGCGGATAAAATTAAAAGTTATTTCAACTGATGCAAAATACAACAAAGTCGTAAAAGAGAAATTGTGTCACCAGTATCATAAAGAAAAACACCAATATGGAAAGCAATAAGACCGTTATAACCGGCGTTTTTAAGGAAAAACTCAAAGAATCGCAAATGCAGAATTTTGATTAAAAGTGTAAATATATAATCAAGTTTAAGCGAAAGATGCGAGAACGTTTTTCAGAATTAAATCTTTATACTGCAAAATACTAAAAGAGATCCAACATCAATTTCGAAAAACAAAAAGGATTTAAAAGCAATTCACAGTAAAATTCATAAATAAATATATTCGGGCTGTTCCACAACTTCTCAGTGGTGATGGTGTGATAGCCAATCTCGAAATTTTGCTATGGTATATCAAAATCGAGAGTCTGGCTGCCACACACTGACCGATCACGAAAGGTCGAGAACTATCGATAGTTACTACCATCGATAGTTTAACTTTAAACTATCGATCGTTTAACTTTAAACTATCGATAGTCTTCGAAATAAATACATAATTATTTATGTCGTTATTGCTCAAAATATATGTCATTTTGCAGCATATAATTCTGAATTTGTAGTTTGGTGTTCCCCGCATTTGGTACTTTTCTCAGCTGACGGCTATGATAGCTGGCATTATCCATTACGATTACACTATTTTTCGGTATATTTGGCAATAGCTGATTTTTAAACCACTCTTCAAGCAAGTCAGCAGTAGTGTCTTCATGGTTGTTCAATTTTGAGTCCTTTATGTTTTTTGCCGATAATAACAATAAGGCACCCATCCATTTTCTGAACCTGCATGTAGAATAGTTATCCTTTTACCTTTATTAGATGCTTTCATCACACATTTTCCCGAAGCGTCCACCCAGCCTTTGTTCTTCGTGCGGTGCGTATTATACCACGATTCATCCAAATATATAATAGAGCGACTTTCAGATCTAAAGTTTTTAATTTTTTCTAAATATTCTGTTCGGACTATTTGTAATCTGCGTGATTCCATAATATATTGCCTTTTGTTAATGCTGGTATATTTAAATCTGTAATAAAAATATACAGTTACAAAATTATAATTCGATAAACCAAAACTGCTATTTTCCGAAACATTTTCACACCACGGACGCCACACCTTCTTACTACAATATCACTATCAAAACTAAACCGAATAAAATACCAAGCCCACCCTGGTGTAAGCAGGTACCTGAGCAGGGGGTTTATGATCATTTGGGATAATTGGTATTATAATAGAATACTGTGCAACGAACATAAAATGACATATATTTCCTACGAGTATGATCGTTTGCAGCATGAGCCGCAGGCGAGTGCTGCAAATCATACGAGTAGGAAATGGTCATTTCATGTTCGTTGCACAATATACTATTATAATACCAGTTATGGCTAAGTCTGCGCGTTTTGCCAGAAAACGCCAAATAATTGTTTTGTACACCATTTGGTGTTTTTTAAATAAACGTTTTCATGTATCTAGTAGCCTATGGAATCAGAAATGTCAAATTAATGGTAATAAAATAGCACAGATGAATCTCTAACAAAATATTCATGAGATGTGTTCGAAATGTTGATCATCCATTTCCAGACACTTCAATATTCTTTTTTGAAAACTACGGCTAACTCTGGTCAACATTTGTGGGGTAACAGTTTGAAAAGCATCTCATATGCGTATTTTCATATCGTGTGGTGTTGTTGGAGACGCCTTGTAGACAATTCCTTTCACGTATCCACATAAAAAGAAATCCGGAGGACTTGAAATCCATTTCTTCCAATCCACCTGTTCTGAAAGTTGGTATCCAAAAATTAACGAGTCTCGTGATGATAATGAGGCGGAGCTCCATCTAATTGAAATCACATGGTTGTTCTCCTGTTTAAAGGCATTTCTTCTAATAATACAGGAAGTTGGTGTAGAAGAAAATCGAAAAACATCATACAATTTAATCATCCCTCAACAAAATTGGAAAGCATGAAATCTATGTTGTCTAAGCACTCGTGAAATATTTGCCTAACTAATATTGGTGTTTTCGGATATCTGATTTTGACTAATATTAGGATTTTCGATAACTGAACCGACTATAGCAAAAATAGTTTCTTCTTTTTCGTAGACAGTTTTTCTTGTAACGTATTTCTTATAGCTAACATTTCCAGTTTCCTTAAACTGATTTAATAGTCTCTCAAAATCAGCTGGTCTTGGATGATTTCGTATGGGAAACCTTTGAGCATAAACTCGAGAAGCCAATAAAGAATTTTGATGACATTCTCCAAGGATCAATATCATAATCAATACATTCTTCTAAGTAAATAATCCTCATTTTAACAAAGCAACACCAAAACTAACAATATTGTAAATCCATAACACTAGTAAGGGATGAACAGCAAATTAAATTGATAGATAAAATAATTTATTTGACATTTCTGATTCCATAGGCTATTGGATACATTAAAACATTTATTTGAAAAACACCAAAACAATTATTTGGCGTTTTATGCCAAAACGCGGAGACTTAGCTATAGGACACTCTAATACCATTCGACAGGCAATTAGTAAGTACATCGCTAGATAAGTTCAGAAATATGACGTTCCATTTAAATTAATGAGGTTATATAGCAACATTAAGTTCTTATTTGAGTAGTTTTAATTTTTGGACATCCTGTATAAGATTCCAAGTTTATTACAATTGGAATACCAAACATGATTTATTATTACACTTTAGAGTTAATTTGGTCAACATGACTAAAATATTAAGTATTTGAAAGATGAAAATTATCCAAAATTTGGACAAAATTCAATTTATTTAAAAAATGTTAAGGTTCAGAAGATCCATACATGGTTTGCCTTATTGGCTTAAATATTACCATCTAATACAAACAAGAACATCAATTCCAAATTGTAAATATAAAAAAATAGAAACATTGGTTTAAGGTGATTGTGATCTAGAAAAGCTAATACAATCTAAGTTAAGTATATTTTGTTAATCTTAAAGAGACACATTTTAGGTCTCGAATTTTTTGTAGGCCTTCCTGAAACCCGAGACTTTTTTTTTATCTTGAGTTCATCCGAAAGGTCATTATATACCGCGTAAATGCAATATGAAAATGACCTCAAAAACATTGCTGTACGATGTGAAGGTTTGATCTCTCGACCTTCACATCGTACAGTGTGTGAAGATCCGACCTAAATTTGATTTTGTTATATATATACGGTGGAGGCTTGTTAATTATTATCGAGTGGAATAGACATGCTGAATGCAATTTGCGTCTTTTATCCATATTTAACCATCCTGCCTCCTTTAATTTGTAAGTTATCGGTTCATACTTCCGAATGCTGCAAACAAAGCGAAGGCACGCTTTTTGGACACGCTGTATACGCTGCTTATCAAATTTGGTAAGACATGCGGCATACATTACATTAGCATAATAATTAAAGCGGGATGAACCTAAAGTATCAGTTAATTTGATTTTAAGTGCCTGGGATTGAGAGTGTCTATGTGGATAAAGCATTTTTACAGCACAGAATCCACTACTAATTATCTTTGTTACACGATCGGTTAAGCCGATTTCATCATCAAGAACTATTCCCAAACTTTTAGTGCATGTTTTTTTGGACTAAGGTGTTCATTGTTTAATTTTAGTTTGATGTGTTCGTTGATGAATTTCTTGAATTTACCAAAAACCATTATATTTGATTTGACTGGGTTTAATGCTAATTGATGTTTCTTTGCGAATCTTGTGTTGACTCTAATCACGACACTACGGCTGAGCTATTTGAAGATTGATTTAAAACTAAATTATGACCTAATATTTCACATAACAGTGTGATAGTTGTGGATAAGGCTAGTTATCATAGTAGGCAAATAAATAAAGCTCCAGGTTTAAAGAACAATAAAACCAGGATACAGGAATTCCTATAATATGTTTGGCAATTATATATAATTTTAAGATACAAGTGTAACCATTTTGAATTAGCGGGTATTATTTACATGCAGAAAGAATACTAATTTTATTGCTCAATCCAAATGAATCCCAATATGCTATTCAAATTGTTACGGGTTCGATTCAAGCTTAACGAGCGGTTTCAATTAAAGAAGAACAAACAAAGAATATCATCTTTATTAATCTGTATTAAAGTAATATAAAATTGCTCACCTTTTATAATTCTGGATCTCTGGATAATTACGACCAATTATATTAATTCCTATACGAAACTTTAATTACAATTGAAAACTGAATTTATTTCAATTACTAAAAGAAACAACTTAATCTTTATAAAAATTGATTGGAAACAAAAAGGCCTTCAATTAAAAGAATTAACAAAGAACTTACTGAACTTGAACTTCAATTATTATTAAGCATCTTTATACAATTAGAAATCACATCTAGACTCTACCAAAGCTAAAACGAATCTAATCTGAAAGTCCTCTCGCCTTTCCAAAATTGCCTCAAAACAAGTAGGTACTACAAAATGAAAAATGGCCAATAAGAAAACAGCATTTTTAAAATATATTCCTATACAAATACAGCTACAGGGTGAATAGTAGTTTACGCCTTAGAAATAAAATACATTTTTATGTCGACTGTAATAATGATTGTTGATACTTAGGTATCTTATGTTGGAGTTCGTTCAAAAGATTAACCAGTCACTACCATTTGTAAAGCAAGAAACAATTTATAATGACTTCTCAATCTCCCGAATCAGCGACTGGACAAAAACCCATTGTTTTTTTATTCGCCCTTTATATATATTATTTGATATGGGAAACCGTGACACCCTCCAATTTGCTTCTGTATATAATAATAAAAGTCCGACATTTAATTTACATGAAGGCGTTTTGAGAATTTTGAATGTTTTGACCATCCTATAACTGAACCATCTGGGTATCTTTTCTAATATATGCTTTTATCTTTGGACTAACTCATAAACAAACTCAATATTCTCGATTAGAAAAAGGTCGTTCTTTTAGGTAACAATTCTTTTAGGAACATTTGTTAAAAGCCCAAGATAATAAATTTATTACTTACAGATGTTGTATGATATTTCCAAAATATTATATTTCCCAAACTAATAGAAAATATCTATAAAATCACCCAACTAGTATACATAATACCAGTGGCGTGGTGTCTTATTACAATATTCAGCGCAATGCAACGTTTGTTTTTGTTGAAGGTCTTTTGAAGGGGAACATTTTTAAAATAGTTCCCAAATCGTCAATTTTCTCATGAGACTACTAAAGTCATTGGAAAGGAAAAACAGATGAGTGCTTTCTTATGGAAATCTACTGCCCTAAACAACATACTAACTTTCGAGGTCCAACATATGCTTTACTGCCACACTTTTTTTGAAAATTCCCCCTCAAACATACATTTTGATATATTATGCCAAATAGCTAAGCAATGCGAATTATATAAAACAATTAAAAAATATTAGAATTTGACGTGACGAATGTTATTGTAAACAGAACTGCAGACCTAATACGGATACATTTAATTTGACGCGGATGCTCGTCAACTTTATCAACTTATCGACATATGCTTTCTTTCATTAACAGATATGCAAGAAATGTATCGATATATTCGATTCGATCAGAATTTCTCAGCCTATGTTGATAGGAATAAGAAAGAAGAAATAGGGTATCATTAGGAAGATAATTTTATGCCTTTCGAAATGTTTTTTGCTAGGGGGAAAAATGAATGCAGGTTGGAAAATATGCCCCTCCAAAGCAAACTCGACGTGTCCGAGCATTTCTGTTTTGAATTTTACAAAAAGAGGAACATTTCCTATTCAGGATGGCAAGTAAACGAGGGAGCCCAAAATGCAGAACATAAGAAGCGAAACACTCAAATAGCTATACAAATGTCGTTCTTAATTAATATTAAGTTTTCTTTATAGTAAACTGTGTTTTTCTATTACAGGACAATAATTCTGGGCGTAGTACTGTTCATAGTGGACTACGACCGATCCGTCCAATGCGTCCTATTGTTATGGTGTTTGGTAGTAGGATATTTCGCAATTTTGACCATATCAATGGCCATCGAGCTATGTGTATGCATTGTTGCGATGCGTGGAAGTATATTGGATACGGAACCAAGACGTTCTATGACTTACATACTCTACCTCAGATTGGGTAAGTTCATCTATTAAGATTTTAATTGAAGGATTTAAATAAATTTCCCTAATTGAGTGCTGTAAGATGTTTATGATGCATCGCCGTGTTACCAAATCTACAATTTTTATGGTATAGTCCTTCCATTCCTAATGTATAATATATAAATTTAATGATTCTACCGGGGCTATCCGTTCCCATGCCTCTTTACATTAGAAATGGGCATCGAATTCAGCGTTGTTTTTATACATTCCTCCCTCCTATATAAGACGTATAATAAATCATGCACAGGGACTGGCAAAACTATTGGGTTAATGATTAGAGTTTGCAGATAAATATAATATGAATGAAACAAATAGTTTTTGGCAACGTGTTATTTTCTCAGATTAATCGAAATATAATCGGATGATATCATATCATATGGTATGACGAAGACTTAATGTGGAATTTACGAAGAAAATTTGTGTCCGACAGTAAATCACGGTAACAGAATATTGTAACCATGGTCTGTTCAATAGTTTTTCTTAGATTAATAAAATGTAAGAAGATCTATCAAATTACATATTAATTTTTAATAAAACCTCAAGCGGATGAACCTTTTTGCGTCACTGTATACAGTGACACGGCCACGCGATACGTTATGATGGTATACGACACGAACGGAACACTATTGGGAGTTTAAGCATCAATATTTATATGAGCAAAAATATTTATCATCAGTTAAGGTCTGAAAATAATGAAGTGACGAATACACTTATTAGAAAAAGAATGTTTGAAATAACTAAGATTCCGGTTTCTACTATTAATCTAGTTATTAGAAAAGGGGTTGTTGTAGATCACTCTGTTAAAAGAAAACGGAAAAATCGAAAATTTAAAAATAATGTTACAGGAAATTTTGCAGAAATCAAAACTATACATCAGTATATAAACAATGTCAATCAAAAATACAATACATTAAATAATCTGCGACAAAAAAAAAATAATAATTAGTATTCACAATAAAAATATAATTGTTTGAATAAAAGACGTCTACTCCACAAAAAATCTTTATATATACGTTGAAACTGTTTATGATTCGCCAGACATGTTTCGGACTACAACGTCCATCATCAGTGGCTAAGGAACCTTATATAATTCGGTTAGATGAGGGGGTTAAACTTCATATGAACTTAGAATAGGGTACTTTTACATTGATCTTCAATTTAAACGTCTATATAATGTCTGTAAAATAATGACCTAAATTAAAATATGATGTAATAATATTAAATTAGTAGGAGTCTTACCATTTTATGGAAATTTGTTTTTTAGAAATTGAGCATAATAAAAAATAAAATATATAGGTATTTAAAATTTAAATTTGTGTTTCATTTCAACATTTGTTTGTTTGTGTTTTTCTTTTCTCTTCATCTTTAATTTTACGTTTTTGAAAAGCTGGTAAGATTCCACTAGTGTGGTTTTAATGTCTACAAATTCGACAAGAAGACAAAATGTCGAGTGGCGAGATGAAGACAGTTGTATATCTGTCATTAGGTTTAGCCAAAGTTACACATTTGGTGTTTTAGGTGAGGTGAAGTGAGGTGAGGAAGTTATATGAGGTGAGTATATAAAGTTTAATTTAAATGGATTAATTGGGAGGTTTGTTAAGTGTTGAGAAGGGTAATTAGTTGTATGCGAAGTCTATGTTTAAAGTCTCTACATTTGTTGTTTAAGGGTATATTATATATTATTATTATTTAGACTTTAAACATAGACTTCGCATACAACTAATTACCCTTCTCAACACTTAACAAACCTCCCAATTAATCCATTTAAATTAAACTTTATATACTCACCTCATATAACTTCCTCACCTCACTTCACCTCACCTAAAACACCAAATGTGTAACTTTGGCTAAACCTAATGACAGATATACAACTGTCTTCATCTCGCCACTCGACATTTTGTCTTCTTGTCGAATTTGTAGACATTAAAACCACACTAGTGGAATCTTACCAGCTTTTCAAAAACGTAAAATTAAAGATGAAGAGAAAAGAAAAACACAAACAAACAAATGTTGAAATGAAACACAAATTTAAATTTTAAATACCTATATATTTTATTTTTTATTATGCTCAATTTCTAAAAAACAAATTTCCATAAAATGGTAAGACTCCTACTAATTTAATATTATTACATCATAATCGATGAGTAGAACCTTTGGCGTAGAACACAGTTTTAATTCTCTCCTGAGGATGCTAACATTGTTAGCGAAACGCGCGTCGAGATTTAAAAAGAAGTGTTTTGGTGAAGTGGTAAAACGACTGTCAGTTTATTATTACATCATATTTTAATTTAGGTCATTATTTTACAGACATTATATAGACGTTTAAATTGAAGATCAATGTAAAAGTACCCTATTCTAAGTTCATATGAAGTTTAACCCCCTCATCTAACCGAATTATATAAGGTTCCTTAGCCACTGATGATGGACGTTGTAGTCCGAAACATGTCTGGCGAATCATAAACAGTTTCAACGTATATATAAAGATTTTTTGTGGAGTAGACGTCTTTTATTCAAACAACAACATTCACTCCTCGATCGATGGATTACTTCAGAAAATAAAAATATAACACATATCAGAGCAGTATCATAAAAAAAAATACACATGGAACTGGCATCTACAAAACATCAAAGCAGCTGGTCTTGGAGATAATTCTCCAGCGAATAGTACTCTTTATCTCTTAAAAGCATTTTCAGTCTGTACGTAAACAGTCTGTTACTTAAATTTAAGTGGGTAGGGATTTTATTGTAAATCGTAGCACACATGTAATAAGAGCCACGTTGAAAAGCTGATGTAGAGTGTCTGGGCATGACTATGGAATGTCCACCTTGTCTGGTTGGCGATTCGAGAAACTCGAACAAAGATCTATTTCTATGCACAAACTTGTCACATACAAGTACGTATAGAGAATACATCGTCAGTACTCCAAGTTCTACAAACCTTTCCCTGCAGCTACATCTTCGAGGGAATCCATAAGTAACTCGCAGTGCTCGTTTCTGGAGAATAAAGAGTTGCTTTGCCCTAGATGAGTTGCCCCAAATCATGATTCCCTACTGCAAGTGAACATGGATGTTAGAAAAGTATACCGTTCTTAGTACTTCATAGGACAAGGCTCTAGCATGAAAATTTCTAAGGCAATAACATGACCTCGACAAATTACCGGCTACATACGCGATATGAGAGTGCTACCTCAAATCAAAATCGAGCTCAAACCCCAAACATCTTATAGAGCTAACGTTTTCCCATAGATCGGTATGTTCGACCACTCCTCTGTCAGAGAAAAATTAATGTACTTGGTCTTATCCATATTTATGTCTATCTGGTTTATCTGACACCAGCCTTAGATACAGTTGAGGGTACAACGCAGCTTCTCTCTCAGCAGTTCAGTGGTTCGCGCAACGCAAAGAATCATCGGCATACAAAACAAGGTCGTCTGACCTGACCGATGCAGGCACATCATTTATATAGATAAGGAACAGCAACGGTCCCAAAATAGAACCCTGAGGAACCGAACTTTTCATGACTTCAAAGTCTGAGGAAACATTACCCGCCCTGTTATCCAAAGCGCCCTTTACAGTTCTTGCACACGGACGGCATTTTGCCGGTCGGTTATTTCGCCGACCGGCAACGTAGCCAGCCGGGAAATTTGCCGTCCTTGTCCAAGAGACCTTAGTCTAACACATTGCTTTCGATGTTTGAGATAGGTAGAAAACCACTCTAAGCACGTTCCACGTATGCCTGCACATTCCAGCTTGGTCAAAAGTACATCGTGATTAACGCTGCCAAAAGCCTTCTTGAAGTCGCAGGAAATACCTCCGACTTGGTAACCCTGATCCAACCCGGCGATCATAAAGCATTCCATGTATCACAATGTTATTCTTTCTCAGTTTACGCTTTATCGTAATTATTATTTCAGAGCTGTGATTTCCCTGGAATTATTCTCAGTTTGGGTTTTTACTTCCTTCAGACTAGAAATAATTTCACCTTTTAAATATTCTATCTTCTTATCTAAATTCTTCTCAATTGCTTCAGTTTGTTCTAGGTTTGCCTTTCTGAACAAGTTATAAATTGTATCAATATCCACACCACCAGACATGTTAGCATGGTGAATAATAATAAATAATAATGGGTATTTCAATTAAAAAAAAAATCCCGGTGGCTGCCAGTCGGAAAAGTAGATTTTCGATTTATATATTTTTTATTTATACTTAGTCTACCACTGACATCCACTATTATAATAAACAAATAATAGATAATAATCAAAGTGTCATATTGACAGTTATTTTAACTGAAATATCCATTATACTATAATACATACGTAAGTACGGTCTTATAGTTATTTCACAAGGTGTTTATTTGTCAAAAATAATTACAGGTGTAGCGGGTGATGATATTTATTTTATTTTTTGTTACTTTGTATTGACTTACATGTACTTAAATATGCCAGCGATGAAAATACTCTCCAAATAAACATTGTAGAGATTTAAGTGCTCTATCATCTGATATGTAAGATCGGTATTTTCTATTAACAATAAAAAACATATTTTTTTAAAACTTTGACAGGCCGCCATTTTAAAATTAACTCTCCCATTTCAATCGCCAACGAACTCAAGCGATTCCTTGACCTAGCCGATTTTGGTTTCGATTGGTCAAAAAATGCGTCCTAGAACGTGCCGCAAATTTTGCTATATCCCATATATACATATATAAACTTTTGAACTGAGGTCATTTTTAGGATACAGACGTCATGAAATGAAGGACTGCATAAAAATTTTTAAAAATTTCGGTTGTGTCATAATGAAACTCTACTAAAAACAGATTTTAAACAAATTTGGAACAAAAACGAGGAACTGAGTCACAGATTTTGGGACATATGTGAGAGGTATAAAAAGGTCAAAACTTAAAAAGAATGCAATTTTCTTTGTGCCAATAGACCTTGGCTAAAAAAAATGGTGATGTACTATTAATGTATACCCTTAAATAATTTGAAAAAGTGACCAAAACTGCAGATTAGGTAGATAAAATTAGGGCACAAAAATTGTGACATTAATTTAGAGTGTATAGTTTGGCTCGAAAGATGTAATATACTATATAATACTAATATGCAAAGGCTGTTCATAAAGGTGTCAAAAAGGGTAAAATTAAAAAAATATTGTTTTCAAGTATTCAATAATGACACAGTTTTAATACCGAAGTAGTAGTTATGCAGGGTGTCCGTGAAGCAAAGGAACGGGCGATTATTTTCAAAATGGTACTTTTTGAAAGAAAAGCGAGACACGTCAGTTTTAATTTATTTTTAGCAATTTTGTGCATGGCGGCGCTACCATCTAAGTCATGTTAGTTTCAAATTGCAACCCTTATTTTTAGGGCACTTTTAAGATGTTGCTGTCGTCCTGTGTAAAATGATTTGAGTTTTTGCCTCCTTATCCACGTTGGATGTGTCACTTTGTGATTAGTAAAATAACAAAATTACCTAATTAATTTTGTTTTTGGGAGGATTATTTAGAGCGGTTGCTCATATTTGCACTGTTAACCGGCTGACAATAGGCTAACCTTTCCAAACACGAGCTTGCACTGTGTATGTTAATTTTTCCGGCAATGGGGGAAGGGACTTATACAGTTACTAATTTTTACCACGGTAGAATTCTCTGTAATATCGAATATCGACCCTCAAACCTGATGCCGGTCGAGCAAAATTATTAGATTTAGTAGTACAGGTTAATGACAATCTTAAATCCAATTAAAATGTATAAATTATACTGCCCAAAATTTTTCGAAGCAGCGAAAATAAGTTTTGACAGAGATTGATCCTGCTTAAGTCCTAGCAACTTTTGAGTTTTACGAAAACATATAGAAATACAAAAAATTTAAATTACGAAAAAAGTAATCCATCAGTGGGAAATATTAAAAGTTTATGCAAAAAGTTAGATGTGATATATTCAATAACAAAGTTCGGGAGTTGACTTTCTGTATATTAATTCCAAAAGTTTGTTAAAATTATTACACCACAGCACAGATTGGAACTTTGACTGTTTTTTTTTTAATATTTTAGTTATTTTTTAAGACTTATTACATCAGAAGCAAAAGTTGTTTGATATTTTAAACTAGATATCTTTCTCGATTGTTACAGCTGTGATGTTAATAGAAGCTGGATGGTTATCTGCGGGAATCGCCTGGTTAACAAAATTTTATGTCCATTGTCCAGTTGAAAAGGCGAAAGAAACTGTTTTAGGTATGTATAATCTCCATTGTTTTTAATATGCTGCATTCTTCATTTAAATAAACTGTTGCCCTCGAGGCACGAATAGCTCTCCATATTTAAGTGTAAAAGTAATAATTTTATGACCTTTTTGTCATTTATCTAAATTTAATAAATTTTTGTTTTGTTTTAGACATCAGCTATTTTTTTGAAGTATCGGGTTTTGTTCATTTTTCTTCTCTTTGGAGGCACTATTTATACGTACATATTTTATATTTCAGATCTTCTAGGAAGTTCTTGTACGCAAAATAATTGTTTTTTTTTAGTTTTATTATAAAATTTATTTTGCCCCCTTTTCTACCATTTACGAACCCCTATGTAAACAAAATTGTTATGCAGCATGTTGTAGGTTATCTTATATCAAAGCTATATATAAGTAGCCAATTTTTCTGTTATATTTGGAAAAACATTTTTTTTTCGTTTTTGACCCTTTTTCGAACGTCTGTGTGAACCAATTCTTTTATGTAACATTTTTTAGGTTATATTTTACCAAAACTATGAAAAATTATTTAATATTTCGGATAAGTTTAAGAACTATGATTTTTTAAATTTTTGAACCCTCTTATAAACCCCTTGCCTACGCTCAATGTTAATCACCACCTATAAATATCCTGTAGTATTTTCGTACCAAATGTGGTTAAAATCCGTTAAATGGTTTTTGAGTTATCACGGATACAAATTTTTTCTGACCCTTTTATAGAATTTTCCGGACGCCTATGGTACATTAATTTTTGTCGTGTATTTTTAACACCAATTCAACTAGTTAAATACAAAATTTTTTACATTTTAATTTTTTTTTATTTTACCCCTTTTTCTACTATTTACGAACGCCAATGTAAATAAAAATTTTATACTGCATTTTTTAGGTTATCTTATATCAAAGCTATATATAATTAGCCAATTTTTCTGGTGTATTTGAGAAACATTTTTTTTTCGTTTTAGACCCTTTTTTAGACTATTTTCGAACGCCTGTGTGAACCAGTTCTTTTATGTAACATTTTTTAGGTTATATTCTATCACAACAATGAAAAATTATTCCATATTTCGAATAAGTTTAGAAAATATATATTTTTTATGTTTTGACCCCTTTTCCACTATTTACGAACGCCTATGGAAGTAAGTTATTCATGACACATTTTATAGGTTATATTCTATCAAAACTATAAATAACTAGTTAATATTTCTGCTATTTTTAAGAAATAAGTTTTTTTTTTTAATCTTTTTTACCCCATTTTACACTATTTTCGAACGCCAATGTGGTCTAATATTTTATGTTCAATATTTTAGGTTATATTCAATTAAATGCGTAAAAGATTATGCGGATAAGTTTAAGAACTATGAATTTTTTTAATTTTTGAACCCTCTTTTAAACCCTTTGCCTACGCTCAATGTTTCCCAAAATCTAATCAGCTCCTTGCCATGTCCAATAGTATTTTTGTACCAAATTTGGTTAAAATCTGTTAAGCGGTTTTTGCGTTTTCGTGGAGACAGACAGACAGACAGACATTTTTTTAAAACTACTTATTTATGTATAAAATGACCAAAAACAAGTATTTCCGGTGAAATTAAAAAAAAAACATCTTTCATGAAACTAATAGTCTCCATATATACATATATTACATATATAATATGGAGAGCTAAAAATGAATAAGTATTATTTATTATTAAATTAATATACAGGGTGTTAGTAAATAAGTGCGACAAACTTCAGGGAGTAATTCTGCATGAAAAAATAATGACAGTTTGCTATATAAACATATGTCCGCAACTGCTTCATTTTCTGAGATACGGGGTGTTAAAGTTTTTCTTAAAAACTGAAGATTTATTGACTTCTCTGAAACCGGTGGAGCTATGCAAATGAAATTTAGTCAGTTTTAAGAGGTGGTTATTGCGCATTTTTTGGCAAACATTTAAGAATTTTATGTTCATCAGTGGCGCGCATACGGGTAATGATGTCAATATTTTTGAAGAAAAAAATGGTACACCTCTGGAATTTTTCAAATAAAAAATCATTTTGCAATTCCTCGTTCAATTAGGAGCAATAATCATTAGTTGCGCCAGCGGCAAAAACATGGCGTTCCAAAATCAACGCTGGAGTTCAAATTAAAAAATCCTGGACATAAGGATGCTTGTGGTCCCTCGCCCATTCATACTGTATTCGCAGAGCTGGAATTAGTGAAGTAAGTTTTATGACAAAAAACTCAATGTATGCGTATTTCGCCACGTATTCATATGAATTAGTGCAGAAATACCCATAATTCTCTGGAGAATAAACGTACCAAAATTTGCGAAGAAATAGACGGTCATTTATCAACGAATTCAAGCGCTTATCTAAAACAGGTTGTACAGCGCAAAGAAAATAGTTTTTCCTTAGAATACGAACCAACTAATGAAAAAGAGACACATCCTTCTAGACAGACATTTGGAACACATGAGTCAAACTAATGTTGATTGTACCCAAAAGGAAGTCATCAATCCATGGGACAAGATATAAGAAACAGGCACATTATTGAAAATGTAATTAGAAAGCAGCAGTATGGGTAGTAAAGAAGTCAAAAATCTTTCGGCATACTTATCAAATCCACCAACGCCTGAGAGAAAAAACAAACGCCACATAGAACGTATCTCATTGTTGATAACTTAAAAACATTATCTGGAACATTTTGAAAAAAAATGTGTTCTATAACTAGAGGATGAACAGAAAAAGCTAGAGGGAAAAAGAAAAAGAGATTGCGATAGAAACAAAAAACGCAGAAAAACGAAGAAAGGAAAAGATACCATGTTTTATATATCAAAGTGCAGTGATTGCAATTACTACTAAACATTTCACTTGCATTACATGCTACAACAATTTCCACACTCGTTGCACTCCAAAAAAACAAAAATCACATTCCTGATGAGATTTATTTTTGAGTCACATTTGTTACAAGGAGGAGAGTGAAAAGAAGAGCTGCGTTCGATTGTCAATCTGAATGTGAAGGAACTGTTAGTCAAGAAATATACTTCAGTAATAATGTGTATAACAGTAAGAATAATAAAGTCAAAATTTAAAGCTCAATTACAGACATTGATTCACCAGAAGAATAAATTAAAGACAACATTAAAAATAACGAAACTGACGCAAATGGAAAACACATATACTAGTGGTGCTATGTATAAAAATGAATCTTTCAAATATGGGTATTAGATATTAAATTTGTAGTACCCATTAAAATATTTTACAAGAAACTGTGGTACTTTATTGTTTGAACTGCCAGAATAAAATAATATTTAACTAATTTTCATATTAGTTCTTAAAAGCACTTCTGTTTGATGTCCAATAATTAAATTTTGTGCTGTCCAATAATTAAGAAAAATGTCCAATTACTAAGATTGTCCAAACAAAACGATATGTTTTATCGAAAATTCGTCAAAATAACAAGAGAATTAAATGTTGATATACATGTCATATAAACATACGTTTCATTTGATACCAGAATCACAGACCTACTCTCTAACGTACTCACGTGACAGTAATATTTGCGTAGAAAATTCCTTTGTCCAATAACTGGGTGGTTTACCTTGCGTTAACAAATAAGAAAGTTATACAAATGGGAGTCTAGAGTAGTTCACATATTTTTTGTTTGGCACTAGCGGTGAGTCATATGTCCACCCGATTGGTAGGACATGGCAGTCAACCTGTTAAGTACTGAGAGCGTTTTGTTTCATCGAATTTCTGGAGGGGTTTTTCAGCTCCAGAAAAAGTTACCACTTTAATTTTTATACTTAAAATTAACAGGGAATTTCCAAAAATTGTGTATGTGAACTACTTCTACGTACTTCTTCAAATAGCATGTCTGTCACCAAATCCGAAGAAAACCTCAAGGTGCAACCCTTATATTGGCAACTCTAAGCATATTAAGGGTTCTAGTCCCTATATCATAATTTGACAGTTGACGAGATATTCCTGGGGTAGCGCGTTGTCGGTGGAATATGACAACCTATATATTACCAGTAAGAGCTTCATATCTTGATAAAAAATTAATATTTTTTTACAGCTATGGTAGTTTTTAATTGGTGTATTCTTCTCTCAGTAGTAATAACAGTTTGGTGTTGTTATGACACAGCAGGAAGGTCATGGGTGAAAATGAAAGAATATCAGAGATCAATGAGAATATCAGAGTCAAAATTTCAGTATAAACGCTCTGGTAGTACAAGGAATTGGAGGCAAAGGTAATAACAGCTATATTCAATATGTATATGTTAATGAAAATCTACAGTCAATATTACTATATATCATAGTTCATATAAAAAACGCCTAGATAATCTTCAAATAGACTAATTCACCAGCAGTCCTGCAGTATTGCGAACGATTTCAGAAATATGCAAATTGACTATGCTAATCAAACACTAGTAGATAATTATTTTTAGGTTTTAAATCATAAATATAAAAGAACTGTTATACTTTTATAGTAGATAATATAATAATAATAATAATTTATATATATTCAACAAAGGTATACACTGATTAATTTACAGAACTATACATTCATTCCCCACTGCATATGAATATAAATGTGGTTCTAGCAGAAGTTCCAAAGAACTAGCACGCGAGCGACTCACTTGCGTCATCAACAGCAGTGTAAACTGAACACACACGCACACACCAAATAAGAATAATACATAATCTTAATATGATACTAAAGCTATCCTAAAACTAATAATAAATTTTGTTAAAAAGTACGCAACCAAAACAAGAACAAAAAAAACAGAAGAAAGACAAATAAAATAATTATTTCCAATTTTGTTAATGTATAAGTACAATGTTTAAAGTATGTCTGCAAAAAAGTTTCCATTTTTAGATTTTAACCATATCATTAATTGAATTTCTTAAAATTATTTTCAATTGCAGTATGGACTGTCATAATATTCATTAGTTTTGGTCCAAGGTATGTTATATATCTTTGTCCAATTGTCCTTGTCATTTTCAATACTTTGAGCTGCCCTTGCGTCCTTTGTCTTCTCTCATATACATGATACATATTATTGCCTATATCTTCTCTATTCTTGTGTTGATGTAAAAGAGTACAATGAAAATACAGCCGCCTAATGTCAAGGAGTCCACTCTCTTCGAAAAGCTGGTCACTTGGGAATGACGGTGGTTTTTTAAAAGTTGTCTTTATATTTCACTTTTGAGCACTGTTCACGAATCTTAAGTGAATGTCCCTTACTCCACCCCAAATCAATAGACCGTATCGCAAAATAGACTCAACTAGCGCCTTATAAACTGATGTTAAGTGCTGAATCTTTAACACTTGAGACAATTTTTTGAATTTAAACATTAAGCCACTCATTTTTTTAACAACTGATTTAGTATGATGATCCCATCTTGGATGAGAATCTTAGTAAACTCCCAGATACTTAACTTTTTGCATTTAGTTTGTTATAATCAGGCAAATTTCTTTTTTGTGACGCCAATGGTAAAAAATGTGTTTTCTTATAATTTATCGTTAATTTTTTACTATCAAAATTATATTGGATATTTTTTAAATCGTTCTCTGCTAAAACCTTCAACTCCTCCCAAGTGTTAGCGGTATAAAAAATAGCGGTATCGTCAGCAAAGGATAACATGTGACTTGCGTTTGACTCTGCAGTAAGTATGTCATTTATGTATAAATTAAATAGAAGAGGTCCCAATACACTTCCTTAGGGAACGCCATATGTTACATAGCGAGTCCACGCATACACTGGCCAACTTTAACGTACTGTTTTCTATTTCTTAAATACGATTCAAACAAATTGAACAAACACCTCTGAATCCTACAGTATTCAGCTGTGTTAAAAGTTATCGACACATTTTGACTGATCCAATGCTGAATACATACAAGAAACTAGACTCACTATCGCATCAACCGTTGACTTTTTTCCTTGAAACCCGAACTGCAAATCAGAAATGATTTTATATATTTCACTAATTGAGCCTTTATAATTTTTTCCAAAATCCTACCAAAGTATGAAATTAATGATATACGACGATAATTCTCAACATCAGATTTTTCTTACAATTGAAAATTTATTGACAACATAATAATTCTCTGAAAGTTTGATAATATATGTCACGGGCGTAGTGATGCCGTTACGGACCTGTGTTCCAAGGAATTTCCGGGCCCAAATAATAGATGCAGAATTATCAAATCTATATAAAATGTGTGAGAGTCACAGCCTAAAATTGAATGCGAAAAAGTTTGAAAAATTGTTTTAAAATAAAGAAATAATGATTCTGAGCTTCCTATTGTCGATTCAGCAGAAATCTTGGATTTAAGATTTTCGAATCACGTAAAGAAACTTCTTCAAAAGTCTTATCTTTCCTTGAAAGTTTTATATTCGAATAAGCATGTTTTAAACCAAAATTTAAGAAAAAATCTGTGTGATTCTCTAGGATTATCTAACTTCAACTATTGTGATTTTGTTTAGAGCCCTTGTCTTGATTACGTTCATAAGAATCGTATCCAAATTATACAGAACATATGTTCTAGGTTCATTTATGGCTTAAGAAAATTCGACCATGTGTCTCATACTTTTGCTAGTTCGAAATGGTTAAATATGGAAAACCGTTGGCGTCTTCATTTGGGTGGATTTGTGTACAATATTCTTATTGCGGAAGGGTTTAAGAGCGTTTAAGGGGCATGCTCACAGGTGTCCAATTGCAACAGTGATTATGATAAATGTTAGTTTCTTAATGCATCTCTCTCTGAATGATATTAATGTATTTATGTTGAATTACAGGTTGCAAATATTTTGGAATTACTTCATGTCATTTTCTCTGGTTTTTTGTATTGTTATTTACTATTTGTAATATTGTAGCTGCTTTTTGGTTAAGTGGAATAGCCGATTGTGCTAGACTTCGCCAAATTGTAGCATTTCTTTATTTCTTTACTTATTATGTTCTTTTTATAAACCTTCTTTTGTAGCTTTCATTTAATAAAGGCCATTTATTATTATTATTTGTGAAGAACACCGAATTTTATTTCCTTACATATTTTGAAAACTATTGATTTTCGACACAAAGTTTAAAATCAAGAGTTTAATGGTTCTAATATGTCTACAAGACGGCACTTTCAAAATTAACGTCCGCAGTTTTGCCTTACAGCTGCCACCAGCAACTTTGTTTTTCTTTTTTTTTAAATTCGGACCTGCAGTTTTAATTTTGTTTTCTAAAATGGTTTGTCACTTTAAAACACCTTTAAAACAAGGTATTACTCAAGTATGATCTCGACGTTTCGATTCGATAGTAGTCGTCATCAATGATTTTTTTGTGATACAGACGTGCATTATTTTTTGCTGAGAGAAAATAAAGTATGTTAAAGGGCATTATTAGTAACACATTTCGTATTTTAGCGAGAGTCAAGTAGAGGGCAGCACAGTGCAGGGGAATCAGGGAATCTCGAATAGGCAGTATCGTACTAACTAACTAAAGAAAATTGAAAATCAAGTCAAATAAATGTAAAAAAAAATCCTAAAATGTATAGGTATTTGATATAGAAAAGATGCAGAAGGAGTACCGGGCCCCTTGAGGATACCGGGCCCGTGTTCCGTGGGACACGCGGAATACTGGTCGCTACGCCCCTGATATATGTTGACTGTATAATGTTATATAACACTGAATTTAACGATTAACGTATAGGATATCTGTAGTTTATTATATTAGGATTAGGATATAAATATGTAAATTGCAAAACAATATAATTCTACAACATTTTGTAATTGTAGTATAGAATTACGTAACCAACATGCCGAAAAATGTAGCAGGCGTAAACATATATTGGCATCGATGGTCCTCAAAAATTCAGATACGCCTTCCTTCTTGAGAATACGGTTGTAAGTTGTGTCGGTGTGATATTTTTTGTTACTAAACATGAATATTAAACTAATATTAAGGAAAAATTAACAATTGCTTGCAGAAGCGTTACGAAACTAACCAGATTGGTGAGAATATTTCCAACTGTACACACATATTATGCATATTTTACATCTTTTGGTGTAAAAGTAATATTTCTGTGACCTTTTTGTCATTTATCTTTTTCGTAAGACTCTTGGTGAGAAGCTATCGTTCTAAATAAATTTATTTTTTAATTTTATTGTAGACATCAGCTATTTGTTATTTCAATTATTCCATATTTCGAATTATTTTGACACCTTTTCCACTATTTACGAACGCCTTTATAAGCAAATTTTTTGTGATACATTTCATGGGTTATATTCTATCAAAGCTATAAATAACTAGTCAATATTTCTGCTATATTTAGGAAATATATTTTTTTAAAATTGTTTAATGTCACATCAACCCTATGGGTTATTAGCGACGGTACGCTTTGTATTTATACATTACGTTATATACGTTACATTATACGTTATTTTTAATTTTCACAGTTTATTTTGTAGTTCACAATCTTTTATAAATTTAAGTATTTTTTTAATATTTCTTTCTTGACCTAATGCTTCTTCCATGTTCTCTGGAATGTCCAGTTCTTTTCGTGTTTGATGGGTTTCTTGGCATTCAGTTAGTAGGTGTTTTATTGATTGTGTTGTGTTTTAGCTTTTAACACTCTTTTCGAACGACTTTGTTATATTCTATTAAATCAATGAAAAAGTATACAATATTCCGGATATGTTTAAGAACTATAAATTTTTGACCCCTTTCTTAAACTTCTTGTCTTGTCTACGCTCAGTGTTTTCCAAAAATTAATCAGCACATAGAAATATCCTGAAGTATTTTTGTACCAAATTTATTAATTGAGTTTTGAGTTATCGTGGATATAACCAATACTGTCTGATTCCACCTTTCATTTCTTCTTCTTCTTAAATCTTTTTTAATCTGAGAAGTATAGTATAATTAATTCCTTGTACAATAACATTTCATTCATTTTGTTCAAATAATCACTGTTGATTTGTCCTAACCTCTTGTGCCACAACTCATCTGTTTCTAGTGTTGTGAACAAATATTTTTCTTTACGAATTGCTTGTTGCATAAAGTAACAAGACCTTTAGTTATGTTGGGAATTTGTTTAACACTACCATGCTTTCACCAGACAGGTCGTTTCGTTGATCCACAACTCATCAGCGGTGATCGGCAGGCAGTGTGACCCATATTTCCAACATTTATGAAGAGCTTATACTAGCACGAGAGATGACTGACAAAGACATGTTTTAGGCGACGGTTAAACAGAGGTCACAAACGATGGCCTGACAAGAAGTACAACTTCATTAATCCTATTGCCAACACTACATACGCATGAATTCCCTAGCGGGAGGCTTTATTTACGAATTGCTTATTACATAAAGTAACAAGACTTTTAGTTTATCAGTGGTGATCTCTTTGTCAAATATTTTTCTGCTGTGTTCTCAATATTTAATGTGTAGGCACCATCTTGTATTGTTGCGATTGCTACAAGTTCACTTTATTGTTTATTAAATATTTTACAGCGATTTGTTTCAAATTTAACATTATTTCCGTTTTCAATAAATTTACTAACAGAAAGCCAGTTGGTTGTTAAACTTGGTACACAATAAACGTTTTTTATGCGCGTATCAAATTTATGATTATTATTAACTTTTGTTTGATATCTTTTACATTTTGAGAACTTGATTTATTTTCTAGTGCACTGTCATCCGTAACTAAATGCATACTTGCACCGGAAGCCACATACCAATCTTCTTTAGTACATTTACCACTAAGAAATACTAAAAGCATGAGTCGTTGATTTGCTTGTATCATTGTCATTATTGGGACATTTATTCTTAAAGTTAACAAAATTTTTACATTTTATGTAACATTTAATTATTATTAAGTTTTCTGGTTTTTATGACCGCAACCATGTGACTTCACACTGAACTTCTATGAATAAGCACTCCCGGTGTTGCCAACACCTTCACTCATATCGAGTAATTTCGATTTGATCGTATCTGTCGATCAATATACCGCTATGTGCAATCGCCATTTTCATCGGTGAAAACTTTTCTTGAAAACGTTCTAGCAATAGCGAACCAATCGCTCCAGTCACCATAGTTTTCTCGACAGTGTTGCCACTAATACCCATCATATATTTTTCGTCTATTATTATGAACAGAGAGAGGCAGTCGTAGATCTAACTGACAAACTCAAAAAAATTAATATAATTACAATTTTTTAGTATATGGAAGCTTTAATAATTTAATTTGTTAGAATATCCTAGGAGATATAGACCTACTTTAGGCGCCTACGTATTTTTTTTTAGTAAATATTAATACAGGGTATTTGAAAAAAGGGGTACAAAATCAAATTGAAAAAAATCCAAAATTTTTAAATGGCAACCCCCCATTTTATATTTTTTGCAACAAAAATAAGGGCAAGTTTATGAAAGGATGTCTATTCCAAAAACTTATAGATTTCAAAATATTGGCAATTTTACATTTTTCTATTACATTATAGTGAAATGAATTTGAAATTTAATTGATTTTAAATATGACACTTGACAAAAATAATCAACAATTATGACAAATTGTAGTAGTAATAATTATGGCGGGCGTATAAATTATAATAATAATAATAATGATCTTTATTTCAAAATTATGTCAGTACATAAAGTGAAATCACGTCAAAATAAGTACCACAACTACACTAATATCAAAAGAAAAAGAAAAATACACACCCAAGGAAAATATTACATTGTATTCAAATATTCAGATAAACAATATGGTTCTAAATGTAGTAAATATGTTTTGATTTCTCTTTTAAATATTTTAGACACTTTAATGTTTTTTATCCTAGGCGGTAAATTATTGTATAATTTTATGCACATATAAGGTGCATTATTAGCAAAAACGTTTAAACGATGTATTGGATATGTTACGTCAACTATTCTTGTGTTATATTCGTGAATTTCAGATGGGTTATCAAATTTATCTCTATTATTACTAAAGAATACTAAACATTCGTAAATATATAACGCAGTTAGAGTCATTAGTTTTTCTGACCGGAATACCCCTCTACACGATTGTAAATAAGACATATTATTTATTATTCTAATACATCGTTTTTGAACCACAAAAATATTTTGCACATTACTGTCTCTACCCCAAAAAACAATGCCATATTTTAAACGAGACTCAAAGTTTGCATGGTATAAAATTTTTAATATTTCTTTATTCATATACCGAGCTACAACTCTTAAAGCATAACACACAGAATTCAATTTATTTGTTAGAGAATTTATATGATTCGCCCAGTCTAAAAATTCATTAATTAAAACTCCCAAAAATTTCGTTTGTGAACCAAGCGCTATTTCAGTATCTGAATCAAGTTTCACTTCATTTGGCTTTGCAAGTTTATTTTGTTTTGTTCTGAATAATATGGCATTAGTCTTTTCTGAATGAATTATTAATTTGTTTGCCGTACACCATTGATTAACATAAAAACTTCTTAGGTCAAACAGCAGTTGGTCTATATTCTGACCTCCTATGAGAGCATTTGTGTCATCAGCATAATTCACCAATGCTATATTTTGTCCTTGATTAATGTAATGTATGTCATTAAAATAGATTAGAAAAAGAATTGGTCCGAGAATGCTTCCCTGTGCAACACCGAAATTATTTATTTTCATCTCCGAACAAGCTGTTTTTCCATCCTTTGCTACTTTCACCATTTGATATCTGTCAGTCAGATACGATTCTATCCACTTTAAAGAGTTTCCGCGCACACCGTATAAGTCTAGTTACTTAAGCATATATATAGTATACTAACGAATACTATCTAAATTTGTTTATTATTTATAGCTAATGTGACAGAGTAAAACAAGAACGTGTGATAACCCAGAAAAACATAAACCATCACCAAAAGTTGCTAAAATAATAATACATATTTTCGAAAGTTTCGAGTCTTTTAAGAATTTGGTTAACTAATTAATAACGTGATCGTATGATACAAACTTATCTAAGGTCAACTCATAAAAAAAATTACTTTAAAATGTTCAAAATTTTGACCTAGAACTTCTAAACACTTTTCACATCTCAAAATTAATTGTTCATGTGTTGCCCGCCTAATAGATGGTTGACTCAAATTGGCAAATGCATTCCGAACTCTTTGCATACAGTCCTCTTTAGTGGTCAAATGCCTCCTGTACACTTCATTTTTGAATTTGAAATTTGAAATTGAAATTTTTGAAATTATCTATTATCCGTTTAACAACTTTTGGTGATGGCTTGTGTTTTTCTGGGTACCTGGCAGCAAATGTATCACACGTTTGTGACATCACTCTGTCACATTATCCATAAATAATAAACACATTTAGATAGTATGCGAGAGTATAATTTATTTGTACGCCCGCCATGATTACTACTAATTAATGTCTACAATTTGTCATAATTGTTGATTATTTTTGGCAAGTGTGATATTTATTTGCTATCTAAAGCCATCATGGCCAACTAAAATCAATTAGATTTCAAATTCATATCACTATTGTAATAGAAAAATGTAAAAATTGCCAATATTTTGAAAACTATCAGTTTTTGGGATTGACATCCTTTCATAAACTTGCCCTTATTTTTGATGCAAAAAAATAAAAAAAATATAAAATGGGGGGTTGCCATTTACAAATTTTGAATTTTGACACTTTTTTCAATTTGATTTTTACCCTTTTTTTCAAATACCCTGTATTAATATTTATTAAAAAATATACGTAGGCGCCTAAAGTAGATCTATATCTCCTAGGATATTCTAACAAATTAAATTATTAAAGCTTCCATATAATAAAAAATTGTTATTATTCTTTATTCTGAAAACGTCATTTTTGACATAAAATTTCAAATATTTCGAAAACGGCTGGCGATGGGTATAACACGTTATGCATAAAATATGTTTAGAATTACAAGGAGAATCCAAAAAATATATAATATTTATAGGGTCGTATTTGAAATAACGAAATTGACACCCATTTCCGGTATAACCGGAAGTGCTAGATTCTTGAAAACATTTTAGCCGAATTGGCCCCATCGATCTACGTACTACACCAGATTTTCAGATTGTTCCACAGTGCAATTTCTCCATAATCGATCGAATCCCTTCCCGGTGGGACACCCGGTATTATGAAACCCTATGTAATCGCTGTATATTATACACCAATAAATTGTTGATAACATTTCAGAATTTGTTTGAATTGTTTTTTTGATTAAATTTGCTACTTCTTAATATCTATTATTTTATAATATAAAACAAACAGTCGTAAATTCAATAGTTAGAAAATATCATTCTATAAATTTTAGGAACTCTCCTTTTTCACTTTATTGCAATTTTTCTCCTCAATCAATAAGAGATGAGGCGTTGCGACAACATAACTACTACTAAACCTATTAGAAATAATGAAATCACAACACCGTTTACTAATAATTTAATAATTTTTTCCAGGAAAGTTTTGCGGGCTTACCAGGACAGCTGGCAGAATCGATGTAGGTTTCTGTTTTGCTGTTTAACACCTTCCGATCGGAACAGAAATTCCTTTGCTGATATAGCGAAATTGTTATCGGATTTTTTTCGTGATCTGGATGTAGTACCATCAGATGTGATTGTTGGATTGGTGTTGTTAAGGAAATTCCAAAAAATAGAGCGAAAAGCTATTGTGGAGCAAGTAAGAAATTATATTTTTTACATCTATTAAAAGTTACAATTATTATAGTAATACAACAAATACAGGGTTACCAAGTAACTAACAAAAATTCGAAAATCAAGTTTTGGCGGCAATAGTTCTATTTGGTTATTGGCCATGCGTGTGCAAAACCTCTTACCTTTCAAATAATTCTAAATATTTTTAATTCGATAAATTCAAGGCCACGTATCTGCAAGACAAAATAAATGCGTCGGCAAAAACAAGTATCTGACAGTTGGCTATGTGTTGTTGTTGTGCTTAGTTTCTATATAGTTTCTAATCGGTAAGTACGTAATTTTTTGAAACCATTATGTAAAAACGAGTATTATTAATCTTCATTAGTGTCTTAACACAAAAGATGTACTTTGATTGGCTTATTTAAAATGCAAATACTCAAAATCAAATCTAAACAAGTATGATGCAGTTACATGTTTTTGTAAGTTACTTTTTCTAAATTGTTGTTTTGCAGATACTTGTTTTTGCTTTCGGACTTGGACTTGCAGAAAATTCTAGAGAGAAGTGAGGAGTTTTTTGAAGATTTCTGGTTTTTGATACAGATTCGAGTATGAATCAAGAAAAAAATACATCCGATTTCACAGAAAATGCCCCTAATGACAATGAAACCAGTGCCACTGAATCAATAGCAATCATCAATACTTCTGAACAAAATAGTATTCACAATACCTGCCAAGCTGCAATCAACGACATTGTAGAATACGACGAGACCTTACGAGACGGAAAATTATGGTGCTAACATTAAAATAAAAAGCGTGGAAACTGTGACGAACAAAAGTTATGAACAATAAGCTGAGCCAATGCAAATCGAGAAGGTAGCAGAAAAATATAAAGATGAAAAGAATTTACGAAGAAGAAATAAGAAGTTAAGAGAGAAAGGCTGCAAATACAACACTGAGAAAAAATAAAATTACCGGGAAATACTGTTATGAAAACGAAAAAGAAGAGAGAAATCTCAGACCATCGTGTCTATCTGTCATGTGTAAGAAGGCAAAAAATAGGTTTCGCAACACGTTCAACCCTCATGACAGAATAGAAATATTTTCAAATTTTTGGAAAATGTCATGGGATATGCGAAAAGTGTATGTTTCATCCCTCGTTAAGACGACAACTACTCGCCGTCCGCAAAAAAATAATTCCTCTCGCCTATTGACATTTGAGTATTATCTAAAAAAGAATGATGAAAATTTACAAATATGCAAAAAGATGTTTTTAAACACTTTGGATCTAAAGGAATGGATGGTAAAAAATTGGTTAACTCAAGCAGCAAATAGTAAGATAAAGGACAGCAATGATATAACTATGCCCAGTAAATCAAGATTGTCTGTAGACCTAAAAAGAGGATTAGAAATGTTGGACTCATTTTTAGACCAACTTCCTAAGTTAGAATCACACTATTGTAGACCATCAACCAAAAGACTGTACATGGAACCATTGTTTCAGACAAAGACTGACGTATACAGGTTATATACCTAAGGATTTCTGTGATACCAGTAATGCCAAAGCAGTAAGTTTAATTCACTTTAAGAAACAGATGAAATTAAAAAATATATTTATCCACAAGCCTAAAAAGATGAATGCGATGTATAAGACTAAGAATGTACTGCAAAAACTGTATGAAATCCACATTAAAAGAAAATATGAAGCCAGAAATGAGAAAGAAGCCGACAAAAAACAGCAATGGAAATGGAAAATAAAGACATTGCAGTCTTAACTATGGACCTGAAAGGTGCCGCTATATACGAGTATCACAAAACTAAATTGTGCGTGCATAATTTCACGACTTTTAACTTAGTGGACTGTTACTTATGACACGAAGCTGAAGGTGGTCTTGAAGCTAATGTTTTTGCAACAATAATAATCAAACATCTTTCAATTTTTTTGGAAAAAAATCCCATACACATCAACCATTATACTTTATAGCGATGGCTGTGGCAAAGATTAATTTAATCTATCTTTGGTAATTAATAACATAGTAATGTGCGAGGTTGGCCATATTAATATCTAGGGTTGCAAATTGATCGATTGTTAAGATGGGATGTACATATTCAATATGTAATGAATAAACTACATGTCATTTTGTTTAAATTTCGCCTACCTAACTAAAGAAAGTTTGGGATGTAGTATCTAAATTACGCATTTTATATTTTGCATTGGTGCAATCCCTCTTACAATACGGAGTACGGGTTGGGGTGGTGCTTGTACTAATCATATGAATTGCTCGTCTCTACTTAAAAAAAAGTAACTTTTTTACTTTAAGGCAGTTATATGCACTCAGAATATCAGTATTTCAATTTCAAAAACGGCATTGTTTAGAGAATATCACGACACAAGATATAAAAATAGAGAAATTAAAACGCTCCAAACTTTCAAAACGAAGACACAAAGATCATATATATTCCTAGCACCGAGGATATATGCTAGTATACCTTTGTAAATAAGGCGTGTTACCGGAATTAGATTATTTAAAAAACATTTGAAAGAATGGATTCAGCTTACTCTCAGAAAATCCGTACACAACTTTATAGATTTTTAAAATAAACATTTGTTTTTGAGCTTTCATTAGCATAATGGAACTGGAATCACTCATAACATTTGTTTTTATACTTTGTATTTTTTGTATGTTTAATTTAATTTTATAAGATTCACCTTTGTAGTTGTATTGGCGCACTTTTGCATTTGTTTTTGATTTGCGATGAATATTTGTTATTTACTGTTACTTTATGATTCTTGTTTATTGTATTTTTTGTGAGAGCTTACACTTAGGTTGTAACATACCCACGCACTAGTCCTAGGACTTCAGTGGGTTTGATATATTATTGTATGTAAATTTCTGTTTGGGAAATAAATTGAATTATTATTATTAATTTGAAGACCAAACTGGGCTACTGGCGTGAAAGTGAACGGAGATTGTAAAAGGTTCGGAACCTGGTTGAACACGATATTTAGCTTACAACGTTGCCATATGTAATTTATATCAGCCTTTATGAAACAATCTACTATATTGCAAGCTGTTATGGCTCTAGAAGCTTTGTTTATTAAATTTGGCAAGCGTCGCACAACTGCAATCAGAATGTTTCTTGTTATTTCTAACCAAAATAAATGCATCTGTTTTACCATATAATCTAAGGTTTAAACTACCAACGCCTCAATTAAATTACGGGGCTCATACTGCAATTTGTTTGATAGAAATTTAATAGAGGCCCTGCTAATTTAATTCAAATGTATTCTACTCTAATCATATTTTGAGGCTATGAGAACAAAAACGTTATACACAACCCAGTTATCAGCTAACAAATGAATATAAATATTATTCAAGCATGTACTATATTCACTCATTTGATCTTATTTTATATGAAAGTTACAGATTATCAGCTCAAGGAAAATATAATTTTGTTATAGAAAATTCGCTGTCAACTTAGATTATTCCTTGCTTCCTTAATTTCGTAGTTGAAACTTATTTTATGTAATAAATATGTAGTAGCATGGGTATGAATTTCCTAGAGACTTAATTAATTAACTTGATCCAAACGCTTAAGCTTCGTTATACCATTTCCAACGGTTCGTCAAATTTTACTCGTGTTATTAATAGAGCATTAAATTTTCCGTAAAATTAGGACGCACAAAATGAAACAGATTAATAAACACGAACAATTATTAATGCAAATAATATATTAGATGGCCTGTTTCATTGTTAATGAACATTCGCTGCCAAGTTAACATCGACACAAAATTGCAATTTACTATCCACATTCAAAACATTTTACGGGATTCCCTACGCATGCTTAATTTTTTATTTCGTATAGCTAAGGCAATGCCTTAGTTAAATCTAAGCTTGAATATGCCTCCGTTGTATGTTCTCCTATATACAGAAGTTCATCTCGGGCGTATTGAAGATATTCAGCGCAAATTTCTCAAAAATTTAGCATTCTGGCTTGGTGGCAGATATCCGTTACGCGGATGTGACCAGCGATTGCTGCTAAGTAGATTTAATGTGAGTCCATTGGCTACTCGTAGACTCTATGCAGGGCAAGTCTTTCTTTTTAAAATTAGAAATAACATGATTGATTGCTGATTGTCCCCAACTATTGGAAAAAATTAGCTTCAATATTCCACAGTTTTATACTAAAAACACTAGACTGTTTCGTGGACGATTGCTTCGCACCAATTATCAGGAGCACCATTACATAGTGGCACAATAAAGAAAGAGATGAGTATAAGAGTATAATAGGAACGGTGCCTTCACCTAGTCCCAAATTGAGAGTTAGAAAATAAGGGTAGAGCCTCCCTTATGTCTTTTAGCATTTGAAGATTCATGTAAGCGTGCTCTACTGAGTTAAATCTTTATATAGAGTTTTAAGAAGGGTTTGAGTTTTATTAAGTTACTCGCTTGGCTTGTTGAGCTACTCGAGAATCGCCCACTTACATCACGCCAAAAAAAGAGGATCTTATTGATTCTCCCTCGTAAACGAGTGACGGTCTGTATTTGAGCGGCATCTCTCAGTTAATAGTTATTTGATTAAATTAAAAGAAACTATATTAAAATTAAAAGGAAAGTCAGATGAATATTACTAACTATTATTTATTTAATTATTTAAAAAATGTACAAAAATCGATTTAATAAAAAAGGACAAGTTTAAAAATCAACAATTATAATAATCAAAAGTTCGTACTTACATTACAATTATCTTCATTGCCGACACAGTTGATATTTCGTTCGCGTTAATAAAATATTTGATATTTATAAAACCTCTAATCGCGTTAAATAACTATAAATATTAAGACACTACCCAACGGGGGGATTAGCACTTCTAGGACCCGAAGTTTACTTCACCGAAGTTTGGAGAGAAGACCCCGTTTTTCCTGTTGCGTTAAAATTTATAACCTTTGATTATCTCCACTCTTTCGAATATCGACCAATGCAATTGATATTCTTAGCGTCGGTCGTACCGCTTTTTGTTGAACTTGCCATTTGTCTATTAGGTACAATACCAATGTTAGAGTCATGACCTTTTTATAAACTTTGATGAACTTTTATAAATTATTAAATCAGCGTAAAATAGCTAGTTCGACCGGATGCAATATTTTTATTACAATATACCGGTTGTGACAATAGAGCATGTTGGGTGTGCAATACGCGCGGAATTAGCAATGAGTTCGATTAATTTAGACAACATCTGAAAACATTTAAAGTCCAGTTGTCTCGCTTTCTCCGTGAGTTTGGTTAGGTTTTTGAGGGTATTTATTTGTTTATTTTGGCACTTGTTTGTTTGTTTTTTCTTTTAACTCATTTTCTTTTGTAAATTAATTTTAGTGTTAAAGCTATTGTACTGTATTTATATTAATGTTAGCATAATAATGTTGTACGATACATGCCTATACATTTATATTGCAATATATTGTAGTATTTGTCTTGTAATTGTAAATTATTTATTTATTGAATCAATATGATAATAATTCGAATTTATGTCTACAATCAATTTCATCTAGCATAATTATCAATAAGTACTCAAGGAATAATAAATATTCATAATTTTTGAAAGCAATTTATGTGGTTTAAAATCACAAATATAAGTACAATGTTATAATTAATTATTGACATAAAGTTATTTATGGTTTAATATTTTATTTATAACTTATGAAGAGTTAGAGGAACACCAGTTGTAAGCACCCACTAGCGGTACAGCCGCTGCAGCACTTCGCTGTATAGCTCCCTCCTATACGTCTATACAGTGGCGGGCTGCAACGAATTCTTTGGAGAAATGGTTCTGATTTCAGTGATAATCATTCGGTGAGGTTCTTGGGTGTTTATCTTGACCAGAGACTGACATGGCATGCTCATGTCGACTATGTTTCTGATAAGTTATCGTCAAACACATACGTATTGCGGGGTTTGTCCACAAAATTGTCAAAATCTGTTCTGTTGATGACATTTCATGCTCTGATACAGGGCTTGACTGGGTACACGCACCTGTCTCATCTCGTATTTTTGCGCTCCAACGGTGAGCTTTGAGAGTTGTTGCTGGCTTGTCGTATCGGGACGACTGTAGGAGTTCGTTTCATGTGCTTGGAGTTTTGACCCAGCCCTATATATATATGCTTGAATGTCTGAAATATGTTAAACTACACTCCAATATGTCCACGCCACATTCTGCTGTTCATCAGTATTCCACTAGGAATAATGAGAACTTCGTACTGGACAGACATCGAGTAGATAAAGCAAGATTTTCTCTTAACCACCACGCACCTAAATTATTAAATCCTTTGCCTCGACATGTGAAACAGCTTCCGCAGGGAGTCATTTTACTATATGGAAGAATATTTGGAATTTGACCTCTCAGATAGAAACGTGATATGAACTTTTTTATTTATTGTTATGTTTTGTGTGTACTTGTAAATTTTATTTTTTACATGAATTTGTATTTTACATATTGTGTATTTGTTTGTTTTTGTAAATAATTTGTGATGTTATATTTTGACCCTTTTAATTTTTTATGACCAGTGTAAGCATTTATGTATTAACACAGAAATAAATAAATAAATATACAGTCCTTGATACTTAACCCATTAACGCCCAAGTTAGGCACGAGAACGGATAGCCCCGATAGAATGGTTAAATATTTTACATTGAGTGTCAAAAGACTATCCGAGATAAATTATTTTGTTGGTACCGTTTATTATTTTCCACTGAAACTTCTTCTATTTGGGGCAAAGTATGTTACGACGATACTAAATAAGAGACATTGAAAGTCATTCAAAAAGTCAGGAACATATTATATCATCGAATATAACATTTTTTGGCAAAGAAAATATCCAGAGTGCGGTTAACTCTGCGTATAAACAAGAAATAAATTGAGAATTACAATGAAAGAGTTAAATATATTCGGGATAGTACCTCCTGGGTGGTAGGGAAAATTGTTTATCCTCCCTAGTTAAATGAGTTGCGAGCCGCCACTGCTGATGAGTTGTGGATCAATGAAAAGGTCTGTCTGGTGAAAACATGTTAGTGGGAGTCAACTTTCCAATATAATTAAAGGCTTGTTACCTTATGTAACAAGCAATTTGCGAACCCTGTATATGTAAGTGAAAAATAAGCCTGATTTTAAGTCTTGTTTTTACGTTATATTCTAACGTATTTGTTTCTTCCAAAATTTTTAAAACATTATGTATTGTAACAATTGAAGGCAAGCTGTTATTTGCAGCTTTACAGGGTTTTTCACTGCACCCTTAAATGTGAATGTGAACGTGATAAATTTACTGACGCACTAAATTAAATGACATTTTATTTATTATAAACCGGTAAATTGTTTTATCTTATAGAGAAAAAATGGTACATATGAATTCCTGTCGGGTGTCCCAATTACACCACGGTCGAGATTTTTATCACTACAAGATGGTGATGATATGGAATTATTTCAAACTGTCATCCATTATGCCCATTATGCCACGGCAGCGTATGGTTGGCCCCTCTACGTTATCTCACATAAAATGGGTGTATGCCGTCTCTGTACAGGTATGAATTTTATATTTTAAAGATACTATCGAATATATAATCGCATTCATCCATATTACTCGAATATAGATAGACATTTTCTAATGCTTATTTTCAGTGGCGTATTTGGTAAACACCATGAATCACGGTCACGGTCTGTCTAATTTAACACCAATATATCAACATTGCATGAATTGAGAATTCTAATTTAAATAAGTTTGCTTAATGGTATGTTTTAAACCGCATTTAAAAGTGATAAAGATGGGTATAGAGCAATATTAACGAAGAAGTGCTAGCATTCCCGAGAAAGTTCAATTACTCAATAGACTATCACTATATGCCGCACAAACTAATTGAAAACTAATTTTATAATTGTTTTCCTTCCTCTGCAGTTCACTGCCACTTTTAGTTATATTTATTTACTTACGAGTCCACTGTTTAACCGCCAATTTTAATTAATAAACTAAAATATGACCCCTACATTAACTCTGTGGAAAGATGGCAAAACCATGTATGTCAGTTTTTACTACCTTTGAGGAGAGCAGTTTAAAGTTTTAAACTCAATTATAAATTGGAAGAAGTTTAATGGGGCCAAACATGCAGTAAGTTGGTTTGCAACTTTTTCAAATATTTTTGATATTTTATGCATATCGCTTTGAAATGCATTAGATGCTATGCAGATGCAATATGGCAAATCCAAATATGACGGAATGTCATACAATAGCCATTTTAAAGAAATTATAGCGTTATGTTTATGGAAGGCAGTATAATATATACATGGATGCATATTTAGTTTTGGCAACTTTGAAATTAACGCATAGCACATAGTTTTAATATATCTGCATATGTAGACAATAATCGGTATAAGACATATTATATGGTATTGCCAAAGTAAGAAATCGCTGATTTCGAAATATTTGTTTTTGTCACTATGAAATATCACAACGCAGAAATAAATGTAGCATTATGTTATTTTGCCATGTTTAGATCTCTTTGTAACGAACATAAAGGTAAAAAAATCTAAAAATCGTAAAATTTTCACATATATGCTTTTGCCATCTTACCACAGAACTAATAATCGATGAGTAGAACCTTTGTCCCTTTGTCGTAAAAGTAATATTGAAAAACTGGTTTTACCACTTCACCAAAACACTTAGGTTTTCTTTACGACTGAACATATTGTTGTCTATATTATTCGCAATTTTAAAGATACCAATAATTTAACCATTGACGTAGGGTAAACCACCCAGTTATTGGACATGTGGGAGTTATTGGACAAAGTGTGTTTATTAAACTTAAATAAGATTTTTAAGACTATTACGTCATTTGAAACCCCATACATGGCGACTCTATTGGTTAGAGAGTTGATCTGAACCCACGCCGCCTTAACATTAAACGTTGTTTTAGTGGGAACTGTGCTTTTGTATGTTCAGTTGTTTGTATATTTTAAAATAATTATAAAATTGAAATACTAGTACTACCTAAGCATGTATATTATTAACAAGTTACTTAATGCGATAAATAATGAAGACTTTAGAAATATAAGTCATTAAGGGTGGGTTTTTAGACGGTGTCCAACAACTAGGTAAATAAAAAAGCCAAAAATGACTAATCTAGACAATATTTTTGATCTTTTTCTTCATATTTGCAGCATATTTCACTCTGCTTCTCTGAATTTGAATTCTATTATTCTATCTTTGTTATAACTAGTTATTAGACAGTTGTCCAATAACTAATTCAAAAGGTGTTCAATAACTAAATTTAATTTTATGCACTACTTTTGAAAGAACCTTTTCAATAAAATCATGTCTAAAAGAAACGTAAATGACAGGAGTGATATAGACGATGCAGGCAATGATATAAGGAGCAATAATCTTTATTTGCGCCAGCGGCAAAAACATGGCGTTCCAAAATCAACGCTGGAGTTCAAATTAAAAAATCCTGGACATAACGATACTTGCGGTCATTCGCTAATTCATACTGCATTAGCAGAGCTGGAATTAGTGAAGTAAGTTTTATGACAAAAAACAATATAAAATTATAACTCATTGTATGCTTATTTCGCCACGAGTTCATATGAATTAGTGGCGAAATACCCATAATAATTCTCTGGAGAATAAACGTAACAAAATTTGCAAAGAAATAGACGGTCATTTAGCAACGGATTCAAGCGCTTATCTAAAACATGTTGTACAGCGCGAAGAAATAGTTTTTCCTTCGAATACGAACCAACTAATGACAAAGACATTTGGAACACATGAGTCAATTTAATGTTGATATTACCCAAAAGGAAGTCATCAATCCACCGGACTCACCTGATATCCAAGAAATAAGAAACAGGCACATTATTGAAAATGTAATTAGAAAGCAGCAGTATGGGTAGTACAGTAGTCAAGAATATTTCGGCATACTTATCAAATCCACCAACGCCTGAGAGAAAAAACGAACGTATCTCATTGTTGATAACTTCAAAAAATTATCTGGAACATTTCGAAAAAAAAATGTGCCCTATAATTAGAGGATGAATAGAAAAAGCCAGAGGGAAAAAGAAAAAGAGATTGCGATCAAAACAAAAACCGCACAATAGCGAAGAAAGGAAAAGATACCATGTTGTATATATCAAAGTGCAGTGATTGCAATTACTAAACAGTTAACTTGCATTACACGTCACAACAATTTCCACACTCCAAAAAAACAAAAAACACATTCCTGATGAGGCTGATGGAAATTTATATTTGAGTCACATTTGTTACACGGAGGAGAGTGAAAAGAAGAGCTGCGTTCGATTGTCAATCGGAATGTGAAGGAACTGTCAGTCAAGAAATATACTTGAGTAATAATGTGTATAACAGTCAGAATAATAACGTCAAAATTCAAAGCTCAATTACAGACATTGATTCACCAGAAGAATAAATTAAAGACAACATTAAAAATAACGAAACTGACGCAAATGGAAAACACATATACTAGTGGTGCTACTGAAGAGAGATGACCTTTTTGCTATGTATAAAAATGAATCTTTCAAATATGGATATTAGATATTAAATTTGTAATACCCAATAAAATACTTTACAAGAAACTGTGGTTCTTTATTGTTTGAACTGCCAGAATAAAATAATATTTAACTAATCTTCATAATATTAGTTCTTAAAAGCAGTTCTATTTGATGTCCAATAATTAAATTTTGTGCTGTCCAATAATTAAGAAAAATGTCCAATTACTAAGATTTTCCAAACAAAACGATATATTCATGTTTTATCGAAAATTAGTCAAAATAACAAAAAAATTAAATGTTGATATACATGTCATATAAACATACGTTCCATTTGATACCAGAATCACAGACCGACTCTCTAACATACTCACGTGACAGTACTATTTGCGTAGAAAATTCCTTAAGTGTCCAATAACTGGATGGTTTACCCTATACGAAATTAAAAAAACTGTTACAGGTCTCCGTTGTTGTTGTTGCCTACCTTGCAGCAAATCACGAGACTCTCCAGTTCAAATCGTAGAAGATAATTGTTGTCATTGCAATTATACAACTTTAGAGAAGCTTTCGAATTTGGGAGATGTTCAAATACTTTATGCCACTTATCATGTAGATGTGGGTCAGACTCCATTCTTTGTTGCTTTGGATTATGACCGAAAAAAGATCGTTATCAGCATTCGTGGAACTTTGTCAATGAAAGTATGTATAGTTTAAAGAATTCTTAATACTATTATTATATATTTTTTCTACTCCTGTTTTGTTAAGTCGTCTATTGCAAAACTGTTAACGTGACATGTAAATTCAATCTTACATAAGTGTTACGTAATGATCACCAAAGTGTTACGTAATGAATATTACATAACACTTTGGGGATTTTAATTTTTTATTATGGAATTATGTCAAACACAAATGTCAAATATTTAACTGTCATAATTACCTTTTCTTCTGTGTGAAATATTTTTGCTTAAATTTTAATTCTGAAATGGATTTTGATTCTGCAAAGTCGTAGAAAAAATACAGTACATAACTCGAGCTGTAAATAATTTTCCATGCTCGAGACTATTGCCTCAAAAGTTACATTTCGCTTGTCTCACTTTATTACTACGTTTCGGCGATGGTTCATCGCCTTCTTCAGATAATTCTATTATTTTTTTATATTTATTTTTTTATTATTCTTGACCTGTAATTCTATTTTTATTTAGTTTAGTTCTCTTGGGGTGGTCGGTTCTTACAAAAAATTTGTTTACAAACATTTTCTAGATAAAGACAACATCTATCTTTATTTTCGTCAAATAAATTAAATAAATTGAAACGACGTTTCGTTACTAATTAGTAACTTCTTCAGGTTGAACACATTTTTCTAACACAAATTCCAATACGTCAATATCAAAAATAACAAACAATTTTCTTTATAGTTACAAATACAACATTTAAAACATTCAAATATAATAAAACTAATTTTTATTTAATGATGGATCTACAATGTGTCCACGGATAGAGTTTGGAAGAGGAAAAACTTTTTTATTTGTAGATTTAGAAGAAAAAGTCATTCTTTATAAAAACCACAATTTCAAATACCAAATTTACGATTACTATACAGGGTATATCAAAAATATAATTTTTAATGATTTTGATTTTTTTGTTTTTTTTTTAATTTTATGAAAATATTTTCAAAATTGTGATGTATTACACCAATTGTGCAAAAAATACTAATATACTTTTTTCTCAAAGTGGTTAATTTCATAGCTACTTTTAAAATAATAAAATTAAAAAACCAAAGAAATCAAAGTCATTAAAAATATTATTTTTGATATACACTGTATAGTAATCGTAAATTTGGTATTTGAATTTGTAGTTTTGACACAAGCAGACGTTTGTATAAAGAATGCCTTTTTCTTCTAAATCTACAAATAAAAAAGTTTTTCCTCTTCCAAACTCTCTCCGTGGACACATTGTATATAAATTCATTCAATTTTTTTTGTTATTTTTGATATTGACGTATTGGAATTTGTGTTAGAAAAATGTGTTCAACCTAAAGAAGTTACTAATTGGTAGCGAAACGTCGTTATTATTTTATTTACTTTGTTATTATAAATGCATTCAATTTATATAGATCCATCATTAAATAAAAATGAGTTTTATTATATTTGAATGTTTAAAATGTTGTATTTGTAACTATAAAGAAAATTGTTTGTTATTTTTGATATTGACGTATTGCAATTTGTGTTAGAAAAATGTGTTCAACTAATTAGTAACGAAACGTCGTTATCATTTTATTTAATTTATTTGATGAAAATAAAGATGGATGTTGTCTTTATCTAGAAAAGTTTTGTAAAGAAATTTTTTCATGAAAACCGAACACCCCAAGAAAAGTAAACTGAAAAAAAATATTTTTTTTATTAGAGTTTGTTATTAAAATTTAGAATATAAATTAAACATTATAAAAATGACATTGTATAAAATATTTTTTTGACATGGTAAAAAGTAAAAAAAAAATGGTTCAAGAATATACAAAAAGAAAATTAATAAATTATGTTGTTTTGCCATTTTAAGATGAGGTGGTATGCCTCCCTTAAAAGTATGACTACTTAAAATATATATATATATATATTTTGTACATTTTAAATCAAGAGATTGTAAGGCACCACACTTTCTCGTCCAGTTTTCGTAACCAAAAAATAGGTTCATTTAGCCGACATCTCACAACAGGTGGGTTTTCTTTAAAAAAAAAAACCTTCATATATCTAATAATTATTCGGTGCTTTGAGAGTGCAAATGGTGTTAATTATTTTTCAATGACCTTAACTCACCTATTAAAAAGTTATTATCGGTACTTTAATGAAATTCATTATGATTCAAATTTTCATTATGATATAGAGAGTTTTACAGCCTACGTAAATATGGGGTTTAATTTGTGTCGGGTGTACTTGAGGGGTTTTTCAAAAAAAAAAATCGTATATTGTACACAGGGTGTTTCAAAAAGACGCTGCAATATTTAACCCTTCCAGAGAGTAGTCGAACATTCTGGCGCACGTATGTCCATTCTAGATTCATGGCGGTCGACACAACGACACAACTAGCTCGAGTTTAACGAGACTTGTAGCGGTGTTGCGAATGTAACCATTTTGAATTCGCGGGTGTTATTTACATTCAGAAAGAATAATTTTATAGCTTAACCCATATGAACCCCTATATGCTATTCAAATTTTTACTGGTTCGATTCAAGCTTTACGAGCGGTTTTAATTAAAGAATATCAACTTTATTAATCTGTATTAAAGTAATGTAAAATTTACTAACATTTTATGGTTTTGGAACTCTGCTTCTCACTCACTCAATTTATTTAAAAGAAAATTATTAATTAAACGACCCTTCTGTTCAACAACATAATTAAAACTTTATTTGAAATAAAACACACAATTTGGGCTTTTCAAAACAACTAAATTTAATAATTAAAAATTAATAAAGAAAATGAATAACAAACAAAGAACTAAATATGTATAAAATAAAAAGAATAAAACAATTAAAGGAAATGAAAATTTAAAAGGAAATCTTATTCATTAACGTACAATTTAAAATAGGTAAATTAATATAATTACCAATAATTATATTAATTCCCATACGAAACTTTAATTACAATTGAAAACGGAATATACTTCAATTAATAAAAGAAACAACTTTAATCTTTATAAAAATTGATTTGGAAACAAAAAGGCCTTCAATTAAAAAGAATAATAAAAACTTACGGAAACTTTACGTTGATTATTATTAAGAAACTTTAGAGAAGTTCAGAATGAAAATAAGATGGACTTGATCTTTATACTGACATACTTTAAAACAAAAACTAGAAAATAATTCTTCAACTGTGTAAAATCTCGTCCAAAAAACAAATTAAAATATTTAATTAATTTTATACAATTGGTACCTCTAGACAATTCCATTCTACCTTGTCTTCAAATAGCTTCATAAGTATCAGAAGTACCTAATATAGAATAGAAAATGGCCCATAATAAGGGAGCATTGAAAATAGACCCTTATATACTACAACTACAGGGTGAGAGTAGTTTTAGAAATAAAATACATTTTTATATCGACTGTGATGATTGTTGTTACTTAGGTATCTTATGTTGGAGTTTGTTCAAAAGATTAACCAGTCACTACCATTTGTAAAGCAAGAAACAATACTTTTTATAATGACTTCTCAATCTCCCGAATCAGTGACTGAACAAACACCCATTGTTTTTTTACTAGCCCTTTATAAATATATATTCTTTGATATGGGAAACCGTGATGCCCTCCAATTAGCTTCAGTATATAATAATAATAGTCCGATATTTAATTTATATGAAGGTACTTCGATAATGTTGAAAGTGACCACCCTGTAACTAAAACATCTGGTTATCCTTTTTAATATATGCATTTATCTTTTCGAGTAACTCATAAACAAACATAATATTTTCGACTAGAAAAAGATCCTTTTCTAGGTATCAATTCTTTTATCACATAGAAAAAGGCACCCAAGATAATATTTATTATTTCCAGATGTTGTATAATATTTACAAAAATATTAGACTTCCAGACACGTTAGGTATTAAACTATAAAACTAAGAGAAATATCCTAAACTACCCAAATATATATACAGGGTAAAACAAAAGTATATTCTATTGCCAGTGTGTCTTTGTTTTGTTACACGAACAGGTGTACATTTTCTTGTTCGTTAAAATATGTTGTTATTTCTTTCTATCTTCGTAAATATTAATTAAATTTAAATATATGTTACTTAGTCGCTGTGTGTCGGATCGAAGGTTGACAGTATTATTAATGTGAATCATTTTCAGGATATTTCTTTATTTATAATTTTTCCCTATCTATTATTTTAGGATCCTCAAATTTAAAATTTTGCCCTTAGTCTCGAAGTGGTGTTGGGCGAGTTCTAAGATATTAGAGTTGGTTTTAATGTTAATTTTTCAATTTGTTTAGTTTTAAAAAATTAATACGCGTATGAAGAAATAATGACACTTTGCTATATAAACACATGTCCGCAAATGCTTCGTTTTCTGAGATACAGTTAAAGTTTTCCTTAAAAACTGAAGATTTATTGACTGCTCTGAAACCGGTGGAGATATGCAAATGAAATTTAGTGGGTTTTAAGAGGTAGTTATTGCGCATTTTTTGACCTGCAATTAAGAATTTTATGTCCATCAATGGCGCGCAATACGGGTACCTAATATTCTCAATTTTTTTAAAGAAAAAAATTCTACGCCACTGGAATTTTTCTAATTAAAAATCATTTTGGAATTCCTCGTTCAATTTGTGATAAAAAATCTCTCTTACTTTTTCATCGTAGGGGGCATTTGTGCAAAAAAATAAAACCTCTCACGGCGACGCTAGTAGGCTAAATGTCAAATTAGCGTTTCTTTATTATTAGTGTTATTTTCTCTTATTGTTTTGGTTTAATGTTTATTGTATTAGATAGTTCTTGATAATGTATTAAAGAAATGAAAAATATGGGGTAAGATGTTTTATTTTTTTTGCACAAAAACGATGCCCCCTACGATAAAAAAGCAAGAGAGGTTTTTTATCACAAATTGAACGAGAAATTCCAAAATGATTTTTAATTTGAAAAATTCCGGTGGCGTACCATTTTTTTCTTTAAAAATGCGCGCCACTGATGAACATAAAATGCTTAATTGCATGCCAAAAAATGCGCAATAACTACCTCTTAAAACCCACTAAATTTCGTTTGCATATCTCCACCGGTTTCAGAGCAATCAATAAATCTTCAGTTTTTAAGAAAAACTTTAACACCCCGTATCTCAGAAAACGAAGCATTTGCGGACATATGTTTATATAGCAAATTGTCATTATTTTTTCATGCAGAATTATCTGCTGGAGTTTGTCGCACTTATTTACTAACACCCTGTATAGGCATCAAATGTGAATTTGAATTCTTACATTAATTATTTTATTTAAATTTATGTTATTCGGCATTTGATTCAGTTTAGTTGATTCACCCTCTATAACTATTAAATCTAGATAAAAGAAATATTATTTTTCAAAGAGCTCACAACTCTAAAGTGCTGACTCCTTTATGCCATTATATTCTTATGAGCAACTAAATCGTCGTAAATGGAAAGGGTCGCTTACTTGTTTTGACATGCATTTCATAAAAGAGATGAGATAAACTTCGCTTTACCTACCACCGTTATTGTTTGAGTGTTTTTTTTTTCTCGTATGCTTTTGCATAAGAATTGACGATGAGTTTAATTATACATAAATCATGAACCTTTTGAAGTTAAATATAGAGTTGTCGAGAGAGTGACTTTTTCTGTATTAATCAATTATGGTGAGAGTTTGTATTATCCTTATTTTTTATGGTCTGTTTTATGCACGTTTTATACCACGCGGTAATACAGGATTGTTCATATGATGGAATAAAATTAATATCTTTTTTCCTTTTTATTTCATGCGAAACGCAAGCGCTTTTTGTGATGAACATTATTTTTTACCGACAACCCTTTAACACCCCAGCCACCTCAACTTTTTTTTTTAATGGAAATGATCAGTTTTTTAAACTACGGAACTATAGGCTCACAGGTTTATTCAACGAACCACAGTTTCAAATGTGATTGGCGACAAGTACCTATTGGAATTCTTTAAACTTGAATTCATTTCGGTACTAAGTGTAATGTTCCCAAAATCAAGATGATCCCGATATAGCCAATGATGTAATATTTGGTTTTTACATGATGGGGCTCCTCCACATTATGCAGTTCGAATTATAAACTATGTAAACACTCTAATAGGTGGATTGGCAAATTGAATATTCACCAAGATCTCCGGATTTAACTCCGATGGACTTTTTTTATGGAGATATCGCATATTTTCTGGAACATCTTTCGCTATGTGTGCTAATGTTGTACAGGGTGGGCAAATTTCGATGTTTTTATACGGTACAGCATAAACCGTAGTAGATAGAGCGAAACTAAGTGACACGTCACGTTCGATTTTTTTGAGCTTAGTTTAATGCCGTAATTGGAGCGCGGTTAACTTGATTAGTTTTCTTTATACAGGGCAATTTTAATTTTTTGTCATTTTCGCTATCAACTTTGTTTTCTTAAATGGGACACACTATACAGGGTGCCCGGAAAAAGGAGGTCAATCCGTTAACCACAGATTCCTTGAGCAAATATAATATGTGTTTTAAGATGTCATTTTTGATTTTAGCCTTCCATGTTCGATATACAGGGCGTCAAAGTTGAATATTTAAAACCAATATTTTCAAATAATTCTAGCATTTATTGAGATATTGGATTCGAATTTAGTGTGTTGCTTCATACGGGATGTTCAGTACCCATTGACACCCCAAGTTTTTATTACGTACGCCAATGACTTTTAAACTAAGTTGTTATAGGTTACTATGTATTTTTGATTATTTTTTAACTCTTATAAAATTTCGATCAAATCATTTGTTTTTGAAATATTTTGAAAAGTATTGGCCCTTGTTGTCTACGCGGCTCACGGTATTTTCACTACTAAATCAAGCACATTTAACTCAAATTACCATTACCGTGCGTCAAATTAAGTACAGTGTTCAAAAAGGTAATACAACTAAACACTACGAACACGAAATTGTTTATTATTTTTAACTTAATTTGAAGCAGCCTTAGTCAAATATTAATTATTTAAACATATTATTTTAAAAACTTGAAAAAGTAACTAGATAAACATTAGAAAAACTACCAGACTAAAGAAATTGCTCGATATGACCCCAATTTTTTTCAATGCATATGCGAGCTCTTTTTAGTAAAGCAAATCTTAGTCTTTGAAAAAATATGAGGCTTCAACCTAAAGTGTTCCCCAGCTTTTAAGTTTCTCTTTATTAAATGATTTTAACTCAAAATCGGAACCTTATAAACAAAATCTTTCATACAACACCAGACTGAATAGTCCAAGGGAGTAAGGTCTGGGGATCGGGGTGGCCATTTAACAGGAGCATCCAGCGTTGGGGAAAGTTTCCATGTAAGTATCTCCTTACATTTCTAGCAAAATGTGCACGATCAAGTTGAAACCAAATGTTTTGTCTGATTAAGAGAGGCAAATCGTTAAATAAATCGGGCAGTATGTTTTGAAGAAATGCTAAAAATGAATCACCAGTCAAATTCCCTAGTAAAATTACAGGACTCAAAAAGAAATTATTCACGACAGCAATCCACACGTTGACTTTAAAGTTTATACTTGATGATGTGTCTCTACTACGACATGAGGATTTTCTTCTGCCCAGATATGTGTATTATGAATATTTGTGACCCCGTTTCTAGTAAACAAAATATTAACCTACATAGTCTAGATCTCAGCTCAAAGGCTTGAGGCAGCAGAGATTGTACTTCTTGAATATGGTAGGGGTAAAACTGCTGTCTTTTTAAAGTCTGGTGTACTTCAGATTTCCTAATGTTTTCAACCGACAGGACAAGAACTCTGGTACTAATATTTGGTGTCTCCTCGATGCTTGTTAAAATACTCTCCTTCTTTTCCGGTTGAATTATACGAGGTCGACCGCAGTTCCCTCTACGGTCTTCCCTAAAACTTCTACTGCGCCTTAGTCGCTTAACAAAATTTGAAAAATACCTTCGTTTTGGATGAATTCGATTAGGGGACTTTTCGGCGTACCACCTAGCGGCTAAACTATCGTTAGAGTTACATTTTCTTATTAAATAAACAAAAATACAATTTTACTGATTATAATCAATCAAATGTCTTTAAATCTTACCCATGATTAAAATCATATCCGTCATTTCCGAAAAACATATAAAATGGTTTCGTCTACGATCCATTTTCGTTGTGTTTACTTATAAAATAACCAATAATTAAAAATATTTACTCTTAAATGTTAAACTACTGCCAAATTGTGACAACTAATTTGACAACAATAAAACACTGCTTAAGTAGGTATCCAAGGTAACAAGAGTAGCTTGATATTTCAACATTATAAGAGCCACTACTTTTAAAAAAGAAGAGTTAAAAAATAATCAAAAATACATAGTAACCTATAAAAATTTAGTTTAAAAGTCATTGGCGTACGTGATAAAAACTTGGGACAGTCAATGGGTACTAAACATTTCGTATTTTGGCTATTAAGAAATTGTTTTTTGTGTTGTTTTTTGGAAAGAAGTAGCTCTTTATGCTGAAGCAACACACTAAATTTCAATCCAATATCTCAATAAATACTAGAATTATTTAAAAATATTGGTTTTAAATTTTCAACTTCAACTACGTATATCGAACATGGAGGGCTAAAATGAAAAATTAAATATTAAATCTCATATTATTTTTGCACAAGGAATCTGTGGTTAACGGATTTACCTCCTTTTTCCGGACACCCTGTATATATTAAAGCGTCAGTAGATTCCATTCTCTTTACAACCATGTATGAGAAGTAGGTACATATTTAGTAAAAGTTAATAAAAATAAATAAAATCCATATTTTATGCATGTTTGCAAATAAAATAAAAATTTACTACGTAGGCTTGTTTCATCATTCAAATCATTAGAAGTGTTTAATGATGTTACTTGTTTCAATGTTTTATTCAACACAAGAAAAATGCTAATGTTGCAGCGGAAACGTGCTGCAACTGATACCCAAAAACAACACAGTATTATAGAAAAATATTTGGAAGGTTAAAAGAAAACCTTATTAATTATGCATCATTTACAAAATTCAGACCTAAAAGGGAGGATTAAACATATTTAGAAGAAATGAGTTAATGTTATGAAAAGTTGATAGCGATATCTTGAACAATTGGACTTCGAAAAAACGATACGCCACTGCATTAAGCATCAAATTATCTTTAACTTTTATAAAAACACTTTTCCCGTAACTCTAATAACAACCGAAATAAAAAGAAAATGACAAAAAATTAAAATCGCCCTGTATAAAGAAAACTAAACAAGTTAGCCGCGCTCCGATTACGGCATTAAACTAAGCTCAAAAAAATCGAACGTGACGTATCACTTAATTTCGCTCTATCTATTACGGTTTAGGCTGTACCGTATTAAAACATCGAAATTTGCCCACTCTGTACATCCTATGAAGGTCATATATATGACATCCAAATACTTCTTCCGATCCAGATCTTACAGTATTGGTCTCTATCGGAACCAACGACTCAATAATAGTTAATTTTTGAAGTAATCTATATGACAAACTACTAAAATGTTCGCCCAACTCTGAACTTGACAAGAAGTTATCAAAACATGTTTCTTGATGACTGTTTGTCCGATTTTATTTTTATCTTCTGAATAATTTGAATATAACATTGTTAAACATTTATAATAATAATAATAATAATAATAATGCAGTTTATTTGTAATCCCAAAATTAACATTAAAAATACAACAATATAATAGTAGCTACATAAAAATATAGTAAAACAAAAAATATGTTACATAATATTACCTAAAAATAGCTTAGCCAAGGATTACAAAACGGGTTAAAAGGCAGTTAACACTGATTTGAAATTTTAACCCAAGAAAGCATAGTTACATACAAAAATAACATATCTAATGGTTGTGCACTGATGGCAAATAACAATATTCTTCTTAAAACTAAACAAAGATATTTTCCTTTAATTGATTGACAACAATTAAAATCTAAGAGAAAAAAAGAGAGAAAAAAAACCACTCATTCCAACTCTACTCCTTATTAATGTGCTTGCAAATGTAAAATCTGTTTCTTAAATAAATATTTTCGGTAGGCAATTCTGAAACCGGCCAACGACAGCTCTTTAAACGATGATGGAATTTTGTTATAAGTCGCGTAAACAACAAATGAAAATGATCTCAAAAAAATTGCGCTGCGATGCGGTGGGGGAGACAGCAAGCCTTTAAATCTTAAATTTAATGTATGAACATCTGATCGAAAACTTATTTTATTGTAAAGATACGGAGGATGCTTTTTAAGAACAATGGAGTGAAACAAACAGGATGCATGCAAACTACGTCTAGATTCCATGTCCAGCCAATTAATATGCGCGAGTTTGTATGACACCGGATCAAATTTCCTAGATAATAAATTATCTCAAGTCAGTTTTACACCCATATTGTCTTTGCTCATAAAAGTCTTCAATTGTCAACAAGGCGGTTGCCTAGTTGGCTTTAGCCAGTGCCAATAAAAAAAATTAAATACTTTACAATCCATTTCCGTAAATTAAATTTATGAGTTAATGTCATTATTTTTTATTCCCAAAAAGGATATATTGACTGACTTGAATGCTGAGAGTGAAACGTTACCACTGGATCCACCTAAAGAAGACTGGTTAGGACACAAAGGTATGGTTCAAGCGGCCCAATATATTTTAGAGAAGATTGACGAGGAAGAGTTAATTGAAAGAGCCAAAAATTTACGACCAGACAAGGGTACAAAAGATTTTGATATAGTGATTGTCGGTCATTCATTAGGTGCAGGTAAGTCCTCATAAATGATCTTAAATGTATTTATCCATAAATTTTTATCTGCGTTTAGGGACTGCAAGTATATTGGGTATTCTTTTGCGGGGTCGCCATCCAACACTACAATGCTTTTGTTACTCACCACCAGGCGGACTATTATCAACTCCTGCTGTTGAATATACAAAGACTTTTACAATTTCGTTAGTTGTAGGAAAAGACGTAGTACCTCGAATCGGATTGCACCAAATGGAAACTTTAAGGACTGATCTAATTAATGCTATAAAAAGGAGCGTCGATCCGAAGGTAAAGTATATTTTAAATAAACGAATAATTTCGAGTTTAAAATTTATTATTTTATCATGTATGTTGAAAGGAAAACTCCTAAATTTGTTGAACGACTTTTGTAAAATGAAAGATGTGCAGGTCATCGAAATTTAATTAAATCTTTATTGTGCCATGAGGTAATACATCAAAAATTACATTAGCCTCGTCAATATAAATTAAACTAAAATAAATAAATAAATAACCAAATACAAACATGAAATTGTAACTAACTGTAGTAGTACTAATTAACCGGAGTTATATATAGATAGGATAATGAATGCAGAGAGTATTACCCCGTCTAAACCCTAATAAGATAATTAATATAGCCACTAGGTTCGAATTTAATACATAATATTTAACGAGCGTTAATCTAGATGTTGCGTAATTCTTAAAGACTCGGAACCAAATTATGTTAGTCAAAAAAATAATAACAGAATCAAATTATTAAATGAAAGAAACAAATAACTAATAGCTAATCAAACCTTTTTTTAGATGACTCAGCAACCTTGGCGTCGTTTACAACACTTCAACCTTGTTTAATCTACTGTTTCAAGACTTTTTCATTTTGTTTCCCCCCCGTAATAAAACTCAATTTTTTTGTAGGGGGTAACTTTATGTTTATTTAAAATTACGAATAAAAGAGAAGAAATAATTATTAAAAGAAAATCTAAAACTAGACAAAATCAAGAAAAAAGAAACAAACTAAAACATAGAATAATCAACAATTGATTAATTGAACAAAACTCTTATTTAACTAATATTTAATCTTAATAAGGACTTAGCATAATGGAAATCGATGTAATTACGAATAATTTACATTGATTTCCACTTAAATGTGTTCAGTTACTTTGTATTAGCAAAAGAAAAAGATAATACGAAAGTAAAATAAAAATTAAAGCAATTATACCAATAATTCAGCTTTGATAGACTTCTGAATAAAATCTCAAAAAAAGTAAGTAAAATAAAATAAAAGAATTTTTGTAATCAGAAAAATGAACTTAGAAAAATTATAAATCTTAAAACAGCTTATAAGAAAATATATTTAGAAGTGACTTACTTGGATCTCGAACAAGAACTGAGTTTTTAATTTAAAAGAACTAACGAGGTACTTTCTTTCAGAGCGTTAATCTGATTACCTCCCCTATTATGTCTCAAAAGAGGGGTGATAGCCAATGGGAATTCGAAGACGCCAGTTTCAGAGCGCACCCCTTGCGCAGCGTTAGAATAAAGCACTAATTATTGATTTTCTACTCTTTAGTCGTACTTCTATTTTCTGTTATTCGATGTGGTTCAAGCGTATCTCCAGAGATGGCGATACGAGGTTAAATTCTGTGAAATTATGAATAATATTTCTATGATTCAATTCAATTGGTATAATTGCTTAAAGATACTTAATTTATACTAACTATGATTCGACGTGATGTAGATATTTCTCTTGTTGTAAATGCGAGCACATTCTGCCGTAAGATAGCAACTATATTAGTGACAAGATATAACTCATAAATAAAGCAAGAGCCTTTAACTCAGTTCAAAAAAAGACTGCCCAAGACTCACCAATAACTATTGATATTATTATTATTATTGTTATTGTTACCCCCTTTGGTAGAGTCAGACATTGGGAAGCAAAAAAAAACAAGTAATTAATATCAACATTCCATCGATCATAACTTATTCCTTAATTTAAACAATTTATAAACGTATCGACAATGTTTAGAGAAAGCAATGCTTGAGCAAATCGGCAACACTGTTACCCAATAAATATCTGTATAAAGTACATAACATTATTATCTTAAGAATAAAATATTTTTAAAACACAGATAGCTTTTAGACCCCCCATAATATTAGGGTACGTTCGTATTTATGTTTAGAAAAAATAAGCATCCTATGTCAACAATCTATGGGAATATTTCGTGTTATTATGAATATATATTATAAAAAAAAAGGACATGTTTGACATTGAAAATTCTTGGAAAGAAAGCGATCTGCCACCCATGCATTCTAGAATTGCGTAATCTGTAAGCTTGCCAGTGGCGGGTTCTATTTTGTTACATAACAAAAACAACAAATCAAAGTAACAATATACACAATACCAAATCAAGTAGTGAAAAAATCATTAGATTTGTACAACACTTTGCCAACAACGTAATTTTTAATTTAGTTTTAAATAGTCTATTTTCAGTATTTTTCACTTCTATAGGCAGACTGTTGTATAGTCGAATGCCTTGCAACAAAGCTGAATTATGTTTCAAATTTAAGCGATGGTTAGGTATACAAAAGTCATTGGCGTGCCATGTGCTGTATTGATGGTAATTTCCATTTTTTCTTATTTTACTTTCATTTCCGCGAACGAACTCAATAAGAGTAACCACATAGAGTCCATATACAATTAGGATATTATATTTAGAAAAAAAAAACGGGCCATGCATCGAATAACCCTTTTTTGAGCAAGGAATATCTCACTCATTCTTGCGCTAGAACCCCAAAAGCCAATACCATATCTCAGTCTGCTCTCCAACAGAGCCTAGTACAAGCCCAACAACTGGCCCATCTCCAACACCGACCTGAGACTCCTCAAAATAAAACAGATTTTATTGATCTTTGACACAAGAATGTCACAATGTTGATGCCACGTAACTGTTTCTTCAACCGTGAGTCCAAGAAAAGTTGTTGTTTTTACTCTCTCCAGAAGCAGCATGAGTCCCACTTCGATGGGTGCGAAAACGCATATAACAAGTTTTGTCCCCTTTTAAGTGCAGAGAACTCCTCCGAAACCAATCAGTCAAACAACTGTACACACTCTGACACTTGCCCTCCAAAAGTTCAAGACAGTCACTCCTCACAGATACTAATGCCGTAGTGTCATCGGTATATTCGAACAATGAGGCTTCCGACAAGAATTGTGGCAAATCGTTCGTATACAATACAAATAACAGGGGACCCAGCACAGATCCCTGTGGCACTCCAAAAGAAATTTCCTGACTAGAGGATTTAAAGTTCCGCAGAAAACCCATTCCATTGTGATGGGATAGCTCAACGAACTGTTCCCTGCCCGTCAAATAACTATCTAGCCAACTTAGCGCTGGACCCCATATCCCATAATGACCGAGTCTCTCCAAAAGCAAATCGCGTCGTACACAATCAAAAGCACGAGACAGGTCAGGTCGCAGAATATTCCTACCGGACTACCACCCTAATCGAGGATATCAAAAAGCTCAGAGAAAAAGGGCTGCAAAACCGTAATAGTAGACCGATCAGGTCGAAAACCGTGCTGCTCCCCGCAAAGTACATCAAACTTGACTAAGAAATCCTGAAGTCTTTCGAGCATACAGTATTCAAATACTTTTGAAAAGCTACTAGCCAGTGCTATCGGACGGTAGTTCTCTATTTCAGTTTGATCGTGCTTCTTATGCACAGGAATTATCTTTGATATCTTCAGTTGGCTCGGAAACACCCCTTCGACGAAGGAAGCATTTATAATACGGGCTAAAGGAATGGCCAGAGCTTCTATACAAGCCTTTATTAATTTACAAGGCACTTGCAAATAGCCGTGTCATACGAGTAGAAATGCCGTGTAATTAGACGGTATAACATAATCTTTCGTTCCGTCGTAAAAAGTCTAGAGAAAATGATGACCTTAAAATTCATGCATCAAAATTATAGCTAGGGGTACTATTGTAAGCCAAATAGATAATATGTACTACCGTGTGAGTAATAGCCTTGCTTTTATAACAATCATGAATTAGCGGGTATTGTTTACATCCAGAAAGAATACTAATTTTATAGCTCAGTCCAGGTGAACCCCTATATGCTATTCAAATTGCTACTGGTTCGATTCAAGCTTTTTCGAACGGCTTGTACTTCGAGTTTTAATTAAGAAAGAACAAACAAAGAATATCAACTTTATTAATCTGTATTAAAATAATATAAAATTAACTAACATTTTATAATTCTGGATCTCTGCTGGTCACACACAATTTATGTAAAAGAAAGAAAATCAATATTTAAATGACCCTTTCTGTTCGCCAAAATAACTAGAGCTTTATTGAAATAAAACACCCGATCTGGGCTTTCAAATCATCTAATTTTAATAATTATAATTAATAAAGAAAATGAATAACAAACAAAGAAATAAATATGTATAAATAAAAGAATAAAATAGTTAAAAGAAAATGAAAATTTAAAAGAAAATTTAGTCAATACTGTACAAATTAAAATAGGTAAATTATTATAATTACGAATAATTATATTAATTCCCACACGAAACTTTTAATTACAATTGAAAACTGATAATTTTACAGAGTTTAAATTCTACTATTCGAAATATAATTCAATTACTAAAAGAAACAAACTTTAATCTTTATTAAAACTGATTTGGAAAACAAAAAGGCCTTCAATTAAAAAGAATAAAGAAAAACTTACTGAAGCTTTACGTCGATTAACTATTATAAAACTTTAGAAAAATTCACTATTTCATGTTGAAAATGAAATTTACCTTATCTTTATACTGATATAATTTAGAACAAAACTAGAAAATAATTTTTAAACTGTGAAAAGTCTTCCAAAAACAAATTAAAATATTTAATTATTAACTTTATAAAACAAAGCACGTCTGAACAGTACCAAAGCCAAAACGAATCTCTCGTTGGAAAGCCCGATTGCTTTTCCAAATCGCTTCATAAGAAAGAGAGGCAGTTAAATACACCCCTATAAAATGTAACTACAGGGTGAGAGTAGTTTTCCATTTTAGAAATAAAATACATTTTTATGTCGACTGTGATGGTTGTTGTTACTTAGGTATCTTATGTTGGAGTTCGTTCAAAAGATTAACCAGTCACTACCATTTGTAAAGCAAGAAACAATACGATTTTATAATGTCTCCTCAATCTCCCGAATAGGGGACTGGACTAAAACCCATAGTTAATATTTTCTTAGCCCTCTATATAATATATTCTTTGATATGGGAAACCGTGAACGCCCTCCAAATAGCTTCTGTATATAATAATAATAGTCCAACATTTAATTTATAGGAAGGTATTACTAAAAAATTATCATTGCCTTGAAATAATGACCAGGATTATGGACTTAGAAATCATAAGATATTCAAGAAAAAAATATAGACATGGTCGTATGCATTAGCGTAAGCTCATTATTTAGGATGGCAAAGGACTGATTTGACATTGACACATGAGAAAACTCGAGGTCAATGCGAAATCACATGTGGCCAAGTGAGCTATCTTTTGTATGTCAAGGCATATCTATGTAACACGGCCATGTGAAAATAAATTATTTTTTCTGGGCTACAAACCATTGCTAGCAAATTTTTATTTAGTTTGTCCGTAATCAATATGTATATACAGGGTTATTCACGATTTATGGTGCGGAATATTGTGGACAAACTACGTGACTTTCAAAAAGTTTCATTTGTTGGACGTGTGGGCATCTACTATGGCTACTTTTTTAAATTGGTTTAGTATTATACAGGGTGTCCCAAATAGCCTAAAACTATCAAAGTTATGTTTTTTAAATGGAATGCCCTATATATTATTGCACTTTTAGATCCTCTGATCAAATTAAGTGTCTGTTTCATTAAGGTTTATAATACCCAACCTTAAGGTTTTTTAAATAAATTGAATTTTCTCAAAATCTAGCCTCATTTTCATCTTGCAAATACTTAGGAACTATTAAAGTCATGTTGACGAAATGAACACTAAAGTGTAAAAATAGATCATATTTGATATTCCATTTGCAATCTTATACAGGGTGTCCAAAAATTAAAACTACTCAAATAAGAACTTTAAGTTGCTATAACTTCATTAATGTAAATGGAACGTCATATTTCTGAGCTTACCTATCAATGTACTTACTAATTACCTGTCGAATGGTATTAGGGTGTACTATAGCTAAGTCTGCGCGTTTTGGAAGAAAACTACAAATAATTGTTTTGTACACCATTTGGTGTTTTTTAACTAAACGTTTTAATATATCTTAGTAGGCTATGGAATCAGAAATGTCAAATGATCTACAATTATTATAAAAGTCATTATGAATTATTCTTAATTATGCATAAACAGCCTTAATGGAAATAAAATAGCACTGATAAATCTCTACCAAAATATTCATAACATGTGTTCGAAATGTTGACCGTCCATTTCCAGACACTTCGATATTCGTTTTTGAAAACTACGGCTAACTCTGGTCAACATTTGTGGGGTAACAGTTTGAAATGCATCTCCTATGCGTATTTTCATATCGTGTGGTGTTGTTGGAGGCGTCTTGTAGACAATTCCTTTCACGTATCCCCATAAAAAGAAATCCGGAGGAGTTAAATCGGGAGATCTGGGAGGCCAATTTTTAAATCCATTTCTTCCAATACACCTCTTGATGATAATGAGGCGGAGCCCCATCTAATTGAAACCACATGGTTTTTCTCCTGTTTAAAGGAATTTCTTCTAATAATACAGGAAGTTGGTGTAGAAGAAAATCGAGAAACATCATACCATTTAAAGATCCCTCAAAAAAATAGGGTCCTATTAAATATGGGCCGAATGTTCCACCCCACCTATTTTGATTGCTGATGATTCTGTATTCATGGGGATTCGAGTCAGAATAATAATGGTAGTTGTGTCTGTTCACGAGGCCATTGTTGTGAAATGTACATTCGTCATTAAATAACACATTATCAAAAAATGTTTCATTTGCTGCCACTTTATCTAACACCCACATGCAAAATTCAATTCTATTGTCAAAATCATTTCCATAAAGCTCTTGACAAAGCTGAATTTTATAAGCATGAAATCTATGCTTTTTAAGCACTCGTGAAATACTTGCCTGACTAATATTGGTGTGTTCAGATATGTGTTTTTGACTAATATTAGGATTTTCGATAACTGAACCAACTATAGCAAAAATAGTTTCTTCATTTTCGGTGACAGGTTTTCTTTTCACGTATTTCTTGTAGCTAACACTTCCGGTTTCCTTAAACTGATTTAATAGTCTTTCAAAAGCAGCTGGTCTTCGATGATTTCGTATGGGAAACCTTTCAGCATAAACTCGAGAAGCCAATAAAGAATTTTGATGATATTCTCCAAGGATCAATATCATATCAATACGTTCTTCTTTTGAATAAATAATCTTCATTTTAACAAAACAACACCACAACTAACAATTGTACATCAATAATAACACTAGTAAAGCATGAACAGTAAATTAAATTGACAGATAAAATAATTTATTTGACATTTCTGATTCCATAGGCGACTAGATACATTAAAACATTTATTTAAAAACACCAAATGGTGTACAAATCAATTATTTGGCTTTTTCTGCCAAAACCCACAGACTTAGCTATAGCACACCCTAATACCATTCGACAGGTAATTAGTAAGTACATTGATAGGTAAGCTCAGAAATATGACGTTCCATTTAAATTAATGAAGTTATAGCAACTTAAAGTTCTTATTTGAGTAGTTTTAATTTTTGGACACCCTGTATAAGGTTGCAAATAGAATATCAAATATGATCTATTTTACACTTTAGTGTTCATTTCGTCAACATGACTTTAATAGTTCCTAAGTATTTGAAAGATGAAAATGAGGCTAGATTTTGAGAAAATTCAATTTATTTAAAAAACCTTAAGGTTTAGGTATTATAAACCTTAATGAAACAGACACTTAATTTGATCAGAGGATCTAAAAGTGCAATAATATACAGGGCATTCCATTTAAAAAAAACATAACTTTGATACTTTTAGGTTATTTGGGACACCCTGTATAATACTAAACCAATTTTAAAAAGTAACCATAGTAGATGTTCACATGTCCAACAAATGAAACTTTTTAAAAGTCACGTAGTTTGTCCACAATATTCCTCGCCATAAATCGTGAATAACCCTGTATAATTGCTCATGAATGTTGGTGTTATCTGCACATTTTCTGCTTAGGTTTTAAATCCCCACGTTTCTTCATAGAATTGGCTTTGAAATCAAAATAAAGCTTTATTTGGCGACGTCAATGCTGAACAAATATTAATCGCTTACATCCAAATCATATTTGTTGGTTGGTAAAACTATATTAACCAGGTACTAGCTACTATACTACGAAATGTTGATGAGCTGAGGGTATCTGAAACCAACTCAATACTTTTGTGTGACCTGTAAAACATACATGGTGTCCCAGCTCACACGAAACAAGGCATTTAAAGGCATTTTTTCTGGTTTGAAAAGGACAAAACGGCGAAACACGTCAACTTCGTTTTCGAAGGGGAAATAAGATCCGACTATTTTTGAGGCTCCAAATTAAAAGATTAAGCGTGTAAATAAGTGTGGTGAAGTTAAGGGTGGCCTCTTTGAACAATTTGTTTTGTAATGAATTTATTATTTTTCCAAAATCTTACCAAAGTTAGAAATCAATGATATAGGACGATAATTCTCAACATCAGATTTTTCCCTTTTTTTAAAAATTGGTACTATTAGAGATTCTTTAAATAATTTTGATATATAGAAAACCCAGAGGCTTCAGCAAAAAAGGTTCTATACTTTTGATGATTTCTGATGTTATCCCATCTTTACCTAGGGACTTTTTATTTTTTAATTCTCTAATTATATTTTCCAATTCAATCTCGTTCGTAGGAATAGAAAAAATGAAGAAACCAAATTTTTCTGTTTGAATTTCGACTTGCACAATTTTGACCCACCTCGGAGAAATAATTATTAAATGTATTTGCATTTTTCTTCATTTTTACCGTTAATTGAAAGAAAATATATGTCAGTTTTTTGTTGTTGTTTACTATTGTTTAATATTTTATTTACCCCTTTTCCAAACACTTTTTACTTACTTTTACTGTGTTTTTGCATTCTTAATGAGTGCGTGAATTTTATTTATATAGGTTTATATTTATTCTTCATCTCTTCGTTATTTGGGTTTTTTAATATACATTAAAATTTCAGAATTTTGCATGTAAACCTGAAGAAGTTCTAATGAGATGTTCTTTTTTTTTTATATTTTTTGACGGAAAAATAAAATTGAAAAATGTTTATTTTGAAATAATGTACATATTTATATTGTTTTAAAATGAACCAAATTAAAAAAATCCATGGAAAATAATAAACTAAAAAAATAAAGCTTATGGTTCAAGAAGAAACAAATAAATAAATATAATTAAAGACCTGAGAATGAAAAGTGGATAACGACCACCTTTACCAAAAGAACCTTTTTGTGCGATTTTGTATAACAAAAAATAGTTGTCCAGTTTTAAATCGTGGCTGCCCTGGGGTATGAGAAGTGAATAACAGCCGCACTTGTTTAGTTATCATACTCAACGGTGTAATTATTTCGGCTGTTAATTGTTTATGATAAGTCAGTGTGCTAGAGTTTCTCTTATAAAACGGACGGAATAAATTCGGACGATAGTTTGCAAGATCCTAACTATGTTGATAGTGATAGTAGTGAGATTTCTGCAAATGGTGAAAGAAAAATCAAGCCGAAAAACAGGTTAAGAAATTTTAAAACATGGAAGCAAAATGAAAGAAAATTTAATCGCAATTATGGCAAGGAATATGTAAATAAACAAAAGATGGTGGTTCCAGCACGCTCTAGCAAGACATGTACTGATGCATTTGATTCACAGATCTAGAAACTCTAGATCTGTGATTTCATTAGCATAGCCGATTATTCAAATCTAGTTAACCTAATAACATTTTTTTAAGTTTTTTGCTAATATACTGACTTTTTTTGTATTTACAATGCGTTTTATTTACATTTCTCTAAAATGAGTATGAAAAAACTCACTTTTTTAAATTTTTGGGTTATTTTTGACTTTTTTCAAGTAACCTCTACTGCAAATTATTTTAAATTTAATAATAAATATAACATATAGAAAATCAATATTCTTAAAAAGAAAACTAAATTTTAGGATAGGTTTTTCTCGTAAGTTTGTTTTTGACTTTTATCCGCTTTTCATTCTCAGGTCTTCAATTATGAGTGATGATAATTGTACCAGACACATTTTTGGAGAACCGATTAGACAACAATAGCTCTTAAATATGTGAAATAATATATTTATTTTTTATTATTGTAGCTTGTATTTCCGTAATTTCTTAATACCCTTTAAAGCAGAATAAATGCATACATACTAACTTTATAATTAGCCGGTCTTGGATAAATTATTATATTTATTTTTTATAGTGGAAGACCATCACATGCAGTATAATCTGCTGTGGATGTTCCCAGCCAACATCTGCTGTAGAAATGTCGACAGGTGAAAAAGATGTCACCGATTATATGCGCAGTAAAGAGAATGCGCGAGCAAGGGGTCGCCATCCATCTGATAGTACAATTGCATTAACGAGTCATCAGCCTTTATATCCTCCTGGAAAAATAATTCATGTTGTAAGACATCATCCTACAACAGGACAGTAAGTACAGAGCTGTTATTAATAAAACCTTAATACTTCGGAATGTTGAATCTAATCTATATTATAACGTATTTCTTCATGATTTCGAGGTGGCAATGATGTACTTTTCTTTTGTAGAAAAAATCTTTTATTTTCTAACTAACGGCATGCCTGCGGATAATAAAAATGTTTAATATCTTCTATATAGATCATAAATCATCTATGAATTTGGAAATTTATCAGCTGTTACCAACAATCCTTGCGGCAGCAACAAATACTATACACGTACACAGTGGATGAAAGGTTAGACGTTTATGGAAAACTAGACATGGAATTATTTAGAAAATTGGTTGCTTACATAATATGTCAATCTAATCTACACTTCTAAGATATTTTGACGTTTGTGTTCTCCTAGGACACCAGAAAATGCATGTATAATAGAATGCAGAATAATCTGTTACTCATGAAATAGACCATTCGGGCATTTAATTTTTCCTGTGCAAAAATTCGAAAAAACACAAAGCAAAGTAATATTTTTTAACAAAATGCATTCGTGCAGGTGCAAAAATCCTCGTCTTTAACACGGATTTCTGTTGCCACCCGCACTGATGCTTCTTGTTAAAATATTACTTAGCAACGTGTTTTTTTTTTATTTCTTTCGGAAAAATTAGAGGCCCTTGTGATATTTCTTACGAAAATTCAACTGCGTTGACCGGTTGGCTCACAGAAGAGTGTTATCAAATTGTTGGCTCACAGTGTTACAGGGTGTTACCAAATTACGATACTGGCAGGATCGCCATGTGAGAACTTTTATAGTTATTTTAAGGAAGAACAAAAAGACATCATTTCTAAATGACAAAAAAAATTATATTGTTCATTGCCCTCTCATTGTTTTACAAATACTTAATTAATTAAATTAATATTTTATAATTATTCTTACTTACTACGTACTTACATATATTAACTATTAATACTGCCAGGGTACACCTTTGAGTTTTACAACTACTTTAACTAAATAAATATAATCCTATTGCTTTTACAAATAATTTATTCTTATACTACAATATAATTCACTAGTAAAAACAGGCATAAGTCATTTTTCTTAAATCGTAATATGCTTTAAGATGACTTATCATAACCTAAATCATCATGTTTACTAAATAGCATGTTTTTGTGGAAATTTATGTTTATTTTTTCTGTTTTTGGTAACCATGGAAATAAATATTTATTAAAAATATTTATCACATTTTGATGACTTTTATAAAAACCTAACTTAGAAATAAGTAAATATTAACAGTGTTTAAAAATCGGAAATATAAATATTCCTTTTCAAATGAACTTCTTAAGAAATCACTTATTTTACACGGACAATGTGAAATTATTGCCAGAACTTACAGAAAATTTAACCAGTTGTATCGTAAATTACCAGCCGTAATTAATAAAAGTATTTTGTAATTTTACAAAGCTCCTCTCGTTCATCGCTGTTATTTATAAGTTTAATATAATTAAAGTATTGTGAACGGGCTAGAAATAGAAAATTGCGTTAATGACTGATATAACCATTTTTATGTTCCTTGAGACGAATAAGACTATTTCCAGGTGGAAGAACGGCCTGTGTGTCAATATGTATTCTTCCACGATAGAGCCTTAACGCTTTAACCAATTGAGCTAGATTGTAGATTGTTTTATCGGAGTCGGGTGTTAGAGTCACCCCTCCAAGGTGTTTTAGCCTTTTGCAGAAGAGTGCCATGCATTCACAGAGCCCGTGTTCTGTTGTCTCTGTTGCATGTTCGCAAAAACGACAAGTGTCCTCGGTTAGGCCCATCTTTTTGAGATGGTACTTCACTGGGTGGTAAAAAGGCTTTTAAATCGCCTTAGGTCGAATTACAGGTCTTTTTACGGGACACTAATTGAGCTAAATATTAGTGTATGAGTTTGAGGGAGTCCTAGGATGATCCCATTAGTTTTTGGGTGAAATCGCTTTAGCCCTGTGATAGGGGCGGACAGAACCGCCAAATTTTCAAATAGCAGTAGGGGTCGAGTGATTAGTGGTTACTTTTGACATTTGCCCCCATTATTCTCGAGAAAATTGCGTTTACAATTTCACCAGTTAGGTAATTGGAACGTATTTATATTACAATTAGAATACAATATTCCGAATTACAATTATTATAATAAGAATCATTACTAAAATTCTGTTTCGTTAAGCAGTTTTTTCATTATATTATATCTTGTCGGAAAAGTTTTGCGGGCGACACAACCGTTTTTTTTTATATTTTCATGGTTACAAAAATAAATGTAAATTTGAAAATAATTAAAATTATTATTATTTATTAAGTATCTAAACTAAATTTGACTTAAACTGAAAAACATCCAAAAACATTTAAAACACGAGATAAATTACATTACTAATCAGTTTCCTGTTGTGGCAAATTTTTTATTGTTTGAGTAGAATCACTACAGAAACTCTGTGCATAAGACAAATGGGTTTTTTACATGTTTTGCATGTGGAACGTGTTAAACGCTTTTGACCAATGCAAACGTGACATCTGTAAACAAAATGTATAAATACAATTATGTATGTATGTAAATAGCATAAGTCTGTGTCTGTAGTACTTACCAAAAAATAAACAGGTAGCAAGTTTCAATTTGTTTAGTAAGTACAGCGTGCAAGGACGCGGTGTATCAATCTGAACAATTTACAAATATCTTGTCACTAGTGTATTTGGTTTAACACTAACACTACGCGTTAGGTAGATGGGTGAGAGATAGCAAGCTATGGGTCACGAGAAGTCGTGACCCCTTACGAGTCTCAAATACGAACACGAAACATTTGAGTTGTATCAATTAGATCATCCGCGCCCGACGAAAGGTTAAAGCATTTGACTTTGTCTTTCAAATTATAATGTAATATACAGGGTGAAAAATCCCTTATGCCTATTTTTACTAGTTAATTTGTAAGTTGGGACCACCCTGGAACTATGTGGCCTAAGCGGTCAACGCAGGCATCGTTAAATCATTTTCGAAATTTTAAAATTTTGTCTTTTCAAAGAACGAAATTGCAACGAACCTGTTTCTTATATCAAAAAAATTTAAAATACATTTTTATTCAAAAACTGTGGATAGGGAAGTGTTAAGACAAAATACGTTAAAAGGTAAAAGGAATCTAAAAATGCAATACAATACAGTATTTTCCATTTGAAATAAAAAACTTGTTATCAACTTCCGGTATAACTGGAAGTACCACAAACGTCAAAATATTTTAGAAGTATAGATTAGATTGACGCAGGGAATCAACCAAATTTTCTAAATAATCCTATGTCTACTTTTCCATTGACGTCTAACTTGCCACCACCGTGTATATATCTTCAATTAATTAGTAGGGCTCAGATTTTATTCAGAAAACGAAGTGGATAAAGCAAAGATATTTTCTGTTGGCAGTAACCTTCGGCCTATTTCTCAATTTCTCGTCTCGTATAGCAAAGATTTGTTGTATAAGTCTTTGCGTATCGTATTGAAATTGTCGCGTTTCTTGCCTGCCTTTTACAGAGCTTTTCTTTCAAATCGATTGAAAATATCGCTACGCCCATGCCCGTATTTCTCATATCTGAACAGCTGCCAGTAAATGCACGTTGCATAAAATACAATTTCTTCTGACTAGTAAACCGCATTAGTGATTTCTTTAACTAGCTGTGTTTTTCCCTATTTACTTGAATTCTACGTATTTGAAAATCATTAAAAACAGCAATTTTGTGCTGTGAGCCAAACATTACGTCAATACAAATTTTTTTTAGAAGAAGCTGAGTTTACATTTGAAAATATTTTGTCGTATTTGGCACAAATTTTCCAGTCTCGATCACTTCAATTTGTATGATTTATATTAAACATACAGGGTGACTCATCCTGAGTGGCCTATTCAAAGTTATTGGGGACTACAAAAGATATGTTGCTGAAACTTTGAGGTTCGGTAATATCGGAAAGGTTCTATATTGATGTCCTATCTCCGGGTACTTAGTTATTTTAAATGAAAGGACCACATTTTTTATTTGTAACTTTGTTAAGCATTCTCTATACCAAAACCGAACAGAGTTTTTCCTACAATTTTTTTGCGAAAAAGTTGACGTTTTTCGACTTCATGAAATTTATTTTTCTTTAAAATACGCTAGATGGAACTGAAAGCAATACCTGATTCTTCAGCTGTTGAACGTATGGAAGCATTGGGATTTGCAATGATATAACTTAATATGTCAATTACAACATCTTCATTTGATGCTTGTGTGGGTCGTCTATGAATATTTTGACTTCCAAATCTTATAAAATTTCTCTGTAGCCTTCTAAATTTCTTTCGGTTCATTGACTTTAATTCAGGATACATAGTATTAAACATGTAACAACATGTCTTACTAATATGGAACCAAAGAAATTTAGAAGATTACAAAGAAGTTTTATTTGAAATTTTAAATATTACCTATCAAAATATCTAAAATAATCAACTTCTAAACATTTTAGTAAGTATTCTGTTATTAACTTCGAGAGGTGCAGCTCGCCGAATTTCCGCTACGCTACTGCGAACCTTTTGTAATTTGGGTGCGCAGCAGCAAGCAAAAACAAAAATTCACGGGTGGCAGAACTAAAAGAAAATTTATTTCCTGATCCTTCCTAAATCAGAGATGGCATTATCTCCTTATATTATCATCGATCCTTTTACTTAATGGCCTAGCTCAATCAGAGATTGGGAGTGGAACAAAACTGCCTGGACGCCACCCGTTTCAAAAATGCCCCTGTATAAAAGGATCGATCGATAGTATTATAAAGAAAACGGGAACTCACTAAGAGGGAAAGTAAATAACACCGTATCCAAAATGATCCCGAATCAGAAATTTATTAATAGAAATTTTAAAGTAATTAAATTGAACAATGTGTAAATAAATATAACCTATAATTTTTAGTAGTAAATATAAACCCTATAATAAATCTTTGTAAATATATAACCTGTGATAATGCTTCTGTAAATATATAATCTATAATAATAATTCTTTGTAAATAAATATATAACCTATAATATTGCCTTGTAAATATATAAATCTATAATAATAATTTGTAAATATATTATAAACCTTATAGCCGACAAACTCAATTGTACTCTACAATTAATTAAACATAATATCAACAATACACATTCAAATTTTTGAATTCTTATACTTGGATATGTGTGCGCATGCGTCGTAATCTCTAGCGGAGCTTATGCACTCCCTACTATGTGGGCCATCAATTAAGAAGTGCCGATGAATATTAAACTGACAGTTAATCGATTGGTGAGATTAAAAGTGAGGTTATGAAATTATAAAACCAAATTGGTAATTAAAAAAAAAAAACTAATATTGAGTCCAAGAGAGGATGGCGGATTTATTGGAAATGATTATCTGTACCTGTGCCGCCTTAAACATGCGCACAGTACTATTTAAATGTATAAAAATCGTGACGCAATTAATCCATATAGTTAGCGCGTATTTTAAACAATTAACATTTACTCAACGTGGTACTGTTACCTAGGTATGATCATACGAGGTTTACACAACATAAAATATACACAATTCCTGAAAGGTAAGTAATACTCTTCTACTAAAAGAAATACCCAATATATAATAATAATATTAAAAGAATAAATCAAAGCTTATCCACCGTACAGCGGTTCTAGTGATACGCTTGTGTGTTCACAAACAAAGAGAAAATAATATGAAAAGCCACCACGGCCAAGTTTAAAGTTATTTCACTAAGTGAACTATTTCAGGTCACTGACAAAAAAAAAAACAACTGTGAAGTTACAGGATAAAGTACTAACGTTACTGGTAATATATATGCATTGATTCATAAACAATTACAGCAAAGTGACACTGCATGATGAATGCTGTACCTACTTCACTAAAATACCTGGTTTAAGTTTGATGAAGTTCTACTCGAGTTGGGTACTCACACGCCGCTTGGACGAAGATCGTGTCCAGTCTGTCTTGCACGACACCAACCTTGGATGACCTAACAATGCCAGGACCCTGCTCCGATGAATTTGACTGCCTGCACTGTATCAGACACGTGCTGAAATTCGCTTCTACCGACAGTAGCAACTGGGTAATCCTTCGCACAACTCGTGCCCCTGACTCAGGGTCTGACAAACGCTTCAGCCGCTCCGCGGTGATGCTGAGGGTGGCTTTTGAGGCCTAATCGAAAACACTATTATAATAGCCTCATCCGAAATGGTAAGTAATTTAAATTGTTGCACAGAAAATATACTTATTTTGCCTGATTATAGTAAGTGACACTCACCTAAGATGGTAGATGGCCTCGTGGTGATCAGGTTAGGAGGGTATATTTGTAAAGCACGTAATTAATATAATTTCAACGTTCAATCCAGCGCTCCGCTGAGGCAAACAACTCTCTTGAGTTACAAAACTACAATTTGCTGCCCTTATTTGTTGAAAATATTATACTTCACGAAAATTGGGTGGATTATTACTTCATACACCTTTCAGGTAGGACCCTCCGAAACCAAAATGAACGAGTACCGTCTTAAGTGTCAAAATCTTGCACCGTCAGCCTGCCCCCACGTCAGATTAGGGCTGGGTGATAATGAACGTCTTCCGTGTTCCTTTTCCCATAAACACAATCACAACATCCCCGTGTCTGCGAACCATAATTATTCCTCCGAACCGGTAATTACACCACTCATCGAACGATCTCAAAATGAGTAATTGAATAAATCGGACACGAATCTACGACCAGCCGAAGACCAAAACAACAACAGTAGGCCCCAAAATAAGAAACGGAATAGTCCAAATGTTCCAATACATCCCTCAATTGTCAGCTGTCTTTCAACATATCAGATTATTTATTGCAAATAACCCCAATTAATAACAACAATTATTATTATTGTAAACAAAGCAGAAATTTTAATATTTAATGATATTTTAAAGAAATAGGTAATGAAAATATATATATATTTTAGTGAATGCATTGGATGAGCAAATTCATAGTCCAGGCCAGCTATTATCCAGGCACTATGTGAAGATGTAAACAGTGGTCAACCGTAAGAAGGTACGCTCCATCAATTTTACAACCATGTTTCTCCCTGAATGAACCGTTCGTGCTATTAAATGATTCTCTTTTCCATTTCTTTTAGGTGCAAACTTGTTGGATCCATGATCATCCCCAAAGCTGTAACGCTCAGAGCTTGTTTGGTACTGTTGTGAGACAGCGGTTGGTATTGCGTGTCATCGCATTTATCTGGATGCTTTTTAAATAAAATTAAGTAGTACAATAGTAGCGAAATTATTCGTTCATGATTACTTTAAGGTATGTTACGATTGTATAAATAAATATTCATCATATGCATTGAAGATCTCTCATTCCGCCAGTTTAAACAGTTATATTCTGTGGATGCCTTTAGCCCGTAACAACTCCCCTCTACCCTCAACAGAAAAGTTTCTTAGAAACTTTTTTTCTCTATGTATCTTCTAAGCGCTTAATCATCCTGTTCGGGTTCGTCATCCGGAGGATGAGCCTTCAAATCCTTCGCATGCCATGAACCGATACTATTTCCCCTAGAATCGACGAGTTCATAAGTCCACGGTGATAACACCTTATGTACCAAGTAGGGACCAACGAACTTATTTGCAAGTTTGGCGGTAAATTTCTTTGCCGCGTCCGAGAGAACATAATTTTTCTTCCACACTTGTTGTCCTCTATTGAATCTCTCATCTCTATGACGAAGATTATAATTCTTTTTACTTCTGTCATAAGCATGTCTAAGACGTTTCTGTATGTCAACATATATTTTTCTCAACTCAGTGGATCTTACTTCCGGTTCGACATCATCGCCAACTCCATCCAAGGCATTTTCTCCTTTTCCAGAGATCCGAACTTCACGACCAAAATTTAAAAGATTCGGTGTACAACCCGTGACCTCATGTTTAGCTGATCTTATTGCGAATGCAACCTTTGCTAGGTACTTTTCCCAATCTCTATGATTTTCCGACACGTATGCAGATAGCATAGTTTTTACTACACGATGTACTCGTTCTACAGGGTTAGCACGAGGGTTATAAGCTGCTGAATATTTAATCTCGACGTCATACTGCTTCATGGTGTTTTTAAACAAATGACAAGTAAACTGTGGGCCGTTATCCGCTATCAATCTTTCAGGCGCTCCGTAAACCAAGAACACATGATCCTCTAACCATTTTACAACTCCAGGAGCAGTTGCTTTTCTCAAAGGAAACAGTAACACAAATTTCGTGAAACAGTCACAAACCGATAAAATATATGAAAATCCAGACCTTGAGCGAGGTAGCGGTCCAACTAAATCCACACTAATCAATTGCCAAGGCCTAGAGGCTGTTGGTTGACTACTCAACATAAATCCTATGGGTTTCTTTTGCTCGGGTTTCGTGCGAAGACAAGTTACACATCTTGCAATATATCTTGCTACGTCGCATCTAAGTTTCGGCCAATAGTACGTCCTGAGGATTCGGTCCACCGTTTTCGCCACACCAGCATGTCCACAAGTTGGCGGATCATGACTCTGTCTTATTATCTCCGTCCTCTTCCTTCGAGGCACGACCATAAGCCATTCCGTTCGCGCTCCTAATAATTCTCCGTGCGAAAATCTACTCCGCTTATAAAGTTGGTTCTGATGTACTCGCCAAAGTGGATAATTTTGGGGTTTCCGTAATACCTTCTGACACATCTCACTATACCATCGGTCTCCGTCCCCGGCATCCTGAACATCCGCTTCCTGATCTCCATCTTCATCATTGGTAACGGCATCCACCGCAGGAACTGCGCGAGATAACGCATCCGGTACCACATGTTCTGTGCCTTTCCTATGTATAATGTCGAAATTATACTGGCTTAATCGCAACGTCCATCTAGATATTCGCCCGACAGGATCCTTTATATTATATAACCATTTTAAGCTATAGTGATCTGTAATGACAGTAAATTTTGTTCCTTCCAAATAGGGTCTCAACTTTTCTATGGCAAAAAGGACCGCAAGACATTCCTTCTCGGTCGTACTATATTTCCGTTCATTTTTAGTCAGAGATCTACTCAAATAACAGATAACGCGCTCTTCCTCATCTTGAACTTGAGTCAACACCGCTCCCAAACCGTAATCCGATGCGTCCGTTTGCACCACAAATGGTAACTCAAAATTCGGACAACTTAGCACTGGTGCGCTTATTAAATGTTCTTTGATGGTATTAAATGCAGTTTCACAACTTTCGCTCCATTCAAATTTCTGATTTTTACGTGTTAGTGCCGTTAGAGGCGATACTACTGTAGAGAAGTTTGGTATAAAACGTCTATACCAGGAAGCTAATCCAACTAATCGTCGAATCTCCTGAACTTTCTTGGGTACCGGGAATCTGACAATAGACTCGACTTTCTCTGGGTCAACCATCAATCCCGCAGCATTCACCACATAACCTAAATACTTTAATTCGTTCTTACAAAATATGCATTTCTCTCTATTCAGTGTTAGGCCGGCACTCTTGATTCGCTGTGTTACCTTGCGAAGAGTGTCCAAATGTTGCTGAAAGGTTGGGGTACAAATAATAACGTCGTCCAGATACACAAAGACGTACTTGTTAAGATCCTCACCTATAACTCTGTCTATCAATCTTTGCCATACCGCAGGAGCACTATGTAGGCCAAAAGGCATACGTTTAAATTGATATAAGCCTCTGTTAGGCACGGTGAAGGCCGTTAAATGTCGACTTTCCTTGCTGACCGGTATCTGATGATAAGCACTCTTCAAATCGAGGGTCGTCAAAAATTTACCATCTCTCAGCTTATCCAGTATTGCACTCACATACGGAATCGGGTAAGCGTCCGGCTCACTCACTGCATTTAGCTTCTTGTAATTAACACAAAATCTCCAGCTTGTGTCATTCTTTTTCACCATTACTATAGGCGATGACCAGGCGGAAGTAGACGGTTCCACAATATCATTCTTCAGCATCTTATCGAGTTCCTCATTTACATGTTTTTGCAGGGCAGGTGAAATCGGATAATACCGCTGTTTAATTGGAGGCGAGTCTGTTTTAATAGTTAGCTCGACTAGGTTAGTGCAACCCAATCGGTCTCCCATATCCCTAAAAGTGTCTTCGATAACGCCATCCAGCTCTTTACGCTGTGCTTCCGATAACGATTCATATGAGTTTATTGCGCAAATCTCCATATCTGTATCATCTTGCCTAAACTTCCATTCGCCAGCATATAAATCCGGAATAATGTCCATTTGTCTCCAGAAATCTATACCCAAAATTAGCTTATGTTTCAAAGATGGCACCACCAAAACACGAATTACCCTCAGTTTACCTTGTAGGAGAATTGGCAGGTAACACACTCCCAGAGCCTGACAGGTCTCTCCATTGGCTACTGTGCAAACCTGACGTTCGCTCTTATTCAAGTGACACAATCCGCTCAGCATTTCCCAACCGGGTCCTCCCAAAACGGTTCGAGACGCTCCACTATCCAACAAAGCCAAAAATTTTTTATTGTAGATAGATACTTCCAAATAGGGTCTGGTGTCGTTCTTCGCATGCGCCAAAATATATTCCAGAATCGGTCGTCCGTCATAATCAAGGTTATCAGTGATCGCCACGGAATTTCCACGCGGAGTCACAGGACGATCTACTGCGAGTCCGCTGGTCCTTTTTTTTGAGCAGCCTGGACAGGCACCAACCGTTACACCTGGCCTTCCACATCCAAAACAAAACAGTTTTCTTCTTTCGCGACATTGTCTATATCTATGGCCATCTCTGCCACAATTCCAACATTTCCTTGTTCCCGACTCGGCGTGAAAGGAACCCGAATCGTTATTCATCGATACGCTGGCAACTTCTTGACGTGGTCTTCGAAAATTCTGAGTATTGCTCGCTCTGTAAGCCAGGTCTGGCTCAACCAGATACCGAGGATTCGTCGGCGGCGGACAAAACGTCTGGGTGTGCAGCTCCGTAGCTTCTATGGCTCTGCTCAGCGTTAAAAGACGATCAATGCTCTCTATGAACAGATGAACTGCCAGCTGCTTCTGTATGTAGGGCAATAAATTTCCTCGTATTATATCCACTCGTTCCTTTTCCAGTGGTTTCTGTGTAAGGCGTGAAAACATATTCTCCATCGTTGCAACATATGTCAGTACTCTCTCCTGAGCCCCCTGTGTTCGACGCAAAATCTCCTGACGAAGCGTATGCTCATAATTATACGGCTGAAAATCCAACCTCAGTTTCTCTAAAAGTTGATCCCAAGTCTCAAATCTGTGCATCCGAAACCAACACAACGCTTCACCCTCAAATAATTCTGGAGCAGAACGCAGTAACTGCTGTTTAGAAACTCCTCTTGACACTCTGAGTTCTTCCAATCGTTCCATGAATGCGCTCACGCTACTGTTACCATCAAATCTAAAATTCCATCGAGCCACATCTATATTGTTCCGACTTCGTTCTTCCATGACGTAAGTAGGGTTCATCTGTCGGACCGGTGAAACATCCACATCTGGTATACGCCGATCAACATCGTTATAAGTTGAGTAAACAAGGTCACCCCTTGGCCCCCCTGATGGTGTGGTGTGATATCGCACTGACTGCCCATAATCTCTTGTATCAACTCGCGGTGCCCCGGGACACTCAAGATATACCTGGCGCATCCGATCCATATGTCTCGTACTCGTTGGATTTATCTGCTCCCCAAACCTTAATGAGTATGCTTGAAGACTATCGAGGGATGGCAATTGAACATTGCTCACTCCAACATTCAGAGGTACACCGGAAACCCGTTCCTGATCAAAAACTGGCAACGCAGATGGTAAAGACGCCGTACGTCTGGGCTGTGAAGCCTCCACATTATCAAGCCGCAGCAAAGGAACACTCCTCACGCCTTCATTTCTTCGGTCACTACCCCGGGTAGTTCCATAAGCTCCGTTATCATCCTCTAACGTTATCAAATTGGGGACCGGTTCATCCAAAATTGAAACTTCAGCCTCCCGTTCTCTTCTCTGCTCCCACTGGACTGTCAGCCGTTGCTTCAAGGCAATCACCCGCGCAGAGGACGTAAATTTCTCCCGCAGCTGAACGTCAGTTACCGCATGAATCCTGCTAATCCGCAATTCCACATGCAAAAGTCGACTCAGTATTCTCCTGTACTCGTTCTCCCTGTTCTCCTGATTAAATCCCTCTATCTCCAAGTTCAAACTAATCAATTTATCCGAACAAACAGTTAGCTCCTGATCTGCATCCAACTCCACTCCAACCGGTGCCAGCGTCTCTCCCTCTCTCTCCATACGAAATGCCTCCCTTAAAGCCGTGCGCTTCTCCTCCACTGTTCTCCCGACTGGTAATCCTCTTATACAAAGCTCATAATTCAGCTCATCACTCAAAAGTCTATTAATATCCATAATGGTGTTGGAAGTTAATTCCGCAAGAAACGTTAAAGTAAATTTTTAAATCAAAATAAATCAAATAACAACGTAAGTAATTCGAAATATATTTTATTTTATTCAATAAAACAATTTGTGTGCTTGCGCACACACCCCACCCCACGCAAGGGAAAAAAAAAATACCTACCACAACCAAGCTAAAGCTCGCACGCAAAACAATCGGGCTCTGGAACAACCAGACAAGAAAATCCCACACAGGACCCCCAAACTGACAGACCTATATAAAGAAATATGTAACGCGTGTTACCAGGGAAGTGTGAGTCACCAAACACGGAATCAGACTAATAATGTAGGTACTTTAAAAAAACTATTCGGTAAGTAAATGTTTCTATATCATCAATAACATTTATAAATAATTCGAAAGAAAAAAAAAATCAGGTAAGTACGCCTTCAATAATCGCCTCACTTATCCAAATACAGCACAAAAGCAACAGTTGAGTTTGTCGATTCAATTGCCTATTAAGCAAAAAAAATAAGAACATTAAAAAAAAAAATCCCTGGCTTGACTATAAATTAAGTGTATCTAACTTAAACAAAAACAGGAACTATGAAGTTCTCTAAAAATCGGCAAAAATACTACCTATACCACGATGGGCGCCAAAATCTTGCTACGCTACTGCGAACCTTTTGTAATTTGGGTGCGCAGCAGCAAGCAAAAACAAAAATTCACGGGTGGCAGAACTTAAAGAAAATTTATTTCCTGATCCTTCCTAAATCAGAGATGGCATTATCTCCTTATATTATCATCGATCCTTTTACTTAATGGCCTAGCTCAATCAGAGATTGGGAGTGGAACAAAACTGCCTGGACGCCACCCGTTTCAAAAATGCCCCTGTATAAAAGGATCGATCGATAGTATTATAAAGAAAACGGGAACTCACTAAGAGGGAAAGTAAATAACACCGTATCCAAAATGATCCCGAATCAGAAATTTATTAATAGAAATTTTAAAGTAATTAAATTGAACAATGTGTAAATAAATATAACCTATAATTTTTAGTAGTAAATATAAACCCTATAATAAATCTTTGTAAATATATAACCTGTGATAATGCTTCTGTAAATATATAATCTATAATAATAATTCTTTGTAAATAAATATATAACCTATAATATTGCCTTGTAAATATATAAATCTATAATCATAATTTGTAAATATATTATAAACCTTATAGCCGACAAACTCAATTGTACTCTACAATTAATTAAACATAATATCAACAATACACATTCAAATTTTTGAATTCTTATACTTGGATATGTGTGCGCATGCGTCGTAATCTCTAGCGGAGCTTATGCACTCCCTACTATGTGGGCCATCAATTAAGAAGTGCCGATGAATATTAAACTGACAGTTAATCGATTGGTGAGATTAAAAGTGAGGTTATGAAATTATAAAACCAAATTGGTAATTAAAAAAAAAAAACTAATATTGAGTCCAAGAGAGGATGGCGGATTTATTGGAAATGATTATCTGTACCTGTGCCGCCTTAAACATGCGCACAGTACTATTTAAATGTATAAAAATCGTGACGCAATTAATCCATATAGTTAGCGCGTATTTTAAACAATTAACATTTACTCAACGTGGTACTGTTACCTAGGTATGATCATACGAGGTTTACACAACATAAAATATACACAATTCCTGAAAGGTAAGTAATACTCTTCTACTAAAAGAAATACCCAATATATAATAATAATATTAAAAGAATAAATCAAAGCTTATCCACCGTACAGCGGTTCTAGTGATACGCTTGTGTGTTCACAAACAAAGAGAAAATAATATGAAAAGCCACCACGGCCAAGTTTAAAGTTATTTCACTAAGTGAACTATTTCAGGTCACTGACAAAAAAAAAAAAACAACTGTGAAGTTACAGGATAAAGTACTAACGTTACTGGTAATATATATGCATTGATTCATAAACAATTACAGCAAAGTGACACTGCATGATGAATGCTGTACCTACTTCACTAAAATACCTGGTTTAAGTTTGATGAAGTTCTACTCGAGTTGGGTACTCACACGCCGCTTGGACGAAGATCGTGTCCAGTCTGTCTTGCACGACACCAACCTTGGATGACCTAACAATGCCAGGACCCTGCTCCGATGAATTTGACTGCCTGCACTGTATCAGACACGTGCTGAAATTCGCTTCTACCGACAGTAGCAACTGGGTAATCCTTCGCACAACTCGTGCCCCTGACTCAGGGTCTGACAAACGCTTCAGCCGCTCCGCGGTGATGCTGAGGGTGGCTTTTGAGGCCTAATCGAAAACACTATTATAATAGCCTCATCCGAAATGGTAAGTAATTTAAATTGTTGCACAGAAAATATACTTATTTTGCCTGATTATAGTAAGTGACACTCACCTAAGATGGTAGATGGCCTCGTGGTGATCAGGTTAGGAGGGTATATTTGTAAAGCACGTAATTAATATAATTTCAACGTTCAATCCAGCGCTCCGCTGAGGCAAACAACTCTCTTGAGTTACAAAACTACAATTTGCTGCCCTTATTTGTTGAAAATATTATACTTCACGAAAATTGGGTGGATTATTACTTCATACACCTTTCAGGTAGGACCCTCCGAAACCAAAATGAACGAGTACCGTCTTAAGTGTCAAAATCTTGCACCGTCAGCCTGCCCCCACGTCAGATTAGGGCTGGGTGATAATGAACGTCTTCCGTGTTCCTTTTCCCATAAACACAATCACAACATCCCCGTGTCTGCGAACCATAATTATTCCTCCGAACCGGTAATTACACCACTCATCGAACGATCTCAAAATGAGTAATTGAATAAATCGGACACGAATCTACGACCAGCCGAAGACCAAAACAACAACAGTAGGCCCCAAAATAAGAAACGGAATAGTCCAAATGTTCCAATACATCCCTCAATTGTCAGCTGTCTTTCAACATATCAGATTATTTATTGCAAATAACCCCAATTAATAACAACAATTATTATTATTGTAAACAAAGCAGAAATTTTAATATTTAATGATATTTTAAAGAAATAGGTAATGAAAATATATATATATTTTAGTGAATGCATTGGATGAGCAAATTCATAGTCCAGGCCAGCTATTATCCAGGCACTATGTGAAGATGTAAACAGTGGTCAACCGTAAGAAGGTACGCTCCATCAATTTCACAACCATGTTTCTCCCTGAATGAACCGTTCGTGCTATTAAATGATTCTCTTTTCCATTTCTTTTAGGTGCAAACTTGTTGGATCCATGATCATCCCCAAAGCTGTAACGCTCAGAGCTTGTTTGGTACTGTTGTGAGACAGCGGTTGGTATTGCGTGTCATCGCATTTATCTGGATGCTTTTTAAATAAAATTAAGTAGTACAATAGTAGCGAAATTATTCGTTCATGATTACTTTAAGGTATGTTACGATTGTATAAATAAATATTCATCATATGCATTGAAGATCTCTCATTCCGCCAGTTTAAACAGTTATATTCTGTGGATGCCTTTAGCCCGTAACATACTCCAAATTCTCAAATTCACGCCTTACCCTTTCTAATAACTCCTCCCAACCCAAACCATCTAAATGTACCGGGTATTCCATTAAGGGTGGACAGGTAGGTAGCATATCTCTGGAAATAATAGTCGTAGACAATGGGGAAAAAATTCTATTAGGGAAATTGACCATGGGAAATCGCTATAAATAGTTGTTTAGTTCCTAATTATACCGCTAGGGGGCGTAATAAATACAGTAATGCGAAAAATGCATTTTTATTGAAAATTTCGCAATATAAGTTAAAAAAACAATACTACCACAGTAATGCTACTGAGATTCGCCATCCTTTTAGTGTAGCACTTTTTATTGTGCGGCTTGAATAAAAGGCAGCAGGCAAGGACGAAATTTTACCTATGATAATGTCTATAACTTTAATTTAGCTTAACCGAATTTATCAACCTAAATTTTGTTTAAGAACTGAAGCTTTGCTGATGAAGAAAAAAAATATTTCAAACGCCTAAGGTTTTTTTGATTTTTCTTTAAAAACTTCAATAGAATGATACAAATATTTTACCAAAAATGAAAACTAAATTGAATTTTCAACAAAAAAGTCCCAAACCGCACATTAAAATCTTTATTCGTTTTAGAGTTATGGTTAAAAGAATGTTGTTCACCAATATTCGTTGAAAAATCATGTATCTTTAATTTTCCTTGATCAAGAATGCAATGGGAAATAAAGAAATAACAATGGATAACCAATGAAAATAACAAAAATTAACAATAACACTAATAATATCAAAACAAAAACAACAACATTATAACTACCAACAGAACTTTCATAAATGTTCAAAATGACCCACATTTTGCAAAATGCAGCGATTGGCTCTTTTTAATGTACTAGCAACCGCCGCCTCCATTTCAGCTCGTGGAAGCGACGCCACTGCATTTTGAATTCGCTCAATCATGTTCTCTCGAGTGGTGGATGGTGTTTGGTAAACCATGTTTTTTATCCTTCACCACAAGTAAAAATCTAACGCTGTGAAGTCCGGGTATCTAGGTGGCCACAAAAATACGCTACCCCTTCCAATCCAGCGATTTGGATAAAAAACATTTAAAAAATTGCGCACCTGTTCAGAAAAATGCGCCGGGCATCCATCGTGTTGATACCACATGGACATCCGTACGTTGAGTGGAACGCCTTCTAAAAGGATTTCCAAATTAGTTCTTAAAAAATTGAGATACGATTCTCCATTCAGATGGTCATCCATTATACATGGTCCAATAATTCTGCCGTGTACGATTCCACACCACACGTTTACACTCCATCTACTTTGATGGTCAACTTTCCGCATCCAATGATTTGTTTGTGACCAATAATGCGTATTGTGTAAATTAACACCACAACTAGAAAAACTGGCTTCATCAGTCCATAAAATCTGTGAGAGAAATTGCGGATTTTCCGTGCACATATCTCTCAGCCAATAACAAAAGTCTAGGCGCTTCTTGTCAAAATCGGCATCTGAAAGTGCCTGATGTGAAACCATACTGTAAGGATGCAGCTTAAAAGATTTTAAAATCTGGAACGCTGAAGTGCATTTTATTCCTAAGTCTGAAGAAATGTTACTGAAGCTTACATGAGGATTCGCTTCCACATACGCAAGAACGTTTATAATATTATCTTCACAGCTAACTGGACGTCTTCTGAGCGGCACTGGATCAACTCTTACACTTCCCGTTTCTCGTAAACAGACTACTAACCGACAGAACACTTTTCTGCTATGGTATCTTCGGTCAGGGTATTTAGCAGCATATTCGCGTTTGTTTATTTGTCTCCATGGAAACTTCCCAATTTTGTTTCATAACAAATTTTATGAAAGCTCTGCATTTTGGTAATTTTAATGGATGTTTCATTATTTTTATTTCCCATGGCATTCTTGATCACGGAAAATTAAAGATACATTATTATGAGTAAGTATGTTGCATTTTCTTCAACTTAGTTGACTGGTATGTTAAACAAACTGCAGTAATATTAACAATGATGTAATTGTCAATATTTGACGTTTCCGTATACGTAACGTTGAATATTATGGCATTTGCCTACTATCTGTCTCAAAATTGCAAGCTGTATTATGACAAGAATGTACAAAATTCAAAATATTGAAGAAATGGAATATTTTAGGTATAGGGAATTAAAAAGGTTATTTTTTAGTCTATCGAACGGCATAGTCGAATATATACCATTCCATTTAAAAAAAAAATGACTTTTCCTAGTAAACACGTGGTACAAGTTTAAATTCAATTAAATCTTGTTCTGCAACTGTCTGACGACCTTGGAAAATATCATTTGTATGCTCAGTATTCCCTCTAATGTATTCTAAAATATTGCGTGGTTGAATCAAATATTGATTTTTTTGTAGAAGTCAAAAAATTTAAAATATCAAAGTAGGTGTTCCGGTATAACCGGAAGCAGTATAAACCGTAAATCGTACATCAATATAGAACCTCTCCGATATTACCGAACCCCAAAGTTTCCCGAGAACTTTGAATAGGCCACTCAAGATGAATCACCCTGTATTTGTTCCGTAGGGTGATATAATACAGAAAATAAGACTATATACAGGGTGAGCAAGACACGTCGGTTTACTGTATCAAAACTGCAGCAAATTTGATTTTGTCTTGAATAGAGTTGCAACAGAATTAGTACGGCCACATTTTGCAATACACTGCAAATATGTGGACAGCCCAAAAAGAGATAAATATCAACGTTATGTTTTTTTTACATAGAACGCCTTATATTTAAGAATGTCTTTTGATGGTCGCTTAAAAATAAACGGGATTTGGTATAAGATGTCATATACCAAATTTAATATTTCTGAAAATGAAAAAATTTCGAGTACAGCAAACCCGTAACAAAATTTATTCAGAATTATGAGCTGCATCTTGTCCTAAGGTATGGTTTCCTCGGAGTGACTAAAAGATGCAATCGTGCAATGTTTTGCATATCAAGCTGGGTACACATTGGAGAGCACATGCTTTTAGTGCACACGAATATGCAAATGTAGATGACACCTTCGCCGTGTCTCAAGGCATGCAAGATGGTTGAGCCAAAAGTTGTCTGTTTTTGGTCCCCGCTCAAAGAACACATTCAGCCTATGCGTGCTCTGTGTGACAGTTATTATTTGTGCCGTATATGCGTTAATTTTTTGATACTAATTGGACTATTTTAGTTGTTTTAATGGTTTTGCTGGAAACCATGAACCTGAAAATTTAAGTTTTTCTTTTTTTAATAAACCGTAAACTGTCAGAAACGCGGCACAGCTTAGCAGTTAAACTTTATCCTCATTTGACGATAGTTTTTAAGCTACTACACTATGAACATAAAGCTTTCTGAGTACACACGCATGCGGTGCTAAAAATATTTATCGCACATGATCTGAGAACACATACATTGCGTACGCACGTATATGCATGTGTTCTCAAACTATGCGCTCTCAAATGTGTACCTAGCTTTAGAACTATATACGATCTTATTGAAGAAAAAAAGTTAATTTGCTAGAGCACGTGTCTTGCAATACTCACCCTCTATACCTTATATAAGTACAGTATGTCCACAGATGTACCCAATATACAACAAATGTTCTTTTGTAACAATATGTCATTATTCACAAGAGCTTATTCTGCTTTCTGCAACAATGTGGAATACGCGGGGAATTTAGTAGTTATTTATGCAAAAAGTTCAAGGTAAAGTATCACTTCAGACCAATTTTAGAGTTTAACTTCGTTTTCAAAGTTTTATTTTAGTTTTTATTAATTAATCTATTAAATGAGAACCAGTTTAGAAACTTATTTTTTTTTTCCGACAAATCAACTCACAAAGGCTGTCCCATTTAATATAATAAGTTAATTGGACTATATTTTCTAATGGTACATGCCAGGGACGTAGTGATGCTGTTACGGGCCTGTGTTCCAAGGAATTTCCGGGCCCACCCCCTCACCGCTACACCCATTGAAAAACAAAGTACCAATATTTATAGGTTTATTAAGAAATCAAACAAACTTAATCAAATCACAATTAATAATATAAAAACCAAAAATTATACATGCTATTTCTTAAACCGTGCAAGATAGAGAGTTAGTTAAATCAGACAACAGTTGCAATTTTTGATGCCCATTTAATATCTCTTTACTATGTACGCAAATTCTTTTTAGTTTCTGAAAAATTTCTCACTAAAATTACCTCAAATACACAATGACACCTTCTAAATTTACTACAACTATATGGAATTGATCTTAAACATGAAAATAATGCCGAAAACTGTTAGGCTATTAATGTAATCAAAGAAACTATTTGACACAAGCAATTTGTTACCAAAACCAAATTGACGTGAACTAGAAGTGTCAACTAAAGTAAAATAGGTGACACCAACGTTAGAAAAAAATACTGCCAAATTATGACAAACCAACGAACCTTAATAGAGAGATATGGTAGTCCCAAAAAATAACGTCCGCCGCTATTAACGTTAACGTTAAGTTAACACCAACGATATTCAAATAGAGAGATGTGGATTTATTATTTAAATTAAGTATTTATCAGATTATAACAACATTAATTAATAAGCAGCATGTAGGTACAGGGTGATGCCAAAAAAAAACAGTAAAAGTAATATTTTCAGTATTTTTTTGATTATTTTAGATTTCAATTCAAGATTTTTTAGAGGTGAAACTACAAGCTCATAGAGGTTATATACGAGGTAACTCAAAAATGTTTCTATTTATTTCTCAAGACTTTTAGATACGGCAGGACCTAATAAATAGAAAAAAAAAAATATTTTTTTGTTTGTTAGAATGGTCTCATACATTTTTAGCATAAGCACTTTAAATTTATATACGCGGTGAGTCAAAAATGTATTTGTTTATTTTTTTAAGGACAGAAACTATTGATTTTCGACACAAAATCAAGAGTTTAATGGTTCTAATATGTCTACAAGACGGCATTTTCAAAATTAACGTCCGCCGTTTTGCCTTACAGCTGCCACCATCAACTTTTTTTTTAATTCGGACCTGCATTTTGTTTTCTAAAATAGTTTGTCACTACCATTAAAATAAGGTATAACTCAAGTATGATCTCGACGTTTCGATTCGATAGTAGCATCATCAATGATTTTTCCGTAATACAGACGTGCATTATTTTTTGCTGAGCGAAAATAAAGTATTTTAAAGGGCATTATGTAGTAACACATTTCGTATTTTAGCTAAGCAAAAAATAATGCAGGTCTGTATTAAGGAAAAACCGAAACGTCAGAAACCGTACTTGAGTTATACGAGTACTTTATTTTAAACGCAGTGACAAATAAAAATGCAGGTCTGTATCTGTATCTGACATATTAGAACATTAAACTTTTGATTTAAAACTTTCTCTCGAAATTCAATAAAATAGGATTTGGCATTTTTCACAAATTTCAAAAACTAAAAAGAATTTGTCTACACAGTAAAGAGATTTTAAATAGTCATCAAAAACCGAAATTTTTGTCTAATTTAACCAACTCTCTATCTGGAACGGTTAAATAGTGTTGCACTATTAAATAGTAGCTACCCTGTATATACAGCATGTCCACGGATGCGGTTAACAAGAGGACAAATGGACCAAAAATTGAAAGATACGAAAAAAAAGTTAGTCTTGATAAAAATGTTTGCTTGTCGAAAAAATAAGAACTATCATGAAAAAAAATATTTTTATTAAACAGGACGTCTCAAAAAGGCATAAATATAAAATTAAACAAGAGCAAACAGTCATATTTTTTATAGTGCAATGCTATGGAATTAGTCACTGCTCTTATCGCTTTGTAGTAGAGGAATTCCACCGCAAATTTCCTGGCGTATACGTTTCGAAAGTTGCTGTTCACAAATTGGTAAAAATATTTGAAAGAACAGGACCAGTTTTTGATATTAAAAAAGAAAAGGAACAATATAATGAGGACGATGCCAGTACAGTTTTGATATTGGAGTCAGTAAATGAAAATCCATTGCTTTCTTTAAGAAACAGGGCTAAGAATTTAGAGGTGGTGGGAAAATCTACTATTTCAACCAAACTTTGGAGGCTGGAGATGAAGCAGAAAGGCTAGATTTTTGTTTGTGGGTTGGAAATCAGATTTTAAACGGAATAGAAATTATCACAAACTTATAATATTTTCTGATGAATCAACATTTTCACCCAACGGAACTGTAGCTTCTCAACATGTGAGATATTGGAGTAAAGAGAATCCCGAATTTAAAATTCCCGCAAGACATCAGTACTGCAAAAAAGTCAATGTGTGGTGTGCTGTTTCATATTACGGTATTATTGGGCCTTATTTTTTCGATGGTACTTGTAACAGAGCAAGCTATTTGCAACTATTAGATACATTCTTTTGCGATCATCTCGAAGAGCTGCCCCTGGATGATCGCAACGCAATGTATTTTCAACACGATGGATGCCCTGCACATTGCGCTGGAGAGATTAGAGAATGGCTGAACCAGAAATTCGGTGTCAGATGGATAGGAAGAAATGGACAAATTTTATGGTCCCCAAGAAGTCCCGACCTGACATTAGCCGATTCTTTCCTTTGGTGCCGTCTAAAGCAGCTTACATATGCACAACCAATGGATTCCAATATTGAACTTTTAAAATTAAGAATCAGGCGAGCCGTGGAATCATTGACAATTCAAGAGATTCGAGCAAGTTTGGATCAGGATCAGGAAGCAGTGGGAAGAGTGTGTTGAATATGGTGGAGGGGTGTTTGAACCATGATTATGATTGCGTTATGTTTATTTCGGTTTATTAATTTTCGTTTCAATTTTCATTTTAATTTGTTTAATTTTATGTTTATGCCCTTTTGACACGCCCTGTTTAATAAAAATAATTTTTTTCATAGTAGTTCTTATTTTTTCGACAAGCAAAATTTTTTTGACACTGAAAACTACTACAACAACAATAAGGTACCTAATGTAAAGGTAATAATTAAGTAAAAGTATTAAATAGCGGACATGTACACATGAAAAAAAAAATATTTTCATACATTTAAATATTCTTCTTGAACTCTCGAATCAGGGTTAGGATTAAATTTGGAGCATATTTTCTATTTATCATTTTACGCTAAGACACCAAAATATGACAGTTTGCTCTTGTTTAATTTTATATTTATGCCTTTTTGAGACGGCCTGTTTAATAAAAATATTTTTTTATAGTAGTTCTTATTTTTTCAACAAGCAAAAATTTTTACCAAAAATAACTTTTATTTGTATCTTTCAATTTATGGTCCATTTGTCCTCTTGTTAACAGCATCCGTGGACATACTGTATAATTATTAGTTATAATAAAATAACTGATCTAATTAAAAAAAAATTCTCGCCTTAATAGATTCATGTTGGGGAATCCCTGAAAATCGGAACAGCGCCAGCGGAATCTAGAGGTAGAGGCTAAGCAAGAGATATATATACCTTTTTTCTGTTTTGCGTTACCCTCTCGCGAGTCAAGTAGCGGGCAGCACAATGCAGGGGAATCAGGGAATCTTGATTAGGCAGTACCGTAGTCAAATAAATGTAAAAAGTCCTAAAATTTATAGGTATTTAATATAGAAAAGATGCAGAATGCAGTACCGGACCCCTTGAGGATACCGGGCCCGTGTTTCGTGGAACACTGGTCACTACGCCCCTGGTACATGCAACAGGAAACCAGGATGGAAGAAGAGACAAATACTTTCAACAAGATGAATGTGCTATTGTGTGGCTTGCGAGGAGTCCAGATCTTACAGATTCTGTCGCATATCTTATGAACAGTCATTAGCGTCTAGCAATCCATTGAAAATAATATAGCCCGTTTAAAACAGACAATTTTAGAGTCAGTTTAAATGATTTCGCTCGAGGAGATAAGATGGCAATAGCAATAGCATTGTATAATTATTCTTTTTTTATTCCGTATTTTTGTGGAAATCAGCAGCTTTCAGCAATAATGGCTTCTTGGCAAATCAACGTTTTTCCTCTATTTCTCCGTTATATGTGGAAATACTGTATAATCGTATGTTGTAGACAGAAACTATTTATTTGTTAAATGTTCTATTTACTATTTCAAAATATAATAGAAGAAATATTATTTCAGACAAAAATACGAAAAAAGGTGGAGGTAATTTTTTTTTATTCTTACCTAAAACTTGCATTTGCATGGTACATACAGTATTCTGTAGGGATAGTCTTCATAGGGCTAATTCGTTTGTTATTGGATTAAAGAAACATAAAATAAATAAATTACTACCTCTTTATCAATTGAATTCTAATTGAGATAAGCCAACAGAAGGTAGGTGATATAAATTATCTGTCTTTCAATTCGATAATTTATCGAGTTTGAAGGTTAAATTTATATTATTATTATCGTATAAAATTTATAGTTCCATTTGTTTCCTTTAGTCTCATCTCTTGGAGACATTCATATGCATTACAGTGGCTAGAAATTAGTAAGTTCTAATATTCGAAAGCCAATTTTATCACAAATCCACACTATTTTAGATTTTGATATGATTGCAGCTCAGTGCGTAAGTCTTCCTATACAAAGTTACTGTTGGTTACTAGCTCTCAGTCATCAATTTGTGCCAACTGATTTTCGTGATTTATACGGGGTGTCCCGAAATTAACTTAAAATAATTTAAGGGGACATTCTACAAGCGAAAATAAGATTTGTTTTTATATGAACATATATCGAAAAACGCTTCGTTTTTCAGATAGAAGGTGTTATTTGTAAATTTTTGACGATAGGTTTTTAGTAATATTTCCGAAACGCGTTGGCACACTTACGTATCTTTGTAGGTTTATTAAAACATATGATATCCCATGGTTAGGAACATGTCAGGGGTGGGTTAGGCTGGAGGTGGTCAGAACAAATTTTATCCCACCTTTTTTTTGGTGCCCTTTTTTTACTTTTTCTAAAAAGAATAATAAATTTAAGACTTTTGTACATAAAAATGTTCACTTGTTTCATAACGCTAGAAGAAGCCGTTTTCAAGATAAATGAGATAAAATTTCTATGCACATCCCCAATATTATTTTACGGCTACGATAATAGAGGAAAGTCGCCTAATATTGGATACCCATGTTTTTCAAAAACTAAACGGGCATGTGGGCTGCATCTATTAAATAATGGCTGTATTACACCTTAAAATGCGACTGGTTAATTTACAGTGCCCTACACTTGCACGTTTCGACAGTAAAAATTAAAAAAAATTTAACTGAAATCGGTGCTTTGAAGTTTTTTTTTGCTGCGCATTTAAAGGGTTGGTTTATGAGTTAAAAGGTAAATATTTTTACTATTTCTATATGCTATCAAAAGTTCATGCTATTAGTTACTTATACTAAATATTTTTAACAGTAAATATCTTCGATTTTTTAAATAAAAAATTCCAACCTAGAATTTTAAAGATTTGCCTAATATTGGACTGTAGTACGTTCCAAATATTGGATATCCAATATTAGGACATTATTCACACACACGAAATTTGAATGTTGCTAACAAAGTTCCGGGAAATCATATAATCCTAATATGCCTACCTCCACATTCAACCCACAACCTCCAACCATTGCATGTAGCTTTCATGAGCCCCTTGAAGACCTATTATAATTGAAAACTGGTTGAAAACTAATGCAGGAAGAGTGGTGGTTTCACCCTACCAGATTGCAAGTTTGTTGGGAAAAGCTTACTTAAAAGCTGCTTCACTTAAATATATCCGTAAACGGATTTCGGAAATGTGGCATTATGCCTTTTGATAGGAATAAATTCCGAGATCATGATTTTTCCATTCATGCAAAACTAGAAACATATCTTGTCAATGAAAATATTACCCTCGGAGAGACACCTGCTAATGAAAATATTGACGAAGTAACAGCAAAAAAACCTGGATCTAAAATAGTTATCTTACAAGACATAACACTGAGAATCCTATAGTTGAAAATAAAAAACAAGTGGTAAAACCAGCAGATATCTGTCCATTACCAGCAGTGCTGCCTGGTCCTTCAGGGGCAAAGAGGAAAAATGCAGGTGCCGCCGCCTTAATTAGTGGGTCGCCCTACAAACCGCTTTAGAAGAACCACACAGTTCGTAAAATACAAAATGTTTTTAAAAAAAATTAAACAGTAAAGCAGCATCCAATAAAATTAAAAAATATAGCAATACATCCAAAAAGAAAAAGCAAAATCGTGAATCCTCGGAAACATCAGAAGAGAAAGTCCCTTATATAAATTCCGAAGATGACATTAACTCCGAAGAAGAAGATGTGAAATGTCTCCTCTGCTTGGAGACATTTTCTTCTGATAACGCAGGTGAAAACTGATTCAAGTGTTGTAAGTGCTATAGATGGTTTCATGAAGCTTGCGCCGCACCGGTGCTGAGGGAAGGAAAATTACATTTGTGACTTTTGTATCAGTGGCTGATTTCGTTCCTTTTTTATTAGTCATATTTTAAGTTATTTTAATTTTATTTTGTATTTTAATAAATAAAACAAAAAAAGGATTACCATTCATACTTGCTACCTAATATTGGACATCCTATCCAATATTAGGATACCAATTTTCAAACTGATCGAACTGACACCTTTTACATAATACGTAATAACTTTTTAAATAAGACTTTTATCCTTATGCCAAGTTTCTAAAAAGACAGTACATGGATGCACTATAACCCCACTAAATTATTACAAATATATAGCTCTTTTTTCATGACAAAGTAACCAAAGATTAATCTACACAATAGATAGTCAGCGTATATGGGAAATAAAACAAAAATTGAAACTGTCTCGACACGAGCTACATCTATTAGAAAAACATGCAACCATGGAAATTGTAGATGGCGTTATATGTATTGTGTTGAAATAAAATAATCATATGGGCAATGTTAGACAAGGACGAGTATACTTTCCCCTACGAGGTGGGAGTTTGTTTTTATATTATAGGTATCATATATGTACTACTGTGCAGCAGTGTTTTTTGTTTAAAATTATATGGTATACGTATACCTATCTACGCAAAGATTAATGTGTATGGACGAAAATAAAAGAAATTACTATAATAGTATAAATATACAGGGCTGGTTTATTAAATGTTTTAGACAATAATTTTAAATGACTAAAATAATATTATTTTAGTCATTTAATTTTGAATTTCGGATATAAGGATGCATCAAAAAGTTATATTTAAATTAACGAAATTTGGCGTTATAGATAGGACTTCCGGTTATTACCTGATTCAGTTTTAAGGATCAAACTCAAACAGCAGATTCAACTTGTCGTTAACATTATGAAAAAATAAATCTCAGAGGCGGGTAAATTAAAGGGGCATACAGGCGTGAAATGCTACCCTAACTTTTTTATGCACATTTTTTGCGTGTGTTTCAATTCGGAGATGTAAAATCTAACAAATTATATACGTAATAAATGTATCCTTCTGTGATATTGATAGAAAGTCATCGTTATCGCGTAATATCGATTTTAAGAAATGTTAATATTAAAAAGGCTGTGCTTTTTACAAGTTGCTGAAGTAAATAAGGTTTGAAATTTCCAGCATGACAATAATTATTTAAAAAAATACGGTTTCGAAATGCAGGATGTAAAAAATTAGAATTTTTAATCTGTTTTTAATGAAAATTTAAATCTATTGAGAAATATGGTTCAGGGTTTTTGTGAAATGTATTTTACTCCAAAGATTCTACTCATCGATTATAACCGAATTAATTTACTCAAAAATATCTATACTAGTAAAATAACACAATTATCACAATTAGGTTCAAATTCTGCAACGCCGAATTGAAAAAAAACTTACAGTCTCCCTAATATTGGTTTTTGTGCAATGATCATAAAACTTTAAAAAACTAACGATTTATGTAGATTGTATTGTTAACACGTTTCGCAAAAAGCTTTAAAAACCCATCAACAGGGTGTTAAAAGTATCACGACAATAACTTTTTTCATGTTTTAACAAGTACAATCGTCTGCTTCAGATTGATCCTTAAAAACCGAATAACAGTTTCTCTATATAAAAAAATAAAACTCGTAAATATCATCCCCAAACATTTAATTTGAATAGAATTACATAACACCATATTTGAAAGTAAATAAAAAAAAACAGCATTACCTAGTTTGACAGATTTGCAAATTGCAAATCAAAGTATCTATGTATACAGGGTGTTGCATAAGTACTTGTACAAACTTTAAAGGGTGATTCTTTGACTAATTTTAAGATACAAATTTCATATGTACATGGGTCCGCTACGGCTTGGTTTTCGAGATACAGGTAGTTCAAAAAGAATATTATATTTAGGATTATATGCTTGTTCAATAGCATCGCAATTTGGTGCAATTCGGGATACAGGTGTATTGATGACACCAGAGCTGTCAAAAGAACTAATAAAAAATACGAAAAATAACAAAATACAAATATCATTCAAAAGACAACAATGCACATAATAGTCGGTACCAAGCCAAATAGGTAGTAGGTAAATATAGATTTATTTTGCTTGGCACCGACTTATTGTAATCAAAACTACCCACCAAACGGATACATTTAATTTTACGCAGATGCTCAAAATGTTAACTTTCTTTCATTAATAGAGACCTGTGAAGTGAGCTTACCTCTTACGCCCACGTATTAAGTACTAAGTTTCAGTTATCAGTTATAATTTTTTATTTTCCAAGAAAGCGAAACGAGATATTTAAAACGGCATTGCGCCGCCCTCATGTATACCTCCGGGGGCGGCATCGAAAATCGCTACACGTCACAAACTTGTAAATGCTTAGAACTACCCCTATATCAAATTTCTATTTTCTATCTTTTTTGTTTCATACCCAAAGCCCTATTCCTACCGAACTTATTATTTACCCGAAGAAACACTAAAAAGAAGTAAAATTTAAGTACCTAAACCGATAAAGTGGAACTTATACCTGATGAAGAGACAGACTATTATAATAGGTATACCTAATATAATATAGGTAGCACTGATAATTTTTTTATTATAGGTATTATAAGATCTACAACAATCTTGTTACATCTTTGCCACATTGTCTACGTGAAATATTTAGTCAAAAGTATGTTTCTATCTAAAAGCTTTTCATTTAACGATTGTTCGCCACTGATCATGGGACTGGTCTAGTCTTGAAACATGTATGACATGGATTAAATATTATTATATTAAATTTAATTCATAGAGATTAGGCTTTTATTTCAATACTGTACTTGTAATAAATCACCCTGTGTGTTTCTTTTACCGACGAATTGGCAACAGCACGACACACACCACATTCGCTTGTTTTTTTTTCCACCCTCCCTGCGTATCCCCTCCAGATTAATACAGAATTTCATCAATTTCTCTCTCTGACAATACAGCATTGCCGGTGCATATCTGTTGCAAATGATCTAAATTATTGTTATACGTTGCGTTTTGTTTTTGATATTAATAAACTACAAAACGGTTTCTGGCTGTGACAATACTGCTCTATGCTTTACACGCTAGTCTACGCCACGTAGTGGCAGGCATACTTAGAGATGTTCTGATTTTAATGCATTGGGCTGACTATCTATTGTGTAGATTAATCTTTGAAGTAACCTTCGACAAAAATGTATCCAATATTGGGCGACTTTCCTCTACAAGAAACAGGGTGGACATTCGTATTAAGGGTTGACAGAATAACTTCTCCCTTACCTACAAAGATACGTAAGTGTGCCAAATGTCATTTTGATATCGAGACGCGTGTCGGAAATATTACTAAAAACCCATCTTCAGGAATTTACAAATAACACGCTGTATATGAAAAACGAAGTATTTTTCGATATATGTTCATATGAAACAAAATCTTATTTTCGCTTGTAGAACATATAACCAAAAACGCTTCGTTTTTCGGATACAGGGTATTATTTGTAAATTCCTGACGATGGGTTTTTAGTAATATTTCCGAAACGCCTCTCGATATCAAAATGACATTTGGCACACTTACGTATCTTTGTAGGAAATGGAGAAGTTATTCTGTCAACCCTTAATACGCATTTCCACCCTGTTCCTTGTATTATCGTAGCCGTATAATAATATTGGAGACGTTGCATAGAAATCATTTATCTTGAAAACGGCTTCTTCTAGCGTTATGAAACAAGTAAACATTTTTTATGTACAAAAGTCTCAAATTTATTATTATTTTTAGAAAAAGTAAAATAAGGACACAAAAAAAAAGTTGGGACAAAATTTGTTCTGACCACCCCCAGCTTAACCCACCCCTGATATTTTCCTAACCATGGGATATCATATTTTTTAATAATCCTACAAAGGTACGTAAGTATGCAAAATTTCATTTTGATATCGAGACGAGTTTCGGAAATATTACTAAAAACCTATCGTCAGGAATTTACAAATAACACCCTGTATCTGAAAAAACGAAGCGTTGTTCGATATATGTTCATATGAAAAAAAATTTTTATTTTCGCTTGTAGAATGTCCCCTTAAATTATTTTAAGTTAATTTTGGGACACCCTGTAGTTTGGCAGGCCAACCGAAAATCTTATAATTATGCTCCTGTTTGATAATTTGGCGTGCTCACACATTTCACCTTTGCGGTCTGTTCCATACCATCCTTACTCGCTGTTCTTGATCATATTTCATGATTGTGAATATGATCTCGCTGCCTATAATCAATCACAAGTCGATCTAGTGAAATTTAATCTCGTAAGTTTATTTGTTTTGGGTATTGAGATAGATACATACTTCTTTTCATCAATGTGTGACACAACTTTCTTATGCCATCCCAATCCTTCTACATACTGATGTATGTATAATTGTCCCTAGTTTGATTTAAAGTCGTCGTTAAAAATCGTCATTGGCTTACACAAGCAGATGCGGCATTAGGCCAATGTACATTATAATCTATAAGATGTAGTTTTCTTAAAATAAATCTTATTATAAGATATTTATCAGATTTTTTTAACAATGTTTAGAAATATGACCTTTACTTAATTACAACAAACGAATTTGCCTTGAATATGAATTAGAAGTACTATTAGTAGGAAACTGTTACAATATAAAGCATTTTGTTGGTATTTTGTAGTAATCAAACTAATATCAGTCGTAGTAATGTTCTATTTCTAGTTTAAACTTGTTTTTAGTATTTTCTTATTAATTACAGTATGTCCTCACTAATTTAAACCCAGTATATAAAGATGTAGAACCACAAACCACACGATGAAAGATGTAACTCACACATACTCGTTATGTGTGAGTTACATCTTTCATCGTGTGGTGTGGTTGTCGAACTAGACGTGGTAATCATGTTCCTCTCACGGGAACATATTGAGAGTTTTGAGCAAATTATATTTTTCCTCCATTTGTGTCAAACTGTACAATAAACTGCCGGATTCATTTAAAAGTAGTAGTAGAGTACCGTAAAATGGGGTGACTATGACCGATTTTGTACTTTGTCCCTATAAAAATCACATTTTAAATTTGACTAGAAATTTATGTATGTAAATATATTGTGGGTTTAGGTGTCTACTAAGTTTATGCCATTTGGGGTTAACTTCACCGCACTTTAGACCAGGGTCGATAATTTTAAAAATTGTAAAAAGTAAAAAAAAATATAGTAGGATGATACCCATTGGAATGAAAGAAGGATACAAAACGGTTAATCTCTTAAAATGTATGTGAAAAACTCGAATAACCGAGTTTTTGGTTTTTTATTTTTATCTCTTGCAAAAAAATTTTTTTTTTCACTAAATTTGGTGAAAACTTACCTTTGTATGTCCCAACCACACAGTCATTTTTTTGATTTAAAATATTAATTTTTTCACCTTATTTTGACTTAATATCGAAAAAGCACCCTAATTTTCAATGGAAAATTCTCACGTTAAAATATCTGCTTTTTTAAAAAAGTTGATGTGTTTTTTGTTCGTTGAAATCTCTACTTTCTGATGGTACAAAAAAATATACAATACTACGGTAAATGTTCTCAGAAAATGCAAATAATGAAAAAAACTCGAATCCGATTCTTTTTTTTTTCTAATTACATCTCCATTAGTTTTTGTCTCTTTGATGGCATTTCTTCATCGTTAGATTCGACAAACCTTCCCGATTCTAGTGGATCTTCGAAATATTCAAGACTATCAGCGTCTTCGTCTCCAAGATTATTTCCGGTCTGCATTGGTTCTTCATCCACAATTTCATCTGAATCATCAACTTCCTCGTAGGTTTTTTCTGCCACATTGGAGCATGTTTCAGAACCATGACAATTTGAGCATAAATTTGTGCATTTTAAACCATGTTTTCGGCACGTTGATGTTGCTTCCAGCCTCAATCTGCTGTTTTCAACGAACAAAAGACACACGATACTTTTCTTTCCTTTTTCGGCAAATCCAGATGTTGTATCGCAACCAGAAAAACAATGGAGAAATGCAACGATATTTTTTAAGGATTGAAACTATTAGATCATTATTTGCATTTTCTGAGAACATTTACCATAGTAGTGTATATATTTTTTATACCATCAGAAAGTAGAGATTTCAGCGAACAAAAAACACACCCACTTTTTTAAAGAAGCAGATATTTTGACGTGAGAATTTTCGATTGAATATTAGGGTGATTTTTCGATATTAAGTCAAAATAAGGTGAAAAAATGAATATTTTAAATCAAAAAAATTACTGTATGTTTGGGACATACAAAGGTAAGTTTTCACCAAATTTCGCGAAAAAATATTTTTTTTTTGCAAAAAATAAAAAAAAAAACATAAACTCGGTTATTCGAATTTTTCACATACATTTTGAGGTTATGTGAAAAAAGTGTCGACACAAAAGTTGTAGATCATTTTATTACCTACCACTTTGCCACTTAACTTTTTTTCATAGGACTTGCAGTTTTATCGGAAATCGAGATTAACCGTTTTTCACCCTTAAAAACTCACCCCCTCCCCCTTCCCGACCTCAGATCGCCCGTAATTTATTTTTACTTTCATTTTTGTTACATTCTCTACAATTACAATAGGTATCATCCTATTATAATTTTTTTTGGTCTCAAAAATTATCGACCCTGGTCTACTTGCGTTTTGCTGTTAAACGAATTTTCTGTGTAGTATGGGTGAAGTATAAAATAAAATAATAAAATATGTTGAAAATATATTTGAACAAAAAATCATCCAAGGAAAGTATAGAAACACTACAAATCATTAGAATAAAACAGACTTTGAACCCGAAGCAGTCTAGAAGTTAGGCCAATTACCTTCAGGTTCTTAAAAATTAAAGATTAATAAAACGACGTCTGTTCCACAAAATAAACATAAATATATTTAGTGTGAGCAGGCAATGTGCCTGGTGAAACACTGTTCACAAAAGATGGTCGGACGAGAAGCAACAACTGCAACATATCTTATTGCCAATGCTATAGGACGTGATGGAGTTGTTGCTTGTCTGTCAGACATGTTTCGAGAACATTTGTTCATCATCAGTGACTTTTACAATTCTTCCGTTATAATATGGTTTAAACAATATATAGGTACGTTAATTTTGTGACATTTTTTTATAAACATTCTTATTATATAAAACCACCTTTAATTAACTTACATGGCAATAAGTAAGCCATTAATCTAGCTAATCATCGCGCCTCTCTGAGATGGATTACTTCATAAATAATAGTTGCCCCCTACGACAAGTAACAGGTCATTTAATATTTTAACATATATGTCTTTGATATATTGATAACGCCGACTGGAAGACGCACGACAGCGGGAGCTAATCTATTTATAGCAGACACGAACGTACATGTCGGTCAACTCCAACTTTGCGGTCAATTTCACCCCAAGATAGAAATAAAAATGCAGGCAGTGATTAAAAAATTGTTTTGGCAACGTATAGCAGCATATCGAAATAAAAATATAACACAAATTAGGGTTTGCTTAATTTTTCAGTTAAACTTTGACGACATTTTTAAAATATTTTTTTCTAAATTGGATATATCGCGGGATTAACTTTCTTTGAATATTTTAAAAAAAATTAAAATTAATGAAAAATAATTTAATGGCATAGCGGACAAAATGACTGGTTTTACCTACACAAGGGATTTTGTTTAATTTAGCAGGACCTAAGTCTAATTCAGTACCTAGAAACAAACCGAGGCATGGGTCGACAGATACTGACGAATTCGTTTCGCTCTTGTTATGAGCTCGTCAGAGTACCAGTCGTTGCCCATCTACAATATCGGCCTGCATTTAATCACAAAAACGAATTCGCTAGTATCTGTCGACCCATGCATCGGTCTGGTTCTACTGAATTAGACTGAGGCCCTGCTAAATTAAACAAAATCCCTTGGGTAGGTAAACCAGTCATTTTCTCCACTATGCCACGAAATTATGCAAAATTATAAAATGAATTTGCGTCCGTAAATAACACAAATTCATTTTATAATTTTGCATTATTTGGCATCGACGACCGAACGCTTGGAGGCCACCGTCCAAAGGGTTGCTGTTACCCAAATATTTTGGGTGAAGCTAGCAGAAGGGTAAATGATCTCCTGCTGGCATTTTGTGTTCACACTATTTTCATTTCATTTCTATTTTTACGGCTATACCTATACATTGGATTTGATCGGCCTCTTTATGGTGGGATATGCATTAATATGTGTATGTAGATGGTATATCTCATTGTGATTACATGCAGGCCGGTATTATAGATGGGCAACTACTATGGTACTCTGACGAGCTCATAACAAGAGCGAAACGAATTCGTCAGTATCTGTCGACCCTGCCTCGGTCTCGTTCCACTGAATTAGACTGAGGCCCTGTTAAATTCAACAAAAACCAGTCATTTTGTCCGCTATGCCACTAAATTATTTTCCTTTATATTTACGAAGAGAAGTTCATTTTATAATTTTAAAATTAATCTTCAGATATCCATAAATTTAAATAATTAATAACTCAAGGAAACATACAGGGTGTCTCAAGTAAACCACAATGAATGTTCCTCATGATTTTCACCCCGCCGCGCCGGCCGTAAAAGTCCCCCATTTGACGGTAACCACAAGAAAAAATTCAAATCCAAATTAAAAAAGTTTTCTTTGCTGAATTTCTCGAGATGATTTGTTTATTGTTTTCTCTCGTTTCCTTGTTATGCTGGTATTATGTTTTTTTGTATCTTGTATCTTCTTGGAGTTAATTAACTTTTTTGTAATATAAAAAAATACTTAACTAATCAAAGAAGATCATCAACATCAGTGATATAGGTGTTATTATCATAAATAATATAAAAAATCACATCCCACGTCTTTACTAAATCATGACAATTGCTTTAATGAGCAAACTAATTATAAATATTATGCGAATTTGTGGAATGGTTTACCACTCGCAATAAAATAATGCCCTTCAAAAATTTGCAGCAGTGTAGACACTTTACGGATAAAACGCTCATAGCCATACGATATGGTTTACAAAATTACTGCATATTTCCTTACATATAATTAGTTTGAGTTTTTACACTTGATACCTAAATTTGTATTGAACTATAGCCCTAGTAGATCAGAAATACCATGGAATGAAATAATACTGTTAGCATGCTACCTTTGCTAATGAAGATTTTTAATATAAAATCCGACCGTTAACTCTCAGCGCTACCATACAACAGACAAAGTGAAATGCTGGGTATTAAAAAACCAAAATTCGAGGCGATATCAGCGCTTGAGGTGGTAGCGGTCTATTTTATAATAAAAATCTTTTTCTATGCTGAAGACCTCTGTAATTTGTATGTACCTAGAATTTGATTAGTAAATAAAGAAGCATGGAGTGCATTATATTACATTAAGTAATATTATTCAATAACGAATTGCAAAATAAAGTATAAAGATCCAAAATGTGAATATTAAATATTAGTTGATATTGACAATAATTTCCAATGAATTATATTTTGTAATTTTTGTCACAATCAACGCTAATAATCGAAGTGTTCCTGGGTATATAGTGGATGAATCAGGTGCAAATAATTTAACGTGTTTCAGACTTAAGTTAAGTTAAACATTTTTGTAAAGAGATAGATACAGTAATCAGTTCTTTCTACATAAATGACTTCAGTTCAGGTGTTCATGTCATGCAAGAAAATACCAAAAGTTTGCAGTTCTGGGAAGGAAAGACATTATTACCCACTATAGAGATCCTTCTCCTTGCCACTGGTAATCTTCAGGGATAATGTAAGAAAGGTTACAAGATGAGCCGGACCACAAGGATGAAATATTTCCCCAGCTTTCTCAAACAGCTGAACCATTTCCCCTTAGTCCAGGGAAGTTGTCGGTTGTGCAGAAAAAATCCAAACAGGATTATATATTGAGAGTTGCTTGTGGACTTCCTCCTGAGTATAAAACAAAAAAATCACACTCGCAAAACGTATCGTTTAAGTTATTGGGGTGTCTCATAAACATTTTGTTAGAGCAAAAAGCCTTCATAACAGTTATAGAGGATTGAAAGCTGAACAACTTTGCTATATGCATTTTTTTAGCTCTAATAGTTAACGAGTTACAGCTATCAAATGACGAGGATTCTGCTAGCGACAGAGGTGGTTTTGTAGGTCTTAAAGAATCAAGGCTAAACAACTTTGCCTTATAAATTCTTTTGCTCTAACAAAATGTTTATGAAACACCCATATATCGCAAACTTACCAACCGTTTTGCGAGTTTGATTTTTTTATACAAAGAAGGAAGTCCCCAGCATCCCTCAATATATCATCGTGTTTGGATTTTTTTGTTTGCACAACCGACAACTTCCCTGGACTAAGAAGAAAGTATTAGGCTGCAAAATTTATAAGGAAAAGTTGTTCAGCATTTGATCCTCAAAAACTTTTATTAAGGTTATTTTTTTTTTTGTAAAAAAAAATGTTTTCAAAACCACCTCTGTCGTCAACGGAATTCTCGTAATTTGATACTTTAATTCGTTAAGCATTAGAGCTAAAAAAATTCATTAGGCAAAGTTGTTCAGCTTTCGATGCTCGATACTGTTATGAAGGCCATTTTGCTCTAAAAAAAGAAATGTTTATGAAACTACCCATATAGCGCCAAACCTACCAGAGGCTCGAGTGTGATTTTTTGGTTTTATACTCAGAAGGCAGTCTCCAAGCAACCCTGAAGGTCCTGTCATAAATTAGTGAAACGTTAGCCAATCATTTTGACCTATAATTCACCATCTACCTTGCAAAATTTTAGTTAAGTATGTTATTATACATCCACAGTTGGCGGTGGATTTATACAAGCATTACTTTGCATTTAAAAGTATCTTTAATATTAGGATGTGTTTGGCGACATCTAGTTTTCGTTGGTAGTACGCCGAGTGAACAACAGTTCCTATATCGGCTGCCTGGGAGATCACTGACCCCATAAAGCAACTACCAACACATAGACGCGCCGATACTCCCTTAAGCAGGACTGCCTATATAATATAGGGAAATATCGGTGCGTCTATGTGTTGGTAGTTGCTTTATGGGGTCAGTGACCTCCCAAGCAGCCGATATAGGAACTGTTTTTCACTCGGCGTACTACCAACGAAAACTAGATGTCGCCAAACACATCCTTTTACATCTCTGTACCGTGTGGGGTATATACCTCATTATTTACGAGAGTTTGGCTGCCAACTACTGACCGATCACCACTGATGAGTCGTGGATCGACGAAACGGCCGTCTGGTGAAAGTATAGTGGTTGACAGACAAACTCTCGGAATATAAGTCTTGTTTTGTTGAACAAGCCCATTCCAAATATATTTAATATTGACATATTGGATTTTCAGTACAAAATTTTGCTAGCAGAATAATTTTAATTTCCTAAATGTCTTTCGTTTTTCTAGACAAGCTCTGTCTTCCAAAGAACCAGTCTACCAAGCACTATGGGCCGACAACACAGACTTCGATGAGGTATTAATATCACCCGTAATGCTTCAAGATCATATGCCTGATAAAGTATTAGACGCCCTATACAAGGTATGTTCACATACCCAGCACAGTGTCATGTTGTTAGACTCTGTTCACAATGCTGTTGGCGATGATGGTAGTACTAGTACCGAAATCTTAGATGACGTTACAGTAGAGCAAGCAAATGACAATGTTTGATTGGATTGCATAGTATTAGATATTAATTTTATTGATTTCAATTACTGTTATTATTTTTATCGCAAAATGTTTTTCTTTTGTTTCTGCAATTATTGTATTTATTTATAATTGTTTTTGGCTGCTCTTGCTTAATTTTTTAGTGTATTTGTTAAGTATTATTTGATATTTTGGAATGTGATATTGAATACTTCTCACTGTTTTTATATTATTTTAATTTTTGAATAAATTATCTTTTGTTTTGCAATTAATAATATTGTGATCATATTTTCTGTAGGTATTCTGGTCATATTCTAAATCTAAAGATGCCAGTTCACTGCTCATTGGCATGATAACAATAGATACATATAAATTTGAATAAATCACTTCACGTTTACACTAATGACAAGGCACGGCTCGTGCGGGATAAAACAGAAACCTAATAACTAATAAATTAAAGAAATAATCCAGTTGATGCAGTGGAGTGTAATTTAATCACAATGAAACAATTTCGTCGTCTCCACTATTAATTTTTAAAAACTTTAATCAAAGAGGCATGTTTCGGAGTCCCAGCCTTAAAATATCGCAACTATGGTGGTGTTAAAACATCATAATTAAATTAATATAGCCTTGAAATATAAAACATATTAACTTGTACTGATTGTAAAGGCGTCTTCAAATATTTCGTTAAATTTGAAAAATATTGCCACGACATGTACGCTTTCACACCCTGTAAACAGACAACTTCAAAGCACTGAATTAGATAATGATCACTTTTTTCCAAAATCGAGAAATATAGCGAACACTTTGCGATTTTTCAGTCTGAGATGCAGTTGAATTGCGCAATTAAGTGTGAAAATGTTGTCGAGACAACCCCTCCCTTTCCTGAACCCATTTTGACCTTCGGGAAGCAGCCGATAGCGATCAGACCATGTCGCTATTCGTTCATTGAGAATATGCGTAAATAGTTTTGATATGCAATTAATGAGGGCAATACCCATATAGTTTGAAGGATCGTTTTTCGGACCCCTTTTATGCAGCATTGTTAAAGCAATCTGATTCTAATTGCTTGGAACTCTCTGAGGTTCTAAAATCTTGTTAAAAAATCCACAAAGATAGATTTGATATTTGACATTCTGGAGTTAATGTCGGTGCAGCACTTTTTGGACGCCCTGTATTATTAACACCCAAATAATTTCAAAATTTCTTTAAAGTCAGTAAACTTTTGTATTAACTTTTTTTTTTTAAATCAGTAGTTTATGAGAAAAGGTACTGTCCCCTAATGAAGTATATAAACATACTAATATATTGGGGTCGCGCATAAACAGCTCAATATCGATAGTGTACCCTAATCATGTCTTAAGGTTATCTGACGGAAATTACTAAACAAAGACTTCAAACCACAATCAATCTTTACCAAATAGTGGCTTATAAAAAACAGTGCTCGAAATCCAATGCGCGAGAAATGCCAAAACCATTTCCTAAACAAAATACGCAACTTTTACAAAGAACAACATCTATCGAATTGAAAATTTCGTCCATAGTTAATAGAAAATCATCAGAGCCCAAAACTTAAAGCGTAACGCTTAAATATAAACGTACGAGGGATTTAAATAATGATTTTCTTTGCATCCGATGTTTTTTATATTACATTTATTACTTCCTTTTTCACTTTGCTTCACAAACCATTTTTATGCTTATTTTCTATAATTATCAATTTTTTAAGAATACCTATATTTTTGTATTAATATTTATTTTAGTGTTTATTTGTTTTGTGCATGCGAATTATGTTGTATTATTATGGTTATGTTGCGCGCCGGTGTTGCGCTGACGTGTGGTGTCTGATTGACAGTGTGTGACAGGTGGAACAAAATCATCATCTGCACCCTCTACAGGGCGGGAATTGTGGGGGGTCCCACAGCCCGATGTTGGAACAGAGACCCCCACCGTCCGATACGAGGTAGGTACAAATTATCACTGCAATATCAAACCTTTAAACGTAGGTGTCTCAACCATATAATTGGATTGATTTAGCCGCTGTTTGTTGGAAATTCATACTAACTATTTTCACTTACGAAATCAAACAATTTTTAAGGTTAAATATTTCCAATTTATTTATCTACACTGTATATTGTGGTTTTATCAATTGATAAAGCCCAAGCCAATATAGTTTTATTTACTTTTGATCAAAATTAATTTATTTTTATTAAATATAAATTTAGTTATGATTTAAGTTCGTCTACTTTTTATAATATGTACGTTGCTGTGACAAAGAACATATTTGCCCTCCAGATAGAGCAGTTTTGATTTAAAGAGTAGTAGTCAGTGCTCGTTTTAAATTTAAATACTACAGATTTTTCATGATCACGCTTTTAGTTTATTAATATTATTTGACAGTTGATCCATATTCGCCTCCTATCGAGCCTCCTATTAATTATCTTGCCAGTCTTGACACATTTGTGTGGAAAATTTTATCTTCCTCGCTTATTTTCGTTGATTTCTACACTGTTTTGTAAAAGTCCCTTCAACTGCAATTTTTCATTTTCTGATCTATTTTCCCATATTGTAATCCGTTTTTACTAAATTTTAAAAAATCTATTAACATTGATTAGCAATTTGTCGACTTTGTCTAACCGTAATAATAAAATTTTTACTTTCTTTGACAATTATCATCAAGACTAGACCTATACTTACTTGTAACCGCATATTTCTTTTTCTTCAGACAAGTGTTGACTAAAATACATAAATCCAGTCAAAAACTATAAAACGTGTTAGCTCTTATTCACTCTAATCTTCAACGAAAACAGGGTATAGTCGGGCAAGAATTTCTGACAATCAAAACAAGTGTAAAATATGCCACGTGTTTTAACATACGTTTAAGTAGTCAGCGCAGGGAAACGTTGACTTTTGTTGACGCTTCTTTGAAGGGAAACATTTTTAAAATAGTTCCCAAATTGTCACGTTTGTCAGTAAAGAAAAGAAAACATATTTGTGTGTTATTCTTATGGAATATACCACCCAACACATATGTAGATGCTTAATCAAACACAAAATTAATTTCTCCAAGTTTATTTTATTTTTGCTAAAATAATTTGGTTGATGAAAAAATTCCATATTATTTATATTTCATCCTATTCAATTCATTCAAAATCTGACAACAATCAAGAAATTCGCCACACTTTGTAAACATATTCCAGCACATTTTCCTCAACAAATCCACACATTACACAATTTACACCTCATGAAACATGATTAGATACTTGATTTTCCAACAACTTTAATTTACTCAACTACCACAATAATATAACAAATATTAAAATATTATCTATCAAAGAACTCCTAAATTATACTTATTTTTATTTTACTATTATTCACATGAACTAAATCTGGCAGAATTGTTTTTGAATGACACACGACGACACATTTGGCATTCAAATATTGATTTTTTACCGTCCTCACCATCTACGTTCCGGGCGTCTGCATTTAAATACCATTTTAAAAAACCCACCATGGCATACCTGTTATCCATTTGTGTAAACGTTACTCTGGTAATCGTAAAGTTGCAAGTCCAAAACAGGGTCATGAAACTTTTTTTTATTATTTTTGAAATTGTTACTCGAAGGGATACATTTAATTTGACGCGGATCATTGAGATATAAGGAGCCGCTATAAGCATTATTTTACATTGTACACAAACGGGTGCATTGGGTGGGGCGTAATCGCATACCAATATGGCGGATTCTCCAGAGCCGCACTGGCTATTTTTGTTGACGTTTTTGTTTTTTAATTTGCAGCTTAGGTTTATACTTTAATTTGAAATGTTCAACAGCGTACTAAACACTTGAAATGTAGGTAATTATTGATATTTGATACCAAAATACAAGAATAAAAGACGTTAGTACTTTATAAATTATCTATTAATACCCCTTAAACAAAACAATTTTAATTAAATGTTGCCGTCTGCTAAGTGACTTATCTACTTAATTTTTACTTAAATAATACAACCTGGTATTAACGTATTTAGTCGCCTACATATAAACCCTGAATACGTCCATGTGCATTGTTTACAATATTTCATACATACCTATGAAACGTTATACCTGATATTTTATTGCCGATTTCACTTCTACTACTGAACTACGCACATCACAGGACACCATTATAGTATATTGTTAAGTAAACGTCCAAAAAATGCCGAAAACTTGTAAAATACTCATAAATAACACTATCATCTTGAAAGCACGTCAAATGACAGAGGTTGCGTACCAATATGGCCTACCTGCACCCGCTTTTGATAACGTTATAGCGTCTCCTCCCACCTCAATGACGCGGATGCTAGAAATGTCAACTTTCTGTCACTAATAGAGATGCAAGAAATTATCGATATATTCTTTCTTTCATTTAGAGATGCAAGAAATGTTTGACATATTCTCATTATTATCATGTTTTCATTCCGTAATTTTAAACATGGTTTTCGTTTTATTACTTTTAAATATCGTCTTATCTACAAAATATTAACGTTTCAGTGTAGCCCTCGTATAATAGACTTCGGTCGCGCGTAGGTTCAACTTTATTTACTGTTTGCAGCTGCAGTCGGCAAGGCTTTTGTCGTACGAAAAAAAAAAGGCAACGGCGCTGAAGTGATCCTTATATACCGTTATAATATGTTCGGTGATAAGCTGTCTGCTTATGGCTGTGGAATCTTTGTTGTTGTTTGATATTGTTTGGTGCATTCCTAACGAAAATGCATCCGTTTTAGTATAAAATCTAAGAGTTTATCATTATGAACCACGTAGGACTCCATGCAATGGCATAAAAAGGCAAACAATTATGGCAATCAAGCAGCGAAAAATATCTAATATTCTTTTCTTGAAATACGGTTTAAAATTTTGGTTTATAAGTAATAAAGTTGATGATGAAACAATTTAAAGTTGGGTTTCTCTGTAGAGACAAACAACGCAATGGACTATTGGTAATTTTTTTTTAGGTTAAGGCTTCAAATATGCCTTATCTTCATGGCGCAAGTTAAGGTACTATATAACTTTAATATACAGATAAATAGTGCAAATATTGGTTGCGTAGACAAATATATTGCATGAACCGGATAATTTCTGTATAGTTTGAAGACTGTAAAACCCCACGATTAATATCATATAGTTATCTGAAAGACAAAATATGTATTACGTAGTAAATTTTTCAGGTTGTAACAAATCTCGGTCCAAAAAAACCGCAACGCTCTTCAACGACCTCCAGTGAACCTTCAAGTCAATATTTTACTGCCACATCAAACCCCAATCTATTTCTTGAGACCAGCTTTACATCACTTCAAAGTCCTTCCAGTACTTCCTCCATCAGTAATGGATTCTATACTGGAAAAAGTCACCCGTCACCTGTGTCTTTGCAAAGTCAACCTATTACAATTAGTCATTATGGTGTGCTAGCTAAAATTCACAAAGCGAGCAGTACTAAAAGCCAACCTATATCGATAGGAGCGGTAAGTAGCATTAAAAATAACTTAAGATAGTTAAAAATTACTTTGAACTTATTTAAGTTAGAGTTTGAAAGGTTACGACTATAGTGCCGTCGTAATGAAAAATGCAGTACAGTCGATTTCTGTAGTATTTGAGTTATTTGCATATTTAGACATGTTTCAATTTTCCTGTTAAGTTTGGAAACACATTTTTTTAAAAAATATAATATTTTTCAAAAAAAAAACCTGGAAAACTATTTGCAGGATCGAGTTACATCATGCCTAAGTAATACTTTTCCAATGAACTTGTCCCCGCACAGCCACTGCAGAAAGTCCTATCACTCCAATGGCATAGGATTACTCAAAGATCCAAATGGCCAATTTACTAATGATCGGTCGGAAAGTCTTAGAGTCTTATTACAAACTCACTTTCCAGGGTCGCGAATCTGTGAACGAAATCCAGCAGCTTACCGGAACGGCAAGGGTACCATATAGACCCAACCGCTCTGGAAAAAAACTTGCGGGGAAAGTATTCACAAAAAATCGCATAGAATGGGCGATAAACAGTTTCCAGCCTTTCAAATCACCAGGTATGGACCGAATTTTTCCGGCCCTCCTCCAGAAAGGTCTGGAAATACTGCAACCATCGTTGCAAAGGCTTTTCAAAGCAAGCCTTATCCTCGGCCATATTCCCAAAGCTTGGAGGGAAACTAGAGTAGCCTTTATACCGAAAACAGGACGCCGTCTAGAGGATGACCCTAAGTCCTACAGGCCTTTTAGTTTAACCTCCTTCCTACTGAAAGCTATGGAAAAGATAATAGACGAATACCTAAGAAGCAAAACTTTAAATAGGAAACCGCTTCACAAAAGGCAATTCGCCTACCAAGCGGGAAAATCTACGATTAATGCCCTGCACTGCTTAGTAAAAGACATCGAGAAGTCATTTAAGGCAAAAGAAGTATCCTTATGTGCCTTTATTGATATAGAGGGTGCTTTTGACAATACCTCACATAAATCCATCAGTAGAGCACTAGAAGAGAGGAGTTTCGACTCCTCACTGGTGAAATGGATTCAGGCAATTTTGAAAGACCGTGTCATTACGGCTGAAATAGGAGAAGTGTCTGTAACAGTGACAGCGGCTAGGGGATGCCCATAAGGCGGTGTATTGTCCCCTCTTCTATGGTCACTAGTGCTGGATCATCTCATTTCAAAAATGAATAGGGCAGGCTTTACTCTGCAAAGCTACGCCGAAGACATTGTTCTCACAGTTAAGGGAAAACACACATCGGTTATATCCAACCGCATGCAAATTGCATTAAACAAAATTAAAAACTGGTGTGACGCTGAGGGATTGAATATAAATCCGAAAAAAACAGTGTTGGTACCATTCACGAGAAAGAGAAAGGTGGAAATTATTAACCCCACTCTCACCGGTGAGCAAATTTGCCTTTCGGATAAAGTCAAATATCTGGGAGTAATCCTGGATAAACGACTAATCTGGAATCAGCATATAGAGAAAACCATATCGAAAGCCACAGCGGCCATATGGACGTATCACAGGCTACTCGGTAGGACTTGGGGGCTAAAGCCAAAGCTCACATACTGGGTGTACCAAACAGTCATTAAACCCATGGTTACATACGCTCATTAGTATGGTCGCCAAAAGTTAATATTAAGCATACACAATGCCATCTTCAAAAGTTGCAACGGCTTGCATGTTTAGGAATAACAGGGGCAATGCGAACTTGCCCCACAGCAGCGATGGAAACGTTGCTGCATCTAATACCTTTGCCTGTCCTAGTCAAAAAAGAGGCAGCAATTAGCGCTCTGAAACTGACACAGGTAATGGAATACAAATCTGGCGATCTAGAGGGACACATGGGAATCCTGAATCTAATACCTTTGGATTCAGGAACAAAACCGTCGGACGCTTTGCCACGCAAACATGATTTTGAAATCCCATTTGAAGTGGTCATTGCAGACCGTCAAAATTAGCTAAATGGGGAACCACGATTCCCAGAAAACACATCCGTCTGGTATACGGAGGGTTCAAAAGAAATAGAAGGGAACACAGGCATGGGAGTATACGGGCCAAATTGCAGGCTCTCTGAATCTCTCGGGAAAAGTCCCACTAAGATCCTAAAGCAGCTGGCAGCTCAGGGGAAAAAGATTACTCTGACATGGGTGCCAGGACGTGAACGAAGCGACTGACCAACTTGCAAAAGAGGGCGCAAACGCTCCGTTCTGCGGCCCGGAATCCATCTTTGGCCTTCCAAAAAGCCATATGAAAGAAGAACTTCGGAGATGGGAAAAGGAACAACTTAAGTCCTACTGGAGAAACACTCTAGGCCTAAGACAATCAAAAAGGTTTATCAAACCTTAAGAGGCCAACGCAGGGAAGCTTATCCAACTGGAGAGAAGCGACCTAAGGCAAATTACAGGTCTTTTTACGGGACACCACCCAGTGAAGTACCATCTCAAAAAGATGGGCCTAACGGAGGACGACACTTGTCGGTTTTGCGAAGACGCAACAGAGACAACAGAACACGTGCTCTGCGAATGCATGACACTTTTCTGTAAAAGGCTAAAACACCTTGGAGGGGTGACCCTAACACCCGACGAGGCAAGGAATTTAGCCCCCAGAGAAATCATCAACTTTATGAAAAGTGTGGGACAGCTGGGCAATTCATAGATTAGAGTCATTCACAAAAGATCTGCTGCAGGTCGAAGTGAGGGGAGGCCAAACCGCATAAACGACTCCGAAAAACAATCTACAAAACAATCTACAACAACGAGTATTAAAATGGGAGATTTAAGGGTACGGGTAAGGGTATCTAAGTGAGGATGACAAATTGCTGGAGAACATATCGTTTAATAGTGGTATATTTTTTAATACTGAGACGGAAAGACGGAAAACCAAGAAAATGAATTATTAAATAATCAACAGGAGGCTCCTAAAAAATGTATTAACGACGCCGATTTAATTCAACCTGCTGACAATTCTGAAGACAACTTTGCGGAACCAGTTGCCCGAAAAGAATTTCAAAATGATGATACATCGGCAAAAAATAATCTAGATAATCAACTGGAGGCTCCTTAAAAAAAATTTGTAATACACAATGTCACTAAATTTCAGTCTGGTGATAATGCTGCGAAGCTAGTTACTAAAAGAGAATTTGCTTATGATGAAAATATATTGAAAAAAAAATGCAATACTTGTTTAAGAAGAAAATTCTCTGGTTCCTTGGAAGAACGCAAAAAGCAACGATTACAGCAGAAATGCGAAAAAATGCAATTAAAGCCACTATGCAATGATAGTCGCCAAAGAAAATGTACAAGGCATATATCTGAAGAAACAAGAGTTACTATTAACAGAAATTATCAGCACTTTAATTTAATTGAAAAGAAAAGATTTATATTAAATAACACTAGTTGTACCTCCGTCGATGGCAAAAAAGATTCTTCAAAAAGATCTCAAAGCATTCGCTACTGTTTTCAAAATAATACTGGGGAAATAATTGAAATTTGCAAACCATTTTTTCTTAGAACTCTGGACACGACCCTAAAAATGACAGATTTGTTCTTCAAGAGGTTATGACCAGTAGGAAATATAATATGTCATTTCATGTTCGTTACACAATATCTATACTATTGTAGATATGACGTGAAAAGTAAAAAAAAATGTTACAGATTTTTTCAAACTTCAGAAATCGTTTATAATGCATATAGGGCGTTATAGAATTTTAACTAAAACAGTGGTTCCCCTAAGAGAAAGATGTGTGACAAGAGTATTATACAGGGTTATTCACGATTTATGGCGCGGAATATTGTGGACAATCTACTTGACTTTTAAAAAGTTTCATTTGTTGGACATGTGGGCATCTACTATGGCTACTTTTTAAAATTGGTTTAGTATTGTACAGGGTGTCCCAAATAACCTAAAAGAATCAAAGTTATGTTTTTTTAAATGGAATGCCCTGTATATTATTGCACTTTTACATCCTCTGATCAAATTAAGTGTCTGTTTCATTAAGGTTTATAATACCTAACCCTTAAGGTTTTTTAAATAAATTGAATTTTCTCAAAATCTAGTCTCATTTTCATTTTTCAAATACTTAGGAACTATTAAAGTCATGTTGACGAAATGAACACTAAAGTGTAAAAATAGATCATATCTGATATTCCATTTGCAATAAACTTGCAATATTATACAGGGTGTCCAAAAATTAAAACTACTCAAATAAGAACTTTAAGTTGCTATAACTTCATTAATGTAAATGGAACGTCATATTTCTGAACTTACCTAGCAATGTACTTACTAATTGCCTGTCGAATGGTAGGTATTAGGGTGTACTATAGCTAAGTCTGTGGATTTTGGCAGAAAACGCCAAATAATTGATTTGTACACCATTTGGTGTTTTTAAATAAATGTTTTAATGTATCTAGTCGCCTATGGAATCAGAAATGTCAAATAAATTATTTTATCTGTCAATTTAATTTACTGTTCATGCTTTACTAGTGTTATTATTAATGTACAATTGTTAGTTTTGGTGTTGTTTTGTTAAAATGAAGATTATTTATTCAAAAGAAGAATGTATTGATATGATATTGATCCTTGGAGAATGTCATAAAAATTCTTTATTGGCTTCTCGAGTTTATGCTGAAAGGTTTCCCATACGAAATCATCCAAGACCAGCTGCTTTTGAGAGACTATTAAATCAGTTTAAGGAAACTGGAAGTGTTAGCTACAAGAAATACGTGAAAAGAAAACCTGTCACCGAAAATGAAGAAACTATTTTTGCTATAGTTGGTTCAGTTATCGAAAATCCTAATATTAGTCAAAATCACATATCCGAAAACACCAGGCAAGTATTTCACGAGTGCTTAAAAAACATAGATTTCATGCTTATAAAATTCAGCTTTGTCAAGAGCTTTATGGAAATGATTTTGACAATAGAATTGAATTTTGCATGTGGGTGTTAGATAAAGTGGCAGCAAATGAAACATTTTTTGATAATGTGTTATTTAGTGACGAATGTACATTTCACAACAATGGCCTCGTGAACAGACAGAACTACCATTATTATTCCGACTCGAATCCCCATGAATACAGAATCATCAGCAATCAAAATAGGTGGTCCATTAATGTGTGGGGTGGAACATTCGGCCCAAATTTAATAGGACCCTATTTTTTGAGGGATCTTTAAATGGTATGATGTTTCTCAATTTTCTTCTACACCCACTTCCTGTATTATTAAAAGAAATTCCTTTAAACAGGAGAAAAACCATGTGGTTTCAATTAGATGGAGCTCCGCCTCATTATCATCACGAGGTTCGGCAATTTTTGGATACCAATTTTCAAAACAGGTGGATTGGAAGAAATGGATTTAAAAATTAGCCTCCCAGATCTCCTGATTTAAATCCTCCGGATTTCTTTTTATGTGGATACATGAAAGGAATTGTTTACAAGGCGTCTCCAACAACACCACACGATATGAAAATACGCATATGAGATACTTTTCAAACTGTTACCCCACAAATGTTGACCAGAGTGAGCCGTAGTTTTCAAAAAAGAATATCTAAGTGTCTGGAAATGGACGGTCAACATTTCGAACACATGTTATGAATATTTTGGTAGAGATTTATCAGTGCTATTTTATTTCCATTAATGCTGTTTATGCATAATTAGGAATAATTCATAATGACTTTTATAATAATTGTAGATCATTTGACATTTCTGATTCCATAGCCTACTAAGATATATTAAAACGTTTATTTAAAAAACACCAAATGGTGTACAAAACAATTATTTGGAGTTTTCTTCCAAAACGCGCAGACTTAGCTATAGTACACCCTAATACCATTCGACAGGTAATTAGTAAGTACATTGATAGGTAAGCTCAGAAATATGACGTTCCATTTACATTAAAGAAGTTATAGCAACTTAAAGTTCTTATTTGAGTAGTTTTAATGTTTGGACACCCTGTATAAGATTGCAAGTTTATTGCAAATGGAATATCAAATATGATCTATTTTTACACTTTAGTGTTCATTTCGTCAAGATGACTTTAATAGTTCCTAAGTATTTGAAAGATGAAAATGAGGCTAGATTTTGAGAAAATTCAATTTATTTAAAAAACCTTAAGGTTTAGGTATTATAAACCTTAATGAAACAGACACTTAATTTGATCAGAGGATCTAAAAGTGCAATAATATACAGGGAATTCCATTTAAAAAAACATAACTTTGATAGTTTTAGGCTATTTGGGACTCTTTGTATAATACTAAACCAATTTAAAAAAGTAGCCATAGTAGATGCCCACGCGTCCAACAAATGAAACTTTTTGAAAGTCACGTAGTTTGTCCACAATATTCCGCGCCATAAATCGTGAATAACCCTGTATTTTTATTAGTACCTAAAATAACGCTTAACTCACCACAACCACTAGACTTTTACTGTTGTTTATTTTTTTTAGACAAGTTATTCAGCTGGAATTACAAAGAGCTTCAGTTTAAACCTGACACCAAAAGTTGACTTGATACATGATGATTGGTTGGGTTTGGCACCGTTAGCAAGTCCAGAAAGTTTATCAGAAATATCAAGTATCAGTTCAAGGACAAGTTTAGTACATGCTACAACTATTGTTGAAATTAACACACCTAAGGTAAGAAGTAGCTATTGCAATGTACTTATTTGTTATTATTAGTTATAATATACAGGGTATTCTAGACTATGTGGGCGATCTCTTGAATTGGTGTAGGTTGTGAAGAAAGAAGGATATAAGTTCATATAAAATTTTGTTGATTCGGCCTTCGCTGCAGAGCTATGAGCCTTTAAAGATTAGGCCTGAAATTCAGTTTTTTAATGATAACTTTTGAACCGTATCATATAAATTAATGCAAGAATAGTATAGTTTACGTTAGATAGGGACTCGTCGAGTAACCATTAAAACAATGGCATTTCATTAAGTCCGCAGAGGCGGACTGGCGTAAGGATTGTTAGCCCCCTTTTTTTTAAATGCGTCTTGCTACTATGATTTTGAAACAGTTTTTAAATAGCTTAAGCATTTTGCTATAAAAATGGTACTCTTGTTCGATATCGATAAAAGAAACCGGTTTCGAGATAAAGTACTTTTTATTTAAAATGTATGAAGTGTGGTATTTTATAAATTAATTTTGTATATCGGTTCCACATAGGCCCCATCTAATCCTATGGATTCCCTAGCTCTGTGAATTGAAGATTGTTGGACATTGTTCCTTATTTCGCGACAATGAAAATTAATCCTTTCTAATAAGTTTTCCCTAGTGTCAACCGGTGTAGAATAGCCCAATGATTTCAAATGTCCCCACAATAAAAAAAGGGATTAAAGTCCGGTGATCGAGGAGGTCAAGCAACTGGTCCTCCTCTTCCTATCCAACGATTTTCAAATGACACATTTAAATATTCTGGCACTGCTAGGGCAGTATGGGGTAGGGCTCCATCATGCATAAACCAAAGGTTTCGCCGCATATCCAAGGGTAAATCTTCTAACAGTTCTGGCCAGTTATTTTGAAGGAACTCCAAATAAAGTTCTCCGTTTAACCTTCTTGGCAAGTCAAATGGTCAAATGAAATGCTATCCAATGATCCCGGCCCACACGTTAATGGGATGAAATTGGTGCTGATAATGCGTCACAATAGTAGTATAGGGATTTTCTTCTGCTCATACTTGGAAATTATGAGAGTTTATGATGCAATTATCGAAAATCCGGCTTCGTCCATAAAGAGAACCGAACCAATCAAATTTGGATCGTTTCTGTGCTGTTCTAAAATAAACTTTGAAAATGCATCCTTCGAGGACGATCTTCAGAAAGAAGAGCATGCACTTTCTGCAGGTGATAAGGATGTAATAATTGTTGCTCTTCAAGGTTCTAAATACAGTCGATTTTGTATAACCAAACTAGGCAGCTAATTTCTGAACACTCGTAGGTACGATTATGGCATTTAAGATGTTTTCTTCAACATAGCCGACGTGAACGTTTTGATTTCCGCAGTTGTGACTGACTTTTTCAAATATTCCTAAAACATCGACGTTTTGTTACAGTACGCTCGCACAAGTGACAAATAATGCAACGTCCTAATTCTTACCGGTCTCTCTTAATCGACGATCCACTCTTTTAAAGGTTTTTCTGTGGGGAATTCTACGATTTGGAAATCGTTCTTCGTATAGCCTTCTGGGTTCTAAGGCATTGCGTGAGCTCATACATCCATTTCATGCCTGCGTATTTACTGAACGTAAATTCCTCAAAGAATGCCGGTTTTTGGAAGAATTCCAGGTGATGCCTAGTATGTGGTGCATTTCATACATTTTAAATAAAAAGTAGGTACTTTATCTCGAAACCGGTTGATTTGATCGATATCGAACAAAAGTACCATTTTTATAGCACAATGTTTAAGCTATTTAAAATCTGTTTCAAAATCTCAGTAGCAACACGCATTAAAAAAAAAACTACTCGACGAGTCCCTATCTAACGTAAGTTATACTAAAATTGCATTAATTTATACGAGGCGGTTCAAAAGTTAAGTTGAATTTCAGGTCTAGTCTTTAAGCATTCATAGCTCTGCAGCGAAGGCCGATTCGACAAAACTTTATATGAACTTATAGCCTTCTTTTTTTACAACCTACGCCAATCCGAGAGATTTCCCGCATATTCTGGGACACCCTGTATAGGAAATCTATAGAGCATAATAATGATTTTACTATGCGTGGATGTCTATAATTGGTTGCATCATGTCTCTCAGTTATTATTATAGTAGTATTATACGCAGTCAGCCCGCGAAAAGACACATACAATAGACGATCTTATGGCAAAACTTGTATCCATAGAGCATGATGTATTAAAGAAATATGAAGAACAGCTGGAGATAAACAAATCGTTAAAATTGGAAATAGTTAAAATTAAGCAACAACTTCATGCTAATGAACATCGATCTTCGACTGCTACGCTCGGTGAGTGCGACGATGTGTTTCGAGAGTATCCCGATCGAGAATCACGCAAACGTAACCTGATGATTTTTGGACAGCCTGAGGATTTTGCTGCTGGCGCCGCTGATGGGGATACGAGTACTGCTGTTGGTTTTATTGCGAGGCTCTGTCCTGCGGTTGCGGCCTCCGATGTCCTGGAGGTTAGCAGGGTTGGTAAGGGGCGCGGGTCACATAATGCTACTGATCGCCCGAGGCCCTTGCGTGTGAGGATGAGGGAGTCGAGACTGGTGACGGATGTTCGTCGAACGTTGCAGCTGAGGTCAATTGCTGAGCTGAAGAACATCGCCGTATCCTCGGACAGAACCCCCAGACAGCTTCACGAATACAGAGGTGTAAGGCAGCAGCTCTTGGATCGTCGAAACGGCGGCGAAACGAATATTTATATACACTAAATAAATAGAAACTATTAAAGGGACACCTTTAACTATAGTTAAAGCGCCGGGGGGAGCATCTTTAAACTGACCGGCTTGCCTAACAGAGAGGATTTGCACCTGAACATGGTCTATCTATTTGTCAGGGGCTTAAATACAAAAACACATGCCTCTTACAAGTCAACTTCTTCTTGTGAGTATCATGTGGTCGCTGTCACCGAAACGTGAATTCAATCTGGTGTGCTGAACTCTAAGTTGTTTGGGGACGGCTATGTGTCGCGCGGATAGAGACAATAGGGCCTGAATGTTACTAGAGGTGGGGGCGTGCTGTTGGCGGTTAGGTCTGACCTGCGCTCAAAAATTATAGATTTATCAAATGCACCCCCTCTCTCACCTTCAATTGACATTATCGGATGTAAAATTGACATCAATCACTTCTCATTCTGCTGTTTTTGGGTTTATGTGCAACCAAATCTTGACATTGAGGAATACATCAATCTTTTCAAATTTTTTGAACACCTGACTTGCTTTTATGGTTTACAAATATTGATTGTTGGTGAATATTCATTTTGAGGAAGGTGTCATTTCAAATAATTCCTCACCTTTAAAATTAATTAATGAGTTCATGTCTTTGTTTGAATTAAGGCAATTCAATAACATTCGTAACTCTAATAACAGAATTCTGGATCTCGTGTTATCGAACTTTCACTGTGGCGTGGTGAGGTCTGTGCCAGCGCTGGTGGATGAAGACGGTCATCACCCTGCCCTGCAGGTCTGTTTTGATGCCAAAATACACCCTCTTCAAAAAAACTTTACAATAAATCAGCAGAATAAACGCTATAACTTTAAAAGGGCAGACTTCCCCCGGTTATACCAACTAATTATGGAACAGGACTGGTTGATTCTTGACTCTGTGGGAGTTTGTTCATAATAAAAAAAGAAAGTCACGAATACCGGGCGTTATGCATGATATTGATGGCGATGGGGTTTGCGAGCCTGGTGATATAGTTGATGCTTTTGCGTCATACTTTAACAGTGTTTATGTGCCCTCCAGCCCCTATGTGCGTGGTGACTCGAGGGACGCTGCGTCTCAGATATCGGTGGGTCAGTTGGATGCCAAAAATGACGTCGGACCCCGACAATGTCCCAGCCTTTATTATACGAGACTGTGCTTATATTTTTGCTCATCCTTTGCAAATTCTGTTTAACAAATCACTTAATTGTAAAACATTTCCTAAAGCATGGAAATTTGCTCGCATCTGTCCTATTCACAAGTCGGCTGAAATCGACCAAATCAGAAACTATCGTCCTATTTCCATTGTACCCAATTTCGCTAAAGTATTTGAAGCTACACTTCACCGAAAAATATTTAACCAAGTAAAGCACGACATCGACTCTAAGCAGCATGGTTTCTTCCAGGGACGATCCACAGTCACTAATCTAACGTGTTTTTTTCAGGACGTGTTTTCCGTTGTCGGTGGAGGCATGCAACTGGATCCTATTTACACCGACTTTTCGAAAGCGTTCGATAAACTTGGTCACTCCCTGATAATGCAGAAGATGTACAATATTGGCTTTGATGAGGATCTCCTGGTGTTTTTTTATACTTATCTAATGAATCGTAAACAGTTCGTTGAATACAATGGACATAGGTCTGATTATTTCATACCCACCAGTGGTGCCCCACAGGGCAGTTGTATTGCTCCCCTTATTTTCTCCATTTTGAGCAGTTACTTGATTTTTGCAGATGACTTCAAGATTTACAGAGCTGTTCGATCTCTTGCTGATTGCGAATTGTTGTAGGCTGATCTGTCGAGGCTCGAGCTGTGGTGCCATACTAACAAACTGCCTTTGAATGTGGGAAAATGCAAACTTGCTGTATTCTCCAGGTCGCAGAGCACACATATGTTTCCCTACCGGTTATGTAATACCATTCTTGACTCGTGTGAGGTCGTCAGGGATTTGGGAGTCTATGTGGACACCAACTTACAATTTACAACACATACACAGCACCTACTATGTGACTCTTATCGTATGCTTGGTTTTTTGTTTCGAATAACTAAAGAATTTAACAACGTTGAGTGTTTGACCAATTTGTTCAATGCGTTAATCCGATTTAAGCTTGAGTATGCTTCCAATATATGGTCTCCCATATATCAAGTACATATAAGACAGGTTGAGAGTATTCAGCGTAGATTTCTCAAGTACTTAGCGTTCAAAATTTATGGGTATTTTCCGTCGCGCGGATATGATTATCGCATGCTCCTTGACAGATTTAACATGAACTCTTTGGCTACACGTAGATTATATGCTGGACAAGTGTTCCTCTTTAAAATAATTAATGGTATGATTGACTGTCCTCAGCTGCTGGAGCGGATTGGTTTTAACATTCCACGGTTTTTTTCCAGAAACGCTAGGTTATTCCATATCCATACACTTCGTACCAAGTATGAGTATAGGGCACCTCTGTTTAGAGCATTACAAAAGTGCAATGCACGAGGGATCAGCATGAGGTCGATTACTTTAACTAAACACTATTGGGTTTAGGGCCCAGTTGTCTCGCCTCCTATATCGTTCCGAAGATTAGCTTACTGTGAGATCTTATTTATTATATACGCATATTCTTTTCCTAAATTAATTTCGATGTCATTAGTTTTATTTTTAACTCAATAATGTTTATGTTTGCTGTCTTAGTATTGGTAACAATTTTTGGTGTTATTGTTTCTTAGATAATGTAAAGTAATTACCTAAATATGTACATTAATGTTTAAGAGTTTGCCTTGTAATAAATTTGTTAGGCAAGATATGAATAAATAAATAAATATGTATCTAGGTATTAAATTCATATGTACCATTACGTTAATCTAAAATATTTTTTATTAGGATTTTTGTTTAAAGATGTTTGTTTTTATTTTGCAGATAATGCGTCGTACTCCCAAAATAATAGGAAATTTAAGTACCTGTGCTGATGATATTAGAAATATTAGAAATTTCGAAAAATCTAAAATATTTAGTAGACTTTTTGTCAATAATAATATCGAAAGTTCGTCCAGCAGTAATCTAAGCTTTGAATCAGCTTCAAGTATTAATAAGTTCTGTGGAAGTAGCAATAATAGTAGTAAATTAACTGGTTGCAGTAGTAAATGTGGAAAATCTACAAGCAAGTAAGTATATTTTTAGGTTAGAGATTTATTTAGCCGGGACGATATTTTTTTCTAACGATATAAAAATAACTAGCTGTTGCCCTCGAGGCACGAATAGCTCTCCATATTGAAGTATAAAAGTAATAATTTTATGACCTTTTCTCTATTTATTTATTTAATTTATAAATATTTTTTTGTTTCAGACATCAGCTATTTTTTTTAAGTATCGGGTTTTGTTCCTTTTTCTTCTCTTTGGAGGCACTATTTATACGTACCTATTTTATATTTCAGATCTTCTAGGCCAAGTTCTTGTATGCAAAATAGTTGATTTTTTTTTAGTTTTATTAAACCCCTTGCCTACGCTCAATGTTAACCACCACCTATAAATAACCTGTAGTATTTCCGTACCAAATGTGGTTAAAATTCGTTAAGTGGTTTTTGAGTTATCACGGATACAATTTTTTTCTGACCCTTTTATAGAATTTTCACGGACGCCTATGGTACATTATTTTTTGTCGTGTATTTTTAACACCTATTCATCTAGTTAAATATAAAAATTTTTACATTTTATTTTTTTTTTATTTTACCCCTTTTTCTACTATTTACGAACGCCTATGTAAATACAAATTTTATGCTGCATTTTTTAGGTTATCTTATATCAAAGCTATATATAATTAGCCAATTTTTCTGGTATATTTGGGAAACGTTTTTTTTTTCGTTTTTGACCCTTTTTTTAAACTATTTTCGAACGCCTGTGTGAACCAATTCTTTTATGAAATATTTTTTAGCTTATATTGTATCACAACTATGAAAAATTATTCCATATTTCGAATAAGTTTCGGAAATATATATTTTTTATGTTTTAACCCCTTTTCCACTATTTACGAACGCCTATGAAAGTAAGTTATTTATGACACATTTGATAGGTTATATTCTATCAAAACTATAAATAACTAGTTAATATTTCTGCTATTTTTAAGAAATACGTTTTTTTAAAATCTTTTTTACCCCATTTTACACTATTTTCGAACGCCAATGTGGTCTAATATTTTATGTTCAATATTTTAGGTTATATTCAATTAAATGCGTAAAAAATTATGCAGTATTTCGGATAAGTTTAAGAACTATGAATTTTTTTAATTTTTGAACCCTCTCTTTAAAACCCCTTGCCTACGCTCAATGTTTCCCAAAATCTAATCAGCTCCTTGCCATGTCCTATAATATTTTTGTACCAAATTTGGTTAAAATCTGTTAAGTAGTTTTTGCGTTATCGTGCATACAGACAGACAGACAGACAGATATTTTTTTAAAACTACTTATTTATGTATAAAATGACCAAAAACAAGTATTTCCGGTGAAATTAAAACATTTTTTTTTTTTCATGAAACTAATAGTCTCCATATATTATACATATATTACATATATGATATGGAGAGCTAAAAATTTGTATTTTGTATATTAAGACAGCATAAATTGGGTTTTGTTGGTTTTAAAGATAGGTAAAATAAACGTGCTTACTGTTTAATAATAAAATCCAAAAATTAGGTTCACCGTAATAGTTTTACCTTCTAAACTTGAGATTTATGTCCATTAAGGAAATTTTAATTAAGCAAATTTTTGAACGAAAGAGGAGAAATTTTTCGCTTCCTCTACCTTATCAGTGAGAGATTCTTCTACATATCCCAGCAAAGTTTGATGATTTCCATTATAGTTTGCTAAGTAAAAATATTGTTTCAATAATTACAAACTGCTATTACGCTAAGGCTCTTTTCATGTAATTCAAGCCAACATAAGTATGTATGCCATTCTATTTTTTACGTATAAATTCATATTTTTTTTAAAATAAATGTTTGTTGTCTATTTCATTTAATAAAAAACTCAAGACGGTTGAGCCTACAGGGAAAGCCTCTTAACGTTAATAAATATGTTTAAATGTAAAATATAATAATTATTTACTGTACCATTTTCTAGGGAAGAATTATGTGGTGACAATAGTGACAGTGAATTTCAATCGGCTGAGGATATTTTAGATAGTGTCTTATTAAAGGCAGGTTGTAAAGAATTTTTCAACTCGGAACCAAACTTTTTAGAAACTCATTTGGATTTTCTAGCTGGTAGCCCACCGCCGGAATATTCGACAGCTACTTCAGTTGCTTCAAGTTGTCCACAGGTATGTTGAGAAATTAGATTTAAATAGTAAAACACTAAAAACATACGCTATCTTTCAACATAGGAAAAACATCATTTTAGTGTAAATATCATAAATAAATGAGTCGTATAGATGCAAAACCATCCAAGTCACTTTTAAATGGTTTGAGATAATCACAAAAAACCTCCTGCAAACAAACTCAACTATTTTTAAGGCAACTTGTATTTTTAAAGTATGATAAGCTGGTTTCTTAGCATACGAAGATGCATTTAGAAAATCTAAATGCTTCGGGCGAATTAATAGCTAATATCTAAAATGTGACTTGGCGGGTTTTGTACATTAATTTAAAAAAAATGTAATAACATGTTTTGTATTTTGCTCATTTTTATTAAATCCGAGACAATATTACTGTAAACTAGAAATTGTCAAAACTAAAAAAACGAATGCCAAATTTATATAAAAAAAAACATTTAAATTCGTAAATCGGTGTCTTCTTCAAGATCGCTGTTTTGACAGCAAACAGCATCACCTGGGGTGCTTCTAGTAGGTACTGGATCGTCAATAGTTTCTTTGTAGAATTTCAAATTAGGTAGCTCTCCATTCAGCTCTATAGTGCTTAGATAACAAATTAGCCACAGATGCCGCTTTCTGAAGATCTACTGGTCTTCCCCCTTGCATAACATCAAGATTCAACATGACTGATGATTTCCCACGTTTAAAAGTGCTTTTTGAAACTCCACAATCGTTTTTATAATTTTCTTCGCCACGTACCGTAACAATATTGTTATCTGCTGTCTTTTCCAAAATAAATCTTTTAGCAGAGCTAAACTGAAAATGCTAATTTGTAGGAAGTTTAAGAACCGACGTAGTTACTTCCTTCCATTTATAAACATTCCAGTCTTTTCCCAGAACCTGGATACTGAAAAATTCCTTTATTATTTTGAAATATTCTTCAGGATTTATAATTGCTGGTAGCTTTTTTATTTTTCGTTCAATTAGGCCAAGTACACGATAAGGAGGCATATAAGAATGTCCGACAACATCCCTTGCGTACATGAACGTCACACCCCTCCAAGTTATCGTTGATTAATGCAACCAAATTACACGTGTAATTCTACAAAATGTGAGAGAAGATTTTGAGAAATGTCTTTATTATATTGCATGTAGGTTGATGGTGGACATTTGCAGTATTTAATTGACAAAAATCTTTGGTAGTATTTCAACTACTACGAATGATATTATCACTCCACATCGCTTTCCATTGAAAATTTACGTGTTGAAAGTCAACCTTAGTTGAGGTTTAAAATAAATAAAAATAAAATTAAAGGGTCCGCGCGTTTTAATTTCACTTTAATGGCAGAAAAAGAACGAAAAAAAGAGCTTTTTGAATATAAACCAAACAGGAATGCACCGTAAAAATTTATATTTATTATTTCTTATGAAAATCTTCACCTCACACTACAGTTGATAATTCTTGAAGTGATTACTGTTTAAGATATCCAAAAAATTATTTAATATATCTTTTGTAAATCGTAGGTTACAACTCCAAATGACGATCCAGATCTGATATCAAATCTTGCAATAGATCTTAGCTTGGACGAAGAACATCGATCGACAATGCATTACTATCAAACTGGATCCAGCTCAGTAGATTCTGGTAGCGTATGCAGGACGCCATCTGACACGACCAAGAATGTCACATTTAATCCTGAAGTAATCGCAGTAGACGCTATTTCAGATGTGCGCTATTCACCACCAATCAGATGGCGGCTATTTCGAAGTAGGGCGAACAGAAAACATACAGTACCTGAACCACAACCGGGAGTTAGTACAATTAGTTCCAGTGCGGTACCAATTAAAACAATTTTAACTACATCAAAACGAAAGTTGAATGAAAGTAGTGAATGTACAAAAAGTGACCGAGTTCACGGTGACGGTGAAGGATTTTCACGAACTGATGAGTTGCCTTTGTTAAGCAACTTGAGCGTTGGTGTTTCCACCGGTTCTACTATTAGTGAGAGGACACCATCGCCTAGTTTGATTCGTAGGAAAAAATACGTTTATCCGTCTGATGTGGTTGTAATGAATAAACTACCTAGTGAAAGTGCTGTGTAGTATTTGTAGTTAGAATTATTATGATAGCATATATAAAGTGTTAGATATATTAGAAATATAATATATACTTACAAAATGTATCTGGAAACTATCTGAATGAATATGTATGAATAGAACCAGTTATGACTTCATGAATCGAAATTTCAGTCTTTATCAAGGGAATTTACGTAGGGTAAACCACCCACTTATTGGACATGTGGGAGTTATTGGACAAAGTGTGTTTATTAAACTGAAATAAGATATTTAAGAGTATTACGTTATTTAAAACCCCATACATGGCGACTCTATTGGTTAGAGAGTTGATCTGAACCCACGCCGCCTTAACATCAAACGTTGTGTTAGTGGGAACTGTGCTAATCCAGACAATATTTCACTCTCTGTCTCTGAATATCAATTCCATTATTCTATCTTTGTCATAACTAGTTATTAGACAATAACTAATTCAAAAGGTGTCCAATAACTAAAATTCATTTTGTGTAGAATTATAGTAAAATTATCTATTAGAAAAATTGACCCTTCGAGCCTTTGTCATTTTTTTTTATTCGCGATGCAACACGTTGAGGACTGATTCATTGACCGCAGAGTCTTCCTAAAGGTTCTCTTGGCTCCAACGGGGACATATTGCCATCTTTCAAAGTGTAGAATTATAGAAAAATTGGCACTTCGAGCATTAATATTTTTTAGTCGTGAACCAACAGAGAATACAATTATTTACAACTGATTTATTCCCCGCAGTGTCTTTCTGAAGAAAAATTGCGCCTTTGTCAATTTTTTTAGTCACGATTCGCGATACAAGACTTTGAAGGCTGACTCATTGACTGCGGGGTCATTATAAAGGTTTTCTTGGCTGTAACGGAGACACGTTGCCGTCTTTCAGAGTGTAGGTAGAAAAATTATTCTGTTATAAAAATTGGTCTTTCGAGCCATCTCGACTCTTTTTTATTCGCGTTAAAACCGCGAATACTTTCGTTGACGACTGATTTATTGACCGCAGTGTCTTTCTGAAGGGTTCTGTGTTCCAACGGGGAATAATCCCATCTGGTGAAGTGTACAGTATAACAGATATTATTCTGATATAAGAATTGACCCTTCGTTGACGTTTCATTTGATACCAGAATCATTGACCTACTCTCTAACGTACTGACGTGACAGTAATAATTCCTTAAGTGTCCAATAACTGGGTGGTTTACCCTAGCTAAGAAATGTTTAATTTCTTACTATGACCCCTCAGAACACCAAATCTAGATCTGCTTAGTGAGACATCCACACAGCATTGTCAGCACATATCTCAGCGCAATTAAATTGATGCATTCAACGTATAGGTTACCAAAGGTAAGGAAATGTGCTTGCAGGAGACCATGGATGTTTATTATTTTGTCATCATCAACACTCACAGATGGGGGTATCAGTAACGCTTCGGGAGTCGGTCTTCAGGTCGATATTTGTGATTGGGTTTGACTATCGCAAAGATTAATCTACACAATAGATAGTCAGCCCAATGCATTAAAATCAGAACATCTCTAAGTATGCCTGCCACTACGTGGCGTAGACTAGCGTGTAAAGCATAGAGCAGTATTGTCACAGCCAGAAACCGTTTTGTAGTTTATTAATATCAAAAACAAAACGCAACGTATAACAATTATTTAGATCATTTGCAACAGATATGCACCGGCAATGCTGTATTGTCAGAGAGAGAAATTGATGAAATTCTGTATTAATCTGGAGGGGATACGCAGGGAGGGTAGAAAAAAAAATAAGCGAATGTGGTGTGTGTCGTGCTGTTGCCAATTCGTCGGTAAAAGAAACACACAGGGTGATTTATTACAAGTACAGTATTGAAATAAAAGCCTAATCTCTATGAATTAAATTTAATATAATAATATTTAATCCATGTCATACATGTTTCAAGACTAGACCAGTCCCATGATCAGTGGCGAACAATCGTTAAATGAAAAGCTTTTAGATAGAAACATACTTTTGACTAAATATTTCACGTAGACAATGTGGCAAAGATGTAACAAGATTGTTGTAGATCTTATAATACCTATAATAAAAAAATTATCAGTGCTACCTATATTATATTAGGTATACCTATTATAATAGTCTGTCTCTTCATCAGGTATAAGTTCCACTTTATCGGTTTAGGTACTTAAATTTTACTTCTTTTTAATGTTTCTTCGGGTAAATAATAAGTTCGGTAGGAATAGGGCTTTGGGTATGAAACAAAAAAGATAGAAAATAGAAATTTGATATAGGGGTAGTTCTAAGCATTTACAAGTTTGTGACGTGTAGCGATTTTCGATGCCGCCCCCGGAGGTATACATGAGGGCGGCGCAATGCCGTTTTAAATATCTCGTTTCGCTTTCTTGGAAAATAAAAAATTATAACTGATAACTGAAACTTAGTACTTAATACGTGGGCGTAAGAGGTAAGCTCACTTCACAGGTCTCTATTAATGAAAGAAAGTTAACATTTTGAGCATCTGCGTAAAATTAAATGTATCCGTTTGGTGGGTAGTTTTGATTACAATAAGTCGGTGCCAAGCCCAAGCCCGAAACAAAATAAATCTATATTTACCTACTACCTATTTGGCTTGGTACCGACTATTATGTGCATTGTTGTCTTTTGAATGATATTTGTATTTTGTTATTTTTCGTATTTTTTATTAGTTCTTTTGACAGCTCTCGTGTCATCAATACACCTGTATCCCGAATTGCATCAAATTGCGATGCTATTGAACAAGCATATAATCCTAAATATAATATTCTTTTTGAACTACCTGTATCTCGAAAACCAAGCCGTAGCGGACCCATGTACATATGAAATTTGTATCTTAAAATTAGTCAAAGAATCACCCTTTAAAGTTTGTACAAGTACTTATGCAACACCCTGTATACATAGATACTTTGATTTGCAATTTGCAAATCTGTCAAACTAGGTAATGCTGTTTTTTTTTATTTACTTTCAAATATGGTGTTATGTAATTGTATTCAAATTAAATGTTTGGGGATGATATTTACGAGTTTTATTTTTTTATATAGAGAAACTGTTATTCAGTTTTTAAGGATCAATCTGAAGCAGACGATTGTACTTGTTAAAACATGAAAAAAGTTATTGTCGTGATACTTTTAACACCCTGTTGGTGGGTTTTTAAAGCTTTTTACGAAACGTGTTAACAATACAATCTACATAAATCGTTAGTTTTTTAAAGTTTTATGATCATTGCACAAAAACCAATATTAGGGAGACTGTAAGTTTTTTTTCAATTCGGCGTTGCAGAATTTGAACCTAATTGTGATAATTGTGTTATTTTACTAGTATAGATATTTTTGAGTAAATTAATTCGGTTATAATCGATGAGTAGAATCTTTGGAGTAAAATACATTTCACAAAAACCCTGAACCATATTTCTCAATAGATTTAAATTTTCATTAAAAACAGATTAAAAATTCTAATTTTTTACATCCTGCATTTCGAAACCGTATTTTTTTAAATAATTATTGTCATGCTGGAAATTTCAAACCTTATTTACTTCAGCAACTTGTAAAAAGCACAGCCTTTTTAATATTAACATTTCTTAAAATCGATATTACGCGATAACGATGACTTTCTATCAATATCACAGAAGGATACATTTATTACGTATATAATTTGTTAGATTTTACATCTCCGAATTGAAACACACGCAAAAAATGTGCATAAAAAAGTTAGGGTAGCATTTCACGCCTGTATGCCCCTTTAATTTACCCGCCTCTGAGATTTATTTTTTCATAATGTTAACGACAAGTTGAATCTGCTGTTTGAGTTTGATCCTTAAAACTGAATCAGGTAATAACCGGAAGTCCTATCTATAACGCCAAATTTCTTTATATTATATATAACTTTTTGATGCATCCTTATATCCGAAATTTAAAATTAAATATAATCGATGAGTAGAACCTTTGGCGTAGAACACTAAACTGACACTCGTTTTACCACTTCACCAAAATTTATTTAAAAGAAGTGTTTTGGTGAAGTGGTAAAACGAGTGTCAGTTTAAAATTAAATGACTAAAATAATATTATTTTAGTCATTTAAAATTATTGTCTAAAACATTTAATAAACCAGCCCTGTATATTTATACTATTATAGTAATTTCTTTTATTTTCGTCCATACACATTAATCTTTGCGTAGATAGGTATACGTATACCATATAATTTTAAACAAAAAACACTGCTGCACAGTAGTACATATATGATACCTATAATATAAAAACAAACTCCCACCTCGTAGGGGAAAGTATACTCGTCCTTGTCTAACATTGCCCATATGATTATTTTATTTCAACACAATACATATAACGCCATCTACAATTTCCATGGTTGCATGTTTTTCTAATAGATGTAGCTCGTGTCGAGACAGTTTCAATTTTTGTTTTATTTCCCATATACGCTGACTATCTATTGTGTAGATTAATCTTTGACTGTGGTATCCTGACGAGCTCATAATTAGAGCGAAACCAATTTCTCTGTTTAGGTAAAGCCAGTAATTTTATTCGTTATGCCACAAAATTATTTAGTGATATAAATTCTTCTTGTTAACATTTTTGATGTAAAAACAAAATAAGATTGAAGTTAATTATGGTTCCTGACAGTACATGTTCAAAGTAAGAAACCTATAAACAATTGATGAATTGAACATGTCAAGGTAATTAACCCTTATTTCCTGACTCAGATTCATCTCTCGTTTGCACCCAATTTTTATACACATTAACCCAAACAAACACCACGAAACCACACCCTCCTTAAATAAACCGGTAATTATTCAAAGATGATGGCAAACTCAGTTATCAACTGAACATTTGGTTGCTATGAATTCCAAGCCAGCCATTTACACTAACGAACTTTCAATCAATCAATCAATATTGTGAAAAATGCACAATATCTCGTGATGTGAAATAGAACTCAATAAGCCATAATATGAGACAAGAAATCTCGTCTATTATGAATTGAACTCACTAGCACGCGTGGTCATTGCGTCGTCGAAAAAATAAGTAGAAATAAATAAGTGAATCTGGGGAGCTCCCATAACTTCTACTTTACACAAAAATACAACTTTAGGGAGCAATCCTCTAGAAAAGCGCATAAACATCTAACACCTTCTACAGAAAGAAAATCAAGATGCAAGATGGATGAAGTAACTAGGGAGGCACTGGAATGTATGGATGAAAACTGATGGTAAAAGGAATCGGAACGTCCTTGAAATAATCTACATTCAAGCTGTTTATCTTTTTTTATAGTTTTATAGGTTACATTTTATATTGGGTTTTTAACCTGCGCACATTGCCATTTGTCGTAATGCATAATCCATAAAAGTTGAAATAATTGAACTTTCACAAAAAACTGTTTTAGTCACAAGGACTCGGCCGTAGTCGTCGGATTTCGGAAACGTCATTGCGGGAAATTTAAACTACGGCATAATTTTGTTCATAGGAGAGACATAATAATAATATTTTCATAATTTATATCATAAAGTTAATGAAATTTCAATTATTATATATACAGGGTTATTCACGATTTATGGCGCGGAATATTGTGGACAAACTACGTGACTTTTAAAAAGTTTCATTTGTTGGACATGTGGGCATCTACTATGGCTACTTTTTAAAATTGGTTTAGTATTATACAGGGTGTCCCAAATAACCTAAAAGTATCAAAGTTATGTTTTTTTAAATAGAATGCCCTGTATATTATTGCACTTTTAGATCCTCTGATCAAATTAACTGTCTGTTTCATTAAGGTTTATAATACCTAAACCTTAAGGTTTTTTAAATAAATTGAATTTTCTCAAAATCTAGCCTCATTTTCATCTTTCAAATACTTAGTAACTATTAAAGTCATGTTGACGAAATGAACACTAAAGTGTAAAAATAGATCATATTTGATATTCCATTTGCAATAAACTTGCATTCTTATACAGGGTGTCCAAAAATTAAAACTACTCAAATAAGAACTTTAAGTTGCTATAACTTCATTAATGTAAATGGAACGTCATATTTCTGAACTTACCTAGCAATGTACTTACGAATTACCTGTCGAATGGTATTAGGGTGTACCATAGCTAAGTCTGTGGGTTTTGGCAGAAAACGCCAAATAATTGATTTATACACCATTTGGTGTTTTTAAATAAATGTTTTAATGTATCTACACGCCTATGGAATCAGAAATGTCAAATAAATTATTTTATCTGTCAATTTAATTTACTGTTCATGCTTTACTAGTGTTATTATTGATGTACAGTTGTTAGTTTTGGTGTTGTTTTGTTAAAATGAAGATTATTTATTCAAAAGAAGAACGTATTGATATGATATTGATCCTTGGAGAATGTCATCAAAATTCCTTATTGGCTTCTCGAGTTTATGCTGAAAGGTTTCCCATACGAAATCATCCAAGACCAGCTGCTTTTGAGAGACTATTAAATCAGTTTAAGGAAACTGGAAGTGTTAGCTACAAGAAATACGTGAAAAGAAAACCTGTCACCGAAAATGAAGAAACTATTTTTGCTATAGTTTGTTCAGTTATCGAAAATCCTAATATTAGTCAAAATCACATATCCGAAAACACCAATATTATAGCCAGGGAAGTATTTCACGAGTGCTTAAAAAACATAGATTTCATGCTTATAAAATTCAGCTTTGTCAAGAGCTTTATGGAAATGATTTTGACAATAGAATTGAATTTTGCATGTGGGTGTTAGATAAAGGGGCAGCAAATGAAATATTTTTTGATAATGTGTTATTTAGTGACGAATGTACATTTCACAACAATAGCCTCGTGAAGCGACACAACTACCATTATTATTCTGACTCGAATCCCCATGAATACAGAATCATCAGCAATCAAAATAGGTGGTCCATTAATGTGTGGGGTGGAACATTCGGCCCATATTTAATAGGACCCTATTTGTTTGAGGGATCTTTAAATGGTATGATGTTTCTCGATTTTCTTCTACACCAACTTCCTGTATTATTAGAAGAAATTCCTTTAAACAGGAGAAAATCCATGTGGTTTCAATTAGATGGAGCTCCGCTTCATTATCATCACGAGGTTCGGCAATTTTTGGATACCAATTTTCAAAACAGGTGGATTGGAAGAAATGGATTTAAAAATTGGCCTCCCAGATCTCCCGATTTAACTCCTCCGGATTTCTTTTTATGGGGATACGTGAAAGGAATTGTCTACAAGACGCCTCCAACAACACCACACGATATGAAAATACGCATAAGAGATGCATTTCAAACTGTTACCCCACAAATGTTGACCAGAGTTAGCCGTAGTTTTCAAAAAAGAATATCGAAGTGTCTGGAAATGGACGGTCAACATTTCGAACACATGTTATGAATATTTTGGTAGAGATTTATCAGTGCTATTTTGTTTCCATTAATGCTGTTTATGCATAATTAAGAATAATTCATAATGACTTTTATAATAATTGTAGATCATTTGACATTTCTGATTCCATAGCCTACTAAGATATATTAAAACGTTTATTTAAAAAACACCAAATGGTTTACAAAACAATTATTTGTAGTTTTCTTCCAAAACGCGCAGACTTAGCTATAGTACACCCTAATACCATTCGACAGGTAATTAGTAAGTACATTGAAAGGTAAGCTCAGAAATATGACGTTCCGTTTACATTAATGAAGTTATAGCAACTTCAAGTTCTTATTTGAGTAGTTTTAATTTTTGGACACCCTGTATAAGATTGCAAGTTTATTGCAAATGGAATATCAAATATGATCTTTTTTTACACTTTAGTGTTCATTTCGTCAACATGACTTTAATAGTTCCTAAGTATTTGAAAGATGAAAATGAGGCTAGATTTTGAGAAAATTCAGTTTATTTAAAAAACCTTAAGGTTTAGGTATTATAAACCTTAATGAAACAGACCCTTAATTTGATCAGAGGATCTAAAAGTGCAATAATATAGAGGGCATTCCATTTAAAAAAACATAACTTTAATAGTTTTAGGCTATTTGGGACACCCTGTATAATACTAAACCAATTTAAACAAGTAGCCATAGTAGATGCCCACACGTCCAACAAATGAAACTTTTTGAAAGTCACGTAGTTTGTCCACAATATTCCGCGCCATAAATCGTGAATAACCCTGTATAATATGCGATTATGTCAATAGTTTGAATTTTCTCGCAATAACATGATTCCGAACGCCGACGACTATAGCCGAGGCTGTCGCTATTCTTACTACAACATTCAAAGTTATGACTATTACAAATCATAACAACTTGTAAACTAAACGTTGTATAAACGATACCATTTAACATAATGTATTTTAACTTGTGTTGTGCTTGTGACTATAACTATACACTAATCATATTCTTATGCTTATTCGTTGGCTAAACCAGCCTTAAGAATAATAACGTCAAAATTCAAAGCTCAATTACAGACATTGATTCACCAGAAGAATAAATTAAAGACAATATTAAAAATAACGAAAGTGACGCAAATGGAAAACACATATTATACTAGTGGTGCTACTGAAGAGAGATGAATTTTTTGCTATGTATAAAAATGAATCTTTCAAATATGGGTATTAGATATTAAATTTGTAGTACCTAATAAAATATTTTACAAGAAACTGTAATTCTTTATTGTTTGAACTGCCAGAATAAATAGTATATTAAGTATAAAGGGCGGTAAAGCATTCGTTGCCCGCCGCTGTATAGACGCAAGAGTGAGCGAAGCGAGCGAGGGCAGTTATAGAGCGAAGGGCTGCAGCGGCTTTACCGCCGGTGCTTACAACTGTTTTTCGCCTGCCCCTTCATACTACAATATTAAACCAAAAGAACTTTATTTTAATAATTAATTATTACTGTTATGAACTGACAGTTTTTGACAGTAATTAATGGGAGTATTTTTTGACGTACAATAGGCGCATATGCGGGCGGTAAAGCTTAAAGTTTAAATGCAGGCAGGTGAAAAATAATATTTAACTAATCTTCATAATATTAGTTCTTAAAAGCACTTCTATTTGATGTCCAATAATTAAGAAAAATGTCCAATTACTAAGATTTTCCAAACAAAACGATGCATTCATGTTTTATCGAAAATGCGTCAAAATAACAAGAAAATTAAATGTTGATATACATGGCATATAAACATACGTTTCATTTATCACCAGAATCACAGCCTACTCTCTAACGTACTCACGTGACAGTAATATTTGCGTAGAAGATTCCTCCAATAACTGGGTGGTTTACCCTACTTTTTTTTTAGCACGTTCACAATACTTTCCATATGGGTCGGGAGAGTAAAAAGGTTTTGGTATTGGATTAAAATTAAATACAAAGCAAGCAACAAATTTAAATATTTAATTTTAGTCTCATACAATATTATTGTACAATATATATTTTTCTTCATAAAGACACATAAGGTGTTCTAACAACCCTTTTAAAACATCACAGTACAAAGAAGTAAATATCTTATGTCTAAACAAAAAATACCAATTATCTTTTTTCAATTTTTCACATAAAAAGAATTTTATTTTATACTTATATTTTCTATTTTAAAATTCCTTAGTCATATTGTAATTAAGTATCTCTTAATCTACTTGCTACCTTAAAAATCACGTAAAACTTACAAAGATCAGCGGTTGACATCATCAGAATCTCTTTCTGTCTTATGTCTTCCTCCTTCAGGGCGAGGGTGAGTCCAAATAATTCGTATGCAATATATTATGTAAGGGTGCTAGTCTGCTACATTGAGGCTCAGAGGATATCTCGTTATAATGGGATTAGAGGCTGATTTCATGTGATTGGAACTGAAATTTTTGTATGTCAGAAGCAAAAATCATTAAATAAGTAAGTGTGAGTGTTCATGAAATGCATACTTCATAGTTTTCAAGTGGTTCACAAAACGTACAGAAAGAGGTGGTGCTGATTTTAGGATTCAAAAGAAATCTCTATTCTATGAAGAAGTCTGAAGAAAAAATCATAGGTTTTACAATGGCGATGTTAGATATGCGTTGGGTATTTGCAAACATGATCAGTTGGAAACAGCCTGAAATTTGGAACACCAGTGGTATTGATATTATCATTAGGAAAAATTAGAACAAAGACACAACCAGATTATATTCTCACCTAGATTCAGGGAAGAGGCCTGTAAGGCAATCTGAAGAAATACCAATCCCAACATTTATTAGCAAACTACCTACACTCCCATTGTTTGTAATTTGGAAAACGATACTTTCCCTTTAGGTTGTTTTTTTTTTTTTTTTTGGAAAATAACGTAATTATATAAGGAGTTTGTCGGTTTAATAGAGATAGAATCGCCTTAGAGAAATGCGATGATTCAAGGACAACAAAACATAATCAAGAAATATTGAATTGCTAGAGAGTAATTCGTGTCACCCATGCATATCAAGTTCAATTTGTAAAGGCTTTAATTCAAGATGAGAGAATTATCAATGAAAAATCCGGAATATTTTATGGTTTTGGGATTACGTAGCTACATCCACAACAATTTTCATGGGTATTCAGAATACCTAAATGATGATTTAATTGAAGAGCAGGAATAAAGAATTCGCTAGGAAGCAAGTTGATTGCCACATGATTGTTCTCGTTACCTTCATATTACAAACATAATTATAAAGCAAAATTAATGAATTAATTATTTATATAGGTACAGGGTGATTGTTGGTCTATGGTACAGGGTGAGCAGAACTCGATGTACCAGCCCTGTTATGAGAAAATGAAAAACGATAGAAAAATTTTGAATAGAGATCCTTAAATGGGATTAAGTAAGCTCCATTTTAACCCACATTTGATTTTTTGAAGAAAGAAACATACCTATATTTTTACATTACATAGTTCAAGAGAGCTAATTTTTCTAAGCAACTTTGTAAAGAAAAAAATTAATTCGTTAAAAAATTATAAGCAAATTTGTAGAAAAACTATTATCAAAAATTCGCAACCTTCACAACTCGTAAACAAGTAGGCTTTGGAAACGAACTGTAATTATATCTGTCAATAATTAAACTAATGGTTGACAAATACTTTTATCGTCATTTGATGTGCGCATTTTATGTTAAAAAAATGTTTACGCATAACGAAAAAGTTGACATGTGATTTGTCAATCCGATTGGAAAAGGAAGAACCATTTTGGCATTAACGTTTGGTGTGGTGTTATTAACGGGCATTTAATTGGTCCATACTTTTACGAAGGTGTTTTATGCAGTAAAGAATATTTCTTCAAGAGCAACTTTCTGTGCTTTTCGAAAATGTGCCATTGCAGTTACGAGCAAATAGGTTTTTCCAGCATAACAGGGGCGGCGCTCCAAGCAAGAATTGCCGACCAATTTTTTAATATTTTCGGGAAAAATTGGATAGGTATAAATGGTGGTGACAATGTAAATTTGTTGTAGTGTAAATAATAATTTTTTTTTGTAAGGGTCCCCGATTTCACTGCACTGAAAAAAAATCTAAAAATGAACCCTAATAATTAATTATTTGGCTTTTATTTGTCTAACTCAAACAAAATTTATTTGACTCAAACAAACAGTTTTTGTCCGGAATAAATAGAGTTATATGAAAATATTTATTTGGCCTGGGGTGCTTTGGCAGAAACAAATATTTATTTATTTTAAATAACAGATGAAAGTTAATTCCTGGTTATTTGAATCAAATAAATAATAATAAAATGAGCCGACGCGCAAGGCTGTTGGGGATACAACTCCATAGCGCACGCGTTTTAGTTTAGTATTAGTCCAACGTAGAAGGTGTTTTTTATTCTGTTAGTTATGACTTATACCTATATATTATATATTAAATAAAAAAAATAATGTCCGTTGAATCGTTATTATAGTGGTTTGGAATGTGGAACCTACGGCACTTCGATGACCGCTTTTCGTATGTCAGTGCCTAAATGTTATAAGTTAATTATAATTAAAACGGTAACAAAAAAATCTTAAAATGCTTGAGTACTAATGCATGATTGTTAATTTCACGTAAGTATATGTATAGATACCTAAACCTAATATTATAATGAGATCCTTTTTTTTATATTATCGTAGTGAATTGATAAAATAAGGGTAGTAGATACACGTGGAAAATGTGTAAATGATCTTGAAATTGAGATTTTATTTAACAGTATTTAATACAAAGATGGCGGCTTGTTTATATTTAGGTACCAACAAGAAAGTCACCCAATGAAATATTTGTTCAGTTCAAACAAATATTTGTTTGAAACATATTCACGGGCGTTTATGTCAAACGCGAAATCAACTAGGCGTATTAGGTATACCTATATAAATAAACATTTTTTTGTTTTAAATATATGATTTGTTCTATCCAAATAAATAATATGATCCGGCAAAATTTGGTAGTTTGCTTCCAATAAATACTTTGTTTGTTACAAAGAAATATTTATTTCTTCAAACACCCTGTAGTTCTGATTTAAGATAGATATATATTATTATTTTTAATGAGCACATTCTTTAGTTGTAGCCAAAATTGTTTGGGTGAAAGGTTCATTCTTTATAAAAGTCCATACATAAATCTTAAATCATATCTACAGGGTGATCAAAATGAAACAATCCCCAAATTATTATATGTGTAGCTGTTTTTCGAATAATTCATCCACACAGTTCCTAGTTTTATTAACAAAAATATTTCTAAATTAATTTTTAGAAAAAAAACATGTTTGAAGAAATAAATATTTGTTTGTAACAAACAAAGTATTTATTAGAAGCAAAATATCAGATTTTCCGGAACAAATTATTTGTTTGGATAGAACAAATCATATATTTAATATAAAAAAATGTTTATTCAGAATAAACAAATATTTATTTATTCCAAGTAGCAGCACCTTTGGGCCAAGTACATGGAATCTTTCTTCTAAATAACTCTAGTTAGTTCAAGCAAACAAATATATCCTTACATTTTCGGGCCTTGTTAACAAGTAAGTACTTATAAGTACTAAGTCAAATAAATATTTATTTAAATCAAATAAATACTACTTGGGTATTTCAAATAAACCATATATTTGTCTCAAGTACATGGGTTGTTTGTCGTATACCGAAGAAATATTTGTTTGGTTCAACTCCATTTTTTTTTGTCCAAGCAAATCTTTTCATTCATTGTATTGTGAAAATCTTCTCTCTTGATTGAGTAACAAATGTGTGACTTATATTACAAGTTATCACACGAATACTGTTTGTCAACCATTAGTTTAACTATTGACAGATATAGTTGTAGTTTGTCTTTGTCTACTTGTTTAAAATTTGTGACGGTTGCGAATTTTTGATATTAGATTTTTCTACAAACTTGCTTATAATTTTTTAACGAAAGAACAGAGCACATTTTTTTCTTTACAAAAGTTGCTTAAAAAATTAGCTCTTTTGAACTGTGTAAAAATATAGGTATGTTTCAGAAAAACAAAAGATGAAGACATCATTATCGTTTTTCATTTTCTCATAACAGAGCTAGGACATCGAGTTTTGCTCACCCTGTACATTAGAAGTTTTAGGAAAATATGTTTGTTTTGAAAATTTGAAAGATTACTCAGGTCAGTCCGTTTTATCAGTCTATAATATTGTATTATTTGACCCATTTCCGGGTATAACAGAAGTTGATATCAAATTTCGTAAGTCAAATGGAATACCATATTAAAAACATTTTTGGATTCCCTAGTTGGTTTGAAACATTTTGTCCTCACACAAAATAATTTATACACAAAAATCTTCATGACTTTTCCTGATTAGAAAATCTTGAAATTTTGTCGGTATTTCAAGAACGTCATAGGAAAATTCATTATCTTCACAAATTGACCCATCAAGTTACAGGATGGTCGTAAACTACTGTAGTGTGATCGACTAATCATAATAGACATGTCATTTCTTCCAATATTGTAGTACACAATCATATTCCCTTTAAACTGATATTACATACAAAAATCTTTGTTTTTTTATCAACAAATTCTGAAAATTATTAAAATAGATTTTATAACTAATTCATAAATGGAAAAATTGATTTTTTATATAAGTTAAATCTGTAAATATAGGGTGTTTCCATGAAAAGTTTTGACAGTTAATAAATTTGTAAACAAACTATACATATACAAGTGAAATCAAAATTAGTTTTATCATAATCCGTTCCATTTGATAAATGAACTTCCGTGACGGCCGTGGTGACTCGTTTTGCATAATTATACTATTTTAGATTGTGGATTGTGCGGGCCTGACCTTATTTATGCAGGACAATAGCATTACCTTCATTGAAACATAGTTTTAATTAGTTCGTTTTGAAAAACAAGAATATTTTACATTCTACATCTATTTGGATGTTTCCTTTTTTTGTTTTCATTTTTATAGACAGAATAAATATGTCTGTTTTGTTACAAGTCATGCATATTTATTTAATTCCTTTTGTTGTGAGCTAAACCAGAACTAAACGTTCTTACTTAGTTATAACAATATTAATTCTTATTAATTCTGAAACCAATTATTCGCAGTATAAAGCCGACACATCCTGAACCTGTTTATTCTACAACATAAATTACTGAATACATGCAATGTATTCTAATTAACAATTAAATGCACATTTTTATCGTCGCTTTACTGCTTATATTGATCAATAGTACACAAACTCCTGTATTGTTGTTGTTGTTAGTACTTTGTTAGATCCTGGACATATTTATGTGGGTTATGTATGGAATAAAATATACAACTTATTTCCTTTTTATTTATTTCTTGAGTAAACGCAAAATTACGTAAATAGGTTCTAAATCAAACGTTTTTTTTTGTATATTATTTTGTACCGTCACCCCTTAGCAGCCCAGTTACCCCAGCTTTTCCTTTCAAATGGAAAGGATCACTACCACTATCTAATAATTTTAGGCCGTCTGGTGAAAGTACAGTGGTTGACAGACAAATTCTTAAAATTATGTATGGTTTTGTTAAACAAGCCAGTTTCTAATGTAGACGTCCGACTAAGGGAGTATCGGCGCTTCTATGTGTTGGTAATTGTGCATGATAGGGTCAGTGGCCTCGCGCGCAATCGATATAGTAAATTGTTGTTCACTCGGCATATTGCCAACAGAAATTAGATGTTACTTAACACATTCTTCTACATCTCTGTGCCGATTGGAGTATATACCACAGAATTTAGATAGCTTGTCTGCCAACTACTGACTGATCGATGAAACGGCCGTCTGAGGAAAATATAGTGAGTGACAGACAAACTCTTGAAATTAAGTCTTGTTTTGTTAAACAAGCCCGTTTTTAATTAACTTTGTTCCCAGAAGGCCTTGCTGTATACAGATATAAACTTTATTTTGATTTCTTTATCACCCATCATTATAGTAAGAAATAACTTCGTTTTTATAACGATTTTAAGAAGGTAATTTTGTATTTCTTGTGTTATTCTGTCGTTTGATTCATTAGGCTTTAGGAAAATATATGATATGTCATTCACATTGTAAAATTCTGGTGTATGATATAATTATCTACACAACATTATTCGAATAACGATATATATAATCAGAAAAAGTTCATTTTCGGTCATAATCTGGTGATGTTCTTAATCTTTCTTATATGCTCCAATTTAAATTCCAACCATGCAAACGGTACGACTGCTGCGATCATCGAAAATGCCAAAATGTATAATTTGAGATAGTTGCAAATGAAACCATGTAGGAGAAACGCTACTGAAAAGCCAGCGTATCGAAAAAACGCTGAATTCGCAAAAGCGGCGTCCCAGTTTTCTGCATATTGTCCTGTTAGAAGAGCTGTAAAAACAAATTAATCAGAAATCCAAAATAACTATACTATAGTTCAACAAAATAATTATAACATATTCATTCATCACGAGCTACTCACTAAAACTAGGTAAGTAATAGGTTAAAATGTAATTGTAGTTTTTAAAGTTATTTAAGCAATTTATAACTTAAAATTACTGTCATTTGTATATTTACATATTTCTGCTTTTTTCTTTAGGATGAGATTAGCTAATTCAAATATTATTTTCTAAACAAATGTGTCGAATAAAAATCACCGCATATTTTTTTTTAATTAGACACAATTTTTAGCAAATCTATAACACGTATGGTAGGAACTTTGGGAACTTTAAATTTTCAAATTAAATAACTTTTCACAATAATAGTTATACTTTTTATTTTACATTTCCAACACATAATTTCTGGGGTTATCGGAGTTCACGGTTTGGCTCTTAACTGTCATTTGTCCAACTGTCAACAGTATATGGTTGACAGATTACCGCGTGTGCGTTTTAGAGATGGGAAAATATACAATACCATCACTAGAGATGGGCAATATTCAAGTCACAAAATATCGTCTACAATGTAAGTTTACCCAATGGATTTTTCTTTCTAAAAACAACTTTTAAAATGTTAAAATATGTAATAGAAATGCACGATTTCCATTGTTTATTGCAATACTGTTTCAAAACACAAAGTACTTACACTATTGGACAAAAGTAGAGTAACAAAGTGCTTTTATTTCTTTGAATTTGAAAAACTAATTAAATATTATTGTAATCCCCAGTTAATTTTAATGAAATATTATCCCCAATATTAGTAATATTTCACAATATTTTGGTACACGAAATGCAGGTACAGAAATATTCATAATTATAAAGATCGACGAAATGAAGTGCGACAAAATTAAAGCAACAAATTGTGTCAACAGTATTTTATTTTCTGAATAGAATTAGCCGATACTTGTTGGAAATTCATTATAACTGCATAAAATAAAACAACTTTAGTTTTAAATATTTCCAAACTTTTATAATATACAAATTTATATTTCAAAATCACACGACATGTTTCGTCCACACAGTGGCTTTATCAAGTGTAACTTAAGACTAAAATACAAAATATTTATATGGTTTATACAGGTAATAAAATATAGTAAAAGTGTAACAAAATGAAAACTAATAACTAGGTCACAGGTGCATAAAAACTACCTAGGGTTACAAAAATTAAAAGACGTTTAACAAAGGGGAATTATTTAAATCTGTTTGGCTATTGAGTAATTTGTTAGAATATTTAAGTTTGTTTATTTCTAATGATTCTAAAAGATCCAGCTTTTTACTTTTGTTTTCTATATGAATAATTTTGAAATTATCGTTAAAATTATGATTATGTTCTAAAAGATGGTTAGAGTAATTAGAATTGTCTTTTTTCTTGATATAACTTAAGTAGTGTTCCTTAATTCTTTTAGAAAAACTTCGACCTGTCTGTCCTATGTAAACCCGATCGCAGTCTTCACACGTCAGTTCATACACTCCAGATTTTTCTCTCTTATCTATTTTTGATTTTGAATTTTTGATAATTTTTCCTATTGTATTGTTGGTTTTAAAAAAATTTTTTAACCAACATAATATAAAAATAGCTTTTAAAACCAACAATACAATAGGAAAAATTATCAAAAATTCAAAATCAAAAATAGATAAGAGAGAAAAATCTGGAGTGTATGAACTGACGTGTGGAGACTGCGATCGGGTTTACATAGGACAGACAGGTCGAAGTTTTTCTAAAAGAATTAAGGAACACTACTTAAGTTATATCAAGAAAAAAGACAATTCTAATTACTCTAACCATCTTTTAGAACATAATCATAATTTTAACGATAATTTCAAAATTATTCATATAGAAAACAAAAGTAAAAAGCTGGATCTTTTAGAATCATTAGAAATAAACAAACTTAAATATTCTAACAAATTACTCAATAGCCAAACAGATTTAAATAATTCCCCTTTGTTAAACCTCTTTTAATTTTTGTAACCCTAGGTAGTTTTTATGCACCTGTGACCTAGTTATTAGTTTTCATTTTGTTACACTTTTACTATATTTTATTACCTGTATAAACCATATAAATATTTTGTATTTTAGTCTTAAGTTACACTTGATAAAGCCACTGTGTGGACGAAACATGTCGTGTGATTTTGAAATATAAATTTGTATATTATAAAAGTTTGGAAATATTTAAAGCTAAAGTTGTTTTATTTTATGCAGTATTTTATTTTATATGGATAAATAAACATTAAACACATTTAATAATTAAAATAGCTAGAAGTATTATCTTAATAATTAATAGAATATCCATTATTATTTATTACTTGCCAGCAACGTCGCAGCATGGAAGCAATCAATTTTTGGATAGTATTTTCGGAAAGGTTTCTCCAAACTCCATTGATTTTATTTACCAATGATGGTTTATTTGTGAATACTTGTGTACGAATTCCACGCTCAACTTCTTCACATACATTTTAAATAAACTCAAAGGTCTGAGGATATAGTGCCGCCCACTCCAAAACCAGAACGTTATTTTCTTGAAACCACTCTGCATAAGGAAACATTTCATGTTGCGTTAGATCTCTATAGACAAATCGATCCATGGTGTCATTAATGAAGTTTAAAGGACCCACCCCATTCCATGAGAAAACACTGCCTTTACCTGTGGGTGTAACGTATTTCGGATGAAACCCTGGATTGATTGGCCATCTTATATACTTCATTCTATCATAATTGAAAATTTTATAACGCGTTTCATCGCTAAGTAACACTTTTTCCCAATCGTTTACTGTCGAATTTAAACGTGTACGGGCCTAGCCTAGTCACTCCATTTCTTGCCGAAAAATAAGCAGCCTTTTAGCCGGGCGTCTACTAAATAACTTTGCGTCTACCAACCTTCTTTGAACTGTCCGTGGACTATCCTCAATTTCTGGAATTTTAGCAATTATTCTAGGTGCAGACATCCAAGGATCGTTTTGGGAAATTCTTTTAAGGCGTCTGTCTGTCCTAGTTGTTGTTTTTCTCGAGCTTGCCGATTTCGGTATATTCTCTAAATGTCCCCTTTCATTGTAACTTGAAATTATTTTGGATACGCTGTCTCTGGGTAAAAACAAACCGTCTTGCAATTGGGCTTGTATTGTACCTTACAAGAGTGCAATCACTACTCTCTGTTTTAATTCTTTCGAAATTGGAATACCTCTTGGCATGATTAATCCAGCACAGATATATTAATTAAACATAAAATAAACACAGCAAAAATATTTTAACCTTTACTGTCACCAAAACCTTTCTTTTTTAGGCAAATATTAAAATGTTGCTTTACTTTTGACGCATTCCAATATTGTATTAAAAGTTTACGTCAATATCAGTTCATTTGTTTTGATTGTTGGAAAAAGCTGTTGCCGTCGATAATAGCAGCCTACGTTGATATTTAAGACATGACGTATTTAAATACGATATCATGCATTTAATATTATAAAATCGAGATTTGTCTAATTTTTCGAAAGTGTTGATCTACTTTTGTCCAAGTAGTATAAAATTTGTAGTATAAAATTATAAAATTTGTAGTATAAAATTATAAAATTTGACCAAAACTAACTTTTGAGATCGATGATGACTCACAAACTATAAAATCATTTTTCTTATAACATCGAAACTCCAAGTTCACGGGAAATTTCAAAATAAATTTTTAAATGAAAAATGAAATTTAACAAAAGTTTTTATGAATAAAAATTTTCATTTGAAAGATCAAAACATATATAATTTTGATATTTTTCAAATAATCTGTTAGGCATTAATTTTTCTGTCAAAATTTGCATGAAATTTGTATTTTTATTCATTACTAACGTTATTTTACTTTCCCGACGCAGGGAAAGCATTGTGAACGCGCAAAAAAAAAGTTTGACATAAAGATGAATATAACCAATTTGAAGTTCCCTGAGACGACGAAGACCACGGAAGTCTGTCTGTGTGTCTGTATGTATTCTCGTACGAGATCGCCTAAACGATTTAAACAGTTGTGCTAATTTTCAGTATATGAGATTGGGGATAACCTAAGATGAACCAATTAGTCTTTGATCAAAATAGCTGAAACCCTTTAATAGGGGTGCACACAACCACCAAATTCTTAAACAACAGTATGGGTCATCATCAATCATTTGAAAGCACTTTTTATGGTCTTTACCGCAATAGCTTACCTTTGGAATTTACCTACATTGTTCTCGAGAGAACTGCAAATATTTTATACCTATTATATTATATCTTGCCTGGAAAGTTTTGGGGTGACACCACCGATTTTTTTGACAGAACCGGGAAAGGTTATTAACAAATATTATTTTTCTGACTATACAAGCTTTTAAAGACATATACATCATATAAAGACCCTTTTGTTGAAACTGGGAGTTTTCCTTTAAATCATTTAAAAAAGTTGTAATCCATTTTTTGATATATTCATTATAAATAACAAAAATAAACCAACAATAAAATATCAAAAAACCCACTTACTTGAATATAATAATGAATATAACAGAATAGTCAAAAATTTAGTAATGAATAAAAATATTTTGTGACAAAATGAACCTAGGTGAACATATTTAAAGAAGTAGTTAATTAGGTACTAAAAAATTACTAAAACAAACAAAATATATTACTTTTTAATATTCCTTTGAGCTTTGGTCAAAATAAGTATCATTACTTTCTCAATATATTAAAAAAAAATTTGAGCACTCGTCTCTTAACCCCAGTTTTGGCGACTAAAATATTATTTTGAAATTTGCAGAGATATTAGCTATGTTCCGAAACCTGCTGAAAACACTGAAAGTGCGAAAACCGCGTTTCATAATACATTCGCTCTAATTGTAGAATTTAGAACACATTTCTTAGTACTTTCAGTTAGGGTTGCCATGCATCCTAATTTAGCCGATATTGTTCCGCTTTCCAGCGAAACCTCATGCTTTGTTCCGCATCCCACGCGTACGATATATAGTCCCGCTTTTTTATGAAAAGAAAGATTAATTTGTGCACATTAATCTCTGTTCCTGCGTATAGTTGTTTGTTTTAGATTTTGGCTTTTTATTTGTTCATATAATATGTACTTGACAGGCGGCTACAATTGAGGATGCTTATAGAAATATATAGCAAAGAAATAAATGAAATGGATAATTACTTATTATTTTTTATTCATTATAGCAGTTAACTTGGGACCTGATTTGTAATAAATGTATAAAAAATTGTTAAAACACACGCCTAACTAAATGTCATAAGACACTATATTAATAAACTAAAGTAAGACCAAAAGATGCTTGTAAAATTACATTTAAACTAAACTCTTCTAGGAACATCTAATAGGCTATAAAAATTGCAAATTGTCGCACATTTTGATTCATGTGAATTGTGTTTATCTTTTTATTATTTTAAATAAAATATCCTATATTTATGCAGATTACTTACTAAAGCATAGAATCTCCCAAATTGAATTGCATACACCCCATGAAGCTGAAATAACATAAAATAATGCTGGGTCATCTTCATTTGGCTTCCAAAGTAATAGAACCATAATGAGGCATGAATGAAAGGCAAATCCAACAGCTGCAAATGTAAAAATTAACACTATATTTATTTTGGTGTTAACTAGGAAAGGAGACTGAAAAAGGACACATTGTGGTACATTGTACATGCGTTATTTCAAAACCCTATATATAGTTACATTTTTGGATTTTAACTGTTTTTGAATAAATCATTTATTTTGAATTTCTTGGCCGAAATAGATTTGCGGAATATTATCATTTTTTTTTTTATTTATGTTATGAAAAGAAGGTAACAACAACTTTTTAAGCAAAAATGACTCTAGAGCCAAAACGATTCAGTTTGGCACAAGCTTTTTGGAATACCCTGTATTTTTAGTAGGTAATCTTCTGATATAATCTCCCTATTTTATATCGTGTTAGAGGTGCATGTAGGAGAGTTCATTGAAACTATATTAATTTTCCATCTTAACCTCAAAAAACGTATTAATTAACTACACTCCTAGACCAAAAATATTAGATATTTTTATTTTATATACTTAAATATTTTCAAAGTTATTTTAATTTAACTTTGTTCTACAAACAACAAAGCTTCAATATGAAATGTATTTGACTATAATTATTTATGTAAAGTGAAAAGCATTGGCAAAACACAACAAAGGGTTAATTGATATTTTGTTTTTAAATGACCCAAAGGAAAATATGCAATATTTTTGTCCGTGAGTGTATTTTACTCACAACTATCTCAATATTTGATCGGTTAAGATATCCATTTTTTCAATTCAATTACATAATTCGTTTATTTAATATTAATTTTTAATGTAATACAATTTTTCCCCAAAAGTGAATAGATTAACTAATTTATTAGTATCTAAATATATCAAGCCACTGAAGAGTACATTGTATACTCGAAACATGTATGGTTATTGGCAGGGATATCTACTCGATGATTCAAAAATTGCTCAAAACTGATGAAAGAGCGAATAATACTCAATTTGCTAATACTTTTTTTTCTAAATACAGGGTGAACTATCACTCAGTACAACACACATGCTCAGAGAAGCACGAAAAACTATAAAAAATTTGTTTCGGAATTTTTATTTGAGCTAACAAAATGGGGCAGTAAATCGGCGCCTATGACAACCATTTTACAAGATGGCTTCCAACATACGAACAGCTGTAGGTATAATTAAGAGGATTTCATGTCCGTAAATATAATAAATGAAAATAATTTCGTGGCAAAGCGGACTAAAATGTTGGCTTTACCTACACAAGGAATTTTGTTTAATTTAGCAGGGCCCCAGTCTAATTCGATAGAAACCAGACCGAGGCATGGGTCGACAGGTACTGACGAATTCGTTTCGCTCTTGTTATGAGCTCGTCAGAGCACCATAGTCGCTGCCCATCACAAATATCGGCCTGCATTTAAGCACAATAGGATACACAACAGTAGACACATGTAAACACATATCATCTACATGTACATAGTAATGCATATCCCATACCATGCCTCGGTCTGGTTTCTATCGAATTAGACTGGGGCCCTGCTAAATTAAACAAAATTCCTTGTGTAGGTAAAGCCAACATTTTAGTCCGCTTTGCCACGAAATTATTTTCATTTATTATATTTACGGACATGAAATCCTCTTAATTTTTCATTATTTGGCATTAAACATCGACGGCAGAACGCTTGGAGACCACCGTCCGAGCATTGCTGAAACCCAAATATTTGGGAGATGCTGGCAGAAGGATAAAATGGTCTCCTGCTAGCGTTTTGTGTTCATACTATTTTTATTTATATTTATTTCTATTTATACGACTGGTTTTACCTATACATTGAGTTTGTTCGGCCTCTGCATGGTATGGGATATGCATTACTATGTACATGTAGATGATATGTGTTTACATGTGTCTACTGTTGTGTATCCTATTGTGCTTAAATGCAGGCCGATATTTGTGATGGGCAGCGACTATGGTGCTCTGACGAGCTCATAACAAGAGCGAAACGAATTCGTCAGTACCTGTCGACCCATGCCTCGGTCTGGTTTCTATCGAATTAGACTGGGGCCCTGCTAAATTAAACAAAATTCCTTGTGTAGGTAAAGCCAACATTTTAGTCCGCTTTGCCACGAAATTATTTTCATGTAGGTATAATATTCACGGCGTTGCCAATTGTAGAGACGGCGAAAATGAACAGTTTGGTTAATAATAATAATTAAAATACCTGATAAATTAGTCCATCTGCATAATTGTACATGTAGTAAGAGCTTTTTCGTGACGTCATCATAGTGAAGCCGCTAATAACCGGGGTCGCGCGAATGCAAAAAGTTAAACCGTTTATAATCGGTTATAATCGGTCATGGCGTGAATTCGACTTATGTTTTAGTTTTCAGGAAATTGTGAACTGTCAAATATCTTTTGTATGTCAATGTGACTTATGCCCAAATTAGTTGTTGATATTTTTTGCTATGAACAGTAAAGATTTCGTTAATAATAAAATTGCTGCTTTTTAAAAACAAATTTTCAAAATATTTATCAGATTATAATGCAGGTTTATACCGTAAGATTATTAACCGTATTTTTTATTTGTATCAATAAACACTTATCTATGATTTGTTTGTTTAAATTTTGTGATGAAAGTGAACGGCCGAATTAGCGTAACTTTAAGAATCAATTTGAAGCATTCATTTTACAGTATTGTAAGGCCTACATATTATTATTGTGATGAGTGATGAGCGAGAATTTACTGTTGTAAAACATGACCGATTTATGTAAAATAAACCAGCACTTTAGATCTACATGAAGACTTGTCTATGAAACAGAGATTGGTGATGAGCAGCAGTTACTTCTATAAATTTGAGGGGCAGCTGATCCAATCCGCATTAATCCTGTTGTTTTTGCGTATCCGAAGTTCAGTGCGTAAATAAAGTGAAGTTAACAGTGGCCTCTTTGAACATTTGCTGTTGTAATGCTTTGAAGTACTAGTGTTATTTGTATTTGGGTGTTTTTTGTTACCCTTTGGGGTTTTCCTGACGGAGGGAATCCATCTTGTCGTGGTCGTCGCGCTGAGTACCTGGCATTAAACAAGAAGAATGAACGAGGAAAACGAAGCGGTCCCCAGGAAGTTCAAAAATAATTCAATGGTATGTTAGACTTATCCGAAAGGTAGGTGCTAACATAATATTTAATATTTCGCATGATTTTTTACCTCAAATGCTCGGTAAATCGATACACTTGGCAACAAGGCGCTGTATTATAACCTTTAAACTAATGTCTAATTTAAACTTCAGTTGGGCAGGCGGTCATAGGCGTCGTCAATAGGGAGTTTAATATGATGTACAAAAAAATTATTTTCAGCCTTAATAAAAATGTTTTTTTGAAATGCGATTCTGTTCAACCTTATTTTTCTCTACCTCCAGTTAAAATTTTTGTACTGAGTGATGGTTCACCCTGTATATGCGATTTGTATGACATACATATTTTTTTTTTAAATAAAATAACGTCGAATTGTCTTGTCCATTAGAGCAGAACCGTAATTATCATAGAAATTTGCTCTTTAATTTTTTATGTAAAATAATGTATGTATTTGTTTTACTTGTTATAATGAGCAGAAATAGTGTTTTTATATATTTAACAATATCCGAATATTTCTCTCAATATTTTGTTGGGTTTACTTAGTTTGTTATAATTATTAAAATAATATCAGATACCTACCTACAACGTAATACCTTCTAATAGTTCTTAAAAGCATACTTAAAGTGCATGCCGCAATTGATTGTAATAGCCCCATCGATAAAAACACCAAATTCAGTCGACGTATGCCCAACGTACACACAACATATGACTGTAATTATTTAAAACAAATTAATAATGATACACTAATATTATTTTAAATTATTTACTTTGCTAAAATCGGCGAACATAAACGCCTGTTCCAAACCGATAAAAACAGCTAACGGTGCTGCCATTTGAAGCCGTTTATCCCGAAAACTATCACGCACAGCCCGAATTGCAGTTTGACTCTCTCCACGTTCTAGTGGATCTTGGTATGTCTAAAAAATACATGTTTTTAAAATAGTATAGCAAGTTAAATGATACTAAAACAATGTTATCATCATCAGTGCAATAATTCTTATTGGTTTTGGTTGATTGATCAATAATTTGTACGATATTATCGTCACTATGACACTGTCGAAATTGAATATTATTTCTTGTTTCCTTTTTTATTTAAAATAGTATTTTTCGCTGTGTTTTTGTGTTGTTGCTCTGTAAATTGCTTTTTTAACGGTTTTGCAATATGCAATATTATTATTAAAGTTATGGCGCTAACTTGCTCACTGAAGGAGAATTCATCGGACCAGAACCCGCATAGCGTTTAGCGCTGCCAAACACATACTTAATACCTGGATGACGACAAAAGTTCAGAACTCGATACACCTATAGATTGTTTAAATTAAGGAATTACTTGTAATATTCGACGAAGTGCGATATTTACTACGAAGCTTTTTTTTTCCTCCTAATTTTTGAATCATAATGGGCTATGAATCTTGGGCGGTTTGTTTTTTATAGCTAAGTGAAATCCTTTCATTGAAGTTGCGAAATCATATTTTGCCCTTATTGTAGGCAGAGTAGTAGGGATGAATTTCAGTATGGATTTATTGAAAATAGTAGTACCCTTAGTGCGAATATCGATCTTTTGAATCAAATTTCGATTAAGTTGGATAAGGGAAGAGTGGTTGCTGCTGTTTTTGTTGACTTGAGCAAAGCATTTGACGTAGTTAGTATAGATATTCTTTTGCATAAGTTGAACAGAATGGGTTTTCGTGGGAACATATATAATATTCTAAAATCATATCTCCAGAATAGAAAACAGTATGTAAAACTGTACAAAATTACCAGTGGAATCCTAACAACCATATGCGGAGTTCCACAAAGTTCGGTTCTCACTCCTTTGTTGTACTGGTTATATGTACTAAGTTTAAAATCTGCAGGACTTAGGGGTCGATATTACACATTTGCTGATGATACTGTTTTACTTTATGATGCGGAAAATGTTAATGAATTAGAAATAAAGGTAAATAATGGTTTGAGTCGGTATGCTGATTGGCTGTTGTGTAACAAACTTAAAATTAACATTAATAAGACAACATTTATATTGTTTAAGCAGAAAAACAAAATTGTACCAGGTCCAAATATAAAAAATAAAATAACATCTTTATTGAAGAAGTGTCTCATGTGAAGTATCTAGGACTAATGACAGATAATAAACTAAATTGTAATGAACATTATAGCTATCTAACAAACAAAATTTTGCCACTCGTCCGTGCGGTATACAGGGTTAGACATTACATAGACAAAAAAAAAAACAAAATAAACATCTATAATGCATGTTTTCTGTCTCATCTGCGATACCTAATACCTCTTTGGGGAACATGTGGAGTGGTTAATTTCAACAATTTGCAGGTATTGCAAAATAAAATTTTAAAAGTATTGTTTGAATATAATATTCTTACTCACGCAGAAGACCTTTATAGGCAGTTGGGTGTCTGCAGGTTGCGCACAATAACGGAATTTGAGCGTGCAAATTTAGTACATAGGATCATAAACGGAAAACAAAAATCAAACTTAAAGTTAGTATTCTCGAATAGCATTAACTAGTATGATACTAGAACATCTCATAATGTTTATCAGCATAATGTACGAACAAATAAAGGATTAAGAATTGCTTGTTACATAAAGCAACAAGACTTTAAGTTATGTTGGAAATTTGTTTCACACTACCATGCTTTCACCAGACGACCGTTTCGTCGATCCACGACACCAAAACGGCCGTCTGGTGAAAGCATGGTAGTGTGAAACAAATTTCCAACATAACTTAAAGTGTAATAGGAAATAAAACGTCAAACTCCACGAAATCAATTTAATACACTACACTTAATGTGTTAGGTCGATTAAACTACCAAACATGTATTATAAAAAGTGTCTTTTTTCAGACTTCAACACATTACTCTTAAAATACTCCTAATGATGTAATACTTTCAAAAATACAATTTCTCTACAAATTTTGTCACTGATGATGAAGCTAGTGAGCTTCGAAACATGTTTGGTAGTTTAATCGACCTAACACATTAAGTGTAGTGTATTAAATTGATTTCGTGGAGTTTGACGTTTTATTTCCTATTACAATACATTCACTCCACTTAAGAATGGACTACTTCTTTAAAATAACTTAAAGTCTTGTTGCTTTATGTAACAAGCAATTCTTAAATAAAGCCTCCCTGCTAGGGGATTCGGGCGCATCTAGTGTTGGCAATAGGATATAATGGAGTTGTTACTTCTTGTCCGGCCATCGTTTGTGAACTGTGTTTCACCCGGCATATTGCCTGTTCACGCTAGGTGTCGCCAAATACATCTCTCTCTCAAATAAAGGATTGTTTAATCCAATTTGTCAGGGAATAAGTGCATACAATGGGATCCCACAAGAAATTAAAAGCCGAGAAGAGAAAATTTATAAAATATTTAAAGATTTTTTTCAATATGCGCATGTAAAATTAATTATTATTGTGTTTTGTTACTTAATTTAAGAACACTGTTGGTGAATTACCTATATTATGTAGGGTAAGGATTTATTGTTATTAAGTTTATTCTTGTTAAAGTTGTTTGTTGTCAAATATTTATTAGGTTAATATCTTCACGATTGTTAATAATGTGTATTATTGTCTGAATAAAGTTTATTTTCAAAAAAAATAGTTTTTATACAGAGTTAAACAAATACTTTAATTTATTTTAAGAGTTTGGACTTATTAGATTTTACAAAGTTTAAGAATTATTTGTAGTTTGTTTTAAAGTATTCAGATACTATTTCAGTATAGAAAGTTTAGTTCTTTCCAGTTCTGAAATAGTAAGTTTTCTAAAGTTTATTAGCACTCAGTCGCCAAAGTTTTCTTCAGTATATTCTTTTTAATTTCTCGAAAGATTAAGGACCTTTTTGTTCTAAGTTAATTTCAATAAAGTTAGAGTTTTTTTTCTTTTTATAATTGATTAATATTTCGAATAGTCGAATTTGATGTCTGTTATGATTGTCAGATTACAATTATAATTAAAGTTTTGTGCGGAAATTAATATAATTATTCGTAGTTATATTAGTTTACCTATTTCAAGTTGTACAGTATCATAGACTAAAATTTTCTTTTTGATTTCATTTTCTTTTTATGTTTTGTCCTTTTTATTTATACATATTTATTTTCTTTTGTCGTTATTCATTTTTATTATTTATTAATTAAATTTAGTTGTTTTGAGCCCAAAACCTTGTGTTTTTATTTCAAGTAAAGCTTCTCCTAAGGAAAGCTTTAGATCTAGCAGAAGGGTCATTTAAATAATTGTGCTTTTAAATGAATAACGAGTGTTCAGATTACGAGTGACATCTATAAATTATGCAGTGATCCACAGTCATAAAAGGTCAGTTAATTCTATTTTAATACAGAATAGTAAAGTTTGAAATTCTTCGTTTGTTCTTTCTTCAAATAAAACTTAACGTACAAGCCGCTCGTAAAGCTTGTACGTTAAATAGCATATCGGGATTCACTTGGACTGAGACTTTTAATTAGTATTATTTCTAGGTGTACACAATACCCGCTAATTAATTTTGCCACACCTTATCTCTCCATACGTTCTGATTCAGCAAAAACAAACCACGTCACCATATCGCTCGTCAAACAATCGACTTTCTCCAAGGAGCTGACGTTAATGTTTTACCGGGTCACCCCTTACACAGGTTTAAATTCCATGGAAGTGTGGGATTTGATGGGCAAGAGACTGTCCACTTCGCACTATGCTCCAGAGAACCTCGCACAGTTATTCCACGAAGTTTAAGCTCCTTGGGACAAGGTGTAATTAGCGGACATCGACCATTTCATTATGTATGTATTCAGCTACGTGGTCATCAAACATATATTTTCCTTTCGGATGACATATTTATCAAATTTCTTGCAAATGTTAAAACTTCATGCCTGATTTAAGACTGCGACGAAAAATCAAGATAAAAAAATATTCCTTCTGGGTGTAATGTAATGTCCCTGAGTATAGTTTATATAATATAATTTATTAGTTTAATATTTCACAGCTTTGAAGATAATTTAAATCTTTAATTAGATGTAGCAGGCTGCTTTGCCAACTTACCAACATTTTGATTTTATCTAGTCCTAGCAATGCTAGAAGAAATGCGCCACTACTGGCAATTCCAAATACGGCCATCAATACTTCTGCAGTCCTGTTGGGCAGTATTTGGAAAATTTCTGTAGATGATGAATTTCCAAAATGTAATGTTGAACATGCTTGGGCTCCACATATTCGGTCGCCTTCTTCGGTTTGATCAAAAATGTCATCCAAAAGTAAATTGTAGCTTTGTATAGATTTTGATATAAAAACGATTTGTGTTGTTCTATTATCAAATAAGGTACTGTTCTGAAAATTAAAGTTTCATGAACAAAATAAATTATTCATTATCAATGTTTTATGAGTAAAATAATTCTATACAGGGTGTCCCACTGGGAACTAAATCGATATGTATATAGAAAACTATACAGGGTTATTCACGCTTTATGACGCGGAATATTTTAGCGAAACTACGAGACTTTCAAAAAATTCCATTTATTGGACGTGTAGGCATCTATTGTGGCTACTTTTTAAAATTGGTTTCATATTATACAGGGTGTCTCAAATAACTTGAAAGTATCAAAGTTGTGTTTTTTAAATGGAATCCCCTGTATATTATTGCAGTTTTAGATCCTCTGAGCAAATTAAGTGTATGTTTCATTAAGGTTTGTAATACCTCAACCTTAAGATTTTTGAAATCAATTGAATTTCCTGAAAATCTAACCTAATTTTCATCTTTCAAATACTTAGGAAGTATTTAAGTCATGTTGACAAAATTAACTATAAAGTTTAATAAAAGATCATGTTTGGTATTCCAATTGCAATAAACTTGCAATCTTATACAGGGTGTCCAAAAATTAAAACTACTCAAATAAGAACTTTAAGTTGCTATAACCTCATTAATTTAAATGGAATGCCATATTTCTGGACTTACTTAGCAATGTACTTACTAATACCTGTCGAATAGTATTAGGGTGTACTATAGCTAAGTCTGCGCGTTTTGGCAGAAAACGACAAATAATTGTTTTGTAAACCATTTGGTGTTTTTTAAATAAACGTTTTAATGTATCTAGTAGGCTATGGAATCAGAAATGTTAAATAATCCACAATTATAAATATCATTATGAATTATTATTAATTATGCATAAACAGCATTAATGATAATAAAATAGCACAGATAAATTTCTACCAAAATATTCATAACATGTGTTCGAAATGTTGGCCGTCCAATTCGAGACACTTCGATATTCTTTTTTGAAAACTACGGCTAATTATAACTTCGCATTTTTTGTGCCTTTAAGTCATTTAAAGAACTTTTCCATAACCATGTAGCCCATTTTAAAACTTTTTAAAGACTATTTAGTTGAAGCGATGCGTTATAGGTTACTAAATAAGCTTTCTGGCATAACTCGATACTACTTCCCTTATTTAAAATCTATTTGGTCACTAAAATTATCTTTTAGTCTCGTTTTCGACTAGACAGAAGGTAACATCAACGTCTCCTGAATCTATACAGAATGTCTCACGAAAAGCTAGTTCGTGGTGGAAATTTTAAAAGAAAGGTGCGACAGAACTTTCAACGAATTGCTAATGAGCAGGTTAGTCAAATTTCAATTTTCAAAATATTTTAAATAAAAACAATAATTTCGGGTTGCCTAAGAACTCTCGAACCTTATTGGCTACACCGGATACAAAAATTGAAGTTGATGAAATTGCTGGAGGGAGGTACTGGCACAATGGTTTACAAAAATGTATTAAATAGTGTTACCAAAATACAAAAACAAATTTAAATATTTCGATCAATATAAGTATTGATGGTCTTCTGATTTTTAAATCTTCCAAGTTTGAATTTTATTTATAAAATACAAAAGTTTGATTTTTTGTTGTTTGACCATTTTAAAAATACGTTTAGGATTCCTGAAACACCAATACAAGAAAAATCCCGTTTAGTAAAAACTAAAAACGAACTATAAAAATTAATACTTTATTAGATATTATTAGCGTTCTATTTGCATTTCTTTGGCACAAACCAATCCCTAATGTCATCTTATTATGACAAGAAAACTAAGAACATTTTCAGCTTATCAGCGATTATTACTTTGTACTTACCGTTTCAATTAAAAGACACACTGTATAATAAATATGAATAAAAGCTGGCACGTGATCACAACTACACATCCAAAACAATACTAAACAGGTCGTTAGAAAGTTGCGATGGTGCCACTTTTAAGCTTGAGTTGTATAAAGGCAATTATTAGTTCTGAAAAGTGTTATTTAGCATTATTTAGGTTACGAATTTGATCTTAAGGTTATATTTTAGCATATTTTCAGACTTTCAAGCAACTTAGGTTATATTTTGGTTATTTCAAAAGCTTATAAGCATTTGTTATCTATCGGCCATTTTAAGATTATGACATAGTTAAATAACAAAATATTTTTGAAAATATATGTAAGTCTGCGTAGTTTTAGGTTCGGGAAACACATTTTTTCATAATTTTATATTCATAGGTTTCCGTATATTAGAATTTCGACTACTTTTAAAAACAAAATATTTCCCTTGTATTTTAAATATAACTAAAAAAAATATTTATACTAATAATATCGATAGCCCGTGAATTTTATGCTACTTTTATATAATATTTTGACAGTAAAATAGAAGGTGCATTAAAATCAGCAATTTGTGTCCGCTATTTCATGCAGTTTTATATCACGTATATTGAATGATAATTAATTATCATAATTTACCATTACAATATTACCTACCAAAGAGTTATTCAAATACTAGAAATAACACCGTATATTAACCAACTAATCCACAAATTAGAAGCAGTCTGTAATATATTTTACTTAATAGTTTTAAGACTGCTTTCCGCAGATCAACTATTTACTAACAGGTTGTAGTTGATAATTCGCAAGGAGCTAGTTAGAACCTTTTAGTGGCTAAATTACAACTTTAAACCCGTGATTCATAGGTTATAATTCAGTTATATATGGCTAGTAAGGATATATAAAGGTTATATTATAGCTGCACAAATATTCAATATTTAACCTTAAGGTTCTGAAATGTCGACAACTTTTAGGTTAGCAGGAGGTTCTGTAGCGTGGGCCCTTTTGGTCACCAGGAGTTTGTGTAGCCGGATAGAGGAGGTTGTTTTATACCTAATGGCATATGTACACAAAATCCATAAAGTGGTTCTAGAACCAATATACAATCTTCCTAGAACTATATTTTGTTACTTGGGAATCTTTATTTTAACAAAGCAACACCAAAACTAACAATTGTAAATCAATAGGATTAGTAAAGCATGAACAGCAAATTAAGATGATAGATAAAAGAATTTATTTGACATTTCTGATTCCATAGCCTACTAGATACATTAAAACGTTTATTTAAAAAACACCAAATGGTATACAAGACAATTATTTGGCGTCTTCTGCGAAAACGCGCAGTCTTAGCTATAGTACACCCTAATACCATTCGACAGGTAATTAGTAAGTACATTGCTAAGTAAGTTGAGAAATATGGGTTCCATTTAAAATAATGAGGTTATAGCAACTTAAAGTTCTTATTATTAGTAGTTTTAATTTTGGATACCCTGTATAAGATTGCAAGTTTATCGCAATTGGAATACCAAATATGATCTATTATTACACGTTAGAGTTAATTTCGTCAACATGACTTAAATACTTCCTAAATATTTGAAAGATGAAAATTAGGCTAGATTTTGAGAAAATTCAATTTATTTAAAAAATCTTAAGGTTTAGGTATTATAAACCTTAGAGAAACATACACTTAATTTGATCAGAGGATCTAAAGGTGCAATAATATACAGGGGATTCCATTTAAAAAACCACAACTTTAATACTTTTAGGTTATTTGGGACACCCTGTATAATATGAAACCAATTTTAAAAAGTAGCCATAATATATGCCTACACGTCCAATAAATAAAACTCATTGAAATTTGGAAATGTAACTATGTCGACGGGGGCAGATGATGGAGAATAGTTATAAGTTATTGACACTTTCGGTTTTACCAAACCAAAAAATATTAGTGTGTTCTGTTTCGAAGAGCCCGCCTCCTAAAAGAGCTATGATATCTAAGGTGGAGGGCCCTGAAGATGGTTTACTTACTATTCATTTTGCAAAACGGTCAACATCGACGTTTTAACATTTTTTCATTCATATACATTTAAAAAAAAACATACACATTTCATATTGCCATAAAATTAATTTGTCCTTGTTTCAGCATGAGATTTATTGGGGTAGTTTAGTTGATATTATTTTATAGCAAAAGTTTTGTAGTTTGCTGGTGTATGTAAATACCAAAGACGACAAGCACCTACGAGTGCATTTATCCACATACATAGAAATTTAGCATATCATCAGCCCAAAGGCCACTTTTATATGAGAAACTTTTCGAACACTGTGGTGGTTTTGACATAGTCAAGTCTATTATACAAGTTTGTAGTAATTTGATAAATTAGAAATCAAATACTTTTTAAATAAAGCCTTACTTTCTGTATAGGGTGGGCAAATTTCTATGTTTTTATACGGTACAGCCTTAACCGTAATAGATAGAGCGAAACTAAGTGACACGTCACGTTCGATTTTTTTGAGCTTAGTTTAGTGCCGTAATCGGAGCGCGGCTAACTTGATTACTTTTCTTTATACACGGCGATTTTCATTTTTCTTTATATTTCGGATATTAGAGTTACGGGAAAAGTGTTTTTATAAAAGTTAGGGACGATTTGATGCTTAATGCAGCGGCGTATCAAGAATTTTTTTTCGAAGTCCAATTGTTCAAGATATCGCTTTCAACTTTGTTTTGTTAAATGGGACACTCTATATATTAAAGCGTCAGTAGATTCCAAATTTCATTCCCTTTACAACCATGTATGACAAGTAGCTACATATTTCGTAAAACTTGAAAACAATTAATGTCAAATTGTAATAAGACACCACACTACTGGTATCATGTATACTAGTTGGGTGATTTTATAGATATTTTCTATTAGTTTGAGAAATATAATATTTTTCTGAATATTATTTTAAGTAGATTGTCAACAAATGTTGCTAAACTCTCCTTTTAGTCATAAAATTTAAGGGTCTGTTTTCTATCTATCTTATCGTTTATTGATATGGGTTTTACCAAGAGCAATAAATACGTCTACAAGTCGATACATGAATAACAAAAATATATAATTTTTGCCTCTTTTCTTTGTTCAACTTTCAGAAACAGATGGACCGTGTTTTCTTGTTCGAAGAATGACATGTTTTAAATATAGAGTGGACTCACTTGTTTCTTGCTTCACAAATGGTAGTGACAACCGGTATTAAATTCGACATAAAAATGTATCTTATTTCAGAATCTCTCACCCTGTAGATGTATCTTTATAGGGGCATATTGTAAAAATGCCTTTTTTTCTGATTGGCTATTTTCAATCTAGGTACTTCTCATGTATGTTAAGTGTTTTGGAAAGACAATCGGATTTTCGAGTTTAGATTCGTTTTAGCTTTGGTAGAGTCTAGATGTGATTTCTAATTGTATAAAGTTTCTTAATAATAATCGAAGTTCAAGTTCAGTAAGTTCTTTGTTAATTCTTTTAATTGAAGGCCTTTTTGTTTCCAATCAATTTTTATAAAGATTAATTTGTTTCTTTTAGTAATTGAAATAAATTCAGTTTTCAATTGTAATTAAAGTTTCGTATAGGAATTAATATAATTATTCGTAATTATATTAATTTTCCTATTTTAAGTTTTACATTAATGAATAGGATTTTCTTCTAAATTTTCATTATCATTTAATTGTTTTATCCTTTTTTTTTTATTTATACATATATATTTCTTTGTTGTCATTAATTTTCTTTATTAGTTTTAATAATTAAATTAGTTGTTTTGCGCCCAAACTTTTGCGTTTTATTTCTAATAAAGTTTAGTTATGTTGTTGTCAAAAGGGTCATTTAATTATTGTTTTCCTTTTAAATACAAAATGGGTGACCGGCAGAGATCCAGAATTATAAAAGGTGAGTAATTTTACATTACTTTAATACAGAGTAATAAAGTTGATATTATTTGTTTGTTCTTCTTTAATTGAAACCGCTCGTAAAGCTTGAATCAAACCCGTAACAATTTGAATATCATATTGGGATTCATTCTGGGCTGAGCTATAAAATTAGTATTCTTTCTGAATGTAAATAATACCCGCTAATTCAAAATGGTTACAAAATAACAGATTATTGATACTGTGATTTATTAATGTATTTGTCAAATGCTAATTATTGCCAGCATTCATTAATTAAAGCATTCGTGAATTAACAGTTTATTACGGAACTGAAATGTCTTACGAAAATTTTGAAAAATTTGATATGTTGCAATGCTTTATTCAATGTAATAATGATGCTAATGCTGCATCTGAAACAACAACCCTACCCAGAAAGAAGACAGCCCAATAGAAAGATTATGGATCATTTACACATCCAAGACCTAAAACTTATAATTGCGCAGATGCAGAAGAAGTAAATGTTAATGTCCTTGCAGCGGTTATTGATAATCCGACAATTTCGGGCAGACAAATTGAAATAGAGGGTGGGATATCCCGTCGCCGGGTGCTCAATATTTTAAAAAAGTATAAGTTTCGACCTTACGCAATTCGTAAAACCCAGCATTTACAACCAAATGATCCGGTCCGGCGTGTGCAATTTTGCAATTGGTATCGAGCCAAGGTGAGAGAAAATCCAAATTATTTTGCAAATGTTATTTGGACGGATGAGGCTCACATAAGTAGTGCTGGTATATTTAATCATCACATAATGAACACTGGTGGTCTGATAGCAATCCTCATCGTGTTCCTACTGTCCAACATCAAGGTCGATTTGGTTTTAATGTTTGGTGCGCAATAAATTCTAGCGGAATTTTAACCTACAAGGTATTTGAAGAAAATCTTACGAGCAATCGTTATAACGAGATTGTTAGTGAACAAATAATTTCGAATTATTTAGACAATATTCCACTGGGAGAGCGAAGAAATGTGTTTTTCCAGCAAGATGGCGCACCACCGCATTACAATAGAAATTTAAGGGAAATATTGTTTACAAATGTTGGTAATAATTGGATAAGCACTAACGGTCCAGTTAGTCCAGTTAGCTCATTCTCCAGATATAACACCACACAAAACTAAAAGTCATACTATTGAAGAATTAAAAGAAAATATCAGACAATGTATAAATTCAGTTTCAAACATTCCTGTTTATAATGCTATTAGAAGTATTGATAAATGGTGTGATATGTGTATTCGAAATAATGGACAAGATTTTGAACATTTACTTTTATTTCTACAACCGCATGGTGATAATGATGGATATGCGTAAAAAGAAAAAGAAAAAATCATATGTGGATATGAATGTATAATTTCGATGTCATTTTTACATTTTTGTTGAATATGTTTAATTTTTAATTCTTATATAAAAAATCTTTCTACAATGTGGCGTATTAATTTATATAATTAAACAGACAAATAATGTCCAATACAAATAATTTTTAAACTATTAAAAACCACTGATGATGAGGCTTTAAATTGAATTATATGCGTAATTTTGTGGAGTAGACGTGTTTCATTCATATTTACTTTAAGATCAGTTTAGTTAAATTTTAATTTTTTTTCTACCAAACTTAAAATTGTCAGATTATCAATTTCTGCTTCAATAACATTAACATTTATTTCTTCTGAATATGTTTAATCATGCGTTTTAGGTCTGAATTTTGTAAATGATCCATAATCAATAAAGTTTTCTTTTAACCTTCCAAATATTTTTCTATAATGCTGTGTTGTTTCTGGGTATCAGTTGCAGCACGTTTCAGCTGCAACATTCGCATTTTTCTTGTGTTAAATAAAACATTGAAACAATTAACATAATTAAGCATTTTTAATGATTTGAAAGATGAAACAAGCCTACTTAGTACATTTTTATTTTAATTGCAAACTCATAAAATATAGTTTTTATTTATTTTTATTAAATTTCCTAAATCTGTAGCTACTAGTCAGATATGGTTGTAAAGGGAATGAAATTTGGAATCTACTGACGCTTTAATATATAGGATGTCCTATTTAAGAAAACAAAGTTGATAGCGATATCTTGAACAATTGGACTTTGAAAAAAATTCCTGTTACGCCACTGCATTAAGCATCAAACTGTCTCTAACTTTTATAAAAACACTTTTCCCGTAACTCTAATAACAACAGAAATATAAAGGAAAAAAGAAAATGACAACAAATGAGAATCGCCCTGTATAAAGAAAAGTAATTAAGTTAGCCGCGCTCCGATTACGGCATTAAACTAAGCTCAAAAAAATCGAACGTGGCGTGTCACTTAGTTTCGCTCTATCTATTACGGTTTAGGCTGTACCGTATAAAAACATCGAAATTTGCCCACCCTATACTTAAAAATAGCTTTACGATACATCAACAAAATATCACTAAATAACTAACTAAATGTATGTTAATAATTTGTTCTCACCTGTGGTAAAACTGAGTCATTTAAATTTTGGTAATTTTCTGAGTTGAAATAAGATGTACCATCATTAAACGTGTAAATGATTAATAATGCACTTAGTAGTGAGCCAAGAATTAAACCAAAATCATGTGCACCCTGAAAATAAATTATATACATTTTCATGAAATTGATGTAAATATAGTGTTCGGAAATCAGCGTCATCCTTTGAAATGTAGATGATATTAGAATATTATGTGAATTTCTTGGAAAGATAGATAGAGCTCAAATAGTAATTTTAAAAATTTAGTAATAGTAATATTTAATTTTTGATTTATCTTTTCTTTTTAAATTATAATAAAACGAACAATTTGTTTTATTTTTATTGTTAATTTTGTTTTAATGCAATAGATTGTATTGAAGTAAACTTTTGATATCGCAATAATTGCCCAATTAGCTCCTTTTGTAATGAAATTCTTCTTTATTTTTGTTAAGGAAAACATTAAAAATTTAAGAACTACATAAAATTGACAATTTTTTTTTCGAAATAACTAGACTAGTGTAATAAATTGATGAACATTATTTTCACGTCATTCTATGATTATTCAAAATGTTTGGCATTTTGCATAAAAAGTGCTTTCACTAAACGACGAATTTGGTCGGTCTTCCGACTTCCCAAGTAGCATGATTAGTGTTAAAAACTAAGCAAATTGATACAGCAACTTTAAATGAATGGTTAATACGTAATAACCACTAAATAAATCCCTATATAGTCAGAATGAGTGCCACGTTCTTATTACTTCCGAAAGTGATTTTCACATTTTCCAAACAATAAAAGTCACTTAAAAGTGATCTTTACTTTCAAAATTCACCATAAAGTAGTGGTGGAGTTTAAGTTCTAACAGGTTAAACGCCGACATCGACATTCCAAAATATTGGTAAAATTTGGTCTCGTCATCCAATAGATGAGGTAAAAGTGTAGAATACTGTCCTTGTGCGGATCTTCTTTCCCAGCAGGATGTACCCAAAATCTGGGTTTTTCTCTGTTCTAAATGAAATCTCTCCGATTTTCTTCATCTTCGTCTTCTAAACAGAGTGCCATAATGGCTAATTCGCAGTTGCTAAAGTTTTTGAACATTTTGCGCACAGTACCTTCCGCGATTTTGTTTGAATCCAAACGGGTGAGAGTAGCGAATGTATCCGCTGAAATTCCGAAAGAACTCGGAAGCGTGTAGGACATGTTGTGTGCTCACCCCTGCCGATCCCGCACCGACCCGCTTTTTTGGGGCAACATCGGACCAGAGTCGGGACGCAGTGGTGTATGACAAGTATGTCCCGGCCATTACGCTTGCAAAAAAGTTAGTGGCAACTTTGTAATGCTTTTATGCTATTAGTTTTAAAATAGTTTCAGATTATGTTCTTATTTTTTTTTAATTTAAAGGCTTTATTGCTGTTACATTGTGGCTACAATCGATTGATAAAGTGGCAAAATACAATAGCTGCCACCTGCCACTTCAAAGTGGCAGGTCGAAGTGGATGTTACCATAATTTCACTATCAAGTGATGCAGAAATGGTCTAGGATAGTTATATTTGCCACTTGTTTGTTGAAATTTATAATAGAGTGGGATTTTTTAGTGGAACCCACTTTAAAATGCCACTGTTCGAAGGTCACATAGAGTTTAATCTTTAATGTGGCCATCCATCTTGCCATAATAATTTTGATCATTTTTTTTTGGTTTAGTAAACCTTTATGGAATAATAAACCAATACGATTTTAAGTAACCAATATCGATAAAATGATCATTGAAGCATTTATGTAAAAAATATTGAAATCTCCAGTAATAGAATTTTAATTTATTTTTCTTAAATGTAATCAAATATGTGGCGCGTGCTCAAATTTCCAGCTAGAATTACTATATTTGACAGTAAATTTTCAAGCGTTTGAACTTCTTGACTTTCAAGCTCATAATTAGGCAATATCCTTTTATGTATATTTATATTAAATTTTCTGTAATAATTTAGATGAAATAAATAACTGATATGTCGACCAAGTAAAATAGTAGGGAATGTTTAGTTAATATTATTTAAATTAAGTTGATATGTTTTAGTTATTATAATTCTTGACATCCTGTAAATATTTTTGCATTGTTAAAAACAAATTTAAGTCAAGTGACAATTAATAATTTTTTTTAATGTCAATAATGTAAGAATTTATGTTAATAAAAAAGTAAAAAGTATAATTAATATACAGTCCACACATATTCAATATAAAACATTGGTCCTTCGAGCCGGATCAATGTTTTATATTGAATATGTGTGGACTGTATATTATATATAAAATATTGGTCCATTCGAACCGGATCTTGAATTATTAAATATTGATGAAGACTTGGTGTAATGCAAGTAAGCAAGAATTAATAAGACTGATGAAGACTTCAATACACAGATAAGAATAGTACGAAAGAAGAGAATAGTAATTCACGAAATAACTTTTGAAGTTCATTAAGGGTCTTTTTTGCTATTAATTGAGTAAGTCCGTTCTATTAAAAATTAATAATAATATTCTAGATTTGTGTCAATAACATGGCATCCGAAATTGAGATTCATAATTTGAAATCAAAAAGAGCTGCAATTAAGAGCAAGCTTACGCGTTTTAGTAATTACTTTAATGCGATTGATAAAAATAATTTAAATAATAATATAATTAATGAAATACAAACGCGTTTAAGTAAAATCGAACCGATTTGTGAGGAATTTGATGACTTGTAATATCAAATTGAGACAAAAATCAGTGATACTGATGAATATGTCGCTGATGAAATTGAGAGAGAATCATTTGAAAGAGCTTATTTTAAAGTAATTGGAGAAGTAAAAGGGTTAATAGAAAACTATAATAAAACTTGTAATATAGTAAATGAATTTAATTCAGTAACTAATTTTGAAAATAATTCAGCTATGCATAATAATGTAAATTCAGTTCAGTCTCTTGTTAAGCTTCCACCAATTAAATTGCCTACTTTTGATGGAAATTATAGCAATTGGTTGGAGTTTAAAGATTCATTTGTAGCCTTAGTAGACAGTGATAAGTCATTGAGTAATATACAAAAGTTTTATTATTTAAAGTCATTCTTGAGCAAAGAAGTGTTGGAAATAATTAAATCATTGGAGGTTTCTAATTTGAATTATGATGTTGCATGGCAATTTCTTAAGGATAGGTTTGAAAATAAAAAACTTATTATTCACAATCACATTAATGCCATTTTTCAACATCCGAGTATATTAAAGGAATCTTATGGTGAGTTACGTAATTTGTATGATTCGGTAACTAAAGATTTGCGTGCATTAAAAACTCTTGGTGAAATTACAGATTCTTGGGATAGATTAATAATATATATTATGTGTAGCAAATTTGATTCCACCACTCGAAGAGATTGGGAAATGTATAAATATGAAAATGATCTTCCAACAATGAAGGATCTTAATAACTTTCTAAAATTAAAATGTGAAATTTTAGAGAAATTGGAAGTCAGTAAAAATGTAGAATCTGGTAAATACAAGAGTACTGTTAAATTACATAATAAGGGAGGAATTAGTTGTACAGCTGTTCAGGATTCTAAATTTAAATGTTACTTTTGTAATCAGTCTCATGGTATTTTTAATTGTCCTGCATTTTTGAATTTATCAATTAATGATCGTATTGCAGCAGTTAAACGACTCAAATTATGTTTAAATTGTTTAAACAAATCTCATCTTTCATGGAATTGTACTAAACGAAAATGTTCTAAGTGCAATAAGGCACATAATTTTCTTTTACATTCCAATGATTATAATAATATTAAAAATACATCTGATAGAACTAATGATAATACAAATAATAGTAATCAATCTATGAATTCCGTTCCTGTTAATTCAGCATTGATAAATAATCAGAATATTAATATCTGTGTGAATTACAAACTCGAATGGAATGGAAACAATATTCCAAAAAACTGTTAAACATTGGAACATTAGTTTTGATTAAAAATAACAATATTCCTTCAATGAAATGGCAGTTAGGCAGAGTTATTGCTTGTGATCCAGGAAAGGACGGTGTAACTCGTGTAATAGACGTGAAGGTTAACAATGGTGTTGTAACTCGCGCGTTTAAACAGAGTGTGTGCGTTGCCCATTAAATAACATTTTAACAATTTGATTAATACTTTTAAAGGTTTGTTTTTTTGATGTACTAGAGACAATCAAGGCGGGCGGTATGTTTAGTTAATATTATTTAAATTAAGTTGATATGTTTTAGTTATTATAATTCTTGACATCCTGTAAATATTTTTGCATTGTTAACAACAAATTTAAGTCAAGTGACAATTAATAATTTTTTTTAATGTCAATAATGTAAGAATTTATGTTAATAAAAAAGTAAAAAGTATAATATACAGTCCACACATATTCAATATAAAACAGGGAACATGGGGGAAATTAATATGCAGGACAGAGACGCAAATAATATTTACCCTAACCAAAAGAGACAAGGACATACGCAAAGTGTCAATGAGCGAGCTCGCCACTATTTAGCCACGTCATGGCCACGTCACTAGAACGTGGATTTAACATATTTATATAAGACTTAAAAACGTGGCTGGAACGTTGTGGACACCAAAAAATTGTTCCCCATTTAGGTCACCGCCACGTTATAAAACCGTCTAGTTTACGTGGATATAATTTTGGTGATATAAGATAAAGTTACCAATGATGACGGCTAGGTACGTGCTGATCACTTAAAATGCTACTTGGGTTTGACCTTGTCGAAACGCAATTTTCCTTTCGAATAAAAGTAATTAAAACTGTCTTTTGGTCTTCCACAACTGAAGAGACAAATTGAAGTCGAAACAGACACAGAACGCCTTGTTCAATGACTGGGTCAGAGTACGTTTTCAAAAACGATAGCCGCGCATCAGTGCAAAGCAAAGAATACGTTTGGCTCGACTGTTGAATAGGTAGTTTTTCTGCCTGCTTTCAAACTTCTTGTTCTCATCAGTATGGCAAAGTAGCCATATAGTATGGGGTTTGGAGCCGTCCGCGAATTTGCAAAAAGCAAAAAACCTAATTTGGTTTGCTTGTGATTTCACAAAGTCAAAGTTTCTTACACCGAAGTGCTCAGCTCTACCGAAGAATTTGGTAGGTCTTGCGAGTTTTACCTTTTCGGAGAGCGATCTACAAATATTGGAATTTTGCACAAACAGTGTTTTCACTAAACGACGAATTTGGTCATATAATTATTGCTTCTTATTCACAGGATACAAGGCTGCTAAAACAAGAAAACAATTTTCAACTAAGCAGAATTTTTAGTAGATTTTTAAAAAAAATCTAACTATTCAGGAGATCGACACAACCGAAATTTTGAAAAATTTTTATGCAGTACTTCATTTTATGACCCCTGGATCCTAAAAATGACCTCAGTTCAAAAGTTTATATATCTATATATATATATATATATATGGGATATAGAAACTTTGCGTCACGTTCTAGGCCGCATTTTTTGACCAATCGAAACAAAATTTGGTTAAAAAATCGGCTAGGTCATGGAATCGCGTGAGTTCGTTGGCGATTGAAATCGGAGAGCTAGTTTCAGAATGGCGGCCTGTCAAAGTTTTAAAAAAATCATATTTTTTTCGTTGTTAATAGAAAATACCGATGTTACATATCAAATGATAGAGCACTTAAATCTCTACAATATTTATTTGGAGAGTTTTTTCATCGCTGGCATATTTAAGTAAATGTAAGTCAATATAAAGTAACAAAAAATGATAAATATCATCACCCGCTATACCTGTAATTATTTTGACAAATAAACACCTGTGGAATAACAATAAGACCGTACTTACGTATGTATTATAGTATAATGGGTATTTCCGTTAAAATAACTGTCAATATGACACTTTGGTTATATTTGGCGAATGTCAGAATATTCCATTATTTGTTTATTAATAGTGGGTGTCAGTGGTAGACTAAGTATAAATAAAAAATACATAAATCAAAAATCTACTTTTCCGACTGGCTGCCATCGGGATTTTTTTCTTTCATTTATTCAACATCTTGAGGGCAAATGATTAAATATGTTTATTTACCAATACGAAGCATTCTTCGACGAAACAGAGGAATAAAAATATTCCGTCGTTGTGAATTTTATATTATATGTGTGTTTGTTGTTTATGAATTGTGATATTTGTATATATTTCTTTCAGTTTTTAGTTATAAGTACCACATACTTTAATGTTTGACTTGTCAAATGACAGTTTTCAACTGACCATGTGTAATAAACTACTACTACTTACTACTACTACATTTTAGACTTGGTCTGAAGAAGTGCAAAAAGAAATAAACGAAATGTTGGCTTAGTTGAGACTTTTTTGTTTTACTAATCCTATCTTCTGTAAACACCCGGAAGCAACAAATTAAAACCTTGAGGCGGTGATGAGCTCAGAAAAATAAACAAACATGAAGTGGCATAACAAGAAAATAATCACAAAAATGTTTGTAGCCTACATAACCTTTACTTGTTTACTAATAAAATCTAACACTGCATTTCACATCCCAGTGTAAATTTATATTAGGGTTGGTCACAGTGTTCTTACATTGCAGAAATATACAATATTTATATTTATAACATTTCTTTTTGTATTCGGCTTTCATTATATGTTCATAAATTATTTAACGTCAAGAAATCAATCATAATATATAATATGATTCACAAAAATACAGTCCTACGGATATAAATGTGTGACAACCCCGCGGAGAGATTTGTTTATTATTTACACTTCACGTTGACGTGTGGGGTGCGAGTAGTGCTACGTACAGTTTTAGAACCCGAATTAAGTTAATTTTACCTTACATCATTTGTAGTGTGTAAAACTGGTTTTCCTTTAAATCATGGGGAGAAAAAAGTGCTTAGTTTGCATGTCGAGTGATTTTCCGAGTCAGGTTACGTGTCACAAGTAAGTACAATGGCGTACATTTTAGGATTTTGCTGCGATAGCAGTTAACATGAGTTGTTTAACAGTTCCTCTGAAACCCTATCAATAATTGTATTGTTTTAATACGTGATCATTAAAGAATCTCATCAATTGCAATAATTTGAGAACCGTCGAAGTTTTATTTGAGAACAGTCCAAATAGTTTTTTTTTGTTGGTTTCATAATAATTTGTATCTTGTCCAAACTTAGTAGAAACAGATTCAGTTTCTCATGTCTAGGAAAGATAAACGATTCATTTCCAATGTGGTTTCTTATAATTAGCAAATGTAAAACAAAAATTCATAATTTATACCTTTGCATTTAATAATAAATATTTTCATAATATAGAAAGTGTTTCCTTTTAATCCCAGACATCTATTATTTAATAATTTATATTTGAAAAAAATGCTACAGTTCTTGGGTAGGTAAGTATTTATTATTGGAAACTGCAACCACGATTTCAAAAGAATTATACTATGCCACTGACTTTTGTTTACATGCACTCCTTCTGTCATTAAAAAGGTAAATATTGACCTTTATGTTATGAAGACAAACATTGAAATTAGATGACATTTCTATGTTTGTTTATTATTCTGAGGTGATGAGTAGCGTTAAATGATTTGTTTATCCAAATTCGTGGAAACTTTTAACAGGTTTTTGATATACGATGTATATACCAGAAAACCTGTGACACCTGTGCGGATGTACTTTCAAAATATTTACTCTTCTTAATATAAACCCTATTTGAATTATAATTTAATATATAAATACAAATTAGACCTCCCTAGTCAGTACTGATAAATTTGATCCGGTCCGGTGGAGACGCAAGTCTTCCTGTGGAGTGTGTAGGTACCGTTCAAAACTCAGGCAAATTTGAAATCTGATTGGTGGAAAATCTTGCGCTCGTACTCACCCACGCGACAATTACATTTGAGAGCTGCCTCATGTGTACAATTATTACGTGCACTTTGACTGTAGTAGTCTTTGCGTCGTGTTGTAAGTTTTATTTGTTTTGATTAGCCTTTTGATTTGATTTTTTAAAAGTTCGTTGTGGAATGGCGGAATTTAGTGTTAGCGCTCATTATTTAAAGACAATTAATTGAATCTAGAGGAAAAACTAAAAATCAAAAGTGTCAGAAAAACTTGGTAGAAGATATTCCAAATTTCAAAGAATTTTCGATTGAAGAATCAGACGTGTTAATTTCCAATATAAAAAGTGTTTGTGAAATTTAAAAACTGTGATATATTTGACAATGAAAACAATAATTGTTTGGCTAGCATTTTGATGCATACATGTTTACTACTAGAAATAGTATTTGTTTGCCGTATTTCTTGAATTCGATGAAAATGTCTTTAGTTATTACCTGAAATGCTCTGGCAACTCTACGTATAATGCACGTTCTTCTTGAATATCTAATTTCCTCATCTTCTTCATGGAATAGTCCTGAGAGTCTATGTGATAATATCATTAAAAATGATATATGTGAACACGATAGTAAACCTACTGACAGTCCCAATAAAAAACTTATCGGTGCTACGATATATAAACTGGGGTAAAAATGGCAGGCGTAAACGGCAGTCATAACAGCTGAAACATACAAATAAACATTATGGTAGATCAATATAAGATAGTCTTGCCAAGTCCGTAAAACACTTGACAAAATATACGTGAGATTTCAATTTCATTGAAGACAAACTAATTAGCCAAAGGTATGTCGCTTTAGAATTACAACCTCTTGTAACAAAATAGAACACCATATGCCACTGACATTAAAGTGTTATCTCACCCTAGATACTTGGGAGGCAATTTCCCCAGTATCCAAAATGTTTAAAAGTTCTTATACCTACTTTATTTATTACTGTAACATAAGTATTCCCATAGATTTCTCTCGACTTTTGGGTTATCAATATAGTATAAACAGTCGTTCTTAATTTTTTCTACCTATGGAAATAAATAGAGACGTACCCTTATACCGTTTTATGAAAAACACATGGGTTTTGAGAGGCTAGTAAAATTATCCGCATAAATATTATCAACGTTTTTAAAATGGTCATGTTTCTCTAAAGATATTATTATTGTTGTTTCATTTTCTTTGTTCAACTTTATGACATAAAGTTACAATATTTATGATGTAACAGTGGTCAGGGTTGTTTTCCTCAACATTGTCGAAATACCCACCTATTAGTTAGATGTTAGATTATTTTTGTATATATTATATTATATTATATTATATTATATTATATTATATTATATTATATTATATTATATTATATTATATTATATTATATTATATTATATTATATTATATTATATTATATTATATTATATTATATTATATTATATTATATTATATTATATTATATTATATTATATTATATTATATTATATTATATTATATTATATTATATTATATTATATTATATTATATTATATTATATTATATTATATTATATTATATTATATTATATTATATTATATTATATTATATTATATTATATTATATTATATTAAGTGCTATCATGGATTCCCACACCAAATTATGATTATTGACGGGCTAAAGAAAAGAAGTGCGGGATTTTCTCCAGTGGCTCCTTCTGGAGATTCAGAAGTCATTATATAATCGTATTGCTTCTCACTTCACAAACGATAGTGTCTTGTTAATCTGCTGAAGGACGTCCAATATAAGGTACATTAGTAACAATAATTATCACAGACTAAATAAAATTAAAGAATTAAATTATATTATAATTTGAGAATAAAATTATATTATAATTTAATTCTCAAAATGAAACAGCTAACGACATCTCGTCGACAACAGTGTAGTTACGTTTTAGTGGTGTATTTCGTTTGAAATGCCCCTTTTTAATTGGATACCCTATTTCGATATTACGAGGTGATTTGAAATGCCTTCACATTTCAAAAAGTCAGAATCTTTCTAGTTTTTCTATAGCTCAGACGTACTAGTTTTTACAAAGTTTAAGAACCGTTCTAGTTTTTCTATAATTTAGACGTAGTAGTTTTATAAAGTTAAGAATTGTTTTAGTCTTTTAAGAGTTTGGACTTCTCAGTTTTTATAAAATTTAAGAATTCTTTTCTAGTTATTGTAAAGTACTATATTAGTTTATAAAGCCCAGGTCCCTTTCAGTTCTGAAATAGTAAGTTTTTCTAGAGTTTCTTAGTAGTCAGTCGACGTAAAGTTTTTCAGTAAGTTCTTTTGTTTATTCTTTTCAATTTCTCTAAAGTTAAAGACCTTTTTGTTTCTAATTCAGTTTCAGTAAAGTTAAAGTTTATTTCTTTTAGTAATTGATTAATATTTCGAATAGTCGAATTTAAAGCCTGTTATAATTGTCAGATTACAATTATAATTGAAGTTTTATGTAGAAATTAATATAATTATATAATAATATCTTGTCAGTTGTTAAATTAGTATTTTCTTCCATATATTTTCATTTTCTTTTAATGTTTTATTTTTTTTATTTATACATATGTATTTATTTTATTGTTATTCATTTTTATTATTTATAATTAAATTAATTGTTTTTATAGCCTCAAATTTTGTGTTTTTGTTTGAAGTAAATATATCTTAGCAAACAAAAGGGTCATTCAAAGAGTGTTTTTTTTTTCAATAAATAAAGAGTGTTAAGTTACCGGTGACATCTATAAAGTATACAGCGCTCGCAAACAATAACAATTGTTTGCCGGTCATTTTGATGTTTGTATTTTGATTTGTTTGTAGCTTTGTGGTGGCTGATGATGGGATCTGCGTCATCCCGAAACATGTTCCATTTTTAAGATAAGAAACAGTTTGTGGAGGTGACGTTGGTATTTTATTGCAACTAATATTGCACTCCACAGTTAAATATGGATTATTTCTTCAATTAATCAGATTTCTTTCTAGGTGTATACAACACCCCTAATTTAAATTGTCAGACTCTAATATGAAGCTGAACAGGTTGGTGCTTACGGCGATCAATTTCTATTTATGTAACATAATGCACCCCCACACGCACTAGCAGAGTGGTTGAAAACTTTTTAGAAACAGAAAATGTGACTGTTTTACAGTGGCCTGCTTGTTCTCCAGATGAAAATCCCATAGAGCACTTTTGGTATGTGACTAAAACAAATACTAGACCTCGTTAAAATCACGCTGGTAATTTAAAATAGAGAATGGGAAAATCTTGTATCTGTATTTTGATATAGGGACATATATCCTTAAAGGGCCTAGTTGTCTAGAAACAGGGTGTCAAAGGTTCAAATTTAAAATCGAAAATTTTATTCAAATTTAGTGACTGATATGTGTAAGTCATATTTTGACATAAACAATCTTTTTAAAAAATTAACGAGTGGTTAGTGACACTTTATATCCCCCTATGTTTTTAAGCCAGTGCATTGGAATAAATATATGTTTTCTATTTTTTTTATTCCCTGTTCATTTTAGCTTTAAAAAAGTCATAACTTTTTATGGGTCTAAAGTGAACAGCAGGAATTTGCTTCAAAAGAATAAATAAAGGTAAAAGTAGGAACTTTTACTTTGCCGCACAGGGAAGTATTGTGAACACGCTAAAAAAAATTTGAGATAAAGACGGATATAACTACTTTGAAGTTCCCTGAGACGATTAAGACCATTTCCAGGTGGAAGTCTGTCTGTCTGTGTGTGTGTATGTATGAATTCTTCCACGATAGCGCCTAAACGTTTTAACCAATTGAGCTAAATTTTGGTATATGACTTTGAGGCAGTCCTAGGATGAAGCTATTAGATTTTAGTTGATATCGCTTAACCCGGCGACTGTGTGCTGCAAAAATTTGACAAACTTGTGTGGTGGGGTATATCATACCCAGTAAGATAAAACGAAAACAAAAAATAAAAAAAAATATTTTGTATTGTATTCTATATGTATATTTTCAGATTATAATATTATAACTCCAAGTAATTGGTTGGACTTTATTAGTTAATAGTTAGGAACTAAATATCAGCGAATTCCGTATATAAGTAAACAAATTAACATATTTTTTCTTAGACATTTTGAAAAATAAAACACAAAATTACTGAAACGAATACGTTTTGTACAAAGTAGTAACTAACTTAAATACTATTTTTACAAGAATTACACAAAATATAGTAGTGATGAAGGCAAAAAAACTTTTTTAATTACCTGCGGACGGGGTATATGACACCCCAGACGGCTTTAGCGACGTAGACTCTTTGTGTTATATCAGTAAACACTGATTTATTTGTTGGATTTACCTGATTAAACAACTGTACCCTGTTGAAAATGCCAGATAGAACCATATAAAAAAAATTTAATATGGATTAATACGGTTCATAGTGTGTATTTGAAACAGCAATTCCAAACTAAAAACATATTTGAAATAATTAGTATGAATCAGGAATACCCACAAGAATCCAATAGAATCTTAAATGGATTTAATATGGTTTTATAAGCAAATCCAAATGCAAAAGCTATTGGGATTAATTTGCAGTTATCAGTTTCTATCAGGATTGCCCAATAGAACCTGTTTACATTTAGAGCGGATTTAATATGGTTTTATAAGCAAATCCAAATGCAAACGCTATTGGGATTAATTTGTAGTTATCAGTTTCTATCAGGATTGCCCAATAGAACCTGTTTACATTTAGAACGGATTTAATATGGTTTTATAAGCAAATCCAAATGCAAAAGCTATTGGGATTAATTTGCAGTTATCAGTTTCTATCAGGATTGCCCAATAGAACCTGTTTACATTTAGAACGGATTTAATATGGTTTTATAAGCAAATCCCAATGCAAAAGCTATTGGGATTAATTTGTAGTTATCAGTTTCTATCAGGATTGCCCAATAGAACCTGTTTACATTTAGAACGGATTTAATATGGTTTTATAAGCAAATCCAAATGCAAAAGCTACTGGGATTAATTTGTATATATCAGATTCTATCAGGATTGCCCAATAGAACCTGTTTACATTTAGAACGGATTTAATATGGTTTTATAAGCAAATCCAAATGCAAAAGCTATTGGGATTAATTTGCAGTTATCAGTTTCTATCAGGATTGCCCAATAGAACCTGTTTACATTTAGAACGGATTTAATATGGTTTTATGAGCAAATCCAAATGCAAAAGCTATTGGGATTAATTTGTAGTTATCAGTTTCTATCAGGATTGCCCAATAGAACCTGTTTACATTTAGAACGGATTTAATATGGTTTTATAAGCAAATCCAAATGCAAAAGCTATTGGGATTAATTTGTATATATCAGATTCTATCAGGATTGCCCAATAGAACCTGTTTACATTTAGAACGGATTTAATATGGTTTTATGAGCAAATCCAAATGCAAAAGCTATTGGGATTAATTTGTAGTTATCAGTTTCTATCAGGATTGCCCAATAGAACCTGTTTACATTTAGAACGGATTTAATATGGTTTTATAAGCAAATCCAAATGCAAAAGCTATTGGGATTAATTTGTATATATCAGATTCTATCAGGATTGCCCAATAGAACCTGTTTACATTTAGAACGGATTTAATATGGTTTTATGAGCAAATCCAAATGCAAAAGCTATTGGGATTAATTTGTAGTTATCAGTTTCTATCAGGATTGCCCAATAGAACCTGTTTACATTTAGAACGGATTTAATATGGTTTTATAAGCAAATCCAAATGCAAAAGCTATTGGGATTAATTTGTAGTTATCAGTTTCTATCAGGATTGCCCAATAGAACCTGTTTACATTTAGAACGGATTTAATATGGTTTTATAAGCAAATCCAAATGCAAAAGCTATTGGGATTAATTTGTATATATCAGATTCTATCAGGATTGCCCAATAGAACCTGTTTACATTTAGAACGGATTTAATATGGTTTTATAAGCAAATCCAAATGCAAAAGCTATTGGGATTAATTTGTAGTTATCAGTTTCTATCAGGATTGCCCAATAGAACCTGTTTACATTTAGAATGGATTTAATATGGTTTTATAAGCAAATCCAAATGCAAAAGGTATTGGGATTAATTTGTAGTTATCAGTTTCTATCAGGATTGCCCACTAGAACCTGTTTAAATCTAGAACGGATTTAAATGTAAATCCCTGTATATTATTATAAATAAATTATAACTCTTCAATTTTGTTGAAAAACGTTAAGGTCTATAGTATTATAGAATTACTTACCTCTTCGTCGAATTAATTTTCAATTATTATTATTTTTTATATATGTCTAGAATTATTGTTTTAAAAAACCATAACTTTGGGATTTGTGGAAGCAAAAAAAAGTCTGCACTCGGTTACATGTACTTTTTTTCTATTTTAAAATTACATGTCAATATTTGTCTCAATGTTCACCTAAAACAAAATATAAAATATTTTATATAGCAAAATATTAATAATACTTAATCGATGAGTAGAAACAAGTACGTTTTATCACTTCACCAAACATAATGTTTTAGTGTATACGCGCGTTTTGCTAACAATGTTAGCATCTTCAAAGGAGAACTAAAATGCTTAGTCAACATCACTTGAAAATAAAATAAAAGTGATTTGAAATGAAGTGGTAAGACGTGTGCTTAATTGTCTAATAATTACAATTAATAAAACAGTTTATCCTCACAGTATAGTAGTAGTAGTATAGTAATAACACAAACAACGTCAGTTTTATCAAATGACATAAAAACGGTAGCAAAACATGTTTCGTAAGTAGAAACTGTAATCATTAACATTAGGTACATACGAAAACAAAGATATCAAAATCATAACTCAATTATGTTTTATTTAAAACATATTGATAGTTCTTTGAACTAACATATATTTTTTGTCATACATATATTATGTAAAATAATGAATACTAAATTTTTACGCGAAATGAATAATCATAATATACCTAATTATTTAATTTATATCAGGCAAGTGTCTGGTCTTTTAAAATCACCACACTGACGTAGGCGTAAAGAAGTTTAAAGACGTCTTGTCTTGGGTTTCAATAATAATCTGATTATGGAAATGTTTTAGAAGATAGATATTGTGAACTAAATAAGTAGCCATTTAAGTTTTAGGGCTCCATAATATATTGAGCGACTAAGTTTAATGAAAATTATTTTTGGAATGTTATCATAAATAAGTGTTTTAGGTCATTTTATACGTAAATAAGTACTTGTTGAACCAAATTTGGTAAACCATACTACTGAACATTTCTTCTAAGTTCTGAACTTTTGGCAAAATAAAAAAAAAACATAACTACCTAAAAATCTCTGGGCTTGCCTGAAGACAGCAGATACACCACATAGCCACATAGTAAACTTGGTCTACATACGCGATATAAAATGAGTGCCTTAGAGAATCCCGTGAAAAGTGTATAAAACGGATAAAAAGTAAACCCAATATTTTTGTCGACTATAAAATAAAGATGGTAGGACTTTTTTTATAGAAAAAAGTATATCATAAAATTGTTATTGAATAATACTAACTTTCCGTTCCTCATGTCTTATTGTCTAAAATATCTTCACTCTCTACGTTTATTTCTTCAGAGGTTTCCGTATTCTCTTTTAAATTATTATTTTTCATCCCATCTAAAAAAAATTTCAAGTCATGACTAACTTTTTGTGGAAAAGTTAGACATTGGAATATTAAAATATCAGTTATGAAAATACTTTTAAGCAGTTCATTACATAAACAATACTTTTATTTAATTGGTACTTACCACAGCTCTGCCGGGGCGCCCTATTAATATCGGTTATCTTTATCCCAATCCAGGTATTTACTTTTGATAACTGGGTACGCATGGCGAATTCATCAGTCCCTTTTTAATTAAATAAAATGTTGTAATATCTGAAAATGCAAAACGAATCAGTTCCATTTATTGGCTTCAGATATGCCATCTAAATATGCCCAAACAGAAATAAAATTTGAATAAATAGGCCATTCTTACAGCGAGCGGTGTGCAATTTTAATAGCAAAGTAAAAAACAAGTGTCACCACAAATATGTTTTATATTAACGCCTTTATAGAAACACGTTTCGAGAGTATAATACACTCATCATTAGCCTGCAGCAACCTAGCGCTGGAAAACCGAACAATTAAACATTCACATTTCAATGCAGAACCTGTACTGGGGAGCATTTAAGAGTTTAAATGGTAAAACGTAAGTATTTACAATACAAACATTGTAATAACGGTATTTATATTGCTACAGACTGATGATGAGAGTGATATATCACGGAAACATGTTTATATAGTAATTCCGACTAATATCTGCATTGATAATTAAAGTATTATTAGAATCATGCTGCTAAAAATATTGGAGATGTCCTCGGACAGGGTTCTTGTTAATTTTCCAGACTGAATAAGAGATATTATAATTAGGTGGATGAGACAGAAATGTACTTGAAGATTAATATTGAAATATAGAAATATAGAAAGAATCTTCCAGATGACAAATTTGTCCACAAACAAAACCTTAAATTGCAGACGTATAAGAATCATAGAACAACGGCAGACTTCTTATCGCACTGAATACAGAATTTGTTTAAAAACATTGCAAAGAATAATAAATTAAATTATTGGTGTGGAAATAAAATAAACTTCCTGAATTGGTTTTTTTAACTTTGTGTCATAAGGAAAATCTGCCTCATGATCATAATGAAACCTATAAAACGGTAGCAAGTGAGAACCCAAAAGTTCTATTTTAGTCATGATATCAATGATACTTGAACGTTCAAAATTATACGGTTTTCAAAATACCAAAGCTACCTTCTAAGGAGAAACTGTGTTCTTGGTAAGGACCAAGAACACAGTTTCTACAAAAATAGCAAGCAAACACTTTATAAACTACTAAGTACTAGATGGATAAAGCTAAATAATATGATTTCACTCTTACTTAGTTTTGAAACAACGTCGAAGACATTTTTTGCAACCATTGAACATTTAATAACTCATTTGTTGCTTTCAGTTGTTCCCTCAAATTATTTAGTCTCATTGGCTTTCGTGAATTTTCTTTCAGAATTTCCTCTGGGTTTAACATTTTAATTCGCTTTTCCCTTATCTGCGTTTTTTTCGCTTATCTGCGTTTTCAGAGCATCAATATCGTCTAAAACAACATGATTTATTTAGATTTACAGACGAATATAAATTTAAAAAGTAATCAATAATAAAACTAGCAAAAATACCTTCAATATATAAAATACAAAGGTTTGTAAGTTTTTTATATCTTCGGTGATCCAATCCAATCCAATCTCCTGTACTATATCATCATCAAGGAATCTGAGATAAGCATACCCCATACTAAAAAGAGTAAAAAGTTCTTAAATATTGTCATTAATTCTCAATTCTTAATATAATAATAAATTATCATTAATTCTTTAGATCTTCTTTCATCTCCCAAAAGTCTTAAATGTGTGTATAAATTGAAGAAAATTTAATAAAATAAAAATTGTTAAAATAACTACGAATAATGTTCCATATTTCACCGTTTTGGAAAATTTAACACATTTGTTTTATTAATTGATTGTGGTGAAATATCTATTATTACAGTACCTATATGTACAGGGTGTATTCTTGTTGATGGTATACACTTTGTTTTGTTGTTTTGGGAAAAGTAACATGTACGAATATTTTGAAAATGTAAGTAATTACTTAAGTTGGATTTTTTCGATATAGTTAATTAGGTAGACAACTATTAAAACGTTTTTTTCTTTATTAACGTTGATAAAGTTCACAAGAATAAATGTATTCTACCACTTCACCCAAATTACATATTATAGTGACAATATTATTGTATGCTGATAGATTAGGTATTAGTACAGCTAATACACACAATTAGCTGTCGTATTAGGTTGATCTGAATAATCACTTACATTTTCAAAACACAGCACCAACCAGCAATCAACCTGTATCTTATACAAATAACCATAGGTACCAAAGATTAATATACATAATATATTATTTATATTAATCTTTGCCTATACTGTGTATCTAATACATTGCGTGCGTACTAATGATAATGAACACTATAATATTATATTAGCAGAGCATAGGCAATGTTTTTTATTCCTTATAAAGACAATGATATACCTTGGTAAAAAGAATAATTTATTTGCTTACCTGGAATCAATTTTTTCACATCGTCAGCGTCGTTAACAACAAATCACAACACACAACACAAAGTTATTTAGTTATTTTATGCTGTTAGATAGTCATAGATGAAAGATATTATAATATATATTTAGGTTAGCATTTACACTTATTTTATTACACAATTGAGATAGAGTAATTAACATATTATTGATAATGAAAAACAAAACATAAACCGACGCCATAACAAAACACGTGTTGTTTGTGTGTGGCTGTGTGGTATTGTATTAGGTTAGATTAAATAAAAAATTGTACCGCAGCAGTGTTGTCATAGGGAATTATCAAATTGTAACATATTTTATTCGACAATTCCAAAATCAAGATTATTACAGACTTTGTTGTCTGATTATTATGCATGAGTTTATTCAGTTGACGATAGTTTTTTATTGTTTTCTGGAATATATAACGACGACATAGATATTGCAACAGATGTTTTAATTACATTTAGATATATTGACTTTTTATATAAAGACAATAACAAAATATGCGCCATAGCAATTAATATAATAATAGATAATAGGTATATAAATATACGCTGTTATTGTTATAGATAGAGAATAGTAGGTATTAAATAAGCTACCAAAATTGAGTTATGACGACATACATGTTGTATTCACACACACTTCTGGATGTGATTGTATTAATATTCATGTCTTCACCCATTCTATAGTAATTTTGAAATATATTATGATATAATTCTATACCGTGTCAGAAGTCAGCTGCAATCGGCAACACTGAACTCTGAACTACTCCCAAGCGTCAACCATAAACTACTATACCTACTTACTAGTTGCCAGATTTAGTTCAAATCCGCAGTTTTGTCGCGATTTTCTTCAAAAAATATTCATATATATTTGAGTTTTTTTCTTATTAGTTATTTTTTTATTTATTTAGTTATCATGTTATCGGCAAAACCAGGAGCAAATGTATGTTCATGCCACCGCAATTGTGACTCTTTTGATATATTTTGCTATCTTTTCGTATGGAAAAAATGTAATTAAATTTTGAATACCTATCTGTGCGTTAGTAAAAGTTACTAGGTATATAATTATGTATATAGGTAGGTAATATCAAAGATTAATGTACATTAATCTTTGGTAATAGTGATGGCTATACCTCGGCAACACTGAGTATTAGCATTGTGTTTATTATAATATAGTGTGTCAGCGCTTGGTTAGTACCATCATCTAACAACAGACGGCGTTATCAACTTCGTTCGTTCATTAATAAATTTCTGGTATATGATGACGCCATCTGTTGTTAGTTGACAGGTACTATCCAAGCGCTGACACACTATATTATAATAAACACAATGGTATTAGTAAATGGTCAGCGTTGCCGGTTGTAACATAATAATTATTATTATGATTTTGCACTTAACTAAATCTGGTACTAAATTTGTACTGTAAGATGAATCTAATGAATCTGTACTAGGATTTTTTATATACTAAATTGGCCAACAATTGACCTGTTTTCTTGGTGACGTAACATAATATGTTCTAAAATCTGTGCAGCTATAATAACATTATATTATTATGTTTAAGCATGTTATCGGCAACAGTGGATATGGTAAGAAAATCATAACTATTTTGGCAACACACAAAAAACAAAGTAGTAGTTGTCTTTATAAAGACAATGACCTCACCTATCTATATAATTACTGTTTAGGTATATAATTTATTTTAATAACCTAAAACGCCGTGTTGTTTTATGCAATAATTTCTTAAAATAAAGAGCTCAAGAAATCTGCATTATTTAGGATAACGGAAATGAATGAAATTTTTTATTGAATCCGTATTGAAACCAATCGTATCGTGGAAATTCTTATTCAGAAATTCTATATTAAACGCAATTGAAATAAGCAGTAAACTAATTCAAACTGATAAAACCAAATTAATTATTTGATTTAGAATGCCTTATTGAAACCAATAAATTCCAAATAAAGAATTTCTCATTAATCCATATTGAAACCAATTCGTTTCATGGTAATTTTTATTCAGTACTTCCATATTAAACGCAATTGAAATAAGCAGTTTTATGCCGCATAAAAACTAATTCAAACTGATAAAACCAAATTAAACATTTGATTTGGAATGCCTTATTGAAACCAATAAATTCCAAATAAGGAATTTCTTATTAATCCATATTGAAACCAATTCGTTTCATGGTAATTTTTATTCAGTACTTCCATATTAAACGCAATTGAAATAAGCAGTTTTATGCCGCATAAAAACTAATTCAAACTGATAAAACCAAATTAAACATTTGATTTGGAATGCCTTATTGAAACCAACAATTCCCAAATAAAGAATTTCTTATTATTCCATATTGAAACCAATTCGTTTTATGGCAATTTTTATTCAGTAATTCCATATTAAACGCAATTGAAATAAGCAGTTTTATACCGCATAAAAACTAATTCAAACTGATAAAACCAAATTAAACATTTGATTTGGAATACCTTATTGAAACCAATAAATTCCAAATAAAGAATTTCTTATTAATCCATATTGAAACCAATTCGTTTCATGGTAATTTTTATTCAGTACTTCAATATTAAACGCAATTGAAATAAGCAGTTTTATGCCACATAAAAACTAATTCAAACTGATAAAACCAAATTAAACCTTTCATTTGGAATGCCTTATTGAAACCAATAAATTCCAAATAAGGAATTTCTTATTAATCCATATTGAAACCAATTCGTTTCATGGTAATTTTTATTCAGTACTTCCATATTAAACGCAATTGAAATAAGCAGTTTTATGCCGCATAAAAACTAATTCAAACTGATAAAACCAAATTAAACATTTGATTTGGAATGCCTTATTGAAACCAACAATTCCCAAATAAAGAATTTCTTATTAATCCATATTGAAACCAATTCGTTTTATGGCAATTTTTATTCAGTAATTCCATATTAAACGCAATTGAAATAAGCAGTTTTATACCGCATAAAAACTAATTCAAACTGATAAAACCAAATTAAACATTTGATTTGGAATACCTTATTGAAACCAATAAATTCCAAATAAAGAATTTCTTATTAACCATATTGAAACCAATTCGTTTCATGGTAATTTTTATTCAGTACTTCCATATTAAACGCAATTGAAATAAGCAGTTTTATGCCACATAAAAACTAATTCAAACTGATACAACCAAATTAAACCTTTCATTTGGAATGCCTTATTGAAACCAATAAATTCCAAATAAGGAATTTCTTATTAATCCATATTGAAACCAATTCGTTTCATGGTAATTTTTATTCAGTACTTCCATATTAAACGCAATTGAAATAAGCAGTTTTATACCGCATAAAAACTAATTCAAACTGATAAAACCAAATTAAACATTTGATTTGGAATACCTTATTGAAACCAATAAATTCCAAATAAAGAATTTCTCATTAATCCATATTGAAACCAATTCGTTTCATGGTAATTTTTATTCAGTACTTCCATATTAAACGCAATTGAAATAAGCAGTTTTATGCCGCATAAAAACTAATTCAAACTGATAAAACCAAATTAAACATTTGATTTGGAATGCCTTATTGAAACCAATAAATTCCAAATAAGGAATTTCTTATTAATCCATATTGAAACCAATTCGTTTCATGGTAATTTTTATTCAGTACTTCCATATTAAACGCAATTGAAATAAGCAGTTTTATGCCGCATAAAAACTAATTCAAACTGATAAAACCAAATTAAACATTTGATTTGGAATGCCTTATTGAAACCAACAATTCCCAAATAAAGAATTTCTTATTAATCCATATTGAAACCAATTCGTTTTATGGCAATTTTTATTCAGTAATTCCATATTAAACGCAATTGAAATAAGCAGTTTTATACCGCATAAAAACTAATTCAAACTGATAAAACCAAATTAAACATTTGATTTGGAATACCTTATTGAAACCATTAAATTCCAAATAAAGAATTTCTTATTAATCCATATTGAAACCAATTCGTTTCATGGTAATTTTTATTCAGTACTTCCATATTAAACGCAATTAAAATAAGCAGTTTTATGCCGCATAAAAACTAATTCAAACTGATAAAACCAAATTAAACATTTGATTTGGAATGCCTTATTGAAACCAACAATTCCCAAATAAAGAATTTCTTATTAATCCATATTGAACCCAATTCGTTTTATGACAATTTTTATTCAGTAATTCCATATTAAACACTATTCATTTTAACCTATTAAATCCGTATAAAACCCACTTTGTTTTGAATCTGTAATGGCATATTAGATCTAATCATATTTAAAACTTATAGAGACCAATACAATTCCATTGATGTGTTTTATATGTATATCCAAATAAACCCAAACCATATTGAATCATATAAGATTACTATTAAAATAACATAGAGCTTGTCAAAGCCAGATTAAAAACTATATTCACTTATAGATACTTATAGATCCAGATCAAGTTTTAATATGATTCTATACGGTATTTTCAACAGGGTAGGAAGGTACTAAGGTGCTGGGCATTTTAAAATGATGAACTACAAAATGGCGCGCTTTTTCAAATGACTCGGGTATGTCATACCCCACCACACAGTCGCCGAAATAAGCCCTGTGATAGGGGTGGACACAACCGCTAAATTTTCTTATATCAGTAGGGGTCGAGTGATAGATCATTTGAAAGCATTTTTTATGTCCTTTACAGCAATAGGTCACTTTAGATATTTGCCCCCATAATTCTCGAGAAAATTGCGTTTAAAGCAGTTAGGTAGTTCCAACGTATATATATATATATTACATTTAAAACGCAATAATTCGCTTCGTATTCGGAAGGTTAGGTGTTCGTATCCCAACTCTGGTAATACTTTTGATATTTGCCCCCATAATTCTCGAGAAAAAAGCGTTTAAAATGTCACCAGTGAGTTAGTTGGAACGTATCGCATGCGGAAGGTTACGGGTCCAAGTCCTAGCTCTGGAAATACTTTTTTTTTATAATTTTTGAATAAAGTAGTTAGTCTGTTACGTTAGTTTATTGGAAATAATGAAAATAATACAATTAAAATAATAATTATTAAAATTCTGGTTCGTTACGCAGGTCATATATTTTTGATTATATTATAACTTGCCGGGAAAGTTTTGGGGTGACACAACCGATTTTTTAAAATAATGAGGTACCTATGTATACTACTTGTAGGTATACATACGCACCCTTGACTTGCAGACTTTTGTGTACGGGCAAATTCCTGCAAAACCGTTCACTTTACACCCATAAAATGTTATTACCTATTTAAGCAAAAAGGAACAGGGAATTTAAAAACAATTAAGAAAAATATATTTATTCCATTGGCGTAAAAAATAGGGGGATACAAAATGTCACTAACCCCTATAGCATGCCTCTGGTTAGTTTTTAAAAAGATTGTTTATGTCAAAATATGATTTTTTTAAAGAACATAGCGGTCGTCACTAAATTTGAAAAATATATTTAAAATCGTTTTTGAATTATGGCAAATTTCCGATTTTAAATTTGGACCTTTGACAACCTCTATCTAGACAACTAGGCCCTTTATCAAAATGCATTAATTAGCGAGAGCTTTCTGTGGTAGAGCGTTGTCGGTCGAATATAGAAACACCCTGCATATAGCAGCTTGTGTTTAAGCATCAGACAATACTTTGTCTATGAAAATTGACCTTTCTTCGATGCAACTTATCTAGCAGTAATCAAAAATACTAATTCATTTGTTTCATATAATAAGCAATCTAGCGCTTCACACAGTTGTTCATCTTTGCCATGATGGCACACCTCCTCATAACGGATACCTGATCGATATTTGGATAATAGAGGAATTAATTTGCTGCGCTGTTTAGATGCAAAATTATCAAGAAGTTCAAGCAATAATTATTACTCTGGAAATAAACTTTTTCAAATCTGCTCTAACTTTATTTAAAGATTAATGTATCTTAACCTTTGCTTTAGTGCTGTCCTTTCTAAATTATACATTGCATTTAATCGTATTTCTGGATATTTTGTACAATTAGTTTAATAGTACCTACCTGCATTTTGTTGACTTCTGTTTGTGCGGGTATCAAGAGGTAAGTCACATGTTTGTTTTTGGTTAAGTATATGAAAATATGATAATTATTTTATAGTTCAGAAATACTATCGAATTTTCACGATTTTCCTATGTATAGTTTTACAAAGCGATGTACTCCCGAGAGGACGTACGAAATTAAAATTTGCCCTGTCTTATATATTGCAATATGACTTTTTGCGTCGAAATAATAAAAGCTTCTTACAAAGGCATAGAAGGATCACAATGAAATAAAAAAGCCGTCTCCCTCTCAGCCATCGCGAGGAAAATTTTAGTTTTGAGTTATAACTTGACTATACAGGGATATTCACGCCATACGACACGGAATAGTGTAGCTAAACTATTTAGTCTCATAAAAGTTTTATTCATGGGATCGATAAAAATGATTTATGGCTACATTTTAAAAATATTGTGAATCTATACAAAGTGTCCCAAATATAAGAAATTAACCATAGTTGTGTCTTTTTTAATGGAATGCCCTGTATATAAATATATTTTTAGATTCCCAGTTCAAAATAAACCTAACTTTTATTAAAGTGCATCTCACCTAAACCTGACAGTTTCCAAAATATTTTAATTTTTATAAAAATATAGATATAATTTGAATGAGAAAATTCACACCTATTCGTTTGTTCTTTTTAAGCCAGTCTGGGCTGAGAAATATACCCACTCATCACTTGTTACGCCAAATAAAAAAAGGCCCATTACTAAATACAGGGTGTCCAATAATATAAGTTATAAGAACGTAAAGTTTAATTCTAAATAACTTGTTTACGTCAAATGGAACACCCGATATATGAAATCAAAATTAGATGCACAAAGTAATTATCTGTCAAATATTATAATACTTTCCTATGGATAACTCTTGACGTTTTCGTGGAAAATGCACATATTCATAATATTAGGCGAATTTTTAAATGAACATTTTAATTTCATGTAGACCACCCTGTATTAGATGATGATAAAATTAATTATCCTTTAATCACTATAAGGTTTTCCTATAGATATGTATATATTTAATTTTGCATGGAAAAAGGACATACTGGTAGTAATTTTTCAAAATTATAATATTTGTCAAGTCAGCCATGAGAATTTGACAAACAATTTATTTAAACAATTTCATAATAAAAAATACATTTTTAACTTAAATTAAATAACAATATATACATAAATACTGATAAATTCCATAATAAATGTTAAAAATGATTGGACTCTAGGCACATTTGACTCCTTTTCTTAAATCCTTTAACAACTTTAACCTGGTGTAACGCTTCTAAACGCTTCGTTTATTTGCTCCTTCATCTCCTCTATTAAAAAAGTTTTCATTTTCGATGATTTTGTTCTTGCCCATGTACAAAATTCAACACGATTTAAAATCAATATTGAAAAGTTCTTGATGCAGTTGCACTGTGTTTGGATGATATCTTTCGTTAAATTGCCTTAAGAGTCTCTCGAAGACCGCTTTTTTGGGATGATTTTGCGCCGGGAACCATTGAGCGTAAACTCACGATGCCAGTAAAGCGTTTTTGGACCATTCTCCCAGAATAAAAATCATTTCTATTATAAAGAGAAACTTTAGGAATAGGTTCGCATTTTTGATTAATTGAATTAAATCAAATGTCACAGATAAAAACTGTTTTACTACAAATTCCCAATTCTTGGGTAAGACTATTTGACAGTAAATATCAAATTTAAAAAAATGTATTCTGTCTTCTCGAATTCTCATGGTTGACTTGATTAATATAATAATTTTGAAAATTCTTCCTATTATTACCAATATATGTGCCTCTTCCATGCAAAATTAAAGATATACATATCTATAGGCAAACTTTACTTTTACTTTAATTTTTGCATCATCAAATACAGGGTGGTCTACATGAAACTAAGTGATTCAATTAAAAATTCGCCTAATATTACGAAGATGTGCATTTTCCACGAAAACGTCAAGAGTGATCCATGGGAACGTATTAAGTATTTGACAGATAATTACGTTTTGCATCTAATTTTCACCTCATATACCGGGTGTTCCATTTCAAATAAACAAGTTATTTAGAATTAAACTTTACGTTCTTATAACTTATATTATTGGACACAGTACTTAGTATTGGGGGTTTTTTATATTTGGCGTAACAAGTGCTGAGTGGGTATATTTATCAGCCCAGACTGGCTTAAAAAGAACAAACGAAGAGGTGTGAATTTTTCAATCAAATGATGTCTATATTTTTATAAAAATTAAAATATTTAAAAAACTGTCAGGTTTAGGTGAGATGTACTTTAATAAAAGTTAGGTTTATTTTGAACGGGGAATCTAAAAATATATTCATATACTGGGCATTGTTTTTAAAAAAACACAACTATGGTTTATTTCTTATATTTGGGACACCCTGTATAGAGTCACAATATTTTTAAAATGTAGCCATAAATCATTCATACATTTTATCGAACACATGAATAAAACTTTTGGGAAATTAAATAGTTTACCCACACTATTCCGTGTCGTATGACGTGAATAACCCTGTATTATGAGATAACGAAATGTGGCCGTCCTATCCCTTCGTATCTACCATACGATTATCTGATAATTCTATACTGTGAAATTACAAATATGCTTTTACAGACTTATGGAAGACTTACCGTAAGAAAATACTGTAACAACACTAGCACCAATCCTTTTTACTATACAGGGTGCAACAAGTGCAAAAATTCCTGCAAATAAATAAATTTCAGACGCTAACCATGCTCCTGTATTAATTTCCACGCTGGTATTATTTGCAAGTGAACGCACCCATACCGAAACGCTGCTTTGAAGAGTAACAAACGGTAGAAATGCAGCTGATGATACAAGATGAATAATGCAGTACACTATCAAATTAGCAATCAGGACTTTTTTCGTGTAAATGGGTCCACCTGTACGACCTGAAACATTAATAACTATACTGTAAACGATACACAAGGTGTCTCAAAAGCGCGACAATATTTATGGGGGGGATTTCTCAGGTCATTTTATGAAAAAAAAGTTCCCAAAAACATACGTTGGGAAATGAATTGTTTTTTGTACATAACGGGTATTTTTCATTAACGTTGTTGCTAGAGAAAGGGAGCCTATATGGTCCTAACTAGATCAAAATTATTTATTTCTTGTTGCTTTTCCTTTCTGGTATTATGTATGGACCTACAGTTTAGTGTGGAATCCGAACCACGGTCCTCGACTCCCATCCGCCAGCACCCACGACTATGTAGTCAATAAGAACTTGGCATAGGCAAGTCTACCGACTCGGCCGAAAGCACCGTCCACCCATGCAATCACTATCCACCCTACCAGGTACTTGACTACCATGATCGTACCGACAGAGCTGTTGGAACATGTGGGCATCTCCCGCCCATTTTTAGTTTTTGTATCTTTTTTTTTCATATATGATGCTTCCTTTACGAGAAACATTTTTCCAACGTATCATAAAGTTTTGAATCTTTTGTAAGCGGTTCCTAGTAACGGCATCTAAACAAGGAAAATACACAACATTGCAGTAGTGCAATCTTGATAGAACAAGACTTTCGCATAGCAATTTACGCATATTTTTTATCAAAATATGTCTGTTATAAGCATACAATAATCGCAAACCATTGTAGCATTGGCCATTCACACGGGAAGCATGGTTAACAAATCTCAGGCTCTCATCCACAGGCAAACCCAAATTCCGAATAGTCCCAACAAACTCAATACTCTCTCCCTCAATGTTAAGCGACATATTTGACTTGATGAAAGGTCTTTTAGTTTTAGAGCAAAATACGATTGCCTTTGATTTCGAAGGATTTAGCTTTAGATTATGACGCTGGGCGTAACTGTAAATCTCTTAGAGCTGTCGAATAATTGTTATTGACGCTGATTCACACTCCTCGGATCTGAAGTGGTGTATGACCTGAGTATCATCCACGAAAAATTGCAGACGACACTCGGTCACTACACGAGGCAGATCAATTGTATACATGAGAAACAGAAGCGGGGCTAGAACAGAAACCTGTGGAACTCCAGAACAAACCCTCACTGGTAACGAAGATTTACGTTCTAATACAACCTTTGATGGCGATCATTTAAATAAGTTTCTAGAAGGTCTAGGCAGGTGTTATCAAAACCTAGGTACTTACACCTCGCTACAAGAACCTTATGATTTAAGGTATCAAAGGCTTTGCTGTGGACAAACCCTGATCGTAGGCACGAACAACATTGTCAGTGAGATTCATCAACGAAGTGGTAGTACTATGACTCTTTCGAAATCCGCATTGATGCTTGGGTAGCAAATTCTTAGCATATAAGTATTCGTAAATCTGGTCATGAATCGTCTTTTCTAATATTTTGGAGACTGCGGGAAGTAAGCTTATCGGGCGCAACTTATTGTATTCCTACGGATTAGGAACTTTCGGCAGAGGAACAAACAAAGCTTTTTTCCATGTAGTTGTGAAATATCCCTGCTCCATTTGACTGGGTAAAGTTATTGTATTACGTGTTTGCAAGATTCAATAACGTAGCAGTAATTATAGGCATTGACTAACTTGTGTGAGCAGAAATACCAAGTGGAAATGAACGTGTCAATCACACACATAACCATTATTTCTAATCGGCACAAGTGGTAAAAAATGACTACTACCACAGTTTCATATACAGTTACTTCACTTCGTGTCGCAACGTTTTATCTCTCTGTCTTCAAAGCAATTCGCCGCTACTATAGTTATCGTATAGTATATATACCTAGATATAGTATAACCGTTGATTGCAATATTTAATAAGATACGCAACGCCGGACGAGAGGGGATCGTCGCTTGCGGGGTAAGGACAATGCGCCCCGCTATGCTCGCCTTACCCCTCTCCCAGAGAAAACCTACCCGGTAACAGGCGTCATCCCATATGTTGCGGCGACTATACGAATTAATACCTATGAATATTTTCGATTATTGAAACGCCGTCGAAAAACTAGATGTTGCCGATTCAACAGTAGTGGTAGTAATAACCGGAGGTAGTTTTGTCGTTGATTGAAATATTTAATATTTCAATCAACGGTTTTGTTCGCTTATTCATTGTAAAAGTGTTTTAACGTAGGAGAGCATGAATTTAATCAAGTGGTTATGTCTTTGAATTTTTCGTTTCTTGTATGGAACTGTTTCCAGAAATTTATTGTCTCTAAATATATAATTTGCTTTAATAAATATATTACTTATCCTCGATAAATTATTTAAATATAAATCATACATTACCTATGTTAAATTAAATATTCAATCAACGGTTAAATTCAACGTACAAGTTATAAAAAAAATTGTTTAGGATAGCAAATAAAAGAATTTTAAATACATAAAACAAATAATATACTTATACATTTGCGTATATACAGGTTTGTCCTTACAATATTATTTTTGATTTCTGTACTGTACGGCATGTTTGGAGCTAATTGATAGATCTCAATTTTCAGTTAATTGTTGACTGTGGAAATGGTACCATAGGAAATGCACAAGAATTTTTTTTATATTGATTTCGACTCGCTAAGGATATACCTATTGAACCTCATGGGCGATCTGAAGAGAATAAAAAGAAATTAACCCGAACCTTAAAAAGTTGAAGGTTATATATAAATTTTTTTCTATTTTCGAAAAATGTCTAAAATACAAGGCAAAAATGGGTTTTAATGTAACAGATTTCGGCTATTCTAAAGGCAGGGAAAAGAAAATGACACATTTCTGCAGGGAAATTTTTGTGATTTTGTGTTGTTGAAGGCTACTAAAAGGCAAAAAGATAATAAATTTTTTATATAACTAATTGTTTGACATAACTTAGTTTTCTAAATGACAATGGCAAAGATCGATTTATAATGGTCTGTAACAATGTGAAAAAAAAATGTATGCTATACAGGGAGTTCGTGGTTTTACCATCAGAACTTTAACAAAATGTGGCATAACTAATTTTTGGGTGGTTTACCTCTAAAAACATAGGTTGAATAACTTATGGTTTTTGAAATATGGGACGTTATTTTAGTAACCTACAAACTATGTAGTATTTATCCCCCATCTACCCAACCTGTAAACTTGATATTATGTAACTGTCCATGGACATTCATATTAAATTAAAGTTATTAATTTCCATTAATTTTATTTTTAATTTATGTACATTACACGTGTTTCGCTACACAGTAGCTTCTTCTAAAATGGTAAAAGAATATCTGACATAAGCTCATTTCTGGGTTTTTCCATATATATTTTTTTATACCTTACACAATATTACTTTGTTTACCTGGAGTTTGTTTTCTATACTATTAGGTAAAAACAGGTAAGTAAAGTAATATAGTGTAAGGTATAAAAAAAATGTATGGAAACCCCAGAAATGAACTCAAGTGGTAAATACCAACATAACAGTTTTTTACATTGAAATAAAATTTAAAGGTACAAGACAGGCAAACAATTTCAAAAGAGGAGAATTATTTATATTGGTTTTGTCGTTTAGAAGATTTTCTGTATTTCTTAATTTGTTAATTTCTAGTGCTTCTAGTAAAGTCAATTTTTTGCTATTAAAACTATGGTTATCTGCCATGAAATGATTGGAATAAGTAGAATTTGTATTATTAGTGATATATGAATTTTTATGTTCTTTCAAATGTGTTTTGAAATTGCGTCCAGTTTGACCAATATAAACTTTTGAACAATCTTTACACTTGAGTTGGTAAACCCCTGTGGACTCCAGTGTCCGACTAAAAAAATGAAACTCATAATTTAGAAAGTTTTTTTTTTATATGTTTTTATTTGTTAGTATCAGTATGTTTTTATTAATAATTAAACAATACACCAAAATTTAACAGCAACTTGAGAAAATAAATAAAAAATAAACCCATTCCATCTAACCGTGAATGCAACTATATTTGCAATCAATCATTCAACGATAAATGTTAGTAAACATTTTTTATGACTTGAACCCTACTTCCCTAGTCATTTATTTCTTTTAAAACGCTTGTATATTATTAAATATCATATCGTTTATAAAATAAGCATGAAATTGTATATTAAATATATTAGGGATCTTACATGTTATATTATGTCATTTATTAAAAGAAAATATTTCAGTCAACGAATCTAGAGAATAAAAGAAAAAAATCTACTCACGGCAACGAAATGAACGAATGGGGCAGAACGCCGCTATGCCATCTGTTGCTATTGTACCGCAATATCAGGCATCTTGAATAAGAACTTAGTTTGCCCGTTCACAGATGCGCTAGTGCAGTTCAGCAAAGCACGAAAATGATACCAGCGTTCCGAATCTTATTAAATATTTCAATCAACGGTATAACATAGTTATAGTGAGAAAATTGAAAAGTATATTATAGTAGCGGGCCAGAATTGTGGCTATGAATGCGACGAGTCGATGCCGTTTTTAGCGTCTACTGACCCTTCTTATCTATATTTATTATTCTACGCTACTACTGTAATTTAAATTGCGCCACTTTTCCCGATTTTATTTTTTGAAATTAAAATCGTTACCCGTTTATGTAAGTTTTGTTCATCACATACCTGCAGAACTACCGTGTTGTCCTCCACGTACTACTGCGAGTAATCTTCTTACAGAAGTAGCACCTATTGAACTACTCATTGAATCTTTTCTCTTCATATTTGCTGCGTGTATATTCAAGTTCATTCTTGACCTTGTTGAAACTGGCGAATAGGCAACAAGTTGCTGTAAAATATATTGATCGTTAAATATTATTCTCTAAACTTGAAATCATGTTTTTGTTCGCTTTAAATAATGATTTTCATATCAGGTAAATTCTTTGCAGTTGAAGTAAGTAGAGAAGTTACTACAAATATTGTAACGCCAAATTTGTAGTAAATTCTCTTTTTACTTGGGTGGACACAACTGCTAAATTTTCAAGTAGCAGTAGGGGTAGATTGATACCTCATTTTAAAGCATTTTTATCTGCTTTACAGCGATAGGTCATTTATTATATGTGCCCCCATAATTCTCGAGAAAATTGCATTCTGCTTTACAGCGATAGGTCACTTATTATATTTGCCCCCATAATTCTCGAGAAAATTCCATTTAACCCTTATACACGGAGGTGCGTTAAATATCCATAGTTACGGACCATGGGTCCCTGGGACCCGCAAAATTTTTTATTTATGTATACGATAATGCAATAATCCAAAAAACCTTGAAATCGTTTTTTAATCATTTTTAAATAAAATAATACAAAAAAAAAAACATATATAATATGATTGGCAACTAAATAAATGAATACGAAAATAATAAAGCTAAAAACAAAAACTGGTCCTAACTAGTCGTCAAAAAACATTTCCTTCGGCATATTATGCTTTGTGTCTTTCTGTCTATTCCTGATAGGCAGAAGTGTCACATTTTTCGCTTATAACGTTCTACTTCTTGAGCCACATTACTATCTCTTGCTACTTCAAATTTATCATCAGTTACCTTAATCTTCATCATTCTATCAATTGTACACAAGCACGGACGTTGGGTCGCAGGGAACCGATTATGCAAAATAAAAGCCCGAGAAAAAAATCAATACCATAACAGTACAGCCATAGAGTCTAAGAGTACAGCACACCTACTAATAGAAGGCCGGCCGACGGGAATCCCCACATACGCACCACGAAATGAATTATCGGGCGGCTCGGGTCCATGGGACCCGACGTCCGTGTTCAAGGGTTAAAATATCAGCAGTTATATAGTTGGCACGTATATTATTACAATTAAAAGACAATATTCTCTAAGAGGGTACTGTGACGTCATTGATAGAGCGTTCGCTTCGCATGCGGAAGGTTATGGGTTCGAATACCAGCTCTGGCAATACTTTTTTTTTCTAATTTTTGGAATAAAGTAGTTAGTTTGTTACGTTACTTTATTGGAAATAATGAAAATAATACAATTATTGTAACAAGACACACGGGCAATAAAATTTACTTTTGTCCTACCCTGTATATATATTTGAGTTTTATAGATATGTCTCATAGTTTAATCTTAATCTTTTCGTAAACATTATACAACATCTGCAAGTAATAAATTTATTATGTTGGGCTTTTAACAAATATTCCAAAAATAAGTTTTACCTAAAAGAACGACCTTTTTCTTGTTCGAAGAATATTGAGTTTGTTTATCAGTTGGTCTAAAGATAAAAGCATATATTAGAAAAGATAACCAGGTGTTTCAGTTATAGGATGGTCTAAACATTCAACATTTTCAAAACACCTTCATGTAAATTAAATGTCGGACTTTTATTATTATATACAGAAGCTAGTAGTTGGAGGGTGTCACGGTTTCCCATATCAAATAATATACCTATATAAAGGGCGCATAAAAAAAACACTGGGTTTTTGTCCAGTCGCTGATTCGGAAGATTGAGGAGTCATTATAAAATCGTATTGTTTCTTGGTCTACAAATGGTAGTGACTGGTTAATCTTTTGAACGAACTCCAACATAAGATACCTAAGTATCAACAACCGTTATTAAAGTCGACATAAAAATGTACCTTATTTTCTGAATCTTTTCAGCCTGTAGATGTATCTTTATTGGGGTATATTGTAAAAATGGCCCTTTTTTCTGATTGGCTATTTTCATTCTGTAGTACCTACTATGCCATTTTTATGAGGCAATTTTGGAAAGGCAATAGGACTTTAAAATTTTCGTGCTAGCCTTGGTTGAGACTAGATGTGATTTCTATGGTATAAAGTTAAATTAAAGATTTTAATTTGTTTTTGGACTTAATAGATTTTTTCAGTTAAGAATTATTTTCTAGTTTTTTTATGTTTTAAAGTATACCTGTATAAAATATAAAATATAAGTCCATTTCTTTCTCATTCTGAAATAGTGAATTTTTCTAAAGTTAATTTTCCGTAAGTTTTGTTATTCTTTTAATTGAAGACCTTTTTGTCCTAATCAGTTTTATAAAGTTTTAAAGTTATTTCTTTTAGTAACTGAAATAAATTCAGTTTTCAATTGTGATTAAAGTTTCGTATAGGAATTAACATAATTATTCGTAATTATATTAATTTTCCTATTTTTAAGTTGTACAAGTAATGAGTAAGATTTTCTTCTAAATTTTCATTCTCGTTTAATTGTTTTATATTTTTTTTAATTTATACATCTTTATTTCATTGTTGTTATTAATTTTCTTTATTAGTTTTAATTATTAAATTAGTTGTTTTTAGCCCAAACTTTTGCGTTTTATTTCTAATAAAGTTTAGATAAATTATTGACAATAGGGTATTTGAATTATTGTTTTTCCTTTTAAATACATAGTGGGTGACCGGCAGAGATCCAGAATTATAAAAGGTGAGTAATTTTACATTACTTTAATACAGATTAATAAAGTTGATATTCTTTGTTTGTTCTTCTTTAATTAAAACTTGAATTACAAGCCGCTCGTAAAACTTGAATCGAACCAGTAACAATTTCAATAGCATATTGGAATTCATTTGGATTGAGCTATAAAATTAGTATTCTTTTTAAATGTACATAATACCCGCTAATTTCAAAATAGTTACATTATAATAATAATTATTATTAAAATTACATATTTCGTTACGCAGGTCATATATTTTTGATTATTTTATAACTTTTCGGGAAAGTTTTGGGCTGTCACAACCAATTTTTTTCATTTCGTAATACATTATTTTTGTTTTAAGTCGGAGTTAGAGAGTTGAGAAGCTCGGATTCGATTGACAGTGGGTTCCATTTTTTTTGATCTTATTTAATTTATTTTTTGGGTAAATGAAGCTTCGCAGATCCCTTTAGTGTTTGGTCGTACCGGAAATATTTTTTAGGGATTTAAAAGATGAAAACAAAAATAAAAAATTTGATTTTTCCGGTAAAAATTTCTTTGAAGATGTAAATCAAATGCTGGAGGTTTTGTGAATGTAAGACATATTTTTTTTAAGTGGAACCAAGCTGGCGTATGTGCACACTGACCCTTTATTGAGCTCTATTAATATAGTATGGATAGCCTCATCCATGCGCACCCTGTCCTTACAACAAATTTATTTGGTCCTTACCTCGACATTTACATCATCGTATACGATCCGATTGGAATAATCATGTGGATTACTTCGCGCTTTAGTAATTCTAGCGTGTCCTGAATATCTGTGAAATATTTTTGTTTTTTCTTCCTCAGTAATAGTACTGTCACAACCACCACATATTCGTCCCAATGCAGGGCCTGGTTTGTAGGTACCTTGAATAAAATAAAATATATGGAAACTTTTACTGTAGTTTTATTGAAGTATCGCATTTAGATACTGGTAGTTCGTTCCTGTAATATTTTAACAACCTACAGGAATGTAAATAATATCTGGAGACTAATAAGATCTGAAGAGATTCACAAATTTAGTAGGTACACTAAAGTGTAAAATTAGGGAATATTAAAAAACAGTATGTGCAAACATAATTTCTTGGTTTGGTTTGTATATGAAACCTGTCAATAGAAAACTTTAAGCATTTCTGTCAAACACTAGATATGTGGTATCATTACCAATCTACGAGTACGACTATCAGTGATGGTTGGTTCAGTATAGCATAGAAATTCCAGGAGGTGATATTACAAAATCAATACTGAATAAGAAAATATAAAAGGACTTCAGAATGTGACTACAATTCTCTGAAAATACACAATTATAACGAGGAGAAAATAGTGTTTTTATGATAACAGTAAGGGAGAATTTCATAGATTACGCTTCCCCGGCTTGAAAAGTATCACTAGTATCACTAGAAAATTGGATTATACACATCTGGCACACAAAGGGCTACAGGAAAGAAACTGGCAATATGCGAAGACAGTAATGTAATCAAATAGGCCTTGAACAAAATTTTATAGAAAAATGCGTCATCGAATAGCAGAAGTCCTCACTATTATCATGTGTACGGTATTCCGTAGTACCAATCAAAAACCTAAATGTTACAACAGGGAGGTATACGGAGACAGCTATACATCCATGCAGTTCAATCTGGAGATTATTGAGTAACAAAGGTACCAATGCCACCTGTTGCAGGTGGATAAACAGCATGATAGAGGGACTATGAAGGAAGAATGGTATGTAAGTACTTTACTAATAAAGGTACAATTATCGCAAAACCTGTCTGAGGGTGGCGACAGAGAGGAGTATTATCTCTACTGATATTGAGCCTTGTTATATATGATCTCCTAAAATCTCTCAACAACAATCTTTTTTAAAAGGAGGAAAAAAACATAGAGACGCGGACCACTGTTCCTTTAAAGTCAAATTGTGGAAATGACCGAGGATATAAAGTATCAGGCGGTTATTTTAGACCCAAGATAGACCTTAAATGAACATCGAAAAGAACCAAAGAAAGAGCGGATAAAACCCTTATGTTTGTTACTCATACACTCTCACGGAAAGACTAGGCGACTGACACCAAAAATGATTGTACAAAGCAGCAAAACTCGATGTCCCAGCTCTGTTATGAGAAAATGAAAAACGATAGAAAAATTCGGAAAAGAGGTTCTTAAATAGGATTAAGTAAGCTCCATTTTAACCCATATCTCATTTTGTTTCCAAGTTTGGAAACAAAATGAAGTAAATGACGTTATCAACTTTCTTTTTCCAGAAACATACCTATATTTTTACATAGTTCAAAAGGGCTAATTTTTCTAAACAACTTTTGTAAAGAAAAAAATGTGCTATCTTCATTCGTTAAAAAATTATAAGCAAATTTGTAGAAAAAACTAATGTGAAAAATTCGCAACCGTCACAACTTTTACACAAGTAGGCTTTGGAAACAAACTGCAATTATATCTGTCAATACTTAAACTAATGGTTGACAAATAGTATTCGTGTGATAACTTCTAATATAAGTCAAACATTTGATATTCAGTCAAGAGAGAAGATACGTATTATCCATCGGTTGTTAATAATAATTACTTATTAAATACTCGTACTACAAAAACAGATGATATTATTTAATAGTAACTATTATTACCACAGAATTAAACATAGTAATACTATAGGTTACTACTAATTAATTATAGGCAATCAATCACTACAACAAATTTTCAATGTGACCACCTCCTAGTTGTAAACGCTTATCTAATCTCCTCCTTACTTCTCTTCCAGAGGCCTTACACAACATTTCTCTTGAGAGTTCATTGCATGCATTTCTAATTTTTTCCTTTAAATGTTCTAAGTTATGTGTTAGCAATTCTTGCTTGGAGCGCCGCCCCCGTCATGCTGGAAAAATATATTTGCTCGTAACTGCAATGGCACATTTTCGAGAAGCACAGAAAGTTGCTCTTGAAGAAATTGCAAATATTTTTCACTGCATAAAACACTTTCGTAAACGTGTGGAGCAATTAAATGCCCGTTAATAATACCACACCAAAGTTAATGCCAAAATGTCCTTCGTTTTCAATCGGATTGACAAATAACATGTCAACTTTTTCGTTATGCGTAAACATTTAACATAAATTCACACATTAAATGACGATAAAACTATTTATCAACCATTAGTTTTATTATTGACAGATATAATTGCAGTTTGTTTCCAAAGCCTACTTGTTTAAAAGTTGTGACGGTTGCGAATTTTTGATAATAGTTTTTCCTACAAATTTGCTTTTAATTTTTTAACGAATGAAGATAGCAAATGTTTTTCTTTACAAAAGTTGCTTAGAAAAATTAGCTCTTTTGAGCTATGATGACGTCATTTACTTCAGTTTCCAAAGTTGGAAACAAAATGAAATATGGGTTAAAATGGAGCTTACTTAATCCTATTTAAGAACCTCTTTTCCGAATTTTGGATCGTTTTTCGTTTTCTCATAACAGCGCTGGGACATCGAGTTTTGCTCACTCTGTACCTATATTAAGGAAATACAATTTTTATTCAAAGTCTCTGTTTGGTTATTCGTATGGCGTAAATAAAAAAAATTAGGTATGGTTCTGAATAAAAAAGTTGTTGACGTCATTTATTTTATTTTTTTTTCTGAAGTAATCCATCAATCGAGGAGTGAATGTTATTGTTTGAATAAAAGACGTCTACTCCACAAAAAATCTTTATATACACGTTGAAACCGTTATAATTTGCCAGACATGTTTCGGACTACAACGTCCATCATCAGTGGCTAAGGAACCTTATATAATGCGGTTAGATGAGGGGGTTAAACTTCATATGAACTTAATGTAGGGTATTTTCACATTGATTTTCAATTTAAACGTTTATATAATGTCTGTAAAATAATGACTTAAATTAGAATATGATGTAATATTATTAAATTAGTTGGAGTCTTACCATTTTATGGAAAGTGGTTTTTTTAAAAATTAAGCATAATGAAAATAAATTGGTTTTTAAACATTAAATTTGTGTATTATTTCAACTTTTGTTTCTTTGTACTTTTCTTTTTTCTTCATGTTTAATTGTAATATTTTGAAAAGCTGGTAAGATTCCACCAGTGTGGTTTTAATGTCTACAAATTGGACAAGACGACAAAATGTCGAGTGGCGAGATGAAGATAGTTGTATATCTGTTATTAGGTTTCAGCCAAAGTTACACATTTGGTGTTTTAGGTGAAGTGAAGTGAGGTGAGGAAGTTATATGAGGTGAGTATATAAAGGAGGTTTAATTTAAATGGATTAATTGGGAGGTTTGGTAAGGTGTTGAGAAGGGTAATTTGTTGTATGTGAAATCTATGTTTAATGTCTCTACATTTGTTGTTTAAGGGTATATTAATTTATTTAATTTGATGTTCGATGAAAAGGTGTCTGTGGATTAATGAGTCTATTGTCTGTGTTTAAGAAGAAGGGAAATGGTATGTTATAACCTAACATTTGTTTGTTTATTTATATTTGTAGGTTATGGGGCTTATTTTATGGGAGGCTTGGGTGGTGGGTTATGTTGTGTTAAACTTAAGGGAATTGAAGAATGGGAGGCAGTCGAATTCGAGTTGGTCATTTACGCAAGTGTACTTGGTGTTCTTTTTATATGAATTAATTTCCATGGCTTCTAAGACATTCAGCATTGTGCTTTTAAGACAGGAGTGGAGCATTTCGGCATTTTGATCGATGGAAAAGGAGTGGTGTTCATTATATATGTAGTTGGCGAAGGCGGAGTTACTGTTTAGTTCTTCAGCGTTTTCTTGAGTGGCCTTTTCAATGATTTTATAGTGTTCTTTTATACAAGTACTAAAGTTGCGACCAGTTTGGCCAATGTAGATGGTGTTACAATTTATGGTGCCACATTTCAGTAAGTACACTCCAGATTTTTGAAGCCAGTTATCTGGGGATTTGCTGTTATCAAGGTAATTGCCTATGGTATTCCTAGTTCTGAAGCAAATATTAATGTTGTGGTTATTAAATAGTTTTTTAATGGAATGCATAAATGGACCGATGTAAGTGACGGGATGGAAGCTAATGTTGGTGGAATTTTCGATAGTGGTAAGTCCGTTAAATGTGTGCTTTATTATAATATATATATAATATATTTTATTGATTGTAGATATCGGATAGTGGTTTACTTTAGCTACGTGGTAAATTATCGACAGCTCGTTATTGAAGTCTTCACGTGACATGGGTACATGGAATAGTCTGTGGAAGTTAGATTGGAATGTAGAAAATTTGTGTGTGGATGGATGGTTGGAGTGGTAATCTATAATAGCATCTGATGAAGTGGGTTTATGATATATTGAGAAGGTAAGTTTGTTATTATGTCTGTGTATGGTTAAGTCAAGATAATTCAATGAATTGTTAGTTTCAGATTCATGTGTGAATTGAATTCGTTCGTGTATGGAGTTCATGAAGTTAAGTGTATGGATAACTTCGTCCGTGGTTCCTGTGTATATGGCGAAGATGTCATCCACGTATCTTTTAAGGCAAATGAATCTTGGACCATGAATGTTATTTGATAGAATGGTTTGGTCTATTTTTGACATGAAGTTTTCAGCTAGCAGGGACGAGATGCCATTTCCTATGCTTAAGCCATCCATTTGTTTATAATATTTATTGTTAAAGTGGAAAAAGTTTTGTTCAAGATTAATTTTTAGTAAACTGTGTATTGCATTGATATCTGACATATTTAAGCTGGAATTGTTTATTAGTAAATCTTTAACTATGTCTAGGGTTTCGTTGACAGGGACACTACTATATAGGTTTTTGATATCGAAGGATATGAGTTGTGCATTTTCAGGACATTGAATATGTTTAATTTTGTTTATTAAATCGATGGAGTTTTTTACTGAATGTATCGATGTAAAATTGGTTTTATTTCGGAGGATGCAGTTTAGCCAGTTAGAGAGTTTTGATGCTGGAGTTCCTGAGAAACAGACAATGGGACGAGCGGGAATCTCTCTTTTATGTATCTTAAGGAGTGCACGTAGTTCGGGTGTTTTGATGTTCATGCATGAAAGTTTAAACTTGTTGGTGCCTAGGGATTCGACTGTGTTTTTGTGGGAGGTAAGGGTCTTGTTGAGTTTTAAGTGGTATTGTTTTGTGGGGTTGTTTGGGATTTCGCGGAAGTCAGGATTATTGAGGAATTATTCAACTTTTCTAACGTATAATTGTCTTTCACATATTACTATGGTGTTACCTTTATCAGCGCGGGATAATGTGAGGTCGTTCTCCGTTATTTTCTGTTTAATTGCTTTTAATGTGTTCATTTCTAGGATATTACCTTTTTTGGCATATTGTTTATAGTAGTCATATGCGTGATTTAGATGTTGAGATATGTTGGATCGTATGAGTTCTTTGTTGGTGGGGTTGACCTTTTCTATTATGGATTCGCATTCAGCGGCAGTGATGTTTAGGTTTTTGTTTGTGATAGGAAAGAAGCTATTGAACTTGAAGCTACGGTTTAGGTAATTGGATTCAGAAGCCGTGAAGTTGACGTTAGAAAGATTGGTAACTCTGTCGTGAAACTGGAAGTTATGTGTGTTGATGTCGGTAGGGAATTCAGTATTGAAGTTGTCGTTGTCGAAAGTTTCATAGTCGGGGTCATTAAGTGTTGTGTTGGGAGGGTTGTCATTAAGTGTGTTGTTGATGTTGTGTGAGGATGAGGTGGATATTGTGTGGATGTTGGTGTGGTTGTTAGTGGGTGAGTTGTTATGTATGTTTGGTCGGGGGTTCGTGTTCAGTATGTTATTGGGGACGTGATTGTTGGTGGCTGTGTTGTTGTATGTGGTGGATAGTGGATTTGTATGTTTGTGTGACTGGGAAAGTTGTTGTAGTTTGGATTGTAATCTGTGTAGCTTTGACTTACCCTTTGCCTGTATGTCGTCTTGAACATCGTTGTAAAGAATTTCCAACTCGACAGGATGTAATACATGGTTTAGTTCAGAGGTTATATAGTTAAGTTTAGTTTCTATCATATTTAATTTGCTGTGTAGGTGCTTAATTTCGTGTTTGAGCCATATTTTCTTGGCGGCGTTTAATGCTGTCATTGCTGCTTTGGTTGTGACTGATGTACGGATCTTGATGTAGTTCGGTATGAAGTTATTCTTCTCACATTCTATGTTGAAGTAGATACTGAGTTTGTTGTACTTGCGTTTTAGAGAAAGGTTCTTAAATTCGTGGATTAGGGAAGCTCGACTAGCTTGTGAAAATTTTCTGAAGTAATCCATCAATCGAGGAGTGAATGTTATTGTTTGAATAAAAGACGTCTACTCCACAAAAAATCTTTATATACACGTTGAAACCGTTATAATTTGCCAGACATGTTTCACACATTTAACGGACTTACCACTATCGAAAATTCCACCAACATTAGCTTCCATCCCGTCACTTACATCGGTCCATTTATGCATTCCATTAAAAACTATTTAATAACCACAACATTAATATTTGCTTCAGAACTAGGAATACCATAGGCAATTACCTTGATAACAGCAAATCCCCAGTTAACTGGCTTCAAAAATCTGGAGTGTACTTACTGAAATGTGACACCATAAATTGTAACACCATCTACATTGGCCAAACTGGTCGCAACTTTAGTACTCGTATAAAAGAACACTATAAAATCATTGAAAAGGCCACTCAAGAAAACGCTGAAGAACTAAACAGTAACTCCGCCTTCGCCAACCACATATATAATGAACACCACTCCTTTTCCATCGATCAAAATGCCGAAATGCTCCACTCCTGTCTTAAAAGCACAATGCTGAATGTCTTAGAAGCCATGGAAATTAATTCATATAAAAAGAACACCAAGTACACTTGCGTAAATGACCAACTCGAATTCGACTGCCTCCCATTCTTCAATTCCCTTAAGTTTAACACAACATAACCCACCACCCAAGCCTCCCATAAAATAAGCCCCATAACCTACAAATATAAATAAACAAACAAATGTTAGGTTATAACATACCATTTCCCTTCTTCTTAAACACAGACAATAGACTCATTAATCCACAGACACCTTTTCATCGAACTTCAAATTAAATAAATTAATATACCCTTAAACAACAAATGTAGAGACATTAAACATAGATTTCACATACAACAAATTACCCTTCTCAACACCTTACCAAACCTCCCAATTAATCCATTTAAATTAAACCTCCTTTATATACTCACCTCATATAACTTCCTCACCTCACTTCACTTCACCTAAAACACCAAATGTGTAACTTTGGCTGAAACCTAATAACAGATATACAACTATCTTCATCTCGACATTTTGTCGTCTTGTCCAATTTGTAGACATTAAAACCACACTGGTGGAATCTTACCAGCTTTTCAAAATATTACAATTAAACATGAAGAAAAAAGAAAAGTACAAAGAAACAAAAGTTGAAATAATACACAAATTTAATGTTTAAAAACCAATTTATTTTCATTTGCTATTTTTTTATTTTGCTCACCCTGTACATTGTTGTACTCAGACATGGTTGGTGGAGCATATCGCTTTAACTGAGTTGAATAGGTTTCAGAGACTTGCGTTCTAACTCGACAGCAGTAAGTAGGTACTCTTGAATTCTGACATATCATGATAAGTATGGAGAAGGGTGCGACATTCGGTAAAGTGCAATGGATGATAGAAATTGTATGAATTCATCGAGGGTATACTTAACTAGGGACATATGAAACCTGAATTTCTGTTTGATATAAACTTCGTTAATATCGACCAAAAGGTTTTTAATCGGAACTGTATACACTCACTAAGAGGGATCACCTGTTTGACTCTTTTGGTTTGAAAACTAGAAAGGGCTTATCCTGATCTGGAGTTTGCACTGCACTTGAAAGACGATGTGGCAGCTGCTAATCCGGTATGCCAAAAACGAACACCAGGGATATTGGGAACATATATTCCTAAACAGGAACATGTTAAGCAATTCATAACTGGAGCAGCAACAAAACGAACTGCAAAACTGGTATTGTTAATCAATACCAACCTTTCGGTTTTATTCAAACCATATTCAAAGACTCTACAATAAATAATACAAACAAATTATAGAAAACACAAGTCAAAATAAACTACTAAAGATAAAAATACAATTAAAAACACTTAAAATAAAACACATTTGTCACAAATAATAAAAAAATAGGATTATTTGTGTTTATATCTTACTATATTGTTTTTTTGACTCCCAACGATTTTTGGTTTCGTTCGAAAAATATTATGATAAGAGATATATGCACCTTACAGCTTTTTGTAATGGGAATAATGGTTAGAAATGCGTTCACTAATTCTAAAACTACCTATTTTGATCAGAGGTGAATACCATACAAATCATGTTTACCTAGTAGAGCTCAAGCAATTTTAAAAGATAGTGTTATTAGCATATTTATATTCCATGGTTTGACCATGGCTGATTACCTTGCATAATTATTATACAAATAATTTAAATAACTTTATTAATACTTACATGGTTCTGCATTATTAATTTGTCCAAGTTCGTGTAGATTGGGTAAACTTCCCATAATAATAATAAATTTCAAAATATTTATTTATTGGATATTTTTTTCAGTTAAATAGGTACGTACAAAATTTATTGTAGAAGTCATGTTTTGATTGCCATCTATTTCCTGAAACAAAATAAAAAAGACCGTTAATAATTTGCATACATGACATTAATTGATCATGTATTAGATTAAGCGCATACGATTTTCGTTTTCTGTAAAAAAGTAACTTTAAAGTAGATAAGTATATTTTACCAAACGCTTTTATACTGTCATCCCCTGTCTTGTGACTGTGCTTTAAGCAGCTTAAAATGTTTTATCCGTACACCAATAACAACAATAAATGAAATTGTTCGATATGTTTCTAAGATAAAGGCATGAAAATCATAGTCAACAACAGAATAGCATAGGTATAAAGCGTTGATACATACTTTATCATTAGGTAATGTATTGTTTTATTAATACAAGAAATAATAATAATAATAAATGTCTTTATTCATGGGCGAGTTTCAGTACTGTAATATTCAAGGAATATAACAGTCTGCTCAGCTAACCCAAAATGCATTCATACAGTAGCTTATATGACATATAACACATTCATTAAACCATTCTAAAATTATACGTAAATATATAATAATACAGCAAACAGCATAAGCAAAAATTGTATATAAAGGAAAAACATAGTGTAACATAGAATATACGTAGATTGGTGCTTATATCAAGAGAACATAAAAAAAGTAACAATTTATTAGTATAATTCGATCGAAGCTTAGTTAAACCACACTTGAACCAGCGCCATACATCTACATGTACCAAAATCAGTAAAAAGGAAAAATCATGAGCCTGAGTCACTGCACCAGCATACAAAGGACCGGAAGCTAACCGAGCTGAACATTAACCAACATATCCCTCATGCATGTTTTAAAGCGAGATTTAGACAGCGATTTCAATTTAGCTGGCAGTCCATTTATACACTTTGTTATGGCATAAGAAAAGGATCTCTTAAATAGTTCGGTGAAGTGTTTTTATGGCGTATATTAATATTATGTATATCCGTTCTAAAACGGATTTTCTCGTATAGATACGGTGGAGATTTGTCGCACAGTACGTTATAGAACCGACAGGCAGTATGGAGATATCTCCGTTGTTCCATGTTTAACCAACCCACTCGTCGAAGAGTATGGCTAATCCTTTCAGTTCTTCTAATTCCGAAGATCAGGCGTAAACATGCATTCTGTAGCTTTTGAATGCGCGTTTTCATGGCATAAGTGAGGCATGGCGAATATATGACGTCGCAATAGTTCAAGTGCGATAATACCATAGCCTCACAGAGCTTTTCCTTCAGTGACCTAGTCAATATATGGCGGTGCTGGAAAATTAATTTTAAATTGATGAAACCCATTTGAATTGATCGAGTTATATGATTGCCAAATCTGAAGTCCACATCGATGGTGAGCCCAAGACTCTTAACCGAGGATTTAAAACGAATAGTTGATGACTCCATCGTAATGGAGTCCTGATGGCTTTCCAAAAAACGCAGTCTATCGTTCTTTGCCCCGAACAGAACTGCTATCGTTTTATCCGGGTTGAGCTTAAGACAGTGATCCCTTGAGTAACAAGACAACGCGTACAAATCGGCATTAATTGCAGCAACTGCTCCCAAAGTATCACCAGGGTGAAAGGAGAGGCACAGCTGCGTATCATCCGCATAATAATGCTGATCACGAGACACAAATGCAGCTGGAAAGTTGGATGTGTAAAAGGTAAATAAAAGCAGAGATAGTGCTGAACCTTGTGGAACACCTCCAGTATTTGCTTTGTAGTTCGATCTATTGCCTCCCAGATCCACTGCTTGATGTCGCTTAGCCATGTAATTTGCCATAAGTTCCAATGCATTTCGAGATAAACCAACATAATGAAGAATCGACCTTAACATGCGGTGGTTCACCGTGTCGAATGCCCTTGAAAAATCCAACAAAATTAGTACAGTCAATTTCCTTTCATCGATCGGTCGCATTTAGAATATCATCGGTCAGGTTGAGAAGGGCGGAAACACAATCGTGGCGCGCCCTAAAGCCAGATTGAAGAATCGGTATCACAAAGTATTTTGAAAAATATACACGGAGTTGCTGCTCCTTCTCCAAAATCTTTGAAAAGACCGGCAGAATACTTATAGGTCTCAAATTGTCAAGCGTTTTTGTAGATGACTTCTTAGGCAGTGGTAGAACGACGGCATTCTTCCAGGAGTCTGGAAAGACTGAATGTGAAAGACACACATTCATTATATGGGTTATATATGGTAGTAGAAATGGAACACATAGACGAATAGTATCGATGTTAATTCCATCGGAACCCACAGCCTTTGTTTTAATACTCGCAATAACTCTTAGAACATCCGTTTCAGTAACGGGTGAAAATTCGAATAGGGACATATTATCGAACCTTGTATGACTCTGATAGCATGAAATAATTTCCTCATTAGGATCCAGATGAGAAATACAATTTATGAAATGATCATTAATTATTTCAGGTTTATTCAGATGAGGTGGCAAATTCAGTGATTTAGTTTTCGGATTGATATTTAACTTCTTTAGTGACTTCCAGGCATTTTTCTGATCGTGAACGTTAATGTTTCTGAAATAGGATTTTTTTTCTCGTCGAAGGGCAGCTGTGAACATGTTCCTCAGGATCTTATAATGCTGTCTATCATTCTCGTCCCGATTCCGTTTAAATTTTGTGAGGGCTCTATCCCTGTCCTTTTTTATCGCAAGTAATGCTGGGGTAAGCCACGGCGCATAGGTATTTGTGAATCGGTAATTTCTCAATGGCGCATGAATGTCCAATAGCGAATTGATGCTGCTAGTAAGATATTCTACCTTAGAGTTCACATTTTCCATGTCGTATAAATTACGCCACGGAATAGATTTTAAATCTTGATCGAATTTATCAAACTTAAAGTGTTTAAAGTCGCGAGAGATTTTGTAAATAGGAGGACTTTTAGACCGGTTAAACGATATGTTACAAAATACGAGCTCGTGGTCGCTTATGTTGGTGACCGGCTCAACCCCTGCACATAGAATTTTAGTTGTATTAGAAAAAATGATGTACTCAATAAGTGAACTAGCAGTGTTGTTAATTCGCGTAGGCGCATCTATCAATTGATAAAAATCCAGACTTTCAATCATTTGACAAACAGCTGCAGTCATAGTGCATTCGGTGTTCAACAAATTTATATTGAAATCGCCCATACACAGCACATAATCCACGCCCCCCACAAACTCCAAGAGCGTACTTTCCAGAATAGAAATAAAGTTGTTGTATCCCGCACCCGGCGGCCTGTAAACCACGCCAACAGCCATAGAAATATTATCTATCTTAGTTCGGACCCAGATCTGTTCGATTTGACAATCGGTAGTCAGCACAGTATATGGTATACTCGATCTAATAAATCCTTTCCCTTGTGAGATTTCCCATTGCCTAAAAAAATAAAAAAAAAAAAAAAAAAAAATGTTTTTAAAAAAAACGCCCTACCAATGACGCCACAGAAACTTGATAACAAATATTGTATTTTAATTCTAATAATATAGGTTCCAACTACATAACTGGTGAAATTTTAACCCAGATATGCCCAATGACCTACATGTAGGACGGTTACAAAATGGTCGGTAATGAGCGGTTTTGTACGGTTATTTTAAAAATTCTTAACTGGATCATTTAGTAAACACTTGTATTTTGACAAGATAGCACGTGTTTTCTATTTATTGTCGTAAATAACGTTTTTGGCAACGTCTGAATTTGTAACTTTTTTGAATATGGCAGAATAGGGTATCAAGTTTGTAAGGTAGGCATATTTCATGTTTTTAGAAAACGCATAGTAAGATTGTATCTATAATTTTAGTTAGTAAATGCAATGTTCAATATAGTTATATATTTTTGGGATTGATTTCTTTTGTGGTTTTCTTGTTTTATGGTCCAAAAATGTGTCCTATATTTAGTCCATTGGGCACACATTATACTACCAGTGTTGAACATTGAATACAACTTGTATATGTGAAGTATATAATTTTCCTATGTATTTCATTTGCAAACACATTTGATAGATAATCTAGAAAGGTTTCCAGGTATGTATTATAAAATTTGTTGCTTTTAGGGGTTTCTCCTTGCATGACGCTTTAGCAATGATAGAAGGCGACGAAATAAATGCCGACTCTACAGCTCTTTTTCCACCAGATGACGCTGTAGGGAATCAAACGGATGAAGATTCCGGTGACCAAGATAACTTAGACATCAATAACTTACCAGCCTCACAAATGCAAAGTGAAGTAGAAATTACCTCAAAGCATATTTTAGAAGACATATAATCAAAAAATGCAATATTTGAATGCAAAAACATTAAAACGAAAGAAAAGCTATCATTATATAAGACAAGACCCGGAAAACAATTACACAGATTTTGAGAAACCGATTGCTATGGACAAATCCGAATTTACTGCTACCGAATTGTTTTGTATGTTCTTTCATGATACGCTTTTCGAACTTATAGCCGAAGAAACCAATCGTTATGCCTCCCAAAAAACCATATTCAACGAGTTGATGTTTGTGATATAATCTTTATAAAATGGAACGACAATAATATCGTTACTTTCTGCTCAAACGCTGGTGGTGTAAATCCTTTGCAATCCGTTAAAAGGTACTCGCAGAAAGAGAAAAAATTTATTCAAGTAGAACAACCACTCGTCTTAAAATTATATAACTGGAGTATGAGGGGTGTTGACCGAGCGGATCAAAACATAAGTCTATATCGTGTCAATGTGAGAGGAAAGAAATGGTACTTCCGCTGATTGCACATTGTGTTGACATGGCAGCACATAATGCCTGGCAGTTACACAAATATTATGGCGGAACAATGGATCAGTTAACTTTCAGACGGAGCATCGCAAATGTACTAATAATTCAAAATAAAAAGAAAATCGTTCACCAAAAAGGACACTGTTTTAGGAATCAGAATGTTGACTTGAAATATGACTGACTGGACCATTTAGTGATACCCCAAGAAAAACAAACAAGATGTGGAGCTTGCCATCAAAAAACAACAACACGATGTCAAAAATGTGACATTGGTTTGCATGTCAAGTGCTTTGTAACTTATCAATTCAAATATAGTATATTAAGTATTGAGAACAGTAAGTGTAGTTTACCGATCGACGACAATGTCAATGTCAATTTTATTATTTTTAATAATTAATATTTTCAATTAAATACAAATTCAGGTTAGCTGAATACCCTCTACAAAGTTGCAGTTGAACGTTGTCATGGAACTAATTGTTATTGTTATGATTTTTATCGTATTTTTTATGTCATGTATTTGTCAAAACTTATTTAAATAAGTATTATTATTGAAAATGAGTGACTTTGATTGTGAATCTCTTGATGAAGCATGGAATGTTGGAATAGCCGCTATAATTCCAGAGAACGGTATGAAAATGCTTATAAAAGTTCATACCCAATGCCGTTTAATATACAATTTAAAAATCAAAATAATGACGTCAGCATAAATGCGCAATGATATACCGTCGTGAATTTACTTACCGTTCTCTGAACGGTAAGTGAATTACTTACCGTCGTGTTTGGGTTGTCAGCCAGTAAATGTCACTTACTGTCGTAAAGACAGACACGGTAAACAATCAAAAAAGGTCGGTCGTACAAAAAATATTTTAAGTTGTCACAGTTGATATGTAGGACGGCTCAAAAACAAAGTTTTTTACATAAATGTTTCCAAAAAAATTTTTTGCTGCCTTTTATTTATTGTAACATTGTAAAAAATAATAGCAATATTGTCACGGTGAATCAGGATTTTTTTTTGGCATATCTGGGTTAAATACTAAAAATACTGTGAAACTTAAAAAAAATATACAAAAAACTTCAAATTAAATTTTTTTTTAAACATTTTTTAACCACCCTGTGCAATAATTTCATAAACCAATCTAAAAAACTAAAAAAATCTGAAAATTTTTCTATCTATTACGTTCTACCGTACCTAAAAATATTGAAGATAAATAGAAACATTTTTGAGTTACCCCGTCGATCAAATGTTCATTTTCGACTCAACCCGTAAATAAATTTAAAGTTTATGCTAAATATTGACTACCGTATCTTTCTATTTTGAAATTCGTTCGTTTAGCCAGATGTTAAAATAACGTTAACGTTAATAGTGGTGGACGTTATTTTTTAGAACTACCATATCTCTCTATTTTGAGATTCGTTGGTTGCACTTATTATTCTACCATATCTCTCTAATTTGAAATTCGTTGGTTTCAGCTTTGATTCTACCATATCTCTCTATTTTGAAATTCGTTGGTTTGCCATAATTTGGAAATATTTTTTTCTAAGGTTGGTGTCATTTATTTTACTAATAATTTGCTTGACAGTTACGTTTTGTGTGCGGTAGCTGTCACAGTTTATGTGACATTTGGGATAGTGATATTTATAAAAAGAACGTAGTATGTGTGAAGTGAGTCATATTTTTAAAGATTAATACTTTTTCAATAGAATTTACGAATGGGTACGTTATTCTTGTATACGATTGTGACTAAAAATATACGAAATTGCTTGTCCCATATGTTTTGCTAAGAATATAATCATGAAAATGGGTTTAAAAAAAAATCGACAAATTCCAATATAGTTGCACGTCTAGTTTCACGTCATAATTTGGTTTTGGTAATATATTTTTACTAACACGACAGACAAATTGCTTGTGTCAAATAGTTTATTATTATTTTCTTTGTTTACATTAATAGGCTAAAAGTTTTCGGCATTATTTTCATGTTTAAGATCAATTTCTATCAACATGTTGTATATTGTAGTGTTATAAAATGGTTATTCCATATAGTTGTAGTAAATTTAGAAGGTGTCATTGTGTATTTGAAGTAATATTACTGAAAACGTGTTAATAACCTAAAGTAACAGTGTCACGTGTCATGAGAGCCGTCAGATGGATGGATATGATCAAATGTTTGTCAATAAGTAATAAAAGTTCAAGAAATAGTTGATATCTCCCTCTGCGTCGCACACACAATTAACTTTTGTAGATGTAATTAATTTAATTAATAAAGTAGTGTGACCGCATTAAATCATAGTTGAAAAGTAGCCTATTTAAAAGTTTCGATAATAAAATTGCCATGACTGCACTGTGGTTACTTGTTACGGCGTAACTTTAGTTATGGTGGCTTTAAATTCGGCCTTTTTTTACAGATTTTGTAATAGACAGCACTATCACATATTCTAGATAGCACTATCACATTTTATAAGGATTAACAGTAACAAGTTCTTCAAAAATGGTTTATACGTTGGCGGAAGAACTCGATATCTGATCAATCAATGGTGGACGGCTAAATCTAAATGCAACAACTGGCCAACAGCAACAACACCAGAGCCTTCTTCTATGCCACTAAGACCATATACGGCCGCTCTACACAGAGTCTTAACCCACTGCAAACCAGGGATGGATCTGGTCTTCTAAGGGATTGATTAATATTATTGGTTCCTGGTGGAAGGAACATTTTCAGGCACTACTAAACAGGGACACGAATGTCGATAATGCAACACTTGATCGGTTGCCACATAGACCATCCCAACAACACTTCTTCTCTGCAAGAAGTTGACAATGCTATTCTGCCCTGCTACGGAAGAAAGCTGTATGTGCATTTTTTTCGAAATTGAGATTATAATATTTTTGAAATCTCCATTATCAAAACTCTCTAAAAAATCTAAATTTGTTTATAATTTTTAAATCCAATATGGAGAAAATATTATTTAAAATATACCACTTTGTACGTCATACAATATTAGTTACACGGTACTAACAAAGAAAGCCGTATGTTCAACAATCATGCCGCATGTTATACTCTTGATAGCGTCGTACTAAGCAAATACGCCGCATCAACATACATGAGGCTCTTATATGTTGCAAATTCAATTTAATTTTACCAATCATCCCACAGCCTGACGTAAATATGCACATGCGGCTTTTATCGCTAGTGTTTAGGCTATACAATAAACCACGCTAAGTATATAAAAGCCGAAAGGAGCACATTCGGCGTTGAAGCCAAGTATTGTTCTACTTTACATCACGCAAAAAAATGCCAAAACTATATGATTTTGTTGAAGTTTATAAAGGATGTACAAATAAAGTAACCGTAAAGGAAATGGATTTCTCCAACTTCAAAAAATTGCCTAGTAGGACGACCCAATATCAGCTGCAAAAAATGCATAACAACATAAAGGATATATATAGTCAGACTACTGCGTAAAACGAGGTCATCATAATATATTTTATGAAATAACAAATTGACATAGAACTCAATTTCATTCCCAAAAGACTTTTTAATTTGAAAATTGTAGACAATGGTGATTGAGACAGAGGAATAACGGAAAAAAGAAAAACTACCACACCTAAAAATCTGAGTTCTATTTTTCCTCCACATAAGTTAGAATTTTGGAAAATCTCGCAACTGACAACTCGTCTGTGTCATTAATTGATACGATTGAGGATGAATAGATGTTGCGAAAAAAGGAAATAGCCTATTTTACATTTTTTAGATGTTTTTGTTGTTTCCACAGTTATCTTTTATTTCAATATTTTTATTTTTGAGATATTAGTTTTAATTTCTTATTAGTTCCTAATTTTTAAACCGTTTTATAATTTATTTATATTCGTACTTTACTTTTGAACAGTTGTCATAATGTGTTGTATGAAAATAAATTGTTTTGACCCTTTCTATATTGTAATGTATTTTTTCTGTGGTTTTTCAGAATACTCTATAATATTGCATTAAACAAATTATAAATTACCATTTTATGGATAAAGTTTGTTGTCATAACAAACAAAAAAACAATAAAATTGTTACCAAAAACCTTCAAATACGGCTTTTATCTATGGCTAGTAAAATTTCGAAATGAACAACGTATAAAGCCGCATATGAAGGGATTTTTAGGGTTACGCCCAAATTTCACCCGATTTTACAATATGTAGGTAATCACTAGTTATTTCTAAACATTTTGGTATAAAAATCAAGATCCTACGTTTAAATATCAACCGAAATAAATTCAAATGAAAAGTTGCAAATCTTTAAACGTCATTTTCTCAAAACTATCCGAAGGGTACATGCGGCCTTTTTCCTTAGCAGGGCAGTATTCGACAACTTAAAAACAACTACATATATGCAGATATAGTTGATTTAGGTAAGTGGCGATAATATTGTGTTCAGTGCCATTTTTTATTAAAAAGTTGTATGGTACTACTGATTATATAATGCAATTTAATGCTTTTTCAGAGAGGCAAACAAATGAATCACTCAGTAATCCTAAGTCACTATTATATTAATGAACCATTGGAATGGAAAGCGGTTTCTTCTAATTTTTATGTTGTGGCAAGGTACCTATGTTTTTGTAGTTTAGTTCGCCTTCTGTTATTTTATTTTAATATTTTTTATTTAGTTATAAGCATTACCATTTAATTGTGATATTCCCATTGAAGTTAATTATGTCATATACTAATATAAAACCAATGAATATTCTCCAAGTATTCCTTAGCCTTTCGATTGTAATGCCGTTGCTATCAATTTTTATGTTGTGTAGAATTTAAAATTGTATGTTATTTTAACCGTAGTTATTTAGATATAAGCAGTTAAGTTATTTATTTCATATACTATTTTAATAGCAGTTAATAGTAATAAATAATGTTTTGAAAATTTTTGTTTTACTCCTTTACTGTACCTAAACAATATTTTATTAAGTGACGGTTTCTTCACCTAGGAAGTAAATTTCCTCATATAACTGCTTAACAAATAATTATTAAGAGAGAGAGAGATGTTTTTGGCGACATCTAGCGTGAACAGACAATATGCCGGGTGAAACAGTTCACAAACGATGGCCGGAGAAGAAGTTTCAACTCCATTATAGCCTATTGCCAACACTAGATGCGCCCGAATCCCCTAGCAGGGAGGCTTTATTTAAGAATTGCTTGTTACATAAAGCAACAAGACTTTAAGTTATGTTGGAAATTTGGTTTACACTACCATACAAATTTCCAACATAACTTAAAGTCTTGTTGTTTTATGTAACAAGCAATTCTTAAATAAAGCATCCCTGCTAGGGGATTCGGGCGCATCTAGTGTTGGCAATAGGATATAATGGAGTTGTTACTTCTTTTCCGGCAATCGTTTGTGAACTGTGTTTCACCCGGCATATTGTCTGTTCACGCTAGATGTCGCCAAAAACATCTCTCTCTCTCAATCAATTCTCGTGCTAGTATAAGCTCTTTGTAAATGTTGGAAATTTGGGTCACACTGCCTGCCGATCACCACTGATCGACGAAACGGCAACAAATTTCCAACATAACTTAAAGTCTTGTTGCTTTATGTAACAAGCAATTCTTAAATAATTATTAATTGACGAATAGATATTTTTAAACCTCAATTAGGTACCCCGAAGAAATATCAACAATGAATTCTTCAATCCAAAGTTAGTTGCCGAGTAGTTATTAGGAAGTATACACACTAAGAAAATATTTTTCACACTGAAAATAAATGTTGTTTCACACTAACAAAATATGAAAAATACACTAAATAAATCATAGTTAACACTAATAACATACAAAAATTACAACACATAAATGGTATTTACACTAAATATATGATTTTAACAATAACCTAAACACTCTGAGTAATGATTTTTAATATTTAAGCGTGTAATTATTACAACACAATGCGGTAAATTAACCAAAATATAAAGTGTAAAAGTTGTACTTATTTTTACCACTCCAAACCACAATGATTAGAACACGCGCTAGTGTGGATAAATACGAACAACATTCAGTGTGCCTGCGAGATGCCTCAATTGTCAAAATATTTTAACAAACAAACTTTGCATATCATGATTGTATTTATATTCAATACTAATTTAATCATCAATAATAATGAGGTAAGCTGTTATAGAATGTAGGGTTTTGATTGTTTACATTACAATATATAAATACTATTGACAGGTAATGCTTTTACCTCTTCTTTTAGTTTACTTGGTTAGTTTCACGATTCTAATAATTGTGAATCCAAGTTTCTTCCACCGTTCTACATCTACTCAACAAATCAATTGAAGTGCGCTAAATTAGCGGTTAAAAGAGTTTTTCATGCAATTTGTATGAGGGAAGTTGAATGAGAGTTTAGCACAGCAAGATGTTCAGGTTTAGAGGATATTCCAGTAGTTTCACTCACTTTGAATCTGCGGCTTCGATCAGAACCTTATGACATTTTGAGTTGTGCGTGATCAGTGTTCGTGCGACCTTTCTTAAACTCCGACATCTGTTTGACCATTCAATATTATCGAGAAGACTTTGTTATAATATTAGTGAAATTACTTCTGTATTTTTGATTTGAAGTTGTGTTAAGTTTTTTAAACAGACCGAAAGCTTTTCTAATTTCTCAATTTTCACGTGAGAATCTTAACGCGTCTACTTCAATAGACTATTTAAACTTACAGCGAGAAATACAGATTATAAATAAATAAATAAAGCGGCTAACTTTTCTCCCCATACCCGTACACATTTTTTTCAATCGACATCCGTTAGATTATTAAAAATCCTTCATAATTCTTTCTTAACTCCGTGACATTGAAATGTGGGTGGAGTAAGTCTCGGAACTATTAATCAATATACAAAGGTTATTTTTTCATTTTACCTTATTATAGGCATGTTGTGTGCCTGTAACAAACTATCTAAGTGCATAATGCATGCGTTTAAAGGTAGTAGTTTAGGTGAACTTTCATAAATTTATTAAAAATCTCTTGTTTTGTTTAATCTGAATATAATGAACATAAATTACGAGGCAGTCTATACCGCGTGTCCTACCGGGAAGGGATTCGATCGATTATGAATAAACTACATGGTGGAACAATCTGAAAATCTGGCGTAGTACTTAGATCGACGGGACCAATTCGGCTAAAATGTTTTCAAGAAACTAGCGCTTCCGGTTATACCGGAAATGGGTGTCAACTTCCTTATTTCAAATACGACCCTATATAAATTAAATTCTTTTTGGATTCTCCTTGTAATTCTAAACATATTTCATGCATACTACGATGTATTTATCGTCAGCCGTTTTCGAAATATTTGAAATTTTATGTCAAAAATGACGTTCTCAGAATAAAGAATAATAACAATTTTTTATTATATGGAAGCTTGAAAATTTAATTTATTAGAATATCGTAGGAGATATAGACCTTCTTTAGGCGAATATGAATATTTTTTTAGTAAATATTAATACAGGGTATTTGAAAAAAAGGGTAAAAAATCAAATTGAAAAAAGGTTCAAAATTCAAAATTTTTAAATAGCCCCCCATTTTATATATTTTTTTTGCATAAAAAATAAGGGCAAGTATATGAAAGGATGTCTATCCCACAAACTGATAGTTTTCAAAATATTGGCAATCTAAATCTATCTACATTTATTTATTATTTATGGATAATGTGACAGAGTGATAACAAGAACGTGTGATAACATTTGCTATCAAATACCCAGAAAAACATAAACCATCACCAAAAGTTGTTAAACTAATAATACATATTTTCGAAAGTTTCGAGTCTGTGAAGAATTTGATTAACTAATAACGTGAACGTATGATACAAACTTATCTAAGGTCAACTCATAAAAAAAATTACTTTAACAAATGTTCAAAATTTTGACCTTGAACTTCTAAACACTATTCACATCTCAAAATTAATTGTTCATGTGTTGCCCGCCGAATAGATGGTTGCCTAAAATTCGCAAATGCATTCCAAACTCTTTGCATACAGTCCTCGTTAGTGGTCAAATGCCTGCTGTACACTTCATTTTTGATCATCCCCCAGATATAATAATCTATCGCTTTTAGAAAATCCAGACTCCACTGCAAATTTTCGCAGAGATGTCGTAGGATATGCCGTGAAGTACCCCCGTTTTATTTTTGTCTTTACGGACCCGAAATTTTTTAAATTATCTACTCGTATTATCCGTTTAACAACTTTTGGTGATGGCTTGTGTTTTTCTGGGTACCTGGCAGCAAATGTATCACACGTTTGTGACATCATTCTGTCACATTATCCATAAATAATAAACAAATTGAAATAGTATTCGTTAGTATAATTTATACGCCCGCCATGATTATTACTACTAATTAATGTCTACAATTTGTCATAATTGTTCATTATTTTTCGCAAGTGTCATATTTATTTGCTATCTAAAGCCATCATGGCCAACTAAAATCAATTAAATTTCAAATTCATATCACTATTGTAATAGAAAAATGTAAAATTGCCAATATTTTGAAAACTATCAGTTTTTGGGATAGACATCCTTTCATAAACTGACCCTTATTTTTTATGCAAAAAAATATAAAATGGGGGGTTGCCATTTAAAAATGTTGAATTTTGACACTTTTTCCAATTTGATTTTTTACCCTTTTTTCAAATACCCTGTATTAATATTTAATAAAAAATATAGGTAGGCGCCTAAAGTAGATCTATATCTCCTAGGATATTGTAACAAATTAAATGATTATTGCTTTCATATAATTAAAAATTGTTATTATTCTTTATTCTGAAAACGTCATTTTAGACATAAAATTTCAAATATTACGCATGAAATATATTTAGAATTATAAGGAGAATCCAAAAAAAATATAATTTATATAGGGTCGTATTTGAAATAAGGAAGTTGACACCCATTTCCGGTATAAGCAGAAGTTCTTCTTCTTGAAAACATTTGCGCCGAATTCGCCCTATCGACCTAAGTACTACACCAGATTTTCAGATTGTTCCACAGTGTAGTTTCTAATCGATCGAATCCTTTCCCGGTGGGACACCCGGTATAAATTTTGAGATACGTTTTAAATAACTCAGGTTTCGTCTTATAAAATTTCCAATTCAGCATGGCCCAAAGGAAAAAGTCTTGTCGTCCACTCACCAAAGGATAATTCCAACATATCCATCGAGTTTGAAAGTTTTCATTACGGCATTGTCATACGACTATAGTATGGATTGGACGCACATCCAATTAAAATGGTAAGTTCAGATGAACTTGATATATGGTAAATCATATAGTTTTGCTTTCTTTAGAAAGTACAAATATCGATTTCCGCTCTGATTGAGCCTAAAAAAGGTTCTCTCTCATTTCTGGTTTCAAGTTTTCGCACACACATGCTTCTTTGTATTTATGATCCAGTTAGGATTTTCAACAGACCAGTATCGCAAATTTTCTAATGACATAACTCCTCAAGGGATTACAAACTAATTTAAATGTTATGCATGACTGGTGTAACTCGGATAGCGTTTTTGATTGCCTCAAAATATTATTTACATAAAACAAATAGAGCCTTATTACCATATCTCTCATCTGGGAGAGACATTGAGTGATTGCACGAGGTATATATTATGTGGTTATGGGTGGGTGTTCACTGAACACATCAACATTAAACTATTGGAGGCGACTAAAATTTATGGTTTAATTGTCAGAAACTGTACCGAAATTTTTATACCATAAACTATTACTATCGTCTCTTTATTATTCATACTTGCGTATAAAATTTGAGTAAGGGAAAGCAGGGCTAGTTGAGGATGCTAAGGGTAAATGGCTACAGAACTTAAACTACTGGGTTTAAAAAAATCAACTATTTTGCGTACAAGAACTTGGCCTAGAAGATCTGAAATATAAAATATGTACGTATAAATAGTACCTCCAAACAGAAGAAAAAGGGACAAAACCCGATACTTAAAAAAAATAGCTGATGTCTAAAACAAAAAAATATATATACAAATTTTAGATAAATGATAAAAAGGTCATAAAATCATTACTTTTACACTTAAATATGGAGAGCTATTCGTACCTCGAGAGCAACAGTTTATTTTCTTTTCTTTTGCCTTTAAATGATCGAAAAGGTTGAAGGAGTCAGACAGATTGAAATCAGATTATGTCTCATCAGACAAGACTCCGAAGCAGGCTAGATTTTACCAAACAGTAAAAAGGGAGCTTGATCGTCGTTTGGCGGCCGGTGAAAGGAATATAGGAATAAAATATATTAATAATATTCCTAAGATAGTGTCTTTAAACAAAATAACTCCAACTGCAGTAAATCATCTGTCCACAATAATGTAAGTATTGTTTGCCAAAACGTACGCGGCTTAAATTCGAAAACCAATGAATTCTTTAACTCTGTGTGTAATGAGGACTGCGATGTTGTGGCGTTGACTGAGACGTGGTTACGAGATGACGATGTTAGTGTTTATGAACTATTCCCGGACTATTACACCGTTTGCATGAAAAATAGAGACACTATTGCCACAGTATAATAAATAATAGAGTATTCTGACTTTCACGTTTGCAAGCCGTCCTGCGCATATCGTCGCGCATGCCGCCATTATGGGTTACAACGTCAAAATAATCGCATAGACGTAGATAGATACAGTTCACTCCTGTGTTCAATATATAGTTCATTGTCGGCGTGGACGAGATAAATAAATATTGTTTTAAAGAAGTAGTCCATTCTGAAGTGGAGTGAATGTATTGTAATAGGAAATAAAACGTCTGACTCCACAAAATCAATTTAATACATTACACTTAAAGTGTTATGTCCAAACATGTTTCGAAGCCCACTAGCTTCATCATCAGTGGCAAAATTTTAGAGAAATTGTATTTGTAAATATTACATTATTATGAGTAAGTTAAGAGTAATGTGCCGAAGTCACCTCGAGGAAAAAATCTTGTTAATACTAATGAAATTAAATGAAATTAAATTATGTTACTACATATTTATGCTTTTTTCTTTTTCGTGATCATTCTAACTATTGAATTAAAAAGTTTTTATAAATTCAATACGTCTGGAGCGGACGGTGTGCCCAGTTTTGTTGTAAAGGACTGTATTTATCCTTTATCTAATCCCTTGTGTCTTATTTTTAATTTAATTCTACGAACTAGCACATTTCCGCACTTGTGGAAAACTGCAAGAGTAATTCCAATTCTGAAGAAGGGAGACTCTAGTATCATTACTAATTATAGGCCTATTTCAATTTTGTGTAATTTTTCTAAATTGTTTGAAATAGTGTTGTATCAATATATATTCTCCACTGTTAAAAATTCTATGGCAACTAAACAACATGGTTTTTTCTCAGGCAGATCATGCGCGAGAAACTTGGCTTGCTTTTCACAGCATGTTTGTGAAGTCTTGGACACGCGTGGTCAAATTGATGTAGTGTATACGGATTTCAGAAAAGCCTTTGATCAGATCGACCACTATGTTCTATTGAGAAAGCTTGAAAATGTTGGTTTTTCGTCGGGGTTGGTCGGCCTACTTAAATCTTATCTATTGGACCGTCGCCAGTTTGTGAAATATGAAGGGTATGAGTCATTCAAGTTTGTACCTACATCAGGCGTACCACAGGGACCCAACTTAGGTCCATTGCTGTTTATTATTTTTATTAACGACATTTTCGATTGTGTGTTATGCAATGGGCTACTGTTTGCCGACGACTTAAAACTTTTTCATGAAATTCGTAGCCATGACGACTGTTTGTATCTTCAAAGATGCTTGCATTTTCTTGCAGACTGGTGTGATAGAGACAAGTCGCATCTGAATATAGACAAGTGTAATGTAGTGACCTATACGAGAAAATACAATAGAATTACTTTTAATTATTACATTGACGGTTCTGTCTTGAATCGAGAGACAGTTCTCAGGGACTTGGGTGTTTATTTTGATGAGCGTTTCTCCTTTGTGACTCATGTGGAGCACGTCTCGCGACATTGCATTAAGTTGCTTGGTTTTATCCTAAGAAATTCTAAATATTTTAATAACACTAAAACTTTTAAAACTTTATTTAGTGCTTTTATAAGATCCAGACTGGAATATTGCCAAATTGTATGGCACCCTATCTATGATAGACATGCTGAGACTCTAAACACGATGCATCGAAGATTTCTGAAATATTTGATATTTAGGGATTATGGTGTTTATCCGCAGAGGGGAGCCGAGTATCAGATTTTACTATACGAGTGCGGGGAGACCTCACTGGAAAGCCGTCGAAGACTGCTAGCCGTTAAGTTTTTGCACAGTCTATTGCATGGCTCAACAGACTGTGAGTATTTATTGTCGAAACTGAATTTTCTAATACCACGACAGGCTGGCAGGCTTAGGCTCACATTTTACGAGGATCCTTGTCGTACCAACATAATGCTTCAGTCTCCTGTACACTATATTTGTGACGGTTTTAACAGAGTATCGTAATTGCTTGATATCAACCACAGCACGCTCGCGAATATTGTTGCCACAATGTCGGGCTTGTTTTGGTGAATTAGAGTAGATACCTACTTATTTGTAGTTTCTGTTATATTGAATTATTATTATTATTGAATTATGTTTTGATGGTTTATTCTGTTTTTTCTGTTCTCTTTTTTAATTTTCATTCATTCATTTTTTGTATGAAAAGATATTTTTTTTTGTTCTTTATATGGACACGGATATAATGTGATTATGTTTCCTGTTATTGGGGTTGTACCCTGTTGGAAATAAAGAACTATTTATTTATTTAAATGATCCGAATTCTAAACAAACAGTGTTTACGTACAATTTTCCAGATGTTGAATAAGAGATTGCTGGCCAATCTGTAGATTTTTATCCTTGACCGCCAAGAATTAATAAAGTAATTTTACCTTGAATTTTACGCAAAATATCTATTATTATAGAGCTATTAATATTACATCATTTACCATTCTTAAATAGATTTACTATTTTAAAATGATAATTGTCTTCGCTATGATTATCATATTATGACTAAAATTGCAAAGATTAGAATTACATAAATAAAATTACCTACAATTGTTTATAATTGCATATTAATAAAATAATATTTTTCTATTACAATAGTGATATGAATTTGAAATTTTAAGAAAATCTGTAGCTGGCATTTTGCACAATTAAGTTTCAACAATCAAAACCTTTTCAAAACTTCATTATTTTTTTAATTAAGCCAAATATCTCCTTACCGATTTATTCGCAATTGTCTAGCAACGACACTGCCAAATTTTAAAGGAATCCGTATGATGGGGGCGGGAGATGCCCATATGTTCAAACGCCTATCAGTCCGATCACGGTAGTCAAGTACCTGGTGGCGCGGATAGTGATTGGATGGGTGGACAGTGCTTCCGGCCGAGTCGGTAGACTTGTCTATGTCAAGTTATTGACGTCATAGTCTTGAGTGCTGGCGGATGGCAGTCGAGGACCGTGGTTCTACGCTGACGTGTGGGTCCATACTTACGCTGGTTGAATGTATATCATGACAAAATTCCAATAATACAAGAAATGAAAAAAAGGAAAAATACGTAGACATTCGACCAGCGTAAGTATGGACCTACACGTTAGCGTAGAACCACGGTCCTCGACTGCCATCCGCCAGCACTCAAGACTATGACGCCAATAATTTGGCATAGGCAAGTCTACCGACTCGGCCGGAAGCACCATTCACCCATCCAATCACTATCCGCGCCACCAGGTACTTGACTACCGTGATCGCACTGACAGGCGTTTGAACATATGGGCATCTCCCGCCCACATCATACGGATTCCTTTGAAATTTGGCAGCGTCATTGCTAGACAATTGCGAAGAAATCGGTAAGGAGATATTTGCCTTAATAAAAAAAAAAGAATTATTTACAACAAAACTTTAACACCTTGTTTCTTGGAAACAATGGATTTCTGGACATATTATTTATTATTTATTATTATTTATTTATTTATGCAAACTTTTATTCATAAAATGACCTGACTGATGATTGTCGCGTTTTTTGAAACACCTTGTATAAATATCAGGATAGTACAGGGTGAGCAAAACTGGATGTCCCCGCTCTGTTATGAGAAAATGAAAAACGATAGAAAAATTCGGAAAAGAGGTTCTTAAATAGGATTAAGTAAGCTCCATTTTATCCCATATTACATTTTGTTTCCAAGTTTGGAAACTGAAGTAAATGACGTCATCAACTTTTTTTCCAGAAACATACCTATATTTTTGCATAATTCAAAAGAGCTAATCTTTCTAAACAACTTTTGTAAAGAAAAAAATGTGCTGTCTTCATTCGTTAAAAAATTATAAGCAAATTTGTAGAAAAAACTAATATGAAAAGAGAAGATACGTATTATCCATCGGTTGTTAATAATAATTACTTAATAAACACTACAAAAACAGATGATATTATTTAATAGTAACTATTATTACCACAGAATTAAACATAGTAATACTATAGGTTACTACTAATTAATTATAGGAAATCAATCAACCAGTGTGAAGACAGCAGTTAAAATTCTAGCAGTTAATTCCGAACATTGCCGAATGGGGTATACGGGGGCGATTGATAATTCATAATAATATACACTTTAAACGTATATTACACGAGCACAAATGTGTTACAAATATATAATAATTAATATCAATAAAACAAATTTATTAAATATTAATATTGCAATATTTTTTTTTTCAATAAATAGGTAAATCGACATAACATATTTGAAATTAGTAGGTATATGTAGTCAAATAAAAGATTTAGATTCAATATGGTTATATACCCTTACAGACAAATAACATAAATATTTCATTGATTGATCCAGGGCCGTACTCTATGCTATAAGTTCACGCGAGTTTTAACTGCTGGCCTCATATCTAAAAACTGGCAAAGCGTGCATTCTTGAAATTAATAGTGTAAGTAGCTAACTAAATGTCCTTATTAAAAATATAGGTCAGAATCACTAACACCCCGTCAGAGCCGCACTATATATTTTTTTCTTCCGGCTGCAACTTCTAACTGCTGACCTCATATCTAAAAACTGGCAAAGCGTGCATTCTTGAAATTAATAGTGTAAGTAGTCAACCCTATGTCCTTATTGAAAATATATGTCAGAATTACTAACACCCCGTCAGAGCCGTACTATATATTTTTTTCTTCCGGCTGCAACTTCTAACTGCTGACCTCATATCTAAAAACTGGCAAAGCGTGCATTCTTGAAATTAATAGTGTAAGTAGTCAACCCTATGTCCTTATTAAAAATATATGTCAGAATTACTAACACCCGGTCAGAGCCGTACTATTTATTTTTTTCTTCCGGCTGCAACTTCTAACTGCTGACCTCATATCTAAAAACTGGCAAAGCGTGCATTCTTGAAATTAATAGTGTAAATAGTCAACCCTATGTCCTTATTAAAAATATATGTCAGAATCGCTAACACCCCGTCAGAGTCGTACTATTTATTTTTTTCCCCGCCAGCATCATTTAACTGCTGTACTCATAGCTAAAAACTGGCAAAGCGTGCATTCTTGAAATTAATAGCGTAAGTAGTCAACCCTATGTCCTTATCAAAAATATATGTCAGAATCACTAACACCCCGTCAGAGCCGTACTATTTATTTTTTTCTTTTGGCTGCAACTTTTAACTGCTGACCTCATATCTAAAAACTGGCAAAGCGTGCATTCTTGAAATTAATAGTGTAAGTAGTCAACCCTATGTCCTTTGCAAAAATATATGTCGGAATCACTAACACCCCGTCAGAGCCGTACTATTTATTTTTTTCCCCGCCAGCATCATTTAACTGCTGACCTCATAGCCAAAAACTGGCAAAGCGTGCATTCTTGGAATTATTAGTGTAAGTAGTCAACCCTATGTCCTTATCAAAAATATATGTCAGAATTACTAACACCCCGTCAGGGCCGTACTATATATATTTTTTTCTTTCGGCTGCAACTTTTAACTGCTGACCTCATATCTAAAAACTGGCAAAGCGTGCATTCTTGAAATTATTAGTGTAAGTAGTCAACCCTATGTCCTTATCAAAAATATATGTCAGAATTACTAACACCCCGTCAGGGCCGTACCATATATATTTTTTTCTTTCGGCTGCAATTTTTAACTGCTGACCTCATATCTAAAAACTGGCAAAGCGTGCATTCTTGAAATTAATAGCGTAAGTAGTCAACCCTATGTGCGTATTAAAAATATATGTCAGAATTACTAACACCCCGTCAGGGCCGTACTATTTATTTTTTTCCCCGCCAGCATCATTTAACTGCTGTACTCATAACTAAAAACTGGCAAAGCGTGCATTCTTGAAATTAATAGTGTAAGTAGCCAACCCTATGTCCTTATCAAAAATATATGTCAGAATCACTAACACCCCGTCAGAGCCGTACTATATATTTTTTTCTTCCGGCTGCAACTTCTAACTGCTGACCTCATATCTAAAAACTGGCAAAGCGTGCATTCTTGAAATTAATAGTGTAAGTAGTCAACCCTATGTCCTTATTAAAAATATATGTCAGAATTACTAACACCCCGTCAGAGCCGTACTATTTATTTTTTTCTTCCGGCTGCAACTTCTAACTGCTGACCTCATATCTAAAAACTGGCAAAGCGTGCATTCTTGAAATTAATAGTGTAAATAGTCAACCCTATGTCCTTATTAAAAATATATGTCAGAATCACTAACACCCCGTCAGAGTCGTACTATTTATTTTTTTCCCCGCCAGCATCATTTAACTGCTGTACTCATAGCTAAAAACTGGCAAAGCGTGCATTCTTGAAATTAATAGCGTAAGTAGTCAACCCTATGTCCTTATCAAAAATATATGTCAGAATCACTAACACCCCGTCAGAGCCGTACTATTTATTTTTTTCTTTTGGCTGCAACTTTTAACTGCTGACCTCATATCTAAAAACTGGCAAAGCGTGCATTCTTGAAATTAATAGTGTAAGTAGTCAATCCTATGTCCTTTGCAAAAATATATGTCGGAATCACTAACACCCCGTCAGAGCCGTACTATTTATTTTTTTCCCCGCCAGCATCATTTAACTGCTGACCTCATAGCCAAAAACTGGCAAAGCGTGAATTCTTGGAATTATTAGTGTAAGTAGTCAACCCTATGTCCTTATCAAAAATATATGTCAGAATTACTAACACCCCGTCAGGGCCGTACTATATATATTTTTTTCTTTCGGCTGCAACTTTTAACTGCTGACCTCATATCTAAAAACTGGCAAAGCGTGCATTCTTGAAATTATTAGTGTAAGTAGTCAACCCTATGTCCTTATCAAAAATATATGTCAGAATTACTAACACCCCGTCAGGGCCGTACTATATATATTTTTTTCTTTCGGCTGCAACTTTTAACTGCTGACCTCATATCTAAAATTTGGCAAAGCGTGCATTCTTGAAATTAATAGCGTAAGTAGTCAACCCTATGTGCGTATTAAAAATATATTTTAGAATTACTAACACCCCGTCAGGGCCGTACTATTTATTTTTTTCCCCACCAGCATCATTTAACTGCTGTACTCATAACTAAAAACTGGCAAAGCGTGCATTCTTGGAATTATTAGTGTAAGTAGTCAACCCTATGTACTTATCAAAAATATATGTCAGAATTACTAACACCCCGTCAGAGCCGTACTATTTATTTTTTAAATTAATAGAGTAGGTAGCTAACCATATGTCTATGTAACTAAAAATTTAAATCAGGATGATTAGCACTCTGTACACGTTTAAAATTATTCATGTAATTAGCAGATTATGTGTTCTTGTTAATCTCAAAATGAATAATAGGTACTGCTTTAGAGGGTTCTTGCAACGAACCTATTATTAGCCGTAGTCGTCTAATGTCAAAATTCATCCTGCTTTGTGAGTGCGTTTGCTTTAATTAAATCTCTCTTTTGTTTATGTCAAATCACTTTTACTATTAATTTCCTTTATGACAGTTAATTTTAAATGAGATGTCTTTAAAAATATTTTATCTGCAATCATATCGGATCAGTTCAACTGAGGTGAGTTGAAAATCGAGAATTCCTAATAACATAATACGCACAATATAAAACTATTATAATATAGGTACCTACAACAAAATTAAAGTATCATCTTAGTTGTCCAACAATACTTAATAACTACTAAACAAAATATAGTTAGTTAATATCGTATCTATCATATATCCTAATTATCTAAGGGTATTTTCATTGTCTTGGCGCCTTTTTAATTTTCTTCAACATTTTAAACCTATTCTTTTCGGCACGCGGCACAAAGTAGAGTAAAAAAACGGGTACGCGACAGAGTAATGTACAAGTATATTATAATATACTGATTAGGTGTTATTTTATTGTTTATTTCGCAGTTTTATAATTATCGAGGATTTTATCTGAACAGAAATATTCAAAAAGTTCAGTTCGTTTTCCACTGATTTTTTAAATAAAGAAAAATTTTTTAATAAGCCTATTGTCGGAGGTAATCATTTTTGTTTAATATTAATAGACTTTCAATTAAAAACTTTTGCATATTTAGATCTTATGGGTTCATCACGTATAAAACCGCAGAAATGTATTATGAAAAATTTAAACATTTTATGAATCAATATGATGCAATTTTCGACGATCCGTTCGATTACAACGAGTTTTCAATTATTTCCCGCCCCCATCTAATTCAAATGGATCAATATAATTGCGGTCCATATATTATATATTTTTTTAATAACATTTTGGAACAGAAGCCTCTTGATCATTCATGTGATATTGATTCTTACAGGGATACAATATAACAGATTATTTTAGATACATCATCGGATATGAAAGGTAAATGTTTGTTATGTGGACATAATGTTGTCGATAAATCAATTTCATTAACTTGTCAATTTTGCCACAGAATTGTTCATACTATATGCAACAATTCATTAAATGAAAAGTAATTATAAAATACAGTACAAAAAAAAAACATATTAATTTTAGCTTATTGAAATTCGGTGTATGTGGGCGAAATTTTAAATTTAATTAAAAAAAGGTTTATTAGTGTCAACCAAAAGTCAAAATGACATGAGTTTGAATAATTGCCGAAACACTATTATTAACTTAAAATGGCCAGCTGGATAACATGTTATACCAAAGATATATATGAGATTTAGGTACTTGTTACACTTTTCCCTTAGACAAGGATTTCTTCCCTTGTTTAAGCTATTTCCGAATATATTTTTAGTTTGGTTTTGTTTTTGACCGTCGTCGTGTCGATACTATATACAACTCTTTACATCGTCTATTGAGAGATTATTTCGACAGGTCCAACTTCAATGCAAAAACGCTACGCGTTTCTGGGTAAATTCGTATTTATTTATTTTATTTATTTTTATATTGGCAATAATATTTTTGTTTATTTATTAACCTACTCCGTAATCTATTCAAAATAATCCTTCCTAGTCCTTTACAATAAGGTAGTTTTGGGTAAAGTGTAATTTTTAATAATTTAATAATTATTAAAAAAATATTTTTGCTCAATATTTTTGTACTATTATTAGTTAGAATAATTATTATCTTATTACCAAAAAACTGAATAAAATTGTATTTAGTCCCATTTATTAATTGTACTTTAGGAAAGTGAAAAAAGTGATTTTCGTAAAAAGTGGACTTAATACAGTTTTATTCTGGGGTACAGATATGTAAACCGAAATAGTTAAAACTTGGTTTACTCAATTGACGAAGTAGAGCGTGCCCTGTAGGAAAAAAAGTATGAAATAAAGATATTAATTTAATAATCTGAGTTTTTTTAATACATTTTAGCGCTAAAAATGTCATTTTTATTTCAAACAAAGTTCTTTGAATTGATGATTTTATAACATCAGCCAATATGCCGCATATTTGAATAAATTCCAACGGTACATTTTTAGTGCTAAATTATATTTTTATTTTCATGGCGATCGAAAACATATATTTTTATAAAGTACTTATGGTTTACTACTTAGAGTATTAATTTCAAGAATGCACGCTTTAACAGTTTTTGGCTATGAGGTCAGCAGTTAAATGATGCTGGCGGGGAAAAAAAATAGTACGGCTCTGACGGGGTGTTAGTAATTCTGACATATATTTTTGATAAGGACATAGGGTTGACTACTTACATTATTAATTTCAAGAATGCACGCTTTGCCAGTTTTTAGATATGAGGTCAGCAGTTAAAAGTTGCAGCCAAAAGAAAAAAATAAATAGTACGGCTCTGACGGGGTGTTAGTGATTCCGACATATATTTTTGATAAGGACATAGGGTTGACTACTTACATTATTAATTTCAAGAATGCACGCTTTGCCAGTTTTTAGATATGAGGTCAGCAGTTAAAAGTTGCAGCCAAAAGAAAAAAATATATATGGTACGGCCCTGACGGGGTGTTAGTAATTCTGACATATATTTTTGATAAGGACATAGGGTTGACTACTTACACTAATAATTCCAAGAATGCACGCTTTGCCAGTTTTTGGCTATGAGGTCAGCAGTTAAATGATGCTGGCGGGGAAAAAAATAAATAGTACGGCTCTGACGGGGTGTTAGTGATTCTGACATATATTTTTGATAAGGACATAGGGCTGACTACTTACACTAATAATTTCAAGAATGCACGCTTTGCCAGTTTTTAGATATGAGGTCAGCAGTAAAAAGTTGCAGCCAAAAGAAAAAAATAAATAGTACGGCTCTGACGGGGTGTTAGTGATTCTGACATATATTTTTGATAAGGACATAGGGTTGACTACTTACACTAATAATTCCAAGAATGCACGCTTTGCCAGTTTTTGGCTATGAGGTCAGCAGTTAAATGATGCTGGCGGGGAAAAAAATAAATAGTACGGCTCTGACGGGGTGTTAGTGATTCTGACATATATTTTTGATAAGGACATAGGATTGACTACTTACACTATTAATTTCAAGAATGCACGCTTTGCCAGTTTTTAGATATGAGGTCAGCAGTTAAAAGTTGCAGCCAAAAGAAAAAAATAAATAGTACGGCTCTGACGGGGTGTTAGTGATTCTGGCATATATTTTTGATAAGGACATAGGGTTGACTACTTACGCTATTAATTTCAAGAATGCACGCTTTGCCAGTTTTTAGCTATGAGTACAGCAGTTAAATGATGCTGGCGGGGAAAAAAATAAATAGTACGGCCCTGACCGGGTGTTAGTAATTCTGACATATATTTTTGATATGGACATAGGGTTGGCTACGTACGCTATTAATTTCAAGAATGCACGCTTTGCCAGTTTTTAGATATGAGGTCAGCAGTTAGAAGTTGCAGCCGGAAGAAAAAAATAAATAGTACGGCTCTGACGGGGTGTTAGTAATTCTGACATATATTTTTAATAAGGACATAGGGTTGACTACTTACACTATTAATTTCAAGAATGCACGCTTTGCCAGTTTTTAGATATGAGGTCAGCAGTTAGAAGTTGCAGCCGGAAGAAAAAAATATATAGTACGGCTCTGACGGGGTGTTAGTGATTCTGACATATATTTTTGATAAGGACATAGGGTTGGCTACTTACACTATTAATTTCAAGAATGCACGCTTTGCCAGTTTTTAGTTATGAGTACAGCAGTTAAATGATGCTGGCGGGGAAAAAAATAAATAGTACGGCCCTGACGGGGTGTTAGTAATTCTGACATATATTTTTAATACGCACATAGGGTTGACTACTTACGCTATTAATTTCAAGAATGCACGCTTTGCCAGTTTTTAGATATGAGGTCAGCAGTTAAAAATTGCAGCCGAAAGAAAAAAATATATATGGTACGGCCCTGACGGGGTGTTAGTAATTCTGACATATATTTTTGATAAGGACATAGGGTTGACTACTTACACTAATAATTTCAAGAATGCACGCTTTGCCAGTTTTTAGATATGAGGTCAGCAGTTAAAAGTTGCAGCCGAAAGAAAAAAATATATATAGTACGGCCCTGACGGGGTGTTAGTAATTCTGACATATATTTTTGATAAGGACATAGGGTTGACTACTTACACTAATAATTCCAAGAATGCACGCTTTGCCAGTTTTTGGCTATGAGGTCAGCAGTTAAATGATGCTGGCGGGGAAAAAAATAAATAGTACGGCTCTGACGGGGTGTTAGTGATTCCGACATATATTTTTGCAAAGGACATAGGGTTGACTACTTACACTATTAATTTCAAGAATGCACGCTTTGCCAGTTTTTAGATATGAGGTCAGCAGTTAAAAGTTGCAGCCAAAAGAAAAAAATAAATAGTACGGCTCTGACGGGGTGTTAGTGATTCTGACATATATTTTTGATAAGGACATAGGGTTGACTACTTACGCTATTAATTTCAAGAATGCACGCTTTGCCAGTTTTTAGCTATGAGTACAGCAGTTAAATGATGCTGGCGGGGAAAAAAATAAATAGTACGACTCTGACGGGGTGTTAGTGATTCTGACATATATTTTTAATAAGGACATAGGGTTGACTATTTACACTATTAATTTCAAGAATGCACGCTTTGCCAGTTTTTAGATATGAGGTCAGCAGTTAGAAGTTGCAGCCGGAAGAAAAAAATAAATAGTACGGCTCTGACGGGGTGTTAGTAATTCTGACATATATTTTTAATAAGGACATAGGGTTGACTACTTACACTATTAATTTCAAGAATGCACGCTTTGCCAGTTTTTAGATATGAGGTCAGCAGTTAGAAGTTGCAGCCGGAAGAAAAAAATATATAGTACGGCTCTGACGGGGTGTTAGTAATTCTGACATATATTTTCAATAAGGACATAGGGTTGACTACTTACACTATTAATTTCAAGAATGCACGCTTTGCCAGTTTTTAGATATGAGGTCAGCAGTTAGAAGTTGCAGCCGGAAGAAAAAAATATATAGTGCGGCTCTGACGGGGTGTTAGTGATTCTGACCTATATTTTTAATAAGGACATTTAGTTAGCTACTTACACTATTAATTTCAAGAATGCACGCTTTGCCAGTTTTTAGATATGAGGCCAGCAGTTAAAACTCGCGTGAACTTATAGCATAGAGTACGGCCCTGGATCAATCAATGAAATATTTATGTTATTTGTCTGTAAGGGTATATAACCATATTGAATCTAAATCTTTTATTTGACTACATATACCTACTAATTTCAAATATGTTATGTCGATTTACCTATTTATTGAAAAAAAAAATATTGCAATATTAATATTTAATAAATTTGTTTTATTGATATTAATTATTATATATTTGTAACACATTTGTGCTCGTGTAATATACGTTTAAAGTGTATATTATTATGAATTATCAATCGCCCCCGTATACCCCATTCGGCAATGTTCGGAATTAACTGCTAGAATTTTAACTGCTGTCTTCACACTGGTAATCAATCACTACATCAAATTTTCAATGTGACCACCTCCTAGTTGTAAACGCTTATCTAATCTCCTTACTTCTCTTCCTAAGGCCTTACATAACATTTCCTTGCATGCATTTCTAATTTTTTTCTTTAAATGTTCTAAGTTATGTGTTAGCAATTCTTGCTTGGAGCGCCGCCCCCGTCATGCTGGTAAAACATATTTGCTCGTAACTGCAATGGCACATTTTCGAGCAGCAGAGAAAGTTGCTCTTGACAAAATTGCAAATATTCTTCACTGCATAAAACACCTTCGTAAAAATATGGAGCAATTAAATGCCCGTTCATAATACCACACCAAAGTTAATGTCAAAATGTCCTTCGTTTTCAATCGGATTGACAAATAACATGTCAACTTTTTCGTTATGCGTAAACATTTAACATAAAATGCACACATTAAATGACTATAAAACTATTTGTCAACCATTAGTTTTCTTATTGACAGAAATAATTGTGAAAGTTGCGAATTTTTGATAATAGTTTTTCCTACAAATTTGATTTTAATTTTTTAACGAATGAAGATAGCAAATTTTTCTCTTTACAAAAGTTGCTTAGAAAAATTAGCTCTTTTTAACTATATAAAAATATAGGTATGTTTCTGAAAAAAAAAAGTTGTTGACGTCATTTACTTTAGTTTCCAAATTTGGAAAAAAAATCAAATGTGCGTTAAAATGGAGCTTACTTAATCCTATTTAAGAATCTCTTTTCAGAATTTTTCTATCGTTTTTCATTTTCTCATAACAGAGCTGGGACATCGAGTTTTGCTCACCTTGTACATGTGACGGAACATGTAATAAATTATACGTAGATACTGGTGTAAGCTCATGTAAAATATAGTTTTATTAGTTTATTATGTAAATTAAATTAATGTGTTAAATTTAAATGTTGCCTTCAAATATAAAATAAAAAATTAATAAATTATTTTAGATAATTTTTTTGAGAAGATATATATAAGTACTCCTTTCTGCATCATGCTGTTGAGGCAAGTATCCTATTCTAGAAAAAACTGCAATTTATACGGCTTCCTAAAAAACAATTAACTAATAAAATTTCCTGATTAAAATAATAAAAACAGGTAGCTACGTCTTACATCTACTATTCGATAATAAAAAATCTTACTATTAGAAGAAACGGTGTTCACGCCAATAACCTTGTTTCACATTGAATCGAAAGTCAATGTCAATGTTTTATGTTATTAAAAGTGCTTTACTTGTGAGTAAGTTGTATTTAGATAAACAACTAAATATTAAATAAATGTCTTCAAATGCTAAATTCTCCAAGGCAATAATCGATTTTGAAGGGAACGAGCCATTGTACTAAACACCACACAATTCATTGACGAAGTTTTTCGACATTATTTTTTAATATGTCAATTTCCTTGAAACCTAGGTTTCAATTATTAACTCTGTTGGAAGTTATCAAAAGGTTTTAAGTGCCGCTTGGTTAAAAAAGTAAAATTAAAAAAGTGCTTGGCGTACCTATTCTTCTTAATAAATAAGGGTTTTCAGGAAACTAGAACCAAGTTTTTTTAATATCAAAATCCTCTTTAATAGCATAATTTTAAAAAAGTTCGCAAGGATATCCAAAAAAACAATACGCAACATTGACCTTAAAAACCTATTTTCTTCACAGATTATTATAACTTTATCCTATTTTATTTGCTAATTTCTCTTGTCACAGATTATGATTGCAGAAACAAATAATTTAAGATGTCTTTATGATGAAGATTTTATATTATCCGCTTTATTTGGTATTCATGTTCTGTTTTATGTACTGTTTAAATCAAGACCTTATTATTATTATAAGGATATTGACTTTTTTGATTATCATAATATAGGGAAAGTACCCAATTATTGGCACTCGACAATTGTTTGCACCCAACTCGTACATTTTCTTTCAATTTTGAATATGCCGCCAATTTATTTAGGGATTTTTTGTTAGAAAAAAGTTTGATTGGCATCAATGCTGTATTGGACATATTTTGTACATGTCCAGGAGTTCAGGAATCATAACAACAGTGATACCGTGAATGTTGTGTGGCTGTGACAAGAAGTCGTGTAGATTTACCGTTTAAAGGTAAGAAATAGAGAGTTAACTATAGAGTAAAAAACATACATTGATTAAGCTACCACCATGCATTTCAAACGAGTGTCTCTTTAAGTCAATTTAGAGAACTTTATTGCTGTTTACTATAAACTTTTAACGGTTTTTAGGGGGTGCCAACTTTTGGTATATTAAAAAGTATAATTTTCTAATCATTGGCACGTATGCCAACTATTAAAATTGTTTCTTCTTCTTCTTGAAGTGCCTATCCCCTGTGGATGTTGGCTATCACATTGGTCCAAATCACTCTATTCGCCGCCGCTCTGAATAGTGCTGTTGACGTCATTCCGGTCCATGTTCGCAGATTTCGCAGCCATGATATTCGTCTGCGTCCTGCTGACCTTCGACTCTCTATTTTTCCCTGCAGGATAAGTTGAAGAAGGTGGTATTTTTCACCTCGCATGACATGCCCAAAGTATTCCATTTTTCTGCGTTTGACATTTGGTAGGAATTCTAGTTGTCCACCAATGCGTTGCAGTACTGTGTCGTTTGATACGTGGTGCACCCATGGGATTCTTAGCATGCGGCGATGGTACCACATCTCAAACGCATCTATGGGTTTAGATGAGGCATCAGTAAGAGTCCACGCTTCTGCCCCGTATAGGAGGGTTGAGAGTACATAGCATTTTAAAATTCTTATTCTGGTATGGATGTTCAGAGATAGGCTACATAGTATGTTACGCATCTTGTTGAAAATTGTTTAGGTTTGGTATTATACCGATTGTTGACACTCATTATTTTTATAGTGTTGCTATTACTTTTTTCAAAAATACCTACCTAACTAGTTTACTTTAAGTATCAACCTACCTGCAGGGAACTACAGAATATAACATACCTACATATAAGTCATCTTCTACATTTTTTAATTTAGATGCCAAAGAGTAAACCAAAAAAACAAATCCAAGAAAGAGAAAAAAAAGGTTACAATGCTAACGTAAAGCGTTAGCAGACATAAAAAAAGGTGAATCTAAAAAGTCAGTTGCCCAAAAATATGGAATTCCGAGGTCCACACTTCAGTTCAGATTAAGCTCCAAATCTTCGAAAACTCGACCTGGTCCGAATACTTACCTTACTACAGATGAGGAAACCACAATAGCTAACTGGATTTTAGAAAGTCAAAAAAAAAAAAAAGGATTCCCAAAACGAAAAATTGATCTTCAACTCTCGGTTAAGGAGTTCTTTGATGCTAGTGGAAGACCAAATCCTTTTAAGCAAAAGATGCCAGGTTTAAAAAATATGATAATTTTTAGTAGCTATAGTAATTAATCGTAATCGTGCAGTAGCAAATGGGTTTAGGGCCTGTGGATTATGGCGGTGGAATCCCAACGCCTTAGATTTTTCGAAATGTCTTGGGAAAAATTTAGAATCTGCTTGTACAAATCCTAATGCAGATAATGTTACCGATGAAAAAAATCAATGACCTATGAAGAATTAAAAAAATTTTAGACGAAAACACATTTTCTAATTTGCAAAATTATAATTTTCCATCTGACAAACATGAAAGTAGCTGCTCCTATTTTTGGGCCTTCAAAAATATTTACGATTGCCTAAAACCAGAACAACCAATATTCTACTATCGACATAAGTATAGTAGAAGAAGACACGAAGAACAATTAAATTTTACAGAAAAAGAAATAATGAATATGCCCATAGCTTTAGAGACAAATGATAAAGAAATTGAAAATAAGAATTTTACAACTAAAATCAACATAATTGAAGATATTGTCATAGTGAAAGCAGGAGATATTGACAAAGAACAGAATAAGCACTACTCAGACTACTCCGAGAAAATGCTATTAATGAGACTAATATCCAAAACAACAAGGAAAAAAGAGAAGTACAAGAAGAATCACACGAAAAGTTATATGAACATTTATTAGAACAAGATATTAACGATCAATAGATTATTACTAATATTCAAAATAAAAGAGACGATAGCTGCAAGCAAGGGGAAGAAGTTAAAAAATCTATTACAAACTTTCTTCAGAAACCAAAAGCACCAGAAAGAGCAGGAAAAAGAAATATAGCAAGAACATGTTTTGTATTAGTGTCCTCAGCATATAAAAAAGATTTAGAAGACAAGGAGAATGATAGGCAGGAAAAAGAAAGAAAAAAGGAGGAGAATAAGGTAAAAAGGGCAAAAAGGGAAGAAGAAAAGTTATTGAAAATGCCTAAATCTAAAACTAATAGGAACAACGTAAGAACTAAGAAACCTACGAAGACAGTGGAAGAAAAAGACAAGCGAGATGAGACTATGGAAATGAATAATGTAGACGAACCAGTGGAAATAGCTAACGAATTACCTAAGGGAAAAGTAGAAGAAAAATCAAAACCATGCGCTCATAAAAGACAACTATTTTTTGAAGAGGAGGACTGTACCGGTGTAAGTTTATCACACAATCACAAAGTTACTAGTGGATTGTGTTTCATTTGTACACATAACTTAACTTTGAGTCGAGTAGGTATTCGATGTCAAAAGTGCAATAGGATGTATCACGTTGATTGTTTAGTGAGAAAGGGTTTATATAAAGAATTTTTGGTATGTAACTCTTGCACTAAAATATTTTGAATAAAATGTTACAAGTAGCAAATAATCTTCTAGTTTCTCTTACTCAACATACCTACCTACCTAGTACCTATTCTACCCAGTGTAATGACAATAACTAAGATACAATGACTAATTATATGCTAGTAACTGGAATGTCAGCAAATTGGAAGGTGCCAATAAATGGGGTGCCAACAATCGGCTTATAAGTGCCAACAATTAGAATTTGAGCATATTATTGCTATTAATTTTTTTTTAATCTAATCTGCATATTCTTCATAATTTTGAATTGATTTGCTTAGAATGGACATAGGTTAATCCATAAAAAATATATTTACTTATATTTTATTATTACAGTCAAAACTACACTATTATTGACTACACAAAGTCCTTAAAGTGCCAACAATAGGGTACTTTACCCTACCTAGTTTTTTATTTCACGTCATTGTACAACATTGATTGCTTATTGCCTTTCACAGGTAAATTTTCTAAAACATAATTTACACTAAAATTTCAAAAATTCACAACATACGAATCGCAAAAAAATAGGAAGGTATAAATCGCTGGTACCTGCTATATCATTAAATGGTTTGTATTAATACAACAGTAAAGAGTTCTTCAAAAATGGTGTATACGTTGGCAGACTGAACAGAGATAATCTACATTTACGAAAGTGAACATCCTTGACCTTGTAGGACAGCAGCAATTTTTAACGTTAGACACCCTGGTAAAAATACAAACTACCAGTATGTACATACTTGATTTACTAAGAAAATTTGAGGCGACTGGTTCGGTTTGTAATACCTATTAAAAATTCGTCAAACAAGAATTCCGCTCGCGGCAACGCATATCGTTTATTTATTTTTTCTACGACTTTTTTAATGCTTTTGAATAAATTTAACATAATTTTTAGGAAAATATTTGTTTTTCGAAACTTACCCCTGTTAACGTATAAGCCTAAATACGATAAATTAAAAGTATTAAATTGACTAAGTGGTGTTAAACTATATTCAGTATCAATGTTTATGTGTTTTGAAATTAGCGAAATACTTAATTATAATTATTATTAATTATAAATACCAAAACTGTCAATTTGGTGTTTGTATTTTCGGCGCTGCTATGGTGATTTTTCATGCCGGCCGCTACTTTTGTCATTACCAGGAAATATTATTACGCACGACAAATGAAAAACAGCATTACAATGTACTACATTTTCAAATCATGATTGAACATATAATAAAGGCATTTAAAGACAGTCGTAGAAAAAGTATAGTGTGAAACTCACATGAAATGACCATTTCCTACTCGTATGATTTGCAGCACTCGCCTGCGGCTCATGCTGCAAACGATCATACTCGTAGGAAATATATGTCATTTCATGTTCGTTGCACAATATACTATATTTTATTTATTTCGTGTGTCAAAATACAAACAATTAATTTATTACTTATTTTCGAAAGAAATACCTATATTTAAATATATTACAAATAACTAAAAACAATAAGCCAAACACACATATTCCACGGTTAAAGAGATCAATACAAAATAAACAAATAAATCTTCAAACTAAAAGATCTTCGCTTCTCTTCTTCATCCCTCTCTACCCTTTAATCATAAAATATCAAACTATATTCCGAACTCAATACAGCTTAACAATAAAGTTTTAATTCTATTATAATGAAATAAACAAAAATCTTTAAAAAGTTTAACCTAAAGCAACTGCAAATTTAAATATTAGCACTGCACTGGCCTGAGAATCTATAAGTTCCAGTAAGTTTGTCGAATCGGAAAATAAATAATACTATTATTCTTAGGCAGCGTTGTTACAGAATATTAGTACTTATTCGTTAAATTTACGTGTTTTTACAACATAAACAATAATGTAATATTTTTAGCTTCATTTACAAATTTTTGATATTGGTTAGAATAATAATTTTGACATAAATAAAAAAGCAAAATAAAGAATAGATTATGCTCAAAAATTAGGCTATAAAAGCCCCATTTGGTCGTTAAGTATTCCGCAGTGGGTTCAGAAAATTAAGACAAATAGCATCTTTTCATTTTACCATGTAAATCGAAATTGTTGCTAATCATAGTACGTATCAAATATTGCTCAAGATAAATGCGGCTATTGCTGTACAAAAGATTAATAAAGTAAGAGGAGAACTTGAAAAGTTATTTCAGATTAAATTCGTAACAAAAACACAATGATCGTTTAGGGTACACCGTGTGATCTGCAATGTCAATATTTAGTTCCTAGTTTATTTTATTATTAATTTTTACTATTTCTATAGTATTTAGCTTACATTTCGTAAGTAACATTAAGTTTATAGTTTTATTTGTAGTTGTAATTTTTTCTAAATGTTTAAAATATTTTTTTTACTTTAAACCAACAAACGGAAGTTTAATCTAAGTATATACCGGGTGTCCCACCGGGAAGGGATTCGATAGATTATGGAGAAACTACACTGTGGAACAATCTGAATATCTGGCGTAGTACTTAGGTCGACGGCACCAATTCGGCTAAAGTGTTTTCAAGAATCTAGTACTTCCGGTTATACCGGAAATGGGTGTCAACTTTCTTATTTCAAATACGACCCAATATAAATTATATATTTTTTGGATTCTCCTTGTAATTCTAAACATATTTCATGCATACTATGTTGTACCTACCACCAGCCGTTTTCGAAATATTTGAAATTTTATGTCAAAAATGACGTTTTCAGAATAAAGAATAATAACAATTTTCTATTATATGGAAGCTTTAATAATTTAATTTGTTAGAATATCCTATGAGATATAGACCTACTTTAGGTGCCTACGTATATTTTTTTTAGTAAATATTAATACAGGGTAAAAAAGCACATTGAAACATGTGTTAAAATAAAAATTTTTAAATGGCAACCCCTTTTTTTTTGCATCAAAAATAAGGGCAAGTTTATGAAAAGATGTCTATCCCAAAAACTGATAGTTTTCAAAATATTGACAATTTTACATTTTTCTATTACAATAGTGATATGAATTTGAAATTTAATTGATAGTAGTTGGCCATGATGGCGTTAGATAACAAATAAATATGACACTCGTCAAAACAAATCAACAATTATGACAAGTTGTAGATATTAATTAGTAGTAATAATCATGGCGGGCGTATAAATTATACTAACGAATACTATCTTAATTTGTTTATTATTTATGGAGAATGTGACAGAGTGATAACAAGAACGTGTGATAACATTTGCTAGCAAATTTTCTCAATGATGTCGTAGGATATGCCGTGAAGTACTCCAGGATAAGCTATTTCTACAGCTTCATCGTCACAAATAGACTTCCTTCGTTTTATTTGTGTCTTTACGGACCCGAAACTTTTGAAATTATCTATTATCCATTTAACAACTTTTGGTGATGGTATGTGTTTTTCTGGGGATCTGGCAGCAAATGTATCACACGTTCGTGACATCACTCTGACACATTCTCTATAAATAATATACAAATTTAGGTAGTCTTCTTTAGTATAATTTATACGCCCCGCCATGATTATTACTACTAATTATTATCTACAATTTGTTATAATTGTTGATTATTATTGACAAGTGTCATATTTATTTGTTTTCTAAAATTAATTAAATTTCAAATTCATATCACTATTGTAACAGAAAAATGTAAAATTGTCAATATTTTGAAAACTATCAGTTTTTCGGATAGACATCCTTTCATAAACTTGCCCTTATTTTTGATGCAGAAAAAATATAAACTGGGGGGTTGCCATTTAAAAATTTTGAATTTTGCCACTTTTTCAATTTGATTTTTTACCCTATTTTTTCAATTACCCTGTATTAATATTTACTAAAAAAATATGCGTAGGCGCCAAAGTAGGTCTATATCTCCTAGGATATTTTAACAAATTAAATTATTAAAGCTTCCATATAATAAAAAATTGTTATTATTCTTTATTCTGAAAACGTCATTGTTGACAAAAAATTTCAAATATTTCGAAAACGACTGGCGATAGGTACGTGTAACACATTATGCATGAAATATGTTTAGAATTACAAGGAGAATCCAAAAAAAATATAATTTATATAGGGTCGTATTTCCGTATAACCGGAAGCACTAGATTCTTGAAAACATTTTATCCGAATTGGTCTCGTCGAGGACTACACCTGATTCTCAGATTGTTCCACAGTGTAGTTTCTCCATAATCGATCGAATCCCTTCCCGGTGGGACACCCGGTATACCTATATGCATGCGGGAAAAATTCGCCGGTTACACACCTGTATAGTTGAATTAACAACGCCACTGTTCCTATAGAATTTGACAACAGATGTCTGGATGAAATTTTCTTTTAAGATAATATAAATATTTTAGCGCTAGTAGGTACGTCAATCCGGATTTTCCAAAAAAGGCATAAATTGCATACATGTATCATGTTTCAAGGATCTTTCGGAATTGAATAGAAAATAAAAATCTATTTTTATTTCTTATTTTTATAAAATTGTATAGTATAACAAAGACACCGAGAAATGAAGTTAATATTACCACCAGATATTATGTTGAATATTAGATATATATATATATATATATATATAGTTTCAAGACAGGAATATACCTGAAGTAATAAAATACGTTTAATTATTGTCGAAATATCTTTATTAAATTAAGAAAGTGATTGGAGGTGATCCAGTGAAGGTTATTGCCCTCAGATTTAATGAAGGATTTAGTCAAATGAATGAGTTTTTTTTTTTATTTCAACGGACAACATTTGTTTTACGAATACGCTATAGTTAATCCTTATAAAATCTGATAGTGCGGAATAATTTAATAAATATTTGATCATGTAAATCAAATGCATTTAATGCAAAGTAGAACTAACGTGCGGGGGATGGTTTTCTTGTTCCTGTGCATCTATAATCAATCAAATAGGTTATATTAGCTACCAAGCAAGGCATGCTAACTAGTAAATTATACCTTCAAGAGATGTAGAATTACCACTCCATCTTTAATCTAATAAGGAAACTGCTACTTAAACATAAATATGTAAATATAGTAATGCACGAAATGAGAGGTTAGAAACCACCGAAATTAAATACTGCGCAAACTCGAACTGCATTCTCGCAGGAGAACCGTCTGTTCCCTCCAAGAATAGCAAGAGAAGGGTGTTCTCTTGTTGCGGCACGATGTGAACGGTCACATAAACTCGAGAATACGCTTTAATGCTTTTCGAGAGAACTCACGTCACGTTTCTCATGAGAAGAGTCTATCATGATTTCGAGAATACAGCCCCTGGAGGAGTACTAAGTCCCTTACACCGATGATGCGAAGTATGAAGAGTTCTAAATTTAACTTTTTCCAGGGTTAGGCAATACCATTATGAAACAAGCTGGCAGAATTTAATGATCTTCTGTCAGCTATATTTAGCCAATTGGTGTCGCGAAGTACATACAAAACTCGTTCTTAACTTTTAATACCGTCGGTATATGAATTGTAGGCATGAGTTTGAGTTGTTTCAATCTAATAATTATCAACGTTATCGAAACAAGGACTGTAGACTACGCCACAAAAGCAAAGTGACTCAAGACCAGACTATTATGTCAGATATAGATAAACTGCTACTATAAAAAACTCAGGCTTACAAAAATTTGTAGATTGTACAACGAAGCAAAAAATGTTTTGTGTTTTGACATTTGGAAAACAAGACTCTGTTAAAGCTAGAATTCAAGTTTGATTAGATAATGTCGTGCTCAAATACCTATTTATTTTTAATCGGAAAGCACTATTAATTAATTGAGCTAAATTTTGGTATATTATGTGTTTGGGTGAATCGTAGGACGAGCCATTAGTTCTTGGTTAAAATCGCTTTAACGCTATGATAAGGCGGTACCTAACTCCCAAATTCTTAAATAGCAGAAGAGGTCGAGTGGTGCATCATTTTTCGAAAGCACTTTTTATGCTTTTTACAGAAATAGCTTACTTTTGAAATTTATCTCCATAGTTCTCGGGAAATTTGCGTTTAAATTTCACCACATTTGGTTGTAGGCATATCTAAAAATTGGTTATGATACGCGCGTAGCTTAGTTGTGAATGCCGCTTTCCATGCATGCAGGAAGTCCTGGGTACAAATCCGTGCTCCAGCAATTTTTTTTTAGTTCATTGGAAATAATAAAATAATGCAATTCTATTTCGTTAGGCAGGTTACACAACCGATTTTTTGCTTAATTTACGCACACCAAAGATATCTTTTCTTTTTTTCAATAAAGTTTGTACAACTTGTGAAATATTATATTTATATAATATAGTATGCAAAATGTATGGGTACCATTATAAAGTGGCTAAGTTATCTTTTTTATGCCATATTATTTACCTATAAATATTTTGTTTGATAAATTAGATTGATGTTTACTTTACAGAAACATGAATTTACTGTGTGATTAATAATAAATTAAATAATACTAATAATTTGTTGTAACAAAAATACTCCATATGCAATATAATTATTTCAACACGTACTAAGTAGTGAAATTATACAGGGGTACATCACTGAAATGAAATATACTTAAATATGTTTTTGATGATGATTTCCAACGTAGTCTCTTACATCAATTATTCGCGTACTTCTATCTTTATCAAGTAATCAAGTATTCAATATAGAGTAATTACGATATATTTATGTGCATTTCCCTTATGGAAATAAAACCTTAAATAACAGATAAAGTAAATCAACGATGAGATCTTTCGTTATTAGGAATATCATAAGATAACCACTGATGAGTCGTGGATCGACGAAACGGCCGTCTGGTGAAGCATGGTAGTGTGAAACAAATTTCCAACATAACTTAAAGTCTTGTTGCTTTATGTAACAAGCAATTCTTAAATAAAGCTTCCCTGCTAGGGGATTCGGGCGCATCTAGTGTTGGCAATAGGATATAATGGAGTTGTTACTTCTTGTCCGGCCATCGTTTGTGAACTGTGTTTCACCTGGCATATTGCCTGTTCACGCTAGATGTCGCCAAAAACATCTCTCTCTCTCAATCAATTCTCGTGCTAGTATAAGCTCTTTGTAAATGTTGGAAATTTGGGTCACACTGCCTGCCGATCACCACTGATGAGTCGTGGATCGACGAAACGGCCGTCTGGTGAAAGCATGGTAGTGTGAAACAAATTTCCAACATAACTTAAAGTCTTGTTGCTTTATGTAACAAGCAATTCTTAAATATCATAAGAATTTTTGCTCTTTTTAGGCTAAATTGACAATTATGTCATTCAAATTAGTCGTTGTAATCATTGATTGCAGTTGCCAACTGGCGACTCCCACGGTTACACTTAAAGAAAACATATTGCTAACAGTAGTTTTCTAATTTGTTTTTGGACTTTGAAATAATATCTTAATGGTATGGAACAGGTATGCAAATAACATAAATTGTTAGTTGCTCTCAAGGCAAAAAATATATCTTTTTTGGTTCATATAACTTTTAGGGGGTTTAGAAACCCATTAATATTTTTATTAGTATATTTTGTGTCAACACATTTTCTATGGCATCATTGTCAATTAAGCTTAAAAAGAGCAAAAAAAACCTTATGTTATTTCTAATAACGCAAGATCTCATAGTTGATTTACTGTTATTAAAGCGTGGATAGTCTTGACATCCACTTGATGAAAATAGACCAGGGTCAATAATTTTTGAGACCAAAAAAAATTATAGTAGGATGAAACCCATTGGAAAAGGTAGAGAATATAACAAAAATGAAAGGATAAGTAAATTACGGGCGATCTGAGGTCCGGAAGGGGGAGGGGGTGAGTTTTTAAGGGTAAAAAACGGTTAATCTTGATTTTCGGTAAAACTGCAAGTCCTATGAAAAAAAGTTAAATGGCAAAGTTGTGGGTAATAAAAAGATCTACAACTTTTGTATTGACACTTTTTTCACATAACCTCAAAATTTATGTGAAAAATTCGAATAACCGAGTTTTTGGATTTTTATTTTTATCTTTTGCAAAAAAATTTTATTTTCTCACGAAATTTGGTGAAAACTTACATTTGTATGTCCCAAACATACAGTAATTTTTTTGATTTAAAATATTCATTTTTTCACCTTATTTTGACTTAATATCGAAGAAGCACCCTAATTTTCAATCGAAAATTCTCACGTCAAAATATTTACTTTTATAAAAAAAGTTGGTTGTTCGTTGAAATCTCTACTTCCTGATGGTATAAAAAATATATACACTACTATGGTAAATATTCTCAGAAAATGCAAATAATGAAAAAAATTCGATTCCGAATTTTTTTTTTTTTAATCATTATGCATAATTTTGAGCTGTTTATTAAAATTTACACTTTAATTACTCCAAAAACGTAAGAATTCATGTTATATTGATAAACAAAACAAAATTACAAATCCATAAAACATCAAGATTGCAAAAGACATGCGAAAATAGTTGTTCTAAATATTAGAAATCGGATTTAAAAAGGACTTCATCTAAAAAATGTGACTGCTGCAATTTTTTTCAGTATTAAAGTTGATTTATTAAATTCTCATTACATTTATGTCATAGAAAATCTCATAATAGATAAATCTACATGTAAATCGTACCATTGAATTTAAATAATTTTTACTGATGACCTTATTTATATAATATTCTCAAATACAATAATCTTCTTATTTATAAATACCTTATCTTGCATTCTAATTACTTCTCCATTAGTTTTTGTCTCTTTGATGGCATTTCTTTATCGTTAGATTCGACAAACTTTCTCGATTCTAGTGGATCTTTGAAATCTTCAAGACCATCACCGTCTTCGTCTTCAAGATTATTTCCGGTCTGCATTGTTCTTCATCCACAATTTCATCTGAATCATCAACTTCTTCGTAGGTTTTTTCTTCCACATTGGAGCATGTTTCAGAACCATGATAATTTGACCATAAATTTGTGCATTTTAAACCATGTTTTCGACAGCCACATTTTAAACTTTTACATCCAGTTTCACAACTGCAGCAAATCGTTTTAAGAAATATTTCCGGAATCAATTCCTTGTCTGTAAATTTGGGCATAATGCCGCGTTGATGTTGCTGTCAGTTTGTTACCCAGCCAAGTCTGAAGCTGATAATATGCACTGTAATAATGTTGTTCTGCTGCACCTTCTGTGGGTGGGAGATTGGCCAATATGAAAGAAGATCTAATTCTTGCCAATTGATATTTTTGAAATCTTAATTGGTTCAGTGTTATTTCATTTTTACATTTATTAATAGATTTGATTAATTGTAATCCATTTTTTTTATATCTTCTTTGTTCGCATCATTTTTATAAAAAATATTGGCCAAATTTGACACATTTTTATCGGCTAATAAAGAGTTGACGATACTTTTCTTTCCTTTTCCGGCAAATCCAGATGTTGTATCGCAAACAGAAAAACAATGGAGAAATGCAACGATATTTTTTAAGGATTCATATTTGAAACAATTAGATGTGAAAAATAGATCTTTTATAGTACCAGAACCTGGCTTGAGAAAATGAATATCATGATTATTAGAATTTAATTGATTTAAAAGGACCAACAGATCAATATCTTGACCCACAACAATGATAGTTTTATTAGTATCTCTAGCAATTTTTATCGCGGTCTTAATAATGTCAGCATTAGCATCTTCTGCTTGTTTACAGGAAAATCCTTGTAACTGTAATATTTTTATTAACGTTTTTATTATTTTGTCCTTGTTTTCCTCGTTAGATAAAAATTTTTGGATTCGAGTTTTTTTCATTATTTGCATTTTCTGAGAACATTTACCATAGTAGTGTATATTTTTTTATACCATCAGAAAGTAGAGATTACAACGAACAAAAAACACCACCAACTTTTTTAAAAAAGCAAATTTTTGTAAATGATATCAATTTAGTACGAAGTAGCGGGGTGTTCAATGTGGATATGGTGTCGGATCACAAGCTCACATACTGTGAACTAAATGTCAGGACAAACAAATATATTCAAAGACAGTTTACCTACCGAGATTTTAACAACTTTTCGGAGGAACACTTTGATGATGACCTAAGAAATATTAATTGGAACCCGATTTATTTTATGATAAATATTGATGATAAAGTTATCTATCTTACGCAGAATCGCTTATGCTTATTTGATAAACATGCGCCTGTACGCACTGTGAGACTCAGCCAGCCACATGTCCCTTGGATTAATGCTGCTCTAGCAAGGATAGTCAAAGAAAAGGAAAAGGCACATACAAAATTTCTTAAGAATAAGACTCCGGAAAACTGGGATAATTATAAAAAAATGCGCAATTTTGCTGTGTCGTCTACAAGAAGAGAACAAGGCACATACCTAAAATATCAAAGTCATGCGGACTCTGCTCAATTGTGGAGACGATTAAAAATTTTAAATATTGGTAAATATCAGAAACAGACAACTTTCCCCGAAAATCTCAACCATCCGAGTAATATCAATCAATTTTTTGCAAGTGTGTTCTCTGATTCTTCTGTGAGTGATGAATTAATTCAATTTTATTCGAACCAAAGATATAATGACTCAAAGTTTAACCTCAGAATGCTTTCAGGGCAAGAAATGAAAGATATCATCAAAAAAATTAAATCGAATGCAAGTGGCATTGATAACATTTCACTGTTAATGATAAAACTGAGTTACCATGTTTTAGATAAAATTATTTTAAATATTATAAACTCTTGTATAGAGCAAACATACTTTCCAAATCAATGGAAGATTTCAGTTATAAACCCCATTCCAAAGATATCCAACCCCCAAAGTTACTCCGAGCTCAGACCTATCAGTCTTCTCCCAGTTTTTGGCAAAATTATGGAGAAAGCTGTTGAGGTTCAGATGACACAATATATTGCAAATAACCGTATATTTCCAGAAAACCAGTCAGGTTTTCGATCGGGATATAGCACAACAAGGGCCCTTTTAAATGTATCTGACGATGCCTTGAGACAACTGGACCAAAAGCGAACGGCCGTCTTGACCCTAATAGATATGTCCAAGGCTTTCGACAAAGTTAACCACAAACTACTATTGGCCAAATTACAATACTCTGGAATTGAAAATTCCAGTTTGAAATTTTTTATGTCGTTCCTTGAAAATCGACAACAGCTAGTGCGAACAAGTTGCGGTGTATCCGAAATGGCCCTAGTTAAATCAGGAGTTCCACAAGGTGCTATTTTAGCGCCCATTTTATTTTTAATCTACACCTCAGATATCCACAAATGTGTTAAATTTTCTACACTATATTCATACGCGGATGACCTACAGATAATGACGGATTTTGAATCTGATGCTTATGATGAGGCAAATAGAAATATAAATGAGGATCTACAACAAATCCATACATATTGCACGAGACATAATATGACAATAAATGCAACTAAAACAAAAGCGCTACTGTATGCGTCGAAACTTGTTCATGAGGACCTGAAAAACTACATTCATAAGAGCTGAACAATGTTTTTGTACCCTTTTCCACAATTGCGAGGAATTTGGGTGTTTTGTTCGACGGCGAAATGAGATTCCATGATCACGTAAACAGTTTAGTACAAAGAACATTTGTCTGCTTCAAGACACTATTTGCAAATCGACAGATCTTAAACTTCAAAGTTAGGAAAAAACTCTGCGAGAGTGTCATTATCCCAATAATTACATACGGCTTAATAGTTTATTACCCCTGTTTGGACTTTTTGCATAGGCAGAAACTACAAAAAATATTAAATACCACTTGTAGATTCATCTATGGTATTAGGAAATTTGAGCACATATCTGCAAAATATATGGCACTCGGATGGTTTAATGTGGAGAATACGTATAAAAGCGTTTTGCTATGTTTTGTATATCAATTACTTGCTAAAAAAATACCGGAATACCTAATAAGGAAACTGATACCTAGGCACTAGGTAAGACAGCGTAGCCTGACATCTCCCAGCATATACCACTGCGTTGTTTCGCAGGACCTTCACTTACAATGCTGTGAAACTATATAATAATTTAGAAGCTGCATTAAAAATACTTGGTTATAATAAGTTTAAGGCCAAAATAAAAGACAATTTGCTTGCAGTACGAAATTCACAAACAGTTTATGGCAATTAAAGTACTAAATTGTAGTAAATTAGTAGTAGTTCTTTGATTTGATTTTCTTGGTTCTTGTGGTAGTTCTTATGTAAATTATTAGTAGGTAAATATGTCTATAGAATATGTTTTCCTTTTGGGTTAAGTATTGAATAGCATCATAGCTAGACTTCGCCCTTTGATTGAAAACTTATTATTATTATTATTGTAAAATGTGCCTATTGTTTATGTTGTTTACGTATTATTAATTTTGATAGTTTCTCACTTATTATTAATTGTGGGTTGTCTAAGTTTTTTTCAATCAATAAAGACGATTATTATTATTATTAAATATTTTGACGTGAGAATTTTCGATTGAATATTAGTGTGCTTTTTCGACATTAAGTCAAAATAAGGTGAACAAATGAATATTTTAAATCAAAAAAATTACTGTATGTTTGGGACATACAAAGGTAAGTTTTCACCAAATTTTGTGAAAAAATAAAACATTTTGCAAAAGATAAAAATAAAAAACCAAAAACTCGGATATTCGAATTTGTTCACATAAATTTTGAAGTTATGTGAAAAAAGTGTCGATACAAAAGTTGTTGATCTTTTTATTACCTACAACTTTGCCATTTAACTTATTTTCATAGAACTTGATGTTTTACCGGAAATCGAGATTAACCGTTTTTTACCCTTAAAAACTCTCCCCCTTCCCGACATCAAATCGCCCGTAATTTATTTTTCCTTTCATTTTTGTTATATTATCTACCTTTTCCAATGGGTATCATCTTACTATATATTTTTTTTCACTTTTTACCATTTTAAAATTATCGACCCTGGTCTAAAATTCATATTAAACTTTTTGAAGAAAAAAACAAAAGTTTTAGATCATTTGCACAACATTTTATTGCACAAACATGACAATTGTTTCACCAACACAGTGGCTTTTTCAGATGTATACCTACTGTATCCATCAGAAGAAACCACTGTGTTGGTGAAACAATTATTGTCATGTTTGTTCAATAAAATTTTGCGAAAACTATTTAAAACATTTGTTGTTTTCTTCTTGGAAATGAACTTTTTGTTTAAAAATCACTTGATGGATCGTATGTTATTTTTAATGTACATATTTAATTAAAACCCTGTATAAAATGTTCATTATAAATTAGTTTCTTGATGTGCAGACAGTAGGTAAAACTTGGCAGGTAATTTCCGAATATACCTGAATCACACGCAACATGCATAACTCGTTTAATGAACTACTGAATTAGCTTAAACCAGCTGAAATTAAATCTTACCTGAAAGTAAAATTAACTTACAACACAAAACCCCATCAAGAGATCATTTTATCATTCTGCCAGCTACACCCATACAATTCTCCATTATTATATTTATTGACACAAATTTCTTTTGTCTCTGACAGAAAGTGGCTGCTCCTGCTGCCTTTTGTGTTTTAATAATTATGTTTGAATTATTTTAGAGAAGAGATAATAATAATAATATCTTTCGCTGCTGGTGTTAATTGTATCAAACCTGAAGAGGTTATTAATTAGTAACGAAACGTCGTTGTTGTTATCAGTTTATTTCATTAATTTGAATTGAGAAATCTAAGATGTTTGCATACCTTGAGAAAATATTCTACTGATCAGCATTTTCACTCTTACTTTAATACTTACAGGAAAATCTATAGACAGATCATAGGAAGTGCCAAACAAAGGTATTATAGACACAGAGTAGAGAGAAAACTGGTCTATCATCAATGAACTCAGAGGTACCTCAGTGGAAGCAAAAAATTATCCAATCGATGTTAATGAATTTAACAAATTTTACTGTTCAATAGCAGAGAAGCTAACAAATAACATCCGACGTCATACAGATCCATTGTCTTTCATCCAGCATGTATCGGTTAAGGACTCATTCTACTTTGCTCCGACGGATCCTCATGAAATCAGAAAAATTTTACAAGACACCAAGAACAAGCAAACATGCGGTATTGATGGATTATCAATTAGAATTTTTCAATGTTTGCCCGATGAGAGTCTCTCATTCCTGGCGTATGCCATAAATGTCACCTTCGAGACTGGAACATTTCCATCAAGTCTTAAAGTTTCTTTTGTGAAGCCCCTATTGAAGGCGGGCGACCTAAGCGATCCAACAAACTACCGTCCTATAGCACTCTTACCATGCCTGTCTAAAATTTTAGAAATGTTAGTTAGAAAAAGAATGATCAACTTTCTACCTGTACATGGCATTTTAAGTGAGTCCCAGATCACGAGTGATGCGATGTTTTCCTTTCTGGAGAAACTCTATTTGAGCTTGAATGGTGGTGATGTGGCCGCGCCCGTTTTTTGTGACTTTAGCAAAGCATTCGACTGCGTGAATCATGATATTCTCCTTGGCAAGCTTTTTAGGTATGGCTTCCGAGGTGTCTCTTTGCATTGGTTCAGATCATTCCTAACGAATAGAAAGCAGATTGTTGGGTCGCTGGGTATTTACTCTGACGAATGCCTTATACGCAATGGGGTTCCACAGGGCTCTGTTCTTGGTCCCATTTTATTCCTAATCTATATAAACGACATTTCATCTCTTGCAATAAGAGGTCAATTCACAGTATTTGCTGACGATACTACTATTCTATGGTCTCATAAAGAACCTGCTTCATTGACAACAATAGTAACAGAGGACCTGGTGGTGATTAAGAGGTGGTCTGACTCAAACCTTCTGTCCCTAAATGTAAGCAAGACTAAATTAGTATGCTTTAAGTATTTGTGTCCAGAGCAGATGGGTATTCGGGATGAACCATTGGAGATTAGTAACTCTAACAAATTTCTTGGACTAGTGATAGACAATAAGTTAAAATTTCATGACCATATATTGGCCTTAAGACAGAAATTAGCCAGAGGGTGTTACGCCGTTAGAGTTATAGCCAATGAACTTGGAGTGGACACTGCAAGGCTAGCATATTTTTCTCTTGTGGAGAGTCATCTGCGTTATGGGATTGCTTTCTGGCGATGCTGCAGTCAGTATCTGTTCAGCTCTGTGTTTGTTTTGCAGAAAATAGCTGTAAGATTTGTTTACAAATACTATGTATTTACAACAATAAAGCATGTTTTGATTTGATTTGACGAAAATAAAAATGGATTTTATTTTTGTTTAAAAAAGTTTTGAATTTTTTTTTTTTTAAGGACCAAACTCTCAAAGAAAAAATCAACTGAAAAAATAGAATTTCGGTTCAAGAATAAACAAAGAAAAAATACGCTCTTCACAATGATCACTCCTGAATTCCAAAAGAATTCCTTTTCTAATTCTCAAGATTATCGAATAGGCCACTAAAGAATATGACCCTGTATGCAAATGGCTCCCCATGTACCTTGCACCTGATATATTTAAATGCATTTTTTCAAATAATTCCGCTAATTGTGTATAAGAAACAATAATAAGGTGTGTTATTTTTTTTTATGTCACTGAATGTAGATGTATAAAAAGGAAATATTAATTAATTAATTCTACCTGTATAACAAAATAACAAAAATAATAAAAATTATTATTCAAGGTTATTATTATTAGGTAGGTATGTAATAACTAATAATTTATTAAATTGATATGACATAGATTAAAATATACCATGTATACAATATCAAATCTATACGCCTACGTACCAAAAAAATAGTACAAGGAAACCGGAAGTGGTCATTTTCTCCGAATAGTTTGTTATTTGAAAGTCAGTTAAGCTAATAATTAATTAATCCGATTTATCCGGAAGTTCCACAAATATCATAAATTGATAGATTGGATTGACCACAGTACCTAACGACTATGTTTGAAACAATCATATGCTTAGTTTCTCCAAAACTTCTAACCAACCAATGTGTTTTGAAAATGGTTAAGTTAGGAAGTGTACTGATATTATGTACCCGACAATTTACGTCAACATGGAATTTTATAAACCCCCCAGTGCAAGTATTTTCGCTGGATGCCATTTTCTTGGTATTTGTTCGTAAAAGCTGGGGCAATCAAATCGCCATATAATTAATGGTTTTATAAAGAACTATTTGGAAAGCACACGCACTTCGACTCGGAAGAACTCCAACCGAAATCGGCTTAACACGTTAACGACCATGTGCATCATATTGGTGCACACCAGTGGCGGCCCGTGAGTCCTGAGGGTTTTGAGGCAGTACAAAGATATTTATAAAAAAAAATATCAATTACCAATGTTATAATATTATATATATTATTTGCTGATTATTTGGGAACTATCAATAACGGAAGCTATACTGGGTGTCCCACCGGGAAGGGATTCGATCGATTATGGAGAAACTACACGGTAGAACAATCTGAAAATCTGGTGTAGTACCTAGGTCGACGGGACCAATTCGGCTAAAATGTTTTTAAGAATCTAGCACTTCCGGTTATATCTACTGGAAATTGGTGTCAACTTCCTTATTTCAAGTGTATATTTTTTTGTATTCTCCTTGTAATTCTAAACATATTTCATGCATAATATGTTATACCTATCGCCAGCCGTTTTCGAGATATTTGAATTTTTATGTCAAAAATGACGTTTTCAGAATAAAGAATAATAACAGTTTTTTCTTATATGGAAGCTTTAATAATTTAATTTGTTAGAATATCCTAGGAGATATAGACCTACTTTAGGCACCTACGTATATTTTTTTAGTAAATATTAATACAGGGTATTTGAAAAAAAGGGTAAAAAATCCAATTGAAAAAAGTGTCAAAATTCAAAATTTTTAAATGTCTGCCCATTTTATATTTTTTTTATTTTTTCGGATCAAAAATAAGGGCAAGTTTATGAAAGGATGTCTATCCCAAAAACTGATAGTTTTTAAAATATTTGCAATTTTACATTTTTCTATTACAATATAGTGATATGAATTTGAAATTTAATTGATTTTAGTTGGCCATGATGGCTTTAGATAGCAAATAAATATAACACTTGCCAAAAATAATCAACAATTATGACAAATTGTAGACATTAATTAGTAGTAATAATCATGGCGGACGTATAAATTATACTAATGCATACTATCTAAATTTGTTTATTATTTATGGATAATGGGACAGAGTGGTGTCACAAACGTGTGATACATTTGCTGCCAGGTACCCAGAAAAACACAGGCCATAACCAAAAGTTGTTAAACGGATAATAGATAATTTCAAAAATTTCGGGTCCGTAAAGACAAAAATAAAACGGGGGTACTTCACGGCATATCATCCTCTCTGAGAAAATTTACAGTGGAGTCTGGATTTTCTAAAAGCGATCGATTATTATATCTGGGGGACGATCAAAAATGAAGTGTACAGCAGGCATTTGACCACTGAGAGAGGACTGTATGCAAAGAGTTCGGAATGCATTTGCCAATTTGAGTCAACCATCTATTCGGCGGGCAACACATGAACAATTAATTTTGAGATGTGAAAAGTCAAAATTTTGAACATATGTTAAAGTAATTTTTTTTATGAGTTGACCTTAGATAAGTTTGTATCATACGTTCACGTTATTAGTTAATCAAATTCTTCACAGACTCGAAACTTTCGAAATTATGTATTATTAGTTTAACAACTTTTGATGATGGTTTATGTTTTTCGGGGTATTTGGTAGCAAATGTTATCACACGTTCTTCTTATCACTCTGTCACATTGGCCATAAATAATAAACAAATTTAGATAGTATTCGTTACTATAATTTATACGCCCGCAATGATTATTACTACTAATTAATGTCTACAATTTGTCATAGCTGTTGATTATTTTGGTCACGTGTCATATTTATTTGCTATCAAAAGCCATCATGGCCAACTAAAATCAATAAATTTCAAATTAATATCACTATTGTAATAGAAAAATGTACAATTGCCAATATTTTGAAAACTATCAGTTTTTGGGATAGACATCCTTTCATAAACTTGCCCTTATTTTTGATGCAAAAAAATAAAAAGAAAATATAAAATGGGGGGTTGCCATTTAAAAATTTTGAATTACGACACTTTTTTCAATTTGATTCTTGACCCTTTTTTTCAAATACCCTGTAATAATATTTACTGAAAAAAAATACGTAGGCGGATAAAGTAGGTCTATATCTCCTAGGATATTCTAACAAATTAAATTATTAAAGCTTCCATATAATAAAAAATTGTTATTATTCTTTATTCTGAAAACGCCATTTTTGACATAAAATTTCAAATATTTCGAAAACGGCTGGCGATAGGTATAACATATTATGCATGAAATATGTTTAGAATTAGACGGAGAATCCAAAAAAAATATAATTTATATAAGGTCGTATTTGAAATAAGGAAGTTGACACACATTTCCGATATAACCGGAAGTGCTAGATTCTTGAAAACATTTTAGACGAATTGGTCCCGTCGACCTAAGTACCACACCAGTTTTTCAGATTGTTCCATAGTGTAGTTTCTCCATAATCTATCGAACCCCTTCCCGGTGGGACACCCGATATTCATCATGAATATTTTTAACATCCCTTGTATGAGTTGGAATCGCAGTCGGAACTTTCCTATATTTGTGTAATTGTATACTTTTTATTTTACTTCATATTTTTTTAATTGTAGTGATAGACATTGTAAACATTATTTTAAACAATGCCCATTACTGAACAGAAATAATCTGAATTTCTGGTACATATTAATGCCTTGGTCAAATGAAAAGATGTTGTAAGGTATGTTTTATTAAATTACTTTTATTCTGTTTAAAGTATTATGATTTTAATTGTAAAGCTCGTGAATTGTTTTGTTGGTTATCTGTCTTTTAAAAAGTTTTGTTGAATAGGAACATGTTTTTGTTTTATGTTAGTGAAATATTTAATATTTTTTAGAAAACATACAAAAAAAGAAGATTATGTTGCCTGAAGAAGACAACGTAATGTTGTCGAAACGTTGTAAGAAAACAAAAATGTGACGTGAAATAAATATACTATATTTATTTCAAAAAACTAGTTTCATCTGAACCTCATTCCCAAGAAAATCGACTAGTAAAAAAACTAAATAGTAAGATTATTATATTAAATTATCGGGTTTCGGGATAAATAAAATTCCAATTAACTTGGTGTAGTCTCTATTGCAACGTTTCGTGCCAATATATGCACTTCTTCAGGCTAAAATCGAGAAGAATTTTTTATTTTTAAACTAATACTTCGCGTTGTCCAAAATGAGAATTAAAAGAATGTACATAAACAATCAATAAAAACAGACTAAAAACATGAAACATATATATGTTATACAACATGACACTAGTCAAACTGTGAATCTGACACACAATTACATAAGAAACATCTAAAAATTAACACAAAAGTTATATCTGTAAATAAATAATCATAACAACAAACCATGTATGCGACCATAACAGCAATAAATTCTTTTTCTAAATGAATGTTTATGTTATAATCCGATCTAAAAGGATATGAGAGCACTGACCAAAATCAAATGAAGGTACACAATTCAATTGTAAATCCATATGATTTGGAGCATAGAAAAACTAAAAAATAATAATCTTTCAGTATCGAAAATACATAGGTACAAAAACTCAAACAAGCCTGTGGCACATAGGCGTCTCACTGTAAATCAACCAGAACATCATTTTATTAAGTTTGTATAAATTATACTTAGACTATTGATGTATTTTTGAGAATTTAAAGAGTGAGGCTCTCTGTTTATATACACCATCTCTTTAAATAGTCTAGTTCTTTCCTATATGCTATATATCCAGTATCTTATAGCGATCAAAATCAAACACATGCCCGGTGTCACAGTTCAAGAAAACTTTCAAGAAAAAAAAAAAAGAGTGTTTAAAGGTAAGTTGATCAAAGGGGTTGCTAGTATTATATGACAAAGCACCTATGTACAAGACGCAAGTTGTGATCGCTGCAATAGAAAGTTTATCTTCTCCAAACCTAGGAACACCGTCGCTGTAATTCAGATTTTGTCTTCAACTATTGTTTTATGTTTTAAAGTAATGAGGAACGAAAATCTTTAGTTCATTTAAACATGCACTGGTTGTTCGTCACGAAAAGAAGATTAACGCCCAATATATTTCTGGCGGAAACACTACACAAATAGAGTCAAGATTGAATTATTTATTATTAAACACCAAACGTGATGAATACATATTTTCTATGCGGAAGAAATGTCGCTGCAAAAATTATTAGGAAGATCTAAACGTGATTCGCATTATCACACATTTTTACGCATGAAAACTCAGGGAGGCATTTTTAATTTATGAAACTTATTTTCATGCTGTATAGAAAATAAAGTTATAATTACCTAGTCGCTAAGACTACTTGAACGTGACGTCAAATAATGGTAAACATAATGGGTGTCGACTTCTCCGGTTCGGTCTGTTGAAGAATTAAATAAAAAAGTACATAACATGCGAGAAAAAGGAACTGGAGCATAGCTACCTTGATTCTACTTGGCAGATAAGGTTGGTGAATATTAAAATTACAATTATTGAGCCTATGTTTATTGTGGAATTATTGTTGTTTTTCATTTGTAAACAACTCATTTCGCAATTTACTGAAATAAAGAACTGTAATATGGCACATGTATCGTATGGCTAGTTATGTGAAATGAACTTTGAATTGTTGTCTAATAATAATATAATAGTTTTTAAAACAAATTTTATTGGTGTTCTTTTTCCACTAAATGAAAAAAGATAAATGGATTTGAACCCAAACTTAAAAGGAAAGGTTAATCTGTTTCTATTTCGAATTTATTTTCTGGTTTGTCTGAGTAGCTGCGAGTTTTTATTTGATTTGTTAGTTTTAGGGCTAACAGGATCCATCGAGGTGTCCTCTCATGTTGCAATTCACCCCAGCTTTGTATCGTATCTGCGCTCATTCGTCTTCGTATGTTGTATCACTAGTATTCACAATATCCACCTCAAGATGCTCCAATTGATTGATTGTGTAAACAACATCGTTTACTAATAATGCATGGCCTTTAATGCGAGCATTATATTTATGGGCTCTGACATTATTTAGATAACCTTGTAAAGGCTTTCTTTCTGGTTAAGCTCGACAGATAGGTCGTTTGATATGGAAATTCCTGTTCCCTTTAACTTTTCAAAACTACTTGTTAGTGATGTTTTTTTACTAAAGGAATTATAGGAGGGTGGTCTTTTTGACCAACAGAATATACACTCTGTTCAAGATAAGAATGGGATAGCATTGAAATCTTGGAAATTGTAGGAGTTACAATATCGGTTAAATTAAAGAAAAGTTGTACAATTTAAACGGTGTTCTCAAAAGTAAACTAAGTTTAGACGGCTTCGAAAATTTTTGAAAAAAACGATTTTTTATGATTTTCGTTTTTATTTACATATAAAATTATGTGATCCGGTTACATATCGAGACGAATCTCATTGTACTAAAAGTAATGCCACTACTTTGCGAATAAAACCTGATTAAGGTATCATGGAAATTAATTAGCAAATTATGGCACGATATTTTCTGTAATATCAGTGCAAAAAATTGACAATATTATGAACCATTCAATTACACAACTGTCGTATTCATATCTCCAATATTATTTACATTCAAAGAATGTGCAATAATGTGTTTCGAAAAGTAGCGAAAAACGCACATATTTATGAATAATACGAAATATTTTCACAAACTGGACAAACAGTATACTGAGACATCATTGAAAATAGGTGTTTACCTTTATACAGGGTGTTAGTGAATAAGTGCGACAAACTTCAGCAGGTAATTCTGCATGAAAAAATAATGACAGTTTGCTATATAAACATATGCAAATGCTTCGTTTTCTGAGGGGTGTTAAAGTTTTTCTTAAAAACTAAAGATTTACTGATTGCTCTGAAACCGGTGGAGATATGCAAATGAAATTTAGTGTGTTTCAAGAGGTAGTTATTGCGCATTTTTTGGTAAGCAACTCAAAACTTTGTGTTCATCAGTGGCGCGCATACGGGTAATGATCTCAATATTTTTAAAGAAAAAAATGATACGCCACTGGATTTTTCAAATTATAATAATTTTGCAATTTCTCGTTCAATTTGTGATAAAAAATCTCTCTTGATTTTTTATCGTAGGGGGCATCGTCTTTGTGCAAAAAAATAAAAGATCTTACCCCGTATTTTTCATTTCTTTAATACATTATCAAGAACTATCTAATACAATAAACATTAAACCAAAACAATACGAGAAAATAACACTAATAATAAAGAAACGCTAATTTGACATTTCGGTGAAATATTTGTATTTAACAGAATGTTGACAGTCGCCGCGAGATGTTTTATTTTTTTTGCACAAATGCGTCCTACGATAAAAAAGCAAGAGAGATTTTTTATCACAAATGGAACGAGGAATTCCAAAATGATTTTTAATTTGAAAAATTCTAGTGGCGGGCCTTTTTTTTTCTTCAAAGAAAAATTAGATCATTGCCCGTATGCGCGCCACTGATGAACGTAAAATTCTTAATTGCATGTCAAAAAATTATCAAGAAGTATCTAATGCAATAATAATACCTTTTTTTTTCTTCAAAAAATTTAAGATCATTACCCGTATGCGCGCCACTGATGAACATAAAATTTTGAGTTGTTTGCCAAAAAATGCGCAATAACTACCTCTTAAAACAAACTAAATTTCATTTGCATATCTCCACCGGTTCAGAGCAATCAATAAATCTTCAGTTTTTAAGAAAAACTTTAACTGTGTATCAGCAGAAAACGAAGCATTTGCGGACATGTGTTTATATAGCAAACTGTCATTATTTTTTCATGCAGAATTACCTCCTGAAGTTTGTCGCACTTATTTTCTCTTATTTATTTCGACGTAGGATAAAAAAGATAAAAATAAATATATCAATCATCAATCAAAACTTTATTGTTCTTAAAGATTTACAATCTTATAACAATGGAGTTCGGCTTACAAAGAAAAACAGAAGAAACAATAATGAACATAATAAATAAAAATAATAATATTAACGTATTTTCCCTAATATAATGAAAATCTAAATACCCATACCAAAGAAAGGAAACTCTTATACTATAGTGATAAAGAGAGAAAAAAAAAACGAAAAACAACAGTACTCTTGCCAGTTATAAATTAATAAATGATAGACATTTATAACAATATTATTTATCTTATCTTTAAACATTAACAAAACATGAAACAATGTGACAATATAGGGGACAATGTTGACAAAAATAAAATAAAAAAAAAACACAAAGTACGAACAATCACTCATATAAAACAAATGATCGGAGTTTCAGAGACCCAAGAAGAAAATTAGCAATTTTGCATCCGATAAAGTAGGTTTATTTAAAGTTGACACGAATCGCTCAACATTTTGCATTACCGGGACAGTATTACGGAGGCCAGAGTACAGTGGACATTCAAAGAGTTGTGGTGAAGTGTTTCATTGACACGTAGGTTGCACATCGCACAGGATTTCTTAAGTAACTAAACTGTTTATAGGAGAATTTGTAGATATGAATATTACTTAACTAAAATCCTTTTAATGAATTGAGGCATTAAACTTTAAATAAATTTGAGCAGTGTGAGAAATCGTAAAACAGGAATAAAAGAGAGATGATCTAGAATTCTGGACTAGAGACAGATCCTCACTAAAACATTATGCGTAATAATGTCACCTTTAGGTAATTTTAGTGAATGATAAGACAAATTTTGCCCAAATCTTGTAACTCCCTATTAAAGAAGCAATTCACTTATTTAAGCCAATTATATCTGATATCAGACTATCTATTTTACATAAGGTGAAAACATCTTAACAAACAAATCCTGGGGTATATGGCGCCATCCATCTTCAGAATCTTGGAACTGTGGAAAGTGATCACCTCTAGCTCGGATACATGAATCCAATTTTCTCCGCATTGCCTGGCGAACTCTCTCAAAAAATATCATAGTCTTTCTAATTACAACCAGAAATAATACGATTCCTTAGGTCCTCTACATTTTCCATAGGAGTAGCGTAAACTGAGGACTGCAGGTGGCGCCACATGAAAAAATTCAGTGGGTTTAAATCCGGGGATCGTGCAGGACATAAGTATGTTTCTGTTAAAAACTCACGAGCAACCCGACTAAAATGCACTGCTACACCATCGTGCAGAAACCACATTGCATTTCTTATTGCCAATGGTACGTTTTCCAGAAATCCAGAAAGCGTGGTCAAGGTGAACTCGATGTTGAAAATGATCTTCAACTATCGCATACGGATTTTCCTTATTGCATTTCTTGAAAAACTCGCTTCATCAGTATGCAAAATCAACATTAGTAGTTCAGGAATTTCAACAATTTTGTGCAAACGCGATTGACAGAATTCCATACATTGAGGGAAATCAAAGCAAGAATAAGTGCTTGAACGCGTTGAATGTGGTATGGATCTAACGAATTGTCCTTAAGAATGCGCCGAATAGTCTTATTACTTACATTCAAAGCCTCAGTAAGTTTTCAAACCTGGATTTTCTTCAATCATGTTCAGCACATCCTCTTCCAGCTCTACCGTTCTTGCTGTCTTTGGGCTTCATGTTTCTCCACTTCGTTTTAGTGTGGCTGTTTCATGAAGCCCTCGATGAATGCTTACGAGAAGTTTTCTATCAGGAGCCATACGCTGAGGTAATCTTTGAGTGTACAACTGCCTAGCTTCTAGTGCATATCCACCAGCGAGTGCATAAATGAAGTGCATGTCGGTCATCTCGGCATTTGTATAGTCATTCAGGTTAAGGGACTTCAACAAATTTGTCAGGTTCAAAATGATTGGCGCAGTCAAATGACATCAACGTTACTGAATTTTAGTCGAATTATTCGCAAATATCGTGGTATGTTGAAAAAATAAAAAAATACTAGAGATAAAAGAGTTGTATACTAGTTGAATTATCTTAGTCCAGTATCGAAATTAAATTACAGTCAGTGGCGTACATTTTTTTCTCAATAATTTATATTAAGTTGCCCCCCTAACGTCAGTGGATTTTTTTATCTCGTGATGGCCATAGAAGCTCCCTATTTCTAGAAAGAACGCTGACAAATTGTAAAGAAAGCGGTAAGGAGATATTTGACGTAATTTAAAAAAAAAATTATTTCCAAAAAAACTTTAACACCTTGTATCTTGGAAACAATGCATTTCCGGACATATATGTATAGGGACTTTTATTCATAAAATGACTTGAGAAATAACCCCCTTAAATATTGCCGCAACTTTTTGAAACACTCTGTATAAATTATATTCTACTCCATAAGATATACATAAATACACCGAATAAACAAACTAATTACCCTGAAAATAATTTATTCCTAATTACATTAATTAGTAATAGTTGTTTATTAATTAAAATTAATAAGTAAAATCCTGGCATCTGTCAGTTCAATATTGTCATTTATATTCTCAAGGTTATAGCATTACAATATGTAGGTGATAAAATGTGTTATATTATTAGCATTTTTATTTACTTCACTAGATTAACAAGTAGAGTTCTACTAAGAGCTTCAAATATCATCAATATTAATACCGCCTTTTAAAAAAATCGGTTGTGTCACCCCAAAACTTTCCCGTCAAGTTATAATACAATCAAAAATATATGACCTGCGTAGCAAAACAGAGTTTTAATAATTACTATAATTGTATTATTTTCAATAAAATAACGTAACCAACTAACTACTTTATTCAAAAATTTAAAAAAAAAGTATTGCCAGAGCTAGGACTTGAACCCGTAACCTTCCGGAGCGAACGCCATACGAATAACCCAACAGAGACTTTGAATAAAAATTGTATTTCCTTAATATAGGTACAGAGTGAGCAAAACTCGATGTCCCAGCGCTGTTATGAGAAAACGAAAAACGATCCAAAATTCGGAAAAGAGGTTCTTAAATAGGATTAAGTAAGCTCCATTTTAACCCATATTTCATTTTGTTTCCAAGTTTGGAAACTGAAGTAAATGACGTCATCATACTTCAAAAGAGCTAATTTTTCTAAACAATTTTTGTAAAGAAAAAAATGTGCTATCTTCATTCGTTAAAAAATTATAAGCAAATTTGTAGAAGAAACTAATATGAAAAATTCGCAACCGTCACAACTTTTACCCAAGTAGGCTTTGGAAACAAACTGCAATTCTATCTGTCAATACTTAAACTAATGGTTGACAAATAGTATTCGTGTGATAACTTCTAATATAAGTCAAGCATTTGATATTCAGTCAAGAGAGAAGATACGTATTATCCATCGGTTGTTAATAATAATTATTACTTATTAAACACTACAAAAACAGATGATATTATTTAATAGTAACTATTATTACCACAGAATTAAACATAGTAATACTATAGGTTACTACTAATTAATTATAGGAAATCAATCACTACAACAAATTTTCAATGTGACCACCTCCTAGTTGTAAACGCTTATCTAATCTCCACCTTACTTCTCTTCCTGAGGCCTTACATAACATTTCTCTTGAGAGTTTATTGCATGCATTTCTAATTTTTTCCTTTAAATGTTCTAAGTTATGTGTTAGCAATTCTTGCTTGGAGCGCCGCACAGTGGTACAAAATCCAGAAAAGCTGGCCAAAATCTTAATTTTACCTTGATTTAAACAAGATTTTGTATAATAGGCTTTTATAATTACAGATTACAAAAAAAAGTGGTGAATTTAAAAAAAACAAAATGGCGGATTTAAAATGGCTGGAGACTTTTAGAAAACTTGCTTAAACAACTTAAATTTAATTACCAACAAAAATCATTTCAAAACTGAAAAATAATAACAGAGAGGCAAAAATATACAGGGTGATTTATGGTTCATGTTAGGTTCGACGATCATTAAGAGACATATTTACGATCCTCCTAAAAATTTGGTTACTTATATACAGTCAATATAATATATTACCCAAAGATTTTTATATTTTTACCTAGTTACAGGGTAATCGCAATTGACCTTAGTGTGAACTATACTTGAACAAATAAAAGTCTCTTTATTATCACATATTCTAAACAGCAATTCAAGTCTTTTTCAAATGATATATCATGCTCCTATAGGTAAAAATAATGAGGAAAAAGTTTACAATTCTTTCCACGGCTGGTTTGTCGAAGCAATTGATATTGATTTTTGGAAAGTCTTGTTTCAATTAGCAATGACAAAGCTCCGTCCTCAGAAAGTGTTCTCCCTTGAACCGAATTAATTGAGTTTCTGTACTTGGACGGTTTAGTAGGTGTCCCAAACGTAATTTCATGTAAAACATATGCAGAATCCAATTTTTCAGGGACGACCACTTCTAGGAGTACTCGAAATTGGTTTCGGCTTATCGTCATTGATCACAATAGTCATTTCGTTTAGCCAGTTTTGAAATTTGCCTAAAAACTTATCCTCGGTTCGGTGCACTTCCTGCAACTTCATTTTTATTTTTTGTACGGTATTACGTAAATTAGTTTTATCATTCTCAGTTAATTCAAAATCGCACTTATATTTTCTATTAATTTCGTTTTGCACAATGTCACATATGTTCTTGATATTTTGATTCAAGTGGGCCTTTATTAAAAAAAAGAGCGGAAATGCTCCGATATTTCGTGCATTTAGGTTTAAAAAAAAATCCAAAGGCAGAGTGGCAGCTAGTGGCAGACAAATGTCATTTTTCTTGAATAAGTAGACAACAATAATCAATATCTAACAAGATTTGTTGCGGAATTCCGTGGACTTTTTTTTGTATCTCTACCAAAATAAATAATATGTTCTTGAAAGGTTTAACTTTTTCTTGTATTTTGTACTTAAATTATTAATTAGTAATAAATAATTAATTATTATTACTAGCATATTCGAATACTGCGTACCTTTCCCTACTTCAGCCATTTTGTTTTATTAAAAATGAATTAAATCTACACTTTTTTACGTACTCACAAACTAAAGCCTATTTTAAGCGCGTGCGTGTTTAACGATTCCACTTGTTCGAGAGTCACTTTCGTACTGCGTATCGCGGCAGGTCGTTGACCTTGAGACGTATGTTTAACGCTACGCGATACTCTAATATGTTGCCGAACTTATTTAATTCTAAAAATCCGCATTTTTAGAAAAACTTTATTAATGGTTTTGGCCAGCTATTTAGACTTTTGTACCACTGTGCGCCGCCCCCGTCATGCTGGAAAAACATATTTGCTCGTAACTGCAATGGGACATTTTTGAGAAGCACAGAAAGTTGCTCTTGAAGAAATTGCAAATATTCTTCACTGCATAAAACACCTTTGTAAAAGTATGGAGCAATTAAATGCCCGTTAATAATACCAAACCAAAGATAATGCCAAAATGTCCTTCGTTTTCAATCGGATTTACAAATAACATGTCAAGTTTTTCGTTATGCGTAAACATTTAACATAAAACGCACACATTAAATGACGATAAAACTATTTGTCAACCATTAGTTTTATTATTGACAGATATAATTGCAGTTTGTTTCCAAAGCCTACTTGTCTAAAAGTTGCGAATTTTTGATAATAGTTTTTCCTACAAATTTGCTTTTAATTTTTTAACGAATGAAGATAGCAAATTTTTTTCTTTGCAAAAGTTGCTCTTTTGAACTATATAAAAATATAGGTATGTTTCTGAAAAAAAAAGGTGTTGGCGTCATTTACTTTAGTTTCCAAATTTGGAAACAAAATCAAATGTGCGTTAAAATGGAGCTTACTTAATCCCATTTAAGAATCTCTTTTCAGAATGTTTCTATCGTTTTTCATTTTCTCATAACAGAGCTGGGACATCGAGTTTTGCTCACCCTGTACATACCTATACGTTCCAAGTAGGTAACTGTGATAACATTTTAAACGCTATTTTCTCGAGAATCATGGGGGCAAATACGAAAGGTGACCTATCGCTGTAAAGCAGATAAAAAATGCTTTGAAATGATGTATCACTCGACCCCTACTGATATATGAAAGTTTAGTGGTTGTGTCCACCCCTATCAGTGGGCTTAAGTGATTTCAACCAAAATCTAATGGCTTCATCCTAGGACTGCCTCAAACTCATATACCAAAATATAGCTCAATTGGTTAAAGCATTTGAGCGCTATCGTGGTAGAATACATACAGACACACACACACAGACAGACAAACAGACTTCCATCTGGAAATGGTTTTAATCGTCTCAGGGTACTTCAAAATGCTTATATCCGTCTTTATCTCAATTTTTTTTGTAAAATCATTACTCTGCATATGAAATGCAAAAGGACTACCTTTAAGTAATAAGTAAATCAGAATTGATTTTATTGATGACAAAAGAACAGATATAAATTATACACGCAGCAACATAATAGTAAAAGTTTAGCATAGTAATAATACCTAACTGATTGAGATACAGTCACTAATAATTATTATTATTAAACCTAATTTGAAAATAATGGAATAATAAACAATTGTTTTCTCATATAAATACACAATAGATTCTTAGTTGATTTGAAAGTGTTATGTTATGTTGCAAATAGCTAATGGCTTTGGATGTTGACAATGTTTTCGCGGAAGTTTACCAGAAAAATATTGTATTGCGGGAATTTGGCAAATATTTGAGGTTTACGAGAGAGCGGAGTCTCGCAATTTTTTTGACAAAAATGAATTTATACCATAGATGTTGGGTTAGATAGTTTATATTAATATATTTCTATTTCCGATTTCCGAAGAGGATTTTGATTTCCTTATTGCGAATATTAGGGTAGGGTTAGTTAATTCCGTTGTACCTAAAACACAAGCTCACGATTGACAAAACGCGTTTGGTGGCGATCAAAATACCGATGAAGACCAATTTTGTGCTAGACGCAGTAGCATAGTAGCATAATAAAAGGCGCGCTCCTCTACGGAACTAACTCTGGACTTTATAAAAATGGTTAAGTTGTGTACCGGGAGTCCCACCGGAAAGGGATTCGATCGATTATGGAGAAACTACACTGTGGAAGAATCTGAAAATCTGGTGTAGTACTTAGGTCGACGAAACCAATTCGGCTAAAATGTTTTCAAGAATCTAGCGCTTCCCGTTATACCGGAAATGGGTGTCAACCTCCTTATTTCAAATGCGACCCTATGTAAATTATATTTTTTTTGCATTCTCCTTGTAATTCTAAACATATTTCATGCATAATATGTTATACCTATCGCCAGCCGTTTTCTAAATATTTGAAATTTTATGTCAAAAATTACGTTTTCAGAATAGAGAATAATAAAAAAATTTTATTATATGGAAGCTTTAATAATTTAATTTGTTAGAATATCCTAGAACATATAGACCTACTTTAGCCGCCTACATATATTTTTTTGGTAAATATTAATACAGGGTATATGAAAAAAAGGGTAAAATATCAAATTGAAAAAAGTGTCATAAATCTAAATTTTTATATTTTTTTGCATCACGAATAAGGGCAAGTTTATGAAAGGATGTCTATCCCAAAAACTGATAGTTTTCAAAATATTGGCAATTTTACATTTTTCTATTACAATAGTGATATGAATTTGAAATTTAAGTGATTTTAGTTGGCCATGATGGCCTTAGATAGCAAATAAATATGACACTTGACAAAAATAATCAACAACTATGACAAATTGTAGACATTAATTAGTAGTAATAATCATGGCGGGCGTATAAATTATACTAACGAATACTATCTAAATTTGTTTATTATTAGTACAGTACAGCTCATCGTCGCAAATAGGTTTCCTTCATTTTATTTTTGTCTTCACGGACCCGAAATTTTTGAAATTATCTATTATTCGTTTAACAACTTTTGATGATGGCTTGTGTTTTTCCGGGTACCTGGCAGAAAATGTATTACACGTTTGTGACATCACTCTGTCACATTATCCATAAATAATAAACAAATTTAGATAGTATTCGTTAGTATAATTTATACGCCCGCCATGATTATTAGTACTAGTTAATGTCTATAATTTGTCATAGTTGTTGATTATTTTTGTCAAGTGTCATATTTATTTGCTATCTAAAGCCATCATGGCCAACTAAAATCAATTAAATTTCAAATTCATATCACTATTGGAATAGAAAAATGTAAAATTGCCAATATTTTGAAAACTATCAGTTTTTGGGATAGACATCATTTCAGAAACTTGCCCTTATTTTTGATGCAAAAAAATATAAAATGTGATAATATAAAAAGTGTTTATCTGCTTTTGGAAATAATGCTATATTTTAAAAATTTTGAATTATGACACTTTTTTCAATTTGATTTTTTACCCTTTTTTTCAAATACCCTGTATTAATATTTACTAAAAAAATATACGTAGGCAGCTAAAGTAGGTCTATATCTCCTGGGATATTCTAACAAATTAAATAATTGAAGCTTCCATATAATAAAAAATTGTTATTATTCTTTATTCTGAAAACGTAATTTTTGACATAAAATTTCAAATATTTCGAAAACGGTTGGCGATAGGTATAACATATTATGTATGAAATATATTTAGAATTACAAGGAGAATCCAAAAAATATATAATTTGTATAGGGTGGGTCGTATTTGAAATAAGGAAGTTGACACACATTTCCGGAATAACCGGAAGTGCTATATTCTTGAAAACATTTGAGCCGAATTGGTCCCGTCGACCTAAGTACTACTCCAGATTTTCAGATTGTTCGACCGTGTAGTTTCTCCATAATCAATCGAATCTCTTCCCATTGGGACACCCGGTATACCAGGGATGGTACTGTGTACTCATTGATAGAGCCTTCGCTTCGTATGCGGAAGGTGACGGGTTCAAATCGCTGCTCTGGTAATACTTTTTTTTTCCTCTAATTTTTGAATATAGTAGGTAGTTAGTTTGTTACGTTATTAGTTTATTGGAAATACAATTATAATAATAATTATTAATAAAATTCTGTTTCGTTACGCAGGTCATATATTTTTAATTATATTATATCATGTCGGGAAGGTTTTGGGGCGACACAACCGATTTTTTTGTATCTAAGTGTCCCTGTCGCATTTAGACATTCCATTATAGCATTTCAGCACCCGTCTTCAATCTGATTGGTTCATTTAAATATGGTGCTGAATTCTATAGTAGATTTTTTGAACGGTCTTTAAATCGTTATTTGAGATGACTGGTATTGTTTACAATAATTATTTGTTATAAGAGTTAGGCGTGCAATGGAGGTATTACTTAAAATTAATGATTTTCTCCAGCGAGGAAAATATCATACTCAAAAAGAAGTTATATAATAGATCCATGCTTATGAGGAAGGGAGTAGCACTGCAGGTCGTTCTAATGTTTATTTTTGTTTTATAGTAAAAACAAATAAAAATTCTGTATACCTACGTAAGTCTTTAGTACTAATAATTGTCCCAAGATGTAGGTATAGGTAAATTTAAAATTAATTTGACACTTATGCAGTTTTAAAAACAAAATCGGTTTCATCAAGTTTTGAGGAAAACGCTAAAATATTAATTACTTCGACATTCGAGACTGCATTTCAGCACCGCTTAAACGTATTCCGCAACGTTCGCATCTAGCAACTGAATAACAATTAAGCACCGTCGTAACAATGCGATATTAAATTAAGCACCATATTTAAATCAACCAAAGATTTAAGACGGGTGTCGAATGCTATAAGGGAATGCCTAAATGCCATGGGATTACTAGTGTAACTTTCAGTTTGACGGGAGTGCAATTACAATAACAACCTAAGTAAATTGTGATAATATACAAAGTTTTTATCTGCTTTTGGCAATAATGCTATATTTTAATTATTGTTTTTACCAATAACTCAAAACCAAGAGCTGAACGGCAAATTTAATTTCAATTTATTTTAGTCCCAACAATCACATCCTGAAAGGGCTGGCTTGAATTTTCAGACGTCCTGTATAATGGAAGCATATCGTCTACATTTATGGTAATTCTTAGTCGTTAGTAAAAATTACTACATTTTAAAGCTACACCTTAAAAACGAAATTCTGAAAAAGTATATAATTTGTATGCCGTGCTCAAGTATATAACATTAACCTTTAAATTTTTTATACAAAGAAGTGCACGTAATTTCTAGACTTTTGTGTAGCTACGATAACAATAAAATAATTCAAAATATAATTTTGTGTTATTTAGCTTATGATTTATTTCAGGAAAACAAACACTAAGTATCTTTTGCTATTCGTTTATATAAATTCTTCATATAGATATCAAATTCAAGTCAAACTACCTAAAGTGTAACAAATTTTGTAATTGAACGAAATAAGTCATGAAATATTGTTAAAAAAACAATAACTAAAGGTCGGTATAGGAATTTTGTACAAATCCGTGCCTAGCTTTACCCTGTTTTCGTGAAAGATTAGAGTGATCACGAAAACAGGGTAAAGCTAGGCACGGATTTCTGACAATCAAAACAAGTGTAAAATATGCCATGTGTTTTAACATACGTTTAGCGCAATGCAACGTTTACTTTTGTTGAGGCTTCATTGAAGGGAAATATTTTTAAAATACTTCCCAAATCTTCACTTTTTTTCAATGTCATTAGAAAAGATAACAGATTTGAGTGTTATTCTTATCAGTGGCGGCTTGTGGCAGTTTAATGTGGTGAAGCATAACATAAAATAAAGTCATATACTTAATAGGGATATCCGTACTTCGTCAGCTGCATAAAATATAGGTTATGTTTATTAGTAGGTACCTCACCTAAGTATTGTTTTCTTAAAAACCTTAATTAAAGTGTAATTAATATCTAGAATATATTTACCTACTTTATAATAATATTAAATAAAACACATTTTATGAAACTCTCAATCAAATTACTTTTATGCTACCTGTTAGCAAATCATAATACGTCTCATACCAGGTATTATTAAAATCTCTGCTTTTATGCATTTGTCTTTATTTATATTTATCAAACATGTATTTGAATCTGGAACAGGTGTGTCTGTATATTTTTAACAAGATTTTTCTGTTCTTAAAAGGAGTGTTGATTAAAAAAACTTAACTTTAGTTAAAATTAAAAAATAAACTATCATTTTTCATAATAACTGCGCTTACCTGATGTCTGCGTAAATATAATTTACGCTGCTGATGTGTACTACTTCCACTTGCTTCTTCCATATTAAAATATGAGATATTATAATATATTATATTATTAAAAAAACAATATTTTACGGTACCTACCCATTTATTTTTGATAAAAATAGGTAGGTACCTACTAATTAATAACCGTATATATATTTTTTTAATTTGTTCACTACTTTTTTAGATTTTAAAACTTCAATTAAATATGTAGATAACTAAATAGAAAGACTAATTTCAATTCAAAATATCAAACCTTTAAGGTTCCCGAAAAGTAAATAAAAATAATATTAGCATAGCACTAGAAATTTGCGACTGAGTGATAGAGATAGATATAATCAAAATAATAATCGACATATAGGTACAAAACACTGGCCAAGTGTCATATAACCTTATTTTACACTAAATCTCTGCTGCATCTATATGAAGCGTGCTTCTTATAGTGTTTTTTTAATGGCAATATTGTTATGCTATGCTTAGAACAATTAAACGCTGGCAACTATGTTTATACGAAGAGAGATAGGTGATTGTATAGTGGGTATATGCCAGATGGCAGTGTTGCCCATTGTTGCTGAATAATAGATAAAATGCTTTGAGGCACGCTTCATCTGCATAAGAACGTGTATGATAAATAAATAGGCTATTGGTGTGTCACAGGACACAAGCACTGGCAAGGGTGTCAACTGCCGCATACAGGAAAGAGAGAGACTGAAATAAATAATGTTTTACTATTATTACACGAATAAAAAAAGAGGGAAATACCTATAGGTATGTAAATTAAGTATGTTAAGTAGGTGTATAGGATAAAGCTTACTTCAGAAGAAGACGAAATTCAAAATTACAGTTTTATGGTAAAGCAGGTTGAAAATTAAGTAAACATTAATTTATAGTTTAAATTTTATATGGAGAAAAATAATTACACAATAAAATAGAATTAAATACTTAAATGTTATTAATTTCACTGATTATTTAGGTGAAGCGTTGTTTCGCTTGCATCATAGGACAAGCCGCCACTGATTTTTATGGAATCTACTCGCTTAAACAACATACCAACTTACAATGCAAGGCTGCCAGACTGTTTTCCAAATTATCGCTATTCTACACCTCGTACTCATTATTCGCGCAATACCGTAATTAATCCGAAATCTATTTACACCCGACAATACTTATATTACTTTCCCCAAGATTATTTTATTTTATTTTGCTAAAATAATTTGGTTATTGAAAAAATTCCATATTATTTAAATTTTATTCAATTCAATTCATTTAATATCTGGCAACAATATCAGATCATTGCAATCATATTCAAAGTAAAGTGGATGAATTCAAGGACTGTGTTCGAAACTTGGGACTATACATGGACCAAAATCTGCGTTTCACTGCACATGTTAACCATTGCTTGAGAAAGGCATATATGAATTTGAGGTCAATCTACCACAATCGCCATCTTTTAACTAGACGCACAAAAATTGCCTTATGTGAATCCCATGTTTTATCGCATTTTAATTTTTGTGATTCCGTCTAGAATTCTTGCCTTACAAGTATTGATTGTGGTAGAATACAGAAATTACAGAACAGCTGTCTGCGTCTTGTATTAAGTGGAAGGCTGGAGGAGGTGAGATGGTTGAGTATGAAGAATCGCCGTCACTTACACAGTGCTTGTCTTTATTTTAACGTTCTACATAACAAAACGCCTCCATATTTGTTCGCCAAAATCAAGTTTCGCACTGATGTGCACAATATTAACATTAGGTTTAAGGGAACACTGACTCCACCAACTCATTCCAAAGAATTGTTTAAGAGGTCATATTCGTATAACGTCACTCGCATTGTAAATGATTTGCCAATTGATATCCAGAAATCTAAAAGTATTGGGCAGTTCAAGAATAATTTATCCAAGTATTTATTTAATATCCAAAGGAGTGTGTGATCACTCTAATTTGATGTGGCTCAATTATTATTGTATAATGGGAAGTACATATTTATAATTCTAGATTAAGATAAGATTTGTCCTATATGTTTGTCTAATGTTCTTAGGTTAAGTTAGGCTAGGGTTATTTGGGTTAGCTGAACAGGCGGCTACTTAGTAGTCAGCACTGAATCTGGCCCTTTGGGGATATAAACTTGGGAAAATGTAAAAAAAATCACACTAGTTTTGTTATATTATATTTATAATTGTTTTTTTTTGTCCTGTTTGTTCCGGGGCTAAAATTTTGTTCTGATTTAGGTGACCTGTAAGTTTTGTTTCTATTACTTTAGTTAATATTTTGTATATTGCACACAGGCATGTGATTGGTCTAAAATCTTTAGGCTCTGGGTTCTCGTATGTTTTTGGCAGCATGTATGTTATTCCTTCTGTGACGAAACTTGGAATGGTGGTTGGGTTCACGAGGATGTCTTGGAAGCAACTTGCCATTTGTTGGTGTAACGATGTAAATCGTTTCCACCAAAACACGTGAATGCGATCTTTACCAGGAGCCTTCCAGTCATTCATATATTTAAGGGCCGCTGATATATCGCTTCTGTCAACTTGTGTATGCGTCATGGGTTGCACTTGGTGTAGCTTTTCTTCTATTTGGGGGAGCCAGTAGGGTGTCTTATTATGTTGTGCTGGTTTTTCCCATATGTTCGACCAAAATTGGGTCATATCCCGTTCTGACGGAACCGATGTTTTTTGATGTTTAGTGTTAGACGCTAGTTTCTGGTAAAAAGATCTCTGGTTTTCATAAAACATTCTATTTTGTTGATATCTTTCAGACCTTATCGTATATCTTTTTATTCGTAAAGCAAATATTTTTATCTTTTGCTTTAGAGTGTCTAGCAACTGCAGGAGCGTTTCACGTTGATTTAAGATCCCCGGTGTTCGGTATTTTTTTGATATTATTTTAACTTTCCTAAGGACTTTATAAGATGAATAGTTAGTGGTGGAATAATTTTGTAATATTCCAATATCGGCACGCATACTATCTATCTTGTCCTGCAAGCGTTGTTTCCATGGTGGCAATCTTTTTGAATGAATAGTCTCTTTATTTTCTTCATACATTTTTATATCTAATATTTCAACAGTGACCAATGCTCCAATATATGCTAGCAGAGTTAAATCTTCGAGGTTCATAGTCGGCTCAACAAAATACTTTAGTGTCCAGTTAACTTGTGTAATGATTTCTGATTGCCTTTTCGCTTTTGGTAGGATTGGTAGGTGATGTTTATGATTTGGGCTCGAATGTTCGTACTTTATCATATACGACTTTATTTTGTCAACAATGTCTGTTCTGGGGTTAGTTTCTTGGTATTCCTCTGTGTTTGTGTGTGTATTTAGTTCTCCCTCATGTATTTGTGCTTGTTCCATATTCACCGTAATCTGCACTCCGTGGAACAGATTTTGTTCGGTACGTATTAAGTTTTTAATTTCATCCAATTCTGCATCTGAGATTATTTTCTTATTTATCAAGTATCTGATATAGTCAGATAGGGCCTGCGCAGATGTTTCGTGTTCTGGATACATTATTTTCCAGTCTTCAAACACTTTTTGGCGGAAACCTATAAAGTTCGTCTCAATCTCTGTTGCTTTAAAGTAGGTGCGTAGTAGATCAAGTTGTTTCGTTCTTGTCCAGCGCCTACCCCTGCCACGCGTTGTTTGTTGCGTATTGTTATTATTTGGTCTTTCAACAACGGGAGTCCCAATATTGGGTTCCAAGTTGTTTGGACTTCGTGCAGGGCGTATGGTTGCGGAATTATTTTGATGAAGGCCATTTGCTCCCTCCATCATCGCTTCAAGTTGTGTTAAAGGTAAATTTATGTTATTGTTTTCATTTGCATTCATCATCAAAACCCACGAGATGCAAGGGATCTCAACGTCGCTCACTGCAGAGCCCGGCTTACAGTGAGAAGGCTATTTTTCCCTAAAGGGGCGCCCGGTCCTTTAGGCATCGCTAGCGGCACACTTCCCCTGTGTCATGCAGCCTCTCAGCGCGATGGTGTTACACCTTAGGCTTGGGGGCTTTCGAAGGTAAGCTCCTTATTTGTTGGGTGGTGGTAGAGGTGAGCATACCGAATATTTGGGTAAAATTCTGGACCACGCCTGGGTACGTATCAATGGCGTACAGGTGAGCTGGTTTCTTCCTACCACTGCCACTAGTAAGTTTCACCAACCTCGGGCATATTTTTGTTAACTGTGGGTCCCATCCCGGGTAGGACAAATTAAACCGCAGCGATAACCACGGTTTGGAGCTGTTGTGCCGGACTCCACGGCAACTGAGGTGCGCGGGATCGTCAAACCCGTAGATACTGCTGCTGTCACCCAACGTATCTCCTCTGCCTTACAAGTATTGATTGTGGTAGAATACAGAAATTACAGAACAGCTGTCTGCGTCTTGTATTTGGTATAAGAAAGTATGATCGCTTAAGTGGAAGGCTGGAGGAGGTGAGATGGTTGAGTATGAAGAATCGCCGTCACTTACACAGTGCTTGTCTTTATTTTAACGTTCTACATAACAAAACGCCTCCATATTTGTTCGCCAAAATCAAGTTTCGCACTGATGTGCACAATATTAACATTAGGTTTAAGGGAACACTGACTCCACCAACTCATTCCAAAGAATTGTTTAAGAGGTCATATTCGTATAACGTCACTCGCATTGTAAATTATTTGCCAATTGATATCCAGAAATCTAAAAGTATTGGGCAGTTCAAGAATAATTTATCCAAGTATTTATTTAATATCCAAAGGAGTGTGTGATCACTCTAATTTGATGTGGCTCAATTATTATTGTATAATGGGAAGTACATATTTATAATTCTAGATTAAGATAAGATTTGTCCTATATGTTTGTCTAATGTTCTTAGGTTAAGTTAGGCTAGGGTTATTTGGGTTAGCTGAACAGGCGGCTACTTAGTAGTCAGCACTGAATCTGGCCCTTTGGGGATATAAACTTGGGAAAATGTAAAAAAAATCACACTAGTTTTGTTATATTATATTTATAATTGTTTTTTTTTTTTGTATTTTGTATCCTCAATAAAGGCCTTTATTATTATTATTATTATTATTATTATTATTATTATATTTAGTAATAACATTGTTGCTCTACAATATCGTTCAAAAGGACAAAATATACTGGCAAATTGTTTGTTGAAAGGTTTTCTAGTCGATTAAAAATGACTTTTTAGCTAGTATTCTATAATACGTCTGGCCCTTATTACACTTTGTGTTTTTGATTTTAAATGACTTTCGACGGATATTTAACCGTGGACAGAAGTCGTTCAGGTGACACTCATTGAAATAGACATTCTCAAAGATTGCTTTTGAGTTACGATGGACGCAACGGAGTTATTATCTATTATTATTTATTATTTTAGAAATGTAGCCTTAATGGACCTACACAATGCCCCTCCAACGAAAATAAAAAATATTCAGGGGAACAACCAATTATGAGTATAATTGGTTCATTATAAATAAAAATAATTTAAATTTCTAATTAAGTTTGCAAAAAAGGTTTTAATAGCCATTGTTAATATAACAGAACATGTATAGTCTTTCTAATTTTAGTTTAAAATGATATAAAGAACCACAACTCGATATCCCTTTGTAATGTCAATACCGACCGTAGCCGTCCATAGGCGCACCCTTTTAACTTTTCATAACAATACATGTCCTACGATATTTTAAAAATCCTTTATGTATTAACAATTGTATGTTCATTGGTATAAAAGTATACTGTATTTTTCCTTGCCGCTCCAACACGGCAACATATAAACCTACGCTGAAAAAGAGTTTTTGTTTTTAGAAGTTTCGACATAGATGCGCACACGTACCTAGTCCGTGTTCAAACAGCAAGGAACATACCTTTTTAATAAATAATACTATTGTTAATACTTGTTACCTATGCATATAAGTAGATACATTTATACTGCCCTGCTAATTGAGATTATAATATTTTTGGAATCTACATTATCAAAACTCTCTAAAAAATCTAAATTTGTTTATAATTTTATTTAAGTCCAATATGGAGAAAATATTATTTAAAAATATACCACTTTGTACATCATCCAATATTAGTTACATTGTACTAATAAAGAAAGCCGTATGTTCAACAATCATGCCGCATGTTATACTCTTCATAGCGTCGTACTAGGCAAATACGCCGCATCAACATACATGCGGCTCTTATATGTTGCAAATTCAACTTAATTTTACCAATCATCCCACAGCCTGACGTAAATATGCACATGCGGCTTTTATCGCTAGTGTTTAGGGTATACAATAAACCACGCTAAGTACATAAAAGCCGAAACGAGCACATTCGGCGTTGAAGCCAAATATTGATCTACTACATCACACAAAAATTGCCAAAACTAGGACTTTTGATACGGTCGTAACAGAAATAAGCCTATATGATTTTGTCGAAGTTGTTAAAGGTTGTACGAATAAAGTAACCGTAAAGGAAATGGATTTCTCCAACTTCAAAAAATTGCCTAGTAGGACGACCCAATATCAGCTTCAAAAAATGAATAAAACAGGCCTTTGCTAAAGGATATAGTTCAGATTACTGTAAAACGAGGTCATCATAATATATTTTATGAAACAACTTACTATTCCCAAATTGGCATATAACTTGATTTCATTCCCAAAAGACTTTTTAATTTGAAAATTGTAGACAATGGTGATAGAGACAGAGGAATAACGGAAAAAAGAAAAAATACCATACCTAAAAATCTGAGTTCTATTTTTGCTCCACATACGTTAGAATTTTGGAAAATCTCGCAACAGAAAACTCGTCTGTGTCATTAATTGATACGAGGAATAGATTTGTTGCGAAAAAAGGAGATAGTATATTTTGAATTTTTTAAATGTTTTTGTTGTTTCCACAGATTTCTTGGAATTTTAAATCAAAGGCCCTTTTATTTCAATATTTTTATTTCTGAGATATTTGTTTTAATTTCTTATTAGTTCCTAATTTTTAAACCGTTTTGGAATTTATTTATGTTCGTACTTCAATTTTGGAAAATTGTCATAATGTGAATTTGTTTGAAAATAAATTGTTTTGACCCTTCCTATATTGTAATGTATTTTTTCTGTGGTTTTTGAGAATATAATATTGCATTAAACAAATTAAAACTACCCTTTTATGAAGACAACTTGTTGTCATAACAAACAAAAAAAAATAACATTGTTACCAAAAACCTTCACATATGGCTTTCATGGCTATAGTAAAATTACGAAATGAACAAGGTTTAAAGCCGCATGTGAAGGAATTTTTAGGGTTGCGCCCAAATTTCACAAGATTTTACAATATGTAGGTAACCACTAATTATTTCTAAACATTTTGGTAAAAAAAAAGATCCTACGTGAAATATTAACCGAAATACATTCAAATGAAAAGTTGCAAATATTTAAACGTCATTTTCTCAAAACTATCCGAAGTGTACATGTGGCCTTTTTCCTTAGCAGGGCAATATAATAATATGCTTCTGATATTATAAACTAACAACAAAATTTACTCACTTAGTCAGTGACATTTTCTATAGAACGTAACAATTTTATAATATGTGTTTTCGTCACTTCATTATTTTCATACCTTAACTGATGCTGGCTTTAACATATAAATCTTGATGCTTAAACTCCCAACGTGTTCCGCTCGTGTCGTATACTGGCCGTGTCATGATATATCAGCCACGACCAGTCCTATACACTGTCACTGTATACAGTGACTGCAAAAACTTACATTAACTTGGGGTTTTATTCAAAATTATTATCTAATTTGATAGATCTTCTTTCATTTTATTAATCTATGAAAAACTATTGAACAAATCATGGTTACAATATTCTGCCACCGTGTTTTACTGTCGGACACAAATTTTCTTGTTTAAATTCCACATTAAGTCTTCGCCATACCATTCTCCATCCGATTATATTTAGATTAATCTGAGAAAATAACACGTTGCGAAAGATTATTTGCAAACTCTTTTTTTTCGATTAATCATTAATCCAATACTTTTACAGTCACTGTAGTTATTTTTATTACTGTCGGTATCCTTTGGCAGGCATGATTTATTATACGTCTTATATACGAGGGAGAAATGTATCAAAAAACGCTGCATTCAATGCCCTTTTACAATGCAAAGAGGCATGGGAACGGATAGCCCCGATAGAATCGTTAAATTTATATATTTTAAATTAACTTTGGATATACCATACAATGTCCTGGCTTGAATTCATCAGATATATAAATATAAATAATTTTTACGCATTATTTTTGCATACTTTTATCTATAAATTTTCAGCCATTACTGGTAATAAAATATATTCTTTCCATATGAAATATTAGGTACATTTTTAATATAAAAACTATTTTATTTAAATATATTATTTTTCTATTAATTAATTAATTAATTAATTAATTTAATAAAGAAAAGTTAATTATTTCATTGTTGTTACCTATTCTTACTGAGATTAACACTTGTTGTTATTAGTAATCAATATATATTGTTTGTTTGGGAATAATTGGTTCAATTATAAATAAAACTAATATAAAATTCCTAAATCATTTTCGGAAAAAACTTTTTAATAGTCATATTTTATTTAACCGAATATACGCGGCTTGGAGGCCTCCATGAGGTTATTTTTTTTGCTTTTTCTTTTTTAAACTACTACATTTTTGATAACTGCTGTAAAAACGTTCTCACATATATATATTTTCATACATATTTTAAAATATATTTAAAATTTCGTATAGTGAAAAATGCATCAGTGTTTTTACTGTAATTGTTGTTCTTGTGTTTATGGTCTAATTTTATGTTGTTATATTAGAGGAACAAGCAAACAAATACACGTACATTGTATATGTCCTTATAAACATTATTTAGACATTTAAATAATTTTTACGCATTATTTTTGCATACTTTTATCTATAAATTTTCAGCCATTACTGGTAATAAAATATATTATTTCCATATGAAATACAAGGTACATTTTTATTATAAAAACTATTTTATTTAAATACATTGTTATATAAATATTCAATTATTAGATTTCTTTTAATTTAATTTAATTTAATAAAGAAAAGTTACTTATTCTTACTGAAATTAACACTTGTTATTATTAGCAAAGATTAATCTACACAATAGATAGTCAGCCCAATGCATTAAAATCAGAACATCTCTAAGTATGCCTGCCACTACGTGGCGTAGACTAGCGTGTAAAGCATAGAGCAGTATTGTCACAGCCAGAAACCGTTTTGTAGTTTATTAATATCAAAAACAAAACGCAACGTATAACAATTATTTAGATCATTTGCAACAGATATGCACCGACAATGCTGTATTGTCAGAGAGAGAAATTGATGAAATTCTGTATTAATCTGGAGGGGATACGCAGGGAGGGTAGAAAAAAAAACAAGCGAATGTGGTGTGTGTCGTGCTGTTGCCAATTCGTCGGTAAAAGAAACACACAGGGTGATTTATTACAAGTACAGTATTGAAATAAAAGCCTAATCTCTATGAATTAAATTTAATATAATAATATTTAATCCATGTCATACATGTTTCAAGACTAGACCAGTCCCATGATCAGTGGCGAACAATCGTTAAATGAAAAGCTTTTAGATAGAAACATACTTTTGACTAAATATTTCACGTAGACAATGTGGCAAAGATGTAACAAGATTGTTGTAGATCTTATAATACCTATAATAAAAAAATTATCAGTGCTACCTATATTATATTAGGTATACCTATTATAATAGTCTGTCTCTTCATCAGGTATAAGTTCCACTTTATCGGTTTAGGTACTTAAATTTTACTTCTTTTTAATGTTTCTTCGGGTAAATAATAAGTTCGGTAGGAATAGGGCTTTGGGTATGAAACAAAAAAGATAGAAAATAGAAATTTGATATAGGGGTAGTTCTAAGCATTTACAAGTTTGTGACGTGTAGCGATTTTCGATGCCGCCCCCGGAGGTATACATGAGGGCGGCGCAATGCCGTTTTAAATATCTCGTTTCGCTTTCTTGGAAAATAAAAAATTATAACTGATAACTGAAACTTAGTACTTAATACGTGGGCGTAAGAGGTAAGCTCACTTCACAGGTCTCTATTAATGAAAGAAAGTTAACATTTTGAGCATCTGCGTAAAATTAAATGTAGCTCTGGTGTCATCAATACACCTGTATCCCAAATTGCACCAAATTGCGATGCTATTGAACAAGCATATAATCCTAAATATAATATTCTTTTTGAACTACCTGTATCTCGAAAACCAAGCCGTAGCGGACCCATGTACATATGAAATTTGTATCTTAAAATTAGTCAAAGAATCACCCTTTAAAGTTTGTACAAGTACTTATGCAACACCCTGTATACATAGATACTTTGATTTGCAATTTGCAAATCTGTCAAACTAGGTAATGCTGTTTTTTTTTATTTACTTTCAAATATGGTGTTATGTAATTGTAATCAAATTAAATGTTTGGGGATGATATTTACGAGTTTTATTTTTTTATATAGAGAAACTGTTATTCAGTTTTTAAGGATCAATCTGAAGCAGACGATTGTACTTGTTAAAACATGAAAAAAGTTATTGTCGTGATACTTTTAACACCCTGTTGGTGGGTTTTTAAAGCTTTTTACGAAACGTGTTAACAATACAATCTACATAAATCGTTAGTTTTTTAAAGTTTTATGATCATTGCACAAACACCAATATTAGGGAGACTGTAAGTTTTTTTTCAATTCGGCGTTGCAGAATTTGAACCTAATTGTGATAATTGTGTTATTTTACTAGTATAGATATTTTTGAGTAAATTAATTCGGTTATAATCGATGAGTAGAATGTTTGGAGTAAAATACATTTCACAAAAACCCTGAACCATATTTCTCAATAGATTTAAATTTTCATTAAAAACAGATTAAAAATTCTAATTTTTTACATCCTGCATTTCGAAACCGTATTTTTTTAAATAATTATTGTCATGCTGGAAATTTCAAACCTTATTTACTTCAGCAACTTGTAAAAAGCACAGCCTTTTTAATATTAACATTTCTTAAAATCGATATTACGCGATAACGATGACTTTATATCAATATCACAGAAGGATACATTTATTACGTATATAATTTGTTAGATTTTACATCTCCGAATTGAAACACACGCAAAAAATGTGCATAAAAAAGTTAGGGTAGCATTTCACGCCTGTATGCCCATTTAATTTACCCGCCTCTGAGATTTATTTTTTCATAATGTTAACGACAAGTTGAATCTGCTGTTTGAGTTTGATCCTTAAAACTGAATCAGGTAATAACCGGAAGTCCTATCTATAACGCCAAATTTCGTTAATTTAAATATAACTTTTTGATGCATCCTTATATCCGAAATTTAAAATTAAATGACTAAAATAATATTATTTTAGTCATTTAAAATTATTGTCTAAAACATTTAATAAACCAGCCCTGTATATTTATACTATTATAGTAATTTCTTTTATTTTCGTCCATACACATTAATCTTTGCGTAGATAGGTATACGTATACCATATAATTTTAAACAAAAAACACTGCTGCACAGTAGTACATATATGATACCTATAATATAAAAACAAACTCCCACCTCGTAGGGGAAAGTATACTCGTCCTTGTCTAACATTGCCCATATGATTATTTTATTTCAACACAATACATATAACGCCATCTACAATTTCCATGGTTGCATGTTTTTCTAATAGATGTAGCTCGTGTCGAGACAGTTTCAATTTTTGTTTTATTTCCCATATACGCTGACTATCTATTGTGTAGATTAATCTTTGTTATTAGTAATCAATATATTTTGTTAGTTTGTTTGGAAATAATTGATTCAATTATAAATAAAACTAATATAAAATTCCTAAATCATTTTCGGAAAAAACTTTTTAATAATCATATTTTATTTAACCGAATATACTCGGCTTGGAGGCCTCCATGAGGTTATTTTTTTTGCTTTTTCTTTTTTAAACTACTACATTTTTTATAACTACCGTAAAAACGTTCTCACATATATTTACATACATATTTTAAAATTTATTTAAATTTTCGTATAGTGAAAAATGCATCAGTGTTTTTTTACTGTAATTGTTGTTCTTGTGTTTATGGTCTAATTTTATGTTGTTATATTAGAGGAACAAGCTAACAAATACACGTACATTGTATATGTCCTTATAAACATTATTTAGACATTTATAATTTTTATTTATAATTGAATCAATTACATATACCCAAAGAAAAGTAAGATATTATATTTATTATCAGTGTTTATTCCAAGAATCATCATACTTCTTTTGAGTAAATAATTGCCTTTTTACCTCTTTTCAGACACCCTGTAATTTGTGGTTCAGGTTAATAAATTAATTAAAAAAATATTTAAATGTCAATCCAATTAAGAAATCTAATAAGTGAATATTTACATAACAATGTATTTAAAAAAAATGTTTTTATAATAAAAATCTAGTATTTGATTTGGAAAGTATGTCATTACCAGCTAATTAAAATTTATACATACCTCACACGTAGGTATAAGGCGTAATAATGATTTTATATATTTTTTTAATTTTACTTATACAGAAACTAAAATACTTCATTAATTTACTCAATAAAACTAAATAAAAAATTCTCAATTTAGGAAAAACTGGCAATAATTAATATTTTTACACAACATAGCCTAGAGGTTAGGATAAAATAAATTATACTTACAGTTTATTGAATATGCAGATTCAATTCATTTATATCGAGCCCACCAAACAAAATATATTTATGAGTAGTTCACCACAATCCTTAATCACATATTCCAACATTTACTAAATCATTACTTATAGTAGTATTTTTATTCTATGATTTATTTTAGGCAGTGACACATCGAACACTTTTGTAATAGTTATTAGTAAAAAAACAATAAAATATTATTTTACAGCGAAACACGTTACTAACTGAATCAAATCTCAGCCACTATAACTTCATTTCTCTTATAACAAATTCTATACCCCGAATATTCAGGGTTGGAGGGTTGATTTTCAATTTGGTTCACGGCCAGACGTAGCATGCACGGAGCATTACAGTGTCGTATTCTGAAAAATGTATCAAAATCAGTAGTATTGTACCAGTTAAACATGATTTGTTTAGTGGTTAATAATTATTGTTAATATTCTATTAATTTTACTTGATTTTCTATAATTGACGATTAATATTAGTAGACAGGTCAATAAAATACAATCAAATTAATAATATTTGGTTAATAATGTCTTTATTTATCTCATATAAAATACAAAAAATATAAACACATAAAGTTATGTGGTAAGATCTAATTCTACTACTCAACTAACGATTCATAGTTAATTCTAATTTATAACGAAGAGAATAATAAAATAAATGAAATTATCAAGCTGCACATCCGAATTTAAATAATTTTTTGTTTTTTTAGGTTTTGGTCAAGAAAGAGAAGTCTCGATAGACATCCAGTTGCTTACCACATGTCTGGGTAGTGTACAGTCACAGTTTAATATACAGTTACTTCACTTCGTGTCGGAACGTTTTATCTCTCTGTCGACAGAGCAATTCGCCGCACTTATAATTGTAGTATAGTATCTTATAGTATATATAGATATAGTATAACATAGTAGCGGGCCAGAATGTGGCTGAGATTGCGACGAGTCGATGCCGTTTTTAGCGTCTACTGACCCTTCTTATCTATAGTTATTATTCGATGGTACAGGGTAGTAGACTTTAGCCAGAGAACAACTAAGGGAGAGAATATAATCTCTGTCTTGCCGCCTTTGATCTTATTCACCCTATGGCCGCCATGTTGAAAGAGTAGAAAACAGGGTCGTATTAAAATTTTGTTGAAATAATCGTGCAGGTCGGTACTTAAGGTGTTTGAGATGCTTACAGTGTGGATTGAATGCATGTAATACTTTAGGTAATGTCGGTAATTATAATAGACAAATCTCCTAACTAGTGGGTTTGCCAGAACTTACTTCTTCTAATAATACTATGATAATCTTCAGCAAAAAATCTACTACGAATTAAAGAAATATTTTAAACTATTGCGGGGTTAGGCGTGTATATAATTACTGTTATTATCGGGATATTTTACCTGCTATGGTAAGAACTCTTTTGTATTTGTCATTAGTAGGAACCTAGGTAGTTGCAATGCTGGTCTGCATCAAGGGGTGAACAGAAGCTAAAAAACCTATATTTTTCTATAACGTTTTTATTATAATAAGTTTATTTTTGTTGGTACAATAATTTTTAGCGTATAAAATAACCTTATTCTGAAATACAAACTCACGATATAAGTGTACGAAATTCTGAACATGGGTGTACATATGCAATATCTTTACTAAGGCAAATAAGTTTTTTCAAAATATTTGTTTGTGTAGGTACACACATTTTCAAAATTAGTTTGAAATATAGCTTCCAAACGTGATGTATATAAAAACAAAATCAGGATCTGACATCATTAATCCACCAAAATTACTTAATCCTGTCTTCAAAATGACAGCACACAATCTGTAGCAACTCAAATTTTTACTAGTTCTAAGATATTCACGGTCCGAATCAACCATCCAAATTTCATAACTATAAAAAATGCAATACAATAAGTTAATCAAAACAAAACTTACCTTGCTTGATATTTTGGAAACGTGAAAAATGATAAGTTACAGTTATAACTCTTGTTCGCACAGCCTTCCGCTGAACACACTACGCCACACTTAGGTTTATTTATGTTAACGGAAAAACGATAAGAATGTAAATATCGCAATCACACAATATCTCACTTGCAACCGAAAATCTCAGATTAACGCTGCCACTGAATATCCGTTCGCTCGCAACGCTAAACTAGACTAAATTGCGTGTGGCGCCTCTGTCTAAACTCAGTACGTCATCGAATCCCTCTGCGCGAATGAAGTGCGCAAGCTAGCCGCGACTTTATATTCTCTCCCTTAGTTGTTCTCTGCTTCAGCTCCACTCAAACTTTCGCTCATTGGTTGTTTGGCTCGGGAATCATCCCTTTTTCATGTCCTCGTTTGTTCGGTCTTCTGTTGTTGATAGTCCTCTGTTAGTGGTGCCTAGAAAATACTCTCTAACTCTATTAAGATTAGTTGACCTGAAATAAAGAATAAACAATATGACTTGGTGTCTTCATGGTGGGGATTCCTTCGTCAGAGTGGACGCCTTGGTCTCGATATCGCCTGGCACAGTCTACGACATTGCAGTTAACTGCTTCGCGATTCCGTGGGTTTGCATGTGTCTCTGCCATTGCAAAGGCCTTCTGGGCTTTCAACCTCATGACGTCTTTCAGGGAGTCGAGTTTGAGGTCCCTTCGGATCTGTGCGTTTGACACAAACCAAGGTGCACCCACTGCCATCTTTCTTGCCTTGTTCTCCGTGGCCTCTAATCGTTTCACCCAACACAACCCTAGATCTTGAGTTTTTGACGTATAACAAGTGTACTAAATTGTAATCCATATTCCTAAAACTGTTGAAGAAAACTTACAAAAATCGAAGAACTCCTGGAACTTTGACACCCTGGATCTCCGGAACAAAGCTTCCACGGATAAATGTCTATATAAGATTTTCATCTTCAAAAATTAGATTCTATAAGTTGTTAATGTCCTGCTACAAAAATCTGATTCACCCTGACTTGGTAAAATGAGTACCGGATTTACAAACGTACCATGAAGTTAATTTCGATTTTTTTTTTGCAAAATTCAAGGAGGATCAACGTCTTTTTCTTTTACTTTCCCGCACAGGGATAGTATTTTGAACGCGCTAAAAAAATTTTGAGATAAAGACGGATATAACCATTTTGAAGTTCCCCGAGACGATTAAGACCATTTCCAGATGGAAGTCTGTCTGTCTGTGTGTATGTGTATCTGTATTTATTCTACCACGATATCGCCCAAACCAATTCAGCTAAATTTTGGTGTATGAGTTTGAGGCAGTCCTAGGATGAAGTCATTAGATTTTGGTTGAAATTTTCATATATCAGTAGGGGTCGAGTGTTACATCATTTTAAAGCATTTTTTATCTGTTTTACAAATACAATACAAATAAAATACACTACTTATTAAGAGGTCTCTGTTGGGTCATTGGTAGGGCGTTCGCTTCGCATGCGGAAGGTAACGGGATCCAGTCCTAGCTCTGGCAATACTTTTGTTTTTCTAATTTTTGAACAAAGTAGTTAGTTTGTTACGTTAGTTTATTGGAAATAATGAAAATAATACAATTAAAATAACTATAATTATTATTAAAATTCTTGTTCGTTACGCAGGTCATATATTTTAGATTAGATTCTAACTTGTCGGGAAAGTTTTGGGATGACACAGCCGATTTTTTTAAATATAGTGTATCTAACTAGCATTATTATGAAGGGTATTTAGTTTATATTTCAATGAGTTTTGAAAAGCTGAAAAGTTGCAGACATAAAACTTGCAATTAGCTTCAAAAATTACTTCCAATCTTTCAAAATAGTCCATAATGAAGAGGAGTCTAAACAAAATTTAAATCGAATGATTAAAAAAAGTCTACTACACAAATCGTATAATTTCAATAAACACCATATTATATTGTTTTATTCGATTTAAATCCCTTCCAAATTGAATCAAAATTTTTATAAATCCTCACTTAATGGATAAGTTCTTCAAAAAATTTATCGCAAAATTGCTGACTGTCCAACACCAGACTGATTTGTTATAATCAATTTTGGAATGGAAGAAAACTCAAAGAGTGTGAACATTCATTCCAACATTCAAGATATATTTTTTTGTAAATGAATGTGTTTGGCGACATCTAGTTTAAGTTGGTATTATGCCGAGTGAAAAGCAATTCACTATATCAAATGCGCGAGAGGCCACTGAGTCACCATTTGAGAGATATGAAAGATCTTGTACATGCTATGAATGAATTTTATTGGCATTCTCCGTCAGAGGCTCTCCGGCGTGAAAGAAATCAATTAAGGAACCAATATAGGACATATATTAAGCATGACAAAATTTCTTTCAATAGTGATATGGTACGGACGTCCTCAAATCCTGCAAAAACCATGGGGAAAATAATAAATGAAAACAGAGGTGTAATACAGGGATGTGAGGATCTCTGTGGTCTTCAACAGGGAGTACTAAATAACTTTTTCATTAATGTAGCCCATGATCTAACTGGAAAAATTTCAAACAACGCATGTAATCATCCTATGCAGTTTCTACAGAAATTGAGAGTTCCTAACGGAGAGTTCTCTTTTGATGAGATTGGTTATATAGTAGTGGGCAATAATATCTGCTTTAAAAAATAAGCCAAGTCTTGGTGTTTACGGCTTAAATGTCAGAATTATTAAATGTATAAAAGAACTAATCATTGTGCCCCTCACAAAATTAATAAACATATGCTTTAGGGAGGGAATATTCCCTAAAGTCTTAAAGCATGCTATGGTAGTTCCTATATTTAAGAAAGGTGATAGGAATGATCCACGAAGTTATCGCTGTTTGTTGTCGTAGTGTGCTTCAAAGAGTTTGGTACGCATTGCTTACTTCGCCTTGATTCAGTGTCACATTGCATATTAAATTTTGATGGCCCCACATCAAAATTGAATATGCAATGTCAACTGGTGCGGCGAGAGTATTTGGTCTGCAGAGAAAGGCAATTAGAGTGTAGAGGGTCTCAAGTATAGGGAAGATGGCAGGCAGGCTTTTATAGACAGTGAAATGTTAACTCTTCCGTCTCTGTTTATCTTAGAGAGTCTGTTATATGTCAGGAACAACTCTGATGAATTTAGCATGTCTCAAGATATGCACGGGTATAAATCAAGATATGACAGACAGACAAACTCTTGAAACTAGGTCTTGTTTTGTTAAACAAGCTCGTTTCTAATATATTTTTTTGTTAAATTTAAGAGTTTCTTTCTCCTGTATACCCATCATTTATATGCTACTGAAACCCAACGCTTTATTTGCAGATTAATATCAGTTCTAAACGGTAATTAACAAAATAACATCAAATATTGAAATAAAAAAACAAAAGCAAATGAATGACGTTGTTGATGAAGTTAACAATTTTGTGCGTGTATAAAATGTACATGTGCCTAGGCTTAGAATCAGGATCAAGAAACTAATTCCTTAAAAATCAAAGTATAGATATTATACGTAGAAAAAGATTTTAGGTGTTCCACTGTTCCTCCCTAATTCATCCTATATATAATAATGAAAAATTAAATGGAACCTCATTTCCCAAAAATATAAAAAGAGTTGATGTCAGTAACTCTTTAACACAATCGGTTGTTTATTGAATGAATTATGTAAAGTTGTTTAGCCATTATGTAGTTAATATAGTAGTAATACGTTATCATTAAATTGCACATATTTTTCATATTAATTGAAATAGCTCCAATTAAATCTCCAACATAATTACAAAATAGTGTGTAAATCCAAATTTATAGTGCTCTCCTGAACATTGCATGTATTTACAATTAATTTAAAATTTATCTCATCAATCCGGTATTAAATTCTTCATTTGTTTCATAAATAAATAAAATCAACTTCTCTACAAATAAATAAATTTATTAAATTAGATATTTGGTTTTGTTTGTTGTCTGTAAATAACTTTTCTTATAAACAGTACCAACTTTTCAAAATAATAATTCTTCAACGAGGGAACCTATATTAAGTAAAATCTTTGTCAGTTTTCTATTTACGCAAGGACACTTGAAAGTTCGAAATGAAAAAACATAAAGTCAAGTCCGAATTATTCTTCTTCACATGAGAATTGACAAAACATTACACCAGTTTTAATAAGAATTGATCAATAAAAGTTGAAGATTAATGTACAACTATTAGTTGTGCAAAGATGTAATTCAGACTTTACAATTGATTGAGAAATTTAACCTTTCCTCATATTGATGCAGCACTGGCGTTTTTGTTACATTTTATTTACACAAGTTCATTGAGTTATAAATGAACAAGTTGCATCAGATATGACAATTAAAAATGTTGACAGTTTGTTCTCTATTTGCAATGGAAATGCCCGCAGTGTAGGTAGCATTTTTTTCTAGTTTAATTAATTAGTTTGATTAATAGAAGTTGATTGATTAATTGAAATTAATATGAAAACAACATAATATATGGAACTAGACAAATCGCTTGGATATTTTAATTGCCACAATATATTTTCATTTATATGCGGAACGAAATAGAAACAAGTGTTGGGAATAAAAAAAATATAAAAGTGTGTATTTTAATAATATGTTCGGTTAAGTTGAAGTACACATAGCTTAAAAGGAAACTAAATAAGTAATCCATATTTATGAATGATGTGTATTAAAAGGTTCTCAAAGTAAATTTAGTGGAGATGTAGGAAACTTATAAAACTGTAAAGAATGACAAAATTATTTTCTTTATGATCAACAAAAATTTGAACCTTGTACTTTTTTCGATTCTTTGCTCCATCTTAAAGAGACATAGATCTCCAGCGCCAATTCTAATTTTTTTGTTTTCATTTCATTTTTAGGATATTATTTTAAGATATCACGTTTACACAACTTGTTTATTTTCTTTTAATGTCTCCCTTTTTCCATATATATACCGGGTGTCCCACCGGGAAGGGATTCGATCGATTATGGAGAAACTACACTGCGGAACAATCTGAAAATCTGGTGTAGTACGGCTAAAATATTTTCTAGAATTTGGTGCTTCCGGTTATACCGGAAATGGGTGTCAACCTATCGCCAGCCGTTTTCGAAATATTTGAATATTTATGACGTTTTCAGAATTAAGAATAATAACAATTTTTTATTATATGAAAGCTTTAATAATTTAATTTGTTAGAATATCCTAGAAGATATAGACCTACTTTAGGCGCCACGTATATTTTTTTTAGTAAATATTAATACAGGGTATTTGAAAAAAAGGGTAAAAAATAAAATTGAAAAAAGTGTCAAAATTCAAAATTTTTTATTTTTTGGCATCAAAAATAAGGGCAAGTTTATGAAAGGATGTCTATCCCTGGAAGTGATATCAAAGTATTGATAATTTTACATTTTTCTGTTACAATAGTGATATGAATTTGAAATATAATTGATTTTAGCTAGGCATGATGGCTTTAGATAGCAAATAAATATGACACTTGTCAAAAATAATCAACAATTATGACAAATTGTAGATATTAATTAGTATTAATAATCATGGCGGGCGTATAAATTATAGGTACTAACAAATACTATCTAAATTTGTTAATTATTCATGAAGAATGTGACAGAGTGATAACAAGAACGTGTGATAACATTTGCTACCACATACCCAGAAAAACACAAACCATTACCAAAAGTTGTTAGACTAATAATACATAATTTCGAAAGTTTCGAGTCTGTGAAGAATTTGATTAACTAATAACGTGAACGTATGATACAAACTTATCTAAGGTCAATTCATAAAAAAATTACTTTAACAAATGTTCAAAATTTTAACCTTGAACTTCTAAACACTTTTCACATCATATTTATTGGCTTTCTAAAGCCATCATGGCCAACTAAAATCAATTAAATTTCAAATTCATATCACTATTGTAATAGAAAAATGTAAAATTGTCAATATTTTGAAAACTATCAGTTGTTGGTATAGAACTCCTTTCATAAACTTGCCCTTATTTTTGATGCAAAAAAATAAAAAATATATAAAATTTAAAATTTATGAATTTTGACACTTTTATCAATTTGGACTTTTTGCCCTTCTTTTCAAATACCCTGTTTAATATTTACTAAAAAAATATACGTAGGTGCCTAAAGTAGGCCTATACCTCCTAGAATATTCTAACAAATTAGATTATTAAAGCTTTCCTATAATAAAAAATTGTTATTATTCTTTATTCTGAAAACATAATTTTTGACATAAAATTTCAAATATTTCGAAGACGGCTGGCGATGGGTATAACATATTATGCACAACATATGTTTAGAATTACAAGGAGAATCAAAAAATATATAATTTATATAGGGTCGTATTTAAAATAAGGAAGTTGACACGCATTTCCGGTATAACCGGGAGTACTAGATTCTTAAAAACATTTTAGCCGAATTGGTTCCGTCGACCTACGGACTACACCTGATTTTCAAATTGTTCCACAGTGTAGTTTCTCCATAATCGAATCCTTTCCCGGTGGGACACCCAGTATAAATATATTATTTTTTTTAGTTTGTGGTTTTGAATATATATGTATATTATTTGATCCCGATAATTTAACTACATCGCGTTGACCGTTAAAAAATGTTTTCTAGTAAGAATTTTATTGAGATTGTGGAATGTGTTTATCATACTTAGGCTATCTATTTTTATAATTGTTCTACTATTATTATGCGTAAGTATATATTTTTGTTTATTTTTTTTTTGTTTATTTCATGACATTGACAATATTAGATTATTAGATTTACCTGTTAAGCTTTAATTTGTGCTGTTGCGTTTCAGGCTGATGATGGAGCAAGCACGCTCCGAAAGATGTCCCTTTTATATTAAAATTTAAATGTACAGGGTGTTAGTAAATAAGTGCGACAAACTTCAGGAGATAATTCTACATAAAAAAATAATGACAGTTTGCTATATAAACACATGTCCGCAAATGCTTCGTTTTCTGCTGAGATACAGTTAAAGTTTTTCTTAAAAAGTGAAGATTTATTGATTGCTCTGAAACCGGTGGAGATATGCAAATGAAATTTAGTGGGTTTTAAGAGGTAGTTATTGCGCATATTTTGACATGCAACTAAGAATTGTATGTTCATCAGTGGCGCGCATACGGGTAATGGTCTCAATTTTTTTGAAGAAAAAAAAGGTACACCACTAAAATTTTTGAAATTAAAAATCATTTTGGAATTCCTCGTTCAATTTGTGATAAAAAATCTGTCTTGCTTTTTTATCGTAGGGTACATTTGTGCAAAAAAATAAAACATGTCGCGGCGACGCTAGTAGGCTACTGTCAACATTCTGTTAAATACGAATATTTCAACGAAATGTCAAATTAGCATTTCTTTATTATTAGTGTTATTTTCTCTTATTGTTTTGGTTTAATGTTTATTGTATTAGATAGTTCTTGATAATGTATTAAATAAATGAAAAATACGGGGTAAGATGTTTTATTTTTTTGCACAAAGACGATGCCACCTACTATAAAACAGCAGGAAAGATTTTTTATCAAAAATTGAACGAGGAATTGCAAAATGATTTTTTATTTGAAAAATTCCAGTGGCGTACCATTTTTTTCTTTAAAAATATTGAGATCATTACCCGTATGTGCCACTGATAAACATAAAATTCTTAGTTGCTTGCCAAAAAATGCGCAATCACTATTGCGCGATCAATAAATCTTCAGTTTTTAAGAAAGAATTTAACACCCCGTATCTCAGAAAACGAAGCATTTGCGGACATATGTTTATATAGCAAACTGTCATTATTTCTTCATGCAGAAATACCCCCTGAAGTTTGTCGCACTTATTTACTAACACCCTGTATAAGATATAGACGAAAAATGTGGTTTCTTTTCTTAATTAAAAACGACTGGCGGATTATTAACTTATACAGGATGTTTCAAATCGACGCGGCAATATTTAGGTCGTTTTATGAAAAAAACTTCCCATAAACATAGGTACATGCCGAAATTGTTTCCAAGATACAAGGTGTTAAATTTGTTTTTGTAAATAACTGTTCTTTTTTTAATTACGTCAAACATCTACCTACCGATTTCTTTGATATTTGGCAGCGTTGTTGCTAGAAATAGGGAGCTTATATGAACCTAACTAGATCAAAATTATTAAGTCCAGTGGCGTTAGGGGGCCAACTAAATAAAAATTATTGACAAAAAAATGTACGCCATTAACTGTAATTTAATTTCGATATTGTTTTAAGATAAAGCAACTACAACAACGACTTTTGTATCTCTTGTATTTTTTTAGATGTACTTCGTTTACGAGATAAAAATTTAAAAAAAATTTCAACATACCAAGAATATTTGCGAACAATTCGACTAAAAATCAGTAACGTTTATAATAGTTGACTGTGCAATCATTTTGAATCTGTCAAATTCGTTGAAGGCCCTTAACATGAATCACTATAAAAATGCCCAGGTGACCGACATCCACTTCATTTATGTACGCGCTGATGGCAATGCATTAGAAGCTAGGCGGTGCTGAAATATTTCCTCGGCGTATATGGCTCTTGATAGAAATATTTTCGAAAGCGTTCATCGACGCCTTCATGTAACAGGCACACTAAAACGAAGTGGAGGAACAGGAAGGCCAAAGACAGCAAGAACGGTAGAGCTGGAAGAGGCTCTGCTGCATGGTTGATGAAAATCTAGGTACTTCTACTCGAAAAGTTGCAGAGGTTTTGAATGTAAGTAATAGTACTGTTTGGCGCATTCTTAAGGACAATTTGTTATTGTTATTTCCACGTATGGCATTATAATTCCTGAACGAGTGATGTTTATTTTGTTTACTGATGCAGCCAGTTTTTCAAGAAATGCAATAAGGAATTTTCATAATAAGCATTTATGATGAGATGAACGATTGGCATTGTGGGAAACTGCTTAATTGGATCCGTATTTCTATTAGGAACACGTACCTACCGGAGAAGTATATCGCGACTTTTTGGAACACACACTCTTCCTGGATTTCTGGAAAACGTACCATTGGCAATAAGAAATCCAATGTGGTATATGCACGATGATGCACCAGCGCATTTTAGTCGGGTTGCCGTGAGTTTATAACAGAGACATACACGAATCGCTGGATTGGCCGAGGTGGACCTAACTTATGGCCTGCACGATCCCCGGATTTAAACCCACTGGATTTTTTCATGTGGGGCCACCTGAAGTCCTTAGTTTACGGGAATCGCATATATCCCTTGATTTCTCGGCAAGTTTCTCCTTTTCAGCATGGACTTATGAAGGGTAGATCAAGAATAACCAATTTGACAGTGATTACACAATACGTTTCAGAAGTTCTGGATGGCCAGGGTCAGGTGGACGTAGTCTATACAGACTTTTCGAAAGCCTTTGACCGGGTGAGTCACTCGATATTGAGAAAGTTGCACGCTTTGAGGTTTACGGAGCCTTCTGTTGAGTTTGTAAGATCATATCTAACCAATCGGGTGCAGTGTGTCAGTTATGGTGGATTCATCTCATCGGAGTATTTGGCTTTATCTGGAGTTCCGCAGGGCTCTAACCTGGGACCGCTGCTGTTCATTTTACTCATCAACGATATAGCTGATGTTATTATTTCGTCCAGACTGATATTTGCGGATGAGATGAAATTCCATAGGCGGGTTGACTCTCCGTCAGACTGTCTGCAGCTGCAGCGAGATCTGTGTTCGGTGGACCACTGGTGTAACCTCAACAAACTTGATCTGAGCCTTTCCAAGTGTAAAATAATGACATACACACCCAGACTAAACTATCAAGTGTTTTCTTAAGAACTTTTGATTTTGTTGTTTTAATATAAATTATTTTTTATAGTTACCTACTTATTATAGCCTAGGTATATTTTGTGATTATTATATTTCTGTGGCCTGTATTTTGCGGTCAATTATTTTTGTTATGTTGAGCTGTGTTTTTTCATTGCTCTGTAAATGGATGTATGTCTGTTGGGAAATAAAGCTTTATTTATTTATTTATTTGCTTGCTATAGACCGCGAGCAATTGGACGTCGCCGTCACGGTCCGGGAGTGAGAGAACTGGGCGCAACGACTATTGGCCGCAATGACAGTTGGAGACAAATAATATAAAAGTTTCAAGATGAATGAGTTTATAAAAAAAGTTTATGTTAGTCATTAGAAGTAATAAATATTAATAATACAAAACTTTTACCCAACATTGCATTTTTTTCAGCCTATACCGATTATAATATGCCGACCCTATTTTCTCAAAATAGCAACGTCAAATTTTGGAAATGTAAAACAGAATTCCATTGATGGAACCGCTTCTATTAAATAAATTTTTCTTAAAAATTGTAATTTCGAACACCCAGTGTCAGATTATGTTCTCAAACTTGGCTGATATTAATCGTATTCAAAATTAACGTACCTACTTGATTAAATTCTTAAAGTAGGACCTTTTTCACGATCTATATTTCAAAATGGTAGCATCAAAACGAGCAAAATATAAGTTACTATGAGTATTATAAATTTTTTTTTTATAAGCGACAAAGCAATATTTATATGCTTGGATCCTGCCCTGGCAAAGCAAAATTGACACCGACGTCCTCGACGCTATAACATAATAACATCTATATGTATACCTACAGCATTGGATGCTGGCTCCCTGTATTTTCCATGAATTATCTACCACCCTCCAAGAAAATCGATAAAATTGAGACCGCCCTCCCGGCAGACACATGATGGGAGAACAATAATTCTGAGACGTTGTTTTCTAACTATTTACGTTATTATCATCACTCGGAAACTGTCTTCAAGACAATTAGTTGAATTCTGAGATGGTGTATATACGTCTTTTATACTAGAAGGAAATGTAAAATATTTATTTTTCTACATGGTTGGGTGCAATCGATTCTGATGAATAATTACGAGAGTGGTTTGATAAGTCCATGACTTTTAAAAGAGAACATTTTTTTTTGCGAAAAAACATTTTATTTACAGGGCATAGGCAAAATCTATGTATCCACATCTAAATTATCTTAGTTATCAAATTGATCGCATCTGGTGGTTCAGTAATAAACTGCTGTATCTGTTCCCGTGATATGATAAAATTTTTCGCTTCATAGTCGTCCGACTGTCGCTTTAAGAAAACTCGTAATTTTTGATCTTTTGAAATATCGATATCTACTTTTGCATTAAGAGTTGCTCTGCATCGAATAGCTTGACCACAAAGTAGGTGCTTTCATCTATTTAGGCAAAATATACAATAACAACAACAAGGTCAATTCGTATTTCCTCGAGATGTCTTCCGTCGTAACCATATTTACAGCTTATAAAACCTCGGGTGACGTCCCGCAAATGGTTATATCCCCATCATTTTCCACTGTAATCTTTTTCGAAGCACACAATAATTAACAACTGCTGTTTCGTACTTGTTTGTTATCAACATGTTGTTCTACTTCGTTATTAACATATTTTATACAGGGAATAAAAAAAAGTTGCATATGTACAGAATTTACTATACCAAATTTAACAGCTCGTACTTCCAATTGTGACGACGATAACAGTATTTTTCTTTTATATTTTCAAAACATATATTTCAGTAATCAGACCGATAGTACAAAACAGTTACAAGCATATTATGTGTATCTTAAAAACTAAATATACAGGGAAATTCACGCCATATGACACGGAATAGTGAGGCTAAACCAATTAATTTCCAAAAAGTTTTATTCATGGATTCAATAAAAATTATTTATGGCTACATTTTAAAAATATTGTGAATCTCTACAGGGTATCCCAAATGTAAGAAATGAACTATAGTTGTGTTTTTTTCAAATGGAATGATCTGTATATGAATCTATTTTTAGATTCCCCGTTCAATATAAATATAACCTTAAATAAGGTACATCTCACCGAAACCTGACAGTTTTTTAAATATTTTAATTTTTATAAAAATATAGACATAATTTGAATGAAAAAATTCACACCTATTCGTTTGTTCTTTTTAAGCCAGTCTGTGCTGATAAATATACCCACTCATCACTTGTTACGCTAAATATAAAAAACCCCCCATACTAAATACAGAGTGTACAATAATATAAGTTATATGAACGTAAAGTCTAATTCTAAATAACTTGTTTATTTCAAATGGAACACCCAGTATATGAGGTCAAAATTAGATGCACAAAGTAATTATCTGTCAAATATTATAATACTTTCCTATGGATAACTCTTGACGTTTACATGAAAATGCACTAATATTAGGCGAATTTTTAATTGAATCTCTTAGTTTCATGTAGACTCCCCTGTATTTGATGATGCAAAAATTAAAGTTAAAGTAAAGTTTTCCTATAGATATGAATATCTTTAATTTTGCTTGGGAGAGGGACACATATTGGTAATAATAGGAAGAATTTTTAAAATTAATATTTATCAAGTCTGTTGAAAATTCTTACCTAAGAGTTGGGAATTTTTCATAAAATAGTTTTTTATCTGTGACATTTGATTTAATTCAATTAATCAAAAATGCAAACCTAACGTTTCATACCGCGACATTTTTGAGTAGATTCTACGTAATAAAATCACGATTTTAATTAAACGTTATTAGTAAATTTAAACGTTTTTTTTACGTACGTGTGTTTATTGGGCATAGTCTGTGATGTACTGAATCACATAGTCTGTGCAGTTCGTCGATACGAATGTATCGATCGCTGCCTATCGCATGCCTTAAAATTTTGTTTTCCATACGCAGCAGTCGTGACCGCTGCGTATCGTCTGTCTTGTACAAAGTCATTTTGTTGTCAGTCGACAGTACATTGTTTTTATGAATCAGTAGATATAACCGTTTAAATGCATAATAAATCTGGCGTTTTATTTATGCATGGAGGGCTATAGCTAGTTGGTGGCTATATTAAGTAAATAACAAACATTTATGAGTAAAAGCATGTGTTTGTAACAAAACAAAGACACACTGGCAATAGAATTTACTTTTGTCCTACCCTGTATATATATTTGGGTAGTTTTGGATATTTTCTCTCACTTTTATAGTTTTATACCTAACATGACTGAAAGTCTAATATTTTGTAAATATAATACAACATCTGTTACTAATAAATTTATTATCTTTGTGCCTTTAACAAATGTTCCTAAAAGAATTGTTACTGAAAAGAAGGACTTTTTTCTTGTCGAAAATATTATGTTTGTTTATGAGTTAGTCGAAAAGTAATAAATACCCTGTAAAGATAAAGAGGACTAGAAACAGATGGCTATGTTTTCTTGTTCGAAGAATGACATGTTTTAATACAGAGTGGTCATTTAACATTATCGAAACGCCTTTATGTAAATTAAATGTCGGACTGTATTATTATATACAGAAGCTAGTAGTTGGGGAGTTAACAAGGTTTCCCTTAACAAAGAATAAATATAAAGGGCTCAGAAAACATGAACATGGATTTTCATCCAGTTAGCTTTTCCGGAGATTAAGGAGTCATTATATAATCGTATTTTTCCTAACTTTACAAACAGTAGTGTCTTGTTCATCGTCTGAAACATCTCCAACATACGACATCTTAACAATTAACAACCGTTATTAAAGTCGACGTAAAAATGTATCTTATTTCTGAATCTCTCACCCTGTAGATGTATCTTTATGGGGGTATATTGTAAAAATGGCCTTTTTTCTGATTGGCTATTTTCAATCTAGTACCTACTTCTCATGTATGTTAAGTGTTTTGGAAAAACAATCGGATTTTCGAGTTTAGATTCGTTTTAGTCTTAGAAGGGTCTAGATGTACCAATTTTATAAAGTTAAAGTAAATATTTTAATTGTTTTTTGGACTTAGAAGATTTCTCACAGTTAAGAATTATTTTCTAGTTTTTGTTTTAAAGTATACCAGTATAAGGACTAAATCACCGTAGATATAAAAATAGTCGTAGTATATTTTCGATGACTAAATCCATTTCATTTTATTCTGAAGTAGTGAATTTGTATAAAGTTTCTTAATAATAATCGAAGTTAAAGTTTTAGTAAGTACTTTGTTAATTCTTTTAATTGAAGTCCTTTTTGTTTCCAATCAATTTTTATAAAGATTAAGTTGTTTCTTTTAGTAATTGAAATAAATTCAGTTTTCAATTGTAATTAAAGATTCGTATAGGAATTAATATAATTATTCGTAATTATATTAATTATTCGTAATTATATTAATTTTCCTATTTTTAAGTTGTACAAGTAATGAATAAGATTTTCTTCTAAATTTTCATTCTCGTTTAATTGTTTTATTCTTTTTTTTTATTTATTTATACATATTTATTTCTTTGTTGTTATTTATTTTCTTTATTAATTTTAATTATTAAATTAGTTGTTTTGAGCCCAAACCTTTGCGTTTTATTTCTAATATAAAGTTTTCGTTATGTTGTTGACAGAAGGGTCATTTAATTAATAATTTTCTTTTAAATAAAAAGTGGGTGACCGACAGAGATCCAGAATTATAAAAGGTGAGTAATTTTACATTACTTTAATACAGATTAATAAAGTCGATATTCTTTGTTTGTTCTTCTTTAATTGAAAATATCAATTTGAATAGCATATTGGGATTCATTCTAGACTGAGCTATAAAATTAGTATTCTTTCTGAATGTAAGTAATACACGCTAATTCAAAATTGTTACATGTTTGGGGTCATCTAGCTTATGTTGGTAATATGCCGAGTGAACAACAATGCACTATATCGGCTGCGCGAGAGGACACTGACCCAATCATGCACAATTATGTTTAAACAAGCCCCTATCTAACAAGGTATATTAAGCAAAGTTAGTAAAAGTGTATTTTAAACTGTCCGATTCTTCTGCCGCACTTAATTATCTTTTTGATTTCCTTAATACCAAATACATTGAATCTCAATCTATCTAAGCGCTTATATTAAGTTATGATATGTTAAACAGTTTCCTCTTCCAACAAACATAATATTTATGTGGGACTTTCCTTTCTTTCCCAGTAGAGCCCGCAGTTTGAATGCGTACCAACATTCAAAAGTTTGCCCATTAGAGCATGGCATAAAGTATTTGCTAGCCTACCTGATTTTCTCCCAACACATCTTTAAAGTTATTTCGACTCATGAATCCAAAAGCTTAGAAATGGATCAGGTCTCAAGAATAGATTTACTTTGTCATGGAAGCCACCACTACTAATACCAACAACATCAACGAAAATGTTAACAGATGAATTACAGGTGAACCCAGCTTCTAGCGCTAGGCTATTGTATCATAAGCCAGTATAGAAATACTTGGGCAAACTTAACGTATTCAATAATAACAATAGAGGCTATCTGATTTAAAAACCCAGACACTCGGTCATTACATGATCGGAAGAAGTCAACAAGCTGGCAACAACAACCCTTTTTTTTTATGGAAAAACAGCTACAAAAAGATGTGCAGAAACCAATCAAAAAACTCAGAAAGCGGCACTCTTGCTTGAGACACTCCGATATATTTCTTGGAAACTTTAATCAGCACGTATTCTTACAGGGTTTCTTTAGGGACATTATCGCCTTTGACATAATTGGGTCTAGAATAAACTGACAAATTTTTTACGAGTCTTTCCGAACATTTGATAAGAGAATGCGTTGCAATAGGCAATTAAGGTAGATGAGATAAATATTTGGGGCATGGTATCATGAAAATGAATAGATATGAGCCACAATAGACCCTTGCGTATAGCAGTAGAAGATCCGTACACACTCACTCATTTTGAGCCATATTACCATCACGGAGATGGGGAGCTGTAACTTAAAACAAGATTCAAGGGCCTCAAGATAAGAGCACACAATCAATCTTCAGGTCGCAGTGCAAAGCGATTCAGATGTTCGTCAAAGTAGCACTTGCCTTTCGGATAAAGTCAAATACCTGGGAGTAATCCTGGATAAACGACTAATCTGGAATCAGCATATAGAGAAAACCATATCCAAAGCCACAGCGGTCATATGGACGTGTCACAGGCTACTCGGTAAATCTTGGGGGTTAAAGCCAAAGCTCACATACTGGGTGTACCAAACAGTCATTAAACCCATGGTTACATACGCCTCATTAGTATGGTGGCCAAAAGTCAATATTAAGCATACACAATGCCGTCTTCAAAAGTTGCAACGGCTTGTATGTTTAGGAATAACAGTGGCAATGCGAACTTGCCCCACAGCAGCGATGGAAACGTTGCTGCATCTAATACCTTGGCCTGTCCTAGTCTAATCTAATACCTTTGGATTCAGGAAGAAAACCGTCGGACGCTTTGCCACGCAAACATGATTTTGAAATCCCATTTGTGTGGTCATTGCAGACCGTCAAAATTGGCTAAATGGGGAACCACGATTCCCAGAAAACACATCCGTCTGATAAACGGACGGTTCAAAAGGAATAAAAGGGAACACAGGCATGGGAGTATACGGGCCTAATTGCAGGCTCTCTGAATCTCTCAGGAAAAGTCCCACTATATTCCAAGCAGAAATCAACGCTATTAATCGTTGTGCTCAAGAATGCCTGCAGAGAGGCATCCCGGAACGGCAGATCAATATTATGTCAGACAGTCAAGCTGCGTTAAAAGCACTGAGGTCTTACACCTTCACGTCAAAGCTAGCATGGGAATACAAACAGACCCTAAAGCAACTGGCAGCTCAGGGGAAAAAGATTACTCTGACATGGGTGCCAGAACATGAAGGCATAGAGGGGAACGAAGCGGCGGGCCAACTTGCAAAAGAGGGCGCAAACGCTCCGTTCTGCCGCCCGGAACTCATCTTTGGCCTTCCAAAAAGCCATATGAAGAAAGAACTTCGGAGATGGGAAAAGGAACAACTTAAGTCCTACTGGAGAAACACTCCAGGCCTAAGACAATCAAAAAGGTTTATCAAACCTTCAGAGGCCAACGCAGGGAAGCTTATACAACTGGAGAGAAGCGACCTAAGGCGAATTACAGGACACCACCCAGTGAAGTACCATCTCAAAAAGATGGGCCTAACCGAGGACGACACTTGTCGGTTTTGCAAAGACACAACAGAGACAACAGAACACGTGCTCTTTGAATGTTTGGCACTTTTCTGCAAAAGGCTAAAACACCTTGGAGGGGTGATCCTAACACCCGACGAGGCAAGGAATTTAGCCCCCAGAGAAATCATCAACTTTATGAAAAGTGTGGGACAGCTGGGCAATTCATAAATTAGAGTCATTCACAAAATATCTTCTGCAGGTCGAAGTGAGGGGAGGCCAAACCGCCTAAACGACTCCGATAAAAACAATCTACAACGGCACTTGCTAATCAAATGCTCATTGAAATATAGTGTTTTCCCATTAGAATCACATTTAACCTTTCTTACAGAAGACTTGTGTGTAATTTGGGTCAATTAACACCTAATTCTTAGTAAAGAATAAGTACATGTTTTATAAATCTGACGTGATTTTCAGGTCTTAAGAATAATTAATATAGAAATATTTCTTTATTATGGAAAAACTTGTCCATTGTACAAACAATTAAATTTTATTTTATTGTCGATACCTACTGGTTATGGTACTTCCTTTTATAGCATATCAAATACAACACAACAACAACTTGAAAAAGGACAAAAACAAATAATCCATTATGTAATCTCGTTACCGATCATTAGACAGACGAAACACCTTGTGCATGCCGAATTCCAAGTATTCAATCAGTCATGGAAAAAAAATAAGAGGCATTTGAATACATTTTAACTTATATATTGTTTATTGTTAATTTTGCACGAGTGCTTAAAAAAGAAAATTAAGTGACACACAATGTATTGTTTGTTACTAAAAAATGATCAAAAATTTCATGAAACAATAATATAGGTAGGTGTCAACCATCTTATCTTGGATATACCTGACGTCCAAACAGCTGCACTTTTTTTTTTAAATTTCACCACAAACATATTCCAGCATATTTTCCTCAACAAATCCACACACTGCACAGCAATATATTTACACATAGAATACACTTATTCAACTTCCACAAGAATATAACAAATATTAAAACATTGTTATATCGAAAAAAACTCATAATTTATACTTATTTTTATTTTAGTACTATTCACATGACCTAAATCTGGCATAATTGTTTTTAAATAACAGAGGTCCAACATCTTATGCTCTGTTGCCAGAGTTTTTTTGAAAAATTCACTACAAACATATTCCAGCACATTTTCCTCAACAAATCCAGACACTACACAATACATTTACACATAGAATGTGAATATATACTTGATCTTCCTACAAAATTTAACTTCCACAATAATATAACAAGTACTAAAACATTATAATATAAAAAAAAAACTTCTATTTATTATAATACTAGTCACTATTTATTTTAATACTAGTCACATGAACTGAATCTGTCATAACTGTTTTTAAATGACACAATTTGACACATTTGGCATTCGGATATGTCTATTTTACCGTCGTCACTATCTAGGTTCTCGGCGGTTAGATCGGGGGACCTTGTTGGCGAATGAACAGGGCCCCGGTTGCCAAGCCAATTGTCCCCAAATTGTTGGTTTAAAAATGTCCTTATAATCTGTGCGTTATGACACGGCGCCCCGTCGTGTGGGAAGTACCTTTACGTTTTCAATTTATGTTAATGGCAAATCAGCAATAACTGGTTCAACAAATTCCCGTAATATTTCCAGATATCGTGCTGCTGTAAAGCTACCCTCGAAGTTATAGGGACCAATAAACCTTCCTCTGAAAATACCGATGTATCTGTTGAAAATACCATAGACAGAAGTTGAGCCTATTTATTGAGATATTGGATTCAAATTTAGTGTGTTGCTTCAGCATAAAGAGCTACTTCATTCCAAAAAAAAAACAACACAAAAAAAAATTTCTTAGTAGCCAAAATACGGGATGTTCAGTACCCATTGACCCCCCAATTTTTTATTACGTACGCGAATGACTTTTAAACTAAGTTTTTATAGGTTACTATGTATTTTTGATTATTTTTTAACTCTTATAAAATTTGGATAAAATCATTTGTTTTTGATATATTTTGAAAAGTATTGGCTCTTGTTGTCTACGCGGCTCACGGTATTTTCACTACTAAATCAAGCGTATTTAACGCAAATTACCATTACCGTGCATGAAATTAAGTACAGTTTTCAAAAAGGTAATAAAACTAAACCCTACGAACACGAAATTGTTTATTATTTTTAACTTAATTTGAAACATCATAGTCAAATATTAATTATTTAAACATATTATTTTAAAAACATGAAAAAATAACTGAATAAACATTAGAAAAACTACCAGTCTAAAGAAATTGCTCGATATGACCCCATTTTTGTCAATCCATGTGCCAGCTTTTTTTAGTAAAGAAACTCTTTGAAAAATATGAGGCTTCAACCTAAAGTCTTCCCCAGCTTGTAAGATTCTGTCTATTAAATTATTTTCACTCAAAATTCTTATAAACAAAATCATACAACCCCAGACTGAATAGTCCAAGGGAGTAAGATCTGGGGATCGGGTTAACAGGAGCATCTTGGCCTCGCCCAATCAAGCGTTGGGGAAAGTTTTCATGTATCTCCTTACATTCCTAGCAAAATGTGCTGGTGCACCATCAAGTTGAAACCAAATGTTTTGTCTAATTAAGAGAGGCAAATCGTCAAGTAAATCGGGCAGTATGTTTTGAAGAAATGCTAAAAATGAATCACCAGTCAAATTCCCTGGTAAAATTACAGGACCCAAAATTATCCACGACATCAACCCACACGTTGACTAAAGTTTACTTGATGATGTGTCTACAGCATGAGGATGTATTATGAATATTTGTTACCCCGTTTCTAGTAATGGTAGCTTAGTCCGTAAACAAAATATTTTTGATGAAGTGTATATCCCTGTTATGTATTTCGCATATCTACCTACATAATCTAGATCTCAGCTCAAGGTCTTGAGGCAGCAGAGATTGTACTTCTTGATTGTGGTAGGGGTAAAGCTGCTGTCTTTTTAAAATCTGGTGTACTTCAGATTTCCCAATGTTTTCAACCTGTCGGGCAAGAACTCTGGTACTAATATTTCGTTTTTCCTCGATGCTTGTTATAATACTCTCCTCTTTTTCCGGTTGGTTTGGGGGTCATATCGAGCAATTTCTTTAGACTGGTAGTTTTTCTAATGTCTAGTTAGTTACTTTTTCATGTCTTTAAAATAATATATTTAAATAATTAATATTTGACTATGATGCTTCAAATTAAGTTAAAAATAATAAACAATTTCATTTCGTAGTGTTTAGTTTTATTACCTTTTCGAAAACTGTACTTAATTTGATGCACGGTAATGGTAATTTGAGTTAAATACGCTTGATTTAGTAGTGAAAATACCGTGAGCCGCGTAGACAACAAAATATCTCAAAAACAAATGATTTTATCCAAATTTTATAAGAGTTAAAAAATAATCAAAAATACATAGTAACCTATAAAAACTTAGTTTAAAAGTCATTGGCGTGCGTAACAAAAAATTGGGGGGGGGGGTCAATGGGTATTGAACATCCCGTTTGGCTATTAAGAAATTGTTTTTTGGAAAGAAGTAGCTCTTTATGCTGAAGCAACACCCTAAATTTAAATACAATATCTCAATAAATACTAGAATTATTTAAAAATATGGGTTTTAAATTTTCAACTTTGACGCCCTGTATATCAAACATGGAGGGCTAACATGAAAAATGACATCTTTTTTTTCTTTTTGTTAATGGCACTGGCGAAAGGAATCTGTGGTTAACGGATTGGCCCACTTTTTCTGGACACCCTGTATATATTTGGAAAGGTAATTTAATTTCTAAAACGATTGTGCAAAAATATACGGGGTAGTCCATAAGAAGAATTACAAGTTTATGTCATAGATTCAACGCCAGTCTTTATAAAAAACTAGAGACACCACTTGATCCCTCTCAAAAAGTGCCTTGCGAATGTTTTCACAGAAACAAAAAATAATCATAAATAAATAAGTCACAGGGGTAGGTTAAAAATGCACAAAAGTCAAAACCACCCTGTATCTTTTAAACGCTTTAAGATATCGAGGTGCGGATGTCGGCATTTGATTTTGTTTGAAATTCGAGCTCGGAACATGTAGGTTAGTTTTCTTCTAACTCCTCTAGAAATCTGTGTTTCCGATCAAATGTGTCCAATTTGGACTACCCTATTGGACAACTGTAATTTTTTCAGTATTGTAAAGAGTTAATAATATATAATGTTAAACATAAACATGTTCATACTTTTTGTTTTTTCATTATAAAACATTTTCATAAAAAAACACATTCATAATAAATTTGACCTAACGTTCTATTTGTTGTCACATAAATGCCCATGGTTAGTCAGCCGCTTCATTTATTTCATGGCAATCTTGGAATAATATGCCGTAATTATTCCAAAATTTATATACATTTACCAGGAAGAAAATGACTTTCAATTTAAACAATTTCATTTATGTAAGGTTACGTAATTTTTTCGATTATGTGATATTAATTTTGCATGTTATACAACTTTCATTTCAACCGGTTTTTTTTTTCTTCCTACACAATAAACCATTGCAAAAATAAACAGTTATTCAAATATCTAAATTGCAATAATTATAATTTTTTTTTTCTGAAGTAATCCATCCATCGAGGAGTGAATGATATTGACATTTTGTGAAGTAGACGTCGTCGTTTTATTCAGATAATAAAATTCGTGTCAAATTGACGTTTACCATTCCATATAGGCCTTAGAACCCTTTCCAGTCAAATGATTCTATTTGAAATAATTTCATGCATTTCGATATTTTTCGATCGTATTGTATAATTATGATACTAGATAGTGCTGACAAAATTTGGGCTAAATAAATTGACAGCAAATAATGTGTCCATCCTCAGCTGACTAAGAAGGTAGTTTTTAAGGTGTTTTAGCTTGTAGAAAAAAATATTGCCGTTGTATCCTTTCTTGTGGTTCTATGAATTGCATAATGAATACACCATTTTAGTAGAAATTATTGTGACACAGGAACAAAGTATTCCAACTGGAATCATTGGTTGCATAGGGTCATTTCAATTATTGGAATTTTGTGTAACAATTTGCCGATCGTTTGATATTATAATATTGGAAGTGCAATTCCATAAACAAGTTCAAGCTTACCTACCTACATACGAGTATATCCATCAATATCAACACACATAGGTATATAAAACAATTCATACATTTTTTACAGATGCTGTCCAGGTGAAAACAAGCTATATATTTGGAGAACTTGACATAATATTATGCTGAAGTACTTACCCTACTTGACGACTCAGATGTGGTAAATATTTCAGATGATGATGAGATTGAAGAAAAATAAAATAAAATGCCGCTCGAGCGTTAAGTCCAGTAGAATTAGAAAAAGAGATTTTGTATGCGACACTTGATTTCGAAAAGGAATAAGATCAATCTACAGTTGAAAATATAGAGATAGCCAACACAAAAGAAACTGAAAATGAAGGTAAAAAAATTGTAAATGGGAAAAAGGAAAAACAAAAAAGTGCCATCAACTTGGAAAGAAGAAGACATAAAAGATGTAGATACTACTTTTTCCTATAAGTTTTCTGATACAGGCTCAACAACTTATACTCATTTGCAGTATTTCAAAATGTTTTTGAGCGATGACATTATAAAAAATATTGAATAACAGACTAACTTATATTCAACACAAAAAATAGGCAGTTGTCTGGATTGAGGTTCAACAGAAATCGAACAATTTTTGGGAATACACGTCTTGGTGGCATTGTTCGGGTTCCTAGCTATAGAATGTACTGGATCCAAGAAACTCGGAATCATTTTGATAAACTTCGGACATATTTGCAAATAAACGACAATTCAACAGCCGTTCCAAAAGAAAATTCCCAATATGACAAATCATATAAGATCAGACCCTTTTTTCGTCGCTAAAAAGAAACATGAAATAAATTCAACCCGAAGAAGATAACAGCGTCGACGAGTTGATAATCCCGTTCAAGGCTGATTCAAGTTCAAGTCATAAGTATTTGGTTTTACCAGAAAAACAAATTGTCGGTCTGTGAGACCGACGCCACTAGTAATGCTAAATTTGTGCACGCCACTACAGGAAGGTTAACTACTAACTTTTAAACGCTATTTTGTCTAGAATTATGGGGGCAAATATTAAAAGTGACCTATCGTTTTAAAGCAGATAAAAGTGTCTTAAAATGATGTATCACTCGACCCTTACTGCTGTATTAAAATTTAGCGATTGTGTCCGCTTAAGCGATTTCAACCAAAATCTAATGGCTTCATCCTAGAACTGCCCCAAACTCATATACCAAAATTGAACTCAATTGGTTGAAGGATTTGGACGCTATCGTGGAAGAATACATAAAGACACACATACACACAGACAGACTTCCATCTGGAAATTGTCTTAATCGTCTCAGGGATACTTCAAAATGGTTATATCCGCCTTCATCTCAATTTTTTTAGCGCGTTCACAATAAAAGTCTAACTGATTTGTCGGGAATTACTTATTTTTAACCTTTTTAGTAAAGGGAACCAGACAGGACCCCGAAATATATTCGTAATTGCTTAATGCTGCCACTGTTCGTTACAATCAGCTATTGGAATTGGCCCAACGAGATAAAAGTTAATTTATTCAAGGGCAGAATTTGCCAATGTGGTGATTACCATCGGAATTGGTACGATCTTAGGCCTAAAAATTTTTTATACCCACTTGACCTCCTTTCGGAAGTGTGTGTAAATCATTTATTACTATTATTTGCCGTGTTTCAATGTCATTAACACAGTGAACGGTTCAATTATCAATCTTTAAATATTTTTAAACATTTTTTATTTCACTATATTACTTATATTCTTATATCACTTAAACATTGTATGCAGATTTTATTTTTTTATTATACAATTTTCTGAAATAATTTACGTATTAATTGATTTTCAGGTTTCTCAACTCTGCTGATCAATTAATTATTTTATCTTGTTCAACAAGAATACAGTTAGTCACTATATTATAATCAAGGTCTTTCCAAAATGACACACAATGCGTTGGAAACTTTATCCTTATTATTAGTATTATCAACAACAGCTCAGAAATAATTTTTTGATAAATCTCAAATTAAAAAATTTCATATTAAAATTTTGAAACCAATTTATTAAAAACGATTAAACAACTTTGTGAGAGTAAGTCTCGTTTTTAATTTTAAATTTATTAAAAATGGTCTCACAAAGGCATGTAGGTACGAGTTGTTTCATCAAATTTCATTGTCAGTTTGACAGCAATAAATAATCATAAAATATTTTCCCATTTTAAAATTCAACATGAGCATTTTACGAATTGCTTGTTACATAATGTACCAAGACTTTAAGTTATGTTGGAAATTTGCTTCACACTACCATGCTTTCACAAGACGGGCCGTATCGTTGATCCACAACTCATCAGTGGTGATCATTTCGCATTTTACTTTGTTTCACCGGGCGAGTATAAGCTCTTCGTAAGTGTTGGAAATTTCATCTCATTGCCTGCCGATCACCACTGATGAGTTGTGGATCAAAGGTAAAATCAAATAATCAGTCGATGATTCTTAAATTGTTGAACCTCAGTTCCAAGAACAAAAAACAGAGAAATTAACCCAAATTATTTTCGGAATCAAAAAATTTATTTACAATGAAACAATTTCGTCGTCTCCACTATTAATTTTATAAAACTTTATTCAAAGGGACATGTTTCGGAGTCCCAGCTCCATAATCAGCCTTAAAATATCGCAACTATGGTGGTGTTAAAACATCATATAGGCAGAGCCCTTAACAGAGTAATATTTAAAATCATAGTTTAAAAAGAACAGCATTTTCATACAGAATAAACACAATATTAAAAGCAGTACTAGACTCTATTTTTAACTACCTTAAAAGCAATTAATAATACCAGACTAGAATAAATATATAGTAATGCCTATATTATAATAATTATACAGTGTGTCCGAATAAGCTGTCCTTTGTCGATTGTGGATTTATGATGCTAAATTAAATTACGTTATGTAATAAAATACGGAGTCGAAGTATCCGCATGCCTTACTGGGGACATCCGTTGAGCCTCAATATCCTCCACAGAGCCTCACAGTTAACAGAGTCGAACGCCTTGACAAGGTCTATAAAACCCATGTAACCATAAACACACGAGTCGTCACCTGTAATGACCTTACACTCATTTTGACCATCTGCGACCATTTCCAAGCTGTCTTGATTCGTAAGTAATTTTGGAATGAATTTTGCACAAGAACGCGTCATACCGAAACTCATGTTTAAAATTCTATAAACAAGTTTTCGGAATTCCAAGACCACTTCACTGTGCTACGGTGCTCGATGGTCTGCAAGAACTGCTTGTACAATTTTTTATTTGTGTCTTGCAGTGTGTGTATGTCTCCAAATAGCCTTATAGCTACATCGTTTTAATTGTATGCTCACGGCTTGTTTCAAGTTTGAAGCCAAATTCTTCGTCATTGTTGTTAAAGGCAATAAAATGCAACGAACGCAAAAAACTTGTTTTAAAGGACGCACTAAGTTTTATTGGTAACGGTAAAAATATTTTATTCAGGATTATTCACGCCATACGACACGGAATATTGTTGCTAAACTATTTAATTTCCTTAAAGTTTTATCCATGGGTTCGATAAAAATGATTTATGGCTACATTTTAAAATTATTGTGAATCTATGCAGGGTGTCCCAAATATAAGAAATGAACCATAGTTGTGTTTTTTTTAATGGAATGCCCTGTATATGAATATATTTTTAGATTCCCCGTTCAAAATAAAACTAACTTTCATTAAAGTACATCTCACCTAAACCTGACAGTTTTTTAAATATTTTAATTTTTATAAAAATATAGACATAATTTCAATGAAAAAATTCACACCTAATCGTTTGTTCTTTTTAAGCCAGTCTGGGCTGATAAATATACCCACTCATCACTTGTTACGCCAAATATAAAAAAACCCCCAATACTAAATACAGGGTGTCCAAAAATGCTTTACTGGCTTCGCAAGTTTACGCTCAAAGGTTTCCGACGCAGAATCATGCCAAATAAGCGGTCTTCGAGAGCCTGCTAAGGCAGTTTAACGAAAGATACCACCCAAACACAGCGCAACTACATCAAGAACTTTTCAATATTATATATTTAATCGTGCTGAATTTTGTACATGGGCAGGAACAAAATCATCGAAAATGAAAACTTTTTTAGTAGAGGAGATGAAGCAGCAAATAAGCTAAGCATTTAGAAGCGTTACACGAGGTTAAAGTGGTTGAAGAATTTAAGAAAAGGATTCAAATGTGCCTAGAGTCAAATAATTTTGAACATTTATTATAAAATTTATTGGTATTTATGTAGGTATATATTTTTATTTAATTTAAGTTAAAAACGTATTTATTTATTATGTTATTGTTCAAATATAAGGTTTGTCAAATTCTCATGGCTGACTTGACTAATATTATAATTTTGAAAAATTCTTCTTATTACTGCCAATATGTGCTTTTTCTTTGCAAAATTGAAAATATACATATCTATAGGAAAACCTTATAGTGATGCATAGATAATTAATTTAATCTTAACAGGTTCAATTAAAAATTCACCTAATATTATGAATATGTGCATATTCCACGAAAACATCAAGAGTTATCCTTTGGAAAGTATTACAATATTTGACATATTACTATTACTTTGTGCATCTAATTTTGACCTCACATACTGGGTGTTCCATTTGAAATAAACAAGTTATTTAGCATTAAACTTTACGTTCATATAACTTATATTATTGGAGTATGGGGGTTTTTTTATAGTTGGCGCAACAAGTGATGAGTGGGTATATTTATCAGCCCAGACTGGGTTAAAAAGAACAAACGAATAGGTGTGAATTTTTTCATTGAAATTATGTCTATATTTTTATAAAAACTAAAATATTTAAAAAACTGTCAGGTTTAGGTGAGATGTACTTTAATGAAAGTTAGGTTTATTTTGAAAGGGGAATCTAAAAACATATTCATATACAGGGCATTTCATTTAAAAAAACACAACTATGGTTAATTTCTTATATTTAGGACACCCTGTATAGATTCACAATATTTTAGAAATGTTGCCATAAAACATTTTTATCGAACCCATGGATAAAACTTTAATAATAATAATAATCTTTATTGTCTAACAGGCATTGCTGCCCAATTACAAGACAATTGTATATAACTAAACTAAGCACAGGTATTCATATGTAAATTTACAAAATAGGAATTAATTAAAAAGAAAAATGAAAAAATCAAACAAAAATGCATTAAAGGAAAACAATTCGATGGCGAAAAATTAATTAATTAAACAATATTAATTATGATTAATTTAACAATATCCATTTCGTTCGCTTGCAGACACAGACGCAAATGATGTTTAAATGAATTAAGTGAGCCATTGAAGTAATTAACATTATCGTGCAAATTCAGACGATTGCAGTAGCCCGAAAAAGGGGGGCCCTGCCTTCATAATTTGTATGAATGTGCACCCAAAACATATGTGAATTTCTTGCCTGCAAGCGAGGAACACGAAACCATATCTGCCGCAGCAACCGAGAACAGTCCAACAAATTGTTTATTAATTTAAAAATAAAAATCTGAGATGCAAAAATACGTCGTTCAGCTAGCAGTCTAAGATTAAATCTATCTAATAAAATACAATGATTGTAGACACGAGGTGGAAAATATCCATCAATTTTAAATGACATATACTTTAAAAATTTGCGTTGGATACTTTTTGTATTTGAACATGATATATAGGTGACCAAACAATTAAAGCGTACTCCAACTTGGACCTCACAAAAGAGAAGTAGAGTGTTTTAAGGCATTCAATGCTATTAAAATTCTGTGTTTGTCGTAAAATAAAGAAAATTAAATAGTTTATCCACAATATTCCGTGTCGTATGGCGTGAATAACCCTGTACTATAATATAATTATAATGTATATTATGGAACTTACTTAACAATTTGTATGGCCTAAATATACAAAACGCTCGTTGCAAGTTGATAACATCTTGTGCTGGCAGGAGAGTATTCACACCCATTTAAGTGTTATCCCTTTTTAAGTAAATACGATACAAAATGTAACCATCTTTATAGGGCCCCCTAGTAAGTTTCGTGGGGGGGCTTTCGTTTAGTTTAGTTAGCTCCGGCACTGTACCCAACTAATCATAAACCAGTTGTTTTTAATCTTAGTTACTTGACGATAGTTTGTTATGTTGTTTTAGGTTATTCCCGCATATAACAGTTTAACGACAATATTATTATATTATGATGCTACTTACATGCTACAGCTTATTGGGAAAGCACAGAATACAGGTTTGTAAACTAGTAAATACAAAGTTAATAAAAACAAAACCACAAGAAGATGCGTCTGCAAATATATTAAAATAGAAGGAACCGAAGCCATTCTAATTTAGACAAAATTTGTGTTTAGTAGATGCCAGTAATTTTGTTGAAGATGCAATTGATACGAGGGTTGCCTTTTATATTTCAGGATTAGAGAACAAAAACAAATATTAATCATCTAAAATCACTTTGTTGTTTTTCAAAATATTCCCCATGAAGATATATATACTTTTGCATACGTTTGAACCAATTGTCCAAGCACTTTTGCCACTCTAATTGAGGTATCTCCTCAATCTCTTGATAGGTCACATGACGATCTTGCGACATCAGTTCGCGCACAGCATCAATGGTTTTCGGAACAATAACAGATTTTGGACGACCTTCACGAAATTCGTCTTGGAGTGAACTACGACCACGATTGGATTCAACATACCATCGACAGACACTGGTCCTTGATGGAGCTTAATCGCCAAAAATTGAATTAAGTTCATCCATGCACTGGTGCTGAGTTAATCCTCGTCGAAAGTTGTAAAAAATAATCGCACGATTTAATTCTATATTTGGGCCGAGATGAATCTTTTAAGTTACTGTAAACAACACACAAATAGCGCTGGTATGTCAAAACGTTCTGAGTACGTATAACCTCAAAAATGTCCAACTTTACGATAAAGCTGTCAGTTGCCAGATTGCAACAGCAGGGTTGTCAAATCCCGAAAATATAAAAGGCATTCCTCGTATAAAATCTGCGAATGAAAATTCCTTTTGTTTTTATACTCGTAGGTATACCGGGCTATCGACCGACAGTAACTTCGCAATTATTGGTCGTACATATCTTGGGGAAAAAAATGTTAAAGAAAGTGACCAAAATAGTTATTTACTAAGGAATTGTAGGAAAAAAAAATATTAGTATAATTTCAGTACCTTATTGTGTCTCAAATCCAAGACGAAACGTAAGACAGATGGAAAATAAAAAAATAAACAAAGGATGTAATTTTCAATTTTCATCATTCTTGAATAAATCTCTGGTGATGACTGTCTCACTCCAGACATAAAATGTAAACCAATTTAAAAAAATAAAAAATAAACACAGGAAGACATTTTGATCTTACTTAACAGAAGAAGAATAAGTCTCATTGACTATAAAGAAGAAGAACTATAAACCGCTAAGACTCAAAAAAATGAAAAGTAACGATATTTATGAATTTTTTTTGGTTATATTTTAAGTTTGGAATATGCGATAGACACATTAGGTTTAAGTTATTTTGTTTTTTATTTTAATCTAATTTCAACCAAGGTGTAAATATTCTATCATCCCATTTATTAGCTCTCCATATCATATATGTAATATACCTATATATCGAGACTATTAGTTTCATGAAAAAATTTTTTTTCTACGACTTCTTTAAATGCCTTTATTGTATGTTCAATCATGATTTGAAAATGTAGTACATTGTAATGCTGTTTTTCATTTACGCGTGCGTAATAATATATCACACTAGTTGCCTAGCAACTGGTGGGAAATATTATTATGCACGGATAAAATTTCCTGGTAATGACAAAAGTAGCGGCGGGCATGAAAAATCACCATAGCAACGCCGAAAATACAAACACCAAATTGACGGTTTTGGTATTTATAATTAATAATAATTATTATTAAGTATTTCGCTAATTTCAAAACACATAAACAGGGATAGTGAATATAGTTTAACACCACCTAGTCAATTTAATACTTCTAATTTATTGTATTTAGGCTTATATGCTAACAAGGGAAAGTTTCGAAAAAGAAATATGTTCCTAAAAATTATGTTAAATTTATTCAAAAGCGTTAAAAACAGTCGTAGAAAAAGTATAGTGTGAAACTCACATGAAATGACCATTTCCTACTCGTATGATTTGCAGCATGAGCCGCAGGCTCATGCTGCAAACGATCATACTCGTAGGAAATATATGTCATTTCATGTTCGTTGCACAATATACTATTTTTTAATTTGACCGGAAATACTTGTTTTTGGTCATTTTATACATATATAAGTAGTTTTAAAAAAATGTCTGTCTGTCTATATATGCACGAAAACGCAAAAACCACTTAACAGATTTTAACCAAATTTGGTACAAAAATACTACAGGACATGGCAAGGAGCTGATTACATTTTGGGAAAGATTGAGCGTAGGCAAGAGTTGTAAAAGAGAGTTTAAAAATTCAAAAAATTCATAGTTCTTAAACTTATCCGAAATATTGAATAATTTTGTACGCATTTGATTGAATATAACCTAAAATATTGAACATAAAATATTAGACCACATTGGTCAAAAAATGTGTAAAATGGGGTAAAAAATATAAAAAAAAAACGTACTTCTTAAACATAGCAGAAATATTAACTAATTATTTATAGCTTTAATAGAATATAACCTATAAAATTTGTCATAAATAACTTACTTTCATAGGCGTTCGAAAATAGTGGAAAAAAAAAATTCCTAAAATTATTTGAAATATGGAATAATTTTTCATAGTTGTGATAGAATATAACCTAAAAACGTTACATAAAAGAACTGATTTACACAGGCGTTCGAAAATAGTCTAAAAAAAGGTTCAAAAACTAAAAAAAAATGTTTCCCAAATATACCAGAAAAATTGGCTAATTATATTATATAGCTTTGATATAAGATAACCTAAAAAATGCAGCATAACATTTTTATTTACATAGGCGTTCGTAAATAGGAGAAAAAAGGGTAAAATAAAAAAAATATATAAAAATTTCTATATTTAACTAGTTGAATTGGTGTTAAAAATACACGACAAAAATTATTGTACCATAGGCGTTCGTGAAAATTCTATAAAAGGGCCGTGATAACTCAAAAACCACTTAACGGAGTTTAACCACATTTGGTACGAAAATACTACAGGATATTCATAGGTGGTGATTAACATTGAGCGTAGGCAAGGGGTTTAAAAGAGGGTTCAAAAATTTAAAAAATCATAATTCTTAAATGTATCCGAAATATTGAATAATTTTTTGTGCGTTTAATTAAACATAACCTAAAATATTTAACCTACACAATTAGACCACATTGACATTCGAAAAAAAACATAAACATAGCAGAAATATTGACTAGTTATTTATAGCTTTGATAGAATATAACCTATAAAATGTGTTATAAATAACATGTTTTCATAGGCGTTCATAAATAGTGTAAAAGGGGTCAAAATAAAAAAATAAATACTTCCCAAATTTATTCGGAGTACGGAATAATTTTTTCATAGTGACATAAATGAACTGGTTCACACAGGCGTTCGAAAATAGTGTAAAAAAAAAGTCAAAAACGAAAAAAAAATTTTTTCTTAAATTTAACAGAAAAATTGCCCAATGAATGACTGAATGCTAATGACGAAGATGACATGTTTTTCTCATGTAACTCTTTAGTTTTCGAAAAATCTTGGAGATATTGTTGTTGTCTCCTCCAGCTCATCGCACCTTGTTATTCGAGCGATACTTTTCCTATAACGTCTATAGCATCTACAATGGAATTCCTCACAATTTTAAGACTTATAAAATAACAACGTTTCGTGTACTTCTTAGAAGAAATCTATTAAATTTGCTTTAATTTTCATATTGTGTAGTGGTTATGATTTCAAATTTAATTTTATTTTAATTTTGTTTTCTTTTGTTGTTTTTCTTTCTTTGTATTCATTGCAGCTCAAATTGATTTAGTTAATTGTAAGTTTTCGGGAACTGTTATAGATGTAGTAGTATAAAGTGTGAATTTTTCCGTACGGGTTAGAATATCAAAATCAGTTTTACTGGCTTCTAACCCCTTTTGCAGTTATTTTTTGGCTTCTTGTAGTTATGATTGCGGTTGCTATATTGTAATTGTGATTGCGTTTTTATTATGTTTACACGTTATGCATTGTAAATTTTTCTTTCTATATGACAAATAAACTGTTTATTATTATTATTATTATAAAAAACATAATTTGGCTTGTCAGACACTTTATGTCTTAACGGGAAAGTTCTTACAAACATACTTCAGAGTTAAAAAAGTTTCATTTTGTTGAAAAATACGTTTGACCAAGTTTCTTCGCTTTAGCATAATATACAGAAAAATAAAAAAGTCAAACAAATTTTTTTTTCAGGGAACGGATTTTCAAAACATTTTATAACAGAGACGTTCCTCAATTTTCATCACAGAATTATCCTATACATCTTTTCTGTGTGTGTTTAGATAAACCCTGTATACACATACCTAGATCTTGATAGTGGGGACAGCCTGGTCACATACCGAAAAAATCTAAATTTATTTTCTTAAATTCTCTATTTTTCTCCTCTCGAAGATGGATTACTTCAGAAAATATTAATTATTATTAATTTATAAAATATCCTGAAACAATAACAACCCTACCTATTTTATTGTGTTCGTTTTGAAGGGATATTTAAAAGAATTTTTCTTTCACTTTAGATTTCCGGTAATATACCTACACACGACATATTTAAATAAAGCAAATTATTAGATACAACCTTAAAATAAAAAACTGATAGCAAGGTTACTTTCTGCTATAACGAATCAGGTATGAAAGCTTTTTACATATTATATAAACGGGTGGGAGATCATATAAGAATAAGTGATACTTTGTTCGGATCCCTCTAAAAGAGTTTTTCCGACAAACCTAAGCCAACAAAAATATTCAATTATGTTTACGCGGGTGTAAGAAGTAGACTTTCTATAATATTAGTTGGTGTTGCTCGATTTTATGTACGTAAATTGCGTAATGATTGAAATAGTGTAGAAAAGTGACTTCAGAAGCCTGCGAACGAAATTTTGGACTATAATATAAATATTTGGAAATTGTTTAAATTTGTACCGTAATAGAAAGGTAATATTTTGTTTAATTATCTATTATCAATTTTGAATTAGGCAGTGCAGTAGTACTCAATAAATTAATAAAACAAGTAACATCGTTTACTAGCGTCTTTATGTTTAATACAATTATTTCTATAGGGTAAGTAGTTTCCAAAAACTCTAATTCTAACAACATTCAAAGTGCGTCTTTATTACGGGGTCCTAAAGTAAGTAAACATAAAAACTGCACGATTTTAATACTTTGTATATAAATCAAACGGCGTCTGCTCCACAAAACAAATATATTTTTATTTCAAAAATCAAGGCACATTGCCTATGTCAGTCACACATGTTTCGAGAAAATTATTCTCATCATCAGTGACAATCAAGTACAAGATGAACAATTTCAGTTTCTAATGTAACATATTCTAAAATAAGAGATAAGTAAACTTTACAATGTGTACAACAATTTGAACATTAGATGTTTCTTACCATTTTGTGAAAAAGGTTATGTGAAGATTTTATGTAATTTAATTAAAATACAGTTTTATATGAATTCAAAATTAAAATAAAAATTTTTTAAAATAAATTAGAAATTAATATTTTTTGATGGCATAATGCCTTTTTTTAATACTTCTTTTTATATATCTTTACTGATGTTTTTAATATTTTAAGAGAGATTTTGGATTTTAAAATAATGGTGAATGACAATTGTTATTGTTATATTGATAAGAAGAATTTGTATAAACATAACCTCAACAATTTGTTAATAACAATTGTTATTCACCATTATTAGCTACACATGTTACACATATTTTAAAATCCAAAATCTCTCTTAAAATATTAAAAACATCAGTAATGATATATAAAAAGAAGTATTAAAAAAAGGCATTATGCCATCAAAAAATGTTAATTTCTAATTTATTTTAAAAAATTTTTATTTTAATTTTGAATTCATATAAATTATTTATAAGTAGTATTTTAATTAAATTACATAAAATCTTCACATAACCTTTTTCACAAAATGGTAAGAAACATCTAATGTTCAAATTGTTGTACACATTGTAAAGTTTACTTATCTCTTATTTTAGAATATGTTACATTAGAAACTGAAATTGTTCATCTTGTACTTGATTGTCACTGATGATGAGAATAATTTTCTCGAAACATGTGTGACTGACATAGGCAATGTGCCTTGATTTTTGAAATAAAAATATATTTGTTTTGTGGAGCAGACGCCGTTTGATTTATATATTAATCATCGCTCCTCTTTGAATGGATTATTTCATAAAATTAATACTTTGTATTCGTCGTGAATCATTTCCAAATCAACATACTTGAAGTTCTCAAAAGAAGTTTTATCGTTGATTGTGCGATTTTATGAGAATGTATGTATGTACCTATATCAATTATTCTAAAATTAATAATGATGTTGGAATACAAAAATATTTATTTTATTAGAAAATTAGATCAAAAATGTATGCACGCGATTTGAATAGTTTTTACTTGCTCCTAAAGATTGTGATAATGTCTTCATTATGGAAATAAACAATTCTGGAAATAAACAGAGAATTACGTCTTCAGTTTTCTGGCACTTTATTTATTTACACCCATTTTAAATTGTAATTTCTCAGGAAAAGATAGGAAATGGGAGTTTCTTAATATATTTTGTTTATTATCTCATTCCCTACCTTTAATGTTAGGGCAAAATGTTTTTCATTTAATTTGGAAGAATTTAAGAGAATGACATTTTGTATACAGAGCGAGTCACGACATGAGGAACTGTACATACTTCTACCATAAGTAGAGGCACGTTAGGGGATTATCAAATGACCATTAAAAAATGTCTCCTTGTTTTGATTATCAATATACAGGGTGAATTATGGATCTTCACCAAAACAATGGTTCGTCATATCTTTTCAATGAGTCAAATTGAAAATTGGCAATAATGAAATATCTTACTGTATCATAATGTTTAGTTATTAAAAAAATCTTCAAAATAAACAGAAACAACACACATTGTGCTCCAGTATGGTAAATATCATAATTTGAATTGATTTACAGGGCCGGATTTAAATATCTGGCATATCTGGTTCATCCCAATAATTCACCCTGTATGTAACTCTTTCCACCCGTAATAGACAGAAAACAGATAAAAAATGTTTGTAATAACCTAGTTTTCTTATTTGTTTGAGGAAAACTCATGGGTCAAATTATTTTAATCGGAATGAAATGAACAAGCCAGGGAAATGTTTATTCGTAAAATAAATAACAACAACTGAACAATAAAACAGTTTTAACAATGTGGAACAATATGGAACAAAGTAAAAAACAATTTAATGAACATTTCGATTATAAAAGATGTTCAAAACGAAATCCATCTGCTTCAATACACTTTTCTTGATTTTCTGATTGTCAGTGGGTCATTTGTGATAATATTGCAACAGTGAATAATTCTGTTAATGAGCTGTTGCCGCGTATGTTTATTAAATTGTTTTTTATTTTGTTCCACATTGTTAAAACTGTTTTATTGTTTGGTTACCTACTACGACCACGATTGGATTCAACATACCATCGACAGACACTGGTCCTTGATGGAGCTTAATCGCCAAAAATTGAATTAAGTTCATCCATGCACTGGTGCTGAGTTAATCCTCGTCGAAAGTTGTAAAAAATAATCGCACGATTTAATTCTATATTTGGGCCGAGATGAATCTTTTAAGTTACTGTAAACAACACACAAATAGCGCTGGTATGTCAAAACGTTCTGAGTACGTATAACCTCAAAAATGTCCAACTTTACGATAAAGCTGTCAGTTGCCAGATTGCAACAGCAGGGTTGTCAAATCCCGAAAATATAAAAGGCATTCCTCGTATAAAATCTGCGAATGAAAATTCCTTTTGTTTTTATACTCGTAGGTATACCGGGCTATCGACCGACAGTAACTTCGCAATTATTGGTCGTACATATCTTGGGGAAAAAAATGTTAAAGAAAGTGACCAAAATAGTTATTTACTAAGGAATTGTAGGAAAAAAAAATATTAGTATAATTTCAGTACCTTATTGTGTCTCAAATCCAAGACGAAACGTAAGACAGATGGAAAATAAAAAAATAAACAAAGGATGTAATTTTCAATTTTCATCATTCTTGAATAAATCTCTGGTGATGACTGTCTCACTCCAGACATAAAATGTAAACCAATTTAAAAAAATAAAAAATAAACACAGGAAGACATTTTGATCTTACTTAACAGAAGAAGAATAAGTCTCATTGACTATAAAGAAGAAGAACTATAAACCGCTAAGACTCAAAAAAATGAAAAGTAACGATATTTATGAATTTTTTTTGGTTATATTTTAAGTTTGGAATATGCGATAGACACATTAGGTTTAAGTTATTTTGTTTTTTATTTTAATCTAATTTCAACCAAGGTGTAAATATTCTATCATCCCATTTATTAGCTCTCCATATCATATATGTAATATACCTATATATCGAGACTATTAGTTTCATGAAAAAATTTTTTTTCTACGACTTCTTTAAATGCCTTTATTGTATGTTCAATCATGATTTGAAAATGTAGTACATTGTAATGCTGTTTTTCATTTACGCGTGCGTAATAATATATCACACTAGTTGCCTAGCAACTGGTGGGAAATATTATTATGCACGGATAAAATTTCCTGGTAATGACAAAAGTAGCGGCGGGCATGAAAAATCACCATAGCAACGCCGAAAATACAAACACCAAATTGACGGTTTTGGTATTTATAATTAATAATAATTATTATTAAGTATTTCGCTAATTTCAAAACACATAAACAGGGATAGTGAATATAGTTTAACACCACCTAGTCAATTTAATACTTCTAATTTATTGTATTTAGGCTTATATGCTAACAAGGGAAAGTTTCGAAAAAGAAATATGTTCCTAAAAATTATGTTAAATTTATTCAAAAGCGTTAAAAACAGTCGTAGAAAAAGTATAGTGTGAAACTCACATGAAATGACCATTTCCTACTCGTATGATTTGCAGCATGAGCCGCAGGCTCATGCTGCAAACGATCATACTCGTAGGAAATATATGTCATTTCATGTTCGTTGCACAATATACTATTTTTTAATTTGACCGGAAATACTTGTTTTTGGTCATTTTATACATATATAAGTAGTTTTAAAAAAATGTCTGTCTGTCTATATATGCACGAAAACGCAAAAACCACTTAACAGATTTTAACCAAATTTGGTACAAAAATACTACAGGACATGGCAAGGAGCTGATTACATTTTGGGAAAGATTGAGCGTAGGCAAGAGTTGTAAAAGAGAGTTTAAAAATTCAAAAAATTCATAGTTCTTAAACTTATCCGAAATATTGAATAATTTTGTACGCATTTGATTGAATATAACCTAAAATATTGAACATAAAATATTAGACCACATTGGTCAAAAAATGTGTAAAATGGGGTAAAAAATATAAAAAAAAAACGTACTTCTTAAACATAGCAGAAATATTAACTAATTATTTATAGCTTTAATAGAATATAACCTATAAAATTTGTCATAAATAACTTACTTTCATAGGCGTTCGAAAATAGTGGAAAAAAAAAATTCCTAAAATTATTTGAAATATGGAATAATTTTTCATAGTTGTGATAGAATATAACCTAAAAACGTTACATAAAAGAACTGATTTACACAGGCGTTCGAAAATAGTCTAAAAAAAGGTTCAAAAACTAAAAAAAAATGTTTCCCAAATATACCAGAAAAATTGGCTAATTATATTATATAGCTTTGATATAAGATAACCTAAAAAATGCAGCATAACATTTTTATTTACATAGGCGTTCGTAAATAGGAGAAAAAAGGGTAAAATAAAAAAAATATATAAAAATTTCTATATTTAACTAGTTGAATTGGTGTTAAAAATACACGACAAAAATTATTGTACCATAGGCGTTCGTGAAAATTCTATAAAAGGGCCGTGATAACTCAAAAACCACTTAACGGAGTTTAACCACATTTGGTACGAAAATACTACAGGATATTCATAGGTGGTGATTAACATTGAGCGTAGGCAAGGGGTTTAAAAGAGGGTTCAAAAATTTAAAAAATCATAATTCTTAAATGTATCCGAAATATTGAATAATTTTTTGTGCGTTTAATTAAACATAACCTAAAATATTTAACCTACACAATTAGACCACATTGACATTCGAAAAAAAACATAAACATAGCAGAAATATTGACTAGTTATTTATAGCTTTGATAGAATATAACCTATAAAATGTGTTATAAATAACATGTTTTCATAGGCGTTCATAAATAGTGTAAAAGGGGTCAAAATAAAAAAATAAATACTTCCCAAATTTATTCGGAGTACGGAATAATTTTTTCATAGTGACATAAATGAACTGGTTCACACAGGCGTTCGAAAATAGTGTAAAAAAAAAGTCAAAAACGAAAAAAAAATTTTTTCTTAAATTTAACAGAAAAATTGCCCAATGAATGACTGAATGCTAATGACGAAGATGACATGTTTTTCTCATGTAACTCTTTAGTTTTCGAAAAATCTTGGAGATATTGTTGTTGTCTCCTCCAGCTCATCGCACCTTGTTATTCGAGCGATACTTTTCCTATAACGTCTATAGCATCTACAATGGAATTCCTCACAATTTTAAGACTTATAAAATAACAACGTTTCGTGTACTTCTTAGAAGAAATCTATTAAATTTGCTTTAATTTTCATATTGTGTAGTGGTTATGATTTCAAATTTAATTTTATTTTAATTTTGTTTTCTTTTGTTGTTTTTCTTTCTTTGTATTCATTGCAGCTCAAATTGATTTAGTTAATTGTAAGTTTTCGGGAACTGTTATAGATGTAGTAGTATAAAGTGTGAATTTTTCCGTACGGGTTAGAATATCAAAATCAGTTTTACTGGCTTCTAACCCCTTTTGCAGTTATTTTTTGGCTTCTTGTAGTTATGATTGCGGTTGCTATATTGTAATTGTGATTGCGTTTTTATTATGTTTACACGTTATGCATTGTAAATTTTTCTTTCTATATGACAAATAAACTGTTTATTATTATTATTATTATAAAAAACATAATTTGGCTTGTCAGACACTTTATGTCTTAACGGGAAAGTTCTTACAAACATACTTCAGAGTTAAAAAAGTTTCATTTTGTTGAAAAATACGTTTGACCAAGTTTCTTCGCTTTAGCATAATATACAGAAAAATAAAAAAGTCAAACAAATTTTTTTTTCAGGGAACGGATTTTCAAAACATTTTATAACAGAGACGTTCCTCAATTTTCATCACAGAATTATCCTATACATCTTTTCTGTGTGTGTTTAGATAAACCCTGTATACACATACCTAGATCTTGATAGTGGGGACAGCCTGGTCACATACCGAAAAAATCTAAATTTATTTTCTTAAATTCTCTATTTTTCTCCTCTCGAAGATGGATTACTTCAGAAAATATTAATTATTATTAATTTATAAAATATCCTGAAACAATAACAACCCTACCTATTTTATTGTGTTCGTTTTGAAGGGATATTTAAAAGAATTTTTCTTTCACTTTAGATTTCCGGTAATATACCTACACACGACATATTTAAATAAAGCAAATTATTAGATACAACCTTAAAATAAAAAACTGATAGCAAGGTTACTTTCTGCTATAACGAATCAGGTATGAAAGCTTTTTACATATTATATAAACGGGTGGGAGATCATATAAGAATAAGTGATACTTTGTTCGGATCCCTCTAAAAGAGTTTTTCCGACAAACCTAAGCCAACAAAAATATTCAATTATGTTTACGCGGGTGTAAGAAGTAGACTTTCTATAATATTAGTTGGTGTTGCTCGATTTTATGTACGTAAATTGCGTAATGATTGAAATAGTGTAGAAAAGTGACTTCAGAAGCCTGCGAACGAAATTTTGGACTATAATATAAATATTTGGAAATTGTTTAAATTTGTACCGTAATAGAAAGGTAATATTTTGTTTAATTATCTATTATCAATTTTGAATTAGGCAGTGCAGTAGTACTCAATAAATTAATAAAACAAGTAACATCGTTTACTAGCGTCTTTATGTTTAATACAATTATTTCTATAGGGTAAGTAGTTTCCAAAAACTCTAATTCTAACAACATTCAAAGTGCGTCTTTATTACGGGGTCCTAAAGTAAGTAAACATAAAAACTGCACGATTTTAATACTTTGTATATAAATCAAACGGCGTCTGCTCCACAAAACAAATATATTTTTATTTCAAAAATCAAGGCACATTGCCTATGTCAGTCACACATGTTTCGAGAAAATTATTCTCATCATCAGTGACAATCAAGTACAAGATGAACAATTTCAGTTTCTAATGTAACATATTCTAAAATAAGAGATAAGTAAACTTTACAATGTGTACAACAATTTGAACATTAGATGTTTCTTACCATTTTGTGAAAAAGGTTATGTGAAGATTTTATGTAATTTAATTAAAATACAGTTTTATATGAATTCAAAATTAAAATAAAAATTTTTTAAAATAAATTAGAAATTAATATTTTTTGATGGCATAATGCCTTTTTTTAATACTTCTTTTTATATATCTTTACTGATGTTTTTAATATTTTAAGAGAGATTTTGGATTTTAAAATAATGGTGAATGACAATTGTTATTGTTATATTGATAAGAAGAATTTGTATAAACATAACCTCAACAATTTGTTAATAACAATTGTTATTCACCATTATTAGCTACACATGTTACACATATTTTAAAATCCAAAATCTCTCTTAAAATATTAAAAACATCAGTAATGATATATAAAAAGAAGTATTAAAAAAAGGCATTATGCCATCAAAAAATGTTAATTTCTAATTTATTTTAAAAAATTTTTATTTTAATTTTGAATTCATATAAATTATTTATAAGTAGTATTTTAATTAAATTACATAAAATCTTCACATAACCTTTTTCACAAAATGGTAAGAAACATCTAATGTTCAAATTGTTGTACACATTGTAAAGTTTACTTATCTCTTATTTTAGAATATGTTACATTAGAAACTGAAATTGTTCATCTTGTACTTGATTGTCACTGATGATGAGAATAATTTTCTCGAAACATGTGTGACTGACATAGGCAATGTGCCTTGATTTTTGAAATAAAAATATATTTGTTTTGTGGAGCAGACGCCGTTTGATTTATATATTAATCATCGCTCCTCTTTGAATGGATTATTTCATAAAATTAATACTTTGTATTCGTCGTGAATCATTTCCAAATCAACATACTTGAAGTTCTCAAAAGAAGTTTTATCGTTGATTGTGCGATTTTATGAGAATGTATGTATGTACCTATATCAATTATTCTAAAATTAATAATGATGTTGGAATACAAAAATATTTATTTTATTAGAAAATTAGATCAAAAATGTATGCACGCGATTTGAATAGTTTTTACTTGCTCCTAAAGATTGTGATAATGTCTTCATTATGGAAATAAACAATTCTGGAAATAAACAGAGAATTACGTCTTCAGTTTTCTGGCACTTTATTTATTTACACCCATTTTAAATTGTAATTTCTCAGGAAAAGATAGGAAATGGGAGTTTCTTAATATATTTTGTTTATTATCTCATTCCCTACCTTTAATGTTAGGGCAAAATGTTTTTCATTTAATTTGGAAGAATTTAAGAGAATGACATTTTGTATACAGAGCGAGTCACGACATGAGGAACTGTACATACTTCTACCATAAGTAGAGGCACGTTAGGGGATTATCAAATGACCATTAAAAAATGTCTCCTTGTTTTGATTATCAATATACAGGGTGAATTATGGATCTTCACCAAAACAATGGTTCGTCATATCTTTTCAATGAGTCAAATTGAAAATTGGCAATAATGAAATATCTTACTGTATCATAATGTTTAGTTATTAAAAAAATCTTCAAAATAAACAGAAACAACACACATTGTGCTCCAGTATGGTAAATATCATAATTTGAATTGATTTACAGGGCCGGATTTAAATATCTGGCATATCTGGTTCATCCCAATAATTCACCCTGTATGTAACTCTTTCCACCCGTAATAGACAGAAAACAGATAAAAAATGTTTGTAATAACCTAGTTTTCTTATTTGTTTGAGGAAAACTCATGGGTCAAATTATTTTAATCGGAATGAAATGAACAAGCCAGGGAAATGTTTATTCGTAAAATAAATAACAACAACTGAACAATAAAACAGTTTTAACAATGTGGAACAATATGGAACAAAGTAAAAAACAATTTAATGAACATTTCGATTATAAAAGATGTTCAAAACGAAATCCATCTGCTTCAATACACTTTTCTTGATTTTCTGATTGTCAGTGGGTCATTTGTGATAATATTGCAACAGTGAATAATTCTGTTAATGAGCTGTTGCCGCGTATGTTTATTAAATTGTTTTTTATTTTGTTCCACATTGTTAAAACTGTTTTATTGTTTGGTTATTGTTTTTTATTTTATTTCTTAATTTATGAATAAACATTTCCCTGGCTTGTTATCATTTCATTCCGATTAAAATAATTAGACACATGAGTTCTCCTCAAACAAATAAGAAAACTAGGTTATTACAAACATTTTTTATCTGTTTTCTTTCTATTACGGGTGGAAAAAGTTACATACATGGTGAATTATTGGGATGAACCAGATATGCCAGATGTTTAAATCCAGTCCTGTAAATCAACTCAAATTATGGTATTCACTATACTGGAGCACAGTGTGTGTCCTTTATGTTTATTTTGAAGATTTCTTTTTAATAACTAAACATTATGATACAGTAAGATATTTCATTACTGCCAATTTTCAATTTGACTCTAAATTGAATCTTTAATTGGAAATGTGAGGTGAGTGAATAAAATTCAAATACCCAGGTCTAACTATCTATTTATGCCCTCTGAACAATTTACATCAGATTTTTGAAAAATCATATGCAGGGTGAAGTGTTGCATATGAAGCAGTCCCACTAATTTTCTCGAAGACGGACCTGGATTTTTCAATTCTTCTTCTTCAGTTGCCAGACACCAGTACACACTTTTATAAAAAAATGAGATAAATCGACTAAATCATTGAAAAGATATGACGAAACATTGTTTTGCTGAAGATCCATAATTCACCCTGTATATTAATAATCAAAACAAGGAGACATTTTTTAATGGTCATTTGATAATCCCCTAACGTGGCTCTACTTATGATAGAAGTATGTACAGTTCCTCGTGACTCACCCTGTATAACTGATGATAATAAGTTCGCAAGTTTGTCTTTATTCTCCTGTTATAATCATGAAAAAAAAAAAGAAAAGATCAACCCATAACTACTGGTGTTAAAATTATTAATATTCAGAAAATTAATTTAAAAACATTGATTTTCTCGTAAAACTCACAAAATATAAAAAAATATATAGTAATATAAAGAAGGGAGATAAACATGATGTAGGAAATTATCGTCCTATATCAATTCAGTCATGTTTTGCGAAGGTTTGAGTTTTGCTGCACGACAAATTTCAACTGTGCAACATGGTGTCTTCGCGGGACGTAGCGTTGTAAATCGACCAACTTATTGGTTTTAACACAGTTTCTGAGTGAACAACTTGATAATGGAGGTCAGGTAGATCTTATCTATACTGGCTTTTCCAAGGCCTTTGACAGACTTGATCATAGTGGCTTGATGGCTAAATTGTGTCGTATATCCAACTCCTTGCATCTTCTTTTGGGTTCATATTATCAATATGTTGAGTATAGAGGGTTCAGATCTGTCAATATTCTAGTGACTTCAGGAGTCCACCAAGGTTCTGTGTTGGGGCCATTGTTGTTTTTGTGCTTTATTGAGGATATTTCCAGTGTCTTGACTAGTGGTTCGCTCTTGTATAACGATGACTTCATGATATACTTCATATTCATATTCAGAAAGACCTAAACAAGATTATTTATGAGTGGTGTGTTCACAACAATTTTTATTTGAATATCGAATATAACTTATTTGTATTTCATTCACAATTATTCTCCATTGATCGTTTGTGATCGCATTAAAAATTTGGGGATTTTCTTTGATAGCAACTTTACTTTATGGAACATTATAATTAAGTATATGACTTGAGCATCGTATCAGAGTTTTTTCATGCGTAACGCGAGGGATCTTAGGTGACCTCAAACACTTATTGCTTTATTCAATGCATTTGTTAGGGTTAAGTTGAAGTATGCCTCTGATGTGTGGAATCCTACATGTGAATTTCATTCGAGGAGTATTGAACATATCCAGCGTCGTTTTGCTAAACGTCTATCGTAGCGATGGAGTTTCCAGTTATTGTATTTCCAGATGATACATTCTTAAATCGTTTTAAGTTGACAATGACAATGATTTGGATATATTCCATACAAATTTGTCATGTATAAAGCGTTTATTATTTAAATAATTAGTTTAATTTCTTCATTAGTTATTATTATTATTTTAATGTTAATGAATTTACTATTCTTTACCTGCCCTTCCATTGGATTTTTATCTGCCTGGGCAGTTCGAAAATTCCAACTTGATTGTTAATGCACCTTCCTTTTATCAACGTAAAACCAGAGAGTCAACATAAATTTTCAAACTTAAATAGCGATACGGATATCTTACACTCATTTGGCACCAAATAACCAATGATGCACCCTCCATCGCCAACCAACCACAGAACTAATTCTTTATTCTTTCCCTTTCTTAGGATTTAAGATTCTATTTTATAAGCGAATTTTTTTCTCTTGAAATATTTTTATTTCATGTCAATAGTACAACGTTTCGGCTTATTAGCCTTCTTTAGGTACATCTCTTTTCTTACCAACATCATTCTATGAAGGCTAATAAGCCGAAACGTTGTATTATTGACATGAAATAAAAATATTCCAAAAGAAAAAAAAATCGCTTATAAAATAGAACCTTAAATCCCAAGAAAGGAAAAGATTAAAAAAATTGTAACAAGGTTCAAGCAAAATACTATACTAGTTTAACCTCGTTCACGCAAAGGACCAAATAGTTTAAATTTGACAGATTTATCCAGACCTATTGTTTCTATAAAACTACGATTATGAATGATATGAATAATTCCGGGGTATTAAATTAAAAGAAGGTTCCAAAAAGTCTGTTTCAGCTCATGCATAGGCAGAAAAAAAGTAAAAGTATTTTTGCCAGAGAACTTTCTGGAAGTTCGTTGTATTTTTAGAGATTTTATTTCTTTTCTGGGACTGGGCTTTTTATTGTTCCTGTTTTTCTTGCTCCTACTCTTTTATTATTATTATCTTAGTAAATGAGATTATAGATTTTGTGGAATATAAGGATTAAAATAGTGGAAATATCTAATAGCTAGATATAGGTACTTTTTTTTTCAATGAAAATAACTATAATATATATCTTTTTTTTTTCTTATTTATTATTCTTGAACCTTGATCTTCAATTTCTTTTATTTTTCTTTTTTTGGGATGAGGTTCACAATTTGACAAAAAAATTTTTTTTTTTAACTATTAATGGTTTCATGTCATCTTTTTTTTTCCAACCTTTCGACTAGACTCAGCTTGTCATTTTCAAGAAATTCTGAAATTATTCAGTTTACAATCAGTAACATAAAACACAAAATACAACAATGAATGTAATTACAAAGATGTATAACCCATTACGTTAACACAAACAAATACAAAAATTACAATACCTTTTTTTTTCAATTCACAAACAAACAAAACAAACAACAAAGGAAAAAAAAGAAAAAAAGGGAAAAAAAGGAGAAAAAAAAAGAAGAAAAAAAGAAGAAAAAAAGGAAAAAAAAGAAAGAAAAGGGAAAAAAAGAAAAAAAAAGAAGAAAAAAAGGAAAAAAAGGGAAAAAAATGAGAAAAAAAAAGAAGAAAAAATGAAGAAAAAAAGGAAAAAAATGTTTTTGAATTGAAAAAAAAAAAGGTATTGTAATTTTTGTATTTGTTTGTGTTAACGTAATGGTTTATACATCTTTGTAATTACATTCATTGTTGTATTTTTAAGTGTTTTATGTTACTGATTGTAAACTGAATAATTTCAGAATTTCTTGAAAATGACAAGCTGAGTCTAGTCGAAACGTTGGAAACAAAAAAGATGACATGAAACCATTAAAGAAATAGTTTAAAAAAAAAAATGGTGTCAAATTGTGAACCTCATCCCAAAAAAAGAAAAATATAATATATATGTTTTGCCATTGTACCGGTGAGTACCTACTTGATGTTTTAACTTGTTCTGAGACAACGAAAGGCGTGGTTTAAAACTATATAAACAATTGGGAAAAACGTGAATTTAATAAAATCAAAACACTCTGCTTTAATTGGTTTTCTTAAATTACTTTCCCGCACAGGGAAATGACTTAACCAATGAGCTAAATTTTGGTATCTGAGTTTGGGGCAGTCCTAGGCTGAACCAATTAGTTTTTGGTTGGACTCGTGAGCCCTGTGATAGGGGTGGACACAACCGCTAAATTTTCAAATAACAGTAGGGGTCGAGTTCAAATTTCACCAGTTAGGTAGTTGAAACGTATATACATTACAATTAAAATACAATATTCCGAAAGATGGTACAGTCGCGTCATTGATAGAGCCTTCGCTTCGTATGCGGAAGGTTATGGGTTCGAATCCCAGTTCTGGCAATACTTATTTTTTCTAGTTTTTGAATAAAGTACTTAGTTTGTTCCGTTGGTTTATTGGAAATAGTGAAAATAATACAATAATAATAATTATTATTATTATTAAAATTCTGTTTCGTTACGCAGGTTTGATTATATTATATCTTGTCGGGAAAGTTTTGGGGCGACACAACCGATTTTTTTTAGAATTGTAGATCACGTCAAGTTGCTGATATACTCTGTATACATACAGTCTTGACATTGGCCTTGTAATATTTTATTTATATATATATATGTGTGTGTAATTATGCATATACCAATCTTATTCGTAATTAGCCAATATCAAAGTTTTAATAATTAAATACCTTTTCTTACAACAGACTTTATTTTACAACTTATTTACCTTATTATCTATCTTACACAGTTTATTATTCTCATAATTACCATTTGTTTATATAATTAAATTAAAATGTATTATGAACAATCACCAATAATTAGTTGTTAAAGTCTAATTAAATTTATTTAAAAATTGATTTATATTATGTAGGAAAATAATTTGTAGAGGATGATAATGTTTTTAGAAAATAAAAATTCTTTTTCAGACCTAGGTAAAATCAATTACATTTAATTATGATTAAAAAATAATCAAATAGTAATGTCTATATTATTTAATATCTGTAAGAAACAAAATAAAATGTATAAAAGTACTTAAAAGTATTTTTTCCTGTTTTATAATGCGTGTCTCATAACGAGTTGACCTTAATGTCTTGCAGAAAGTGGAATAGGTAAATTATTATTTGGAAACATATTATTGTAGTAGGTATGTAGTTAAATGCATACGAAATCCCTATGCAACACAAGACCACTAAAAATTAGCATGACTTGTATATGCAAGATTGCACTTGGCAGCCAACTTGCATTATTTATACAAGTCATAACTGAGAGTTCTATAAAAGTCACATGATTTGTCTAAAAGGATGAATTATTATTATCTCTCCATACCATAAATATATTATGCAATACCCATGTTACATCTATACACTCACGTCGGAGGAGTTTTATGAGAAAACTGGGTTTATTTTTTGATTTTTGTTTACATTTTTAAAAGGAATACCCTATACGTTACATTTATGAATTGAGTATGAAAAATAAAATAAACTTTCATAAAAGTTCCCTATATAGCTAAATAGAGAACGTTTTGATTTATGTTGATAGATATTTCTTAAATTGCAAGATTTTATAAAAAAAAAAATATTATTAATACTAAACAAAACTATTTTTACGAATTGCTTGTTACATGATGTAACAATAATTAATTATTTAAGTGTCAATAATGCTATAGTGGGTGTTCAGATTTTTCGGTTCTATTATTAATACATTTAAACTACAACATCTTTATTATGTCAAATAGAACACCCTGTGTTCAGTATTGGATTCTAATACAGAATGTGCCTTGTTCCATAAAAACCTAAATATATAATCAGAAAATCTAAATTACCTTGATTTATAGTGTCAAACTTTTGGACCATTTATGAGGCTCTTAAATATAGTGAAAACCTTAAACAACTATCAAATAATATAGTTATCTTTTCTGACTCACGTAATACGTAAAACTAATAATATAGAGAGAGAGAGAGATGTTTTTGGCGACATCTAGCGTGAACAGGCAATATGCCGGGTGAAACACAGTTCACAACGATGGCCGGACAAGAAGCAACAACTCCATTACATCCTATTGCCAACACTAGATGCGCCCGAATCCCCTAGCAGGGAGGCTTTATTTAAGAATTGCTTGTTACATAAAGCAACAAGACTGACTTTAAGTTATGTTGGAAATGGAATGGAAATGTAATGGAGTTGTTGCTTCTTGCCTGGCTATCGTTGTGAACTGTGTTTCACCCGGCATATTGCCTGTTCACGCTAGATGTCGCAAAAAAAAAAAAACATCTCTCTCTCAATCAATTCTCGTGCTAGTATAAGCTCTTTGTAAATGTTGGAAATTTGGGTCACACTGCCTGCCGATCACCAATGATGAGTCGTGGATCGACGAAACGGCCGTCTGGTGAAAGCATGGTAGTGTGAAACATAACTTAAAGTCTTGTTGCTTTATGTAACAAGCAATTCTTAACTAATAATATAGTTATCTTCTCTGACTCAGAAAGTGCTTTAATGACAATAAAACATTTTCCAATGGTAACTCCTACAAACTATCTCGTAGTCCAGGTGCTAAATATGTGTGAAAGTCTAAAAATCTTAAACAAAAATATTAGTTTCGTGCGGATTAGGGGACACCCATTTTCCTATTTTTTGTAGACATAGCTATTATATCTAGATACCTCATTGATTAATATTATGTCATAATATGTCAAATAGTGTCATCATTCATTCATTACACAGGCCAACACACATTTTGGTGCCTGCGATTTTTTAACTGTTCCTGAGTAATTTTTGGATGCAGAATGTAAAAAGGTTCTCAGATTTTGTCTATCAGATCTAGTTTTTGAGATTTTTTAAAAAATTGTGTATATAATTTACGTTATAACTGTTATAATATATAATATTACTATTGACAGTTAAAAAAAACAAAGACACATGGATTTAAGTATTTATTGCAAAAACTTAATTTACATAATTACATTAGTCACTAATCACATAAAAATTTTCTTTTATACGATTTTCTAGAATGGAGTTTACTAGGGCAGTCTCGCTGAAGGCTCCAGCAGTAGTCCGCCATCATGTGGCTATCCCATCGTCCTTGATAACGATCTTCCATAGTTTTAATATCCTGGTGGAATCTTTCCCCCTGTTCTTCACTACAATCACCTAAGTTTTCTGGAAAACGATCTAGGTGGCTGTGGAGGTAGTGAACTTTTATACTCATGTTACAGCCGAGAATATTAAAATTTGAAAGCATAGTTTCCACTAATTCTACGTAATTGTCTGCTTTATGATTGCCAAGAAAATTTTGTACTACTTGAACAAATGAACTCCAAGCGTTAGATTCAGTCTCGTTCATTGATGTGGTGAATTGTGGATCTTTAACAAGTTGCCTTATTTGAGGACCATCAAATATACCAGCTTTTAGTTTTTCCGTGCTAATGCCAGGAAATTTACGTGACAAATACCCAAAACAATTTCCATCTCGATTTAAGGCCTTCACAAATTGCTTCATTAGGCCTAGCTTGATATGCAAGGGCGGAAGTAAGATTTTTTCTCTTGAAACCAAAGGTTCGTTGATCACGTTTTGTATTCCTTGAATCATGACATCTCTTGAAGGCCAATTTTTGTTAACCCAGTGCTCATTTTTAGCTCTGCTGTCCCAAAGGCACAAAAAACAAGGATATTTTGTATAACCACTCTGCTGTCCAAGGAGGAAGTTAATCATTTTTAAATCAACACAAATTGACCACTGATGTTCTTCGTATTTAATTTTTCTCAAAACTAATGCTATTGTTTCATATTCTTCCTTCATGGTAGTAGAATGACCAATAGGAATTGAGCCATATTTGTTACCGTTATGTAAAAGAACACATTTTAAACTACGTTTTGAACTGTCAATAAAAAGGCGCCAATCATCTGGAGTGTATTCAGGCAAACCCATTTTTTCTAAGAGCCCTTTTATATTGTTACAGAATACCAAGTCATTTTCCTGAGTGAAAAAAGGCAGCAGATCCTTATCTCTTTTACGATAAAATGTAATATTAGTACCTCGACAAAGTAGATTTTTTTCTTTTAATCTGGATGCAAGTAATTCAGCGGATTCCTTTGAGAGATTCAGGTCTCTTATAAGATCGTTTAGTTCTTCTTGATTGAAACACTGCGGAGTTGCTAAATCTGCTTCAAAATCGCTGTCGTTTTCTGATTGAATTCTTTTAACTTCGTCAGACGTTGATGTTTCTGTATCATCTTCTGTCAGTTTGGGTAGACTGCTGAATGATGGAACGGGTATTTCTTCCGAATGCACTACAGGCCTTCTTGCAGAATCTAGATCAGGATATGTCCATTTGTGTCTATTGTTTCTATTTATGCCTTTAATATTAACGAGACAAAAATAGCAGTCGTCATGATGGTTCCGCGGTTCTCTCCAAACCATTGGTACACCAAACTTTAGGCACTTCCTCTTTCCAGTTGTCCACTGTCGCAAATGTTCAACACATGTTTTACATATGAAATGTGGGGCCCAAGATTTATCTTGATCTCCTAAATGAACGCCAAAATAGGCAAGATAAGCTCTTTTCACAAAGTCAGAAATCCTTTTTCTGCTCTCTTTCAAAGTGTATTCACCACACACATAACAAAAAACATCGGGATGATTTACACAGGTACGTCTGCTTGTGGATGCCATTGTTTCAGTTTAGTGTCTTGATACTACAAAACGACCAAAATTTACACAAAATGATAGCACAACTTTACTTGGGAAAACTCAGTAATATACTAAATCAAGTACAGCCAAGCAGGTATAGAAGGATCGGGTCATAGGCAATTACAGGTATAAAAGTAAGTAAGAGCATTGTATTGAGTAGTTCCTAGTATAGGAACATTGGGTCAGGGACAATTCCAGGTATCCATTTGGCTAATTAGATTCTGGGAAATTCCTATTTTGACGATTAAGTACATATTTATCTCTTTATTTGTTGTCCTTTATCAGAAAAAAATATATCATTTAACCTGTAACGTGTATCTCAAAAACTAGAGCTGATAGAAAAAATCTGGTGGCATTTTTGGAATCAGCACATTAAAAACATCTAAAATCAGATGTTAGATTTCTGGCACCAAATTTTTTTTTTCATTTTGTTGGCCTGTGTTATCAATCGTATAATATGTATAACTATATATCTCAATATACTTTATGCACAGCATTAATAAGTACAGCATTCCGACTCCACGTTGGCACTTTGAAATAAACTGTGACGTGTACCGCCGCCAATTTTGGGTTACAAGTCAGGTCCTGACTAAGAATAATTACAGTTTTCGGTTTCTAACCACAGTACTGTATTTTCATTTTTGTAAAAATATTTAAGTACATAATAATAACGCTGTCAATTTCAGAAATATTTGTGGTGTGTCATAGTGATTGAAGACAGCCTTGAGTGGTGGTATCAGATAAATGAACACAACACAACAATAATACAGACTTTGTTAGTAAAAAAGACATTTTTATAAAAGTTGAAGCAGTGCTTCCTAACTTAACCTAAACGTAACTTATATTTTAGCTTAAACCTATCTGAAAATAGTTTTACACCGCTGGCCAAATTAAGTAGGTAGCTTATCTTTACAAATTAATTTGTTCTATTACGTGTCAGATAGCGCTCTTAAACGAAAACCCCTGTAAACTTTTTATATTCTCCCGTAGAGCGTTGTAATACTTTGAAACCGTATAGGAAAATGATCGCTCAAAGATTGATGTTGAGTCTAGCGGTGGCGTAATGACAGTTTTATGAGGAATATTCACATCATACACCGATCCCCGGAACTTCAATCTTTCATATAAGTATTCCGCCTATTTCCATCTGAGATTTTTATTGGTCAAAATTAGTGAATGAAAATCCTACGTTGTTTCATTTTTAACCAGCCGATTTCCTTAATCTTATCACCTCTACGAATTCCACATAGAAGCCGTGTGCCTGAATTCTGCATCAACTGAATCCTGTTCTCAGCAATTTTAGTCAAACAAGGGCCATATTTATATTGTCAAAAATATAACCCCTAGCTGAGTGCGTTATCATGCTAGCTCGCCACGAGACAACTTGTGTTTATGTTTTACTTTCATTTAGTTTAAAAATATATTAGATACTGCCATTTCGTAATATAAATTTTACGGTTATACAAATAGTTGTTATAAACGTAAAATTATCTAGTATCCATCTTTATTTTTACTTATTACTCACCTAACAGGATCTGTGGGGAAGCGAAAAAAATGTTTAGAGCAAGTGTACCGCTTATTGGGACAACATTTTGCAGCACACACATGTCCTCCCTGATTGTTCAGGACGGCTCGCAAGCGGAAAGTCAGAATACTGTATTATTTATTATACTGTGCTTTATGTTAACAGATGTCCATAAAGTTATTAAAAATACTTTCAACAGTTTGTTTATTTAAAATAAACAACGTCAGATAGAGCCTGACAATCAGATGCGCGCTATAGTATACATAATGCTTGTACCAAAATCAAGTCAAGAGCTTTGGGATAGAGATGTCATACATTTTTGGATCCTAGTGTCTTAAATTTTAACTTTCCCGCACAGGGAAAGTATTGTGAACGCGCTAAAAAAAAAGTGGAGATAAAGTCGGATATAACTATTTTGAATAGATTAAATTTTAATTTGCTTTGTATGCAGAAGGTATGGGTTCGAATTTCTGCTTCGGCCATATTTTTTTATTGATTTCGTTGTTGAGTAAAGTCGTTAATTAATTTGTTACGTTAGTTTATTGGAAATAATGAAAATCATACAATTATAATAATAATTATTAAAATTCTGTTTCGTTACGCAGGTCATATATTTTTGATTATATCAGGTATATCATGTCGAGATAGTTTTGGGGCGACACAACCGATTTTTTCGAATCGCATAGTCTGTCTCTATACGTAATACGTAAACGATGGTCCAAATTAGACACTTTTGATAGGAAACACCGATTTCTACGTCACGAGCTCGATTTTCAAACGAAATCAAATACCGAAAACCGCACCTCGATATCTTAAACCGTTTAAAAGATACAGGGTGGTTTTGACTTTTGTGCATTTTTAACCTAGCCCTGTAACTTATTTATTTATGATTATTTTTTGTTTCTGTGAAAACATTCGCACGGCACTTTTTTGAGGGGAATCCAGTGGTGTCTCTAGTTTTTTTTAAAGACTGGTGTTGAAACTTTGACATAAACTTGTAATTTTTCTTCTGGACTACCCTGTATATTTTTGCATATTCGTTTTAGAAATTAAATTACCTTTCCAAATATATATAATACTTGCCACTTATCTTTTAAAACTTTTGTTTTATTAATGTTTTCAAATAATGTTAGACGCGTCTTTGAAAATTTGGCGTGACATGCCGCAAAAACATAGCGAAGTAACTTTAGCAACCAACAGTCGCTGTCAGACAATTAATATTTTTTCATTCAAATCCAAGCTTTGAATTGAAACAAGATTTTCCTGTTTTTTAAATATGTATGAGAACTACGAAAAATATGACATGTTAACGTGTTATTGGGAATCACATGAAGATGCTCAGGCCACCAGCAATCTTTACTTTGACCGCTACCCTGAAAGAAGACAACCCTTTCGGAATTTGTTTTCCCGTTTGCAGCGTGCGTTTTTAAAAACCAAGACCAAGAACATACCAAGCTCGAAATAGGGACAGTGAAGTAGAAGAAATAACTGTTTTAGGGGAAATTCAAAATCGAACAAATCTTTCATTACGTAAAATGCAGTTGAATACAGGTATACCAAAAACTACTGCTTTGCGAATACTGAATATCAATAAATTCAAACCCTATAGAGTGAGAAAGATTCCCAAGCTGCAACCAAATGACCCACAATTCAGGCTCGACTTCTGCCAATGCTATTTAAGCAAATATGCTGAAAACCGGAATGTAGCTCAGAACATTATATGGAATGATGAAGCGTGCATAGGCAGCGCTGGTATTTTCAACAGATACAATTCCTACAATTGGACTTTGGAAAATCCACATATTACGATGGAGACACAGAATCAGGGCCGATACAGCTTTAACGTTTGGGTCGGTATTTTCAGAGATTTATTGGTCCGTATATCTTTGAGGGTAGCCTTACAGCAGCGCGATATCTGGAAATATTACGGGAATTTGTTGAACCAGTTATTGATGATTTGCCATTAACGGAAATTGAAAACGTATACTTCCAAAAAGACGGGGCGCCGTGTCATATCGCAGATTATAAGGACATTTTTAAACCAACAATTTAGGGACAGTTGGCTTGGCAACCGGGGCACTGTTCATTGGCCCGCAAAGTCCCCCGATCTAACGCCTCTGGATTTTTACCTTTGGGGAAGAATAAGAGACCTCAGATATAAGCGGAATCCTAATTCTCGAGATGCGTTCGAAGCAGCAGCGCGATATTCTTTTGATTTTATATCTGCGGTAGAATTAATCAATGCTGTTAATCATATGCACAGAAGCGCAGTCAAATATGGTTTAATTTAAATGGTATTCAATTTGAACACCTGTTTTGGACTAATCAAAGAAATAATGACAATTAAAGAACAAGACGAAAGATACCTAGGAAGACATAGAAATTTGAACCCATAAACATTTAAAAAGAACAGGAAGGGTACGTAGGGAACAACATCACCCGCACACCGGGAAATAAATAGCTACACGATAACAGCTTCCACTAGAGAATAAAAAAGACAGCCTGTGAATTCGAAGTTATGCCAAGATGGCGGTGCCAAATTCACAAAGGGCGGTTCATGAGGGCCTCTTGTTCTGTTAGCGTATGCGCCCTCAACAAAAGAAACGGGTTGGGTTGGTTGGGTAATCTTTTTGCTTTATTAAATGATATGCTCTTTGCTCTTGTTATTTTCTATTAAATTGATTAAATTAATTTATTATATTGTTTTTTTTTTTCTTTCAAGATAAATTTTCAAAGACGCATCTAACATTAATAAAACAAAAGTTTAAAAAGATAAGTGGCAAGTATTATATAATATATTTGGAAAGGTAATTTAATTGCTAAAACGAATATGCAAAAATATACAGGGAGTCCATAAGAAAAATTACAAGTTTATGTCATAGTTTCAACACCACTTTTAAAAAAAAACTAGAGACACCACTGGATTCCTCTCAAAAAAGTGCCTTGCGAATTTTTTCACAGAAACAAAAAATAATCATAAATAAATAAGTTACAGGGGTAGCTTAAAGATGCACAAAAGTCAAAACCACCTTGTATCTTTTAAACGGTTCAAGATATCGAGGTGCGGTTTTCGGCATTTGATTTCGTTTGAAAATCGAGCTCGTGACATGTAGGTTAGATTCTCTCCTCTAGAAATCGGTGTTTCCTATCAAAAATGTATATATATATATTTGTATTATTTCCAATAAACTAACTAATTACCAACTACCTAATTGATGACATTTCTCGAGAACTATTGAGGTCAATTTCAAAATAGCATAAAAAGTGCATTTGAAAGCCATGTACCACTCGACCCCTACAGCTATTTAAGAATTTGGGGGTTGTGTGCACGCTTATCACAAGGTAAAAGCGATTTTAACCAAAAACAATTCCCCCAAACCAAAATTTAGCTCAATTGGTTGAAGCGTTTAAGCGCTATCGTGGAAGCATGCATACAGATGGACAGACTGCTGGAAATGATCTTGGTCATCTCAGGAGACTTCAAAATAGTTATATACGTCTTTATATCAATATAAGCGGACAATAGACTAAGTTGCAATCCTCGAGACAACAGTTCAACCTTTGAAAGAAATTGGGATACATTTCTTGCATCTCTAATAATGAAAGAAAGAATATAATGATATATTTCTTGTAATTAGTGACAGAAAGTTGACATTTCTAGCATCCCTGTCAAATTAAAGTTATACGTTCGAGTAACAATATGTGCAGAGGGGCTACAATTTCAATAATAATAAAAACAGTTCCAGGACTCTGTTTTGAACTTGCAACTTTACGATTACCAGACTAAACGTTTACACAACAGGTTGGTGTTTTTAAATGATGACGTCCGGAACGTAGATGGTGAAGGCAGTAAAAAATCAATATTCGAATGCCAAATGTGTCAACTTGTGTCATTTAAAAACAATTCTGCCACATTTAGTTCATGTGAATAGTATTAAAATAAAAATACGCATAAATTATGATTTTTTTTAGATATAATAATGTTTTAATATTTGCTATATTATTGTGGTAGTTGAGTAAATGAAATTTGTTGAAAAATGAAGTATCCAATCATGTTCCATGTGTAAATATATTACGTAATGTGTGTATTTGTTGAGGAAAATGTGCTGGAATATGTTTATGGTGAAAATATTCAAATAAAGTTTGGCATCCGCGAATTTCTCATATTTCCTTGATTGTTGCCAGATTTTGATTCATTTGAATGGAATGAAATATAAATAATATGGAATTTTTTCAACAAACAAATTATTTTAGCAAAAATAAAATAAACTTGGGTAAATGAAGTTTGTGTTTAATTAAGCATCTGCGCGTGTGTCGGGTGTAAATTGATGTCGGTTTAATTAAGGTATTGCGCGAATAATGAGTACAAGGTGTAGGATAGCGATAATTTCAAGAACAGTCTGGCACCCGAACGTTGTAAGTTTGTATGTTGTTTAAGCGAGTAGATTCCATAAAAATAAGATTCAAATTTTCTTTTCTAATGACTTTACTTTAATAAAAAAAGTTGGGAACTAATTTAAAAATGTTTCCCTTCAAAGAAGCATAAAAAAAAGTAAACGTTTCCCTGCGCTGACTATTTAAACGTATGTTAAAACACATGGCATATTTTACTTTTTTTAATTCTGAGAAATCCATGCCCAACTTTACCCTGTTTTCGTTGAAGAGTAGAGTGAATAAGCGCTAACACGTTTTGTCTTATTAATTTTTTTTTTTAGTGCGCTCATAATAATATTTTGCCTGGTTCGGGAAAGTAAAACGTATGTGCTATGCACTTTCGGTATATTAGCAGAGTTTGATTTGTCATTATTCGGGACATTCGGATCCTACGCACAAGAAACTCTACATTTCGTTTGTAGTTGCTAATATTTTGTTGCGTCTTATTGTGGTTCAACTTAGCAGAGAATTTGATTTAGTACTCTAGTATTATGAAGTGTATTTTACAATATTACTTGGTACTGTATCTGATTTACCTATTTGATGACTTTATAAACATTATTATTTATATTGTTTCAGATTTCCTCAAAATGCAACTCTCTGAAAGACTTGCTTTCCTGTATCAACCCTATGTGCTGGCAGTGGTTTCCATAGGTTACGTCTTAGGGGAACTAGGCCATTATCTCATTGGTGTTACAAGCAAAGCAATTGCAATGGATCTCCATTATGGCGACATATCTTGCCAACTTAATGTATCAGAACTACATACTAGTCAACTTCCTTTTTTATGTCCAACAGCCAACGATTCAGAAACATGTTTGTCATATAACATAAACGGAACGGGGTACTGTGAATGGACATATAATGGGTTAGGTTTGGATTATCAAGTGCTGGCTGGGCCCAGTTTTATTGCTGTGTTTACTATAGCTGGTGTTTTCATGGGATGGGCGGCTGACAAATTTCACAGGCAGGTATAATTTGTTTATTAATTACTGAATATTTTACATCTCAACTTTGATGCGTCTGAAAGAGAGCAAAATGAGTTTCGGATACTACAAGGTAATCAAAGACAGAAATATGGACCACACAAACCTTGTTGGTCATACCCAATCGGCTGATGAAATATGGCTAGGGAAACTACGGGGAATTGCGAACACATAAGGGAAAACAATTTTTTAGCCATACTACAAATGCTTTAAAAGAACAGAGTTGCACTTGGTAAAGTCAAACTAGTCCTTAACGCATATGATCTATCAAAATTGTTTAAACATTGAAAAGATCGTATATATTTTTGCTTAAATTTTTTTTGACAAAACCGATTACCCGATACTTGAGGGTATGGCCAAACATATAGGCAGACAACTCTAGAGGTATATTTAACTTTCTGGAGAATTAGGCGAGAACCCTAGAATTGATTGCCGACGGATGTTTGTCCTCCCTTTATACACAGAAAAAAAAACCTTGGTTCAGATAGATAAAAAACGTAAGCACCACAGGGACAGCCAAAACCTTGTCTACCCCTTCTAGAAAAATTTACTGGATAGACATTATGTCATTTAGATAATATTCTTGAATAGTTTACATATGCTTCTTGTCTAAAAGAGACAAACACTTTTTGTCATTTAAATAAAAATATATTGTATGCCAGCAAAGTTTATTAGTAATTTTAGTAATGTAGAAAAATTTACTGGATAGACATTATGTCATTTAGATAATATTCTTGAATAGTTTACATATGCTCCTTGTCTGGGAGAGACAAACACTATTTGTCATTTAAATAAAAGTATATTGTATGCTAGCAAAGTTTACTAGTTATTTTAGTGATGATACTCGTTTAATGTCTATCCAGTAAATTTTTCTACATTACTAAAATAACTAATAAACTTTGCTAACATACAATATATTTTTATTTAAATGACAAATAGTGTTTGTCTCTATTCTAGTAATTTTTTCTAGAAGGGGTAGACAAGATTTGGGGGTCCCTGTGGTGCTTACGTTTTTTTATCTGAACCACCATCAGGTTTTTAGTGCGAATCTTATTTATTTATTTTTTTAAAATAAACTTAAGCCAACTGAAAATCTTGTATTAGCTATAAGTAATATAAGCTAGGTATATATAGTCAAACTTCAATCTACACATGTTAAAGTGGGTAGGTATAATGCGGCTGAATCCTTTGCCGGAATTCCTGAGAATATTGCTCAGCACATAAACAACTAGGGTTGGTTGATCTTGGAAACGGTCGGAGTGACAATGCCGGTTAACTTAGAGAAAAGTTGTACAATTTAAACACCTTTTAAATGGTGTTTTCAAAAGTAAAGTAAATTTAGCAGTTTTCGAGAATTTCTTAAAAATCAATTTTTTGCGATATTAGTTTTTATTGATTTCAGACATTATTTTTACAGATATATAAAAAAAAATGAAAAGCACTTTCTCATTGTTGCTTTTTGAGGAGACTCGACGTTTCGTTTTCGAAAAACCATCAACTTCGACTTTTTAAATACGGCCCTTGATTTTCTATTGTTAAATTTAAAGCCATTTTCAATTCAAAAATAGGTGGTTTAAACAACTTTTCAGTATTTTTAGTTGTTATTTAAACTTATTCAAGAAAAATCGCCATAGTTTGGGACTTAACTGACTGAATGCAGAGTATATACCTACCTAATTAGTAATTTTGGCAATAAAATTCTTTCGACGTTAATCAAAATTATTTATTATTATTTGCCAATTTATTTCTGTCAGCACATTTTATTCTGTACGCAGTTTTTTAAATTTAGTTAAAATTTTTGTGCTTTTTGAAATTATTAAAGAAACGCCTTTCTTTCTTTTACGCAGAATAAGTGCCAAACTATGGCGGTTTTTCTTGAAGTTTAAATAACAGCTAAAAATACTGAAAACTTGTTGAAACCATTCCGTTACATCTATTTTTGTTTTGAAAATGGCTTTAAATTTAACAATAAAAAATCGAGGGCCGTATTTAAAAAATCGAAGTTGATGGTTTTTCAAAAACGAAACGTCGTAATGAAAATTTGTAAACGCTATATTATTTTCATAAAAAAGTAACAATGAGAGCTTTTACGTTTTTTATATCAGTAAAAATAATGTCAGAAATCAATAAAAACTAAAATCGCAAAAAAATTGCATTTTCTTAAAAAAATACGGCCTTGTAAAATATAGTTTATACCTAATTCATTTTCTACTATAAATATTATACATTTCAAGATCTACTAACTAGATACTAGGTAGTTATCTAATTTGGGGACAAATAAACCTAAAATGTAAGTATTGGCTATTTAAAAAAAAATCGAGTTTTTCCGAAAAACAATGACGCTGAAACAAAAAAAATTTATCAAAGAAACTTTAGATTCCTTATGAGGAAACTAAGTAAAATAACAGATTCTACCGGTACGTACGAGGAATGATAAGACAATTCCAATCCACAACTCCTAATTCACAGACATTGGTAAAATGGTAAACAAATCAATACATACCTAACTTTACAAAAGAAAGAAAAAAGTCATACCTAGGTAAAATATTTATGTAACTTCTTTTGAAAAACTGCATTAATTTGCTAAAAATTAATCCGTCCCTGGCAAATTAAATATATTATCGTGAACCCATCTAAACTATTGTTTAGTTGCTGTAAATGGAGGAATACCATATTAAGATTGATTAAATTAGAAAAAGTATTTTAAATTAGGATTAAGTACCTACTAAATAATACGTATCTAGATAGGTATCTATTGCCAAAGATTATATCTGATATTGCAATGAAATAAGATTGTTTGCATTGGTCGTAAAATTATAAAAATAAATAATTAAATAATAATTATTATAATTTACTTACCGATAAAAGTATCAACGAGCTCCCCCAGATTCCAGCTAATTAATATTTCTTTTGTTTCCTCCATAGATATTAATAATATATATTTAACAAAACTCAACACGCCAAACTAATCACTACACTTAATTATGTTGGATGCACATTGGTTAATATCTGTTACTGTATCTGTATAGTCCGTCCTCACCACTTGTAGAAATTGGGATATCAATATCTAGGTATACACTTACTATCAATAAATCAAAATTTAATATATTAAATTAAAATATCTTCAGATTAGAACACCAAATAACTAGATCCTAGTTAGAGCGACGCCAAGACTCTAATCAAAAAATACCAAAATGAAACCCCCTCCCTCTACACCAAGTGAGACGCGCTAGGTACAACGTGGTACACATAGAAGATGTTATTGTCGGCACCTGCTTCTACAAAGGGTTTTAGGTACGTGGACTAGCAGCGGGGACAAACACATTAGGTAGAACGGGGAATAACCGTTGGCTGGAAGAGAATGACGACTTATGTAGACAACTATAGGTTCCCATCTCTACCAGATAAAATAATTCGATAGGTATTTTCGAGGATAGAAATTTTGTAAATGATAAGTATTAGGTAAAATAACTATTACACAGATTTAATTAAATCAGTGCCTATTTTAGCTATGTACTTACTTAGTTGTAAAAATCTTATTTATACTTAAATATTATAATGCACATACCTAGGTCCATTAATATACTAAAGCAGATAAATAAAATTTATAGGTAGGTAGGTATATGTTCCTATTAGAACTAATTTAGTTTTGGGTTTCATAAAACGATTTTGAGAATAGTTAGGTACGTATAGGTACCTACCTAATTACCTCATTAAGTATTTTCTTAATAATAATAGCTACACCTAAGTGGGTACGTATGGAAATCTGTAGGTGTACAATACCTAATTCAAACAGAATACCGAACTCATTTAGCGCAAATAAAATTTTATATAGGTTCACAATTTGAAATCTTATTTAACTAATGCACATACAAGTCTCGTTTAGATGAGAAGATATCAGCTTAGCAGGAAAAATTGTCGTTTTTAGATAATGTAGTTACTCATACTTGATAACTACATTTACTACTTTAACAAAAATTTTGCGAAAACTAGCAAATTCACCTCTAAATAATATTTTTTATTTGGATAAACCAAGTTTTTTTTTTCTGTGTATAATTCTGCAAATAATATAATATTTTAATTTTTATAGGGTTAAAATGTTGGCAATTTGTACTGTTGTATTTTCCATTGCTATTATAATGAGTGGTTCCGTAAAAGAATACTGGCACTTAGTGCTTCTGAGAATGGTAATGGCTGCAGGGGAATCGGGATGTAATCCACTAGCAACAGGAATTTTGTCGGATATATTTCCAGAAGAAAAACGGGCCTTGGTTATGTCTATATTTAACTGGGGCATTTATGGAGGTTATGGTAAGAATATTTGATTACCATTCAATATATAGTTAAAGTTAAGTTAAAAGTCAATGTGATATTCGAATAATAATTGTTAAACTGAACTGTAGGGTTAGAAATTTCTTTGAATTAAGGTTTTTTGATGTTGCACGTTAGGTACTATTTATGTATATTTTTACTAGTTAACCATGCTGCAATTTGCGATCACCCTGTTATTTGGTGAGCCAATGTGTCAACAAAGTTGAAATCCGTAAGACCTTGTTAAATCACTACCAAAACGTCATGATTTTCTTATATCAAACGAAGAAATTGTAGATTGTTTTATCAGAGTCGTTTAGGCGGTTTGGCCTCACCTCACTTCGACGTGCAGAAGATCTTTTGTGAATGACTCTAATCTATGAATTGCCCAGCTGTCCCACACTTTTCATGAAGTTGATGATTTCTCTCAGGGCTAAATTCCTTGCCCCGTCGGGTGTTAGGATCACCCCTCCAAGGTGTTTCAGCTTTTTGCAGAAAAGTGCCATGCATTCACAGAGCACGTGTTCTGTTGTCTCTGTTGCGTCTTCGCAAAACCGACAAGTGTCGTCCTCGGTTAGGCCCATCTTTTTGAGATGGCACTTCACTGTATAAGCACTGGATAAGCTTCCGTTGGCCTCTGAAGGTTTGATAAACGTTCTTGATTGTCTTACGCCTGGAGTGTTTCTCCAGTAGGACTTAAGTTGTTGCTTTTCCCACCTCCGAAGTTCTTCCATCATATGGCTTTTTGGAAGGCCAAAGATGGGTCCTCTTTTGCAAGTTGGCCGCCGCTTCGTTCCCCTCTATGCCTTCATGTCCTGGCACCCATGTCAGAGTAATATTTTCCCCTGAGCCAGTTGCTTAAGGGTCTGTTTGTATTCCCATGCTAGCTTTGACGTGAAGGTGTAAGACCTCAGTGCTTTTAACGCAGCTTGACTGTCTGACATAATATTGATCTGCCGTTCCGGGATGTCTCTCTGCAGGCATTCTTGAGCACAACGATTAATAGCGTTGATCTCTGCTTAGAATATAGTGGGACTTTCCCGAGAGATTCAGAGAGCCTGCAATTAGGCCCGTATACTCCCATGCCTGTGTTCCCTGCTATTCCTTTTGAACCATCCGTATACCAAACGGATGTGTTTTCTGGGAATCGTGGTTCCCCATTTAGCCATTTTTGACGATCTCCAATGACCACTTCAAATGGGATTTCAAAATCATGTTTGCGTGGCAAAGCGTCCGACGGTTTTCTTCCTGAATCCAAAGGTATTAGATTCAGGATTCCCATGTGTCCCTCTAGATCGCCAGATTTGTATTCCATTACCTGTGCCAGTTTGAGAGCGGTAATTGCTGCCTCTTTTTTGACTAAGACAGGCAAAGGTATTAGATGCAGCAACGTGTCCATCGCTGCTGTGGGGCAAGTTCGCCTTGCCCCTGTTATTCCTAAACATGCAAGCCGTTGCAACTTTTGAAGACGGCATTGTGTTTGAACGAAGAAATTACATTTTGCTTTCTGAAAAGTATTTTTTTATCCAAAATATTTTAAAATAAATGAACAAAAACAGCTGAAGATGCGTATAGGAAAGTTTCAATAGTACACACTTCAAAGTTGGTATCAACTTTCGGAAGTGGAACAAATATCAAAATAACATAGAGTGGTAGATTTTACGTTTCCCCAAATTTCTAATGTTCAATCGACCAACCACCTTGTAGAATAGTTATTCTCACTAAATGTAATGTTGTTTGTTTGTAGCTATGATTGACTCTAATTTAAAAAATTTGAAGATGACTTTAGCAAAAGAAACGTAAATAAAAAATATTAATTACTTCACCTTTCTCCTTGGGATACAACCGGAATATTTTTACAACCCAAATATTTAGAAACCCAAAACCATTTTGGTTAGAAAATTTGTCCTTAAATTCAGTATCAATCTCGTTTGTTTCTATGGGCTTTTCATTTTACGTTTAACTACAGAAAAGTTCCTAGGATTCAGGCTCCCGTAAACCCTCAACTTTTTATTTTATAATTTGTTTCTTAATTTATAGGCATAGCATTTCCAGTGGGCAGATATATTCCACCATTAAACGCTTGGGGTCTTGGTTGGCGAGTACCCTACTACGGCGCAGGCATTCTTGCGTTGTTAGTTGCATTTATTACATGGTTCACTTTGAAAGAACCACAAAGGACATCGATCGGTGAAGATGCTATTGGTCATACCACTAATAATGAAGATGCAAAAAAAGTCAACATTTGGTCTGTGATAACTGAACCAAGAATAATCATGTTGTGCCTTGCTGCATCAGTTAGACATTGTGGTGGGATGTGCTTTGCTTATAATTGTGACTTATATTACGAAACGTATTATCCCGATTACGATCTAGGTAAGACTTTTCAATTATTTTAAAGTTAGGGGGAAATATAAAAATATAAATATACAGGGTATTCCATTAAGGGTGGACAGGTAGCATATCTCAGGAAATAATAGTCGTAGGACAATGGGAAAAAATTCTTTTAGGAAAATTCACCATGGGAAATCGCTGGAAATAGTTTTTTAGTTCCTAACTATATCGCTAGGGGGCGTAATAGATACAGTAATGCGAAAAATGCATTTTTATTGAAAATTTCGCAATATAAGTTAGAAAAACAATACTACCACGGTAATGCTACTGAGATTCGGCATCTTTTTGGTGTATCACTTTTTATTGTAAGGATTGAAATAAAGGTAGTAGGGAACGACGAAATTTTACCTATGATAATGTCTATAACTTTGGTTTGGCTTAACCGAATTTATCAATCTAATTTTTGTTGAAGAACTCAAGCCTTGCTGATGAAGAAAAAAAATATATTAAATCATAATTGTTTTTTGGGGCTCCGCTAGATGGCGATATTTGCATCGTCTAAGGTTTTTTTGATTTTTCTTTAAAAACTTAGATGGAATGATACAAATATTTTATCAAAAATGAGAAGTAAATTGAATTTGCAACAAAAAAGTGTAAAACCGCACAGGAAAATCTTTATTCGTTTGAGAGTTATGGCCAAAAGAATGTAGTTCACCAAAATTCGTTGAAAAATCATGTATTTTTAATTTTCCGTGATCAAGAATGCCACGGGAAATAAAGAAATAGGTTTAAAATCTATTAAACTGCTAGTTTAACAAATAAACATAATGCAAGATCCGTTAAAATTAGCAAAATGCAGAGCTTTCATAAAATTTGTTAAAAGAGGTAGATCTAGATACCCATGAAACAAAATTGCATGGAGACAAATAAATAAACGCGAATATGCTGCTAAATACCCTGACTACGATTCCACACCACACGTTTACACTCCATCTACTTTGATGGTCAACTTCCGGCAACCAATAAGGATTTGTTTGTGACCAATAATTCGTATTGTGTAAATTAACACTACCACAACTAGAAAAAATGGCTCAGTCCATAAAATCTGTTAGAGAAATTGCGGGGTTTCCGTGCACATATCTCTCAACCAATAACAAAAGTCTATAGGCGCTTCTTGTCAATATCGGCATCTGAAAGTGCCTGATGTAAAACCATACTGTAAGGATGCAGTTTAAAAGATTATAAAATCCAATATGCTGAAGTGCGATTTATTCCTAAGTCTGAAGAAATGTCACTGACGCTTACATGAGGATTCGCTTCCACATAAGCAAGAACGCTTATAATATTATCTTCACTGCTAACTGGACGTATTTTTCCCATTGTCATTGACACAAGCAGACGTTTTTATAAAGAATGACTATTTCTTCTCAATCTACAAATAAAAAAGTTTTTCCTCTTCCAAACTCTATCTGTGGACACATTGTATATATTTTATTTTAAACACAGCATTTGGGGCTATGTCTCCGGCTATTGTAATAAACGTCAATAAGTGTAATAAGTTTTATTCAAACCAATTTGTCTATTTGTTTTACTTATGTAATTGTCGATTGAGTGTTTTTAATTTTATTGTTACAATTTGTTTGCTAGTTTTATTGTATACTTTCTTGTACTTTCCTTTTTCTCTTCTGCCTTTAGGTACTAGTTCCTGCTTTTGTTGTTTCTCATTATATGTGGATTTGACTTTGAGTTTTACGTGTTGTTTTTCTAAAAAAAATAGAAGTACAATCAAGTACAAGCTAAAGATTTCCAAACTTTATTGCCTTGTCGATCATTTGCCATTTTTTTGGTCAACCTCCCTCATAGTTAATAATTAATTTTTGCACACCTATTAACTTCAAATGAGATGAGTTTTCATATAAACCTACGCGGGAAATCTTGAAAGAGAATTGTTCAGAGCTTAGTGAAGAGACCCTTGTACTTCGAGATTAAGGAAGCAATGTCATCATGTATGGTATGTATGTATGTGTAAGGGTCCGTTCGACATAAGTTCCGTATTTTCTGCCACCTAATCCAACATCCCTGTAGCCTCCGTTAACTTGTGGAATTCAGTTATGTGTTGGGTGTCAATATCTGCTGGCGCAATCAGCGCATGCTCAAAAACAGCATGTCGCCTGCTCTTTAAGGCTACACACTTACATGGTAAGCTGTTTCAACTGTCCCATTACACAATCTACATTGCAGGTCCCCGTTAATGCAACAGAATAGCACAAATTCCTTCACCTAAAATATGATGATTTAGGTCAACTTATCTATAATATACAAAGTTGCGTGGTTTGGGCGCTAGAGGACTTTAAGAGAATGATTTTTTGTAATACACTATTCGTTAAATAATATGGCGACGCTGAGGGATTGAATATAAATCCGAAAAAAACAGTGTTGGTACCATTCACGAGAAAGAGAAAGGTGGACCTTATTAACCCCACTCTCAGCGGTGAGCAAATTTGCTTTTCAGATAAAGTCAAATACCTGGGAGTAATCCTGGATAAACGACTAATCTTGAATCAGCATATAAAGAAAACCATATCGAAAGCCACAGCGGCCATATGGACGTGTCAGAGGCTATTCGGTGGGACTTGGGGGCTAAAGCCAAAGCTCACATACTGGGTGTACCAAACAGTCATCAAACCCGTGGTTATATACGCTTCATTATTATGGTGGCCAAAAGTTAATATTAAGCATACACAATGCCGTCTTCAAAGGTTGCAACGGCTTGCATGTTTAGGGATAACAGGGGCAATGCGAACTTGCCCCACAGCAGCGATGGAGACGTTGCTGCATCTGATACCTTTGCCTGTCCTAGTCAAAAAAGAGGCAGCAATTAGCGCTCTGAAACTGGCACGGGTAATGGAATACAAATCTGGCGATCTAGAGGAACATATGGGAATCCTGAATCTAATACCTTTGGATTCAGGAAGAAAACCGTCGGACGCTTTGCCACGCAAACATGATTTTGAAATCCCATTTGAAGTGGTCATTGGAGACCGTCATGGGAAATGGGAACCTCGATTCCCAGAAAACACATCCGTCTTGTATACGAACGGTTCAAAAGGAATAGAAGGGAACACAGGCATGGGAGTATACGGGCCTAATTGCAGGCTCTCTGAATCTCTCGGGAAAAGTCCCACTATATTCCAAGCACAGGTCAACGATATTAATCATTGTGCTCAAGAATCCCTGCAGAGAGGCATCCCGGAACGGCAGATCAATATTATGTCAGACAGTCAAGCTGCGTTAAAAGTACTGAGGTCTTACACCGTCACGTCAAAGCTAGCATGGGAATGCAAACAGACCCTAAAGCAACTGGCAGCTCAGGGGAAAAATATTTCTCTGACATGGGTGCCAGGACATCAAGGCATAGAGGGGAACGAAGCGGCGGATCAATTTGCAAAAAGCCATATGATGGAAGAACTTCGGAGATGGGAAAAGGAAGAAGAGGTTTATCAAACCTTCAGAGGCCAACGCAGGGAAGCTTATCCAACTGAAGAGAAGCAACCTAAGGCGAATTACAGGCCTTTTTACGGGAAACCACCAAGTGACGTACCATCTCAAAAAAATGGGTCTAACCGAGGACGACCCTTGTCGGTTTTGCGAAGACGCAACAGAGACAACAGAACACGTCCTCTGTGAATGCATGGCACTTTTCTGCAAAAGGCTAAAACAACTTGGAGAGGTGACCCTAACACCCGACGAGGCAAGGAATTTAGCCCCCAGAGAAATCATCAACTTCATGAAAAGTGTGGGACAGCTGGGCAATTCATAGATTAGAGTCATCACAATCTAAAGAATGTATAGATATAACTCTGAGTTTGGGATTAACATGATTTGAATAATTATTTAGAAAAACGCTAATTTATAAATTAACTTTGTTTCAGGTTGGTGGTTGTTTGCTGTTACAATAGTAATTGGTAGTATTGGTGTTGTGGCAGGAGGAATAATATCTGATCAATTTGTTGCTAAGATGGGCGTTAAATCTCGCGTCATCGTATTAGCTGTGAGTCAAATTCTTTCTACACCCTTCGCGTTTGGAAGTGTGTACTTTGCGCCGGCTTGGGCGATGACATCATTGGGAATATCTTATTTCTTCGGTAAATTAACAGTAAATTTCTTACCTGTGTTATATAATATAATATATTGTTTCAATTTTTCAGCTGAAATGTGGTTTGGGATTTTATTTGCAATTTTAGTAGAAATAGTTCCATTGCATGTCAGATCTACAACTGTAGGAGTATTCTTATTTGTCATGAATAATATTGGCGGCAATTTGCCGATAGCTGTAGAACCCGTATCAAAAGCTATCGGGTACAGAGAAAGCTTGTATATATTTTATGCTGGAGCCTATGGATTAAGTAAGTGTACTGAAAATATATTCAACTATCATATTGTGGTTTACTAAAATAATTAATATAAACGGATATAAAATTGTAAATAAAAAAATTAAAAGGATTTCATGTCCGTAAATATAATAAATGAAAAATAACTTAATGGCAAAGCGGACTAAAATTCTGGTTTTACATACACAAGGAATTTTGTTTAATTTAGCAGGGCCCCAGTCTAATTCACTAGGAACCAGACCGAGGCATGGGTCGACAGATACTGACGAATTCGTTTCGCTCTTGTTATGAGCTCGTCAGAGTACCATAGTCGTTGCCCATCTACAAATATCAGCCTGCATTTAAGCACAATAGGATACACAACAGTAGACACATGTAAACACGTATCATCTACATGTACATAGTAATGCATATCCCATACCATGCAGAGGCCGAACAAACTCAATGTATAGGTAAAACCAGTCGTATAAATAGAAATAAATATAGATAAAAATAAAAATAGTATGAACACAAAACGCTAGCAGGAGACCATTTTATCCTTCTGCTAGCTTGTGTTCATACTATTTTTATTTTTATCTATATTTATTTCTATTTATACGACTGGTTTTACCTATACATTGAGTTTGTTCGGCCTCTGCATGGTATGGGATATGCATTACTATGTACATGTAGATGATACGTGTTTACATGTGTCTACTGTTGTGTATCCTATTGTGCTTAAATGCAGGCTGATATTTGTAGTTGGGCAACGACTATGGTACTCTGACGAGCTCATAACAAGAGCGAAACGAATTCGTCAGTATCTGTCGACCCATGCCTCGGTCTGGTTCCTAGTGAATTAGACTGGGGCCCTGCTAAATTAAACAAAATTCCTTGTGTATGTAAAACCAGAATTTTAGTCCGCTTTGCCATTAAGTTATTTTTCATTTATTATATTTACGGACATGAAATCCTTTTAATTTTTCAATATTTGGCATTAAACATCGACGGCAGAACGCTTGGAGACCACCGTCCGAGCATTGCTGAAACCCAAACATTTGGGAGATGCTAGCAGAAGGATAAAATGGTCTCCTGCTAGCGTTTTGTGTTCATACTATTTTTATTTTTATCTATATTTATTTCTATTTATACGACTGGTTTTACCTATACATTGAGTTTGTTCGGCCTCTGCATGGTATGGGATATGCATTACTATATACATGTAGATGATACGTGTTTACATGTGTCTACTGTTGTGTATCCTATTGTGCTTCAAAGCAGGCTGATATTTGTAGATGGGCAACGACTATGGTACTCTGACGAGCTCATAACAAGAGCGAAAGGAATTCGTCAGTATCTGTCGACCCATGTCTCGGTCTGGTTCCTAGTGAATTAGACTGGGGCCCTGCTAAATTAAACAAAATTCGTTGTGTATGTAAAAACAGAATTTTAGTCCGCTTTGCCATTAAGTTATTTTTCATTTATTGTAAATAAAAATCAGAAATTTTAACGGATTTCTATGCAGCAACGTTCGAAAGCTATTCTGCTCCTTCTGAAGCCTGAAGAAAAATGAGATTAACGGAATCGTGGCTTTCCTTGTGTCTTTACTACTACTACTATACTGATATTTACTTACGGAATAATTAATATGGTGATTTTTTTCACCGCTACTGCTACACTAAATCTTTCAATGCGTAGGTCAAAGATTTATACAATAAATCTTTGCGTAGGTAATAGAAAAAGTCCTAAAATTCTACAGACACTAGATGCGCCAGCGTATTTAATGAAATTTGCTTTATTTGCAATACGAGTATGTTGTATGTATGCCCAATTATTATAATGTTAAATGTGTTTTATTTATTTTTTTTAGTTTTACTTGTTGTAGAATTTTATCAGGAACTCACATATTTTATTTATTTGTAAAACACTGTTGTGTAAAGTTTAACCTAAACTTAAAATACTTAAAACTAACTTACACCGTTGATTGAAAATTAAATATTTCAATCAACGCTTACACTAAGGAACTAGGACTAACTATAAACTGTAGGTACTTAATTACTTTAGTGTATTCTCATTTTAAATGCGTAATTATTTTAGACTTAAATTGATTGAAATTCTTATAATATACAGGGTGTCCTACGGTGGCAACCCATTAGATTATTTCAGAAACTACTTCGAGTTGAATTTTGAAAATTTCAGTGTCTATATTGTCAAATATGCTCTACTCAAATAATATAATAGCAACGGCATAGCACTTCCGGTTATACCGGAAGTTGATGGCAACTTTGTTATTTTAAATGGAACACCCTATATATTATTACATTTTTGGATTCTAAATAAGATTTCAGACATATTTCATGTATCATGTCCTATACCTAACGTCAGTCGTTTTGGACTTATATCAAGATTTATGTCAAAATTGACAGTTTAGGGCTCCATAAGAATTCCGTTTTTTCCTTGTAAATCAGTATTTAATAATTATTTTGCAGGTATTTTCTTATCGGGTGGGATCTTCTTTTTCGAACTGACAAGACATTTTCTGATTAGTTTATACAGGGTGGTCAAAAAATTGTATTGAAAACGGTTCAAGAAAAACAGTTGAAAGTCAATTTTTTCAAATGGAATGGGTATATTAATATTATTTTATCTTCCTTAGCATTAAAAAATAATGCAATTTTGTAATAGGTTATCATTTTCTAAAATGCATAGTTTTCGAAATATCGTCATTTTAAAATTTTCGGCAGCGCCTACCGTTGTCTTTCTGGAAGCTAGCTAATTAATTTAGTTAGCCATGAATTTATTGTCATTTTAACGTCAAACTAAACGTCAAATTAATAAAAATGAAAAATACTTATTATTTATTCATGGAGAATAAAATAAAGTGATTAATATCACCTGTAGAGTATTTAACGAGAGAAACCCCCATTTGCTAACGATGACTAGAGAAATTAGGAAGAATTTTGAGAAATCATTTAGAGCAGGTTGGGAGGTATACAAATCAAGTATTACAACGAACTAAGACTAAAATTTAAAATAATACAGAAGATTAAACTAAATTAATTTAGTTTATGTCATCCGATAGTGGACTAAATATGCACAAAGATGCTTAAACATTTCTGATTTAATTTCATTATACCTCAGGTTCAAAAAAACTATTTACAATCAATAATTAATCGGTGTTAAATATTTATATTGTCTCTTCTAGGTTCGTTCATGTTTCTTTTCACAATGTTTCTTATGCCTGGTGCTGCAAAACCTTCAAACACTGGGCTTCCTTCAACGAAGGAACTCTATGGAGTGGACAATATGACATTTAGCAACACAGACGAAACTAACATGAAAACCATTACTGCCATGGTGAGAAATACCAAACCATTAAACACGGGTAGCAGCAGACTGTAAATAAATTACTAGGCTAAGAACTGTAACTTAATTTATTGGGAAGCATGGATACTAAGGATAGTGCTTTATAGGTCTATAAAACAATGTGATGTAATTTAATTTCATATCAAGTTTAAGCACAGCAACGGTAGGTACCGTTAGTTAAATTTAATATCGCTCAAGTAGTATAAAACTAAGTTTTAATAAAAAATTATTTGTTATTGTATGATGTTATTTTTTTTAATATCACTTAAATAGCGTCGAACGTTCAGTTTAGCCTAAAATACTAAGTATCCTACTGGCCAAAAAAGCTAGTTCGCAATCTGAACATAAACAAAGATAATGAACTTGCTACACTGAAAAAAATATTGTACGTAAAACCAATGAATGGTTGTCATCAATATTTTGAACATTAATATTATGAATTGGTCACTGTTACAATGAATTTTGATCATAAATTAATAATTTCATACATAGAAACAATGTACGATGAAACGTTAATCAATAAATGCAAGACATCGAAAATTTATGTTTTTTTTTCATCAATATAATATCACTATTTATTGCTTCAATGTTTTAAATTTATTAATTTATGCTCTTCGCCTTTAACACAATAATTTGTAAATCATACACCTATGAACAGCGAACATAAAAACTAATAAACGATCATCGTTGATTCAATGGATGCTAAGCATTAATTTTACGAACCTAACCATTAAATTCTGAGTAACGCACGCAAATCAATGCACCCGGACAATAGACTGAATACTCAAAACATTGACATTATGACATTCTCATAGACTTTACGCGTCCTTTTTGTTTTGTTTAGTTAAATGTATACAGTTGAAAAGTGAAGTGTGTTCCTAAATCTATTTTTAAAATTTGTTCCCAAATAATACAACAAATGTAGAAATATAAGGTAAGTAGTAATCTTTTTATATAAGTACCATTTAGTAAAGTACAAAACTAAAGTCAGTTTAAAACGAAAAACACAGTGCGGTATTCCTTTGTAATGTTGAAAACCCGCCGATACGAGGGGAGAAATTTTATGGGCTCTTAATGGATATTTAGTGCTATCCGCTAAGCTATGTTCCAAAGGTGCCAGTGGAAAGATAAGCCATTTGAAGTACACAATAAAAGACTCTCAAGAATCTTTTTTATTTTGTGCTAAAACAGTTCAAGAAATAGAAGAACCTATAATAAACCTTAAAGGAAGAAAATCTGCAATTCAACCGTACTTATGGGTTCTATAAGTCAATTCTAAAGGCGCACACTGTTTACTTAAAAACCTGTTATTTTGATTAATAATAATAATATAATAAATGACTTTATTGAGAACTTAGAAAAGTTACACAAAAGACGAAGTCGATGCACAGCCTCCTAGCTTAACATATTAGCAATACTAAAGATAACTGCATAATAATAACAACAACAAAAACTCTGATACATAAAAAAAGGCAATGATTCCTGGATGGCCTGCGGCACTACGCAATGTCCTGGGCCCAGACACTGCCGTTCCCAAAATGACAACCTGACTTCTATCATTCACATATGTTCCGAGTAGAGACGCAGCAGACTCCCCAAAGCCCAGGTAACCCACAATGGCCAGCAACAAACCATGACCAATGCGGTCAAATGCCCCTTGCGTAGTCCAACAGCAGCAATGTCGTCAATAGACCCTGATCTACTGCCCCCAATGCATCATCCAGTATTTTAAGTCATGTCGTGGAGCAACTGTGACCTTGACGGAACCCAGACTGGACCTCCGACAACAACCCATGACCATCAAGATATGTGTTCATTTGATTGCAGATCACTCTCTCAATAACCTTGGAGATCGCTGGGAGTATATTAAATGGTCTATAAGATCCTTAAATGTTGATGGAGTTTTAGTTTTGGGATTGGAATGACATTGGCTTCTTTCCAACATGTTGGGAAGTTCCTCGTTTCTATATAGTAATTAACTAGATGCTGTATAAAGGGCATTATAAACGGACAACTACTACTACTAGCATATCAATACTGATCATGTCACTGCCTACTGCATCTGACTTAATCCCAAGCAATGCATCAAGTATCTCCCCATGATCCACCATTGTAAATTCAAAGTTAATATCAGGCCTAATTTTATTACTTAAGTAAAAATTGATCGTTCCTGGGTCCGGATTGTTGGTAGAAGTGGCCACAAAAAAATCATTAATATTATCAACATCATGAATAAAAGAGGGTATTGTGATATTTTCCCCTGCATAAATGTTTAGATCTCGTAATAATTTCCAATTTTGTTTAGAAGAATTTCCGCGGACTTTAGTTTCCAAATTTCGAGTGTCGTACAAATATGATTTAATTTATTTACAAAGCAGGTGCATCAAATCAATGGACGTACAGCAAGATAATTTTGAGTCTTATTTGGGTTTTTAAATTCTCTAACCATTGGTACTAGTATATTTGAACCATACTGTACTTTGCAGTACACATAATACATATGTACCTATATGCTCGCGATTATTGATTGAATACAGAACAATAATCTCAATCTTTCGTAATAATAATTTCCGGCGAACAAAATTACGTAAAACAATTATTATAACCCAATGTAATAATCAGCTAACATTGGTTTAACGTACAAAAGTCATAGATTCATGTTTCTCGTTCGTAACATTAATAACCTTCAGACATCGGTTTAATGTACAAAAGTCATAGATTAATGTTCATCGTTCGTAACATTAATAACCAGCTAACATCGGTTTTACGTATTGGAGACATAAACTAATCTTCATCGTTCGTATCATTAACAACCTGGTAACATCGTTTTAACGTACAGGAGTTATAAATTAATGTCCATCATTCGTAAGATCAATAACCGGCGAGCATAAATTTATGTTCTTTATTTATTAATTCAACGTACAGAATTCGCTACCGAATTTATGTACGAACGTTCATTGTATTAATGTCACCCATCATCGGCTCAAATTTAATGTTGATGTTCATTGATTTGAAGCACTTTTTTATTAATATCACGTACCTTTTCGGTTCAGTGTAGGCCTATTATAGAGCTTTGCTGTAGGTACCTAAATATCTCAGTCGTGACTTAATTGTGCCTCCGTAGCTCAGCGGGTGGTGATCTTTCGGTTTCACAACAACCCTCAGACCTGGGCGCCAGCTAAAATTAAAATTTTAACGAAGGATAGGGGAAATGAGCTGTACAAGACGTGCAACGCTACGTGTATCGTTTACTAAACAAATTTATTTGAATATTATTTAGCGAACAAAACCAACAATGAAATAATAATATTTATTTTTATTTATTTAATTAATTATTATTATAATTAATTAATAATAATACATAAATGCTTACACTGGTCATAAAAAAATAAAAAGGTGAAAATATAGCATCACAAATTATTTAAAAAAACAAACAAATACACAATATGTAAGAAACAAATTCATGTAAAAAATAAAATTTACAAGTACACACAAAACATATAAATATAAATAAAAAAGTTTAGATCACGTTTCTATCTGAGAAGTCAAATTCCAAATAGTCTTCCATAGAATAAAATGACTCCCTGACAATTTCATTTTCTGGAGAAACAATTTAGGCAGAAGCTCTCTCACATGTCGAGGCAAAGCATGAAATAATTTAGATGCGTGGTGGTTAAGAAAAAATCTTGCTTTATCTACTCGATGTCTGTCCAGTACGAAGTTCTCATTATTCCTAGTGGAATACTGATGAACAGCCAAATGTGGCGTGTACATATTGGAGTGTAGTTTAACATATTTCAGACATTGAAGCATATATATACAGGGCTGGGTCAAAACTCCAAGCACATTAAAGGAACTCCTACAGTCGGCCCGATACGACAAGCCAGCAACAACTATCAAAGCTCGCCGTTGGAGTGCAAAAATACGAGATGAGACAGGTGCGTGTCCCCAGGCAAGCACGCCATAAGAGACATGGCTCTGTATCAGAGTCATCAACAAAACAGATCTTGACAATTTTGTGGACAAACCCCGCAATACGTATGTGTTTGACGATAACTTACCAGAAACATAGTCGACATGAGCATGCCATGTCAGTCTCTGGTCAAGATAAACACCCAAGAACCTCATCACTGAAATCAGAGCCATTTCTCAACGAAAACACAATTCGTTCAGTTTTTGATTGATTCAGACTAAGACCATTCGCAGTGAACCAGTATGAAGCCCTTTCTCGTGTCCCATCAAGAGCGTGGAGTAGGTGGTTTACATCCACATCCGCTCTTACCACAGGTTCACACACTGGTAAATCATTGACGAATATTATGAATAGAAGTGGTCCCAGCACAGATCCCTGTGGAACGCCGAACACATTACCTAACAAGGTTGATCGCTTGCGAGCATAGTGAACAAACTGCGTTCGATCCGTAAGATACGATTTTGTCAGATCCAGAAACGGTCCAGACAAATTATAATTTAGCCATAAGTATTTCTGGATCAACGGAGTCGAAAGCTCTCGATAGGTCCAGCATTAGCGCCGCACAATTTTTGCCACTATATTGAAAGCATCCGTAACCACTGTAATCAATTTGTTTATCACCACGGCTGTAGACAATCCATTTCTAAAACCGAACTGCTGCCCGTTTAACAAATTGTTGCGCTCAAAATCATCGGAAAGCCTTACCTTAAGGGCCTTCTCAAAAACCTTGCCCAACAGGGGTACAATGGAAATTAGGCGATAACTTCCCACATCATTAATATCACCCTTTTTAAAAATTGGTGTCACACGGGAGACCATAAACGCTGCAGGAAAGATCCCTTCCTTAAGGCAGCAATTAAATAACCTTGTTAGAGGATATATTATGATGTTACAAATACATTTAAGCATTTTGGTATTCGTTTGGTAATAATCTTTACTATTGGAGTTTTTCAAGTTGCTAATAATATCTCTACCCTCTATATATGAAAACTCGTCACAGCTAAAACGCTGGTAATCATCGCGAACAAAATCGCTTATGTACCGGTCAAAAGAGACGACCGAGACAGGCAGATTATGTACCAGCCTCAGGGCTATATTAACAAAGAAGTCATTAAATTCACCCGGGGTTATTGCGGATCTAGCTGAATGGTCCGACCCGTGACCACACCGCAGATTACTGATTAGTTGCCACGAAGCTCTAGAAGGATTACCAGATCATTTTATATGTCGATCAAGGGCAGCTATCCTGGCATTCTTTATGTTTAGACCAACTCTTCAACAGACTATTTGACAGTAAACATCAAATTAAAAAAAATGTATTCTGTCTTCTCAAATTCTCATGGCTAACTTGATAATAAATATTATAATCTTGAAAAATCTTCCTATTATCACCAATATGTGTGCTTCTTCCATGCAAAATGAAAGATATGCATATCTATAGGTAAAATTTAATTTAACTTTAATTTTTGCATCATCAAATACACAGTGGTCTACATGAAACTAAGAGATTCAATTAAAAATTCGCCTAATATTATGAATATGTGCATTTTCTACAAAGTTATCCTTTGTTTTGGCCCTTCATCACAACCGATTCAAACCGCTGCTAGCCTGAATAAGCGAGAAGTAACCCAGTGTTGATGTTAGGGAGTTAAGGCAAAGCCAGTGACGTATACGTAAACGTATCTTTTGACATCTACGCATGCGCTCTTTAAATTTATGATACGTTTAACCGTTGATTGAAATATTTCAATCAACGGTTTAACGATACGAAGGCCGTAAACATATGTACCTCTACGCGTATCGTATACTTAAACGTATTGAACCGATTGTTGTCGGAATTACATGAACTTGTACGAATATCTAGCATAGAACATTAAAAACTCAATCTAAATTGAAAATTAAGCTAAGCTATTTTGCAATAAATAGTTTATTATTATTAGTAGTAGTAGCAGTTTATTTTGTAACAATTATAAACATTTTTCTGTTACATAATAAAATATATAGGTATTTGGTTAATAATTAAAAAAACAATAATATTAACAACATAGTAAATGGTAGTAGAAAAATCTAAAATAGTCTTTTTCTCAAGTAAAGTGTTATCTCTACCTTCCGCATATACGATACGTATTGGATGGCACCTTAACTCTATTTTGAATGACTGCTTATCTAGTGTAAACATAACCAAAATCTCACGTTTACGTATGGGGATACGTATACGTCCTTGGTTTTGCCTTAACTGCCTATTATATCTATTTACTTAACATTTGTATTTGGTGAGGTTATGTCGTTAAGTAATGCGGTCACACAAATTATTTACGTAGCTTTATTACCTACAGAAAAGTTGAAAATGAATGAGGAAACGGTCACATCATTTATAAGCAGAGTGGCCAAGTCCAGATTGTCTACGCCAATTTTGTAATATATTCATAGTTATTCTATCAGCACAAAGACACTGTTCTTGTCCCAAAATACCCACATATCGCAAATAATATACAATAGAATAGGAATTGAGGTTTAAATTTTCGAACGTGTACAAAGCAAATGGTGATTCAAAAAATAATCGAGAACATTAATAAAAAACAGATGAGTAATTAACTTATTTTAGGTTATGTAGATATTCCAATGACATTAGCTTTATTCGGGTTCGTACAGAACTGTTCTAGAACTGTCAGGAGTGTGCGCAGTTCAAATTTACATGTTCGAGTTTTCTTGAACTGATTTAGAACTGCTGCTGTTTGCTATTCCGGATTGAAATAAAAAGTCCGAGAACGGTTCAAGAACTGTCAGAATCGATCCCTCCTGTTGCGCAAGAACTGATCTCTGACTGTTTTTGGATTATTTGCTACACATGCGCATATCAATAAACGTGTTATTTATGTTTTGAGTTTAATTTTAACCTATACCATTGTCTTTAAAAGGACTTTATAAAGACAATGCCTATACTAAAAACGTACATCTTATCACATAATATATTTAATTATATATTAGATGATTAAATGTTATATTATAATTAAATATATCTGTATTTAAAAAGGTAGACTACATTATTTACTAAAAAAAACAATATTATATATTTAGTATATCCTATAAGAAGACAATGATAATAATTATATTAAACATTTGTATTTTGTCTTCATGAAATTTTTATGCTTTGTTAACTTATGTTCACTACCCATTTTGAATGAAAATGAAAAATCGAAATAAAACAAAAAGAAAATGAATAGGTACAACTTTAAATGTTTGGCTCTTATTTTATTAAACTTTTTGAAGAAAACAATGTTTTTAAATTTTGTGGAAATTTATTACACAACACATAACAATTGTTTCAGTGGCTATCTGAAGAAGCCAGATGTACCATATTTTGTAAAAATTATTTCAAAACATTTCTTGTTTTCTTCAAAAACTTTAATATGAATTTTCATCAAGTAGAAGTGAAGACCATCCACGATCATATTTTATTGTTTGTACATTAAAGATAGGTTATATATTATTTATGTTTGGTATAGGTGAAGATGAAGCGTTCGGGTTTTTCACAATTTTGAAAAGTGAAGCTGCCTTTTGTGCGAGGAAGATTTGGAGATTCGGGTATTTGGGTATTGAGAGATTTGAGGGTGGTGGAATAGCAATGTCATGAGACCCTTTTACTGCGTTGGGTATTTGGAGATTCGGTGATTCGTTCCTAATAGTTTTAAAACTTTGAAAAGCGTACACTAATAAACACGACAGACTAAACACTTTATTATTTAAGGTTAGTAAAGGTTTATTAGGTTATTTTTGTTGTTATTTATTTTATGGTTCACAACGGAGCCGATCATAACGCATGCGCAAAGTGCAAATATCCGAGAAAACATAAACTTAAACCAACTTTTGGGTATTTGGAGAAACGGCGATTTACCTCTACGCGCTGGCGTCACGGGATTGTCATCCACCAATACCCAAATCTCCAAATCTCTCTCGCACAAAAGGCAGCTTAATAGAACGGTCCGAGAATTTTATCCAAGGCGCAACCAGTTCTGCGCAGTTCTCAAATAATCCGAGAACTTTTCTAGAACGGTTCTAATTTCCAAACCCGAATAAAGCTATTACAAACATGGACTTACGACAGGGTGTCGCGTTCATTTTTTGTCTGCACCGCAGTGCGAGAGAGAACGTGAAGAAGGATAGAGCTAATTACGGCAAAAAGATATTTATCATGTTTCTTCATGGGGTTTGTTGTACCATGCTATTATTAAGACAGATTTATTTTGATTTGTTCAGGGAAAAATACGGTTCCGTTATTAGTACGGTAAAGTCGGACTATCGGAAGAGTTCTTTATTAAACAACGTCGTACCCCTACGTATAGGAAATTTTAACCTCACTTTTATAATTTCTGCAAAAAGAGAGATTTCTGTCAAGTAGAAAGTTTGTGATTTATGTTATATCATTTTTATATATTTTTTGATCTCTAATAATTTTATCAGAATTAAAGCTATATGCTCCTTTACTGCTCTTATAGACATTTTTTTGCATTTCTCATTTACGTTTGTTTGAATAACTACCCATCTGGATGTATCCTCACCTCGTAGGGGTTGGTTAACACAACTTCTTTCAATAAAATTAAGTCGACCTCTACATTGAAACGCACGCGTTTTTTCTTTTCCTGAATGGTCATATTTTATACATATTACCTCTTATAATATGTAATTTAATTTTATTAATATCACAATTTGTTCTTTCGACTTATGAAATTTACACATTTTTGTCGGTTTTGACACTAAATAGAGTTACGGTAAATTATACGGTCACGGTCGCTACATAACGGAATACGGTAACCGAAATAGCGTTAGCGTGAACAATTTTGACAGATAACGTTCCGGTAATAGCGGTATAGGCGTTAAAAGAATCTCTATTATCACTCTAATAGGTACTAGAGACTATAGACCATCAGATAAATTAAGGAATAAGGCTGGCGTTACATGCATCCGATGATACGACAGTACGAAATTGTTCCTATTGATCAGAATATCTAAATGTCCTTAAGAAGCCAGCATTTCAACTAATAGAAACAGTTTTGTACCGTCGTATCAGCGGGTGTTGGATGCATATAACGCTAGCATAAAGCCGCGTTTTTCAAACTTCGCACTCTGGTCACAGAAGATGATTATAATATCACTGCATAACATATTTATATCATGTATATTTATCAGAGACTCTATAGTTCTGATATATTATATGCATAACTGGCTTAATGACTGCTTGTTGGAGGCCATTAAACGAGACGAGAGAAGAAGAAGAATTAACATCAAAAAATTCATACACAACGTAACAGCTGATTCATGTTTACGTTCTATGGTCAATATTTTATTTTGGTTTTTGTTGTTAAGTATAATATGTCTGAAAAATATAAGGCATTGGTAACAGAAGAGTAATTATATCAGATTGTTTTTATTATAAAATTAAATAATGTAATAATTATTTGTAGGGAGGTAATAAATGCTTTAATATGTGATAGTAAACGAAGAGCAGGAACTTTGCAACCCACTAGAATCCGGCCCAATTTAAATTTTTTTAAACGGACTGTGTGCAATTTAGTTAGAGGCAACAATAGGTAAGTGAAATAAGTACCTAAGTACTTACCTAATTCTTTTGTGACAGTATTAAAATTATCGTAGAGTTATTAACTTTCCGCTACTGATTTCTTTTTCATTTGTTGAATTTGATTAAAATAAGGGCTTTATTAGTTGAATTTATTATTATAGCTACTTGTATTTAGGCTTTTCATATGTTGTTAGAAAAAAATACATATTTTGCATTTACGGTCTTCGTTAAGGAGCTCTAAAGTTATATTAACGAAAATTAACGGGTTAAGGGATATGCACAATTTGGGGCATTTACCATTTTTGAAACGATATAATATTAAAAAACTTCAATACTTACTGTTACCTATTATATTCTTACAATAAAACAAAAATCATCGTCTCCACTATTTAATTAGTCCGTAAATTATGTCAAAGGGACATGTTTCGGAGACTCAGCTCCATCATCAGCCTAAAAGGCAACATTACAATATTAAAAAAAGGGTTCTTACATAAATAACGAAAAACACAAGTTAACAAACCTTGGTGGTATAAAATGCTCACTTTGTGAAGGCAGAGCTCCTAACAGACTAAATTGAAGTAAGTATACAATTATTTTTGTTTAAAATATTGAATTTAAAATAACAGAAACACATACAGGTATATATAAATAAAAAGATGTAAAAAATGTTGGTCCCGATAAAGTAAAATGAACAGACAAAAAGTAATGGGACAGTACAAGCGCTATTAAAAGTTTAAAAAGTATTGAAAATGTATACAAACAAATAAGCAAAAACACTTAAACAAAACATAGAAGGAATATAACAATGACAAGATCAAACTCCAAGCCATGGGTATAAACATATATAAAAGAGTCTAATAGGTACACAAATCCTCAGGAATGTTTTAAATGTAGAAGAGCCTCGAAAAAAGTGTAAGATTCGAACTTCAAACATATAATGTTGTTATCTCCTACAGACTTGAAAATTTCTAACATTTCCAGAAGATTTAATTTAATGCCCTTGTTGCAAACATGGATCACCTTCAGACCTAAATCGACATCGAAACGATGATTGTGGTTAAGAACATGATTCGCAAAGGAAGAGGTGGTATCATATTCATCAATTAAGTTAGGATTGTTATTTCTATAACGAGTGATTATATTAGTGTGCTCCTTTACACGTACACTAATCTTACGTCCTGATTGGCCTATGTACTTGGCTGCACATGCTGGCTGTGAGCATGACAAGCACTATACTCCAGACTTCCTTGTCAATGGAATGACATCTTTAGAATTCACCAAAAAAGTTCCCAATCTATTTATTGTTTTAAAGGAGATATTTATTTCGTATTTAGATTGGAAATAGGTCTGGATTTTATAGGAAAGGTTATCAATGAACGGAATGGAAAAACACTTTTTGTTTTTGTTAAAATTTCCAGATAGATTAATTAAATTTTTATTGATGAATTTATTCATATGTTTAAAAAACATTTTGTTGATGGAAGAAGAGGGAAAACCATTATTTGCAGCTACCATCCTTATGTATGATAGTTCATGGTTAAAATCTGAAGGTGTGAGAGGCATATTGAAAAGACGATGAAAGAAGGAATTAAAGGCAGCAAATTTATGTGAATGTGGGTGGTAGGAATCGTAGGGGATTATGGAATCAGTGCTAGTAGGTTTGTGGTATATGGCGAAGGATAGACAATTATAGTTTGTCCTTGATATAGTCAGGTCCCGGAAGTTGAGGCATCTATTGTTTTCTACTTCCATTGTGAATTCAATGGATGGATGAATAGAATTGAGAAACGTTAGAAAATCATCCAACTCTGACATTTCGCCAGTAAAAATAGCAAAAATGTCATCCACATACCTGCTGTAGTAAAGTATTTTACTGTAAGGAGGGTGTGATTTAATACTTTTCTCGATGTTAGACATAAATATCTCCGACAACAACGGTGACAGATTGGAACCCATTGCCAATCCCGATTTCTGAAGAAAGAACCTCTCGTTAAATTGGAAGAAATTTTGCTTAAGAACGATGTCAGTAAGTAAGCAAATATTCAATATATGAAAAGTAGGTAAGCTAGTGTTCTCAAAAAGTAATTCTCTAAGGTATTTGAGACAATCTTCAGGAGGTATACTGGGATAAAGATTCTTGACGTCAAACGAGACTAGAATGGAGCTATGTGGGATAACCAAATGTTTGGTATGTGAAACCAGGGAGAAGGAGTATTTTATTGCTAGGGGATTGCGAAAATCAGTGAGTGTCGGGATCACATCATTCAAGCATATACCTACTTTCAATTCCTCAAACAATAAAACACCACAGTCGAACTATTAACATTAAATACTACAAAAATAAATGCGATCAATAACAGTTCAATCTTAAAAGAAAATAATCACTATCCATTAAGTAAACTATTAGTCATCGCAGACAAAGTTGAGTCATGAATGTCAAAATCACGACAACACCGATTGAAAATATCACACATATAGTAAACAGGACTTTGCAACAAAATATTAGTCCTGGCTGGGCCCACAGTGAACGGCACGAGATGCCGAGCACCCAATCGCGGAACATGGAATCTGATACATCCCAATAGATATGGGCAATCAACGGCGCAGTGCAATAATTTGTATAAAAACTTGACTGCGTGAATGTTTCTTCTGGTCAAGAGAGAAGGTTCATTAAAACGCAAGAGCAAAGACGCATGATCTACTCACCGTGGAGGATAAACATTGTCGGCTTTATAGGCTACGTATTTAAGGAAACGGCGCTGAACAGATTCTAAGGATCTAATATGAGTACTATATATTGGGTTCCATATAATTGCGGCAAATTCCAGTTTAGATCTAACAAAAGCGTCAAACAAAAGCTTAACCGTGAAAACATCGTTGAATTGCCGACAATTCCTAATAAGAAAACCCAACATTCTATTTGCGCTCAATATACACCGACGGTCTGCTGGATAAATGTAAATTCACTGTTGAAGACAACACCCAAATCTTTAATTTCGCTGAGCTTTTCAATGACTCATTGTTCAATTGATAATCAAAATTCAATGCGTTCTTTAGTCTGGAATAGCTAACGATCTTGCATTTAGATACATTAAGCTCTAAACGATTCTCCGTGCACCAGGTACACAGAGTTTTCAAATTACTCTGCAGATGATCGCAGTCATTCAGGGAATTAATGGGCTGGAAGATCTTAAGATCGCCAGCATAAGCAAGCCTACCACACGTAAAAGACTCAATTAGGTCATTAATGAAAATATTGAACAACAAAGGACCGAGATTGGAGCCCTGTGGAACCCCCGAGCTGGAAGGAAAAACAAAAGACTCAAAGCCTTCATATTCCACAAACTGTAATCGTTCGAATAGATATGATCGGAAGAAGTTGACCAAACGATAAGAGAAACCAAAAGTCTGTAATTTATACAACAAAATGTAGTGATCTATACTGTCAAATGCTTTGCAAAAATCGGTATAAATCACGTCCACCCGCTGGAGATCATCGATAGCTGAACATATGTTCTCAGAAAACACAGCCAAATTAGAAACACATGAACGACCACTCAAGAACCCATGTTGATGCTCAGATAATCTATTCTGAAGCTGAGAATAAATTTTCTCATATATTACAATTTCAAGAACTTTAGAGAAGTTATTATTATATCCTCCTGAAAATAAGATGTATTAATTACATCAACATTTTAGGGGATTTCATGTTTAAAATGTTTAATTTTTTGTTCAAATTAATTTCTAATCTGGTTTGTATTTTTATGTTTTAGAAGAGAAGTCCAAGAAATTTATCAGCATCCTTTCAGAAGCACAAATGATGTACACTGTGATTATAATGAAGTACAAAAATCGCCAAGAAAATTATGTAAAGAAAAACGGTATAACGATTTACCAAACAACTTTAGTAAATCCGAAACTCTATTTTCAAATTTGACACATTCTCGCAATGGAATGGGTACCAAAAGGCTTAGTAATAAATACAATCTAGGAATCAGTGGAGATTCAAGTAAGAAAATAAAAATAACGGATGGAAAGAGAAAATTAGATAGAGAGACGGATGGCAGCGACAAAAATGTAATTATTGTAATTGACTCTGATAATGATCTTGATGAAAACAAATCAAATGCAACGTTTTCTGATACTAGTTCCGAATATGAAAAAGAAGAAGAGGGTAAAGTAGATGACCCGGAAAAAGTATTCGAACTAAGTTCTAGTACAAATTCAGATTCAGTGATTGCGATCACTTCTGATAGTGATAACAGCGAACGTTCTGTGCCTAGAAAGAAAAGAAAGAGAAAGAAACTATTTAAGAAATAGGGAAAAAAGTAAGCAAAAGTGAGATTAATTTAAATTGTTTGTAAGACCACTATGATTAATATTCTCTATACGAAGTATTACCTACCATTTTTTAATTTATTTAGTAATCTTGAACAATTCTTTTTTATCACATATCATTTTCTGAGGGTGTGTTACGTGGGAATAATAGTATATTATAATAATGTAATATTAAAAGTCTGACTTTTCTTTACTACCATTTTTTTCGTTGCGAGATGGAGCGCAGTGAATGCGAAATTGCCAGTAATCAAAAAACACCATTGTTCTCCAACCAAATTATTAATTACTATTTTTAATACATGCAAACGATCATACTCGTAGGAAATGTGATTTCATGTTCGTTGCACAATATACTATTTAAGCTGTAGGTGGTGATACACGGGGTTTATTTATGTTAAATGAATAACCAACCAACTTCAATTTGATAATCACTTAGAGGTCAGCAACACAGTAGTCAAAACTAAGTATTATTGGTCACCGCTCCATATACACACCCTCCCCCATCTCGATAGAGTCGGGATCTCATTAGGGATGGGATATCGATAAGATTCGGCCAACCTGACAATATGTTTGAACCAAACATATATTTTACGCGTCCCACTTATAATAACAATAATAATATCTTCATTATTAAGTTATGTTACGATCGGTGGTACTATTGATTTCATTTTACTTTCGACCATGCCATGTGCTTGTGGATAATATGCTGCGATTTGTTTTTGTTCTGTTCCCTATTTTTCGATGAATTTTTTAAATTCTTCGCTCATAAAGGATGTTCCTGGATCACTAACTATTTGTCTAGGTATGCCAAATTCCATGGTAAATTTTTCCACTTTAAGTTTTGTTTGTGTAGTACTTGTACTGGGCATAATTTTACATATCGTGTGAACATCTACAATTATTACAAGTATATTATGCATTTTATTGTTGGAGCGTCTTGGAAATGGACCTAGATGATCTAAGTATTTTCGTCATTAAATATTCGAAAGAACCTCTGATATGTCGCTTTACGCTTTTCTGATCCCTCTGAACCAAAATTTCTGCAATATAGAATCAATTGTTCTGTCTAAGGAACAATGACCTCTTTGATCATGATATTTTATCACTGTTGCTTTCCTCGTCGAATCGGGTATCACATGCAACCATTTCTGTTCGTTATTTACTTTAATTCTTCTGTATAGTTTCCCTTTTTCCAGTATATGCATTTTATTATTGGAGCTTCCTGGAAATTGACCTAGATGATCTAAGTGAATTCTTTCCATAGGTTTGTTAGGTAATCTTGGTGGATGCAAGTCGCCTGTTTCCTTGCCTGCAGGTATTTTCGTCATTAAACATTCGAAACAACCTCTGATGTGTCGCTTTACGTAATTTCTGATTACTTTGAACCAAAATTTCTGCAATATGGATCCAATCGAATGTTCGTTATTTACTTTAATTATTCTGTATAGTTTCCCGTTTTCCAGTATATGTATTCTATTATTGGAGCTTTTTGGAAAAGGTCCTAGATGATCCAAGTGAATTATTTCCATAGGTTTGTTAGGTAATCGTGGTGGATGCAAGTAGCCTGGTTTCTTGCCTGTAGGTATTTTCGTCATTAATTAAATATTCGAAACAACCTCTGGTGTGTCGCTTTACGTAATTTCTGATTTCTCTGAACCAAAATTTATGCAATATGGAACCAATTGTTCTGTTTAAGGACATCATGAAATTTTATCACTGTAGCTTTCCTCATCGAATCGGGTATCACATGCAACCATTTCTGTTCGTTATTTACTTTAATTTTTCTGTATAGTTTCCCGTTTTCCAGTAGTTGCATTTTATTATTGGAGCTTCTTGGAAATTGACCTAGATGATCTAAGTGAGTTATTTCCATAGGTTTGTTACGTAATCTTGGTGGATGCAAGTAGCCTGGTTTCTTGCCTGCTAGTATTTTTGTCATTAGATAGTCGAAACAACCTCTGATGTGTCGCTCTACGTAATTTCTGATTCCTCTGAACCAATGAAATATGGAATCAATTGTTCTGTCTAAGAACCAATGACCCCTATGATCATGATATTTTATCACTGTTGCTTTCCTCGTCGAATCGAGTATCACATACAACCATTTCTGTTCGTTATTTACTTTAATTCTTCTGTGTAGTTTCCGGTTTTCCAGTATATGCATTTTATTATTGGAGCTTCGTGGAAATGGACCTAGATGATCTAAGTGAATTCTTTCCATAGGTTTGTTAGGTAATCTTGGTGGATGCAAGTAGCCTGGTGTCTTGCCTGCTGGTATTTTCGTTGTTAGATAGTCGAAACAACCTTTGATATGTCGCTTTACGTAATTTCTGATTTCTCTGAACCAAAATTTCTGCAATATGGAACCAATTGTTCTGTCTAAGGACCAATGACTTCTTTGATCATGATATTTTATCACTGTTGCTTTTCTCATCGAATCGGGTATGACATTCAACCATTTCTGTTCGTTATTTACTTTAATTCTTCTGTGTAGTTTCCGGTTTACCAGTATATGCATTTTATTATTGGAGCTTCTTGGAAATTGACCTAGATGGTCTAAGTGAATTCTTTCCATAGGTTTGTTAGGTAATCTTGGTGGATGCAAGTAGCCTGGTTTCTTGCCTGCTGGTATTTTCGTCATTAGATAGTCGAAACAACCTCTGATGTGTCGCTTTACGTAATTTCGGATTCCTCTAAATTAAAATTTCTGCAATATGGAACCAATTGTTTCAGGACCAGTGATCTTTGATCATGATATTTTATCACTGTTACTTTCTTCGGCGAATCGGGTATCACATACAACCATTTCTGTTCGGTATTTACTGTAATTCTTCTGTATAGTTTCCCGTTTTCGAGTTCGTAATTTTTCACTCTATTCTTTTCTTTTCGTATTCTTCATCTACTTTAGTTAAGATTTGCATTCATTCTGTTAACCTGTTATCGCTTTTCTGGATCATTGCTATTATCTCTTCTTCTGTCAGTATCTGGTAAATTGTTTTGTTGTATACCTCGTCTATCATGTCATTAATTGCTGGTTCTTCGGTTGCTGCTCGGCTTAAGCAATCTACGTGTGCCATTTTAGACCCCATATGGAGCTTGATTTCAAAGTCATACTATGATAATGTTGTGTACCATCTTGAGATTTGGGGGGGCAAGCTTTTATGCGAATTTAAGTACGTTAGAGCTTGACAGTGACTGATTATTGAAAAGTGTATACTCGATAACAATGGCCTCTCTACGCACCAAACTATTGCTAATAATTCTAGTTTCGGTGAGAGGTATTTTTTCTCGCAGTCGCTGGTTTTCTTAGATACACAATATACGATAATATGTAGCTTCTTATCGTCTCCTTCTAGCATACCTGCAACACCCATTTGTGATGCGTTACAATGAAGTTCTGTGCGTTTTAAGGAAGGAAGTTTTAACACGGGGACTGTTTGTAGCAAATTTTTCAATTGAATTCTTCTTCTGAAATTAATATTTGCTTTTGTCAAATCTGATAACGATAACTAAATTATTTTATTTTATGCTAACTGTTAGCCACTCATAAACAGTGTTTCACGGTTGGTTAAAGGTTTTGAAAAAACTACGCGTACGATTGTTTTGAAAATTTAAGTGGTTACTCAGGTCAATCCAACCGATCACTCTATGATATTGTGATATTTGTGACAACTTTCTGATTTCCAGTGGAACACCATGTATTTAATTATATTTGTGGATTCCTTATCTTTTTTTGGAGTGTTTTGTCTTAAGTGTTAACACTTTTGCCTACTGTTTTTGATTAACTAATTGATTTTGATTTTTTTTTTTTAGGTCAAAACAGGAAAATATTCGTCATTTCGCCAACTAAATAGACAGAGTCTTGAAATTTTGATGGTAGCTCAGGAATTATCTTGAAAGATTCACACTGAGGGTGTTATCAATCATAAGGTTATAAGGTGCTTGCAAACTACTGTAGTGTGATCTGCTAATGTCGATTTTCTCAAATAGAACATCCTGTATATTATCTAATATTCTGATATACAATCAAATTTCCTTTCAAATGATATGATATATGAATTGGTAAGGTTTTCGAATTAAACGCAAGTTTGTAGAAACATTGGAGCCATGAAACAAAGAAAATTATTATAATTATTGAAATTTAATGTCTAACTATTAAACTGTTCCGGGTTGAAAATGCCTTGTATAGTGTAATAATAATAATAATTGCTTTATTGCTTAACAGAAAATCCATTTACATAGCAAAATTACTTAATATTAATAATAACAATACAAATAAACCGAAACAGAAAGGAAGAAACATCATACATTCAACTTAAATGTTCATTCAAAACACCCAAACCAGTACTTAAGTGATCAAAAAAAATATCACTCTCATCGCTTATAAAGTTATATATCTGACACATTGTGTAGACAGGCGACTTCATCAACAAATCGGTCCTAGGACGGTCGTTATAAAATAAATGAGAAGATCTCGGATTTTGCCTTGGTACCAAAAAATACAACTTTTGCAAGAGTTCTGCGCAATCAATCTTACTATGCAATATATTAAAAAGGAATTTTACTGCATGAATTTTTCGTCTTAATTCTAAACTTTGTATTTGACATCTTCTTAACAAGATGTCATACTCTATTCCTCTTTCTGGATATGATCCATCAGTTTTGAAACATAAGTATTTTAAGAACTTACGCTGAACTCTCTCAACAGACACATTGTAACAGTTATAATATGGAAACCATATTAAAGAGCAGTATTCCAGCTTTGACCTGACATAAGCATAGTATAAGGTTTTTATTGTATCCATATTCTCAAAAGATCTGGAATTTCTCACAATGTAGCCATAAGACCTAGATGCACTCAGAAGTATGTTATTTATATGTATATCGAATGAAAGAAGCTTATCAAAGGTCACACCAAGATGCTTAATGGACTCAGGACGATTTAAAATCGTCTCACCAATCGTATAATCGAAATGAATGGCTGATTTTTTTCTGGTATATGACATAACTTTACACTTGGAAGAGTTCAAGTTCAGTTTGTTTTCCTCACACCAGCATTGAACCAAATCCATATCACGCTGCAAACGATTACAATCGTCAAGATTATTAACGGAATTAAATATTTTCATATCGTCCGCAAATAGCATTTGACAATTCAGTAGTCCGAACACCAGAGGACATATGGTATCTTGACGATTTATATCCATTATGGAGAACATATTGGCATCTATTAGTAATATAGGAATGGATTAGCGAAACAGATCCAGCTCCAAGCCAAAAAACATTAAGCTTGTTCAACAGAACCACGTGTAGGGCGAAAGGGGCTCAAATAAATATAGGACTTCCCTAATAGGTGAATTTTTCTTAGATTTTATTATGTACACAACACGACTTACGTTTATTGATATTTATTTGTCGCAAACACTTTATTTATACCAAGACCAATACTTTATAAATATTAACATTTAACTAATTTCTGTGTATGTTCGTTTTCCACCGCATATTTCAATCCTGTCGGGGGCGGTTTTCGCACCCTTAGCATTTTGGGCTTCCCTGGTATGTTTACGGTTTTTGTCTACCTAAAAATATATCAAACAAGAGGTTAGACTGTGAGCAGTGAAAATAATACCAGCTATTAACAAAATATCTACAAAGTAGCTATGATTCAGCTTACTTTTGGGTAACTTACCATAATATTGTTCATATTTTGTTGGATCGGTCTTCAAACCATCATACATATATTCTTATGTGTCTATGCGGTTGTTTGGTTACGTTTGGCGTTGTTATTGTCTTGACTTTCGCGGTTTGCGATGTGGCTGATGTCATAGTTCAGGCGTACTACCATACTCCATTGCTAATCCACAAGCGTATTAGAACTTGGCAATTTCGCGGGCATTCTGGTGACTGCACGGCATCCGCCTGGATATGTAAACCATCTTGTTTGCGTGATAAATTTGTGTGAAAGGGGTTGCTGCACGTAATTTTGGTGGAAATTGTGGAGGCACTTGTGTTGGCGAGTTCATAATACAGGGTGCAGCAACATAACTTCCTTATTTCAAAACGCAATAAAACCCATTTTATTTTCTTAAATAATGTAGGTACATAATATGTAAAGTTTTGCTTCAAACAGTTTAACAAAATTATGTCAGGTAGGTGACGTCCTCCATTGTCGATACACTGAATAAGCCGATTTCTGGCATTTGTCATAACCCTTTCCAACATGGCAGCTGGTATGTTGACCATTTCGGCCCGGATGTTGGCTTTGAGATCTTCTAGGGTTCTTGGACGATTGATATAAACACGGGATTTCAGAAATCCCCATAAAAAAATCGCAAGGGGTCAAATCGGGGGAACGAGCTGGCCACTCCAAATCACCGCTGATTCAGATTAGGCGCCCCCGAAAGTGTTCCCTCAAAACAGCCATTGATACCCTTGAAGTGGCGCCTTCTTGTTGAAACCAATCGACCCCGAAATCCAATTTGTTAAGTCGAGGAAAAAAAATCTTCCAACATGTTTACATATTGGTTACAATTCACTGTCACTGTTTCCTCATTTTCTTCAAAAACCAGGAATCAATTCCCCAGCCGAAGAAATTTGCACACCACCCTGTGACTTTAGGTGAGTGCCCCTAGGGGCCTTTAATGCAATTCGCGGGGGTTGGTGTCGGCCCAGTATTTTGATTGTTGACGTATCCACTCACGTGGAAATGGGCCTCATCACTAAAAAAACAATTGCGTCCTCAGGAACGTTTTCGAGAAATGGGAGAGTTGTTGAACAATCGGCAACTTGTACGGATGGTAATGATCATCGTGAAGAATTCGCCTCACTGAATGAGCGGAAAGTCTTAGGACAGATGCATGTTTGCAGGCAGAACGCCGTGGGGATCGCAATATTGAGGCTCTCACAGCTTCAATGTTTTCAGGTGTTCTAATGGGCTGAGGGACTCCAATTTCTTCGTCTCGTCAGACTCGCGCTTTGTCTGAATGTAAAGACCCATGTAACTATTGATTTATGATCTGGCACAGGCCCTGAATCGATTTCGAAAGGCACGCTGATTTGCGATCATAGAACGTCCATTCGAAAAGTACCCCTCGCCGGCAAATGCACGTTGCTCACTGATACAACGCATCGTCGAGCCTGACCGGATGAAGAACAAAACTTTAGATGCACGTCTACCGAATAAGAGCAGTCTCCCCCCAGTTCGATCTTTACAGTCTAAATAGCGCAAAAAAGGAAGTTATGATGCCGCACCCTGTATAGTGCTCCACACAGTTTTGGATATTTATTTCACCATTTGTAGCCCTCTGCACACGAGTCAGTACCCATATTTTCTTGAACGCCACCCAAATCTAAGGTAGGATAACTATTAATATTCTTTTGTAGTAACTAGTAGTTTCCATAGCATAATAGATGCTGCAAGTCGTGCTTCATTTTGCTTTTAGGTCTTTTTTGTTTTGGTTGCGGTTTCCGTTTTTATTGTATGCGCTTCAGCACAGCCTTGCATGATATTTCTATCAACCAATTCTTATCCAAATAGCAAACAAGGATCGTTTGAGCTGGTTGCCGGTGTGAGAACGGTGGACCCAAGCCCAAAACAAATCTGGGCTCCGCAGCTAAGTGCCATAATTGTATAAGTTTTCTATTATTTTCGATGAACAGTCTTCTATTCGATTTCGTGCCCATGTTTATTTATAAAACTGAATATTGAGTGTATTAGAGTATTAAGTTCATACCACTACTTAGGTATAATTGTTAGGGTACCTTGGTTAATTATTGTAAACGGCCATAACGTTAGCGTACGTCTAAGGTACCAGGCTCTTAGAGTGCCTACCATATATATTGCTTTCACCCCTATAATCATTTGTATTTTTGTATAGGACTAAGTTCATTGCTTTGTAAGGCGTATATTGAATTATTTAGCAGTTAGGTTAACCTTAAAATAGTTAATTGTTAATTCTTCTTTTATAGTTGGGAGGCTATTATAGTCCCTTCCATTGTGTTTTAGCCGTACCAAAGATTAATCTACACAATAGATAGTCAGCCCAATGCATTAAAATCAGAACATCTCTAAGTATGCCTGCCACTACGTGGCGTAGACTAGCGTGTAAAGCATAGAGCAGTATTGTCACAGCCAGAAACCGTTTTGTAGTTTATTAATATCAAAAACAAAACGCAACGTATAACAATTATTTAGATCATTTGCAACAGATATGCACCGGCAATGCTGTATTGTCAGAGAGAGAAATTGATGAAATTCTGTATTAATCTGGAGGGGATACGCAGGGAGGGTAGAAAAAAAAACAAGCGAATGTGGTGTGTGTCGTGCTGTTGCCAATTCGTCGGTAAAAGAAACACACAGGGTGATTTATTACAAGTACAGTATTGAAATAAAAGCCTAATCTCTATGAATTAAATTTAATATAATAATATTTAATCCATGTCATACATGTTTCAAGACTAGACCAGTCCCATGATCAGTGGCGAACAATCGTTAAATGAAAAGCTTTTAGATAGAAACATACTTTTGACTAAATATTTCACGTAGACAATGTGGCAAAGATGTAACAAGATTGTTGTAGATCTTATAATACCTATAATAAAAAAATTATCAGTGCTACCTATATTATATTAGGTATACCTATTATAATAGTCTGTCTCTTCATCAGGTATAAGTTCCACTTTATCGGTTTAGGTACTTAAATTTTACTTCTTTTTAATGTTTCTTCGGGTAAATAAAAAGTTCGGTAGGAATAGGGCTTTGGGTATGAAACAAAAAAGATAGAAAATAGAAATTTGATATAGGGGTAGTTCTAAGCATTTACAAGTTTGTGACGTGTAGCGATTTTAGATGCCGCCCCCGGAGGTATACATGAGGGCGGCGCAATGCCGTTTTAAATATCTCGTTTCGCTTTCTTGGAAAATAAAAAATTATAACTGATAACTGAAACTTAGTACTTAATATGTGGGCGTAAGAGGTAAGCTCACTTCACAGGTCTCTATTAATGAAAGAAAGTTAACATTTTGAGCATCTGCGTAAAATTAAATGTATCCGTTTGGTGGGTAGTTTTGATTACAATAAGTCGGTGCCAAGCCCAAGCCCGAAACAAAATAAATCTATATTTACCTACTACCTATTTGGCTTGGTACCGACTATTATGTGCATTGTTGTCTTTTGAATGATATTTGTATTTTGTTATTTTTCGTATTTTTTATTAGTTCTTTTGACAGCTCTGGTGTCATCAATACACCTGTATCCCGAATTGCACCAAATTGCGATGCTATTGAACAAGCATATAATCCTAAATATAATATTCTTTTTGAACTACCTGTATCTCGAAAACCAAGCCGTAGCGGACCCATGTACATATGAAATTTGTATCTTAAAATTAGTCAAAGAATCACCCTTTAAAGTTTGTACAAGTACTTATGCAACACCCTGTATACATAGATACTTTGATTTGCAATTTGCAAATCTGTCAAACTAGGTAATGCTGTTTTTTTTATTTACTTTCAAATATGGTGTTATGTAATTGTATTCAAATTAAATGTTTGGGGATGATATTTACGAGTTTTATTTTTTTATATAGAGAAACTGTTATTCAGTTTTTAAGGATCAATCTGAAGCAGACGATTGTACTTGTTAAAACATGAAAAAAGTTATTGTCGTGATACTTTTAACACCCTGTTGGTGGGTTTTTAAAGCTTTTTACGAAACGTGTTAACAATACAATCTACATAAATCGTTAGTTTTTTAAAGTTTTATGATCATTGCACAAAAACCAATATTAGGGAGACTGTAAGTTTTTTTTTTCAATTCGGCGTTGCAGAATTTGAACCTAATTGTGATAATTGTGTTATTTTACTAGTATAGATATTTTTGAGTAAATTAATTCGGTTATAATCGATGAGAAGAATCTTTGGAGTAAAATACATTTCACAAAAACCCTGAACCATATTTCTCAATAGATTTAAATTTTCATTAAAAACAGATTAAAAATTCTAATTTTTTACATCCTGCATTTCGAAACCGTATTTTTTTAAATAATTATTGTCATGCTGGAAATTTCAAACCTTATTTACTTCAGCAACTTGTAAAAAGCACAGCCTTTTTAATATTAACATTTCTTAAAATCGATATTACGCGATAACGATGACTTTCTATCAATATCACAGAAGGATACATTTATTACGTATATAATTTGTTAGATTTTACATCTCCGAATTGAAACACACGCAAAAAATGTGCATAAAAAAGTTAGGGTAGCATTTCACGCCTGTATGCCCCTTTAATTTACCCGCCTCTGAGATTTATTTTTTCATAATGTTAACGACAAGTTGAATCTGCTGTTTGAGTTTGATCCTTAAAACTGAATCAGGTAATAACCGGAAGTCCTATCTATAACGCCAAATTTCGTTAATTTAAATATAACTTTTTGATGCATCCTTATATCCGAAATTTAAAATTAAATGACTAAAATAATATTATTTTAGTCATTTAAAATTATTGTCTAAAACATTTAATAAACCAGCCCTGTATATTTATACTATTATAGTAATTTCTTTTATTTTCGTCCATACACATTAATCTTTGCGTAGATAGGTATACGTATACCATATAATTTTAAACAAAAAACACTGCTGCACAGTAGTACATATATGATACCTATAATATAAAAACAAACTCCCACCTCGTAGGGGAAAGTATACTCGTCCTTGTCTAACATTGCCCATATGATTATTTTATTTCAACACAATACATATAACGCCATCTACAATTTCCATGGTTGCATGTTTTTCTAATAGATGTAGCTCGTGTCGAGACAGTTTCAATTTTTGTTTTATTTCCCATATACGCTGACTATCTATTGTGTAGATTAATCTTTGGCCGTACCTACCTATTCTTGTGTAGCGAAAAGTGCGCATGTGTGTATCTGATTTATTTATTATTGTTTATACTGTCATATTATATACCCACCTAGCCATTAGTTTAATAAATTATATTTTTACATTTGTTTATTCGATTATTTATCCAATTTTTCCCAAATTTTCTTAGTATACCGAACCATCGGAGATTCTGTCGGGCTCACAAAATTTGGGTGGCGCTGTCTACGTATTATTGTTCAATCTTTACTCACGACCTCTCTCGCTCAGCGAACAAGGCCTATAATCTCGATGATTCGTGGGGCAAATCGACCGCAGTTTTATGTTCGGTTTGAATATTGAGAATTGCCACCGTTTAGAGATGAAAAGGTAAAGTAACAAAACGTTTGTTGTTTATTAACGAAAGTGTCATGAAAATAATGAACTTGATTATTCTCCATGGGTAATGTGACAAAAGTATGCAGAAAGGATAATGAAACGTATCCTAATTAATAACTAAAATAGCTAAAAATAATATTATATTGTCTTCATCGACAGTCATAATCTTCGCGAAATATTGCTTTAATGCTTTAACTCTTAACCCCTACTTTCTGAAATTATTTTGTATTCGTGTAAACTTCCTCATATTCATTGGTTGTAAATCAGGATGAATGTTCTTTCTATAATTTTGTCACATTTCCAACGAATAATAAATAACTTCATTAAATCTTTCGTTAATAAAAAACAAACGTTTTATTAGTTATGAACTAAATGTCAGTTTATTTTAATGTTTCGTGACGGTTCAAGGCTACCTAATGAAAATAATTTCAGTTACTAATAAATGTGATGGAAATACGTGAGTAAAACTGAACAAATAGCTTCACGTGGTATGAATCAAAATCAGGTTTTCCGGGTGTAGTTATTGCTCACGTTAATGATCTATTTTTATGTTAAAAATGCACAGAATAAATAAGAGCGTCAATGCTGGAAAACTTCATATTATGTAATATTTTAATAATTATTATCTGCAAGGTGAATAAAAAAAACATTAAAACGAAATAGATACAAAAATCGAGAAACTACTAAACATTGTATATTGCAAACTAAGTGCTTTCGGACATGAGTTTTTTTTGTACTTTAATCACCATTAACTTTCACCGTGGTCATGCCTGGTGAAATTAAATATTATTTGATATTTCCTATAGTTATTAGAATCATTGGTAGAATAAATAAAACTACAAAAATGACACTTAAATACATTTTATATTCAAAATTCTATGCAGTTGAACAGGTCAAATATTTTCATATGAAATATTCAAAATACACTTGTACTAATATTTTAACCTAAATCGATATACTAATTACTTACAAACATTTTATTCTTTTTCTGGGTTTTTATTTTTATTTTCAATATGTTGTATAATAATAATAATAGTCTAATCTATAATAATTGAACAAAAATGTCCTAAGTTATTTTCTTAATATAATTAAAATATTTTTTTGTGTTTTGCGCAGTATTTTAACCAAATATATCCTATCCTATAGCGTATACCTACTTATTTCGGGTATTGAACTAACAAAATATTTCTAGGTAATATTGATTTTGGAATATTAAACGCAACAGGCGCAATGATGAAATAATTTAATTGTAATTTTTTGTGTGTGTAGCCTTCTTTTAATTTTACATTTCAACCAATGATATTCGAGAATATTTGGTTACTTAACCCTACATTTTGATACGGATTGTTATCTACCTACTATTTTTTAGTACCACATTTAAATTTAAGAAACCATCAGGTACTTGACTACCGTGATCGCACCGAGGGGTGTTTGAACATGTGGACATCTTCCGCCCCAAGTCAAAGTTTACAGATTGATGTCTGGCAATTGTCAAATTCATTATTTTCCAAAAATGAGATAATTTTATTGCTTAATATTCGTATGTATTTTTTTAAAACTTTAGTTGACTAGTACGAATACAATTTTGATTAATAAATTTTCTCGCTTAAAATCGGCTGTAAAATATCAGTAGAAATATTTTAGATTCTTCATAATTAAAATAAAGAAAGATTTTCGGATATTTTTTTAGAAAAATAATGGCTTTTGCAATTGACAGGTGCTACTTGCCAATTTTAACGTGGCGTATTTTAAGTTATTCCAGATGCAGAAGTGATGGCCACTCAACTTTATGGTGGACACCGTTTTAAACGGAAATTGAATCCTTCAATATCTGGTATAACTTCATAGGTCAGGCATTTCAAAATTGGAGTTTTTGCTTCTAGGTGTCAAACGGTTTGAGATATGAAGATTTTGACCTCTACTTGAATTTGAGAGTTGTACACAGGGGATAATTATGGTCTATTTCTGAAAACAGTATGTGTTCACATTCAACCATCGTGTGTTGAAGCCCATTAACTTCAACCGCAATGTATTCCTTTGATACATTTGGTTAAAATCCGTCATACCATTTATTTATATTGAAATCAATTAACTAATAAGTTCTATTTCTATTTTCATACATACGACATAAAAATAAGGTCGATAATATTTTAAAAATATGTTTTAGTACACATTGATATTTAGCTACATTTAAATGTGAGCTTTTTCCTTTAATCTATATAATCGTTTAGCATATCTAAAATTAACGATGGTTATACCCGGTAATACATCGATACTATAGACATACCATCTTTTTAACAACTATGTTTGCTTTGATGACGATGAAACATTTAACATTTCGAGATGTTTAGTAATATTCATTTGCCCCAGTTAAACTAGTAACTTTCGATTTTACATACAATCTGTCTAAAAACTTGGAAAAATCCAATTAAGTCAGCGTGTTGAGTAAAAAGAGATTCTCATTCTGCATGCATAGGTAAGTTTTAAATATGAATCCGATTTGATCTTTTTTTACATTTGGAACAAATCAATACAATAGAAAATTACTGTTAACAAAGCAGCTGCCTTATTGTGCCTATGCCTCCGAGATTTCAATGTATCTTTACACATTTGTTATAGATAATGTTTTGTTTTTCAGAAAATTAACAAGTTTATTAGTTGAAGGTAAATATGAGTCGATATCTAATATCTATAAAAAAATATCTCACAAAATACTACCGATAAATAGATTGTTAAGTATCTTGTTGACTGTTACATTGAAAATTAATAATTAAAAATAATTTATCAAGTTTTCTTGGGTATTGGGACTGAATGTAACTCAGTAATTCTGAATCTTAAATTCTATCGCAACGTTTCGTGCAATATGTGCACATCATTAGGCTAAAAAACATAAAACCTCAATCAACTAAAAGTTGTATAAATAAAAATAAACATTCAACAAAAGGACGATGACCAAACATAACATTTTAATGTTAGGGTGAGTCACGAGGAACTGTACATACTTCTACCATAAGTAGAGGCACGTTAGGGGATTATCAAATGACCATTAAAAAATGTCTCCTTGTTTTCATTATTAATATACAGGGTGAATTATGGATTTTCACCAAAACAATGTTTCGTCATATCTTTTCAATGATTAAGTCGATTTATCTCATTTTTTTATAAAAGTGTGTATTGGTGTCTGGCAACTAACTGACATACTCTGAATTGAAAAAATCCAGGTCCGTCTTCGAGAAAATTTGTGGGACTGCTTCATATTCAACACTTCACCCTGTATATGATTTTTCAAAAATCTGACATAATTTTTTCAGAGAGCATAAATAGACAGTTAGACCTGGGTATCTGAATTTTTTGTTACACTCACGTCACATTTCCAATTAAAGATTCATTTTAGAGCCAAATTGAAAATTGGCAATAGTGAAGTATCTTACTGTACAATAATGTTTACTTATTAAAAATAAATCTTCAGAATTGACACAAACGACACACACTGTGCTCCAGTATGATAAATACCATCATTTGAATTGATTTACAGGGCCGGATTTAAAAATCTGGCATATCTGGTTCATCCCAATAATTCACCCGGTATGTAACTTTTTCCACCCGTAATAGACAGAAAACAGATAAAAAATGATTGTAATAACCTAGTTTTCTTATTTGTTTGAGGAAAACCCATGTGTCTAATTATTTTAATCGGAATGAAATGAACAAGCCAGGGAAATGTTTATTCATAAATTAAGAAATAAAATAAAAAACAATAACCAAACAATAAAACAGTTTTAACAATGTGGAACAAAGTAAAAACAATTTAATAAACATTACGATTATAAAACACAAGAGCTCATTAACAGAATTATTCACTGTTGCAATATTACCAGAAATGACACACTGACAATCAGAAAGTTCATTACACATTTAAACATTAGTCAAGAAAAGTGTATTAAGGCAGATGGATTTCATTTTGAACATCTTTTATAATTGTAATGTTTATTAAATTGTTTTTTACTTTGTTCCACATTGTTGAAACTGTTTTATTGTTTGCTTATTTTTTTTTATTTTATTTCTTAATTTATGAATAAACATTTCCCTGGCTTGTTCATTTCATTCCGATTAAAATAATTAAACACATGAGTTTTCCTCAAACAAATAAGAAAACTAGGTTATTGCAAACATTTTTTATCTGTTTTCTGTCTATTATGGGTGGAAAAAGTTACATACCGGGTGAATTATTGGGATGAACCAGATATGCCAGATTTTTAAATCCGGCCCTGTAAATCAATTCAAATGATGGTATTTATCATACTGGGGCACAGTGTGTGTCGTTTGTGTCAATTTTGAAGATTTCTTTTTAATAACTAAACATTATTGTACAGTAAGATACTTCATTATTGCCAATTTTCAATTTGGCTCTAAAATGAATCTTTAATTGCAAATGTGACGTGAGTGTAACAAAAAATTCAGATACGCAGGTCTAACTGTCTATTTATGCTCTCTGAAAAAATTATGTCAGATTTTTGAAAAATCAAATACAGGGTGAAGTGTTGAATATGAAGCAGTCCCACAAATTTTCTCGAAGACGGACCTGGATTTTTTCAATTCAGAGTATGTCAGTTAGTTGCCAGACACCAAAACATACTTTTATAAAAAATTGAGATAAATCGACTTAATCATTGAAAAGATATGACGAAACATTGTTTTGGTGAAAATCCATAAATCACCCTGTATATTAATAATGAAAACAATGAGACATTTTTTAATGGTCATTTGATAATCCCCTAACGTGCCTCTACTTATGGTAGAAGTATGTACAGTTTCTCGTGACTCACCCTGTATTACTCCCATATTGAACTTTTTTTTATTTAGATGTACATATTCATTTATCAGATTTTAGAAATAGGTACCTAGTAGTGTCATTCCATTTTTAGAATCTAGACTGGTCGTGAAATTCATTGTAGAGTTTGATGATGATAATGATTGTAACTCTCGACTGATTTTATTTATACCGGGTGTCCAACCGGGAAGGGATTCGATCGATTATGGAGATACTACACTGTGGAACAATCTGAAAATCTGGTGTGGTACTTAGGTCGACGGGACCAATTCGGCTAAAATGTTTGCAAGAAGCTAGCACTTCCGGTTATACCGGAAATTAATGTCAATTTTCTTATTTCAAATACGACCCTATATAAATTATTTTTTGGATTCTCCTTGTAATTCTAAACATATTTCATACATAATATGTTATACCTATCGCCAGCCGTTTTCGAAATATTTGAAATTTTATGTCAAAAATGACATTTTCAGAATAGAGAATAATTTTTTTAGTAAATATTAATACAGGGTATTTGAAAAAAAGGGTAAAAAATCAAATTGAAAAAAGTGTCATAATTCAAAATTTTTAAATGGCAACCCCCCATTTTATATTTTTTAATTTTTTTTTTATCAAAAATAAGGGCAAGTTTATGAAAGGATGTCTATCCCAAAAACTGATAGTTTTCAAAATATTGGCAATTTTACATTTTTCTATTACAATAGTGATATGAATTTGAAATTTAATTGATTTTAGTTGGCCATGATGGCTTTAGATAGCAAATAAATATGACACTTGACAAAAATAATCAACAACTATGACACATTGTAGACATTAATTAGTAGTAATAATCATGGCGGGCGTATAATTTATACTAACGAATACTATCTAAAGTTGTTTATTATCTATGGATAATATGACAGAGTGATGTCACAAACGTGTGATACATTTTCTGCCAGGTACCCAGAAAAACACAAGCCATTACTAAAAGTTGTTAAACGGTTAATAGATAATTTCAAAAATTTCGGGTCCATAAAGACAAAAATAAAACGAAGGAAACCTATTTGTGACGATGAAGCTGTACTGGGGTACTTCACGGCATATCCTACGACATCTCTGAGAAAATTTGCTGTGGAGTATGGATTTTCTAAAAGCACCATGATCCTTAAATAATAAACAAATTTAGATAGTATTCGTTAGTATAATTTATACGACCGCCATGATTATTAATACTAATTAATCTCTACAATTTGTCATACTTGTTGATTATTTTTGTCAAGTGTCATATTTATTTGCTATCTAAAGCCATCATGGCCAACTAAAATCAATTAAATTTCAAATTCATATCACTATTGTAATAGAAAAATGTAAAATTGCCAATATTTTGAAAACTATCAGTTTTTGGGATAGACATCCTTTCATAAACTTGCCCATATTTTTGATGCAAAAAAATGAAAAAATATATAAAATGGGGGTTATTTAAAAATTTTGATTTATGACACTTTTTTCAATTTGATTTTTTACCCTTTTTTTCAAATACCCAGTATTAATATTTTCTAAAAAAATATATGTAGGCGGCTAAAGTAGGTCTATATCTTCTATGATATTCTAACAAATTAAATTATTAAAGCTTCCATATAATAAAAAATTGTTATTATTCTCTATTCTGAAAATGTCATTTTTGACATAAAATTTCAAATATTTCGAAAACGGCTGGCGATAGGTATAACATATTATGCATGAAATATGTTTAGAATTACAAAGAGAATCCAAAAAATATATAATTTACATAGGGTCGCATTTGAAATGAGGAAGTTGACACCCATTTCCGGTATAACCGAAAGTGCTAGATTCTTGAAAACATTTTAGCCGAATTGGTTCCGTCGACCTAAGTACTACACCAGATTTTCAGATTCTTCCACAGTGTAGTTTCTCCATAATAGATCGAATTCCTTCCCGGTGGGACACCCGGTATATATTTTTGCTGTTTTTAAGTTTCATACAATTGATGATGATTGATTTAGATCACAAATTTCTGGACAGACTGTATGCTTCGTGACGTAATGTCAAAACGTTACATCAAATATAACTAAAATTATTATCAAGGTTTTCTCTAACGTTGATATAGGGTGACCATTCAAAAAACTTAAAAGGTGTAGACAGTTTAATCTTAATAACATGCCCACGGAATATCTGATAATTTTAAATAACAATAATAATAAGGGACAACCATTAGAGTGTCTTAGATTCTCTTGTACTTAGGTGATTCATTAAAGGTAACGAGTGGCATTTTGGAAATTGTATGTTCTAGATTTCTCGAGCATTAGGAAAAAAAACATGACAAAATTGGCACAACTCAAATATTTTTAATTCCAGTCAATATGTTCTGATGAAAGGTTTCTTCGCTATTACAACTGACAAAAATAATTTGCCCTTGATATACAGGGTGACATAGAAGAAAGTACATTGCATACTGCCACACAATAGAGGACACTAAAATATGAAAAAAAGTTCCCATGAACACGGGTCCGCAAGGCCTTCGGTTAAAAGATACGGGGTGTTGAATTTTATTTTTTTTTTGGGTTTTTTTGAATATCTTTTGCCAAAGACGCAAGAAATGGATAATATGTGGTATACAGGGGTTTTTTATCACGATAAATTCAAATATGATCTTAGTTTTGTGATTACTGATAGAGGGCGCTACATACAATATTCCATCCCTATTGAATCGGTCGTAATTTTTTTGCTATACACTGTATGTTGTTTTCGACTGAAAAAAATTGTTATTCCTTCTTTTATACTTAAGAAAGGTATACCTTGTCCAAGTCGCTAGAAGCAATGGTTCCAGTACAAATGCATCTAAAAGCCGACAATGCACGCAAATTATTCAAAAAGCGCCAAAGTAACCTTTGCAAAAACAATGATAAATAAAAATTAAATAATGTGACATAATGATACTTGTCAAACTAATGTAATAATTGTTAAAGGTATAAAAAGTTACGACGGATTCAATAGGGATGGAACCCTGTATGTAGTGCCCTCTATCAGTAATCACAAAACTAAGATCATATTTGAATTAAGCATGATAAAAAACCCCTGTATACCACATTTTATCCATTTCTTGCGTCTCTGGCTAAAGATATTCAAAAAACTAAAAAATTAAAATTCAACACCCCGTAACTTTTAACCGAAGGCCTTGCGGACCCGTGTTCATTTCTCTTATTTTAGTGGCCTCTATTGTGTGGCACTATGCAATGTACTTTTTTTTATGTCACCCTGTAGATATGGACGTTTCATCTACATTATAAACTAACCATCGTCCAACCCATTTGAACTGGATGTGATAAATATGAAACTGCTATTACAAAAGTCTTTTGAAATGTCACCCATACTACTAAAATATTAATCTATTTTTTACACAACTACTCACATTTTAAAAAATACGTTCTTTAGCAATGCCAATTATGTGTTTCATTAATTTAAAATATAATACATCAAAATTATTGTTTCTACTAAATCCATCTTTAGCAAATTTGCACTAAAATGATATTTCAATTGAAACATTTTAGGTAATTTAAATAACAATAAATAATATTTGTTTGTCTAAATATTTACTTCGAACATTTATAGATTATTCACCAAATGTTATAGTACCGTCTATTCTCAGACATGATAATAATTCTTGCATTATCGTGTGTTTTACAACACCATGTTTAATGTTGCGATTATATCTAATTTATAATATCTCGTTTATATTACGAAAATCATTTTGCAAATTTGCTTTTAATTAAAATTTACATTGAAACATACATTATACATCATATAACACGTTTTATATAAATATAAAAAAACAATCAAATAAATAACAACTATTTTCTAGCTTAATTCAACATCCAAAATGTGTAGTTTTATATTTTTATTTAAATTGTAACTGGATTGAACATTTTCTAACAACAAAACACCAACACTTTCTAATTACATTTCTTTTTGATAGCATAGCTGAAAAGATAATGACTTAAAACTAAAACCTGGAGTATTAGGTACACCTAGACAATATTTTTTTAAATTAATTTCACCTTACTTATTTATAAATTCTTAACTATAATAATAATTATATTAATAATTTATTTTTATATATATCTAGCAATAATTTTTTGTAATTTTATTCACACATTTATAACAATATATATTTATTAACATCTTTGTTTTATTGTATCACAAAAAATATGTTTAATAATGTATCTGTTTAGAAATACATACAATAAGAGTGTTTTTTATATCCCAGTTCTTTTCAAATTTTAATAATATTTATTGATAAATTTCATCGTATTTTTATATAGACGATTTTTTATTTCTTCAAATGTACCCAGATAAGTTCTCTATATAGCAAACATTATTATACATTACAAGCAATCATTACGTTTTTCGTGAACCAACCCAATTAACTAATTACCACAGTATTACGAGTACAATCAAACTGATTTAGTTGTTTGCATTCAATACATAAATTTCAATAAAGTAGATATATCTCGAAGAATAAGAGCAGCTTATTCAGCCGTTTAATTATTTTATGGTCGAAATCCTAGCACGAAAATTAGACGTCCATTGGTTTCTCTATATAAAGAACCTAGGTGTAAGTACAATTATGAATTTAAATTAGATAAGTAAAATGTGATTTGTGCACATATTTTGTACATCGCATCAATGAATAATTGGATTATATGAATTTGTTATTGAATATCTCTTAAATAAATTAAAAAATTAAGTGCTCATCTACAATTTAAAGACAACTTTTTAAAAATCCTAAAGTTTTACATTGTATTTTACTAAAATATATTTTAAAACATCAATTTTTAAATATTATTTTTAAAAAACTTGCAAATAATCAAAAAAGATAGTGACAATTACGTGTTTTGTGCTTTTGAAGGTGAAAGATGTAATCCGATGTAATGAGGTTGTAACAATAATTATTTTATAATTCTTAACATTTATAATAAAAGAAACATGTTATCATTTATTTAGCCCAATTTTATGGGAATATTTATAGATAAATGGAATAGATTCGTATTGACCCATTCATAGGCATGTTTATAGGAACACTACAAGAACGAAAGAAGTTATTATTATACCTATTTGGATGTACACGGTGTCCTATTTTAGTTGAGAATGCAGCTGCTAATAAAGATAGAGAATTGCAGTTTTCGCGACCCTGTCGTACTTCTCTGTGAAACTTAATGTCACAAACATAATTAATGTAGATTCTTTTGTTTCTGAGATACAGGCCGAACATGAAAATTTTGACTTTTTGGGGTGTTATTGCATCTCACACCACATGTAAGATAGATGAAAACTGCTTTTCATAGATATTTTTACGTAGAATTCAGGGGGGCACTCAAAAAACTGTTTTGGCCCCTAGTTGGTATTCTTGAAATAGAACACCCTGCATATTAACGCCAGATTTTTGCTTTTTTCCTGATTGCATTGAGGCATCGCGCCTATTTATTTTTAGCCATCAAAATCACAAAAAATATTATTTTTACATTTCTTTTACAAACATATAAGCTATCGTTACTTTTTTATTATCATTAACACCATTTATTTTAAATGTGCAAAAAATGTATCTACTGTTTTTTTTTAAATACTGTTACAAATGCTAAGAACAAAACAAATAATATATCACAGAGGATTGAAAATGAGAAAATAAGAAACCTCTATTATACTAACCAAAACTATTAACATAAATATAGATAAACCTAATTAAATTGTTCAAAGTGCCGACAATTTTCTCTTGTACCATTTTAATTCTCCTTAAAGTATTTAACATTATAAAGGGTTGCCTTTGTAAATCTCCAAATGCCTCATCGGTTGACGCTCGAAGTTCTTCTATATTATTGGACCATTTACTTTTTGTTTTGTTTTGTTTTTTAAGACTAACAATAAAACAAAATCTACAACACTTAAGTCCTGTTACCTTGGGCGCCATTTTTTGATTGGTCCCTATGTGTCAATCCAACATCTGCCAAAATGGGCATGATCTATTTACATTTTTTTAATATGTAAAATACATGGTGTTTTAACAAAACAAACAGTAATGTGTTTCTAAAAGAACAGTAGAAATAAAATTTTTGATGGATAAAAATACAAAATATATACAGGATGAGTTATTAGTGCGTCGAAGTTGGATATTACCTCAAAGACCAAAAATTTCACGCAAAACTAAGCAGCCAGTGTGTAGGCAGTCATAAAGTACGTATTTTAAAATTATTGTTATTTGTACAGGGTGGCTCATATCATCAGGGTGAACCAAACTTACGTTTTTTTGAATGGAAAGCCCTATTTATTATTCCAAAATTTCATTGGTTTAGACTTGACATTAATCATACTAAAATTTTAGAAAATTATACAGAGTGATTCAAAAGTTACCACTAGTATTATATGCAAAACATGGCGAATTCCAAGGCTTCTGTACTGGAACTGAAGTAATTTAAACTCTGCCTCTTACGGGCATAGCTTGTTGATAGTTATCAACTTTTAGAAAAAGATAATTGTTAGTACATAGTGCAAAACCTGTATATAGGGTGAGTCCAAACTCAAATTTGCGTTTTACTCGAATTTTCCAAATGAGACACCCTGTATATAATATCAAAAACTGAAAAGAAATATGATAAGCTTTTATGCTTATATAGCCTTTCTTATACCTAAAGCTTTTAGTTTTTAAGATATTTTCATTTAAACAAAAAAATATTAGAACATTTGGATTTTACGTGATCATTTTGCATATACCACTAACATTACATTCAATTCATTTTCATCATTCAAAACAGTTTTGGTTCTGGTTTGTTTCGGATATTTTACTGATCCCGTTTATCTAAAACGATTCATTAACCTTTCCATTGTTATCTTTTCTGGTTGCCTTCGAGCAGGATATCTTTCTTGGTAAATTCTTTGCGCAAGTAAAACATTTTGCATACTTTCTCGCAATATCCAAATCATTTCTATTAACTTATTTTTGGGGAAATTCATTTCAATCAAAATTTAATAAACTAATTGTTATAGGTAGTTAATAGAATACACTTTTGTACTGTCATGTTTTGCAAAACAGTCTGAACTTGGTCGGGGATTGGTGTGATGCTAATAATCTTATGCTGAACCCGGTAAAGTGTACAGTTGTGTTATATACTAGGAGAACGTTCCCTATTGATTTTGAATACGCGATTTATGACGCTGCATTGTCACGTGTGGAAACTACCAGGGATCTTCAGCGAACACATACTGACGATGAGAGCTAATGCATCCAAGGCATATGGCTACATCGTTAGAAATGGCAGATCTTTTCGCAATATTAATACGCTAAAAAACTGTACTTCGTGTACGTCAGATCGAAACTTGAATATTGCTCTCTGATCTGGTACCCCTGCTATGGTTGTTACAAGCAAACATCGAAGGAGTGCAGCGCAAATTTTTGAAGTATCTTTGCTTTAAATCTGATGGTAGTTATCCTGAGCGTGGTGTGCCGTGTGGCTATCTAACGAGCAGATTTGCTGTGCAATCATTGCAATTGAGGCGGGATCTGGCATGCATAAGCAATGTTTGTAAAGTGTTTAATGGCGTTATTGATTGTCCTGAGCTGCTTGAAGGATTCCGTCTTACTGTTCCGCGAATAAACTCAAGAAACTACCAATTATTTCATTGTGATAGAGCTCGAACGAATATTATGTTGAGGTCCCCATTGTCCACTATGTCTCGCACGTTTAATGTGGTGTGCCGGAATTGTGATTTGTTTCATGATGCATTGAAACATATTTTGGCGGCCGCAGAACTTGTACTTGGTTGTGATGATTGAATTTGATTGTTTATATATTTTTTATGTTTATTTCTTTATTTATATCTCTATTAATTTAATTTACTTCTGTTATGTAAAGTTATCAAGTTATTTATTGTCTTATATATTTTTATATTCTTTGTATTGATACTTTTGGGTGGTTGCTCTGTAACTGGAAATTTTCTGCTGAGCAATAAAGCATTTATTTATTTATTTATTTAATAAATAACTAAGAAATGACATTTCTACAATAAAATAATGTTATGATTAAATATTGCTATTATATACCAGTTTCGATTACGATTATGATAAATAAATAACTATTAAAAAATAGGTTGAATTTGAAAAATATTATTTTGGTGATCTTGTGTACCTAATGTTTTTTTAATAACAAATATCCAAAATGAAATTAGGTATATGCAAAATGATCACCTAAAGTCCAAATGTTCTAATATTTTTTTGTTTAAATGAAAATATCTTAAAAACTAATAGCTTTAGGTATAAGAAAGGCTATATAAGAATAAAAGCTTATCAATTTTCCTTTCAGTTTTTGATATTATATACAGGGTGTCTCATGTGGAAAATTCGAGTAAAACGCAAATTTGAGTTTGGACTCAGCCTGTATACAGGTTTTGCACTATGTACTAACAATTATCTTTTTCTAAAAGTTGATAACTATCAACAAGCTATGCCCTTAAGAGGCAGAGTTTAAATTATTTCAGTTCCAGTACAGAAGCCTTGGAATGCGTCATGTTTTGTATATAATACTAGTAGTAACTTTTGAACCACTCTGTATAATGTTCTAAAATTTTAGTATGATTAATATCAAGTCTAAACCAATGAAATTATGGAATAATAAATAGGGCTTTCCATTTAAAAAAACGTAAGTTTGGTTCACCCTGATGATATGAGCCACCCTGTACAAATAACAATAATTTTAAAATACGTACTTTATGACTGCCTACACACTGGCTGCTTAGTTTTGTGTGAAATTTTTGGACTTTGAGGTAATATCGAACTTCGACGCACTAATAACTCACCCTGTAGGTTGCTATGCATCAATGCAATCAGGAAAAAAGCAAAAATCTGACGTTAAGTGTTTCACTTCAAAAATAAAAAATTTGGACCCAATCTCAGAAATGATGCAGCAAAAAATGTTTTCCTTAATGGCATTCCAAAAGTTGAACATTTTCATCCGGTATCAGATACAAAACTACATTAATTGTTTGTGACATTAAAAGTTTCACGAAAAAGTGGTGTATGTAGGTATAGTGCGACTTCTGCTAAAAAACTCTTGTTTTATTCAACACGTCAGAAAAAATTGACATATAAGTAGGTATTTTATAACCGTTTTGGATTTTATCTTAACTTAATGGATGTATCTCCTCAGTATTGTTTGTCAGGAAATATCACGTTTTTTGTCCAGTTCGACTTTGGTGGAACCAATTATTAAAAGAAAAGTGCAACATGAATTTGCGACCAAAACTAATTTAAAGTATGATGTGGCATTTTGATTAAACAACAACAATATGACAATAATTGTTTCACCAACACAGATGTACACTGATATCTAAACTACAATTTATACCTAAACTAAAATCCGTACTTTACAAAATATTTTCTACCAAAATAAAAAAAAACTACTTTAAACGGGTGCAATGGAATTCCCACCACCTGTTAAGAGGAAAAAACTCACATTTCTAGAATCTCTTGAAATTAATAAATTTTAAAATTCAAAGTCGCAATATTTTAAATGATCAACTATAAACCAATTCTTTCTTTTAAATATGTTTATATAATATTAATGGATCACAGGGGGGGAATTCCATTGCACCCGTTTAAAATAATTTTTCTTTTGTCTTTTATCATAGGTATAAAATCATTTGTAAACTACAGTTTTTAGTATAGGTATAAAATGTTTTGTAAATTGTAGTTTAGATCGTATACATCTGAAGAAGCCACTGTATGGGTGAAACAATTGTCATGTTATTTAAAACGTTTGTTGTTTTCTTCAAAAAGTTAAAATATACAAAATTATTTTGTCTGAACGTGTTATTTGCGTGCGTAATAATTCTGTAATGAGAATTTAAACATACAGCGGATTACAACATTCTAAATCAAAAAAATAATGTGATAATATATCAAAAGAAAGAACAGGTCAGAAAAATCAGTCGTATAATAAAAATATGATTTAAGTATAGACTACATTGCAAATTGTCTTTTAATTGTTTTAGGAATAACATGTTTTGTTTTTTACAAACCAAAAAGTTACACAGGGTGTCACGTATATACACAATAATGTAGGTACACCGAGTTCAGTCACACTCTGGCTAGTTTCGTACAAAACCAAATATGATAATACATAAATATTACAGATGCAGTTAATTACTGTCACGCAGTATTTTATTTGCTTTAAACCTTTTTGTTTTTAAGATATCAGAGTCATATAATATACGCTATGCTCAATATAAAAATTTGTTTTTATAATGTGTATCTTTAGCTACATTAAATATTTAGGTAGGTACCTACTTTTTTTTTTTTTAGAAATAGAGTCATTTTTCGAAAATAACTTGAGAGAAACATTTATTTTTAGAAGCTCTATTCTTTCAGGGTGACAATTGGATTTTGTGAAAAATGTGAGCATCACATGGGAACATTTTTTCTGTAGCATTTAATTAAACTCTTAATTATGGCATGTGTCACATCACTTGTTTGGTCTGTCAAAATTTTACATTTTAGTCGGACAGGAAAAAAGTTGTTTGTATTTTACTTTTTTACCTGTGTACCAATTTTCAGCCAGATTGCTCATATGCATGTGGCATCATTTTTAAGCAAAAACACAGGCCATGATGAAAAGTTTAATTAAATGTTACGAAAAAACATTTTTCCATATGATGCGCACTTTCTGTGTTACACTGTATAATGATCGTAATTAGTATCTATACAGTGATAGTTTTTTTAACGCGGAACATAGGAACATGCATTAATAATAAAACACCCTACTAATTTTGATTTATTTAAGAATTGCTTGTTACATAAAGCAACAAGACTTTTAAGTTATGTTGGAAATTTATTTCACACTACCATGCTTCCACCAGACGGCCGTTTCGTCGATCCACGACTCATCAGTGGTGATCGGCAGGCAGTGTGACCTAAATTTCCAACATTTACAGAGAGCTTATACTAGCACGAGAATTGATTGAGAGAAAGATGTTTGTTTTATTGTTAATTTGTTTGTCACCATTGACAGCAATATAAATTTGCAAATTTTTTAAAATGGAACATAAGACAGTTCTCCATTGCTATTATAACAGATGTCACAATAAAGGTAAGGTCAGAAAAAGCGGCTTTTACTTCGCAGTTTTTGTGAAGTAGCTGCAAAAGTTACAAATCGTGTTCACATACAGGCCAAAATTAGCATGCTGCTAGCTGTTTTTGTACTGCCAAAACTGCAACTTTGAAAACAGGTTACGTTTGTGATATCGTGACGCGTTTCGGAAATATTACAAAAAACTCATCGTCAGAAATTTACAAATAACACCCTGTATCTGAAAAACGAAGCATTTTTGAAAAAAAATCTTATTTTCGTTTGTAGAATGTCCCCTTAAATTATTTGAAGTTAATTTCGGGACACACTGTATAATGTTTATCTAAATTTTTAGGTGACAGCTACAAGTCTCTAATGTATCTGTTTCGAAATGTAACATTAATAGGCAGTACATACATACCTCAACAATAAGTGTAGGTATTGTTTTGTATAACTTTTTGTATTATCTTGTTTTTTAAATATTCACAGTCCAGTGGTGAGCGCAGTATGCGCCGAAAGTTTCAGCCAAACAAATATTTTTTGCAGCGTGCACAACTCCTAAAAACTCCGTTCACACGTCGCACAGTGGGGTATTTGAGCAATCTGGCCGGCCATAAATTGGTTTCGTAAACTTTATCGCAGGTAGAAAATACGTGTATTTTATAAGCAGGGATAGTTTAGGCATATAATAAACCCCTTCTCAACCTTATAGCACACTGTTCACAATCGTACGATCAGTTGAAATTCGGCTATCCTAAAGCAGACATATTAATTTCCGCCGTAGTTAGCAGATGTGTAGTTAAAGAGTGTTGTGATTTGTATTGTTATTTAGACTTATAAAATAATAAATTATGGATTGTGGAGAACCAGGTAAGTGTGTTTAGTTTTCACAAATCTTTGTTATATAATGCATTTTAGTAATTTTAAAATTAGCTTTTTCCATTGATAGTTTGTTTTCATGCTTTTTTTTCAATCTAGTTTTACTTTGTAGGAACAAAGTTGTACTTCCGAATATTTCCCGGAATCGATATCGTTTGTTTTGAAAGTTTAGGCTTTGTTCTTCAAAAAATGTAATTTTTTTTTTGCGAAAAAATGCGATTTTGTAAATTATTGCTATTTAAAACAAATAACTACATGTAAAATCGATAAAATAACTACTGGTATTCATTATTTCCTTTTTCCGTTCTTAATTGTTGTTTTTTTTTCAGGGCCGTCAAATCTACGAGTACTGACTAGAAAACATTTATTTTCTATTATGCAGCGACAAAATTTGAATACCATGAACGAAAACTTGGAATTTCTAGAAAACCATCTTCTCGAATCGGAAGATTTTTCAACGGAGCAAATTAGTACACTAAAGCACGATTTGTCACATTTTAAGTCAAAAGTAAAGAGCAGGTGGTCTAAAGCGTTAAGAAAAGAAGAATACTTCTTAAAGAAAAATAACGAATGGCTCCAAGGAACATTTCATATTCCAAAGGTTGTAAAGAGACCCCGTCGACAGTGAGAGGACTAAAAGAAGAAAAACCGAAGGGCTTCGCAAACAACTAACTTAGAGGTGCTCACTTACGCGACGCAATCTAAGCTAGTAGAAAGTGGCAAAAGAGATGCTTCCTTAGTTCTAAAAGAAATTACAAGTACCCCAAAACGAGCAACAAAATATAAGAAGCTTTTTGTCGTACTCAGTTAGAAAGTGTCAGCTCTCAATTGTCGCCGAAGCAGGCTATTGCCATGTTTGTTGAAGCAGGACTTTCCAGAGGCAGTACGAAATAATAAGAAGCACTCAGAAAAAGTTATTTCCTTGTTATAGTCTTCTACAAAAAGCTAAACTAGAGTGCTACCCTGATAAGGCAGCATACTTAATTTTCGGATTATGCAAAGGAAACTGCAGAAATCTACATCCAGCTCTTCCCGTGGCATTCAATGACTCCCACTATGCACAAAATATTAATTCATGGCCCAATGGTTATCGAAAATGCGCTGCTTCCGATAGGTCAATTATCAGAGGAGGCATCAGAAGCACGTAATAGGCATTTCAGGATCTATCGCCAAAATTTTGCAAAAAAGTTTTCAAGAGAATCTTGCAATTTGGATGCGTTGAATAGGCTGTTGCTTACTTCCGATCCTATTATAACTGGAATGAGACCAATACCTAAAAAGCATAGTAAACCGATTTCCAAAGAAACACTAACTTTGTTACTTTCGGGTTCACCTAATGTGCAAACAGAGTCGCAGCCGGAATCATCAACGGATGATGAAGAAGAGACTGTTGATTCAGACGAGGAAGGATGGGATTCATCCAGTTAAAACATTTTTTTATTCGAATTTTTTTATAATATGTTTGTAAAATTAATAATAAAGTTACCCAACTGTAGATTACTAGTGGACACACTGTACATACGTGTCTATTTTTTAGGTTTTACTATAAATTATACTTACAAATATCCTAAATTTAACTTATTTGATTTATATATTTTTGGCCGCCCAGATTGCTCAAATACCCCACTGTGCGTCGCTTTTTTTATGCTGCCCGCACCAAGAAAACACTGCACGTATACGACCTGCAACTGCTACTTTTTAGGTTGCAGATGTGTTCAGATAAGGAGTCATCAAAGTTGCGTAGTTTTTCATATGGCAACGCAACAAAAGTAGCTTTCTCAATGACAAAATAAAAGTCGAATCTCCACAAAAATAAATTTACCTCGATTGGCATGCGTCTAACCATCTAAATGACAACTTTATATTTTCATAAATGTCAATAAATTTCTTTTTTCGATTTCTGTCGAAGTAGCATCAATAATTATTTGTGTAACATTATCCATAATGATCTATAAAAAGAAAGAAAGAAAATTTCAGATTAATGTTGATTTTTGCATAATTTTAATGTGATATTTTATTGTGACAAATAACAAAAAAAAAATTCCATAAAAATGGTGAGTCTTTCATAATAATTCATAATTATTTCTAACACGATTTAACTGATAAATATGTTCAAGACCTCAATAGAAATTTTCTGGGAACATTGATTTGTTAAGTTTCTCTTTTCGCCACTGATGATGGAACTAATGTGACTTCCGAAACATGTTAAATTTATTTTTGTGGAGAATCGGCTTTTATTTCGTCATTCAGAATATACAACTCCACTTAAGAATGGACTATTTTTTTAAATTAAAAGTAGCTTTGTCTGCCCTTACCTAATACTGCAGTAACTTATTGGCCACTGTATTATATCCCTTGTCACTTGGATATTTGATGGTATAGTTGTTTTCACGAAAAATGGTTTTGGCTTATCAACTGTAATAAACTACCTGGTTTAATCCTATTGTGTAGAAAATCACCAGGTAAAAAATGCAAATGTGCTACAGGTCTGTAATAATATATAAATGTTTTAAAATTATTGCAAGCCGTAACACAAGTGAACACTTCCACCTGACCGAGGCACAAAATTACCTGCATTCAGAAATTATAATATATATAGGTACAATCCGGTCCTTTTACATTTATGATAGGCATTCTTGGGTTTTATGATGGGCAATATCGGAATACAACTTAGTCAAAACCATTTATCCTGAAATCCACTACAACTGAATTACTATGGCCATAAAAGTTCTTTAATATTAATTTATCAACATTAACCATTTTAGGGTGCATTTTTAATTATTGTGTATGTTGCCGTGGTACCATCTTTTATCAATTAATAATTAGGTAAGTAAACGAATCCATACTTAATACTGAACGGCACAATAAAATATGTAAAACATGCTGAATTATTTTATGTTAATTTAATCATTAAATTTGTATTGGGAATTAATATTGGTACAAAATTCTTTAAAACTGGATAGTGACACAATTTACTTTAAACGTGACATTTTTGTATAAAATAAAATGTAGAAATTTCAATTAGTGCTGAAAAAAATTGCTCAGAAACAATTTGCGATTGATATTTCCATGAAAACTATAATAAATCAATGAATTGAATTAAAAGCAATCATACTTATTTCCTACGTTCGATGTCTAGGGTTTCTCGCTTACAATATGGATATTCCTGGCGTCTGCAGGCCTTCGTTTAAAAAAGTAATTGAAATCAAAACTTTATGTCAGATAGGCCCATAGACAGGGTGAGTCACGAGGTACTGTACCTACATACTTCTACCATAAGTAGAGCCACATTAGGGGATCATCAAATGACCATTAAAAACTGTCTCCTTGTTTTCATTATTAATATACAGGGTGAATTATGGATCTTCACCAAACCAATATTTCGTCATATCTTTTCAATGATTAAGTCGATTTATCTAATTTTTTTTTATAAAAGTGTGTATTGGTGCCTGGCAACTAACTGACATATTCAGAATTGAGAAAATCCAGGTCCGTCTTCTAGAAAATTTGTGGGACTGCTTCATATTCAACACTTCACCCTGTATATGATTTTTCAAAAATCTGATATCATTTTTTCAGAGGGCATAAATAGATCGTTAGGCCTGGGTATTTGAATTTTTTGTTACACTCACCTCACATTTCCAATTAAAGATTCATTTTAGAGCCAAATTGAAAATTGGCAATAATGAAGTATCTTACTGTATAATAATGTTTAGTTATTAAAAAGAAATCTTCAAAATAGATAGAAATGACACACACTGTGCTCCAGTATAGTAAATACCATAATTTGAATTGATTTACATTTGGCCGGATTTAAAAATCTGGCATATCTGTGTTCATCCCAATAATTCACCCTGTATGTAACTTTTTCCACCCGTAATAGACAGAAAACAGATAAAAAAATGTTTGTAATAACCTAGTTTTCTTATTTGTTTGAGGAAAACTCATTTGTCTAATTATTTTAATCGGAATGAAATGAACAAGCCAGGGAAATGTTTATTCAGAAATTAAGAAATAAAATAAAAAACAATAACCAAACAATAAAACAATTTTAACAATGTGGAACAAAGTAAAAAACAATTTAATAAACATTACGATTATAAAAGATGTTCAAAATGAAATCCATCTGCCTTAATAGACTTTTCTTGATGAATGCTTAAATGTGTAATGGATTTTCTGATTGTCAATGGGTCATTTCTGATAATATTAACAGTGAATAATTCTGCGTTAGTGAGCTGTTGTATTTTATAATCGTAATGTTTGATAAATTGTTTTTTACTTTGTTTCACATTGTTAAAACTGTTTTATTGTTTGGTTATTGTTTTTTAGTTTATTTCTTAATTTATGAATAAACATTTCCCTGACTTGTTCATTTCATTCCGATTACAATAATTAGACACATGAGTTTTCCTCAAACAAATAAGAAAACTAAGTTGTTACAAACATTTTGTATCTGTTTTCTGTCTATTTCGGGGGAAGAAGTTACATACAGGGTGAATTATTGGGATGAACCAGATATGCCAGATTTTTAAATCCGGCCCTGTAAATCAATTCAAATTATGGTATTTACCATACTCCAGCACAGTGTGTGTCGTTTCTGTCTATTTTGAAGATTTTTTTTTAATAACTAAACATTATTATACAGTAAGATACTTCATTGTTGCCAGTTTTCTATTTGGCTCTAAAATGAATCTTTAACTGGAAATGTGAGGTGAGTGTAACAAAAAATTCAAATACCCACGTCTAACTGTGTATTTATGCCCTCTGAAAAAATTATATCAAATTTTTGAAAAATCATATACAGGGTGAAGTGTTGAATATGAAGCAGTCCCACAAATTTTTTCGAAGACGGACCTGGATTTTCTCAATCCTGAATATGTCAGTTAGTTGCCAGGCACCAATACACACTTTTATAAAACAATGAGATAAATCGACTTAATCATTGAAAAGATATGACGAAACATTGTTTTGGTGAAGATCCATAATTCACCCTGTATATTAATAATCAAAACAAGGAGACATTTTTTAATGGTCATTTGATAATTCCCTAACGTGCCTCTACTTATGGTAGAAGTATGTCCAGTTCCTCGTGGCTCACCCTGTATAATATGTGCATAGTAAAAGTTGAGTGTAAAACATACGACAATGAAACGCTCATCTATAAGGATACCCAAGAATTACATCTCGGAAGCTTTCGCAACAGATGTATTGTTAAACGATATATCAACGTTCAGATCGATCGTATTTTACCGTGCCTAAAATCAGAAATAACATGTTTTATTCAAGTGTGCAAAGTAAGAATAACAAAGGCCCCAAAACTGAACCATGCGGTACACCCACACCCACTTCAAGATCCGATGATTTGCAAGCAGACACACCGCCATTTACGACAAACGGGAATTCAGACTTAATATGCCACTAGTCTCTCCCGCTGGATATGCTTGTCAAATTCGAAGACTCTAATGAGATTGCAAACCAAACTGGACTGCTACTGCTGTATCAAGAAATAAAGTGTGAAATGTCTATCTAGATGCCTGACACATCAATGGCACGATCAGGTATTCCGCACTTTTCCTCAGAGGGAAAGTGGGAAATTCATGCTTTGTTTTTTGTTTATAATTGTGTTTAATATTTCGCTCTCAGAAATAAAGTGGAGAGACATCTAATCTTAGTCTGAGCGGTCGTACCACTCAATGAATCCTATAAATTTTATTTATTATTGTGCAAATTTAAGAATAAATAAAAACTATAATACATAACACGACAGACGTGAAAACTAGAGTTTAATCGTTTTTGAATTATGAAAATAATTTCACATAACATGAAATAGATTTTGTATTTGTGTCACTATCTTTGATATAAATTATTGTCCTGTATTGGAATATTAATAAAACTAATATACTTTAATTGAAATATAAAAGATGATTAATAATAGATAATTATTATATTTTATAAGTAGATCATAAAGCAAGAGGTAGATTATATTACAGAAAAGTAGATATATAAAATTAAATCAAGTGATACCATATGCTTCAAAATTGGCAGGAAGAAGAAACTAAGTTTGGAAATGTAGATTAAGATATATTTTTGTAGCTCTCCTATTGGATATCTATTCAGGTTTGAGACGATGCCACTGAACAACCGTCTGTCTTGGTTTGGTAATCATGTCTTGCCAGTGCTTCGTTTCGGATGCGCCTGATCCATTTTTACCTAAAATAATTTACAACCTTATTAAATTAAATTCAAACATTAATTATTTATTTATTATTACGTATTATTGTTTTAATTTACAGTTTTTTTTAATATAAAATCTTTCTGGGTTTCGTTAAACAACTATTTAGCTATTAATTATTTGGATGAAATTGATTTATATTACTTGGCTAAAAGTCATAGGTCGGCAAATGCGTCTTTACCAATCTATACAGGGTGTCCCAAAAAATATTCCCCAGCCTTTGAGGGTAGAATCTATGACCAAAAATAAGACAAAAATCATTTATGTTAAAATTTCGAAAAATGTCTCCTTATGAAATTGTGACCATTTTGAATATTAAAATGAAGTAATTTTCGAAAATAAAATCAAATGTTCAAATTCAAGTTATTTATTTACTAAACACATAATAAAACAAACACATTTTAATTTACAAAGTGTTCGAGATCCTCACTATTTCAATCAATAATTGTTCTCTACACGGCCTATTGCTTCGTTTGTAATTTGTGCTAAAGCTCCATAAATGCGAACATCATCTTCACTGTTGGGTAGGACATGGTAAACCGAATTTTTCAGATAACCCCCAAGCCAAAAGTCTATTGGGTTGAGATCCGGTGACCTAGGAGGCCAAGAAATAGGTCCTCCACGATCGATCCATTGGTTGAGAAAACGTCGATTTAATATCTCTCAAACATTTCGAGAGTAACGGGCAGGTGCACATCATATTGAAATACAATATTTGGCCGCTGTACTAAAGCAATTTCTTCCAGAAGAGTCGGTAATCTGTTATCGTAAAAATTGGCATACTTTTCGGCGTTTGGTATCCTAGGTAGAAACTGTGGTTCTATTATCCTATTTCCCAACAGATAAAGCCACACATTTAAGCTCCAGCGTGCTTACTTATGTGATTCTCTAATTTGGTGATGATTTTCGTATAGGTTCCACACCACTATAATAACGATTCAACGGAGATTATTTTTTTTGTATTATTATTATTTAATATATAAGTATAAGTCATAACTAACACAATAAAAAACACCTTCTACATTGGACTAATACTAAACCAAAACACGTGCGCTATGGAGTTAAATCCCCAACAGCCATGCGCGTCGGCTCTTTTTGTTATTATTTATTTGATTCAAATAACGGTGGACTTGTTTCAAATAACCAGGAATTAACTTTAATCTGTTATTTAAATTAAATAAATATTTATTTCTGCCAAAGCAGCCCAGGCCAAATAAATATTTTTTAAAAATCAAATAACTCTATTTATTCCGGACAAACACTGTTTATTTGAGTCAAATAAATTTTTCTTTGAGTTAAATAAATAAAAGCCAAATAATTATTTATTAGGGTTCATTTTTAAAATTCTAAAAATGAACCCTAATAAATAATTATTTGGCTTTTATTTATTTAACTCAAAGAAAAATTTATTTGACTTTGATTTTCAGTGTAATTCCAACAATGCAAGTTGTGCTGATTGAACACTCCTTGCTGGTTAAAATGGGCTTCATCACTCTACAGTACTTGTTTAAAAATGTCTTCCTTTGCGTCCAGGCAATTTAAAAAAAATCTACAAAATCATAAGCGCAACTCAGTATCCCCAGGATGCAATTCTTGAATCGGCTTTATATGATAAGGATGCAGATTTCCTCTTTGCATGAATCTGTTTTTATCAAGGATGACCAGATTTAAATTTTTAATTCCAAGTGAAAGATTTGTCTAATTTCAATATTCAAAATGGTCATAATTTCATAAGGAGACATTTTTCGAAATTTTGACATAAGTGATTTTCGTTTTATTTTGGGTCGTAGATTTTACCCCCATAGGGTGGGGAATGTTTTTTAGGAGACCCTGTATATTGTTGAAATTTCAATTTTTTTTAGTATTGGCTTTATATCCTGAAGTTATAAGATATCTTGTTTTTTAAATTTGGCATATAAATTTGGGTTTGGGTATGCTAAAGGGTTGTGAAGATTTACCGGATGATGCTTTCTTTCTTATATATAGATAGATAGAAAAATAACCTTTTTAATGATGTCATTTACCTATACTTAAATATAGTATTTCTTCACTAATATTTACTCAACATTTATGTTATTCTACTTACCAGCAAGTAAAATTCTTCCTATTAGTTCGTTTCTACCAATATTATCAAAATCCATAACCATAACGTCCAATGAACATTCTCTAATTTTCTCCCATGGAACATTGAAGGAGAATGTATCATTAAAAACGGGATTTAGTGTACATTTAAACACGGCTGTTTTACGTTTTTCAATACGTTTATCGCCAAACTGTAGCCATACTTTCACATATGGATCTGAAATATTAATAATATTCTTAACATAGTTGTCCATATTACTGTGGATGTTCAATAAATTGGTAAATGAAAATCTGTCGCAGCTACTGAATTGTTTTAATTTCCAAAACTTGTTTCGACTCTAGCCAGGTTCATTATCAGTTCGGTAGAATTACACAACTTAGCGCAAAGAAAAGATTTCATCAAATTTTTTATCGAATGGCTGACACTTACATATCAATTAAAATAACTCTATGTGTTCTCTATATCATGAGGTATTCCTATAGAGAACCTCATAAACTTATTTTAATGTTTTGTGATACAGTTGATATACCGGGTGGTCCATTTATCTTGAGACAGCCTTATACATATCAAAAAAAAGGCACATTTTTTTGAAAAAAAGTTCAAATAAAGGTTGTTTGCTATTATGGGGCAAATGCAGTGGTGGTATTCATTTGCGAATTTGACAACCGTTTCAAGGTTATCTCAAGGTCAAATTTGGTTTTTTAAATAGAATTATAGCTTTTTTTTATAGAATCGTTTTCTACAGAAAAAAAAACAAATAACTTTTGTTAACAACATTTTTTTATTCCGATTGAAATAATATAATTTTTTACAACATTTATTTGCTATTACACAAAAGAAAAAGGTCTCGACAAAACTTTGAAATTTATTATAAAAAATGCATCAAATCATGGTTACAATATTTTGCCACCGTATTTTACTGTCGGACACAAATTTTCATCTTTAAATTCCACATTAAGTCTTCGCCATACCATATCATGTCCATCCGATTATATTTAGATTAATCTGAGAAAATAACACGTTGCCAAAAATTATTTGTTTCAATTATCAAACTATCATCCCACTTTGTTTCAATTTATCAAGTTTTCTAAATGAAACTCAGTAATTCTGAATTACTGAGTTTCATTCTGAATTTCTGAGTTTCATTTAGTCCCAATACCCAAGAAAACTTGATAAATTATTTATTTCATTCATATTATATTTATTTGCAAACTCTAATCATTAACCCAACTTTTTCCAGTCACTGTAGTTATTTTTATTACTGTTGGTATCCTTTGACAGGCATGATTTATTATAGGTCTTATATACGAGGTAGAAATGTATAAAAAGAAACGCTGCATTCGATGCCCATTTCTAATGTAAAGAAGCATGGGAATGGATAGCCCCGGTAGAATCGTTAAATTTATATATTTTAAATTAAGATTAGAAATACTATACTTCTACAAACAATGAATTTTGTTGGTGAACAGTCAAATAAAGTGGACCAGTTAGAGAGGGTGGGAACCAAATAATCTGCATTAAATCGTTTTTTCTTGAAAACCGATTAGAATATCGCAAATGAATAAGAATTAACTTTTCGCAAAAAAATAGGCTGCTTTTTCAAATTCTAAAACCTATTTAGCATTATACCGGGTCGGGCAGTACATTCGCCACGGTCTCTCATAGCCTAACAAAATTGGAATTGCAAATTTTGTTTACGTGGGTGTATGTAGGTCTGCCAGGAGCATTTAACAAAAATGTCTTTAAATATACCGGGTGTTCCAGAAAAGTGGCATATCAAAGTTATATTTTTTTAAATGGAATATGTACCGAGTATTTTTTGGATTTTTTGAAGACTTTCGATAAAATAAAGTAAAGTTATTGTTATGATCCCTATATCTAAATCTACCCGTTTGGCCAAATTTTGGGTTTTTTGAAGAAAATAGGGTCATTTTGAAAAACATTCTATAGGTTTATTTTTTTAACTAAACCGTTTAAAATTTTAAAATGGAAAGTGGATAGGACATACAATAGGTCGGTGTATAGCCCAATTGTAAATATTGTACAGGGTGGTCACAATTTGCTTTAAGTATTTGTGTCCAGAGCAGATGGGTATTCGGGATGAACCATTGGAGATTAGTGACTCTAACAAATTTCTTGGACTAGTGATAGACAATAACTTAAAATTTCATTACCATATATTGGCCTTAAGACAGAAACTAGCCAGAGGGTGTTACGCCGTTAGAGTTATAGCCAATGAACTTGGAGTGGAAACAAGGCTAGCATATTTTCCTCTTGGGGAGAGTCATCTGCGTTATGGGATTGCTTTCTAGGGATGCTGCAGTCAGTATCTGTTCAGCTCTGTGTTTGTTTTGCAGAAGAGAACAGTAAGATTTGTTTGTCGAAAAACTAACAGAGACACTTGTAGGCCTCTGTTTAAGACTTTAAGGATATTACCATTGTGCATAAAAATTTTTAACCATCTCCCTAATAATATTAAAATGAGGCCAAACTTGTTAAGTTTTAAAAGGTCTGTAACATCACTTCTTAAGGAGAATGTATTTTACAATCTAGATGAATATTTTGTGAGCACGTGGGAGTGAAAATGATTTTAAAAATGATTTTAATTGTGTATTGGCTTTGTTATGCGTTTGTTTGTTCTGACCATTGTAATTACTGTGATTTTGATTATTGTGTGATTATTGTTAGCATAGGATAACATTTTTTTTTTTGAGCTTTGTTTACAAATATTATGTATTTACAACAATAAAGCATGTTTTGATTTGACTTGATTTTTTATTGTTCTTATCAATCATATTTATTTAAATAACTTTATTATTTTAAAAAGCACACCCTATATTTCATAGCACCTGTCGATACTAATTAATGTTCTCTATCAAATGGTATTAGGATTCCTTATACCTAACTGTCACCGTTTCCCAAGAAAACAATATTTTAACTTATTTGTATTATTGATTTGATGACATTTTCATAGGCTAGTAAGGCGTACTCTAGATCGCTTATTTCCTGAGAAATAGATTGGCTGCGGTGGTCCATAAAACTAGCCCCCAAAGTCTCCAGACTTAACACCACCAGATTCTTTCTTATGGGGATATATTAAAAACATTGTTTATGATACGCCAACAACAACACGGGATGATATGAAACAGCGAATTAAAACTGCTTTTGATACAATTGCACCACAATTATTAGCAAATGTCAGACATTCATTTGAAAAAAGAATTCATCTGTGTATTGAAAATAACGGCCAACATTTCGAGCATTTTTTGTAGCTATAGTAAATAGGTATGTATGGTATAGCTCTTTTTTTGTTGTTAATTTTTAAGAATTATGAATATGTTACTGAATGTTAAAAATGTTTACCTATTTTATTATTCTTAAGTTTTACCTTTCAGAGTTTGTTAGAATTAGATACCCAATAAATTGTAATGTAAAAGTTTTTAAGTACGATTAGTATGGTCCCACTTGATGGTAGAGAAACCTTGTTGTCTTTTAAGTTCCAATTTCTCTACGGAAAAACTGTTGTAATATTCGAATACCAATCAGCCAATAGTAATTGAATAATGTAAATTACAGGGTGTACCACCTATTAAAAGTCAAATCAATAAGATACATAAGTTAATATAATTATTTCTTGGGAAACGGTGACAGTTAGGTATAAGGAAGCGTAATACCATTTGATAGAGAACATTAATTACTAGTATTAGTATCGACATGTGCTATGAAATATAGGTTGTGCGATTTAAAATAAAAAAGTTATTTAAATAAATATGATTGATAAGAACAATAAAAAATTGTGTACAATATTTACAATTGGGCTATACACCTAATGTATGTCCTATCCACTTGCCATTTTAAAATTTTAAACGGTTTAGTTAAAAAAATAAACGCACAGAATGTTTTTCCAAATGACCCTATTTTTTGCAAAAAAACGCACAAATTTGCCAAACGGGTAGATTTAGGTATAGGGGTCATAACAATGACTTTATTTTATCCAAAGTCTTCAAAAAGTTAAAAAATACTGGGTATTCCATTTTAAAAAAATGTAACTTTGATATGCCACACTTTTCTGAGACACCCGGTATATTTCAAAACATTTCTGTTAAATGCTCCTGGCAGACCTACATACACCCAAGTAAACAAAATTTGCAATTTCAATTTGGTTAGGCTATGAGAGACCGAGGCGAATGTACTGCCCGACCAGGTATATAGAGAGTGAACAATTATGACATAATTGAGCATAGCAATAGCAAGCAATATGTAGCACCCCCTATGAGCAACGTAAACCAAATTAATATATTATTTTTTCTCATACGAAAACACATAAAGCGTTCATTTTGAAGTCAATAGCCCAAGAAACACCAATACTGGTAAAAAACCAAATACAATAATAACTTGGATCACCCCGTATTTCCTAAACCATCAACATTTGGATAATGCAAGTTTGGGTCAATCATCATTATTTGGCCCGTAGTTCCTCCAGTTAACGGTTGTCCCATTGTTAATGACACACCCTGTATAAGAAATATCTAAACTGCAAATGTTAGTCGCGTATAAGTGAATAACTTCAACCTAAGGATAAAAAACCACGTCCAGAGACACAAGAATATAATCAATCGAAATTACCTTAAGTTAAAGAAGAAATAATTATTTGTATGAAAATATTCTTTTTCGAAAGTAGAATTTCAATTGCAGAGACAACGGAACTATGTGTCTTCGGTAGTTTGGGATCACCCTGTATTTATTTATTATTTTTAAATGCAACAAAATTTCAGGATTGTATTTGCTATTGACGTATGAAAGTTGACACACCAGAAATTGCTTCAATATTTCGCTTAAAAATTCATTTCACAGATGGCTGCTATTTGTACTACCAAAGCGACACAAACGTGTTTGTGTTTATGTATATTTATGTTGTGTTTTTACTATGTATTTTGATTGCAGAATAAGTAACACGTACTATACTAGTGTTCAGTAACTACCTATGCAATTGAGTTGGCGAATTTCACTAAATCCTTATGATTGAAATGTATAAAAATTTATAGACCAAAATTTCGTCAAATGTCAATCTCTTATTTTTTTTTGTACACGGCACTGTTTTAGGATTTGCAGGAGAACGACTATACATTTAATTTTCATAAAAGAAAATTCTGGATATTAATTCAATCTAACCAAAGATTAAATTAATCTTTGATCTAACTATAAACTAGCTCTTCGTGTATAATAGCAAAAATGCTCAATCAAGGCGCTTTTGCTTCGGGACGGCACAGTTTAGCATATTTTTCAATAACGCTGATATTTTGGTATTAATGAAATAGGGGTAAATTTTTATTAGCTCTCCTTATCATATTATATGTAATATAATATGGAGACTATTAGTTCGTGAAAAAAATTTTTCTTTTATTTCACCGGAAATACTTGTTTTTGGTCATTTTATACATAAATAAGTAGTTTTAAAAAAATGTCTGTCTGTCTGTATCCACGAAAACGCAAAAACCGCTTAACAGATTTTAACCAAATTTGGTACAAAAATACTATTGGACATGGCAAGGAGCTGATTAGATTTTGGGAAACATTGAGCGTAGGCAAGGGGTTTAAAAGAGGGTTCAAAAATTAAAAAAAGTCATAGTTCTTAAACTTATCCGAAATACTGCATAATTGTTTACGCATTTAATTGAATATAACCTAAAATATTGAACATAAAAATTTAGACCACATTAACTTCGAAAATAGTGTAAAATGGGGTAAAAAAGATTTAAAAAAAAAAACGTATTTCTTAAACATAGCAGAAATATTAACTAGTTATTTATAGTTTTGATAGAATATAACATATAAAATGTGTCATAAATAACTTACTTTCATAGCGTTAGTAAATAGTGGAAAAGGGGTCAAACATAAAAAATATATATTTCCTCAACTTATTCGAAATATGAGATAACTTTTCATAGTTGTGATACAGTATAAGCTAAAAAATATTCCATAAAAGAATTGGTTTACACAAGCGTTCGAATATAGTCTAAAAAAAGGGTTAAAAACGAAAAAAAAACGTTTTCCAAATATACCAGAAAAATTGGCTAATTATATATAGCTTTGATATAAGATAACCTACAAAATGCAGCATAAAATTTTTATTTACATAGGCGTTCGTAAATAATAGAAAAGGGGGTAAAATAAAAAAAATATTTAAAATATAAAAATTTGTATATTTAACTAGTTGAATTGGTGTTAAAAATACACGACAAACAGTAATGTACAATAGGCGTCCGTGAAAATTCTATTGAAGGGCCAGAAAAAATTTGTATCCGTGATAACTCAAAAACCACCTAACGGATTTTAATCATGGTTGGTACGAAAATACGACAGGATATTCAGGGTTCAAAAATTAAAAAAATCATAGTTCTTAAACTTATCCCAAATGTTGATTAATTTTTTGTGCGTTTAATTAAATATAACCTGAAATATTTAACCAAAACAATTACACCACATTGACATACGAATAAAGTGTAAAATGGGGTAAAAAGGTTAGAAGAAAACGTACTTCCTAAAAATAGCAGAAATATTAACTAGTTATTAATAGCTTTGATAGAATATAACCTACAAAATGTGTTATAAATATATTGTTTTCATAGGCGTTCGTAAATAGTGTAAAAGGGGTCAAAATAAAAAATATATACTTCCTAAGCTTATTCGAAATACGGAATGATAGTTGTAATAGAATATAACCTAAAAAATGTTACATAAATGAACTGGTTCACACAGGCACTCGAAAATAGTGTAAAAAAGGGTCAAAAACGAAAAAAAAATCCAAATATAACAGAATAATTGGCTAATTATATATAGCTTTGATATAAGACAACTTACAACATGCAGCATAAAAATTTTTGTTTACATAGGGTTTCGTAAATAGTAGAAAAGGAAGCAAAATAAATTGTATAATAAAAAAAATCAACTATTTTGCGTACAAGAACTTGGCGTAGAAGATTTGAAATATAAAATATGTACGTATAAATAGTGTCTCCAAAGAAAAGATAAATGAACAAAACCCGATACTTAAAAAAAATAGCTGATGTCTAAAACAAAAAATATATATACGAGTATATAAATTTTAGATAAATGACAAAAAGGTTATGAAATTATTAGTTTTACACTTAAATATGGAGAGCTATTTGTGCCTCGAGGGTAACAGTTTATTGTTATTAGAAATCAAAATACTGTAGTTGTCTCGGTTTAAATTTGAATGTAAGATTGTTTTTTTTTTAAGATTTTAACAAGTTGTGGAAATGTGACACAATAATATAAAGTTTGTTCAAATATACAGGGTGTTCATGGGGTGATTCTGCATTAAGAAATAATGACAGTTTGCTATATAAACGTATGTCCGCAAATGTTGCGTTACCAAACAACGGTGAGTTAAAGTTTTTCGTAAAAAACTCATGAGATATGGAAATTAAATCTGCTGGGTTTTACGACGCGAATTTCTATTAATTGAAGTAGGCGAACAGCTACAACAAAATGTTCAAAATTACCTATAAATACGCGTTAAGATATTTTATTTTTTTTCATAAAGATGGCGGCCCCTACGAAAAGAAAGGTAAGGAAACTTTATATATAATAACAAATTGTTATTATTTTTTATTCTGAAAACGTCATTTTTGACATAAAATTTCAAATATTTCGAAAACGGCTAGTGATAGGTATAACATATTATGCATGAAATATGTTTAGAATTACAAGGAAAATCCAAAAAAAAAATATAATTTTTATAGGGTCGTATTTGAAATAAGGAAGTTGATACCAATTTCCGGTATAACCGGAAGTGCTAGATTCTTGAAAATATTTTAGCCGATTTCGTCCCGTCGACCTAAGTACCACACCAGATTTTCAGATTGTTCCACAGTGTAGTTTCTCCATGATCGATCGAATTCCTTCCCGGTGGGACACCCGGTATATTTATGTATACACCTCTTTCGTCTCATAACGAACCATTGTTTATTATAACGTCGTGTGCTCTCTTTGATTTGTGTTGACTTTCAAATTACTGTGTTTTTGTGTACAAAAAATTATGCTCAGACTAAATAAAATCTTGAGGAAGCAAATACATGTCTGCGAAATATTGGCGAACATAAGATGACCTAAAGGAATAGGATCGTGTGGCATTAGAAATAAAAGCTATCAGTACATTTCTTATACACATAAAGTGACGGAAAGTGGTTTTTATGAAGTGGAGCAGGAGCGATAAATTAAATTCGTGTTGAGTTCTCATGTCTATGTTAAATTTAGAAGCGCAATCTTTTAGAACTGCTCTTTACCCGTAATCTGCTTACGAAGAACATTTTTCAATAAATAACGAGAAAATCAGCAAAAATAATGTTGATATAGCTTGCGGGATGTCAGATCCTTGATGTTTGATTTATTGCTATTTATACGTTTTCACCATTCAGCATTTAATCTGTCTAGCGGAAATGGTTTGAGAATCGATAACAAAAAAGAATATAAAAATACGTTGAAAGTGAAATAAATCAAAAATATATTATTGAAGCTAACGTTCGGGGTGTCTATTTTACTCGTATTATCACAATTACACAAAAATTCACATTTCTTCATATTATTTCTAAATAATAATAATTATTGTTATTTGGTGAAGTTCGTGGGTAGGAAGGCAACAAGTAAAATAAAGTTACAACACTTTATTCAAAGTCAGCGACGTTTCGTGGGTTAATGTCCACTTTTTCAAGCTTTCTTTTTCAAAGTGTTGAATACATAAAAATAAAATATGTTGTTAAAGTCATCATAAAGTAAAAACGACAAAAAACTATAAGAACTGATGTTGGTTCGAGTATGGATTCAGAATCCATACTTATAGTTTTATAGTTTTTTGTCGTTTTTACTTTATGGTGACTCTAACAACATATTTTATTTTTATGTATTCAACACTTGGAAAAAGAAAGCTTGAAAAAGTGGACATTAACCCACGAAACGTGGCTGACTTTGAATAAAGTGTTGTAACTTTATTTTACTTGTTGCCTTACTACCCACGAACTTCACCAAATATTTAGATCACAAGGCACGGAAACATTTAAAGATAATTATTGTTGTCAAAAAGTACTCCAAAATTAGAGTTGCATACTCGTATGTTGATTTAACATTTTCTATTGATAAATTGTTTGATATTGACGACTATTTAAAAAGCCGTGGACTAACTTAACCTTATTTGCCGCGGCTTAATTGCATTGAATTTTCACAACTATCGTTCCTTTATCCCACATAACACATAATATGAACTTTTGTTTTCGATATTCTGATATTTCTGCATTACCGAAAATGTGTTTTCTTGCCGCTTCTCGTTTTTAGTAGATTTTTAAAAAAAATCTAACTATTCAGGAGATGGACACAATCGAAATTTTGAAAAATTTTTATGCAGTACTTCATTTTATGACCCCTGGATCCTAAAAATGACCTCAGTTCAAAAGTTTATATATCTATATATATATATATATGGGATATAGAAACTTTGCGTCACGTTCTAGGCCGCATTTTTCGACCAATTGAAACAAAATTTGGTTAAAAAATCGGCTAGGTCATGAAATCGCGTGAGTTCGTTGGCGATTGAAATCGGAGAGCTAATTTCAGAATGGCGGCCTGTCAAAGTTTTAAAAAAATCATATTTTTTTCATTGTTAATAGAAAATACCGATGTTACATATCAAATGATAGAGCACTTAAATCTCTACAATGTTTATTTGGAGAGTTTTTTCATCGCTGGCATATTTAAGTAAATGTAAGTCAATATAAAGTAACAAAAAATAAAAAAAATATCATCACCCGCTATACCTGGAATTATTTTGACAAATAAACACCTGTGAAATAACAATAGGACCGTACTTACGTATGTATTATAGTATAATGGGTATTTCAGTTAAAATAACTGTCAATATGACACTTTGTTATATTTGGCGACTGTCAGAATATTCCATTATTTGTTTATTAATAGTGGGTGTCAGTGGTAGACTAAGTATAAATAAAAAATACATAAATCAAAAATCTACGTTTCCGACTGGCTGCCATCGGGATTTTTTTAGTCTATTAGTTTTATGAACATTTTTTTATTTCACCGGAAATACGTTTTTGATTAACTTTTAGGAATCATTGAGCGTAGGCATGGGGTTTAAAAATTTTAAAAATTCGTATTTCTTAAACTTATCCGAAATATTGAATAATTTTTCATTGGTTTAATAGAGAATTAAATCACACACATTAACCATAAAAAAATTAGATCATATTGGCCTTCGAAAAGAGTGTCAGAAGGTGTTCAACATTTAAAAAAACATATTTCCTAAACATATAAGAAATATTGCCTAGTTATTTATAGCAAAATACAACAACACACACCACTGGTAGATTTCGTAATCATGTTACTTACGGTAGATTTATATCGGGTCCGCCATCTAACGTTTTTTTTTTCAACTAGTGCTTATTTCGTGAAGGGTAACACTTAGCTCATGTCTGATTTGACAGATAATTAGTTTTATCCTTCCGCTGAACGAATATGGTTGTGTATACGCTTGAACAACGCTGGGAAATATTGCGACATTACTTTGAAAATCATGGTAATGTTGCAGAATGTGTGCGAAAATTGCGTACGGATTTTGGAAGAAGAGAAGCACCGTCAGCTCCGTATGCTCGTTATCTCGTGAAAAAAGTGAAAGAAACTGGCATCCTCATCGATAAACCAAAGCGTGAAAAGCCAAAAACAGTGCGTACACCCGAGAATATTGCTGCAGTGGCATCAATTCACCGTCAGTCTCAACAATTGAACATTTCGGAGACATCATTGAGACGAATTTTGCATAAAGACCTTGGTATGACGCCATACAAAGTCCAATTGGTTCAGAAGTTGAAGCCAACTGACCATCCAATGCGTCTTCGCTTCGCTCAGTGCGCCTGCGATCGACTTACAGAAGATGCCGATTTTGCCAAAAAAATCATCTTTTCAGATGAAGCTCATTTTGATCTTGGCGGGTATGTAAACAAGCAAAAATGTCGCATTTGGGGCACAGAAAACCCGCACGCATACATTGAAAAGCCGATGCACCCAAAACGAGTCACTGTTTGGTGCGATTTGACACCGTTGGACTATTATTTGTGGGGTGCCGTCAAAGATAAGTGTTACGCCAATAAGCCAGAGACAATTGACGCTTTAAAGGACAATATTCGTGAAGCCATTGGTGAAATACAGCTGCACACAATCGATAATGTGCTTAAAAATTGGACCGATCGTGTAGGCTACTGCATGGCCAGCCGAGGCAGCCATTTGAATGAAATTATTTGTCATTATTAACCGGAAGGATTGTACTTTGAAATAAAAAAAGAAATTTGAGAAAATATTCAGCAGAATTTCTTTTATAGCATTTTCAAAAAAAAAAAAAGTTATCTGGCAGACCCAATATTTATTTTTCTAGATAGTTTTGGGTAGCAGAACTATAAGATTTCTAAGCACCTCTTTTGCTGAGAAATATTATAAGTTTGTTATTTCAACGATTGATGTCTTTTAGGTAAAAAAGGATCTTTTTCTATTGAAGCAATAAAGTGTCCCAAAATTCATGTTTATTTGTGGGTTTTGGATATACAGGGTCTCCCCTCTCAATTGGAAAAAACTTTTGTGGCATATTGAGGAACCATAGACAAGCAGTTTGAGATAAGAGACTGATGTCCGGAAGTGCATGGTTTTCAAAATACAGGGTGTCAAAGTTTTTTTCAAAAAACCTTTTTTTTATCAATATCTCAAAGGCACGTTAACCGATTTTCTTGAAATTCGCTGGTGATAAAAGCTTAATAAGACGCTCAGTTAGAACTAATTAAATGTTAATTATGACTTCCAGTGGCGCCCCGGGGGACAATGTCACGAAAAAAAATGTACGCTACTGACTTTTTTGAAAATTTTATATTTTTTTTAGAAAGCTCAGTTAAAAATACAACTTTTTTGTCACTTGATATTTTTTCGTATCTCTCCCCGTTTTCGAGAAAAATGTTTTATTAAAAACTTTATTAAAAGGTTCATTATTATTAGAAAGAAAAACAAGGAGGCTTTTTTACAAATAATTTATTATTAATAGTGGAGCAAATGCTCAAAGTGTTCACCATGCATTTCGATATATTTTCTGCACCTGTCGAGCCAGGATTCGCGCACCCCAGCAAACACGCCTGGATCGTTCGCGATAAATTCCGCTGTCATCACAACTCTAGCAACTAGGTCCTCCATTGTCGTCACAGGAGTTGCATAGATCAACCGTTCCATTTCGCCCCAAAGAAAAAAGTCCAGGGGGGCCAAGTCCGGCGACCTTGCTGGCCAAGGGACGGGACCACCTCTACCAATCCACCTGTTGTTGTAGGTTTGGTCGAGGTAACCTCTCACGGTGCACGCAAAATGCGCTGGACAACCATCGTGTTGGAACCAGGCCTCTCTACGCAACTGGTGGAGGTACATTTTCCAGCAGCTCGGGCAGAATATCTCGGAAAAAAACCAGATAGCTATTCCCATTCAGGTGATCAGGTAGAACGTACGGCCCAATCAAATGGTCGCCCAGAAAACCTGCCAAAACATTAACACCAAACTTCTGCTGATATCCTCTGATGTGCGTAGCATGGGGATTTTATTCGCTCCACTCGTGGTTATTACGAGGATTGAATGTCCCCTCGCGCGAAAATCCTTTTTCATCGCTCGTGAAGATTATACTTAAAAAATCAGCGTTTTCATCCGCTTGACCGAGCAACCACTCGCAGAACTCGAGCCGCCGAGGAGCGTCGCCAGGCAGTAGATGCTGCACCTTTTGAAGTTTAAATGGATGCAGATTTTCAATACTCGATCGACAGTATTTTTGCTGCAATCAACTCGCGACGCAATCTGACAAGTGCTAGTGTTGGGCTCATTCTGAATGCATGCCATGACTTCATCCTCAACGGCATCTCTGATCGGACACTGCCTTGCAAATTCTTGAATAAGCTGCAAAGATAACAAAGCCTCTTAGATTGGCGCAAGAAAAAAACACAGAAAGTTGCCATTTCTGCAATACTTACCACGAATGAGCCGGTCTCCCGTAGATTTTGATTAATTTTGACAAAGATCTTATGGTTTGGCAATTCACGATTTGGGAACCGCTGCCCGTACAAACGTTGTGCTAACAAAGAATTACCGCGCGCTTCCCCATACAAGAGATGCATATCTGCAAGCTCGGCTAATTCAAAACGATTCATTTTTGCAATTAGTGTAACGTTTGAAGATAATTAAGTACTTATAAACTAACACTTTTACTAAAGTTTGACATGTTTATGTGTTACCATGACAACATTGTTTTGTTTTAGATTTTCACAATTAATAATAAATTATTTGTAAAAAAGCGTCCTTGTTTTTCTTTCTAATAATAATGAACCTTTTAATAAAGTTTTTAATAAAAAAATTTTCTCGAAAACGGAGAGAGATACGAAAAAATATCAAGTGACAAAAGAGCTGTATTTTTAACTGAGCTTTCTAAAAAATATATAAAATTTTCAAAAAGTCAGTAGCTTACATTTTTTGTCATTTTTATTCATGACACTGTCCCCCGGGGCGCCACTGGAAGTCATAATTAACATTTGATGAGTGCTAACTGAGCGTCTTATTAAACTTACATCACCAGCGAATTTCAAGAAAATCGGTTAACGTGTCTTTGAGTGAGATATTGATAAAAAAAGGTTTTTTGAAAAAAACTTTGACACCCTGTATTTTGAAAACTATGCACTTCCGGACAATATGCCCCAGAAGTTTTTTCCAATTGAGAGGGGACACCCTGTATAAATAAGGATAGGTATAGGAAAGTACAAACATATGTGGTGCTGTGTTTCTTTGTTCAAAGAAGGAATGTTTTTGGTTACAGGGTTGCCTTCCTTAACATTGTCGATACACTTATAAATGGTTTAAATTAAGGAATTAGTTGTAATATTCGACGAAGTACGATATTAACTACAAGGCTTTTTTTTGCCTCCCAATTTCTGAATCATAATGGGGTAATGAATCTTGGGCGGTCTTTTTTATAGCTGAGTGAATGTGAATGTCTTTCGTTGGAGCTACGAAATTATATTTTACTCTTATTGCAGTTTTACTGCATGGGGGTGGAATGTCTATCTACAGCGAAGTATCGACATTAAGTTGAAATATAATTAGTAACAACAATCATCACAGACAAAGTAAGGGTAGATAATTAAATTATATTGTAATTTTTAATTCCAAATGAAACAGCTGTCGACATCTAGCCGACAAGATGACAGTTACATTTTTACTGGTGTATTTTCGTTGCCTCTTTTTTTGATTGGTTATCATTCATTCTCTCCTTCTTCAAACAAATGTTTTTTTTTTTTTTTTATTAGAGAACAACTGCATCAACCCTGGGGGTTATTAGCAGGTGGTACGGATTTTACATTACATTACAATTACATTTTTTTTTTTGTTAGAAGCTTTGAAGAATAAATTCACTATAGTACATTGCATTACTAGCGTTTTACATTCGTATGAGTAGTAGGAAGTAGGTAACATTAATTTGATAAATATATTTCCACTTCTTATTAAAACTCTAGTATGTCTGTGTTTAGATTTCATTTAAAAGATAACAATCTATTAGAAATGATTTTACATTGTTTGTATACTTGCTGGTAATCAGTAATTCTGATAGTGATAAGGGAAAATTATTTTTTACTCTTTGAGCGGAAAACCTAGCGCACTCCATTAACACATGCTTTATTGGAACAATTATCACAGAAGGGTTGCTCCGATTTTGAGATCAGATAACTATGGGTGAGTCGAGTGTGTCCAATTCTCAGCCGAGACATCATAACTTGTTGGTGTCTGTATGGTGGAAGATCATTTTGACGTGCGACGGATTTCTTGACTTCGGCCAACTTAGAGGTGGAGTTTATCCAAATATTCTGCCAGTGATCCATGATTTTACTCTTACCCAGCATCTTGATATCTGTTGACACCGCGTTTTTTATTATTTCCGAAGACGGGTTTATCAGGGCTTCGTTTGCCATGGAGTCTGCTTTTTCATTGCCCACAATGCCTACATGAGATGGCACCCACATAAATTCTATTTTTTTCGTTTGATTCTGTATCAGTGCTAGCGTCTCCTTTATCTGTTGCAAAAGTGGATGCCTGGGGAACATTTGTTTTAAGCTAAGGATAGCACTGAGAGAGTCGGTTATAATTAAGAATTTGGTACATGTATTTAAGTTTAATATTGATCTTAGAGCCTGTGAGATCGCGCAAACTTCTGCAGAATAAATTGCGCTTTCGTCTGAAAGCTTCATCTTAAGCTTTAGGTTTTCTGATGTAACTGCAGCGCCTACGCCCCGTTTCGACTTTGTAGCATCTGTGTAGATTACATTGTATTCTTCGTAAGCTTCTATTATTTGGTAGAATCTTTGTCTAATTTGCGAGTGTGGTGTGTTTGATTTATCCATATCAAGCAGTCTGAGGTTTATTTTAGGGATAGGGTATTCCAGGGTGGGCTGTTAGCAATTTGTAATGCAATTTGTAATGGGACCGGTTCAGGAGAAATTTGAATGGAATCCAGTATTTTGCGGTATCTAATGCCGATTGGTGGGACTGCGCTTCTTCGTGAGTTGAAAACTTCTAAAAATCTGTCGAATAAGATGTCGTTTCGTACAGGATTATTTGTGTTGGCTATTGTTGTGGTACAGTTGCAAACAAATGTTATTTTTCAGGATTACGAGGTTACTTGAAATGCCTTCTAAAAGTCAGAATCGTTCTAGTTTTTGAATTGAAAAAATTTGTATAAAACTGAAATATAAATAAAAACGTAAATTACAAAACTTCTCTTACGGTAACTTCCAACGATAATAATGACACATAAAAATATTTTTATTTCCTCACAAAAGAAAACGAATTTCTAGTATCATTTGCTTTTAATTAATCAATCCTGTAACCGCCAGTTTACAACCGCAGATAATTCTGGTTCTACACGCTGTTAATAGGACAAAAAACATCCCGATCACTTCTAAACCATACAGATTGACAATTTCAACAGGTGGTCTCTTTAATTAAAAGATGTTTCCTATTAAAATGAGCAAAATTCTCTTTTAAACCACTCACTGTAGCTGTTAGCGGTGGAATAAATAGATCCAACAGCGTTATTGCAAATTCTCTTATTGTTGGTTTCCTATACCGGGTGTCCCACCGGGAAGGGATTCGATTGATTATGAAGAAACTACATGATGCAATAATCTGAAAATCTGGTGTAGTACTTAGGTTAACGAGACCAATTCAACTAAAATGTTTTTAAGAATCTAGCGCTTCCTTCAAATACGACCCTATATAAATTATATATTTTTATATAATTTATATATATATTTATTAATTGAAAAAGGCGAAAAGCTACAACAAAAATGTTCAAAATTACCTATAAATACGCGTTAAGATATTTTATTTTTTTACATAAAGATGGCGGCCCCTACGAAAAGAAAGGTAAGGAAACTTTATATATAATAAAAAATTGTTATTATTCTTTATTCTGAAAACTTCATTTTTGACATAAAATTTAAAATATTTCGAAAACGGCTGGCGATATGTATAACATATTATGCATGAAATATGTTTAGAATTACAAGAAGAATCCAAAAAAAATATAATTTATTTAGGGACGTATTTGAAATAAGGAAGTTGACACCCTTTTCCGGTATAACCGGAAGTGCTAGATTCTTGAAAACATTTTAGCCGAATTGGCCCCATCGACCTAAGTACTATACCAGATTTTCAGATTGTTCCACAGTGTTGTTTCTCCATAATCGATCGAATCCCTTCCCGGTGGGACACCCGGTAGTGATGTTAGGTTGTGATAATAGAGTGTCAAGGTTTTGACAAATCTTTGGTTATGAGTTAAAAATTATTATATGCGTAGTGGACCTTAAAATTTAAACTTCACTCAAAATATTTTCTACGAATAAAAGTTACTTACACTTACATACTATGTTCAATTAGAGTATAAAATATTCAATGTATGTAGCTTTTGAAGTGAAATTTTGTGTTAACTTTCTCCATACTTTATAATTTGTGTAATACAGGGTGATGCAAATTCGATTGCAACCTTTAGGATTTTTAAAACCATAAACTCTCGGTTTAAAATTATCAAGATTGCATATATCTATGAATAACGCTGCTTTTTGCAAAAGTTATATTTTTTATTAAGATTTGGTAATTTCTTTGGTATTTTTAATGCCCATGCTACCAAAGCTTTATTTTTTGTGAAGATCAACATATACCGGGTGTCCCACCGGGAAGGGATTCGATCGATTATGGAGAAACTATACTGTGGAACAATCCGAAAATCTGGTGTAGTACTTAGGTCGACGGGAGCAATTCGGCTAAAATGTTTTCAAGAATATAGCACTTCCGGTTATACCGGAAATGGGTGTCAACTTCCTTATTTCAAATACGTTCCTATATAAATTATATATTTTTTGGATTCTCCTTGTAATTCTAAACATATTTATGTTATACCTATTGCCAGCCGTTTTCGGAATATTTGAAATTTTATGTCAAAAATGACGTTTGCAGAATAAAGAATAATAATAATTTTTTATTATTTGGACATTAATACAGGGTATTTGAAAAAAAGGGTAAAAAATCAAATTGAAAAAAGTGTCACAATTCAAAATTTTTAAATGGCAACCCCCCATTTTAAATTTTTTTTATTTTTTTTTCATCAAAAATAAGGGCAATGAAAGGATGTCTATCCCAAAAACTGATAGTTTTCAAAATATTGGCAATTTTACATTTTTTATTACAATAGTGATATGAATTATTATTATTATGATATGATTATTACTACTAATTAATGTCTACAATTTGTCATAATTGTTGATTATTTTTGTCAAGTGTCATATTCATTTGCTATCTAAAGCCATCATGGCCAACTAAAATCAATTAAATTTCAAATTCATATCACTATTGTAATAGAAAAATGTAAAATTGCCAATATTGTGAAAACTATCAGTTTTTGGGATAGACATCCTTCATAAACTTGCCCTTATTTATGATGCAAAAAGATAAAAAAAATATAAAATGGGTTGCCATTTAAAAATTTTGATTTATAACAGTTTTTTCAATTTGATTTTTTACCCTTTTTTTCAAATACCCTTTATTAATATTTACTAAAAAAATATATGTAGAAGGCTAAAGTAGGTCTATATCTTCTAGGATATTCTAACAAATGAAATTATTAAAGCTTCCATATAATAAAAAAATTGTTATTATTCTCTATTCTGAAAACGTCATTTTTGACATAAAATTTAAAATATTTCGGAAAAAGGCTGGCGATAGATATAACATAATAAGTATGAAATATGTTTAGAATTACAAGGAGAATCCAAAAAAAAATATAATTTATATAGGGGTATTTGAAATAAGGAAGTTGACACCCATTTCCGGTATAACCGGAAGTGCTAGATTCTTGAAAACATTTTAGCCGAATTGGTTCCGTCGTCCTAAGTACTACAACAGATTTTCAGATTCTTCCACAGTGTAGTTTCTCCATAATCGATCGAATCCCTTCCCGGTGGGACACCCGGTATACATAAAATAATAATAGATAACATGATTTGAACTCACCTGATTTTCCATTAATGTCTTTTGCTTTGAGATTTCGTGCTTTCAGTAACGTTAAGGTCAATATACTGTTGCTCGGGTGATAACACAATGATGTTAATAGTTCGCCGCATTTATCTTTTGCGGGTGGCTTTAATGCCTTCCAAAACGATGGTTTTTCACTTAAGTCCACCTAACATAAAAATTGGAAATTAAAATATATGGGCAAAACGAACATACATAATATTATGCAATTGGCAGCTTAGTTAATAATTTAGATTCTAGTCCATCTTACTATAGGGTACCAATTTATCATTCAAAATACTCCACTAAATTCTAATGCTATATGATATACATGTTTTAACTTTAGCTAGCAGTACCATCAATAAATTACTTAAACATCACATTGGAACCGCAATAAATAATTCGGGTATAAATTACTTAGTTACAATTTGAGGTTAGATGCTCTCTTCGAGCAATTCATGTAAGATACTCCCGTCAAGTTACAATGTTTATTTAATTTAATGTCTTTATTCGATTTAGTTGATTATTATTTACATCATTTGTTGTATATTAATTTGAAAACAGAACAGGTAATAATTGTTAACATGTTTGCAAAGATATGACAAAGAGTACTTAAAGTAATTTGTGACGCTTTTACAGCTTCAAAAAAAATAAATGAAGGATTTCTTCCGTCTTCCAATTTTTTTATTTATACCAGCTTAAAATTTAAAATTCTACTAACTTCTTATAATGCGAAAAGTACAAATTTATTAGTCCAAATAAACATTTACTTACAACAGTCAAACGTTGAACTTTATTCCTTACCTGACATAAAGGCAGAAAAACCTCGCCGATCGAATCGTCTCTAGAAAACCTGTCATAGTCAAATACGTGTAAATGCAACACTCTAGATTGTAATTTCTGTATAGGAAATCCTTCAAAGTAGAACGTCTCATTCCACCTAGGATTTAATGTTCTTCGTTTAATTTTAGTTTCTAATCGGTGTTTTTTATCTGGTAATAGCGTAACTCGAACATATGGATCACTTGTTCCAGATAAATCTTTGGCTGGTAGTTCTTTACCCTGAAATGATTAAAATTAAATAAAATTAAAAATGTAAAGAATATTGCTATACTTTCAATTATTATTAATAACTAATAATTGTATCTTTGGTTGGAGAAAGATTAGAAAAGCATGTACGAGTTGCCTTTTATATTTCGGGATTTGGCAACCCTGGTGTTGCAATCTGGCAACTGACAGCTCTATCGTAAAGTTGGACATTTTTGAAATTATACGTACTCAGAACGTTTTGACATACGAGCGCTATTTGTGTTGTTTACAGTAACTTAAAAGACCCATCTCGGCCCAAAAATGGAATTAAATCGTGAATATTTTCGGGCGATTATTTTTTACAACTTTCGACGTGGATTAACTCAGCAAAAGTGCATGGATAAACTTAATTCAATTTTTGGCGATGAAGCTCCATCAATGACCAGTGTTTATCGATGGTATGTTGAATTCAATCGTGGTCGTAGTTCACTCCAAGACAAATTTCGTGAAGGTCGTCCAAAATCAGTTGTTGTTCCGAAAACCATTGATGCTGTGCGCGAACTGATATTGCAAGATCGTCATGTGACCTATCAAGAGATTGAGACAATCTTAGGCATTAGTGGCACCAGCATACGTTCAATATTGCATAAACATTTAACTGTCAAAAAAATTGTTCGCGTTGGATCCCACACAATTTGTCAATTGCTCAAATAAATGCTCGTGTCGATTGGTCGAAAGGAATGCTCATAAAATACGATCGAGGTGCTTCGAAACACGTCTATGACATCGTGACAGGTGATGAATCGTGGATTTACGCGTATGAGCCCGAAAGTAAACAGCAGTCGACGGTATAGGTGTTTCAAGATGAGCCAAATCCAACAAAAGTTGTTTGCGCACGAAGCACTTCCAAGCAAATGGTCGCCTGTTTTTTCGGAAAAACTGGACATGTCGCAACAGTACCACTAGAACAACGCAGAACAGTCAATTCTGAGTGGTACACAACCATTTGTTTACCAGTTGTCTTCCAAGAAATCAGGAAAACGAACCGCCGAAGACGGATCACTCTTCAGCACGGCAATGCGAGCTCTCACACATCGGCTCAAACAACTGCATTTTTGAACACCCAAAATATCAATTTGATGAGTCATCCGCCGTATAGTCCTGACTTGGCACAGAATGACTTCTTTTTATTCCCGTACATAAAAAACAAACTGAGAGGTCAACGTTTTTCGACACCTGAAGAAGCGGTTGCTGCATTCAGAATGCATGTTTTGGATATACCTCAATCAGAGTGGCAAAAGTGCTTCGACAATTGGTTCAAACGCATGCAAAAGTGTATAGATCTTCATGGGGAATATTTTGAAAAACAATAAAGTGATTCTCGATTATTAATATTTGTTTTTGTGTTCTAATCCCGAAATATAAAAGGCAACCCTCGTATATGCTTTAGAACGTCCGCTTATTTGTTTACAAGAAATTGTTTCTCAAAAATATTATCAGTATTATTTTTGTCAAATACTCTAAACTCGCTTGTCTGTTTTGTTATTAAGACTTAATTTTTTTAAGTGATGTCTTCCGAAAATTCAATATTGACAAATTTGTATATAAAACAAACCACATTTTATTTTAAATAAGGAATAAACGTCTAAATTTTTTTCATTTGATTAAAAGCAACCTGTAGGTCCCTATAAGAAATATTTCTTTGCAACTTTTCAAATAAATAGTAGAACGTATACACATATTGTACTTGAAAATTACTGGATATACCATAGTCTGAAATATATCGGTAATGCTTCTCCCACGATTATCGAGATTGGCAGGAGAACTTTAAAATTCAGGCACACTGTAAAATGATGTGTTTAGATAATATTTTTATTGATACTTTAAACTGAACTAGAAGTTTCAACTTTGTTGGTAATTGGTTATACCTACCTATAGACGCAAGTGAGGAGAATTTCTCCTTGATGTTGTAGTCTCAGTTCATTTGCACTCGCTTAGGTGATAAACATGGCCGTTTGTTATATGCCAACTACGATATCCGTCATTATCAATCAATGAATAAAAAATGTACATTGAAGAAACCGCCATTATTTTTAAATAACTGAAATGAAGGCAACACGACTGCATACAACGCTGTGATTTTATAACCCTTATAGCTTTTTTTGTAAGACAAATACCTTAATATTATTTGAGTTTTTGATTATAAAAAGAGAGCATGTATCAAATTCTGAATAGCCGTGGACAAAGTATGGTTTTCTACTCGTCTACAACACTGCTATTTTTCATTCAGATGATTTCATCTTCGTGAAGAATAGCCTTCGTTATACACTCGTTGAAGAATTTACTATTATGTTATCATAGAATTCGTTGTATACAGAATAGCCAATACAATATCGTTATACTGTTCCAACCAGGGGCGTAGTGATGCCCTTACGGGCCTGTGTTCCACGGAATTTCCGGGTAGCCTATAAAATTGCATATTTTTGTTCCTTTTAAATTATATACGACACATAATGGTTTTAGTTTTAGAAATATCAAAAATCGAGAGCGCTATTGAAAAATTTATTGTTACGTCGATTTTTGGACACTCTGTAATTTTGGTATAGTGTTAACTTTTGTCACGATCATGTTGTTAATCTTTAAAATACCAAAATTCTAAGTAGATTCAATAAAAATTTCCAATTTAGAAGACTTAATAAACAACAAACAATGTGTTAGATTATATTTCTTCAAGAACAAAGAAAAATTGTTTTGAACCTAAACCACTAAAGTAACAGAACACTAAATATACAATAATAATTTGATATAATATTTGATAATATTGCCACTCATACACGCCAACAAAAGTATAAATAACACCACTCTGCCACTGGCTGATTCAATATTACTACGAGGGGCGGCAACAATTGCGGGGAAGAACTCAGTATCCACCAATTGTGATTTGCACACCCGCATGGCGACAAAACGTGGTATTGCCGAATTTACAGAAGATCGTAATTTATTTTCCCTATTTTAATATTCAGTGGTAACAATTTTAGTTATTAAATAAAAATAAAACTATCAACCACTTAAAACTGCTGAGCTATTTTCATTATTATTATTTGTAATTATAAAAAATCGATTTTCAAATTAATACTACTTCTTTTCTAGAACTAGTGAGTTTTTGTAGTTAAATCTGGCAATATAGGATGTTTTTGTCCGCATTCCTTTCGTTGTCACAGATTAGTTTGCCAAGCAGTAGGCAAATTCTTTTTAGTTTCTGAAATGCAGGGTGATTTCTGAAAAACGCCGAGTTTTATTTTCTTAAATATTTGGAAAACTATTGATTTTCGACACAAAGTTTAAAATCAAGAGTTTAATGGTTCTAATATATCTAAAAGACGGCACTTTCAAAATTAACGTCCGCCGTTTTGCCTTACAGCTGCCACCATCAACTTTGTTTTTTTTTTTTTAAATTCGGACCTGCATTTTAGATTTTGTTTTCTAAAATAGTTTGTCACTACCCTTAAAATAAGGTATAACTCCAGTATGATCTCGACGTTTCGATTCGATAGTAGTCATCATCAATGATATTTCCGTGATACAGACCTGCATTAATTTTTGCATTTGCATTATGTAGTAACACATTTCATATTTTAACTAAGCAAAAAATGATGCAGGTCTGTATTAAGGAAAAATCATTGATGATGCCTACTATTGCATCGAACCGTCAGACCGTACTTGAGTTATACTTTATTTTAAAGGTACTGACAAATAAAAATGCAGGTCTGTATTTGAAAAAGCAAAGTTGATGGTGGCAGCTGCAAAACGAAACGTTAAAACGTGTTGATTTTGAAAGTGCCATGTTATAGACATATTAGAAGTTAGAACCATTAAACTTTCTCTCGAAAATCAACAGTTTGGAAATATTTAAGAAAATAGGATTTGGCATTTTTCACAAATCGCCCTGTATTTCAAAATCTAAAAAGAATTTGTCTACACAGTAAAGAGATTTTAAATACACATCAAAAACCGCAACTTTTGTCTAATTTAACCAACTCTTTATCTTGCACGGTTAAATGTTAAATAGTCTTGCACTATTAAATAGTAGCTACCCTGTACATATAATTATTAGGCATAATAAAATTACTGATCTAATTAAAAAAAAATTTCTCGCCTTAATATTCGCAAAAGTCGGTACTATAGAAGACACGTCTATTTTTCGCGCAATTCGCTTCTCAATTGACAGAATTGACAACCCCGACAGCCTTTCCGGTCTCATGGTGTTTCTAAGAAAACTTTTTATCAATTTCATCTTGGAAAATCAACGTTCGGCTGTTTGTTGCCTACATATACCGGGAGACTCAGGAAAATGTAGCAAGCCGTCAAAATTTCACTGAAGCTACTACAGGAACTGAAATGTTCAATTAATATAAATTCCATTAGGTCTTTAATTGATTTTATCTTACTTAAATTGCCCTTAAAACAATTCCTAAATGATACATGTTTAGACGATATCGTATCGGAAATGTGATCGAAATATTTGACGTACATTTCCTGACCCATCCGATCAATTCAAACACATATGGAAATAATCCACGAAAAGTTTCGCAAATTTCACTTATCCCGGACGTTTTATTTTTTAACTGAGATATTATAATATCTAACGTTGTATAAAAAACTTTTATGTTGAACCAGTCTTCATTTGATTCGCTTATCAATAAATCAAAATTATTTCTAAGTGTTTTGATATTTTCGAGAGCAGTATTAAACATTTTTGAGGCTTGTTCAAGGTTTTGCTGATTATTTTGCAGTAGTTTCGAAAGAGCATCAGTACATTTCAAAATTTTTGTTTGCAAAACGATTAATATGAATTTTTAATTCTCTCCTGAGGCCACAGTACCATCCGTGGTATATATTGTATTTTAAAAGTTATTTATATATACCGGGTATTCCATTAAGGGTGGACAGGTAGCATATCTCAGGAAATAATAGGTCCTACGACTATTATTTCCTGAGATATAGTTAGTTAGGAACTAAAAAACTATTTCCAGCGATTTCCCATGGTCGATTTTCCTAAAATAATTTTTTGCCAAGTTATATATATATATACCGGGTATTCCATTAAGGGTGGACAGGTAGCATATCTCAGGAAATAATAGGTCCTACGACTATTATTTCCTGAGATATGCTACCTGTCCACCCTTAATGGAATACCCGGTATATATATATATAACTTGGCAAAAAATTATTTTAGGAAAATCGACCATGGGAAATCGCTGGAAATAGTTTTTTAGTTCCTAACTATACCGCTAGGGGGCGTAATAGATACAGTAATGCGAAAAATGCATTTTTATTGAAAATTTCGCAATATAAGTTAGAAAAACAATACTATCACAGTAATGCTACTGAGATTCGGCATCTTTTTGGTATATCACTTTTTATTGTGCGGCTTGAAATAAAGGCAGCAGGGAAGGACGAAATTTTACCTATGATAATGTCTATAACTTTGGTTTGGCTTAACCAAATTTATCAATATAATTTTTGTTTAAGAACTCAAGCCTTGTTGATGAAGAAAAAAAATATCTCAAATCATAATTGTTTTTTGGGGCTCCGCTAGATGGCGATATTTGCATCGCCTAACGTTGTTTGATTTTTCGTTAAAAACTTAAATAGAATGAATGCATATTTTATCAGAAATGAAAAGTAAATTGAATTTTCAACAAAAAAGTCCAAAACCGCACCTCAAAATCTTTCTTCGTTTCAGAGTTATGACCAAAAGAGTGTTGGTCACCAAAATTCGTTGAAAAATCATGTATCTTTCATTTTCCGTGATCAAGAATGCCATGGGAAATAAAGACATAGATTTAAACTTTATTAAACTGAGTTTAACAAATAAAAATAATGAAAAATTCATTAAAATTATCAAAATGCAGAGCTTTCATAAAATTTGTTAAAAGAGATAGATCTAGATACCCATAAAACAAAATTGGCAAGAAATAAATAAACGCGAATATGCTGCTAAATACCCTGACCGAAGACACCATAGCAGAAAAGTGTTCCGTCGGTTAGCAGTCCGTTTACGAGAAACAGGAAGTGTAAGAGTTGATCCAGTCCCGCTCAGAAGACGTTCAGATAACAGTGAAGATAATATTAGAAACGTTCTTGCGTATGTGGAAGCGAATCCTCATGTAAGCGTCAGTGACATTTCTTCAGACTTAGGAATAAATCGTACTTCAGCGTATTGGATTTTAAAATCTTTTAGACTGCATCCTTACAGTATGGTTTTACATCAGGCACTTTCAGATGCCGATATTGACAAGAAGCGCCTAGACTTTTGTTATTGGCTGAGAGATATGTACACGGACAACCCGCAATTTCTCTCATATATTTAATGAACTGATGAAGCCAGTTTTTCTAGTTGTGGTAGTGTTAATTTACACAATACGCATTGTTGGTCACAAACAAATCCTCATTGGATGTCGGAAGTTGAACATCAAAATAGATGGAGTGTGAACGTGTGGTGTGGAATCGTAGACGGCAGAATTATTGGACCTTTTATAATTGATGGCCAGCTGAATGGAGAATCGTATCTCAATTTTTTAAGAACTAATTTGCAAATCCTTTTAGAAGACGTTCCACTCAACGTACGGATGTCCATGTGGCATCAACACGATGGATGCCCAGCGCATTTTTTTGAAAAGGTGCGTTGTTTATCCAAATCGCTGGATTGGAAAAGGTAGCGTATTTTTGTGGCCACCTAGATCCCCGGACTTCACAGTGTTAGATTTTTACTTGTGGGGAAGGATAAAAAAAATAGTTTACCACACACCACCAACCACTCGAGAGAACATGATTGAGCGAATTCAAAATGCAATGGCGTCGCTTCGACGAGCTGAAATTGAGGCGGCGGTTGCTAGTACATTAAAAATGAGCCAATAAGTAGCTGCATTTTGCAAATTTGGGGTCATTTTGAACATTTATGAAAGTTCTGTTGGTAGTTATAATGTTGTTGTTTTTGTTTTGTTATTATTAGTGTTATTGTTAATTTTTGTTATTTTCATTGGTTATCCATTGTTATTTCTTTATTTCCATGGCATTCTTGATCACGAAAAATTAAAGATACATGATTTTTCAACGAATTTTGGTGACCAACACTCTGAAACGAATAAAGATTTTGAAGTGCGGTTTTGGACTTTTTTGTTGGAAATACAATTTACTTTTCATTTTTGATAAAATATTTGTATCATTGCATTTAAGTTTTTACAGGAAAATCAAAAAAACCTTAGGCGTTGTAAATAGCGCCATGTAGCGGAACCCCAAAAAACAATTATGATTTGAAATATTTTTTTTCTTCTTCATCAATTCCTCACTTCTTAAACAAAAATTAGATTGATAAATTCGGTTGAGCCAAACCTTCTCTGCTGCCTTTATTTCAAGCCGCACAATAAAAAGTGATACACCAAAACGATACCGAATCTCAGTAGCATTACTGTGGTAGTATTGCTTTTCTAACTTATATTGCAAACTTTTCAATACAAATGCATTTTTCGCATTTACTGTATCTATTATGCCCCCTAGCGGTATAGTTAGGAACTAAAAAACTATTTCCAGCGATTTCCCATGGTCAATTTCCCTAAGAGAATTTTTTCCCCATTGTCCTACGAGTATTATTTCCTGAGATTTGCTACCTGTCCACCCTTAATGAAATACCCGGTATACGTTCCAACTACTTATTCTTTTTGAATCTACAATAATACCTATGTTCATTGGAAAGTTAATTTAGACCTTTTATTTAAATTTCAAACATATCTTCATAATATTTCACAAACCGTTAATAGGTGCTCAAAAAAAAAAAAATCGGTTGTGTCACCCCAAACCTTTCCCGAAGGTTGAACTATCGATATCGTCTCAATAATATATAGTAGAGTTCATTGAATGCTGTACATTATAATCCAAGATATTGTCACGTTTAGGTTTAACGTGAACTACGAGGGCATTGAAAATAAGGACCTTATCTAAAAGATGAAACACCGAATACCAAGTTTAAATAGATAAAGTTTATTAACAGTTAAAGTTGCTAAAGTTGAGAAGAGTTTGCAAAATGATGAAACTTAAATTAGAGACTATAGAGTTATAATAGTAGAATAGAAATAATATTACTTACATTAAAATATAAGACCACATACGGTCAAGATACACTATGGTTCACATTTTACTGCCTTCAGGTTTTCTTACTATGAGTTTAAAATTAGGACACAACTAAACTTATTTCTCTGGAGAGGAGAATTTATAATAAAAGAGTTATCCCTCTCTTAAACAATCTTGCGCCTAAACCCTCCCTGTGTGACCAATGATAATGAGGGAGGTTGGATTGAATCAAATATGGTTTTCTGATTTCTCTTTGCTAATTGGTTATTAACATAATAATTATATTGCGCCACCCCCCTACATCGCGTTTATTTAGATGGTGGTGGTCAGAATAGCTGACGCTGCATTTTTCAGTATGACTACCCTTGAAAGCGGAGGGTAATAGGCAGGGCTCCTGATTATCGAGAAATAGTGACTCATCTAGATAAACTAGAATAAACAGGAAAATAATATGTTTGTATTTTTCCATCGAATATCTGGGGTTTGTTATTGATTTATAATTTATATTTATTTATTAATAATTTTGGAATCTGTACTCGTGACAATATATCACCACCGTAACGAAATGTTTTCGTCGAAGATTTAAACATCTAAATGAATAAAATTTATATTTAATTTAATTATTAAAATACGTCTGCTCCTCTTCAAGATGGATTACTTCATGAAATATTATTTATATTATTATATAATTTTTATTATTATATTATTTTTAAAAATAATAATAGTAACATTCTACACTAACCCAACTACGTAACTACTTTATTCAAAAATTAGAAATAACAAAAAATTTAAAGAGCAGAAATATAACACAAGACCTTCCGCACGTACACTCACGGTATACCACTGATCTATGCCCGACCGTATAGGACAGAGGTCTCCAATTCAAAGTTTGGAGACCCCTGTCCTTAGGGACATAATGATTTTTTCAGTATGTTCCTAAACCTACTAAACGGCCGTCTGATGAAAGTACAGTGTTTTGGCCTTCAAACTCTCGATAGAAAAGTCTTTTTATGTTAAACAAGTCCCAACATATATTTTTAAAAGTTTTGCGGAGCTTTAAAAAAAAATGTAGTGCTTTTCCTATCGCTAAATTAACTCACTTTGGTACCACCCGTGTGTGAGTACTCTATATCACACATATTCTGAAACAAGACATAAATGTCGAAAATAAAAGAAATGTAGATTATTATAGGTAAACATACGAGTGCTTTATATTTCGGGATTAGAGAACAAAAACAAATATTAATCATCGAAAATCACTTTATTGTTTTTGAAAATATTCTCCATGAAGCTCCTATACACTTCTGCATGCGTTTGAACCAATTGTCGAAGCACTTTTGCCACTCTGATTGAGGTATCTCCAAAACATGCATTCTGAATGCAGCAACCGCTTCTTCAGGTATCGAAAAACGTTGACCTCTCAGTTTGTTTTTACGTACAAGAATAAAAAGAAGTCATTCGGTGCCATGTCAGGACTATACGAGGGATGACTCATCAAATCGATGTTGTGGGTGCTCAAAACTGCAGTTGTTTCAGCCGATGTGTGAGAGCTCGCATTGTCGTGGTGAAGAGTGATCCGTCTACCGGCGGTTCGTTTCCCTGATTTATTGGAAGACTGGCAAACAAATGGTTGTGTACCACTCAGAATTAACTGTTCTGCGTTGTTCTAGTGGTACGGTTGCGAATCGTTAAAGTTAATTCGTAATATTATTTTGCATGAATTACACACCTACCGTTCAAAAACCTGAGTCACCTCTGTGGTACCAGTGAGTTTACATCTCAGCAACTATATAGACATATTATATTGTACGCGAAAATATATCAATATTATACGTGGAATTATATTAAAACAATCAATGAGGAATAATTAATAAAATATGAAATCACTGATTACATTGAGGACATGATACCGGAGTCACATTCGACATAAATTGATTATTTATTTAATCCTTAAAAAGTCAAAATCAATACTCAGTTATCGCAAGATAAACAACAGAATCTTGCGCACTGGCTCACATATCAGACCATCAATGCATCGATCAAAATTGATAATAAAGTATTCATAAAAAAACTATAATTCAGTAAGAATAAAAAAAATTAAACGTTCCACTTAGCTGGAAAATCCAGGGACATTTCAGGAATTCGTCCGACTTCGGTAGATGAAATTTGTAATCAAATCCGCTCACATATGTACACGTTTAGAACATAGCTTCTGATTTAATTCAGATCATACATGTCTATCCATTTTCAGTAAAACCCAAACCGTACCAAAAAACCCTATAGGATAAAATAAATCCCATAGTTAATAATAAGAATAATAAGTATCTTAACAATGAAATTATATTAAAATTATTATATATTTTCACTATTCTTACCGCCAAAAGTTGTTTCTATCCAATGAAATCGCAACAAACAGGCGGTAACAACTTAAATAAGTTGACAATGCCAAACAAACTGTCACTCATCACAGCCTGTGACTAGATAGAAGAACATCTCCACAGTGAATACACTGCGCTGTCAAATTGAAATAGCTAACACATGCACGGCATAAAACAGCTCCGGAAAGCCGAGCCACCGAAGTATTATGTCCACTGAGAGAACAGACTGCAGTACGAACACCAATAAATAGCAAATTACAACAGTGAACTACCTCCTGTAAAAGGAACTGACTATCAAGCAAGTGATATGAAATACGCAAGTTGTCATATGAAATATTCAAAGTGACAGACATCAGCTGTAGTAAATTAATTTAATCAATTCCAAGTGAAAATATATAACCTACACGTCACGGTAAACAATAAGAATAAAGCCGAAATTAGGCCTTCATGAACCCTAATACTCAATAATAGCAAACGAAAATTAAACACTGAATATATTCGTCAAAATCGGGTAAGAAAACAGTAACACTAGCTACAGTGCCACCGTTTTGTGTCATAGCCGGGAGTTAAATAAAGTATAGGTAACCTATACAATTGTGTGGTTTTTAGGAACAAAGTCCTGGGATCCAACACGAAGAGAAACCCAGCATAATTATAGCATATGCCAAACTGAAACCTTAACCTAACATACAGTTTCATTACAACGATACCACCGCCGTCGTATGCTCCCAGAATGGAGGTGTATGATTCGGAGCTTCCCAAAGAGTGCCGAACTCGACTTTCAGCCACTCAGAGGCCTATAACCAGGTAACGGTCTTGTAAGAGAAGATGTTAAAAGACAGGTATGCGTTGCGCGACCCGGGTTAAGCAGCGGGAGGCCTCGTTCACATACCCTCCAGTTATTGTGCCCCAGGAAGACCACACATTTCCCCACGGTAGTACCGTTCCAACCAAAACATACGACACAAGATAGAAAAGAAAACGAAGATATGGAGCCTCTAGTCGCTTGTTCCGAAACAAAAACAAGTAGCGGTTGTTCCTGCAAATGATACTGCCACCGATCTCCTTGCCGACGATTCAGCGGAGCTCAGGAGTATCGCAGTAGCAGCACCCAGCGTCATCGTCCGATCTAATAAACTAGAACCACTCCCTCAACGACTCGCCAAGCACTACCCCCCGTCAACCACCCTTCCGAAGAATCTCGCCATTCAAAGCAGCCGTCAAAGACCCTGTGGCACCCATCTATCCGCAAGCCGTTCAAAAAGGAGAATGAACAAGGCTAGCAGACTACCAACTAAATAAAAACGAACTAAAACGGAAGTATGACAACAAACACAAACGACTTAAAATGCATAACGCCTATCAAGATGTTCAGATAGTTCATTTTTAACGCGGCTGCAACTACTGGTAACATCATTCCTAGATCAGATATACCATTTAAAAGTTCCCACCCGGAACAGAAATCAACATTAAATCCGCATGAATTCTATCAAATACCCAAACAACTAAGAACAACCGAGGGCATAGCCAAGGACAATCTCACAACGAACGGTAAGTACGTTAATATATTTACAGTATTCACAATCATGCATATAATTGCTTGGCATGTTTCAGGGACCGAAGCAGACAACTTTGGAGAGGAAGACCTAGGGTTTAAGTGAGTTGGGGCTTATAATAATGAAGCTACAATATGTTGCACATATGGTGAATAAAATTTAGAGCTAACCAAGAGAAAATTGAGTGTTTTATTACGCTAAACAAAAAGAAAGAAGTTAGTCTGATGGTAGGTATTTAATTAAGTGACTATAAGACGTGTTATAAGTTAGCGATTACTGTCTATTATAACAATTGTAACTTCGGGTGATATTTTACCGTTACAAAAATGTCCAACTTTACGATAGAGCTGTCAGTTGCCAGATTGCAACACCAGGGTTATCAAATCCCGAAATATAAAAGGCAACCCTCGTACAATTGTAGCATCGTTAAATATAAATATATCGCCGAATTTTTAAATCCCAAGTAGAAAAAAACAACTGAAAATATGTAGGTATATTTTTAGTATCTATAAAAGCTCTTGATATCGATATCGAATAATTGACAGGAGTTTGCTTTTGACCCTTATACCTACCCCATTATGTACATACATATGCCCGCTTAAAACTTCAATGCTCTTAGTAGTTTTCCTTGAAAGTTAGAGTTTATAAAATATATTTATTAGAGTTTTCAGTGTTATATAAAGTTTTAATCTTTCGATTTAAAAATCGATATACTCTTTATATTATGTGTAATATAAAGCTTAGTAAAGTTAGTAATTCCTATGTGGATATCAGTAGGTATATGGAAAAAAGGTTTTATGGCCTGTTTTATAGTATTATCACGATAAAGCTCTAGTAAAATATAGCTATTTCTTGTTATAACAAGCTCTTTTTAATAATTTAAAACTTGGATTTTAACCTTGTTGTTGGAGGGCTACACGCTGGAGAATTCCCAAAATGCGTATGAGAGTTTTAAATAAAATAGTATAGTGTAGCCTAGCATACAACTACGTGGATAATCTGTACAAACACCAGCGAAAGTTTTTATTGACTAAACATATTTTACGCCACCTGATGTTCGAGAAATTGCCAATGAAGTTTCGGTATATTTGTTTGCAGCAAAAATCTAACGAAATATATGCAAGCGCTTATATAAAATTTATGGATTACCGGAAAGAGAAAAGTAAACGCTTTTCTAGCGTATATGGCTAATTTATCGAATACTGTGCAGTCATATACGGTAGCAGCGTTCCATGCTACTACAGTGGTATAACTTAAACACAACATCGATATACAAAAAACTTGATATTCCGTGTATTTTTGAAACGCAAAACTGTTGGTTAATATCCAAAGAAATCAAAGACCCTAACGGAAGAGGAGTTTCAAAAATTTCCTTTGTCTTACTCTGGGTTAATGATAAAAAATAATTATTATTTTCCATTTTTTACTAGTAACTTTATTTTTGGAATTCCTGTGATAAACACACCAAGATCATTTACGGTGACATGAGGATATCTATCAAAATACATTATAAGTGTATGTAATGTAATTGAAATAAAACTACTAATGTCACCTCCACAAGTACCCAGAGACACTTTGCAAGATAGAATAGGAGATGTGAATAAAGTAAGATAGTTGACTGGACTGTAAACATATGAACGTGGGGATGTCAAGAAAACAGAGGAGAGTTGCTCGATGTTTTTGAAAGAATTGTAAAAATTGATAATAAATATAATCCCTTTAAAAAGCGGCGGCCAAAAATGGTATCTTGTTTAAATCTTCCTGAATAATAGAGCAATCATGCGTACTAACAATGACCGAGTATATCTGGATGTCATCGGCATACAAGTGCGAATCACTAGACGAGCCACTGGAAATATCATCCATAAAGCACAAAAACAACAAAAACTTCAACACAGACCCTTGGGGGACTCTTGAAGGCACTAAAATATTGACAGACCTGAACCCTCTATACTCAACATATTGATAACGACCATTTACATATGAACTCAAAAGAATAAGCATGCCAACGGATATAACAAAAACCACCTAATTTAGTCATCAAGACACCATGATCAAGTCCGTCAAAAGCCTTGTAGAATTCAGTATAAATTCTATCTACCTGACCTCCATTATCAAGTTGTTGACTCAGAAACTGTGTTAAAATCAATTTCGGAAATAAATGAATAAAACCACCATCAGGGTGGTACCTTTAATACCCTGTATCTCGATAACAAAACATTTGTGAACCTATGTTAATATGAAGTTTTTTTCATGTTTTCATAAGTAGAATCTTCTTTTCAGACTTTAAGATTGTCAATGCAATCATATTTTGTAAATATTTGTAAAACAAGTCACTTTTTTACGCATGATATTGTTTGTTTTATGCCTATCTTCTTACCTAGCTATTCTCTCTGATATGAATCCTTAAATTAGTGATAACAATTAAATTACTGCAAAGTTTGTATACCTAATTGGCTGACTACCAGACATGAAGCGGCTAGGCGCTAGGAAGTTTCACTGGTTTTTCGTTTGATGTATCAGTCAATTTTGCCGAAGGCATCCTAACATATCCCACAGTCATGTGTAAATAAAGAGTTAGAGGATTTTAAGGATTTACTGGACATCCATAATAATTATTGTTATATTATTTAATATACCTACATACGTATCTATAATTATTAATACCTACTTGTAATATATTTCATTTCAACTACCAGTCGGGAGTTCTTGTACTCTCTCAATCATAAAAATTCGGTTGTGTCACCCCAAAACTTTCCCGACAAGTTATAATATAATCAAAAATATATGCGTAACGAAACAGAATTTTAATAATAATTACTATTATAATTGTATTATTTTCATTATTTCCAATAAACTAACGTAACAAACTAACTACTTTATTTCTATTCCTTATTATATTTTTATCCTCTAACAGTAGGTATACCTACATAATATTACTGTACATGGATAAAGTTATTAACTCCTACTCCTAGTACATACGCATATATACAGGGTGGTCCAACGAAAAGTTTGCACCTAGCTTTTCTCTTTTTTTTGTAGTCGAATGCGAAAATGCTCGGACACGTCGATTTTGCTTTTGAGGGGGACACATTTTAAACATATTTTTCGATCTGCGCCTTTAACCCCCTAGCGGGGGTGAGTAACAACCCTAAAATTTTAAATGGAAAGAGGGGTCTAATGACATATCATTTGAAAGGACACAAAATTGTCTTTCTAATGATACCCTATTTGTCGAATTTTACTAAAACAGTTAATACGAAAACGACTTTAAAGACATTAAGCCGATAATTTTGGTATTAATGAGAAATACAAATAAGTTTTAATTATTGCGAGTGAAAACACCTGCAATCGTTAGTACATTCCAATGTTTGTTAGTTTTAACATTGCTTTGTAAAAAAAGTAAACAAGCTGTTAAATTGATTTATTAAAACGTTACATTAACAAATGTTGAAAATGTGACCCATTTGATTCCATACAATAATACAGATTTTGTTCAAATCTATTTCTAACATTTTGTAGCATATCAGGTGTTATGTTTCTGCACTCTTCTGTAATGCGTTGGCGAAGATCTTCTATGGACTCGGGCTTCGTGGCAAAACATTTATTTTTTAAGTGCCCCCAAAGAAAAAAGTCTAAAGGCGATAAATCCGGTGACCTGGCAGGCCATTCAATTGGGCCCCTCCTTCCAATCCACCGTCCAGGGAACCGGTCATCTAAGAACTGTCTTACAGGAGCCACATAGTGCGGAGGTGCTCCATCTTGCTGGAAATAAAGCCGATCAGCAGTATGATTTTGGTCATCTTCTATTATTTGTGTTATTAAAGGATCAATTGTGTCTTCAAGCATGTTTAGGTACACTTCACCAGTTAAATTTCCAGGAATAAAAAGTGGTCCTATAATATGATTTCCTAATATGCCACACCAGACGTTTATTTTTTGAGGATACTGGGTATGAACCTCACGGAATAAATGTGGGTTACTGTCATCCCAGTAACGGCAATTGTGCCTATTTACAGCTCCATTCAAATAAAATGTGCATTCGTCGGAAAAACAAATGTTAAATAATAATTGCGGATCTTCAATTAAACGCTGGCTCATTGCTTCACAAAATTGCAGCCTTCTATCAGGATCATCCTCATTTAGTTCCTGTACTAATTTGATTTTGTACGGATGAAATTTGTACGCTTTTAAAATTCGTATTATGGACGAACGGGAGACACCTGAGGCTTCAGCTAGTTGACGGGTACTTTGACTATGATCCATTTCAACATGCCCTAAAACAGCGACTTCCACAGCTTCATTTCTGATCGGTTTCTGCGGCTGGTGTTTTACATTACAGACAGATCCGGTATCTACAAACTTTTTAACTAACTTGCCAACGTACACATCATTCACATTTTTATCGGGATGTCTCTCATTAAATAAGCGAGCCGTAAGTCTAGCACTACTATTATTTTGAAAATAAAGTTTAACAATTTCAACTCGTTCTAGAATGGAATAAATCATTTTGTACGGTAAAAGTAAAATAACTTGAGAAGCAACCAAACTGAATCAATGAAAAGACTAAAATAAACGGTGTAAATTCTTTTCCTACACGTATCTGCAGTTTTTATTTCAACAAAAAACGCAAACGATTAGTGAGGAATTTAGTTCTGATAAATAAGATAGTGTTTTTGAAATCCCGTTTTTCTTCAAAGTAAATAATTTAGAAATGATTGTAGTTGTTTTCAGTCGTAATAATTAAAACTTATTTGTATTTCTCATTAATACCAAAATTATCGGCTTAATGTCTTTAAAGTCGTTTTCGTATTAACTGTTTTAGTAAAATTCGACAAATAGGGTATCATTAGAAAGACAATTTTGTGTCCTTTCAAATGATATGTCATTAGACCCCTCTTTCCATTTAAAATTTTAGGGTTGTTACTCACCCCCGCTAGGGGGTTAAAGGCGCAGATCGAAAAATATGTTTAAAATGTGTCCCCCTCAAAAGCAAAATCGACGTGTCCGAGCATTTTCGCATTCGACTACAAAAAAAAGAGAAAAGCTAGGTGCAAACTTTTCGTTGGACCACCCTGTATAATATAACATAGTCTACTATACCACATACAACTATATATTAATAATATAAGTACAACAAAACCATTAGATTTTAGTGTCACTGTGTATACACTATAGATAAAGGAACTTCTAATGAAACTGCATAGCGACATCTCTTCAATGCTGACCCAACTACGAATAAATTGTTCGTTGGCTAAGTTTATAAAAAAAATTATAAGAAAATAGCGGATATTTGAAGGGAAATATGAGGGATTTTTTTATATATGGATATCGTCTAACACAGAAAGTTTTCACGTACAATTTTAATTACAAGTGATTGCTAAATATATAAATTAGGTAATAAAGTAATATTATCAATAGTAAATATTAGAATCATAGCACAAAATGAGGAAAAAGTTGCTGACTTTGACCTCAATTTATTAAGTAATTATTTATTGTTGTAGCCTCAAAATACCTTATTACCTAATCCAAACCTTAGTCTTTAAAACCCTATTAAAATTTTTGCTACTAGATACGTATTAGTGGAGATTTCCATCCACAAAAATATATCTGTAAATTTGAAAAAATTACCCATATTTCAACTCAATTTCTGAGTTAACTATTTAATCTTTCCGCTAGAAAATACTTCATTACCTAATCCCATCTTTTGTCTTCAAAACCCTATGAAAATTTTTGCTAGCAGATACGTTTTAGTGGAGACTACCATGCGCAAAATTATGCCTGCAAAGCGAAATATGATGATTTTCTAACTCTGCTTTTGAACTAACTATCCAATATTTCAACTTCAAAATACTGCAATACCTAATCCCATCTTTACTCTTTAACTCCCTATCAAAATTATTGTTACCAGATACGTATACGTACGTGGAGACTACCATGCGCAAAAATAGGTCTGCAAACGATTGTATTCAAACGCCCCTCTTAAATCCTAACCTACATTGATATCTGGAGTCAAACGATTTTGTATTTTTCCGAAATAGTTCTTTCTTTGAAAATAATTTCACGTTAACGAGAATACTCTTTCGTATACTTCTTCATATCAAATATAGTCATATACCTACACTTATACTTTTTTATCAATTTGCCTCGTATACCCTGGTTGTTTGAAGTTTTGATTATTTTTCCAATTCCTCTTCATTGAAAATCATTTCGCACTAACGAGAATGTGGCAAACCTCTTTGTACAAAATCTACAGCCCTTTCAATCTTCGACTAAATCCTGTATTTTTGAATGACTTGCTGCATCTGTTTTACTATACAGTGAGCACCAAAATTCACGCATGAATACAATAAAATTTGAAGTATTTTTTTTTTTGGAAGAAACGCTCGCACTTGTCACTTTTCGTTTTAGTTTGCCCGTTTTTTGATGTAATAGAGAAGTATACAGGGTCGATCGTGTAGTAGATAAACTTAATGGCATATAATTTTCTTATGGAACTTCGTGTAAGATTCTAGCAATATTTTTATGTGATAAAATTCATCTACACAACGGGTATCAAGATTATATTATATCTGCTATAAAAATACAATTTAAAATTTGTTTATTTTCCTGTAGATACTCAATAAAATTCTTGTTAATTTGGCCATTGAATAAATTGAAATTTATTTAGAGATGGAAATCTATTAAATTCAGCTTCGTTAATATGCATGGGAAAATTATGAAAACGGACTTTCTATGTTGTAAATTAAAATGCTTTTAGGGAAATTGATAGTGAAAGTTGGTCTACTGCAATTTGTTGAAATTAACTTAATTATTTCACACTTATTGAATTTGGATTTTCATAAATATTAACAAATCAGGTATTTGCTCAATAAAAATTTGACGGAATCTATTTCAAGGATGGTGTTCGGGCGATTGAATAATGTTTTACCGAGCAAAACTTCTTTATTCTGCTTATAATTATTGTAACTCATACAAACACTGCAATCAATTTGTTTACATTAGGTATACAAAAATAACAAAATACCTCAATATAATATCTTACCTGCCCCGAAGCTTTCTACAGTTCAAATTAATAATTATTATTACTAGTGAAATTTGCCAATAGTGGACAGTGTGGATGGACTAAAGTATACAACAAATTATATTCAATCGTTAAAATAGAAATGTGTAGAAACATTTAAATAAAAAAATATCTTTCTGATTTAACACTGAGCCATCTATTGGATATTTATAAAAATATAATATTTCAGTATTATAGAAAATCAACAATTTATTTAGGGATATTTAAATAAAGCACACGACAGGTGTAGGATCTTAAGTGTATCTGTTACAAAAATAACGCAGAGGTTGGTTAAATGATCAGAAACGTGAAGAATTATAACCTTTTTACTGTTCTGTCATTGATTCCAACGAAACTTCTTAAAATAAAAGAAAACAGCCAATCAAAATTGTAATTTTTTAACATCGTGTATAAAGTAATTAAATGTAATTATTACCTTTAAATACTTAGAAGATGAGTATAACATTTGGCGTAGAATAAAACTTGTAAACACGTTTTCTCACTTAAACAAACACTAATTTAAATTTCGAACAATAGTTTTAATTTTCGCTAAGAATGGTAACACTGTTATTGAAATGCCTCTCGAGATTTAAATAAGTGTTTTATAATTTAGAAAACTTGTTAAGCAGTACTCTAATCATCCAGTGTATTGAGAGTAGCAAATTTGTGGAGACACGACTTAAAACCAACAAATTTTCAACTGCTCAAAAAGATGTTCTGACTGAGATTCATCGCGCTTTAAAGGTTGTTTATACTAATTATATTATTGATAGGTATACTGTAAATCTATGGGTAATATTTCGTGATTACGAAATCCGCAGCGGATGTCCGATTACAGCCACAGACTATAGATATCGCACAGTCGTTGACGATATGGTTCAAAATCACCTAACCGAATATCTTCTAACATGACAACCTTAGTTAACAGACCTCGAGCGCAGCTGAAGAGGGTTTATGAAACCTGAAGTTGCAACCGATTCCTCACTCGATTTAATTAGCCGATCTTGCACCTTGCGATTCTCGATTCTCGAAATTATTTCGTGGAGATAGACTTTTATTTCTTGAATTACATTGAACTCCACTTTATCATGGACTACTTCTTTAAGATATTATTTTTTTTTCTCTACTCAAGAAAGACCTTAAAGGTAATCGCTATTAGGTGAAGGCAAATACTAACAATTGGATTCGGGAAAAGTCTGAAACGTTTTTCACTGACGGATTGAAAATATTGTTAGAAATTAGGATAAATGTGTAAAAATATACATGATTTGAAGCTTAAGAGTTGTATTTCTTTACTCTACTCCCTTTCGCCCGCCCTTCCGAGTGGTTTTTGTTTCGGTTCTACCATTATATGCGGCGGTAGTAGCGAAAGTATGAATATTCTTAAATTGTACACATTTTGATGAACCAATTTCCGCAGGTAGAGGTTTTTTAAGGCCCCGGTTTCACTGCAGCCTCATGGGCTTATTGTGAAAAAGGTAGAGGTTTAAAAGCCTGGTTTTAACATCTCGTTCCAGGCCCAGATACTCCTGTTCCAGTCCCTTCATTGGTCTTGGAACTGTCTGTAAACCATCTTATAAAATTTGTCTTTGAAATTTCCTTCCCATTCATCTCAAAGTTATTTATTTTTGGGGTTTTGTCACTGACAGTTCGACAGGGAATCTTTACGATCAAAGATTTTTTAAACTCCCATCTCCAGCTACCTTCCCAAACACTTTGAGCGTTGTTTCATTCGCTGCTCATTCTATTGCCAAGTACAGAGGTGTGAGATCCATAATGATTCTAGCGTTCGAGTTGTCACAACCCCAGTAATGCATGTTCATGATAATCTGTGTACTTTTCCTAAACAAATGATTGCCCAATATATCATGATAGTCTCACAATCATATCGTACATCCATCGCAGTTTTTAGCTTATCACCGCAGTTTTCATGCCAAATATCTGCACATTATGATGTATGATAAGCTTTTGTTGCTTTGTTAACTGTTATTCACACTTGCTTATTGCAAATAAGTTTACTATCAAGGAAAATCCCTGATTTTATACTTCTGTTCTATAATCTCTCCAATCAGGACGATTGGCTTCAATGAAAGGAATGAAATGAAATGAAATGAAATTCAATGCAAAGCCTCTAATAAATTAGATTTAAAAATTTAATTTAAAGTTAGCAAACACTTTGTTGTGGAGTTTGAGATGTTATCAAATAAAAATAACAACCAAAATGGCATGTTAGTTCTATGACGGGCTTAATAGAATTTTCAGGCAGTTTTGAATAATATTGCCCTGTTTTCTTTTTTGGTTTAGGTTTATGACAACTTGTATAATAGAACACTAATCCTTACCGAAACAAATTCTTGTTTCCAGAGTAGTAGGTACTCGTATATTGTGACAGGTAGCATGGTGTGTCACTTTTTATTGTGTGGCTTGAACTAAAGGCAGCAGGCAAGGACGAAATTTTACCTATGACAATGTCTGTAACTTTGGTTTGGCTTAACCGAATTTATCAATCTAATTTTTGTTTAAGAATTGAAGCCTTGGTGATGAAGAAAAAAAATATTTCAAATCAGAATTGTTTTTTGGGGCTCCGCTAGATGGCGATATTTGCAACGCCTAAGGTTTTTTTGCTTTTTCTTTAAAAACTTAAATGGAATGATACAAATATTTTATCAAAAATTAAAAGTAAATTGAATTTGCAATAAAAAAGTTTAAAACCGCACATCAAAATCTTTATTCGTTTCAGAGTTATAGTCGTCATGGCATTCTTGATCAAGGAAAATTAAAGATGATTTTTCAACGACTTTTGGTGAACAACATCCTTTTGGTCATAACTCTGAAACGAATAAAGATTTTGATGTACGGTTTTGGACTTTTTTGGTGCAAATTCAATTTACTTTTCATTTTTGATAAAATATTTGTATCATTCCATTTATGTTTAAAACAAAAAGCAAAAAAAGCTTAGGCGTTGCAAATATCGCCATCTAGCGGAGCCCCAAAAAACAATTATGATTTGAAATATTTTTTTTTCTTCATCGGCAAGGCTTCAATTCTTAAACAAAAATTATAATGATTATGATAATAAGTAAAATTTCGTTCATGCCTGCTGCCTTTATTTCAAGCCGCACAATATAAAGTGCTACACTAAAAAGTGCCGAATCTCAGGAGCATTACTGTGGTAGTATTGTTTTTTTAACTTATATTGCGAAATTTTCAATAAAAATGCATTTTTCGCATTATTGTATCTATTACGCCCCCTAGCGGTACTGTTAGGAACTAAACAACTATTTCCACCGATTTCCCATGGTCAATTTCCCTAAGAGAATTTTTTCCCCTTTGTCCTACGACTATTATTTCCTGAGATATGCTACCTGTCCATCCTTAATGGAATACCCGGTATGTAAACTAGTACCATCTACATATAAACATAGTAATGCATATCCCACCATAAATAGGCCGATCAAATCCAAAATCGCTACGCCACAAAATTATTTTTCATTTATATTTACGGACACAAATTCATTTTATAAGCTGTAACCAATTGCGCTAAATTTTGGTGTATGAGTTTGTGGAGTCCTAGGATGAACCAATTAGTTTTTGGTTGAATTCGCTTTAGCAATGTGATAGGGTTGGACACAATCGCCAAATTTTCAAATAGCATTCTTCGTCTGCTTTAAAGCCATAGGTTACTTTTGATATTTGCCCCCATAATTCTCGAGAAAATTGCGTTTAGAATTTCACCAGTTAGATAGTTGGAACTTATAACTCTTATTAGAACAAAATAAGGTAATTTGATATAGGGTTTCTGGTGTCATTGATTGAGCGTTCGCTTGGCATGCGGAACGTTCTGGGTTCGAACCCCAGCATTGGCAATTTTTTTTCTAATTTCTGAATGTAATCGTTTGTTACGTTAGTTTATTGGAAATAATGGAAATAATACAATTATAATAATACTAATTATTAAAATTGTCGGGTAAGTTTTGTGGCGACACAACCGATTTTTCTGTACTTGCTGTGGAATATTAAACTTATCTCGAACAAATGATCACGTTTATTTTTAACAATCACTAAAATAAAATGCAATTCCATTACGAAAATTTAATTTTCATTTGTTAATAACAGAAAGCCAAAAAGAGACAGGGTTATCCAAAAGTGTTTCTTTAATTTTTTGACCAGTGTAGTTATTTGATAAACTATAATAATAATAATAATAATTCGTTATTGCCTTACAGGCTTTCGCCCAATAACAAGACAATATCTTAACCATAATTCAACTTAACTATAAATTTTCATAATAAAGAATAAATGGACTATATATATATTCAAAATTAAATATAAACTATATATACTTATTAACATCTAATAGTCGGTATACCAAAACCAAAATACTTTATATACATGGTGGATATAAACAAAATTCGATAAATGAAAGCAACCCTCAAGTACCCCCAATTTGACAATTTAGTACACATACATAACACAGGCTTAAAACAGGCTTTTAACAGAAAATCAAAACAAGGCCATCAGTGATCAACAACTCGATCCATGTATATGCAAATCTCCATATACTTTTGTGATTTAGATCAAATGTATATCGTACTAATATGTAAAGGGTGGATATTTGAAGCTGAGAGGTTCACACCTGGTGACTAATCTGGCCATTTGGTTTAAACAAGTGCCAAAAAAAATATCTCCATATACTAAAATAAATTTGAAGGAGATTTTTTAATGGAATTTGAAGATCTTTGCATCTCAAAAAAGGGAAGTTGGAATAAATTAAACGAATAATTTGGGCATGCGAAAATGGCAATATTTTATATGATAGGAAATTAAGTTTGTTTTAGTTTACCTACATGTTTGCTCCTAAAGAATGAAGTGCATTCATTTCTTTGCATTTTTCATTTCATTTATCCATTAACTTTAATCGTTTTAACAGCTCCCGAGAAAAGTTTAAAAGGATTTTTAATTAATTAATATTGTAGTTTAAAATTATTGAACTTAATAAAATATTAGTTGCCAAAGAAAATATCTTCTAAAACCTTAAGATTTTTTCAATCCAAAAACTATATTGGGTTAAGTATCTAAATAGCGTATTTATTGCTAGACTTCGCCCTTTGATTGAAGATCTGTATGTGATATGTTTCATTTATATTTTTACAGGGTATTCTATACTTACTTCAATCAATTAAAATATAAAGTTGAAAATACTAAATTTGGAATGTAAAGTGTCGTCTTCTAATACACATTCTACAAATATCACCCTGTGTTACCAAATTTATTCAACTAGCACGCAGCTAATCCACTTAAATTTGCCAAATATCCCTAGTATAAATATTTATATAACTTTGCACCTTGGTTATACATTCATAATATTATGTATATAACTTAAAATGGGCTCTCAAAAGTTTTTGGTTTATTGCACCAACATGCAACATCAAATATTAGTACCTAATAGCGGAGTTAAACAAAGGTTTTATAGACTTCCAACTTTTTGGTTTTAATTTTCAAGCTTTCAGTATATACGCAACAGAAATGGAAGCCGTAAATTTTCAAAACTTGAAAAGGTACACAGGTCCAGTAGCTTTATTATCATTAGTATGGTTGTCGTAAAGGCAAATGTGAAACTCGTTCAAACATGAAATAATAGGAGATGAGTAGTACAGGATATGACGATGTATTAGATAATAATATTCATTTGCTTAATTTGTTTGTCCTGTAAAGTTGGTTTTTGCTCTTTGTTTTTAGTTTTACTATACAGAGCAGCTGACCCGTTTAAAAAACGCTCGGAGCAGCAATTCAATTTTTTTACGAGAAACATTTTCTGGCATTTTCACAATGTAACTTCAACCCTTAACCGGCAGCGCCTTCCATTCCTGAAATTTTAAAAGGAAAGCGTAGTATCATTTTAGAGGCCGTTAAATTATCTTTTAAACGACCTCTAAGCAGTTTTACTTTCCCCCACAGGAAAAGTATTGTGAATGCGCTAAAAAAAATTCGATGTAAAGACGGATATAACCATTCTGAAGTTCCCTGAGTTTCCATTTCAAATAGCAATAAGGGTCGAGTGATACATCATTTTAAAGCATTTTTGATTTGCTTTACAGAGATAGGTCACTTTTGATATTATTTTTTATTATTATTGAAATTTTATTTCGTTACGGTCTTATATTTTTGATTATATAATATAGCAATTATCTACCTATTTATACAGGGTGTCCGGAAAAAGGAGGTCAATCTGTTAACCACAGATTCCGTGAGCAAAAATAATATGAGTTTTAAGATATCATTTTTCATTTTAACCCTCCATGTTCGATATACAGGGCATCAAAGTTGAAAATTTAAACCAATATTTTTAAATAATTCTAGTATTTATTGAGATATTGGATTGAAATTTAGTGTGTTGCTTCAGCATAAAGAGCTACTTCTTTCCAAAAAAGAACACAAACTTTTTTTTTAAATAGCCGAAATACGGGATGTTCAGTACCCATTGACTCCCCAAGTTTTTATTACCTACGCCAATGACTTTTAAACTAAGTTTTTATAGGTTACTATGTATTTCTGATTATTTTTTAACTCCTCTAAAAATTTGGATAAAATCATTTGTTTTTGAGATATTTTGAAAGTATTGGCTCTTGTTGTCTACGCGGCTCACGGTATTTTCACTACTAAATCAAGCATATTTAACTCAAATTACCATTAGCGTGCATCAAATTAAGTACAGTTTTCGAAAAGGTAATTAAACTAAACACTATGAACACGAAATGGTTTATTATTTTTAACTTAATTTGAAATATTAATTATTTAAACATATTATTTTAAAAACATGAAACAGTAACTAAATAAACATTAGAAAAACTACCAGTCTAAAGAAATTGCTCCCATTTTTTTGAATGCATATGCGAGCTCTTCTTAGTAAAGAAAATCTTAGTCTTTGAAAAATATGAGGCTTCAACCTAAAGTCTTCCCCAGCTTGTAAGATTCTATCTATTACCTAAATGATTTTCACTCAAAATCGGAACCTTATAAACAAAATCTTTCATACAACCCCAGACTGAATAGTCCAAGGGAGTAAGATCTGGGGATCGAGGTGCCCATTTAACAGGAGCATCTTGGCCTCGCCTAAACCAGCGTTGGGGAAAGTTTTCATGTAAGTGTCTCCCTACATTCCTAGCAAAATGTGCTGGTGCACCATCAAGTTGAAACCAAATGTTTTGTCTCACTAATTTGACAACAATAAAATATTGCTTAAGTAGGTATCCAAATTAACACCAGAGTTGCTTGATATTTCAACATTATAGGATTACCCAGAGCCGCCGAGGCATCAAACAAGAGCCAATACTTTTCCAAATATCTCCAAAACAAATGATTTTATCCAAATTTTATAAGAATTAAAAAATAATCAAAAATACATAGTAACCTATAAAAATTTAGTTTAAAAGTCATTGGCGTAGGTAATAAAAACTTGGGGGGGTCATGGTATTAAGAAATTCTTTTTTGTGGTCTTTTTTGGAAAGAAGTAGCTCTTTATGCTGAAGCAACACACTAAATTTGACTCCAATATCTCAATAAATACAAGAACTATTTAAAAATATTGGTTTTAAATTTTCAACTTTGACGCCCTGTATATCGAACATGGAGGGTTAAAATGAAAAATGACATCTCAAAACTCATATTATTTTTGCTCAAGGAATCTGTGGTTAACAGATTGACCTCCTTTTTCCGGACACCCTGTATAATACCAATCCTCTCTAAGCCAATAGAGCTTTCAATAACAGGTTATACGAATTTTTAGAGAAATACCAACTTATCTCAGAATCACAGTATGGTTATCGAAGGCGAAGTTCTCCAAAACAAGCAATCCTAAGGTTGATGCGGTCTATTGTTGATGCAATGGAGAGGGGTGAGACTCTTACATCAATATTCTGTGATCTTAGCAGAGCATTTGATTCTGTGATCCATACAATTCTTTTAGCAAAATTGTCTCTGTATGGTGTGAGAGGGCTTGCTTTGAACTTCATTGAGTCCTACCTGAGCGATCGAAAGCTGATAGTTGAGTGCGAGGGAGAGAGGTCTGATGCACGGGATGTAATCATAGTACCCCAAGCTTCGATATTGGGTCCTCTTTTGTTTTTGCTCTATGTTAATGACTTCTCCGCTTATGTTAGAGACACTCAAATCATTCAGTATGCGGATGATACTACTTTGTATGAGTCTAACAAAAATAACAACAAACAACTCGATAATAAATTTGTCATGGTTCGAATCCAATAGACTGTGCTTTAATATTACAAAAACAGAGCGGATTGATTTTTCACTTAGGGGTCAATACGTTAACGATAAGGTTGTTAAATTTCTTGGAGTCTATGTGGACTCGCGTTTAACATGGAATTCCCAGATTGATAACCTCTCTAAAAGATTGTCGAGTGTTAACTAACTTTTGAGGAGACTGGCGAGTACATGCTCTGAGAGCGTTGTTCGTTGCGCGTATATGGCGTATTTTCAGGGACTTATTAACTATAGCGTTCTGTTCTGGGGTAATGCATCTCACAGCGAAAATATTTAAATTACAGAAAACAGCACTACGCATAGTAGCAAAAGCGAATTACAAGGATTCATGCAAGCCGTTGTATAAAAAACTAAATATTTTTACTGTTCCTGCGTTATATATTTGGCAATGTATCTTATATGTCAGAGATAATGTAGAAGGTTTAAATAGACACAGTGATATGCGTGAACATAACACAAGAAAAAATATAGGATATGCTTACCTCAGCACAGACAGGCCGTGACTAATAAACAGTGTTTCATCATGGGAATCAGATTTTACAACCACTTACCACTTTCTCTCCAAAACTTGAAAGACAATGGACGGTTTAAGCAAGGGGTAAAACTGCATCTTCTTGAAATAATTCTGTATACTTACGCTGACTACCTTAATTACAAATTTTACATGTATGTTAGCAATCATCCCCTGTAAAGTACATTCGGACGTGGTTCGCCTACGTCACAGCAGACAAACAGGTTTTCGTTACAATAAGGACGGCCGAACCAGTAATGTATTAGAACATAATAAGATATAGTATAAGATGTTGTTAATAAGAGCTGTGAGAAATACGTTGTTTTATGTGATGACGAATAATAAATGATTTTGGGTGTGGTTTTGTGAGTTTTATTAAATAATTTTAAAATAATAAACAATACTTTTTACATGTATATAGATTACGAGTTTTATTTCTGTAGGATTTGTTATTTTATACTTAATTATGTCGTTCTGTTTGTTGTACTTATGGTAATGTTCTTTATTTTATTTTATTTTGTGTTTTTTATATTATTTATATTACTAATAGTAGTTATAGTATAATGTGTATGGCGATGCCGATAACTACGGTTAAACAGCAAATAAAGAATGATTATTATTATTATTAATGAAGTCATCAACTACTTTGCTGTTCAGAAATCTAGGAAGATGGACTTCACCTACAAACAGTTTTAATGGTCATGGTGAGTTCAGCAAAATGTTATTATCTAGCTACTCTAACTACTTTATTTTGAAAAATTTTGGGTGTTATTGCCTTATTTCCACCTTGTTGTGCCCACCACTTTCAGACCTCACGAGCCGCCACTGATTATATTATATCTTGTCGGGAAAAATTTTGGGGCGACATAACCGATTTTTTTAAATTTTCAGTAGCTATTTATTAGAAATAGTGCCAGAAAGCCGTAGATGTATTGCTCAAATTGTTCTCTAATATTTCGTAATATTAAAGGTATAATTCGTTGGCGGTGTAGCATAAATTATTGTGTTTAAATCTCCCTCTAGAAAAACGTCCAGCGGTGGTAAATCCAGTGAACGTGTAGGCTAGGGTGGAGCGAAAATTTCAACTTTCGAAATTTAATTTTGGCTACCGCGCAAAAGTTGTATTTTATTATAGCAAAAAACATATTCAAAGCGCAATTAAATCGGCCAACTTTTGGAGGTTCCCCAAAGGTTAAGAACCTTGTCAATAATAAGCATATAAGTTATTACGCAAGTAAAAGGGTAACGATGACCTTGGTTAAATATATTGCATGGAAACAGTAGTGTATTTACATGTTTCAAGGTTATGTGTGACTGAGCAAAGTATTGGGGATATATTGCAAGCAATCCAAGCTATTTACATTTTCCACTCTCTGCGTTCATTATAGCTATATTACCAACTTACGGTGATGTAATCAGACATTTTATGGATTAGATATCAGTTAAAAGAACCAAATGTAACTGAAGTAACAAAACTAGTTGCGGAGAGTTTAAAAAAGCTTTGAATTAAGGCTTCGTTACCCGTTTTGACGGACAAGCGAATTACGGATATGATAAAAACATATTACAAGAAATATCGAACTTTAAAAAAGGTTGAAAAGTAGGAAGACCGATGCTGTTTTCACTAAAGTGAAAGAATTCCAACACAATGGCAATGGTACCCTTTTTGATATAACTTTGTGTAAATGTGCCTATTTGAGTTTATGCAATACGAATGTCAAAGTGCCTCTTAAAGATATAGCGTTTTCCCTAGACCAGAGAACCGAACGCAAAATGGCAATTAGTTCAGTTGATGTAATTGAAACTAAGAAAATTGAAAAAAAATACCCAGAAAATCAAAAGATGCGTCTAAAATATTAAAAGAAAAAACTCAACCCAAAAGTATCATACAAAAGGTTGCATTGTCAGAATCTGACCTTTCTGATAAAGACTCAGATGCAATAGACCGTACGGATATAAGTTATTCCCAGAATCCAACTCCGTCAACATCACAATCAATAGAAACGATGGAACAAAAGAGAATTTCATTACCAAAATTAAAAAAGCCTGTGACAGAACAGGTGTTTCTGATAGAACCGCGGCAATAATAGCTTCAGCTATTTAGAAGGTCTTAAATTAATCACTCCAAGCGATTCGACAAAAATAGTTGAATAGTTGACATAAGCAAAGATTAATCTACACAATAGATAGTCAGCCCAATGCATTAAAATCAGAACATCTCTAAGTATGCCTGCCACTACGTGGCGTAGACTAGCGTGTAAAGCATAGAGCAGTATTGTCACAGCCAGAAACCGTTTTGTAGTTTATTAATATCAAAAACAAAACGCAACGTATAACAATTATTTAGATCATTTGCAACAGATATGCACCGGCAATGCTGTATTGTCAGAGAGAGAAATTGATGAAATTCTGTATTAATCTGGAGGGGATACGCAGGGAGGGTAGAAAAAAAAACAAGCGAATGTGGTGTGTGTCGTGCTGTTGCCAATTCGTCGGTAAAAGAAACACACAGGGTGATTTATTACAAGTACAGTATTGAAATAAAAGCCTAATCTCTATGAATTAAATTTAATATAATAATATTTAATCCATGTCATACATGTTTCAAGACTAGACCAGTCCCATGATCAGTGGCGAACAATCGTTAAATGAAAAGCTTTTAGATAGAAACATACTTTTGACTAAATATTTCACGTAGACAATGTGGCAAAGATGTAACAAGATTGTTGTAGATCTTATAATACCTATAATAAAAAAATTATCAGTGCTACCTATATTATATTAGGTATACCTATTATAATAGTCTGTCTCTTCATCAGGTATAAGTTCCACTTTATCGGTTTAGGTACTTAAATTTTACTTCTTTTTAATGTTTCTTCGGGTAAATAATAAGTTCGGTAGGAATAGGGCTTTGGGTATGAAACAAAAAAGATAGAAAATAGAAATTTGATATAGGGGTAGTTTTAAGCATTTACAAGTTTGTGACGTGTAGCGATTTTCGATGCCGCCCCCGGAGGTATACATGAGGGCGGCGCAATGCCGTTTTAAATATCTCGTATCGCTTTCTTGGAAAATAAAAAATTGTAACTGATAACTGAAACTTAGTACTTAATACGTGGGCGTAAGAGGTAAGGTCACTTCACAGGTCTCTATTAATGAAAGAAAGTTAACATTTTGAGCATCTGCGTAAAATTAAATGTATCCGTTTGGTGGGTAGTTTTGATTACAATAAGTCGGTGCCAAGCCCAAGCCCGAAACAAAATAAATCTATATTTACCTACTACCTATTTGGCTTGGTACCGACTATTATGTGCATTGTTGTCTTTTGAATGATATTTGTATTTTGTTATTTTTCGTATTTTTTATTAGTTCTTTTGACAGCTCTGGTGTCATCAATACACCTGTATCCCGAATTGCACCAAATTGCGATGCTATTGAACAAGCATATAATCCTAAATATAATATTATTTTTGAACTACCTGTATCTCGAAAACCAAGCCGTAGCGGACCCATGTACATATGAAATTTGTATCTTAAAATTAGTCAAAGAATCACCCTTTAAAGTTTGTACAAGTACTTATGCAACACCCTGTATACATAGATACTTTGATTTGCAATTTGCAAATCTGTCAAACTAGGTAATGCTGTTTTTTTTTATTTACTTTCAAATATGGTGTTATGTAATTGTATTCAAATTAAATGTTTGGGGATGATATTTACGAGTTTTATTTTTTTATATAGAGAAACTGTTATTCAGTTTTTAAGGATCAATCTGAAGCAGACGATTGTACTTGTTAAAACATGAAAAAAGTTATTGTCGTGATACTTTTAACACCCTGTTGGTGGGTTTTTAAAGCTTTTTACGAAACGTGTTAACAATACAATCTACATAAATCGTTAGTTTTTTAAAGTTTTATGATCATTGCACAAAAACCAATATTAGGGAGACTGTAAGTTTTTTTTTTTTCAATTCGGCGTTGCAGAATTTGAACCTAATTGTGATAATTGTGTTATTTTACTAGTATAGATATTTTTGAGTAAATTAATTCGGTTATAATCGCTGAGTAGAATCTTTGGAGTAAAATACATTTCACAAAAACCCTGAACCATATTTCTCAATAGATTTAAATTTTCATTAAAAACAGATTAAAAATTCTAATTTTTTACATCCTGCATTTCGAAACCGTATTTTTTTAAATAATTATTGTCATGCTGGAAATTTCAAACCTTATTTACTTCAGCAACTTGTAAAAAGCACAGCCTTTTTAATATTAACATTTCTTAAAATCGATATTACGCGATAACGATGACTTTCTATCAATATCACAGAAGGATACATTTATTACGTATATAATTTGTTAGATTTTACATCTCCGAATTGAAACACACGCAAAAAATGTGCATAAAAAAGTTAGGGTAGCATTTCACGCCTGTATGCCCCTTTAATTTACCCGCCTCTGAGATTTATTTTTTCATAATGTTAACGACAAGTTGAATCTGCTGTTTGAGTTTGATCCTTAAAACTGAATCAGGTAATAACCGGAAGTCCTATCTATAACGCCAAATTTCGTTAATTTAAATATAACTTTTTGATGCATCCTTATATCCGAAATTTAAAATTAAATGACTAAAATAATATTATTTTAGTCATTTAAAATTATTGTCTAAAACATTTAATAAACCAGCCCTGTATATTTATACTATTATAGTATTTATTTTCGTCCATACACATTAATCTTTGCGTAGATAGGTATACGTATACCATATAATTTTAAACAAAAAACACTGCTGCACAGTAGTACATATATGATACCTATAATATAAAAACATACTCCCACCTCGTAGGGGAAAGTATACTCGTCCTTGTCTAACATTGCCCATATGATTATTTTATTTCAACACAATACATATAACGCCATCTACAATTTCCATGGTTGCATGTTTTTCTAATAGATGTAGCTCGTGTCGAGACAGTTTCAATTTTTGTTTTATTTCCCATATACGCTGACTATCTATTGTGTAGATTAATCTTTGACATAAGTAAAATACGTCGTGCTAGAAAGAGGAAGAGATCAGAATATCAAAGCAAAGATAAAGAAGTTGTAACCGGTTTGTTTTTTTACGACCGCAAAGAAAAACTATTATGCAAGACAAGATACCAAACAAATTTTATAGAGAAACTGTTACCGAAGAACATATTGTGTTAATTTCAGAGCCCGTGTCGAAACATCTTGGTCATGTAACGCCATTATCCGGATCAGCATTAAATATTAAAAAAAATATAGTAAAATTTTTAAAGGAAAAGACAAACTTTTCAGATTTAGTTGCTATAGGTTGCGATGGGACCGTTGTAAATACGGGAAATAAAAATGGCGTTATAAGAATGCTGGAATTGTATCTTGAGCGCCCGCTTTAGTGGTTAATTTGTCTTTTCCATGCAATAGACTTTGTCAAACTCATTGACTGGCAGTCTTGCGAACTTACGGAACCCCCTTTGTTAAGTAGTATACCAAACGCTGAAATTTTAAATTTTTTAGAAGACCCTAGTAAAATGGAAATAGTGCGATATTCATGTAATACTCAAACAGTTGAACGGTGCGTTAAGCTCGTAACTGAAGCTTCCATGGCAGTCTGTAGAGAACACAACCGGGATGGATTTATCAGATCAAGAGTGGACTCGCGACAACAAATGCCCCATTTCAATACAAAGCGTGAATACTTGCAAGATAATAATTTGTTTTGAAATAAAACCACAAATAGAGAACTTGGGGGTGGAACTCGAAACGCAACCACCCCCACGTGGTGAGTTCTGGGTTGTCTTTTATGATCATAAATCGTAAAATTCAAGTGAAGAGCTACTATGTTTGCGGATATGGCTATATAAAAATTTCAAGAGAGTGGGGCAACCTCAAAGTATTGACTTGCAGAGTCCAGTTTTTTTGTGCCATTTTGTACTTCCCCATAGACAACCTTTCCACACTAGCCAATTTTAAAAATAGAAAAAAAAATGTATGCAGATTCGCTCCACCCTAGTGTAGGCCACTCAGTGTGCTTCACCCAAGAAACGTGGCATCTAAGGTATTGCTTAATGTGGATGCGCACAATTTTTTTAGAAGAACAAGTTTTTTTTCCAAAAAATCTAAATACAGAGGAAACTGTCAAAGTAGAACTCTGCCAAAATTTTCTTGGTTTGACACTCCAAGATTTTTCTTGGGAACTTCACTTCTAAAAAAACGGAAAGGTATTTCGATCTCAGCAAGTGTGGAAAACGGACTCTTACCAGTGGCGGCTGGTTGGGGTAGGCAAGGTAGACACCGCCTACCTTTAACTAAACTAAACTAAAACTAAACTTCGCCCTAAATTAAATACTCAATTTATTATTATTGACTCCATAATTAAAAAAAAAATAATATTGATTCTTATATTAATTTCATTTTCTACCTTAACCGTTTAAAACATCCCCTTTAATTCAATAATTATCTGTAGGAATAATATAACTACCGCAAAATAAGTTTACCACTGGTGCTATAACCCACTACCGAGACTTCGCATTTTTACAGGCAACTGTTATCGTCGCCTACACCGTATACTCGTATACACTGTATACACATATACCTATGTACATATCAAAAGTTTTGCGCCACCGGTCACCGGGTAATAGTATGTACTATCACATACGGCCTAAAATACATGTATTTTGCTCAAAATTGTTGTACTTTTTCTTGAATATATATAAATAAATATACAGAAAAAACTGGTGGTGATTGAGAACTTTTATATAATATGTGTTCTATTGCGTAGGAACGTGTTTACGTTGAGCTGAGGCACCTACCCCGGCCGCCTTCTATCTATTGTAGATAGGTAGGTATACTATTTGCACGAATTTCGATTTGTACGTTAGGTATTTTTTTTTACTGTTTTTACATTACGTTTGAACTATTTGTTCATTTGTTGTTTAAATACTAGTGCCATTGATTGAAAAGTGTATGTATTTAATTATTTAATAATAATAGTAATAATATTTTGACTAGTACAAGTAAAGATTAGTTGTTGGGTGTTGCACAACTTGTTGCGGTAGCGGTAAGTAGTAATTAGGTAGTAAGTAATATTAATGTTAATTCAATACAAATAATTTTGTATTTTATTTGTATTTGACTATGTATTGGATTTCGTAGAGTAGTGAATTTTTAAAAATAAAAAAAAAAAGATTTACCTTACGAAACCCGTATTTTAACGTGTTCTTTTTTACCTTGATAATTTTCTACTTTTCATCTAAGGCGCTTGACCTTGACAATCTAAAAAAAATCACCTGCGGCGCTTTTTTCTTCACAACCATTTTTTACTTAGTGCCTACCTAATAAAATTACCCACTCTTACAGAGTTTCTTTATTGACATTGTTCCTCAAGAATAGCCAACGTCGAGAATAATATTCAGTTCATGAGGTTATAAAAGATTGCGATAAGAGTAACCATGCCAGCTAATAGAGTTTATCAAAGCTCTGGAACTAGATGCGGAGCTGTGACTTAAATAGAATTTCAAATTCCTCATAGTAATGCGGTTTGACATGAGAACACGTCGTCATTGACAGCCAACGTCGACTATCTTGTACTTCTTTGACATATTGTACACATCAGATGAATAAGCTCTCTATTTCAAATACCAGAGCCAAAAATAGTCATTTATGTCAGTACCTTTAAAGATTCGTTAAACATTAGAATATGTTTTGCTAGTTTTCTCAATAATTTAATAAACATGTAGGCGACATGTCGAATATTTAACACTGTATTTCGGAAAATTAACACACGCCTTCACTGTCGACTCCGCGTTTTATAGTGCGCAAAGCAAGTTTTCAGTTCAATTTACTATAATAAAGCTCACCTGAATAATTCTAAGAATAAGTGTTGTGTTCTGGAAATCGTACTCCAAGGAGAAGTGGATTTGTCCGACATTCTCTGAGGGCTCGGAATTGTCAATGTACATATCCACCAATGATATTGAACGGCTTTGTAGGAAAGCCATCTGAAAAATAAGAACATAATAACGAAAAATTCAAACTGATTGCAATTACTTAGTGGAAAAGACAAATAAGAGTTGTAAAAGCAAGACGTAAATCTAACCGGATTAGGCCCGATTACTTTCTGTTGAATGTACTGTCTATAATATCGGATATATTAGATTTTGGGTCTTTAAATGTAATAATTTGCAATAAAAAGATTCAAATAATGTTTGCTTATTTCAACAACCAATTTAAATTATTTTCATTCTAAAATTTTAATAATGCACAGATATTTCGCGACTATTTAATATCAAACTATATCTAATGGATTACTATTTGAATGATTATAAAGGGCTTTTTTTTGTTTAAGTTTTGTTGGAGAAAACTTACAAAACCCGCAAAAATCCTGGCACCCTGTAACACTGAAACAAAGCTTCCACGGATATAGGTTTGTATAAGATCTTAAACAATTATATTCTATAAGTCGTAAGTCCAGCTACAAAAACGTGCCTCACCCTGTATATGCTTTGCTCCTCATCCTGGCCTATGCTCAAATGTACTCGTCTGAACCTACTTATCAGTCTTATAAAAATGTTTTTATATTATTCATATTTTGATTGTGTCGAGGTGATGTTTTTGTTTGCTTTGTGCACATTTTTATTGTTTTTATTATCATAATATAATATAATATAAATTATAATATAATAATAATAGTCTTTATTCATGAGGTGCAACTATGTACATAGAATGCGTCACAACGTCGTAAATAAATATAAAAATAAATAAATAAGTAGTATAAAACACATGGATTGTATAATTACATTTCACAAAAACACCTAATCATTCACAAAATATTCATTTAACGAATAAAAACTGAATTCAAGTAACCAATCCCTTACGTTTCGTTTGAATTTACCCAGAGCTGTATTCACTTTTAGATGATGGGGTAGATGATTATACAACTTAATAGGCATTATAAGGCAACTATTTGCTGAGAGAGAGAGACGGTGTACAGGTAGTCTTAAATTTAAATTATCTCTAAGATCGTAGTTACAAATTTGACCTGTGCTCGTAAACCGATCAATGTTAGAATACATGTAGAACACAAATTCCAAAATATAAATTGATGTTACTGTTAGAATTTTTAGATCTTTGAATAATTGAGGGGAAGAATATCTGGCGGATTTGAATGTCATTGTTCTGATAATCCTTTTTTGCAGCACTAGTATCTCACCCACGCGACATGAGTTTCCCCACAGCACGATGGAATAACACAGGACTGAATTAAGATTTGCAAAATAAAATGATCGCAATAGATCAACTGAAACAAAGGTTCTCATTTTCCAAACTAAGAACGAAAGTCTGCAGAGCTTCACAGAAACGGTCTCGATTTGTTTGTACCAATTTAGGTGCGAGTCAATGTCAACACCCAAGAATTTCACATATGATCTCTGTACTAGCTGGTGATCCCCGTTAACAATTCTCATACTGTAGTTCACCTCCCTTGCTGAGAAAGGTATATGATTTGTTTTTTCCAAATTCAAGACTAGATCGTTATTAGTACAATAATTCCGCATGTGCTCCAAACATTCATATCCTTTTAAACTTAAACCACTAATAGAGTCAGCAGCTATTATAGCTGAGGTATCATCAGCAAAAAGGGTAATGTGCTTTGCAGATGCAGATGTGTGTAGATATATCTGCAATGAGCAACATGAAGATTAGTGGTCCTAATGTACTGCCCTGGGGAACGCCGACGTCCAACTCAAGAACTGATGCTTCAAAAACTTTGCCATCACGGTTTAGACTCACTTTTTGTTTTCTTTCTGATAAAAATGATGTTATATAATCCATATAAGTACAATTGACATACCTACCTAAAGATAATTTAATGAATAAATTCACCTCATTATTACCAATGTACCAATCAGTGGCTAATTTCATTTTAACCTAGTTCCAATGATAAAATAGCCTATAGCCTGGAATAATTTCGACTATAAATTTGCCACAGTGGCAGCAACTCCCTGAAATCTATTTGCTTGCACGAATGATTTTTCCATTTATTAATCGGCGGATTGAAGTTAGTATTACGCACCATACCTAATAACGTAGTATTAAGTAGTCAATACCAATTTATTTAACAAGTATAAGTACACATACAGTGTGTCCCAAATTTGACGCACATGCATTGGTATCTTGGAAACGGTTAGAGCTACAAGGTCTGTAAAATTAGGAAAGTTTTAGAGGATTTTATTACAAATTAAAATCTGCCTTAAGATTTGCATTATCTTGTATGGCATTTGAGATAATGAGGCAAAACCAAAATACTGGATTTTGAACTTTTGGCTTCTAAACGACTGGTAGTATGGTTTTATGGTTAATACATTATTAGAGCACTTTTATTAATGATAATAAAAATAATTTTCTAGCTTCAATTGAAATTGTGTAAAGTTGCCCAGTTTTTCGTTCTGAACAACTTTTTAAATAACTAATTAAGAGGATTTCATGTCCGTAAATATAATAAATGAAAATAATTTCGTGGCAAAGCGGACTAAAATGTTGGCTTTACCTACACAAGGAATTTTGTTTAATTTAGCAGGGCCCCAGTCTAATTCGATAGAAACCAGACCGAGGCATGGGTCGACAGGTACTGACGAATTCGTTTCGCTCTTGTTATGAGCTCGTCAGAGCACCATAGTCGCTGCCCATCACAAATATCGGCCTGCATTTAAGCACAATAGGATACACAACAGTAGACACATGTAAACATATATCATCTACATGTACATAGTAATGCATATCCCATACCATGCAGAGGCCGAACAAACTCAATGTATAGGTAAAACCAGTCGTATAAATAGAAATAAATATAAATAAAAATAGTATGAACACAAAACGCTAGCAGGAGACCATTTTATCCTTCTGCCAGCATCTCCCAAATATTTGGGTTTCAGCAATGCTCGGACGGTGGTCTCCAAGCGTTCTGCCGTCGATGTTTAATGCCAAATAATGAAAAATTAAGAGGATTTCATGTCCGTAAATATAATAAATGAAAATAATTTCGTGGCAAAGCGGACTAAAATGTTGGCTTTACCTACACAAGGAATTTTGTTTAATTTAGCAGGGCCCCAGTCTAATTCGATAGAAACCAGACCGAGGCATGGGTCGACAGGTACTGACGAATTCGTTTCGCTCTTGTTATGAGCTCGTCAGAGCACCATAGTCGCTGCCCATCACAAATATCGGCCTGCATTTAAGCACAATAGGATACACAACAGTAGACACATGTAAACATATATCATCTACATGTACATAGTAATGCATATCCCATACCATGCAGAGGCCGAACAAACTCAATGTATAGGTAAAACCAGTCGTATAAATAGAAATAAATATAAATAAAAATAGTATGAACACAAAACGCTAGCAGGAGACCATTTTATCCTTCTGCCAGCATCTCCCAAATATTTGGGTTTCAGCAATGCTCGGACGGTGGTCTCCAAGCGTTCTGCCGTCGATGTTTAATGCCAAATAATGAAAAATTAAGAGGATTTCATGTCCGTAAATATAATAAATGAAAATAATTTCGTGGCAAAGCGGACTAAAATGTTGGCTTTACCTACACAAAACTAGGATATGCATTACTATGTACATGTAGATGATATATGTTTACATGTGTCTACTGTTGTGTATCCTATTGTGCTTAAATACAGGCCGATATTTGTGATGGGCAGCGACTATGGTGCTCTGACGAGCTCATAACAAGAGCGAAACGAATTCGTCAGTACCTGTCGACCCATGCCTCGGTCTGGTTTCTATCGAATTAGACTGGGGCCCTGCTAAATTAAACAAAATTCCTTGTGTAGGTAAAGCCAACATTTTAGTCCGCTTTGCCACGAAATTATTTTCATTTTTAAATAACATTTTGTCGTAGCTGTAACGTAAAGGAAACTTTACTAGTGTAAAAATCAGTATTTTGAAAATTGCTAGCTTGATTTTTCAAAACTAAAATAATGTCTCAAATGAGTTTCAAACCAAGCAGGGCTGGACCCCAAAAGATCAAATTTAAACTCGCATTTTTGGTCTTTTACAAGAGTCGTTTCACCTGTAGATATATGTTATACTGATTTTTTTTCTACGACTGTCTTTAAATGCCTTTATTATATTATGTTCAATCATAATTTGAAAATGTAGTACAATGTAATGCTGTTTTTCATGTTCCAATAGTTGCTGGGCATTTTCGAAGGTTTCAAAGCTATTTATATAATAAAAAACAGTGATAGTGGTAGTGAATATAGTTTAGCAGCACCTCGTCAATTTAATACTTTTAACTCATCGCATTTAGGCTTACGCCAACAGGGCAATCGTGGGTCAGTTTCGAAAAACATTTCATGTTCGTTGCACAATATACTATTTTATAATACTCGTATAAAAGTGGTTTCAACTAAAAAAAAATCACCCTAAGCTTTTACTTTCTTCAATTTAGATATGGAGAGCTATTCATACTTCAAGGCCACTAGTTAATTAACGTATATACCAGAAAAACGTGCCTTTTTTTATAACCTCGTAAATATACTATTTTCTACGAATTTATAAAATAGTTTTTTCGTCCCAACACATAAGACTATTAGAATTCATTCTCTTAAATGTGCTGCGACACATTTGCCAACAGTTTCCTGTAAAATCAAAATTGTATGAAGCACGGAAACCAGAGTAATAAGAGGAAAATTTCTCTCTTACAGTTGGAAATGGAATATAAAAACTAGGTAGCAATGTAGTTACTAAACTACTCTATAACTACCTCTACCCCATTTGAAAAGTTGTCCAAATAGTGTGGCAAATAATAAAAACGTGACAAAATTTAAAATTAACTTTTCCAGGTATATGTTATAAGAGCTATTGTGGTTTATTGACTGACAGTCGGGTATAAAGTTAGAATTATAAAACTTTTACCGTAAAACCAAAAAAGGAAACCGTAACCATTAAAGTTTTATCATTTGTATATATTACATGTAATTTTAACTCTAAATATCTAAAATATTATAATAAAATACAAAGAGTGAGATGGGATTATATTTCAAATGGAGCAGACAATAGAGAAGTAGCTGTATAAATTTACTCTAGCGAGAAATTTAATCAAATTCCAAGAGAGGAAATCAAACTTTCTTCCACATTAATACAAATGATTTTTTACGACCCGACCTTTTACTTAATTTTACATCAATTCCGTTATTATTTGATTGTGTAGTTTAGAAACAATAATAATATTAATTAATAGCCACCTTGTATATTGTAACAACTAAAAAACCAAGTATCTCAGGAGGTGTCATAATATAAATATTGTTATAGTCGTTATAAAAAAATAACTCAAATATAATTTGTGTCAGTGACCAATTAGAATTTGATCAACTAGCATTGAGGCGATGATTGTGAGGCATTAGCTGCGATGGTCATCAAGTATTTGAAGAGCAGCGTCGACGACATGAGGTTGCAAAGAGACGACATCGAAAGAAGAGAGAACACATCGATGGGGCAGCGCACCTACAACAGCCGGTAAATGGTAGTGATTGGGTGTGTCAATTTTGTGACAAGGTTTGCGGCTCGAGGACCGGTCTGTTTAGCCAGCTTAGAGTTCACAATAGAAATCCCTGAGTTGGAATAATTCAAACCCGTTAGCGAGTGAATGCTGATGACGATGATTTGTTATAGTCTCAATTGAAATCCTAAAAAGCTTTCGGCGGCATATATCTATCAGTTTGGAGGCATGGGCGTATCATTATTTTAGCGAAAATAATAGCAAAATTATATATACATATTATATGTTTTGTAATCGGGTCTTATGAGCCCCAAATCATCTCGATCGGATTGAATAACAGTGGTAAGGCGGCAACTGAGAACAGTATATCCTTGAGTTAGGCAAAAATGGTCTATTTAATATTCTTTTTTGAAATTAAATGATATTGTTGTGTCAATTAATTCTTTCTTTGCATGACTTTGTTTTAAGAATAGTTATAAAATTAATATATTGTTTTTTGGTATTTGTATTGGGAATTTTAATGGACAATCTGGAATGATGAGATGCGGTGTGCATATCAATAATAGAATTACTTGGAATGTTTGACAGCAGTTGTTCAGCCATCCATTTTTTCAAATAAGTAAGCATTTATATCTTCATGATAATCTGCAGACGATTTGCTTATATTTTTAGCAGATAATAACAACGCATTCCGAACAAATCCATTTTTGCCACCTGCATGAAGTATGATAACGCTCTAGAAGATATGGAGTGCCTAAACTGCATTTTTTGTATTATCCACCCAACCATATTTCAACAACGCGTCGTGAGTATCGAACTACGTCTCGTCTAAATAAACTATATAACTACCTGACTGACGATAATCTTTTCAAGCATTCCATAGAATATTCACCAGAAAGCACACAAACTCTAATGTCGTTCCCGGTTCAAATGAAACTTTTTGCAGTCACTGTATCGGACAGGAGTTCTATACTTTTTCCAGTCACTGTAGTTATTTTTATTACTATCGGTATCCTTTGGTAGCCATGATTTATTATACGTCTTATATACGAGGGAGAAATGTATCAAAAACCGCTTATAATGTAAAGAGGCATGGGAACGGATAGCCCCGGTAGAATCGTTCAATTTATATATTTTAAATTAACTTTGGATAAACCATACCATACCATACTATACCTACCTATTTACCAAAATATGAATCACTTGTGATAGGTATAACAAATGGTTATTTCAAAGTACTCTAATTGTATTTAAAAAAGAATGAAATTTCATAAATTCAGAAATAGTATTTTATATATACAACAGGAAGTTCAGGGTTATTATTTTTGTTTGGAACTAGCCACATAATTTTTAATATTTGTAACAATATAAGTACTACATCAAAACACCAAAACAGGGACATTTCAAAAACATTTAAGCAAATATACAGGAAGTTATTTTGATTTAAATGCTTTCACATGCAAATATTTGCAAATAATGTTTTTCGATAACTGGTGAGTCTGGATAAATATTTTATGACATCGATACAAACAAAAAACATGTACATTTCAACAACATTAAAGCCAATACACAGGAGGTTATTTTGATTTAAATGCATGTAGAAAATTATATGTGTTAATAATATTATAGCGGATTTACCTGTTACAGTTTCTAGCTTAGATTATATTATTATGTATAGTAAAACAGATAAACTAATTTATAGAAGAAATGTTCATCAAGTAAATCTGCGATTTCACAATATGCGAACGATGCCCCCTCATACCACGACAATGTTTCGACGATCCTTTACATATAATGCCGTTAGTCTCTTTAACACTTTGGATAATACCATAAAAGCTCTGCCTACTCTAACCAGATTTCGAATTGCACTGAAGAATTCATTTTTAGGGGAAATGAATGTGCTATAGTTAGAAGGATTATTATTAAGAAAAAGAATATATGTATGTATGCTTATTCTATTATTAAATAATAAATTGTTAGTTGTAGTTATTATTTATTGTTATTTATACGATTATTTGGTCTATTGTTGTTGTTTTCATGAATATTAGGTATTTAATTTTAGTTCATGGTTATGTATTTCAAAAGTAGCTTAGGCTAAAACTTCGCCATTTTGATGAAAAACTTTTTTATGTACCTATGTTTGTACGGATTGTTTCTGAAAATAAAGTCGTATATATACATTTATTTTGGTCAGAAATGCACCAAACAACTTGAAATATTCGGGTTGCTGCAGTTCTGATACGCTTGCCAAATTTAATAAATATAGAGAACTCTTTTGAATAATGCGAATTATGATTAGTTTATTACTCAATTTTGACCGCTAAAATTGTATAAGATATTTTAATAATAATTATTAATTAATATTTTAATAAATTTGTTTATAAAATATCAGACTTCGTGGCCATTTTATCATAATAGGTAATTCGTCTAATTTAAACTAATTGGCATCTGCCTCCCAGTTGTAGAAAATACTGAAATTAGCCTAGTTAGTTAGTTAGTTAGGTAAGGGTTTAGAATTAAAGAAATCGTCCGTGGGAAATTGTCTTCAGCAAAATAAGTTTAATCCCTACCATGTTGCATCAAGAACAAACTAAACACGATTTTGAAAATCGAATTTAATTTTGTCGATGGGCACAACAACAAATAGCCGCAGACGCGAACTTATTTAAATTTGTGCTGTTTGCAGACATTTTAATGACAGCAAAATCCCCATAAAGTGGATATTAGTAGTTATCAACACAAATAATGGAGTGTGAATGTGGAGTAGTGAATGATTCTATGGTTGGTCCCCAATTTTTTTTTTTAATTTTGTGCATAACATTAACTTTAATTGTTACCTTTGCGGTCCTTGGTAGAGAGGAAAACTGCAAGAACATTATAGTCTTGCAGGACATCCTTAAAACTAAAAAAACACATAACTAAATCTCACAATTTAAGTTCCGCATGTATTAATTTAATACACAATGGGAATCCGATTAGAAATTAATAATTATATTGATAGAGGACATTGTAATCAATGTATTCTCGTACTGCATCGAGGTTGGTTGGTTGCGGACATTTTCAACAATAATTAATACATTAAACTCTCTGGTAAACAGTTAAGATATTCAAAAACTCTTCTAACGTTATTCTTCGTAAATTACTAATGCAAATTTGTAACACTAGCTGCCTTTGAAATATTAGATTATCATTGGCCACTCCTTTCCATTTATGGTCACAATTTGTTAGGGTGCAATTTAAAAAGGTTGAAAATTTCAAAGAAATCGAAGGACCAAGGGTTTTTCAGTTTATTATATAAAAAAAAGGACTGGTAAGTTTTTAATGAGAAATTTAATATTATGCAACTTCGCGGTTTGGCCGAATTTCAAAAACATAATAATTCAAAAATCTTTTTATAATGGACCAGTTCCAGCTAAAATGTTCAATATGTGATGGTTTTTGTATCAGAAACACAAGAATGTAATTTCAAATAATACTAAAAAATTTTTAAGATTTATAATAATAAAATAAAAAATTAAAATAGCTCCAACGGGAAATCAAACTTTCACATTTGTACTATAGAATCACAAATGAGCCGTGGGCGGTTGTTATTAGCTTTTCTTTTGTAAACACAACGTATAATGAAACTCCTTTATTTTAATTGTTTTGTGGATTTAAGACCTTTGGTTTACAAAGTACCTAGTGCTTATATCAATCTAATTAACTTTTGTAAAAAACAATTGATTGAAATTGTAATTTATTTTAGCGCAATATTAGATAGCTAGGATAAACAAGCGTTAAATGGGATGAAAATTTAGAGATTTCTGGATATAGTAAAACTGTTGCAAATAAATTGATTGTCGTAAGGTAACTGACAAATAAGTATGATATGTTTTTATACCAATATTGCAAATACCGGGTAATTCACGAGGTTGATAGGTTAAGCGTTTTGGGAAAACTAAGCATACGATTATTTTGGAAGTTTGGATCGTTACTGACGTCAATGTAATTTATCAACCTATAATATTGGGATATTTGTGCAACTTATGATTGTACCGGAAGTTGATATCAACTTTCTTATTTGAAACGGAACACCCTGTATATAACTATACCGGCTATTCCATTAAGGGTGGACAGGTAGCATATCTCAGGAAATAATAGTCGTAGGACAATGGGGAAAAAATTCTCTTAGGGAAATTAACCATGGGAAATCGCTGGAAATAGTTGTTTAGTTCCTAACTATACCGCTAGGGGCGTAATAGATACAGTAATGCGAAAAATGCATTTTTATTGAAAATTTTGCAATATAAGTTGAAAAAACAATACTACCACAGTAATGATACTGAGATTCGGCATCTTTTTAGTGTAGCACTCTTTATTGTGCGGCTTGAAATAAAGGCAGCAGGCAAGGACGAAATTTTACCTATGATAATGTCGATAACTTTGGTTTGGCTTAACCGAATTGATCAATCTAATTTTTGTTTAAGAACTGAAGCCTTGCTGATGAACAAAGAAAAATATTTCAAATCATAATTGTTTTTTGGGGCTCCGCTAGATGGTGATATTTGCAACGCCTAAGGTTTTTTTGATTTTGAAATTTTGAATGATACAAATATTTTATCAAAAATTAAAAGTAAATTGAATTTGCAACAAAAAAGTCCAACACCGTACATCAAAATCTTTATTCGTTTCAAAGTTATGGCCAAAAGAATCTTGTTCAACAAAATTCGTTGAAAAATCATGTATCTTTAATTTTCCTTGATCAAGAATGCCATGGGAAATAAAGAAATAACAATGGATAACCAATGAAAATATCAAAAATTAACAATGACACTAATAATATCAAAACAAACACAACAACATTATAACTAACAACAGAAGTTTCATAAATGTTCAAAATGAGCCCCATTTTGCAAAATGCAGCTATTGGCTCTTTTTAATGTACTAGCAACCGTCGCCTCCATTTCAGCTCGTGGAAGCGACGCCACTGCATTTTGAATTCGCTCAATCATGTTCTCTCGAGTGGTTGGTGGTGTTTGGTAAACCATGTTTTTTATCCTTCACCACAAGTAAAAATCTAACTCTGTCAAGTCCGGGTATCTAGGTGGCCACAAAAATACGTTACCCCTTCCACTCCAGCATTTGGATTAACAACATTTAAAAAATTGCGCACCTGTTCAAAAAAATGCGTTGGGCATCCATCGTGTTGATACCACATGGACATCCGTACGTTGAGTGGAACGTCTTCTAAAAGGATTTACAAATTAGTTCTTAAAAAATTGAGATACGATTCTCCATTCAGATGGCCATCAATTATGAATGCTCAAATAATTCTGCCGTGTACGATTCCACACCATCTACTTTGATGGTCAACTTTCCGCATCCAATGAGGATTTGTTTGTGACCAATAATGCGTATTGTGTAAATTAACACTACCACAACTAGAAAAATTGGCTTCATCAGTCCATAAAATCTGTGAGAGAAATTGCGGATTTTCCGTGCACATATCTTTCAGCCAATAACAAAAGTCTAGGCCCTTCTTGTCAAAATCGGCATCTGAAAGTGCCTGATGTAAAACCATACTGTAAGGATGCAGTTTATTCCTAAGTCTGAAGAAATGTCACTGACACTTACATGAGGATTCGCTTCCACATACGCAAGAACGTTTGTAATATTATCTTCACTGCTAACTGGACGTCTCCTGAGCGGGACTGGATCAACTCTTACACTTCCCGTTTCTCGTAAACGGACTGCTAACCAACAGAACACTTTTCTGCTATGGTATCTTCGGTCAGGGTATTTAGCAGCACATTCGCGTTTGTTTATTTGTCTCCATGGAAACTTGCCAATTTTGTTTCATGGGTACCTCGATCTACTTACCTCTTTTAACAAATTTTATGAATGCATTTTGGTAATTTTAATGGATGTTTCGTTATGTTTCATTATTTTTATTTGTTAAACTATCAGTTTAATAAAGTTTAAACCGATCTCTTTATTTCCCATGGCATTCTTGATCACGGAAAATTAGAGATGATTTTTCAACGAATTTTGGTGAACAACATCGTTTTGGCCATAAAAGAATAAAGATTTTGATGTGCGGTTTTAGACTTTTTTGTTGCAAATTCAATTTACTTTTCATCTTTGATAAAATGTTTGTATTTGTATTTTTAAAGAAAAAGCAAAAAAAGCTTAGGCGTTGCAAATATCGCCATCTAGCGGAGCCCCTAAAAACAATTATGATTTGAAATATTTTTTTCTTCATCAGCAAGGCTTCAGTTCTTAAACAAAAATTAGATTGATAAATTCGGTTAAGCCAAACCAAAGTTATAGACATTATCATAGGTAAAATTTCGTCCTTGCCTGCTGCCTTTATTTCAAGCCGCACAATAAAAAGTGATACAACAAAAAAATGGCGAATCTCAGTAGCATTCCTGTGCTGGTATTGCTTTTTTAACTTATATTGCGAAATTTTCAATAAAAATGCATTTTTCGCATAACTGTATCTATTGCGCCCCCTAGCGGTATAGTTAGGAATTAAAAAAACTATTTCCAGTGCCCATGATCGATTTCATTAAAATAATTTTTTCCCATTGTCCTACGACTATTATTTCCTGAGATATGCTACCTGTTCACCCTTAATGGAATACCCGGTATTTTGGATTCTTTATCTGTTTTGGAGTATTTTATCTAACACTTCCCTATACCTATCTTATGTGTTTTTTAATAAATATTTAATTTTTATTTTTTTTTGGTCCAAAGCAGATTCCCTGCAAAAATTCGCCAATTCGTCACCTGAATAGACAGACTTTTACAGGGTGATCGCAGACTACAACAGCAGTGTGATCTACATAAAAATAGTAAATTTTTTCAAATTGGACAACCTCTATATTATATAATGTTCTGAAAGACACTCAAATTACGATTCAAATGTTGTGCTGTGTCCCTATCCCTACAAGGAAATGTTTCCAAAATGAAAGCAAGTTTCTAGAAAAATTGGATTATTTCATTATTTTTTAATTAGGTAGCCATAAAACGTCACGAAACAGTAAAATTATACTAATTGCCATATCTACCTATTAAAACGTTTGTTGTTTATTAACGAAAGTGTCTTGAAAATAATTACTGAAATTAGTTTTAATGAACTTATTCATGGGTAAATTAAAAAAAAATACAGAAAGGATAATGAAACGTATCCTAATTAACAATTATTAGCGTTAAAGATGCAAAAAATTTTACGTTATCTTCGTCTGGGGACATAGCCTTCGCTAAATGTCACGTTTTGCTCTCAGTTTTGACCCTAAATTCATAAAATTGCTTTGTATACTAACTTCTTAATTTTCATTGCTTGTATCCTAGTGTAATTTAGGATACATGTCATTAAAGTTTCTGAATATTCTTTCTATAATTTCGTCAGGATTATAATATATTAAGAATTTCGATTACTTTGAGATAATTGTTTGTAGTTAATAGTTAACCAGGAAACATCGTTATACGTTTAATTTGTTTCAATTATTTTGGCAGACGCACTGATTGCCTTAATCATTTTCTGTCAAATATTTGTATGCATAAATCTAAATTTGTATTAAAAAAAATTCGCGTGCAGCACAGTACACGTGATAGAAGTGAATACTTCTTTCACGAGAATTTCAAACTACAACAGTATCTCGTATAATACACAATCTTTGCCTTGTAAAATAACACCCTAAGTGTAGCTGTGCCTATGCATGCACTCGTTTTCTCTCGCCGCTATATACATAATAGTGTATGGTATAGGATATAGTGTGTAGCATACACCACAAATATCTCTGTCTCTCTCTCCCTCATATTTGTTATATGCTTCATCTCTTTTGCGGGACGAAAATATTAAATCGTGTCGTGACGTGACGCGTGACGCGATCTTGAAAATCGCTCTCATGCCGCCAAAGAAGTATCCACTTCAAAAATAATATAATGAGTCAAAATAATAATTATTCGAATGAAATGTTGATACATTTGTTTATTATCTATTGACGATCAAATACAATTATAGCATAGCATATAGCATGCAACATGTTCAACGACATGTACCCGAATGTAGAAGGTCACACGACTAAACAACTCTGGAATTATATAAAGAAACTGCAGAAAAAAATTACAGGAAACGTTGTATTGCTGAGGAATTGAATGAGTTTTTTTATAGTGGGGAAGGAATTGGCCGAGGATATAGAGAAAACAGATGATCAATTTAGGGATCCTATTTGTAGAAATTCATTTTGCTTGCTAGAAACGGATGTAGTGCAAGTAAGCAAAATGATTCAACTGAAGGCAAATAAAGCACCTGGATTTCACGGAATTAGATCGGAGACTCGTAAAACGATTTCTGCAATTATTGAGGAACCATTGAAATATTTAATGAATTCTTCTTTTAGTAGTGGAATAAAAAATTTCTATTGTGAAGCCATTACCTAAGTCTGAAAATAGGTTACATATGAAAAAATTTCGACCCATTTCTTTAATATCGAATATAGGGAAGACTTTTGAGAAGATAATTGAACATAGAGTTAGGTTTTATTTTAAACGGTATGAAATACTCTCTGAAAAACAGTACGGTTTTAGAGAAAACAGATCAACACAAGATGCAATTGCTGTTTTAACATCTCAAGTCTATGACAGTTTAGACAACGGGAAAAATCACTTTGTGTGTTTGTTGATTTGGCCAAAGCTTTCGACACGGTAAGTCATCAAATATTACTGAGTGCTCTTGAAGGTAGTGGAATTAGGGGACAGGTGCATGATCTGTTCAAAAGTTACCTACAAAATCGAGAACAGTATGTCCGAATTGACGATGTCGTTAGTGGTTTGAAAAAATGTTACCTACGGAGTTCCTTAGGGAACTGCCCTGGGCACAATCCTTTTAACTGTGTACATTAATGCATTGTTTTATCTAAAGGGTAAAGGTGAAATCATCAGTTTCGCGGATAATACAGTTGTTTTTTATAAAGATGAATCCTGGAGTAGCTTAAAGAGAAAGGTAGAGCAAGATTTTGTAAATATTATCAAGTTTTTTAACAGTAAATTGTTAACTATTACTTTTAAAAAGACAAGTTTTGTGACTTTCTCTTGCTATGAAAGGAACATACCTAATTATACAACACGCTTCACGAGCCCTCATAGAAATTAAGTGCTCCGATAGTGTGAAATATCTAGGAATTTACATTGACACCAATTTAAAATGGGACGTTCACATACAATATATAAGAACAAATTGAGAACTATGGCATATATATTTAAATATTTTAATAGATTTTTTAATGTACAACTCCTGCTCCAATTGTACCGTCCCCTAGTGGAGGTGTAACAAACAACTTTTATAAACATCTAGAGACGACGCAGAAGTGGATATTGAAGATAATTTTCTCACATCCTTGGATGTATTCTACGGAACTGTTAAATCAGGAAAGTAATGTTCTTGATCCTAGACAGTTATTTTGCAGAACAATTGTTTTGCACTATAATAGAAATGGAAGCGGTTTTACTTACATAACTAAAGTCTACACATCTAGACAAAATGAAAACTTAAAAGTTCGAAAAATGCAAAAAACAATTAGTCAGTGATCTTTTATTTATTTAAGACCTAAATTATATAATATTATACTGGACAATATTCGAAAAATAAATACGACCACTATGTTGAAAAGAAATTCATGAGGTGGATCAAGACCCTACCAAGACTAGAAATACATCGACTTATAGATTCAAAGAACTATCATTCATATAACGTGGTGTAGAATACTCGTATGAAGAGCATTGAAAATGTCTCTGGAACCGTTCGGGGGTATGTATGAAGTATTCTGTATCCCTTCTTTGTTATTTTAACTTGTTAATTGCGTGTAGTGTGTAATTTAGTGTACAATTTAGATCTAGGCTTTTCTCCGATGGGAATGACTCACGCACAGGAATTTTTCTTTTGTGGGATATTTGCTTCTTGGGGTATATTAATTATTTATTTAGTTATGTAAAGTTATGGATACTGTACTTTTGTAAATTTTGTAACTGACTTGTTTCATTTGTTTCATAATAAACCTATTACTTACTTACTTACATTGTGTATATTAACTTCAATTCATACTTCTACGAAATGCAATTAAATATGGGTCATATATCAATTATTTTTAATATGTACCCTTAATTTTTCAATTCTTTGCCACAACAAATTAAGTCAGAACATTGTAGGTACAAAGAAAAAAAATAAAAAATATTTTCAACAAAATAGAGAAGTTTGATCCATTCTTTGTATAGTAAATTTAAGTGAAAAATTAAGTGAAATATTCGATATTGTTTATGTGCGGGCTCAGTAAGTAAATTGCTAGAACTTGGTTATACCACCGTAGTAGTATATTTTCGATGGTTATACTTACGTACTTTTGTTTTTCTAATAATTCCATTTAAATAAATTACTTGACTATGTATGATAGTATTATGCAATATAAATTTTTCTGTATATCGCACAGACAAGCTCTATACAGGGTGAGTCACGAGGAACTGTACATACTTCTACCATAAGTAGAGGCATGTTAGGGGATTATCAAATGACCATTAAAAAATGTCTCATTGTTTTGATTATTTAATATACAGGGTGAATTATGGATCTTCACCAAAACAATGTTTCGTCATATCTTGTCAATGATTAAGTCGATTTGTCTCATTTTTTTATAAAAGTATGTATTGGTGTCTGGGAACTAACTGACATATTCAGAATTTAAAAAATCCAGGCCTGTCTTCGAGAAAATTTGTGGGACTGCTTCATATTCAACACTTCAACCTGTATATGATTTTTCAAAAATCTGATATAATTTTTTTAGAGGGTTTTTAGACAGTTCGACCTGGGTATTTGAATTTTTTGTTCCACGCACCTCACATTTCCAATTAAAGATTCATTTTAGAGCCAAATTGAAAATTAGCAATAATGAAGTATCTTACTGTAAAATAATGTTTAGTTATTTGAAAGAAATCTTCAAAATAGACAGAAACGACACACACTGTGCTTCAGTATGGGAAATACCATAATTTGATTGATTTACAGGGTCTGATTTAAAAATCTGGCATATCTGGTTCATCCCAATAATTCACCCTGTATGTAACTTTTTTCACTTGTAATAGACAGAAAACAGATAAAAAATGTTTGTAATAACCTAGTTTTCTTATTGGTTAGAGGAAAACTCATGTGTCTAATTATTTTAATCGGAATAAAATGAACAAGCCAGGGAAATGTTTATTCATAAATTAAGAAATAAACTAAAAAACAATAACCAAACAATAACAGTTTTAACAATGTGGAACAAAGTAGAAAAACAATTTAATAAACATTACGATTATAAAACACAACAGCTCATTAACAGAATTATTCACTGTTGCAATATTACCAGAAATGACCCACTGACAATCAGAAAGTGCATTACACATTTAAATGTTCGTCAAGAAAAGTGTATTAAAGCAGATGGATTTCATTTTGAACATCTTTTATAATCGTAATGTTTATTAAATTGTGTTTTACTTTATTCCACATTGTTAAAACTGTTTTATTGTTTTTTATTTTATTTCTTAATTTATGAATAAACATTTCCCTCTCGCTTGTTAATTTCATTCCGATTAAAATAATTAGACACATGAGTTTTTCTCAAACAAATAAGAAAACTAGGTGATTACAAACATTTTTTATCTGTTTTCTGTCTCTTAAGGGTGGAAAAAGTTACATACAGGGTTAATTATTGGGATGAACCAGATATGCCAGATTTTTAAATCCGGCCCTGTAAATCAATTCAAATTATGGTATTTACCATACTAGAGCACAGTGTGTGTCGTTTCTGTCTATTTTGAAGTTTTCTTTTTAATAACTAAACATTATTGTACAGTAAGATACTTCATTATTGCCAATTTTCAATTTGGCTCTAAAATGAATATTTAATTGAAAATGTGAGGTGAGTGTAACAAAAAATTCAAATACCCAGGTCTAACTGTCTATTTATGCTCTCTGAAGAAATTATATCTGATTTTTGAAAAATCATATACAGGGTGAAGTGTTGAATATGAAGCAGTTTCAAAAATTTTCTCGAAGACGGACCTGGATTTGTTCAATTCTGAATATGTCAGATAGTTGCCAGACACCAATACACACTTTTATAAAAAAATGAGATAAATCGACTTAATCATTGAAAAGATATGACGAAATATTGTTTTGGTGAAAATCCATAATTCACCCTGTATATTAATAATCAAAACAAGGAGACATTTTTTAATGGTCATTTGATAATCCCCTAACGTGCCTCTACTTGTGGTAGAAGTATGTACAGTTCCTCGTGACTCACCCTGTATAATTGAAGGTACTATGATTTCCATTTTATCTCATTTTGTTTAACATTATAATTTCAATTTGAGTTTTCATGCTAAAACCACTGGTTTAAAATATTTGTTGATATATTACTAAACTACAATCAGATATCAGTAGATTTTTTTAGGGGCGGGTGGCCTCAGATTTCTCTATTGGCCACAATCAGTAGATATTCAAGAATATACAATTAAATTTTAACTTCCTGTATATAAGCGCAACATTTAAATATTATGATGATGTATACACACATAGAATACATTTATTTACATTTTTTGACAAACAATCAATCATGCCGTTTAATCCAGTTAACATAATAACAGTTATTATTTTATAGCCACACATAGTTACATCGACATTATACATTATATCAACAACAATATTAACAGTAATTGACGCCGGTAATAAGTAATGTTGACAGAATACGATTTACATTAAACATCGGATTAGGAACAAGCCTTCCCACTCAGAATGCATTTTATAATTATCAATTAAAATGTCTCAAAATGTGCCATACACGTTTTGATGCCTTCTTAGTGAGAAGTATCAAACATTAAATCATGCCAAAATAAACTCACCTAGTACATTTTTTATACCATTAACTTTTTTATATTCATCGGTTTAAAAAATTATTTTCAAAATGGCATAGAATATACAATGCTTTTATTTTAAAACTTGCCACTCAGAATAACTTGTCATCTAAAGTAGACACGATTTTCAGCAAAAACGTGTCGATTTTGCTTTTTTGCAAAAAATCGAAAAATGATTGTATTTAATGCTCAAAGTGAGCTCGATTATTTTATAAACAATAATTACAGTCTATTTTCAAGTTCTTGTAGCAATTTTTGTAATGTTTCCCGAGATATCTGTCTACAGGCTTGAGTTATTCTAGTTTTGGGGTCATTAGTGTCTTCTGGCTGAGTTTTATTAATTTCACTTTTTAAGCAGAAAGTGAAAGGGAGTCTGGTAGGTAGAGTTAAATCTGGAGATCTTGGCAGCCCTTGTTGGTAACCTATATTTCCAATCCATTTCTGAGGATACGTTTCATCCAGCCATTGCCTGACACGAAGAGCGTAATGGGAAGGAGCTCCATCTTGTTGAGAATGCACTTTGTCTTCATCCAGCATAAAGTTTCCGTCTTCATCGGTCTGATTTTCTAGCGACTGAGTAATATTTTTTAACAAATTTGCGTTATTTGTCTCGTAAACTCTTTAAAGAACTGCATCCTTCTGTCATAATCGTATTCACTGAGATATTGATAAATTTTGTAGCATGCACGGAAAGAACTTATTTTGTTTGAGTATGTTATGTAACCAGCAAAAATTTCAGTTAACTTGGCTACTTTTGAAATTGAGGTTTTTGAATTTATGCATTGCCGCGTCCAGAATCCATGGTTGACGAGTTTTACCACAGTATACAATAAAGTACGAGGGTTGCCTTTTAAATTTCGGGATTTGGCAACCCTGGTGTTGCAATCTGACAACTGACAGCTCTATGGTAAAGTTGGACATTTTTGAGGTTATACGTACTCAGAACGTTTTGACATACGAGCGCTATTCGTGTTGTTTACAGTAACTTAAAAGATTCATCTCGGCCCAAAAATGGAATTAAATGGTGAACATTTTCATGCGATTATTTTTTACAACTTTCGACGTGCATTAACGCAGCAACATGGATGAACTTAATTCAATTTTTGGCGATGAAGCTTCATCAAGAACCAGTGTTTATCGCTGGAATGGTGAATTCAATCGTGATCGTAGCTCACTCCAAGACGAATTTCGTGAAGGTCGTCCAAAATGAGTTGTTCCGAAAACCATTGATGCTGTGCGCGAACTGATATATTGCAAGATCGTCATGTGACCTATCAAGAGATTGAGACGACCTTAGGCATTAGTGGGACTAGCATACATTCAATATTGCATAAAAATTTGACTGTCAAAAAAATTTGTTCGTGTTGGATCCCACACAATTTTTCAATCTCTCAAAAAAAGGCTTGTGTCGATTGGCCGAAAGAAATGCTCAAAAAATACGATAGCGGTGCTTCGCAACACGTCTATGACATCGTGACAGGTGATGAATCGTGGATTTACGCATATGAGCCCGAAAGTAAACAGCAGTCGACTGTATGGGTGTTTCAAGATGAGCCAAATCCAACAAAAGTTGTTCGCACACGAAGTACTTCCAAGCAAATGGTCGCCTGTTTTTTCGAAAAAACTGGACATGGCGCAACCGTACCACTAGAGCAACGCAGAACAGCCAATTCTGAGTGGTACACAACCATTTGTTTGCCAGTTGTCTTCCAAGAAATCAGGAAAATCAACCGCCGAAGACGGATTACTCTTCACCACGGCAATGCGAACTCTCACACATTGGCTCAAACAACTGCATTTTTGACCACCCAAAACATCGATTTGAAGAGTCATCTGCCGTATAGTCCTGACTTGGCACCGAATGCGTTCTTTTTATTCCCGTACATAAAAAACAAACTGTGAGGTCAACGTTTTTCGACACCAGAACAAGCGGTTGCTGCATTCAGAATGCATGTTTGGGAGATACCTCAATCAGAGTGGCAAAAGTGCTTCGACAATTGGTTCAAACGCATGCAAAAGTGTATAGAACTTCATGGGGAATATTTTGAAAAACAATAAAGTGATTTTAGATGATTAATATTTGTTTTTGTTCTCTAATCCCGAAATACCCTCTCCAAAATAATAGGTACGCGTGTATGCTGCTGCGCATATTGTTAGCAGCCGGACATCAGTTCTTATCTTGCCGTTGATGGGTGCGGACAGGGCAGTACTAGATATATTCTTGTGTTATACTTGTGTTTTTCAGATTTTCTAGAGCACGAATTTGGTTGGCAGCTTGTAATCGAGAAGATTAAATAGGCAAGTTAGAAAAAATCCACAATACTTCTTATAGACTATGTGGAATGCATTTTGAAAACAGCATGTTTCTAAATAATTCACGAAACCGGTTATATAAAGAAGTTGTACCACGCATATTTCCTGCCCTAAAAGCGTTATCTTAGCTATCTGAGCAAGCATCCATAACAGAAAATGTTTTACCTAAAACAGCAAATAAAGAAACTGCAGGGACAAAGTTCATAAAATTACATAGAAAAAGTCAGTTTAGATGACTATAAAAAATTAACATACAGATTTTGTCAATCGGACGAATTAGCAAAGTTTATAAATGTACATGTGTTATCGATATCCCATCCCCAGAAACCGTTCGCGGATTTTCTAGTACATAGGCACTGTAGCTGTAATGAAGGTCACGGAGCTCATACTTTCCCACTTCAAAGTGCCGACAATTATAGTCCTTTTACTGTATTGTATACTGTGGTTTTATATTACACACCGAACCAGTGGTCTCAAATTTTCTTACTAAACCAAGTACATACTGGTGGCTGTCCTACGAGAACGACGGTTTTCACTTCCGTCAATTTAGATTATTTCTGTTCTCTCTGCCAACGTATAAACTATTTTTGAAGAACTCTTTACTGTTGTATTAGTAAGTAAGTAAAGTAAAGCATAGAGTCATGCCAGCGCTTTATACACATTTTCCTATTCCAATTGTTGTTGTTATTTTATTTTGTTGTTTCATACTTTTCATGCCTTTATTTCTGAAACGGATTGAAGAATTTCATTATTCTTTGGTATACGGATAAACATTTTAAGCTGATTAAAATGACAGACAAAATGACTTGACTTTGAAGTTCCCTTGAAAACAAAATCGACGTGTTTTTGCCGAAAATCGTGTCAACTTCAGATGATGAGTTATTCTGAATGGCAGGTTTTAAAACGAACTGCATATATTATTCTGTTTTTAATAAAACACAGTATACATTTAATATATGCAAATTTTTCCTCCCTATCTTTGTTAAATTTTAGCATTATATTACCAACCCTTGATAAGCTCTTAACTTTTATTAGGTGAAATTTACTAATAGAAAATACTCAACTCGGCTTAAATATTGAAAATTCCTCTAGTTCTTAAATAAGAATATTCATTCTCTTATGAATCTTTAAGATTAAAAAATAATCCTCAATATGCAGTTCACATAGAAGGATCGGTATTCATAAAATGATAAAAATAATTATGTCGAACATAAGCCCTCTCAGTGCTTTGTTATTGCGATATACCGTTTTAAAAATAGAAAAATAAAATATTTCTTATGTAATATTTTGCAAACTATGTAAAATCATACTTTCAGATTGTTTTGGAAACATCACGTAAAAAAGTGATATTAAATTTTAAAAATATTTTTGGTCAGTAGCATAGAAACATCATTTTCATACGTCTAGAGATTCAACTTTTCTAATAATTACCCGTCTTTCACAGAAAGATACCATTTAAACAGATGCTGAAGATAATTGGGAGTAAAATTGATTGTGAGAAGAATCTGGGGTCCCTGCGCATGACCCTAAAATTTAGAGTATCTTCTATGAAAACTAGTGCCGTAATTAGAATGCTATTTCTGCTTCAAGGTATTATGAACCAAAATGAGCAAGAAATAGGTGGCAAAAAATCATACCTATAATCTCTTTTGCATTTATCTGATACTAAAATTACTGGAATATTTTGTCATACGAGGGTTGCCTTTTATATTTCGGGATTTGCCAACCCTGGTGTTGGAATCTGGCAACTGACAGCTCTATCGTAAAGTTGGAAATTTTTGAGGTTATAGGTACTCAGAACGTTTTGACATACGAGCGCTATTTGTGTTGTTTACAGTAACTTAAAAGATTCATCTCGACCCAAAAATGGAATTAAATCGCGAACATTTTCGTGCGATTACTTTTTACAACTTTCGACGTGGATTAACTCAGCAACAGTGCATGGATGAACTTAATTAAATTTTTGGCGATGAAGCTCCATCAATAATAATAATAATAAAATAAACGCAGATAAGTCAATTCTGAGTGGTAGACAACCATTTGTTTGCCAGCTGTCTTCCAAGAAATCAGGAAAACCAACCCCCGAAGAGATAGTGTTTTTGAAATCCCGTTTTTCTTCAAAGTAAATAATTTAGAAATGATTGTAGTTGTTTTCAGTCGTAATAATTAAAACTTATTTGTATTTCTCATTAATACCAAAATTATCGGCTTAATGTCTTTAAAGTCGTTTTCGTATTAACTGTTTTAGTAAAATTCGACAAATAGGGTATCATTAGAAAGACAATTTTGTGTCCTTTCAAATGATATGTCATTAGACCCCTCTTTCCATTTAAAATTTTAGGGTTGTTACTCACCCCCGCTAGGGGGTTAAAGGCGCAGATCGAAAAATATGTTTAAAATGTGTCCCCCTCAAAAGCAAAATCGACGTGTCCGAGCATTTTCGCATTCGACTACAAAAAAAAGAGAAAAGCTAGGTGCAAACTTTTCGTTGGACCACCCTGTATAAACAAACAACATTACTCCTCTTCGTACTCATAGAGTGACTGTTTGGTGTGGAGTATCACGCCCGAGATTTGTGGGACCTTATTTTTTTTAGGATGACAATATGTGAATGTGTGAAACTGTTTTCAACAAAAGTTGCGTTAGCAAGAAAATTACATCAACAATGCACCAAGTTTTGTATATTTTAAATTCGCATTGGTATTTGGCTTTCTTTTATACATACAGGGACTTCCGAAATTTTGATCAGGATTTATTTAATCAGGAATTGTTAAATATTCATTTTGACAATATATTTTACGAATATGAATTGAATAAAAAAGTTGCTTTGTTTAATACTTATTTGGTAGATATTTTTAATCATCATGCCCCTTTGAGAACTGTTAGAATAACGAAAAATAGGGCTCCATGGATAACTGAACAATTTAAAAAGCTGCAGAAAACCAGAAATAAATTGCTTCCGAAATATAAAAAATATAAAACATTGACAACTGGGAGGCATATAAACGAATGAGGAACTTTGTGTCATCAGAAACCACGCGATTAAAAAAACAATATTCAGAAACTCAAATTAATGCTAGTAGAGCTCGGGAGAACTGGAGGCTCTTACAAAACATGGAAATTTATGGCAGGAACAAAAAAATTATACCGGACAAGCTTAGAGATGTTGAAAAAATTAATAATTATTTCGTCAATATCCCGACTAATTATCCCGGGTGGCCAGCTCAATGATAGTATCCAGAAATTTGAGTTTCGAATGGCGACTATTGAGGATATACAGCATGCGCTGCAATCTATTAAATCCAAAGCGGTGGGTGATGACGGGATCAGTGTGGATATGCTGCGTCGTAGCTGTCCATAGATTTTGCCAATATTATTGCATTTGGTAAACTACTGCATATAGATAAGTGATTTCCGCACACAATGGAAGGTAAGCAATATTATCCCCTTTCAAAAGACACAGTTTCCGAGTGAATTAAAGGATCTTCGTCCAATAAGCATTTTACCCACTCTTAGCAAAATACTTGAGAGGATGATAACCAGATTAAAAACTACGTGGCCGAATCTAACTTGCTGCCCAATGTACAGTCAGGTTTTAGAACGAACTATAGTTGCACAACTGCTTTGTCCAAGGTAACGGATGATATTTTCCTTACGGCGGACAGAGGTGGCCTGACCGCACTAGTGCTTTTGAATTACACCAAAGCATTTGACAGGATCAAATGGAAATATCTAATGCCCATTGCCTTCAAATAAATCCTACTAAGTCGGAACTATTACTTTTTGGTAGAAGTTCACACAGGAATCGCTATACGGATTCGTTTCAGTTGAGCGTGGATAACGTGCAACTTAAATGTGCAAAGTTCGCGAGAAATTTGGGTGTGATATTGGACACGCGTTTAAGATTTAGTCAACATGTAAGCCAATGTATTAGGCGTGCTTTCATGAACTTAAAATTACTGTATAGCAAAAGAAGGTTGCTTAGTGAATGCACTAAGAAACTTTTGTGTGATTCACTGGTACTTTCACATTTTCATTTTGCCGATACTATATATGGCCCATTCCTGACTGATATTGACCAAGAAAGAATCCAGTTAATACAAAATGCCTGTGTTCGACTCATACGAGGAATTAGGAGGGGTGAGCGTGGCGTGAGTGCTAAGCTTCGTGAAATTGGGTGGCTGAGGATGAACGAACGACGTGCTCTTCATTCCTTAGTCTTCTTTAATAAAATTATAACTACAAAAACTCCAGATTATTTGTATAAAAAAATTAAATTTCGGGCTTCTATTCATGATGTGAATATTCGTCGCAAGCTTACTATATCACCTCCAAATCACTGCACAGCTATGTTTGAAAGATCAATCTCTTACAATGTATGTAATATCTATAATAGGGTACCGGATAATTATAAGTTTTAGAAAGGTATTAGATTTAAGAATGCTATGTATAATTCTATAGCCGAATTTGTTTCATTTATATTGACAGTGCTATTTATTTATTGATATGCCATGGATTTGTTTTTTTTTTCAATTTGGGATTGTCCAATAATAATATACCAACTTTTTTTTTCATTTGATTTAAGATTTCTGATTGTAATATTTGTTTGATTTGTTCTTTCAATTTCGGTATTGTGGAGAGTATGCTGTTTCATCTTGTTATTTATTATTTTGATATGTTTGTAACTGTTACCTAAGGGGTTAAGTGAGGAAGTCTGTACTTCAACTTCGCCCATTGTAAAATATTTTATTATTTTGCAATAAAGACTTTATTATTATTTTTTTTTTGGAAAAAAATGCTCTATCGAACACCATAAACGTCCAATCGGTTTTTTTTTGCGCAAAGTTACAAAACGTCAAAATGTGTTACTAAATATAAATGGTAATGTAGAAAAGTTTTATAATTCTATTAACTAAAACGATTTTTAGGTAAGTGTACTTTGGACATGATTTCGTACGAATATATACAAACGTAAACACAAATTTGCAGGATTTATTCATTGATTTCAATTCAAAACCAATGAGCAAATATCAAAAAAATATACTTTTAATTATGATCCATATCTTGTGTTTACATTTTGCATAAATAAGGTTGCCTAAATCTAATAGTAGGTAATAGAAAACAGTTCATGCTTACATCCTGGCTTACCGATGGGTGGTCCCCTTTGACATTTTGCAACGCTTTGTTGGCTGGTGCAGTAGGGGTACGGGCTTCTGGAGGCACTAGTGCCCCAGCACTGCTGCCTGCTGGCGACTTCGCTTGTGGACTCCCTGTGGTTCTGGAACATCAAAAATATTATGTTATTAGACTAATATCAGCAATATTTTGTCAGAAAAGATACAAATAAATTTATATTTAGAACAATATTTCACTACCTTATTATAATTTTTATAAAGAAAACAGTCGGCGAAAAATAAAAAATGTCTGAGTATTAAGAAACGTACAGGTGTTTTAAATGAAAGAATCTTAGTTTATTATCAGTAGTAATACCCCTAAGGTCTTGATAATACCGAGATAATTTTGTCATAGAGAATGCCGAAAGCGTGTTACAGGCCGCAAGGCCGAGGGCTATTATCCTTGAGCAACTCGCTTAACCCTGCAGAACTAACATAAATTTTAGAACATTAGTACAAACATCGGTCTGTGGGACGGATTTATAAAATCATTAATTTTAAATGATTTTGCTTTTATTTAAAAACAAAACAAAATCTTTGTTCATAAACAAACGTGTTTTAAAACAATATAGCATTTTACTAAAACCATGTAAGTAGCTAATAAAAATTTTAAGAAAGCAAAACGCGAAATATTGTTCATAAGCACACTAAATTTAAAATACCTAATGCCACAGTATATTTATTTACGATGCTAATACCTATAACATTATAATATCCACAACTAAGTAATAAACTTCAATATTTTTGTGAGTTGTCGGTACCATGCCCAAAATAATCACTGCAAGTAGGAATAACATGTTCTAAACACAAAAATTTTCCACATTGCTTACACGAGTACTTCGTTTTACGACTTTTCTTTGGGCCACATTGGAAACATCTGCCAAAAGTTTTGTTTTGATGTGGTTTAATATTTTCGGGTTCCGTTTGACAAATTTCTAGAATCCTCATTCGGGTAAACTGGGTACTTGCAGAACTGTTGCACGCCTTTTACTAACGATGAAAACATGACCAAATATCTTTAATACTTGACGCACTTGGTGCTGCTCCTTTTACGCCTGGCAAGTGAAAAACAATATTTTTGACCCGAGTATCTGATCCTGATGTTTTTTCCATTCCGTCAGTTTGTCTTTACCAACAAAGATTGGATCCAGTAGCCTTGCCATTTTATTAGAATTATCCGATCGTTGGTTAGATTGTAATGTGCTTTTAACCACTGGTTCTAATTCTTGTTCTGAATTTTGATCGCGTTCTTCCACATGGTCTTCTTCATAGGAAACTTCTTGGTCGTCTGGAACATCTTGATCATCATCTAGTTGTTCCCATAAACTCCGCAGGTGGTCTCGATTTGTTTCGTAACTCATAAATAATAAAATGAATAATTTTATAATAATATAATTAATAAATATACATAAAATAATACAAGAAATATTACCTTTTCTTATATTTTAAATAAAAACACCAATACTCTGACAGACCGAACTACATATAAATATCTTATAAATTACCCACAAACACTTTACACTTCAAAAACAGCTCAATAACTAAATAAAATTAGGATACTCAGCGGCTTGGCAACATCTACGGGCGGTGCGTTGGTTCAAAGGGTAAGTAGCGGTGAGTCGGTCTGTCAGACGGCATGTTAGTACTGAAGGGTTAAAGGATTCTCTATGACAAAATTTTGAGTATTTATCAAGGCCCGAGGAGTACTCGATAAGATAATTTTTTACTTTGTAGATATCAAAAATTTGATTGTCAATCTGACGTTTAATAATTTTCAATACAAAATGTATTAGTTTTAATCAAACAAATATTATTCAATTTTATTTAAAACTACAGTTGTGAAAACTACAATTGGTAAATGTTAAATTGGAAGAAGAGTTTGCTGAAGTTGACGGATTGTTAATTTCCACTGTTGAAGAAATTCCTCGCATGGTGTTGATTATTTCACCATGGCGTTCTTGGTTAATATTCAAGTACAGTTTAATTGAATTAGAGCTGCTATGTCCTGTTATTTTTATTAATTGCTGTTCAGGAATTCCTTTATTTGCCAAATGGCTAACTGCAGTTGATCTGTTCGAATGATTGGATATCTTTTTAGACTTAGTGTCCAAACCAATAGCTTGCGCGGATGATTTGGTCCACATATTAATAATTGTGTTCTTGCCTACCGGTATATTGTCAAACCATGTGTCACTTTTGGATTTCCAGAAACGATTTGGTCTCAAGAATAGGCGACTGGAAGTAATATTTTTCCCCCTTTTGGATAATAATTTATGGAATAACCGACCAGGGCATGCATCGTTTGCAATATTTGGAACAAGCCACTTATTATTTGTACAACTTTTCGATCCTCCTTGGCATGTTTTACTGAATATTGGATTGTATTCAATTCTGTTGGTTGGTTCCATCATTATTTTTCTCAATCGTGAAATAATCTATAAGGCAATCAGCTGGTTCACCACCTCGCCAAGCTAACTCAACAGCTACAAAATGGTATTTTTTTTTTGTAAACCTTCTGGTGTACATTCATCCCATCATCCAACGATTCTAGCCAAAGCACTTGAACTCAAATTTGATGAACTGCATTTTCGTTTGTTTGGATCCTGCTGTAATCTTTTACGTTTTGCATTTCTTGCATCTCGCGCATTTTTGAATATCACACTGGTAAACGGGTCGAATACAATTTTGAAGTCATTGAAGTATTTTTCCTGGAGTAGCCTACTCGTAGTATTCCAAATTGTTGTTACAGTTGCTTCTTTATATTCAGTTCCGTCAGCTTTTCTCATATTTACCGCATAATCTTTCAATATATTAGCCAAATTATGCAAACTCGTTTCAGCATTCAGTTCGTATTCCCTGGTCGCACAAAACTCGAGAAATATTTTCCATACATATTTTTTTGATTTGATTGTATTTTTTGGTATATTATTAGATATAATATCATTAATTGCATCGTTAGATGCAATACCAAATCTTCGGGACATTTTTAAAACAGTTGTAATCCAGAAGTGATTGGATGAAATTTGACACATGACTTAAAAATTAAGTAATTTGATTGGTTACTATATTTAGTAAAAAATTATCATCAAAAACTCCTCAAATGCCAATCTTTAATTTATTCTGCCAGATTAGACATTCTTAGTCACCCTCACCTACTACCAGCAAGATGATAAACAATTAAAACAAAAACAAGTCAGAGAAAAAAAAAAGAAACAAACAAGTTAGAATTCCAGGGTGCACGAAAATATCACAATAGACATGAGAAAATCACATGGTCCACATCAGCAAAACATAGGTCACAATTCATCATTGAATAACTCACGCACTGAGGCTTCATAGTCATATATTTTAGAACAAAGGTTGGATGTCTTACTAAACTTTGCAAATATTAACAAAATCACTATAATACAAAAATGTCTAACCAAACGACACAGGCAAATGGAATGTAACTCTGTATGTAGTCGCATAGAACGCAGATTAAAAATCCAGTAGATTACTCCAAAGCAGCAATTGAAGCGAGAACAACAGGATACCATAAGAAATTCTACAACTAGATTACACTTTTTTTAATGGTTAGTGGAAATCCGCCTTCCAACGTTATTCAATACTAACCTAACAAAATACTTTAATCAAAAATTGGACATACAAAAAATTGCAGGAGGGGCTGGGATTTAAAGCTAGGACTTTTCGCATTCATGAATGCAAATCATGCACTCTACCGCTGAGCTACAACCCATAATCTAATTACGTCGACCATATATTATATAATATATATAAATAACAACTACCTAACTGGTGAAATTTTAAACGCAATTTTCTCGAGAACTACGGAGGTACTTTTCAGAAGTAACCTATTGCTGTTAAGAACATATAACTTACTTGCAAATGATGTACCATTCGACAGTTCTATCCCAGGCTTAATGCGATTGTAACCAAAAACTAATGGGTTCCTCCTACGATTCCCCCAAACTCAAAGACAAACAGACTTCCATCTGGAAATGGCCTTAGTCGTCTTAGGGGACTTCAAACTGGATATCTGTCTTTATCTTAAATTTTGTTTAGCGCCTGGACCGGGAAAGTAATACCAAGACTTAAAGTATGTTTATTAAATTAGACGTTTAAACACTGAGTCTAATTTAGTTTTTAGTGTTTTATGAAATCTAACACACCGATCCCGGGATATCTAAGATTTAGTTTGTGTATATTATATATTTTAAATTAAAAGGATTTTGTGTCCTTAAATACAATAATTTTCTGGCATAGCCACATACTATTTAAAAGTTATTATATTAAGTATGTAAGAAGGATACTGGTGAATAAAACCAGAATGACAGAAGACGGCAGCATGCAGTTAACTCCTGACAACCACCCAGGGGGGCTTTATTTGAATCGAACGCAAATATTTACGTGCCCGCAAAGTTCCATTAATTTCTTCGTATGAGCAACTTGTTTTGGGCGAATAGCTTTATTTGAAATTGCGATTAAACGTGTGCATCCCTACTTACGTGCACGCAAAAGATTCACTCACTCGCTACGTTGTAGTTATCTTTATAGAGATCAACCAATCAAATGTTATATTTTATGAAATTTTCGATGACGTATATTTGTTATTGGTTTGATGTTTTAAGGTTAGCATTTTTTAAATTGTAATTTCTTTTTCGTGATTGTTTTTATTAGTAATTTATTTAATACTCCCTAATCAGTGAATTTATTGTATTGTTATTGCTGTGTAAAGCATAAATATGAGTTGCCGAGAGATCAAAAAAAAGCACTCTGCAAACGCAAATGCGGAGCAAAAAAGCCTTCTTGTCCAGTTTATGACAGAGCACCCCAATTTGCTGTCAGGCAAATTTGGGATAAATTTCTCTATGGAATCGTCGAAAAACTGTGGAAAGAGGCTCTTGTTGGAGGCGGCAAGTATCCTTCTATCACGTCATAAAATTGCTCGAAAGTTGCTTTATTTAGCCGAAAATCAAACCGCGGCCTTATAACGCGGTTTTCATTATATAAAATCTCCGCCACTTCAAGACCAGCCAATACATTATTATTAATTAAATTAAAGAAGTAATCCATTGGATGCAGTGGAGTGTAATATAATTACAATAAAAACATACATCGTCTCCAGTAAATACAATTTTATTAGTGGAGACGATGTATGTTTTTATTGTAATTAATTAAATTATTAAAATTAATATTTAAAAAACAAACAAACAGAAATAACTCAAAAAAAAACTTTAAAATTAACAAAATGATTAAAAGATCAATCACGCGATATTCAAAAATTAAAATTTATTTGATGTGAAATGTCAAAAATTATATAAACTGACGTCTTGTCATGCATTGCGTGTGCGAAAGTTGACTTGCGATCGGTATACCCCCATGCGCAAAAGTTGCGAGTGGTGCAAATTCATATCGGTCGCAGTGCATTTCAAATAAGCCGTGCACTAATTTGTAATCGCAAATGACGACGTCATTTGCGTACACGCCAAGTTGCACCGATTTCAAATAAAGCCCCCCAGCAACTGCTAATTTATGGCTGCAATTTGTCTGACAGTAAACATATCTTAAATATGATATCTGAGCTCTTTTGATCTATAACTGACCACCGTAAACATCGAGAAAGTGCAATCGCGAAAAGTCCAACCGAGATATCCTAAATCCATTTTTCATAAGTTGGGATCCAGCGATTACAAGTAAAATACCTTGCCCTAAGAGAAAGAAACGTACAATAACAAAAGAAGAAATGGTTTTCACCCCAATACCAATAGCAGACCTTACGTGGAATAGCGAAACTGATGTGCAATCTAGCGATGCTGACTCAGATTATTAAATCACAACAATTTTAAAAATGTTGAGTGTTTCATCATTTTAAACAAATACACTTAAAAAGATATTATAGAGTACATATTGAGAGTTTTTCCAACTTTTTCGTTGTTCTGTGCGTCGTCAGCACAAAAAAAATCTGGTAATGCCTAGATAAACTTAAAACAAACTCCAAGGGCCTAAAAACAAAGAGGCCCATTATATTTTTAGGCGCCAGTACGTCAAATACCCCTATTTTAATCCTAAATATTTGTAAGTTAATATTGACGTTGTTGATATTTTGAATATATTAAAGGGCATAATATTCATATTTTCGCTGAAAACTGTTTGCTTTCCTCTTGGAAATATGTATGCCTATGACCATCACTATGAGTATAGCTTAATTCATCAAATATACAGGGTGTCCCAAAAAACATTCCCCACCCTTTGAGGGTAGAATCTATGATCAAAAATAAGACAAAAATCATTTATGTCAAAATTTCGAAAAATGTCTCCTTATGAAATTGTGACCATTTTGAATATCAAAATGAAGTAATTTTCGAAAATAAAATCAAATGTTCAAATTCAAATTATTTATTAACTAAACACTTAATAAAACAAAAACATTTCCATTTACAAAGGCAAGGGTTCGAAATCCTCACTATTTTATTCAATAATTGTTTTCTACACGGGGTATTGCTTCGTTTGTAATTTGTGCTAAAGCTCCATAAATGCGAACAATAACATCATCTTCACTGTTGGGTAGGACATGGTAAACCGTATTTTTCAGATAACCCCAAAGCCAAAAGTCTATTGGGTTTGTGATCCGGGGACCTAGGAGGCCAAGAAATAGGTCCTCCACGATCGATCCATTGGTTGAGAAAACGTCGATTTAATATCTCACAAACATTTCGAGAATAAGGGGCAGGTGCACCATGATGTTGAAATACAATATTTGGCCGCTGTACTAAAGGAACTTCTTCCAGAAGAGTTGGTAATCTGTTATCGCTCAAATTGGCATAGTTTACGGCGGTTGGTATCCTAGGTAGAAACTGTGGTTCTATTACCCTATTTCCCAACAGACAAAGCCACACATTTAAGCTCCAGCGTGCTTGCTTATGTTTCTCTAATTTGGTGCTGATTTTCGTAATTCCAACAATGCAAGTTATGCTGATTGATCACTCCTTGCTGGTTAAAATGGGCTTCATCACTCTACAATACTTGTTTAAAAATGTCTTCATTTGCGTCCAGGCAATTTAAAAAAAATCATAAGCGCAACTCAGTATCCCCAGGATGCAATTTTTGAATCGGCTTTCTCTTTGAATGAATCTGTTTTTATCAAGGATGACCAGATTTAAATTATTAATTCCAAGTGAAAGATTTGTCGAATTTCAATAATCAAAATGGTCATAATTTCATAAGGAGACATTTTTCGAAATTTTGACATAAGCGATTTTCGTCTTATTTTGGGTCGTAGATTTTTACCCCCAAAGGGTGGGAAATGTTTTTTTGGCCACCCTGTATAAAACGAATTTTCTCATTTCAATTTAAAGCAAGACTAAATTACAAGTGTCTTATTTGCCACAAAGGTGTTTATAAATCAAAATTATTAGTGTTACAAACTGATTTTTACATATTAAAAGTCTTCATGAAATATGCATCGCAAAAGTCTTTAGAGAAATGCACATATTCAGTAATCAAAAAAGTCAGGTACAGGTAATATATTTATAATAAACAGTTACAGATAACGAGGTACGTTTTAGAGATCTTCAATTTCTACGACACATTTTTCAGCACTATGCCTTATATAAATAAGCCCACCATGTATACAGCCGCAAGTTTTAGACAACTATTATTATCCGAAAACCTGCACGTAGACAAGTTAGAAGCTTGATGAAAGCGTTTGTATAATTTAAATCAGAATTCCACCATTAAACTTTATACAACGACATGAAAAAGACAAAATGTTCTAGTCAGCACTATCAAGTGAATTTCGGATTATGCGGTATTAGTTTCCTGATATAACACACAAGAGCAGCATCTCTGGAGACTTATAAATGCATTCAAATATATTTTAGTGACACATGAACCTAATTCGCAGTTTCTGTCATTGTGAATAGATTTACTTTTATGACAATCATCTATAGAATAAATTATATTCTAAAATTTATTATAGGAGTAAGTTTTGAAGAAATATAAGCGTTAAAGTTATGCTGCGTAAAAATAGCTATTGTACAGCATGTCCAGTAAGTTTGTGAATTCCGGGAGCGTATATGGGAGGTCAAAATAACCCTAATTTTTCCTTTCCTTCTTTTCATTTTTTGAGTAAGGACACATTTTACACTTCCCTCTCTGGATTTTGGTTAAGCTTTTGTTCCTGACGTCCAGAATTCTTCAAAATTACAGTAAGAAGTTCTCTTGGTAATTTAATATGTTGTTGCTTTTAATGTAGTTTGATGCAATATTTGTCCGTGTTTGTTTACTACTTTTGATAATTGGTGTTCAATGCAGATGTTTATGCTCACGTATCACGTTTAGGCCCGGTTTTACAATGAGCGTTCACCCGAAGTTCACCTTGATCTTCGGTTCAGCCGAGAAAATGCGTTGTACATTGTTGGTTTTGATGGTAAACTCTCGGTGAACTTGAACGCCCGAATTTGGTCGTTCAATCTGAGTTCAACGTTTTTTTAACCTCACTCCTTAATGTTTTGATGTTTTATTTATGCTAATATTTGCTTTTTCAAAATTTAATTTCCTACAAAAACGGATGTGTGGTAAGACATTACAGATGATGAAGATTTCTTATTAGAATTAGTAAATAATGTTGCTCATCGTCGAGCCACACATATAGAAATAGGCCAAATGATTTCAACGTTTGGAATTAACGAGTGGTAATGTTTATTGTGAATTTGATATCTGAAAGAATATCATCTAAACACTAACACTAACACTAAACACATCACCCTATCCGACTTTAAAGCAAGTTGGGAGGACAGTAATAATAATAATAAATGTCTTTATTAACAATACTCTGAAACATAAATTACATTCTGTAATAAGTTTGAGTGATATGATATTGTTAAAAGGCGCCTGTTCACCATTGCTGATATTCTTCATGAACGTAAGTAGTTATCTAACAATAGAAACAAAATCATCAGTAAGAGAACCCTTTAGATATATAGTACAAAACCATAATTTACGCATAAACTAAAAACTAAGTGAAATAAAATAAATAAAAAGAAAAAGTAGTGATAACAATAGCACTATGGGAAATTCAATAGACTTAACAATTCAACAGACGACACTGCTCATCAAATAACATTTCAGATACTTTTAATTTAAACCTGGATATTGAGAGAGACGTAAAATTCTGAGGCAATTTGTTCTACTCTGCAGTTATGGTATATGAAAACGACCCTTGAAATAAAGCTGTTCTATGGGGTGGTATATCATCAATTATATGCTTTCTTCTTATGTTTAAATTATGAACATGAACATCCGTCCTGATAGTTGTCGCTTTTTTCTCAGAATTAGGTTGTTCGATAAGGTAGAGTTCCAGTTCACCCCATGGAGGATGCACAGGGGTATCCTAGATGCTGCGACTTTTTGTGTCACCCTCCACAACTTCCAGATCACTAAATTTATTAAAATAATATCTCTAGCAGAGAAATTAGTTGCTCTTACATTATTTTCCATAATTATGTATTATAAATTTGTTTATATTTAATATTCCAAGACTACGAAAATACAAATTAAAAAAAAACTGAAAACAAGATAAATATATCTAAAAAATATCTATTTTATAGGTTAGATTGTTATTTTTTTCTTCTCCTCATTTTATAGACTAGTTAAATGCTGGTTCAAGTAAACTTTTATTGGTACAACGCTCGAGACACTGAACTGAGTTCAAGAGTGAACTCATAGTGACCTGCAGTTCACGGGAACTAATGGTAAACCATCGTTTGTATAACCGGGCCGTGGTATCGAAATGCGGCGTTGCAATATTGGGCCACATTTTACATAATCTTACTGAGATTATACTGGGTATGCTGGGAAATGAAGGAGGTTATTGATTTCCTTTTTTTTTTTGTAATTAGTGTCGACATCATTATTGATTAAAATATCTGTCATTGATAACGTTTTTGGTGAATTTTCCCTTTTTTTTTTTTACAAATAATGCTTATATCAAAGTGTTTTAAATTTTGTGCGCTATATTTAATGTGTATTTTTAAAGCGTGTCTCAATGACACCTGAACTTAATTAGACATTTCAGTTTTCGAGAATGTACGAGGCGCATGCAATTTATGGTTTATTTATAAAAATTAAAGAAAAATCCAATATTTGCGAAAACAATCAAGGTAAAAATCATCATTTCACTCAAAGTAATAGTAGTATTTTGTGTAGTTTTTGTTTAAAAAATTCCCTATAGAAAACAGATCTAGAAAAATTGGAAAAATTCGCATTCGCTCACTGTTGAAAAATACTTGAATCACATGTGCAAAAAATAAATTGTCAAGTTGTAGTGCAGTGCGATTCGCGCTTATATTACTCCAAAATTGCACAATTTTTACAGACTTTCTACTAAACGCCATGTGCGCTCGTTATTATAGTTAACAAGAAATCCCTTTGGGATTTCCCAGTCGTTTTGTGGTAGTCTTATCTATGATAAAAGTAATTGAGGGTTATAAAAAAAAAATCGTATTTTTTTTTTTTTATTTTTTTGTTAATTTTTTTTTTGTAATTTTTTTTAAATTTTTTGTATTAATTTTTTTGAATTTTTCTTTTAATTTTTTTTTTGTATTTTTTTGTATTTGTTTTTCTATTAATTTTTTTTAATTTTTGAATTTGAATTAAACCAATAAAAAAAAAAGTATTGCCACAGCTGGGATTCGAACCCCTAACCTTTCCAATGCGAAGCGAACGCCCTACCAATGACGCCACAGAATAATAATAATATAGGTTCTAACTACCTAACTGATGAAATTTTAAATGGGAACAATACACATACACCCTGTATAAAAATGTTATGATCCCATTCTAACTGAAAATACTGTGAAACTTAAAAAAATATATAAAAATCTTCAAACTAAAATTTTTTTGAAACATTTTTGAGCCACCTTTTGCAGTAATTTCATAAACCATTCTAAAAACCTAAACAAAACATTTTTAAGTTACCCGTAGATAACCTTTAGAAGCTTATAGTTTCACTTCAAAGAAATTTGGAATTGAAATCTAAAAAAATCAAAACATTACTCAAAATATTACTTTTTTGTCCTTAAAAAAATAAACAAATACATTTTTGACTCACTCCGTATTTAAATTTAAAGTGTATGCTAAAAATTTTTAAAGATTTAAAAGTTTTTCAATTGCAATCTGAAAAAAAAGTTAAATGTGCACAATCAATAATACATTCAAAAATGAACTGGGATCACTTTGTGTATAACTACACCACCTAAAAAAAGACCCCTGTATATACTGAAACTCATCAAAAAAATCAAATTTTTTACTTTAGACAAAATTAAAGAGCATCGAAAAGTGTCTTATTCCATAGAAGAAGTTATGCAACCGTAAATACCATAATGATGTGTTTGAGGTTGCATAAGTATAACATATTAAAACTAATCAGTTAAAGGTCATTGATTGGTTGTAATTATTGAAAATGTAGCCCGTCTGCATATATTCCAAGATGTTAATTGTAACCTTTCTGGTGGGAATCAATTTTCTAATGACAAAAAATGTCTCAACTTATGCACACTACTCTGCCAGATTTAGTTCATGTGAATAGCAGTAAAATAAAAATAAGTATAAATTAGTAGTTTTTTAACATAAAATAATGTTTTAATATTTGTTATATTATTGTGGGAGTTGCGTAAATGAAATTTGTTGGAAAATCAAGTATCTAATCATATTCCATGTGTAAAATATATTGCGTAATGTGTGGATTTGTTGACGAAACTATGATGGATTATGTTTATGATGAAAGTGTTCAAATAAAGTGTGGCAACAGCGATTTTCGCAATTTTTCTAGGTTTTTGTCACATTTTGGAAGAATTGAATGGAATGACATATAAATAATATAGATTTTTTTCCACAACGAAATTATTTTAGCAAAGGTAAAATAGAATAAACTTGGGGAAATTAAGATTATATTTAACTAACCATCTTGAGGTGTGTCGGGTCTCAATACGTTTCAGTTGAATTAAGCTATTGCGCGAATAATAAGTACGAGGTGTAGGATAGAGATAATTTGAAAGACATTCTGGCAGCAAAGCATTGTAAGATGTTTTTTTCTAACGCGTCAGACAAATTGCTTGTGTCAAATAGTTTATTATTTTCTTTGTTTACATTCATAGTCTAAAAGTTTTCGGCATTATTTTCATGTTTAAGATCAATTTCTATCAACATGTTGTATATTGTAGTGTTATAAAAAGGTTATTCGATATAGTTGTAGTAAATTTAGAAGTTGTCATTGTGTATTTAAAGTAATTTTAGTGAAAAAGTGATAATAACCTTAATAACTTAAAGTGACAGTGCCATGAAAGCCGTCATATGGATGGATGTGATCAAATGTTTGTGAATAGCTCAAGAAGAATAGTTGATATCTCCCTCTGCGTCACACACTTAAATGAACTGTGTAGATATAATTAAATTAATTGATTAAATAGTGAAACAGCATTAAATCACAGTTGAAAAGTGCCTAGTTCCCGTGAGAAAAAAATAAATTTTCCATTTGTATTGTGGTGCGATCCATCCTGGCAGCGGATTCGCAGATCGCTTACCCGAACTTTTGCCAATTTTGCAGCTTTTCGACGACAAAGACAGCGCTATTAATACAGAATTTATAATTATTAACCAGCGGCCAATAGACGAAGTTGCAGATCTTGAGTGCCTTTACTTTATCTGTAATAATATTCTAGACTTAAAGTAAGTATTTGCTACCTGATAGCTGATTCATTAAAAAATTTAAAAAAACTGTCGACAGATTTATTACGTTACACCCCTACTGAGACATTAAACTTCACATATTTTTATTTGCATTATGGAAAAATTTCCTTTCGTTATCCTTCAACGTCAATCTCAGCATTTTTATTACTTGATAAATCGCTACAGTGAGAAGTGACGTAGCAACTGAGCGTCAGTTGACCATTTCACATCAGTGGCACTGAGCAAAGAAGTGAGACAAATCGGTGCTAATTTAAAAGACTTTGCCTCGCATCTCTCAATTGTTCTACTCCTTGGTTATAAAGAACAGCCACCCAGCTGATCTAGACTACTGCTGAAGCTGATATCTTTTTCGGCGTTTGCTTCTTCGCAAAATATCAGCAATTTTCACACACTTTCTCCTTTAAAAATTCTAGACAGAGTGAACAGAGAAATTAACCTTAAAATGATTTATAGCAAATGATAATTTTGGCAGATTGTTACAATATCCCAACTGTTCTGAGCTTCAGGACGGATAACGCCTAATGTGTAACCTATTTATGATTTGTTGTATTTTCAATTTTATCTATACAGGGTTAGCAAAAAGTATGGAAACACCTCAATATATCACGAACGGTAAATGATATGAAAACAAATTTTCATACAAAACTTCTGTTTTTTTTAGGAGCATGTACTGGCAGTACTTTAAAATACACCGGGTGGTCCGAAAAAGCGCAGTTGATCAAAGTTGTGATTTTTTAAATGGAACACCCTATATTTGACATCATTTTTGAATTCTTTGGAGAATTTGAAAATAACTTTATGAAGCACTTGTAATCAAACAAGGTAATGAGTAGGTATGGAAAGAACAAAATATAATAAACAATTCTTTATTCAAAAAACAGAAATAATTATAAACTAAAACAACTTAAAACACACCAACAAAACTGAAACAAAAAATAAGAATTTTGTCAAATTGCTAATAGGCTGCATTTCGAACATTTGCTTTAAAGTCATTTTCTTGTTTTTTGCAGCGTTATAGATGTATAGGTACCTATATTTGTTGTCTATTGTCTATGGAAACTGAACATCGGTAAAGTGGTACTTGGTTTTCTAATTAATTCCTAGTATATGCAATATAAAATATAATTACTCATTAACGTACCAGTTAATTGATTCTGTTAATTTTTTGCATTTTCTCTAAGAGAGAAAGCATAAATATTTTAGCTAGGTATGACTTTTTTCTTTCTTTTGTAAAGGTAGGTATGTATTGATTTGTTTACCATTTTACCAATGTCTGTGAATTAGGAGTTGTGGATTGGAATTGTCTTATCATTCCTCGTACGTACCGGTAGAATCTGTTATTTTACTTAGTTTCCTCATAAGGAATCTAAAGTTTCTTTGATAATTTTTTTTTGTTTCAGCGTCATTGTTTTTCGGAAAAACTCGATTTTTTTACTTTTTTATGAGAAAAATATAGCGTTTACAAATTTTCATAACGACGTTTCGTTTTTGAAAAACCATCAACTTCGATTTTTTAAATACGGCCCTCGATTTTTTATTGTTAAATTTAAAGCCATTTTCAAAACAAAAATAGATGTTACGGAATGGTTTCAACAAGTTTTCAGTATTTTTAGCTGTTATTCAAACTTCAAGAAAAACCGCCATAGTTTGGCACTTATTTTGCGTAAAAGAAAGAAAGGCGTTTCTTTAATAACTTCAAAAAGCACAAACATTTTAACTAAATTTAAAAAACTGCGTACAGAATAAAATGTGCTGACAGAAATAAATTGGCAAATAATAATAAATAATTTTGATTAACGTCGAAAGAATTTTATTGCCAAAATTACTAATTAGGTATATACTCTGCATTCAGTCAGTTAAGTCCCAAACTATGGCGATTTTTCTTGAATAAGTTTAAATAACAACTAAAAATACTGAAAAGTTGTTTAAACCACCTATTTTTGAATTGAAAATGGCTTTAAATTTAACAATAGAAAATCAAGGGCCGTATTTAAAAAATCGAAGTTGATGGTTTTTCGAAAACGAAACGTCGAGTCTCCTCAAAAAGCAACAATGAGAAAGTGCTTTTCATTTTTTTATATATCTGTAAAAATAATGTCTGAAATCAATAAAAACTAATATCGCAAAAAATTGATTTTTGAGAAATTCTCGAAAACTGCTAAATTTACTTTACTTTTGAAAACACCATTTAAAAGGTGTTTAAATTGTACAACTTTTCTCTAAGTTAACCGACATTGTCACTCCGACCGTTTCCAAGATGAACCAACCCTAGTTGTTTATGTGCTGAGCAATATTCTCAGGAATTCCGGCAAAGGATTCAGCCGCATTATACCTACCCACTTTAACATGTGTAGATTGAAGTTTGACTATATATACCTATATTATATTATACTTAATACCAGATTTTCAGTAGGCTTAAGTTTATTTTAAAAAAATAAATAAATAAGAGTCGCACTAAAAACCTGATGGTGGTTCAGATAAAAAAACGTAAGCACCACAGGGACCCCCAAATCTTGTCTACCCCTTCTAGAAAAAATTACTAGAAGAGAGACAAACACTATTTGTCATTTAAATAAAAATATATTGTATGTTAGCAAAGTTTATTAGTTATTTTAGTAATGTAGAAAAATTTACTGGATAGACATTAAACGAGTATCATCACTCAAATAACTAGTAAACTTTGCTAGCATACAATATACTTTTATTTAAATGACAAATAGTGTTTGTCTCTCCCAGACAAGGAGCATATGTAAACTATTCAAGAATATTATCTGAATGACATAATGTCTATCCAGTAAATTTTTCTACATTACTAAAATTACTAATAAACATTGCTGGCATACAATATATTTTTATTTAAATGACAAAAAGTGTTTGTCTCTTTTAGACAAGAAGCATATGTAAACTATTCAAGAATATAATCTAAATGACATAATGTCTATCCAGTAAATTTTTCTATAAGGGATAGACAAGGTTTTGGCTGTCCCTGTGGTGCTTACGTTTTTTATCTATCTGAACCAAGGTTTTTTTTACTGTGAAGTTTACCTCTCTGATCACCATATTTCGAATAGTCATGCATGACATTAAAAATAACTATAAAATGAATTTGTGTCCGTCGGTTTGTCGACCCATGCCTCGGTCCTTGTGTAGGTAAAACCAGTCATTTTGTCCGCTATGCCACGAAATTATTTTTCCTTAAAAATAACGTTACAATAAATCTATTTCTGTAAATGTAACAGTCATGATAAATATGAAAAACAGAAATACAGGAAAATTTACTTAAAAAAAAAGACCGGTGCATGCCAGCTTAAACATTCAAACGAGTCACAAAATATCTGAAAAGCCATTATTTAGCGCTCCAAAAAGTCCCTTGTATATATAAATTAACCGTATTTAATTTATCTCAGCACATAACTTAAGTTTCGCTCCCCTTTTTTGGTGGTGTTTGAAACAATATTAACTTTACATTATAGTTCATCCTTGGATGCTTCGTTTTAATTTGAATTGAAAATACATTGTTCTGTAAATGAGAGTTTTTTGTTATGGTAAATACAATAAAATGTTGTTTTTCAATTAAATTGGATTTCGGTATGCGATACTGGATACCTCCGGGAAAGATCGTAATAAATATTGGGAAAATGTAAAATTTTTCATCAAAAGATATCTTTATTTATATTGGGTATTATCTATATTGTAACGTTTTTCGTTGGTTGTGGTGTGAAACTAATTTATTTACACTTGATAACTAAACACTTGAACAAACTAATAACATTAATTAACCAAAAAAGATTGTATTCATTTCTACTAGATATTTATTTCCACTATTTATTTCACTATATGTCACAACACGTTGGGTATATAAATATATAGCAGACATTCTCTTAATTTACTCTAAATGTAGTTTCTTACTTAGTATTATTTTAACTGTTATAAATATGGGTATTTAATAGTAATTATTGCTAGTTATTTTTGATTGCGTTACACGAGGCACCCAAGTCTTTCTATTTCTTGTAATTATGTGTACAGTGGTATTTTTTAGTATTTGTAATTAATTTTTGGGGTTAGATTTCCATATCAGTTTTTAACTGCCATCTAACCCCTTTTGTAGTTCTTTTGTGTTTATGCATTATAAATGTATATAAATATGTAGAATTTGTACTTCGTTCATAGTCTAATAAATAATATAATAGTCCCCGCACTGTAAGTAAATCCTTTGTTATATTGCGATCTAAAGCGTGCCGCCAATTTTGCATCTTGTAGGGCCAGCACATATAAACTCTACGAATACGGGTGAGAGAAAAGAGAAAAGGAGAGTAGCGAACGAGTGGAAACTTGCTTTGCTGTTGTTTAAATCCCTACGCTTACTTGGTCGACTGTGTATTGTAGAGAACGAAGAGGAATTCTGGGCGACCGGTGCACCATAATTCTAGACGAGAGAGGGTCGGGGCAGGGGCTAAATATCAACGGCAAAACGGCTGCATATGTTCAAGTGCGGGCACTAGTATATTATTTATTAGACTATGCTTTGTTATGTTGAACTGTAAATAAACTTATTCTATGGTTGACCTTCTTTCTCGAACACTTCCAGTGTGTTGTCGAACTATCCGGCGCACGTATGTCCCTTCTAGATCTATATGGTAAGCGAGACACACCCTCACAAATTAACAAAGTGCTGCCCCGGGCGAGGTACAGCCTACTAAATTTGTACAGAGTCGCCGCCCGTTGGTTTGAGTCGCGAGCTTTCGAGAATGATTGAACTTTAGTACAGCCAACGCGTTGCTGCCGGATTTATTTATTTCTCTCTAAGCGTTGTGGTTTTATATTCGTCACAGTATATTATATTAATTATTGTTATTCAGCTAACTAGCATTCAGTACAACAATTTTAACTGGAGATTTACCAGAATCGCCTTTCAAAAAAATACCCAACATTTAATAAAGCTGAAAATTTTTTTGTAAATCATATTAAACCCTCTTTTACGACGCTTATGACCGCTTCCCGACGGAAATTTAAAATACCCATTATACTAACCAATTATTTGTTTTGATAACATTGATGTTTCGTTACAGAGTTCTTCTGAATTTGTTGGTGGTACTTTGGTCTTTTGTGTTGTGTGTGTTTTTCTTAAACTACCTATAAATTAACATATTTCCTATAAATTAATAAACTTGAACATAACTGAAACTCGCACACGCAATCAGACAATTTGGTCTGAAGAAGTGACAGGACAACGTTGAGGCAGAGGACTGGAGCTGAGACTCCGCAGCACTTCACTGTGCGTTCGTCAAGAACAGTAAAACAAGGATAATGGCAAAATACTTCATGGTGAAGGCCAATATTCAATGAAGAATGAGAAGTTAAAGGTTATGATACAACACCATGTGAATTTTGATACGTCCAGGATCATTGCGGATTTGATCAGCTACACCCTCAATTTGTATACGTAACTGTTGTTAATTCTACGTTTGAATACGGCATTTTCAATGTAGTATTCAAAAACCAATGAAGTATTATACTAATTCGATGTCAAACACACGATGACTAGCGATACAAACAATATATTGATATGATCGAAAAATAGAAAAGAAAAAGAAAGGAAAAGAAAAAACCGACATCAAATAAACAATAAAAAAATATACACTGTTTAATTAGTTGAACATCTTGCCCAAGAAAACAAAGTCAAAGAAAAAAGTAGTAGTAATTATCTGTAAAATTTATTATAAGTATTAACACTATTTTTATGGGTATGCTTATTTCTTTCTCTATGTTACATTTTTTATCTTCCATTTTATTGGCATCTTGTCATGTATTTACAGCCAGCGTAAGTATGGACCTACAGTTTAGCCCACAGATCTAGGAAGGGGGAGATAAAACTATTTACATTTCCAAGCGATCAAACATCATTATTTGCAGATATCGATAATGCCAAACTTCCGCTTTCATTCCCGCATTGTTTTAAAATACACTATTTTGATACGGCATTTTTTACCGTTTTAAAGCCAAATATAACTTAGGTGATGGTACTAATTTTTGTGTATTATAAAACGATATACCCAAGGTATTTCTCAGTTACTTTTTTATGAATTTTAACATATTTAAGACATATTTCACCAAATTATAATTTATTTATGAAGTACACGTGGCAACTCTGTAAAGGAGAGCAACTTGAATAGTACGCGAAGAATTTACTATTTCATTCATTTGTGCAATCAGCCGGTAGTTTGAGCTCTGTTGCGAACTATCCTTTGGTTGCGTATTTATTTGTTGTTAGTTGGTGATTTTGAGGAATTTTGAGTGTTTTCTTGTGCAAAAACTATAAAAAACAATTAACAATGGTGCGTCAGTGTATAGTGTGTAAAAATAATGAAAATTCCAACCCAAATTTGATATTTCGGAGGTAAGTAAGGTTACGACTTGTTATTGTTTATCAGTGGTGTAGTTTGCTTGCTCTACAAAATAAAAATAAATTCCTGTAAATAAATACCTAATGTAATTGTTGATTTTTGTGATGTTATAGAGATGCTAGGACTATTCAAATCAAGGTTTAATTATAAACTAAGGTTGCACTTCGTTAGATAACTAAATATGTTAATACTGAATTGGTAGGTTACAAAAGAATTAAATAATTTCATATTGTAGGTGTCCAGTAAATTCGGAAAGACTACAGCGTTTGCAAGTATGCACAAATATGCTCAAACCATTTTGATGTGAGCGACATTAAGATAACTGAGATTACTGGTCGCAAGCAAATTCGACCAGATGCTGAACCTGAATTATCATTTCTTTTTAATGAGCCTCTGTCGTACAGGTAATTATATATATATGCTTAATAAAATGTGTCTATATAAAATTTAAGGTATAATGTTCAATAGTATTGTAATAAACATATGGTGTATTTACCACACATCTAGATTCTAGATCTGTGGTATTTACCTATTGTATTTATTATAGTGTTTAAATGAAAGTCGAATCTCCACAAGATAAATTTAATAGAAACTATCGGCCATACATGTTTCGGGACTAGACCAGTCCCATCATCAGTGGCATGTCAACAATCGTACAAACACAACGCTAAGACATACAATATTCCATTAAATTTCCACTGAAATCACCCTATGGAAAAATATTTGAACTATTAAAATTTAATTAAAATTACAATTAATTGTTAGTTTGTATATACTAGTTTCCCAGATAATATATAATGGTGCTACCTATTTCCTATTTGTAAATATATTTTTACCTTTTTATTAATAATTTTATTGCACCCTTATCGGCGCCTTAGTTGTCTTGCTTTTATCTGTGGTTTTTCAAAACACTTAAAGACCAAAGATATTATTTATTGGCACGTCTCGTCTGAGTGTAAATAGGATTATTTAAGTATTTTTTAGTTAGTATAGTTTAACCATAGTCTAATAAATAATATATTATTTATTAGACTATGGTTTAACAGCCGTTCAATCCTGATCATATAAAAAACGTTCATTAAATGTATATATTTTATTTAAATTAATTATATTAAATTTAAAAGTTATTTGATGGTGTGTTTCAATGTTATTTATTTATGAAAATACTCGCAAACCAGCAAAACCGTACGCCACTGGTACATAAAACGAAATCGAAACGACCCAATTGGTACAACGTTGCCATTTTTTCTATCTGTCCTTTTCTATCTTATATATTATCTGCCAACTTATGTCTGATTGTAAACAAATGTGAATTATGAATGAAATTTCAGATAATGTTATATCTCTCGAGTTTCTAGATCTGTGGTTTAGCCACGGTCACGACTATGTAGTTCTTAGACAAGGAAAGAGAGAGGACAAGTACCAGTCCAGTCCATAACAAAAAAAGCACTGCACATATTGAGACCAGAAGATACAGTCGTTGTCGGTCTATGTACCTGATACAAAACAATTTTGAAGCAAAATAGTTGTTTGTTTGCTGGTGTCTACCATACGTATTTTATGTTTTGTGAATTACTTAATAATTAAAAACTATAGGTATCTCAAGTGCATTTTAAAATGGTTGGATATTCAAGTTTCAAGTATAACAGTAGATCTGAGAGAAAATAGCCAGGAATTACGTTTCACACGTGAAACTGGAAGCAGTTGAGTGGTGACAAAGTGCTTAATTTTTTCGTTCGTGTTACGCGTCCTCTCTCTTTCCTTGTCTAAGATATAGTCCATAACTACTTGGCATTGGCACCGTCCACCCATCCAATCACTGTCCGCGCCATCAGGTAATGGACTACCGTGATCGCTCCGAGAGGTGCTTGAACACGTGGCATCTCCAGACCCCTCTATGTTACATACTCAACAATTGTAAATATGACAGATCACTATTATGCTTATGTTATGGCCAAGATAAATCAATAATATAATAGAGATGTGCCTGTAGAGATGAGGACTTATTACATAACTAATTCTAACAACGGCTTACTCTATCCTAGAAATCAACAACAACTGTTGACACAGTTCTGAACCTCACCGCACCGAAGTGAATAATTTAGAAATAACAATCGCATTAAAATTTAAATTGAAAAATCTAGTGCGACTATCATAGATAACTTTTTCCGATGCGAACAAAACCAAATTATTTCCATGTGGATTGATGTTCCGTCACATTTTGTAAAACTCAGCCAGCACAAAAAAAATGCAATAACCGCGATACACTTTTGGTTCACAAATTTATTGAGTTCGTTATACCTATAGGTACCGGCATTTTAGTGTCATGCATACTAATATACCAAATTTTATATGTTCAATACCGAGTTTTATTTTAAAATATGGTTTAGCATAACTTTAAAAATGTAATTTTGTAAGTGTGATGTGAGAACACATATTATATTATGCATCAAATAATTAAATTATTGCATTAAAATGCTAGGTTAGATTTTGGTTATATATATAATCCTTTATTTAGCATATATGCTGTTTACATTGATATATAAATACATACCAAAATAAAAAAAACAAAAAATATCACTACATTTGTAAACAATAAAAAATTAAAACTCAATTACAAAACAGAACATAAAATAATTACAAACACAAACAGTCTACTGATCCCTCTTTAGAGATAATTCAGCGTGGATGTGTTTACTGCACAATCATACATTTTGTCTTATTATTATTTAATTTAATTACATTACCGTTACACCAAGAAACAACGCGACACAGATCTATATTCAAGGTATTTACCACCTCGAAAAGGCTATTTCTCGAAAAATAGATAAGATTATCATCAGCAAATAGATGAATTTTGCTATGATCAACGGCATGCACAACATCATTAATATAGAGTAAAAACAAGAGCGGTCCCAAAGAACTACTCTGTGGTACGCCATGCACATTCTCTATCTCCGGTGAAACAAATCCATTATTTTTTGTCCTTTGTTTTCTATTCTCTAGATAGTCGGCAAGCCAAGCTAAAGCGATTCCTGAAATTCCCATTTTTTTTTAATTTCAACAGAAGTTTTTCAATAGTCTCGAAAGCTCGCTTGATATCTAAGAATACCGACACAATCAGAATCACTCTTCCAGTCATATAATCTGGACAACCGTTTCACAACCATGGCCCTTCCGAAACCCTGACTGATTTACGTAAAGCACATCATTTGTATTCACAAACTTCAACAGTTGATCATGAACTATTCTCTCAATTATTTTTTCGATAGTTGATGACATAATTATGGGCCTCAGATCACTAGCGTCTACGAGCCGATGAACTTTAGGTATCGGAGTGACAACAGAAACTTTCAAAGCAGACGGAATCCCACCAGTTTCCAGAGAGAAGTTTATTAAATTTAGTAATGGTTTAGCGATAGCAGAATAAATATTTTTTTAAAATTGAGCAGTAAACTCGTCAATACTACCTTTATTGGGCAAACCAAATACTACCTTTTTTAAGTCGCTTAGATCTATGAGTCTAAAATTATCCATTGTTAAAACAGGAGTTTGAATAAAATTTGTGTAAGACATACCGTTACTAGTATTAATTTCAGACAAACTGTCTTCAATACACATAGAAAACATTTAAATTATCACATATTGGTCAGTCTGATTCTTACTAGGCTGAAATAAAATGTTACACAAATCAATTACATGAAGCGATCCTGCGTTAACAGAGATTTCTTACATTCCAAAAGATTTATCTTGCTTGAATAGTTCGGAACTTCTAACGCAATTAAAAAATTCTTATTGTGCTAAAGATGATTAATATCGTTTCGTAATATTATTTTCAGTGAATTGAGGAACAAGCAAAGACTTAAATATTCAAGAACATTGTGAATGACAATTAACGGGACTTACAGCTCAACAGTAAATTTTATCTGCTCAACAGGATAGCTGCTAGAGAAGTGGTTTTTGGTTCTCCTTATTATCTTATTTTTCGCAGGGTTTGTGCGTTGTGAAAATATTTAGTTTTTGCGAGGAGTTTTGTTATTTCTAACTACCATATTCTTCCGTAATTACAATAAGTAACAACAATAATATAACGAGAAATTCGCATGTTTAAACGGACAAAATCAACGGTCTTTTGGACGAGCTCAAAGGTATGGAATAGAACGGGAAAGGCAATGATATATCGCATGACGAGAAGTGCGATTGAAACCTTGGATGTAAATTCAACACATAAACTTCCTCGATAATAGTGACAAGTGGATGTTTAGCATTAAATTACAAATTCGAAATTCTAAGACGTCCACCTACCCTAAGGGCTTCATCCGTGTCAACGAAGAGGGCTAATTTACGAAATGGTTTAGGCAATGTTCGATTTTTACGAATTCTGTTGTATATGTCTGAAAATTCTTGGATTTTTGGTTTTGAGCAAATATAACGAGAGCTTTAAGAGAATGAAAAAGATCAAGATAAAAAGAACGACCAGTTAGTCTAATATGTGACTGGCAATTTTGGATAAAACGAAAACAACAAGCGATAATAGATTTGATTTTTCGAAGACACGAGAATCTTGACAAGAGTAAGTCGACAATAGTATATTAAGTATAAAGGGCGGTAAAGCATTCGTTGCAGCCCGCCGCTGTATAGACGCACGAGTGAGCGAAGCGAGCGAGGGCAGCTATACAACGAAGGGCTGCAGCGGCTTTACCGCCAGTGGTGCTTACAACTGTTTTTCGCCTGTCTCTTCATACTACAATATTAAACCAAAAGAACTTTATTTTAATAATTATTACTGTTATCAACTGACAGTTTTTGACAGTAATTAATGGGAGTATTTTTTGACGTACATGGTAATAGGCGTTATCCTTTGACAAACTCAGATCAGATAAACTTATGCGACAGGCTCACATGTCAATGTTGAGTATTTTAAATGTAGAAAGAAACTGTCAAATTATTATCTGAGCGTGTACGCTATAGAAATTTGATTTTAGAATCTTAGGTATATTTCGATACTACAATAATAATTAAAAAGTAATTACTAATTAATAATGGACAATTTTCAATAATTAAATGAGTTTAGCGGAATGGCAGACGACTACCTAAGTAAACTTTCTCAATTAATTGTCAACTTATCCTCTAGATGGAATGCACATTAAGTTAAGTGAGTGAAAACTACTGATGTTAACGTTAATATTGGAAATCTAACAGTAGCGCCATCTATGAAAAAAAAAATAAAAAGAGCGGGCGCTAAATGGTCATTTATCGCCCGCATATGCGGGCGGTAAAACTCTGTTTAAGTGCAGGCAGGCGAAAAAATTTATTTCAACAGTTAACTAAAAGGATGAGAGCCTTTGTTCATTTAAAACTTCTTCGGAGTCAAACGAAGTTTCATTTGCAGAACCATCCAGTGGTACGTTTTCCATGCATAGCCACGTGGGGCCTTTTCATGACAATTCATGTTCTACGAGTTTTATAGCGGTTAGTCCGCGAGAAACGTAATCCGCCGGATTTTCAAGCGAAGACACATGATGCCATTGGGAACTGGGTTAAAATTCTTAAATATGACTTACTAGCGACAAATTAAGCTCTTCGACTATCCGACCAAGCAAAAATACCAATACAGGTTAGCTGGTCTTTGTAAGTATTTCGAACAAAAATGAAAGCATCTGTCAGAAGTTTGGCAGCAGAAAACTCCAAACGGAAAAAGCAAATAATTTTTAGTAGAGCGCCTTTAGATTTTCCATGTAAAAGGAAGGAATGAATGTTGGTGGTGGTGAAACCATCCTTAGTGCGAAGGTCCACGATAGCACCGTCGCCGACGCGACGGTAGAAACGTCTGTGAACCCATGAAGTTTGCAATGTGTCAATTTTACAGGTATCAAACATCGCGGGATACAAATAATCCAAAGAAATGATAATTCCTGGCGAACCTGCGTCCAACTGTCAATGATTGATTGAATTGGCGGATGATCCCAATACATCTTTAACAGCCACAGTTTTTGCATAAGGCCTTTAACAAAGGTAGAAATCGGAGAGACGAATCCCAAAGGATCATAATATAAGAGCAATTCCTGACAATATATTCCTTTTCATACAAGGCCGGTCAATAAAATTCTAATTATACGTAAAATAATCCGCTTCTAGTGCCCATTGAAGTCCCAGAACCTTTATAAATTGCAGCTCAAACGTTATAGGATGTTTGGCCTGTTCCGAGACCTTGCGTGGAATTTGACAACTATTGCTAGTCCACTTACGTAACTCAAAGCATTAGTATAATTTAACATAACTAAAAAAAAAACATATTTTTTCCAAAAAGTGACTTCGATGGAATTTTCGTCCGATGTATTATTTGTCTTAGTGAGTTTTTCTGATTGTTGATTTTGCCATTGATGATGGGACTGGTCTAGTTCCGAAACATGTATGGCTGATAAATTTCGTTGGACGATTGTTCTGTTGAACTTATTTTGTGGAAATTTGACTTTTGTTCGAACTCTGAAATTACAACTCCACTTAAGAATGGACTACTTTTTCAAAAACAAAAGTATGTTATAAAACATAGAAGTTTTTTTACAAAATTGTAATTCTAGATCATTTCTCAGCCTAAACAAAAGATGCAAACCAAAGAGCAACTAAATATATCAAAATGATTACAGTAACGATTGCCAAACACAGTCTGTTAATAGTATTATAAAGACCATAATTAGTTCTATGGAAACCCACTTTAAATAAATTTGTACTTCTCCGATTTCTACTTGATACTTCAAGGCCAGTCTTCGCAAGAAGTTCAAGGGAATCTATTTTTACAGTTTATAATCTTATAGTGGAAACTCCAAGTGCTGTAAGCTCTGCCTGTTCGATAATGTATCAACATTAAGTAGTTGCATAAGATGTATATAATTAATATTTTCATAAGGAATATTAACCCTCCGTTAGTCGCGCCCGGTCTGTGAGACCGACTCAGATGATTTTATTGTGCCAATTCATTACACATGGACTGCTTCATTAATTTGTATCTTATGATAGCAGTTACAATTCTGTATTCATTAGGATTGCTTTCTGGTAATTACGATGTCATTCGGTGTCGTACACCGGCGCGACTATCCCCGTTTGTTTTTTTAACGTTGATTATTTTATGTAAAGTGCTTCAAAACGAGTTCTTAGGAAGCTGAAAAAGAAACAGCTGCTGCTGGATGAAGCCTTAAATGCAGATGCCTCTGGGGTCTATGATGCTGAATCTGACCCGAATGAATTGGATTTTGAATAAATGTCGGATCATGAGTCAGACAGCGAACTCGTAGCTCGTAGCATAAAAGCTCGGTTTGAAGATGTCTGCGATGCTCCAACGCAACAACAAGAAACGATTACTAAAGCTTATATTTTATATTCTCGTAGTGACTAGTTTTTATTTTTTGCCTTAGAATAATAATTTTTTGAGTTACTGTTAAAAAAAATATTCTGATAAATGCTGTTGAAAAATTATCATTAGTACGTTCAGCTATGACTAATATTCCTCGAGGCCTAAAATTAACACTGCAAGAACTTTCTGGCGGTAATATCAAACCTGATGTATCACAGAATGCTGTACCAGGAAGAAGTGCCTATTGCCCCTCGAAAACAAATCGCAAAGCTCGGTTTAGTTGCTATAAGTGCAATAAATATATGTGCTTGGAACATATTGTTGCGGTTTGCCAAGAGTGCCGGGAAAATACAATCATTTAATTTTGAATTTGTTTATAATAGTTTTTTTTCTGAAAAAGTTATAATTTTGTTTATTATGCAGTTCGTTTTTTACCAATTTGAGTTTTTTTGTATATGGCTAATACATGAAAAATAATTTTGTGGCGTAGCGGACAATGGAAATGACTAATAAAGTTGACTATTGAAGAAAAATAACCATTTTCAATTTTTTGTTTGGTATATTTTGGAAAATGTGCCAAATGTACTCATTTTTTCTTTTTTTAGTCACTAGTTGTGTTATAATAACGTACACATATGAAATTTTGAAAAATTCGCTTCCACTATTTCTTTATGGGCTCATTAGGGTACATGGTCTGTAAAACCATAGAATAAGAAAGCTACGCTAACCAGAAGTTTGACTTGACGATTTCGGTGGGATTTAGTGTTCGTTCGCGCGCTTTTGTGCGCAAGCTGTCGAATTGGGTAATATTCCAGTATGGACGAATATTAATGATTGTTTGCATTCGTTTATTCCATTTTCTAAAAAGTTTTCAACGTTTTTCCATTTTTATTAGTTATGTGGTTATAAGATTTATTTAATTCTAGTTTTAAGAACAATAGTGTAATAGTGTTTATTTAATTAACTGTTAGTGAAAGCGAAGATTAATAATTGTATAGGTACCTACATAAATCTTTGGTGTGGTGAAAGACAATGCCAAATTATTGTAGTAACAACAGCCACAAAACTGGAAAGTTAATAAGATATTTCAGAATTCCGAGTGATCCAATAAGGTATGTAATGTACCTACACAAAATGTTGAATGTTTTAGCTATATTTTTTAAATAATTTTCAAGGCAACTTCAATGGGTGGAAAACATTGGCAGGTTAGACTTGATATCGAACGAACCGGAAAAAGTGTTTAACCGCAAAGTTTGTAGTGAACATTTTGAGGAGAAAATGTTTGCTGCTTTTGGCAACAAAATTAATTTAATTAGGCTTAATGTGCGGGGTATAGTGAGCGATCAAGGATCCAACTTTTTAGCTTTCTCACAGCAAAATGGGGTGCAACCAGAAAGACCTTATTATATTTACCGCGCCCAAATTCCTTAAAAAATCGCCAAAGTATTCCAGAGGACATAATAAGGATTTGTCAGACTGAGAGAAATGTTAAGGAAAAATAAACTGTTGCTCGCGAGGCATGAGTCTCCAAATTTAAGTGTAGAAGTAATATTTCTGTGACCTTTTTGTCATTTATCTTTTTCGTAAGACTCTTGATGACAAAGCTATATTTTTTTTTATTTTTATTGTAGACATCAGCTATTTTTTATTTCTATTTAAATTATTCCATATTATTTATTCAAGCCTAGGAATTTTTTTAATTTTGACCCCTTTTTCACTAATAACGAACGCATTGGTAAGCACGTTTTTATGATACATTTCATAGGTTATATTCTATCAAAGCTATAAATAACTAGGCAATATTTCTTCTATGTTTTGTAAATATATTTTTTTAAAGTTTTTAACCCCTTTTTACACTATGCCATCTAATCTAATTTTATGATTAATGTGTTAGGTTATACTCTATTAAACCAAAAAAAATAAGTTGAAGTATGACTTTTTTAACTTTTTAAACTCCTTAAATACGCTCAAGTTAATCAGCACCTGCATAATATCTTGTAGTATTTTTGTGCCAAATTTGTTAAGGGGGATACAGACATTTTTTTAAAACTACTTATCTACGTATATAATGACTGAAAACAAGTTTTTCCTGTGGAATTAAAAAAAAAATCACGAAACAGACCCCATATACATATATTATATAAATATAATATATAAATATAATATATGGTGAGTAAAAAACCTTCTAATTGACAACACATTTGCAAAAATTTCTAAATAATGCTGTACAATGATGTCATTCTGTTTTGTTTAAGTTTTTTATTGTTGATTTGTAGATATTTATGTAGCTATTATTATGTGTTTATTATTATTATACTTTTATTTTTGTACTTTTGGTTACCGAGGGGTCTATGTACATGAGTACGAATGAGACAGAAATAAATATTATTATAATAAAGTTTTTTTTAAATTAAACATATTTTTTTTTATTGCGAAAGTTGCGCGAAAATATTCCGCTTATGTGAAATTGTGTACTATTTTAATTGTTAGTACAGAATTTATTGCCCGCTTGTTTGATATTGTGAACAATACTATGTTGCGCACAAAATCTGCGCGAGTTTCAAGAAATCCCATACAAATCAATGCGCTCCCGAGGCACACCAGATGGTACATGAAATATGCGTCAAACTTGATTTTTGATATCAAACCGCTTGTTGTCTATTGGTTAAATAACACGAAAACAACCTCAAAAGCACACCACATTCAACAATATTGACAGCTTTGCAACAAGAATACCATGGCTGACCCTGTCAAACGCCTTCGAAAAATCGGTGTAAATGACATCCTAAACGTTAATAAATTAATAGAATCATTCACAAATTATAAATATCTTTACAATTATTACATTTCTAATTACATGCTGGACAAATTTTATTTAATCGGATGAAACATTTTTATGTAACAATTGTTGTATTATCTCCAAACATGATTTTGGAAGATAGCCCCTTATGTTATACTGTGTAACAAAAAATTTAAATAGTCAATAATATCGTGATACCTATTTTCCGAGTATTTTAGTTTTACATTACTCAGCTTTCGAATATTTGTTTACAAGTATTTACGTAGTTACGTACCAGTTGGTAGTACGTAACTCAAATATAACAATCCGTTTATACGAGTACTAAAACTAAATTACTTACTCTAATTGAGCTCTATGTAGAGAATCCATTGTAATCCAACGTAGACAGACATGAAAGAAAAGAAATACATATTTATTAGAAATATAGTAGCAATATTATACTAATAGTAAATACAGATCTGATTCATTAAACATGGACAAAATTAGTTGTGAAGAGTCCTTAATAAATAGGGAGTGTTCGAAACAACTTTTGTTTTTCACGTAACTGGTGTGTACGTTATTATGAGCATGCGCACATGCTCTGGAATAATTTTCTACGTTATCAATACCAATTGACAACGGAACACGTTACTTGTTGTGTCACATTAACGTAGGATTGATAATATTACGCTAATGGTGTCACGTTTAATTATTTAGGTATTTCTATTAAAATAGAAGTCGTAATATAAAATAATAACATTTAAACGTTAAAGCATAAATATGTCATAGAAATTAATAATTTGATTGTTTTTATTTGATTTCCATCTGTTTTATTAAATTAAATGTTAGCTCAAGTTACATTCTACAATATATGGCAAATCCTGAAAATCTCTTTTTGGACGTTATTTAGTTATTAACGTTTTTTCTTGTGCTCCGTAGTAAAATAAACGCTAATTACGTGATAATAAATAAGGATTTAAAAAATTCCCGAATATAAATGGTATCACTGTCATGTATTGACAGATATATTTTACAGGCCTACACTCAGATCAGCTGGGATGATGTGGCATGATCACGTACTCCTCTACTCATTGGCATTTTTTATAATAGGAATGTCAAAATTATCATCAGCTATTAAACATTCTTCGGTTGTTTTCTCAGTTAAATGTCAAATTTGTAATAGACACATGCGTAAGAGACAGATGAGGGAAAATTACTGATATTTGGCGCTGAAGGATAACACTGTTATTTCTATTGAAATGCAAGGCATTACTCCAAAATATAATTTAAATTTTTTGAAACTGTTATTTATTCTTTTCATCGTGATATTTTGATAAAAATTTGTCATTACTTTATTTAGTTTGATACAATATATTATAATGTTTATAAGGAGATTCATTAATTAAGTCCTTGAATTTTAGAACAAACTCCTTGAGCCAAATCTTACGCAAAAAATGTTTAATAATAATTGCTTTATTGCCCAACAGTATTACATACCATTAACAGACCACATTTAAAAAATATGATTATTACTATAAACACTACCAGAAATCACGATACTTAATAAGAATCATCCAATACTCATAAGAAAAAAGAAATATATCATTCTTAAAAAATATACATTAACAACATCTTAACCTACTAAATCTTACTATATAGCCGGGCCGGGTAGCCTAGACGGGATCATATAGTGACGACCGTCGAAGTGCAGCTCTGTGGAGCGCGGCTACAAGTTGGATGGGTGACCGTCTGGGGAGTTTATTAAAACCGGTCCTGGCGGTGGCTCATCTAGGTTGTAGAATGAATGTCGCGTGGTGGGTGACCATTTAGGAGGTTCATTATAGACGGTACCTGACGGTGGCCCATCTAAGCGAAGAATGAATGTTGTGTAATAGTAGAATGATAGTGAGTGCAGTATGGTCCTGAAAAGGCACAATAAGCCTTCAAGGCTGAAGTACGCCATTCGTACACGCCGGGGGCTTAAGTGCGTACCGAGGTGTGCGAGTGGAGGACCAGAAGGATGTTAAAAAAAAAAAAAAAAATCTTACTATAAATGACAAGTAATGTTAATGTAGACAATCAAAAACCATGTTACATACATTGAGAAAAATAAATTAGTGCTAAGGATCAAAAATTATCAGTAAGATGACACTGACTCAACATTAATGTGACTGACCTTCTAACTAATGTCAGTGATTCGGAATAAATATCACAGCAGTCAGCAACGGAGTTAAAATTATCGCACATTGTGTATATGGGTGACCTTTTCGTATACGTTACTCCTCGCTCTCACATTATAAAACGGAAAATTATATCTTGAATTTATTCTAGGGATCAAAAAATTTATTTCAGCCAAGAGCTCTGAACAAGCTATTTTACCATGCAACAGCCGATAAAGAAAACACACGGAACATATCCTTCTACGCAGATCCAAGCTGAGAAAATCAAATCGTGTTGTTAATTCACTATAAAGTACACCCTGTTCTGGATAAACTCCATCAATTTTAAAGGAAAGGTACTTTAGAAATTTCCTCTGAATTCTCTCAATGCAAACTTTATAGCAAGTATAATAAGGGTACCATATAAGAGAGCAGTATTCCAGCTTGGAACGGACATATGCGAAATAAACAGACTTTATGGCATTCACATCTGTAAAAGATCTACAACTTCTCGTAATAAAACCGTACATCCTCAAAGCATCTCCAACCATAACTGTAATATGTTCCGAAAACGAAAATTCTCTGTCAAACAGAACTCCCAAATCCTTTATAGATTCAAGAACTAGCAAAACTTCATCACCTATACTGTACTGAAAACTGAGGAAATATTGCTTCCGCGTTTACGTCACAACTTTACATTTTCCAGCATTTAAACACAATTTGTTGTTCCGACACCATTCTTTAATTATGTTAATGGAATGTTGAAGCTGCAAGCAATCATCCACAGTTCCTATTTGTGAGAATATCTTGAGATCATCAGCAAAACACAACTTCCGGCAAGCCAATTCTCTCCTGAGGTCATCTATGAACAATATGAACAACAGGGGGCCTAAATTTGAACCTTGCCGTACCCCAGAGCTTGCTAAATAGCACGGAGAATCATACCCACTGATTGAAACATACTGCTGTCTCTGCGATAAATACGATTGAATAAGAGAAACTGCTGAAGTTCTAAAACCAAATCTTGCTAGCTTACAAAGTAATATAGAGTGATCAATTCTATCAAAAGCCTTCGCAAAATCGGTATAGATCACGTCCACCTGCCCACGCTCATTCAAAACGTTAGAAATAAATTGCGAAAAGACCGCAAGATTTGTTGTTGTTGATCTATGGGAAAGGAAACCATGCTGAAAATCATCAAGCTCATTTCTAACGAGAGGATATATTCTATTATATAAAACAATTTCAAAGAGCTTGGAAAAATTTGATAAAATTGATATTGGCCTATAATTATTTACAGATGAACGGTCGTCCGCCTTGAATATAGGACATACACGAGATAATTTCCACAATGTTGGAAAACGTCCTGTTCTGGACATTAGATTAAAAATATACATTGGACCACTAAAAACAGAAATACAATCTTTAACTAAAAAAGACGGAACGCAATCCGGGCCAGTTGTTAATTTATTTTTCAGTCTCTTTGATGCCAAAATTATCTCAGACTCTGTAATATTTAAGTACAAGATATATAACCATTTCGATTAGAATGATCTTTTGCTTGACGCAATCGAATGTTCAATTGTTCTGCTACAATCTATATATATATGTCCAATAAATCATTCATAATCACTCAAAGCTAATTATTACCTTGTTTAGCCCAATTATTTGCGTTAAATGCAAGCTACAAACGGTGGCAGTAGTGCTGAACACAATAATAGATAAGTGTGTATGTATGTTGTTTACCATTAGACTACCGTCAACTAATAGGTAGTTTCAGAACCTAAAGGTGCATCCAAACAGGCCGCGCCTTATTTTTCAAGTGCTATATCGTGATTCACACTGTACCTACTTTGAAGTAATCTTTAAAAAAAAAATTCAATTGTTATGGATTATAATCTTTTGTGACATTAAAAACACATGTGGTTAGAGGTTTTGGAAAGCCATAAAATTTAAATCCTAATTCGCAAATCGAATTTTACCACCACCAAAGCACTTTTTCATTCTCGTCGCCAATTTTGCTAATCTGTTTGCATATTCCTGAAAGAACAAATGCAAATCACCATTCTCAAATAATATAATATATAAAACAAAAAACAAACAATAAGAAAAAAACTACACATACAATTCTACTACAAAGTAACACAAACGAACAAAGTAGGAAAAACATTTTGAAAATTGTTTATATTTAAGTCAATATAGCGATTTCCTTCATTTGCTAAAATGTGCTTTTTTCGTTAATCCATTTAAGAAGCAATGGAAATTAAATAAATTGACGACATTCTATCTTGCAGTTAAGTATTTCTTTGCCAGGTCTTAAGCCGCCTCATTGCTCAAAAAAAAATTTTTTCAACGGATGCGCTTGTAGCTGGGATTGTTAAAAGTAAGTTTGCCACGTTAAAACGTTCTGGAAATGCATTATCAAGCTCTGAAGATTTAGATATTGATAAAATTCTTGCAAACTTTTTTGAACATAACCTGGGTCATTATAAAGAACTGTCAATTCTGTTTTTAACTTTACCGTGTCAAATTTTTGTCCATATAGCTTTACAAGTTGATGAAATGCGCTATCTGGAAATTTTCCATGGAAATCATTCCTAGTTTTTTGAAAAATTAATAAAGCGCAATAAACGGCTTTACAAATACAATATAATATGAACCATTAATATGAAGATATTCAAATGCGTCTAAATATTTTTTGCTGTATTTGAACAGAAATAACATGAAATTCTAATTCATTGACAACAAGATGTTTTTGATGAGATCTAGATCTGTGAGCAGGCAATATACCGGTGAAACAATGGCCGGACAATAGTAACAACTCCATTACATCCTATTGCCAACACTATATACGCCCGAATTCCCTGGTGGAAGGCCTTACGAATTCCCTGGCGGGAGCCTTTACGAATTCCTTGACCACGCTGCTAACGAGTAACCAAAACAAAAAATGGTAACAAGCATACATAATATCGCGGCGCCTCCCGCTGTTGCGGTGTAGAATTCAAGCACGCGACCAGACACGAGCCGGCTCGGACAAGGAGCATGCATGCAATCTAGTCTAGGCGAGGCAGCTTCATCACCTTATAAACGCATTGTTATATTTTTTTTCGCCTGCCTGCACTGACAGAGTTTTACCGCCCGGATATGCGGGCGGTAAATGACCATTTAGCGCCCGCTCTTATTATTTTTTTTTTTTCATAGATGGCGCTACTGTTAGATTTCCAATTATAACGTTAACATTAGTAGTTTTCACTCACTTAACTTAATGTGCATTCCATCTAGAGGATAAGTTGACAATTAATTGAGAAAGTTTACTTAGGTAGTGGTCTACCATTCCGCTAAACTCATTTAATTATTTAAAATTGTCCATTATTAATTAGTAATCACTTTATTATTGTAGTACCGAAATATACCTAAGATTCTAAAATCAAATTTCTATACACGCTCAGATAATAATTTGACAGTTTCTTTCTACATTTAAAATACTCAACATTGACATGAGCCTGTCACATAAGTTTATCTGATCTGAGTTTGTCAAAGGATAACGCCTATCATGTACGTCAAAAAATACTCCCATTAATTACTGTCAAAAACTGTCAGTTCATAACAGTAATAATTAATTATTAAAATAAAGTTCTTTTGGTTTAATATTGTAGTATGAAGAGGCAGGCGAAAAACAGTTGTAAGCACCACTGGCGGTAAAGCCGCTGCAACGAATGCTTTACCGCCCTTTATACTTAATATACTATTATAGAGCGTATTATTTTCGTGCGTAAATATTTATTTTCAAGATTTTTAACTGTTACCAATGGTAACAGTGGTTACATGGCCCCTGATTCATAGAATAATTAATTAATAACCTGAAAAAAAAAAACAGAAGAGAGAAAAACGACAAACACTAGTATCGTACTAGGAAACATTGTATCTATAAGTTTAGTTGCCTGTGGAAGTTTTCTGTGTAAAGAAAAAGAAGAATTCTGGGCCAATTTCGAATACTAGATACTTTAGTTATATTCATGCGGGTCGCAAATAATAAATAAGTAGTATACAAATATTTTGTGTTTAGTATAATTTGCCAGTGGCGGCTCGTCAGGGCAGGCAAGGCAGACAGTGCTAGTATTTATTCTGTGTATCTACTAATAATTTTTTTAATGTGAAAACTGCTCTAATTTTAGTTATTTGTTACATTAATCTCACATCTCACTACTGCTACCGCATCGTCACCCTATGATTAAAGAGTTTGAGTTCCTATTAGGCGCATCAATGAGACGCCATTGCCCACAATAGCAATATAGCAGTGATAATGTCATACCCATCCCGCATGTAGTTTAGAATGAACTGTATACCTCTACTGTTAACCTTCGACCGCTCAGTCTAAACTCAACGCAGGCACCTAGAGACCTGCCTGCTTTCTAGTAATATACACGCATATTTTTGCATCTAAGATTGTATTGGAGAATTTACAAAAATTCCCTAACAGCAGGAAATAAAATGTAGGGTTTATAAGTTTTCATACTAAATCAGGTTTATCAAAAAAGTATAAATTTTAGAGATGTCATGGGTTTTTGAAAATAATAGACAATAGACAGGTATTTTTATTGTTGCTATATAGGATAGGGACCTAGGTATTTTATTTGTTTAGTGTTATAAATATGTATCATTAATTTCTTCGAACTCTTGGCCGGGATACGGAGGATGATCTATCAGGACCCCCAATAATAAGAGCGGAAATAGAAAGGACCATCCGCACATTGAAAAATAACAAGGCGCCTGGGCCCGATGAAATTACTGCAGAGCTCCTTAAACTGCTTGACGATAGGGGTGTAACAGTTCTCCACAAACTCTTCAACAGAATATATGAAACCGGGCAATATCCCGATCAATGGTTGTCATCTACCTTCATACCGTTACCAAAAAAGAATAACGCTAGGAAATGCGAAGACCACAGACTTATCAGCCTTATGAGCCACTCCTTAAAACTGTTCCTTAAGGTTATCCATCAAAGAATATTCAGAAGGTGCGAGCAAAGCATCAGCGACTCACAACTCGAGAAGCATTAGTAGCAACACAAGTACATACAAAACTGCCACGATCAACGGAAAGATGTGTGCCTATGTTTCATAGATTTCGAGAAGGCATTTGACAGGGTTCAACATCATAAATTACTAACAATTCTGAGACAAATGGATATAGACGGCAAAGATATTCGCTGCATTGAAAATCTCTATCTAAAACAATCTGCCCACATAAAGATCGATGGAGAACAGAGCAGCAATGTTGAAATCTGCAGAGGAGTCAGGCAGGGGTGTGTTCTCTCGCCTCTGCTGTTCAATTTGTATTCTGAAAACATCTTTCAGGAGGCACTTGAGAACATAGAAAAGGGCATTAAAGTCAATGGGACGTGGATTAATACATTCGTTACGCGGACGACAAGGTCTTGATTGCTGATAATATGAGTGATCTTCAATGCCTTGTCGATGTAGTGGGACGGCACAGTGAGAGAATGGGCCTAAAAATAAATGCCAAAAAAACAAAATATATGGTCATTACTCGCCAACCTGACAATTTTAAGAATGCAAGATTAACATCTGATGGATCATCAATTGAACGTGTGAATAAATTTAAATATCTTGGAGTATGGCTCAGTGAGGACTGGACATCCGAGTTGGAAATAAAATGCCACATAAAGAATGCCCGCAACACATTCATGAAATTCAAACGTATTTTTACCAATGCGGACTTTAACCTGAACCTAAAAGTGAGATTCGCGAGGTGTTACATCTGGTCGGTGTTACTATACGGTGTTGAGAGCTGGACACTAAAAGTAGCCACAATGAATAGAATACAAAGCCTTTGAGATGTGGGTATATCGTAGAATACTAAAAATCCCATGGACGGCCCGAGTGACCAACGAAAATGTCCTACGAGGAATAAACAAAGAACGTGAACTGCTGCTGACGATCAAAAAAAGAAAGACTGCATACCTAGGACATATAATGCGAAGCACGAAATACCAATTCCTACAACTGATTATCGAGGGAAAGATTGAAGGAAAGAGAGGAGCGGGAAGAGAGAAGATGTCATGGCTACGTAATATAAGACAATGGACGGGCTTGCGAACAGTGGAAAGCCTAATACATACAGCTAGAGACAGGATAGAGATGAATCGTGTGGTCGCAAACATTCACTAACGAATATGCATAAGAAGAAGAAGAAGAATTTCTATAGAAGTATACTAGTGTAAGAAAATCTCAAAAACAACCAAATCAAACTGAAATCTATTAATTTTCGTTAATATGGAACATATTTAATAGTAATATTAAATCCACGCAGGCACGGTTGCTCGATTTTAATAGACTAGAAAATGAACTAAGAGTAATATATTCCGATGTTGAAATGTCTAAAAATTGCCCCAAATTACCTGATTTTTTTACAGTTTTTTGTTCATAATAATTTAGTTATTGCTTTGCCAGAAATTTTTCAATTCTGGAAATTAATACTTTGTATTCCAGTTGCATCCGCGTCCGTGGAAAGAAGCTTTTCGTGTTTAAAACGAAAAAACTTTTTTCGCAATAAAATGGAAGAATCTCGTTTACGCAACTTGGGTTTAATATCAATTGAAAGCAGCCTTTTGAAAAATTTACAGTGAGGTTTAGAATTTCATGATAAAGTAATAAATCATTTTGCGGGTAGTAAAAATCGACGAATTGAATTCATTTATAAAAACCTTTCATTATTTTATTCCTGTTAATATACAAGTATAAGAAAATGTAAAACGCATAGCTTAAGGCGATACATTTTTGAACAAAGAAAAATTTTAAAAAAAAATACAAAAAAAAATATAAAATGAAAAAAAAATATGTAAAAGTTTTATTTTTTTATTTTTTTAATTTCGCAGATTTACAAGTCGTCAATCTGCGAAATTAAAAAAATAAAAAAATAAAACTTTTACATATTTAAAAAATTGAAAGTAAAAATATCACTAAATTGAATTTCATATATACCTAAATAAATAAATCAGATTAGATTAGTTTAGTTTCTGGTTTTTACTTGAAAATTGTTGGAATATTGATGTCGTGTTTTGTTTGTATTCTATTCGATTTAAGACCGTCTACATCTACGGTAAAAAAAAAATTTTTGATGCACAGACCATGATATTTGTTTACAACTAAATTTTGAATAATGTTGAATTATATTACGCAATTTATACATACGATGTATCTATTGATATTTCACGTGTGTTTTGTATTTGATGTTTTGTTTCTGTTCTGATGCTAGATGACGTATCTACTGATGTTTTTTAATCTTGTTGATATTTGTAACTTATGTAACAATTTTTACAGGCCTTGAAAAAGTTTAAGCTTATTAAACGAAACGTCGGCAGAAATCTAGTGATGGTTTAATTTATGTCCTAAACTGACAATTTCAAATCAAATAGAATTTATATTAGAGGACACAATTTTCTATATTACGTTATAAAGATTTACCTTACGAAACCCGTATTTGTTTTTTTTTTTACCTTGATAATTTTCATCTAAGGCGCTTGACCTTGACAATCTAAAAAATTTCTTCATATACCTACATTTTTATATTAGTGCCTGCCTAATTAAATTGCCCACGAGCCGCCACTTTAATTTGCAGGTCTTTTTCATCTTGAAATACGAGTAGTTTAAAATATATCTCCCCCTGCGGTAAAGTTCAAGTTCTCCACCCTTTCTAAGTGTGGCGAACAGATGAGTTTATAATGGGCATTTCTATTAAGGTACAAAAACAATAAATGAAAACAAATTACTATGATATTTCAAGCGTAATACTACTTCTCGTGATTTATAATGACATAATTTCTAAACTTTAACGAAATATACAAAGCATTGGAAACAGTTCCATTTCATTTCACTTTAATCTTTTATATTAAGGTAGGAAGCTCATTTCATCCAAATTCTCTTTAATCATAATGATGAAAAGTTATCCATTTTTATGCATAGTTCCAGTTCATGTTTCGTCATTGTTATATAGTTATAAGCTTTTCGTTCTCTGTTCTCGTGTACTTTGAACATGGCTGTCACGCATTTAACTACATACTTAGCAGGAAGGATTTAATAGCAATTATGAACATAAAAGCGCCATGATTATGGGATGGTACGAGAGAAAGGTTTTTTCTTGTCTGCTTGCTCTTTGTCTCATGCAAACTGACGATTTTTAATGACTGGACCTTTAAAAAGCCGTAGTTATTTTTTATTCGACACAGCAGTAGTAGTGGTGCATTTGTGAATGCATTTTGAAAAGTGTACAAAGAATATAAAAAGAAAAAAAGAAGCGTAGACAGACTGGAAAATTACTTTCGTTTCAAAATACGACGAGGTATACGTACATTTTTAATATCTAGAAAGCAACTGGCTCATTAGTGAACGGCAAGTACAATAAATATTTAGAGTTTGCTTATTATTTTTCAAAAACAAGGTCACATTTTCAAGATTAACTTAGTTTCTTAGATTTCTGGATTTCTTACATGTTTTCAAATTAGATTTTGAATGATAATTAAAAATACATACTTGATTACACCTTAGCAAACATAAATGAGTACATTGACATCAAAAGTTTTACACCAGGGGCGGCTTGTTTGTAAGGGTTGCCCCCAGCAGCACAAAGGGAAGCGGAAACAAATTATTGTAAATATAAAATGAAAATCTATTATATTATGTGAGTTTTGTTAATCGGGCAGTCTGGTGATCAATATAACTTTCATTCCCTACTACCCGCCCCGGGTGCAACTTGAAAGGCTAGAAGTAATATCGCCGTGAATGTCTCACCATTGCAAGTATTCGGGTGGCCATAGCCTCGGACATTGGTAAACCGAATTTTTATAACGCAACTGTAACTATTTTGAATTAGCGGGTATTATTTACATTCAGAAAGAATACTAATTTTATAGCTCAATCCAAATGAATCCCAATATGCTATTCAAATTGTTACTAGTTCGATTCAAGTTTTACGAGCGGCTTGTAATTCAAGTTTTAATTAAAGAAGAAGAACCAAAGGATATCAACTTTATTAATCTGTATTAAAGTAATGTAAAATTACTCACCTTTTATAATTCAACAACATAACTCAACTTTATTTGAAATAAAACGCAAAGGTTGGGACTCAAAACAACTAATTTAATAATTAAAATTAATAAAGAAAATTAATAACAACAAAGAAATAAATATGTATAAATAAAAAAAGAATAAAAAAATTAAATGAGATTGAAAATTTAGAAGAAAATCTTAGTCATTACTTGTACGACTTAAAATAGGAAAATTAATATAATTACGAATAATTATATTAATTCCTATACGAAACTTTAATTACAATTGAAAACTGAATTTATTTGAATTACTAAAAGAAACAACTTAATCTTTATAAAAATTGATTGGAAACAAAAAGTCCTTCAATTAAAAGAATTAACAAAGTACTTACTGAAACTTTAACTTCGAATATTATTAAGAAACTTTATACAATTCACTACTTCAGAATAAAATGAGATGGACTTTACTTTATACTGGTATACTTTAAAACAAAAACTAGAAAATAATTCTTAACTGTGAGAAATATAAGTCAAAAAAAAAAAAATTAAAATATTTAATTTAACTTTATAAAATTAGAAATCACTAGACTCTACCAAGGCTAAAACGAATCTAACTTGAAAGTCCTATTGCCTTTCCAAAATTGCCTCAGAAAAAATGACAAGTAGGTACTACAGAATGAAAAATGGCCAATAAGAAAAGAGCATTGAACTTGTATTCCTATAAAATACAACTACAGGGTGGCAGTAGTTTACGTCTTAGAAATAAAAATACATTTTTATGTCGACTGTAATAATGATTGTTGATTACTTAGGTATCTTATGTTGGAGTTCGTTCAAAAGATTAACCAGTCACTACCATTTGTAAAGCAAGTAACATACGGTTTTATAATGACTTCTCAATCTCCCAAATCAGCGACTGGACAAAAACCCATTGTTTTTTTATTCGCCCTTTATATGTATTCTTTGATATGGGAAACCGTGACGCCCTCCAATTTGCTTCTGTATATAATAATAAAAGTCTGACATTTAATTTAAATGAAGGTAGTTCGATGTTCAAAAGTGAGACCACTCTGTAACTAAAACATGTCATTCTTTGAACAAGAAAACACGGCCCATCTGTTGAACAAAGAAAAGAGACAAACATTATATATTTTTGTTATTCATGTACCTGCTTGTAGATGTGTTTATTGCTTTTCATAAAACCCATATCAATAAACGATAAGAGAGATAGAAAACAGACCCTTAAATTTTATGACTAAAAGGACAGTTTAGGAACATTTGTCAACAATCTATTTAAAATAATATTCACAAAACTATTATATCTCCCAAACTAAGAGAAAATATCTATATAAAAAACCCAACTAGTATCCATAATACCAGCGGCGTGGTGTCTTTTTACACAACAAGGGCGACTAGAACTTTAGTATATGTGATAAAACAAAGCGTCACCTCCACAAGTTGATTTGTTCAGAATTAATATAGGTTTACGTAGTTAATTTAAAAAAGTAACATTTCCACAATTACGTCGGATTTTTACAATAATCGTCACAGTGAAAATAGTAACGACTCACTGCCATGAAGACTTACAACTCTTAAGCGCAATAATTGAAAATCGCGTTCGATCAGTAAGCTACCACGACATCCAAATAATTTAGTTGAAATGCAAAGTAAAAACGGACGTTCCCCTCATACTTAGCATACGCACGCGAAGCTCATAATAGAGAGTTAGGACGTCGCGTCGTTAGTTATTATCGCACACCTAATGCTCGCTTCCCACGGCGAGTAATATCAAGGGCCGCCTCGCGCCAACAGGCCGTGGGAAGGGTGTCGCTCGAATTGGTTCGTGCAAAACTGAGCCGGCCTGTGGTATTAGTCTCTAGTCGGTAAACTTCAAACGCCCGTGGTGGCGCGACTGGAGCGCACTTATGGTAGTCCGAAGTGGCCCGTGTATTGATGGCAAAACATGATTTTTATTTCAGCAAAATAGTTTTTAGTACAGTAAAGCCGTTACTATAACCACGTGTAAAAAGAGTGGACAAACGAAGTAATTTGTAAATTCCTAAATTTGTATGAAAATGGAACTGCAGTTTGGGACACAAAAAGTGCAACTCACAAAAACAGGAACGAACAATGGGATGCGTGGAATCGGATTTGTACACAATTAAAAGATAACTCCGTGGAGCATGTGTCGATAAAAGAATTAAAAAAGAAACGGGACAGTTTAATGTCAACTTATAGAAAATTGCGCCAGAGGCTCAAAGAATCCAAGGGAACGGGAACAAGCCCAGACAATGTTTTCAAGCCTGATTGGTCTTTTTATAACAGAATGTCACTTTTTCTGGATGATGTTTATAATCCAAGAAATACGAAAAATTCTAACTAATTACTACAAAAGCGGCTTCAGCAAGAGTACTTTCTTCTTCTGCCCACTTTTTCAAAGTGACGGTTGTTTCATTAAAAATCTTGAAATAGACGGTTCGTAGCACGAGTGAACACGCGCCGTGAGAAGGGGTACATTCGAGCTCGACCGTGGCGCGCATAAACCGTCTTGTGCAGGCCTGTAATATCACGGACCGTGGGAAGCAAGCATAATATGCACGTACTCAAATGGCTGATAGCATAACTTTACGATTAAAATATATATTAAACATATCGACTTGGTCAAATTTGTTTTCTTTTTCGTTAGAAAAAAAGATGTAGATAAAATGACGGAGCTTATTAAATCATAGGCGTAACTAAGATGTAGTGTTAGAAATAGTTGCCATAGCGTCGGCCGATAGCCTCAAAGGCGTTTTTAGGCCACTTCAGAAATTATTTTTTAAATAGTAATCAGATTAGTTAATTTTTATTTATTCTTAAAAAATTGGAATGTTTATTTACCGGGGTCTAACCCCTGCTGGTTACGCTGGTTCGTTATGTAATGTTGGTCATCCAATTTTTTAATGTGTAATGTGATAAATCTTAAATAAAGATATTGAAGCTTTAAGGTAAAGCACAAGTTGTTTTTTAAATGCATGATATAAAAAATAGTGTATTTAATTTACTATTTTTAAATGGCAGTATTCATAAAATGCTTATTATCCGAGCCTTGTGTCATACGCAGTTTTCACACTCACAATGCCCTCGATTTTTATGTTAATAAATACAAACCCACTATTTATTAAAAGTTTATGAATATAAATCAGGGCATAAATAATATTCCAGCGATAAAAAATGCAAAAACCATTCATAATAAGTTGCAAACAATAGAAAAAAATCCGCAATGCAGGATAACTTACAGTTCACTTTATGCTGTCAAATAGGTTTAAAACATTAAGATAAAAAGAAGAGGATTCTTTTCAAAACGAATTTATTCATAAATCCCTAGAGTAGTAACAGCATTTCACAGGCTTTAGTATAAAATGTATTTTGTTTGTATTAAATAGTAAAAAAAACATTGTGAAGCGGTTTCTTGATAGAAAAGACACCCATAATGGTCGACACTCTTTTGAATTATATCATTGGATTTAAGAATACTAACAAAATTATTATAATTAGTATTGTAACGCTCTTCGTGGTTCGATGTGTGAAATAATAACGAGCTTTAATTAAAACTAATTTATACTTATACAAACTAATACATAACTAATATGTAATTTAGTTTCACTATTTATTTCACTATTATTTATGTCACAACACTGTTCGCTATCAACCGTTGACTGTATACTGTCTGTCCTGTATGCGTCTCCGTCTTTATATACATATGTCGCCTGCCACATCACACGAGAACGTTCTAGACCTTTCCACTCTTCTTCCATTCTATTTGATGGCGGTCTATGACACAACCAGCTCGAGTTTATGTAGACGCGTAGCGGTGTTGCCAACAGGTGTACATTTTCTTGTTCGTTACAGTAATAAAAGATATAGATTGTTGCTAATTAAGCCCAGTCATAGTAATTTTAACAAAATAGTGTTGAGAATGTATTAATGATGGCATACTGTGACTAACTGTCGCTTTTGTATACTGCATAATATATTCTAAATGTTTGTGATACCTACTTGACATTATTGACCAATAAAATTGAGGTTTGTACCTCTTGTTTTTTTTTTGTGTTGTGTGTTTATTGTTATTCTGAATATCGTTATCGTTATTTTTGACTTTAGGGCATAATGCTTTATGGGCATTTTTGTTTAACATATTAAGTACTAATAGAAAAAACATATATTATACAGGGCTTTGCATTTAAAATTCTATTTTTCGCCCAAACTCGAGAACCCGATGTGCAATTATTGTTTTTTTTCACTCTTCTATTTAAAACAGTGTTAAAACTATTAAATGTTTTCTAATTTAAACCATTTTGCATATTTAATAATAACAAAGTTACCAATGGTGGACACTGAATTTGGATAATCCTGTATACGATATGGTATATTCGTATTTGCAGATATTTTGAATTTGATTGGTCGAAATAATATAAGCTCCGCCCGTGGAAATGGATGGTAGATTAATTGTTGATATTCAGCAGTAGATCATCCCAACTCCCCTGGTGCAAATTACTCATGTTCATACCAATGGTTTTTTTCAACATTTACTTGATGGAAATTCATATCAAATTAAATTAACTTCGATAAATAAAATAATAATTTCCACTAATAATTTTATTTTATATTAATAATGATCGCATTTTAAGAGTAGAATGGCGTTTATTAAACTCAAATGTGCAATATCATCAAATTCATCATATAGTACGTACTTTCAAATAAGCATCCATTAACAGATTATTTTATATTATAAACATGAACACAACAGAACTGCAAGCAGGTCCACAAATGTTACTTTCAAAATTCGTTTAAATTATTAGATTATCAGGATCAAATACAGTAAAGCGTGTCTTGCGTAAATGTACCTACCTATCAAGCCAAAAAATGTATTTATATTATCCGTTAATGGGTAATTTATCCATATAACGATTCAGTCTTTCTAGACTAATACCGGGATTGATTTTGCTAGTCCATTTAATATTAGATGTTTAAAATGAAGAAACTCGCAAATTTTATAATCTTATTTGTCTATTCGTATGTTTATCAACAAAATACATTCATTTAGAAGTAGTTAGTACTATTTTGAATGCTTTAAAACGTTTTATTTCAAGGCGTGATCACAAACAAAATGTTCCAAAGTTTTTTAATTCGATGTCAAATAAATTGGCCGTTTATGCCTCCGAAATCATCACCAGTAAATTGTCATTTATACAGAACACTTAAAAATACAAATTTGACTTTTGAAGAATTAAGTACTTTAATCAATCAGATTGAAGCATGTCCAAATGTTGGAAATTTCGAACGACTTAAATCCATAACACCTGGGCATTATTTTGTGGTCCCTTCCAGAAAATGAGTTACTTAATATTAACGTTTATCGACTCGAAATGATACGATTATATATATTATATTTATATATTGAAAAAATAGTCCATTCTTAAGTGGAGTTGTGTATTTATATGACGAAATAAAATTCTAATCTCCTCAAAATAAATTTAATAGAAATCTTAACTATATTCAAATATGTTTCGGAACTTCAAACTAGTTCCATCATCAGTGGTAATAAGAGAAACTTAAAATATTGTTCCAGAAAATTTCTATGAGGTCATTTTATGGAAATGTTTTTGTTGTTTTTATGATTTAAAAACTAACATTGTTATACTATCCTATCTTTCTTTCTTTTTATATATCATGGTGTTTTTCAATTTAATATGTAATCGTCCACCCACTTTAACAGAAATCAATGATTAAAAACAACAAAAGCATTTCCATAAAATGACCTCAATAGAAATTTTCTGGAACAATATTTTAAGTTTCTCTTGTTACCACTGATGATGGAACTAGTTTGAAGTTCCGAAACATGTTTGGATATAGTTAAGATTTCTATTAAATTTATTTTGTGGAGATTAGACTTTTATTTCATCATATAAATATTGTTGAATATGGCTGACTGATTATTGAACAAAACTTCATCAACGACGAAATGGAAAGTTGAATAATCTCGTCCTCAAGTGAAGATGGTTATATTAAGAAAAGATAATACCGTAAGTTGGTCAAGGATGCGTATTGAAGATATACGCCCTGGTCGTGATTGGTTTGTGCGAGTTGTGGAAGTTAGGACATACAAGCGCTGTTTAAGCGTTCTGTTACGAAAATATATTTGTTACCTATTGATTAATTTTTATTTGAAAGCTCTCTTTTCAAAGGCGGCAGTATGTTCAGTATAACTATTATTATAATTTCAGTTACCATTGATATCATGTAAATAGAATTGTCATTTTAGAATTAATAAAAAATTCACTTGAAAAGCTGTCACAAGTAATTGACTAATAAAAAAATAAATAATTAATAATTAAAGGAGGTATTTACATGCAGCCTGTCGATTTCACAGTATCCTGCACTACAAGACTCCTCGTTACATTATATCCTTATATCAAAAGATAAGATTTCGAACGGACATACAGAATATAAATATTTGACATAAATATACTCTTACTACACCTGCTCATTCTACGGAATTGTTTAAGAAATTGTTTTCCTACTTTATTACAAAATGTATGAATGAACTGCCATCCGAAGTTAGAAACCTAAAGAAGGTTCAACTTAAAAAAAAAAACGCCTTTATAACACCTTATTGGGGAGCCAAAGGGCGAACACCGAGGCGAACACTTAAAATACAATCAATAAGTGGGATAATTAAAATAACCCATGTAGTATCCTAGGCAAATGATTTTTTGTATAAGATTAGATTCCCCTTCATTGTTTTTTGTTTGTCTGTGTTTTTTCTTACACATCAGTTTAATATTCTATTTATCAGTTTAATCTTCCATTTATCTGAACGAATCTTTTATTTGTTATTGAAAATATTTTTTTTTTTTAAATTGGTTAAGAAAACATTATAATTGGTATTATCTTGTATTTACTCTACTGTGTATATTATTGTATTGTATTCGTTATATTATGTATTTGTTGTTCAAATTGAATTAGCTGAACAGACAATTTTGGCCAGTAGACTAAAATTGAACTGAAACTCGCCCAATTAAAAAAAATAAAGGCCTTTCATTATTATTAAATAAAATAATTCTGGTACAACGCTACCAAACACGACACCTCTAATGATTATTGCATTCAGGTTTGGCTGACGATTTTCTAATATTTGCTATTTTTAAACATTTAAAGTATAATTATATTTTAAAATGACTAAGAATCATTGCCTATGAAGTTTATCACTTAGTTTTAATATTATAATAAATTCTAAATTTATTATGATTTGTTTCCATTATTATTATGTAAACGCACTGAAGCCAGGGGCGGTTAGTCCTATGAGGCAAGAGAGGCAGTGCCTCACTAACTTTTTAACCAATTAATATTTTTTTACTGTTAAAAAATGCCGCACAGATTGATATATTGTATACCTAGTATACCTACGCACATGATGATTTGTTCTAAATTATGAAAATAACTGTCGTGTAAATCGTGGGTCCATTTAATGCTCGCTATCCAATGAGGCAACAATGCCCTGTCCGCGGCTTGCGTGTCGGCGAACGCAGAACGAGAGTAGCCTAACGTCAATAAAACATCCATACTGGCCGTAATTAAATAATTTTAAGTGCGAGGCACTGCCTCTCGTCCCTATGCACGGCGAGTTGCCACTTTTCAGTAGTGTTATCTACTACCACATTGATTAATATTAGTCTCCGATTTTTTATTAAATAGAAACTGATCAGCTAAGAGTTAAGTGCACACATTTTTATGAGTTTTACAAAGTTTTTTTTTTTAATTTAAAAATTTAAGTTTACTAATTTATGTGAGTTGAGTTGATTATCTATTGTATTGCTATAAATTGCATATTCATTCATCGCAGGCACGTACTCATGTACGTGTGTTATTTTCAAAGTATTTATTATATGAGGACAAATTCCATTTAGCTCTATCAACGTTAAACTTAAACACATTAATAACAATTGAAGTTGCACAATTCTGTCTAGCATAGTAGGTACTACTGCAGTAATACATTAATGTGTGAAACAAAGATGGTAAGTACGGCATTGCCTCTTCAAGCGTTTTTAGATGTAGAGCAAATTGAGTGACAAAGACAAAATAAATGAGGGGTAAAATAAATACTCAGCAAATAATATACATAATATTATAATATATAGTAAACACCATAGTTATCGGACAACCCATAGTTATTGGACATTCTAGTTTTAAATAAAAAAAACAAGACTTCTAATGGTTCAATTACAAGTACCGACCGATAGATGTCAACAGCAAATCAAGTTGCATTAATTCAACAAGTTGGACGCCATTTTAATCTCATATATTGGTTTTGTGTTAGTGTTAAAAGTGCGCATGGCAAGCCGTTACGTTTTGTTTGCTACTTTGTTTAGAATGATACGATTTTTAAAAACATGTGGTAATTTTGTTTTTTAGTGATTTTGAGGTTTCTCTATTGTTATAAGTGCGCAATTTTATGAAGAATTGAGTAACTACAGGTAAAATAATTTGATTTTAATTTTTTAACCTAAAAATTATGTGTCCATTAACTGTATCAAAAATGTGAATTAATTTCTGTTATTGGACAAGTGTCCAATAACTGTAAATAATGTAATACTTTAAATAGTAGTTCATTCGTATAATCGTAATGCATTTAGTAAGTTGTATTTTTTATATTATTTTTAGGTTATTATAAATAGTTATTGGACATGTGTGTCCAATAACTGAATTATAATGTCCTATAACTGTGTTTCTTATTTATAGGGAATAAAAATGCCTAAACTGAAAGAATATAACCGAAATAAAATAGAAGAGGCTGTTCGAGATGTTCTAAGTAACAAAGAGTCCTACAGATCTGCTGAGCGCAAATACGGAATACCTAAATCGACCATAGAATTTAGAATTAAAAATCCACAACACAAGATTACTTGTGGTCCTTCTCCCATTCTCACTGAAGATGAAGAGAGGACATTAGTGAAGTATGATGTAATTAAGCAATAGTTACAAGTGTAATTTAATTTTAATTTGTTCTTAGGTGGATAACAGAAATGGCGCGAAAGGGATTTCCTAGGAAAGCTAACGACTTGAAAGCCAGCGTGCAAAAATTCTTAAATGATCATCCGCGAAAAAATCCGTTCAAAAATAACCGACCTGGAGATGGGTGGGTAAAAGTAAGACCAAAGATTAGTTTAAATGTAAGTAACATTATTTAAATAAAATTTTATTTTTAGGCTTTCTTGCGTGTGTCTCTGAAAAAGATATTAGACATTGGTTTATGGAAATTGAAAGTTATATAAAAGAAAAGGAATTGCAAGATGTAATAGCCGATCCCTCAAGAGTCTTTAATGGCGATGAATCTGGATTTCAAATTAATCCAACCACTGGAAAAGTTTTTGCCCAGCGTGGATCAAAAAATGTGTATACAATTGATAGGGGATCTTCAAAAGAAAACATCACCGTAATGTTTTCATTTTCAGCCAGTGGTGATACTTGCGTGCCTATGGTCATTTACCCCTATATGAGATTTCCAGAAAAAATATCAAAGTCACTAAACCCGGAATGGGGAAGTGGTCGCAGCCCTAACGGGTGGATGACGACTGAAACATTCTACGAATACATCGCTAATGTTTTTCATCCGCACCTCGTAATATAATGTAAAGTTTCCCGTTATCCTATTTTTAGATGGGCATAAGTCCCATCTTAGTTATGCTCTAAGCGTTTTATGCAGTGAATTACAAATAGAGATAATTGCCCTCTACCCAAACGCTACCAGAATTTTGCAGCCCTGTGATGTGGCTGTTTTTCGGCCTTTAAAGGAGGCTTGGCGTAGAGCCGTTAGACAGTGGGATGAAGAAGATCCAGAAGAAGTCCTTAACAAGGTAACTTTTGCTCCTGTGCTAGAGAGTGCTCTAAAATCAAGTATAAAATCTGAAACACTAGTTAACGGATTTAGAACTTGTGGACTGTGTCCATTTAACTCAAACGCAATCGACTATTCGAAGTGTTTGGGAACCAATATGACAAAAAACAACCCTGAGGAAGTCCCATTATTGCCGAATCCCGTAATGGATTACGAAACATTTGCCAAAATTGTTGGCGAGGAAAAGATGGCTCAATTTATAATGTTAAATGAGCAGATTCCAGACGTTGGCAGTGACGATTTTCTTTCTTTATTTAAAATTTGGAAACATTTTAATAAACGACCTGAAAACAATAGTGACAATGAAATAATTATTAATGCGAATCAAACTGTAGATCAAAGTGAAATTACTAACGAAAGCCCAATTAACATAGATGCAATTCAGTATGCGTCACCTGAGAGATCAGACTTACAGACTAACTGCATAAACATAATATCGGACGTTTTGATTCACGCACCAATAGAAAACGAATCGGCAATAATAAATACGACTGAAAATATTTCAACCAAAAATACCCCAGATATTTCAGCAAACCAGACTGAAAGTATTTTAACAAATAAGACTGAAGATATTTCGACCAATGCGACTGAAATGAATTTGACAAAATGTTTACCGACAAGCAACAAGATTCGTAGAATTGATTCGTCATTATTTGGGCAATACTTGACAACTCCAGAAAGTCCTAAGAGAAAAGGGAAGAGGAATATAGAAAGAATTCCATTCGCAATAACGTCACAAAAATGTCAAGAAATGTTTGAAAAAAAACTCCAATTAAAAGAAAAAGACGAAAAAGAAAAAGAAGAGAGAAAACGAAAACGAGAAGAAAAAATGAATGCTAAAAAAGAAACTGCTGTAAAGGAAAAATCTCAGCAAGTGAGAAAAAAGCGTAAAGAAAATAGAATCTGTTTTTTATGTAAACATAATATACTGGCTGAAAATAATGAAATGCAATGTGATACTTGTAAATGTTTTATGCATGAACATTGCATTCCCAAGAAGCACAAGCAATTTATCGTCGACAAAGATGATCCAGATGAGATTTTCCTTTGTCATGTATGCTACAATGAAGATGATGATAGTGATGATTCCGTAGAATCTACTAATATTTCTAATTTAAATGGAGATGATTCGGAAGCCGAAGTTGATAAACTTTATAATGCTTACAAGGCTTCTTTAAAAGAATATAAATGATTTTTGGTTTTACGACAATACGTAATTTATTGTTTTTGTTAGGTACCTACCTACCTAACTCGGTTTTGTTACCCAATATATAAATAATAATGTTTTTTTTTTTTGTAATAATTAGTCTTTAAGTGCTTGTCCAATTACTGTAATATGCATGTCCAATCTCTGTAAAAATCGTCCAATAACTATACTTTTTTGCAGTATTTTTTTTTGTTTTTTTTTTCTAAAAAATAAAAACCTCTAAATTTAATTTAAAACCTATTAATTAATAGGGTATTAATTTTCCTTTCAGGAAAAAAAAAAGATTATTTGAAAAACCTTTTAAATAACCATTTTACAAATATTATATAAAAAAAAGCTTAAGTGTCCAATAACTATATGCTTTACCCTAAGTATGAATAGGTATTATCATTAATTGGTAATCAACAATTTTTTTATAAAAATTTTTGTACTGCCTCACAACCCTCAGGACTGACGGGCCGCCACTGACTGAAGAAGAAACATTACATTCCGAAACATGTTTGACAAGTTGTGATTTGAATAACTCTAAAAGTTAATTTTGTAGGGCAGATGTGATTTAATAATTTAAATGATATACAGGGTGAGTCACCCTCGACGCGACGGTCTACTGTGGCAAAACTATTCAGATTTTCAAAATTCTGTCAACGTCTAATTTTGTAGACCTATTAAGACTAAATTCTAGAATAGGTGCCATTTATACAGGGTGTTACATTATCCCGTAGCATATCAAACTTATACCCTAGATATTATTTTTGCTTTCGATTCAGACATCTTATTAAATCATTTTTGTATAAGGTTTGTTTGCTCGAAAATGCATAGTTAACTACATGTTCATTTCAAAAAGTCAAAAAACATGCCAATTAGAAGCCATTTTTTATAGTTACGCCAATGCGTTTTACAAATAGTAGGTATTTCATAAGATGTACAACATCCTGTAGTAAAATAATCCATTACACATTGGTTTGAAAAGCTTTGTTTAACCAACAACCATGTCATCCTATACATTACAAATCACATAATACATAAATCATTCAAAAGTTAATACTCGATCTCTATATTATAATCTCTCCTGCCATTATAATTGGATTTCAGCTATATATTCACTAATGTTATGAAATGTAATATTCAAACTCAATTTTCAGATACGCTTTGCCTATTTTATATTGACAGTTTGCTGTTTCTTAATATTCTCTCGTTTTTCTGTATTTTTAGACAGTTTTTCTGATAAATGAGTTTGAATGTTTTTTCCGACAGCAATATAATTATCATCGTATTCATTAATCACTTAATGTTCGCCTCAAGTGTTGTGAAATTAATACAAAGCAACTTTATTGCTTCTTCTATGCCAGCTACTCATTTTGCGCATAATTTAACATTTATAAATTTTACTGTACAAAGAATGGAAGGCGAAGCGGTATTAATTGATAAATTATATGCTTAAAGAAATTTGTTATGCAAGTGTTGGCTGTGTGCCCTTACAAAAATAATTACCAACTTGAAGAGTTTGAAAGTAAAATAACTGCCGATTCGTTAAGTCAAAATAATAGGTCGCTTGCTTAGTAACAAGTAACATGACGTACAATGAACATAATGCTGAGGGCTAGCTAGATTTTTTAAATTCCTTTCCAAGTCATTTTTTTTTATTTTTATTTATTTATTTTTATAAATTACATAATACAACAAAATGATTAACTTACTCTAATGATTTATAAATAAATAAATAATAGGGACTGAGAATGGTGCCTGCAGGATGTAAAACCTTTGCGAATTTTGTACACCTCCTACAGACACTTTAAAAACTCTCCACGCACTTTTTAATTACCTCAACTTATAAAATATATTCAAAATTAGAAACAACAACTTAAATTATATTTGTAATGAAAATGCCTATTCAAAGATAAACAATAAATATTAAACCAAAATAAAGTAACCAAACTGTATAATGACGGTACAGCAGGGAAACAGACACAGAAGCAGCTTCAACTCATAAACTCAATATTTTGACCCCGCAACAAACTTGAAAGTTTTGATTTAAAATTTTTTAAATTCGCCTTACTTTTCAATTCCACTGGCATTTGATTAAAAACCCTATGACCAATAAAGGTAAATGATCTCTGACCGATTGTTTTTTTTTACATGCAGGTTCCCGTAGAATCTCTTTTTTCTCATCACGGGTTAAATAACCGTGGTCTGGCGTCCCTAAAAATTTCTTCGAGTTATTAAGTTGAAGAACAGCATTCTTATAAAACAACTGTCTTATGGTCAACACATCAGCTAGTTTAATTCTACTGGGATTAATTGGCGGTTTTGACCCTTTCGCAAACTCGTTTTTTGAACTATACAGAGTGGATCACGACTAATTATTGTATGAAAACATTTCTTCTTTTCAACATCCGTTTTGTTTATAGACACGCAAGGAAACAATCAAAACTCACACTTGTGCTTATTTTTACATATAATAATAATAATAATAATAAGCAGTTTATTTGTTATTTATTGAAAACTTATATTCAAAACTTATATTCAAGAGTGAAGTTCTTAAAAATATACATACCGGGTGTCCCACCGGGAAGGGATTCGATCGATTATGGAGAAACTACACTGTGGAATTATTTGAAAATCTGGTATAGTATTTACGTCGACGGGACCAATTCGGCTAAAAAGTTTTCAAGAATCTAGTGCTTCCGGTTATACCGGAAATGGGTGTCAACTTCCTTATTTCAAATACGACCCTATATAAATTATTTATTTTTGGATTCTCCTTGTAATTCTAAACATATTTTATGCGTTATACGTTATACCTATCGCCAGCCGTTTTCGAAATATTTGATATTTTATGTCAAAAATGACGTTTTCAGAATAGAGAATAATAACAATTTTTTATTATATGGAAGCTTTAACACAGCATTAATAAGTACAGCATTCCGACTCCACGTTGGCACTTTGAAATAAACTGTGACGTATGACACCGCCATTTTGGATTACAAGTCAGGTCCTGACTAAGAATAATTATACTTTTCGGTTTCTAACCACAGTACTGTATTTTCATTTTTGTAAAAATATTTAAGTACATAATAATATAGCTGTCAATTTCAGAAATATTTGTGGTGTGTCATAATGATTGAAAACAGCCTTGAGTGGTGGTATCAGTTAAATGTTGACATGATTGGGTGATTTTTAATAATAATAATAAAGACTTTATTAGTAAAAAAGGCCGTTTGTATAAAAGTTGAAGCAGTGCTTCCTAACTTAACCTAAACGTAACTTATATTTTAGCTTAAACCTATCTGAAAGTAGTTTTACATAGCTGGCCAAATTAAGTAGGTAGCTTATGTTTACAAATTAATTTGTTCTATTACGTGTCAGACAGCGCTCTTAAACGAAAACCCCTGTAAACTTTGTATATTCTCCGGTAGAGCGTTGTAATATTTTGAAACCGTACAGGAAAATGACCGCTCAAAGAGTGATGTTGAGTCTAGCGGTGGCGTAATGACAGTTTTATGAAGAATATTCACATCATTCACCGATCCCCGGAACGTCAATCTTTCATATAAGTATTCCGCCTATTTCCATCTGATGATTTTTATTAATCAAAATTAGTGAATGAAAATCCGACGTTGTTTCATTCTTAACCAGCCGATTTCCTTAATTTTATTGCTAGCCTCTTTCACGCCCTACGAATTCCACATACAAGCCGTGTCCATGAATTCTGCATCAACTGAATCCTGTTCTCAACAATTTTAGTCAAACAAGGGCCATATATATATTGTCAATAATATGACCCCTAGCTGATTGCGTTATCATGCTATCTCGCCACGAGACAACTTGTTGTGTTTATGTTTTACTTTCATTTAGGTTAAAAACATATTAGATACTGCCATTTCGTAATATAAATTTTACGGTTATACAAATAGTTGTTATAAACGCAACATTATCTAGTATTCATCTTAATTTTTTTTATTATTAGTCACCTAACAGGATCTTTGGGGAAGAGAAAAAAATGTTTTAAGCAAGTGTGCCGCTTATTGGGACAACATTTTGAAACACACACATGTCCTCCATGATTGTTCATTGTATGAATCCCAAGACACGTTAATAAAAATAAAATCCTTTTAATTCCCACGAACACTATACCAAAAACACAAAACACAGAATTAGATTTAAACACAATATTTATTTATCTATACCAAAAACACAAAACACAGAATTAGATTTAAACACAATATTTATTTATCTCGTACACGCCGACAATGAACTATATATTGAACACAGGAGTGAACGGTATTTATCTACGTCTATGTGATTATTGTGACGTTGTAACCCATAATGGCGGCATGCGCGACGAACTGCGCAGGACGGCTCGCAAGCGGAAAGTCAGAATACTGTATTATTTATTATACTGTGGCTTTAATAATTTAATTTGTTAGAATATCCTAGGAGACATAGACCTATATTAGGCGCCTACGTATATTTTTTTAGTAAATATTAATACAGGGTATTTGAAAAAAAGGGTAAAAAATCAAATTGAAAAAAGTGTCAAAATTTTTAAATGGCAACCCCCATTTTATATTTTTTTTGCAACAAAAATAAGGGCAAGTTTATGAAAGGATGTCTATCCCAAAAAATTATAGTTTTCAAAATATTGTCAATTTTACATTCTTCCATTACAATAGTGATAGAAATTTGAAATTTAATTGATATTAGTTGGCCATGATGGCGTTAGATAGCAAATAAATATGACACTTGTCAAAAATAATCAACAATTATACGCCCCGCCATGATTATTACTACTAATTATTATCTACAATTTGTCATAATTGTTGATTATTTTTGACAAGTGTCATATTTATTTGCTATCTAACGCCATCATGGCCAACTAATATCAATTAAATTTCAACTTCATATCACTATTGTAATGGAAAAATGTAAAATTGTCAATATTTTGAAAACTATCAGTTTTTTGGATAGACGTCCTTTCATAAACTTGCCCTTATTTTTGATGCAATTTAAAAATTTTGAATTTTGACACTTTTTTCAATTTGATTTTTTACCCTTTTTGTCAAATACCCTGTATTAATATTTACTAAAAAAATATACGTAGGCGCCTAAAGTAGGTTTATATCTCCTAGGATATTCTAACAAATTAAATTATTAAAGCTTCCATATAATAAAAAATTGTTATTATTCTTTATTCTGTAAACGTCATTTTTGACATAAAATATCAAATATTTCGAAAACGGCTGGCGATAAGTATAACACATTATGCATGAAATATGTTTAGAATTACAAGGAGAATCCAAAAAAAGTAAAATTTATATAAGGTCGTATTTGAAATAAGGAAGTTGATACTCATTTCCGGTGTAACCGGAAGTACTAGATTCTTGAAAACTTTTTGGCCCAATTGGTCCCGTCGACCTAGGGACTACACCTGATTTTCAGATTCCTGCACAGTGTAGTGTCTCCATAATCGATCGAATCCCTTTCCGGTGGGACACCCGGAATAATTATCATGACTCACATACATAACTGGCAGACAACAAAAACTTTGATCGGTTAGTTATGCCCTTTTCACTTAGCACAGCAATACGTACTATAAATATGTAATTTGAGGAAGGGCATGATTTGTTCATGCCCATTATTTGTTCAGGTAGATCAGCGAGGAAACAAATAGGGATTTTTTTATCCTTCCTTCTTTATGGTCTTTGAGTGCTGAATACGAATTTTAACTTTGCCACTTCAAAAAAGAAATGCATTATTACTAGGAAAAACTGCGCAAAAATGCACTGTTTTCGGTTTTTTACCAATAACTCGAAAATATATACCGTTTTGAAAAGAACAAACGAATAGGTGTGAATTTTTTCATTCAAATTATGTCTATATTTACTGTTTAAAACTGGTTGTAATTTATTAATGAAAATATAATATTTTGCTAATTGGAACTTATTATTATTATATTATGAAACAAGTACCAAAGGGGAAAAACGGCATTATACTGTCCCATTTGTTAATTTCATATAGTGATAATTCTTCATTATGTCTTGGAGGTTATAAACTGGAATATACAATTTTTTACGTGAAAACATAATACCGAATGGGAATTGCGTGTTTTTTTTTTTAATATTTATAATAGGGAAATACGTCGTAATAGGTAATAATAAACTGTTGACCCGGTTGCGTGATATAATTTTATTCTAAATAGCACTCCTATAAATGCGTTAATATAAAAATGACAACATAATGTAGAAAATTATAGGGGGGTTGCTGAGAACATTAGCATTTGGTATTAGTAATAATGATAAACTTCGCTTTTAGTGTATTGTTATCTAAACTGCTAATCATAGTAAGTTATCAAACTTACTCTAAAACAAAAATGTTATTCATTGATATAGAAAGCTCCATCTGAGGGTTTGATAATAATGGAAAAGAGAAATAATTACCCTAAGAAACATATACAAGGATTATTCACGCCATAGGACACGGAATAATGTGGCTAAACTATTTAATTTCCTAAAAGTTTTACACAGAAAAAAAAAAACTTGGTTTATCCAAATAAAAAATATTATTTAGAGGTGAATTTGCTAGTTTTCGCAAAATTTTTGTTAAAGTAGTAAATGTAGTTATCAAGTATGAGTAGCTACATTATCTAAAAACGACAATTTTTCCTGCTAAGCTGATATCTTCTCATCTAAACGAGACTTGTATGTGCATTAGTTAAATAAGATTTCAAATTGTGAACCTATATAAAATTTTATTTGCGCTAAATGAGTTCGGTATTCTGCTTGAATTAGGTATTGTACACCTACAGATTTCCATACGTACCCACTTAGGTGTAGCTATTATTATTAAGAAAATACTTAATGAGGTAATTAGGTAGGTACCTATACGTACCTAACTATTCTCAAAAATCGTTTTATGAAACCCAAAACTAAATTAGTTCTAATAGGAACATATACACCTACCTATAAATTTTATTTATCTGCTTTAGTATATTAATGGACCTAGGTATGTGCATTATAATATTTAAGTATAAATAAGATTTTAACAACTAAGTACATAGCTAAAATAGGCACTGATTTAATTAAATCTGTGTAATAGTTATTTTACCTAATACTTCTCATTTACGAAATTTCTATACTCCAAAATATCGAATTATTTTATCTGGTAGAGATAGGAACCTATAGTTGTCTACATAAGTCGTCATTCTATTCCAGCCAACGGTTATTCCCCGTTCTACCCAATGTGTTTGTCCCCGCTGCTAGTCCACGTACCTAAAACCCTTTGTAGAAGCGGGTACCGACAACAACATCTTCTATGTGTACCACCTTGTACCTAGCGCGTCTCGCTTGGTGGAGAGGGAGGGGGTTTCATTTTGGTATTTTTTGATTAGAGTCTTGGCGTCGCTCTAACTAGGATCTAGTTATTTGGTGTTCTAATCTGAAGATATTTTAATTTAATATATTAAATTTTGATTTATTGATAGTAAGTATATACCTAGATATTGATATCCCAATTTCTACAAGTGGTGAGGACGGACTATACAGACAGTAACACATATGTATTATACCAATGTGCATCCAACATAATTAAGTGTAGTGATTAGTTTGGTGTGTTGAGTTTTGTTAAATATTCATATATTATTAATAACAATGGAGGAAACAAAAGAAATATTAATTAGCTGGAATCTGGGGGAGCTCGTTGTTACTTTTCTCGGTAAGTAAATTATAATAATTATTATTTAATTATTTATCTTTATAATTTTACGACCAATGCAAACAATCTTATTTCATGGCAATATCAGATATAATCTTTGCAATAGATACCTATCTAGTTACGTATTATTTAGTAGGTACTTAATCCTAATTTAAAATACTTTTTCTAATTTAATCAATCTTAATATGGTATTCCTCCATTTACAGCAACTAAACAATAGTTTAGATGGGTTCACGATAATATATTTAATTTGCCAGGGACGGATTAATTTTTAGCAAATTAATGCAGTTTTTCAAAAGAAGTTACATAAATATTTTAGCTAGGTATGACTTTTTTCTTTCTTTTGTAAAGGTAGGTATGTATTGATTTGTTTACCATTTTACCAATGTCTGTGAATTAGGAGTTGTGGATTGGAATTGCCTTATCATTCCTCGTACGTACCGGTAGAATCTGTTATTTTACTTAGTTTCCTCATAAGGAATCTAAAGTTTCTTTGATAATTTTTAGTATTGGGGGTAACAAGTGATGAGTGGGTATATTTATCAGCCCAGACTGGCTTAAAAAGAACAAACGAATAGGTGTGAATTTCTTCATTCAAATTATGTCTATATTTTTATAAAAATTAAAATATTTAAAAAACTGGCAGGTTTAGGTAAGATGTACTATAAAGAAAGTTAGGTTTGTTTTGAACGGAAAATCTAAAAATATATTCATATACCTGTAATTTTGACCTCATATACCAGGTGTTCCATTTGAAATAAACAAGTTATTTAGAATGCATATTTCATTTAAGAAAACACAACTATGGTTCATTTCTTATATTTGGGACACCCTGTATAGATTCACAATATTTTAAAATGTGGCCATAAATCATTTTTATCGAAGGAAATTAAATAGTTTAGCCACACTATGCCGTGTCGTATGGCGTGAATAACCCTGTATATTTAAGTCTACGACAATAATTTAACAGCCCATTATTTGCGTACTTCGTCATTATTTCAAATTTTAAACATAAATCATTAAAATAATACTTAAAGTGGCTTTTATTATTAATGTGAAGGGATTGTTTTAATTATTAATGGTTAGAATTTTAACTTTTTATTGTTTACGTGCCTTATATACCTGTCACAGTGGTTGAATCGTGGAGGGGCTGGGGGTCGTTGACTACTATATGCCAAATCGATGAAAGTTATGGACCCGTATCAGCTTTAAGTTTATTGGCTGTTTGGAAATTTCTATTGACTCACTGATTTTACGTTGATTTAGAAAGGTTTTATTTACTTAAGATCAACATTTCCAATAAAATTTTCTGTTCGGTTTTTACATAATGTTCGGCGAGTGCTGATAAGGTTATACTCTGGAGAATGACCGATATTTTATGTTACTTTAATCGGGTTGCGACTTTTATACCTGTTTCTCCAGAATACTCTTTATCACACGAGCATGGTACATACATACATCTGATGTGTCCATAACCACTGGTATATGTCCTTTCAGTGACATTAGTATTGGCTTTTAATGATTTTGGTGTTTAAAATTCTAATTTTGAGCAATTACTTTGTGGTATTTTGGCTTCACGAAGAACTCTATCTCTATCAAAACAGATTTCGTTGGCTACAACGGTTGAAAAAGAACTGACGACACTTTCTACCTTTGGTATTCCACGTTTGGTGCGTCTCAGATGTATAACTGATCGCACCTCAAAAATCTTGAAAAACTATAATTATAAATCTAGATTCGCTTGCTCAAAATTATCAGAATATTTAAGACCAATACAGGGTGTCCATTTGGAGAAACAGGTGGTACAAAGTCTTAACGGGCTTAAAAGACATGAAAAATCGGCCGGACTTCGGAATATAACCTCATCAGCACTCGCCGAACATTATGTAGAAATCGGATAACTAGATTCATAGTTACGTTGAATCAAAAGAACAACCACAAAACATGCTTTACATTTACTCATAACCGAAAGCTAAAACTCAGAAAACGACTTAGTTACATTACATTATAACGAGAATGAATTTGAAGAGAAAATTAACTTAGAATGATGTGTAAACAATTTAGCTGGCAATAGAGAAGGGCTAGTTATTGCTGCCGCAAATTAACAAAATATGTTCTTATCAATTTTGAAAAATCCGAACACGCCTATCTTTACAATAATTATGAAAATAAATTTTAATTCGTAGGTTTTAGGATAGGCTTCAGTAAGGTAGGCTATACCTCCTACGGGGCAACGCTGTGTTAATTTGGTAGAATGCACCTCGCTTACCGTATGAATATGGACGGCGCGCCAGAATGTTGTAGAACAAACGACTATTTACTGGAAAGGAGACAAATTATATAAATACGCAACGTGCAACGGGGACAGACAATCAGTAATCAATTATGAGGTGAAGAGTCAATAGTTCAGAACAGTGCCAGTGTTGTGACATAAATATAAATAGTAGAAAATAAATATAGTCATACTATTAATTCGTTTAAGTTATTAGTTTGTTTAAGTGTTTAGTTATTAAGTGTAAATAAATTAGTTTTAATTCAAATCTCGTTATTATTTCACACATCGAACCGGTGTGGGGTGTGAAATACAGAGTGGACTAAGTTTAATAACTGCATTAAGTAAGACTTTATTCAGTTAGTAAACATTAGTTAAAATAAATAATAAATAGACTAGTATATAAGAAAAATAGTGGACTCTAAAATTAGTGATTAAGTTAAAAATAAATATAAATTGGACCTAAATAAATATAAGTGAAAATGTCGCTAAAAAGTGGTGCTACAATTATTGGAGTTGAAGGTTGAATTGGAAGAAAGAGACCTGGAATCGTCGGTAAGGAAAGAAGTTCTACAAAATCAGTTACGTGAAGCTTTATTGGATGAAGGTAAGGATCCAGAAACTTACCTATTTATGAATGGTCTTGATAAATTAAAACAAGAAATATGCCAAAATTTAAAAAACAGGAAATGAATGAAAATAACAATGATTTACAACAAAAGTTAAGTGCAAATAACAATGATTTATGGCAAAAGTTGGAAACTTTAGAGCAGAAATTAAGTGGAAATTTCGGAAACCTAAATAATAAAGTCGAAATTATGAAAGGACACTTTGAAGAAAATCGAAATTGATAAAATTAAAAAACGTTTTGCTGCCACTGAAAGTTCATCATTATTTCACACACGAACTCAGACAAACGTTACAATACCTTTTAACAAAAAGTGTTTAAATACATACTTAAATAGCATATTATTTGATGCTATAAATGAAAAGTATCATGGTAACCATATAGAAAACAAATACAATTCACAATAGTCATACCGTCAAATATACAATAAATGATTTAACTTCTATATGAAACCATATGAAATGTATCGTGTTTAGTAAAGAATTAACAAAACTAAAAAATTAACATTAAAACATAGGTATACAGAGTAGAACAAATAATAGACAAAAACCCATAATTCAAGACCACCTAAAATATATGGGTTAAGGAAAACCCACAAACCAGATTGTAATCTAAAGCCAGTAGTAAGTTGCTTAAATTCTCCGTGCTATAATTTGGCGCAGTTACTACATGAAATTTTGTCACCAATAACAACAAGATTTATATATCATGTAAAAAACTCTTCTAAGCTTATATAGACTCAGTCAAGCATATACGCCTACTGGACAACTACATACTTATCTCGTTGGACGTCAAATCGCTTTCTACCAATATACCTAAGCAATTAGTTCTGAACATCATAAGAAAATGTTGGAGTTTTGTCTCTGCTTAATTTATTTGCCTAAACAAATACTATTAGCGGTCATAATGTTTGGTTTTGATTCCAGCTATTTTACATGTAATGAACTATTTTATATACAGTTTGATGGTAGTGCTATGGAGAACCCAGCCAGCCAGCCCTGTTTTAGCAAACTTACTTATGAAAGATTTGGTTGAAAGCGCTATAAAAACTTTACCATTTGAAGTACTATATTTAAGAATTTATGTTGTAACATCACTATTAGATATTCCCAAGGAATATACCGCAAATATCGTGGATTACTTTAATAGCTATCATGAAGAGTTACAATTCACAATAGAAATAGAGTCGGGTTCCTTATTCCCTTTCCCTGATATTATGGTGAAGAGAGATGTTAACAACTCCCTTACCAATTACTGGTACACAAAACCTACAACTTCAGGTAGAATTTTGATTTTCGATTCCAACCATTCTATGCTCCAAAGATTTTATAGATTTTAATTGATAACAAATTTTACACTGAAAATTCAAATAAAATTAAAGACATATTAAAATATAATAATTATCCGCTTTTTACTAAATACCCAATTTGATGACATAGATATAGTAAATGAAAGAAAAAAATATTTTAAGTTTCCCCATATTGCCGGTTTGGCAAACATAATTAATAGAAAATTATAAAATGAATTTGTGTCCGTAAATATAAATGAAAAATATGTTCATGGCATTATGCCTACACAAGGGATTTTGTTTAATTTAATTTCTTATTATTACTCAGACAGAGAAATCTAATACAGGAAAAGAAATGTGATTGAGCTATGAGAGTTCTGGCTCATTTCTTATGAAAAATAACGTGGAAGATTGCTAAAGTTGGTTTTTCACATTTTGGTCCCCTCCAAGCTCACACACATACGACGGTATTCTGCGCACGATGTCAACGTCAAATCTCAAACACCATACTTCAACGCCAAATGTCATCAAAAGCGGTATCAGATATGGGGTGCCTGCGTGTTGGGTATCCAGCAGTGGTTTGATCCCTCCACCGGGGTCGTAGGGTGGACGTAAGCAGAACTCCGCGTGTAGGAGCATCACCAGGCGGGGTCTCAGATATAAGGTTATGGGGTGTAAGAGCGTGGCGGCAGGGATCGGAGCATCAGATATGGGGTGTGGGATCGTAGGGGGTAGTGACATCACGCGGCCAAAAGTGCTCATAAAATGCATGAAATCACCTTAATGTATTAGGAAAACAGAAATAGTAAACACAGGCAAGTGATAACACGTCTACAATAATATCATTTTGTGGTTTATCGAAATAAAACGACGTAACAAAGCGTAAATTCAAATAATAATTAAGAAGACAATTTAACAATATATATATATATATATAGTTATTATGTAGATGTAAAAATGTACCATCTCACAATTTTCTCTTCAATAAAAATAATATAAAAGACTAGATGCTATTTAACAGTTTATGTGGTTTATGTCATTTACGTCGTTTATGATATAAACGACATAAACTGTTAAATAGCTTTTAGTCTTTAATATTATTTTTATTGAATATAAAATTGTGTGATGGATCATACACGTCGACCACTTGCAGAGGGATGATACCGCCTTTGATGACATTTGGCGTTTAAGTATCGTGTTTGACATTTGACGTTGACATCGTGCTCAGAGGAATGTCGTGTGTGACGTTGAAGGAGGCCAAAATTTGTAAAACGTGCCTTAGCAATTTCCCGTGTTATTTTACATAAGAAATGAGCCAGAACTCTTACAGCTGAGTGAAATTTTTAAATAAGATAAAACGTGTAACTTCGTATTCACTCTAATCATAACAAGTGTAAAATATGGCATGTATCTTAACATACGTTTAAATAGTCAGTGCAGGAAAACGTTTACTTGAGGCTTCTTTGAAGAGAAACATTTTTAAAATAGTTCCCATATCGCCACTTTTTTCATTAAAGTAAAGTCATTAGAAAAAAAAAACAGATTTGTGTGTTATTCTTATGGAATCTACTCGCTTAAACAACATACAAACTTACAATGCTCGGGTGCCAGACTGTTGTTGACATTATCGCTATCCTGCAACTCGTACTCATTATTCGCGCAATAGCTTAATTAAACCGAAATCTATTGACACCCGACACAAGCGCAGATGCTTAATTAAACACAAACTTCATTTCCGCAACTTTATGTTATTTTGTTTTTGCTAAAATAATTTGGTTGTTGAAAAAATTCCATATTATTTATTTCATTTTATTCAATTCATTCAAAATCTGGCAACAATCAATAATATATGAGAAATTCGCGGATGCCACACTTTATTTGAACATTTTCACCATAAACATATTCCAGCAGATTTTCCTCAACAAATCCACACATTACGCAATATATTTACACATGGAACATACTTGATTTTCCAACAAGTTAAATTTTCTCAACTACCACAATAATATAACAAATATTAAAACATTATTATATCAAAAAAAAGAGGGTCATGGAACTGTTTTTATTATTATTGAAAACTCGGTCATTGAACTTTTTTTATTATTATTGAAATTGTAGCCCGTCTGCACATATTGTTACTCGAACGGATACATTTAATTTGACGCGGATGCTAGAAATGTCAACTTTCTGTCACTAATAGAGATGCAAGAAATGTATCGATATATTTTTTCTTTCATTATTAGTGATGCAGAAAATGTATCGATATATTCCATTCGATCTCAATTTCTTTTTAAGGTTGTACTATTGTCTCCAGGATTGCAACTGAGTCTATTGGCCGCTTGTTATTCTAATAAAACTGTAAATATTAGGACAGATACACAAGGGCTAAGTAATGTATACCTTAACTTATTAAATAAACACTTTTTGTAAAAAGAAAGGTATAGTGCAATTCAATTTATACTTTGTGATTTATGTTTTGTTTGGTTTTTGTTTGTATTTCTTGTATTTTAATGCCATGTAATTTTTGCAGAGCTTGATAAAACGGCAAATAAAGCTGCGAATCGTAGCTCTAATTTTAATTTAGTGTTTTACTGAAGCCTGTCCTAAAAATTTGAAAAGCAATTTTAAAATATTTGTTTTTATTTTCCGGAAAAATGTGAATTTTGACAGGTCAGGCAAGTCTCACGAGTACTCCGTGTCGTTTGGTACCATTCTAAACAAAACACATGGTAGAATCAAAAAAATTAAAGGCTAAGGAAAAAATCTGATATGACGCCTACTTTCTGTACATATTTTGCTAAAATGGAGTAGACTTACTATTTACCATACTTCTCTTCATGTACATATGGAATATTTCATTAAATATAAATTTAATATTTTTCTCCGGTGAAAGAATATGGCAAACTCTAAAGACATATTGCATTGTAAATATTTCATGTGAGCAATTCAAACTCCTAGTTCAAAATTCGAAGCGTTGTGGAAATAGCTTTACTACTTACCATGTGTAGATTTCCTAACTTCTAAATGAGAACAGCATGTGCTTTTTATTTGTTACTAAGTATAAAACAAAAACTAGGTCAACTTGGTGCATGAAAGTTCGCAAAATTTATTCAGTAAACAGTTTGCCTAAAATCCCACTTTTTCACAACAATTTAAAGCACTTCTTGCATCACCTTTCTCCATTTATTTACAAAGCGGTTGCTTTGTTTACCGAACGTTGTGTAATTTACGGCTTTCAAACAAATTTTTGACTACATTTTTATATACCACGCCAACCCCAAGCCCGAATCTGGACAGTGTGAAGGGGCGAGCTGCACAAATAAAAATTTAGGTCAACTGGGAATTTGTCGGGCATGGTTCGGCGCTCACTTTAATAATACTTATGCTTATTTAAACGAAGGAGAAATCCTGTGAGATATCATGAAAGTCAGTCGACGACGATGCTCTTTCAAGGAAATAAATGTCAACTGCTATTTGAAATTGACGATAATACTTACGTTATTTATTAGCTCAAAGAGATTTAAAGAATATTTCGATTACGATTTATTGAGATTATACTTGTGCTTCAGAATAACTTACGAAATATAAAATAAGCACAAATCAAATACATAGGTAATTTGTAAAAATTATTGTATAAAGATAATCAACTAGTAAATTATTCTTTTATGGATGCTTAAACTTATTTAAAATTAAAGAAAAGGTTTTAAAACTGTATTGTTGGAAGCAGTTATTTTTTAACGTTTTTGAAGAAGAGTATCCCAAAAACCCAGTCTCGATAGCAGGAACGAAAATAAAGCATATCAAATATTGGTTGGGTCCTATTAACATGGAACCCTCAAAGCTTTACTCCAAGATTCAAAGGATTTATATGGTACCAAGCTTTTTTGACAAAAGATGGAAGAATAACAAGAAAAATATATATTTTTGGGTACAAAAGATTCCTTGTTTGACCAACCTTCAAGAGAAAATTAGCCTTAACGTTATTTATGGCCGAAGTGTGAGGGCCAAAGTAGAAAGTGAAAAATGTAAAGTCCCATGTACGTGTTAGGCCTTTTTAAATGGCTTATGTGAATGTCAGATTTATGACCTATGTGACTTAGGCCCAAAGTGTAGGGACCTAAAAAACAAAAATATGTTAATAAATAGAACCATCCTCAAATTATAAATGTCAGTACAATTATTATTACAATTCAATAACATGCTGGCCAAATTTGATTTAATTCCGATGAAGCGTTTTTATTTAAGGAATGTTTTTTAAAAAATTACAAATGCTAGATTATCTCCAAACTTGATTTTGGTAGATATAGGCACTTTTTCGACCAAGCCACAGAAATATTGTATTGTATAATGGTTAACAAATTTTGTTAACTCCAAATTAATTATTTTAACCTTTCTTCTTTGCTACTTTCCTGGAATCTACAAAAAACAGTTTTATTTTTCACCTATGCTTCAAAAAGCGACCTTGGCGTAGGAGCCGCAATCATATTTCCAGACAAATCAACTGAAAAATATAAACTACACCAAACTTCAAGCAACTTCACAGCAGAACTTTTTGCTATTTTCAAAACTCTTGATTACATCAAAAACTCGAACTCCTCAAACTTCCTCATTCTGAGAGACTCCTTAAGTTCCATTAATATTATCCAACAATTATATCCTACACATCCAATCGCCATTCAAATCAAAGAAAAGCTTTACGAATGCCACTGTAGACAAAAAAAGTGTATCAGAAATGGCAAAATATATGGAGTTAATCACAATCAAAACTTTCCAAAGTCAAGAAGTCAACCAAACCTTGGAAATTTTCACCGAAACACAGACGCCAGCAAGTAACTCTAACAAGAATAAGGATAGGCCACACAAAACTCACACACGAATTTCTTATTACACAATCAGAAAGGCCAATATGTGAATCTTGCAATCTGACGCTATCCATCGAACATCTACTTAGCGAATGTCCAGGAACAAGACAACTAAGAACATCACTGAACCTCCCAGAAAATATTGAAGAATTATTGAGCAAAGAAGAACACATACCAAACATATTTAAATTCATATCCGCACTTAACATTAAAAATAAGCTCTAAATTTACAATCGAGCAAACAAATAATTACATAGTACCTTATATAATTAATGTAAAATATCCATATATTGTCATTGTTATATTTGTATTTTGCTATATGAAACTGATCCGTCGCTAATAACCTAGTAGGTTGAAGCGACATTAAACTAATAAAAAAAAAAGTTTTATTTTTTTAATTTTTTTATTCATTTTTAATATTTTAACAAATATATAAATTAGTGCATTTTGATAAAATGTCTTATGTTTTAATGTTACTGAACAAACGAAAACATTTTTTTTTAACTATAAAACAACTCACTTTTGCATTAAAAATACCAAGTCTATGACTCAAAATTACCAAACATTATTTTGAAATAGTTCTTCTTTGGATTACACTATACACCAGTATTTTAAATACCATACCAGAAAATGTCTCTTTGGAAGCTTGGAACCAAATTTAGAAACAGCGACGATGCGTTCTGTATCGTTGGCACAAACTTAAACTTTTGTCGGTGTAGGTCTAAACCATTTTACAAGATTCCAACCTGGCAAAAACAGAAACCTGTAGTCTCTGGTTGGCTATTTTGATAAAAGTATTTTGGGTCATTTTATTACCAAAACGAAATTTTGAGTTGTGCCACTTTACGATTGAAGGTGCGATGTACGAAATTCACAACAACTAGGCAACACAGAAGAGTCATGATAAAATATACACCTCTTACCAGATACACAGAAGCTAGAGTCAGTAAGTACACTAGTCATAGGATTCTCAATAATTTCACTTTTCAGAGCTTTTGCATAAACTAACAAAGTGTACTTAGATAAAAATAGATATTCAAAAGCTAGAATTTAGTCTAAAACGATAGTAACTTTTGGCTCCTTATTATAAAACACAAAATGCTTATGTTGCTGGGAAGTTACCTTTAAAACTATTTTTAGAGTTATAATGAAGATCAGTGCAAGTTAAGTTAAGACTAGAGATGTAAAGGGCAAGGATCTCTCAGTACTTAGAACCTATGAACTGCAGTAGATAAACTTCGAATTTATAGCTGCACTTCAATTCACTAGAACTAATTTAATTAATTAATTTACTTTTAATTCTACGACAAAAAATAACAACATCTTTTATTCTGTTGATAAATATAGCAAAATGATTATTCTGTTATATATTCAAATCAGATCTTTTTTATAATATAAATTGATGCCAATCTCACATCTTGAACAAATAAATTTTCCAGAAGGAAAAGGCTTTTCGTATTATTTTTGTTTGTTAAACAAGACCGTTTGAAAACAATATGCTTAATTTAATTTGGTTACACACTTACCTTGCAGAGTAGTACTCGAAAAACGCTACCAGAATTTCTATCGATCTGGAAAAAGCAGCCCACATCCTGAAGAACCATGGTTCACTTGTGTAACACCAACTATTTGTTTGTTTTTCTATAGAGGTAATGAAAACTTTAAAAGTTTAATGGTTTATATAAATCTATAGTAATTAGAAACTTATTTTTGAAGGAAAGAGTTATTTAGAAATTTTCCGATTGGATAGAATTCCAAACATTTCAAAATTGAACTTCGAGTAATACAGCAGAAAGCTAGACTGCCTATTTCGAAATATAATTATTGTTAATAATTTTCGGTTTATACTTTCTTTGTATATGTAATATTGCACGGAAAAGAACAACAATATATACCTACCATGTCTGCAAAAAAGTTTGCATCAGTGGGATTTTCTTTTCTTAGTTAGTTGTCGCCTGTCTAAAACCCAAAAATCATGTATACCATAGTAGTTGCGCGACTTGATTTTCCTGACAAATTTGGCATGTTAAATTAATAATGTCCAAAAGTGGCCTTATTTATTAAAATTTGTAAACATTTTATTTGAAAAAGTTGATGGCTTTTGCATTTTCCATCGAGGTTTAACTAGACCGGTATCGTACGTAAAATTTACGCATTCAAATTACATATTTGCTTCATTTACTGTCATCTGTCCACGCTTTATCCTCTCCCCCCGCCTATGCCTGCTACTATGATGTATTCATCGACTCAATAGCCAGGTCGGATTTGGTAGTGTTAATGTGACCACGCATCTTTTTCTTATACTCTGTATATCCATTTCAATAGGCGCATATTATTAGGCGATATTTTTCCGTATCAAGACCAGTAAGGGCCTACGATGTCAAAGCGTGGTTTATCATACGAAGAGCTGGAAAAGGCACTGTTAGAAAGTAGCGACAGTGAACTCGAAGATGTTGTTACTAGAACCGTTTCTGAAAGCGAGTCTGGAGATAGCGATGGTGATCCAGAAGGGTTGCCAAATGAGAATATAAAATCGCACCCGTTGGGTAATTTGTTTGGAAATAAAATGATTTGGAAATCGAAAATCCGCATAATCAAAAACGTTTGAAACTGGCTTAAACAACATAATAACTTACAATGGTCTGCTGCCCGAATGTCTTTGAAATTATCTATTCCTACACTTCGTACTTAGCAATAGCGCAATAGCGTAATTAATCCGAAATCAATTTACACCCGAAAAACATGCAGATGCATATTTAAACATAAACTGAATTTCCTCAAGTTTATTTTATTTTATCTTTGCTAAAATAATTTCGTTGTTGAAAAAATTCCATATTATTTTTATTTCATTACATTCATTCCAAACCTGGCAACAATCAAGAAAAGATGAGAAATTCGGTGATGCCACACTTTATTTGAAGATTTTCATCATAAACATATTCCAGCACATTTTGCGTCAATAAATCCACACATTACACAATAGATTTATACATGGAACATTATTAGATATATTATATAAATAGTCCATTCTACGTGGAGTTTATCATTTAATGATAAATCAAACTTCGTCTTCTCCACAAATAATTATAATTTATTTTTGATTTATCATCATTATTAAATACTTGATTTTGTGTGTTATTCTTATGGAATCTACTCGCTTAAACAACATACAAACTTACAATGCTCGGGTGCCAGACTGTTGTTGACATTATCGCTATCCTGCAACTCGTACTTTTATTCGCGCAATAGCTTAATTAAACCGAAATCTATTGACACCCGACACAAGCGCAGATGCTTAATTCATTCCAAATCTGGCAACAATCAAGAAAAGATGAGAAAATCGCGGATGCTACACTTTATTTGAACATTTTCACCATTAATATATTCCAGCGCATTTTCCTCAACAAATCCACACCTTTTCCAAAAAATTTAATTTACTCAACTACCACAATAATATAACAAATGTTAAAACATTATTATATCTAAAAAAACTACTAATTTATGCATATTTTTATTTTACTACTAATCACATGAACTAAATCTGGCAAAATTGTTTTTAAATGACACATGTTGACACATTTGGCATTCCAATATTGATTTTTTACCGTCCTGACCAGACGGGCTACAATTTCTATAATAATAAATAATAATAAAAAAAGTTCATTGACACCAATATGTGAAGACGGGCTACAATTTCAATAATAATAAAAAAAGTTCAATGAACTGGGTCATAGAGATGCAAGAAATGTAACGATATATTCTTTCTTTCGTTAGTAGAGATGCAATAATGTATTGATATATTCCATTTGATCTCAATTTCTTTTTAAGGTTGAACAATTGTCTCGAGGATTGCAACTGAGCCTATTGGCCGCTTGTATTGTTACTAAAACAATTCATTTTGCTCCAAAAACTGATACTCGTTGTTCAAAGTACGCATTCTTTGATGCATAGTTTATTTCTTTGCAAAAGTTTTCCAAATATTCACATGTTAAATGCAATGTAAGCATATATCTTATAACTGTCGTTATTTGTAAAACTTTTACAAATATATACACTTTGCTTCTTCTTCTTCTTCTGAAGCCAGTCGAATAGTTGCAGTAAAAATATTTCCGAAAATAGGTTTTACTTTATCAGATTACCTAAAATCTAATAATGTTGCGTCGATACGAAGAACGGTCTGTTCAATATTTTGGAAAATTCCATGTAAATAAAACAAATAATACTAATTTACGATCTGATAATACCTAACCAATTGAGTGTAGTATAATATTCTAATTAATATTTGTTAATAATTAAGCATGTACGCCGTCAAAAACGTTTTTTTGTAATGGTCGTTTTTTTTTTTTTCATTTCTGTTATTGGAGAAGGGTTGTTTTTCAATTATCATTTGCAAAAAAAAACTAATGTATTACATCTATAATAATAATGCAATTAAATAACTCTGATGTAAGCTTATTAAAAATGATTTTATGGTGTGAAATATTGTTAGAAAAAATTGAGTTATTGAAATGTATTGTAGGTTTTCCTCCTGACGAAGCCACGAAAGTTTTGGTGAAATATAGTCTAATGATAAATAAGTGTTTATTAAATTTATGAGAGACCAATTTACCCCATGTAAGTTCTTAAGTTATTGAAGTACGGTCGAAATAATTCATATAGCACATACATATAATACTTATATATTGAAATTGCTCTACCAAGACAATACATAAAAACTATCAATTTATAACCTTTGGATAGACGTTATCTAGTCAGTGGCGGCTTGTCCTATGAAGCAAGTGAAGCAACGCTTCACCTAAATAATCAGTAAAATTCAAAGCATTTTCATCTATAATTCAGCGACAATGAGCAACACTGCCATCTGGCATATACACACTGTACAACCACCTATCGCTCTTCGTCTAAACATAGTTGCCAGCGTTTAATTGTACTAAGCATAGCATACGAATCTTGCCATTAAAAAATTTTATAACAAGCACGCTTCATATAGATGCAGCAGAGATTTAATGTAAAATAAGGTTATATGACAACGCTTGGCGAGTGTTTTGTACCTATATGTCGATTATTATTTTGATTATATCTATCCCTATCACACAGTCGCAAATTTCTAGTGCTATGCTAATATTATTTTTATTTACTTTTCGGGAAGCTTAAAGTTTTGATATTTTTAATACAAATTAGTCGTTCTATTTAGTTACCTACATATTTAATTTAAGTTTTAAAATCTAAAAAAGTAGTGAACAAATTAAAAAAATATATACAGGGTGGTCCAACGAAAAGTTTGCACCTAGCTTTTCTCTTTTTTTTGTAGTCGAATGCGAAAATGCTCGGACACGTCGATTTTGCTTTTGAGGGGGACACATTTTAAACATATTTTTCGATCTGCGCCTTTAACCCCCTAGCGGGGGTGAGTAACAACCCTAAAATTTTAAATGGAAAGAGGGGTCTAATGACATATCATTTGAAAGGACACAAAATTGTCTTTCTAATGATACCCTATTTGTCGAATTTTACTAAAACAGTTAATACGAAAACGACTTTAAAGACATTAAGCCGATAATTTTGGTATTAATGAGAAATACAAATAAGTTTTAATTATTACGACTGAAAACAACTACAATCATTTCTAAATTATTTACTTTGAAGAAAAACGGGATTTCAAAAACACTATCTTATTTATCAGAACTAAATTCCTCACTAATCGTTTGCGTTTTTTGTTGAAATAAAAACTGCAGATACGTGTAGGAAAAGAATTTACACCGTTTATTTTAGTCTTTTCATTGATTCAGTTTGGTTGCTTCTCAAGTTATTTTACTTTTACCGTACAAAATGATTTATTCCATTCTAGAACGAGTTGAAATTGTTAAACTTTATTTTCAAAATAATAGTAGTGCTAGACTTACGGCTCGCTTATTTAATGAGAGACATCCCGATAAAAATGTGAATGATGTGTACGTTGGCAAGTTAGTTAAAAAGTTTGTAGATACCGGATCTGTCTGTAATGTAAAACACCAGCCGCAGAAACCGATCAGAAATGAAGCTGTGGAAGTCGCTGTTTTAGGGCATGTTGAAATGGATCATAGTCAAAGTACCCGTCAACTAGCTGAAGCCTCAGGTGTCTCCCGTTCGTCCATAATACGAATTTTAAAAGCGTACAAATTTCATCCGTACAAAATCAAATTAGTACAGGAACTAAATGAGGATGATCCTGATAGAAGGCTGCAATTTTGTGAAGCAATGAGCCAGCGTTTAATTGAAGATCCGCAATTATTATTTAACATTTGTTTTTCCGACGAATGCACATTTTATTTGAATGGAGCTGTAAATAGGCACAATTGCCGTTACTGGGATGACAGTAACCCACATTTATTCCGTGAGGTTCATACCCAGTATCCTCAAAAAATAAACGTCTGGTGTGGCATATTAGGAAATCATGTTATAGGACCACTTTTTATTCCTGGAAATTTAACTGGTGAAGTGTACCTAAACATGCTTGAAGACACAATTGATCCTTTAATAACAGAAATAATAGAAGATGACCAAAATCATACTGCTGATCGGCTTTATTTCCAGCAAGATGGAGCACCTCCGCACTATGTGGCTCCTGTAAGACAGTTCTTAGATGACCGGTTCCCTGGACGGTGGATTGGAAGGAGGGGCCCAATTGAATGGCCTGCCAGGTCACCGGATTTATCGCCTTTAGACTTTTTTCTTTGGGGGCACTTAAAAAATAAATGTTTTGCCACGAAGCCCGAGTCCATAGAAGATCTTCGCCAACGCATTACAGAAGAGTGCAGAAACATAACACCTGATATGCTACAAAATGTTAGAAATAGATTTGAACAAAATCTGTATTATTGTATGGAATCAAATGGGTCACATTTTCAACATTTGTTAATGTAACGTTTTAATAAATCAATTTAACAGCTTGTTTACTTTTTTTACAAAGCAATGTTAAAACTAACAAACATTGGAATGTACTAACGATTGCAGGTGTTTTCACTCGCAATAATTAAAACTTATTTGTATTTCTCATTAATACCAAAATTATCGGCTTAATGTCTTTAAAGTCGTTTTCGTATTAACTGTTTTAGTAAAATTCGACAAATAGGGTATCATTAGAAAGACAATTTTGTGTCCTTTCAAATGATATGTCATTAGACCCCTCTTTCCATTTAAAATTTTAGGGTTGTTACTCACCCCCGCTAGGGGGTTAAAGGCGCAGATCGAAAAATATGTTTAAAATGTGTCCCCCTCAAAAGCAAAATCGACGTGTCCGAGCATTTTCGCATTCGACTACAAAAAAAAGAGAAAAGCTAGGTGCAAACTTTTCGTTGGACCACCCTGTATACGGTTATTACCTAGTAGGTACCTACCTATTTTTATAAAAATAAATGGGTAGGTACCGTAAAATATTGTTTTTTTAATAATATAATATATTATAATATCTCATACTTTAATATGGAAGAAGCAAGTGGAAGTACTACACATCAGCAGCGTAAATTATATTTACTCTGACATCAGGTAAGCGAAGTTATTATGAAAAATGATGTTTATTTTTTAATTTTAACTAAAGTTAAGTTTTTTTAATCAACACTCCTTTTAAGAACAGAAAAATCTTGTTAAAAATATACAGACACACCAGTTTTAGATTTAAATAAATGTTTGATAAATATAAAGAAAGGCAAATGCATAAAAGCAGAGCTTTTAATAATATCTAGTATGAGACGTATTATGATTTGCTAACAGGTAACATAAAAGTAATTTGATTGACAGTTTCATAAAATGTGTTTTATTTAGTATTATTATGAAGTAGGTAAATATATTCTAGATACTAATTACACTTGTTAAAGAAAACAATACTTAGGTGAGGTACTTACTTATAAACATAATCTATATTTTATGCAGTTGACGAAGTAGGGATATCCCTATTAATTTTAGCTACCTATTAAGTATATGACTTTATTTTATGTTATGCTTCACCACATTAAACTGCCACAAGCCGCCACTGTATCTAGTAGGTATAAAGTATTTTAATTTTGCTCTTTAAGTGTTTCGAGAACTCATTTAAATTAGAACACCACGCTATCTACGGTGTTTCGAAGTTATCAACCCCATACGATCAAGTCTCATCTCATACGGAAGAAGGCGAATGTCACGTACCCATCTTAAAGCTCGTGATGCACAAGCCATATAGAGACGACACAGGAGGAACAAATTTCAATACTGGTCTGACATAGGTACTAAAAGTTAAAAGTATACATGAGATTGACAGCGTTTGGTATTGGTAAAATTTTCAGTTTATACTTACATATTTTATATATTTATGATATTCCATTTAAAATAAAAAAAACACCACAGCGTAATAATGTTTCTTGGAAGGTAATTAATTTAAGAGCATTTTTTATTTGTTTGTTTGTTTTTTTAGTTAAGCTCTTGTTTTAGACGCTCAAGGAAGCTTTTTATATCATAATTTGAATTTTTTACGACCGTTGTTTTTCTTGAAACCTTTTTTAAAAAGTTTGTTTATCTGTGCTTTCATTATTAATGCATTATGTAATTAACGCCCATTTTTGACAGTTATATAATTATGGATTAGTTATTTAGATTCTGGTCACTTTTTATGGCCTTAACGAACGACCTATATGCACTATTACGCAGCTTCACAATCACAATCTTTATCAGTGCATTTTTAATTAGTTAACTGTTGGTTAACTAATGGCTGACAGTCATATGACCGTCGAAGTGTGCTTCGTGATGCGGTTTGGCTTGGGAAAGAAATAGCTGACGGTTAATTATAATTAGATTGATGTTTGTTACAATTGTAGCGATTTTTGTTTATAAATATTAATTATAAATATGAGATTAACGTGAAGTTATCTGAAGCCGATATCCCGGAGCAAATTTACTACGCTAAACAAGCACCAAAGTATCAACTTTTCATGAATTTAACACTAATTGTCTTAAGTTTACCATGTTTTGGACAATATTTAACAGAAATTATTTTTTTGGGTATCTCGAAACTGACAAAGATTGGTATATATACAACAATATTAACAAAAAAGTATTCTAGGAATAGGACAGTTCCAAATATTTGTCAAAATTCAATTTAAAAACCTAAAGCTGCTATGACTTTTTGATAGAACTGGCAATCCTTGAACGCTGAAAATATTCTAGACCGATAGAGCAGCTAACAATTATTTAAGTAATTATCAATTTTCCTTGTTGGTAGTATTCATCATAAAACAAATAATTTTTTAATTTGTTGTCTACAAGTTTGTTACAATGTTATCATAATATTTACCTACTTTCTCCTAATATTCTAATTATTGTTGCTTTTAACTATATATCTTAAAGCATTTTATTACAGATGAAATTCTTATAACTTAGAACCCTGTAATAATTTATAACCCTATTTAAAACTGTTGGGGTACTTTTTAGTGCACCTATATCTTATTTACCATACTTGCTTTTCACATTACATTCTTGTGGGGAATTGCTGGTTGCGAGCAAACTTTAAACCGCTTTAAACTCGTTCAAAAGGTCGCCGCACTATTCTGGTATTTATTATTTTAATATGCTGCCCCGAAAAATTTTGAGCTCGACTTCACTCATTAAATTTAACAGCAATTGAAAATCATTTTTGACTGTAAACGGTTTTTACACGCTGCAATAATTTGTTGAGCATTGCTCCACCATGATGTAACATCTTTGATTTGCTGGTGAGCTCGTGTGTCTCTGCAGTTGTTTTATGTTAATCCATATTGTTTATCTTGTAAATGTTAAGTAATATTGTTATTTGATATTTGTTTAATGTTTTGGTATTTTTTTAATGTTTTTGATTTTGAATTTAGTTTAGTTTGGAATTTTTGCAAGTGTAAATGAATCTTGACTTGCCAATGTAAACCGGTGTCCCACCGGGAAGGGATTCGATCGATTATGGAGAAACTACACTGTGGAAGAATCTGAAAATCTGGTGTAGTACTTAGATTGACGGAACCAATTCGGCTAAAATGTTTTCAAGAATCTAGCGCTTCCGGTTATACCGGAAATGGGTGTCAACTTCCTTATTTCAAATGCGACCCTATGTAAATTATATATTTTTTGAATTCTCTTGGTAATTCTAAACATATTTCATGCAAAATATGTTATACCTATCGCCAGCCGTTTTCGATATATTTGAAATTTTATGTCAAAAATGACGTTTTCAGAATAGAGAAAAATAACAATTTTTTATTATATGAAAGCTTTAATAATTTAACTTGTTAGAATATCCTAGAAGATATATACCTATTTTAGCCGCCTACATATATTTTTTTAGTAAATATTAATACAGGGTATTTGAAAAAAAGGGTATAAAATCAAATTGGAAAAAAGTGTCATAAATCAAAATTTTTAAATGGCAACCCCGCATTTTATATTTTTTTTATTTTTTTTGGATCAAAAATAAGGGTAAGTTTATGAAAAGATGTCTAACCCAAAAACTGATAGTTTTCAAAATATTGGCAATTTTACATTTTTCTATTACAATAGTGATATGAATTTGAAATTTAATTGATTTTACTTGGCCATGATGGCTTTAGATAGCAAATAAATATGACACTTGACAAAAATAATCAACAACTATGACAAATTGTAGACATTAATTAGTAGTAATTATCATGGCGGGCGTATAAATTACACTAACGAATACTATCTAAATTTGTTTATTATTTATGGAGAATGGTGCTTTTAGAAAATCCAGACTCCACTGCATATTTTCTCAGAGATGTCGTAGGATATGCCGTGAAGTACCCCAGTACAGCTTCATCGTCACAAACAGGTTTCCTTCGTTTTATTTTTGTCTTTACGGACCCGAAATTTTTGACATTATCTATTATACGTTTAACAACTTTTGGTGATGGCTTGTGTTTTTCTGGGTACCTGGCAGAAAATGTATCACACGTTTGTGACATCACTCTGTCACATTATCCATAAATAATAAACATTTGTTTATGTAAATTTTTAGATAGTATTCGTTAGTATAATTTATACGCCCGCCATGATTATTACTACTAATTAATGTCTACAATTTGTCATAGTTGTTGATTATTTTTGTCAAGTGTCATATTTATTTGCTATCTAAAGCCATCATGGCCAACTAAAATCAATTAAATTTTAAATTCATATCACTATTGTAATAGAAAAATGTAAAATTGCCAATATTTTAATATTTTGAAAACTATCAGTTTTTGGGTTAGACATCCTTTCATAAACTTACCCTTATTTTTGATGCAAAAAAATTAAAAAAATATAAAATGCGGAGTTGCCATTTAAAAATTTTGATTTATGACACTTTTTTCCAGTTTGATATTTTACCATTTTTTTCAAATACACTGTATTAATATTTACTAAAAAAATATACGTAGGCGGCTAAAGTAGGTCTATATCTCCTAGGATATTTTAACAAATTAAATTATTAAAGCTTCCATATAATAAAAAATTGTAATTATTCTTTATTCTGAAAACGTCATTTTTGACATAAAATTTCAAATATTTCGAAAACGGCTGGCGATAGGTATAACATATTATCTATGAAATATGTTTAGAATTACAAGGAGAATCCAAAAAAACATAATATAATTTATATAGGGTCGTATTTGAAATAAGGAAGTTGAGACCCATTTCCGGTATGACCGGAAGTGCTAGATTCTTGAAAACATTTTAGCCGAATTGGTCCCGTCGACCTAAGTGCCACACCAGATTTTTAGATTGTTCCACAATGTAGTTTCTCCATAATCGATCGAATCCCTTCCCGGTGGGACTCCCATCTAATGGCCAAAAAATTGAAATTGAATTGAAAATTGAAACTATAGGAATTAAAGTTAGAAGTAAATATCTGTGTTAATTTAACTATTCATTTCTTCTCATTACTTTTCTTTCGTTTTGAGTGAAAAACGATTCTTAAATGTCAAATTTCAGAAAACTAAGTTTTATTTTGATTGGCCATACGAAACCAACGCATATTTATAATAGCCCTGGACCTACAAAAAATAGGTAAAATTTCAAAATCAGTTTCCGGTAATTTAAATATTTACTATTATTTTAAATCTAGTTTAACAGTTACAGAGTTTCACACTGTTTCAATTTAATTATAGAGTAGAGAGATATTTACTCTTTAGGCTTTAATTATTATACTTATAATGCACTCCGCATAAGCACTTTGAGCTTTTCAACTTGGAATGCATAATTCCGGCGTCACATTATAAAGCAAGGAATAATAACCACTGTGATTATATCAACGTCTATAAACCCCAACTGAAATGTTACTAAATTAACAAAACAGTTACTAGTGAAGAAATAAACAGAGTTTTTATCCGAAGTTTCGATTAATGTGTCTCAAGTTTTTTTACGACTCATCTAGTATTTGGTGGAAAAACTGGAACGGTATGTTTCGGGACTAAAATACGATAATTAGAGTCAGTAGGAACCAAGTGGTAAATTTATTGCACTTATTACTACTGTCTCTACTAATTTCATTGAAACATTGCACTTTAAATTATTTTGAAACGTATCGTTTTGACCAATGTCCGTCCTAATTCATCGAAGAGACCATAAAAATGGAACTGAACTTGATAGTTGAAAATTGTATTTTCAAAATTTCATTTAAATCCATTGCATTTTAACATAATTTTATCAAAATATTTTTTTCCTGGAAATAGTAGATATATGAATTTTGTGTAGCAAACGTCTTTCATTCATAAATAAATTCCACTCCTCTTCGATGACGGATTACTTAAAAAAAAAAAAAAAAAATTGGCAAATGTGTTCTTGTATTTTACTTTCGATCCTGCCACCGGTTATGAACTTTATTTCACCGGGCATATTGCTGCTCACACTAGATTTCGTCACATACATCTTGTTACCATTCGGTATCTGCTGCTAGTATAAGCTATTCGTAAATGTTGGAAATTTGATTCACATTGCTTGCCGATCACCAACTGCGCAAGGTTGTATGGAAACAACGTTATTCTACAACTGCTTTAAGGATGTTTTCCTGAAGAATATTGGGGAAGAAAGACCTGTATTTCAGGTGTATGATGTCTACGTGACACATATTTCAACAAAGTGAATTGAAATAGCACAGGAAAATATGTAACTATCATGGAATTGCCTCCTCACACAACACACGTCTTACAACCCTTAGATCTTGCTGTTTTTAATGGCTTAAAGACAAAATAGGATAAAGAGCTATGTCGTTGGCAGCGATAGAATCCAAGAAAATAAATTTGCAAAGCTGAGTTCTCAACTAAACTAACAAGAATTGTTAGTGAAATTGTAACAAGACACCACGCCACTGGTATTATGTATACTAGTTGGGTGATTTTATAGATATTTTCTCTTAGTTTGGGAGATATAATATTTTTGTGAATATTATTTTAAATAGATTATTAACAAATTTTCCTAAACTGTCATTTTAGTCATAAAATTTAAGGGTCTGTTTTCGATCTACCTTATCGTTTATTGATATAGGTTTTACGAAGAGCAATAAACACATCCACAAGTAGGTACATGAATAACAAAAATATATAATTTTTGTCTCTTTTCTTTGTTCAACTTTTAGAAACAAATGAACCGTGTTTTCTTGTTCGAAGAATGACATCTTTTAAATACAGTGTGGTCTCACTTTTGAACATCGAAATACCTTCATGTAAATTAAATGTCGGACTTTTATTATTATATACAGAAGCAAATTGGAGGGTGTCACGGTTTCCTATATCAAATAATATATATAAAGGGCGAATAAAAAACAATGGGTTTTTGTATAGTCGCTGATTCGGGAGATTGAGAAGTCGTTATAAAATCGTATAGTTTCTTGCTTTACAAATGGTAGTGACTGGTTAATTTTTTGAACGAACTCCAACATAAGATACCTAAGTATCAACAATCTTTATTACAGTCGACATAAAAATGTATTTTATTTCTAAGACGTAAACTACTATTCACCCTGTAGCTGTATTTATATAGGAATATATTTTAAAAATGCTCTTTTCTTATTGGCCATTTTTCATTCTGTAGTACCTACTTGTCATTTTTATGAGGCAATTTTGGAAAGGCGATAGGACTTTCAAGTTAGATTCGTTTTAGTCTTAGTAGGGTCTAGTTGTACCAATTTTATAAAGTTAAAGTAAATATTTTAATTGCTTTTGGACTTAGAAGATTTCTCACAATTAAGAATTAATTTCTAGTTTTTGTTTTATAGTATACCAGTAGTTCATTTTATTCTGAAGTAGTGAATTTCTATAAAGTTTCTTAATAATAATATATATGATTGAACTGAGACTCGCCCAATATAAAAAAAATAAAGGCCTTTAATATTATTATTAATCGAAGTTAAAGTTTCAGTAAGTTCTTTGTTAATGCTTTTAATTGAAGGCCTTTCTGTTTCCAATCAATTTTTATAAAGATTAAGTTGTTTATTTTAGTAATTGAAATAAATTCAGTTTTCAATTGTAATAAAAGTTTCGTATAGGAATTAATATAATTATAATTTTCAATTTTTACGACCTCTATTATTGTTATAGTGAGAAAATAATGGGTTTTAGGTCTTTTGTAAAAGAAACTAATGTATTTTAAGCCAACCTTTCGACAATCTTTATTGTCATCCTCAGGGCACAACTGAAAAGAACAAAGTTCCCAAGTATAATAAAGAAATGTTACATATAAAATACAGATACACATATACAATCTCATATCAACTAATATTTCTCTTCTTTTCTTGTTTGTTAAATTGTAATATAGATTTGTGCAGTTGTGCCCTGAGGATGACAGTAAAGATTGTCGAAACGTTGGCTTAAAATACATTAGTTTCTTTTACAAAAGACCTAAAACCTATTATTTTCTCACAATATTAATATAATTATTCGTAATTATATTAATTTACCGATTTTAAGTTGTATATTAATGAATAAGATTTACTTCTAAATTTTCATTATCGTTTAATTGTTATATTCTTTTTCTTTATGTATACATATTTATTTCTTGTTGTTATTAATTTTCTTTATTAATTTCAATTATTTAATTAGTTGTTTTGAGCCCAAACCTTTGCGTTTTATTTCTAATAAAGCTTTAGTTATGTTGTTGACAGAAGGGTCATTTAATTAATAATTTTCTTTTAATTAAATAAAGTGGGTGACCGGCAGAGATCCAGAATTATGAAAGGTTAGTAAATTTTACATTACTTTAATACAGATTAATAAAGTTGATATTCTTTGGTTGTTCTTCTTTAATTGAAACCGCTCGTAAAGCTTGATTCGAACCCGTAACAATTTGAATAGCATATTGGGATTCATTCTGGACTGAGCTATAACATTAGTATTCTTCTGCATGTAAATAATACCCGCTAGTTCAAAATGGTTACAACACAGTTCACAAACGATGGCCGTACAAGAAGTAAAAACTCCATTAAATTCCATTGCCAACACTTGACGCGACCGCGCGTCTATTTGTTCTGTTACAATGGACCATTCTGTATATTTCATTAGAGACCCTAGGAATTCAAATAATATCAGCTCATCGTCATATTTGCATTAATTGTATACGCTGAAACCTTATTTTATTAGGATTCTTGAAATCGTCTAGAATATTCTATATGAGACAAGTTTTCCAATCAAATTTCAAAACAATTGTTATGTTCTAACATAATATCACTAAGAGAATTTAATTAATTTAAAGCTGTAATGCTTACACATGTTTACCAGATCTCCCACTAATCTCGAAACTGATTAAAACAAAGTTTAAAACTAAACCCAAATAAGTTTCGCTACAGTGTTACTTGAAACAACAGTCCGAGAACAACCCTTAAGCTGTTTATATCCATTTGTAGCAGAATTATCTAGTCATGTATCGATTGTATTTTAATTCGGCTGCAAAATAAAAAAGCCACAACAGGAGTAGAGGAAATTGTGGCCTGCAGGACATCACTGCGATATTTATATATATTTTCTGGTGTTTCCCTAGAACCTGACTCGGTCGACTGGGCGATGATGCGCAAAATTTGCGATTGTGTGCGTTCTCAGAATCGATAAAATATTTTTTCATTTAATATACCCTACAAACGGCATTGTTAGGTCTTTTTGCATAAATAAAATCATTTAAATATTTTATATTAGATTATCAAACTGCAATAGTGTCCATTATAAGATTGTGATCATTACTCAAGAAAAGCTGCATAAACTGCGGACAAAGCCCTTTTAAGAGATTCTTTTACCTAGAATAGATTACACATAGTTTATAAATCTGTAAATTTCTGTTCTCTAGATGTTTATGTGCAAGTTTTTTTTTTTTTAATTAAATAAGGCTTTTGTAGTTTTTTATTTTATAGTTGTGTGCAAATATTACATTGAAAAATCCAAATGAATTCAGTCACAATATTAATTTACATATTTATTTTTTTATTATTTTTGAACCGTATTCTAATTTTTTTCAGCTTACTTTTCTTGGGGTGTTCGGTTCTTAAAAAAATTTCTTTACAAAACTTTTCTAAATAAAGACAGCATCCATCTTTATTTTCGTCAAATAAATTAAATAAAATTACAACGACGTTTCGTCACTAATTAGTAACTTCTTCAGGTTGAACACATTTTTCGGAAATTACATACACATACAAATTATTTAAGATTTTTTATATATAATATATATATTTTTTGTGTATTACCTAACACAAATTTCAATACGTCAATATCAAAAATAACAAACAGTTTTCTTTTTAGTTACAAATGTAACATTCAAATATAATAAACTCAATTTTATTTAATGATAGATCTATATGTTGCGGTCAAAGTAGCAGTAGTATCACAAATTCGATATGAAAGCATTTTTGCTTTTTTTCCGTTTTCTTTTTTTGCTTTTTTGATACATATTCACGCTTTATGGCGCAGAATATTGTGGCGAAACTACGTGACTTCCAAAAAGTTTCCTTTATTGGACGTGTAGGCATCTACTATGGCTACTTTTTAAAATTGGTTTCATATTATACAGGGTGTCCCAAATAACCTAAAAATATCAAAGTTGTGTTTTATGAAATGGAATGCCCTGTATATTATTGCACTTTTAGATTCTCTGATCACATTAAGTGTCTGTTTCATTAAGATTTATAATACTCGTACCTAAACCTTAAGATTGTTTAAATAAATTGAATTTCCTCAAAATCTAGTCTAATTGTCATCTTTCAAATACTTGGGAAGTATTTAAGTCATGTTGAGGAAATTAACTCTAAAGTGTAATAATAGATCATATTTGGTATTCCAATTGCAATAAACTTGCAATCTTATACAGGGTGTCCAAAAATTAAAACTACTCAATATTAGTAGTATTTAAGTTGCTATAACCTCATTAATTTACATGGAACATCATATTTCTGAACTTACCTAGCAATGTACTCGTACTTGCTAATTACCTCTCGTATGGTGTTAGGGTGTACTATAGCTAAGTCTGCGCGTTTTGGCAGAAAACGCCAAATAATAATTGTATTGTACACCATTTGCTGTTTTTTAAATAAACGTTTTAATGGATCTAGTAGCCTATGGAATGAATAATGTCAGATAAATTATTTTATTTATCAAAAATAATAATAGAACGTACTTTATTAGTGCGAAATCCCAAAAGGCCATTGACCGAAGTCCTTCGGACTATAATTATTTATCAATTTAATTTGCTGTTCATGCTTTACTAAATGTTATTGATTTACAATTGTTAGTTTTCTTTCTTTTTTTTTCCCTTTTCTTGGGATGAGGTTCACAAATTTAAAAAAAAAATTTTTTTTTTGAAACTATTTTTTTAATCGTTTCATGTCATTTTTTTTCCAACGTTTCGACTAGACTCGGCTAGTCTTTTTCAAGAAATTCTTTTTTTTCCAATTCACAAACATTTCTTTTTCCTTTTTTTTATTATTACATTTTTGTTTTTAAGTAGGTACGTATACACGACCTTGTTCTACAATCTGAATTGTAGAAAGAAAAGGAAAAAAAAAAGAAAGAAATTGAAGAACAAGGTTCAAGAATAATAAATAAGAAAAATTTTTAGTTTTGGTGTTGCTTTATTAAAATGAAGATTATTTACTCAAAAGAAGAACGTATTAATATCATATTGATCCTTGGAGAATGCTATCAAAATTCTTCATTGGCTTCTAGAGTTTATGCTCAAAGGTTTCCCATACGAAATCATCGTCTGCTTTTCAGACTTTTAAATCAGTTTTAGGAAACTGAAAGTGTTAGCTATAAGAACTACGTTACAATAAAACCTGTCACCGAAAATGGAAACCTATTTTTGCTACAGTTGGTTCAGTAATCGAAAATCCTAATATTAGTCAAAATTAGATATTCGAAAAAACCAATATTAGTCAGGCAAGTATTTCACGAGTGGTTGAAAAACATAGATTTCATGCTTATAAAATTCAGCTTTGTCAAGAGCTTTACGGAAATGATTTTGACAATAGAATTGAATTTTGCAATGGGTGTTAGATAAAGTGGCAGCAAATGAAGCATTTTCTGATAATGTGTTATTTAGTGACGAATATACATTTCACAACAATAGCCTCGTGAACAGACACAACGACCATTATTATTCTGACTCGAACCCCCTTGAATACAAAATCATCAGCAATCCAAATAGGTGGTCCATTGATGTGTGGGGTGGAACAATGGGCCGATATTTAATATTACCCTAATTTTTGAGGGATCGTTAACTGGTATGATGGTAGTGGATTTTCTGCTACACCAACTTCATGTATCATAATTAGAAGAAATTCCTTTAAACAGGAGAACAACCATGTGCTTTCCATTATATGGAGCTCCGCCTCATTATCATCACATGTGAATTGGAAGAAAAAATTGACCTCCCATATATCCGGATATCTGTTTATCGGGATACGTGAAAGCAATAATTGCCTAAAAGACGCCTCCAACAATACCACACGATATGAAAATACGCTTTAGAGATGCTTTTCAAACTGGTACCCCGCAAATGTTGACTAGAGTTAGCCGTAGTTTTCAAAAAAGAATATCGAAGTGTCTCGAAATGGACGGTCAACATTTCGAATACATGTTATGAATATTTTGGTAGAAATTTATCTGTGCCTTTTATTATCATCAATGCTGTTTATGCATAAATAAGAATAATTCATATTAACTTTTATAATTGCAGAGAATTTGACATTTCTGATACCATAGGCTACTAGAAACATTAAAACATTTATTTAAAAAACACCAAATGGTGTACAAAACAATTATTTGGCTTTTTCTGCCAAAACGCGCAGACTTAGCTATAGTACACCCTAAATCCATTCGACAGGTAATTACTAAGTACATTGCTAGGTAAGTTCAGAAATATGACGTTCCATTTAAATTAATGGGGTTATAGCAACTTTAAATTAATTTTTTATTTGAGTAGTTTTAATTTTTGGACACCCTGTATAAGACTGCAAGTTTATTGCAATTGGAATACCAAATATGATCTATTTTTACACTTAGTGTTCATTTCGTCAACATGACTTTAATAGTTCCTAAGTATTTGAAAGATGAAATGAGGCTAGATTTTGAGAAAATTCAATTTATTTAAAAAACCTTAAGGTTCAGGTATTATAAACCTTAATGAAACAGACACTTAATTTGATTAGCGGATCTAAAAGTGCAATAATATAGAGGGGATTCCATTTAAAAAAACACAACTTTGCTACTTTTAGGTTATTTGGGACACCCTGTATAACACTAAACCAATTTTAAAAAGTAGCCATAGTAGATGCCCACATGTCCAACAAATGAAACTTTTTAAAAGTCACGTAGTTTGTTCACAATATTCCGCGCCATAAAGCGTGAATAACCCTGTATCATAGAATAATAACTATAGATAAGAAGGGTCAGTAGACGCTAAAAAAGGACATCGACTCGTCGCAATCCCAGCCACATTCTGGCCCGCTACTATATATACTATATCTTTATATACTATACCTAAAATACTATACGATAACAAAGGTGCCGACACGAGGTGAAGTAACTGTATATTAAACTGTGCCTGTATATTCTATTAGATAATGACTTTCCTTTCTAAGTATGCTTAACAGAAGTGTTACAAGAAGTTCTTTTCTAGAAATTTTCCTGGTCATAACACTTTTCGAATGCTGTTAAAAATTCCTATTGTAGTTGTATTTAACAAGATAAGTTTCAGTTTTTCTAATTATTTTCATATAATTTAATGCTTTTGTTTTGTTTGTATCTTGAATGAATGCCGCCAATTGGGTAAAAGTGGTGGCTTGGACTACATCAATCACATTTTCACTTATTCCCGGAGGATTTCTTTGAGCTAGAATTTTTAAGTTTCGCCAATCCATTTTTGGACACCTGTATAAGATTGCAAGCTTATTGCAATTGGAATACCAAACATAATTTATTATTACACTTTATAGTAAATTTCATCAACATGACTTAAATACTTCCTAAGTATTTGAAAAATGAAAATTAGGCTAGATTTTGAGAAAATTCAATTTATGTAAACAATCTTAAGGTTTAGGTATTATAAACCTTAATGAAACAGACACTTAATTTGATCAGAGGATCTAAAAGTGCAATAATATACAGGGCATTTCATTTAAAAAAAACACAACTTTGATACTTTTAGGTTATTTGGGACACCCTGTATAATATGAAACCAATTTTAAAAAGTAGCCATAGTAGATGCCTACATGTCCAATAAATGAAACTTTTTGAAAGTCACGTAGTTTTGCCACAATATTCCCCGCCATGAAGCGTGAATAACCCTGTACAGGTGAGATGTTTTAAATGTATACATTTGTTACAAAAAATACAGGGGGGTGTGAGTAGGTAGTATTTTTAATTTTTTCTTTTGTAATAGATACTGCTTAGATGTTGAATATCAGTTCTGTCTTTATCGCTGTTTTTATTTTTTTGATGTATATCATTTCTAAAAATTCTCTATTTTTCGTGTGTTGTTCCATGTCTAAAATTTTGGTACGAGTATTACAAAAGTTGAAAGTGTGGCTTGTGGTTCAATATGTTTTTTAAGCGCTGAATTTTTGTGTCCGTTTAATCTTTTTTCTAAATTTTGCATGGTTTGTCCAATATAGACAACATCGCAATTGTTACATTAAATTTGGTAGACTACATGTGATTTTTTTAGATGTGGTGTTGGTGTTTTCAAATTGCTAAAAACGTTTGACTTCAAAGTATTCATCTCTATATTCTGGATCTGTCAATTTTATTCTTCTATCAGCCAGACCAATAACCACACTTTTTTTCTGTGATATTGGATGGTTTGAATTAAATTTAGTACATCTACCAGATCATGTAGGTTTTGTATACCATTTGGTTTTTAGTTCAGACTTGTTGTTTATTAATGTAAGATCTAAAAAATGTATTGTTTTTTGATTCTCTATTTGACGAAAATAAAGATGGCTGTTGTCTTTATTTAGAAAAGTTTTGTAAAGAATTTTTTTATAAAAACCGAACACCCCAGCAAAAATTGGCTGAAGAACATTAATTTATAAGTGTATAAATGATGATGATTCGATCCTTACTGGCATTTTAAAATTTGGCGGATGTGTCCACCCCTATCACAGGGCTAAATCGATTTCAACCTAAAACTAATGGGTTCATCCTAGGAGTTCCCTAAACTAGTCTAGGCGCTGCGCTATCGTGGAAGAATACATAGAGACACACACACACAAACACAGACAGACTTCCATCTGGAAATGATCTTAATCGTCTCAAGAGACTTCACAACGGTTACATCCGTCTTTATCTCAATTTTTTTTAGGCGCGTTCACAATGATTTCCCTATGGGTCGGGAAAGTAAAAACAGATCCAAATATTCAGTATGTGCTTCACCTTTTCTCAATTTTATTAACAGGTAACATAGATTAGAAATTACCCAATTTGTTATAATTAGACTTGATTAACAACTACTGAATAACTTTGGTTTTGAGACAGATAATTTTAACCACGTCACATCGTATATTTGGATCCCTAAATGGGTTATAAATAGTCACAATTTAGGCATGAACGTAATCTTGTTCATCCCGCCCTGAATGCTGTTCTCTCAAACCTTTATTATGAAGTAGCCAATGTAGAATTTCGCACGTTGTCCTTTCCGGTTGTTTGAATACCCAATGCATATATAGATATAGTGTGCTGTCCGGTCACCAATAAATATTGTCCCTAATATTACCACAGGAGCGATCGAAAGGAAATATGGGAAGGAGAAACTTCAACCCTTCTAATAATAGCAAATAGACTTCTAGAAGGCTAAGTTTAAGTTAATTCTACTTAAGCTTATTATTCCCTGCTTCATGTTTCTCCCTTATATTAATAATGTAATTATATTTTAAGCATTAGGAACTCAGGAAACTATTCGGATTGTCTAATCGGTATACATCCTTTTCTTCTGTTTCCTTTTTTAATTAGATGAGTATACTGTTCATGATAGTCGATTCGTTTGAAACTAGTTATGCTTGTTTAGACGAAAATGACCGGTAGCCTAACCTGTTAGATCTTCTGACTTTAAACTAGTTGACTTCTTTAATAATTAGAAAAACTGAAACTTTTCTTGTTAAAAAAAAAACTAGGAATTTTTAACAGCATTTGAAAAGTGTTATGACCAGCAAAATTTCTAGAAAAAAACTTCTTGTAACTTAGAAAGGAAAGTATTTATCTACTAGAACATACTCACGCTTTATGACGCGGAATATTGTGAACAAACTACGTGAATTTTAAAAAGTTTTTATTGGCCGTGTAGGCATCTACTATGGCTACTTTTTAAAATTGGTTTAGTATTATACAGGGTGTTCCAAATAACCTAAAAGTATCACACACCCAAACTAACAATTTTAAATCAATAATAAAACTAGTAAAGCATGAACCGCAAATTAAATTGATAGATAAATAATTTATTTGACATTTCTGATTCCATAGGCGACTAGATACATTAAAACATTTATTTAAAAACACCAAATGGTGTACAAATCAATTATTTGGCGTTTTCTGCCAAAACCCACAGACTTAGCTATAGTACACCCTAATACCATTCGACAGGTAATTAGTAAGTACATTCCTAGGTAAGTTCAGAATTATGACGTGCCATTTACATTAATGAAGTTCTTATTTGAGTAGTTTTAATTTTTGGACACCCTGTCTAAGATTGCAAGTTTATTGCAATTGGAATACCAAATATGATCAATTTTTACACTTTAGTGTTCATTTTGTCAACATGACTTTAATGGGTAAAGGGTAAACCACAATATCTTAAAATTGATGAAGAATTTAATAAAAATATTATTTATTAGTTTGTATACACACAATGACATGAATGTTTATTCGATTCTAAATATTAAACATGTGACAACTTCATTAAAACAAACATTGAATCTAAAAATCTATTCACCTTAATATTATACGATTAAACTGCAACGTGAAATTAATGTTAAAATCTTTCATAATATCTCATTTAGCTGTTGCAGATTTTATGAAAAGAGCAGGTCAGAGTAGTTATGGTTTGTATAATTATAGAAATGTTACACTAATTTACGGCGACACTTAAAGAGATTTTAAAAGCTTTTATATTGCTCCTTTTTGTATCATAAATTTAGATGAGGGCTGACATATTAGACTTACCAGCTTGTTGACCTCAAAAGAATATTTACACTATCAACCATAATGGCTCTTCCAAATCGCTTTTGAAGACTTGTGTCATCACAAAATAGAGTAGTGTATCGAATTCACTACGGGCTATAACCATATTGCTACAACTGATGCCAATTCTAGAGCACTGTAAGGCGCATATCGTTTAGTGATTCTGAATATACACTAAGACAAACACCAAATACTCTACAAGTTCATTACTGCCGTTCTTAAGCTATAATACTTTTATCCAACATTTCAACAATTTTGAGTTTTTGATATCATCTTAATCAGAAAAAAAATCAATCTGTCCACGCAAATTTCTTTTAGCTTCTATATTTTTCAAGATAGAAAAAAGAAAAACGCCGTTAAGTTACTAAAAAGCCGTTAAAAATTTATAAATTTCAATGTTCCCTGAAATTTTACTGCTAAATTACCTACATTTACTAGTCTTAAATGTGGCTGTGTGACTTTAGACGTATCAAGCGAACTATGGTTAGCTACAAAAGTCCTAATAATGCTAAGCTATAACAACGTTACAGTCTTCAGCGGCTTTTACGTTTAAAAATTGATGATATTTTTTTAAGTCTCGTAAATGCCAATAAAAATAATCGAAAACCAAACACTAAAATGTCGTTAAGGTAGACTTAACGGCATTTTAGTCGTAGTTTTATACGCCGATAATTAGAAGAATGCTAGGTAAAAAAGCAAAAACCATGTTTATGTTAAGTTTAACTCATTGTTACGAATTGAAATTATGACAATTTGAAAGTGCTTTATTAGATCTATTTTTTGATACATCAAAGTCTCTCAGATGACATAGTAATCAAGAAGCATCATTTTGTGATTATTTCCCGGTTTTTCAAGCCTAACTCGAAATGATTTTGGTAGATAACGTCATTATAGCTTAAGGACGGCAGATTAGCGATTAAGAGTTGCATGACGCATCATTTAATACAGTCAATAGTTTCCTTTTTACATTGACTAATTGCTCAAATCGTCACCAGGGCTGGTGTTACGCTTGAGGCGGCGAGGCAGCCGCATCAGGGGCAACAATTGAAAGGGCGGCATTTTAAACGCTTTTAAAATCCCGTGGTTTACGCTTTCTGGAAAGAAAAGATCAAATATGACATTTTTGGTGAATAATTATGCGTTTCTAAATTTGTTTATTTTTATAAATAAAACTTGATTACAGAAGTGTGTCTGTATGTGTGTATGTCTGTATGTATTCTACCACAATAGCTAATTGAGCTAGATTTTGGTATATGAGTTTGGGGCAGTACTATAGGCTGAACGCATTAGTTTTTGGTTGACATCGCCATAAGCCTTGTGATAGGGGTGGACAGAACCGCTAAATTGTCAAATTGCAGAAGGGGTCGAGTGATAGATCATTTTAAAGAATTTATTTGCTTTACAGCGATAGGTCACTTTTGATATTTGCCCCCATAATTCTCGAGAAAATAGCGTCTAAAATGTCACCAGTGAGCTAGTTGGAACGTTATTATTATTATTATTTCATTTCTTGTTCATAAGAGTACGAACTCTATAACACGGGTATGATCCAAACATAAACTTACATTCTAAGATATAATAAAAAAAAAACAAATAAATGATCAACAATAGCAGTTAGCACAATTCGTCCAAAAACACCAAAAATATGGGCAAATAACAAATAAACATAATATATATATATATATATACTTATAAGTAAAAAAAGAAATAAATGAAGAGAATAAAGAAAATATTGTAAGTAATAAACAGAACATTACCTATAAATGGAAAGTATTATACACATTATACAGGGTGAGTCACGAGGAACTGTACATACTTCTACCATAAGTAGAGGCACGTTAGGGGATTATCAAATGACCATTAAAAAATGTCTCCTTGTTTTCTTTATTAATATACAGGGTGAATTATGGATTTTCACCAAAACAATGTTTCGTCATATCTTTTCAATGATTAAGTTGATTTATCTCATTTTTTTATAAAAGTGTGTATTGGTGTCTGGCAACTAACTGACATACTCAGAATTGAAAAAATCCAAGTCCGTCTTCGAGAAAATTTGTGGGACTGCTTCATATTCAACACTTCACGCTGTATATGATTTTTCAAAAATCTGACATAATTTTTTCAGAGAGCATAAATAGACAGTTAGACCTGGGTATTTGAATTTTTTGTTACACTCACCTCACATTTCCAATTAAAGATTCATTTTAGAGCCAAATTGAAAATTGGCAATAATGAAATATCTTACTGTATAATAATGTTTAGTTATTAACAAGAAATCTTCAAAATAGACAGAAACGACACACACTGTCCTCCAGTATGGTAAATACCATCATTTGAACTGATTTCTATTGAGACCTACTTGCGACTCACTTAAAAGAATCAAGTCGTCTGCATATAATAACATAATTAGATCATTGTTACCATCAACACTTATTCCGGTATTTCCCCTTGCCAAGAAGAACTGTTCAACATCAGCCAAGAAAATTGAAAAAAGTAAAGGACTGAGTGACTCCCCCTGTAGAACTCCCTCCGTCACTTCGTATGCTTTGGATGTTTCACCATTGCACCTCACACGCATTAATGCTCTATCATAAATATTCTTGATCATTCTAACAATTTTTGTACTTATTCCAAACCCATGAAGCTTGGACCACATCAGATCATGATTAACACTATCAAAAGCGCGCTGGAAATCCACAAAAGTTGGAACGTATATAAGAATATAGCAAATAAAATACAATATGTATTACCGGGTTTCTGTTGGGTCATTGGTAGTGCGTTCGCTTCGCATGCGGAAGTTTATGGGTTCGAATCCCAGCTCTGGCCAGTGTTTGCATAAAGTAGTTAGTTTGTTACGTTAGTTTATTGGAATTAATGAAAATAATACAATTATAATAATAATTATTATTAAAATTATGTTTCGTTACGCAGGTCATATATTTTTGATTATATTATACCATGTCGGGAAATTTTTGGGGCGAGCAACCGATTTTTCATGTGGTCGTAATATTTACGACACTTTAGTAATTACGCGCATAAAAATCATTTTAGTATTCTAGGGTTAATACCCAACGTGGTTTTGTTTTAATTATTGTGGAATCATTTTAAGATATCATGTTATAAGTTATAACATCTAAATTGAATCTGTTTTAGTTTTTGTCAGTGTTTTTTAACTTGTCACAACCCAACCGAACCCAACTAAAGTGATTTTGTTTTAGTTTTTGTTACAAATCATTTGTTTGTGTTACACCTGTAAAATACATGCTAATTACAATTTGATTTCTTTTGTTGTTATGCGGGATTTACTAATTCATTAAATTATTTGTTTTACAATAAAAATTTATACTTGCCTCACGCTTAAAAATTCTCTTTCGGCACAGTTTTTCCTCACTCATATTTAATGCCTTAAAAGCGGGCAAAATTTGTCCTGGCTCAGTAATTTTTGGGCACGCGCCGACCCTGCTCCTCTCTTTTGAATTAAAAAAAATAAATAAAATAGTCTAGGATGCCTAAATCTATTTAGGTATGTAAGATTCAGATACACTTTTTTTTTTTGTTTCATTGTTAGCATCATGAAATAGTTCGTGTATTTCAAACTCATGCATTTTATAATAATACCTTGGGATATTTCCCGCATAATTTACTTTTTGTGCACAATTAAAGAATATTATTTCTATTCATTATTTAGTTGAGTGGAATATTATAATGGAAACAAGAGAATTGCAGATTACGGAGCAGCAAACAATTTTCACTGCAACAATATTTAACTAGGTATGTGGATATTTTTTACGAAGTTTCTGTTCTATTAATAAATCTAGAAAAAGTTTTGTTTCACTTTGGCTTACTCTTAGATTGTATATTTTTGTCTAACTAAACCAGACTAATAATTTATCCTGATAGATAAAATTATAAATAGTGACAGTATTTGATACGTACATGCTTGTGTAGGACAAAAATTTGATAAATTGACGGGAATTTGTCTTCGGTTTGAAATACACATAAATATAGAGATCTTTTTCATATATTGGAGCTCGGTTGTACAATCGGTTGCCAACGTCTCTGAGTTCTTTGGGGATAGCGAGCTTTAGAAAGAAACTCAAGAAATATCTGTTGGATAGAAGTGGGTAGCAATGGTGCGTTGTGAATTTCATTTTGTTGATTTTTTTTCGTTTTGATTTTGATTTTTCCTCATTTTCTTGATTTTATTTGTTTTCTGTTTCTTTTTCGCCTGCGTGGTTAACTGTGTTATTACAATATTTAATTTAATACAGGTAAATTTTTGGTATGTGACAAATACTACTACTATTGTATTTGATTTGTTGTATGCATGCTCGGTTAAAAACAGCTTGCTGAAATTCGCTGAGTTAAAAATAAAGACCATTTAGTATACATAATCTTATATGAATGTTATTAGTAAAATGATGGATGATGGCAGTGAGCACAATATTGAGTAATCAAACTAAACTTCATAACATACGTTTCTAACCATTTTAAAATGAAGTTTCAACTCTTCTGTAGTAAAAAATATTTTTCTAACAAAATTATAAATAAACATCTAAGTCTGAGATTTCTTTTCAACATCTAAACATTAACAATAAAATATAGATGATACCATTGTAGCACCAGGGTTGGTGTTTTATCCATGATTTTCGTTAATCATGTTACAGTTCTTGTAAAGATGAAAAGTTTATATTTAAAACTCAAGCTTAATGTGGGTTTAAAAAATCATACCCTCTTTGTGTTAGCGGTTTCTCAGACAAATTAAAAAAATAGTAATTGAAATTTACACGTATGACAAGATTCTGTAAGTATATAAATGCATCAACCTTTCAAAAGAATACGTACTAACGCTGCTACAAGTTTATTGTAGCAATCTGTGATATAAGGAAAGTAAATAATGCAACACTTGATCGATTGGTTTCTTTATCGATACAGGATTTTCGTCAGTGCCAAAAATCTTTTATAAATTCATCTATTTTTCAGTAGTATCCCTAACAAAAGCAGGATGAGAGTATTAACATGAAATAAGCGAGGTGAAAAAAAAGATTAACCCGAAGCATGCGGACCCACAGAATAAAGTACGTGTCAGGATTAAGTTAGTTAAATATTCATGAAGGTAGAAAGACATAAAAAATAGAGGATATGAATAAACTCAATATACAGGGTGCCCGTTTTAAGTGATACCACTATGGCTATCTCAGAAACCTTAAGAGGTACGAGGTCGGTTAAATTCGAAAAAAGTTGCAATTTTTGATCGCTACTCAGGATCCGTTTACCATATTATCAAATTCTTCTTAGTTTCTGAGATACATGGTGATTTGTGATAAAAGACGAATTAGATTTTGTCGAATAGTTCCAAAACTATTTATTTTCGGGATACGGTTTAAATTAGAAAGTTGTTTAGGTTAAATTTCTCTACAAGATGCTGACTTTAGATTTAACCTTCGGCGTTTCGTCGTTCGGCAACTACCATCAACTTTGGTTTTTTACATACGACCTGGATCTTTCATTTTCTTTTCCTAAAGCGTTTGGCATTCACTTTAAAATAAAATATCAGTTAGGCAAGTCCGCCAACGTTTTGTTTTGATAATAACTATCATGATATTTATTTTCAAGACCTGAAAATGTGTTGAAGAATAAATTGGAAAAGTTTTCAACATTATAAATATTATTATTATATAAATAAATAACTTTAATGTCTCTCAGGTGGAAAAAATATATTCATTTCAACAACAACGCGTCTTTCAACCATATATGAACAAAATAACAGAGAGATGTTTTTGGCGACATCTAGCGTGAACAGGCAATATGCCGGGTGAAACACAGCTCACAAACGATGGCCGGACAAGAAGTAACAACTCCATTATATCCTATTGCCAACACTAGATGCACCCGAATCCCCTAGCAGGGAGGCTTTATTTAAGAATTGCTCGTTACATAAAGCAACAAGACTTTAAGTTATGTTGGAAATTTGTTTCACATTACCATGCTTTCACCAGACGGCCGTTTCGTCAATCCACGACTCATCAGTGGTGATCGGCAGGCAGTGTGACCCAAATTTCCAACGTACTTCCAACAAGAGGGTCTCCAATGAAGTTTATAAACCTGGAAACAAATGTCTTCCAAAAGAAGAATTAAAAATATTTCAGACACAGCATGTATACTTAACATGAAAATATTAATAGCAAATATAATTGGATGGAAACTTTCCCATAAACAATCAGAGTAAATGAACAGAGAAATCTACTAGAACAAACACCAATGCAATGCATTGCTAAATACAAACTAGAGCTTGAGGTTAATTCAAATACATACATATTCAAAATAAAATTTACAAAGAATACATTACTTTTAGATATAGCTTAGTTCGTTCATAAATTTTTGACTCTGACAACAACGTCGTTGTTAATAAGCAGATTTAACCTTTTGAACATATTCCAAAACTAATAAGTATGTTGTTTTCGATTACAGGAAGTAGGTAGCAGAAAATGTTTTGAAAAGGATTTCAGAAGAATCATGCTAAATAGTTGAAAACTTTACTCAAAATGTTATAATTGTATGAACTTTAACGTATAAAATATAGATTCACATGTATTACATGTATAAAGTATGAATATGTAAAAATTGTAAAAAGCTCAAAGGACATGAAAATTCTAAAATAATGCCTAATTTCATTTACTCAGCACTCTAGATGAAAGTTTTACTTTAAAATATGACATTATATTATTACTGTACGAGAATGGAAATCAAAGGCAAAATAGCATAAAAATAATCACGATATGCAGGGTTAACTATCACTCTGTACAAAAAGTTTAACTGGATATGGAGAAAAATAAGATTTAACAGAATCGCCTATAAAAAAATTTCCACCATTTTTTTTTTTGAAACGCTGAAAATATTTTTTTTATAAATTACATTAAATTACGCATTAGGTTATAGTTGCCACGTGTATCGATTTAAAGTAAAAAAAATTGTTTACAAAATGTAGATGATTATTGTGACTACAATCATGTGAAATATTAAGTGACGAGCTACCTTTCGTATATAGATAGGACTGAATGTTGCAGTATTGTCTGTTTTCTCTGCCATTTTCTTTAAAACATGCTATACGATGATTTCTCAACTTCCTGGGGATCGCTTGGTTTCACTCTTCTTGTTTAATGCCAGGTACTCAGCCCGACGACCACGACAAGGTGGATCCTCTCCATCAGGAAAAACACAAAGGGTTACAAAAAAACACACAAATGCACAATAACACTAGCCAGCGATTAAGGTGAAAGCACTACAACAGCAAATGTTAGGGGACACAGGCAACTTCACCACACTTATTTACGCAATTATTCACTGAACTTCGGATACGTGCAAAAAAGTCCAGGATTATTGCGGATTTGATCAGTGCATGCTCAATTTGTATACGTAACTGATTCCACGTTTGAATACGGCATTTTGAAGTCAATATTCTGTCACCATTTTATCGGTTGAAAATGTACGATATGGATTGTGCAAACTTCGAAACTACCTATCGATATTGAAAAAACGTCGACAAGAATTATCGCACATGCAGGCTGGCCAGGTTTGGCGATATATCGCCAAAAAGGCGATATTCAATAGGCCATATATCACATCATTAATATTTACGATAATTCATGTTATATTCATATATATTTCAGATATAAGTTTTTGTGAGAAATTAAGCGCTAAGTGTGTGCGTATAGCTAATCATAATTTTGAGAATTTCCCGTTCGTTTTATAAAAAATTTCAAGTGAGGTGAGCGGTAGGTGAATTCTGACTGTTTCGAACGGTTTCAGAATCTTGTGGAAACAAACCTTACGAAATTTGTTTTTTGATTACGCGAGAATTTTATCTTCAGAAAAAGAAAGTTCTTGTTTAGTAAGAAAATGATGGTTAGCCAAACTAAACACGAGTTTATCAAAATAGCAGTGATATCCTTTAAATTACTAAATAAGTTTTGGTTGATTTTAGATTCTAAAAAGAATATTAGTGAAATCATTATTCAAGCCTATTTGCAACTTCAAGGTTAGATCAGGAATGAAAACCACTAGAGTATGATTTAGTTCCCTGTACATTTCTGTACAATTCTAATGTTGGAAAAAAAGCCACTTATTTTTTTTTTTAATTAATATACAATTTTCCTGATGGAAGGTCTCATAATTTAATTCATTCCATAAAATTGATTGTTAACTTTGTATTGTAACCCCTATTGCTGTGGTAATTTGAGTGAGTTAGTGGATTTCCTATACCAATTAGTGCTTATTATTCCTTCTCCGTCCAGATTTACTAACGCGTGAAGAACTGGCATGTAATCTTGGTGTACTATTTCTATTGTAAACTTAAAGTTAAATAAATTAAATTTGTTAAGTCTTAATTTCATTTCGGCAAATATAGTATCAAAAATGAAAAATTCTGGATATTCGTCTCCATTCCATTTATAATTCGCTTAGTACCTACATGTGCTGCTGTCGTCTTCTAAAAAGAAGTAGAATTAATAGTTTTCCAAAACACCTCACCCAGAGCGAGGAAGACTTAGACCAAAATGTCTGGTCTATAATACGGTTTGACATAGCAGATCCCTCTCCAGTGTATCTATTATAAATTGCACCTTAATAGGTAATTTTATACCACATAATATACGAACTAATTTATTAATTATAGTTAGCGTTGTAGATAGGGAAGTTTCGTTATTTATTTCATATAACAATATTTAGATAAAAAACTTTTATCCATTTTCATAAATCAATCTGTATAGTTATGTTTGGAAACATTTCCATTTTTCAATTTCATTTCTAAATAGAAATAAATTTGTTGTCAACACAGTAATCCTATGCACATAATAAATATCAGGTGCATCACAATGCATATTACAATTATTCGTGTTTTGTCCAAAACATTCTGGATTATTTTACATGATGGATTCAATTCAGAACCCATGATATTTTGTTTGTTTTGTTTTCAAATGTTACATTTGTTTAACAAATTATAGATTTTATACCATTATTTTTGTGATAATAACATTTCATACACAGTATAATATACGACTGTTTCAAAATAACTACGAAATTGTACATGTTAAACATTATAAATTAATAAAGACCAGTAGTTGATATTGAGACGTTAACATGTTTCATTTATACTGTATAATATAATCGATAAGAACCCTTGTAAAGTAATATTAAAAGAAACGTTTTACCACTTCACCAAAAGAATTTTTTAACTCTCTCGCGTTTCGCTAACACTGTTAGCATTCTCAGACAGAATAAGATTTGGTGAAGTGGTAAACGTATCTTTCAATTTTCGCTGCAATAAATGAAGTGTAAAAGCAAAGATTAATGTACATTAATCTTTGGTAAAAGTGTCAAAATATGTTAAAGTTAATTACCTACTGCCATGCATTACAATTATTAGTAGATATTTATTTATTCAAATATAATTATTGTAGTATCTCCACTTCATACGTGAAAATCTGCAAATTTTATGCTAGGTTTCTTTTGTTTTATTTAGCCAAGGATTTTTTGAAAGTTTTTGCATAATAATATTTTCTTATTTCAACTGCACATATTGAACTTCTAGTAAACTCTAATTAAATAAAGCAAAATGTGTAGATTATTAATTAAATTATTAAATAAGTAGGTTGATTTTTATATAATAATTTGTACGACATGTTTGGACAACACTCACAAGAGATGCCTTATTATGCACTTAGGTTTTAATTGTTTTGAAAAATTCTCTTTGAACACTTTAACAGATGATTTTGTAAGCCTAAGAAAAATTTACTGTGAATAATTTATTTGTTTAACAGAAGACAAAAGAGGTATGATACGTTCTTTAGGTATGTACCGAATTTTTTCGGCCCTCCTCCAGAAAGGTCTGGAAATACTGCAACCATCGTTGCAAAGGCTTTTCAAGGCAAGCCTTATCCTCGGCCATATTCCCAAAGCTTGGAAAGAAACTAGAGTAGCCTTTATACCGAAAACAGGACGCCTCCCAGAGGATGGTCCTAAGTCCTACAAGCCTATTAGTTTAACCTCCTTCCTACTGAAAACTATGGAAAAGATAATAGACGAATACCTAAGAAGCGAAACTTTAAATAAGAAACCGCTTCACAAAAGGCAATTCGCCTACCAAGCGGGAAAATCTACGATTAATGCCCTGCACTGATTAGTAAAAGACATCAAGAAGTCATTTAAGGCAAAAGAAGTATCCTTATGAGCCTTTATCGATATAGAGGGTGCTTTTGACAATACCTCACATGAATCCATCAGTAGAGCACTAGAAGAGAGGAGTGTCGACGCCTCACTGGTGAAATGGATTCAGGCAATTTTGAAAGACCGTGTCATTACGGCTGAAATAGGAGGAGTGTCTGTAACAGTGACAGCGACTAGGGGATGCCCACAAGGCGGTGTATTGTCGCCTCTACTATGGTCACTAGTGCTGGATCATCTCATTTCAAAAATTGATAGGGCAGGCTTTACTCTTCAAAGCTACGCCGACGACATTGTTCTCACAGTTAAGGGAAAACACACATCGGTTATATCCAACCGCATGCAAATCGCATTAAACAAAATTATAAACAGGTGCGACGCTGAGGGATTGAATATAAATCCGAAAAAAACAGTGTTGGTACCATTCACGAGAAAGAGAAAGGTGGACATTATTAACCCCACTCTTAGCGGTGAGCAAATTTGCCTTTCGGATAAAGTCAAATACTTGGGAGTAATCCTGGATAAACGACTAATCTGGAATCAGCATATAGAGAAAACCATATCGAAAGCCACATCGGCCATATGGACGTGTGACAGGCTACTCGGTAGGACTTGAGGGCTAAAGCCAAAGCTCACATACTGGGTGTACCAAACAGTCATCTTGCAACAGCTTGCATGTTTTGGAATAACAGGGGCAATGCGAACTTGTCCCACAGCAGCGATGGAAACGTTGCTGCATCTAATACCTTTGCCTGTCCTAGGCAAAAAAGAGACAGCAATTAGCGCTCTGAAACTGGCACAGGTAAGGGAATACAAATCTGGCGATCTAGAGGGACACATGGGAATCCTGAATCTAATACCTTCAGGAAGAAAACCGTTGGACGCTTTGCCACGCAAACACTATGTTGAAATCCCATTTGAAGTGGTCATTTCAGACCGTCAAAAATGGCTAAATGGGGAACCACGATTCCCAGTCTGGTATACGGACGGTTCAAAAATATACGGGCCTAATTGCAGGCTCTCTGAATCTCTCGGGAAAAGTCCCACTATATTCCAAGCAGAGATCAACGCTATTAATCGTTGTGCTCAAGAATGCCTGCAGATAGGCATCCCGGAACGGCAGATCAATATTATGTTAGACAGTCAAGCTGCGTTAAAGGCACTGAGGTGTCTTACACCTTCACGTCAAAGCTAGAATGGGAATGCAAATAGACCCTAAAGCAACTGACAGCTCAGGGAAAAAAAATTACTCTAACATGGGTGCCAGGATATGAAGGCATAGAGGGGAACGAAGCGGCGGACCAACTTGCAAAAGAAGGCGCAAATGCTCCGTTCTGCGGCCCGGAACTCATCTTTGGGCTTCCAAGAAGGCCATATGAAGGAAGATCTTCGGAGATGGGAAAAGGAACAACTTAAGTCCTACTGGAGAAACACTCCAGCCTAAGACAATCAAAAAGGTTTATCAAACCTTCAGAAGCCAACGCAGGGAAGCTTATCCAACTGGAGAGAAGCAACCTAAGGCGAATTACAGGACACCACCCAGTGAAGTACCATCTCAAAAAGATGGGCCTAACCGAGTACGACACTTGTCGGTTTTGCGAAGACGCAACAGAGACAACAGAACACGTGCTCTGTGAATGCATGGCACTTTTCTGCAAAAGGCTAAAACACCTTAGGGGGGGAGCCTAACACCCGACGAGGCAAGGAATTTAGCCCCCAGAGAAATCATCAACTTTGTGAAAAGTGTGGGACAGCTGGGCAATTCATAGATTAGAGTCATTCACAAAAGATCTTCCGCAGGTCGAAGATAAAACAATCTAGATAAAAATATCGAAATGCTACTTTCATACGAGCATAATATGCTGAACCTTCATATTTTCATGGCATTAAAAATTTATTAGACAGTAACAATTATTAGCCAACTACCAACTACAATTACATGTTTGCCAATAAGCGCACAAATTTTGCGGTATATCATGTCAAACAGAGTTAAATGTATTTTGCTGCGAAACCATCTAGTATATAGCTAACAAATTGTCAACCCTATAGTGCACACTTCAAAAGCCACAGGGTTGGTGAAACATGTAGGTACACATTATTTCATAAAAAAATTGGAAATATTTAAACTAAAAATACTTTGATTTCTTACGTGAAATTACAGAAGTTCAGATAAAATTGTATACAGGGTGTCCCGAAATTTACTTAAAATAATTTAAGGGGACATTCTACAAGGGAAAATAAGATTTTTTTTCATATGAATATAAATATTTCGAAAAGTGCTTCGTTTTTCAGATACAGGGTGTTATTTGTAAATTCCGATTCTCGATATCAAAATGAAATTTGACACACTTACGTATCTTTGTAGGATTATTAAAAAATATGTTATCCCATTGTTAGGAAAATGTCAGAGGGGTTAGCCTGGGGGGTCAGAACAAATTTTGTCCCACCTTTTTTTTGTGCGCTTTTTTTACTTTTTCTAAAAAGAATAATAAATTTGAGACTTTTGTACATACAAATTGTTCACTTTTTTCATAACGGTAGAAGAAGCCGTTTTCAAGATAAATGACAAAATTTCTATGCAACGTGTCCAATATTATAATACAAGAAACAGGGTGGAAGTGCGTATGAAGGGTTAAGATACGTAAGTGTGCCAAATGTCATTTTGATGTCAAGACGCGTTTCGGAAATATTATATAAGATAAGATGTTCATTGTTCATATGGAAAAAAAATCTTTAATTTCGCTTGTAGAAAGAACATATATTGAAAAATGCATCGTTTTTTCTGAAAAATGATGCATTTTTCAATAATACAGATTTGTAAATTCCTGACGATGGGTTTTTAGTAATATTTCCGAAACGCATCTCCATATGAAAATGACATTTGGCACAAGAGCTATGCTATGTCAGTTTTTCGAGTAGTAATACTGATGTAAAAAGTTTACTTTATCCTTAAAAAGAATACTGATAATAATAAGAGTTTAAAGGAAATGTATCATTAAAAACCTCTAGTTTTTTTTGACAGAATAACAACTTATGCTTCTAATATAAATCGGAAGTGTAGGAGATTAACGCACACATGCAATGCATTCCACCTGAAAAAAAGCTGCCGCGAGTCGCATAACCCGTCGTCATGGCAACCGATATATATATAATATATAACGTAAACATAAGCAGACCGGCGCGCGACTCGGACTATTTTTCCGCCCATCCTTCGCGTGCAAGATACTTGAATTTGAAGGCTGAAGAGCCTCTCGCGCCAGTGGTTTATTGTTTATTAATGCGGTAGTATTCAGTGTTAATGGAAGAGAACTGTCGCGCCAGCGGTTCATGTTCATAAATTTTAAAATGCATTTTGTCTCTTTATAAATAAAGACTATTATTGAAAGATATTAGTATATATTTTAATGTTTTTATTATTTATTTTTAGCTACCTGAATAGCCGCCACTGCTTTGCACAGTATAATATGTATGGTTAAGGTGTGTGATATTAAACTGTAACAAAACAAAGACACACTGGCAATAGAATTTACTTTTGTTCTACCCTGTATATATATTTGGGTAATTTTGGATATTTTCTCTTAGTTTTATAGTTTTATACCTAACATGTCTGAAAGTCTAATATTTTTGTAAATATCATACAGCATCTGTAAGTAATAAACATATTATCTTGGGTGTCTGTGATAAAGAATTTATACCTAGAAAAAGACCTTTTTCAAGTCGAAAATATTGTGTTTGTTTATGAGTTAGTCCAAAGATAAAAGCATATATTAGAAAAGATAACCAGATGTTTCAGTTATAGGATGGTCAAAACATTCATCATTCTCGAAACGCCTTCATGTAAATTAAATGTCGGACTTTTATTATTATATACAGAAGCTAGTAGTTGGGGAGTTAACAAGGTTTCCCATACCAAAGAACAAATATTAAAGGGCGTAGAAAACACGAACATGGGGCTTCATCCAGTTAGCTTTTCTGGAGATTAAGGAGTCATTATATAATCGTATTGTTCCTAACTTTACAAACGGTAGTGTCTTGTTGATCTTCTGAAAAATCTCCAACATAGTACATCTTAGCAACCAACAACCATTATTAAAGTGGACATAAAAATGTATTTTATTTCTGAATCTCTCACCCTGTATCTGTATCTTTATAGGGGTATATTGTAAAAAATACCTTTTTTTCTGATTGGCTATTTTCAATCTAGTACCTACTTCTCATGTATGTTAAGTGTTTTGGAAATACAATCGGATTTTCGAGTTTAGATTCGTTTTAGACTTGGTAGGGTCTAGATGTGATTTCCAATTTTATAAAGTTAAATTATATATTTTACTTTGTTTTTGGACTTCTCACAGTTAAGAATTATTTTCTAATTTTTGTTTTATTATTTTCTAATTTTTGTTTTAAAGTATATCAGTATAAAGACTAAGTCCATTTCATTTTATTCTGAAGAAGTGAATTTGTATAAAGTTTCTTAATAATAATCGAAGTTAAAGTTTCAGTAAGTTCTTTGTTAATTCTTTAATTGAAGGCCTTTTTGTGTCCAATCAGTTTTTATAAAGTTTTAAGTTGTTTCTTTTAGTAATTGAAATAAATTCAGTTTTCAATTGTAATTGAAGTTTTGTGTTGGAATTAATATAATTATTCGTAATTATATTAATTTTCCTATTTTTAAGTTGTACAAGTAATTACTAAGATTTTCTTCTAAATTTTCATTCTCGTTTAATTGTTTTATTTATACATATTTATTTCTTTGATGTTATTCATTTTCTTTATTAATTTTAATTATTAAATTAGTTGTTTTGAGCTCAAACCTTTGCGTTTTATTTCAAATAAAGTGTTCGTTATGTTGATGACAGAAGGGTCAATTAATTAATAATTTTCTTTTAATTAAATAAAGTAGGTGACCGGCAGAGATCCAGAATTATGAAAGGTTAGTAAATTTTACATTACTTGATTCGAACCCGTAACAGTTTGAATAGCATATGGGTATGCATTCTGGACTGAGCTATAAAATTAGTATTCTTTCTGAATGTAAATAATACCCGCTAATTCAAAATGGTTTCAAAACCATGAAATTAGATTAAATCTCTATTCCTCACAGCTTTTTACAATTGAAGCTTTTCAAAAGCATTAACAAAATATCATTATAGGCATAGGACATAAATTGGCATAAAATGCTGTAAATGTAAACAATGACAACTTAAAAAAATAAGTAAGTGTGGAATTGTGGCCGTAAATATCGAAATAAACTCGTTCGAAAATCAAAATTGCAGAACTAGGACAGTCGAAATAAGAGACCAACATTAAGAAATGTGACAACAAGATGGTTTTGGCGACATCTAGTGTGAGCAGCCAATATGAGCTGTGAACACAGTTCACAAACGATGGCCGGACGAGAAGTGATTGGCAGGCAGTCAAATTTCCAATATCTACGAAGAGCTGATACTAGCACGAGAGATGTATGACAACAAGATGTTTTTGGTGACATCTAGTGTGACCAGGCAATATGCCCGATGAAACACAGTTCATAAACGATGGCCGGCCGTAACAAGCAATTCATTAATAATTAAGAGAAGTGTTTTGCAAGCAAAAGAAAAATGTATATATAACACTAGTTTATTAATTGAAATATTGATTTAAAACAAAACTTTCGATTCAAAAATAAACAAATCGAACAATTTTCTGGGAAGCGATAAATGTAGAGTATCTCGCTACCAAAATTGTAAAAGGGTTAAATAAATAAGGTATATTTTTGTTGTATTGATTATAATAATTTAAAATATGATACGGAAATATGACGAGAATATTAATATTAATCATTTTGCATTGCACACTAATCCCAAAATGTAGTAATTTAGTTTGCGTTGTATATGTAGGTACTTAATGGGGATCACATACATCGCGTTGCATTAAGCGTAGCAAATTGAGCAAGCTTTGATGTTTATACAACAATTATAATTTAAATTGTTGTTATGTTAAATGTCATATTATGTGTGTTAATGGCTACGGAATACACATTCGTTAATATTATAATTAAATCTAAAATAATAATTGTAAACTTGTTCTAAAAAGACAGCATTTGATGTTCGTATAACATATATAAAGGCAAATCGGTAATTTAATATTTATTGCATTTGATGTGTGCTAGAAATGTTTAAATAACTGATAATTTTTACTTATTTTATATGTACTTTAAACATTTTTGACAAGAGCAATAAATCTACCATGCAGAAAGTTTAATAAATAGTTTCAAGAATAATATATTTATTTTTTCAAAATTCTTGAACCGCTATTCTAATTTTCTTCAGCTTACTTTTCGTGGGGTGTTCGGTTCTTATAAAAAAATGTCATTATAAAACTTTTATAAATAAAGACAACATCCATCTTTATATTCGTCAAATAAATTAAATAAAATTACAACGGCGTTTCGTCACTAATTAATCACTTCTTCAGGTTGAACACATTTTACTGAAATTACATACACAATTATAATTAGATAGATAATTCTTTTCTATATAATATATTGTCACGAGTACAGATTCCAAAATTATTAATAAATAATTATAAATTATTAATAAATAACAAACCCCAGATGTTCGATGGAAAAATACAAAAATATTAATTTCCTGTTTATTCTAGTTTATCTAGATGAGTCACCATTTCTCGATAATCAGGAGCCCCGCCTCTTACCCTCCGCTTTCAAGGGTAGTCATACTGGAAAATGCAACATCAGCTATTCTGACCATCACAACTAAATAAACGCGATGTAGGGGTGGTGGTGGAATATTATTATTATGTAATTAGCATAGAGAAATCAGGAAACCATCTTTGATTCAATCCAACCTTCCTCATTATCATTGGTCACACAGGGAGGATTTAGGCGCAAGATTGTTTAAGAGAGGGATAACCCTTTTATTATAAATTCTCCTCTCCAGAGAAATAAGTTTAGTTGTGTCCTAATTTTAAACTAATAGTAAGAAAACCTGAAGGCAGTAAAAATGTGAACCATAGTGCAACGTGACCATATGTGGTCTCTTATATTTTAATGTACGAGTAAGTAATATTATTTGTATTCTATTATTTTAACTCTATAGTTTCTAATTTAAGTTTCATCATTTTGTTAATAAACTAGTCCATTTAAACTTGGTATTCGGTGTTTCAATCTTTTAGATAAGGTCCTTATTTTCAATGCCCTCGTAGTTCACGTTAAACCTAAACGTGACAATATTATATATTTTTCTATTTTTTGTGTATTACCTAACCGAAATTCCAATACGTCAATATCAAAAATAACAATTTTCTTTATAGTTACAAATATACATTTAAAACATTCAAATATAATAAAACTCATTTTTATTTAATGATAGATCTATATAAATTGACTGGTATGTTTTGTTGAAAGTTAGCAGTAGCACAAATTCGATATGAAAGCATTTTTGATTTTTTCCGTTTTCTTTTTTTGCTTTTTTTTGATGCAGGTGAGATGTTTTAAATATATACATTTATTACAACAAATACAGGGGGGTGTGAGTAGGTAGTAGAAGTGTTCCTTGTGGCTTCAATATGTTTTTTAAGCGCTGGTTTGTCCAATATACTATATTTGGTAGACTACATGTGATTTGTTTAGATGTGGTGTTTGTGTTTTCAAGTTGCTAAAAACGTTTGAATTCGAATTGTTTGGATTTTTGTGGCATGTTTGCAAATTATAAGGGTTTAATTTTTTTGGAATGACTCTGAGAAACCAAGTATATAAGGAATAGCTATGTATTTTATATTTTTGTTGGTGACTTGGTTTTGTTGATCGTTACTGTAATATTTGTGAATGCGTTTCTTAAAAATTTTGTTAACAACATTGTAAAAAAATAGGGGTTTGAAAGGTAAAGATGGAATCATGGTAATTGCTAAATTTTCAAGCACCAACTCAGCAATTGCACTTGAAATTGATGAGCCTATAGCAACTTCTTCAATTTGTTGGTAGTAATTATCCTCATACTGAAAATATGTTGATATTAAAGTCAGTTCGAGTGCTTCAAGGAAATCCTCCAATGGGACATCCGTGTGTTTCCCACTTGAGACCAACGTTTTTCGACAATCTCTTTAGCAAATTGAATTGGAAAAATGTTGATTCTTATTCTTCTCGTGGAGGTTTGTTTAAGCAAGAGGGATTTTTGAATGCCTGTTTTCTTTTTAAGAATAAGTTTAGATTTTATACAAACATACATCATGAGTATTGATATTGCATTTCAACCCGCCACTGTATGATACGGAAAAAACATATAACGTATTTCCTCTACAGACCCGTTCCCACTGCAGCAACTTGTAGAAACATGGTTTTGCTTGATGTTCCTCTTTGTTGCGTGTTTCTGAAATTTTCGGCAACATACATAAACTTTGTGTTTCCACCCATGCACCTGAAAGTCGCATAAAGTTGTGGCAACTTGTCGAAGCGCAACTCAGTGTTTCTACTGGAGCGAAAGTTGCAAGAACATGAAAGAGGAAGACGTGTTATTAGCATCAAACATAAAAAAATGAAACAAAAATTCTGGGTGAGGAATAGTCTACACGAAAGAGGTAGACATGGGAGCCTTCAATTACTGAATGCTTTATTAAGAGAAGACAATATAGAGACGGGACGTATGAACAACGGCTATGTTCACAACTTTCTCCGAATGGCTGATACTGATGTTGAATGGTTATAGAAATATGACATTTTGTCCAACACTTCAAAAAGAAGATTTTTTGCATTTCCACATTATTTGTAAATAAATGCGAATCCTGTAAACACTCCTAATTTTTACAGTTTTCAGTAAGTTTCATCACTGAATCATTCGTCCACTTAAACGGCATAGTTATTTTTTCAACAGTATTGACTTTTAAAGAAATAAAAATCAAATGTCGGTAGTTGCTTTTTTGATTCCACTGCGCCAAGGACATGGGGAGGCCTGTTTTTGTTTCGCTGTGTTGCCGACTTTTCCGCTCGAAATGCAAACCGGCAGTAAATGGCAACAATCAACATTTGTTTCAGAAACAACGCGAAATATTTGGGAACATTTAGAAACAATTTTGGAAACAACCAACAGAAACACAAAAGTTCTCAATGTTTCTTCAGTGGAAACGGTTCTTAACAACCAAAATGCAAATAGTGAACATTTCCTGTAGGTAAATATGTTGGTTAATATTTGTGAATGATTGAACTATTCCTGTAAATGTGTTTGTTAATATTAATATAATTTATGTTCAACAAAGATTAATTTGATTGAATAAAACACGTCTACTCCACAAAATGATTTATATATATATATATATGTTGAAATCCTTTAAATTAGCCAGACATGTTTCGGGTCATATGTCCATCATCAGTGGCTTAAAGAACCTAGTTTCAATATGATTGTGGTAATTGTGTTAATGTAGTATTCGTAGGATTTAAACATTTATACACATCACCTTGTTGAAATTAAATTATTTGTCAATCAGATAAATAAAACATGAAATTTGATATAAAATGAAGTTTAAATTAAATTAGATCATACTTGGATATTGGATTTGTTTTTCTTTTTCTTTTTACGCCTACTATTGGTTCTCATAATTTTATTATATTTGGCGATTAGGTGTCGTTCATAACGTACAAAATGATATCGATCGATGTCGATATTATCATATTGTATATCATTTTGTACATTATGAACGACACCTAATCGCCAAATGTAATAAAATTATGAAAACCAATAGTAGGCGTAAAGAGAAAAAGAAAAACAAATCCAATATCCAAGTATTAAGATTAATTTGTTCACTCCAGTCCAATCAATGCAGCAGTGGCACATTATCATCACTATAACAAGCCTTAAATGTTGAAATCCCAACTCTATATATTCGATTCGGTCGCAATTTCTCAGCCTTTCTATTAATATAGGCTTAATATAGACCATATTTTGATTTAAAGCGAAAAAGAAAAAATAAAAAAATACACATAACACTTTGAAATTAACAGTTTTATTAATTTTACATAAATTTTCACGAAATGACCCGAATACATTACTCTAACTATTAATTCTAAGATCTATGCACATTGCAATGTAACTTTTCTTTAACGATTGTGTGGCCACTAATGATGAGCTTTAAGCTCCGAAACATGTTTGGTAATATATGTTTGTTTTATTTCGTGGAGGATTGACTTTCATTCCTATTAAATATAATTTACTCCACTCCAGAATGAAAAAGAATATGAAGATGAATAAAGAAAAAGTTCAAATATATTTTTATTAAGAGTTTTAAAATATACCCAGGTTTAAAGATAGTATCGGTTCAATTGATGTGAATGGTAAAACCTCAAACAAAATAAATGCTAACATTTTTATTAAATTACATTACCGAATAAATGAGAGACAACTGTCAACAAAAGATAAGGCTCAGTACCCACTAACAATATTGCTGTTCGCAGCATGCAGAGACCGAAATGTCGGTTCCTTACAATTTAAGATTGACGAAATTAGGTCACAGTCTAAAATTAATTACTACAACTAGAGACAGGTTGTTCTAATTATCATTTAAGAATGTATTAAAATGTGTAGCAGCGGTGGGAGAATTAATTTTTCAAAAAAATGTACAATTTTCAGAAATTTTTAGTTTTTTAAGGTTTATCCTTGAATATTTTTAAGCTTGAACTATTTCCTCGAGGACTGCAACTGCGTCTATTCGTCGCTTGTGTATTAATAAAACAATACTAGGCTTGTGAAAATAAAATGAAAGTATAATAGAGATTACAAACAGGTGCCTGTATAGCTTACACATTTATTTTCCCTGAATAGACCCTTTCAATCCTATATAATCCTCTTGAAAATTTTATTGCAATGTATCAAAAATATATATTTTTAGTCTACTCCAGTTCTTCCTATTGTTATAAAATCGAGAAATATCGCCAGTTAATATGAAATAAAAATTCGATTGTGTCGCCCCAAAACTTTCCCGACAGGATATAATATATTCAGAAACATATGATCTGCGTAACGAAATACAATTTTAATAATTAGGTATTATTATTATAATTATATTATTTTCATCACTTCCAATAATAGACCAGGGTCGATAATTTTTGAGACCAAAAAAAATTATAGTAGGATGAAACCCATTGGCCAAGGTAGAGAATATAACAAAAATTAAAGAAAAAATAAATTACGGACAGCAACGTCAGTTCGTTACCCAGCCATGTCTGAAGCTGATAATATGCCCTGTAACACTGTTGTTCTGCTGCACCTTCTGTGGGTGGGAGACTGGCCAATATGAAAGAAGATTCAATTCTTGCCAATTGATAGATTTGAAATCTTAATTCGTTCAGTGTTATATCATTTTCACATTTATTAATAGATTTAATTATATTAATTTTAATGATATAGTCCATACTGCTGTGGACGTCCAATAATATGGAATTAAACACTGTCACATCCACCAAATTATTTTATTTAATAGGTCATCAAACTATTCTGTCAAAACATGTTTCGGCCCTAGCAAGGGTCATCATCAGTTGCACAAGTACATATCATATAACTACAAGGAAATTTTGAATACTTATATAGAAGATTACATCTAATTGTTAAGCTTACCTTAGTGGAAAGAAAAAAATTGTTGTTTTGTTTTAAACAATATCTAACATTTAACTTAAATTTACGTCAACAGGATTGGGGTTCGTAAGGAAGCACCCATTACATTGGTAATATTTCTTTTTATATATCATTAGATGATGATTATCAGCAATCACAAAATCGAAAATAATTTTCCGAGAACGTATTGTTTCAAGCCACTCTCATTTTAGAATGAGTGGGAAGGCCAAGCACTCTCAAGTTTATTGATATGATATGAAATTAGTTGTTATTCGAATGGCTAAAATCTCATCTCCAGACTCACAACACAGCACCATTATATGGTTATGTTAAGAAGAAGGGTTAGTTTATTTTAACGTTGGAACCGTTATATTAACGTAAAAATTTTAGTCGCGCTAGGTTTGTAATGGTATCTGTAGCTGCAGGTTTTCTATAGATGCTGAAGTCAAGCTTGTTGCCCATTTTGGTATACAAATCGAGGAATGGTATACGGTTATTCTGAGCTATTTCCATGGTAAATGTTATACGAGGGTGTATAGAATTGATAAAATTGAGGAGTTGGTCTAGCTGGGTCCTTGTAGTTATATGATATGTATTTATGCAACTGATGATGACCCTTGCTAAGGCGAAACATGTTTTAACAGAATAGTTTGATGATCTATTAAATAAAATAATTTGGTGGATGTGACAGTGTTTAATTCCATATAATATTAATTGTAATCCATTTTTTTTTATATCTTCTTTGTTCGCATCTTTTTTATAAAAAATATTGGCCAAATTTGACACCTTTTTATCGGCTAATAAAGAGTTGACGATACTTTTCTTTCCTTTTCCGGAAAATCCAGATGTTGTATCGCAACCAGAAAAACAATGGAGAAATGCAACGATATTTTTTAAGGATTCATATTTGAAATTATTAGATCATTATTTGCATTTTCTGAGAACATTTACCATAGTAGTGTATATTTTTTTTATACCATCAGAAAGTAGAGATTTCAACGAACAAAAAACACCAACTTTTTAAAAAAAGCAGATATTTTGACGTGAGAATTTTCGTTTGAAAATTATTGCTTTTTCGATATTAAGTCAAAATAAGGTGAAAAAATGAATATTTTAAATTAAAAAAATTACTGTGTGTTTGGGACATACAAAGGTAAGTTTTCACCAAATTTCGTGAAAAAATAATTTTTTTTGCAAAAGATTACAATAAAAAACCAAAAACTCAATTATTGAAATTTTTCACATAAATTTTGAGGTTATGTGAAAAAAGCGTCGATACAAAAGTAGATCTTTTTATTACCTACAACTTTGTCATTTAACTTTTTTTCATAGGACTTGCAGTTTTAGCGGAAATCGAGATTAACCGTTTTTTACCCTTAAAAACTCACCCCCTCCCCCTTCCCGACCCTAGATCGCCCGGAATTTATTTTTCCATGCATTTTTGTTATATTCTCTACCTTTTCCAATGGGTTTCATCCTACTATATTTTTTTTTCACTTTTTACCATTTTTCAAATTATCGACCCTGGTCTATAAATTAACGTAACAAACTAACTACTTTATTCAACAATTACAAAAAAAGTGTTGCCAGAGCTGGGATTCGAACCCATTACCTTCCGCATGCGAACGCTCTATCAATGTGTTAAAGTACTCAATTACAACATTTATTCTTATAAGATAAGTTCCAACTACCTAACTGCTGAAAGTTTAAACGCAATTTTCTCGAGAATTATGGGGGTAAAAATCAAAAGTGACCTATCACTGTGAAGCAGATAAAAAATGCTTTAAAATGATGTATCACTCGACCTCTACTGCTATTTGAAAAGTTTAGCTGTTGTGTCCACCCCTATCACAGGGCTTAAGCGATTTCAATTTAGCTCAATTTGTTAAAGAGTTTGGGCACTATCGTGGTAGAATATATACACAGACAGACAGACTTCCATCTGGAAATGGTTTTAATCGTCTCAGGGAACTTCAAAATGGTTATATCCGTCTTTATCTCAATTTTTTTTAGCGCGTTCACAATACTTTCCCTTTGCGGAAAAGTAAAAAAAAAATTAAATTTAATTAGGTTATAAACTTAAAGTTAATCATGAAGTCGAGCATGGGCTTACGAGAGAAAGAGACATTGCTACGGAATTTGGTATTCCGGCTAAACTATGAACACAATTAATTAAATCTTTTAGGTATATTGTGAGATCCTGAAGTTAATGATAATGTTTTTGATTCCTTACAAGTATTAGAAGAATATTGTAATAACATACGACGAAATTTCCAACGAACATTTTTCTTTATATCGCGAATTTTCTGTAACTCGCATTTTTTAAGCTTACCTTGAGATTCGAGTTATGAAGGATTTGACAGTATATCACAAAATCGAATGTCATATGTTATCCTCGACACAACATATTGGTTTTTTGTTGCATTTTCGACCTTACTTTTGAATAATTAATTATCCATTATATCCATTCTAGTTTTAATATTACCCGAGCCCAATGAACTGTACTCAATTTGATTGTGTAAATGGTGTTTTGCTAGTTAAGACTCATATCGTATATATTGATAAATAGATTATTGATGTTTGTTAATTATATCGCTTAAGTGGTCTAAATCGGTAACCCCAACCGCAGCGTCAGCGTCCAGGCTTATTCACCTCCAAACAATACAGAAGGCAAGCAAACACGAGCATTCCTTTTTTCATAACCACATATATAGATATATAAGTCTTATAAACCTCTAAAATTCATTTTTATCGACCAAATTAAAAACACCCTTTAGTTTTTTCAAAAAGGGATGTACTATAAATAGGACGCTGGGAGGATATGCGCCAAACAAAAGTGCATTTGATTTATTATAAACTAACTTAGTAAAAGTAATTATTCTTATAGTGGTGTAAGACTGCTTGAAAAAAAAAAAAAGAACTACTACAACAAAAAATAAGATAATGTAAACGACAAGCATTTTTTATCGTTTTTGGTGATATTGTGGAAAGCATGTGGTTTATACAGTAACATTGCACTTGCTGTAAAATGTCAGCAATTTGGATATTGGCATCGACGTTACTTTTCGCGTTTTTCGAGAAAATCATCTCGTTCATTATACTTAACACAGTCAGACACTGTTGGTCTATATGATGAAGGAAAACTAAGTGGTCTACCGTGTAAAATTCGTTTTAGATGTTCTACTGCAATAGATTTTCTAAAATCTTGTATAGAAATTGATTTTTTACCGTTGATAGCCCGGTACAATAGAAACGCATTTACAACAGCCAAATCAATGACCCGCGTTACTACGCACCACTCCTGTCGTTACCTTTATTTTGGATATTTTCAGTTTTGTTTTGATGGCAATACGTCCCTTTTCGATGTGGAAGGAACACAGTTTCCGCGACACCTCCATCAAGCAAGGTACATCCCATTCATCTTTGTCGTCATTTTCATCCTGTTCCATCTCGTTGAAGTCATCGTCATTACATATTATGTCAAATTCAGTACCCCCTGGAATGTCATCAAACTCCTCCTCATCAGTCAGGTCATCAACCTCTGGAGGCAGGGCAAGAATATCCGCCTCAATCTATTTGAAAAAGCAATATTCCGTGGCTTCTTCCAATGTTTTAAATGTTTTTTTACAGTAACATTGCACTTGCTGTAAAATGTCAGCAATTTGGATATTGGCATCGACGTTACTTTTCGCGTTTTTCGAGAAAATCATCTCGTTCATTATACTTAACACAGTCAGACACTGTTGGTCTATATGATGAAGGAAAACTAAGTGGTCTACCGTGTAAAATTCGTTTTAGATGTTCTACTGCAATAGATTTTCTAAAATCTTGTATAGAAATTGATTTTTTACCGTTGATAGCCCGGTACAATAGAAACGCATTTACAACAGCCAAATCAATGACCCGCGTTACTACGCACCACTCCTGTCGTTACCTTTATTTTGGATATTTTCAGTTTTGTTTTGATGGCAATACGTCCCTTTTCGATGTGGAAGGAACACAGTTTCCGCGACACCTCCATCAAGCAAGGTACATCCCATTCATCTTTGTCGTCATTTTCATCCTGTTCCATCTCGTTGAAGTCATCGTCATTACATATTATGTCAAATTCAGTACCCCCTGGAATGTCATCAAACTCCTCCTCATCAGTCAGGTCATCAACCTCTGGAGGCAGGGCAAGAATATCCGCCTCAATCTATTTGAAAAAGCAATATTCCGTGGCTTCTTCCAATGTTTTAAATGTTTTTTTTACTCATGATTGCCGCAGTACTACCAAATCTCAAATCAAAATTTCCATCTGCTACGCCCAGCGTCATATTTATAGGACACCAATATTTAGTGGCTATAATTCAAAATGTAAACAAAAACTAAACAAAACTAAAACCACAGTGTAATATACAGTTACTTCACTTCGTGTCGTAATGTTTTATCTCTCTGTCTTCAAAGCAATTCGCCGCTACTATAGTTATAGTATAGTATCTTCTGGTATATACATATAGATATAGTATACCTAGTAGCGGGCCCGGATGTGGCTGGGATTGCGACGAGTCGATGCCGTTTTTAGCGTCTACTGACCCTTCTTATCTATACTTATTATTATATGCTAATACTAACTAATGAAGTTGGTGTAAAAGCTTGCTAAAACAATAATAACATTTTACTTACTTGGTTTGGTTTACACAAAATCACTAAACAAAGATGAGGGTGCACACGAGTAAAAAATACCGAATGTTTACCAGTTCAATAAGTGAACGACAAGTAGTAAATTCCGAACTAAATTCGAACGTACACAATATTACTGGGTTTAGGTTTAGATGCCGTGTTCCATGTGTTAATAGCATATGTTGGCGTGGTGAAAAAAAATCCTAAACACATTGTCATATCAATAGGACGCTGGACGTTAATGGGATAAGGGCTCCTATAATGTGTTACCGACCAGAGTTTTCCAAAATTTTCTGAATGTAAAAACTGTGTTTATACAAATTGCAGGCAGGAGTCTATGATGCAATGAAGCGTGTTTTCTTTTTATCAAGTAACTACTTAAATTGTAAATATTAATTCCGTCATTTATTTATAATTTTTGGCGATTATGCAATTGTGCAACTCTGCATCTCTTATGCACCAGCGATATTATTTGAAAATTTTGACGGGAATTCTTTTCTTTCCATTCATTTAATTATTCCCTATTAATACGACGCTACTAAAATATAAAGCTTTTTGGCTTCTAAAATCTAGTTCTTATCCGCTCAACACTACCTTGAACACTTTCTTTTCAACTTACATTTTCCTTAGCAAGCCAACATTCATCCCAACGCTTTCATCTTGAAAACTGAAAAGTTGGTGTAACAAAGGGATTCTTTTCCTTTTATTCTCCTTAGGAAAACCAGTATTTTGGCCTCTAACAGCCAGTTATTACGCTCGTTCACAGTTTGAAATATGTTGCGCTTTAAAGAGGAAACGGAGTAGCATAAAAGGGGAAAGACATTAGTTACCTGCTTTAAGTGAAGGTGATTAAAAATACGGGCTGCGTGTAAATACTAAAAGCAGTCATACAACCTTTTCTTGCTTTATATACCGTAATTCAACACGATGAAATTACTGATACGGACGCACTGCTGGTAAATAATATTATGTACTAAATCTTTTTGCCAACGTAAATGTGTTTTTATATGGAACGCTCCATTTTCAAGAAACAGTTATCTATTTACGTGGTATATACAGGGTGGACAGTTTGCTATATAAACACATGTCCGCAAATGCTTCGTTTTCTGCTGAGATACAGTTAAAGTTTTTCTTAAAAACTGAAGATTTATTGATTGCTCTGAAATCGGTGGAGATATGCAAATGAAATTTAGTGGGTGTTAAGAGGTAGTTATTGCACATTTTTTGACGTGCAATTAAGAATCTTATGTTCATGAGTGGCGCGCATACGGGTAATGATCTCAATTTTCTTGGAGAAAAAAAAGGGTACGCCACTGGAATTTTTCAAATTAAAAATCATTTTGGAATTCCTCGTTCAATTTTTGATAAAAAATCTCTCTTGCTTTTTTATCGTAGGGGGCATTTGTGCAAAAAAATAAAACATCTCGCTGCGACGCTAGTAGGCTACTGTCAACATTCTGTTATACGAATATTTCAACGAAATGTCAAATTAGCGTTTCTTTATTATTAGTGTTATTTTCTCTTATTGTTTTGGTTTAATGTTTATTTGAAAAATTCCAGTGGCGTACCATTTTTTTTCTTTAAAAATATAGAGATCATTACCCGTATGCGCGACACTGATGAACATAAAATTCTTAATTGCTTGCCAAAAAATGCGCAATAACTACCTCTTAAAACTCACTAAATTTCATTTGCATATCTCCACCGGTTTCAGAGCAATCAATAAATCTTCAGTTTTTAAGAAAAACTGTAACGCGCCGTATCTCAGAAAACGAAGCATTTGCGGAGATATGTTTATATAGCAAACTGTCATTATTTTTTCATGCAGAATTACCCCCTGAAGTTTGTCGCACTTATTTAATAACAGAAAACTAAAATTTAATTAATGTGACACATTGATAAGTTAGTGTACAAAAAAAATACATCAATAGATATTAATAAGTTAAATTAAAAATGTTAACAACATCAATGAGAACCATATCATAGCAACCATTAATATTTTGTATCTTTTTTTTATTTCTACTAACTTCAACTAACAATTAAAACTCGTTACAATCCCACAATGCCACTGATGATGGAATTATAATTCCGAAACATGTCTGGCCGATTTACATTTTAACGTGTACCTATATGTTGGAGGCAGATGGCGAATTCGGCCCACGGCGGCCTATACAATTGGTACATATCGCCATATGTCCATACTAGACATGGGAGATGCCGAAATTCGCCATCCGATTATCTTAATTTTGACATCTCGCAAAGTGCACATCTTAATAATAGGCCGTTGCCAATCGAATAACAAATAAACAACTTAACCTCAAATTATTTTTGTATTAATGCTCACGTATAGTTTGTTTGTTAGTGGTTTTTGTATCGTAAATACAAAATGTTTACTTCTTGTCGCAATATATAATAAAATGATTCAATTTGAAGAAGTAGTCCATATTTGAGTGGAGTTAATTGATTATTGTAAAAGAAAAAAGTCGCACCTTCACCAGTGCTGAAGCATAACATAAAATATATATATTATTATTATTTATTATATATTTACCTACTTCATAATAATACTAAATAAAACACATTTTATGAAACTGTCAATCAAATTACTTTTATGCTACCTGTTAGCAAATCATAATACGTCTCATACCAGATATCATTGAAAGTTCTGGTTTTATGCATTTGCCCTATTTATCAAACATTTATTTAAATCTGGAACAGGTGTGTCTGTATATTTTTAACAAGATTTTTCTGTTCTTAAAAGGAATGTTGAACAAAAAAACCTTAACTTTAGTTAAAATTAAAAAATAAACATCATTTTTCATAATAACTTCGCTTACCTGATGTCAGCGTAAATATAATTTACGCTGCTGATGTGTAGTACTTCCACTTGCTTCTTCCATATTAAAGTATGAGATATTATAATATATTATATTATTAAAAAAACAATATTTTACGGTACCTACCCATTTATTTTTATAAAAATAGGTAATTAATAATCGTATATATATTTTTTAGTTTGTTCACTACTTTTTTAGATTTTAAAACTTAAATTAAATATGTAGGTAACTAAATAGAAAGACTAATTTGTATTCAAAATATCAAAAATCAAAACTTTAAGCTTCCCGAAAAGTAAATAAAAATAATATTAGCACAGGTATAGCACAGAGCACAACTGTGACAGCACTAGAAATTTGCGACTGTGTGATAGAGATAGAATAATCAAAATAATAATCAACATATAGGTACAAAACACTCGCCAAGCGTTGTCATCTAACCTTATTTTACATTAAATCTCTGCTGCATCTACATGAAGCGTGCTTCTTATAGTGTTTTTTTAATGGCAAGATTCGCATGCTATGCTTAGTACAATTAAACGCTGGCAACTATGTTTAGACGAAGAGCGACAGGTGGTTGTATAGTGGGTATATGCCAGATGGCAGTGTTGACCATTGTTGCTGAATTATAGATGAAAATGCTAAATAAATAGGCTATTGTCATAGGACACAAGCACTGGCAAGGGTGTCAACTGTCGCACACAAGGAAGAGAGGGACCGAAATAAATAATAATAATAATACTATTACTACACGAACAAAAAAAGAGGGAAATACCTATAGGTATGTAAATTAAGTATGTTAAATAGGTGTATACGATAAAGCCTGCTTCAGATGAAGACGAAATTCAAAATTACAGTTGTATGGTAACGCAGGTTGCAAATTAAGTATACATTAATTTATAGTTTAAATTTTATATGGAGAAAAATAATTACACAATAAAATAAAATTAAATACTTAAATATTATGAATTTTACTGACTATTTAGGTGAAGCGTTGCTTCACTTGCTTCATAGGACAAGCCGCCACTGACCTTCCGAAATAATAAAAATATTTGTTTGGACATGATTTTCCATTGTGATAAACATTATGTAGATCTAAGATATAAATTAAATGAAAAGTTTTAAGAAAAACCTATTCTGGGCTTTACTCAATGGGTTAAGGCCACTTCGAGGAAAACTATACTATAAAAGTTATAAAAACCTATTTTGAAATTTATTCTTTAAAAAATATAATCATTATTAATCAAAAAATTATTTTGAGTTTTTTTTTTTAATATACCTATTAGGCCTTCAACACAAATTTAACGATTAAATTTTTTTTCGATTTAGTGTACCGGATTGCGGATTGCGTTATTCGCTAATGATTTTGTTTTTTAATGTATAAATTTCAAAATATGTTTTTATAACTCTTAAAGTTCAATTTTCCTCGAAGTTGCCTTAGCCTTAGCCGAGTGTTTCGAAACATCTATGGTGATAATTATTGATGATCGTTGAGATTAAAGTTATTTCATGGATACTTTTATTTCTTGCAATTAATAAAATAATTGTTACGTTAACAAATCATTTGTTTAATTTAATTATTCTACTCGTAATTGGGATTATAATTAAATATTTTGTCTGGCTGCAGCTGTGAACTGAATTTTAAAAACATATATCCCTAGGAAAGACATCGCTGAGTAGGAAGTCCCACAGTTGTGAATGCTAGGAGCAACCAGAGGCCTCTAACCATCGTCTGGATCGAACACAAGTATCTGTTAGATGAATCAATTATTATGTTCTAGTGATTGTAAATAATAGTTCAGCTTTCTTGTCAGTCTCACTTTTGGATAAAACGTAACACTTTGAACCAAATTGTATGACCTACAGAAGCTGGTGGAATGCTGTCGGAATTTCAAATTTGGCCTTGATTTTGCTGTGATAAGTTATTTCACTATGGGCATTGAATATAATTTACAAGATGAAGGTAGTTATTAAGTTATCACGGATAAGATAGACGAAGGTCTACCTTAACGAACTCAAACTGTACTTCACTCTGAATATAGGTATACATAGGAGAAAGTAACAATTATGTTAAAGGTAAACGAAACTTCATAAATAAAACTATCAACATCAAATGAGGAAGTATACATAGCAAAACTGGAAACGGTTTCTGAGTGACTGGAGTTTTTGAGATTATTATTGTCGTGAAACCTATCACGCTTCGAAATTGAGGCAACGTGGATGGGATGGACATGAGATTCTTTAGTTTATCCTATCAATTGACTCAACCTGCAAGGGGGTCTGTATTCAAGTCTGAAAGTATTGTAAATTTAGTTCCTTTTACTGTAAACATCTTTAAATTTACCATAATATCAGTATTGTACTTAAATACTATGAAATACATTGTATACGGTAATTTACTGTACCTAGTTTATGTCTGTTGTTATCTATTTTGTATTGTAAAATAACATATTAATGGTCGAACAACTAACTTAATGTGATGTAGAACACATTGACCATCACGGCCCTTTCTCTATGTACCCATGGTTGTTGTTAATTGATAATGCGATACGTCAAAACGTATATGCAGTTAATTTGATTTAGTGTTATACATATACACTACAAATATCACGATGCACTATAGTATTTATTGTACCTACCGAGTGTTCGAAATGCTTATTTGCATTGTGATACAAAAGCACAGTATATAAACATTTTGGAAAATATAGCTGAATGTGGGGAACTACCGTGCGGATACTCTTGTGTACTTCTATTATGCTTAGTACATTAGCTGCACATGATGCATTGCACAAAATTGCAATGCCAACGGGAATAGATTCAGATGGATTGGTTTTACCGTTAATTTAAATTGAACTTTTGAATCGTAATAATGCAAGAATGTATTTTGAATCGATTTACATGTTGTAACAGGAAAAAGTTTGCCTTAAAAATTATTATTGTATCTACAAAAAGCAAGTTTTGTATATGAGTTGTTTTTCTAATTAAACTGAGAATCTGTTGTGTGTATTTTTAATTAAAAAATTGGGCTACACTTTTCTCTATTGTCGCAGGAAACCGGATAGTAATGATATACTGAATTTTTAAGATTAGAAATTAATATCTTTTAAACTAATGTCTGATCCAATTACTATTTGTAGATGTATCAAATTTTAATAAGATTTTATTTTTTATATTTTATACTCACGAATTGTTAAAAAGTCTTAATTTGTAAAATTGAGAATCAACTAAATTATGAACAACACACTAACTACGATTTGTTAAACGACACGTTACAAGATATTAATAGTATATTACGTAATAAGTGTTGTAAAAAGCATTTTACCCACGAATGGAAAAGTTATTAGTAGTATAGTAATTCTATGAGTGCGTAATTGCATTACAACACGTATTACGTACTATACTTTACCTACGACCTACTTATTCGCACATCATCATGTAGTTATTGTAATAATTCTACAGTATGATTATTTAAATTTGCAAACGTTATTTTTTATTATATTATTTTTTCTTATTATAATAATTATTTATAGTTACAGAACAATTATTGAAGACCAAAGGTATATCGTTTGTTTTGCTTGCTGAAGCATAAGTAAGATTTATATTATTAGTTGCCTCAATGAAATTTTCATGAATACTATTACTAGTACTTGCTATTGCAGATGATATTTTAGACGAATTGCTAGTTTGATTATTTAGGGAATTATCCACATACCCTTCAGCTACGGCTGGTGACTGCCATCCGCCGCGCCGTGTCTTTTTAAATCTAATAAGTCATCACCCGCGTCAACAAGAATAGTCGCGGACGACCGTCGAAAACAGTGTCCTGTATAAGTCGCTGCTTCTGGTAGTCCCAGATATATGGCTATTTGTTTTGCAATCTTTCCTAACATGTTAATACCAACAGACTGTTTGGTACATTTTCCGTTTATATAGTTTAGAAAAAAAGGTAAATTAGGAGCTGTATTTACTGCAGAGCGAAAGTTTATATATTTTTTAACCTTGGGGTAAAAATATTCTGACACCACAAAAGAACGTTGCCGTTTAGTTTTTGAATCGGGAATATTAATAATTAGATTCTTCCCTGTGTCTTGAATATTTGACGGTTTTATATTACGCAACTCTTGTTTCCTGCATGCACCGCTTATACCAATTATAAGAGCAACCTAAAAGACGATTTGAAATAAATTTACACATCTAACATAAACAAATATTTATCATCTGGTGCGTTTTTTAGAAAATCATTTATATTCTTGCTTGTTAAAATCTTGGATTTTTTGGATTTAAAGCCGTCCGATTTTCTCTTCAAGAGAGCTTGTAATTTGGAGTAGTTTGCAATATCGACATTGTGATTTATATTAATTGTGGCCTTTAACATTGAGCAAAATGACCAAAGTGAGGAAGGCTTCATCGTTTTTGATAGTTCTTGGAAGTATGCCATCATTACATTCTCAGAAAATGATTTAACGTCGTTTTTTAATCTCCATTCCATGAATCTTTGGTAAGTAAATTTGTATCGATATTCAGATTTTGCCGGTAACAAGTTGTTTTTAGCAGCTTCTGCAATTTCGCTAATATTGGGTGGAGTTAAATTTTCTATTTCACTGTCATTCGACATTTTTTATGTAATCAAACTAATTTCACTTTATAATATTACACTCACATACAAATTTGATTTAAGATTATGTCAGTTTGTTTGGATTGACCGTTGCTATAAGCGGTTGCTAGGAAAACTGTACGATTTTTTTACCAAGCTGTGCGATTTTTTTACCGTACGTAATAGGAATCTTACATTGATCGGAGACGGTGTGTTTTTAAGTATTTACAGTAGTGGTCGTAGGTAAATATTTTTTAAAAATTTGTTATGAGTTTATGTAATTTATGTATAAAATTGAGCGTATTTTAAATAGATTTCGCGATTATTTAGAATTTGCAATAGACTGCCAACGAAATTGTAGAGGGAAAAATAAAAATTCAAATACTTTATGAAACTTTGTACCTCATTTATTGAAAACCACTTTGCCATTCACAGCTTAAAAAAATCGGTTGTGTCACCACAAAACTTTCCCGACAAGTTATAATATAATCAAAAATATATGACCTGGGTAACGAAACAGAATGTTAATCACTATTATTATAACTGTATTATTTTCAATAAACTAAGGTAACAAACTAACTACTTTACTATATTACTAATTTTAAACGCAATTTTCCCGGGAATTACGGGGGCAAATATCAAAAGCTGTAAAGCAGATAAAAAATGCTTTAAAATGATGTATAACTCGACCCCTACTCATATATGAAAATTTAGCGGTTGTGTCCACCCCTATCACAGGGCCTAAGCGATTTCAACCAAAAACTAATGGGTTCATCCTAGGACTCCTCTAAACTCATACACCAAAATTTAGCTCAATTAGTTAAAGCGTTTAGGCGCTATCGTGGAAGAATACATACAGACACACACTCAGACAGACTTCAACCTGGAAATGGTCTTAATCGTCTCAAGGAACTTCAAAATGGGTATATCCCTCTTTTTTTTTAGCGCGTTCACAATACTTTCCCTGTGCGGGAAATTCAACTTAATTAAAAATGAGATAAATTAAAACAAAATGATATGTTACATATATTGCCGCATTTTGTTTACATTTGAAATATTTTCAATCCAAAAAATCAAGTTAATTAAATATTTTTTTAAAACTTTTAAACCACTAAAGAAACCAAACACCATATAGGGTTTTCGCAAAGATATATTATTGAAACGGAGTCTTCTCCACTAATATCTTTCATAATTAATTAAATATACAATATTATGTGAGAACCCAATATTAAAACGAACCAGACAAGTTTCATCTTGAAAATAGTTTACGTTATGGACTGAATCCATTAGTAACAGCAGATATACCTAAGCAAAGATTAATGTTTGTGTACACTAATCTTTGACCTAAGTAACTAAATAATTTTATAAAACACAGATTTTCACAAAGTGCCTTTAATAATTTAACGTAATATTCAACATGAAACACACTAATACATTTTTAGTACTTATATAATATGTTATGTTGTCCAATTTCTCAACGTAAACTATTTTCAACAAGGCTCTAATAACTATTTTATGTGATATAGGTACCACTGATGATGTCAACCCGGTAGACGAAATATGTCCCGTTCGTTTTAAGATTGGGTTCTCAACTAATATTGTCTATTTAATTATTAAACATATTTGTGGAGAAGACTGCGTTCCATTTATACAGGGTGGCTCTTTAGTGTGTGTGCGGAAGATATCTCAAGATCTATAAGCGATAGACAAAAAAATCCTTTACAAAACTTTTAGGCACTGAAGAGATGTACAACCCTAAAATGTTTTCAATTATACAGGGTAGTTCACAAACGCGCAGCAGATCAAATTTGCTTTTTCTTAATGCGACACCCTGTATATTTTAACAAAAATAAGTGGCGATCTAAAAGACAAGAATTAATGACATAAGGCTTGATAAGCCTAGGTCCAGTAGTTTTTAAAATATTTGTAAATAATAACTAAAGAGATATAACTATTTAGTATATAAAATGCCCCTTACATTAAAAAAAATAGCATATACTCTATAAGTCTGGGCGACTGTAATACTTTTAGGAGTGGAGGGCATCATCACATGTTGTCAGCTTGTCTGTTGTTATATTTTTAATACAGTTGTTTATTCACATTATATAATTATTTTAAATTTAATGCTTATAAAATATACTTCTGTCACTGAATTAATATATTTCACATTACACGTGAGGATTTTAATGATGAAAATATTAAAAGAAGGAACTAAATTGTTTATTAAAGTTTTTGAAAAGATAAAGATGATCGTTATACGGCATCGTCGTAAAATCAGGCGGGGTGATTTGACCAATCAGCGTTAAGAAAATAATATGTTTTGTTTTTTATAGTAAATGAAGGAACGGTGTTGTCGGGATAGAGGATACATTATCTTGTGTGTTGTTTATGTTAGATTTCCTACATTTATCAAAATTATAAGACTAAAAAGTGTGAATTTGTGTTTTGTGTGAATTTATAAGACTATATTAAGTTTTAAAATGGTTCGTCACTGTCAACTATATTAATTATTAGATATCAGAAATCCGGATAAAAGTTTTCACTGGTAAGCCATTATTCTGTTTGTTACGTAATTATGTGCTGTAATTTAAGTAATAAAAACTTTTGATGTCAATATTGATTATTTTATTAATTTGGATTGTTACGTATTCTAATCCAAAAATACACGTAGCTGCTGCTAAAGACACATAAGAACAATTAAAATTTAAGGAATAAGACATAAGAATTCTGACCAATCAGAATGAAGTACGGTTTATATGCCTTCATTCTGATTGGTTAGAATTCTTACATTTTATTTTTTCTTATGTGTCTCTACCATTAAATTCATCATCGAAATGAAGTCTACAAGAGAAGATGACAAAAAAAGTTATATTTTAATTCTCTAGGAGTTAAAATAGGCTTCTGTACATTTAACAAGAATCTAGATAGATTTTAATTTTGTTATGCGTAGTTTTTAACTTAAATACCTACGTGTAACGTTGAAATATAACAATTTACACAAAATTTCGATCCTCGGAAATACATAACAAAAATGAAATCTATCTAGATTATTGTTTAATGTATAGAAGCTATTTTCACTTCTGGAAAGTTAAAATATAACTTTTTTTATATAAAATAAATACATCATTATTATGGGATACGCCACTGGTATTAACATTTCCATGTAGCATCTTGTCAAAATCAAAACAGCGACGTTGCCGCAACGGTGGAGGAAACATCCGGAGTGACAAGAAAGTCCGATGTTTTTTCTCCCTTCCTCCCATGTAGTTGTTTGTTATTGTCTGCGCCCAAACAAACTATAATTTATGAATGAAATGTCATATCTCTCTCTTAGAGTTAATACATCGATGATACATACCAATTTTTCGTGTCAGATCCATTTGAATTCCCTTCTTTTCTTCGTTTTACTGGATTTCATTGACCTCTAATTTGTAATTTTTCAGGGTGGTCACATTAGTTGTATTTTTATGGGAAAATCTTAAATAACACACCCTGTATATCTGCCTAAATTCGATAAGTTCCTTTCCCATACTTATTATTGATATGATATTTCATGAGCATAAGGCTAACCATTTTTTATAAAAAAATATTGAAACAAAAAAAAAAATAAAATTTGCAATTTTTTGTCATTTTAATTATTTTTTTTTTAATTAGAAAACAAAACGTTAAAAAATTACAGTTTTGTTTTAATAGTTTGCAAATAGACCCTCTTAAAAATAAAAATAGAATGGTTTTAACACACATTTTTGGACAATTTAACTTTAAATAGAATAAAAATTGGTTTAACCAAAATTTCCCTGGAACATGGATAGGACGTAGAGGAGCCACAAATTCTATGGGGAGTATATTAAAGAAATAATATACCATGAGCCATCAACCACCATAGAAGACATAAAATTAGAATTCGAAATGCTTTTGCATCCATTCAGCGGCTTTAGGATTTGAACTTGGGGGGTGGCGCATCCCCAAAGGTCAAGTCGTAAGCTATATTGAATATGCTTGTAAAAAAATTGTAAATTTTCACGTATGTTAACTTTTTATAGGTATATTAAAAGAAACTAAACAATTCTAAATTTGAAACAAAAAAAAATAAACAAAACTGAAAGAACTCGTAGATCACACAAAAACAAAAATAAAATAAAAACATAGACATGAGTATTCATACGAAAAAAATTATAACACCCAAAAGTTAAATTGTAAAATCTAATCTTTTTTTATTGGCGAACATACAATAAAGCTAACCCATTTAGACGATCTTCTGCGATGGTGGATCTTAAATGCCGTTACTACAGAAATGGTCAACGTACATAAAATTTTAAAAATTTGGTGAACTAGTGGGAAATACTTTTTATCACATTTCTGCAAAGCTTCAAATGCATTTTTAGTATACACCATTCTGTGTTTATACAATTGTATTTCCCCAAGCAATTGCATAAGAGAAGGATTTCCTAGTAGTTCACCAAATTCCAAAGTTACGAGTATATCGTATCGTATATCCGACAAGACCTTTTTAAGGGAATCGTGATCATTTATATATTATTAAGATTAAAGGGAATATTATAGACCGGGTGCTCGATATTTATGCAATTAATCATTTATATGTGGAGGAATTCATTGTCATTTTCTAAATGTTGAATATTTTGTAAAGCCGCCACTGCATCCATTACTCCCCAACTGCTCCAACGAGCTAAAAATTCATTTATTTTCAGACTGCAGAAGTGGTGTGTGGTCGACATTTTGAACATTTGCCGACATTTTGAGCATTTGCTAAAATAAATTTTCTAACACATAGATTGTTTATAGTTTATTTTAAGATATATTTTTAGTATGTTATGGTTTGTGTGTTCTTGTTCAGTCAGTGCCTAAAAGTTTTGTAAAGGATTTTTTTGTCTATCGCTTATAGGTCTTGAGATACCTTCGGCCACACACTAATGGGCCACCCTGTATATCGCGCTCCGACGAGCGACGTAATTTCCATCCATCCTCTGCCTGTGCTTCAATAATGAAAGCAATTTTTGATATTTAAAAATATCCACATCATGTTTAATGGCAAGGGTTGCGTTTGGCATTGTATAATTCGTTCTTCATATCATACATATTTTTACGCTTTACTTTTGCGTAAAACCGGACAACAATATGCTAATATAACACATCAATTTGTATTTTTTATATTTGCAAACTTATCTCATTGGATTGTATGCTCTCGTACCCGGAGAAGTTTAATTTAAATCTTGAATCTGTTGATATAACGAGCATATCCAAAATCATTAAGTATAAAGTCACCTCTCGCCTGACAAAGTGAAAACTTCGGATTCATTCTATTATAATTATTATGCGTAGAAGTTTCTTGGAGAAAGTTTAGTTAATTCTCGAGAGTTTCCAGTGCACTTTGTGAATACCTACTGCTATCCAGAAGCCATAATAGTCGTGACGCTATTTCTGGAAATGTTGGTTGAATTTTCATTGTCTGTCTATAAAAGTTGACTATAGTTGGGTTGCAATCTACACGGTAAACGTATGTTTATAAATGATTAGGATTGAGTTTAGGGATTATTAATTGTAAAATATTCTTTACATAAAAATATGAGCCAACAAGTTATATCAAAATATAGAATGCAGTTTTATGAGGTATACATGGATTGCTTGAATTTGGAACCAGGATTATACCATATGAGACAAAAACTAATATAATAAGCATTGCTCTGGATAAAATGATTCATTGGGACTCCTCATTCGGAAGGGGTTTTACATAAAGTTATCTTTCCGGACATTTCGATGTATCTGTGGAAATTCTTACACGGAAAGAAATTATTGTTCTGCGGTAACAAGAATTTTAACCAGAATTCAAGTTAGTATAGACACAACCAGATGTTTTGTCATTATGACCTCTTTGTATATTGTTATGCAAAATTGTGTTGATAGTCATTTCTGTATTGTTACAATGACCACATCATCGCATTGTCACCCTAACCAGATTGTCTTAGTTAACATAACATTATTGTTATTGCTGTATTGAAACTGTGCTATTTTCTATTAAATACTGCCGTTATTTTACTATTTTTGTCAAGCTATTTTATTTTGACAATCTCACTATTCAAAACTATTAACAATCATTATATCAAATCAAACTATCTACAGAGTATTATTTAAAAATTACAATTATAACAAATCAAACTCAAACAAATATACAAAGTATTAATTTAAATCATAACATTCTCCATGGGTTCCGTCGAAATTAAATGTAGCTGACAAAGCGACGAGAGATGACGAAGAAGCAGATTTAACTCTTGATAGTACGTGGTTTAAAGGCCCAGAGTTTTTATATTTACCTCCATGTTTGTGGCCTGTTGAATGCAACACTTATAAAAATGAAAGCATACATGAAACTATTCTAATCAATATTCCTTCAGAGACTTCATACTTGCCAGATATTACGAGATTTTCCACGTGGATAAAATTGATTAGATCAACTTGTTTTGTGTTTAAATTCATTAACAGAACACAAAAAAAAAATACAGGATGTCAAAATTACTTGCAAAGATTTTGAATATGCAGAGCAAATATGGTGTTTGAAATCTCAAAAAGAGTCGTTTGCAATAGAATATCAAATACTTTCGAAGAAGAAAACTGTAGATAAAATTAGCCAGTTACATAAATTATCAACTGTATTGTCAGTAATAAACAATTGTGGTAAATGTAAAATTAGAAAAGCAAAACCAATAATACCACAAATGGGATTATTGCCTATGGAAAGAATTTCGAAACCGATTCGACCTTTTTACTATACTGGAATCGACTATTTCGGTCCAATAGAGACATCCATCGGTCGACGAAGAGAGAAAAAATATGGTGTTATTTTTACATGCCTCTCAATTCGTGCGGTACATATTGAAGTCGCAGATTGTCTTAGTACGGATTCCGCGATACTTGCTATAAGACGATTTACCGCTAGAAGAGGACAACCTAAAATTATATGGAGCGACAATGGAACAAATTTAAAAGCTTCTGATAAAGAATTGAAATTAGCATTACGAAACATAGATCCATAAATTATTCAAAAGAAATTAGTTGCGGAAGAAATTGAATGGAAATATAATCCTCCGGGTGCTGCGCATATGGGCGGAGCATGGGAGCGATTAATACGAAGCATAAAGGAAACTTTCAAAATAATTTTGAGAGAAAGATGTCCAAAATTTGAAGTATTGAGAACAGTATTAATTGAAGCAGAACATACAGTAAATACACGTCTATTAACAATGTTTCATCAAGCCATGATTCAGAAGAAAGTTTGACTCCTAACCATTTCCTTATAGGCTCCTCAAGCATTTCAAAACCAACCGGAGTATTTGAAAACAAAATGGATTTAAAGAAACAATGGAGATTTGCTAAGCAATTGGCTGAACGAATTTGGCAAAGATGGATAAAAGAATACTTACCTACGCTAGTTACGAGAGCTAAATGGTTAAACCATGAGAAAAATGTAAACCTAAATGATGTAGTTGTACTAATGGATCATCAGTTACCGGGGAATAATTGGCCGCTTGGTAAAATTGAAAATATTTATCCAGACAAAAGTGGTGTTGTAAGAATCGTAGATGTGAAAACCAATATAGGTGTTTATCGAAGACCAGTGACAAAGATATGCCCCATACGCTACTTAGAAGATAGTAATCACGAAGAGATTACGAGGGGGAGAATGTTATGATTTAAATTAATACTTTGTATATTTGTTTGAGTTTGATTTGTTATAGTTGTAATTTTTAAATAATACTCTGTAGATAGTTTGATTTGATATAATGATTGTTAATAGTTTTGAATAGTGAGATTGTCAAAATAAAATAGCTTGACAAAAATAGTAAAATAACGGCAGTATTTAATAGAAAATAGCACAGTTTCAATACAGTAATAACAATTATAATATTGTTACCCTAACCAGATTGTTACGTTATCTCTACAATATAATATTGTTACCCTAACCAGATAGTTACGTTATCTCTACAATCTAATTTTGCCTGGTCACTGGGCCTACATTACCTGACTATATTGTCTTATTATCATAACAGAATCATACTTGTACTTACCATACTAATGTCACTAAAAAAATATGGTTGTAATTTGAAATAAGAAAGTAGGACCACGCCCAAAGATTCTTAAATATCCTGTATATGTATAAACATTGAACCATTAAACTTTTAATTGGAACATGTTTTCCCAAACATCAAATTAAAAAATTAATGGGGATACATTTAGCTGTAGTAGTAGATCTATTCAACAAAAAACAAGGATCCTTTGAGGGCTCAAGCTCTCATCGTCATAGTTCTTATATAATAAAAGACTAATTGAACTTTTTCATTGTTGAAAATATAATATTGTTCAAATACTTAAAAAAAGAAGTCACCACTGACAAACCAGTTCAACATCACAATGGGTCTACCAAGTTAATTGGAAATGTGCTCAAGTACTATAAAAAATAATCCGCAGACTAAGATTACCATTCTATGCAAGTTATATAAAAAAACTAAATTAAATTAAAATTCCGAAAAAATAATAATAATTTATATGTATGTGAAATGAATGTCAAATCTCCACGAAATAAGTTTTCATAATCGCCCTATGTGGCTTCCTCATCAGTGGTTATTCATAACATTCGAGACAAGCCAAATTGCAATGTGTAAATTTATTATAAGATATGAGCGATATATCAAGGTCATTTCGTGAAAAATGTATTTAAAATATTATAAATAATACATAACTAAAAACTAAAGTTTTATTTCGTTTTATAGATCATTTTAATTAGAAAATGAAGAATTTTACTTAATGACTGCCAATTAAAGAATTAACAATTGTAAATTGAATACATTTTCCACGAAATGACTGACATACCCCTCCGTGATATCTTAAATAATTAAATAAATTTACACATTGCAGTTTGGATTTTCTCGAATATTACGAATAACCACTGATGATGAAGCCTGGGGCTTCGAAACATGTTTGGTTTTGTTAGTGGCGCATAGAGCCATTATTAAAACTTATTTGACTTTCATTTCACATACATATAATTTGACTCCACCTCAGTATGACCTATTTCTTTAAATATAACAATAATTTCATTCTTATAATATTTTTTCGGCATCTTAATTTTTTCTATTTATAAAACTTTCACTTCCACATTACACTTGCAAATATCATGCAAATGACGTTATATGCTCCACTGCACAGGTTATGTCGTGATGACGTTTTTCACGTTCTTCTGGTCTTCCACTTTAATTGCTTAATTCGCAGCCTGCGGCGCGCACGAATGGTAGCTTCTGGCCGCAACGATTTATTGTCCTTTTCCAGGGCTATTCGGAATCACTATCATGCAACTATAGACGCCACCATTCATGTTATAGCGTAAAACTGTTGTGATTTAACATATTTTTGAGATTTTGGTTTTGATTGAGGTTTGTACATAGAAATTTATGGTCTTTTGGACGAAATAATACAAATTTTTCTAAAAATTGATTGTATCTTTTGTCTGTAACTTCTTTGTGAATTTTTGAAATTGAATTGAAAATTTGTATAATTTTTTCAGTGCACATCAAGAGCAGTGTATCATTGTCAACAGTCACAAATATTGGGAAAACAATGATATGACTGTGGTCTGGATACCTGGCCACACTAATTTCGAGGGGAATGAAAAGGTGACTCTCTGTCTTGTGAGACCACGTATAACAGCACATGGAGTTGGCAAAGTATTCAGTACCAGAACCTTCTTAAGACAATCCATGAAAAAGTACACACGCGGTATCAGTGAGCTTAACTAAAACAGTTTTTGATAAAACTAGTAGTGATAAGGATGTATAAATAGATAGTCTAAATTTTGTGTAAGTTATACAGATTGTTGATAGCTAAACTGAAGAGTTTACCATAATGGCCAGTTTTCGACGGTGTCGGATATTACATCTGGTGTGCCACAGGGTTCAATTCTGGGGCCTCTGTTATTTTTAATTTATACCTCAGAAATTTTGAGTTCATTAAGTCATTGTAGTATACAGGCTTTTGCGGATGATACACAGGTTTATTACTCTTTTAAGACGGATGATTGTGTTGAGGCCTGCCAGAGAGTTAATGCTGACCTTGATGTTCTATATTCACTTTCGACCGATCATAATTTAAAATTGAATTGATAAAAATCGCATATGTTGCTGTATAGTAATAGAAATGATTCTGAATATCTTAAAGAAAATTTTAAAGTTATGATTAATAACAGTGTTGTCCAGTGTGTTTCTTCTGCAAGGAACCTAGGTGTTATCACTGACACTGATTTAAGATGTCGTGAGCATGTTAAGAACATGTTGCGGAAGTCATTTTCCACTTTGAAACTTCTGTATTCGCATAGACATGTTTTGAACGTTAAGCTCAAGCGTACTCTCTGTGAATCACTGATTTTATCCAATTTTAATTACTGTGATTTTGTTTACGGTCCCATGTTAGACGTTTTTGACAGAAGACGTATTCAGGGAGTACAAAATTGCTGTGCTAGGAAGTTTGATCGTGTTTCTCAAGCGATTCGTGATATGAATTGGCTTAGAATGGAAGACCGTCGTCTCTATCACCTGGCTACGTTTATTTTTAAATTACTTCATAATTATAATGCTCCTTTTAATATTAAAAGTAAGCTTGTGTCCAGGAGAGATGTACATGACATTAATGTTCGCCATTTTGATAGATTTACAAGGCCACATCATAGAACTTCATTGTTTCAGAGAAGTTTTACTTATAATGCCATCAGATTATATAATACGATTCCCAGTGAGTTCAGGGGGTTGAGTCCTAATACATTTAAGAGTCGTTATAAGCTACACCTACTAAATAAACCGTGAAACGTTAGATACGTCCATTATATTTCGAATTTGATTGTTTTAATTTGTTTTTTTCCCTTTCTCTTTTGCTACTGTCCATGGGAGATGGAGTTGCGTGGGCTTTGCCTAATATGTTATATTAATTAAATTCATATGTTTTTGTTTTCTTCTTTTTTGCATTTTTATGTTTCTTTCTGTTAAGTTGTTTTGGCTGCTTCTAAGGTTAAGTAGAGTAGCTTTAAGCTAGACTTCGCCTTTTTAGTGGTCGTGTGTGTTTTTTGCTTGGGTGCTTCCCAACATGAATGTATTTAGTTTGCAAATAAAGACAATTTATTATTATTATTATACTACCGGCTAAAAAGTTTGTTAAGAAAAAAAAATTGATTTGTTTGGACTATGCTTGCAGGCTGTAGCTTGAATCAGATCTCTTCTGTCACCTCCACCACATCGAACAAGAATTTTTACAAGGCGTTTCACATTTAATATATATGACGTGTATAATAATCTTCCAGAAATAAAAAAATTCTTAAGCTTGCCAGCTTTCCAAAAATTCTTATAAAGAATAATTGTCAAGAGATCAATGAGTGATATGGTCTTCTTTGCTTTACTTTACTCACTTTACTTTTCATTTTTTTTCCTCATTTCATATATTTTTATAGTTTATTGTGAGTATTAAGTTTGAAAAACATAATGTGTACTAGCTTGATTGCAAATCAGCTATTATTATTATACAGGGTGGCCCATTAGTGTGTGGGCGGAACATATCTCAAGATCTATAAGCGACGGACAAAAAAATCCTTTACAAAACTTCTAGGCACTGAAGAGATGTACAACCCTAAAATCTTTTTAAAATATTTGTAAACAATAGTTCATTTTGACATAAATTTAAGGCGTTATTAGTTACTACAGAAACAAAATACATACCAATTTTTCATGTCAGATCCATTTCAATTCCCTTCTTTTCTTCGTTTTACTGGATTTTATTGACCTCTAAATTGTAATTTTTCAGGGTGGTCACATTATCTAAATTGTATTTTTATGGGAAAATCTTAAATGGGACACCCTATATATCTGCTTAAATTCGAGAAGTTCCTTTCCTATACTTTTTATTAATATATTATCTCATGAGCTTAAGGGTAACTGTTTTTTAAAAAAAATTATTGAAACAAAAAAAAATAAAATCTTTTGACATTTTAATTATTTTTTTATAAATTTTTATTGGCTGTACTTGTTTATAAGTTTCTATCTACCGTAACAAAAGAAAGGATTGCAAAATTGTTTTTTATTTATTCCTGATATAACATTTTGACGTAGTATGTACTTTTAATAATAATAATAATAAACGTCTTTATTAGGCGAAGTCTAGCCCAATGGCCATGCACACTTTTGCCCTTTAAATATCTCAAAGCAAGAATAAATATCCTTTTACGTAATAAAGTGCTTATAAATAAAATTAAAACATATATGTTGTGTGCTAAAGATAAATTAAAATCATTCACAGCCTCAAGAAGAAAAGCCACCCTATATAAAATGTATGTAAAACATTTGGGGTTATCTGTATTTGGCTCACTGTGCAGTGCAAAATAGGTGCATCTGGAATGATTAACGACGGGTCGCAAAAAAAGTCGGCGAAATGAAATGTTCAAAGGAATGACAATAATTATAATTCGGTGATTACATTATGTAACAAGCACTTCGTGAAATATAGTTGCCGTACGTGGTCGTCTTGTGATATCTGGCTGGACGTTCGTTATGGTCTAAGAGACGATCATTATATGGCTCCCAAGTACTAAAAGTTAAAATTATGTGTCGCTTCAAATATGGAAGTCACCACACAACGTTCAAAATTCATGTTTTCGTTTGATTTTTGAGATTCGTAAATTTCATAATATATTATTGATAATTGTTTGGTGGGATATAGATAATAGAATATAAGTAGATACTATGATACTGCTTGTAGATTTGATAAAATAATATGTGATATTATTAAAGCTGTTACGCTTTTCAAGTTTGTTCATTACATAAACAATATGAGACTGCTAGTTTATATTAATGAAAATTGGTCGTTTCAAGTGAATGAACATTTCATGGATGTAGTTAATATCAGCATAAGCAGTCCCTACATTGTATAAAACAACACACAATACAATGGGCGTCAAAAGTTATCGACCGGCCAAGCGTTTAATAAAACACTTCAAAACTTATTATACTTTCAGAAATTTGTTGTAATTATATTGTGTATTTAAAAAAAACACGCCTCTAAACCTTCTAAAATAATTTAAATGGCTTTCTGAAGTTACTCTCTCTCCAATACGCAGCAGATGGGCTAGCTACTGTGCTGTTTTCAGCATACGATGTGTATAGTCCGCAAAATGCTTCTGGAATAATAATAGCAACCACATTCTGCCGAAATTCAAGCAAAAGAGAAATTGGATTGAATAACATCACCACAGTTTGAACAGCGAATAGCGTTTTCAAGATCATATATTTCAAAAACTAATTATATATAACGGACTTCTAATTTCATGGTCACAAATCATAAATGCTTTAGAAAAATTATGTCAGTAATATATGCAGATATTTCACTACTCAGAATTTCCCATGTTGTATTGTTAAAACCAAAATATTAATATATTATCGAAATAAAAGTATATTAATAGGTTCAATTAACAATTCGCATAATATTATGAATATGTGTATTTTCCACAAAAGCGTCAAGAGCTATCCATAGGAAAGTATTATAATATTTGACAGATAATTACTTTGTGAATCTAATTTTGACCTCATATACCGGGTGTTCCATTTAAAATAAACAAGTTATTTAGAATTAAACTTTACGTTCATATAACTTATATTATTGGACACCCTGTATTTAGTTTTGGGGATTTATTACATTTGGCGTAACAAGTGATGAGTGGGTATATTTATCAGCCCAGACTGGCTTAAAAAGAGCAAACGAATAGGTGTGAATTTTTTCATTCAAATTATGTCTATATTTCTATAAAAATTAAAATATTTAAAAAACTGTCAGGTTTAGGTGAGATGTAATTTAATGAAAGTTAGTTTTATTTTGAACGGGGAATCGAAAAATATATTCATATACAGAGCATTCCATTTAAAAAACACAACTATGGTTAATTTCTTATATTTGGGACACCCTGTATAGATTCACAATATTTTTAAAATGTAGCTAGAAATAATTTTTACCGAACCCATGAATAAAACTTTTAGGAAATTAAATAGTTTAGCCACACTATTCCGTGTCGTATGGCGTGAATAACCCTCTATATAATCGTTATTTTTGAGTTGTGATAAAATCCTATTGGCTTTGTGTTGTATGGTTGAATTGAATTAACTCTTTGTAATATTTATTATCTGACACAATTTTTTGTTTGTTGTCTACGTACAGGGTGAGCAAAACTCGATGTCCCAGCTCTGTTATGAGAAAACGAAAAACGATATAAAAATTCTGAAAAGAGATTCTTAAATGGGATGAAGTCAGCTCCCTTTTAACGTACATTTGATTTTGTTTCCACATTTGGAAACTAAAGTAAATGACGTCAACGACTTTTTTTTTTCCAGAAACATAACTATACTTTTATATAATTCAAAAGAGCTAATTTTTCTAAGCAACTTTTGTAAAGAAAAAAAATTGCGATCTTCATTCATTAAAAAATTAAAAGCAAATTTGTAGGAAAAACTATTATCAAAAATTCGCAACTTTCACAACATTGAAACAAATAGGCTTTGGAAACAAACTGCAATTATATCTGTCAATAATAAAACTAATGGTTGCCAAATAGTTTTATCGTCATTTAATGTGTGCATTTTATGTTAAATGTTTACGCATAACGAAAAAGTTGACATGTTATTTGTCAATCCGATTGAAAACGAAGGACATTTTGGCGTTAACTTTGGTGTGGTATTATTAACGGGCATTTAATTGCTCCATACTTTTACGAAGGTGTTTTATGCAGTGAAGAATATTTGCAATTTCTTCAAGAGCAACTTTCTGTGCTTCTCGAAAATGTAACATTGCAGTTACGAGCATTATGTTTCTCCAGAATGATGGGGGCGGCGCTCCAAGCAAAAATTGCTAACACATAACTTAGAACATTTAAAGGAAAAAATTAGAAATGCATGCAATGAACTCTCAAGAGAAATGTTATGTAAGGCCTCAGGAAGAGAAGTAAGGAGGAGATTAGATAAGCGTTTACAACTAGGAGGTGGTCACATTGAAAATTTGTTGTAGTGATTGATTTCCTATAATTAATTAGTAATAACCTATGGTATTACTATGTTTAATTCTGTGGTAATAATAATTACTATTAAATAATATCATCTGTTTTTGTAATGTTTAATAAGTAATTATTATTAACCACCGATGGATAATACGTACGAGTATCTTCTCTCTTGACTGAATATCAAATGTTTGACTTATATTAGAAGTTATCACTCGAATACTATTTGTCAACCATTAGTTTAAGTATTGACAGGTATAATTGCAGTTTGTTTCCAAAGCCTACTTGTGTAAAAGTTGTGTAATATATGATAAATTCGCAACCGTCACAACTTTTACACAAGTAGGCTTGGATACTTGTGTAAAAGTTGTGACGGGTGCCAATTTTTCATATTAGCTTTTTCTACAAATTTGCTTATAATTTTTTAACGAATGAAGATAGAACATTTTTTTCTTTACAAAAGTTGTTTAGAAAAATTAGCTCTTTTGAACTGTGCAAAAATATACGTATGTTTTTGGAAAAAAAAGTTGATGACGTCATTTACTTCAGTTTTCAAACTTGGAAACAAAATGAAATATGGGTTAAAATGGAGCTTACTTAATCCTATTTAAAAACCTCTTTTCCGAATTTTTCTATTGTTTTTCATTTTCTCATAACAGAGCTGGGACATCGAGTTTTGCTCACCCTGTACATTTCTTTGGTCAGAGGGACCGTTAAATTGCCTTTATCGGCATGCACCAGAACCAAATTACCTTTGTGATTTTAGAATTAAAATGTCAAGGATTTTGGGATATATCCAGCTCCTTTCCGGTATGGATTACTTCAGGAAATACTAAATACTATACTTTTTGCTTAAAAAAACCTCGTATTTCTCATAGTCACTAAACTATTCTTACTATTAGTTACGTGCGGGCACAATATTTTCGTTTTTAGTACGTTATTTACATATAAATTTCTTTGTTAATGAAACTGAACTGTTTCTGAGCACCCTAACCACAATATTATACATATAAATTTCCCGCTATTTGAAAACTCTAATGTGCATACATTTTGCTACTGGAAACGAGCAGCAACGGAAACCTCTTAATTATCACTGTGAAACATGCTCTAAATAGCGAGAAACCATGGTAATACGAGCTAAATTTCTCTTCCAACGGGAACAACTATTTTATAAAAAAGAAAGTGCTAGACACACTTTTAGGCTTATTTGAAACTTGGCCAAAAGAAAAACGAAAGACGTGACAAAGTTTAAAATTAACTTTTCGTTGCTCTATATCAACTTTGATGCTGCTGCGCTGCTATTATTGTTATTAGCTAAAGGAAAAAAGACAGCACAGTGTGACATTATATTCCTTATATTGCGAATAAGAATTGAAACTACGGACGAGAAAAGTTTCACGCTTTATTTAAATACGGATGCCATGTGAAAGAGTTTTACCGATGTTCTGAGAAAATGTACTTATATTATGATATTTGAGTTGGGTTCTTATTGAAAACCATATTTCCGTTTAAACCCTTTTTAGTAGATTTCCAAAAAAATCTGACTATTCAGGAGATCGACAGACTCGAAATTTTGAAAATTGTTTATGTAGTCCTTTATTTCAACCTTAAAAATGACCGTCCTGCACAACACTTACGAGGGTTGCCTTTTATATTTCGGGGTTAGAGAACAAAAACAAATATTAATAATCGAAAATCACTTTATTGTTTTTCAAAATATTCCCCATGAAGATCTATACACTTTTGCATGCGTTTGAACCAATTGTCGAAGCACTTTTGCCACTCTGATTGAGGTACCTCCAAAACATGCATTCTGATGCAGCAACCGCTTCTTCAGGTGTCGAAAAACGTTGACCTCTCAGTTTGTTTTTTACGTACGGGAATAAAAAGAAGTCATTCGGTGCCAAGTCAGGACTATACGGCGGATGACTCATCAAATCGAGGTTTTGGGTGCTCAAAAATGCAGTTGTTTGAGCCGATGTGTGAGAGCTCACATTGTCGTGGTGAAGAGTGATCCGTCTTGGCCGGTTGGTTTTCCTGATTTCTTGGAAGACAACTGGCAAACAAATAGTTGTGTACCACTCAAAATTGACTGTTTTGCGTTGTTCTAGTGGTACGGTTGCGGCATGTCCAGTTTTTCTGAAAAAACCGGCGACCATTTGCTTGGAAGTGCTTCGTGTGCGAACAACTTTTGTTGGATTTGGCTCATCTTAAAATACCTATACAGTCGACTGCTATTTAGTTTCGGGCTTATACGCGTAAATCCACGATTTATCACCTGTCACGATGTCATAGACGTGTTTCGAAGCACCGCGATCGTATTTTTTGAGAATTTCTTTCGACCAATCGACAAGCTTTTTTTGAGCGATTGACAAATTGTTTGGGATCCAACGCGAACAAATTTTTTTGACAGTCAAATGTTTATGCAATATTGAATGTATGCTGGTCACATTAATGCCTAAGGTTGTCGCAATCTCTTGATAGGTCACATGACGATCTTGCAATATCAGATCGCGCACAGCATCAATGGTTTTCGGAACAACAACTGATTTTTGACGACCTTGACGAAATTCGTCTTGGAGTGAGTCATAAACACTGATCATTGATGGAGCTTTATCTCCAAAAATTGAATTAAGTTCATCCATGCACTGTTGCTGAGTTAATCCACGTCGAAAGTTGTAAAAAATAATCGCCCGAAAATGTTCACGATTTAATTCCATTTTTGGGCCGAGATGAATCTTTTAAGTTACTGTAAACAACACAAATAGCGCTCGTATGTCAAAACGTTCTGAGTAAGATAACCTCAAAAATGTCCAACTTTACTATAGAGCTGTCAGTTGCCAGATTGCAACACCAGGGTTACCAAATTCCGAAATATAAAAGGCAACCCTCGTATGGTTATTATGTGTAAGCTGTTGAAAGCTTGGATTGCTTGCTTTAACCTACATCAAACACAAATGCTCAAAAGGATATCGATAAGATTATATCAGGTGACGAATGAGGGATCTATGCATATCAGTCGGAACGTAAACTGTATGTTTGTTTCAAGATGAGACGAATCTAAAAAAAGTTGTTAATGGCTACTTCCTGAACGCAATCTTGCTTGGAATAATTTTCTGATTAAATTAGATGTGTGAAATAATCAACAGAGATTAGCACTTTTCTTACCTTAATAAACTAGTATAATTCATGAAATATAATAATAAATTTCCTTGAGAAATATTTTGGAAAATAAAATATCATCATTAATCCAACATGTCTAAATGTTCATCTGCAAGATTTCATTAGCCAAGAGTAAATTAATAACAATAAACTAGAACAAAGGGTATACACATACATTTTACATCAAGATACTGCATTAACGTGACATTGTATTTCATATTGTACATACACAGCTGTTGATACCCATAGCCGCGCTTATTTGTGCTTCGAATTATTATTGGCATCTATGTAGGGGGTTGTTTGTTTAACAACCTCGTACTGGAGTTGTCAATACAAATAACATTAACAAAGATGTTATTTAACTTTAAGGTTACTTTATGCAAACAAACAGTTACTATCATTTAAAATGAAGAAACTTATTTGCGAGAGTTTGGTATTTTCAAGGATGAAGTACTGTAACGCTGTTTTCTTTCCTTGCTTAGATAATGTAAACGCGTATCGAATCCAAAAAATACAAAACCAATCTTGCCCATTTGTAATCTTCGCAAATATGATCACGTTTCACCATCGCTGTTAACTTTGAAATTGTTAAGAATGAAATATATTTTTTCTACGACTGTCTTTAAATGCCTTTATTATATGTTCAATCATGATTTGAGAATGTAGTACATTGTAATGCTGTTTATCATTGCTAGGCAACTAGGGGGAAATATTATTACGCACGGATAAAATTTCATTGTGTAATCAATTGTAATGACAAAGGAGGTGGCGGGCATGAAAAATCACCATAGCAACGCCGAAAATACAAACACCAAATTGACAGTATTGGTATTTATAATTAATAATAATTATAATTAAGTATTTCGCTAATTTCAAAACACATAAACAGTGATAGTGAATATAGTTTAACACCACCTAGTCAATTTAATACTTCTAATTTATCGTATTTAGGCTTATATGCTAACAAGGGTAAGTTTCGAAAAACAAATATTTGCCTAAAAATTATGTTAAATTTATTCAAAAGTATTAAATCAGTCGTAGAAAAAGTATAGTGTGAAACTCACATGAAATGACCATTTCCTACTCGTATGATTTGCAGCACTCGCCTGCGGCTCATGCTGCAAACGATCATACTCGTAAGAAATATATGTCATTTCATGTTCGTTGCACAATATACTATTCCAATCCGATTTCCTTAACTGTTTATTTAGGATTATTAAAACCGCATCTCCTCCATATTTGTCACAAAAGTTAGTTTTCCGTAGAGATATTCACCATATGAATATTAGAAACCCTATAAAATTAACTATGCCTCATCATAGTACTGCTATGTTCCAACGTAGTTTCACATATAATGCTGTGATGCAATTTAACAACCTTACACCTGTCCTAAAAGAAAAATTTGATTTGAGTATTTCTGTATTTAAAAAATATGTAAGACAATTTTTATTATCATTCTTATAGTCATGGTCTGCACTCTCAACTATTCTTCTTTAGCTGCCTTCTGATAAGTGGTAGTAAGATTTGGGAATTTTTGTAGTATTATATATTATTGTTATTAAATGAAAAATAACTTAATGGCAAAGCGGACTAAAATGCTGGTTTTACATACACAAGGAATTTTGTTTAATTTAGCAGGGCCCAGTCTAATTCAATAGAACCAGACCGAGGCATGGGTCGACAGATACTGACGAATTCGTTTCGCTCTTGTTATGAGCTCGTCAGAGTACCATAGTCGTTCCCCATCTACAAATATCGGCCTGCATTTAAGCACAATAGGATACACAACAGTAGACACATGTAAAGACGTATCATCTACATGTACATAGTAATGCATATCCTATACCATGCAGAGGCCGAACAAACTCAATGTATAGGTAAAACCAATCGTATTATAGAAATAAAAATAAAAATAGTGTGCACACAAAATTAAAACAAAATTCCTTGTGTAGGTAAAACCAATATTTTAGTCCGCTTTGCCATTAAATTATTTTTCATTTATTATATTTACGGACATGAAATCCTTTTAATTATTGTTATTATTTTGATTATTATTGCGTGTTTTTGTTAATTTGGAGGTTTAGTTTTAAGTTTGATTTATTGTATTATGTAAGTATTGAGGGTTAAGTATGAGTGGCCATTAGGCTAGACTTCGCCCTATATACATAAAGTCGATTATTATGATTAAAGAAACAAATTTATTGGCCAGAGAATCGTGGGATATTGATTTTCAAAATCTGCTCTTACATACGTCTTACATAACATTATGTATCAAACGAAATCAAATATATTCATTCTTTTAAGTTCTAAATCCCAAAAAAAATATTTTCGATACGCCAATAGTCACTAAATTTTGTGTAACCCAATTTACAGGAACAAAGTTACTGATGATATAACTCGTGGTAATAAATCAATATTACTTTCCCGCACACGTATTGTGACCGCACTAAAAAAAATTGAGATAAAGATGGATATAACCATTTTGAAGTCCCTTGAGATGATTAAGACCATTTTCAGATGGAAGTCTGTCATGGTGTGTGTGTGTCTGTATGTGTGTTGAAAAATCGTTTGAGATGTGTCGAATGTTTTTTTGTCTACCAATGATACTTTAACTGTATGTGTTGTGTACAGGTCTCCCAGCTCTAGCTTTCAAGATTTCATTAATAGTTTCTCAAAATCACTTGAAAAACTATGCTTAATAGATAAACAAATGGTGATCTGTGGCGACTTTAATGTAAATTTCCTTAATATAGATTGTAATACTAAAGATCTATCCTATCTTCTGCAACAGTATGATCTGCATCAGACAATATTTGAACCCACAAGAATTGCCAATGTGAGTGCTACTTGTATAGATAATATATTTAGCAATATCCAACATTATTCCACTAGAGTTATAGAAAACCATCTCTCTGATCACACTTATTAAATTATCTCTTTGAACTGCCAGCCTTGTGACAAACCTCCAATAATTGTAGAGTCTAAAAGATTAGTTAATATGGGCAATATTTCGTTGTTCAGAAATCAAATAAACAAGGTTGAATGGTTATTGAAACCATCACTAAGTACCAACAGAATATTCAATATTTTCTATGATATTATCTTGAGCATCTTTGAGTCTGCATTCCCATTAATACCACAAAAATCAAGATCCAATTATAGAAAAAATCCATAGATGACCTCCGAACTCCTTGAACTATCAAAAACTGTTAGGGAAATGACTGCACTAAATAAAAAAATAGAAAATAATTTTTATGCGCATAAATACAAGGAACTTAAAAAAATATACACCTATAAAATCAAAAAAGCCAAAAGATCATACAACAACGACCGAATCATTCAGACAACTAATGTAGGTAGGGAATGTTGGAGAATAATAAATGAAAAGCGAGTTAATGGTAAAAAATAAAATAAAAACACTATTCACGAGGTTATCGGCGTTGACCAGAGCATAGTAAAGATACCGATCGACATCGCAAATACTTTCAATGACTTCTTTGTCAGTTTCATAGTTTCATACTTTACGGTTGGATATCACGTTTATATTTTGTTCTAGCAAAGTTGCTCGCTTTGTGGTGATATATTTCTCAAATAAATGTGAAAGTTGTATGTACGCACGTGTAAAAAAATTGCGATTGTTAGAGTAAATATATTTACATTGGAATTATCACCGTAAGTACGCTATTTGTGAAAATTCATTGCATTCTGTTCATATGCATCAGTATTTTCGTCCCTTATCAGAAGTAGTTGGTACTTTTTTGTTTTGGATCTACATAGGTGTGGTACTTTTTACCTTTTTCTTGTCGAAAATATTATGTTTGTTTATGAGTTAGTCGAAAAGTAATAAACACTCTGTAAAGATAAAGAGGACTAGAAACAGATGGCTATGTTTTCTTGTTCAAAGAACGACATGTTTTAAATACAGAGTAGTCATTTAACATTATCGAAATGCCTTCATGTAAATTAAATGTCGGACTTTTATTATTATATACAGAAGCTAGTAGTTGGGGAGTTAACAAGAACAAATATAAAGGGCGCAGAAAACATGAACATGGGTTTTCATCCAGTTAGCTTTTCCGGAGATTAAGGAGTCATTATATAATAATATTTATTTGCAGAATCAGCTAAATAATCACAACAGTAATGAACAATAAAAACAATATATGTTTAAATACAATTCACTGAAACACGCAAAAAGGAAACCAGAAGTAATCCAAGAAAGTTCTAGTCTGGTCCCTGTAAGTTGCAAACTAAAACTAAAATACAATCCATACCCAAACAGAGCCGTTCAATGTAATTAAGTACCTTAATATTATTATATTCACTAATTAAATACCTTAACAATAAAAAACAATTCACAACAACATTGAAAAATACTTCCATGGGCCATATTTCTAAACAAACATAAGTGTTAGATGTTAAGGAGTTTTTCTTTAATCGTATTGTTCCTAACTTCAAAAACGGTAGTGTCTTGTTGATCTTCTAAAAAATCTCCAACATAGGACATCTTAGCAACCATTATTAAAGTCGACATAAAAATGTATTTTATTTCTGAATCGCTCACCCTGTAGCTATATCTTTATAGGGGTATATTGTAAAAATGTTCCTTTTTTTTGATTGGCTATTTTCAATCTAGGTACCTAGTTCTCATGTATGTTAAGTCTTTTAGAAAGACAATCGGATTTTCGAGTTTAGATTCGTTTTAGTCTTAGTACTCTCTCTAGATGTACCAATTTTATAAAGTTAAAGTAAATATTTTAATTGTTTTTGGACTTAGAAGATTTCTCACAGTTAAGAATTATTTTCTAGTTTTTGTTTTAAAGTATACCAGTATAAAGATTAAGTGCATTTCTTTTATTCTGAAGTAGTGAATTGTATAAAGCTTCTTAATAATAATCGAAGTTAAAGTTTCAGTAAGTTCTTTGTTAATTCTTTTAATTGAAGGACTTTTTGTTTCCACTCAATTTTTATAAAGATTAAAGTTGTTTATTTTATTAATTGAATTATATTCAGTTTTCAATAGTAATTACAAGTTTCGTATAGGAATTAATGTAATTATTCGTAATTATATTAATTTAGCAATTTTAAGTTGCACATTAATGAATAAGATTTTCTACTAAATTTTCATTATCGTTTAATTATTTTATTCTTTTTTTTTATTTATACATATTAGTTTCTTGTTGTTATTAATTTTCTTTATTAATTTTAACTATTAAATTAGTTGTTTTGAGCCCAAACCTTTGCGTTTTATTTCAAATAAAGTTTTCGTTATGTAGTTGACAGAAGGGTCATTTAGTTAATAATTTTCTTTTAAATAATAAGTGGGTGACCGACAGAGATCCAGAATTATAAAAGGTGAGTAATTTTACATTACTTTAATACAGATTAATTAAGTTGATATTCTTTGTTTGTTCTTCTTTAATTGAAACCACTCGTAAAGCTTGAATCGAACCCGTAACAATTTGAATAGCATATTGGGATTCATTCTGGACTGAGCTATAAAATTAGTATTCTTTCTGAATGTAAATAATACCCGCTAATTCAAAATGGTTACAACCTGAACATATGTACTTGATCAAGCAATTTCTGTGCGCTGGCCAATTTTGATATAAAGAGAAAACAACTCAAAATAAAAAGAAACAAAACTGCCAATGTTTACGTTTCTATAAAAAGTTTAAGCCCACTGCCCCTAAGGGCTAAGCATACGTACAAATTACCAACACAAAGATGCACCGATACTCTCTTAGCCTGCATATGTATAAGATACGGGATTGTTTAACAAAGTAGTGGGTCGATAGAACGACCGTCTGGTGAAAGTAGAGTGGTTGACAGACAAACACTCGAAATATCAGACTTGTTTTGTTAGCCAATCCCGTATCATACATATTTTATATTTAGGACATGTATTCGATGAGCAGTTTTTGCGTAACTACCATTGTTTAGGTCGTCTGATTTTTTTTTCTATACTTTGATCAATTCATCTTAATCTGTATCTCGCTTTTAGTAAGCCACATTGTATATACCCCTAAATAAATTACAATAACACATGAAACCACTTGCACAGCACACATTGCTATTTTGAACTACTACATATCGGCTCCAACTGTTACCTAGTACAAACCGCAAATGTTCAAAATTTGTTTTCAAAACACGCAAAATGCAATAGTGGACAATACATCAAATCACGAATTAGAAATAGCATTGCGAGTTATATGGAGAAATGGCCAGAGTTATGTGTTTTATGTTTATAATAAAATATATCTTGCTGGTAACGCGGCGCAGCCAAAAATGTTCACAGCCATAGCGTTAGGAATGTGTAGAAAATTTAATCAATATAGCCGCAATTATTTAGAGCAACAGTTATCTGTTGCCGAAATGCCAACTCGAACTTGAAACTTTTTGATGATGATGCCTATACATTTTTATGTTATTAGGTAGATACAATATTGATATTGAATGTAAAGAAAAATAAACCAATAAAATGCCGTAACAGCTTTCAAATAACCGTAGTCTACAAGCAGGTATTCAGTTACGTATCTTCAAATAGTATTCTTCCTACACATCAGTCGGGATTTCGGAAAGCTCACGGCACCACTTCATCATTGTTGAACCTTTCGGATAATATTGTGAGAGCTTTGGATAGGGGATTGTCAGTGGTATCAGTGGCGCTAGATTATTCGAAGGCATTCGATCTGCTCAGCCATGATTTGCTTTTTGCTAAACTGAAGTATTACGAGTTTAGCGATAGGTTTCTGTTGTTTTTTCAATATTACTTATCGGATCCCACCCAATTCGTATTACTTAATAATAACGTGTCTTCATGTGAACCAGTTATTTCCGGTGTTCCCCAGGGCTCAGTTCTCGGCCCATTATTATTTTTAATTTACACGTCTGATGCTGCATCCTCGGTGACTCATTCTCATTTACAATTCTACGCTGATGATACTCATCTTTTGCATTACTTTGATAATAAAAATGTTTATTTAACTTCAGACAAAATCAATCAAGATCTCAAAGGTATATATAAATATTCTTTGGCCCATAACTTGAAAATCAATCCAGGTAAGACTACGGTCATGGTATTTTGCTCAAAAAACCATAGAGCTCACATTGAGTCCAACCTAGATATCAAAATAAATGACACACAATTACCTTTCACAAATCAAGCTAAATGTCTGGGCTTGATTTTTGATGTTAATTTAAGGTTAAAGGAACACTGTGAAAGCTTATTTCAGAGATCTTATGTTCGAATGAAAATGCTTTATGCCAACAGAAATATTCTGAATTATAAAATGAGGAAAAAACTTTGCGAATCACTGATTATGCCGATATTTTTCTATTGCCATTAAGTATACTATCATTGCCTCGATTAACGCACTAAGAATAGGTTGCAAATAGTTCAAAACACTTGCTGCCGATTTATAAATAATTTGCGAAAGTATGATCGTGTTTCTCAAAAAATCTTTGACCTAAGGTGGCTCAAACTACACAATATCGTAAAGCTGCATTACCTTATGTTCACATTTTATAGGCTTCTGAAGTCTTCATATCCGGTATCCTTGCGTGAAAAACTGACTTTCAGACACAATGTGCGAAATGTAAACTTGTTGACCATGCGTCAGTATTCGCTTGCATTATTCAAAAGAATTATACAAATTTACTATTTGATATGTGAAACTATATCAAATAGTAAATTTGTATAATTCATATTATAATTGTTTCAGCTTAAGGCCGTTTAGTTTTAGACGGAAAATAGAAGATCTGTTACAATCAGAAGATATTTAAGTTTTGAAATCGAATAATTTGATTCTCTGATGCATATTTTTTCTTTTCTTTTTTATTTTTTTTTATATCGCATCAATTTATTATTATTATTTTTCGTTTTGTTATATTTAGAAATTTATTTGTAAAGTCATCTTGAAGGTTAAGTGTTAAAGAATAGCTTATTAGCTAAACTTCGCCTTCCTAATGATTTGATGTATAATGTATTTATACATTTTTAATAAAGACGTTTATTATTATTATTATAAATAAATTGCTAAAACTGCTGCTTCTTCCTGTTCTACTTAGAATAATTATTATTGTTTTTTATTATTTAATTTATATTAAATAGCATTTCATACACTTATACTTACACAGTAAAAATTACGTGTTAAAAGTAGTTCGTATTTATCCAAACTGCACTATTCATCCAGTGGTAAAAATGTGTACTACTTTTGTTTATTTGTTTTCCTTTGCTATCACAGTTACACGTTAAATTTAAAAATCATCATTGAGAGTGTTGAAATAATTTGGAAATATCACTAAAATCATAGACCATATTCAAAGAATCCGGGTGAGGCCAAATAACTTGAAAACTAACAGTCTCTTAAAAAAAATTAATAAATATTTCGAGCTATTATTTTGTGACCTTTAACGTAGCAAATTGAAAGATCATAAAATTGTATATCCCATATGACTTTTCAAGTTATTCATCTTTATTCCTGTTGAACGTGCTGTCAAACTGAAGTTCACATAGCCAATTTAGTAAAGAAGTAGCTGGTAAAGACAAAATTGTATGTTCTACCAACGGAAGTGTTCAAAGTCACCACCATTAACTTTTTTATTCAATGTCAAATACGGTGGTAAAACGCTTTTATTGCATTACGAACAAATTGGGGATATATTTGAATTTGAATATTTGATATGTCTTGCCTCATACTTTGCTTCAGATCTGCCATACTACTAGGAAAAACAGTATGTCTTAAAATGTCAGCACCCTCTATTATTTGGTCCACCATAGTCTTGCAGAACTGAATTCGCCTATCTGAATCATCTTAATTAAGCTCAGATTTAGTTCATGTGAATAGTAGTTAAATAAAAATAAGTATAAATTAGTAGTTTTTTATATAAAATAATGTGGTAATATTTGTTGTATTATTGTGGGAGTTGAGTAAATTAAATGTGTTGGAAAATCAAGTATCCAATAATATTTCATGTGTAAATCTATTGTGTAATGTGTGGATTTATTGAGGAAAATGGGCTGGAATATGTTTATGGTGAAAATCTTCAAATAAAGTGTGGCATCACCGAATTTCTCATCTTTTCTTGATTCTTGCCAGATTTTGAATGAATTGAATGGAATGAAATAAAAATAATACGCAATTTTTTGAAGAACCAAATTATTTTAGCGAAAATGACATCAAATAAAATTGGGGAAATAAAGTTTATGTTAAATGAAGCATCTGTACGTGTATCGGGTGTACATAGATTTCGGATTAATTACGATATTGCGCGAATAATGAGGTGTAGGATAGCGATAATTTCAAAAACAGTCTGGCAGCTGAGTATTGTTAGTTGGTATATTGTTGAAGCGAGTAGATTCCATAAGAATAACACACAAATCGGTTTTCTTTTCTAATGGCTTTACTTTAATGAAAAAAGTGACGATTTGGGAACTATTTTAAAAATGTTTCCCTTCAAAAAAGCCTCAACAAAAGTAAACGTTGCATTCCTCTAAACGTATGGTAAAACACATGGTTTATTTTACACTTGTTTTGATTGTCAGAAATCCGTGCCGAACTTTACCCTGTTTTCGTTGAAGATTAGAGTGAATAAGAGAATTATAGTTAATTGTCAAATTTATTATTATATCAGTCAAGAAATTTAAAAAAATATTGAAAGGCTTTTTTGATTTATGGCAAATTTTAAATTTGAACACTCGTGACCCTGTAACTGGACAACTAAGCCCTTTAAGGGTATATGACCCTATATCAAAATGCATGAATTCATGTGAGCGTTCTGTTTTAGAGTGTTGTGGAAACACTCTGTATAATATATAATCTTTTATTTCGCTGTAACGCTGTACTCTAAAACAACATGGGCTTAATGTAATATCTACTTGGACGTGGGGATCAAGATCACGTAATAATAGGGAATAAACGATACTACAACCTTTGAAATATTTTTGTTCAAATCTTAGTTTCAAACTTAGTTCGCCGAACGTGAAATGTTTATTGATCTTGCCTTTGACCTAAAAGTCTAGAGATGGAAACAATTTAGGAAATACTTGAATGTAGAATTTTCCCACATGGTTGGTTCTATTTGAAAACACGGACTCGACCTCAAAAAGACCCTGTAGGTCAGGGTCAAGGACATAATTTGAACACTCGTGACCCTGTAACTGGACAACTAAGCCCTTTAAGGGTATATGACCCTATATCAAAATGCATGAATTCATGTGAGCGTTCTGTTTTAGAGTGTTGTGGAAACACTCTGTATAATATATAATCTTTTATTTCGCTGTAACGCTGTACTCTAAAACAACATGGGCTTAATGTAATATCTACTTGGACGTGGGGATCAAGATCACGTAATAATAGGGAATAAACGATACTACAACCTTTGAAATATTTTTGTTCAAATCTTAGTTTCAAACTTAGTTCGCCGAACGTGAAATGTTTATTGATCTTGCCTTTGACCTAAAAGTCTAGAGATGGAAACAATTTAGGAAATACTTGAATGTAGAATTTTCCCACATGGTTGGTTCTATTTGAAAACACGGACTCGACCTCAAAAAGACCCTGTAGGTCAGGGTCAAGGACATAATGAAGCTCACATTGTAATAGTTTGAAAAAAGTCCTGAAACCATTTTTCTCTTCTCAGTTTTCAAGTTATTTTGCCGTATAGTGTAAATATATCATTGATTTAATGTTGTTTTCATTTTCAAGTCATTTTGCTAGTGTAAAATATAATAATTTTTTAGGTGCCTGGGATAGGGTTCGTTTCTTCATCTCTGAAAAAGTATCTTAATTATTTATTATTATTTTTTAATCGTGCAAACTTCCTGTGATTCATTAGTTGTAAATCAGGATACATTTAGTTAAACTGTCTGAATGTTATTTCTATAATTTTACTGCATTAAAGGGAATTAGATTGTCTTTCAGAATATTTGATTACGGGGTTTTTCATTTTATCACTTTGACTGCCACGTCATATTCACTGGAGGGTCGCTAAGGCCACGCGTTTTTTTATATAGAAATTGAACTAAATGCCTACACAACACTCACTTATATATACTAGGTGTTAATTTCATTGATATTATGGCCTTAACGCTAGTGTGTAAAAAATATACACGTGGCCTATAAGCGGAAAAAATACCTAGCGCCACATGTATACGACGATATACACATTTTAAATCTGGAAAAGGTTCCTGGAAGAGTCGCAGGCAAAACAAAACCGGAAGCCGTGGTTGACTGTAGTCAACCTTTTGCTTTATTATAATAAAACAAAAGGTTTTCTTGACATCTCGGACCAGTTATCGTCGTATTCCTTCTCGGTAAGGTGCAACATCAAGTAGTACAAGAAAGTGGCACTCGAATTACGTACGGGCGCAAGTGTAATAAACGCATGTTATCTATACAACAAAAACAAATCGCAAAAAGTTAGCATTATCGATTTCAAGGAGAAATTGTGTTTGAGGCTGCTGTCCATTGGCAAAAAAATATTCCTACACCAGATTGTCTACCTCCACAAGTACACAAATTGAATTAAGTAGCAAAAAAAGCCATTGTGTTATTTACTACCAACGAAATAAAAACCAAACTTACCACTAAATGCCAAATGTGTATTGTCAAATATCTCTCTTAGACTGCTTTTGCCAGACACAATATTTTGCGTAAAATAAATCTTCGACACTAATTAAAATTATTTGTTGTATTTCGATTAATGTATTTATATTTGGGATTATAATAAGTCCTAATCTACCAAATGTATTTAATTTCACAAAAAAATAGTGCCTAAGTAATAAAATTATCAATAAAATATTTAACTTTTATCAAAAGTCGGCGCTAAAATTATTTTATCATAGCCCCACGCCTCGCTAAACAATATCCCCTAAGAAATGCACGTAAATCGTGCTACTCTAGCATACACACGGCGCAATATTCATGATCGCATGTGTATACCAGAATATACACGTGGCGATCTGGTCTAGGCTACTGTGTATACTCAAAGATACACAGGGCAGTCAAAGTGTTAAATAAATTTAATTTGACTATTTTTACTAATAAATCATAATACAGTAGTTTGCGACCGTCCTGTAACCGTATGGATCAATCTAGCAAAATAATTGATTTTTCTAAAATATTCTTGAACTACCCTTAAACATTCAAGAATTCATTCAGGTGACAAAATGAGGAATATTTTCCGGGTTAAAAAAATCAAAATTCAAAATAAATTATTTGTTCACATTTTAAATCTGGAAAAGGTTCCTGGAAGAGTCGAAGGCAAAACAAAACCGGAAGCCGTGGTTGACTGTAGTCAACCTTTTGCTTTATTATAATAAAACAAAAGGTTTTCTTGACATCTCGGACCAGTTATCGTCGTATTCCTTCTCGGTAAGGTGCAACATCAAGTAGTACAAGAAAGTGGCCCTCGAATTACGTACGGGCGCAAGTGTAATAAACGCATGTTATCTATACAACAAAAACTAATCGCAAAAAGTTAGCATTATCGATTTCAAGGAGAAATTGTGTTTGAGGCTGCTGTCCATTGGCAAAAAAATATTCCTACACCAGATTGTCTACCTCCACAAGTACACAAATTGAATTAAGTAGCAAAAAAAGCCGTTGTGTTATTTACTACCAACGAAATAAAAACCAAACTTACCACTAAATGCCAAATGTGTATTGTCAAATATCTCTCTTAGACTGCTTTTGCCAGACACAATATTTTGCGTAAAATAAATCTTCGACACTAATTAAAATTATTTGTTGTATTTCGATTAATGTATTTATATTTGGGATTATAATAAGTCCTAATCTACCAAATGTATTTAATTTCACAAAAAAATAGTGCCTAAGTAATAAAATTATCAATAAAATATTTAACTTTTATCAAAAGTCGGCGCTAAAATTATTTTATCATAGCCCCACGCCTCGCTAAACAATATCCCCTAAGAAATGCACGTAAATCGTGCTACTCTAGCATACACACGGCGCAATATTCATGATCGCATGTGTATACCAGAATATACACGTGGCGATCTGGTCTAGGCTACTGTGTATACTCAAAGATACACAGGGCAGTCAAAGTGTTAAATAAATTTAATTTGACTATTTTTACTAATAAATCATAATACAGTAGTTTGCGACCGTCCTGTAACCGTATGGATCAATCTAGCAAAATAATTGATTTTTCTAAAATATTCTTGAACTACCCTTAAACATTCAAGAATTCATTCAGGTGACAAAATGAGGAATATTTTCCGGGTTAAAAAAATCAAAATTCAAAATAAATTATTTGTTCACATTTTAAATCTGGAAAAGGTTCCTGGAAGAGTCGAAGGCAAAACAAAACCGGAAGCCGTGGTTGACTGTAGTCAACCTTTTGCTTTATTATAATAAAACAAAAGGTTTTCTTGACATCTCGGACCAGTTATCGTCGTATTCCTTCTCGGTAAGGTGCAACATCAAGTAGTACAAGAAAGTGGCCCTCGAATTACGTACGGGCGCAAGTGTAATAAACGCATGTTATCTATACAACAAAAACTAATCGCAAAAAGTTAGCATTATCGATTTCAAGGAGAAATTGTGTTTGAGGCTGCTGTCCATTGGCAAAAAAATATTCCTACACCAGATTGTCTACCTCCACAAGTACACAAATTGAATTAAGTAGCAAAAAAAGCCGTTGTGTTATTTACTACCAACGAAATAAAAACCAAACTTACCACTAAATGCCAAATGTGTATTGTCAAATATCTCTCTTAGACTGCTTTTGCCAGACACAATATTTTGCGTAAAATAAATCTTCGACACTAATTAAAATTATTTGTTGTATTTCGATTAATGTATTTATATTTGGGATTATAATAAGTCCTAATCTACCATATGTATTTAATTTCACAAAAAAATAGTGCCTAAGTAATAAAATTATCAATAAAATATTTAACTTTTATCAAAAGTCGGCGCTAAAATTATTTTATCATAGCCCCACGCCTCGCTAAACAATATCCCCTAAGAAATGCACGTAAATCGTGCTACTCTAGCATACACACGGCGCAATATTCATGATCGCATGTGTATACCAGAATATACACGTGGCGATCTGGTCTAGGCTACTGTGTATACTCAAAGATACACAGGGCAGTCAAAGTGTTAAATAAATTTAATTTGACTATTTTTACTAATAAACCATAATACAGTAGTTTGCGACCGTCCTGTAACCGTATATGGATCAATCTAGCAAAATAATTGATTTTTCTAAAATATTCTTGAACTACCCTTAAACATTCAAGAATTCATTCAGGTGACAAAATGAGGAATATTTTCCGGGTTAAAAAAATCAAAATTCAAAATAAATGATTTGTTCAAAAACAGTTGAAGATAAGGTATATGGAAGAATTAAAAGACAATACTTCAAAACAGATAAGGAATGCAAAAATATAATTATAGACAGGGTGTTCCGTTTGGTATAACCGGAAGATCCAAGATTCACAAATCTTATCTATCTTATACAATATGTTGATAGATTTTATTGTCTTCAGTGACCACCCAAATTTTCAAAACAATTGACCGATTAGGTTTCCTAAAAGGCTTAACTTACGAACCTCGTGAATCACACGGTATATATGTATAAATGGTTTTTCACAAATTTCCTTTCTTCTTATACCATAGAAAATTGAAAATCATTTCAATGAATAAAATATGACCAGTCAACTCCAGGGCTAGAACCACAATAAAGCGCCCGGTCTGGTTATAACAGCAACACACAGAAAGGGATGCTGATATGTTCAAGAGGCTTAGAGTATGAATATCATTAAAGCGGTGAAAAAACTCTTATACTGAATTATTTTAAAAACTGCCATGTAAAATAATATATAGCTACACGAGAAATATTTTTATTTTTTTTATTTCATTAACCCCATCAACCATTTTGGTTATTAGCGGCATTTCTATATACATTACGGATTTCTATAACAATTATTTATTTACTTAACATATAGGAACATGAAATTGTCAGATGCATTATCTACTTAAATTTTCTTAATAAGGTCGGTTTCTGTAAGGAACTTAATTAATTTATGTATAGTTCTAGGTTCATCATTAAGTGTGTTTTCTAACTCTAAAGGTATATCGTATTTTATACGCAAAACTGTGGACATTCCACTAGGAAATGCTTTACGGACATACAGATATTGCATGTATTGCACGTAGGTTATGGAGATTTGTTTAGGAGATGTTGGTGTGTTAAATTTGTGTGTCCTATTCTTAGACGTGTCACTATTACTTGTTCTTTACGTTTACTTGGGATTTGATTCCATGGATTCACTGATTTTTTTATTTTGGATAACTTTGAGGTTGACAGGTTCCACTCACTTTGCCACTGATCTTTTATTTTATATTTTATATAATTTTTAAAATCACTTAGTGGGGTTTTAATATTACGAGTATTACGCACTGTGTTTTATGTAGTCGCTGCTTTGGCTAACTGATCAGCTTCTTCGTTCCCTTGGATTCCAACATGTGAGGGTACCCAGATTATCGCTGTTTCGATGTTGTTTATTTTTTCCTTTATGCGAATAATTATTTGGTAAGTAGAATATATTGTTGTTAGGCTCTGTATTGCGCTAAGACTGTCAGATATTATTAGAAATTTTTTGTTTGGGAAACTTTCTATGTACCGAAGTGCTTCCAAAATTGCGTATAGTTCTCCATGAACACAGAGCACATACCTGGAATTTTATATGAGCAGCTTCGATCTTGAGAATAGAATGCGACTCCTACGCCGTCTGCCGATTTAGATGCATCCGTATAGACCTGAGTATATTCTCCCTATCTCTTCAAAATATCGTTGAAAGCGTTGTTAATTATTTTTGGATTGGTCGTATCTTTGTAGGTCAGTGTTGGTTGTAATGTTAGGGATTATCCATGGTGGTGTAGATGGTAAGGTTGTGGGTAATAATTGTGGAAATTCAATGCTTAATGAGGTTTTGTATTTGTTGACTCTATGGTAATATGGAGGATCGAGGTGGTGTTTTGTTTCAAATGTTGTTTTGAATCTATTTGAAAAAACGTTAGAATACGTAGGATTTTCTCTTTTAGTGTACATAGCTGCTGCGTATGATAGGCTAAGGTACTCACGGCTTCTGGCTAGGTTGGCTTCTCCGGATTCACAATGTAAGTTCTCCGTCGGACTTGTTCTATATGCCCCTAATATAATTCTTAAAGCCTTATTATGTAGTACATCGAGTTTCTTTAAGCATGAGTTTTTTGCTGATGCGTAGACCATACAAGCATAGTCCACTCTTGATCTGATAAGGCTTTGGTAGATTCTCAATAGTGATATGCGATCAGCTCCCCATTACTTGTGACTTAGGGGAGAAATATTTTAATATGTTTGATGGTATAACTACACGCAAAGGAAATCATGGTACAAGCTTCTTGACAGTACACTCAGACTGCCGTCGTTATAAATTCACCACTTGATATTTTTTTAAAAGTATAAATTATCCGTGGGCACATTGGATAGAGTTTGGAAGAAGAAAAACGTCTGCTTGTGTCAAAACTACAAATTCAAATACCACATTTACGATTACTATACAGGGTATATCAAAAATAATATTTTTAATGATTTTGATTTTCTTGTTTTTTTAATTTTATTATTTTAATAGCAGCTATGAAATTAACCACTTTGAGAAAAAAGTTTATTAGTGTTTTTTGCACAACTGGTGTAATAAATCACGGTTTTGAAAATATTTTCATAAAATTAAAAAAAAAAAAACAAAAAAATCAAAATCATTAAAAATGTTATTTTTGATATACCCTGTATAGTACTCGTAAATTTGGTATTTGAAATTATAGTTTCGACACAAGCAGACATTTTTATAAAGAATGACTTTTTCTTCTAAATCGACAAATAAAAAAGTTTTTCCTCTTCCAAACTTTATTCGTGGACACATTGTATATCGTATGTTTTTCTTCCTCTGGCATAGATTTTGAAATCAGTCTTACAGCCATTTGGTAGTTCTATGTTTAAGATAAAATTAAGTACGGTATTGTAATTTATTTTCTGAACTGCGAATAAACTTATTATTATTATTTGTTATTTAAAATTTATTATGGTTCAATATTTAAATTGTTCTTTAATAGCCACCCTTAAATGAAATATGTCAAAATTACTTGTTTCTTATTTAGTTCCTAATTTTACCATTAAATTAATAAACATAACGATTAAACACAGAGCTTGTATTGCATTTAACGGATATTCAAACAACTTCACTTTAATATTAAACTCAATCTGATTGTAAATAGGCCACCGTTTAACATTTCTTTCACCGGTGCCATACCTATAATCATGATAAACCTATATTTCATTTCGACATGACCCATAAACCCAACCGACTATTAAAAGTAGGTGAGCGTCATAATAATGGCTTCTGAATAACTCCAGATTTAATGTTTTTTTTTTTTAATTTGCAAAACCAAAAGCGTCTGTTAATTGAAATTCTCCCGTGGATATTAACGTATATGTGTATATACCATTATATAGGATTTATTTTAGTCGATTAGGGTTCGGATTGCGGGAGAGTTTGAGGCGTAAATCTGATTTTAATGTTACAAAACAGGGGAGACACAAAAGACTATAGATGAAAGGGTTGTATGTTTAATGACATTTAAAAAGCGTATATTAATTGGGTTTTCTAGGTATTCAAAAATTGTAATTTTTATAACAAAATTTCTGTGACATTGGACGTTTCTCAAAAACAATATTTTGATATTATATAGACTTAGTTTTTGTAAACTGTTTAAATTCAGATCATTCAGTTAGAGTTCAATTGCCTAGGATGTATGTACAGGGTGAGCAAAAGTCGATGTCCCAGCTCTGTTATGAGAAAATCAAAAACGATAGAAAAATTCTGAAAATACGTTCTTAAATGGGATTAATAAGCTCCATATGAACCCAAATTAGATTTTTTTTTGAAAAACTGAAACTGACGTAAATGACGTCAACAACTTTATTTTCCACAAACATACTTCAAAAGACTAATTTTTCTGAGTAACTTTTGTATAGAAGAAAATTTGCTATCTTCATTCCTAAAAAAATTATAAGCAAAGCAACTTTTAAACAAGTAGACTTTGGAAACAAACTGCAATTATATGTGTCAGTAATTAAACCAGTGGCGGCTGGTCAGGGTAGGCAAGGTAGGCACCGCCTACCTTTAAACTTTAAAACTTCCCTTAAATTAAATAGTCAATTTATTACTATTGACTCCATAATTAAAAAAAAATATATTGATTCCTATATTAATTTAATTTATTTAATTTTCTACCTTAAATCTTTAAAACATTCCCCTTTATCTGTTGATATAATATAACTACCGCAAAATAGGTTTATCGCTGGTGCTATAACCCACTACCGAGACTTCGCATTTTTACACTGTATACACATATAATATGTACGTATGCACTACCAAAATAACCAATATCTTGACAATACGGTCTCAAATAAAAACATGTAATTTGCTCAAAATTGTTGTAATTTTTCTTGAATATATTTAAATAAATATACAGAAAAAACTGGTGGTGATTGAGAACTTTTATATAATATTGAAATAATATGTGTGCTATTGCGTAGCAACGTGTTTACGTTGAGCTTAGGCACCTACCCCGGCCGCCTTCTATCTATTGTTGATAGGAAGGTATACTACTTGCACGAATTTCGATTTGTACGTTAGGTACCTATATTTTCGTATTTTTGTTTACTGTTTTTCTTTTGGTACATTACGTTTGAACTATTTGTTCGTTTGTTGTTTAAATACTAGTGCCATTGATTAAAAACATTATGTATTTAATTATTTAATAATAATAGCAAATATGTACATGAATCTTTAATAATAGTAATAATATTTTGACTAGTACAACTAAAAATTAGTGGTTGTTCTTCACAACTTGTTGCGGTAGCGGTAAGTAGTAAGTAACTAGTAATATTAAAGTTTATTCAATAATAATAATTTTTTATAGTAAGTGCCGCGCAGGAGTTGAGATTGTATTGACTTGTGTGATTGTGTTGTGCCGGAAGAGTAGCGGGCAGCGGTAAGCGGTTCTAACAACTAATAGGTATTAGAGTTTATTTGATTAGGTATTGGATTTTGTAGAGTAGTGAATGAGGCATAATTTTTAAAAATAAAAAAAACAACAAAAATAAAGATTTACCCTACGAAACCCGCATTTAAACGTGTTCTTTTTACCTTGATAATTTTCTACTTTTCATTTATGGCGCTTTACCTTGACAATCTAAAAAAAAATTCGCCTTCGGTGCAATTTTGTTCATATACATATTTTAATTAGTGCCTACCTAATTAAATTACCCACGAGCCGCCACTGAATTAAACTAATGACAAATATTTCCAAAGTAGTCCATAGTAACGAGGAGTAAAGATGACATTTGAAATAATAATCGTCCACAAATGAATCAAGTAGATATAATATTCAAACGACTATTAAACCATACATGTTTGTAACAAAATATACATTTCTAATAAATCAGTTTTGTAGATTCTAATTTCCACGTATAATACTAATAATTCAATAAGAAACGATACTCTATCTGCTCACTAGGTCGCACCACCTATATTAAGTGTGTTTAAAATAGTGAAGATTTAAATTTGGAGCAAAATATTTTTGTTTGTGTTCACGATAGCAAATTTCAATTATTTGTTTCGCGTTTCTATTTAGACACGAATATTGGCAACTCGTGGATTTTACCCTAATAATTATCAAAAATCTTAATGACAACTTTTTCTTATCAGTATTTGTAATCACGTTAGCTTAATAAAACCCCCAATATATTGTCGAAAAGTTACGTTTTATTTGCATACGAACAACCTCTAATAAAAACAAAAAAGTCTTATTGTGTCATGTTTCAGGAATCACAGTTCCGTGATCAGTAGCATAATCTGAAAATCTTAAGAGATTCTACAAATAAATGTTGTGTTAAAACAATCATTGAACAAAGAATTATGTTATCACTTACCATTTGTCGAAAAATTAAAATATTTTTTTTATAAAATCAGTTATAATTACATTCTAATATCGTAATATACGGAGCACACCTTAAAATATGCTGTATTGAACACTTTGTATCTTTTCTTCATTTAAATCGAGTGTGTAATTAAATAGGATTATTAAATTCGGTTAAACCGTTAATTAAGCAGACTAGTATGAAATGGTCATTTCATGTGAGTTTCACACGATACTTTTTCTACGACTGTTTTAGTGCTTTGCTTTGATTTTGCATAACCGATGCTACTTTTGTCATTACCAGGAAATTACCCGTGCGGAATAAATATTTCCCACTAGTTGCCTAGCAACGAGTAAATGAAAAACAGCATTACAATGTACTACATTTTCAAATCATGATTGAACATATAATAAAGGCATTTAAAGACAGTCGTAGAAAAACATATTTCCTAAACACAGCAAAAAATATATACAGGGTGAGTTATTAGTGCGTCGAAGTTCGATATTACCTCAAAGACCAAAAATTTCACGCAAAACTAAGCAGCCAGTGTGTAGGCAGTCATAAAGTATGTATTTTAAAATTATTGTTATTTGTACAAGGTGACTCATCTCATCAGGGTGAACCAAACTTACGTTTTTTAAATGGAAAGTCCTATTTATTATTCCACAATTTCATTGGTTTAGCGTTGACATTAATCATATCAAAATTTAAAAAATTATACAGAGTGGTTCAAAAGTTACCACTAGTATTATATGTAAAACATGGCGAATTCTAAGGCTTCTGTATTGGAACTGAAATAATTTAAATTCTGCTTCCTACGGGCATAGCTTTTTGATAGTTACCAACTTTTAGAAAAAGATAATTGTTAGTATATAGTGCAAAACCTGTATACAGGGTGAGTCCAAACTCAAATTTGCGGTTTACTTGAATTTTCCAAATGAGACACCCTGTATATAATATCAAAAACTGAAAGGAAACTTGATAAGCTTTTATTCTTATATAGCCTTTCTTATACCTAAAGCTATTAGTTTTTAAGATATTTTCATTTATTTTATTCAATGGTATCTAAATGCTGGCGTACATTCCGATTAAAATAATTAGGCACATGGGTTTTCCTCAAACAAATAAGAAAACTAGGTTATTACAAACATTTTTTATCTGTTTTCTGTCTATTATGACCAGATATGCCAGATTTTTAAATCCGGCCCTGTAAATCAATTCAAGTTATGGTATTTACCATACTGGAGCACAGTGTCTGTCGTTTCTGTTTATTTTGAAGATTTCTTTTTAATAACCAAACATTATTATACAGTAAAATATTTCATTATTGCCAAAAAATTCAAATACCCAGGTCTAACTATCTATTTATGCTCAGGGTAAAGTGTTGAATATGAAGCAATCCCACAAATTTTCTCGAAGACGGACCTGGATTTTTTCAACTCTGAATATGTCAGGTAGTTGCCAGACACCAATACACACTTTTATAACAAAATGAGAATAATCGACTTAATCATTGAATTCCATAATTCACCCTGTATATTAATAATCAAAACAAGGAGACATTTTTTAATGGTCATTTGATAATCCCCTAACGTGCCTCTAATTATGGCAGAAGTATGTACAGTTCCTCGTGACTCACGCTGTATAAAAAAAATATTGGAAATGGAAAATTCAGATGGACCGCCCTGTATATATTTGTGATTGTATATTATACAATACGCAAAATGAAAATAAAATCCAATTAAATCTCATAAACTTTGTATAAGGCTGTTGTTCGCATCTCTTTAGCATGTAGCAAAAATATCTGGCACAGCTTTTTACTAAATTGCGTATTTTCTACAGCAAAAATATTATGTTTAATACAATAGTCCTCGTAAAACTACTTTATCAGACTTAAAAAATCGCATTAAATTATATTGTTTTTAGAGTAACTTATAATTGCATTAATTCCAGTCATACTTTACCGTCAGTTATATCAATCTATAAATAAAATATTTTATTATTCAATTTAATGTTCAGTAATAAAATTATTCTGCGATTAGAGCTAGGTCTATTGTGGTGTATTACCACTAGCGGCATTAATTCCACCATGTTCTATAAATAACAAAATAGAGATTTTGCCTCAAAAATTAACGGGAAACCCACACACTATAAGCTTGTTTAATTTCCCACTTAGCTGAACTTTACTCGTTGATAACGCGTTATTAAAAATATATCAGCGATTGGTTTTAGCGTTAACCTATAACTTATTAAAGAATTATTCATTTGTCACTTAGCGCCCGAAAGAATGTCGATTATAATTATGTGTACATAAGGTAAGGAATAAATAAATTCGTTTATTTAAAGAAAAAAAGGTTTCTGGAAAAATTCTCGGACAGTCAATTATTGTTTAGAAATGCGCATCTTTTGACGTTTTAGCCGCATCTGTCACGTCATCGTTCTTCCGGAAATGACGTCGTCAATATTTTTTTCAGAATAATATATATAATTGTCAACACACGTGGAACAAAAAATTGGTAATGTTAATCAGGAAATTTTTGAGTGAATTAATGTTTAAATTTTATTTATTATTAGACCCTATTATTTTCAGGAAACCTCAAATGGTCCAAGGTACCTCCAATTTGACAATCCTATTTCCAAATGCGAATAATCCTGCTCTACCAAATGAAAATGGTATCAGCAGGCAGCCGCATTTCGCAATTGATGTGAGAAAATATCTTGACGAAGTCTTTCCGAATAGATGAATAGGCACGCGTGGTTCTATTGAATAGCCTCTAATTTTTAGAGCTCGGCATAATTGTCTACCTCCGCTCCGCCTTAGGACAAACGGCTTTAGCTAAAAACAACAATTTCATTCCCATATACAGGGGTGACACAGCTACGTGTATCATTAGAAGTTTTAGGAGATAATTTTTTACTAAATATAATAACCAATCAAATTACTTAATTTTAATTTCATCCAATCACCTCTGGATTACAGCGATAATACCCTACATGTGGTGTTTTCAGTTTGGTGTTTTTTTTTATTAAAAATTAATTAAACGTCAAACTGACAACTGGTTTAAAAATGTCGCGAAGATTTGGTATTGCATCTAACGATGAAATTAATGATATTATATCTAAATCTAATAATATACCAAAAAATACAATCAAATCAAAAAAAATATGTATGGGAAATATTTCTCGAGTTTTGTGCGACCAGAGAATACGAACTGAATGCTGAAACGAGTTTGCATAATTTGGCTAATATATTGAAAGATTATGCGGTAAATATGAGAAAAGCTGACGGAACTGAATATAAAGAAGCAACTGTAAAAACAATTTGGAATACTACGAGTAGGCTACTCCAGGAAAAATACTTCTACGACTTCAAAATTGTATTCGACCCGTTTACCAGTGTGATATTCAAAAATGCGCGAGATGCAAGAAATGCAAAACGTAAAAGATTACAGCAGGATCCAAACAAACGAAAATGCTGTTCATCAAATTTGAGTTCAAGTTATTTGGCTAGAATCATTGGATTATGGGATGAATGTAAACCAGAAGGTTTACAAAATAATTTTTACCATATTGTAGCTGTTGAGTTAGCTTGGCGAGGTGGTGAATCAGCTGATTGCCTTATAGATTATTTCACGATTAAGAAAAATAATGATGGAACGCCAACCAACAGAATTGAATACAATCCAATATTCAGTAAAACATGCCAAAGAGGATCGAAAATTTGTACAAATAGTAAGTGACTTGTTCCAAATATTGCAAACGAAAGTGCATGCCCTGTTCGGTTATTCCATAAATTATTGTCCAAAAGGGGGAACAATATTACTTCCAGTCGCCTATTCTTGAGACCAAATCGTTTCTGGGAATCCGAAAGTGACACATGGTTTGACAATATACCGGTAGGCAAGAACCCAATTAATATGTGGACCAAATCATCCGCGCAAGCTATTGGTTTGGACACTAAGTGTAAAAAGATATCCAATCATTCGAACAGATCAACTGCAGTTAGCCATTTAGCAAATAAAGGAATTCCTGAACAGCAATTAATAAAAATAACAGGACATAGCAGCTCAATTAAACTGTAATTGAATATTAACCAAGAACGCCATGGTGAAATAATCAACACCATGCGAGGAATTTCTTCAACACTGGAAATTAACAATCCGTCAACTTCCAATTTAACATTTGCCAATTGTACTTTTCACAACTATAGTTTTAAATAAAAATGAATAATATTTGTTTGATCAAAAATAAATTATTAAACGTCAGATTGACAATCAAATTTTTGATATCTACAAAGGAAAAAATTATCTTATCGAATACTCCTCGGGCCTTGATAAAAACTCAAAACTTTGTCATAGAGAATCCTTCAAGCGAGTTGCTCAAGGAAAATAGTAATAATTTTATCAAGCATTTTTATATTTATATACGAATGAAAGAGCTTCTTTTTTTTAGTTTCCAAATGGCGGCACTTCCGGTTTATGGATATGAACTTCCCTTATCTTAAATGGAACACCCTATATATTATTATATGTTTAGGTTCCCTCTTTAATTATAAGTATTTTTCCTTAACTTTTCACCCTATTTGGAACTGTTTTTGAGAAAATAATTTATTTCGATTTTTTTGGCATAAAACAGGTTTTCCGATAAAAAAACCGTTATTTCATAGCCTCTACAGATAGTATCATGCAATTTTGAAGGTACATTAAGAAGGTCTTAGGAAAGTTATTTCTCTTGACAAGTTGAACAATAAGGTACAGGGTCGTCGCAAATTACTGTAGTATTTTATCCTTTTAAAAATAGTATATACAATGTGTCCACGGATAGAGTTTGGAAGAGGCAAAAATTTTTTATTTGTAGATTTAGAAGAAAAAGACATTCTTTATAAAAATGTCTGCTTGTGTGGAAACCACAAATTCATATACCAAATTTACGATTACTATACAGGGTATATCAAAAATAACATTTTTAATGATTTTGATTTGTTTTTTTCTAATTTTATGAAAATATTTTCAAAACCATGACTTATTACACCGATTGTGCAAAAACAACTAATAAACCTTTTTCTCGAAGTGGTTAATTTCATAGCTACTTTTAAAATAATAAAATTAGAAAAACAAGAAAATCAAAATCATTAAAAATATTATTTTTGGATATACCCTGTATAGGAATCGTAAATTTGGTATTTGCATTTGTATTTTTGACACAAGCAGACGTTTTTATAAAGAATGACTTTTTCTTGTAAATCTACAAAAAGTTTTTCTTCTTCCAATCTCTATCCAATGTGTCCACGGATAGAGTTTGGAAGAGCAAAAACTTTTGTATTTGTAGATTTAGAAGAAAAAGGCATTCTTTATAAAAACGTCTGCTTGTGTCAAAACTATAATTTCGAGTACGAAATTTACGATTACTATACAGGGTATATCAAAAATGGCTGACGGTAAAGCGGCATAAGTAATATTATAGAAATTTATAGTTTTTTTTTTACATTTATTAATCTGTTCTAAAATTGTCGCAGTTTTCCTGTTACTACATAAAAAATCCTGTCAAATTCAAGAATTTCAAATTTTTGATTGAGGAAGCTAAGGTTATAAACACTGTTAATATCCTTAACAAGGAAGTTTGAAACTATCCCAGACAATGTGAAAAACTAAATATTTTTTGAGAGGAGCGATTTCGCACTATATTATCTAAAAGTTCAAAATATGATTTTATGGATTCTGTTTGCCGAAACATGTCCCTGTCACCTTCTTTGTGCAAATGCATGTCGTCATCCTAATATTACAAGGTTGCATGTGGCATTATTCCAGTTTTGACATATTAGGTATATTGATTTAAAAAATTGCATGATTTTTAATCCTTTTTAAATATATCAACTCTATATCCAGTTTATTGTGGATGTTCATGGCTATCAATTTAAGAGTTTTTGATGAATATATTAAAAAAAAAAACAAACGAATTTCGAAAAATTAATTTATTGAAAAAACATTGGACTTTGGTATTTTTGAACTTAACATTTTTTCTAAACATGGTAGCATAGAACTTTGGAACTTAAAAATGTTTCTAACAAAATAGCATAATCATACATATTAGTAATTATTTTTGTTTAAGAATGGTCTCAGCATTGCTGATCCACTTCAGGAAGCCAGTTATACATCGATTTTATGGCATCTACTTTTGTTTGAGGCAGTGCAACAATACTGTAGTAGTCGTAGTTCCGATGAAATACGTTCGCTCTCAGCAGCAACGTGAACTCTTCTGAGTTTCCGTAGGAACAAGTTGGAATCATTATCCGGTCTGAAAGATTCTCTATATTTTAGCTCAAAAAAGCTTCTCGAGAACCGCAAACATACTACTTTTGAACACGGCACAGTGTTAAAGTTTAACTGACTTAGGCAATATTGGAAGTCTATGAAATTCTGTTGAATTAAGTATTGTGTAAGATTTCTGTCGATTTACTTTTAATAAAAAGCGGAGAAGTGAGACTGTAGAATAATATTCTATTTTGTTCAAATGACCTCTCTATAGCGCTATGCTCAAAATATTATAACAAGGTTGTATGTTGCAAAAAAATAATTTATTCCGATAAATTATTTTTTCAAAATCAGTTGAAGACAGGATTAGCGAAAGGTTAACAAAAAATACTTATAATTGAACAGGGAATCTAAAAATATAATAATATATAGGGTGTTCCATTTACTATAAAGAAGCTTAAATCAACTTCCGGTATAACGGCAAGTAGCACCATCTTGAGAATATTTTAAAAAAGAAGCTATGTCCATCTTATATAAATGTAGAAAGTTTCAAATCTACATATTCATTTTTTCTCCTAAAACTTCTAAAGAAACACTTAGCTGAATCACCCTGTATAATAAATCACTATTTTTTGGGACAACATCCAACAATAGACTCTTGCCTCGGGCTAAATACGGATTTATTTATTTAATTAAAATTTGAACTGCAAAAAAAAATTTTGTTTCACAATTTTACCTAAAGAAATAATTAACTTCTTAACAAAACGCTGTCTTGCGGTAATCCGCAACTGAAGAGACGAATTGTAGTCGAAACAGTAGAATTGTGATAAACACAAATGAACATATGGTAGACAGATCAGTGACTCTCGAACACATTTGTGTTTTGCATCTAATGCAAAGATCACAAACATATAAAGAAATAATGGTTTTTTTTTTTAAATTATGCGGCACTTTATCACAAACACACATGTTATTGCTAACAATTATTTAAATGGTCTATACAAACTAACTTTGAAATTTATCTGACATAATTATTTATTTTAATCATCTACAATGGCATGTTTCTAAAACAAATCTTATTCAATGTTCCATTCATAAGTTTATATAAAAAATGAGTCCGACGAATATAAAAACTTAACCAAACAAAAACAAATAGTTTTGTACGGTTGGCCAGATGACTTTCGTCAGTACATCGCGTCGTAAAAAACACTATAGCCAGAAGATGAAATTAAATAAACTGCTATAATACAGACACAATATTAAACTTTTTAATAAAATGTAAATGGATAAACATATAGATCAAATTAATATTTATAACCGAATACAACTCTTTCCATCAAATAAGTTTCTATTATTTTAATATAAATTAATTACCAACAACTAGTCATCAAAATCCAATAAAATGTTTTAATTTTACTAAAATATCCAACGTGGTCAACGGAAATCTTCCATAATTTAGTGTCAAATAATTGTTAGAACATTTTTTATGGCAACATACATCGTCCTAAACACATGAGTTTTATGTTCGCACACGGATATTATTACATGAAAATACAGGTGCCGCCGTCGCGACGGTTATCCGGGACGCAACTGGCTTCGCTGCTGGCACAACCAACTACCACTTGTAGCGTCGCAACTGCTATCAGCTACAGCGAAGGGTTGTTTTACTTTCTGGGGGGTGGTTGCAGCCGGTATAATATATAGAAAGGAGGGGTGAGCTCTCAAACACTTAAATTGCTGCAAGACTTCTTCATTTTATTAGAGTGCCGAAAAACTATTTGTAGTACAAATGAACAATAGTTATATAACTTTATCTTGTGACATTTACAATAAAGACATCTTTCGTATTTACGGCATTGTGTTGATTTCACGGATAATTATTATTGTCGCGAGTTGCAATGTATTTTTCATTTAAGCATTTTGAAGTATCCCTTTATGCATCTGACACATGTATCCAGCCCGAACCATGTGCTATTGTCTTGCTGTGTGGCGATTCTAATAATACTGTAAAATTCCGTAATTTAAAAGAAAGAACAACTACTACTCAAAAAATATTCGAGGTATAACCCTTGCATACACATGCATTTGCCAAAGAAGGTCTCAGGGACATGTTTCGGCAAACAAAACCGATAAAATCATATTTTGAACTTCTAGATATAATGCGAAATCGCTCCTGTCAAAAAATATTTCGTTTATCGCATTGTCTGGGATCAATTCAAACTTCCTTGTTAAGGATATTAACAGTGTTTATAAGCTTAGCTTCCTCAATGAAAAATTTGAACTCATATATTTAACATATTTTTTTCCAATGCAAATTTAAAGTACTCTATTATATATTTTTAAAACATTTGTGCACGTACGTTTAAAGTGTATTAGTATGTATTATTATGAATTATCAATCGCCCCCGTATACCCCATTCGGCAATGTTTGGAATTAACTGCTAGAATTTTAACTGCTGTCTTCACACTGGTAAAAATATTTACGTATAAAAATATTAACAAGTTCTTATTATTTGCCCTGAAAACTGGTTTCAAATTTATATTGATATTGTTTAAAATATTCTCCTAAACCAATAATTATATTTTCTGAAGTAATCCATCTATCGAGGAGGGAATAGTATGATTTGAATAAAACGACGTCTACTCCACAAAATGGTCTATATATATACGTTAAAACCTTGTTTTAAATGCCAGACATGTTTCGGACTACACGTCCATCATCAGTGGCTTAAGGAACCTTATATAGTATTGTCAGATGTGACGGTCGTACATCATACAAATGTTAATAGAGAGTTTTACATTGATTTAAACGTTTATACATAGCATTTGGAAATTTGTCCAACCATTTAACTATATTTTTATTTATTTATTTTTTATTTTATTAATATTAAAACTCAATTTATTTCCAACAAAATGATATGTATAAACGTTTAAATCAATGTAAAACTCTCGATTAACATTTGTATGAAGTACGACCCTCACATCTGACAATACTGTATAAGGTTCCTTAAGCCACTTATGATGGACGCGTAGTCCGAAACATGTCTGGCATTTAAAACAAGGTTTTAACGTATATATATAGACCATTTTGTGGAGTAGACGTCGTTTTATTCAAATCACAATAATTATATATTCTGTAATCATCAATTCTGATTTAAGGCTGTTTGATTTCACAATAACCCCATGAGGCTGCAGTGAAACCGGGGACTTAGGTCGTACGGACTCTTTCAAAAAAAAAAAGGCTGTTTGATCAATCCCGAAATTGAACAGTATCAGCGATGGCTAATCACGAAAACCTTTCACTCGTCGCATTTTCATATGAGGTTTCTCATTTGCGTGGTGATGTTAGCCAATGAGTAGCGTCCTTTGTAAACGGTTAGAATAATTGGACCGCGTTATGCATAACATGACCAAGCACCATTTCGTTAATTTTGAGATAATATCGTCATCTAATGTCTAAAGGTGTAATCTAATTATACCAAATTAATGGGCATATAGACACCTTTATTTTAAAATAAATAATTAAAAATGCTAAACGCCAAATTATGCATTTACTTATAGTAATTAGGCATTATACGACCAAGTCCATGTTGTAAGAAAAGATTCAAAAATGTCAATACGAGAGTTTAGCAAAACATGACCAACCGCCAATATAACCGTTACTTTGTTGCTTGGTCAAGTTATGTTTAATCATTAGTATCAATTAATCAGTTCAGTAGATCCTTTGCAGTATTGGACTCATTAAATTTTTGAACATGACGGTTGTTGTGTTTTGTGCCTGGTGTTAAAAATGATGCAGAGAATAGTAGCTTTAATGCTTAAATATGCCGGAGAAAAATCTATAAAGGTAAGTTTATTACAATAATTACAATATTTTTGATGAAAAGACAACCTCTTGGCGTTACTATCTTGTATAAATTTCATTGTATCGTCTGTTTTATTTGAATTGAAATTTTCAAACGTAGAATAATAATAATAATTATTAATTATTATTATTATTAACTATTATTATTATTCTACGTTTGAAAATTTCAATTCAAAACAAAAAAGACTGACTATACAATGAAATTTATACAAGACAGTAACGCCAATGGGTTGTATTTTCATCAAAAATATTGTAATTCTTGTAATAAACTTACCTTTATAGATAATTATTATTGATTTGTAAACCTTTGCAAAACACGTAATCGAACACAAACTAGACCTCTGTACAGGGTATCCAATGGAAATATTTCTATTACTTTGAAAGTACACTTCCTCGCATACCCATCAATATTGTCTTTTATAAACGACAGCTTTGGCTTTATAATTTGGGCATCCACACTGCTAAAGCAAACAAGGGTCATTGCTACCTATGGTTGGAAGGTGAAGCTGGACGTGGAGCTCGCAGGAAGTTTGTTCATGCTTATAGAAGTACGAGTATATTATGGAAAATCAGGATATGCAATCGTGTAAATATCTTATTCCGATAGCTGTGGGGGCCAAACAGAAATATCAAGGTGGTTTTAATGTTAAAAGCTGTTTTGGAAGTACATGCTTCTTTGCAGAAAATTATCACGCGTTTTTTGGTATCAGGGCACAGTTTTCTCCCTAACGATACCGATTTTGGTGATATCGAATGTGCCCTAATGTTACAACAGACTATAATCCCCAGATGATTACCTCAATATTATGAAAGCATGGAGAAAGAAAAACCCTCTAATTATTCACAAAACATAAGAGATTCAAAAGAAACACCCATATTTGTAAAGAAAGACTTTGCAAGTAGCGCACAGGAAATCAATTTAGCAAACAAACGGGGAAGCCCTTCCTCCTTAGAAGTGCCAAAATTCAATACATACCTTCAGAAACTTTGGCCTTACCTAAATTAGCATAATTTGACTAAACGCCAAAAATGGCGTGTAGTTAAAGTATGTAAAACTAAAAATGCAGCTCGAATTTAGCATAACAAGACTAAGCGCCAAAAATGGCATATAGTCAAAGTATACAAAACTCAAACATGCAGGAATGCATAAAACCAATAAGCGACCAAACGGCTTTTTTGTTCACAAAACCTATATTTTTTATATTATCATGATAAAACTACGAAACTAATTTCTCTTTAGTACTTTTGATCTCCATATAACATTTGAAGTCAATCTGATGGACAGTTTTTCTTTAGAAAGCTTAATAACTAGAAGTCATTTATCTATATTCGTTAAAATGGCGCTTGGTCGTGTTATGCATAACGCGGTCCAATTCTAAGTATCCATTGCAGGTATTTTGAAAGTCAGTAGCTACACAAAGGAATTATTGTTTCATATTATATTTGAGAGAACCTAGTTGGTATCTTTAACTTACTTTGTACAAAGAATTTATAAGAAATTTGAAATTGTGGAGGCGATGGAAGGAATACCAACATTTCTTTTATGACGTTTAAAGAGAATTCTATTATAAATTGTTTCTACGTCAACTACCAACAGCGAAATATCTTTAAATTGCATTTCGTTGTATTTCTATATTTTCATTCTATTAAACATAATAATGCCGCTTATCGTGCTCCCTATGTGCATTATACTGTGGCCATTGTATATTGAAACTTGCTCGACGAAGTTTTCAACAGGAACGTGATAAATAGGTGTAGCCTAATATTGCAGTTGTGCTTTTATTAGAACGTATTTATACGACAAACAAAATGTATCACCTGTCACATACCACAAGATGTTATATAATTTTCTATTGTTGTTCATTAATTACGGAAACATGCTGTGCTGAAAATGACTAACATTACTTGTGAGGTTTCTAATGTACCTACACTTGCTGGAAATACACGCATAAAAAAACAAAAAGAATAATTTGTCAGTATTTTTTCGTAATTCTGCTTTCGCTTGACTAAATATATACGAGTACATTAATAATAGTTCCTGGTATTTAAAGTAAATAATTTGATAGGAAATAAAACGTCAAACTCCACGAAATCAATTTAATACACTGCACTTAATGTGTTAGGTCGATTAAACTACCAAACATGTTTCGAAGCTCACTAGCTTCATCATCAGTGGCAAAATTTGTAGAGAAATTGTATTTTGAAAATATTACATCATTAGGAGTATTTTAAGAGTAATGTGTTGAAATCTGAAAAAAGACATTTTTTTATAATATGATTGTATTGTTGTAATTAACTCACCATTTCGAGGAAAAAATATTATTGAATTATTAATACTAGTGAAATTAAATTATATTATTACATTATGTTGTTTTTCTTTTTGTTAATCATGTCGAAAATAATTTTTTTTTAAATTTTTATGTGGTTTAACAAAAAAAAAAATAAAAAATAATTTTCGACATGATTAACAAAAAGAAAAACAACATTATGTAATAATATAATTTAATTTCACTAGTATTAACAATTCAATAATATTTTTTCCTCGAAATGGTGAGTTAGTTAATTACAACAATACAATCATATTATAAAAAAATTTCTTTTTTCAGACTTCAACACATTACTCTTAAAATACCCCTAATGATGTAATACTTTCAAAATACAATTTCTCTACAAATTTTGCCACTGATGATGAAGCTAGTGAGCTTCGAAACATGTTTGGTAGTTTAATCGACCTAACACATTAAGTGTAGTGTATTAAATTGATTTCGTGGAGTTTGACGTTTTATTTCCTATTACAATACATTCACTCCACTTCAGAATGGACTACTTCTTTAAAATAAATAATTTGAGTTTATTGTCAAGATTGTCTCTGATTCCGAATAATATCTAATAATAACATTTATTTATTTGTAGCTCATTCCATATAATTTTAACTATAATAAAACGTGATAGCTCTTATTTACTCTCATCTTCCACGAAAACAGGGATAAGTTAGGGTCGGATCTCTGAAAATCAAAACAAGTGTAAAATATGCCATGTTGTGTTTTTACTTACGTTTTAATATTCAGCGCAATGCAACGTTTACTTTCGTTGAGGCTTCTTTGACGGGAATCATTTTTAAAATAGTTCCCAAATCGTGAATGTTTACATGAGAGTAAAGTCATTAGAAAAGAAAAAAGATGTGTGCTTTTGTTATCGAAATCTTCATGCCTAACAACATACTAACTTACAATGCTCTGCTGCCCGACTTTTTTTGAAATTATCGCCATCATTTACACCCGACATATGCGCAGATGCTTAATTAAACACTCCAAACTTTATTTTTAAGAATTTTTGACTCTTGGTGTTTTAGGTTCTCAAAAACACAAAATTCAAATAACGCATGTTTATTATGCTGTCAAAATAAACCATATTTACCGATTACCTTATATCCACTAGTTTCTTAAAAATTTAAAGCTTTGCTTCTCTCTCGCAAAATACGAGGGTTGCCTTTTATATTTCGGGATATGGCAACCCCGGTGTTGCAATCTGGCAACTGACAGCTCTATGGTAATGTTGACATTTTTAAGGTTATGCGAACTCAGAACGTTTTGACATACGAGCGCTATTTGTGTTGTTTACAGTAACTTAAAATATTTATCTCGGCCCAAAAATGGAATTAAATGGTGAACATTTTCTTGCGATTATTTTATACAATTTTCGCCGTGGATTAACTCAGCAACAGTGCATGGATGAACTTAATTCAATTTTTGGCGATGAAGCTCCATCAAGAATCTGTGTTTATCGATGGTATGGTGAATTCAATCGTGATCGTAGTTCACTCCAAGACGAATTTCGTGAAGGTCGTCCAAAATCAGTTGTTGTTCCGAAAACCATTGGTGCTGTGCGCGAACTGATATTGCAAGATCGTCATGTGACATATCAAGAGATTGAGACAAACTTAGGCATTAGTGGTACCAGCATACATTCAATATTGCATAAAAATTTGACTGTCAAAAAAAAATTGTTCGCGTTGGATCCCACACAATTTGTCAATCGCTCAAAAAAACGCTTGTGTCGATTGGTCGAAAGAAATGCTCAAAAAATACGATCGCGGTGCTTCGCAACACGTCTATGACATCGTGACAGGTGATGAATCGAGAATTTACGCGTATGAGCCCGAAAGTAAACAGTAGTCGACTGTATGGGTGTTTCAAGATGAGCCAAATCCAACAAAAGTTGTTCGCGCATGAAGTACGTTCAAGCAATGGTCGCCTGTTTTTTCGGAAAAACTGGACATGTCGCAACCGTACCACTAGAACAACGCAGAACAGTCAATTATGAGTGGTACACAACCATTTGTTTGCCAGTTGTCTTCCAAGAAATCAGGAAAACCAACCGCCGAAGACGGATCACTCCTCACCACGACAATGCGAGCTCTCACACATCGGCTCAAACAACTGCATTTTTGAGCACCCAAAACATCGATTTGATGAGTCATTTGCCGTATAGTCCTGACTTGGCACCGAATGCCTTCTTTTTATTCCCGTACTTAAAAAACAAACTGAGAGGTCAACGTTTTTCGACACCAGAAGAAGCGGTTGCTGCATTCAGAATGCATGTTTTGGAGATACCTCAATCAAAGTGACAAAAGTGCTTCGATAATTGGTTCAAATGCATGCAAAAGTGTATAGATCTTCATGGGGAATATTTTGAAAAACAATAAAGTGATTTTAGATGATTAATATTTGTTTTTGTTCTCTAATCCCGAAATATAAAAGGCAATCCTCGTGTGAACCGAGATGTTGTAAGGGCTGTAGCGCAACTATAACACTTGCGAAATCCTGATTGGTTCGAGGGCAGTACAGAATACTTATAAATGTAAGTATTTTTGATAATGGAGATAGTGTGGAAATCGGACGCAAATCGTTATAATCGGTAACGTCGTTGCTTTTAGGAATGGAAACCACCTTACAAATCTCCCAGGAATCATGAAAACTGTAAAACACAGTATGAAGACAAGAGTTAAGAATATGAGTGTATTAGCGACTTATCAATTTGTTAAAACCCTCTCTTTCAGACTTTAATTTAATATACATTTTATATTACATCACACTCCTCTGCAACTATGGAGTATTTTTTCAAAAATAAAGTTTATATTTTTTGATGTATGAAAATAAGACAGAGGTGGAAGTATATAATAATAATAATAATAATGATTTATTGTGAAAATGTAGAATATATACAATTGCACAAAAAGGATAGAGATTTGGCCAATGCCACTCTTCCACTCTTCCTTAAAAAAGCATATACAAATAAAAAAAGAATGTACAAAACAAAAACTCTTAAAACTAGAATAAACAAATTTTCATTTTAAATTAATGTAAAAAGTTAATCACACTATGAATCAATTCTGAGCTTCAATTGTCGCTGAAATAATTCCAATGGCAAATCAATTATATCAATACATTTATTTAGCAGTAGTGAGGCCATATACGAGAAACTGCCCTCAAATTTTGCTGTCATATGCTTAGGGATAGTAAAGGAATCAATACGTACATTAACATCATGAACATTAGAACGTCTACACAACAACTTATACAAATATTGAGGGTCACGAGCATGATATATCTTACGTAGCAATGAAGTATATAAATACTCATATCTCACATCCAACTTTGGCTCACCCAATCTCTCAAAAAAAGGAGTGACATGTGCAGCAAAAGGAACCGTGCAAACAAACCTTATACAAGAATTCTGCACTCTCTGCAACTTCATTTTATTGTAATGAAACAAAAAATAAAAATATACCGGAAAACAATAATCCAAATGCGGATAAATAAGAGCTTTAATCAATTTAAGTTTAGTAGGCTCATCAACCAGGTGTTTAAGACGGTATATCGAACGCAATTTAAAAAGTGAATTCCTGCATACATTGCCACAATGCTCGTTAAAATTTAGCTCAGAATCCACGATTACTCCCAGATCTCGAGCTTTATGCATCCAGGGGATAACATCATTGTTAATCTTAACATTAAACTCTTGAGTAACAAAACTACCGTGGCGCTCGTTGCCAATGCACATTGCCACCGTCTTCCTAGAGTTCAGGAGCAAACCATTGTTTACACACCAACAAGAAAACTGAGACAGCTCTCCATTTATTACATCAATTGCAGTCTCAGCACTGGCTAGGGGAAAAGACAAATATACCTGGATATCCTCCGCATAGAGGTGTATGGTAGAGAGCTGGAATGATCCCACAATGTCAAATACATAAACAGAAAACAACAATGGTCCAAGAATACTCCCTTGTGGAACACCACTATTGGTCACCAAAAAATCTGAACATTTGCCATGCAATTTCACCCGCTGTCTTCGACCACACAGATAACTTCTGAACCATGTCAACGACACACCATCAAATCCAAGGTATTTAAGCTTGGCAAGCAATAATTCAAAATTAACACGATCGAAAGCTTTACTTTGATCCAGCAGAACAAGTATCGTTAACATGGATCTGTCCATGGCGGTAGCAAGGTCACTCATGACGCTCAGAAGCGCGGTGGTTGTGCTGTGCTTCTCCCGAAAGCCTGATTGAATAGACGGCAAAATGCTATTCTCACGTATATAGTCTAAAACTTGACGACCAATTATTCGCTCAAATATCTTAAAAATATCATTACAAGTTACAGGAGATCGAACTTTAGGTAGTAGAATCACATCCGCCATCTTCCAAACATTAGGAAATGTCCCTGAACTGACAGAGTCATTGAAAATATTGCAAATTATATCCGCACAATGTGGTATAACTAAGCGTATCATTTTTATGTTAATACCATCAACACCATAACACTCAGATCTAATTCTGCTAACACATCTCATAATATCCTGACAGTCGATCTCCTTAATCTGAAAAGCTAAGCCGTTCCGAAATTGATTATTGTTAAAAAAATTTAAAACCTCATCACTCGCCTGTGACTGACCGACAACATTTAAAAAATAGTTGTTAATTTGATCCGGGTCCTGAAACTCATCCGGTAAGTCATTTGAGTTTTGATTACTACAAACACCCCAACGAGAAAAATTTTTCCAGATAGCTTTAGAGTTAGATTTACAAGCTTTGATTATTTCGCGAACATAAGCCTTTTTTTCTGCTTGAATGGCCTGCTTTAAAAAATTTCTAATGTCAACATAATACTGTCTAGATGTATCAGTTCTGTATTTAAGATATCTTTTATGAGCCTTTTGTTTTAAACGAATCATTTTTCTAATAGTGTAGGTTATGTAAGGCTTATATTGACGCTTATTTTGAATACCCGCAGCGGAGCTATATCGATAGAAATCCGAACTTATTATTTAAAACCTACAGTTTAGGAATTGATTTTTTTAAATAGTATCATACAAATGTCGTAGGGCCCACTTACGCCACTCATTGAATCGCGGAAAAATTTTGTATGGCAGCTCGGCATGTAGACTCTGTCATGGTTGTCATTTCGTTACGCATCTTTTCTTTCAATTGCACCAGATATATGGGATTATTGACATACGCTTTAGATTTGATATATCCATATTAGAAGAAATCAGGACTTGGACGTCGAGGCGAATTAATGTCACATCTTCTGGAGATAAATTTGACAGGAAATATCTCACTAACTCCTAATAGGGATGTGTGTGCCGTGTCTCTTTTCTTCTGAAGCTATAATCTTCGATTATAACCGGTCGTGCAGTTGTGTAACAAGACACCACGCCACTGGTATTATGTATACTAGTTGGGTGATTTTATAGATATTTTCTAGTTTGGGAAATATAATATTTTTGTGAATATTATTTGAAGTAGATTGTTAACAAATGTTCCTAAACAGTCCTTTTAGTATAAAATTTAAGGGTCTGTTTTCTATCTATCTTATCGTTTACTGATATGGGTTTTACGAAGAGCAATAAACACATCTACAAGCAGGTACATGAATAACAAAAATATATAATTTTTGTCTCTTTTCTTTGTTCAACTTTTAGAAACAGATGGACCGTGTTTTCTTGTTCGAAGAGTGACATGTTTTAAATACAGTGTGGTCTCACTTTTGAACATCGAAATACCGTCATGTAAATTAAATGTCGGACTTTTATTATTGTATACAGAAGCTAGTACTTGGGGAGGTTTCCCATAACAAAGAATAAATATAAAGGGCGCCGAAAATATGAACATGGGTTTTCATCCAGTTAGCTTTTCCGGAGATTCAGTAGTGTTTTGGAGATTTTCTGAAAAATCTCCAACATAGGACATCTTAACAATTAACAACCGTTATTAAAGTCGACATAAAAATGTATTTTATTTCTGAATCTCTCACCCTGTAGATGTATCTTTATAGGGGTATATTGTAAAAATGCCTTTTTTTCTGATGGGCTATTTTCAATCTAGGTACCTACTTCTCATGTATGTTAAGTGTTTTGGACAGACAATCGGTTTTTCGAGTTTAGATTGGTTTTAGCCTTGGTAGAGTCTAGATGTGATGTCTAATTGTATAAAGTTTCTTAATAATAATCGAAGTTCAAGTTCAGTAAGTTCTTTGTTAATTCTTTTAATTGAAGGCCTTTTTGTTTCCAATCAATTTTTATGAAGATTAAAGTTGTTTATTTTAGTAATTGAAATAAATTCAGTTTTCAATTGTAATTAAAGTTTCGTATAGGAATTAATATAATTATCCGTTTTTTTTATTCATACATATTTATTTCTTGGTTGTTATTCATTTTCTTTATTAGTTTTAATTATTAAATTAGTTGTTTTGAGCCCAAACTTTTGCGTTTTATTTCTAATAAAGTTTTCGTTATGTTGTTGACACAAGGGTCAGTTAATTAATAATTTTCTTTTAATTAAACAAAGTGGGTGACCGGCAGAGATCCAGATATAAAAAAGGTGAGTAATTTCCCATTACTTTAATACAGATTAATAAAGTTGATATTTTTTGTTTGTTCTTCTTTAATTGAAACCGCTCGTAGCTTGAATCGAACCCGTAACAATTTGAATAGCATATGGGGATTCATTCTGGACTGAGCTATAAAATTAGTCTTCTTTCTGAATGTAAATAATACCCGCTAATTCAAAATGGTTACAGTTGACCAATCTCTTCTTCGAGAACGTACGGCCCAGTTATTCCTCGAGCTGATTTCGCAGCCTATGTGGCTTTAAGTGAATGGCAGGGTTTCTCATGCTTGCGTTTTGGATTTGTCGCACTACAGTAACGACAACATTATTTTATAAGAAGGACTTGGTATTTGTACCCTGTACAAAGGTTCACTGACATGTGTCAAATAACTGAACATATTCCATTTTATTGTCAATAAAAATTGAATATTTCCCAGCATCAGTATTTCAGACACGTACTATTCCCATAACATAGGCTTGGAAATTAATATTACCATAAACCAGTTAAAGGCAGAAACAAAACGTAGCCGAACAATAAAAGTAGGAACGCAATACGCGAAGGGATAAGCTTTAAAAGTCTATAGATTTCTTTGTGTATAGGATTTTGAAACTCTGAAGGTGTACGTATTGGAATTTTATAGGATTGTGCAAATTCTCGTTGTATTGTGTATATACGTATGTTTATAAATCGAAATTTTATTTTAGAAGTTTCGTTTTAATTAATGCTTGAATGTGAAAAAGGCTAGAACAGCAATTTGGGTGCAACTTAATAATTATAAAAAATAAATATATTAATAACCAAGTCCTTTATAGAAGATGTTATGTTATGTGAATAAAGATTTGATTTGATATACAGGGTATTCCACCGGGAGAAAAACTATACATAGGAGAATTTTGAAAATTTGGCAGTGTAATTATGTCAACGGGGACAGATGAGGTAAAATTGTTATAGAACTAGAACTGTCAATAACTGACACTTCTGGTTATACTGGAAGTGGGTGTCAACTTGCTTATTTTTAATGGAATATTGTATATATTGTTCGCTTTTATTGCTAGAGTTTCGGCTCTAACAAATCCATTCCGGCAGCAGCTCGAGTTTTTCGGTAACTCGCGTATCTTTATGCGCAAGCTGAACAGGATGGTTCCACTGACGTACAGTAGATTTTCGGTGCGCTTCCCTTGGAAGTCTCGACTTTAATTTTAGTGTAATTTTATGTTCAGATTAGGCAATTTGTTTATGTTAACTTTCTTAATTTTCTTCTGTTTATATACCAATTTTTGTTTTCCTTTAAATACGTTGCGTTTAATAGTTTTCTTCTTCATTAAATCTTCAATAATTTGATTCTTAAAAGGAGTTTCTGTAAGAATTAGGCTCTTCCTCTTTCTATTTCTTTGATTTCCTCCTTTTCTCACAGAAGATTTTGGCAAAGGCCGAATCTCAAGAGGTGTTATCAATTTTTTGGAAGGTAAAGTGTCGAAATGAGCATTTTCTGGTTCGATTAAAGAACTTGCTGGTTGAGGCGAATGATATGCATTATGAATAGGCGATTTTGTTGGAGTTATAAGGCACTGTTTTGAAGTTGAAGCTACTGGTGAACTTTGAAGGGTTAAGAGTATTGGTGATTGTTGTGAGGTTGAGGCCTCTGCTGGATGTTCAATATTTAAATTTTCAGATAATTCTAGTGGCCTATCCGTTGCTGCTGACGATTAAAAGTCATCTTCACTAAAAATATCCAGTGGACTTAAATCTATTAATAATAAGGCATTTTCCAATAAGAGTGATATGATTTCTTTAAAAAAAACACACTTATTGTTAAGGGAATTCAAAAGTTTTTTATTGAATGTGAAGTACAATCGATACAATTAAGTTCTAAATAAAACGTCATTCAAATGGCCTCCACAACTTCTTTTGCAGGAACGAATTCGGTGAACCCAATTTTCGAGCACTTTTTCCACTAAATCAAGTCGTATGTCATGAATGGTACGTTCAATATTGACTTGTAAAGCTTGAAGAGAGTCTGGTTTATTTCGAAAGACCAATGACTTCAAATAACCCGACAAGAAATAGTCTAATGGTGTTAAATCACAACTTCTTGGAGGACATTCAATATCACAATTTTTTGAAATAATCGAATCTCCAAACTTTTCTCGCAATAATTCAATTGTTGCATTTGCTGTGTGGCACGTATCCCCGTCTTGCTGGAACCAAATGTTGTCAAGATCAACTTCTTCGAAAATCGGCCATAAAAAGTTAGTTATCATCGATCTATACTGCTCTTCATTTACAGTAACGGTGTTACCAGTATCATTTCGAAAGAAGTACGGACCGATGAATCCACCAGACCAAAAACCACACCAAACTGTCAATTTAGGTGAATGTAATGGTTTTTCATGAACAATTTGTGGATTTTCTTCGCACCAGAATCGACAGTTTTATTTATTTACCGCACCACTCAGATGAAAGTGTGCCTCATCGGAGAAGATGATTTTCTTAAAAAAATCGTTATCGTTTTCAAGTTGTTCTAAGGCAAAATCAGCAAATTCACGACGTTTACGGTGGTCCAATGGATTCAGTTCTTGAGTGAGAACAATTTTATACGGATGCAAACCCAAATCCTTTCTCAAAATCCGCCAGGTTGTGCTTTGAGACAGTCCCAATTGTTGAGAACGTCTTGGCATCGACAAATTGCGGTCTTCAGGAACACTTGCCTGAACGGTAGCAATATTTGGATTACTCCGGGCGGTTCTTTGTCTTATTGGCACTTCAGCATTATGTAAAGAAAATGTACGCTCAAAATTTTCAACAATTCGACGAATAGCGAGCACACTTGGACGATTGTTACGACCATAAAATAGCAAAAGCGCACGAAAAGTTGCAATTGCAGAACGATTATTTTGATAATAAAACTGAATAATTTGTTTTTCTTAGATTAATAAAATGAAAGAAAATCTATCAAATTAGATAATAATTTTTAATAAAACCTCAAGTGGATGAAACTTTTTTGTAGTCACTGTATACAGCATCAAGATTTATATGTGCAAAGGCCAGCGTCTTCTTTTAAATATTTATCATCAGTTAAGGTCTGAAAATAATGAAGTGACGAATACACATATTATAAAATTTTTACGTTCTATAGGAAATGTCACTGACTAAGTGCGTAAAATTTGTTGTTAGTTTATTATATCAGAAACATATTATTATAAATGTATCTACTTATATGCATAACAAGTATTAACAATAGTATTAATTATTATAAAGGTATGTTCCTTACTGTTCAAACACGAACTAGGTACATGTCCATCTGTCTAAACTTCTAAAAACATTTTTTTTCAGCGTAGGTTTATATGTTGCCGTGTTGAAGCGGCAAGGAAAAATACAGTATACTTTTATACAAATGAACATACAATCTATATAATATATATCTATCTATTCCGGGTGTCCCACCGGGAAGAGATTCGGTCGATTATGGAGAAACTACACAGTAGAACAATCTGAAAATCTGGTGTAGTACTTAGGTCCACGGGACCAATTCGGATAAAATATTTTCAAGAATTTAGCACTTCCGGTTATACCGGAAATGGGTCTCAACTTCTTTATTTCAAATACGACTCTATATAAATTATATTTTTTTGACGTTTTCAGAATAAAGAATAATAACAATTTTTTATTATATGGAAGCTTTCATAATATAATTTGTTAGAATATCCTAGGAGATATAGATTTAGTTTAGGCGCCTATGTATATTTTTCTGGTAAATATTAATACAGGGTATTTGAAAAAAGGGTAAAAAATCAAAGAAAGTGTCAAAATTCAAAATTTTTAAATGGCAACCCCCCATTTTATATTTTTTTGCATAAAAATAGGGGCAAGTTTATGAAAGGATGTATATCCCAAAAACTGATAGTTTCCAAAATATTGGCAATTTTACATTTTTCTATTACAATAGTGATATGAATGGCTTTAGATAGCAAATCAATATGACACTTGATAAAAATAATCAACAATTATGACAAATTGTAGATATTAATTAGTGGTTATAATCATGGCGGGCGTATAAATTATACTAACGAATACTATCTAAATTTGGTTATTATTTATGGATAATGTGACAGAATGATAACAAGAACGTGTGATAACATTTGCTACCAAATACCCAGAAAAACATAAACCATCACCAAAAGTTGTTAAACTAATAATACATAATTTCGAAAGTTTCGAGTCTGTGAAGAATTTGATTGACTAATAACGTGAACGTATGATACAAACTTATCTAAGGTCAACTCTTAAAAAAAATTATTTTAACAAATGTTCAAAATTTTGAACTTGAACTTCTAAACACTTTTCACATCTCAAAATTAATAATTGTTCATGTGTTGCCCGCCGAAGAGATGGTTGACTCCAATTGGCAAATGCATTCCGAACTCTTTGCATACAGTCCCTTTAGTAGCCTGCTGTACACTTCATTTTTGATCGTCCCCCAGATATAATAATCGATCGCTTTTAGAAAATCCAGACTCCACTGCAAATTTTCTCAGAGATCTCGTAGGATATACCGTGAAGTACGTCAGTATAGCTATTTCTACAGCTTCAGCGTCACAAATAGGTTTCCTTCGTTTTATTTTTGTCTTTACGAAATTATCTATTATCCGTTTAACTTTTTGTGATGGCTTGTGTTTTTGTGGGTACCTGGCAGCAAATGTATCACACGTTTGTGACATCACTCTGTCACATTATCGATAAATAATAAACAAATTTAGATAGTATGCGTTAGAATAAGTTATACGCCCGCCATGATTATTACTACTAATTAATGTCTACAATTTGTCATAATTGTTGATTATTTTTGGCAAGTGTCATATTTGTTTGCTATCTAAAGCCATCATGGAACTAAAATCCTTGTGATTTCTTTGTTTTTTAAGCACTTTTATCACAGCGCGATGATTGTTTTTGCACATTCTCGTATTATGCCTTTCTGAAAGATATATGCAATAATAATTTTGATTTATTTAGATGGATTAGTGGGATTAAGGCCAATCGTTCTGTTTACATTATTGAAGAGGTTAATTAAAACAATGAATGCACCCAAATTATATCATTATGTATTCATATAAATATATATCACAGTTTGTTGACCGGTAACTTGCATAGTGTCAGTCAGGTGGCATAGAGAGCGAAATTAGTATTAATATAGTACCTATTAGTCTAATTTTAGTTTCTGCTCTGAGAAGTATGGTGTGTCGATTCAATGAATATAGAAGAGAAAGGAAGGAGCATGTGGCCGTTTGACAGTTAATACGTGAGACGGAAGTCGGCCATATTGAGAAACCATGCATGACTCATTCTGTTGATGTCGTTTTATAGTTTTTTGTATTTTGATGGTATTTCTTTAAAGGTGTTTATCTGCGATTTAGTTTAATTTGGAAAAATTTCTATTTGTGAGGACATATTATTGTACGTGTTGCATTATTTCATAGTGTTTAATTAGTGGTAAAAGTGTGTATTTTGGGCTAAAAAAGCAAAGTGCAAGATAGTTAGCTGTACAGTTTGTAACTGTTCTAGAAATTCGGAGCTTGGAATAACATTTCATCGGTAACTATTTTTCCACTTTTATTCTAACTGGTTTCCACCATTTGATAAAGGAACGTCACAAATCTAATCATGGCCGTACCTACCCGATTGTGGCGTTAAAAAGTAATTTTTCCAAACATTTTTGCCACTGCTAAAAATATTTTAGTTTCTACAGCTAATAAAATGGTAAAGTTATTTTTTTACTTTAATATTTGGGAATTTGAATTGCAAAAATGGAAACATTGTGGTGGCTTAGTTTTGAAGTGTGTTTCTTATTAAAAAAGTACCTGTTCTTAAGAGTATCTTGTTTTGTTGTGCAATAAACGAGCTATCATTTTTACCTAGTCTTTTAATTAAACATTAAAAAAGTTATGAACGAAAATTAGGCTTTGAGATTGTGTGACTAGCGCCCTCTATGTTATAAAAGAAGGCGAGTATTTTTATTCGATTCTGCGACCCCAAAAACATTCATGTGAAAAAATTAATGCCATTATTAAAAAATATAGTAAAAATAATAGTTTTTTTAACTTCAGCAAAAATTTATACGAGGGTTGCCTTTTATATTTCGGGATTTGGCAACCCTGGTGTTGCAATCTGGCAACTGACAGCTCTATCGTAAAGTTGGACATTTTTGAGGTTATACGTACTCAGAACGTTTTGACATACTAACGCTATTTGTGTTGTTTACAGTAACTTAAAAGATTCATCTCGGCCCAAAAATGGAATTAAATCGTGAACATTTTCGTGCGATTATTTTTTACAACTTTCGACGTGGATTAACTCAGGAACAGTGCATGGATGAACTTAATTCAATTTTTGGCGATGAAGCTCCATCAAGGACCAGTCTTTATCGATGGTATGATGAATTCAATCGTGGTCGTAGTTCACTCCAAGACGAATTTCGTGAAGGTCGTCCAAAATCAGTTGTTGTTCCGAAAACCATTGATGCTGTGCGCGAACTGATATTGCAAGATCGTCATGTGACCTATCAAGAGATTGAGACAACCTTAGGCATTAGTGGGAACAGCATACTTTCAATATTGCATAAACATTTGACTGTCAAAAAAATTTGTTTGCGTTGGATCCCACACAATTTGTCAATCACTCAAAAAAAGGCTCGTGTCGATTGGTCGAAAGAAATGCTCAAAAAATACGATCGCGGTGCTTCGAAACACCTCTATGACATCGTGACAGGTGAGGAATCGTGGATTTACGCGTATGAGCCCGAAAATAAACAGCAGTCGACTGTATGGGTATTTCAAGATGAGCCAAATCCAACAAAAGTTGTTCGCACACGAAGCACTTCCAAGCAAATGGTCGCCTGTTTTTTCGGAAAAACTGGACATGGCGCAACCGTAGCACTAGAACAACGCAGAACAGTCAATTCTGAGTGGTACACAACCATTTGTTTGCCAGTTGCCTTCCAAGAAATCAGGAAAACCAACTGCCGAAAACGGATCACTCTTCACCAAGACAATGCGAGCTCTCACACATCGGCTCAAACAACTGCATTTTTGAGCACCCAAAACATCGATTTGATGAGTCATCCGCCGTATAGTCCTGACTTGGCACCGAATGACTTCTTTTTATTCCCGTACGTAAAAACAAACTGAGAGGTCAACGTTTTTCGACACCTGAAGAAGCGGTTGCTGCATTCAGAATGCATGTTTTGGAGATACCTCAATCAGAGTGGCAAAAGTGCTTCGACAATTGGATCAAACGCATGCAAAAGTGTATAGATCTTCATAGGGAATATTTTGAGAAACAGTAAAGTGGTTTTCGATGATTAGTATTTGTTTTTGTTCTCTAATCCCAAAATATAAAAGGCAACCCTCGTATAACAAGCTACACTTATTTTGAGCAGTTCTATCACCTCTAGCAAAAAGGCCATGTATATCTGAAACACCCTGTATATACGGCAGTAATGTAATTAGATTAATATCGTTTTAATTCTCGCTTGAGGATGTTAACAGTGTTAGCAAAACGCGCGTCGTGAGTTAATAAATGGGTTTTGGTAAAATGGTATAACATGTCTGTCAATATTACTCTACACCAAAAGTTCTACTCATCGTTTATGTTAACAAAAGGAGAACATACGAGAAGAATTACAAGGTCGCATAATATAGCAGGCTGCTTTAACAATTAGAGGAAAACACCCTTCCCTATTAGGTTAAAGGGGTTACTTCAATCAGGGCGTTGTGTTGAAGGAACCTTCAAGGCAGTAAAAGGACGTAAAAATGTGGATATCCGCTGTTCTGCTCTGAAAAATACAATCAATAAGTTGAATTTGGCAAACAACAATGACATAAAATGAGGGTATAACTGAAGACATATATAAGAACTTACAAGTTTTCTTATAGAACAGTTAAATAACGTTAATATTTTCTATAATTTCATTCAGATCTAGTTTTTAAAAAAATGATGAAAAGAAGGTAAATCATAATGTTTGCTGGAAATTTATAAAATTTTCTATTACTTTTAACATACTACCTGTTATTTATATAGAATAAGAATAGGTTTTGTATGTGATTACTTTGAAACGTTTATATAGGTCAAATACATAGGCTTCGGTGCGGTTACGATCGACTGACGAATTTATTAATTAACTACTAATGGCAGTTGATATACAAAAAGAAGAAAACCCAAACCACAAAATGCTTTGGTATTAATAGGTAGACCATTATTTTGAATGGCAGAGTAATAATGTTTTACTATATGTGAAGCAATATTTTATTTGGAATAGAGAACACAAAGGATACAAAATGTAATGAACCATGTCTGTCAAAAATTATGAAGGATAATTATTATGTTGGATCGAATTTAGATTAACGTTTTCACGTTCTGTTATCTCTTGGACCCCACACAGAACATATTCTAAAAAAGTATAATATGTTATAGCATATTATGTCATTTCATGTGATTTTCAGACTATACTTTTTCTACGACTGTTTTAATGCTTTTTTCGCCTGCCTGCACTTAAACAGAGTTTTACCGCCCGCATAGCGCCCGCTCTTTTTATTTTTTTTTTTCATAGTTGGCGCTACTGTTAAATTTCCAATAATAACGTTAACATCAGTAGTTTTCACTCACTTAACTCAATGTGCATTCGATCTAGAGGATAAGTTGACAATTAATTGAGAAAGTTTACTTAGGTAGTCGTCTGCCATTCCGCTAAAACTCATTTAATTATCTAAAATTGTCCATTATTAATTAGTAATCACTTTTTAATTATTATTGTAGTACCGAAATATACCTAAGATTCTAAAATCAAATTTCTATAGCGTACACGCTCCTATAATAATTTGACAGTTTCTTTCTACATTTAAAATACTCAACATTGACATGTGAGCCTGTCACATAAGTTGATCTGATCTGAGTTTGTCAAAGGATAACGCCTATTATCATGTACGTCAAAAAATACTTCTCCTACTAAGTAAACTTTCTCAATTAATTGTCAACTGATCCTCTCGATGGAATGCACATTAAGTTAAGTGAGTGAAAACTACTGATGTTAACGTTATTAATGGAAATCTAACAGTAGCGCCATCTATGAAAAAAATAATAAAAAGAGCGGGCGCTAATTGGTCATTTACCGGCTGCGGGCTGCGGGCGGTAGAACTCTGTTTAAGTGCAGGCAGGCGAAAAACATAATAATTTTTAGGAAATATTTGTTTTTCAAGACTTACCTATATTCGTCCTGTTGGCGTAAGCCTAAATACGATGAATTAAAAGTATTAAATTGACTAGGTGGTGTTAAACTATATTCACTATCAGTATCACTGTTTTCCATTATATAAATAACTTTGAAAATTCGCGAAAGAGCAGCAAGAGATGAAGGATTGATGCACATGACAGTAAAAAGATATGTCGATAAATATAGAAATGTTTCTGAAGCGGAGCAACGTGCTAACTTTAGGTTGACACCAAAATACGAGACAAATCAAGTATTTCCGAAGGAACTGGAAGATCAACTACGGGATTATCTGCTTACTGCCTGTCGAATGCACCATGGGTTGACAAGAAAGCATGTTATGCCCTTAGCTTATTAACTAGCAAAGACAAATAATTTGAAATATCCTGCTGTATGGGACAAAAATCAGCAAGCTGGAGTTGATTGGTTGGCTAGTTATATGAAGCGAAACCCGATACTACTCGTATCAATTAGAAAACCAGAAGTGACCAGTTTGGGTCGCGTAACTAGTTTTAACCGCACAACTGTCAATGAATTCTTTGATAATTTGGCCAAGGTTTTCAGCAAATTTCCAGACAGCCCCTTTGCACAAAACATTTACAATCTGGATGAAACTGCGTTGACCACTGTTCATAATCCTCCTAATATTATCGGACAAAAGGGTCTTAAACCAATTGGCCAAGTAACGTCGGCTGAAAGAGGTGTGCTTGTAACTGCGTGCTGCTGTGTAAATGCGATCGGTAACTCTGTGCCGCCTTACTTAATTTTCCCTAGAGTCCATTTTAAGGACCGAATGCTTACAGGGGCTCCTCCCGGAACTGCTGGTGGTGCTGCAAAGAGTAGATGGATTAATAATGTATTGTTTATTGATGTATTAAAGCATTTCCAAAGATGTATTAAAGCATTTCCATCCACTCGATAAGACAGTTTACAAATCGCTAAAAACTAAGTTTAACAGTGCTTGCAATGATTGGATGATAATGAATCCCGGCAAAACAATAACCATTTATGTCATAGCTGGCCTACTTGGAATTGCTTACCCAAAAGCTTTTACACCCAATAATATAAGGTTTTCCAATAGGGATGATATGATTTTGAAGCTACGTTGCGGCTATTTGTAATATGTCATGATCTGTCATTTATTTGTCATTGTAGTCAGTAGTGTTTACAATTTCATCATGGAGAGATATACGCAAGAACTACCATGGTCACAATATTCTGCCACCGTGTTTTACTGTCGGACAAAAAATTTTCTTGTTTAAATTCCAAATTAGGTATTCGCCATACCAGAGGATGTCCATGCGATTATATTTAGATTAATCTGAGAAAATAATACGTTGCCAAAAATTATTAATATTTATTTGCAAACTCTTTTTTTTCCGATTAATTATTAACCCAATACTTGTTCCAGTCACTGTAGTTATTTTTATTACTGTCGGTATCCTTTGGCAGGCATTGTTTATTATACGTCTTATATACAAGGGAGAAATGTATCAAAAACGCTGCATTCGATGCCCTTTTACAATGTAAAGAGGCATGGAAACGGATAGCCCCGGTAGAATCGTTAAATCTATATATTTTAAATTAGCTTGGGATAAATACTCGATAAAATAGGTGTAGTGAGGTTACGGGGAACTACATTGAAAAATAAATTTTATTGCGAATTGTAATCCGTTTACCAGACAAACATTTTATAAACCGAGAGACACGTATTTCCCGGAAACATCTTTTTTTCAGGAAACTATTAGCCTTTCCGTATTTTGTTTCGGACGGAGAGCTAAAAAGTGCAACCGCCTAAAAATGGTCAATTGCAACAATTTATTTTAGCTAATTGATCTATACTACAAGTCGTAAACAGAAGCGAGATTTACTGCAACTAATAAACGTTTAAATTTGGCTATAATTTGCAGTTTATAGGTACGTAAGCTAATTCTTTGCCGGGTGCTGACACGCGAGAATATATTGGTGGAATAGACGAATAGGGATATACAGGCTATATAAATTTGTAAAATGAAGCGTGTGGCAGTAGTGTCGAATAAAAAAACAAGAAAGAAAAAGCATAATATGAAACGGGCGAGAAGCGTGAGTACTATGTCGTCATGGTAACATCGACCCACTTCTGGGTTGTGGTGTGCTTTTGCAAAAGTTGTATGGTAAGTGCAATGTTGTCAAGAGTAGTAGCAGTGCTACAAATGTGTTACAAATTTTTGTAGTATGAAATTCGAATAAGAAGATATACTATACTTTATATAATATATTGTGTATGCGAAGTGGACTGTATTTTGAATTTTATTTTGAAAGGTCTGTGGCAAAATTCCGACTTACCTTTAATCGCCTGGTGGACCGGCTATAAATGGTTTCTTCGGACTTTCCAATTATCGGCCAACAGTACACAACAATAAAACACCTTCCAACACAACTCATTAAACAATAACAGTGATTAATTGTAACAAATGCGCATTTTAGTAACGGTTTTCATTGACCATTTTACAGCGCGCGTCGAAAGCAGAATGGCTAACGTGCCAGCCAGCGTCTTCTCGGTTATCGCCGAAGGCTGTCGGAATTTGCCGACAGATACATTATTATTAATGAAAAATAATTTAATGGCAAAGCGGACTAAAGTGCTGATTTTACCTAAACAAGGAATTTTGTTTAATTTAGCAGGGCCCCAGTCTAATTCAATAGAACCAGAGCGAGGCATTGAGTTTGTTCGGCCTCTGCATGGTATAGGATATGCATTACTATGTACATGTAGATGATACGTGTTTACATGTGTCTACTGTTGTGTATCCTATTGTGCTTAAATGCAGGCTGATATTTGTTGATGGGCAACGACTATGGTACTCTGACGAGCACATAACAAGAGCGAAACGAATTCGTCAGTATCTGTCGACCCATGCCTCGGTCTGGTTCTATTGAATTAGACTGGGGCCCTGCTAAATTAAACAAAATTCCTTGTGTAGGTAAAACCAGCACTTTAGTCCGCTTTGCCATTAAATTATTTTTCATTTATTATATTTACGGACATGAAATCCTTTTAATTTTTCATTATTTGGCATTAAACATCGACGGCAGAATGCTTGCTTGCTTGCTGGCAGAAGGATAAAATGGTCTCCTGCTAGCGTTTTGTGTTCATACTATTTTTATTTATTTTTATTTTCTATTTATACGACTGGTTTCACCTATACATTGAGTTTGCTCGGCCTCTGCATGGTATAGGATATGCATTACTATGTACATGTAGATGATACGTGTTTACATGTGTCTACTGTTGTTTATCCTATTGTGCTTAAATGCAGGCTGATATTTGTAGATGGGCAACGACTATGGTACTCTGACGAGCACATAACAAGAGCGAAACGAATTCGTCAGTATCTGTCGACCCATGCCTCGGTCTGGTTCTATTGAATTAGACTGGGGCCCTGCTAAATTAAACAAAATTCCTTGTGTAGGTAAAACCAGCACTTTAGTCCGCTTTGCCATTAAATTATTTTTCATTTATTATATTTACGGACATGAAATCCTTTTAATTTTTCATTATTTGGCATTAAACATCGACGGCAGAATGCTTGCTTGCTTGCTGGCAGAAGGATAAAATGGTCTCCTGCTAGCGTTTTGTGTTCATACTATTTTTATTTATTTTTATTTTCTATTTATACGACTGGTTTCACCTATACATTGAGTTTGCTCGGCCTCTGCATGGTATAGGATATGCATTACTATGTACATGTAGATGATACGTGTTTACATGTGTCTACTGTTGTTTATCCTATTGTGCTTAAATGCAGGCTGATATTTGTAGATGGGCAACGACTATGGTACTCTGACGAGCTCATAACAAGAGCGAAACGAGTTCGTCAGTATCTGTCGACCCATGCCTCGGTCTGGTTCTATTGAATTAGACGGGGGCCCTGCTAAATTAAACAAAATTCCTTGTGTAGGTAAAACCAGCACTTTAGTCCGCTTTGCCATTAAATTATTTTTCATTTATTATATTTACGGACATGAAAACCTTTTAATTATTATTAAATTAAATTATAACAAAAAAAAAAAGGAAAATAATTATTGTACCGAATAGCATTAAGAAACATATATTTGGTGTTTAAATATTTTTTTGTAATCGGGTTTTATGATCCCAAAATCATCTCTATCGAATTGAATATACAGTGGTAAGGCGGCAAACTGAGAACAGTACCTACTGTTCTCAGCTTGAGTTAGTCTATTGTACATTCTTGTTAATTAATTGTTTCTCTATCAGAAAATTAATAATATTAATTAGATATTAACTTCTCTCTGTAGTGGTTTACTTCAGAAAATAATATTTAGTTTTTTGACATTAGAAATAAGAATTTTAATTGACAATCTGGAATGATAACATGCGTTGTCCATAACAATAATAGAATTCCTCGGTGTGTTTGGTACTCAGCCATCTATTTTTCAACTTAAATTATTGATATATGATAATCTGCAGAGGATTGGCTTATATTTTTAGCAGATAATTACAACGCATTCCGAACAAATCCATTTTTGCCACCTGCATGAAGTATGATTACACGTTTTTTTTTTTTTGAAAGGGTCCGTACGACCTAAGTCCCCGGTTTCACTGCAGCCTTATGGGCTTATTGTGAAAAGTCCCCGTATATTATGCCACCCAATCCAGCAGCCCTCTACCCTCCACTAACTTGTGGAGTTCAGTTATGTGTTGGGCAATCAGCGCATGCCCAAAAATAGCGTGTCGTCTTCGTTGTAGAGCTACACACTCACATATTACATGGTAAGCTGTTTCAACTGCCCCATTACACAATCTGAATTGCGGGTCCTCGCTATACATCCCCATCTTAATTAGGTAGTCTCTCAGGGCGCAATGCCCAGTAAGGAGTCCTATAGTTATTCGCATCTGACTCCTGCTTAATGGTAGCAGTTTTTCAGTGCGTTTAGTTGCTCCTGCTTGGGAATATGTTCCCAATATCTCTGGTGCTCGCTTTTGGCCCAGCACTTGAGAAGTTCCCTCGCCGTTGTTTTAGACAAGCCCAGCGCAGGTTCCGTGCCAGTATATGTGGTTTCAGAGGCTCGTCTAGCCAGCCAAACCGCTCTCTCGTTGCCTTCTATTCCCGAGTGCCCCTGGACCCACACTAGATTAACCCTATTGTGGTCCGCCAAGGTCCTAAGTTCTGTTTGGCATTCCCATCCCAGTTTAGTTGCAACCTTGGGGCTTCTTAGAGCCCTTAAGGCCGCCTTGCTATCTGAACATATATTGATTCGCTTGTTTGTATAAGTTCTCAATCTGTTTAGTTTTGCACACTGCAGAATTGCAAACACTTCCGCTTGAAATACGTGTTTTTGTGTTTTTCCCCAGTGAGAATCTTAGATTCCAATTCGTGTCTGAGTGATAATATGTTTTAATATTTTCCAATTATTCTTCCCGCAATTCTACTATCTTTCTTGATTCCATTACGGCCATTCTATTGTCATTTTTTTTTATATTTAAATCCACAGTCTATTAGAATTACCCGCAATGTGACCAGGCAATTGTATTTATATTGCCGGTAGTTTTTAAGTTTTTCTCGAACCATATCTAAAGTAGACCTTATTTTGTTTATAAAAACTATACACAATTTTTCTAATGAAGTCCCTACCTTCATCATCAATTTCTTTTAAGTTTTGTCACCATCAACGTAGGTGATACGTTGCATTTTCATTAAGATTCGGAAGCAGATGAGGAAATCGACCACCTTAGCTGACGTTCCAGAATAAATGGAAATGGATGAAGTAACTGAAAAAGCTCAGACTAACAGCAGTAAGAACCGTTCGAAAAAATAAGCCAGATATTCCTTCATAATTTTTGGAAACTCGCAATACACAATTATATTATAGTCAGTTTGAATTTCAAAAAGAGTTGACCATACTTTCATATTTTCCGAAAAAAACGAAAAGTCACAGTGCTATTGTGATCTCTACACCATGATGATACGGTTGTTGATAATGAATAGAAGCTGCCTGAAATTATTGCTTTTTACAACTTTACCAAGTGTGAAGTTGACGTTGCTGACGAAATGTCCGCAAATTAGAACGTCTCCCGACCTAATCGCTACTGGCCATTGCCAATTTTCGTTACTGAATCCATTCTCAGGTCATTTTTAGGGAAAACAATAACGGTAAAAATATACGAAGAAGAGTTTTTATAAAGGAATTGGGTATGCAATTGGTTAAAGAAGATCAAATGCAAAGAATGCAAAATCCTAGGCTTACACGTGAATTGCACACCAGAATTTGCACAATTTTTATTCGATACTTCTGCCACAAAATCTAAAAGACCTAAACTAAATCATGCAGGAAGACGTACGGTATGTCCAAGAATTTGAGATAGAAAGACCTGATACATTTGTGAAACTTGCAGTGCTTAAAAAAAAAAATGTGCAAATTTGGCCAAATTCAATAACTCATAATTTTTTTTAGTTTTTCCATTTCTAAAAAAAAATTTCTGTAGTTTTAAAATGGGAATTTTGTTTTCAATTTTGAAATAATATTTAGATTTAAAGTACGACTTCTTCTATTAGATTAAGATTTTTGTATGGAATTACATTTGTTGTTTAAAATTATGGAGGTTATATTGTTGATGTGGTACCTTTGTAAAAATAAGATATTTTTTTAAAGTTTTGTGTTTGATTCTCGAAAAATATCATAGTGAATAATAATAATATGCAAAAAGTCTCAAATAGCAATAGACTAGTTCCAAAACATTGTTGTACAAGTGGGGTTTGTCATACCCCAGGTGTCGAATCGTGCAAAAAAATACACATGTTACACGCAGGGTTAATCAAATACTTCTAGATTATAATATCCGAATGCAGACGAGATGAAAAAGATTTATCTCCCCTACATCTGGGTGAATAAAAGAAGGATGCAGTTTAATCTGATCAGTTGGATGTAATAAACGAACGTGCCTTATACAGAACCGACAAAGGGTTGTTTATAAATTGGTACTGACCAGATACGCTAAAAAATATTTTTGGCTTTTAGTTTCTAGACCCAAAACTCCAGAGTAATTGAGGACATTAACATCACCTTTAGACTTGGTAGGACAAAACAGGGTTGCACTGAAGTCTTTACCGAATAGACACGCATTAAAAGCTTGCTGGAGGCTGATCTGGCGTTTTTTAATTTATGTTGATCAAATCTTGTTCAATTATGACCTGACGCTCATGTTTGGACACTAGTCGTTTGGTAAATAATGAAATGACAATAATTACTAATGATTTCGTTGTGACTGAAATAATTATAAATTGATTTAACTTAATTTAGATATTATAAATTTAATAACATATCGTTTACTATTTTGTTATAGTACGTTACTTTGGGAAAAATAGATTTGGCAACAGAGTTCAAAATTCCGGCAGTAAAAGCGCCGACCGTCATGCAGCTGTTGTATAATCGCAGACAGAACAGACCGATATGGAAACACGCCGTGCGCCAAAAAGGCATGGACGGGATAGAAAAGAACAGAAGAGAAAAAGGCGACCAACCGTTACATATTAGGGAAAGCCTTTGTTGTTGTGGTTTGGCGATGAGGGAAAAAAAATTATGTATAGGTAGAGGAAAGATTTATTGGGATAGGGAGGATTGAAAAGGTTTTAAAAAATCCTGCGAAACGGATTAGATTTTAGGGGTTTGTGTTATTTTTATATTTATCTGACTAAACTTTAATCTCGTTGACTTATCATGTAGAAGAGATTTATATTCCGCAATGCACAGTTTTCCTGTATTAAAAAGATCGCATTATGTGATATTATTTCGCAACAGTGCAAGCATAACACGTTAAAAATACGTAGCTATATTTTAGGTGTTGAAAAATGATTTTAATGAGACCAAAATAACGTGCTAGAAGTCTGATACCATAAAAGTAAGTAGGTACTATTAATTTTTCCTATAGACATAAATAGTGTTAAATCATTTTTAGCACATCTTCCATCAATAATTAATGTTGTAGACGTTGATGCATAATAAAGGCCTTTTCTATTTTGTAACAAAACTAAGGACGACCTTATCATGATCTCACATAAATACGTACATTTATTTAAAAATATATTAGTTATTAGTTTTCATTACCTTAAATTTGTGTGTCGTACGTTTTCGTTTTTAAGTACATTAAACACAGAAGGGAATTTTGATGTAAGTGATATTATATCTTTTATAGGTATACAAGTTGGTTTTCGAGTCGCAAACAGTAGACTAATGGTATTTTGATGATCGCTGACCTACACAAAAGTAATGTTTTAGTGTTGACTACTTTGCTATTTTTGGTTAATAAAATTACATCTACTGTTTTTTTAGATTATACCTAGTGTTTCATGTACCGAATTTGTTTAGTGAAAATCTGAAAATTTGTGTTTTTTATATTCACTTCTCTAAGAAATTAAGTTATCACTTTGAAAAATGGTAAACAGAAAGTTTGAGATGTATAACCCGCATCATTTTAATGTACCAATAGTATTTGACTAGATTATGTTGTGAGTAAATCAAAACAATAGATATCAACTATAAAACCTTCAACAATTTGTAGTTTCAAAATTCAAAACTTTATATTTCAAGTACCCCCACAGAAACAAATTTAATAGTGAGGTCTGGTCACCGACATGGCCATTCTATCGAACGTCCTCGTCCAATCTCTCTACAACGAAATTCCCCATCTTAGGTAACGTCGAACACATTTTGAACATTAATATAGGAACTAATTCTTAATTCTTTATTAATTAAATGCGAAACTTTAATTTTAGTATTTAATTAATTTATCCATCAAAACCCAAACAAAATTAGCATGACTGAATACGATTTTATCTACGAGATATCGCTTGCGATAAAGTCCCAATTAAAAGTATTGGTGATAGTGTCCCGACATCTATGACTAATACGTCACCTGTTACGACTGTAACAAAACGCCACTGGCAGATTTCATGCCATATTATGTAGGGTAGTTTTATATTTATTGTCCTCTTGTTTTTATTGCAAAATTATATGGGTTTTAAGTACCTAAATATAATAGAGATATTTTTGTTGAATATTATTTTAAAGATTTTAAATGTTTCAGCATAATATCTTTATCTTCATAAATAGTTAAGCTATTATCTAAGGACCTTTTTTCGATCAAAAGCAATCAATTGTCTTAACGTCATGTTTATTTTATGAGTAACGAAAACTATCAAAGCTTTTAAAATTTATGTTTCTCTAAAGATAATATTTATATTTGTTTCCTTTTCTTTGTGCAACATTTGTGACAAGGTTACAATTTTTGTGATATAACAGTGATGGATGACGATTTGCTCAGGATTGGTTTCCTTAACATTCTCGAAATACCTACCTATTAATAAGACGTTAGATGATTAATGCATATATAGGTAATTGGGTGCTATCATGGTTTTTCCCACACCTAAGTATGATTATTAAAGGGCTCGAAAAGATGTGTGGGTTTTGTTCCAGTAGCTCCTTCTGGGGATTAATAGGTCATTATATAATCGTATTGCTTCTCACTTTGCAAAAGGTAGTGACTGATTGATCTGCTGAAAGACCTCCAATATATGGTTCATTAGTAACAATAATTATTACCACAGACGAAATAAAGGTAAATAACTAAATTATATTATACTTTAATTATCAAAATGAAACAGCTCCATTTCAAAACCCAGTATGTGTAAAAAACAAAATCGTGAGAAAAACGGATTTTAGTTTTTTTATTAGGCCTATGAAGGGTTTTTAACGAATTCTTTTGATAATAGTGCTATGGGTTACAGTTTTTCATGAAATTTTTTTGCGTAATCAAAGTTACTTGGTTTTGACGTAGGATATGAAACATTTTTGTTTTCTACAAAACCTAGTATCTACGAGGACAATGAAATAAACAGCAATATAGCGCTAAAGGTAATAACTTTTTATTACATCAAAAGTAACTTTTACAAAGCAAAAACAAACGTGTATTTAAAATAGTTGAAAATTATAACATGTTTTATAGAGAATTTTAAACATACTAAAAATAAAGAAAATCTTCTAAACCAAACCGAACTACATACTATCGAGTAAATTAACATTGTCCAATTCTTCCATTAAGTCTAGAGCTGAATCACTTTCAACTAGATTATTCCAGAAAACCAACCTGTTTTCTGGCATTAAGTGTCCCAAAATCCTTATGATTTATTTTTTCTTTGATTTCTGTATCCCACGTTTTGGTAGCGTTTGACGCATGCTTTGAAGATTAAATTTCTTCTGCAAAAAATCTAGGAATTTATAATCTTTTTGATCGAAGTCGGTTTTGTATTCTAAGCATTTTTATCCCTTTTTAAAGCGTACCTCAACTATAGGAACAAAAACCCATTCAGAGAATCATCGCTATTTTTTCGAACTTGCCTTTTCTTTTTTCCCATTTGTGAAAAACATTTACATCCAGAACTTGAAGGCACTTTCTTGAGAGGCAACTACAGCCGTAAGATCGCTATAATCATATATATTACCAATCTTATTAATTTTGGTTTCGATATTTCCGTGAATACCAGCGGCACTCATATGAGTGTGCCCTTTGGTCAGATAACGCAAAGTCCCACAATCCGGTCCAGTTTCTTGATTTGTGAACCAAACTAGCGATGTGCACAGGATCCAGTTTTTATTTTGTCCAGTACAATTATGACAAATTCTTTGACATCTCGTTCTTTAATTCAACAAAAAACTCAATCACGCGGCTCACAACATAATCGTAATTTCCTTGCAGAGCAACTGACAAAACACAGTATCTTCTACTTAGTACAAAAATATGTGAAAAAATATTTAGCCTTAACCATACAAAACACAGTATCTGGCATGTACTGTGTTTTGCGGGATATAATACGCCAATATTTTAAGTGTTGTCACTTGCCAAAACAGAGCATATGGTACGTACTGTTTTTTGGTGTAGAGAAAACATATACTATGTTTTGGGATGGGAAAAGAAGAGAAGTGGTGTAGATACTAGGTTTTGGGTATGTCGTATCTCTGAAATTCTCACAGCTGAGTTAAAAGGTGCGTCTAAACACAGTATATCTAAAAATAAACAAAAATCATTTTCTGAAAAAATATTGGATACTGTGTTTTGGAATGTAGCAGCCGAGCTAACGACATCTAGTCGACAAGATTGCAGTTACCTTATAGTGGTGTATTTCGTTTGAAATTCCTCTTTTTCATTGGTTGCCCTATTTCTTTCCTTCTTCAAAGGAGGGGTATTTTTCGTTAATACGAGGTGATTTGAAATGCCTCCGCACTTTTAAAAATTAGAACCGTTCTAGTTTTTCTTTAACTCAGACGAACTAGTTTTATAAAGTTAATAATTGTTTTAGTTTTTTCAAGAGTTTGGACTTCTCAGTTTTTATAAAGTTTCAGAACTTTTCTAAAATTTCTTAACAAGCAGTCGACCTAAAGTTTTGTTCAGTAAGTTCTTTTGTTTATTCCTTTTAATGTCTCTAAAGTTAAAGACATTTTTGTTTCTAATTCAGTTACAGTAAAGTTAAAGTTTCTTTTAGTAATTGTTTATAATATTTCGAATAGTCGAATTTCAAGTCTGCGTTATAATTGTCAGATTACAATTTATAGTTAAAGTTTTATGTGGAAATTAATATAATTACGAATAATATTATAATAATTTACCTTTTGAGTTTATTAGATAAATATTTTCTCCCTTAGATTTCCATTTTCTTTTAATGTTTTATTCTCTTTATTTATACATATCTATTTTTCTTATGGTTATTCATTTTAATTAAGTATGTATAATCATATTGTCATCTATAAAGTATACATCGATCAACATAAAGCTCAGTTAGTTTTATTTTAATACAGAATAACAAAGTTTGATATTCTTCGTTTGTACTTTCATCAATTAAAACCTAAATGTAAAGGCAGCTCGTAAAGCTTATTATCGAAACCGTGTACAGTTTAATTAGGAAATTGGGGTTCACTTGGATTGAGGCTTTTAATCAGATTTTTTTCTAGGTGTATGCAACTTCCGCTAATTTAAATTGTCACACGACTAATTGAGAAGCTTACATCCTTTTATTTTCACCCTTCAAATATAATTTAATATAATTGAAACATATTTTTTCCATAAGGTGACTTCGATGGAATTTTTGTCCGATGTATTATTTGTCTTAAGTAAGTTTTTCTGATTTTTGAATTTGCCACTGCTGATGGGACTGCTCTAGTTCCGAAACATGTATGGCTGAGAAATTTCGTTAGACGATTGTTCTATTCAATTTATTTTGTGGAGATTTGACTTTCGAACACTGAAATTACAACGCCACTTAAGAATAGACTTCTTTTTCAAATTAATATTTTTGAGTTTCGTGAGAAACATAAAATAGAATAGAGGTTTGAAAAATTTTGAATAACCTTTTATGTGTGAACATACTTACATCCAAAAAGTACATACATAAAATGAAATTTTTGGATTATTTTTATTATAAGCACGTAATTAACCTACACGGTGGTCAAAAAGTGACATATCAAACACATATTTTTAAAAAACCCTTTAATTGAATGTATTTTCTTATTATTTGGATTTAATAATATAATGTTATATTATCCTACCGAAACCTAACCTTTTAGTAAATATTCAAATTTTTTCACAGAAAGTAAGGTAAATTGCAAAAGCAATGTATGCTTTTATTTTTCACCAAAATTCATAATAATGAATTTCTAAATATCGTACAGGAAGTATATCTTCAAGCATTACTTTTTTCCAACACTTTTCTTTTATTAAAAAAACTTTTTTATGTAAATGGCATACTATGTATCCAATATCACTTGTTAATTCTAATAAAAATTCTCTTTCTATACACAAGTTTCACGGGTTTTTAAGAAACCCGAAGCAAAATATTTTGTAATATTTGTTTTGGTTAGCCATGAAAGAAGAACGCGTATGCAGGTCTTACCCTGTATAATTTACGTTTATTTTTCTAGCATGTTCCAAGTGTAGATCTTTACAGTCGGGCTTTTTGGGATAACCACCAATAAAACGCTAGAATCGTTAACTATTACCAAAATAAAGAGCAACTGGGCTCCGAAACATGTTTGGCAGTAGGTAATGTAACTTTTTAATTTAGAAAATTGAACATTTTGTGGAGTAGACGTTGTTGCATATCCAAGATTTGTTCAACTCCTCCTCATAATGGATTATTTCAGAAAATAGAGGAATATGTTACATGTATAAATTCAGTAATAATTACTTACAATAGCTTCAACATGCTGATTGAATTAGTTTTTCACAAAAGAGCGAAAAATGTACTATGGTAAATACATACATAAATGTATAAAGAAAAAATGAATGCTCTTAGGATTAAGCGGCTAAAACAAGAGATTTTATTATTTTGTACAAAAAGAATTTGTGTTCAGAAAAATATAAAGTAGAAATATTTTTATAATTACTGGCTAACAGAGGATTATTAACATTAGCAGAGCTGCTTCATTCAGATTACACTGTAATTAACATAAGCGTATAACAAATGCTTAAATATTGAATATTGTTCCCTGGTACTGATTACTTATCCAATAGACTGTATTAAACATCTTCTACCTGCGACCACTACTGTAAATACTTAAAAACACACCGTCTCCGATCAATGCAAGATTCCTATTACGTACGGTAAAAAAATCGCACAGCTTGGTAAAAAAATCGTACAGTTTTCCTAGCAACCGCTTAGCAACGGTCAATACAAACAAACTTACTCAAAAACTGACATAATCTTAATGCAAATTTGTATGTGAGTGTAATATTATAAAGTGAAATTAGTTTGATTACATAAAAAAATGTTGAGTGACAGTGAAATAGAAAATTTAACTCCACCCAATATTAGCGAAATTGCAGAAGCTGCTAAATACAAATTGTTACCGGCAAAATCTGAATATCGATACAAATTTACTTACCAAAAATTCATGGAATGGAGATTCAAAAACGACGTTAAATCATTTTCCGAGAATGTAATGATGGCATATTTCCAAGAACTATCAAAAACGATGAAGCCTTCCTCACTTTGGTCATTTTACTCAATGTTAAAGGCCACAATTAATATAAATCACAATGTCGATATTGCAAACTACTCCAAATTACAAGCTCTCCTGAAGAGAAAATCGGACGGCTTTAAATCCAAAAAATCCAAGATTTTGACAAGCAAGAATATAAACAATTTTCTAGAAAACGCACCAGATGATAAATATTTCTTTATTACAGTGTAATCTGAATGAAGCAGCGCTGCTAATGTATATATTGAGCTCAATATAATGTAAGATGTGTAAATTTATTTAAAATCTTTTAGGTTGCTCTTATAATTGGTATAAGCGGTGCATGCAGGAAACAAGAGTTGCGTAATAGAAAACCGTCAGATATTCAAGACACAGGGAAAAATCTACTTATTAATATTCCCGATTCAAAAACTAAACGGCAACGTTATTTTGTGGTACCGCAAGTTTAAAAAATATATAAACTTTCGCTCTGCAGTAAATACAGCTCCAAATTTACCTTTTCTTCTTAACTATATAAGCGGAAAATGTACCAAACAAGACTGTTTGGTACATTTTCCGCTTATATAGTTAAGAAAAAAAGGTAAATTTGGAGCTGTATTTACTGCAGAGCTCTTTCCTAACTTGTTAATACCATCAGACGTTGGTATTAACAAGTTAGGAAAGATTCCAAAACAAATAGCCATATATCTGGGACTACCAGAAGCAGCGACTTATTATACAGGACACTGTTTTCGACGCTCGTCCGCGACTATTCTTGTTGACGCGGGTGGTGACTTATTAGATTTAAAAAGACACAGCGGATGGCAGTCATCAGCCGTAGCTGAAAAGTATGTGGATAATTCCCTAAATAATCAAACTAACAATTCTTTTAAAATATTATCTGCAATAGCAAGTACTAGTAATAGTACTAATAGTATTAATGAAAATTTCATTGAGGCAACTAATAATGTAAATCTTACTTATGCTTCAACAAGCAAAACAAACGATATACCTTTTGTCTTCCATAATTGTTCTGTATCTATAAATAATTATTATAATAAGAATAAATAATATTATAAAAAATAACATTTGTAAATTTAAATAATCATACTGTAGAATTATTGCAATAAATACCTTCTCTTTGATGGTATCACCAAAGATTAATCTACACAATAGATAGTCAGCGTATATGGGAAATAAAACAAAAATTGAAACTGTCTCGACACGAGCTACATCTATTAGAAAAACATGCAACCATGGAAATTTAGATGGCGTTATATGTATTGTGTTGAAATAAAATAATCATATGGGCAATGTTAGACAAGGACGAGTATACTTTCCCCTACGAGGTGGGAGTTTGTTTTATATTATAGGTATCATATATGTACTACTGTGCAGCAGTGTTTTTTGTTTAAAATTATATGGTATACGTATACCTATCTACGCAAAGATTAATGTGTATGGACGAAAATAAAAGAAATTACTATAATAGTATAAATATACAGGGCTGGTTTATTAAATGTTTTAGACAATAATTTTAAATGACTAAAATAATATTATTTTAGTCATTTAATTTTAAATTTCGGATATAAGGATGCATCAAAAAGTTATATTTAAATTAACGAAATTTGGCGTTATAGATAGGACTTCCGGTTATTACCTGATTCAGTTTTAAGGATCAAACTCAAACAGCAGATTCAACTTGTCGTTAACATTATGAAAAAATAAATCTCAGAGGCGGGTAAATTAAAGGGGCATACAGGCGTGAAATGCTACCCTAACTTTTTTATGCACATTTTTTGCGTGTGTTTCAATTCGGAGATGTAAAATCTAACAAATTATATACGTAATAAATGTATCCTTCTGTGATATTGATAGAAAGTCATCGTTATCGCGTAATATCGATTTTAAGAAATGTTAATATTAAAAAGGCTGTGCTTTTTACAAGTTGCTGAAGTAAATAAGGTTTGAAATTTCCAGCATGACAATAATTATTTAAAAAAATACGGTTTCGAAATGCAGGATGTAAAAAATTAGAATTTTTAATCTGTTTTTAATGAAAATTTAAATCTATTGAGAAATATGGTTCAGGGTTTTTGTGAAATGTATTTTACTCCAAAGATTCTACTCATCGATTATAACCGAATTAATTTACTCAAAAATATCTATACTAGTAAAATAACACAATTATCACAATTAGGTTCAAATTCTGCAACGCCGAATTGAACAAAAACTTACAGTCTCCCTAATATTGGTTTTTGTGCAATGATCATAAAACTTTAAAAAACTAACGATTTATGTAGATTGTATTGTTAACACGTTTCGTAAAAAGCTTTAAAAACCCACCAACAGGGTGTTAAAAGTATCACGACAATAACTTTTTTCATGTTTTAACCTGTACAATCGTCTGCTTCTGATTGATCCTTAAAAACTGAATAACAGTTTCTCTATATAAAAAAATAAAACTCGTAAATATCATCCCCAAACATTTAATTTGAATACAATTACATAACACCATATTTGAAAGTAAATAAAAAAAAACAGCATTACCTAGTTTGACAGATTTGCAAATTGCAAATCAAAGTATCTATGTATACAGGGTGTTGCATAAGTACTTGTACAAACTTTAAAGGGTGATTCTTTGACTAATTTTAAGATACAAATTTCATATGTACATGGGTCCGCTACGGCTTGGTTTTCGAGATACAGGTAGTTCAAAAAGAATATTATATTTAGGATTATATGCTTGTTCAATAGCATCGCAATTTGGTGCAATTCGGGATACAGGTGTATTGATGACACCAGAGCTGTCAAAAGAACTAATAAAAAATATGAAAAATAACAAAATACAAATATCATTCAAAAGACAACAATGCACATAATAGTCGGTACCAAGCCAAATAGGTAGTAGGTAAATATAGATTTATTTTGTTTCGGGCTTGGGCTTGGCACCGACTTATTGTAATCAAAACTACCCACCAAACGGATACATTTAATTTTACGCAGATGCTCAAAATGTTAACTTTCTTTCATTAATAGAGACCTGTGAAGTGAGCTTACCTCTTACGCCCACGTATTAAGTACTAAGTTTCAGTTATCAGTTATAATTTTTTATTTTCCAAGAAAGCGAAACGAGATATTTAAAACGGCATTGCGCCGCCCTCATGTATACCTCCGGGGGCGGCATCGAAAATCGCTACACGTCACAAACTTGTAAATGCTTAGAACTACCCCTATATCAAATTTCTATTTTCTATCTTTTTTGTTTCATACCCAAAGCCCTATTCCTACCGAACTTATTATTTACCCGAAGAAACATTAAAAAGAAGTAAAATTTAAGTACCTAAACCGATAAAGTGGAACTTATACCTGATGAAGAGACAGACTATTATAATAGGTATACCTAATATAATATAGGTAGCACTGATAATTTTTTTATTATAGGTATTATAAGATCTACAACAATCTTGTTACATCTTTGCCACATTGTCTACGTGAAATATTTAGTCAAAAGTATGTTTCTATCTAAAAGCTTTTCATTTAACGATTGTTCGCCACTGATCATGGGACTGGTCTAGTCTTGAAACATGTATGACATGGATTAAATATTATTATATTAAATTTAATTCATAGAGATTAGGCTTTTATTTCAATACTGTACTTGTAATAAATCACCCTGTATGTTTCTTTTACCGACGAATTGGCAACAGCACGACACACACCACATTCGCTTGTTTTTTTTTCTACCCTCCCTGCGTATCCCCTCCAGATTAATACAGAATTTCATCAATTTCTCTCTCTGACAATACAGCATTGCCGGTGCATATCTGTTGCAAATGATCTAAATAATTGTTATACGTTGCGTTTTGTTTTTGATATTAATAAACTACAAAACGGTTTCTGGCTGTGACAATACTGCTCTATGCTTTACACGCTAGTCTACGCCACGTAGTGGCAGGCATACTTAGAGATGTTCTGATTTTAATGCATTGGGCTGACTATCTATTGTGTAGATTAATCTTTGGTATCACGTTCTTAAATTATTAAATTATTGATATTGTTACCAGGTCAGATGGAAACTAGAACTAAATGATGTTGTGTGAATAAGTAGGTCGTAGGTAAAGTATAGTATGCAATACGTGTTGTAATGCAATTACGCACTCATAGATCTTTTCCATTCGTGCGTAAAATGCTTTTTACAACACTTATTACGTAATATACTATTATTTGGAATAACGATGTAATATAGAATAGAACAATTATTTCAAGTATAATTACATAAATATAGCAAATCACAATAATAGCGGAACATTGATTTGTTCTTGACGACATGGGATCGCGATTCACCCTCCTCTAGTTGCGATATGTTTTGTTTCCATTTTACCCGTTGCTGCAACTCGTTCACGTACTCTTTCATGCATCTGGATCAAAAATCTGGTTTTATTTCCTGAACGCGTTGATAGCGAGACAATCTTTACTCAGCAATGTGAATAACATCAGGCTCAGGTAGCTGGCATAGGTTCTTCCCGACCAAAATATGTTAGGATCGGAAGATATAGGAAAAAGGGGACGGGAATTCAAAATGAACTTATTTTGTGCTACAAGAGTATTTATTTCTTCAATAGATAATATTGTGGACCCAAGAACTATTTTGAAATGATACTTCGCTGACTTTACACTTGCCTCCCATAACCCGCTAAATTGAGTTGAATAGGCAGGAATGAAATACCACTAAATATTTTGTTTAGAGAATTCCGCCAAAATATTATTACTATTTATCTTTAAAAAATTACCTAAATCATTTAATTCACGCAAAGCCCCCACAAAAGTAGATCATTTGGAAGGCTTTGCCGAGCCACAAATCTCCTGATGAATGCCTCTGTTGCAAAATATACGAACAAACTAAAATATCATTTAGAAATCTTTGCACCGCGTCATTTGCAATCTTTAATTTCTAATGGACCCATATATCTACGAGTATATCTACAATATCAAATGCATCACCCACAACATTGGATACATTTATGAACTGTTACTCGTGCTAAATTACGTCCGTGCTTTGGCCAATATTTTTGCAGTAAAGAAGCTAATAATAATTGTGAGACTGCATGTAAAAGACGCTAATGCGCACTGATAAATCTCAGATCTGTGAGTTGATGCTTAAAACACAATATCATTGGAGGCTTTTTATCAAATCTAAAGGGAGAATTGCGTAATCTACTACCTACTCTAATTACACCTTCGTGCATAAAGAATTCAAGCCCAAAATTTTACTTTTTGGATGTAACGGTTAATCCTGTTCTAAGCGACCATGCTCATCACGAAATGATATATTTTGAGACAGCTTAATTAAGCATTTTCAGCCAAACCTAACGCTATAGTTGCCCTTACCCTCTACTACCAAGATGATAAACAATTAAGCCAAGTCAGAAAGAAAAACAAATAAACAAACAAATCAGTTAGAAATCTAGAGTGAACGAAAATGTGATTGAGAAAAATGACCTAGTCCATAACAGGAAAGCACAGGTCATAATTCATCATCGCACTGAGTAATAATGCTTCATAGTCAGCGCCTTTTTGAGTTCACTGAATGATTTCTTTAAAGTCATTTCTTTAAAACGTCTAGGGAATCTGATTATAAATCCTCGCACATATTTAGTAACTAGTTTTTTTGATATGTTACCGTTACATGTCTTGGCAAGCTGATCAGATAAGTAGTCACTCTGTAATAAGACACCACGCCACTGGTATTATGTATACTAGTTGGGTGATTTTATAGATATTTTCTATTAGTTTGGCAAATATAATATTTTTGTGAATATGATTTTAAGTAGAATGTTAACAAATGTTCCTAACCTCTCCTTTTAGTCATAAAATTTAAGGGTCTGTTTTCTATCTATCTTATTGTTTATTGATATGGGTTTTACCAAAAGCAATAAATACGTCTACAAGTAGCTACATGAATAACAAAAATATATAATTTTTGTCTCTTTTCTTTGTTCCACTTTTAGAAACAGATGGACCGTGTTTTCTTGTTCGAAGAATGACATGTTTTAAATACAGTGTCGTCTCACTTTTGAACATCGAAATACCTTCATGTAAATTAAATGTAGGACTTTTATTATTATATACAGAAGCAAATTGGAGGGTGTCACGGTTTCCCATATCAAATAATATATATAAAGGGCGAATAAAAAACAATGGGTTTTTGTCCAGTCGCTGATTCGGGAGATTGAGAAGTCATTATAAAATCGTATTGTTGCTTGCTTTACAAATGGTAGTGACTGGTCTTTTGAACGAACTCCAACATAAGATACCTAAGTATCAACAATCATTATATTACAGTCGACATAAAAATGTATTTTATTTCTAAGACGTAAACTACTATTCACCCTGTAGCTGTATTTGTATAGGAATAAAATTTAAAAATGCTCTTTTCTTATTGGCCATTTTTAATTCTGTAGTACCTACTTGTCATTTTTATGAGGCAATTTTGGAAAGGCCATAGGTCTTTCAAGTTAGATTCGTTTTAGCCTTGGTAGAGTCTAGATGTCATTTCTAATTGTATAAAGTTTCTTAATAATAATCGAAGTTCAAATTCAGTAAGTTCTTTGTTAATTCTTTTAATTGAAGGCCTTTTTATTTCCAATCAACTTTTATAAAGATTAAAGTTGTTTATTTTAGTAATTTAAATAAAGTCAGTTTTCAATTGTAATTAAAGTTTCGTATAGGAATTAATATAATTATTCGTAATTATATTAATTTACCGATTTTAAGTTGTACATTAATGAACAAGATTTTCTTCTAAATTTTCATTATCGTTTAATTGTTTTATCATTTTTTTTATTTATACATATTTATTTCTTTGTTGTTATTCATTTTCTTTATTAGTTTTAATTGTTAAATTAGTTGTTTTGAGCCCAAACTTTTGCGTTTTATTTCAAATAAAATTTAGTTTTGTTGTTGACAGAAGGGTCATTTAATTATTGTTTTCCTTTTAGATACAAAGTGGGTGACCGGCAGAGATTCAGAATTATAAAAGGTGAGTAACTTTACATTACTTTAAAACAGATTAATAAAGTTGATATTCTTTGTTTATTCTTCTTTAATTAAAACTTGAATTGAACCCGCTCGTAAAACTAACCATTAACAATTTGAATAATATATTGGGATTCATTTGGATTGAGCTATAATATTAGTATTCTTTCTGAATGTAAATAATACCCGCTAATTCAAAATGGTTACAACTCTATCTTGTTATGGATTCGGAAAAATCAAATTTTTGTCGATGTTTAGAGATAAATTTAAAACACTGCATTACGTACAGTGAAAAACATGTAAGTATGCCCAAGCTCACCGCAAACAGTTCCCTACAGGCTTGACGACTTGGAGTCCTCACAATAATCGCACTGCTAGCTTCTGCATTTTAAGCACATGGTTACCAGAGTATGATGCCGTACAGCAGATGCGATTGCACATTGGAAAAGTAGACAGTTCTCAATATCACAAAAGGGACCAAGCAGTAGCAAGATTTAGATAGCATGCTTGATATGCTATCAATGTGTTTAGTCCACATAAGGGCGGCGTTGATATAAAATCCAAGACACTTCACTGATTCAACACTTGTATCGTTTACGATCTGCAGTACCGAAATTTGGCGATAGATAGAGTCGGACAACGCAAACGGAACAATCCTATTTACTTCCAAATTGATTCAGATGACACGAGCGTGAAATTTTTCCCATTTTCGCATTGACTGCTGCCGACAACAAATCTATAGTACTCTCGGAGAGATCTCGTTTACTCTCACAGTAACAAACCTTAAAATAAAAATTATCTAAATTATAAATATATTCAATTATTCCCTACGACTACCATTGGGTAAAATTCACTAAAGAACTAACAAGAAAATTAGCTGCAATTTGTTGTATGATGTATTAAAACAATATAATAATGACCTTTAAGTTTGTCAAAATTGTAACTCGCAGTAAATATGAATATTTAAACGTCACCGCCAAATAAAATAGTTATCAGTTATTTTTGGTACAAATAATAATAATCTATTTATTCGTAATCCGTACAATACAAAATGACAATGTAAAAATAATAATTATAACAAGAATAAACTTATTTTACAAAGAAAACTAAAAATAAAGAAAAAATCAAGATGAAACATAATGAGATACACATACAAATTGAAGTTTTTCTTTTAGGTCAATCACATTCGCTTTAGAAGAAAAGCTCTATAGGAGTTCCTGAAACAGGCATAACTAAGTAACTTTAGGCGTGAGGGTAAATTATTTGGCTAGAATCATTGGATTATGGGATGAATGTACACCAGAAGGTTTACAAAAAAATGTTTGCCATATTGTAGCTGCTGAGTTAGCTTGGCGAGGTGGTGAACCAGCTGATTGCCTTATACATTATTATTTCACGATTGAGAAAAATAATGATGGAACGCCAACCAACAGAATTAAATAAAATCCAATATTCAGTAAAACATGCCAACGAGGATCGAAAAGTTGTACAAATAGTAAGTGGCTTGTTCCAAATATTGCAAACGAAAATGCATGCCTTGTTCGCTTATTCCATAAATTATTGTCCAAAAGGGGGGAAAATATTACTTCCAGTCGCCTATTCTTGAGACCAAATCGTTTCTGGAAATCCGAAAGTGACACATGGTTTGACAATATACCGGTAGGCAAGAACACAATTAATATGTGGACCAAATCATCCGTGCAAGCTATTGGTTTGGACACTAAGTGTAAAAAGATATCCAATCATTCGAACAGATCAACTGCAGTTAACCATTTGGCAAGTAAAGGAATTGCTGAACAGCAATTAATAAAAATAACAGGACATAGCAGCTCTAATTCAACTAAACCGTACTTGAATATTAACCAAGAACGCCATAATCAACACCCTGCGAGGAATTTCTTCAACAATCCGTCAACTTGAGCAAACTCTTCTTCCAATTTAACATTTTCCAATTGTACTTTTGTTGTGAAAACAACTGTCGTTTTAAATAAAAATGGATAATATTTGTTTGATTAAAACTAATACATTTTGTATTGAAAATTATTAAACGTCAGATTGACAATCAAATTTTTAATATCTACAAAGTAAGAAATTATCTTATCGAATACTCCTCGGGCCTTGATAAATACTCAAAATTTTGTCATAGAGAATCCTTCAAGCGAGTTGCTCAATAATAGCCTGCGGCCTTGGGCTATTATCAAGCAACACACTTTCGGCATTCTCTATGACAAAATTTACTCGGTACTGTCAAGACCCTAGGGGTATTACTACTGATAATAGCGTAGGAGAATAAGAAGATGTAGAAGACGTTAAAGAAAAAGCCCCTAAAACACAATTATAGAATGTGCATTAGTTAACTCTGTAACTAAATTACGTAAACAGAATGTTGCTGCCGAGGTCTCTCGTTCCGTCTCAGCATGCGATATCCACGTCAGCGTTCTTTTGATTGCAATTTCTAGGGAGTACTTTTTAATGAATATATGAAACAACATCTTGGAAAGATAGTGATCAAGTCAGTAAAGACCGCCGTCTTACGAACAAGGGCGTTTCAAGGATTGCTAGTTTTTGATAGGATTTTGAAAATTGACCTGTATCTTGTAGAGCGTCAGGAGCTGGTTGTATTAATAAATGTATGTTCCTAAACAGGGAGACAATGTTTTATTACATATATTTTTTTAAATCCATTATTTAAATTGGACTGTCACTGAATCTTAGCAAACTTATTCCAGTACCTCATTTTATTATCTCCAAGTTAATTTGATGAGAGGCAAAACTTATGTCCTATTGAAATGCATGAACTGTATCATCAACAGTGTTACAAGTTGAACACAATAACAGTAACAATATAGTCATGCCTACAAAAGAGCCAGCAGATCTGCCTGGCTCTAATGTATTCATGGCCATGTACACGCAAAATTTATTGTATGAATGTACTCCCATATATAGTAATGCTGTCATGCACTATGATGATTGTATCAATTGAGTGTATATTTTATACACCGCAAGATATAGTGTTTCCACGCGGGTATTCGTCTCCTTAGTAAATTTTAAGTGGCATATTACATACACTCTCATCACTAAAATCTATCAGTATATATATTTTTACTATAAATACCGAAAAACTACATAATAATAATAATAATGCCTTTATTAATCGCATACAAGGCCTGTCAACTTCTTCAAGGCAACTTTGCGTGACTTCCCATTATCACTACAAGATCGGTTTTTGCGTCCATAACCTGCATACTTAACATATTTTTTTTTATTATAAAATTTGTATTAGGCATAAAACTATATAGTTTCAGATTTCAGTTTATTTTGTGTCTTATTGACCTTTTAGAGCAATATAATTGAGGCAATTATTGTTTAATTTGTTAAAGCTTCTTTGCATATTGTAAAACCAGCTTTTTCTAAGTTGTACAGCAATATTCCCTAATATTACCTAAAATTACGTAATATTACGTAATATTTCCAATGTTCTTACCAAAAAATAAATTACCGGTAATTTTGCATCACTATGTATAGACGTTGAGGAGAGTGAGCCAGTTGGTGGATTTCTGAACGTACCCAACATATCGGATTATATAAAGAATATAATGATATTATTCATTCAGCAAATAGTCCTTTTATTACTTCCTAAGGCTATAGTTCTTTTTTAAACCAAATATTACTTCAATATATAAGTGATATGGTTAATCCAATAACTAAAACATTGGCAATTGTAAGTCGTCTAAAGTAAAAGGCTTAGAAAGATTACCCTATATTCACTTTCTAAAACTAACGCATGTAATGTATCGTCGTTCCATTTCTTCGTCAAACCAGATTCAAAAAATCTCTGCAACAAATAATCAATAGTAGGCTGAAATATTGAATTCTTTGGTACAACGTATGCCAAATATCTTGATAGTACACATTCTTTAACAATATGAAGCAACGGTTGACCCATCCCATCAGTATAACCAGTTTTTAGAATGACTGTAGCATCCTTGAAACGCTCGGCTGCGGCAGAGGTCCGATATTTTGCTGTTAGATTAAGTGATGAAAGATTTTTATGAGCATTGTGATAAGAAACTCGATTCTTGAGTGCTACCTCAGTTTTAGAAGTATTTGAAAACATGTCCATACTTGTACTAATCGTTAAGGTAGTTGCTAAAAATTCATCCAATGTGTCAATTTCAGGAAAAAATTTTACCTCTTTAAAGGAATTATAGAGGCTACCACTCAAGATATTGGAAAGTATGAGTGAAAATAGTAGAAGAGTCAATATAAAAATACGTTGACTATCCTCAATTAATTTCTTAACCCTTGTTAACGATTGCTGAGACAATATTTGTACAATTTCTAAAGCAGACACTATACAAGATCTATTTGTACTTTTTCCTAAAATAATATTTAAGAAAATTAATAAAGTAACAAAAAACAGGAACAGCAACCATACATTGATTTGGACCATAGTGATCATCGCCATGTATTTTGGAAAAGGTGGTAATTTCGAAACTATCAAGCAAATATCATCAAAATCATATGCCATAGTAAATTCATAATCCTTCGAACCATAATCAACCAAATATCGACCATTTCCAGATAATTCTACATGACGTCTGACAACTTTACCTAGCCCATCTGTAACAGTTCCATTTGGAAACACCACACCGTAATAATCCACGTTTCTTCCAGTATTCTTCAAAGTACAGTTCATGTATAACCCGATTTCAGAGACAATTACACCATCGATACCATAAAATTTCGATGTATCACGTATATCTCGGCAAATCCTTAAAGATTTAAGACACTCCGGGACATTTCGAGTTGCACTGGGATGACGTGAAAACTACGATGTCTTAAATTTTTTCCCATTCATATTTTTAATCAACACAGTCCTTAGCAAATTTGGATTATCAACGACTTGGCTCAATCTCAATGACTCAATTTTTCCCCAACCTGATAACTGATTTTTCTCGAACGCTCTATACGTAAAAATATAATTTTGAAACTTCTCCGCAAACGGCATATGTAACGCATTATTCAATACAGTGAACTCTTTCCACAATAACCTTAAAACTTTATTACAGATCACTTCGAAAATTCCTATAGGATTTGTGAGTACCACCAAATGCATTGCTCGTGAATTTCTTTGCAAAAATCGTCGTCTTGATTCAAAGTATTTTTGAAATATTTCCTCGTTTTGGGCGACAAACACAAAAGTTGCATCCACCTCAGACCATTATCGGACCATCTCCAAATCTGGATACTTCTTGTACAGCAGCAGTGGATTATCGTTCATTCGGACGTCTATACACACGCAATCAGTCATCACAACGAATGAGATGAAATCTTGATGCGTCTGTAAAAAGTACTGGCCTCCATTGTCGAAGTTGCCATCCCAAATGTTCACGAGCAAAGTTTAATCGCATTGTTTTATGATGTCGAGTTAAACCGGATTTTCGTACCGGCCTTCTTGGTTTTATATCTCCTTCCCGTAACCTAACAGTCTAACAGTCTGGTTAGAAATGGTTACCTGATGAGCCATCCTAAGTAGATTGTTTTATCGGAGTCGTTTAGGCGGTTTGGCCTCCCCTCACTTCGACCTGCAGAAGATCTTTTGTGAATGACTCTAATCTATGAATTGCCCAGTTGTCCCACACTTTTCATAAAGTTGATGATTTCTCTGGGGGCTAAATTCCTTGCCTAGTCGGGTGTTAGGGTCACCCCTCCAAGGTGTTTTAGCCTTTTGCAGAAAAGTGCCATGCATTCACAGAGCACGTGTTCTGTTGTCTCTGTTGCGTCTTCGCAAAACCGACAAGTGTCGTCCTCGGTTATATCTTTTTGAGATGGTACTTGAATGTAAATTCGCCTTAGGTCGCTTCTATCCAGTTGGATAAGCTTCCCTGCGTTGGCCTCTGAAGGTTTGATAAACCTTTTTGATTGTCTTAGGCCTGGAGTGTTTCTCCAGTAGGACTTAAGTTGTTCCTTTTCTCATCTCCGAAGTTCTTCCTTCATATGGCTTTTTGGAATGCCAAAGATGGGTTCTGGGCCGCAGAATGGAGCGTTTGCGCCCTCTTTTGCAAGTTGGATCCTAAGTGTACTTTGAAGGTCTTTTGTTGTCGCTATTTGTTTTCGCAAAGAAGAAACTACTAAATATCGGTACTGAATTTGTGTAGTTTTGCGATTCCGACCTTATCCGGTTTGTCTGTTATATCGTCCAGTCTCTCTATAGCGATTTTACCCACGTTTGATAACTGACATACTGCGATTAAAATTTCTAGCTACTTGTCGATTTTTTACACCAATTTCAACTAAAGCTATAGCACGAGCGACTTCTATCTCGCTAAGATCTCTCATTTTGACAGATAATGAATTCAACAACTACAAACTGTCATGCCGTTGTCCGATGACGCTCTCTAAGCCTGCCGAGAAATAAAACTTAAATGTGAATATTTTCATAATCACTTTATTTTTTGTACTTGCTGTGGAATATTAAACTTATCTCGAATAAATGAGCATAATCCCATTTATTTTTTAACAAATCACAAAAATAAAACGTAAATCCATTAAGAAAATATAATTTTCATTTGTTAATAACAGCAAGCCAAAAAATTACAGGGTTATCCAAAAGTGTTCCTTTAATTTTTTTAAGCAGTGTATTTTCTAGATAAATGTACCATGAAAATTCAAGGTTTTTTTTTTAACAATTTTGCTGTATACATCGAATAGAATTTTATGTATTAAACGTGTAATCCACAACATAAAACTTTGTCCTCGACAATTTCATAGGGCATGCATGTGACTACAAATTTATTATAGCCACAGTTCACCGAATATGCTGAAATAAGCACTTTATAAAATAAATTAACAAACGATGCTCTAATAAGTTATTAACATGAAGGGTAGTTTCTCAGTAATTTCGAATTATAATGAGCTAATACAATAAATCAAACCTAGATGCAAGATATTATGAAATACGAGGGTTGTCCATCACATAAGGACTTCAAGGTACTGGAGGACTTAGTGGTACCCGTAAACCAAGATCCGATGTAGATTATCCCTTCACCGATATGTCCTACCTTGTATAGTAATGGTAGCTATTTCCGTTATCGTCGGATATAAGTTGATTCGATTCGAAGTCTGCATCAGAAATAATATTGTCCTCTACTTCGTCGTCTATTTTATCTAAAGAATGAAATCCATTTTTGTACAGTGTTGTCATTTCAAAAGTAACAGCAAATTCCTGAGCAGGAACGTTAAGTATTTTTAACTGTGGTTTTATTTTGATTAAATAACCTAATGTTTTTGTACTTAGCTTGTTCCTTTTACTTTCCCGGCCTAGGGAATTTAAATAATAATAATGAAAAAAAAATCAGCACCAGTCACCACTGCCAAAGATTAATATGCACAATATTGATCTTTGCCAGCGCGAAATAATAATAAACAAACAGTAAACTGGTGAACCTAAACGCTGACATTGAAGGTTAGCTGCCATTCGCGGAATCCGGAAATGGCCGCCCTCGACTAAGCGTCTTAAGCCGGAAGGCAATAAAACCTTGGCTGTAGAAATAAAAAAGGAAAATGAATTTTAAAGAGCGGATCAAATGTACTTTTAACTTATTGGGCAAAATTAAGATACCTAAGTTTTTTCTAAAACTCTTCGATCGTGACGGGCAGCCATGGTTTGACAACGACTGCATTACCGAGTAAAAAAAGGTTATAGGGTCCTTAAAAATTTGTAAATTAAACAATTTCGAAAAAACTTCAAGAGAAAAATATTTGTATAACAAACGCGAGTATAAAAAATTGCTGAAATTGAAGAGAAAATATTATCAGATTGGTATTGAGAAAACTAAATAACATTAGCTCTTCTAGGAATTTCTGGAACGCAATTAAGTCTGTGTGCCCGCGTAACGACAAGCCGACTTTATCTGTGAAGGAATGGGAAGTCTTTTTTGAGGGTACCTGTAGCACTGCGATTTCATACACTGGCTTATTTTCGGATGCACGAGGTTACTTATGAGGAGCTTCTACGCTCGCTTAATCATTGCCGAAATGGCAAGAGTGCCGGTATTGACGGTGTGTCGTATGAGTTTCTGAAGCACCTTCCCACAAATTGGCTTCTCTATCTTTGTGGATTTTTTAACAAAATTTTAGAAACTCAGAGAGTTCCGAGTAATTGGAATCAGATTGCTTTAACAATGCTGCATAAAAAGGGTCCGACAAACGATCCTTCAAACTATAGGGGTATTGCCCTCATTAATTGCATAACAAAACTATTTACGCATATTCTCAATGAACGAATAGCGACATGGTCTGATCGCTATGGACTGCTTCCCGAAGGGCAAAATGGGTTCAGGAAAGGTAGGAGTTGTCTCGACAACATATTCACCCTTAGTTGCGCAATTCAACTGCATCTCAGACTGAAAAAGCGCAAAGTGTTTGCTATATTTGTCGACTTTCGTAGAGCCTTTGACCTGCTAGATCATCCTCTTATGTGGCAGAAATTATAAGACATAGGCCTGTCCTCTAATATTATTAATACTCTGATAAACTTCTACAAGAGTGCTGCTTTTAAAGTCAAGGTAAAAATGAATTTACTAAGAATTTTGGTATCACCCAGGTCGTTTTGCAGGGAGATTATTTGAGCCCCCTTTTGTTTTCACTATTTTTGGCTGATATAGACCGTTTTTTTAAAGAAAATGGGTCGCCGGGAGTTAGCATTGACCATGATACAAACATTAACATCCTGCTATATGCAGACGACCTGGTTATTCTCTCTGATTCTGAAATTGGGGTGAGCCGCTGCTTAAGGAACCTTGAGAGCTATTGTCAGATTAATAAACTCGAGGTCAATGTCGCAAAAACCAAAATAATGTGTTTTCAGAGAGGGGGTTTTAGGGCTGTCAGTGGAAACTTCAAATATTTGTCAAACCCCATTGAAATGGTGAGAGAATTTGTTTATTTGGGGATAACTTTCTCTGTTTCATCCCTTTTTCCGAAGGCAGCTGCGGTTATGTCCACCAAGGCAACTCAAGCTACGGGCAGGGTTTTGGGACTAATGGCGAATTCTCGACTAACATCGTGGAAAGCCAGAATGCAATTATATAACTCGCTGATTTTGAGCATATTAATGAATTGCGCGGTAGTATGGGGTCTTAGATACCCTGATGTAATCGAGCGGGTGCAGGTTCACTTTTTTAAGCGATTGCTTCTACTGCCTAAAACAACCCCAACTACTTAATTCGAATTGAGACAGGCACTGTAAAGCTTTCAGTTATGCTATTCCAGCTAACACTGAATTGGTTGCAGAAGCTAATGCTGATGGACTCCTCCAGATTTCCTAAAAAATGTTTTTTGCGACAAATAAGCTTACTTGGCACGGATATTGATGTCAGATATAACTGGGCAGCACAGCTGAAATGCATGTTTAACTATATTGACCGTGGTGACCAGTTTGAACGTATGACAGTCGCACAACTTAAAAGTGAAAAGCAGCTCTATTCGGATGAATTTAGGGACAGGTGTTCTGGTGATGATTTCCATTTGGCCACGCTTTCGAGTTACCCACTATATACTGCGCCTAATATTCCCAGCTCCGCCTGTCAGAGATACCTTCAGCTCGACATGCATATAAATTTTATTAGGATCATAGCACAACTCCGTTTGGCGAGCAAAGTATTCCTCAGTTTGTCTGTCCGTGGCATAACTTATCAGATCCAGTGTGAGGAGATTTGTAGTGTGTGTAATCTAAAAGTCAACCAATCTATCCAGCATGTTTTGTTCGAATGTGTCCCTTTGTCATGTATCAATGAGAGTTCCGAGTATTTCCTTAGATCGTATCTCGACTTCAAGACTGAACTGTCTAAAAGTAATACTAAGTCAATTAAGACGATATGTTATCACATTGAAAATGTATTGAAGTTACGCTCCTTCTTTATTAATGAATAGTAGTTAATTATAATGATATTAAGTATCTTGGATAGGGCCTAGTAGTATGCATTTTTTTGTTTTTTTTTTTTTAATTGTTATTTTCTTTCTTGTATTTTATATAAAACAATTCACTATTAATTTTCAGGGTAATAACACGGTATGTAATAGTATAATATATGAATCGCATGACACCTATTTTATATGCATTGGTTGGTGTTTGGTGGTTATGGTTGTTGTTGATTGTATTTATAATAGATATTTTTGTTTTTGTTCTAAATTTTACATTGTACACAAACATTTTGCTGTAAATTTGTAAAAAAAATTTTATAAGCAAATAAATTGAATTGAATTGAATCTAAAACTCTTTGAAATAATCCGACATCCGTAGAATATTAATTTCTCTTCATTTTATCAAATTCCTCCCCTACGTCCCTACATAGAACGATTATCCCTACTTCTGGCAACACTGATCGACGAGCTGTGTGAATTGATTCCTGATGTCAGTACACCTCGCATAACGTCTCATCTATTCATGGTAATTAATTCTATTAAATACAGGTTAATGTTCTAATTAAATAAGTAAAATACCAATTTAAAAAATACATATTTAAAATATTAAAAATGTGATCAATAATAATAATTGATAAAAATAAATATTCTTTACATGAATGCAGTAATGAAATTGGAAACTTTTCTATTCAAATCCGCCACACATATCTCGGTCCCTCAGTTCCTATCAGCAGTGGGTGAACTGTCTCTTACATCTACAAGAAATACGTCACAATTTAATAAATAATGCAGCCATTATATTAATATAGCTTTTATATATTTTACAGAATCTCTGCATTTATTATTAATTTTCAATCGTGGTCTCTTCCTAGTTTATATAATAGTCAAATAGACCCTGTTGTGGGCTGTCAATGAAAGTTACTTAAAATCTGTTTATGTCCTCTCTTCAATAATGAAGTATTTCTGCAACATTTAGTTTATGTGTCTGTCTTCATATGTCGTTTTTCTCCAATAGTAATCAATAATTACTTCAATAATATTTTTGATAGCGTTCAAACCTCTGTGTGGGGCATGGTTACTACTTAAAAGCAGAAAAGTTTCATATGAAAATCACAGGAAAGTATAGCAATATATTACCAATGCATTTACACACAATGTACGTAATTATGAAGTATCTTTAAAAAAAATGTTACCGTTCAATTTCCTTATTGTAGACAGTGTGCCGTTGAACAATCTGACAGCCATATGTAATCTAAACCCGTTTCAGTAGACGACAGTCTGTGCTTAGGGGTAATTATAATTTGTTGAATTTTTTAGAGCATAGCGGTGTTGGGGTTTCCAATGTAGAAATTTGTTTTAATTTTTTTAAGATATTTAACACACTCAAAGATAGATAATTTGGAAAGCAATCGATATTTAATTGTATGTAAAAATATCACAGTCAAAGAATCAGAACGCTCATTGAGCCAAAAATAAACCACAACGCAATATCGCACAAGAAGCTAGTACTGGTTGTAGTCTATTTCTTTCGCCTAATGAGCGTTCTCTTTTTTTGAGAACATAATATCCATAATAAAAGATTCTTGTTTTATTTTTTGTTGTTAAAAATTAAGTAATATGGTCTATATACACAACATAATGTCATAAATTTGTGAACATTTCTAAACGATTGTTTTTCTATATTAAAACGTTAAAAAAAATTAAATATAAATTTGTAAATTTATGTATATGTTCACACAAAGGTTTCCAAACAGAGTTATTCTATTAAATTTAGGAATTGTATGCTGTTATAGCTCTTCCACTCGACATAAGTGTCTCTCCAAAATATACAAGCGGTTCGTGTTGTGCTGCTTGTTCTATATTCAAATGAAAAACGAACGATTCACTTGAGTATTATAGGAATTTTTACAGACTAACTTAAAGAAAAATATGTACAAACAATTTTTGACTATCATGCCTTAAAAGATTGTGGTACAATTATGTTATTTTGTGAAATGCATGGAGCATAACACGATATATCTTCCAGAAAACAATTCGAACTTTGAATGTTACCAGTACATATTATATAAAATACGTTTATATTCCCAGACGAAAGCTGCTTTTAATATTTAGCAAGTTTGGTTAATGTGGAATACAACTCTCATAATAAAAACACACCGAAGAATGCTACAAGAAATTAAAAAGTATAATTGAAGAAACAACACATGGGAAAAAAATATATTTAAGAAAAAAATTAAATTAAATTTGCAAGAGAGACAATAAAAATGAAAATGAAATAAACGTTTTAGAATAGTGCACAAACCAAGCAAAAATGGACTAAAGTAAAATAATAAGTTGGTTATATCGGATTTGTGTTCATTGTCCAAATAGTCCTTGCACCGTGGGAACCAAGGCATTAATAACATTTTTAAAATATTTAGAGGACAAAAGCGGTATAGAAATTAAAATAAGATACTTTTTTGCACATTCCAATTCATTACTCTGACCCCTCCGGTGGACTGAAATTCTAAATCAATGTACTATTAGGTAACTATCATGCATGCTGAACTTGTACGTGATTATCACATTTTTCCAAATCAGTTATTGTAGTTGAAAAGGTACACATTTTTGGACAAGTTGTAGACTACCTTTCTCACGTTAGAGTAAATGAAATTTACAACTTCCTTGTCGAGTGGCAGTTGATACATGTTTTTTCTCTTAAGCTGGGTAGCGAAAATGCCTTCTCAAGTATGTTTTTTTTTCGTGTTAAGATATATTATGGTGATCGTTGAGAAAATGTTTAGGAAAATATACCTACTGCTGAATAATATGTCTTAAAATAAATGATGGGTTTATTATTTGCTTCCTCCAGTGATTGAGAGGAGAATAAAAGAATTTATCGAATTTGTTGCAAACATGCATGCTTTTGGGTCTCATAGTCATTAAATTTACATTAAGCGATAAGTTAAAAACGGCTAAATGCTTTTAGTAATTATATGGAACAATTAAATACGAGTTAGTGCAGTTTAACGTTATCCCTATTGTGGTCTTGTGTGAGGAAGGCTATTTTGTTTTTAATATGATAATTTTTAAACAAGCTTTAAACGTATGAACAATCACATATGTACCTCTCCACTGAAAGGATAACTTATCTTTATTATTCCGTAGTGTTCGCAAACAGATTTTAATTACTATAATAAATAAATGTTAAAACTTAATTTTTTGGCCTAATCTAAACAAATCACACCAGCGTCAAAATGGTAACTGGATAACATCAAAATAATCAGGTAATTCGTAGCATAGGAGTATCATGAAAATTAATAATTCTCTGGCACTCTAGGAATAATTCCTTATGAGAATAATATAATGAAAAAAATACCGTGATAATGAATATCAAACTGAACAAAATTGGATGATATATCATTGAGTCTAAAAATAGAGCTGCGACACAAAAAAAGTTAACTGTTTAGCGTCCGTGAACGCTTACATATGTGTCTTGATATCAGAAAACTATTAAACGAGTTTATCCATCAATTTTTTTTAAGTTTAATTCATACAATGTAAATACAACTTTATATTTTATAAATTCCTGATATTTAAGAAATATATTAACAATTCTTTTCTGCATTTATTCAACAATGACAACTGACTTATATGCAAGAAAATAACGCGCCCTCAAACAGACCTTGAAGGTTACGGTCAAGGACACAAACAAGCTCATCTAGTAAAGGTTGAAAAAGAGTCCACAATTTTTGTTTTAAACAATTTTTTTGTCAAAGTATTAGTTTTTAAGTTGTTTAACCTTACCCGGACTTCTTGAAAACGGTGTATAATATCCACGTGCTGTAATAAATAAAATATTTTTTTAAGGGTGAATATACCCCCTTATACTATGCATTTTAAAATTTACTTTTACAAACTTATTTGACATCATCTAGAATTAAAAAAACTGACAAAAGCTTAAATTGTTACCAAATTATTTCTGCATTTTATGGGCAATTTCGAAATTTAGTGAGTGAATCTACCCCCTTATACTTGAATTGCGATATTTCCTTTCAACCACTTATTTATCGTCTAGGAGAAATAATATTCATAAAAGCTCAAAGTGTTAAAATATTACAAACAATTCAAAATTCGAGTTTGAAAATTTTAGGACAAAACTGGCCCTTAGTACACAGCATTAATGAAATTTTGGAAACCTTTTCGTTAGCAAACTGTATTTCAATATCAAAATAATCTCAAGAAAGGGATGGATACTGCATATACTGAAATTTTCAATTTCGAATTTCTCGAAAACCTTTGAGATTTTCGATAAAAAACAAGTATGCCTTTTTTATGTAGAAAATTTTATTTTATTGTAATAAAACGAACGGGCAATGGAATTTACTGTTGTCCGGCCCTGTGGTTATGTCTGAGTTTTATGGTTTATATTAGTTTGGGAATATTAGTTTGGGTAGATTGTATACAAATATTTTAAACTCAGTCATAAAAATGTAAGGGTATATTTTCTGTTTATCTTATCGTTTATTGATATGGGTTTTACAACATCTGCAGGTAATGCAAGTATTATCTTTGCCTGAAGGAATGGTGACGTATCTGGGAGAACAACCTTTTTATTTCGTAATCGAGAATATACAGTTGATGTTTATGGGTGGGCCAAAGATAAAAGCATGTATTGAGAAGAGAACCAGATGTTGTAGTTACAGTGTGATCTAAACGCTCAAAACCATCGATAGAAATTAAATGTCGAACATTTTTGATTATATACTCCAGCTAATTGAAAAGCGTCACGGTTTCCCATATCAAAATAATATATATAACGGGCGAATAAAAAATTATGGGTTTTTGTCCAGTCGCAATCAAGCATCTTTATTAAAGTCGACATGCAAATAAAAATGTATGTTGTTTGGTAATGTTCTCACCCTGTAAATGTATAAGGGTAACTATATCGTAAATGGCCTTTTTTTCTGGTCGGCTATTTTCCATCTAGGTACCTACTTCTCATGTATGTTAAGTGTTTAGGAAACACAATCGGTCTTTTTCGGGGCAGAATGGTCCTAGCATTGGTTGAGTAAAGAAGTGTTTTCTCTAATTATAAATGTTAAATTAAATATTTTGATTTGTTTTTGAACTTAGTAAATTTTCAGTTAAGAATTATTTTCTAGTTTTTGTTTAAAGACTAAGTTCATTTCTTTTTATTCGGAAATAGTGAAATGTATAAAGTTCCGTAAGTTTTGATATTGTTTAATTGAAGGCCTTTTTGTTTAATCAGTTTTTGTTATATAAAGTTATAAGTTATTTCTTTAGTAATTGAAATAAATTCCGTTTTCACTAGTATGTTAAAGTCTCGTATAGGAATTAATATAATTATTCGAATTATATTTTTATTCCTATTTTTAAGTAGTACAAGTAATAACTACGATTTTCTTCTAAATTCTCATTATCGCTTAATTGTTTTATTCTTTCTCTTTCTTTTATTTATACATATTTATTTCTTTATTGTTATTAAATTTCTTTAATTGGTTTTAATTATTAAATTAGTTGTTTTTAGCCAACAAATTTTGTGTTTTATTTCTAATAAAGTTTTCGATAATTTATTGACAAAAAGGTCAACCAATTAAATATTTCTTTTTAATTAAAGTCGGTGACCGATAGTGATACAATACTATGATGGTAAGTAAATTTTGCATTACTTCAATACAGATTAATAAAGCTTATTTTAGTTGTTTGTTTGTTCATATAATAATTTGATTCTGTTATTATTCAAGTTGATATTCTTTGTTTGTTCTTCTTTATTTGAAACCGCTCGTAAAACATTAAATCGAATCCGTAACTAATTGAATAGCATATCGGGGTTCATTCGGATGGAACTATAACAGTAGTATTCTTCTGAATGTATATAACACCCGCTAATTACTATACGGTTACATTATCATATTTTTGACACAAAGGGAATAAAAGTCTCAAGAAAAAAAAGTTAGGTTATAATTAAGGCAAGGGTCCCCCCATTTTCATGTCAGTTTACGACATTTAACCAAGCTGAATAAATATGCTACATTTGATTAATTCATCTTTATTCGCTTCGAAAATATTTAAAAAAAAATCGTCCTCAGGCAGTCATCTTTAACACCCTGTATTTTTGTAAATAAGGAATTTTCGAAAAATTACAGTTTAGGTTTTTTTCATGATTAGACATCCCCAATTTGCTCACAAATTTTGACCACCTATTTTAGAAACATCTTGTCGGAAACGTTTTGGGGCGACACAACCGATTTTTTCTTTTCTACATACTTCGAATTCGGTTCATTTCTTTCTGGACACGTTATATTAAATAGAATCCATACATCCTCTAATGAGTTTGTTATCAGCTCAGTAAGGAAGACCATTGTACCTATTATAGGGACCAAATCGCAATAAATTTAATTTAAATAAAGAAACAACCTTCAAAATTGCCGCAAACCCAGAATAAAAAACAAAATATTTTTCATGAACTCAAATCAATTCTACTAGCTAATTAATATAAGTCAAAATGATATATGCATTAGAAATAAATGAATTTGTTTATATAAGATATATGTTAATTTCGTAGTATCTCGGTACCTGAAAACGACATGGACTTGACTTCAAAACTACATCGACGTAAGAGTCAAAGGGCAATTTATAGGTCACGTAGTAAAACGGCATAAAGGATCGTACAGCCCTACAACCTTTGTCTGAATAAGGTTTTGATCAAATCTTAATTTCAAACTTAGTTCGCCGAACGTGAACTAACTGTTTGACCTTGCTCTTGACCTAAACTTCTTGAGCTTGAAACAATTACTCAGGTACTACCTACGTAGAACTTTCCACTTTCTTCATTTCTGAGGTCAAAAATATCGATTTGAAAAATCAGACGCGACCTTAAAAACTGTTGAAAGTTCCAGTCAAGGAGAATATTAAGGTCACACATTACTTCGAAAATAGAGCGACAATTTTAGTGTGAAACAAGTTTTCGTCAGTCTTAGTTTTTAAGTTATTTTGCCGTACCCAGGCTTTCCTGAACACCGTGTAATGTCAAAGTAAAAGAGGTGTTAATTTTAACAAACAAAAGAAAGAAAGCTTCAAAATGAAATTAGAATGGATATATCAAAAATATATTTTTATCTAATATACAGTTCAAAACGACATTAATAATACAGCGCGGAGTTAAAAAGAAGTAATGATATAAAGTGATATGTAGAACGATCAACTAGTCTCTAGATAATCGAAGAAATGAGTTCGTCGCATCGAATATGTTTGATTTAGCTGACAAAATTGCAGTTATACCTCCAACACAGATATTTGGTTTTCAAGGAAAATCCAAAAAACCAAGTTTTGAGCGGTCATTAAAAATGTATATTTAACAAGCTTAACTCTGACTGAAAGAGTTTAATGTTGATGAATTTCATTTCATATTTGCTCTTCTCTTAACAAGTGGGTTACATAAAAGATTAACGTTTTAGAGTATGTCGAGTTGAAGTGACTACTCCCGAAATGGTCGCCAAAATCCACGGTGGCTTTGAGTATATTGCACGGTAGAGTGTTTTCTATTTTGCACAAAAAATTGGTTTAAAGGAAGGGTGACGCGTTTACTCTAAAAACTAAAAGGTATTTTCTTAATCAGTTACTTGGAAAAAGGAAAGGCATCGATTCAGCGAAAAAATCCAGGAGAAACCTCGTAACTTGAAACAAAAAACACCCTTTTTGATCAATAATATGGACGGGCGCAGTGATAACTAAATCATAAAATTAAAGCTGGAATTATGAAAGCATTCACTGGATTTGGTCCCTCGAAACTTTTTATATCCAAATTTTACAAAAAAGGAGTTGGGTTGGCAGAGAAGGTTTACGTCATCACCCAAACAAATGCGTATTTCGGGACATTCTAAAATTTAACTTTTTATAAGGTTTTAGCGAGTTGAGAAACACTTTTAAAACTATACCGGGTATTCCATTAAGGGTGGACAGGTAGCATATCTCAGCAAATGATAGTCGTAGGACAATGGGGAAAAAATTATTTTAGGGAAAAAATGAAAACTAAATTGAATTTCCAACAAAAAAGTCTAAAACCGCGCATCAAAATCTTTATTCGTTTCAGAGTTATGGCCAAAAGAATGTTGTTCACCAAAATTCGTTGAAAAATCATGTATCTTTAATTTTCCGTGATCAAGAATGCCATGGGAAATAAACAAATAACAATAATAATAATCACCAATGAAAATAACAAAAATTAACAATAACACTAATACTAACAAAACTGCGGGTTTTCCGTGCACATATCTCTCAGCCAAAAACAAAAGTCTAGGCGCTTCTTGTCAATATCGGCATCTGAAAGTGCCTGATGTAAAACTATTGTCACAAATAAGAAAGAGATTGGTATAGAGTATGGATTTTAATAGGAACGGTGCCTTCACCTAGTCCCAATTTGAGAGTTAGAAATTAAGGGTAGAGCCTCCCTTACGTCTTTTAGTATTTGAAGACTCAGGTAAGCATGCTCTATTGAGTTAAATCGTTATCAAATAGTTTATAGGTTTTGAGTTTTATAATTTATGTTTATTAATTTAGTTACTCGCTTGGCTTGTTTAGCTACTCAAGAATCGCCCACTTACATCACGCTCACGAAAGAGGATCTTATTGATTCTCCCTCGTAAACGAGTGACGGTCTGTATTTGAGCGGCGTCTCTCAGTTAATAGTTATTTGATTAAATTGATAGAAACTATATTAAAAATGAAAGGAAAGTCAGATGAATATTACTAACTATTATTTATTTAATTATTTAGAAAATGTACAAGAAATCAATTTAATAAAAAAGGACAAGTTTAAAAATCAACAATTATAATAATTAAAAATTCGTACTTACATTACAATCATTCTGGCGACACAGCTGATACTTCGTTCGCGTTAAAAGAATTGTTAAAGTTTATAACTATTTAATAATAGTTACTATTGAAATTAATTCGCGTTAAAATAAACTATAAATCTTAAGTCGCTATACCCAACGGGGGGAATTAGCGCTTCTAGGACCCGAAGTTTACTTCGCCGAAGTTTGGAGAGAAGCCCCCGTTTTTCCTGTTGCGTTAAAATTTATAACCTTTGATTATCTCCACTCTTTCGAATATCTACCAATGCAATTTTCTATTCTTAGCCTCGATCGTACCGTTTTTTGTTGACTTTGCAATTTGTCTATTAGGTACAATACCGATGCTAAAGTCATGACTTGTATAAACTTTGATGAACTTTTATAAATTATTAAATCAGCGTAAAATAGCTAGTTTGACCGGATGCAATATTTTTATTACAATATACCGGGTGTGACATCCCCGGACGCACGAAAAAATGGCCCCCATTTTTGCCTTTGCTGGGACGCTAATGTTGTCGAAGTTAAAAAAAAATAATAAAAAATGTATTCGTAAAGATCAACTGTGCCGCATACAATAGTATATCTTATATATATATAAATTAAAATATCTTTCAAAAGTGTATAAAGTTGTAAAAAGAGAAAAAAATATATATTAGTTAAAATAAATTATTACTGTTTTTGCATGTCTTTACAAAAATTGTTAAATATAAAATACAATGTTGGCCCTGGCGTTGGTTGTCCTTGAACCATCTTATATTTTTTGTTCGTTGTAGCTGGAAATTCTACCATCATATCACTGGTACTTGCGAGGAGGGAGTTTACCATCGTTTGGTTGAAAGTTGCTGACATCTCCAATTGTTGTTGTAAGGCGCCAAATTGGATGGTTCTGCTTGACCATAGGCGTCCTCTTTATTTCATCCCATTGGTTGATAAAATTGTATCGAATCGTTTAGATGTCTAGTGTGTACACCTAATCGTTCGTTTTTCACTTGCATCTATTCAGGTCGACTGAAGGAGGAACATCATTATACGAGATTTTCGTTCCTCGTGGTTGTTGTCTGATCGTTCTGGAGATGTGAGATCGTCTCATCGTTGCTTGAGCAAACTTTTTCGTACCAATCATCATGGTCTTTGTAACTCCCGTCTCCGCTTTCCTCAGTGATTTATTGATGGTTGCTGGTTTGCTTGCGGCTCGTGTCGTAATGGGCGTTTGATACAGTAGATCATGCAAAAAAGAAAAGTATCAATATATGCTCTTATTTAAATATCTGATTAAAAATAAAAAAAAAAACAAATTAAAAACTGTTAAAATTAAATGATTTCGTTTTCATATTAAATTAATTATTTTTAGAACTCCCGCGTGCCCCTTTTTTTGGCACGTATAAGTACAAATATGTTATTATGAGTATAACATTTTAAGAAAAATAAGAGTTAATTCTTATCTTAATGGTATTAAGTATTAAATTTCGCTTTAGCGTTTGGCCAGTTCCCACGTTTGTTATTATACTTTTAGCTACAATTTTCTTTGGAATATTATCGGAATCCCTCAGCCTTCGTCGTCAGGAGTTAACAATTTTGTTTGTTTTGTTGCATTTGCCGTTTTATGATGTAACGGTTTTTGGAAGTGAAAACCTCAGTTTTTGTCGGTCTGTCGGATAATGAATATCTTAAGTAATAAGACTTTAGTATCAATTGACATTTTTGAATTTTGGATTTAACTTTGGTTGTTATAGTGCGATACTCCCTATCAACATTATATTGACGAGGGTTGTGTGAAAAATTAAAATGATTAGTCGATTAAAAAAAATGGTCTGGAATTATTGTAGTCTTGAAGTTGTAGTTTAGCGTGGAACTTGTGAAGTGTGAAAGCCATTTTAGGATATAGCTGAGATCAGGATCCCCTTTTTTAAAGATAAGTTTTGAAATATTATATTTTTTAGATTGTTTTGGAAATGCTGTCCGAAAAGTCGTTGTCTTGGTCGACAGCATATTTTTTGAACTTCATATTCTTGCATATATTATCAATGGTAGTATATTACTCAACTCCCGAGTTGTAAAATTAAAGTTTGTCAAATTAAAATTTGTTTTAAGTTAAAAGTAAGTAAATAAATATATATTATATTATGTTTCATTATAATATTATAATATATTATTCTGGAACTGAGCAACTCTTTTATTGATAATACATTTTGTTTTTTAAAATTATATTTTCTCATAATTCCTAGTAAAAAGAAAAAAATATTAATAACGTTGTACTCTGCTCTGAAATTATCAAAGTAATTTTTCTGATATTCATCTGTTTTTATGTTTCGATAGCTTAATATGTAACCGTCCCTCGTATTCAAATTATTTTTATAAAAATGTCTTAAATATTAACTTGGTTCGTACTGTACACCTAAAATTAATTCCCGATTTAACTATTATATTATAATTATAATCTACCATTTTACATTAAAAATTAATAATCTAATCTTTTTGAATATTGTTTCCACACATATTTCCTATTATCAGTGTTATTATACGTAAATTGTTATGGGTTCACATCTGTAACTGCATCTCTAATAATTATATATATTACAATTAATATGAAGATTCGAAGTATAGCTAAATTAATATACCGTGGTGAACCGTAATGTTAGAGTCTTGTCCTCTTACTCCTGGTACCATAGGTGGTAATAGTCCAAGGTCTATGCTATTAATAAACGGGGAGTGTATGTGTCACCAGCTTTGTTGTAGGAGTTACAACAATAGCTTTTGGCCGAAAGCATGATGTACCTCCTAACACTGGTGTATAGTTACTTGCTATTACTCCTCCCATTTAAAATAAAATATGATGAAATACTAAAATAGTGCTTCTTTCTAATTAAAAATACTTGGAATAATACCTAATCATAGTGCCCAATATCTTTTATTCTGTGTAACTTGTACTTCGAAATGTATAACAATATCGCTATCTGTTAATGCGCACTCACAGATAGGTCATTGATACAATTTCGAAATACCTGTATTTCAAAATTACTAAACCTTAATTTACTTTGTTTATTTGAAAAATTATTTCTACATGTTGCTTGTTTCCAAGGACAATATGTGTGAAAATCAGTATCCTGGGAGAAATGTATTTGTTATTTTATTGTGTAGTCGTAATGACCTTAAATAATATAAAAGCTTAATTCTGCCGTAATATGATCACCTATATAATATCCAATCCGTATGTAAGATTTTATACCTTTTATATACAAGACGTCTTGACTAGACCATATTGAAAAAAAATGATGACGTTGATAATAAAATAATAATATACAATAAGTAATAATATAATCCCACAAAATAGTATCTAATAATTTTCTACTTTCGTTTTAATAAATGGAAAATAATATTATCGAAGTAATACAAAATATTAACCATATATACAATTTTGTCGACTGTCCATAAATAATTAAAATTCTTACACTTTGTCGTAAAAGTTCAAAAAAAAAATATCTTTGCGGAAAGTATTATTTTGCTATACCTACTTAACTTACTACTAAGTATTTTTTATACACACGCTATACTTCACTTTAAAATATACTCGTATCTTTATACAGGATAATCCAACATTAATTTTATATTAAATTTTTAAAATCATTCAAAACACGACAAATCTAACTTTTTGTAGTCAGCGATCAGATTCATAAAACGCACTTTTTGTGTGTCCTCGGTTATCCTTTTGTCCTTAAATGAGGTTCCACTTTCTTCGTCTTCTATGTCTGACTCGCTTGCCGTCAAGTATTCATCGTCGCTATTATCGTCGTCCAGAATTGGTAACAACTCATTCCTGTGTACCGTGTTTCTGACACCTGTAGATAAATCTTCTACATCAAAATAATTATTTCCATTGAACACTTTTGTTATTTTACAATTTTCCTTCCAATAAGGTGTGACTCTATTTTTATTTGTATGCTTATTCTTTTTAAGCATCATTAACTTTACCATATTTCCTATTTTATATTTTACATTTCTTAATCTGTCGGGAAAGTTTAGTGTCCTTTCTTTCTCGAAAACATACCATATGTGCTCTTCAGTAGCTGCGGTGCGTGACAGGATGCCTATAGCTGTTCCTGACCCTATGGTTACTTGACCTATGGATCTAGGTGCCACCTGTATATACCATTTACTACCTTTAACATATGGGTAACTCATAATACTTATTTTATCCTTTAATCTTTCTTCTATATATTTAGGGGTAATAAACGCATAATTATTTAATTTATTCTTATAAACTTCTCTATTTGTAATCAGTGTTAACTCCATTTCATAACACTGCCTTGGCGTTATTGTATAATCTCTCGCTATACATACAACCATATCTTCTTCGATACTTGCGGTGAGTACTGTGGTACTTCCACCCTTAATTTGTCGCGTCATTGCGCGTGTCACTCTCCTGGCAGGTGTATCATCATCACTTCCTACAATTTTATTTTGGGGCTTTACTCTCTTTTGTTCCTTTTTCTTCAATTTAAATTTCATTTTTTGTTTACCCGACTCGCTAATGGCTGCTTTTAATTTCGTCTCTTCTTCTTCATTTTCAATTGCATCGGGTGTCCACGGATCATAGTATGGTAATATCCTACTTATATGTACTATGTCCGTTGTCGCCTTTTTTCCTTGCCCTTTACGTATTTTATAATTTACTTCCCCGATTTTATTTTCTATATAATAGGGCCCAAAGTATCGTAATAACAATTTTTCGCTTTTGCCTTTTTTCCTTATAGGAACAAATATTTTTATCTGGTCACCCTTTTTAAATTCAACTCGTGAATGTTTTCTATCATATATATTTTTATCAATTTTTTGTTTTTTAAGAATATTTTCTACTGCTAGGCTTCTACAGTAGAGAGCATTTCTCCTAATATCTTCGGCAGTAGTTTTTCCTTCTTTGTTTATTAAAGTCGCCTCCGTAGGTAATACTGGCGGGCGTCCGTATACCAATTCAAATGGTGAAAACCGTGTTGTTTCCTGTATTGACGTGTTGTATGCAAAGACTACAAGTGAGATGTACTTTGACCAGTCTGTCTGGTTTGTATTTGTATATATTGCTAACATGTCTGCCAAGGTTTTATTAAATCTCTCCGTCAGCCCATTGCAGCTGGGGTGATATGCTGTTGTAAATTTGCTAACTGTACCCATCAAACTTAGCAGTTCCTGTACCATCTCAGATTGAAAAGTTTTACCCCTATCGCTTACCATAAATTGTGGAGCCCCGTGTCTTGTTATTATATTATTTAAAAGGAATTTCGCCACAGGGCCGGCCTTGCCATTTGGTAATGCTGCCGCCTCTACGTAACGGGTGGCGTAGTCCGTGACTACAACTATCATTGTTTTATTGTCGCTGCTTTTTCTGAATGGCCCTAACAAGTCTATGCCAATTTTTTGAAACGGTAAACCGATTTCTATCGGTTGCAAAGTGCCCGCTAGCTTTGTACCTAATCCTTTCTTTCTTCTCTGGCAATCTACGCACGAGCGTACAAAACGTGCTACGTCCTTATACAGGGTATTCCAGTAAAAACGGTTTTTTATTTTGTACAAAGTTTTTGTTAAGCCTAAATGTCCACCCATTGGTTCGCAATGCATTTGGAACAGAATTTCTGCTCTCAGATCTTTTGGAATGACTAATAATTCTCTTTGACCTCCAGCAGAGTTATTTATTTTATATAGTACACCGTTATCAATCTTATATTGGGATACAGTTTTCTTTAACTGCCTTGAAATATTGCCATTTTCTTCGAACGCGTCTATCAGCGTTTTAATATTCTCATCTTTTTTCTGTAGTTCCATTATTTCCTCTGGGGGTAAAATTAAACATTTATTTTCGTCTATCTCATTTGTTGTCGGTTTTTCTAAATCAGTTTGGTCTATTAAAAACGTTGGGACTTCTTCGGTATCATATTTACTTTTATTGGCAAAATTTTTACTATCTACGGGGTATCTTGATAAACAATCTGCATCTTTATTCTCGCAGCCTCTTCTATGTTTTATCGTATAGTCAAATTCAGATAGTTTTAAAGCCCATCTTGTTAGTCGGGGATTGTTTTTCACGGTTTTAAACCAACATAGCGCGCTATGATCTGTAATAATTGTTACTTTGCGCCCGTAAATTAAGTGTCTCATGTAACTTAAAATCCATATCACTGCAAGTCCCTCTATTTCTGAAATGGAATAATTCTTTTCGTGTTTGTTTAAGCTACGACTGCAATAAGCGATAGGGTGTGGAGTCCCACTTTCGTCTTCTTGGAGCAGAACACCTCCTATTCCTACTTTGCTGGCATCTACATGAACTATAGTCTCTTTTTCTGGGTTAAAATGTTGTAATACGGGGGACGTTATTAATGCTTCTTTAAGTTTTTCAAACGCGCTTTTTTCGTTATTTCCCCAGTGGAATTTGACGCTCTTCTTTGTCAGTTCATGTAGTGGTCTGGCTATTGTGGAGTAGTTTTTAACAAATTTTCTATAAAAATTACACAATCCTAGGAATGATTGTGTGTCCTTTACTTTTTTCGGCGTAGGAAAATCTCTAATAGCTTCTATTTTGCTATCGTCTGGAAGTAGACCCTCTGGTGTTACTTTGTACCCCAGGACACGTAGTTCCTGTTTGAAGTATTCGCACTTAGCTGGTTTTAGGGTAAGATTAGCTTCTCTTAATCGTTGGAATACACGTTCCAATTTTTCCAAGTGTTCCTCAGGTGTTTTCGAAAATACTATGACGTCGTCTAAATATATTAAGACGTCTTTCCATTTCATACCCTCGAATATCCTATCTGCCAGAGCCTGGAAGGTGTTGGGTGCTGTGCTCAATCCGAATGGTAATACTTCAAACCTGTATGAACCATGTCCTTGTGCTACAAAAGCTGTATAGTCTTTGCTGTTCTCATGTACTTCCACTTGCCAGTATCCGCTAAATAGATCCAGTGTTGAAAATATTGAATTACCCCCAAGGTATGTCATAATATCGTCAATATTGGGTAAGGGGTAATTTGATTTTTTGGTGACCGCATTTAGTTTTCTGTAGTCTACGCAAAACCTTGTGGATCCATCTTTTTTCTTGACGAGCACGACTGGTGATGCATATTCGCTGTGGCACGGTGTAATAATGTTGTATTTTAACATCTCCTCGATTTGCTCCGAAATTAGCTCCCTTTCTTTTTGACTAACTCTATATGGGGGACATCTAATTGGTGTTCTATCTGTCAGTTCAATTTGGTGTTTTACTAGAGTAGTTTTTCCCATGTATTTTGGGGATTTTGCAAAAACGTCGTTGTAATTTTCTAGTAGGTGAGACAAATCATTTTTGATATTGCGGTTTTTTATGTGCCCTATATTATGGTCACTCAAGGTAACTTTATCTTCGTCCTGGTCGTTAAAATGTATGTTTAATAACGGTATATTATATTCTGAATGTTCACTGTTTGTCAGATAGTATGCCATTGTAGAATTTTTATAAAGTATGGTGGGGTAAGGGGTTGTTGACTCCACATCTATATACATTTGCCTATTTCTAATATATGGGAGAGTTACGGCTGCTAATTTTCTTTTAACGAATAAATTTTCATTTAAAATAAAAGTATTTTGTTTATTATATAAATTATATTCACTGTTCACTTCTAACGTCTTTTTCTCCATGGGTTTTATTATTGTGTCCTTCACAAGTCGTATTTTTATACGATTTTCTTCATTTTCATTACATGGCATACTTAATAGTGTTTGTATAAAATTACCACTTTTTACACTCTCCTCGTAGTCTGAGCTATTTAATATCGAAGTTATTTCTTCTCTGTTTTTGACCTTGTCCCAACGGCAAATACAAATATCAATGTTAACATTTGCAAAGATAAATTGTATCATTTTTGATACTGTTGACCATTCTAGTTTATCTAAGCCACATCCTATTTGTGGCATAGCCAATTTTTTAACTCCTTTTTCTATTACTAATTCCCTTAATTTAAATAGCGACTTAAATAATTGTTTGTAAGTGGGTTTTTGATTGTAGGCCTCTTTTGTTACTAGGTAAAAAATATACCTGTTTCCTAGGTTTAGTGTAGCAACTCCTCCCGGCCTTTGATTTTGTTTTAACAACAAATCTTTATTTTGTCCGAATTTATTACTAAAGGCCTTAGCGATGCCCTTTCCTTGACTAAAATATGCATCTACGCAGTGTGCTAGGGAGTAGTCCTCTGGAACTGTAAAAATGTCCGCGTTCTTTTCTTCGTGTCTTCCCATCTGTATAATTTTAATACCATTATTTACTCTTTTCCAAAATGCCTTGTAGGTATTGTTTATTCGTTTTCTTCTGTTTTCTCGACTAATCCAGTTTAAACTTCTGTTTTTCTTAGGCTTCATGTAATTCCGTATTTCGTTGATACATTTTTCATGGTACATTTTTTTATATTCAGGTTCATAGGAATATTTTTTGTTGTTTATGAAATTTGATGCCGTATTATGCTCCATATTAATTGTGCCTGCCTGCATGGTTGTTGTCGAGTAAACGTTTTGTTGTAGTTGTATAGAAAATTTTCTGTTATTTATAGTAAAGGTCACTGTTTTATTTTTTATGTCAATAACCGCGTCGTGGTCATTTAGGAATTCCATTCCTAGTATTAAAGGATATGGAGAAAACTCAATTATTTGAACTTTAGTTATTATATTAATGTTATTTAAATTTAAATTAATTTTGCTTTCGCCTAAAATAGGGATTTTATGACCTCCTACCGTTAATAAATTTCTTTTACTAGCGGTTGTATTAAAATTTTTTATATAGTCAGATCTTAGTATATTTTTGACGCTACCTGTATCAATGATTGCCACGGTGTTTAGATTGCCTATTTTTAATTTAATTAATGGTGTTAATATATTATTTTTGTTAGTAGTATTACACCCCTTCGAAGTGTTAAGGACGACAGGGTGCTTTAATTTCGTCGTCCTCTTCCATTTGGGCACCCAGCCGCGTAGTGTCCTGGTCGGTTACAGGAATGACAGATAGGGCGGTTGTCATTTGTCCTTGTTTTAGGCACAGTTGGGAAATTGTTCCTGGGGGTGGACGGTTGATTACCGCTGTTCAATCTCCTTGGTGGGTAATTATAATTATTATAACTTGGCCTGGGATTACCTGCGTTACTATATTGTCTAGGGGTATTATTATGATTAGTGGTATTATTATTATAGGTAGGGGTATTATTATAATTAAGGTTTTTATTATTGTACACAGGGGTTGGTGACTCAAAACGTCTGTTATTTGGGGCTGGTCTTCGAATATTACTGGTATCCCAGCGGTAACTTTCATTAGGTTGGGGCGTATATCTTGTCGGGGTTGGTTCCTGGGTACAATTTACAGGGGCTTTGTCAATAGTTATCGCCAGTTCCTTAACTTCTTCAAATGTCGTTGGTCTTTTATTAGGGGCATGTGTCAGCCAGTAATAATGGTACTTAGCTGACGGGGATAAACCATTCTCAAAATGTGTAATGAATTTATCTTCATTCATGGTAGCGTCATATTCGTAGTATATAAATTTTAATTCGTAGAAATAATCCTTTACTTTTTCATCTTCTTTTTGTTTCCTATTCTCCAGTCGTTTCAGTTGGTTAGCCGATATATCCGGATCTTCAAATTCCTGTATAAAATCTTCGGTAATTTGTTGCCATGTTTTTTGGTGGTTTGCCGTGTCCTCTAAGTACATCCTGTACCATACATTTGCCGCTCCCTCTAAAAATGAGCCCAAGTACGAAATTTTAAGGGTATTATCCCAAGCATTCGCTACGGCTGTTCTTTCGTAATTCCCAATAAATGTTGTCGCTGATCCTTGGCTGGGGTGGTAAGTTGGTGGGCTAATAAAACTGGGGATCGCTGGGGCTTTTGCAACGCTCCTTGCTTCCAAAATCGTGGTATCCATTTTATTTATTTTTTGGTTTGTCAGTGGGTATTATAGTTAAGAGTAATAAGAATAAAATACTTATATATACTTCATTTTATCGAAGCTATGTAAATAAAAAATATATATACTCTCTGGTAAAATCAAAATCTCCAAATAATAAATTATCTCGGATGAAAAATAAAAACAAATCAATACTGCCAAAATAAATAATAAAAAAAATAAATAATACCCTAGGACAAATTAAATTTTTAAACCGCACAGGTAAATATCAGAAAATACTTTTTAAAAATCACACTGAATAACTAAATAATTTAAAAAAAATATATCGCAAATCTTATTATTACACAACATGTCCTTTTTCCAGAAAATTAATAAAATAATAACTAACAAACTGAGAAACGTAAGGTTCCACAAGCCATCATAAAATGTAGTGGTTTAGCGCCTCCACCATGTCACAAATAAGAAAGAGATTGGTATAGAGTATGGATTTTAATAGGAACGGTGCCTTCACCTAGTCCCAATTTGAGAGTTAGAAATTAAGGGTAGAGCCTCCCTTACGTCTTTTAGTATTTGAAGACTCAGGTAAGCATGCTCTATTGAGTTAAATCGTTATCAAATAGTTTATAGGTTTTGAGTTTTATAATTTATGTTTATTAATTTAGTTACTCGCTTGGCTTGTTTAGCTACTCAAGAATCGCCCACTTACATCACGCTCACGAAAGAGGATCTTATTGATTCTCCCTCGTAAACGAGTGACGGTCTGTATTTGAGCGGCGTCTCTCAGTTAATAGTTATTTGATTAAATTGATAGAAACTATATTAAAAATGAAAGGAAAGTCAGATGAATATTACTAACTATTATTTATTTAATTATTTAGAAAATGTACAAGAAATCAATTTAATAAAAAAGGACAAGTTTAAAAATCAACAATTATAATAATTAAAAATTCGTACTTACATTACAATCATTCTGGCGACACAGCTGATACTTCGTTCGCGTTAAAAGAATTGTTAAAGTTTATAACTATTTAATAATAGTTACTATTGAAATTAATTCGCGTTAAAATAAACTATAAATCTTAAGTCGCTATACCCAACGGGGGGAATTAGCGCTTCTAGGACCCGAAGTTTACTTCGCCGAAGTTTGGAGAGAAGCCCCCGTTTTTCCTGTTGCGTTAAAATTTATAACCTTTGATTATCTCCACTCTTTCGAATATCTACCAATGCAATTTTCTATTCTTAGCCTCGATCGTACCGTTTTTTGTTGACTTTGCAATTTGTCTATTAGGTACAATACCGATGCTAAAGTCATGACTTGTATAAACTTTGATGAACTTTTATAAATTATTAAATCAGCGTAAAATAGCTAGTTTGACCGGATGCAATATTTTTATTACAATATACCGGGTGTGACACTATACTGTAAGGATGTAATTTAAAAGATTTTAAAATCCAATACGCTGAAGTGCGATTTATTCCTAAGTCTGAAGAAATATCACTGACGCTTACATCAGGATTCGCTTCCACATACCCAAGAACGGTTATAATATTATCTTCACTGCTAACTGAATGTCTTCTGAGCCGGATAGAATCAACTCTTACACTTCTCGTTTCTCGTAAACGGACTGCTAACCGACGGAACACTTTTCTGCTATGGTGTCTTCGGTCAGGGTATTTAGCAGCATATTATTTGTCTCCATGCATGGAAACTTGGCAATTTTGTTTCATGGGTATCTAGATCTACCTCTTTTAACAAATTTTATGAAAGTTTGGTAAGTTTAATTTTTATTTGTTAAACTATCAATTAAATGAAATTTAAACCTATTTCTTTAATTCCCATGGCATTCTTGATCACGGAAAATTAAGGATACATGATTTTTCAACGAATTTTGGTGAACAACATTCTTTTGGTCATAACTCTGAAACGAATAAAGATTTTGATGTATGGTTTTTTTAGACTTTTTTGTGGCAAATTCAATTTACTTTTCATTTCTGATAAAATATTTGTATCATTCCATTTAAATTTTTAAAGAAAAATCAAAAAAACCTCAGGCGATGCGAATATCGCCATATAGCGGAGCCGCAAAAAACAATTATGATTTGAAATATTTTTTTTCTTCATCAGCAAGGTTTGACGTCTTAAACAAACATTAGATTGATAAATTCGGTTAAGCCAAACCAAAGTTATACACATTATCATAGGTAAAATTTCGTTCTTCCTTGCTGCCTTTATTTCAAGCCGCACTATAAAAAGTGATACACCAAAAAGATGCCGAATCTCAGTAGCATTACTGTGGTAGTATTATTTTTCTAACTTATATTGCGAAATTTTCAATAAAAATGCATTTTTCGCATTACTGCATCTATTACGCCCATAGTTGGAATTATGAAAGCATTCACTGGATTTGGTTCCTCGAAGCTTTTTATATCCAAACTTTACAAAAAATGGGTTGGGTTAGGTTGGCAGAGAAGGTTTACGTCATCACTCAAACAAATGAAATTTCACTTTTTAGACGGTTTTAGCGAGTGGAGAAACACTTTTAAAACTATATATCTAGTACTAAAAGGAGACTATATTAAAAACTAAAAATAACTTTAAATTACAATTAGTTTTTTATGTTAATAACCTGAACGAATCTCCTAGTTACCCTATTTTAGAAATAATCAGGTATCGATTTATTTAAGCTGAGTTACAAGGCATGACGCTATTAAACACCCATGTAATTACGAACTCAAAAAATCAATTTTAGAGAAATTATGTCTCATAATATATATAGTAAATATAATCATCTTACTGAAAATACATCGCACGAGAAATTTAGCACTAGATTCATCGCTATAAGTTTAAATCCTAGATTCTTTCTGGAGATTAACTTCCCAGGCTGCAAAGAAACGAAACTTAATACATCTCAGATTTTTAATTTAACGTTAAGCTTCTTGAAAATCCAACGAATGATGCTAAATTTTATCAAACTGGAAAATGGACTTTCAAATAGATTATAGTGTCAGGTAATAGAATTAATTCTTTAAGATTACAGCAACGTTAGGGTCTGCTACACATTAATAGAGGCAAATCCAAAAGATGTGAGTAAAATATGAGTAACACTTAAAAATAAGTTAATAGGAGCTAATAAAACACCAGAGATTACCATGCATTTATTAGAGTAATTTATTTTATAAGAGATTAATTTTGAATAAGATGCACAACTAAATTTATAACGTCCTATAAAAATGCTAATTTTTTTGGGGAAGTAATCCATGTTAATTAGATTAAAAAGCATAATAGGCTTCACACACCTTTTTAGACAAACTGAATAAAATTTGGATTCTAGAGAAAAGCAACATTCTGCATTCGCTAGAAGTAACCTATGATTGAGAGATCAGGGACCTAGCCGGCCATTGTATAAGGCCTCCTCTGCCGATATATCTATTCGGAAAAGTTAATATTTATTTATTTATTTTTTTGGGCCTTGGGCCTGCGAAATGTCTAATCTCTAATAATTAAGTATAGAAGCTATTCAACGCTTCAACCAATTAAGTTAAATTTTGGCATATAAGTTTTGGGGAGTCCTGAAATAAACCCATTAGTTTTTGGTTAACATTGCTTTAACCCTGTGATAAATTTTTGAAATAATACCTACAATTATTATAATAATCAAAATTTGTAAAATTCAGATCAGGTTTACAAAAGTCCTGTTTAAGGTATGTATACGGAATTAGAAAATATGATCCAATAAGCCACAAATTGGTTAGTGCAAAATGGCTTTCTATGAAAGATAGACGATGTCATCACGCTGCATGCTTTTATCACAATTTACTGCTTGACGGGCATCCACCATATTTGTTCGAAAAGATTAGGTTTAGGTCTGATGTACACAATCTTAATCTGAGGTTTAGGAGTTTATTGTCTCCTCCAGCTCATCGCACCTTGTTATTCGAGCGATCCTTTTCCTATAACGTCTATAGCATCTACAATGGAATTCCTCACAATTTTAAGACTTATAAAATAACAACGTTTCGTGTACTTCTTAGAAGAAAACTATTAAATTTGGTTTAATTTTCATATTGTGTAGTGGTTATGATTTCAAATTTAATTTTATTTTAATTTTGTTTTCTTGTGTTGTTTTTATTTCTTTGTATTCATTGCATTTCAAATTGATTTAGTTAATTGTAAGTTTTCGGGAACTATTATATGTGTAGTAGTATAAAGTGTGAATTTTTCGGTACGGGTTAGAATATCAAAATCAGTTTTACTGCCTTCTAACCCCTTTTGCAGTTATTTTTTAGCTTCTTGTAGTTATGATTGCGGTTGCTATATTGTAATTGTGATTGCGTTTATATTATGTTTACACGTTATGCATTGTAAATTTTTCTTTGTATATGACTGCAAATAAACTGTTTATTATTATTATTATTATATATTTTAGATTACCTATATTATATCTTGTCGGGAAAGTCTCTGGGCGACATCGACATAACCGATTATTTAGGTGTGAGGACGTCTTGCAGTGTTTTCTGAAGGTTTACTGCTTTTCTTCTCGAGCTTTCATTGATTTAGGAAAGTAGTACTTGTATTTATTTGGTATTTCGGGTAATAGTTAGATTCATACTGTAGTTAATTATGAACTTTGTTTAGCTTAGCAAGCGATCATCTGTCCTGTAATAATTCGGGTGAGGGCTGTCTCTGTGAAAGGCTTCCTAGGCTCTCGACTGGAGGGCATATGAACGAGGCTTTCCGCTGCTTACTACGGTCTGCGCAACTTATGCCTGTTTCATTCCATATTTTGTAGAGATCACTAACCTGGTTGTATCGCTGTCGAGATCCACACTCTTTGGGAAGTTCTGGAGCAAACACTTTTAGTTCGTTTGGGCACGACGGCGGTAGTATCTTCGCGTTGAAACTATCTGTAAGGATAAGGTTTTAGTATGGCATATGCTTTAATTGTGCTCCCTGGACTTGTTCCTAAAACCACACTTAGTATAGTTTACTATAAACTATTTTTAATTCTGGCTATGACACAAAACAGTGGCACAGTGCTAGAATTCGTGAAAGTTTAATTTCGTGTTTGTTATTATTGTTTGCCGTAACGTGCGAGATTATGCTTCACTTTGAATTTATTTGTAGACAGCTGGTTTCTGTCACATTTGAGTATTTCATATCACCTCACTTAATAGTGAGTTATTTTTGTGGTGGATTAAGTTCGCTTATTTTAATTTGCTACTTAATGGCGGTTGTAACGTAATCTGTTTCTGTCAGTAGACATGGTGCTTTGGCGTTTTAAATGGAAATAGGCTTGGGAGTTGTGGATGGTATTTACTTGGTTTAGTGGATTATGTTACACTAAGTTTTGCTGTTTATTTTCTGTGGTTTCGCTATATCCCAATTTTGTATTTCGTCGAGCATATGTTAGCTGTCTCAGTTTGACAGAGCAGTGTCTTCACTTTTGGAATGTTTTTCTGTCTAGCAGCAGGCTGGGTTGATTGACATTTCTCATGCGACAGGTTTTTGGCGTTGTCGATCTATTAACGGTTTGTGGATTTCGATTCAGAACTTTCGTGAAACAGTTGTTGGTGACTAGTCGAAAAAGGCGCATTTAACTTTGGCAATCAAATTTGTACTCAGACGTGGAAAAGCCGTTTTCAACCCCAAGTTTTGTGAAGGGGATAAGATCAAAATTATAAAATTCAGATCGAATTTTCCGATGCTATATTGTCTCATGTATAATCGAAAACCAAACCCAAACATCTGTGTTTTTCTTATAACCATTCCAATACGCCATAGACAAACTGAATAACCGCATCTTTAGTAGATAAACACTCTCTAAAACTCTATTGATTTTGGCCAATATACTTAACTATCTACGAGACCAATAAGCCGACTGTAGAATGCAACCACTTTTGAGACAACAAACAACTCAGGGATGCCGCTATATTTTTTTTCTTTTTTTATCTTCCTTTATATAAAACTATCTAAAACTCAAGCTAGCTTTAATCCCCTCGCAAATTTGGTTTGAGGAGTATTATATATTTTTTTACATGTCCAATAACGGGTTTTAAGACATTCAATCATACAACATTTGCGACCACCGACTGTCAATTGTGGCTCACTCTTGTATGTAACTCCTATAATATTTTGATCACCTGAAATATTTTATTAATAGTTCAAATCTCTGAGTATCTTTCCAATATTGACGAAAAATTTAAATTCTTAATTTCATCTAGTTATCGGCTAAGGCTGCAGCATCTACATGGATTGATGGAGAGAAAAAGCCAGAGTTATGAGGTTCAATAATTGGTTGTAGACGTATGCAATTCTAAAATATCCATACTTACCTAATAGTGCGGTACGTTAATAATATAATAATATCAAAGTGTGTTAACGCATTCATTTTAGTCACACTTCACTGCTTATTTTGCAGAAATTTTGCATCTCGTTGAATGAGCAGTTTGTTATCAAATGACCTAATTAACACAAGTATCGAACATCGTTTAAATAGAAATCCATTACTTATTCATCCAATAGCATTTTGCATTTAAATTTGGAGTTTATTGTTCTGGCGTTAATCACAAATATCCATTAAATGACAAAAGGCTTTATGGATAAGGGGGAGATTGGATTACAGCCGTTGTCAGAAAATAAATTATTTATGGTTTCACCTTCTATTGAGGAAATATTCTAGTATTTATATTCTGAATGTTTTATATAATGTTAGTGCTTTGTGCTTTGATAACAAACACATTATTTCCGCAATTAAAAAGTTTTAATAATTCTGTATAGATACAAAGTGTTACATTTATATTTGTTTCGTATATCAAATAAAAAAATATGATGTTTTACCCAACTTTTTTCCTAACATAACAGCCATTGACAATTTAGATTTTACATTCACGCAGTGGCTTTTAGTACTAATCCGATAGGATTTGAATTATTAAAACCCTTAACAGCCCAGTAGTGTCCCACGGACACATTTTTATTTTAATACAAAATCTTAGGTTTTTGTTTTTGTGAAATATCCTCTTATCTAATCTATCTCCTGTATTTTATCTTTCAGTTTACCTTTTCAGGGTTGTTTAAATACAAATGGTGTTTTTTTTAATTGCCAGTTTCCACAACAATAACATAACAACCCAGATGTGTCCACGGGACACCATGTGTATTATACCATTGCGCATGACAAATATCTGTGGTGGATGGGGTATATTGTAACATTATTATAATAGTTACTGTAGTTTTACATTAGATTTGTTTTAGATTTAAAAAATGGCATCTAGTTATTTGGCGAAGTTTAAAAATTAATAATTTAGATGTTTTAAGCGTTATAGGAGTTGAAGCGTTTTGTGTGGCGTCGTTACAATCAAGGAAAATCGGAACATTGTCAAGTGTTTGGTTTAATAGGGTTTTTTTAACAAAATATTAAGTTTAAAATACAGCACAGTAGCGTCGAATATTAACTATAGATAAGAAGGTTCAGTAGACGCTGAAAACGGCATCGAATCGTCGCATTCCCAGCCACATTTCTGGCCCGCTACTATATATACTATAAGATACAATACTATAACTATAAGCGCGGCGAATTGCTTTGTAGAAATGAACATCACACGTGCCGACACGAGGTGAAGTATACTCTCTCCAATATTAGTATATAATGCGATAAAAAACCACAACCCCATATTCCTTTGTAAAGTCAATGCCGACCTCCGCCGTCGATAGGCGCACCATTTTAAGTTTTCATAACAATACCTACATGCCCTATGATATTTTAAAAATCCTTTATGCTGAATAGTAACAGGGTCTATGGCCGGAAAAATGTTATCCACCGATTTTTTCCATATGTCAGTTTTGTCTAGGTCAGGTATAACGGGTCTTATATTCCTTTTCCCCTTGAACATAGAGCATTTAAAGTACAAATTTTGAGTCATGTATACCCAACCGTACTTCACAGTATCATGCGTATCAAACCCCGTATCGTCAAGATATATTTATCGTTCTCTTTGACTCGCGGTACTCTTTTATTTTACGCAAATATTCCTGGCGCAATTCCACAATACGGCGTGATTGCATTCTTAATAAACGGTTATTAATTTTCTTATATTTAAATCCACACTCTAATAAAATACCTCTTAAAGTTTCCAAAGATCGATAATTATAATTAGGGTATTCGCTCAATTTATTTGAAATCATTTCCAAAGTAGAGACTTTATTTTCTTTATAAAAATTATGAATAGTTCTTCGAATACATTCCTTTGAGGCATCGTCAATATTTTGAAATTTTTGATTTTTCCGTTCTCTTTTAACATAGAGATCTACAACAACCCCTTTTCTGATAACTAGATTAATAGTAGAAACCGGAATCTTAGTTAATTCAAACATTCTTTTTATAATAAGCGTATTCGTCACTTCATTATTTTCAGACCTTAACTGATGATAAATATTTTTGCCTATATAATTATTGATACTTAAACTCCCAACGTGTTCCGCTAGTGTCGTATACCATCATAACGTAACGCGTCACTGTATACAGTGACGGAAAAAGTTCCATCCACGTGAGGTGTGATTAAAAATTATTATGTAATTTGATAGATCTTCTTACATTTTATTAATCTAAGAAAAACTATTGAACAGATCATGGTTACAATATTCTGCCACTGTGTTTTACTGTCGGACAAAAATTTTCTTCGTAAATTCCACATTAAGTCTTCGCTACACAACACGATGTCCATCTGATTATATTTAGATTAATCTGAGAAAATAACACATTGCCATAAATTATTTGTTTAATTTATATTATATTTATTTGCAAACTCTAATCATTAACATTCATTCACATCATTTCTTTGACAAGCATGATTTATTATACGTCTTATATACGAGGGAGAAATGTATCAAAAAAACGCTGAATTTGATGCCCAGGGATGGGAACGGATAGCCCCGGTAGAATCGTTAAATTTAGATATTATACATTAAGTTCTAAAATTTAAAACAACTGATTATGCAAAATCAATGATTATGCAAAATTTCATTCTTTATTTAGACAACAAACGGAAAATACAAATGTTGAATCATTTCAAGCATTAATAGAGTTGATAAAAAATTGCAAAATACAATCTGAGCATACAAAGGTTATTAGAATTCATCAAAATAACTTTTGGATGAATAATGAACTACTTGAGTTGATGAAACAGCGGGATTTGTTATATGACAAAAAATTAAAATATCCTAATAATCTACAAGCAGCTGCCGATTATAATAAAACTAAAAACAGGGTTAACAACAAGATCAAAACCTTAAAAAATCGTTATTTGCAAAACAAGTGGGCACAGGCTGGTACTAATTTAAGAAAACAATGGAGTTTTGTAAGTCAATTTATAAACAATAAACCATCTGAGGCGTGTGCAATTGGTTCTTTAAATATTAATAATGTAAGTGTAGAGGATACAAATGAGATAGTTAACCATTTAAATAAATATTTTGCAGAAGTAGGTGAAAGTATTGTTAAAGATGTAGAATCCGAACTAAATTTAATACAAAATTTTGTTAAAAGTGAGGAGATTTATTTTGATAAAAGTATGTATTTGGATCTTACAGACGAAAAAGAAATTGATGAAGTTATACTTGAACTAAAAACTAGCTCAGCGCCGGGTCATGATCAAATTTCGGTGTTAGATATAAACAATTTAAAAACTGACTTAAAACCTATTTTGAAAAAATTAATTAATAATGTTTTAACGAATGGAACTTTCCCGCAGGAACTAAAAATCAGCAGAATTACACCAACATTTAAAAGTGGGAAAAAAGACTGTTTAAATAATTATAGACCAATATCAGTTGTAAGTGTTTTGTCAAAAATTTTAGAAAAAATAATAAAAAAACGGATGTTAGCATTTATAGAAAAATATATTGAGGTGGACGTGTTCCAGTACGGGTTTGTAAAAAATAGTAGTACACTGAGTGCTACGGTAGATCTTGTAAATCATATATCCGCGGCATTAGATAATAAACATATAGTGGTGGCCGTGTTCGTGGATCTGAGGAAGGCATTTGACGTTCTTGATTTTGGCATACTGCTACACAAGCTTCAAACAATGGGATTTAGAGGTAACATTTATGATTTAATCAAAACATATCTTTGCGGCAGGGAGCAATATGTGAAACATGGTGGCGAGTGCAGTAGTAGGTTAACAAATACATATGGCGTACCACAGGGATCCGTTCTCGGTCCCGTGCTTTACTCCCTCTATGTTCTTAATTTAAAAAAAGCAAATCTCAGAGCTCGGTATTTCACATTTGCTGATGACACGGTACTGGTGTATGATGCTTCGGACGAGCGAGAGCTCGAACGGGAAGTCAATGCTGATCTCCAGGTCTACGTGCAATGGTTACTCTCTAACAAGATCAAAATTAATATAGAGAAAACTAAGTATATGCTTTTGAAACAAAAAAACAAGGTTTTCAATACTATAAACATAAAAATTAGTGATTTAAATATACAAAAGGCTTCCGTAATAAAATATTTGGGCTTGTACCTGGATGAGAGCTTGAATTGGTCTGAACATGCAAATAATATTTCTCAAGGGGTTCTGTCGATGATCCCAACAATATTCAGATGTAGAAATTATTTAACAAATAAAAGTAAGGATAACATTTATAATGCCTACTTTTTGAGCCACTTCAGATACCTATTTCCTGTGTGGGGTATGTGTGGTAATACTGTTTTTAATGCAATGCATACGTTACAAAACAAGATTTTAAAAATACTCTATAGTTACGACAGACGAACACATACAACAGCTCTATACGGGGGGTAGGGTGTCTGGAAACTCGATAGATTACTAGAGTTAGAACAGTGCAAATTAATGTATAAAGTAATTCACAAAGAACAACAATGTAACACACACATTCGATTTTCTCATGAGGTGCATGGATATGAAACAAGATCACAGAATAATATATATCAGATATATACGAGATCGAATATAGGCTTAACTCTTTCCGGCACATGGGTATAAAAATTGTGCCACATGAAAATACTAAGTTGCGGCACACGGGTGCATAAAGTGTACCACCTCAACATAAAGCACAGCGACACCGTTATTATACCACATCTCTCCCCACCTGTGTAGGGTGTAAGGTAACTTATTTGATTAGTTTTTTTGGAACAATATCTGGTTGAACTTGTCCTGTGCAACATTATATCTGAAAAAGTGAGTTTTTGCATACTTGACATTTCTTGAACGTTTATTTTTCAAATGGTAAGTATTGTATTGTTGTTTTTTGAATATTTTAGTTTGTTGTTGTTTGTGTTCTTATTAGAAAAAATGTTTTTCGTAGTCTTAATTTTTTTTGGTATATTTTGAGACTAATATCCGATCCGGAAATCGTACCACTATGCAGTAATATTCAACAAAGTTAAAATTTTCAGGTGTTGCGGTTTCAAAAGAGATAATACGTTCACCACGTTATTATGATAAATTGGTCAGTATGACAACAGAACAGGTATTTGATGAGTTGGAAACAATTGGAATACCAAGTGATGCTGAATCCATCGACTTGAATGAGTCGGATGACCACGAAATTGACGTAGATTTTCAGGCTCAAAATATAAATTTACAGTTATTACCTGATGATGACTCTATTGATGATGATATTCCTTTAGCAAGCTATCTAAATAACAACACGCAGATGAATGAAAATAAAAAAGGTCCCGTAGTTTCATGGTCCGAAGGAAATGTGGCAAATATTGCGACAATTTCCCATTGAAATAAGGTTCACATCAGCTGATCATCCACCAGCCCGCTCCACTTGAAGACGCTGTGCTAGGTGCAGTACAAGAGCACACCAAGTTCGTACTGAATGGTCCTGTACCGTATGCAAGGTACCCTTATGTCTCGGCAAATAAAAAAGTTGTTTTCAGGAGTACCACAAAAACTAAATATTGCTTTTTTTGTAACTTTATTTTTTTTTGTAATAAATCTGGTCTAATAAGAAACATTATTCGTTTTATATTTTGTTCTTACCGGCACACTGGTACATACGTTGTACCACACTGTAGCTGTCAAATTGACATAATGAGGTTTGGAAAATCATCATTTTTTATTTATTCTAATACGTATCTCATATTTTGGCTAAAAAAATTGTATTTATTAGATACTTTTTTTTACTGTGCTGCATAGGTACGAATGAGTAGCAAAATTCTGTGCCGAAAAGAGTTAAATAACCCAATTGTAAGTGCTGCAAAAGTATATAACAGACTACCTGATGTGATCAAAAATAGAAATAATTATAATTTGTTTGTTAAGAGTTTGAAGATTCATCTTGTTTAACATAATTATTAATATTAATTAACATAAGGTAATACCTACAGTATAGGCTGTTTGTAACATTTATTACTTATCATAGGTTAAAATCTAGTCCGCTATTTATATGTATTACTCTCGAGGCCAGAGTTTTAAGGTACTGATTGGAGAGTTTTATTGCTATGCTTGTAAATTTAATTGTTAATTTGTTGATAAATAAAAAAAAATCACAAAAAAAAAAGTTTGGATATACTATAACTGTATATTATTTTAAACTGTGACAGTAGTATGAGTATAGGCGGTAAATAAATCAAAAAATCAAAGAATAATAATATCTGGGAGGTTTCAAAATTACAGTATGACTTTATCCATCTTAACACAAAATTATGTAATAGTTTGATGGATTTAATTCTAAAACAAAATATTATAGAATCTTCAACCATCCTTGTAGATACAAATTGCCATTACCATCACATAGATAGTGATTATTGTATTGTCTGTAAACAATGAGTTGGCTAACGCTACAAAGGTTTTCCCTATTTAGCCCTTGTTTGTATTTTGGTATTCTATGCTTAATCCTCAAGGAGGATAAAACATGAACATACAAAAGATTGTCCCTCATTCACTTAATTAACTTATTCAAAAGGATGAGATAAAGTTAGTTACGAACCTCTAAAGCCGCTAAGTATATAAGTAGAAGGACAACACAACGTTTTGATATTAGATGTTATGGAATAATTTAGGAGAATCATTTAATTTTGGTGTTCAGTTCAGGGGGCGTAAAAGTTACCAACAAATTTGAATGTACAGGGTGGGCAAATGTTGATGTTTTAATACGGTACAGCCTAAACCGTAACAGATAGAGCGAAAGTAAGTGACACGTCACGTTCGATTTTTTTGAGCTTAGTTTAATGCCGTAATCGGGGCGCGGCTAACTTGATTAGTTTTCTTTATAGGCGATTTTCATTGTTTGTCATTTTCTTTTTTCCTTATATTTCGGTTGATATTAGAGTTACGGGAAAAGTGTTTTGATAAAAGTTAGAGATAATTTGATGCTTAATGCAGTGGTGTATCAAGAATTTCGAAGTCCAATTGAGTCTTCTGGTTTCAAAACTCATTTAATCCACTTTCATAAAATGTTGGAAAATCGCAAAAATCTGTTTTGATACTACAAAACAAAGGTACAATAATAAAAATGAACGTATATATCTATTAGTTACATACGACGCTAATAATGGCTTTTTTTTCAATATATTTTCTATAGTATCGCTGAAATTTTCAAAAAAATATGGACTTAGGGGAGATTGTTACCAAATATTGGATTTAAGGGATTTTGATATTTATGGATAAGGAGTTAGTGGGGTTTGTAAAATAAAACAATGCATTTTAAATATTTCAAGATATTAATTTGGATTAACGATTTGTTTCCTTTTCCTTGTCTTTTTCAGTTCGCGCAAAAACTCTATCGAGAGGTATAAACGAGTGGCCAGCGACTGGAAAAACCAACTCCATTTCGGAAAGACTTGTAGAACTGATCCATTTCAAGCACATTGCCAACAGTATAGTGTTTTTATTTTGCCCTCCACATCCGTCAGCTAAAAGTCTTACTATCGTTTTACCATCCAAATTTGTGTTATTGAGGGTATAAAAAACTTCGCTCGCAATTTCACTAGATCTTTTTAAGTATTTATCTTCTGTCCAGACAAAACATCTAACATTATGTGGGATAAGATTAGCATGTGAAGCACCAGTAACAGTGCTAAAGTTATAAATATACAGCTGTCGACTGTAGTACACACTTTCGTCCAGAAGTATAGGGAATGGAAGATTTTTCTGACCGTCGAAGCTAATAGTAATAAGGCCCTCCTTTTTGTCTGCAACTTTTCGAAAAAGGCTTTGGCTCGCAACAGATGCACTTTTAATTTGGTTTTGAGTAAGTTTATAACATTTGCATCCTTCTGGTTCTTCATTTTTTCTTCGGGTTGTCGGTGGTGACTGTGGAGACCGATGACCTAATAGATTTTGAGTGAAATGTATTATTTATTATGATAAATAGATTACGCATATATATGAAGTATTTTTATAGTATTATATTGTATGTTTTAGGCAGTATTATAATAGCTGTGGTACAGTGCGTATCGATGTAATTATACTGTTCGTTTAGTAAATAAATTATTTGTTTTGTGCTATCCTAGTGTTATTAGTTAATTAGTTTAGTGGGTCAGCACAACTGGCGACGAGGATTTATTTTGGAATTAGATGTTACTACATATTTCGTGCATTGAAGGCAAAGGTGAGTGAACGTTATTTTACTTGTGCTTCTCGCATATTTATAGGTCTAGACGTAAATAGTATCGATGAGAAAAATACGTTTCCAAAAGTTAAAGACATTAGCGTTAAATTAACCATTGACCCGCATGTAAAACCAGTTCGTCAACCGGTTAGAAGGGTACCGATTTCAGTGGAAGCAAGAGTTGAAAATAATTTACAAGAAGCATTAGATTCGGACATCAAAATTTAGTGGGCTTTGAAAATAGAGTAAATTTTAACGGTCTATTTAAACATATTTTGGCGGGTTTTGAACCCAAATGCATATTTAGTTCAGTAGAGCTTTCAATCTACAATCCAATGATGTATCAAACGTATTTTAAGCAAAGGCGGATTTAATGGGTTTTGAAACCAGAAGACTCAATTGTTCAAGATATCGCTATCAACTTTGTTTTCTTAAATGGGACACCCTATATATTAAACCGTCAGTAGATTTCAAATGTCATTCCTTTTACAACCATGTATGAAAAGTAGCTACATATTTAGTAAAACTTAATAAAAATAAATAAAAACCATATTATATTCCAAATAAAATAAATTTTGAGTAGGCTTGTGTCTTATTGAAAACATTTAATGTCAAATAACAGATTGCTGATACTGTCGTTTATTAATGTATTCGTCAAATGATAATTATTTGTCAGCATTCATTAATTAAAGTATTCGTTAATTAACAGTTTATTACGGAACTGAAATGTCTTACGAAAATTTTGAAAAATTTGATATGTTGCAATGCTTTATTCAATATAATAATGATGCTAATGCTGCATCTGAAACCTACTACAACTGATACCCAGAAAGAAGACAGCCCAATAGAAACATCTTTGGAAGGTTAAAAAAAACCTTATTAATTATGGATCATTTACACAACCAAGACCTAAAACTTATAATTGCGCAGATGCAGAAGAAGTAGGTAAATGTTAATGTCATTACAGCTGTTATCGATAATCCGACAATTTCGAGCAGACAAATTGAAATAGAAGGTGGCATATCCCGTCGCCGGGTACTCAATATTTTAAAAAAGCATAAGTTTCGACCTTACGCAATTCGTAAAACCCAGCATTTACAACCAAATGATTCGGTCCGGCGTGTGGAATTTCGCAATTGGTATCGAGCCAAGGTGAGAGAAAATCAAATTTTATTGCAAATGTTATTTGGACAGATGAGGTTCACATAAGTAGTGCTGGGATATTTAATACATAACGAACACTGGTGGTCTGATAGCAATCCTCATCGTGTTGCTACTGTCCAACATCAAGGCGATTTGGTTTTAATGTTTGGTGCGCAATAAATTCTAGCGGAATTTTGGCCTACAAGGTATTTGAAGAAAATCTTACATAACGAGATTGTTAGTGAACATATAATTTCGAATTATGTAGACAATATTCCACTGGCAGAACGAAGAAATGTGTTTTTCCAGCAAGATGGCGCAACACCATATAACAATAGACATTTAAGGGCAATATTGGTTACAAATTTTGGTAATAATTGGATAAACACTAACGGTCCAGTTAGGTGGCCCGCTCGTTCTCCAGATATAACACCATGTGATTTTTTTATGGGGACATCGAAAAGATGTTTACAAAATTAAAAGTCATACTATTGAAGAATTAAAAGAAAATTTCAGACAATGTATAAATTCAGTTTCAAACAATCATGTTTATAATGCTATTAGAAGTATTGATAAGATGTGTGATATGTGTATTCGAAATAATGGACAACATTTTGGACAATTACTTTAAGATCAGTTTAGTTTAATTTTAATTTTTTTTCTACCACACTTAAAATTGTCAGATTATTAATTTCAGCTGCAATAACATTAACACTTATTTCTTCTGAATATGTTTAATCATACGTTTTAGGTCTGAATTTTGTAAATGATCCATAATTAATAAGGTTTTCTTTTAACCTTCCAAATATTTTTCTATAATGCTGTGTTGTTTCTGGGTATCAGTTGCAGCACGTTTCAGCTGCAACATTAGCATTTTTCTTGTGTTGAATCAAACATTGAAACAATTAACATCATTAAGCATTTTTTATGATGAAACAAGCCTACTTAGTAAATTTTTATTTCATTTGCAAACATGCATAAAATATGGTTTTTATTTATTTTTATTAAGTTTTACTAAATATGTAGCTACTTGTCATACATGGTTGGAATGAAATTTGGAACCTACTGACACTTTAATATATAGGGTGTCCCATTTAGGAAAACAAAGTTGATAGCGGTATTTTGAACAATTGGACTTCGAAAAAAATTCTTGATACGCCACTGCATTAAGCATCAAATTGTCTCTCACTTTTATGAAAACAATTTTGCCGTAACTCTAATAACAACATAACAAACAAGTATAAAGGAAAAAAGGAAATGACAAAAAATGAAAATCGCCCTGTATAGAGAAAACTAGTCAAGTTAGCCACGCTCCGATTACGGTGTTAAACTAAGCTCAAAAAACTTGAACGTGACGTGTCACTTAGTTTCGCTCTATCTATTATGGTTTAGGCTGTACCGTATAAAAACGTCGAAATTTGCCTACCCTGTACGTTAAACAGTGTGATGAATCTTTCATTTTTTATGTTCTTGAACCATTTTTCCTTTTATTTTTCTCTTTGGGTTGTAGGTTCTTAAAAACAAAATTTCTTCCTTTTAATTTTTAGCGAAAAGTTACATTTCGCTTGTCTAACTTTATTACGACGTTTCGGCGATGGTTTATCGTCTTCTTCAGGTCATTCTAGACAATTACAAACATTATGTATACTTATACATTAAAACAATCGTATAAAACTGATTTACCTATTGGTTTTTGACAGTTTGTTATTAAAATTACATTGTATAAAATATCATATTTTTTACATAAAAATACATACATTTCGCAGGACATCACGTTTACAAACACAATACAGTTTAAAAATTTTGCAAATATACGTTTATAAAATTCCCTGGAACTGTCTCAGACCAAAATACATGCTGTACTATTTAGAGTTTTTTATATATTTTTTTTATTGATATTGATAAATGTGGTGGTATATCGATCTACTATACATCTATGATAGAATTAGGGAATTGTGGAATTACGAGGGACGATTATAAGTGTGTACGTCTGCAATTTCATATTAAGTTATGGTATATGTTGTTTAGGTATTGAATGTATGTTCTGTTGTTGTTTTCAAGAACCTATAACCCAAAGAAAAAAATTAAATATTTAGTGTGATGAATGGCATAACGAATGTAATAATAGAATGTAATATTATGTTGGTATACAGTAATCTCAAATAGGCAATAAATTTTAAATATATTCTTGAAATAAAAGTCAACCTCCACGTAGTAAATTTTACCTACGACCACTACTGTAAATACTTAAAAACACACCATCTCCGATCAATGTAAGATTCCTACTACGTACGGTAAAAAAATCGTACAGTTTTCCTAGCAACCGCTTAGCAACGGTCAATACAAACCAACTTATTCAAAAACTGACATAATCTTAAATCAAATTTGTATGTGAGTGTAATATTATAAAGTGAAATTAGTTTAATTACATAAAAAATGTCGAGTGACAGTGAAATAGAAAATTTAACTCCACCCAATATTAGCGAAATTGCAGAAGCTGCTAAAAACAACTTGTTACCAGCAAAATCTGAATATCGACACAAATTTACTTACCAAAGATTCATGGAATGGAGATTAAAAAACGACGTTAAATCATTTTCCAAGAATGTAATGATGGCATATTTCCAAGAACTGTCAAAAACGATGAAGCCTTCCTCACTTTGGTCATTTTACTCAATGTTAAAGGCCACAATTAATATAAATTACAATGTCGATATTGCAAATTACAAGCTCCCCTGAAGGGAAAATCGGACGGCTTTAAATCCAAAAAATCCAAGATTTTGACAAGCTAGAATATAAACGATTTTCTAGAAAACGCACCAGATGATAAATATTTGTTTATGAAGGTAATATATTGAGCTCAATATAATGTTAGATGTGTAAATTTATTTCAAATCGTCTTTTAGGTTGCTCTTATAATTGGTGCATGCAGGAAACAAGAGTTGCGTAATATAAAACCGTCAGATATTCAAGACAGAGGGAAGAATCTAATTATTAATATTCCCGATCCAAAAACTAAACGGCAACGTTCTTTTGTGGTGTCAGAATATTTTTACCCCAAGGTTAAAAGATATATAAACTTTCGCTCTGCAGTAAATACAGCTCCAAATTTACCTTTTTTTCTAAACTTTATAAAAGGAAAATATTCCAAACAGTCTGTTGGTATTAACAAGTTAGGAAAGATTCCAAAACAAACATCCATATATCTGGGACTACCAGCAGCAGCAGCGACTTATACAGGACACTATTTTCGACGCTCGTCCCCGACTATTCTTGTTGATGCTGGTGGTGACTTATTAGATTTAAGAAGACACGGTGGATGGCCGTCATCAGCCGTAGCTGAAGGGTATTTGGATGATTCCCTAAATAATCAAACTAACAATTCGTCTAAAATATCATCTGCAATAGCAAGTACTAGTAATGGTATTAATGAAAATTTCATTGAGGCAACTAATAATGTATATCTTACTTATGCTTCAACAAGCAAAACAAACGATTACCTTTTGTCTTCAATAATTGTTCTGTAACTATAAATAATTATTATAATAAGAATAAATAATATAATAAATAACATTTGTAAATGTAAATAATCATACTGTAGAATTATTACAATAAATACCTTCTCGTTGATGTTATCACGTTCTTAAATTATTAAATTATTGATATTGTTACCAGTTCAGATGGAAAACTATAACCAAATGATCTTGTGTGAATAAGTAGGTCGTAGGTAAAGTATAGTACGTAATACGTGTTGTAATGCAATTACGCACTCATAGAATGACGCAATCGCCGCTACGCGGCGTCGTGCGCAACTTTTCTATTCGTGCGTAGAATGCTTTTTACAACACTTATTACGTAATATACTATAATAGAGTTCTCTAAAAATCCTTACATTTACCAAACATGTTTTACAACACCAGGCCGCATCATCAGTGGTTATCAAAATTACGAAAAGCTATTTTGTCATTCTTGTTACAATTATTTAGTTACTAACTAGTAGAAATGCATTAATCCTGGAAAGAAGGATGTATTTAATATTTTAATGTATTATAATAAGTATTAAATTTCAAACTCACCATTACGTGATTTTTTTTTTATTTTCTGATAAATAAATTCTCACGAATCTATCAAAATTCTGTTAAAACATTAAAATCTTAGCTTTGTGTTACTCATCGCTTTGTGTAAGAGTTATCAATTGTATGGATGCTAGCATGCAGTTTGTTTTACAGTATTTGCTATAAGAAAATGTAGGTTGTAGCATATTGTACAAAGAAATGTGTGAAAACTAAAAGAAAGTTAATTTAATTTCAAGAACATTCGTTTATTGGCAATGATATATAAAAAGAAAAAAAAATTATAATAAAATCGAATATGATTTTTTCATTTTAAGTCTTTTGGAAATAATTAATTTTTTTTTCACAAATCGATAAGTTCATATACATACATCTAAATAACCATTAGCTGGCATGCATAATGTGTTCGCATACTCCAATAGAATCTTCGAACTGTTGTAACAAAACAAAGACACACGGGCAATAGAATTTACCCTGTATATATATTTGGATAATTTTAGATATTTTCTCTTATTTTTATAGTTTTATACCTAACATGTCTAGAAGTATAATCATTTCGTAAACAATTATAAAACATCTGCAAGTAATAAATTTATTATCTTGTGCTTTTAACAAATGTTCCTAAAAGAATTGTTAGGTACCTAAAAGAACGACCTTTTTCTAATCGAGAATATGGAGATTGTTTATGAGTTAGTCCAAAGATAAAAGCATATATTAGAAAACCAGATGTTTGAGTTACAGTGTGGTCAAAACATTTAACATTATCAAAACACCTTCATGTAAATTAAATGTCGGACTCTTATTATTATATACAGAAGCTAGTAGTTGGGGAGTTAACAAGGTTTCCCATAAGAAAGAATAAATATAAAGGGCGCCGAAAATATGAACATGGGTTTTCATCCAGTTACCTTTTCCGGAGATTAAGAAGTCATTATATAATCGTATTGTTTCTAACTTTACAACAGTAGTGTTTTGTTGATCTTCTGAAAAATCTCCAACATAGGACATCTTAACAATTAACAACCGTTATTAAAGTCGACATAAAAATGTATTTTATTTCTAAGACGTAAACTACTATTCACCCTGTAGCTGTATTTGTATAGCAATATATTTTAAAAATGCTCTTTTCTTATTGGCCATTTTTCATTCTGTAGTACCTACTTGTCATTTTTATGAGGCAATTTTGGAAAGGCAATAGGACTTTGAAATCAGATTCGTTTTAGTCTGATAATGCTCTAGATGTACCAATTTTATAAAGTTAAATTAAATATTTTAATTTATTTTTGGACTTGGTAGATTTTTCAGTTAAGAATTATTTTCTAGTTTTTGTTTAAAGACGAATTCCATTACCAATCAGTTGTTATAAAGTTTTAAGTTGTTTCTTTTAGTAATTGAATTATATTCAGTATTCAATGATAATTTAAAGTTTCGTATATGAATTAATATAATTATTCGTAATTATATTAATTTTCCTATTTTTAAGTTGCACAAGTAATGACTAAGATTTTCTTCTAAATTTTCATTCTCGTTTAGTTGTTTTATCTTTTTTTTTTATTTATACATATTTATTTCTTTGTTGTTATTAATTTTCCTTATTAATTTTAATTATTAAATTAGGTGTTTTGAGCCCAAACTTTTGCGTTTTATTTCTAATAAAGTTTCGTTATATTATTGACAAAAGGTTCATTTAATTAAATATTTTCTTTTGAATAAAATGGTGCGTGACCGGCAGTGATCTAAAATTATAAAAGGTGAGTAATTTCACATTACTTTAATACAGATTAATATAGTTGATATTCTTTGTTTGTTCTTCTTTAATTAAAACTTGAATTGAACCCGCTCGTAGAACTTGAATCGAACCAGTAACAATTTGAATAGCATATTGGGATTCATCTGGATTGAGCTATAAAATTAGTATTCTTTCTGAATGTAAATAATACCCGCTAATTCAAATAGTTACACTGTGAAAGTTTCACAAACTTTTAAATGCTTGCCACTGATGATTAGACTGGCATAGTCTCGAAACATGTCTGGCTAAAAAATAACGATTGACGAAGTTAAATAAAAATATACATAAAAGTGACTTAACAACAACAACAGAAATCAGAGACATGTATGGTTTCTGGTATACCTACCTACTATCTTTACATGCAAATAATTTTTAATGCATAAGATAAGCCAATTTGTCGGCTCTTTATTTTTACTATGTGTAAAATGCCACTATATGATTTTTACTTTGCTCAAACTAATTTAATTCTAACATAGCTGTATATTATTAGTAATTAACACAAAAAGGAATTTTAGTTCGAAATACTACTATTTGAATAAATATTTATTCCAAACGTAATTTGGTTTTATGATAATAAACCATCATTAATTTGCTTTTTTAAACAAATTTTTAATGGAATTTAACGTTTCTATACAATATTATTATGGTTTAAGAAATTGAACACAAAAACGAGTCGCTATTACAAAACGGGTAACGACCATTTAAAAATACCGTTTTGGAATCTTTTTATTTCATTCTGTTCCTAAAGTTTAAATGGAGCTTGAAATTGTCTTGCAGTTGACAGTGGCGTATTTCTCGTTTTTAGATTTTCAACAACTACTCCCAACTTATTTTTAAAATTAGCTAAACGTTTGTATTCATAAGATCTCAAGTCTCACAGCAGTAAGCATCATATGAAACATTTTTTCCTTAGCATTTAATTACATTTTTAATTCTGAAATGTTTTTGGTATAAAAATAATGCCAAATGAGATGTGACTTTCCTGACCTGTCTAAATTAATTTTTTAGAAAAATAACCTCGTGTTTTAAATTATTGAAAAATCTCACAGTTGTTTACATTTTAGTTTTTACTCTTTTAACAATTTTCAGCTGTCTGATGCAATTTTTATTTTTTTATTTATTAAAAAAATAAGATTCTGAGTCAAAATTCCTTGTTTCTTCTTTATCCTTGTTATGTTGAGTAATATTATTTTAGTACTAATTAAATTAAAAAACGTCCAAACCCAATAGATTTGCAAATACATACTATTAAAAAATTGATGCTTTTCTGCCAAGAGGGTCAATAGGATAGGCATGAGATAAATCTGAAATAAAATACCTATATTGGATATGATGATAGGTCTCATTCACTATAGTGAATAATATGTATCTATCATTTTTCCTTTACATGGAAGCATATAATCAGTAGATTATTTGACATTCGTGGTCAAAATACGTACCTTTAAATTTTAGTAAACAGAGCTAAGCTAAGTTATATTCAGCATGAAGAATGAATGTTTGTTAATTGCACAATAATAAAATCTTTGTCGTCAATGAAATCACAAAAATAGTTCTTTATTTTCACTAAAATGACAACAAAGAATGGACCCTATTTACAAAAAACCACATAGTTTCAAACGAATTTGAAATTAAATGGAAAGAACAAAATAACTGGTGCTTCTCGGCAATGTTTTCAAACTTTATAGTAAAAGTTTTCATCTTAAGTTAAAAGTTTGTTGAATCGCAAAATGAAATGCAGTTTGTGTCGAGTTAATTTTAAAAACTATAAAAGTTTCGCAAACAATTCTGCTAACATTAGCAATTACAAGGACTAAGTTCCTGTAAAAGGGAGATAATTTGGTAATGTGAATACTTAGTCCGCATAAATTGTTATTTTCTAATCAATCAGACATATTGTTCGGAAAAGTTATGCCGAAATCAAAATTCAAATAGAGTAGCACAAACAAATATTTTTGGCCATTTTGCACTTCTCTTTTCAGTGATTAAGTATTCAATGAATATACATATTTCACTAATTCCTCATGTATAACCCAAGTTAAATCCACACAGATATCGTGTATTTTCATCATTTACAAAAAAAAAAAGACATTAAAGAGTCGCCTTCAAAGAATTCTACTACTAAAGAGCATTGTCGAAAAAGACGATTTATCTTGAATCCTCACGAAATAATCTCTAGAAGTAACTGCTGTCCTTGTTGTACTGGACCTCCTGCAACTTACAACAAATTATACCGTAACTAACTGGTTATTCAATAAGTCCGTAGGCTAAGTAAGAAAAAAACAAAATTTTGCCAAATTATATCGTTCGTTACTGATTTGCAGCATGTCAAAAGAACGCAAATTGTATATTTACGTATTTGATTTTCATGATAATGTTTATTTAATATAGATTTTACTAAGAAAAACATATTTCACAAATTTAGAATAATCAACAGTTGACTTGAGCATTGTTTTTAGTTTTTTAATGAAACAAAAAACAATATAGTTATAACATAAAGATTTGTTTTCTTGAAATACAAAAGTAGGAAATACAAACAAAATTAAACCAATAAAAGAAGCACACAATTTAACGGTTTAAACTGGCGGAATGAGAGATCCTCAATGATGGATATTTATTTATAAAATCGTAACATACCTTACAGTAATTAGGAATGAATAATTTCACTACTATTTATTATTTCCAGATGTTGTATAATATTCGTAATAGATAAGCACTTAAAACTTTTATAAACATTTGGTAACAATCCATTTAAAATAATATTCACAAAATATTATTAACATAATATCATAAACTACCCAAATATATATACAGGGTAAGACAAAAGTATATTCTATTGTCAGTGTGTCTTTGTTTTGTTACAAAATGCTAAGTTTAGTTTTGGTATTAATAGTATGACAGTGAGGAAAGGTTCCTCGTCTTACTCTGTCTAGAAATTACTTCCCCGCCAAGATGAAATTCGAATCTGCTACCCACAGCCTCTCTTTTTGCCTTTGGACCGAGGAACATACCGATGAACTTACTGGCGTTCAGCTTCAAATTGTGTGCCGTTGAAAATTGTACAAGACGCTACAGATCGGCGTTCAACAAATCCTGAGCCACATTACTCTCATCTGCCTCAAAAGAGATATAGGCCTGGGTATCATCAGCATAATGTTCTAGGCGGCAATTCTCGATGACTGTTTAAAAGTCCGAAATATGTATCGAAAAGAGCAAAGGTCCAAGAACCAAACCTTGCGGGACGCCCATTTTTATAGCCGAGTAGCCGGAATATATATTTTTATAAACTACCTGCTGCCGGCGGTCGGACAAACAGCTTCTAATCATATAAACAGTCGAGGGCCATCGAGTCTCTTGTAGAATATCGTCTATAATATGTGCAAAATCTTTGCTGTACCAAACCCCTGTCTGAACCCAGATTGATTCGGCTTCAGAAAACCACTACTCAGGACATAATCCAAAATCTGCGCAAAAATTACCCTTTCCAATATTTTTAATAACACTGGAAGAAGACTAATTGGTTTCATTCTTTCAGTTCGGTAGGTTCTTCAATTTTTGCTAGTGGAATCACAGTAGTCTGTTTCCATCCTTCAGGAAATGTAGACCTCAGGAGTGAGCAATTGATGATATGCGTCAGATGATCAATTAGGTCAAAACTAACCACCCGTAACATTATCATACTAATCAAATCAGTTCCGACAGCCCTCGTTTTTATAGAATTCAAGTACCGCACAACCTCAGTCCGATCCACACCCCTGAACCCAAAGTGATAATCCTGTTGAAAACGGTCATCATATTTATCCAACAATCTCAGTTGGGCCTCGGTTTTATGCAAAACTGCCTTTATTTTTTTATCATCTAAATATTTATTAAAATGCTAATCTATCAAAGAATTTCGTAATCATAAATTTTATGAGCGTGAAAATAGGGAACAGCATGCAAGTGGAAAATATCTCATGCATCCCATGCCCGTGGTGCACTATTTGCGAATCCATTATACCTAATATATTGGCATCTTTAGCACTTGGAATTGAAAATAAGTCTACTTTCAGTACAGTGCAGTCTGTCTAATTGATTAAATTTCAGTTAAGTATATTTTTGTATAAAAATCTAGCAAGGTATCTATCGGTATAGTGGTAAATTAATGGTTCAGAGCACGCACCCAGAAATAAGATCAGTAAAAATCAAAACAGACAGTAACTATATAAAATAATTGTACTATATAAACGATGCTTCGTCATTAAACTCCATTTTAATTTTGTGCATTTACAGTTACCATTGGCATAAACATTATCTTTACAACAACAATTTACAACCCCAAAGAACAAAGGCCTCCAATGGAGTTAAATGATATAATCTTGCAAAAAATACCCAATGATCCCTCCCGTCCAAAAACCACACCAAACAGTTGTGGATAGAGAGATTTTAAACAATCACTTTTGGATTTTCTGTGTCCCAAATGCGCAATGATTTTCTTCTGAAATTCTGGATGATTTTGTTGCATTTCCAGCACCCAATTGGCAAAGACACGACCATGTTGATGCTCAACTGGCTTAAGTTTTTGTGTTAACTGAACTTTGTAAATCTTAAGACCCAAAATTCGGTATAATGCCGTTTGCGAAATGCCTGGTTCCAGAGAAGGACGTGGAATGGACTAACCTGGGTTTCCGTTCACACCTTCAGCTACAGAAGCAATATTCACTGGTGTTCTTGCACGACGAACACGAGTTCGGTTCTTTACATCACGAACTTGTCCCAACAGCTCAATTGTTCTAATCATTCTAACGATAGCTGACCGAAAAGGTGCTTCACGACGACCGAAAACACTTTTAACTTTTCGAACTGTTTCACCATTTTTGTAGTGAATTTTAAAAATTTCAATGGGTTGTTGAAGCGAGTATCGTTTCAGTTTTATGAATGGCGTAGTTTTTACTTGTCATCTGTCGAGAAATAACACATCTTATTTTGATACCTAGCAAAATATCGGGCAAAATGAAACCTGAAATTGGAAAACCCGTTAGTTTCAGTTGGATGGTTCCCTATTACCCATTTGTTGGGTTGCCAATAACCAAAATACAGAGTGGTAAATTATACGGATAATAATCACCATTACCTAAATAGATTGACTCTTTTAGCTATAAATTTAAATGTGACAAACATTGATCCCTACAGACGCACGAATAACATGTTAGATGCGACAATAATTTGACTTCCATCCCCTTGGTTTCGAGCGCTGATGCCCTTCAATACGGTTTATTACTGCATTAATTAGGAACGTACGTGCAGGAAACATCAATCGTCAGATTTTAGATACGTCCGTTCAGGTCAAGTTATAATAATACATGGTCTGCATGTTATATCCACCAAAATAAACAATATCTTGTTCCATCCCGTATGCTAACTTCTAGTTTATAATATGTTGGTAAGTAATAATAGAATTCCAAAGAACTCGTCGATATTATGGCTATTACTATGATGGTGGTTTTATTTATGTGAACAGGAATTATGATGGTTTCTAAACATCTTTAAATGTATGTTTCAATAACGCCTCCATCCTCTAACTATAAGGATGTTTCTTAATACTACTTTGTTCCAAAATATATATACATATATAGCGTTTCCAATCTCAATATATAATGCTATAAAAAAACACAACCCCATATTCCTTTGTAAAGTCAATGCCGACCTCCGCCGTCCATAGGCGCTCCATTTTAACTTTTCATAACGATATTTTAATAATCCTTTATGCTGAATAATAACAGAGTCTATGACCGGAAAAATGTGATCCACCGATTTTTTCGATATGTCAGTTTTGTCTAAATCAGATATAACGGTTCTTATATTCTCTAGGATTACAGCGCTTAAAGTCGGATGCTGATTGCATTTTCTCAACTGTTCTTTTAGACTGTAGATCTTTTAAAGATTTCTCGACTGAACCACCGTTTAAACAAGGGACAGTTATTTCTCTTCATAGCGGCACGTCTGATGTACACGGATACAAAGCAATTCGCCGCGCTTTCTACAACCCCTTCAAATTGTTGGTGAGCGATCGCCGGTCATTACCTCTACGAGGGAATCAAATTAGTAAAAGGTAACCGCTGGAAATACCAGGAGTGCTTTAAAAGATGGGCAACATTTGCGAGCATTATTTGTACATCTAAAGAAGCGATATTGGGCGTCGTTTGTGTCGTATTTTTTTAGGATTTATAACCTTGGTTTTGTTAAGTGTATTATTCTGCATAATTTGGAAATTTTTAGATATTATGATTTCTTGCATTCCAACCGTCATATCTTTATAATAAATAGTAGAGCTATACTTGTTTCTTTTTCTAGGTTGAAGTTAACATTAGAGCGCCTCAAATGAGTGCCCTGACTATTGTCCAGTATTGTTTATTGGTCATTGTAAACAACAGTAAAGTTGCTAAATCGGAAAAATGTATTGAACTTGTCACTTATCGAGAAACTTTATGTTATGTATTCGTAAAATCTGTTATATAGAGCCTTGAGGCAATTGTGCTCAAAGCATCAAAGAAGTTTTTGGCTGAAAAGTTCTTTATCTATAATAGCACCTACACTTTCCGATTTTTTTTTGTGACGCGCCATATCAAATATGTACCGAGCGTGGTTCTCGAGCACTGATTGACGAGAGTAGCGCCAGCTGCGTAAGTTCAGAGTGTGCTATAATTACTTATTTAGTTTTTTAAAATAATAGATTGCATTATTTGAAAGTAAATGGGTGTATGATATAGACAAATCTGTGGTGCAAAGACGGTGGGAATATAAAAAGGTAGAATGGTCAAATTTTACTATATTTTGAAATAAGAAAATTCCTAGGCACTTTTCGTAATATCTGTAGTGTTTATACTAATTTAAAAATACACCAACAATATTGTTTTTGCTTCCACCTGTACTAATTATTTTTGATTGTCAAGCTACAGTTTGTTTTGGTAGTTATGATACTTTCGACTTTTTTAGTCAATAATTTTTAATTAAAGAAAAGTCGCCAAAAATAATCATTTATAAATATATACAGGGTGAGTTGTTAGTGCGTCGAAGTTCGATATTACCTCAAAGACCAAAAATTTCACGCAAAGCTAAGCAGCCAGTATGTAGGCAGCCATAAAGTACGTATTTTACAATTATTGTTATTTGTACAGGGTGGCTCATCTCATCAGTGTGAACCAAACTTACGTTTTTTTAAATGGAAAGCCCTATTTAAATTTACCGTCTTAAAAACACAGGGACAGGCGAACATAATGCGCATCAATATTATTTAAACGACGTTAGTGGGACAAGCTCATTTCAAATTTGATTTCAGGAATAGCATAATAGAAAATTGTGTCAGCTTTCGGTTTGAAATAACAAAAATAGTACCAACACACACAAACTGTTGTCCCCACAAAGATATTAACATCCGACTCATAAACACACGCTTAACACACTCTTTTCGATCGCAGAGCCTCCTCAGTGAATGTGAGCAAAAATGAAGTAACTAAGCAATCCGAAGTAACAATATGTTAAAAGAACCTCACACAAATTTCAGTTCTTGGTACCCCCTGCACCACCATAATGCGTATTTCCCGCGTAATAAGGCCCAAACATTATGGGGACCGAAATGGAGTCCTCATATCCGTCTTTATCTCAAATAAAATATTTTTTTAGCGTGTTCACAATACTTTCCCTCTGCGGGAAAGTAAAATATTTCCACAGCTGCGATTCGAACCCAAAACCTTCCGCATGCGAAGCACACGTTCTATTAATGATGCCAGAAACCCTTTATCAAATTAGTGTATTATATTCTAATAAGAATAATATTTATAGGTTCAAACTACCTAACTGGTAAAATTTTAAATGCAATTTTTTCGAGACCTATGAGGGCAAACATCAAAAGTAAGCTATCGCTGTAAAGCAGATCCAAAATGCTTTAAAGTGATGTATAACTCGACCTCTACTGCTATTTGAAAATTTGGCGGTTGTGTTTACGCCTATCACAGGGCTAAAGCGATTTGAACCAAAAACTGCATCCTTGGACTTCCCCAAACTCATACACGAAAATTTAGCTCAATTAGTTAAAGCGTTTAGGCGCTATCGTGGAAGAATACATACAGACACACACACAGACAGACAGTCTTCCATCTGGAAATGGTCCTAATCGTCACAAGGAACCTCAAAATGGTTATATCTCAATTTTTTTTAGCGCGTTCACAATACTTTCGCTGTGCGGGAAAGTAAAAGCGGTGACCATGTTCATTATTGTGGTTAGAGCCTTGTATGGAATTTATAATAGCATGTCCATCCCAGATTCCAATACCATATACCATTGCAACTCAACAAATTATTATAATGCAACTGACGTTAGTGCTTTGACTGAAAATAAGTTTGCCTTACATTTCTTCATGTCAAAGTATCCACTAAGCTTCAATTGTACTTCATTGAAAACTATTTTTAATGAATTCATATTGAGATCTCAAACAAATTGTAATAGGTGATACTAAATATCCGGTGATAAATGTGATGATATAAGAATACAGTGCTTACCTCGTATACCAAATTAGAACATTTTTCTTGCTGTAGTTTGGCTTTCATAACAAATCGGGCGACGACGACAGTCTGACGTCGTATATGTCGCTGGCTTTTGTTTATCGCTCGTAATTTAAAGGGACAATGCATTAATCCAAGGCTCATTTGAGACCGTTCAAATAAAGAGATGATGATAAAACGAAAAGAGAAAAACAATTACCTAGAAGCCTGAAAAGGATTTTCAAACGATTTTCTTTAGGAAATAATGTTCGTTTTGGATTAACTTCTAGCGATTATAAGTTTGGACGAGTAATTCCGAATTATTTATTTGTATTTTGCCTTTACGTACTGGTTTAAGCTGTCGTTCAAGTTAGGCAAACAAACAGGAAATCGAATCACCTAATTATTACATGTATGTGGGATTACCAATCTAATCAGGTCTCATTCGTACTCAGATTTAAGCGTCATTTCCACAGCTACGTTGTAATTATATATATTAAACTGAAAAATATCTAAATTTATTACAGGAAATAATTTAAATAAATATTTTATGCCTCAAATTAATACACGTAGGTAAAAATAATATGAAGGCGTATCAAAAAAATCCCGATGGCAGCCAGTCGAAAAAGTAGATTTTTGATTTATGTATTTTTTATTTATACTTAATTATTATTATTATTTATAATGGAATATTCTGACAGTCGCCAAATATAACCAAAGTGTCATATTGACTTTAACTGAAATACCCACTATATTATAATACATACGTATGTACGGTCTTACTGTTATTTCACAGGTGTTTATTTGTCAAAATAATTACAGGTGTAGCGGGTGATGATATTTTTTTTATTTTTTATTACTTCATATTGACTTACATTTAGTTAAATATGCCAGCGATGAAAAAACTCTCCAAATAAACATTGTAGAGATTTAAGTGCTCTATCATTTGATATGTAACATCGGTATTTTCTATTAACAAGGAAAAAAATATGATTTTTTTAAAACTTTGACAGGCCGCCATTTTGAAATTAACTCTCCGATTTTAATCGCCAATGAACTCACGCGATTCCATGACTTGGGCAATTTTTTAACCAAATTTTGTTTCGATTGGTCAAAAAATGCGGCCTAGAACGTGACGCAAAGTTTTCTATATCCCATATATATATTTAGATATAAGTTGAGTGGTAGTCTTTGCTGACTAGTTAATAGATAACTTTGTGTCTTGGGTTGATCAGCAAATATTTTTGATTAAAACTCTTTTACGTTATGCCAAGCTTTCGATATATTTTTATATCTTCCTCGGGGCTACAAATATAAGTGTAAGCTAAGTATAAATATATATAAAATTTAAAAATATGTTTACCTTAGTATACGCGGCAAGTTTTACATTGGTAAAAATAATATAAATTGTAAATTAAAGAACATTAATATAAAAATTTCTTTCAACTTTGCAAAATAATGATTAACATTAAACATTTTTAAGTTAATTGAATTTTTTTGTGATTGACACTGACATGTTTATTCAAAAATATTTTGTTTAGTTTATTTGTGGTAAATTGTTTTTTAAGTGAAATGTCAAGTTTTTTAATTAGGTTAGAAAGTAGATTCAAAAGAAATATTACTGTCATCATGGGTGTTATTATTAATAGTAAATAAATATGAATATATATTACTGATTTCATTCGAGTCTTTCTTTTTGTTTAACGTATTTTCGGTATTATACGTTTCAAACATTTCAATGAAAAGTCTTTTATTTTGATTTTGTTCACAGGCAAGAATTTTTACATTATTTAAGTCTGGAAAATGATTTGTATTGATACAATGTTCAGCCAATGCACAAGTTTTTTTGTTAAGTCGAATATCACTTTTATGTTGGGTAATTCTATCTTTAAAAACTCGGGAAGTTTGTCCGATATATACTTGGTTACAGTCTGAACATGGTATATTATAAACTACGTTAGATTTTTTTAAAATGGAGTCTTGATCTTTAGTTTTTGTATATAAATTGTTAATCGTTTTTGATGACTTGCTGACAATTTTTAAATTTGGTAGATCTTTTTTTATAATTTTAGTTATTTTTGGGGTTATAAATTTTATATTTGGAAAAGAATAAATAATAAAATAATACAGGTAGATACATAAATTATTATTCATACCACACACAAAAAATGAAAATAAATTTGGTATTAGGGTTAAAAAACAGAATTAGCAAAATTTGTCATCCTCAATTCAAAGTAGAGAACTACAAAAAATTGTTTAATATTCTACTCGATAATTCAAATCCACGAAAACTACTACAAAAATTATTATATAATACACCAGAAAATCAGAATACAAATGTTCAAGTTAGAAACAACCATGATTCTAATATTAATAACGAAATTTCTTATATTTCTTTTCCAAATATAAAATTTATAACCCCAAAAATAACTAAAATTATAAAAAAAGATCTACCAAATTTAAAAATTGTCAGCAAGTCATCAAAAACGATTAACAATTTATATACAAAAACTAAAGATCAAGACTCCATTTTAAAAAAAATCTAACGTAGTTTATAATATACCATGTTCAGACTGTAACCAAGTATATATCGGACAAACTTCCCGAGTTTTTAAAGATAGAATTACCCAACATAAAAGTGATATTCGACTTAACAAAAAAACTTGTGCATTGGCTGAACATTGTATCAATAAAAATCATTTTCCAGACTTAAATAATGTAAAAATTCTTGCCTGTGAACAAAATCAAAATAAAAGACTTTTCATTGAAATGTTTGAAACGTATAATACCGAAAATACGTTAAACAAAAAGAAAGACTCGAATGAAATCAGTAATATATATTCATATTTATTTACTATTAATAATAACACCCATGATGACAGTAATATTTCTTTTGAATCTACTTTCTAACCTAATTAAAAAACTTGACATTTCACTTAAAAAACAATTTACCACAAATAAACTAAACAAAATATTTTTGAATAAACATGTCAGTGTCAATCACAAAAAAATTCAATTAACTTAAAAATGTTTAATGTTAATCATTATTTTGCAAAGTTGAAAGAAATTTTTATATTAATGTTCTTTAATTTACAATTTATATTATTTTTACCAATGTAAAACTTGCCGCGTATACTAAGGTAAACATATTTTTAAATTTTATATATATTTATACTTAGCTTACACTTATATTTGTAGCCCCGAGGAAGATATAAAAATATATCGAAAGCTTGGCATAACGTAAAAGAGTTTTAATCAAAAAATATTTGCTGATCAACCCAAGACACAAAGTTATCTATTTAGATATATATATATTTATTTTATATTTAGATATATAAACTTTTGAACTGAGGTCATTTTTAGGATCCAGGGGTCATAAAATGATGAACTGCATAAAAATTTTTTAAAATTTCGGTTGTGTCGATCTCCTGAATAGTTAGATTTTTTTTTAAAATCTACTAAAAGAATTTGCCTTCTCGTGTAAACGCATATAAAACTATTATTATCTACATGCTATGAAACATAGACTTAAACTTTTTATGATCATCTCAGTGCCTACAAAAATCTATGCCAGATTAAAAAAATCGAATGTGTCACCCCAAAACTTTCCCGACAAGATATAGTATAATAAAAATGAAAAAAGCTCAGCATTTTTGATTGGTTGTTTATTTATATTTATTTAATAACTAAAATTTTTACCACTGAATATTAAAATAGGGAAATGAAATTACGATCTTCTGTAAAATCGGCAATACCACGCGAAATATGTGGTTGCACGCCGGCTGAATGATCCTAATTGGTGCGTAGCCCCTCGCACGTTTTGTCGCCATGTTTGTTTGTTCAAGTCGCAATTGATGGAAACTGAGTTCTTCCCCGCAATTGTTGCCACCCCTCGTAGTGTTATTGAATCAGCCAGTGGCAGAGTGGTGTTATTATTTATACTTTTGTTATCGTGTATGAGTTGCAATATTATCAAATATTATATCAAATTATTATTGTATATTTAGTGTTCTGTTACTTTAGAGTTTTAGGTTCAAAACCTTTTTTTTTTTGTTCTTGTAGAAATATAAGCTTACACATTGTTGATTATTACGGCATCAAAACTATGGAAATTTTTTTTGAATCTACTTAGAATTTTTGTATTTTAAAGATTAACAATATAATTGAGACAGAAGTTAACACTATACCAAAATTACAGAGTGTGCAAAAGTCCTCGAAACAATAAATTTTTCAGTAACGTTCTCGATTTTTGATATTTCTAAAACTAAAACTATTAAGTCTCGTATATCATTTAAAAGGAACAAAAATATGCAATTTTAATGGCTAAAAAAATTAAGGTAGTTCGATTTAAAAAAAACATCTCTTAGAACGCCACCGCCTCATATGTGCGCGTTAAACCCAATAGAGTTAACTTACGCAAAACTTAAATTAAATATATAAGAACCCGCAATACAACCGGAAATTTCAACCTAACTACATTAAAAGAAGTTTTTAATATCCAGTAATGATTGGAATAGTTTTTACCGACATGTTAAGGACTTGGAAGAAGAATTTTGGAGGAAATTGAGCACACTATAATAAGACAAAAAAGCTTCCAGGGTAAGGTTTTATTATGGTAATTAGATAATAGTATATTGCCGGAACAAACTGCATTTGACGAATTGTATAAAGGTGCATTCGATCATGACGAAATCTTTGATCAAAGTAGTGACTCATGATATTGGCGAAGGTGATGAAAATAATGATCAATATCCCATCGTTTATCGATAAAAAAAATAATATTTTAATGTTTCTTTTTAACTGGACAATGTCCCGAAAAAAAATTCACGAGATACGGAAACAAATTATTTCCCTCATACGATACGAAAATATTTTTTTTCTACGACTGTCTTTAAATGCCTTTATTATATAATAATATAATGATTTGAAAATGTAGTACATATTTCCGACTAGTTGCCTAGCTATAGCATGTACAGTCGTGCAACAGGAAGTGGAAGAATTGTAATCATGAACAACCAGTTGATGCTGATCTCATTGCGGAAAGTTTAAAACAGGATATTAGTTTATCATCAATTTGGAAAAGCAGGTAAAGATCTGCCACCGCAGTCTACAAAAGCAGTCGCACAACCAATGTATTCTTTGGAATCAGAGACAACTAACTGAAAATGTAGAAAAACATATTTTTGATATCAAAAAGATAATGAGATAGATCAGAGACATAACCAAAATAAGCTAATAATTCGTTTAAAAAACTCTTTGCTGTTCATATTTAAGCAAGACACTGGCCGATGGTAATTTTTAGCACAAGTATTGTGAACGCGCTAAAAAAAATTGAGATAAAGACGAATATAACCATTGTAACGTTCCCTGAGACCAATAAGACAATTTCCAGATGGCAGTCTCTCTGTCTGTGTGTATGTATGTATTCTTCCTCGACAGCGCCCAAACGCTTTAACTAATTGAGCTAAATTCTGGTGTATGAGTTTGGGAGAGTCCTAGGATAAACCCATTAGTTTTTGGTTGAAATCGCTTAAGCCCTGTGATTGGGGTGGACACAACCACTACATTTTTAAGTAGCTGTAGGGGTCGGGTGATACATCATTTTACGGCACTTTTTATCTGCTTTGCAACGATAGGTCACTTTTGATATTTGCCCCCACAATTCTCGAGAAAATTGCGTTTAAAATTTCACCAGTTAGATAGTTGGAACCGATTCTCTTTTAAGAATAGAAATATGTAGTAATTGAGTACTTGAATAAAGTAGTTAGGTTGTTACATTAGTTTATTGGAAATAATGCAATTTTAATAACAAGAATTATTAACGTTCTGTTTCGTCATGTCGGGAAAGTTTTTGGGGCGACACAACTGATTTTTTACTATAATTACACAGGCCAACACACATTTTGGTGCCTGCGATTTTTTAACTGTTCCTGAGTAATTTTTGGATGCAGAATGTAAAAAGGTTCTCAGATTTTGTCTATCAGATCTAGTTTTTGAGATTTTTTAAAAAATTGTGTATATAATTTACGTTATAACTGTTATAATATATAATATTACTATTGACAGTTAAAAAAAACAAAGACACATGGATTTAAGTATTTATTGCAAAAACTTAATTTACATAATTACATTAGTCACTAATCACATAAAAATTTTCTTTTATACGATTTTCTAGAATGGAGTTTACTAGGGCAGTCTCGCTGAAGGCTCCAGCAGTAGTCCGCCATCATGTGGCTATCCCATCGTCCTTGATAACGATCTTCCATAGTTTTAATATCCTGGTGGAATCTTTCCCCCTGTTCTTCACTACAGTCACCTAAGTTTTCTGGAAAACGATCTAGGTGGCTGTGGAGGTAGTGAACTTTTATACTCATGTTACAGCCGAGAATATTAAAATTTGAAAGCATAGTTTCCACTAATTCTACGTAATTGTCTGCTTTATGATTGCCAAGAAAATTTTGTACTACTTGAACAAATGAACTCCAAGCGTTAGATTCAGTCTCGTTCATTGATGTGGTGAATTGTGGATCTTTAACAAGTTGCCTTATTTGAGGACCATCAAATATACCAGCTTTTAGTTTTTCCGTGCTAATGCCAGGAAATTTACGTGACAAATACCCAAAACAATTTCCATCTCGATTTAAGGCCTTCACAAATTGCTTCATTAGGCCTAGCTTGATATGCAAGGGCGGAAGTAAGATTTTTTCTCTTGAAACCAAAGGTTCGTTGATCACGTTTTGTATTCCTTGAATCATGACATCTCTTGAAGGCCAATTTTTGTTAACCCAGTGCTCATTTTTAGCTCTGCTGTCCCAAAGGCACAAAAAACAAGGATATTTTGTATAACCACTCTGCTGTCCAAGGAGGAAGTTAATCATTTTTAAATCAACACAAATTGACCACTGATGTTCTTCGTATTTAATTTTTCTCAAAACTAATGCTATTGTTTCATATTCTTCCTTCATGGTAGTAGAATGACCAATAGGAATTGAGCCATATTTGTTACCGTTATGTAAAAGAACACATTTTAAACTACGTTTTGAACTGTCAATAAAAAGGCGCCAATCATCTGGAGTGTATTCAGGCAAACCCATTTTTTCTAAGAGCCCTTTTATATTGTTACAGAATACCAAGTCATTTTCCTGAGTGAAAAAAGGCAGCAGATCCTTATCTCTTTTACGATAAAATGTAATATTAGTACCTCGACAAAGTAGATTTTTTTCTTTTAATCTGGATGCAAGTAATTCAGCGGATTCCTTTGAGAGATTCAGGTCTCTTATAAGATCGTTTAGTTCTTCTTGATTGAAACACTGCGGAGTTGCTAAATCTGCTTCAAAATCGCTGTCGTTTTCTGATTGAATTCTTTTAACTTCGTCAGACGTTGATGTTTCTGTATCATCTTCTGTCAGTTTGGGTAGACTGCTGAATGATGGAACGGGTATTTCTTCCGAATGCACTACAGGCCTTCTTGCAGAATCTAGATCAGGATATGTCCATTTGTGTCTATTGTTTCTATTTATGCCTTTAATATTAACGAGACAAAAAAAGCAGTCGTCATGATGGTTCCGCGGTTCTCTCCAAACCATTGGTACACCAAACTTTACGCACTTCCTCTTTCCAGTTGTCCACTGTCGCAAATGTTCAACACATGTTTTACATATGAAATGTGGGGCCCAAGATTTATCTTGATCTCCTAAATGAACGCCAAAATAGGCAAGATAAGCTCTTTTCACAAAGTCAGAAATCCTTTTTCTGCTCTCTTTCAAAGTGTATTCACCACACACATAACAAAAAACATCGGGATGATTTACACAGGTACGTCTGCTTGTGGATGCCATTGTTTCAGTTTAGTGTCTTGATACTACAAAACGACCAAAATTTACACAAAATGATAGCACAACTTTACTTGGGAAAACTCAGTAATATACTAAATCAAGTACAGCCAAGCAGGTATAGAAGGATCGGGTCATAGGCAATTACAGGTATAAAAGTAATTAAGAGCATTGTATTGAGTAGTTCCTAGTATAGGAACATTGGGTCAGGGACAATTCCAGGTATCCATTTGGCTAATTAGATTCTGGGAAATTCCTATTTTGACGATTAAGTACATATTTATCTCTTTATTTGTTGTCCTTTATCAGAAAAAAATATATCATTTAACCTGTAACGTGTATCTCAAAAACTAGAGCTGATAGAAAAAATCTGGTGGCATTTTTGGAATCAGCACATTAAAAACATCTAAAATCAGATGTTAGATTTCTGGCACCAAATTTTTTTTTTCATTTTGTTGGCCTGTGTAATAGTCCAGAACAATATAGTAGTAGTCGACACCCACACAAAATCGCCAAGCTTAACTTCATGTAGTACATAGGATTACCAGTTAATAGATTCCCCAAAATTTCATACCCTTTTGGACATACTGCATAATTAACTTTTTCTGATATCTTTTATTTACAGCTTTATCCAATATTACTCCCATCAAAGGCAATTAAATTTTGAATTCTGTTTGTAACGTTTCAACAAAATAAAAAATAAATATGTATTTTTATATATGTATGGTACGCAACATAACAATTTATCGGCCAAATTGCGCATTTTCCGTTGTAAAATGTGTAATATTTGTATAGCACATTTTTGCAATATAATATTCGAATATCGTCATATTTTTACTATAGGAAAAGTATTATGAACGCACTAAAAATAAACTGTTCATATTTAAGTGTAAAAGTAATAATTTTATGACTTTTTGTCATTTATCTAAAATTTATATATATTTTGTTTTTGTTTTAGACATCAGCTATTTTTTTTAAGTATCGGGTTTTGTTCCGTTTTCTTCTCTTTCAAGGCACTATTTATGCATACATATTTTATATTTCAGATCTTCTAGGCCAAGTTCTTGTACGCAAAATAGTTGATTTTTTTTAGTTTTAATAAAAAATTTATTTTGCCCACTTTTCTACTATTTATGAACGTCTATGTAAACAAAATTGTGATGCTACATGTTGTAGGTTATCTTATATCAAAGCTGTATATGTTTCTGTTATATTTGAGAATTTTTTTTTTTCGATTTTGACCCTTTTTTACACTATTTTCGAACGCCTGTGTGAACCAGTTCATTTATGTAACATTTTTTAGGTTATATTCTATCGCAGCTTTGAAAAATTATTCCGTATTTCGAATAAGTTTAGGATATTTTTTTATTTTGACCCCTTTTATACTATTTACGAACGCCTATGAAAAGAAAGTTACTTATAACACATTTTATAGGTTATATTCTATCAAAGCTATAAATAACTAGTCAATATTTCTGCTATGTTTAAGAAATACTTACACATTTTTCGAATGTCAATGTGGTCTAATTGTCTAGGTTAAATATTTTAGCTTATATTTAATTAAACGCACAAAAATTATTCAGTATAGTTAATTTGTGTAGTGTTTTGTAGACGATATGAAATTAATAGTTAGCAACTCTCTTGCTTGTTAAAAGTTTTTGTGTTTATTTTTTTTTGTCTTAAACCGGGTTACTTACATGTGTAAGCTTTCATTGAGGTCACATTTATCGTTTTTGTTTTTTTTATTGTCTTGTATATTTCTCTTGTGTATGTCTAGAATAAGTAATAGATAAGGTTAAGCTAGGAGGCATGTGCCTCAACTTCGCCTTTTGTGTATCTACTATATCACAATAAAGTCATTATTATTATTATTATTATTATTATTATTATTATAAATATGTTCCTAATATTTTTAAATTAATAATATAATTTTATATTTACTTTATTTCAACTTACCGAAATTTGATATATACCGTCCGTCACCCTGTGATTAAAGAGTTCTTATTAGGCGCATCAATGAGACGCCACTGCTCACTACAGGAATATAGCAGTGATAATGTCATACCCATCCCGCCTATAGTTTAGAATGAACTGTATACCTCTACTGTTAACCTTCAACCCCTCAGTCTAAACTCAACGCAGGCACCTAGCCACCTGCCTGCTTCCTATTAATTAATATACACGCATATTATTGCATATAAAATTGTATTGAAGAATTCACAAAAATTCTTTAACAGCAGGAAATAAAATGTAGTAAGTTTTCATACTAAATCAGATTTATAAAAAAAGTATGAAAAAAGTATAAATTTTAGAGATGTCATGGGTTTATGTAAAATAATTGACAATAGAGAGAGGATAGGTACCTGGGTATTTTATTTGTTTAGTGTTATAAAGATTTTTAAATTATGTAATTTATTACTTTGTATTCCAGTTGCTTCTGCGTCCGTGGAATCAAGCTTTTCGTGTTTAAAACGAATAAAAACCTTTTTTCGCAATAAAAGTCTCTCGTTTAAGCAAGTTGGGTTTAATATCAATCGAAAGTGGCCTTTTGAAAGATTTACAGTTAGGTTCAGAATTTCATGATTAAGTAATAAATCATTTTGCGGGTAGTAAAAATCGACGAATTAAATTGATTTATAAAAACCTTTAATTTTTCTATTCTAGTTAATATATAAGTATAAGAAAATATAAAACGCATAGCTTAAAGCGATACATTTTTTAACAAAAAAACCAAAAAAAAAAAACAAGAAAAAATATAAAAATAAAACCAAAAAAAAATAAAAATAAAAAAATATATAGATTTACCTTACGAAACCCCTATTTTAACGTGTTCTTTTTTACCTGGGTGATTTTCTACTTTTCATCTAAGGCGCTTCACCTTGACAATCTAAAAAAAAAATAACCCATGGCGCAATTTTCTACCTATAAATTTTTATATTAGTGCCTGCCTAATTAAATTACGCATGAGCCGCCACTGTGCAATGGTATTGAATTTAAATTACACTCTTAACGTTTATTTCGAAACATTAATATTTGTATCAATTCTTATTTTATTCTAGGTTTTTGATGTTAACATTAAACCAATTTAGTTTATTTTGGAACTTTTGTCGACTCACATTGCAATAATTATACAAAATTATTATAAAATCTGATAGTGCTGTCTTTGTCGTCGAAAATCTGCACGGAAGGTGCAGCCGCAGGTCTGTCTATATAGAAAATTTGTTTTTTGTTGCATCCCAACGGGTACTTTTCAAGGGGATTTAATGCGGCCACACTATTTTATTAATTCATTTAATTACATCTGCAAAAGTTCATTTTGTGTGCGACGCAGAGGGAGATATCAACTATTTCCCATCCATCTGACTTAGGTTATTGAAAAATATAAATATATATATGATCACATCCATCCATCTGACGGCTCTCATGACACTGTCACTTTAGGATATTATCACTTTTTCAGTAATATTACTTCAAATACACAATGACAACTTCTAAATTGACTACAACTATATGGAATAACCATTTTATAACACTACAATATACAACAGGTTGATAGAAATTGATCTTAAACATGAAAATAATGCCGAAAACTCTTAGGCTGTTAATGTAAACAAAGAAAATAATAATAAACTATTTGACACAAGCAATTTGTCTGTCATGTTTAAAAAAAAAAATCTTACCAAAACCAAATTATGACGTGAACTAGAAGTGTCAACTAAACTAAAATAAGTGACACCAACGTTAGAAAAAAATACTACCAAATTATGACAAACCAACGAACCATAATAGAGAGATATGGTAGTCCTAAAAAATAACGTCCGCCGCTATTAGCACATTAATTTAACACCAACGATTTTCAAATAGAGAGATGTGGCAGTTCTAAAAAATAACGTCACCTATGATGATAATCATATTATAGGCAGCCATTTTTAGACTAGCAGATTTAAAATACCTATCTAATATATTTATAGTAGGTATTTAGTATAAAATTTTATAAGGTTATTGAATTTGACAAGTGGATTTATTATTTAAATTAAGTATTTATCAGATTATAACAACATTAATTAATAAGCAGCATGTACAGGATACAAAAAAACACATTCATTAGCCGCACATTTAACAAATTTTCCAGATTGCAATCAAATAAATTTTAAATATTTAGAAATTTTTAGCATACACCTTAAATTTACATATGGGGTGAGTCAAAAAGGTATTTGTTTATTTTTTTAAGGACAGAAAAGTAATATTTCCAGTATTTTTTTGATTTTTTTAGATTTCAATTCAGGATTTTTTAAAGGTGAAACTCATAAAGGTTATATACGAGGTAACTCAAAAATGTTTCTATTTATTTCTCAAGACTTTTAGACACGGCAGGACCGAATAAATAGAAATTTTCTTATTTTTTTTAGTTTGTTAGAATGGTCTCATACATTTTTAGCATAAGCACTTTAAATTTATATACGGGTGAATCAAAAATTTATTTATTTATTTTGTTAAGGACAAAAAAGTAATATTTTCAGTAATTTTTTGATTTCAATTCAAGATTTCTTTGAAAGTTAAACTATAAGCTCCTAGAGGTGATCTACGGGGTAACTCAAAAATGTTTCTATTTATTTTCAATATTTTTGGATTTTTAAGTACGGTAGAACGTAATAGAAAAATTTTCAGATTTTTTAATTGGTTGTTAAGTCTAGTAACTTGTTTATTTAAATGGATTACATAGTTATTTTGTTTTTGAATTGTAAAATTTTCGTTTTTTTAATAAAATTAGAGTTTAAGTAAGTCTTTTGTCTTGCATTTTTTTAACAGAATTCAAAATTACAGTCATTTATTCTTAACATTTTATTTATTAATGTTATACTAAGGTATATTCCAAATATAGACACATTCTGAAAATTAATAAAAAAAATAAACAATTTTTCCTAAAAAAAATTACTAAAAATTGATTTCCTCAGAATTGATATTTTCAACATACTTGGTTTTTAGTTTGTACGCCAGAGCTGTAGCTAGAACCAGATTCGCAATATTTGGTGAAGTAACCCTTCTACCAGCGAGCCGAATAGAAAGCTCACCCAGAAAAATAATCTACAATAGACCCTCGGTGGTCGCAGTGGAGGGGCCGGCGCAGATCCACTCATTTTGAACCTACCTACCTATTTACACAATTTATTAATAGTCGACAATTAAGTGTAGCTACCCGGTATGTTTTAGACGAGATGTAAATAAATTAAATTTCATTCTATAATTAAATTAAATTCTCCGGAAATTAAATTCCCAAAATAAACGTAAATCAAAAAGAATGAGAAGAGTTGGTATTTCGTTCATACATAACCAAGCACATTCAATTAATAACTTCAACTTGCATGTGCAAAAATAATATACGCGCATACTCAACACACATAATATCCAACAGGAAACAGCAGCAGCTAACAGGTCGTTAACATTTGTTGCATCTATTGCAATTTTCCTGGGTAAAAGCAAAAACGAACACTTTTATGTAGGATATTATAGCGATTTTCTCTGGAATTCCCTACAAAAATATATTGCAAATTGCAAACGTGTGTACCGGTTAACACAACATGTTCTTTCACGAAATATCAAAGAAACGTACACTTAACAATGAGCTAAAAGACGATTTTCTATTGATTCCCTCGGAAACCAGCTATGATAGAGATATATAATAAACAAAATGTAGGGCATGAGTGCAATGAACTTTCTGCAAATTGCAAAACAGGAAATTTCCTGTTTTCCTGACCCCCGGACAAAACGCAACTGCGTTGGGTGGGAGTTGAGCGTAAAAGTTTTATTTTCTCTTTGATAGAGAGAAAAATATCGTCACTTTCATTGTAGTCCCAATTAAGAGGACTGTGACTGTAATAAACGGATTATAGTGAAATTAAATTTATCTGTTTTGTCGTTTGCAAAAGAATTTTATTTTCTGTTGTAAAACAAGAATTATAATGGCGTTCAAAGTTAATAATATATTTGCGACACAAGTACTTACTTGACAATTATCGACGATTAAGGAAGGTTTTTTTTTTAATATTGCTGTTTCATTTTTAATTTTTTTTTTATTTAAAAATACATCATTTTTTATTTTTTATTTAAATTAAAAACATGACATTGTTTCGATGTTTACATTGACACCTTCTGCAGTTGGCTGAAAGAAACAAATTCAATATAGTTTCATTTCTGGAAACACAGAAATATTTAACAGACATCCAGGATCTACGTACTCAACAATGGCGGCTTGTCCTAGGAAGCAAGTGAGGCAACCTAAATAATCAGTAAAATTAATAATATTTAATATTATTTTATTGTGTAATTATTTTTCTCCATATAAATTTTAAACTATAAATTAATGTATACTTAATTTTCAACCTGCTTTACCATACAACTGTAATTTTGAATTTCGTCTTCATCTGAAGCAGGCTTTATCGTATACACCTATTTAACATACTTAATTTACATACCTATAGGTATTTCCCTCTTTTTTATTGGTGTAATAATAGTAAAACATTATTTATTTCGCTCTCTCTCTTCCCTGTGACAGTTGACACTCTTGCTAGTGCTTGTGTCCTATGACAATAGCCTATTTATTTATCATACACGTTCTTATGCAGATGAAGCGTGCCTCAAAGCATTTTCATCTATAATTCAGCAACAATGGGCAACACTGCCATCTGGCATATACCCACTATACAACCTCCTATCGCTCTCACTGTTGCCAACTTGGTAATTTCGTTACCAGATCTAGTAATTCCACCACGATTTTAGTAATTAGTAATATTTTTGGTAATGAAGACTTTAATCGCTTAATTCTGATAACATAGTATTAGCAATCCGATGTGACCTAAATTTTTTATATTTATTCTAAAAGGACTCGGCGAACATAGTCTCGAACCCTAATGCTGCTCGATTCGTGTTGCCGACGACTTTTTTTTTGTTGTGCTACATACAAAACCCTCAAAAAATCTTCAAAGTACAAAGAGAATGAGATCTAGTAATAATCTGGTAATTTGGGTTTTACAATTTGGTAATATGGGCAGCCAATTAGTTGGCAACACTGATCGCTCTTCGTGTAAACATAGTTGCCAGCGTTTAATTGTACTAAGCATAGCAAACGAATCTTGCCATTAAAAAAACACTAAAAGAAGCATGCTTCATATAGATGCAGCAGAGATTTAATGTAAAATAAGGTTATGTGACAACGCTTGGCGAGTGTTTTGTACCTATATGTCGATTATTATTTTGATTATATCTATCTCTATCACACAGTCACAAATTTCTAGTGCTGTCACAGTTGTGCTCTGTGCTATACCTGTGCTAATATTATTTTTATTTACTTTTCGGGAAGCTTAAAGTTAAATTATATTTACGCTGACAGCGAAGTTATTATGAAAAATGATGTTTATTTTTTAATTTTAACCAAAGTTAGGTTTTTTTAATCAACACTCCTTTTAACAACAGAAAAATCTTGTTAAAAATATACAGACACACCTGTTCCAGATTTAAATAAATGTTTGATAAATAATATAAATAAAGGCAAATGCATAAAAGCAGAGCTTTTAATAATATCTGGTATTTAGATTTGAGACTTCTTGGTATGAGGCTCACAAATTATACAACAGTTTAAATAACGCCTTGTTATTTATTGTCCAAACATTTTTAAGAAAACAACGTTTCGGCAACGCACATCTGTTGCCTTCTTCAGGTAATATAATACAAAAATCGTCTAGTGGACAAGTAGTGTTTGTGTATTATATTTTTTGAGTGCTATCTATTAGCAAGGCGTTATTTAACCTGTTGTGTAATTTGTGAGCCTCATCCCAAGAAGTCTCAAATCTAAATATTGAAGAAATAAGGCTCAAGAAAAGAAAACTAAATATCTGGTATGAGACATATTATGATTTGCTAACAGGTAGCATAAAAGTAATTTGATTGACAGTTTCATAAAATTTGTTTTATTTAGTATTATTATGAAGTAGGTAAATATATTCTAGATTCTAATTACAGTTTTTAAAGAAAACAATTCTTAGGTGAGGTACCTACTTATAAACATAACCTATATTTTATACAGTTGACGAAGTAGGGATATCCCTATTAATTTTAGCTACCTATTAAGTATATGACTTTATTATGCTTATGCTTCACCACATTAAACTGCCACAAGCCGCCACTGGTACTCAGTAGTACAGAATGCAAAAGGACTAAACTGGGTAGAATAATAATATATGCGTAAAAATCACAATACCCATTAGACTGCACAAATGATTCATTATGACGCCATATCATCTACAAATCTTTATTCCAAAATCTAAATAGGCAACCGTTATTTACAGGGTGTCTCAGTAAATGAAAGATCCTCCAGTTTTAAAAATATAATTAAAGCTGTCCCTCAGGGGAGTGTCCTCAGACCTCTCTTGTTTTCTTTGTACACAGTAGATTTTTAAAATATTCTTGTATTCATCAATACGCTGATGACAAAGAGATTTACTAATCATTTGCGTTTGATGATATTGCTGCAGCAGCTTCTAGCATTAACTATGACCTGTTGGCAATTTATGATGTTTCCAAGGCACACAAACTGAACCTAAACGAATCTAAAATCGAGGTTGTCGTCTTTGGAAAGAACCGTGTGTCCGTTTGTGATCATTGGAATAAATATTGTTTGCAGAAAATACAGAATGCCTGTATCGGATTTGGTTACGACTTAAGGAAGTTTGATCGCATATCTGCACACTTCAAGCTATCGAATTGCTTGAATATGGACAGATATACGGCTTGCCTACTTTTCAAGGTCGACAGAACCGGTTTTCCGAAATATCTTTATGGAAAACTCAACCGAGGTGTAACCATACATAATCGCACAACGCGGTTGTCGATGTTGTATTGCATACCGAGACAATAACTTTAACACTTATTACCGAAGTGATAATGCTTAAATATGTTTCTATTTATTTCTTTCTGGGCATTTGGATCTAATTCCAATATAGCCAAGTAAACACACATACGTTTTTTAAACGTAAAATCAACGTGTCATTGGATGATTAAACTTGTACGTTTAAAAAATAACCGTTTTATTTTGGTACAAAATAACACCGTTTTAATTCAACGTTTTTAATACGAACATTTCTGGCCAAAATCGAACTTATAGGTTAATATGACGTTATTTTGGATGTTAAATTTATTATATTACAATACGTTTTTTTAACGTACTGTCTAACCATATTCAGCTATTCACACGTTTTTTTAACGTTTTAATAGTATATTAATAGGTCGAATAAAATTAACGTTTTTTCTACGTTAAAACCAACGCATAATAAATTAATCTTAAGTATTAGAAATAAAAAACGTCTTAATGTCGTATTTTCCCGACAAAAATATAACAGTCATTATATTTATGTTAAAATAACGTACTAAGCGGATCGCATGTTTGGCCTTTATTAATACGGGTTTTTAATGTTTCTCGAAACCAATAAAATGTGTAGGAACAAACCTTCTACTAGTGTACTCAAATTTCCACATTCGACAGCGTAAGTGACTGTCACTGTCAGAACCAATATGATGGTTTCCCACCTTTTAAAAAACGTCGATTTATTTACAGTGAGAAAAACGTGTTAGAAAAAGCCTACCTACATTAGTCATTTTTAATAGTGTACAACACGTATTTTTAAAACGTTATTTTTACTAATAAAAATGATGTTTGTTAAATCACGGGAAGGAAACCTATTGGTTCTGACGGTCAGACGATCAGTAAGCCCATTTCATTTTTGCATTAAAGTAAACGAATGTAATTCCCCTTTTACATTAGTAGCGTGATTAGTCTCATCAACAATCTCGTACTTTAGTTTAGTGTGTGTGTTACGTTGTGATTTTTGGAACTAGACATTATACCTAAATGTTTTATATAGGTAGGTACCATAAAAATATATCCTATCTAATTTAGTGGATATTTCCGTCTTTCGTATAAAGATGACCATTATTAGTAGACCATAACCTAATAAACTTTGCATTTGCTAAATCGTAACTCGAACACAAATTTGACGCTTTAATATATACATATTTTGTGAAATTCCTCTAATCTAAATTAAAACTTGCAATTAAATATCAATGTATCTATTGTTTATGAATATCATATTAAATTGCACACATAATTAAAATACTGATCAAAATAGGAATTAATGATATGAAATGATACTGTCATTCGTCCATTCAAATTCAGTTTATTAAATTACAGGTGATCTTCAACATACAAAATCAGACATGTTTCAATTCTATAAGGAACCATCCTCAGTGCTAATATCTTAAAACTTTACCTATACATTTCAATATGCTGGTTATAAGTTGGCCAGGTTTATTGTGGTCTTCCACCTTAATACAGAACCTGGGTGGAAAAATCCTATTATTTTAAATTATATTGCAGTTATATTTAAACTTTCATGTATACAACTGCACCTAAAAATTAAAGTACAAGTACACGTTTATTCAATGTTCTTTAGAAACGTTGTTTAAAAATAAATATCTAACAATAAAATTCGTAGATGTATCGTTTATTTTCTACGTGTATTCAACGTATTCTGAAAACGTTTTAAAAATATTATTATCAACGTAGTTTTGACGTGTTTTGAACACCACACAAAGTTGTTATTTATTCACCAATATAAAACGGTTTCCTTTACACGTTGTATGTACCGTTTAATACCGCGACATTTTTGAGTAGATTCTACGTAATAATAACATGATTTTAATAAAACGTTATTAGTAAATTTAAACGTTTTTTTACGTACGTGTGTTTATTGGCAGTTGAGTCATGTTGTGTTTTAGGATTTTTGAAGAATCATTATTTATGTATAAGAGTATGAATGTTTATTGTATGTTCTAATTTATGTGAAGTGTCTTGCTGGTTACACATATAAGAGCATGTTTTGTGAGTGTCGTTAGCATTAAAAATAAAGACTTTTATTATTCATATTATTATTTATTGGTACGTTCGATAAGCGTCCAAAATGGTCTACAAAGTTATAAACGCGCTCCCCGTAGATGATTTTGGGATATGAATAATAGCATGATATGAACTGGTCGATGCCATTACCAGCTACCAGGGCGGTTTTTGTTAAAATTATATACAATTCTCCCCAACGATATTTTCATAAATATTTAGCCAACAACTTAATATTTAAAAGAAACTTTTGGCAAAGTGCCCAAATGCTGTTGATGTGTTCCCGACGTGATAATTTGACTTGATATCTGTTCGTAAATGTTAAACTTAGATACATTTGCTCCGGATATGACATATTACAAGTAAAACCACTCTATAATTGACTGTTTGTAGGTGGATTCAGGGAAGTATTTTAATCTGTTATTTCGATACATTTTAAAATTGTATGACCAAACAAATCAATAAATAATATAGTGAGAGTAAATTGGATTCGTTCTAACGTCTAACGCCCTTTTATAATTTATGAGGACTCCTGATAATACTTTTAGTTTCACTGTGAAAGTTGGATTTTTGCTTTATCATATCTCTAGTCTAAAATTACGGCTCACAAAAAATGGATTCAACCTAAAACTGAGATATCTTTCAAAAACTTTCTTTTGAGTGTGGATTATATCTCACGTCTTTACATCTGAAATAAACTGTACGTAAAATCTTTTCTAGCTAAATTAGCCTACATTACGCTTATAAAAATAAATTTATCATATTATTTTAAACAGGTTTCTTTGTATCTCAAATACTGTATGGACTTAGTGGGCAAAAAAAAAGAGTACCACACATAGCATGTCGCCTTTTTTGCTGAGTTCAGGTTTTCTCAATTAATTCTAATTATTTTCTGAACTGCTAACATTTTTTCTTTTCAGAATTGCTTAATTTTAAAAAAACAAGCATTGTCTCAGTTTGTATTAACTAATTGTACTGAAAACGAACCATACTAATCATTTTTGCTCCTTTTGCAGGATATTATTTGGACAGTTGTACGCTGTGAGATTGTCTATTACTATATATTATCTGCTTCTCAGCCGGGAGAATGTGCATATTTTTATCTTTTATTTTATGGGTCGGGCATGCGTTAACTGAAAATCAAATTAAATATTTACGTAAATTCTCATATGGGTCTAGGTATCCTAACTTGTAATTGACTAATAATCCCTAGCGGTTTGGAATCCTTTATTCGGTGCAGGGAAGGATCCAGAACACTTAAATCTGTTGTGGGGCAGTGGCAATAGTTAATGACTTTCAAAAGGTTTTTAGGGATATACACAGTACATTACCTCCGGTGTAAAACTTGTAACGGTTCAAGATTGATCCTATTTCAAATTCTAAATCACCTAAACTATCAGTTGGGCTCTCATTTCAATAATTAAGTGATACTAGATGTATGTATATAGCTTAAAGAAATATTAAATTGTAATATATCGTGTAAGTGGATAACAAAACAAAGGAGAGTTATTTTGGCAATCACAAAATGAATTTACAAATATAAAGAAGAAATAATTTCTTTTCTGTACCATTGGTCCGCTATGTCACAAAATTATTTATATTTTTTACTAATTTTGTCGCCTTTTAATTAAATGCCATACCGTCTTCAGAACAAACACACCATGAAAGTGGAACTAACTAGATAGTTTCTACAAATACAAAACAGTAGCAATAGGTAATAACAAAAAATTAGTTGTGTGACACCAAAACTTTCCCGAATGTAGAATTATCGATATTGCCTCAATAATTTATAGTGGAGTTCATTGCGGATGCTCTACACTATAATTTAAAATTCACCTGGGCAACGAAACGTTTTCCTCGAAGATTTAAAATCTAAAAAATACACAATGATTTATATTCTTATAATTATAAAAATAATAATACCATTCCAAACTAACCCAAATACCTAACTACTTCATTCAAAAATTATAAATAAAAAAAAAATTCAAGAGCAAAGATCGAACCCAGGACACTCCCCATCCGAAGCCACGCCGATTACCACTGAGCTACGGCAGTCTGTAAAAGTTATGAAACCAAATGGCATTAAAATTATCGGTTGCCGAACTACATATTTGTGCATTTTAAACGCAATTTTCTCGAGGCTGATGGAGTCAAATATCAAAAGTAATTGGTAACAGGAATTGTCGGTATTGGACAAATAAATAAAACGTAAATTTCAGGCAACATTTCGTTCACTGTACGTGAACTTCTTCTAATAAGTTCCGAGACAAGTCCCTAAATTATTGAACTGATGCAATGAATTTGAGCATTATCTATTCAGGTTTGTTGTCATGATAACGGATTTATGGATGTCTGATGTTCACTCAGATCTCGTTTGTTTTGGATATAAGTGTATAGTTATTTTTATTTTTTGATTGTACCTCATATATATATGGTTTCAATCACATATCCAAAAATTGTAAAAGTAATATTGTTCGGTGTGTAAAATGCTCTCTGAGTCACAATATGTCTGAATGTACATCTCAAACCCTTAAATGCATACATTGTACTAACGCCAAATATTCGAATTCTGAGCATGCTGTTTTTGATACTAAACTTTGTCCATTTTACAAGCAAAAGGCTGACGAATTTAAGCGTACACTTTTACAATCCATGTAGCAATCAGTTGTTGGTGCGGACGGTATTAGCCCATCTGTCGGCGGTATTTCTCATTCTGATGCTACCAATGATACAGTATTTAAAATCTATTATCAGAATGTGCGGGGATTAAGAACCAAAACGGGCTTGGTCTATAATTCCACTTTTGCCTCGAATTATGATATTTTAGCCCTTAGTGAGACTTGGTTGGATGCTTCCATTTTAGATGCGGATATATTTGGTGGTGGGTTTCAGGTTATTAGAGCGGACCGTGATTTTGTTGCCACGGGAACTTCTCGGGGAGGTGGCGTATTATTTGCATTATCGGACAAGATTAGTGCTAATTTATGTGATTTTCATTCTTCTGTTCCGGGCATTGATGCATTGCTTGTCAGGGTTGCGGTCAATGGTGTGACTACTTATATTATGGTGGTCTATATTCCCCCGGCTCTCCCTATTTCATCATATGAACTCTTCTTTGATGACCTTATTAACTCCGAGCACATCCTTAATGATGGTAAACTCATATTATTGGGTGATTTTAATATTCCCTCTTATGTACAGTTCTTATCGAATAAGTTTTTGAATAATTACATTATGGCATTTAATAATGTCTGTGAATTTTTGGATATAAAAAATTTTAACCATGTCTTAAATTCTGATGGCAGGTTGTTAGATCTTGTTCTCAGTAGGTTTGATCTTGGTGTGTCGCATTCTGAAGATCCTGTGGTGCCTGTTGATCCCCATCATCCTCCACTTTATATTGAATTATCTTCGAAGTGCGTCGTGAGGGGACTAAACGCCGACAGTCTGAGGCCATCTTATAATTTCAAAAAAGATAACTTTATTTCTTTGTACAATTTGCTCATCGCGGCGGACTTCACGTGCATAGATGATTGTGTCAATGTGAATGATGCGTGTGATCTATTTTATTCAGTTCTTAATAACATATTCAATGAAACTGTTCCTATAACATACGCAAGACATTGTATATATCCTCCTTGGTTTACAAATGATATTATTTATAATATTAAGCTGAAATCTAAAGTTTGGAAAAGGTATAGACGGACGGGACTGGATAGTTGTCTGGATGAGTTTAGGACTATTAGACAGTATGTGAAGTCTGCAATTGATAAATCGTATGTTGATTATTTGAGGGAGACCGAGGCTCAGATTCAGTTAAACCCAAATAAATTTTGGTCTTTTATAAGCAATCATAGACATACTGGCCGCTTACCTAATAAAATGACATACAATAACATTGAACTCGCCGATCCTCTAGAAATGGTTAATTCTTTTGCCGATTATTTTCAAAGATCATATATGCGGTCGGCTCCATTTTATTGGGCTTCCGCAAGCAACTGCGATTTACAGCAGCTTCAAATTAGAGAGTTTGGTGAAGATGATGTTTTCAGAGCACTTAAATCGTTTAAAGCTAGACATACTTCGGGTCCGGATGGTGTGCCTGCCTTTGTCGTCAAGGACTGTGCCTCAGTCTTCGCTAAACCGATTTCAACTATATTTAATCTGTCATTGAAATATAATGAGTTTCCTAATTTTTGGAAACTGTCTAGGATGAGCCCCATCTTCAAAAAAGGTGATAGGCAGGACATTAGAAACTACCGGCCTATTGCTATACAATCGAATTTTGCCAAGTGTTTTGAGATCGTGTTGCATGAAGTTTTGTTTAATCATGTCAAGCGGCTCATCACGCCTATTCAGCTCGGATTTTTTCCTGGCCGATCCACTGCTACTAATCTCGTTATTTTGAGCCAGTTTTTGGCAGAAAGCTTGGATAGCGGGGGTCAGGTTGACGTTATTTATACGGATTTTACCAAAGCCTTTGTCAGGCTTGACCACGGAATTCTGCTGCAAAAGCTTTCGGAATTTGGTTTATCTGTGGATCTTTTAAAATTTCTGTCTACTTATCTCCATGAACGTAAATTGTATGTGGAGTACCGTGGTTTCAAGTCCGGTATTATCCGTGCGACATCTGGAGTGCCGCAGGGTTCTGTGTTGGGTCCCTTCTTATTTATGTGTTTTATTAATGACATTGTTAATGGCGTGAAATGTCGCTCCCTACTCTTTGCTGGTTTATTCACTGATTACCTCAGCTTCTGACTGTCTTCAATTGCAGAATGATCTGAATGTCCTGCTTGACTGGTGCATTCAAAACAGGCTTGCCCTTAATTTGGATAAGTGTTGTTCTGTAACTTTTACTCGTAAGGTAAATCCAATAAGATTTGTGTATAACATTGACTCTGTTCCGCTTAAAATATGCGATGAGGTTAAGGATCTGGGGGTGCTCTTTGACGCTAAACTTAGTTTTGTGGGGCATGTGATTGATGTGGTTTCGTCTTCCTATAAGAGTCTGGGTTTTGTTATGAGAAATACAAAACATTTTGTGTCTCCTAAAACTCTTATTTTACTGTATAATTCCTTCGTTAGATCGAAATTGGAATATGCGTCTGTTGTGTGGAGTCCTGGTTATGCGTTGCACTCGAATAGCTTAGAGAGGATTCAGCGAAGATTTGTGAAATACTTGTGGTTTAAGTGTGACGGAGTGTATCCAACCATGGGATTTCCCCATGATGAACTTCTGGGTCGTTTTAATTTTGTACCTCTTGATAAGCGTAGAGAATATGCCTCACTCCTGTTCCTATTCAAGATCGTGAATGGCATCATTGACTCTCCGGACCTACTTTCAATGGTACCTTTTCATGCTCCACATACGAGAAGGCGTAATTATGGTTCTAGCTTTTACTTGCCTACCGCACGTACCAACTTGTTGCTTTTTTCCCCATTGTTTGAGATGTGTTCTGTTTGTGACTCGGTGAGTACCGATATTGATGTGTTTTTTAATACCATATCTTATATATATATATATCTTATATTATATAAAAAAGTGTTTTTTAGATAAATATTTGTTGTTAAACCATTCTGACTATTTTTGGCGATTGTAATATTTGTATTATTTATAATTTTGAAACGTGTATTTATGTTAATTTTATCGTTTTGTAATGTACCTGCACTGTAATTGGATGTGTTTCTGTCTGGGTAGATGTAATCTAAATAAATAAATATATACATTGAATGAATAGCAGTACCTATTATGTCTAGTTCACCTGCCTTATAGTTGATAATTTTTAAAAGTATTAGAGTTTTTCTAAATTAAAGAAAAACCAAGTCTATTTTATTTTATTCCAATAGTGCTGCTATATGAGGTATTTTATACCTACATTTTGTGATGGACATTTGTTGTACCATTTTATATTTAATGTTGTTGTTATGTGTGTGTTTTTCTTAGATCAAGACTAAATAAGATAATTATTTGACTGATTTCCTATTGTATTATACTGATTTTATTTATATTTGATTATATAGGCCCTGAAGAAGTTCACGTACAGTGAACGAAACGTTGGCTGAAATTTAGAAGGTTTTATTTATTTGTCCAATACCGACAATTCCTATTACCAGTTAAATTTCTTGGACACAATTCGGTGCATAATATCAAAAGTAATGTATTGCGGTAAATCAGATAAAAAATTATTTCAAATGATGTATCACTCGACACCTATTGCTATATAAGATTTTGTGGGTTTTGTCCACCTCTATCACAGGGCTAAAGCGATTTCAAATAAACACTGAGTTCACCCTACGACTCTCCCAAACTCATATACCAATACAGACACACAGACCGACAGACTTCCATCTGGAAATAGTCTTACTCACTTCAGAATAGTTATGTCCGTCTTTATTATTTTTTTATTAGTATTATTTTATTAGTATAATTTAAAAACTCGTCTACTGAATAAAAACATTTCTCTATAAAAAAGGTTCTCAGCTCCAATTTCAATTTTTTGATAGAAATGTTTTGAAACTTTTGTATTTTTAAAATTTTATTGAAACATTTAACACCTATGTAGTTAGGGTTCTTTTGGCCAGTAGTTGATCTGGAGAGTGGTAATACCAAGTTATTTTTATTTCTAGTATTGTGACTATGTATATCTTCTGATTAAGGCAATATTTCATTTTGTTTTTTTATATGTACTATAAGTGCGTACATGTATAGTGAAGGGAATGTCATTAACTTTAATTTTTTAAAATGGTCCTTACAGGAAGTAGTTTGAGAGATTCCCTGCATCGCTCTGATGATCCTTTTTTGCGTTCTTATACTTATACAGTCAATCCAACTTCTTTTGAAGTTTAATTTATATATTAAGTACCTACTTCAAATATTATATAATTAAAAAAAACTTAAGATAAACTGATCCTGATCGGTTATAACATAAATTGAACATAAGTCTAATCAGAAAATAGCAGTAGAATATTCCTTTGTTTTTGCGAAAATCGATCTATCACTCTTTTAATAAACACGTCTTTGTTCTTATTTACATGTTCTCTATGTACGCTGAGAAGACATAATCCAGATAGTCTTTCTTCACTCATGGTAGACCTTAACCAAGTTTTCACCCGTCTTAAGGTACTAAACGATCTTTCAATAATTGTGGCCGTTGTGGAGATAAAGCCAAAAAAATAGCAATTGCTTTTTTTGTTACTAGGGGAAAACTCACAATGTTTTTCCAATAAATCGGCGAACTCTAACTGAATATTTTCATTTTTATTTTTCTCTATCCACATTTCATCCCATGTTTCACTCTCAGTCTCTAAATTTTCTAAATCGTATACTTTGGCTATATTAGGAATTTTTTCTATTAATTTCCTATACTCTTCTGTTACAGTTAACTTTGGATGAAAAAAGCACAAAGGAAATGCAATTTCTGTTTCTTCCGAAAATCTTATCTCAATTGAGCGAATAATTGAATCTAAATATGGAATAAACAAAGAAATACGGTAATATTCCTCGCAAGACTTCGTTTCGTAATTAGCTCTATAAATTTGATTTGATCCGAGTCTAGGAATTCTTAGTGGTATGTCAAATTTATCACCAACTTTTTCAGATTTTTGGAAAATTTCCTTAAAGTATTTTTCAGCGTCAGATCTGTGATTTTTTAGTGCAGACAAAAGTGTTTTAATATGGTTTTTTGCCGCAAGAAGATTTATTATTTCTCCTTGTAGTATGTTGCACACCGGTTCCAATTTAGCACTATAATGTGAAATGATGTGGAGACAGAGTATGAATTTACAAGTCGAAACTGCAGCTAATAATTGATTAGCTTTTGATCATGTCTCTGTGCTGAATTCTATTGAATAAGCCAAATGTCCCAAAGCCCCTCTTATTTCTTCGTAATTTTCGGAAAATATTCTGATGGATTTGTACTTTGAGGACCATCGTGTCACAAAATAATGGGATTTTAGGGACATATTTTCTTCTATATGGACTGTCACGAAAAAATTTAATAACTTTGTTGATAGAATCTGCAGTATTCTGTATATCTTGGATACGGTTTAAATCATTTACCACTAAATTTATGTATGTGATATTTTCCTGTATTTACGTGTTCCAAGACGGGGCGCCCCGTCTTGCCCCCCCTTCCGGCGGCCATGCCTATAATATAATAAATATAATATAAATATATGACCTGCGCAACGAAACAGAATTTTAATAATAATTATTATAATTGTATCATTTTCATTATTACCAATAAACTAACGTAACAAACTAACTACATTAAACAAAAATGAGAAGAAAAAAATGTATTGCGAGAGCTGGGATTCGAACCTATAACCTTCCGCATGCGAAGCGACCGCCCTACCAATGACGCCACTACCTAACTATAAAAGTAGCTTTTCTCTGTAAAGCAGATAAAAAATGCTTTAAAATTATGTATCACTCTACTGCTATTTGAAAATTTGGCGGTTGTGCCCATCCCTATCACAGGGCTAGAGCGATTTCAACCAAAAATTAATGGGTTATTCTAGTACTCCCCGAAACTCTTACACCAAAATTTAGCTCAATTGGTTAAAGTGTTTAGGGGCTATTGTGGAAGAATACATACAGACACACACACAGACAGACAGACTTCCATCTGGAAATGCTCTTAATCATCTCAAGAAACTTCAAAATGGTTATATCCGTCTTTATCTCAATTTTTTTCAGCGCGGGAAAGTAAAATACAAAATTTTTCTGTTGAAAAAATAGAACATAAAAATTCAAAAATTTTAATTATTGTATAATAAAAAATTGTGACGTAAAATTTTATTCCTATTATAAAGACGGCAACCGTTGCCGAAATTTTGACAGACTGCTCTCGAGATATCAATTTATCCGGACAAACCAGAATCGATAGTGCACCCTAAGAGGTATATTTTTGGATTGAATAAGCAGAGGCCGCCAGCTTTTATACAGTGAAGACGGTCGTGAGTATATAAAGGTGGAAAAAAAATGTTAGACGACACATGGTTTAGATTTTCTCCGCTTATCCAAGCTGTATAAACAAACCATGAAATTAGTGTCCCTCAAGGTACACCTCAACACAGAATGTAGAAAAATGTCTAAGGTATATGGTTCGATAAAGAATTTAAACAACGAAGTTCTATATAAACTGTGACAGACAGATTTATTTAAAAAAATATAAAAAAATTAAGTATCTGAAACTTATGTTCACTATCAATGTCAAATTAAAAAAATATATAAGAGGTTGTGCTTATCTAACGCATTAAGAAATAAAATTATTTATATTTTATTTCCAGTATCAACAAATAGATAATCAAAATACTAAACAAAATTAGGTCCAAACTTACTTCACTAAACGTGCACGTAGAGTTCACAAAACAAGTAAGCGTTTAGTTATTAATTAATTTTAAAACCCCAACCCCTATTAAACAAGTTCAATCATATAGGTAAATGCAAAATTATATCTGTTACTGAATTTGCTAACATATAAATTATAAGAGGTTTGGTGTATTCAAATAATCAAACAAGAAATTTATAAAGTAATTAATAAATAAAACCTGGTATCCTCTTCTGTCTGTCACTCGGGTCATCCAGTCTTACTCATCACCAACAAACATATTATATTACAACGTTCACAAAACAGGACACGTGACTTGGAGCGGTTCCAGCGCTTCCAAGTAGATTCCACGGGCCTTTAACAACACCAATTGATCCTCACGGACATACCATTGCAAAGCAAGTCCAGACGAACCAACGATACAACCATAGTAGGTCTTCTTAATGATATTATAACTTGCTGCTAATACAGATTATGTAGTCTTGGTCAAGGACAAATAAATATAATATCCCAACCAAACAATCCTAAAATATTGTTAAAGAAATCTAAAAACATCCTAAATTAAACGTGGAGAAAAAAAACAGAAGAAACATCTTACCTCGATCGTCAGGGTTCTTCGTAAAATTTGCACTTTACGGTATTTGTGTTGTTTCCAAAAAAACTACCCGTTTTAATTCCACAACTAGGTTCTTTAATTTACGGTCAATATTAAAAACTTCTCAAAAAATTACAAAAAATGTTCTAAATGTGTTGTTTCCAAAAAAACTACCCGTTTTAATTCCACAACTAGGTTCTTTAATTACTTTAATGAACAGATATAATATATTAATAACTCAAAAAAACTGAAATTATCTACGGTCAATATTAAAAACTTCTCAAAAATTACAAAAATGTTGTCAAACCTGACAATGTCATTTTCTACAATTAAAATCAAATATACCTACGTATTTGATAAAAATAACGTTATTAAAAAATATACAGGGATATTTAACAGTATTCTTAGGAAAGACAATATGGCGTACTGCTCCCGCAACGGCGGTTAACAGTAATTACCAATACAACTACTACGTTGAAATCAGTCAAATACAATTATCACACAATGAATTACTATACTTTTGGTGAATTTCCAATTAATTCTCCCCAATCCGGGCAATTTCTCACAACTTGAAATTTAATTATTGAAAATATTTCACAACGCCAGTCAAAAAAAGCACCGTCTCCAAAATGTTAGAGTTTATATCCTCTTCGTCAACGAATCTTCCAGAAAACTTTATTAAGTAGGATATATCTACCAAATTACACCTCCCCTTAATTTCTATTAAAACCCATGTTGAAAAAATTAAAAATAGCGGCAAACTACAAATTCCAGCCGTTTTCCCCACTAATGCAAACGTCAAAGAAACTCTGACAGCTTCACACACATTTCGTCGATATCACCAGGTCAATTGAATATGGAAAAAAATGTCGATATTAACAAATAATTGATTGTATCGTAAGCACCTATCGAACAAACCTTATGTAAAAATTTTCAGTCAAAACTGATGCTTAATTATATGAAAAAATAATACAAATGCACCGAACTCGCGTAGTGAGAAAAGTTCCACCTTCAAAGAAGTAGAGATTTCCCCTAGTGTCAAATCATAACCCATATAAATCAAATCCTTCATAATACCTAACCTGTATAATAATGAAACAATGTAAACAGAAGTAATAATTTCAGTTTATCATAATTTTTTCCGAAAATATGCAAAAATATTAATGCAAAAGACATAAAATGGATAGTAAAGAAGAATATATACCGGTAGGTAAGTGTACATGAAATTGTTTGTTGACGTACGACCACGACTTAAAAACCCATTATTTCTAGGAAAAATTCAAAAACCGGTACAAAAACGGACAGGATACAGAAAATAAACAATATGGGTAACCTTCCACAGTAGTTCAACAACATATTTATAACCTATGGGGTCGGAGTATGGATAAGTTTTACGTAAAGTGTTAGAGTTATAAATGACGAACCAAACTTTTCACAAAACTACAAATCTTTCACCTACATGGTAAGTAAACTATTTACAACATATTGTAACAATTAATTCTTACTATATACACCTCTTCAGCATACGAGGACACTCTTAAAACTACCAGATAGAGATCTGAATCCCTAACCGCCACTGGATAGTACCTATCCTCAATAAAAACCATCCCAGAACCATAAAGGAGTTTAATATCGACCCTGAATCATTCATAATCAATAGATCAAAAGATTTGTTTGTGCTGTGACCGCACAAGAAGCTCTCTCATACTTCTTTCAAAAAAATTATATTATTTAACATTAAATTTACTCGCACAAAATATGTAAGTGTTTTATTTCTTAATATAGGGCAAAACTTGAATATGCTAACAAGGTATACTGTACCGAAGACAAAACAAATTGAAATTCCGTAATTTTATTACGAGGGCACTTCAAAAACTATACACAATTATTACATTACGAATTCTATTTACAGATTGTCTTAGGGTGAAATTTAAACGCAACAAAATAATATAATAATTCATGTAAAACAAAATATAATTAAAATATTTTTTCGGTTTTTTACAACACAGAAATGTTGCACTTAAACCCATTTTTGTATTTACAGATTCTTCTATCAATTTACCGGAACATTGGCGAAAATTTTGATATATTAAACACTTGTTGCGCACTCCATGCTCGATGTTTAGAAATATTAATTGAAACGAACTCTAAGGAGGCAGAAAGTTGTTCACTAGTTTTATATCGATTATATTATCGTTATTTATTTGAATCAGATGATAAAAACCTCAAAGAAATTTTCTAATTTGATATACCTAGGTACTCTTAACGAGTATTCTGATTTCTAAAGTCGGCCGTCTGAGGATGGTTTATGCACATATACGAAATCCTATGATATTATCATGATACGCATATTATAACATATAGTAGTAGTTGTACTTTTAATATCCGTTTTGTTGGAAGTTTGTCTCGAGAACAAATAATGTTTGATTTATTACATATCAACTTAGTCAAATTAAATTGTTTACTTGTAATAGTTTCACTTTGTATGTGAACTAATATATATACCTCTATATAGTGAAAGACCAAAATGTCGACTGAAATTGCACTATAGAGAGTTTTTCACTATATAACGAAAAAATCAACAAGCAACAAAAAAAATCGCAAAATTAAATTATAAAAGATTTTATTAAATATTTGATAGTTTAAATTCATAGCATGTACCGGGTCTTTGACTTTGCCTTTTAGGGCTATTTAAAATAAGGAAGTTGAATGCCGTTACTGCAATATGAGCCACCCTGTATATGTAAAAATTAAATTAATAAAAACTTCAAGTTAACCCACTGTACTGTTTATAGTTTCTCAGATAAGGTAGTGGTCCCTCTTAACCGGACAACTGCTGCTTTCCTACAAGCACAACTTCCGTAAATCCTCTGTAAATTATCTGTGTTCTCTCTGCCAACGTATAAACCATTTTTAAAAAACAATTTATTGTTGTATTAATAAAACAATAGTAGGCATTTAAAGATAAAGTATGTACCAGCGTTTTCTACCTATTTTTTGCTATTTTATTTTGTTGTTTACTATGCTTTTCATGCTTTATCTTAGAACCAGATCGCACAATTTCATTCTTGGTATATATACGGATAAAACATGTTAAGCTGCTTAAAATCATATGTCACAAGACAGGGGATGACATTGGAAATTATAAAATAGCGGAGGCTGGGGGTGAAAAGGTAAGACACAAAATTCAAAATCGAGGTGTTTTTGGCGAAAATTGTGTCTGCTTCAGTTGACCAGTTATTCTGGGTGGCAAGTTTTAAAATGAATGCACTAGATAAGGTGGAATATTACACTTTAAATATTTCGCTAACATTTATTCTTACGCGGATTTTATTCAACATTTTTTGTTCAAATTTATTCATATTACGAATCGATATTACACACCTCAAAAGCACGAATGATTAAAATTATATTTTTTTTAGGATACAAACTGATTTCCAATGGTTCTTTTTACGAACTTGTTGGAGTTGTATAGGACGTGTCTTCAGAAGGCCATTTAGAATTCAATTACCAACAAAAAAAATTATAGTGCTTGTAGTAGACAGTAACATATCTGTGCATGGTTCAATCCTTAGAATTATGTACCGAAAAAGGTTTGTAGATACACAGTTGGAGACGATACATTATATTGTTTTCGTTCTAATGTCTAAGAATAACTATTATGCAAACTGCCTGCCGGACAGCACTGATAAGTTGTGGATCACCGAAACAGCACCGTAGTGGGAATCAAATTTCCAACAAAACTTAAAGTCTTGTTACATTAGAAATTCATTAATTATTATTTTGATGTATTCTTCTAACTGTTAATGATTTAGTAATAGTTCAGAAAATGTAGGTTTGCGATATTTTTGTGCAGGCTGAGTGTCGCCAGGAATATCTGAGGTACCAATGAACTTTATTTCGTTTACAGTCTAAGTTTATTTATTGTTCATAAGAGTACAAACTCTATAACAAGGGTATGATCCAAACAGAAACTTACATTCTAAGATATAATCAAAAAAAAAAAACAAATAAATAATCAACAAGAGCAATTAGCACAATTCGTCCAAAAACACCAAAAATATGGGCAAATAACAAATAAACATAATATGAAAAGAAATAAATGAAGAGAATAAATAAAATATTGTAAGTAATAAACAGAACATTACCTATAAATGGAAAGTATCATACACATTCTATAATATAATAACACAATATACAAAGAACAAAGAATAGGACACACTATTTTATTCGTTAAGCAGGAAAGAGCGTAGTTACATAACGGCCAAAAGAAATTTCGCGGTTTTAGACACCCGAGCCAAGGAGTCAGTCGCTAAAGCAGCAGCAAGATCATCCAGATTATAAATGTCTGGTAAAAAATGCATTTTCAAGTTGATGTAGAATGGGCATTCTACATGTGATTAATAGTTTCCGACATTTTGTAGATTGCAAATCGAACATAGTTCTGTCAAATTAATTAAATAAGCAATTCCATTGTACGTCAACCTTAGGTGGTCACGGCCACAAGTTCTAATCTGATATCTGAATAAATAAATATATATTTGTCAAAAAAATTAAATAATTTTGTAGACAGGTAAACAAACAAAACATATAAAACATAAGAATAATAATTAATACATACAGGTACATCGTCTTTGGGGGTGGGTAAATTAAGTAATGAGAGATTTTTCTAATGTTTTCATTGAAATAAAATTACAAATTCACATTGTTCATGTCAAAGTAACTATCTTGTAAAGCTACACAGCGCTGGGGACGATTCTCCCTTCAGTGCTAGAACTCGGATACTGGAATAACCTACAGTTGGTCGGTTTAAATACTTTGCAATGGCCCAAAATGACGGCCCTCGAGGTGATTTGTCAATCAACAGAACAGAAAAAAGTCACATGGACTTATGTCGTGTGAATAAGGAATGTTTTACCTGGCTATGACCCTGCCATGAAGCATTGTCGTGATGCAACACCAACATGGTTTTTATGCTTGGTTTGACACGCCTGACCCTCTTTCGAAGTCTCTGGGGAACTTCTTGGTAAATATGTTGATTAAGCATTTGGCCTTGATGCCTTGACTCTCAAAATAGCAAATCAACGTGTAGAACCTGATAGGACAGCGTTGTTCGAAATTGGAGTCACTCATATTGAGAATGCACTAAAAGACACTTTCTTATAAAAAAAAATCACTACGGACAGTGCAATAACCCTAGCATGTTCAAACTTTGACTAAACGCCTGATGCGCGTGTTTACCTGCCTATCTTCTGCGTCGCATCTCCAGAATTGCCCTATTAAACACTAGAAAATCAGTACAATTTACATTGAGTGGCGTTAGAAGTATCTAGAGAACGGAAACAAATATATATATATATATATATATATATATATTTAACTTTGAGTACTGCTATTTGATGCCTAAATCTAGCTTTTGAACATATTTTTATCAATGTGCTGTTGGCAGATCGTGTGATACTGAAGCCAACTCTCAAATTTCAAACGAAACACCCAATTGTTATTGGATTTTCAGATTCTGCGTGTGATGCTGAGCATAATTGTTTTAACATGTCCTATAAGTATAGTGAATTTGAGTGCATTAATCACTGTTTACTATGCATTAGTTTATTCGGCGATCTCGTATGGGATAATGGTCTGGGGAAGGAGTATTGAAATTGGCAGAGTTTCATACTCCAGAAACGAGCGATTAGGTGTATTTTCAATATACCTTACAGAGCCGCCTGTAGAGATGCTTTTATAAATAATGCTGTTCTTACAGTTACATTTATCTACCTATATAAGTTATTGTCTTATATTTTTAAAAATAAAAATCATATCGCTACATGTGGGTACAACCATGAGTAATCTACTAGAGGAAGGGACCAATTGCACTTGCCTCGACCGGGGCATGAATTCCTCAAGAGATCGTCGACATATGCTGGTTGCCATTATTTCAATCTTCTCCCCGTAGACATAAGGAGCTGCCAATCAGAGAGTGTATTTCAAAAAAAAGTTAAAATTCTTTTTGACGAGCAATGCATTCTATAATTTGCAAGAGTTTGCTGCTGTGGCTCAATAATTGAATTCTTGTGTTTTCCTTTGTGTGATTTTGGCTGTCTTATCTGTGTTGCCTGTTGTCTAGAGTTTTTATATATATTGTGTGTTTTATATTGAAGATTATATTGACGCGTTTATGTACAAAAGAATGTGAAATTATAATCATTGTTGTTCTCATTATTTTCATTCAGTTTTTGTATGTATCTTTCTTTGTTGTGTTATTTTAGTTTTACTTGACGTGCCAATGTACTTGTTAATGTACCAATTTATGGTTAATAAAGATATTATTATTATTATATTATTATAAGTATCTGTCACTGTTTTTGTCATTTTAATTAATTTGCAATTTTTTCGCTAAAATAGCAATATCACTTCGTCAAAAATATTTAAAATTACATATAATTTAAATTAAAATAGCAATTAGTTTCTTTTTATAAATCATGTTTTCGATTATAAAAATTATGAAAAAACTGTATGCCAATTCAATAATTCATAAATGATTGTTGAAATCTAATAATTTGAAATGACGAATATATTGTTATTTTTCTACAACTCTATTTATTTATGGTAAATTAATACAGCACATCAAAGATATTCTAATAAGACTCTTTTAAACCTTTATGTATATTTTTCGAGGTGTATACCAATTCCGGTCGATACGCAACAGGTGTTTAAGCTTTCGTATTAAGAATAATATATTAGAGAACTAAAATTAATCCAATCGCTTGTATTTACACCTCGTATTCACTAACATTGTGAGAATAAAGCAAAATAATTTATTTGTCAGGGTCACATATTTTAGAACACTCTATAGAGCAAACTATAGCCTGATCTCATCTCATAAAATAGATAAGAGGTATTGGTAACGATACTGACCAGTGTATAGTCCTTGTATATTTATATCGCATATATTGTACGAAATTCAGATCATTCTGCCAAAGTTGTAATTGCAACGTTTCGCTATCATCCAATTCTTAGTTACGGCACCATTTGCTGCCAGAGCCTACGAGGCATTTGATCTCTCTCTAGCCCGTTTGTCGAATTGTAGTTTTGTTTTACAAATAAAATATGGCTTGAGTTGCAACACACTACAACTACTACTAGAAGTAATTAGTAGTAGGTAAACAAATAATATGCTCAACCAGCCAGGGAGCTCGTAAAAAAGACCTTGGCGAGCCATAACATGATTGGCCTAACTTGGATTCCATGGCACTGAAAAATATCTGAAAACGAAGAAGCACTGGTTTGTCTGAATGAGCAGCAATGGATATGGAAAACAATTCGCAAAACAAGAAATAATAATATATTTTAAACAACTAATACTATCAAGCGGGGATCAATTAGGATTCCTCACAAAGCATTATTTGCTATTAGAAACACTTAAAGAACATGAAGCTGTAACGACTATACCTGAAATAATGTAGACTAATAGAAATCATTAATCATTCAACAAGCAAAACTAAACCTCCATTATTTTATGCTTTTAAAATAAATATTTGTGTCAGAACGAATTGCATATTATACGGAACGTCCGTTCATTTTCATTTATCAAAAAATACTTTTTTATATGCGTCAATGTTTTTGTTGTAACTGACATTTCTTAATATTTAAATTTAAAATACTTGTAATGCTATTGTAACTTTAATTTGAAGTTCATGTGCAACAATCATTTAAAACTGAGATCACAATACAACAACAAATTTTGCGCGACTGTGTTGAACTTCAAAAGGACTTAGACTCTATCTACAAACGGTCCACTATAAATCGTTTGCCTTTTATACCAAAATCTAAAGCAATGACCTATCACTATATAAAAACACCCATACAATTCTCATACTCGATTGACAATAACATACTATGTACAACTGATTTAATTAAAGACCTGGGGGTGTTATTTGACAGGAGACTGACATTCTCAGACCACATTATCCAGATAACAAACGCATCTTATCGAAATCTTGGATTTTTATTAAGAAACACAAAGGAGTTTAAAAATAAGAAATCCTTGGTTTTGCTTTATAACGCGTTTGTACGTTCAAATCTGGAGTACTGTGCTGTTGTTTCGTCACCTTTGTACACGAAATATATCTTAATGCTTGAGAGAGTACAAAGAAAGTTTGTCAGACAGGCAGATTTTCTATTGTATAATCAGCATATCTCCGACTATCATGTGAATCTAGGAAATTATAATCTGATGTCAATCTGTAATAGAAGAACTATGCAACTGTACTTATTTAAAATTATTAATAGTACGATATTTTATAATATTACATTAGAGAAAATGCGCATCTCAGTACCGTCTTCAAGGACTCGCATGAAAAATAATTTAACTTTTAGTCTGGAAGCCCCTAGGACTAACTATCAATACAGAACACCAATTTCGATGATGTCAAGAAATTATAATGAGGTGCAAAATTGCTGTGACATTTTTATGACAGTTTCAGAAAATTTAAGAAATCAATTATCTCTGAATTAATTTCAGGGTAATTCGATTATTAGAAATTGTATTTTTTTTCGATTTTTTTGAAGTGAATACTTCTTTGGCCGCATGATCACAGTTTAATATACTGTTACTTCACTTCATGTCGGAACGTTTTATCTCTTTGTCTACAAAGGAATTCGCCGCACTTATAATTGTAGTATAGTATCTTATAGTATATATAGATATGGTACTCGTATATATAGTAGCGTGCCAGAATGTGGCTGGGATTGCGACGAGTCGAAGCAGTTTTTAGCGTCTTCTGACCCTTCTTATCTATAGTTATTATTCTATGGCATGAGAGTGATTTTTGAAGGTCGCGTCACGTCACGACACGATTTAATATTTTCGTCCCGCAAAATAGATGAAGGATATAACAAATATGAGGGAGAGAAAGACAGAGATATTTGTGGTGCGAGAGAAAACGAGTGCATGCATAGGCACAGCTACACTTAGGGCATAGAATAATAACTATAGATAAGAAGGGTCAGTAGACGCTAAAAACGGCATCGACTCGTCGCAATCCCAGCCACAATTCTGGCCCGCGCGTGGTCACGTAAACAGTAATCATATTTATAAGGCAATATTAGAGAGGGTCAGCCATAAGGAAGAAGATTGTGATTGGGCTTCGTGATGCTTGGATTCGTTTGACAATTATGAGTCAGTCAAAAATATTAATAATATATACTTTACCCAAGAGAAATAAATCTGTTGTAGTTTGAAATTCTCGTGAAAGAAGTATTCACTTCTATCACGTGTACTGTGCTGCATATATTTATATATATTTAGTTTTAAGTTTTGTTCTTTTTTTTTGTTTTATTGGTTATATTATGTTGTTGTTATTGTTATTAATATTGTTGTTGTAAGCACACTTTATAACTGGGTCATATGACCTGTGTAAGTTGTTGCAAGTAAATATAAAAAAATAAAAATATAACACTGAATGTCAAGATAACCTACAATTTTGTATCAATTTGGATTATTTTGTTGTTGTTTTTTCAGCATTTATTTAAAGTGACTTGTGATTTCAAAATGAATTCTTCTAAGCTGAAAATATCTGCAAATTTCACTTAGCCAGGTTCCGTCATTAACGCAATTAAAATAAAAACCCGATGCCATTTCATGGCGAGATAAAATAGCTGCTTTTGAGATAAATTACAAAAGAATTAAGAATTAAAAAATACACATCCAACAGGTCGAATACGAGGAAGCAACACATTTTACTTTTAAGTAATTAATGGTTTATCTTTACGTTTGCAACAAATAAATAAATTTGTATAATTATAACACAAACATACGTAAAGGTAACCTCAATTTTTCGTTGATTTCCAGACTTAACTGATTGCTATCTACCTGTTAACTTAGCATTGAATTTAGCGGACAGTTATGCTTAACAGAAACTGTGATTAACATTTTGACGTTTATGTAATTGTCAGCTAACAACTAAGTTATTTCATTGATAAATAATTTTTTACTAAATATAGTAACCAATCAAATTACTTAATTTTAAGTCATGTGTCAAATTTCATCCAATCACCTCTGGATTACAGCGATAATACCCAACATGTGGTATTTTCAGTTTGGTGTTTTTTTATTAAAAATTAATTAAACGTCAAACTGACAACTGGTTTAAAAATGTCGCGAAGATTTGGTATTGCATCTAACGATACAATTAATGATATTATATGTAATAATACTCATATACCAAAAAATACAATCAAATCAAAAAAATATGTATGGAAAATATTTCTCGAGTTTTGTGCGACCAGAGAATACGAACTGAATGCTGAAACGAGTTTGCATAATTTGGCTAATATATTGGAAGATTATGCCGTAAACATGAGAAAAGCTGACGGAACTGAATATAAAGAAGCAACTGTAAAAACAATTTGGCATACTACGAGTAGGCTACTCCAGGAAAAATCCTTCAATGACTTCAAAATTGTATTCGACCCGTTTACCAGCGTGATATTCAAAAATGCGCGAGATGTAAGAAATGCAAAACGTAAAAGATTCCAGCAGGATCCAAACAAACGAAAATGCAGTTCACCAAATTTCAGTTCAAGTGATTTGGCTAGAATCATTGGATTATGGGATGAATGTACACCAGAAGGTTTACAAAATTTTTTTTACCATATTGTAGCTGTTGAGTTAGCTTGGCGAGGTGGTGAACCAGCTGATTGCCTTATAGATTATTTCACGATTGAGAAAAATAATGATGGAACGCCGACCAACAGAATTGAATACAATCCAATATCCAGTAAAACATGCCAAGGAGGATCGAAAAGTTGTACAAATAGTAAGTGGTTTGTTCCAAATACTGCAAACGAAAGTGCATGCCCTGTTCGATTATTCCATAAATTATTGTCCAAAAAGGGGAAAAATATTACTTCCAGTCGCCGATTCTTGAGACCAAATCGTTTCCGGAAATCCGAAAGTGACCCATGGTTTGACAATATACCGGTAGGCAAGAACACATTTAATATGTGGACCAAATCATCCGCGCAAGCTGTTGGTTTGGACACTAAGTGTAAAAAGATATCCAATTATTCGAACAGATCAACTGCAGTTAGCCATTTGGCAAATAAAGGATTTCCAGAACAGCAATTAATAAAAATAACAGGACATAGCAGCTCTGATTCAATTAAACCGTACTTGAATATTAACCAAGAACGCCATGGTGAAATAATCAACACCATGCGAGGAATTTCTTCAACAGTGGAAATTAACAATCTGTCAACTTCAGCAAACTCTTCTTCCAATTTAACATTTACCAATTGTACTTTTCACAACTGTAGTGTTAAATAAAAATGAATAATATTTGTTTGATTAAAACTAAAACATTTTGTATTAAAAATTATTAAACGTCAGATTGACAATCAAATTTTTGATATCTACAAAGTAAAAAATTATCTTATCGAATACTCCTCGGGCCTTGATAAATACTCAAAATTTTGTCATAGAGAATCCTTCAAGCGAGTTGCTCAAGGATAATAGCCCTCGGCCTTGGGCTATTATCAAGCAACACGCTTGCGGCATTCTCTATGATAAAATTATCTCGGTATTATCAAGACCCTAGGGGTATTACTACTGATAATCCCACCCTTAGTCATTGTATTTGGCTCAAAGGATTCAGGTAGAAAGCTTTTGTAAGCCACCATGTATAGATAGACTTACGAATGAAATCCAAAAAAAAAATATTCAACTATTTTAAAATTAATTGATGTGTAAGTAAACCAGCGATTTTTCTATACCTAAGTATATTCAATTAAACAATACCTTAAAATATTTTCGCAGTTCTGCACAACACCAGCCATAAAATAATACATCTTGTCCTAATTTGAGTGTAATTATTTATTTAAAAAGTCACTTGCAATCCATATTTTCTTGTTTGAAAATATTAGCCACAAAATAACAACAATACCACGTGACCGTATTAAAAGTGGCGCGCCGTTGTAATCGCCGGATAAAGCGCGGGCCGTGGAAATTTACTTTGGTAGGTATGTCCTGGAAAATAAGCGAGAAACAACTGATGCTGACTCCATGTCTGGATGATAGTGGTTGGTTGTGCTCTTTGATAATATGAATTGAGCGCAGACGTACGCTATTACGGGAAATTGTGTTTATGGATAAATGCAATGGTTTGTGATAGACATACGTATTGGAAAAAAAAACGTGTACTATGCTGAAATAACAAAACTGAGTTACGCTAATCCTTATGACTTTTTTTAATCGGGAACAATATTGAACAATCTGTCAAAATGATTATTTGCTTATGTGGCATTTTATTTTAAAGAGTTTTTGAAAAAAAAGGTAGATAGAAGGTTGTTAATTATGTATAAAGATATTGGAGTTCTTCGAAAACATTTTGTGACAATACTACAAAAAAACAATGTCACCATATTCAAAGAGATGGAAAAAAACGTAAGCAGCGTACTATGCGGATTGGTAAAATTCATAAGAAAATTACTGTTTGATACCTGCTCCCAAAGTAAGTCAAAGCCTATTTAAAGTTAATCAAAATCTCAAATTTTTTATGCTAACCACATTCGCAAAGATGAAATAGAGCAAAAAACATCCTTCAAGCAATCCGCCACTTTAACCTTATCGATTAAGGTGGCTACAGGACTGCTGTGAAGCCGAACGTATTAATGTGACACTTGACAATGTTGAAGTTTATAAAAATAACGCATTCAAGAAATAATTCATCAAGCTTTTTGGAAATGGTACTTCTTCGAAACTAGAAATTCAAAGATACGACCCCAAAAACCCACACCAGCGGTCTTTTTTTTTTGTATAGTTCCTAAGAGGAAAAGGGTCCACTCAACCTCTAGCAGACATTTTTAGAAATTCCTACTGAAAACCAGTAGTATTTAAACCGCAATTATACACATGCCATAACTTTAGGTGTTCCTTCTACTACTGACTTTTCTAAAGAATATCGAAAATATCAAAGGCCTAGGCGGGTGGACGTCTACCTCTGGCGGAAGTATAATCTGGAGTACTTCGAACAACACAAAAAGTTAAAATTTGCCAAACGTCAGTTGAGGAAGAGCTTTGCATACCTTCCCGTTCAACCTAAAGTTAAGATACTGTTAGTAAACCAGCGTCATCGACATCGTCATTAATAGTTATAACAACTGAGAATGGTAATCTTTTGGTGCAGGAAATTTAATGTACCGTAAACTCGGGTGACTTTGACTCACTTTTGAAATTCAAATCAATATATACCTACCTCAGCCAAACAAAAATGGTCTTTATTATACATAGCAGTTTGAGTCTCGGGATGTTCTTTCAGAATCATGATGCGAAATTACTATTTAGTTTTTCTTTTTATAAACAAAAAAACAGGGTGCGTAAACTCACCCGCCGTTTTCGGGTGTCTTTGCCCCACACCATTATTTTGTACTGTTTTATATATTCTACTGCTTGGTGGGTTAAAGTGACCCGACAGGCCTTCTAAAAACACGTTTTTTTTTTCAGGTGAATTTTTTTTATTTTTATTTTTACAATGAAAATCTACAAAAAAACTCCCAAATCAAAGAAATGTCGAATTCGATTTATTCCCGGGTGTAAATATGTGACTTTAGTATGTTTGGACAAAAGTATGTGTACCACATATAATATAACAGATCAGTGCATCAGATTAACTTTTTATGATGAAAAAATATCCTTTGTCGCAAATATTATATTATCTTTGATTAAAAATAAGTTGACTTATTTCAATTTAGATATACAACTTTTTTGCCAGGCCAAAGTCACCCGAGTTTACTGTAAGAATCAATTAAATCAATATACCAAAAAATATATATGTATGGGTGGAAAAGTGTATTGTGTAGAATAGGTTCGATTAGTTTATTAAATATGTTTTGATGATGCTGACTCCAGAGTTTCTTTATACAGATTATATATTACCTTGAATACAATATCACGACGCTTTCACAAAATATATTTAGCAAAAATTTTTAAACTGTATTGTGTTTGTAAATGTGAAGTCCTGTATAATATATGTATTTTTAGTATAAAAAAAATTAAAATATTTTATCAAGTATGATTTCAAAATATATAAGTTATATTCTGAATTTTTGACAAAATGTAAAAGGGGGAAAAATAATAGAATGACCTGCAGAAGGTGACAAACCATCGCCGAAACGTTGTTACTTGTTTATTTAATAAAGTTCGACAAGGGAAATGCAATTTTTTGCTAAAAATTAAGAAAAATTTTGTTTTCAAGAACCTGAAACCCAAAGAAAAACAAGAATAAAAAAATTAAAAGAAAAATGGTTCAAGAACATAAAAAAAGAAACTATTTATAGTGCTTGGCATATTTATTGTCAATTTGATAGACCTAATGTAGAACAGGTTGGATTAGTTTATTAAATATGTTTTGATGATGCTGACTCCAGAGTTTCTTTATACAGATTATGTATTATCTTGAATACAATATCACGACGCTTTCACAAAATATATTTAGCAAAAATTTTTAAACTGTATTGTGTTTGTAAACGTGAAGTCCTGTATAATATATGTATTTTTATTATAAAAAAAATTAAAATATTTTATCAAGTATGATTTCAAAATATATAAGTTATATTCTGAATTTTTGACAAAATGTAAAAGGGGGAAAAATAATAGAATGACCTGCAGAAGGCGACAAACCATCGCCGAAACGTTGTTACTTGTTTATTTAATAAAGTTCGACAAGGGAAATGCAATTTTTTGCTAAAAATTAAGAAAAATTTTGTTTTCAAGAACCTGAAACCCAAAGAAAAACAAGAATAAAAAAATTAAAAGAAAAATGGTTCAAGAACATAAAAAAAGAAACTATTTATAGTGCTTGGCATATTTATTGTCAATTTGATAGACCTAATGTAGAACAGGTTGGATTAGTATATTAAATATGTTTTGATGATGCTGACTCCAGAGTTTCTTTATACAGATTATGTATTATCTTGAATACAATATCACGACGCTTTCACAAAATATATTTAGCAAAAATTTTTAAACTGTATTGTGTTTGTAAACGTGAAGTCCAGTATAATATATGTATTTTTAGTATAAAAAAAATTAAAATATTTTATCAAGTATGATTTCAAAATATATAAGTTATATTCTGAATTTTTGACAAAATGTAAAAGGGGGAAAAATAATAGAATGACCTGCAGAAGGCGACAAACTATCGCCGAAACGTTGTTACTTGTTTATTTAATAAAGTTCGACAAGCGAAATGCAAATTTTCACTAAAAATTAAGAAAAATGTTGTTTTCAAGAACCTGAAACCCAAAGAAAAACAAGAATAAAAAAATTAAAAGAAAAATGGTTCAAGAACATAAAAAAAGAAACTATTTATAGTGCTTGAGCATATTTATTGTCAATTTGATAGACCTAATGTAGAACAGGTTGAATTAGCTTATTAAATATTATGTTTTGATGATGCTGACTCCAGAGTTTCTTTATACCGATTGTATATTATCTTGAATACAATATCACGACGCTTTCACAAAATGGAAGTTATGTCTGAGTACTATTTATAATTTGATAAACCTTATGTAGAACAGGTTTGATTAGTGCGATTAGTAAAATATTGAGCTACACGGCCCAGATTCAGTTAGATCTACATTTCACTACTCTTTGCACTTTTTTACTTTTCCGCACAGGAAAAGTATTGTGAACGCGCTAAAAAAATTAGATAAAATCGGATATAACCATTTTGAGGTTCCCTGAGACGTTTAAGACCAATTCCAGGTGGAAGTCTGACTGTCTGTGTGTGTATGCGTCTGTATGTATTCTTCCAAGATGACGCCCAAACGCTTTAACCAATTGAGCTAAATTTTAGTATATGAGTTTGGGGGAGTCCTAGGATGAACCCGTTAGTTTTTGGTTGAAATGGCCTAAGCCCTGTGATAGGGGTGGACACAACACCTAAATTTTCAAACAGCAGTAGGGGTCGAGTGATACATTATTTTAAAGCATTTTTTATCTGCTTTACAGCGATAGGTCACTTTTGATATTTGCCCCCAAAATTTTCAAGAAAATTGGGTTTAAAATAGGTAGTTGTACTTCTATAAGAATATATGTAGTATTGATTACAGGCTTTGTGGCGTCATTGATGGAGCATGCGCTTCGCAGAACAATTTTTGGTATAATTGTTGTTGGCTGTGGAAGTTTTATGTCTAAAGTATCTTTGGTAGTTATTTCTGCTGCGAAGGATGATTAATAAATTCTTACAGGTTGCAGATATAATTAAAATGAATGTTTGAGTGTATAATAATATTAATATAAAGTAAATATCAGTTTGCTGATAAAAGACCAATTAAAACTCGTGGCAATACTGCAGACGCGAAATGGTGCAAGTTGTAACATGTAATTGAATTATATATATCCTATTGGTATCTAAGATACCACATCCACAATATTCAACTTATATGTCCTCAATTGCTTGTTCAGTAACGAATTTTCGTGGAGCCATTTTAGCTGAGAAATAATGCAAAAGTCCTAGCTAGACACATAAATTAGGCCATGCCTCGTAGAAATTCTCTGTCTCTGAGACAAACTTTGTAGTGATTAAAGGTTAACATAGAACTCAAAAATGTTTGAAAAATCAAAGCGAAGAAAAATAAAAGCAAGGTAGACTTTTAAGTACGTGTGTAAGTTGCATTTCCTTATTATTTGTCGTTTAACAATATGTGTCAAGCTGTATGTTATCAGCAATGTTGTTGACGAGCATACATACACGTGAAAGCATTATTTTGGTCAATGAATGCACATGTGGAATACATTTACCAGCTATAGAATTGACATACCATGTTATGTTTGTGTATTCTCCACGTGACTACAATTCCAACTAGAATCTGATTTTGATTAAATTTTACTCAATTATATTTTATATTAATAGATATAGGTAGTTGCAATATGCAGAATAGTTGAAGATCGTACGTTTAAAAGTAAACATAAAAGGTTTAAGTATGACGGGTATTGCCAATTCTGACATAGTCGTCTTTACCAAGGCGTATTTGATATTATTTATTCTATGAGAATAGGAGGCCAACAGTGGTTGGTTGGTTGCTGTGTAACGTAAAGGGCTAATTGCTTCATGTTTGCGTTATTTGCAGCTAATTTACATGGACATGACATGCATGTTCCGCAAAGAAAAATGTATGTCGGCATTAAATCACACGATCACACAGATTGTTTTATTAGCATTTAGAACCGCTCTATTGCTATTAGTCTTTCGATCAGCCGCTAGGTTCATTGGCAATAATTAATGAGTCTTATGTATTTTAATTTATCAAGTTTTCTTGGGTATTGGGACTAAATCTACACTCAGTAATTCTGAATTTTAAATTCTATTGCAACGTTTCGTGCAATATGTGCACATCATCAGGCTACAAAAAACACAAAACCTCAATAACGTAAAAGTTATAAAGTTATATAAATAAAAATACTCAACAAAAGGACGATGACCAAACAGACTAACATAACATTTTAAAAAATTAGATTACACTGACACAGAGTCTAATACCTACCATAGAAAATCTGGTCAAATTCCCTAAAAATATTAACATTGTTTTCGAACCTATAACAGCTAAATAGAACAAAATATAATAAAATTAATACCCACAGTGTCAATGAGAGATGGGAATTCTCTCACCACACTGATCATAAAAAAGTAAGTAGATAAAATAGATATCATAAAAAGAACTAAAGTAACTCATAGGCGTAGGTCAACTATTTTGTTAATGTCTCTCTGATTATTAATGGCATGAGGCTCCTTATTAATGTACACCATTTCCTTGACGAGTCTCGATCTTTCTTTGTGTTCAATGTTTATGTATTTTGTTTATTGACATTCATTCATCAAAATGTGGGCCTCATCCTTGTATGTGACAGTATCAAAAGGAAAATTGTTTAATGAATTCAAGATATCTGCAGATTATTATATTAAAACTTTTCTCGAAATGGTTTTGCAAAATTTCTGCGTCTATATCTGGTATAAATATTTCACTTCCTAATTTAATTCTTGTGTTCGTATCTTAACATAAAGGATGCAAACATAGTATTATTGGGTTAACCCAATAAGTAACCATAAATATAAAACAACTACCCCCTAGAGTTTACAACACAATTTTCTTCTTCCCGGTATTACGATGTTATTTGATATTTACATTACCTTAATTGAACATTATTTGCGTCGATGTGTTTTGAACAGAACTCATGTGGTTATAGCAATGCTTGATGTGTTATTTTTGTCTCAAATTACATGGGAAGAGAAACAGGTTCTTGTAAACATTAGCTAAGTGAGAGTCGTGTAATTTCAATAAAATTGTAACATAAACTTAATGAAAAATTGATCGAGTATCCACAATAAATTTAAAGTATTTTGCTGAAATGTTTTGCAGAATTTGAAAAGTTGGCAGCGAAGAAACTTTCCAAGTAGTGAAGGAAAAAGTTACTTCAGCAGCTAACTTATAACTTTGTTGTTGTGAAAACAAGATATACCTTTAGATGCTGTGAGGTAAAAAAGTTCAATTATTGGCTTTAACGTGTAGGTAAATATATAAAGTGTTGTTATAAAGTTACATAGTTTTATAGATTATTAATATTAGTTTTCCATGCTACGTAATTTAAATTTGTTCAGGAAAGGCAAGCCAAATTGGGTAAGAAGAAGATTTTCCAGCCAGACTGCAGTGTTGCCGCTGGTTAAGACAAAGACGTGCTGCATCGGCAATAAGTTTATTTTGATCACGGACGAAGTTTTATCTGCCAGCAATAAAATTCAATCAAATCAAAATCCCTATATTATTCATCAATCGCGACAACGGCAGCAGTTTTAAATCAGTGTTTGGCTAAGAGTATTTGAAATAGATCTGATTGCCCGTTTATCTTGTAACAAGACACCATGCCACTGGTATTATGTATACTAGTTGGGTGATTTTATAGATATTTTCTCTTAGTTTGGGCAATATAATATTTTTGTGAATATTATTTTAAATAGATTGTGAACAAATGTTCCTAAACTGTCCTTTTAGTCATAAAATTTAAGTGTCTGTTTTCTATCTATCTTATCGTTTATTGATATGGGTTTTACAAAAAGTAATAAACACATCTGCAAGTAGGTACATGAATAACAAAAATATAATTTTTAGCAAATGCTTGTTTTGACCACTTAAACTACTAAGTTTTATAAAAACCACTGATGATGGAACGATTGTTGTTCCGAAACATGTATGGTAACTTTAACGTAATGTAAAGAAGATTCAAGATATTATATTTGGATTTTGTGGAGCAGACGCCTTTTATTCATGTAAAAATATATAATTTTTGTCTCTTTTCTTTGTTCAACTTTTAGAAACAGATGTACCGTGTTTTCTTGTTCAAAGAATGGTCTCACTTTTGAACATCGAAACGCCTTCATGTAAATTAAATGTCGGACTTTTATTATTTTATACAGAAGCTAGTAGTTGGGGAGTTAACAAGGATTCCCATAACAAAGAATAAATATAAAGGGCGCCGAAAATATGAACATGGGTTTTCATCCAGTTAGCTCTTCCGGAGATCAAGGAGTCATTATATAATCGTATTGTTCCTAACTTTACAAACAGTAGTGTCTTGTTGATCTTCTGAAAAATCTCCAACATAGGACATCTTAACAATTAACAACCGTTATTAAAGTCGACATAAAAATGTATCTTATTTCTGAATCTCTCACCCTGTAGATGTATCTTTATAGGGGTATATTGTAAAAATGGCCTTTTTTCTGATTTGCTATTTTCAATCTAGGTACCTACTTCTTATGTATGGTAAGTGTTTTGGAAAGACAATCGGATTTTCGAGTTTAGATTCGTTTTAGGGTCTAGATGTACCAATTTTATAAAGTTAAAGTAAATATTTTAATTGTTTTTGGATTTTCTCACAGTTAAGAATTAATTTCTAGTTTTTTTTTTTTGTTTTAAAGTACACCAGTATAAAGACTGAGTCCATTTCATTTTACTCTGAGGTAGTGAATTGTATAAAGTTTCAGTAATTTCTTTGTTAATTCTTTTAATTGAAGGCCTTTTTGTTTTCAATCAATTTTTATAAAGATTAAGTTGTTTCTTTTAGTAGTTGACATAAATTCAGTTTTCAATTGTAATTAAAGTTATAGGAATTAATATAATTATTCGTAATTATATTAATTTACCGATTTTAAGTTGTACATTAATGTATAAGATTTTCTTCTAAATTTTCATTATCGTTTAATTGTTTTATCCTTTTTATTATTTACACATATTTATTTCTTTGTTGTTATTCATTTTCTTTATTAATTTTAATTATTAAATTAGTTGTTTTGAGCCCAAAAACCTCTGCGTTTTATTTCAAATAAAGTTTTCGTTATGTTGTTGACAGAATGGTCATTTAATTATTGTTTTCCTTTTAAATAAAAAGTGGGTGACCGACAGAGATCCAGAATTATAAAAGCTGAGTAATTTTACATTACTTTAATACAGATTAATAAAGCTGATATTCTTTGTTTGTTCTTCTTTAATTAAAATTTGAATTGAACCCGCTCGTAAAACTTGAATCGAACCAGTAGCAATTTGAATAGCATATTGGGATTCATTTGGATTGAGCTATATAATTAGTATTCTTTCTGAATGTAAATAAAAAACCCGCTAAATTCAAAATAGTTACAATCTTACACAGAAAGTTAGTTGGACAAACATGCCTGCATGTTTTACAGGATTTACGCAAATATATAAAACCCCTAAACTGGACATACTGAACTCGACCACACAAATAAGATCCAACAAAATCCAACTCAGTGGAAAACCCAAAAATGCAAATAATGCATTAGTAGAAGTAAAGTTAGTAAAATATTGTGAGCAATCTTGTTGAATGCTTCGGAAAAGTCAATGAAAACAACATGCACGGTCTTTGTTGTCTAAATGAGCGGACACATAATCTCCAAAGGACGCTAAATTAGACGTGGTTAATCGACCTCACAGAAAACCATGCTGGTGGACAAATAATAACGGCTGCACTTAACATATAAGTTTGTAATGTAAAGCATGCCGGTTAGAGGCCAAAATCGGTTCTCTTGTATGTACACGCTTATAAGTCGCTTGATTGCCTGCTAGTTATGAACTGTATATAGTTCTGGGTTCGTTCAATCAATTCTCATCAACAAAAAGGAGAGGTTCATAAAGGAAATAAAATCAATAGAAACTAAATATTCTAGTTAAGTGATATAATATTACTATTTTAAACTTTTTAATGTAACCTAACTGGTCAAACACATCGAGCTACAAACTGTTCTACGCTTAGACAAGGCAAGAGAGAGGACGCGTAACACGAACGAAAAAGTGAGGCACTTTGTCACCACTCAACTGCTTCCAGTGGCGTATCGAAAACACTTGGATTAAATACGTATAACTCTATACTACAAACACGGTGTAATTTAAACTAAAATATATTAAAATTAACGTGGCTTTTTTGTGGCGAAATGAATATTACGCAGTATGAGTAATATTTTTTATAGAGACCATATGAACTAATATTAAGCATATTATATAGTATTTTGTAATATAGAAATATTTATAAATTCTCTCCCAGCTTTCCCTAGTTTAGTAAATAAATTTATTAACATGTTTATATATTATTGGGTAGGATTGCAAAGAAAATACGGTTTTATACAAATAACTTTATTATGGTTTAAAAAAAAACATAAAAAAAACAATACAAAATTCAGAATGACTTACAGACTAAACCAAAACACCGGTCGTTTTACAAGTATTATTGATTTTTGAATAAAATTGCTTTTGTTAAATGGTTCCTTACTGGATATAAAACTTCAGATTTCTTTTTTGTTATAAAATGTGTGTTAAGTTACCGGTGACATCTATGAAGTATACAGCGATCCACAGTCATAAAGGGCAGTTAGGTTTTATTGTGATAGTTTAGTTTAAATACAATTTGACTCAGAGGTCAATTTATTGCCAAGGGATCATGATCTATAATAAACTTCCAGATAACTCGAAGTCGATAAAAGAAATTAAGAAGTGTACTTTGTATCTGAGGCGATATATTCTATTAACGAGTATTTTTCTCGGGATGCCCGAGTAACTGTTATTTAGAAACTGTTGTGTTTTGACATGTGTCATATACATTAAATGTTTAATTGTCTTTGTGAAGTTAGAATTATGTGTTGTTTTATATGTGAAGATTGTAAATATTGTACCGGGTATTCCATTAAGGGTGGACAGGTAGCATATCTCAGGAAATAATAGTCGTAGGACTTTGGGAGAAAAATTCGTTTAGGGAAATTCACCATGGGAAATCGCTGGAAATAGTTTTTTAGTTCCTAACTATACTGCTAGGGGGCGTAATAGATACATTAATGCGAAAAATGCGTTTTTATTGGAAATTTCGCAATATAAGTTAGAAAAACAATACTACCAGATTCGGCATCTTTTTGGTTTATCACTTTTTATTGTGCGACTTGAAATAAAGGCAGTAGGGAAGGACGAAATATTACCTATGATAATGTGTATAACTTTGGTTTGGCTTAACCGAATTATTCAATCTAATTTTTGTTTAAGAACTGAAGCCTTGCTGATGAAGAAAAAAAATATTTCAAATCATAATTGTTTTTTGGGGCTCCGCTAGATGGCGATATTTGCATCGCCTAAGGTTTTTTTGATTTTTCTTAAAAAATTTAAATGGAATGATACAAATATTTTAGCAAAAATGAAAAGTAAATTGAATTTGCAACAAAAAAGTCCAAAACCACACAGGAAAATCTTTATTCGTTTGAGAGTTATGGCAAAAAGAATGTTGTTCACCAAAATTCGTTGAAAAATCATGTATCTTTAATTTTCCGTGATCAAGAATGCCATGGGAAATAAAGAGATAAGTTTAGAATTTATTAAACTGATAGTTTAACAAATAAAAATAATGAAAGATCCATTAAAATTACCAAAATGCAGAGCTTTCATAAAATTAGTTAAAAGAGGTAGATCTAGATACCCATGAAACGAAATTGGGAAGTTTCCATGCATGGAGACAAATAAATAAACCGCGAATATGCTGCTAAATACCCTGACCGAAGACACCATAGCAGAAAAGTGTTCCGTCGGTCAGCAGTCCGTTTACGAGAAACGGGAAGTGTAAGAGTTGATCCAGTCCCGCTCAGAAGACGTCCAGTTAGCAGTGAAGATAATATTATAAGCGTTCTTGCGTATGTTTAAGCGAATCCTCATGTAAGCGTCAGTGACATTTCTTCAGACTTAGGAATAAATCGCGCTTCAGCATATTGGATTTTAAAATCTTTTAAACTGCATCCTTACAGTATGGTTTTACATCAGGCACTTTCAGATGCCGATATTGACAAGAAGCGCCTATAGACTTTTGTTATTGGCTGAGAGATCTGTACACGGAAAACCCGCAATTTCTCACAGATTTTATGGACTGAGCCATTTTTTCTAGTTGTGGTAGTGTTAATTTAAACAATACGCATTATTGTTCACAAACAAATCCTCATTGGATGCCGGAAGTTGACCATCAAAGTAGATGGAGTGTAAACGTGTGGTGTGGAATCGTAGTCAGGATATTTAGCAGCATATTCGCGTTTATTTATTTGTCTTCATGCATGGAAACTTCCCAATTTTGTTTCATGGGTATCTAGATCTACCTCTTTTAACTAATTTTATGAAAGCTCTGCATTTTGGAAATTTTAATGGATCTTTCATTATTTTTATTTGTTAAACTATCAGTTTAATAAATTCTAAACCTATTTCTTTATTTCCCATGGCATTCTTGATGACGGAAAATTAAAGATACATGATTTTTCAACGAATTTTGGTGAACAACATTATTTTGGCCATAACTCTCAAACGAATAAAGATTTTGATGTGCTGTTTTGGACTTTTTTGTTGCAAATTTAATTTACTTTTCATTTTGGATAAAATTTTTGTATCATTTCATTTAAGTTTTTAAAGAAAAATCAAAAAAACCTTAGGCTATGCAAATATCGCCATCTAGCGGAGCCCCAAAAAACAATTATGATTTAAAATATTTTTTTTTCTTCATCAGCAATGCTTGAGCTCTTAAAGAAAATTTAGATTGATAAATTCGGTTAAGCCAAACAAAAGTTATAGACATTATCATAGGTAAAATTTCGTCCTTCCCTGCTGCCTTTATTTCAAGCCTTACAATAAAAAGTGATACACCAAAAAGATGCCGAATCTCAGTAGCATTACCGTGGTAGTATTGTTGTTCTAACTTATATTGCGAAATTTTCAATAAAAATGCATTTTTCGCATTACTGTATCTATTACGCCCCCTAGCGGTATAGTTAGGAACTAAAAAACTATTTCCAGCGATTTCCCATAGTGAATTTCCCTAAAAGAATTTTTTTCCCATTGTCCTACGACTATTATTTCCTGAGATATGCTACCTGTCCACCCTTAATGGAATACCCGGTGTGTATATATTTAAAATTTGAGTTTTTTTTTTGTTGACGACTTCTATACATTTTGTAATGTCGTTTGGAGAATATATAAATAAATAAATAAATAAAATAGATAGAGTAAAATAAGGTTTGATATTCTTTGATTGTACTTTCATCAATTAAAGCTTAACAGTGAAAGCCGCTCGTAAAACTTATTATCGAACCAGTGTACAGTTTAAATAGCATAATCGGGGTTCACTTGGCCTGAGGCTTTTAATTAGATTTCTTTCTGAGTGTATACAACACCCGCTAATTTTAATTGTCACATACCTAATGTAAAGTTTGAAATTTATACATCATAATAATAAATGTGGAAGTAATAATTTGCCTTACTTTATGTTAACCCGAATTTCAAAATACTAGAACATTATTTTGGACGTGATGTACTTAGAACGACGTATTCTGAATATTCCATATTCATTTTTGACATGTTTGATTCGTATATTTTTTCTCGTTCACTCTTAGATTGCTGCAGGGTAATAATGTGGAAAAACCTTTGGAATATGATATCGTCACCAACATCGTCTAGCGATAAGCTGCCTTCAGGATATTACAGAGCAGCAATAGGTATACAATAAAAGCGTAAAAAGAAATGTTGAGAGGGAACGCAACGTTATAAAAAATTAAAGTAGGCGATAACAGACAACAGAAGCAGGGGATACATTTTAATCAGTTTTTTTCAGTTCCACAGCTACCATTAACTTGCGACATGCTGTTTGATGTGTAGGTAAGCAAAATTTGAGAGATTTTTGTCTTTTTACGACGACGATAAAATTAAATACAGGGTGTCCGTAAGTTACGGAACGGGCGATTATTTTCAATATGGTACATTTTTAAAAGAAAAGCCGAGATCCGAAAAATTCCTAAACATAAATTCAAATTGACGTAGGTTGGCCTTTCTTTTTAAAATGTACCATTTAAAAATAATCGCTCTTTTATTCACTTTACGGACACCCTGTATATGTTCCGTGAAATGCGTAAGTGGAATTTTGTGAAAACTATTGGAATCCAAAATTCGTCAATTCATCGGTTTAGTGTAATATGATATTATTCTTGAATTTTAGAAAAAACACAAAAATACTACAGGATATTTATAGGTGGTGATTAACATTGAGCGTAGGCAAGGGGTTTAAAAGAGGGTACAAAAATTTAAAAAATCATAGTTCTTGATATTAAATAATTTTTTGTGCGTTTAATTAAACATAACCTAAAATATTTGACCTAAACAATTATATTACATTGACATTCGAAAAAAGTGTAAAATGGGGTAAAAAGGTTAGAAAAAACGAATTCCTTAAACATAGCAGAAATATTTACTAGTTATTTATAGCTTTGATAGAATATAACCTAAAAAAAAGTGTTATGAAGAACTTGTTTTCATAGGCGTTCGTAAATAGTGTAAAAGGGGTCAAAATAAAACATATATACTTCCTAAACTTATTCGGAATACGGAATAAGTTTTCGTAGTTGTAATAGAATATAACCTAAAAAATGTTACATAAATGAACTGGTTCACACAAGCCTTCGAAAAAGGGTCAAAAACGAAAAAAAAAAGGTTTTTCCAAATATAACAGAAAAATTGGCTACTTATATATAGCTTTGATATAAGATAACCTACTACTTGCAGCATAACAATTTGGTTTACATAGGGGTTCGTAAATAGTAGAAAAGGGGGCAAAATAAATGTTATAATAAAACTAAAACAAATCAATTATTTTGCGTACTAGAACTTGGCCTAGAAGATTTGAAATATAAAATATGTACGTATAAATAAATGAACAAAACCCGATACTTAAAAAAATAGCTGATGTCTAAAACAAAACAAAAATTTATTAAATTTAGATAAATGACAAAAAGGTCATAAAATTATTACTGTTACACTTAAATATGGAGAGCTATTCGTGCCTCGAGGGCAACAGTTTATTTTTTGTGGGCGCGCTAACTTTTTAACGAAAAGTTTTTTTTTTTCGAAAAGATCTTTTCGATTGTAGCAAAAGACAGGTATGTTCGTAGAAAAATAACATTGCTGACGTCATTTTCTCGATTTTGCGAAATTGGAAAAAATATTTTCTTGGCCTTAAATTGAGTAGCGCTGCACCTTAGCCCCTAAAAAAGATTTTTATTATCTTATCTGGTTTTCATACAATAAGCATGGGGCGCCGAGTTTGGGACACCCTGTACAACAAATGATATAAGTTAAACGTTTTTTATTTAAATTATTCCATATTTCGAATTATTTTAAACCGTTGGCCACTATTTACGAACGTCTTTCTAAGCAAATTGTTTATGATACATGTCATAGGTTATATTTTATCCAAACTATGAATAACTAGGCAATATTTCTGCTATGTTTAGGAATTTATAACTTTTATAAATAATACAAGTTTTTAACCTTTTTTTCGAACGCCTATATGATCTATTTTTTATGTTAAGGTTGTGCGAGAATTCGCAAAATCACCTTGACAAAAAGCAAATAAACCGTTGAATAGATTTTAAAAATTTTATTACATCGAAATAAGGCTATATAAAACTATGCAATTATTGTAAGTTAAATAGGTAAATCAAAAATATTTTTCCATAATGTGACTTCGGTTGAATTTTGACTGGAATATAATATATGTCTTAGCGTTACGTTTATTCGATTGTTGACTTGCCACTGATGATGGGACTGGTCTAGTCCCGAAATATCCGCCATACATGTTTCGGGACTAATTATAGATAAATTCTAAATTCTATTAAATTTATTTTGTGGAGATTTAACTTTCATTCAAAACACTAAAATTTTTCATTGGTTTAAGAGAGTATAACTAACTCATTAACCATAAAAAAATTAGATCAATTAGCGGTGGAAAAGAGTGTAAAAAAACATATTTCGCAAACATAGAAAAAATATTCATAAGTTATTTATAGCTTTGATAGAATATAACCTATGAAATGTATCATAAAAAACTTGCTGACATAGGCGTCGCGTCGTAAATAGTGGAAAAGGGATCAAGATAAAAAAATATTTTCTATATAAACTTCTTCGAAATAAGGAATAATTTTTTATAGCTGTGATAGAAAATAACCTAAAAAATGTTACAGAAGAATTGGTTGACACAGGCGACAAATAGTGTAAAAAGGGGTCAAAAATAAAAAAAAAATATATTCCCCAAACATACTAGAAACATTTGCTAATTATATAGTTTTGATATAAGATACCTAGAAAATGCAGCATAAAAACACTTGCTTACATATGTGTTTATAAATAATAGCAGAAAAAGGGTCAACAAAATTAGACTGTAAAATGATATATTTAGCCCTTTAAGTAGGTAGTTGAATTGGTGCTAAATATACAAGACAAAAAATTTCTGTACCATAGGCGCCCGTCAAAAGTTTAAAAAGGGTTAGAAAACCCTGTAGCCACGATAACTCAAAACTCACAAAACAGATTTTTAACAATTCTGGTAGAAAAGTTCTTCGATACATTTCTGCTTGTTGATTAACTTTTGGATGACATTGAGCGTAGGCAAGAGGTTTTACAATGGGTTCAAAAATGTGTAGTTCTAAAACATATCCGAAATATTGAATAAGTTTTCGTTGCTTTAATATTATTCCTATAAAGTTATTTTGGCATTTATATTATTCACGGATAGGTTTCGGTAAATAATATCCATTAAAAAAATAATATAGTCCAAAGTTTTGCAAAATGCTAATAAGGGCTCTCTCTATTATAAAGCAGCATTCAAACTAACATAAATAACACAACTCTAAATCAACATTTTTAGTAGTATAATGCGAACATATATATGCATGTGCTAACAATCAAAATCACAAACTCCTACCTATTATAAAGCATGTTTTGCAGATATTTTTTCTAAACTTCGGGAAAGTTCCTCAAACACGAGTATTTCGTACAATGCACTTTCGAGCGGCACTACATACACTAAACTAAATATTCTAACTTCTGCCCTTTCCGTTCCAGTGCACAATTAAAACAGCAAGATTGCAAAAACAGATAGAATAACAATTGGTTGATGCTATTAATAAGTATAAATAGAGGCTTGTCTAAATCATTCGAACTTTACTTTATTATTCTTCTAACCATTTTGAATTAGCGGGTGTTGTTTACCTTCAGAAAGAATACTAATTTTATAGCTCAATCCAAATGAACCCCTATATGCTATTCAAATTGCTACTGGTTCGATTCAAGCTTTACGAGTGGTTTTAATTAAAGAAGAACAAACAAAGAATATCAACTTTATTAATCTGTATTAAAATAATATAAAATTTACTAATCTTTATAATTCTGGATCTCTGCTGGTCACGCACAATTTATTTAAAAGAAAAACACTGAGTAATTAATTAAACGACCCTTCTGTTCGCCAACATAACGAAAGCTTTATTTGAAATAAAACACACGATCTGGGTTTTCAAATCAACTAAATTTAATATTTATAATTAATAAAGAAATTGAATAACACACAAAAAAAATAAAAATGTAGAAATAAAAAAAGAATAAAACAATTCAAGGAGATTAAAAATCAAAAGAAAATCGTAGTCATTACTTTACAACTTAAAATAGGTAAATTAATATAATTACGAATAATTATATTAATTCCCATACGAAACTTTTTATTACAATTGAAAACTGACATTATAACAGAGATTAAATTCTACCATTCGAAATATAATTCAATTACTAAAAGATCATAATAAAAAAAAAAAAATAATAGATAGACATATTCGGGACGGGGCTTTGGAGTTAGTGCCATTACACCCAAACCAATATGTGTTTAGATGCGGCATGTCGACTGAGACAGCGCTGCATCAATTAGTTAGTAAGGCGGAATACGCCCTGGAGAGCAGGGAGGTTCTACTTGCAACCTTCCTGGACATACAGGGAGCCTTAGATAACGTTTTAACGAACTCAATCCAAGGAGCACTGAGGCAACGAGGCATCAATGCGACTTGCTGCAGGTGGATAAACTGCATGCTTAAAGGAAGAATGGTATGTACCTCAGTAATGGGGGATACAATAATAGCTAAGGCTGTACGAGGGTGCCCGCAGGGGGAGTACTATCTCCTCTGATTGTTATAGACGAGTTGCTAAGAGTTCTGGACAATGAAGGATTTGGGGTTCTGGGCTTTGCAGACGACCTAGTCATACATGTCCAGGGAAAGTTCAATAGCTTAGTAAGGGAACGTATGCAACGGGCCCTTGATATAGCAACAAGCTGGACTTTGGAACAGGGACTAAGAATGAGCCCGTCAAAGTCAGCAATGATCGCTTTGACCAGGAGGAAGAAAACAGAGGGACTAGGACCACTGTACCTTCAAGGTGAAATCGTAAAAATGTCCGGGGAGGTAAAGTATTTAGGGGTCACTCTAGACTCAAAGCTTACCTGGACCGCACACCTTAAAAGCACCAGAGCAAGAGCGGAGAGAACGCTTATGTTACTCAGACGCTCTCATGGGAAAACATGGGGACTAAATCCAAAGATGATGCACTGGTTGTACACTGCGGTAGTTAGACCTATGATAACATACTCGTCGCTGATTTGGTGGACGAAAACGGAACAGCATACCGCCATTGCTGAGTTGGGCAGGGTACAGAGGCTTGCCTGCTTAGCAATGACGGGCGCGTTTAGAACTACTCCGACAGCCGCAATGGAAGTATTGCTGAACCTCCCACCCTTGCACATCATGGTAAGAATGGAGGCGGGGGCGGCATTCATTAGACTGCGAGGGTTGGTAGGAACTGTACCCACTTATCGGGGACATACCAAAATTGGCGTATGTATTGGGGATGGCATCATAGACATGCCCATGGACCACATCATACCAAAATTTGAATTTACATAAACTTCGAAGTGCATATTGTGGACCGCGAAGTTCTTGATAAAGACTGCATACGGACACTGAGAGGGATAACCTGGTTTACAGACGGGTCAAAAACCGAAAGTGGAAGTGGTGCAGGAATATACAGTGAGACAAGGAACACGAATCTAAGATTCTCACTGGGGAAAAACACATCCGTATTTCAAGCGGAAGTGTTTGCAATTCTGCAATGTGCAAAACTAAACAGATTGAGGGCTTATACAAACAAGCGTTCAGATAGCCAGGCGGCCTTAAGGGCTCTGAGAAGCCCCAAGGTGACAACCAAACTTGTATGGGAATGCCAAACAGAACTTAGGGCCATGGCGGACCACAACAGGGTTAATCTAGTGTGGGTCCCGGGGCACTCGGGAATAGAAGGCCACGAGAGAGCGGATTGGCTGGCTAGACAAGCCTCTGAAACCACATATACTGGCACGGAACCTGCGCTGGGCTTGTCTAAAAGAACGGCGAGGGGACTCCTCAAGTGCTGGGCCAAAAGCGAGCACCAGAGATATTGGAAACATATTCCCAAGCAGGAGCATGGGAAGAGGTTTATACCTGGTGCCGCAACAAAACGCACTGAAAAACTGCTATCATTAAGCAGGAGTCAGATGCGAATAACTATGGGACTCCTTACTGGGCATTGCGCTCTGAGAGACCACCTAAATAAGATGGGGCTGTACAATGGGGACCTGCAATGCAGATTGTGTAATGGGGCAGTTGAAACAGCTTACCATGTAATATGTGAGTGTGTAGTTCTGCAACTAAGACGACACGCTATTTTTGGGCATTCGGTGATTGCGCCAGCAGATATTGATACCCAACACATAACTGAACTCCACAAGTTAGTGGAGGGTACAGGGCTGCTGGATTGGGTGGCATAATATACGGGGATTTTTCACAATAAGCCCATGAGGCTGCAATGAAACCGGGGACTTAAGTCGTACGGACCCTTTCAAAAAAAAAAAAAAAGACAAACCTTTAATCTTTATAACTGATTTGGAAACAAAAAGGCCTTCAATTAAAAATAACAAACAAAGAACTTTCGGAAGTTTTTATGTCCATTAACTATTAAGAAACTTTAGTGAAATTCAGAATGAAAATGAAATGGACTTGATCTTTATACTAATATACTTTAAAACAAAAACTAGAAAATAATTCTTAAACTGTGAAAAAGTCAAAAAACAAATTAAAATATTTAATTAACTTTATAAAATTGGTACCTCTAGACCATACCAAAGCCAAAACGAATCTAACTTGGAAAATCCGATTGTATTTCCAAAATGCTTCACATAAATGAGAAGTAGGTACTATAGACTGCACATAGCCAATAAGAAAGGAGCATTGAACATAGCATTTAAAATACAACTACAGGGTGACAGTAGTTTTAGAAATAAAATACATTTTTATGTCGACTGTGAAGATTGTTGTTACTTAGGTATCTTATGTTGGAGTTCGTTCAAAAGATTAACCAGTCACTACCATTTGTAATGCAAGAAACAATACCCTTTTATAATGACTGCTCATTCTCCCGAACAGCGAACTGGACAAGAACCCATTGTTTTTTTGTTAGCTCTTTATATATATTCTTTGATATTGGAAACTATAATGTACGCCCTCCAAATTAGCTTCAGTATATAATAATAATAGTCCGACATTTAATTTATATGAAGGTATTTCGATAATGTTGGAAAGTGACCACTCTGTAACCAAACCATGTCATTCTTCGAACAAGAAAACACAGCCCATCTATTTCTAGTCCCCTTTATCTTTGCAAAGTGTTTATTGCTTTTCGAAAAACTAATACCAATAAACTATAGGATAAAAACAGACCTTTTGCTAGGTACTAGATTGTATTATCTGAGGAAAAGAGTCCCTTTTGAATATTATTTACAACAACTTTTAGAAACATTTGGTAACAATCTATTTAAATTAATATTCAAAAAATATTATATTTCCCAAATACATGTACAGGGTAAGACAAAAGTATATTCCATTGCCAGTGTGTCTTTCTTTGTTACATTCTTGCTCAATATTTATAATAATTAATTAACTTTTTTTTTTTCTAATTCACATAATATCCCTAGTGCTGATATTTATTTTATGGAAATTATTGTCTTTTTGTTCTTAGCGTCATTTGTTACAACCAACGTCTCTGCGAATTTTCCACGACCTATTCTGTAGTTTTTAGGAAGAGTATCAAACTAATGAATAGAACACGTGACTTTACCAATGGGCATATTTTTCACATGTCTGTTTTCAATTAATAGGTTAGGTGTGTATACAGGGTGTCCCAAAAAAATCCCCACCCTTCGGGGGTAGAATCTAAAACCCAAAATAAGACGAAAATCACTTATGTCAAAATTTCGAAAAATGTCTCCCTATGAAATTATGACCATTTTGAAAATTGAAATTAGACAAATCTTTCACTTGGACTTAATAATTTAAATCTGGTCATCCTTGATAAAAACAGAATCATGCAAAGAGATCAGCATCCTTATCATCTAAAGCCGATTCAAGAATTGCATCCTGGGGATAGTGAGTTGCCCTTATGATTTTGTAGATTTTTTTAAATTGCCTGGACGCAAATGAAGGCATTTTTACACAAGTACTGTGGAGTGATGAAGCCCATTTTAGCCAGCAAGGAGTGTTCAATCAGCACAACTTGCATTGTTGGAATTACGAAAATCCGCACCAAATAAGAAAATCACATAAGCAAGCACGCTGGCGCTTCAATGTGTGTTGGGAAATAAGATAATAGAATCACAGTTTCTATCTAGGATACTAAACGCCGAACACTATGACGATTTTTGCGATAACAGATTACTAATTCTTCTGAAAGAAATTTCTTTAGTACAGCGGCCAAATATTGTGTTTAAACATGATGGTGCACTTGCCCGTTATTCTCGAAATGTTTGAGAGATATTAAATCGGCGTTTTCCCAACCAATGGATCGATCGTGGAGGACCTATTTCTTGGCCTCCTAGGTCCCCGGATCTCAACCCAATAGACTTTTGGCATTGGGGTTATCTGAAAATTACGGTTTACCATGCCCTATCCAACAGTGAAGACGATGTTATTGTTCGTATTTATGGAGCTTTCGCACAAATTACAAACGAAGCAATAGGCCGTGTAGAAAACAATTTTATTCGCCGTTTGTACGCATGCATTGAACAAAATGGTGAGGATTTCGAACACTTGCCTGTGTACATTGAAATGTTTTTGTTTTATTATGTGTGTAGTTAATAAATAATCTGAATTTGAACATTTGATTTTATTTTCGAAAATTACTTCATTTTAATATTCAAAATGGTCATAATTTTATAAGGAAACATTTTTAGAAATTTTGACATAAGTAATTTTCGACTTATTTTTGGTCGTAGATACTACCCCCAAAGGGTGGGGAATGTTTTTTGGGACACTCTGTGTGCTTGACTGTGAATTATTATTATTATATTGATTTTTTTTTTCTGAATTATTATTTTTTTCCTCAATTATTTATATTTTTTCTTTTGTCTCAATTTATTATTATTAAAATTAGTTTTATTGTGGTTCTGTAGGAGGAAGTATTTATTCATGCTTTTATAATTTATATTATATAAACCTGGATTGTATTTGCTCGAATACGGATATTTTTTTTTGTTTCATTTATTATTTCTAAATCGGGGACTGACTTTGAACAATTTTAAATTGATTTAGTCTCCTTTTTTGCAATGTTATTTATAAATAATATACAATATTCTGTAGTTTGTATTTTTTATTGCAAAAATAAATTAATTATTATTATAATTATAACTATTATTATATATATACTGTATATTATGATCTTTTATATATTATAAAAAAGAACCTTAGATTATTGCGTTCTCGAAAATGTTGCAATAAAAAACAATCCAAATAATCAATGCACCAATTAAATAGTATATTATTAAGTATAAAGGGCGGTAAAGCATTCGTTGCAGTCCACCGCTGTATAGACGCACGAGTGAGCGAAGCGAGCGAGGGCAGCTATATAGCGAAGGGCTGCAGCGGCTTTACCGCCGTGAAAAGTCTACAAAAGGTCCTCAATCCACGATAACTCACTTAAAAGATTTTTAACAATTTGGTGCAAACATACTTCAGCATATTTGTAGGTGCTGATGAACTTTTATAAAACATTGAGTTAAAAGCGTTCAAAAATTTATAGATTTTAAACGTATATTGAATAACTTTTCAGTAATTTAATAGGATATAAGTTAAAACGTTTAGCAAAGAAATTAGATCACATGTGCGTTCGAAAAGAGTGTAAGAAAGTAAACTAAAAAGGGATTAAAAACTTAAAAAATAAAAGCATATTTCCTAGACATAGCGAAAATATTTACAAGTTAATTATACCTTTGATATAATATAACCTATGACATGTATCATAAAAAGCTTGCTTACAAAGGCGTTCGTAAATAGTGGAAAGGGGGTCATAATAAAAATTAGGTGATGTTTCCAAAATTAGTCTTACAAAAAAGGCAAATGACACAAAAGTCACAGAAATATTACGTTTACACTTGAATATAGAGAGCTAATGGTGCTTCGAGTCATTATTTATTAACAAAGATATATCTTTGAAAACAAAAATCAAATTAGCCAAGTGCTACATATTTTCCATTCTTTTATATGATGAAGAGATTGGAGGCCTTCGAAATGTGGGTAAACCGTCGCATTCTGCGAATATCGTGGACCGATCACATAACCAACGAGGAGGTTCTCCGCAGAGTCGGTAAAAGAGAGAAATCTCATTCACTGTTACAAAACGTAAAACGGAATACCTTGGGCATATAATGCGTCATGAGAAGTATGCACCTCATCCTACAGGGTAAAACAGACAGCAAAAGAAGACCGGGTAGACGAAGACATTCATGGTTGCATAATCTGCGTAAATGGTACGGACTCACTTCAGTAGAACTTTTTCGGATTGCAGCAAACAAAGTTAAAATAGCGATGTTAATCGCCAACGTCCGCAACGGATAGGGCACCACAAGAAGAAGAATGGTGCTTCGAGAGCAACAATTTATTTTCCTTGATAAATGCAAATCTTAAGTCTATTGTTAATTGAAAAATATTAAATTTAATTTGAAACATCTTATTTTATACAAATAATTTTAAACAAGGGAAATCTAATTTATTATTCTACACTACTCGTTCTTTTAATATGTTAGGTAGGTACCTAATAAACACTTTTAATGGTGAAACCCAACTGTGGCCTATAAGCTTCAATTAAAAACTGGCGCATATTATAATAGTGTAGTTAGTATGTACCTGGCCGATGTGGTTTTGGTATATACGAGTATGCTTACCACACTCGCTTATACATATTAACACTAAGTAGATATAAACCTAAAATCTATACAGAATGTGATGAAAATTAAGCTAGCACTAAATTACATTAGGTTAAATATATTATTTTAAAATAAGTAAGTTGATACTTAGTTCTGGTATAACCGAAAGGGTCAACATATTAAGAATAATGAATTGCTCGTTACACCACAATGTAACAAGATTGCAAGTTATGTTGGAAATTTGTTTCACTTCACCAGACGGGTCGTTTTGTTGATCCACAACTCATCAGTGGTGATCGGCAGGCAGTGTTGTGACAATTTCGAATTAGCGGGTATTGTTGACACCCAGAAAGAATACTAATTTTATAGCTCAGTCCAGGTGAACCCCTATATGCTATTTAAATTGCACACTGGTTCGATTCAAGCTTTGCGATCGGATTGTACTTCAAGTTTTAATTAAAGAAAGAACAAACAAAGAATATCAACTTTATTAATCTGTATTAAAATAATATAAAATTAACTGACCTTTTATGATTCTGGATCTCTGCTTGTTATACATAATTTATTTAAAAGAAAGTCACCAATTAAATGACCCTTCTGTTCACCAAAATATCTAAAGCTTTATTGAAATAAAAACGCAAATGTTTGGGCTCAAAACAACTAAATTTAGTAATAATTAATAAAGAAATAAATATAAATACAAAGAATAAAACAATTAAAAGAGAATGAAAATCTAAAAGAAAATCTTAGTCATTAACAAATGAACAAAACATTAAAAGAAACTGAAAATCAAAAAGTAAAATCTTGATCTGTACAGTATACACCTTAAAATAGGTAAATTATGTAATATAATTACGAATAATTATATTAATTCCCGCACAAAACTTTTAATTACAATTGTAAACTGACAATCATAACAGACATTAAATTCGAAAGATTAATCAATGAGGACAGAATCAAACTTTAATCTTTATTAAAACTGAATTAGAAAACAAAAAGGCCTTCAATCTGGAGAAATCAAAAAGAATAAAAAAAAAGGACTTACTGAAGCTTTACGTCGATTAACTATTAGAAAACTTTATAAAACTCACTATTACAGAACCAAAATGAAATGGACTTTATCTTTATACTGATATACTTTAAAACAAAACTAGAAAATAACTTAACTTGTGTAAAATCTTCTAAGTCCAAAAACAAATTAAAATATTTTATTAACTTTATCATACCAAGGCTAGAACGAATCTGACGTTGGAAAGTCCGATTGCATTTCTAAATCGCTTCATAAAAATGAGAAGTACCTACTATTCCTTTGGAAAAGGCTAGAATCAAAAAGCAAAATAAGAAAGAAACATTGAAAATACACCCCTATAAAATGCAACTACAGGGTGAGAGCAGTTTATTTTTAGAAATAAAATATATTTTTATTTCGAGTGTAATTAAGAATATAATATTATTTTAATTTATGTACTTGTCTGTTATAATTGTTGTTAGTTAGATATCTTGTGTTGGAGTTCTTTCAAAAAATTAACCAGTCACTACCATTTGTAAAGCAAGAAACAATACGATTATATAAGACTTTTCAATCTCCCGAACAGCTACTGGCTTAACAAAACATATCCCTTTTTCTTCGCCCATTAATATATATTTTGATATGGAAAACCGTGTATGTACCCCAACTACCTATTAATATATAATAATCTAATTAATCGGCAGGTATTTCGAGATTATCAAGTGAAGACCACCATGTAACTGAAATATGTCAATCTTCGAACAAGAAACCACAGCCAATCTGTTTCTAAAAGTTGAACAAAGAAAAAAAAACAAAAATTATATATTTTTGATATTCATGTACTTGCAGAATGTTTATTGCTTTGCGAAAAACCCATACCAATAAACTATAGGATAAGAGAAAACAGACCCTTAAGTACCCGTAAGTTTTATGACTCAAAGGACATGTTGAAACATTTAGATTCCCTTTTAAAATATCATTCAACAAAATATTATAAAGCCACCCAAATAGATATACAAATTAAGAAACCATGTGTATATCAATGCCAGTGGCGTGGTGTTTTGTTACAGTGTGACCCAAATTTCCAACATTTACGAAGAGCTTATACTAGCACGACTGCCTGCTCACACTAGATGTCACCAAAAATATCTTGTTGTCATATGAATAATATTTTAGCATTGGACTTTATAACAGACACAAATTTTCATAGCCTTCCGAATTCTACTTTTTCCAGAGGGACACCGGGTATTTGGAAATTAGATTGTTATACAGTGTTATTCACGCTTTATGGCGCGGAATATTGTGGCAAAACTACGCGACTTTCAAAAAGTTTGATTTATTCGACGTGTAGGCATCTATTATGGCTACTTTTTAAAATTGGTTTCATATTATACAGGGTGTCCCAAACAATCTAAAAGTATCAAAGTTGTGTGTTTTATAAGGAATCCCCTGCATATTATTGCACTTTTAGATCCTTTGAGCAAATTAAGTGTCTGTTTCATTAAGGTTTATAATACCTAATCCTTAAGATTTTTTAAATAAAATGAATTTTCTCAAAATCTAACATAATTTTCATCTTTCAAATACTTAGAAAGTATTTAAGTCATGTTGACGAAATTAACTCTAAAGTGTATAAATAATATTTGGTCTTCCAATTGCAATAAACTTGCAATCTTATACAGAGTGTCCAAAAATCAACACTACTCAAATAAGAACTTTAAGTTGCTATAACCTCATTAATTTAAATGGAACGTCATATTTCTGAACTTACCTAGCAATGTACTTACTAATTACCTGTCGAATGGTATTAGGGTGTACGATAGCTAAGTCGGCGCGTTTTGGCAGAAAACGCCAAATAATTGTTTTGGTGTTTTTTAAATAAACGTTTTAATGTATCTAGTAGGCTATGGATCAGAAATGTCAACTAAATTATTTTATCTATCAACTTAATTTGCTGTTTATGCTTTAATAATGTTATTGTTTGTCTTATCTGTGCTTATAAAATTCAGCTTTGTAAAGAGCTGTATGGAAATTATTAGCTCTCCATATCATATATGTAATATATGTATATATGGAGACTATTAGTTTCATGAAAAAATTTTTTTTTTTAATTTCACCGGAAATACTTGTAATATGTAATGTAATAAGTAGTTCTAAAAAAATGTCTGTCTGTCTGTCGGTCTGTCTGTATGCACGAAAACGCAAAAACCGGTTAACAGATTGTAACCAAATTTGGTACAAAAATACTATTGGACATGGCAAGGAGCTGATTAGATTTTGGGAAACATTGAGGGTAGGCAAGGGGTTAAAAAGAGGGTTCAAAAATTAAAAAAATTCTTAGTTCTTAAACTTATCCGAAATACTGCATAATTTTTTACGCATTTAATTGAATATAACCTAAAAATTTAACATAAAATATTAGACCACATTGGCGTTCGAAAATAGGGTAAAATGGGGTAAAAAATATTTAAAAAAAACGTACTTCTTAAACATAGCAGAAATATTAACTAATTATTTATAGCTTTAATAGAATATAACCTATAAAATGTGTCATAAATAACTTACTTTCATAGGCGTTCGTAAATAGTGGAAAAGGGGTCAAAACATAAAAAATATATATTTCCTAAACTTATTCGAAATATGGAATAATTTTTCATAGTTGTGATAGAATATAACCTAAAAAATGTTACATAAAAGAATTGGTTCACACTGGCGTTCGAAAATAGTCTAAAAAAAGGGTCAAAAACGAAAAAAAAAAATGTTTGCCAAATATACCAGAAAAATTGGCTAATTATATAGAGCTTTGATATAAGATAACCTAAAAAATGCAGCATAAAATTTTTATTTACATAGGCGTTCGTAAATAGTAGAAAAAGGGGTAAAATAAAAAAAAATTAAAATCTAAAAAATTGTATATTTAACTAGTTGAATTGGTGTTAAAAATACACGAAAAAAATTAATGTACCATAGACGTCCGTGAAAATTCTATAAAAGGGTCAGAAAAAATTTGTATCCGTGATAACTCAAAAACCACTTAACGGATTTTAACCACATTTGATACGAAAATACTGCAGGATATTTATAGGTGGTGATTAACATTGAGCGTACGCAAGGGGTTTAAACGAGGGTTCAAAAATTTAAAAAACCATAGTTCTTAAACTTATCCGAAATATTGGATAATTCTTCATGGTTGTGATAGGATATAATCAAAAAAATGTTACATAAAAGAATTGGTTCACACAGGGGTTCGAAAATACTCTAAAAAAGGGTCAAAAACGAAAAAAAAATGTTTCCCAAATATACCAAAAAAAATGGCTAATTATATATAGCTTTGATATAAGATAACCTAAAAAAGGCAGCATAAAATTTTTATTTACATAGGCGTTCGTAAATAGTAGAAAAAGGAGTAAAATAAAAAAAAGTTAAATGTAATTTTTTTTTATAATTAACTAGTTGAATTGGTGTTAAAAATACACAATAAAAATTAATGTACCATAGGCGTCCGTGAAAATTCTATAAAAGGGTCAGAAAAATTTTGTATCCGTGATAACTCAAAAACCACTTTTTAACGGATTTCAACCACATTTGGTACGAAAATACTACAGGATATTTATAGGTGGTGATTAACATTGAGCGTAGGCAACGGGTTTAAAAGAGGGGTCAAAAATTTAAAAAATCATAATTCTTAAACTTATCCGAAATGTTGAATAATTTTTTGTGCGTTTAATTAAATATAACCTAAAATATTTAACCTAAACAATTAGACCACATTGACATGCGAAAAAAGTGCAAAATGGGGTAAAAAGGTTAGAAAAAACGTATTTCTTAAACATAGCAGAAATATTGACTAGTTATTTATAGCTTTGATAGAATATAACCTAAAAAATATGTTATAAATAACTTGTTTTCATAGGCGTTCGTAAATAGTGTAAAATGGGTCAAAATAAAAACATATATACTTCCTAAACTTATTCAGAATACGGAATAATTTTTCGTAGTTGTGATAGAATATAACTTAAAAAATGTTACATAAATGAACTGGTTCACACAGGCGTTCGAAAAAGGTTCAAAAACGAAAAAAAAAAATGTTTTTTTCAAATATAACAGAAAAATTGGCTACTTATATTATAGCTTTGATATAAGATAACGTACAACATACAACATAACAATTTTGTTTACATAGGGGTTCGTAAATAGTAGAAAAGGCGACAAAATAAATTTTATAATAAAACTAAAAAAATAAATTATTTTGCGTCCAAGAACTTGGCCTAGAAGATCTGAAATATAAAATATGTAGGTACGTATAAATAGTGCCTCCAAATAGAAGAACAATGAACAAAACCCGATACTTCAAAAAAATAGCTGATGTCTAAAACAAAACAATAATTTATTAAATTTAGATAAATGACAAGAAGGTCATAAAATTATCACTTTTCCACTTAAATATGGAGAGCTATTCGTGCCTCGAGGGCAACAGTTTATTTTGACAATAGAATTGAATTTTGCATGTGGGTGTTCCATTAAGTGGAGCAAATGAAACATTTTTTGATAATGGGATAAGTGACTAATATACATTTCACAAGAATGGCCTCGTGAACAGACACAACGACCATTATTATTCTGACTCGAATCCCGATGAATACAGAACCATCAGCAATCCAAATAGGTGATCCATTAATGTGTGGGGTGGAACATTGGGCCGATATTTCATAGGACACTATTTTTTTCAAGGATCTTTAAATGGTATGATGGTACTCGATTTTCTGCTACACCCATTTCATGTACTATTAGAAGAAATTCCTTTAAACAGGAGAACAACCATGTGGTTTCAATTAGATGGAGCTCCGCCTCATTATCATCTAGAGGTGCGGCAATTTTTGGATACTATAACAACCCAAAACAGGTGGATTGAAAAAAAAAATTGATCTCCCATATCTCCGGATTTAACTCCTCCGGATTTCTTTCTATGGGGATACGTGAAAGGATTTGTTTACAACACGCCTCTAACAACACCACACGATATGAAAATACGCAAAAGATATGCTTTTCAAACTGTAGGTACCCCGCAAATGTTGACCAGAGTTAGCCGTAGTTTTCAAAAAAGTATATCGAAGTGTCTCGAAATGGACGGACAACATTTCCAACACATGTTATGAATATGTTGGTATAAATTTGTCTGTGCTATTTTATTGTCATTAATGCTGTTTATGCATAATTAAGAATAATTCATAATGACTTTTATAATTGTAGATCATTTGACATTTCTGATACCATAGGCTACTAGATACATTAAAACGTTTATTTAAAAAACACCAAATGGCGTACAAAACAATTATTTGGCATTTTCTGCCAAAACGCGCAGACTTAGCTATAGTACACCCTTATACCGTTCGACAGGTAATTATTAAGTACATTGCCAGGTAAGTTCAGAAATATGACGTACCATTAATATTAAAGAGGTTATAGCAACTTAAAGTTCTTATTTGAGTAGTGTTAATTTTTGCACACCCTGTATAAGATTGCAAGTTTGTTGCAATTGGAATACCAAATATGATCTATTATTACACTGTAGAGTAAATTTCGTCAACATGACTTTAATACTTCCTAAGTATTTGAAAGATGAAAATTAGGTTAGATTTTGAGAAAATTCAATTTATTTAAAAAATCTGAAGGTTTAGGTATTATAAACCTTAATGAAACAGACACTTAATTTGAACAGAGGATCTAAAAGTGCAATAATATACAGGGGATTCCATTTAAAAAAACACAACTTTCATACTTTTAGTTTATTTGGGACACCCTGTATAATATGAAACCAATTTTAAAAAGTAGCCATAGTATATCTCTACACGTGCAATAAATGAAACTTTTTGAAAGTCACGTAGTTTCGCCACAATATGCCGCGCCATAAAGCGTGAATAACCCTCTATATTATAATTATTGTCGGTTTGCAACTAAAAATAGAACTTTTCAAGCTTACATATTATCTCTATTATGCGACATGAGACGTTGAAAATTGAAAAGTTACCATCACTGAGGTTTCATCATCTCTCACGTTTAGGTACGTGCCTTGAATTTATCACCTTATGGGTTGCGTATTTTCTGTTACATGTGAGGATTACATATAGCAAGGAAATGAGTTTTGTGTTATGCGCTATAATGTTCGTATGATCTCAAGAGACAATTTTGTGAAACATTAGAATTTGTTTTATGCCAAAAGATTGCCATATTGGATAGTCGAGATGTACAGGGTGGGCACTTTATTACGAGACAGTACCTTTTATCAGAAACTTCTGACAAAGACAATGTTAATACAAGAGTTTATTGATTTTAAAGAAATCTTAAAATTATTGGAGTGTCATCAATACAGGGCAAAAAGTGCTACCTACATTAACTTCACAATTTTAAATAATAATAAGAATGCTTTATTTGCCTATATAACAATAGTTATTGGCAAATGAGACACCCTATATATTTTTACATTTTTAGATTCCTTGGTATAAGTAAAGATAAGTTTCATAACAACTCCCTGATTGAATTTGGTGTAATTTAGACAGGAATTAGGATTATGTATTTTTTTTAACAAACATATCAGCAAAAAATGTCTTCTGCGGTCGCTAGTAAAGATTATATCATAAAACTTCACCGATAACTTAACGAAGCTACCTTATAAGGTATTTTCATTATATCGCAACCAAATTTTCCAATAAAATACCTATCAGAATAAAAGAAACCGAAAAATTAAATTTATTTAAAAAGCGAGTCAGAGCTTGTTTGGCAGAGATTTTCGATTAATTCTAATTTGGAAATTACCAACAATCCTTTTTGTGTATTTTCAATTATTCACTTTCACTAATAACTTCGCTTACCTGATGTCAGCGTAAATATAATTTACGCTGCTGATGTGTAGTACTTCCGCTTGCTTCTTCCATATTAAAGTATGAGATATTATAGTAGATTATATTATTAAAAAAACAATATTTTACGGTACCTACCCATTTATTTTTATAAAAATAGGTAGGTACCTACTAATTAATAACCGTATATATATTTTTTTAATTTGTTCACTACTTTTTTAGATTTTAAAACTTAAGTTAAATATGTAGGTAACTAATTTGTATTCAAAATATCAAAAATCAAAACTTCCCGAAAAGTAAATAAAAATAATATTAGCACAGAGCACAACTGTGACAGTACTAAAAATTTGCGACTGTGTGATAGAGATAGATATACCTAATCAAAATAATAATCGAGATATAGGTACAAAACCCTCGCCAAGCGTTGTCATATAACCTTATTTTACATTAAATCTCTGCTGCATCTATATGAAGCGTGCTTCTTATAGTGTTTTTTAATGGCAAGATTCGTATGCTATGCTTAGTACAATTTAACGCTGGAAACTATGTTTAGACGAAGAGCGATAGGTGGTTGTCTAGTGGGTATATGCCAGATGGCAGTGTTGCCCATTGTTGCTGAATTAGAGATGCTTTGCGGCACGCTTCATCTGCATAAGAACATGTATGATAAGTAACTAGGCTATTGTCATAGGACACAAGCACTGGCAAGGGTGTCAACTGTCACACACAAGGAAGAGAGAGACCGAAATAAATAATGTTTTACTATTATTACAGGAATAAAAAAAGAGGGAAATACCTATAGGTATGTAAATTAAGTATGTTAAATAGGTGTATACGATAAAGCCTGCTTCAGATGAAGACGAAATTCAAAATTACAGTTGTATGGTAAAGCAGGTTGAAAATTAAGTATACATTAATTTATAGTTTAAATTTTATATGGAGAAAAATAATTACACAATAAAATAAAATTAAAATTAAATATTATTAATTTTACTGATTATTTGCTTCACTTGCTTCATAGGACAAGCCGCCACCGTATAGTTAGTCTTTTCAATTATTATGCTTGTGCAAAGTGTATGACTACATCTATTAGTGTATTGCTACATCTATTAGCACTAACGTTGATAATATTTGTGGTTCGTTTAGTAGTTTTTACTTAATTTTAATAAAGAAGTGGTTGAAGAGCAACTATGTTGAATTCCTCCACTTCTATGCAATGTTTGTATAAAAAATAATTTTCTGGTAAATAAAGACACGTTTATTTATTTATTTATCTGTGGTAGCTAGGTGCTTGCGGACATAAATTAAAAAATACATTATTAATTTCTGTCGAAATTACACAAAATTCAATTATCGAATTGTTATGAAACTTATCTTTATTTATTCCAGGTAACCTAAAAATGTAATAATATATACAGTTTCCCATTTGAAAGCAGCTGTATTCGGATGCCCTGTAGTATTAGGACGCTAATAATTTTAAAATGTATTTAAAACCAATAAACTTTAGTGTTAACAATTTTTTTATAAAGTCTGTAGTTTCTGAGCAAAAGTACTCCATGAATTGTGGTCTGGTTAAAAATTACAAATTAAAATTAGTGGTATCGCTTACTTCTTGTTTTTTGACTTTCTGTGACAACTACAAAAATTATAAATTGTACAATTAATTTGTGTCCGTATATATAATAAAATGAAAAATAATTTCGTATCATAGCGGACAAAATTACTGGTGTTACCTACACAAGGGGTTTTGTTTCATTTAGCAGGCCCTAAGTCTAATTCAGGAGAACCAGACCGAGGCATGGGTCGACAGATACTGACGAATTCGTATTTGCCTATTTACAATATGGGCATGCATTTAAACACAGCTGAATTAGACTGAGGGCCTGCTAAATCGCTTGTGTAGTTAACACCAGTAATTCTGTCCGCTATGCCACGAAATTATTTTGTCATTTTATTATGATTTTTGTTGGTATGCTGAATATGTTAGGGTTGCGTACCCATTAAGATTAAGACTAAAATTAGGGGTGACTGATACACTGCGACCTAATGTCCCCCTGTCTTGAATAACTAGATTTGTGTCTCAAGTTATAACTCTCCATTCCATTAAGTTCTCGAGTTTTTATGAACTCCAGTAGCTGGTTGCTGGGACAACACGTCTCCATCTTGCACGATATCATATCCCAAGTGTTCCTTGCGTAGGCTTCTGATAGTAGCGCATTTAGTTACTAGGTGATCAGGATCCTCCCTACAGAATCTGCATTCGTCGCTCTCTTCGAGGCCTTACCTTGGTATGTTTCCTAAGGCGACAATGTCTTGTAGGAATACGTAGCACGTTCTTACTGAGAGCCAAACAGATTTTGCATCCTTCATGGTTAAAGTTTCCAAGGAATTTTTTGGAGTGTATCGGTCCAGGAAGATTTTGGTAGAGTATTGTTCTGTCTGTTTGAACCTTAATTCTGAACTTTTCCTTGTAGACGTGTTTCCTTAAGCCGAAGAACGATTTCAGGCCCTATAAAAGGGGTTTACGCCCCCTTTTGTTGCTAACCTATTATTGTCATCTTAATTTCCCTGATACCAGAATGTCCTGGTATCCAAACAAGGGAAACTCTCCTATTGTTGATAAGTTCCTTAAGACCTATTAACCATTCCTACAACATTTCTCAGCTGATGACTGATGACATATATGAACTCAACGCTGATATGGCCGCCTAGCTATCAAAGTGGATCGCAATGTCGCATTTCCGAAATTGTACCCATTACTATCCAGTAGTTATAATACCATTACCATGTGTCTAGGTTAAAGATCCTACATAGAGATTGAACAAACAGTAAGAGATACAATTTTGGTTAAATGCGAAAAAAGTTGCGCTATTCCGATTCAATTAAGTTGCAGTATGGGAATATCTACAGGGGTTTTCAAATTGTTGGTGAAACACTGAAAATAGTTTTTTTCGAAAAATTAGAATTTCGTCCCCATGTTAGAATCAACCAACACAATTACGACAACACTTTCTCAATCCACTTAGTAATAATAACTGTTTTTTAATAAATTTTCATTTTTGTCATTCAAATATGTTATAACGCTAATACAAAACAGCCAAATTTTATTCCATTGAACATTGACTCCGGAGAAATTCTATTGATTCATTATAAAGATACTACAGAATAAGACGCTTCAATCTTAGAACAGTAATCAGAGAGAAAAAAGAGAAACATTGACGAAAGGTGTATTATTGCTACTGCATAACAATGCTCCAAGAGTCATGTTGCGCTGTCTCCCTGCACCAAGTGGGCCTCGATAGTATAAATTACCCACGCTATAATCCAGACCTAGCCCATAGCGATTATGATTTGTTTCCGACAATGAAAAATTAACTCCGGGGTAAGAAATTTACGAGCGATGCAGAAATGAGCAGGCAGTTTTGGCGTGTTTTTCTGTGAAAGATTCAAATGTTTTTATGTAGCTATAAACAAAATAATTGATGATCTGAGAAGGGTCTTAGGGTTACAGGTGAATATTGAAATATAAAAATAATATTCAATATTAATGTTCTACCCGTTTATCGGGTATTCGGCGGATTTAAAAAGAAACAAGTAGTACAACAGTAATGAATAAAATAAATTTTGTGTAGTATTAACGAATTTGTTTTATAAATTATTTGGCCCCTTTCCTAAATCTAACAGCCGAACTAAAGAACATTTTCCCCAATAGGAGGATAGTAAATAGTTTGCGATTTCAATAGTCAACTCGTTCGAAAGATTTATACTCATGTAATTTGTATTTTTCGAACCACCATCAAAGTTTAGTTTATATTTATCGTACATCTGTAAATACAATTGACGATCAAGTTTATAGAATACGTTTTCACTGTGAAAACATACTCAATACTCCCGGATGGTATTCCAAGTGCAAAGGTCGCTTCTTAAAAGATGTGTGGAATTAATTAGAGCCATATTTAACATTTGTTACAATTTTACTCAACTTTTTTGCGGTTTCTATTATTAATAGTTCTTTTGTTACTGTTACTTTCTCGTGTTTGTAATAAAACTTTTTATTGTTGTTTGTACTTTTTCTGAATGTAGAATGTTTTGAGTTGTTAACTAATAGTTATAGAGTAAGATGACATGTTTCTTTTACTAATAAGATTTCTACACACAACATGATGAATGTACCAATCGAGGTTGCACTGCGACATAAAAATGCTCCTATCGAGTTGTCACAAATAGACGTTTGTCTTTTAAAAATGATTGAGGCAACATGGAAAAAATTTACCGATTCTCCAAAGACCCTAGTCCGTAAATGAGTTCACAAGACTAGTTCATATTTGTTTACAATGTACCATTATGGTAGCAAGTGCGCATTTATTGTGTTTATAATTGGCTTATTGGTTTATTTATTTCAAATAGAAATTTTTATAAATATGTAAATATAAAACTACTTTGAATTTGTAACTTTCGAGGCCTATGTGCCTTTAACGATGGACTTATGCGACAAATTTTATATGAAGTATCATCCTTAGTTTTAGCTCCTGTATCATCATGCAAGTTTTAGGTACGAACTCCTGAGACACCTTGTCTATTAAGATAATCTTTAGAGTGCAAACCATTGAACATGAACGATGTAGCATGATGGCCGGCTCTTATAACAAATTAAAAATGTAAAATATTTTGCTGGATGTCTACTAAAGTGAGTGTTCGTCACAGATTTACTATCTATATATTTTTTTAAATGGAACCCTATGCATTTTGTTATTTTTTTATCACTTGGATGGAATATAAAGAAATAATTTACTAAATATTTGCATTTTGCAATAAAAAGTAGGGAAAAAATAAAAAAATACCGTGGGGTTTTATTGTGTTAAATAAATTTGGAACAACTCAATTGAGGCAAATAGGATAGGCATTTAAAAAAAAATAATAATAAAACTTTATTTTAATAATTAGGTAATTATTAGGAACTGTTATGAACTGACAGTTTTTGACAGTAATTAATGGGAGTATTTTTTGACGTACATGATAATAGATTTTATCCTTTGACAAACTCAGATCAGATAAACTTATGTGACAGGCTCACATGTCAATGTTGAGTATTTTAAATGTAGAAAGAAACTGTCAAATTATTATCTGAGCGTGTACGCTATGGTAATTTGATTTTAAAATCTTAGTTATATTTCGGTACTAAAATAATTATTAAAAAGTGATTACTAATTAATAATGGACAATGAGTTTAGCGGAATGGCATACGACTACCTAAGTAAACTTTCTCAATTAATTGTCAACTTATCCTGTAGATGGAATGGACATTAAGTTAAGTGAGTGAAAACTACTGATGTTAACCTAATTATTGGAAATCTAACAGTAGCGCCATCTATGAAAAAAAAAATAAAAAAGAGCGAGCGCTAACTGGTCATTATAAAACTCTGTTTAAGTGCAGGCAGGCGAAAAAATGTATTACAATGGAACTAACCCAGAAATAACATGCTGTACAAGGTAGCATAGGAACTACGAACAATTGTCGTACAGGTGTACGATCTTTACTGTAATAAACACCAACATAATGATTTGATACATATCTAACAACAGAATCCCATATCCAGGAGAGATATGTATTATATAAATAATCGACAATAATTAGGATCTTCACCTTTGAGAATGGAATCTCGCAAAAACAAGATGATTCTTTAAGCTATGGTGATATGTGGGTATATAGCAATTTTAATGTTGAATTTCATACTATGACTATAAATCTGATGATTGCTATTGCTAGTGCTAGTGTTAAGTAGAAATATAGAGAGTAACTGTAAGTCAGACTTCGCCATGTCTAGTGACGGAATTTCTGTGTATAATAAATATAATAATAATATTATTTATTAACTACACTTAAAGGAAATTCACAAAATCAAAACAACTAAATCCATTGAGAATTATCAGAAAAACAATATGAAGCTAGTTACTACATACAGGGTGGTCCAACGAAAAGTTTGCACCTAGCTTTTCTCTTTTTTTTGTAGTCGAATGCGAAAATGCTCGGACACGTCGATTTTGCTTTTGAGGGGGACACATTTTAAACATATTTTTCGATCTGCGCCTTTAACCCCCTAGCGGGGGTGAGTAACAACCCTAAAATTTTAAATGGAAAGAGGGGTCTAATGACATATCATTTGAAAGGACACAAAATTGTCTTTCTAATGATACCCTATTTGTCGAATTTTACTAAAACAGTTAATACGAAAACGACTTTAAAGACATTAAGCCGATAATTTTGGTATTAATGAGAAATACAAATAAGTTTTAATTATTACGACTGAAAACAACTACAATCATTTCTAAATTATTTACTTTGAAGAAAAACGGGATTTCAAAAACACTATCTTATTTATCAGAACTAAATTCCTCACTAATCGTTTGCGTTTTTTGTTGAAATAAAAACTGCAGATACGTGTAGGAAAAGAATTTACACCGTTTATTTTAGTCTTTTCATTGATTCAGTTTGGTTGCTTCTCAAGTTATTTTACTTTTACCGTACAAAATGATTTATTCCATTCTAGAACGAGTTGAAATTGTTAAACTTTATTTTCAAAATAATAGTAGTGCTAGACTTACGGCTCGCTTATTTAATGAGAGACATCCCGGTAAAAATGTGAATGATGTGTACGTTGGCAAGTTAGTTAAAAAGTTTGTAGATACCGGATCTGTCTGTAATGTAAAACACCAGCCGCAGAAACCGATCAGAAATGAAGCTGTGGAAGTCGCTGTTTTAGGGCATGTTGAAATGGATCATAGTCAAAGTACCCGTCAACTAGCTGAAGCCTCAGGTGTCTCCCGTTCGTCCATAATACGAATTTTAAAAGCGTACAAATTTCATCCGTACAAAATCAAATTAGTACAGGAACTAAATGAGGATGATCCTGATAGAAGGCTGCAATTTTGTGAAGCAATGAGCCAGCGTTTAATTGAAGATCCGCAATTATTATTTAACATTTGTTTTTCCGACGAATGCACATTTTATTTGAATGGAGCTGTAAATAGGCACAATTGCCGTTACTGGGATGACAGTAACCCACATTTATTCCGTGAGGTTCATACCCAGTATCCTCAAAAAATAAACGTCTGGTGTGGCATATTAGGAAATCATATTATAGGACCACTTTTTATTCCTGGAAATTTAACTGGTGAAGTGTACCTAAACATGCTTGAAGACACAATTGATCCTTTAATAACACAAATAATAGAAGATGACCAAAATCATACTGCTGATCGGCTTTATTTCCAGCAAGATGGAGCACCTCCGCACTATGTGGCTCCTGTAAGACAGTTCTTAGATGACCGGTTCCCTGGACGGTGGATTGGAAGGAGGGGCCCAATTGAATGGCCTGCCAGGTCACCGGATTTATCGCCTTTAGACTTTTTTCTTTGGGGGCACTTAAAAAATAAATGTTTTGCCACGAAGCCCGAGTCCATAGAAGATCTTCGCCAACGCATTACAGAAGAGTGCAGAAACATAACACCTGATATGCTACAAAATGTTAGAAATAGATTTGAACAAAATCTGTATTATTGTATGGAATCAAATGGGTCACATTTTCAACATTTGTTAATGTAACGTTTTAATAAATCAATTTAACAGCTTGTTTACTTTTTTTACAAAGCAATGTTAAAACTAACAAACATTGGAATGTACTAACGATTGCAGGTGTTTTCACTCGCAATAATTAAAACTTATTTGTATTTCTCATTAATACCAAAATTATCGGCTTAATGTCTTTAAAGTCGTTTTCGTATTAACTGTTTTAGTAAAATTCGACAAATAGGGTATCATTAGAAAGACAATTTTGTGTCCTTTCAAATGATATGTCATTAGACCCCTCTTTCCATTTAAAATTTTAGGGTTGTTACTCACCCCCGCTAGGGGGTTAAAGGCGCAGATCGAAAAATATGTTTAAAATGTGTCCCCCTCAAAAGCAAAATCGACGTGTCCGAGCATTTTCGCATTCGACTACAAAAAAAAGAGAAAAGCTAGGTGCAAACTTTTCGTTGGACCACCCTGTATATACAAATCATATAAAAGGAAATCTTAAACTATAAATGATAAAACAAATGCTAGGTAAAGCGCAACTACCTTTGCACATTGCACACGGAATGTCACAACCAAGACAAGTGTTACACATCTAGGATGAGGTTGATCTTCGACTAGGGTAACAAGTTAACATCCAGTTGACTACAATAACGATTAAAGGAGCAGCACATGAGGTACATAGGACTATGAAGCTCTATGTTGGATCTGGCAGGTCCAAGATTAAATGGTTCCACGTGTCGACCCCCAGTCGCGGTAGACAAAAACTTAGTAGTCCCAGAAACATCGAATATTCTATCGCACCGTGCAGTAAAGTGTCTACAAATTTGATGGCACGTAAGTATCTTCTCACTTCAAGAGACAGCATATCCAAACGGGAAAGCAAGGTCCGTGGGCACTCCCTCTTGGACGGTGAAGGTTACCCACCCTAAAGGGCAAGTATTTTAGGAATCGGCTTTGCAGGGACTCAATATGTCTGTAATAGAATGGGGTCTATACTACAGAAGCAAACTCTAATTTAGACCTAACAGAAGCCTGGTACGATAACTTCAGAATCATATCGATTTATTATTATTACAACCCTTGAATAGAATTGAAGGCCTTGTTTTGACGATAAAATGCTTAGATACTAAATTCCAATTTCCCAAATATTAATAATGACTTGAATTAAATACAACATAGAGACCATCAACGAATGAGGTTACTTTTGTGGCAGCTGATTGTGAGGTAATCATAAAGAGAATTCACAAGTGACACCAAACTTAAACATTTTCTGAGAAGTAAGTCTCCTCTTTTTAAATAACTCGAACAAATTTGAAAATAAACACGGGTTTCGGTTCTTGAGTGTATATTGTAAAATTAGCTAATAAATATGTTCTACCTTTATAAAAAATGAGAATCCACATATCATTTTAACTCAAAATTGTTTGACTAAAAACTATATATTTTGAAAGAAATATGAAAGGATCATACAACTTTCATCATAAATGTTTGTTCCAGGCTTTATTCAAAGCTTTGAGCTTTGATACACTGTCATAATATACCAAAAAGGCACATTCACAATATGATAAGTTTTCAAATAGAGACTGCTATCATTCGTAGCGTGTAATACATACATGCAGCTTTGAGGAAAAACGAGAATTTGACGCCAAAGAAATGTTTCTCCAATTGTAAAAAAAAATCAAAAATATCTGCAGCATATATTTTGTAACATACCGGGTAAAGATGAAACAGGTAAAACTATCAGTTCTATTTCCTGCTCGTTCTTAAATTTACATTTTCACTGTGCTATCACAGATTAGCAATCAATAATTATTTTGTAAAAACTCTAGACATTAAACAAATGAATTCAATTAAGAAACTTAAAGCTTTCCTTCATATTTATCTTCTTTTTTTTAAAGCCTTAGGGCGTGAAACTAGCGGAAATGTGATAAATTAAAGAACCTACTTGCGATTAAACTAACCACCCGACTATGTGTAAGAAAATTAAAAAAAAAACATAATAAATGCTGCGAAAAATCGTCCAGAGTTATAATTATAGTTTTTTGACTATCTACCTTGTGTCCCAAATTGGTCTAGACTACAGAATGTTAACGTTTATAGCAGATAGAGAGCCTAACGATTTTGGCGAACTTTGCTACTTTGTTATGAACCACAAGATGTCACTATCAGAATTAAGTTAGGCCGTTTACATTTGGACGTTGTTGAAAGTTCTGTATTTCGAAAGGCCACCTGTATCTCTATTATTAACTAAGCTATTAAAAAAGCAATCACAGTTATATTAAACGGTTTTTTACATATAATCCATTGACGTGCTCAGTTTTTTCTGGATCATTTCAATTTTGAGTTATGAACTAAACTTGCACTTTTTTAATAGAACATCCTATATTATATTTGTTACTATTTCGATTTGCCTAATTTTTAGCCTTTCAAAAATATATAAATGTGTATTGTTAGTGTTAAAAAGGAAGAAAATAATAATGAGATTTCCCTATTTAGTTCTTAGATCAATGTTTGGCGTAAAGTGCTATTGAAATCATCAGCATTCACTCGCTAACGAGTATGAATTACTCTAAATCAGGGATGTCTGTTACGAACCCTAAGATGGCTAAACAAACCTCGACCAGATACCGAACCACAAATTTTGTCACAAAACTGACACACCCAATCACCACCATCTACAGGCTGTTGTAGATGCGCTGCCCCATCGATGCGAACTCTCTCCTTTGGATGCTGTCTGTTCGCATCCTCATGTCGTCGACGCTCCTCAAAAATTTGATGGCCCTCGTAAATGGTACGCCTCGATTTCGGCCGGGTGTTGGCGATCTGCTCCCAGTTGTTATTAACATCTAAGCCACACTTCTTCATGTTGGTCTTAAGAACATCCTTGTACCTCTTTTGCTGCGCTCCGTGATGTCGTGAGCTGGCCTTACGGCGTTCCGTTCGCATGTGGATTACGTGGCCAGTCCATCGCAGCTGGTGCCTGATAATCATCGCCTCAATGCTAGTTGGTTCAGCTTCTTCCAGAATGCTGATGTTTAGTCGTTGGTCCTGCATTAATTCCAAGAATTCTTCTAGGACATCGTTGATGTTTTCTAGGGTTTTTAAACCATCACCAGCACTCGTTAAAGCTTTGGTGCTCTTCACTACTTCATGTCGGCCACGAGCGCGAACAATTACGAGGGCGATCATATGCCAGTCCATGGACCATAGATGTTGTCATGTCGTCGTAGTCTCATAGCAGGATGATCTTGTAGGGGTCAGTCTTTAAATGACACAAGTTGACACATTTGGCATTCGAATATGTCTCTTTTACCGTCGGCACCATCTAGGTTCTCTTCGTCCCATTTAATGACGATTTAAAAAAACAATCATGGCATACATGTTGGCCTAATGATTAGCGTTTACTCTTGGTAACCCTACGGTTCAAAACTGGGACTGTACCTGTTCGGTCGGTCTGAACTTAATGTTACCTGACATGTTTATTAAATTCCCTTTATCAGATATTTCATTAATTATACCCTGTCATGATATGAATTTACGGTTATGAGATAGCGAGGAAAATTTGAAACATTTTGATATATCTCAAATTGATAAATTATTGTGCGAAATGTATAAAAAAGTAATAAAATATTAGTATTTGACGTGTCGAATGTGCTGCAGACCTAACGGATACATTTAATTTGATGCGGATGCTCAAAATGTCAACTTTCTTTCATTTTAGAGATGTAAGAAATGTATCGATATATTATGCTTTCTTTCATTAATATAGATGCATCGATATATTCGATATGATCTCAATTTTTTTAGGTTGAACTATTACCCCGAGGACTGCAACCGAGTCTATTGGCCGCTTGATATTTGTCTATTTATTTACGGACAAAGTCCATTATTACAGCATAAATAAAACATATAACAACAATAATATAAACTTATGATTTGATTAATTAATTAAATTTAATGAAGCAGTTTCAATTATGCTCATGCCGTTATAATAATACTCTGTAGAAAAACTGCAACAAACCGACAAAAGTGCGGGCACTATTATGAATTTTACAACTTTTTCAGGTCGACAAAAATGCATTTGGTGTGTGAGGCAGAGGTTTCTATAGGGAATTTTCTAAACAACAACTACACAAAATGCTACTATTACATTAAATGCAATTGCTTGTTTCTCATAACAGACTCAAAAGTTAAATTATTAAGTGGTATGCGCACGTATCATATCGTATTCTTCAAAAACATTATCAATCAATACCTATAATTTATTTTTTTGGCCTACAGTAGATCGTAACTAGAACAACAATAAGAAATTCAATCTATATAGTGTAAAAGATGTTCAGAAATACCGCGAAAGAAAGTAAATAACACTAGTTAAATATTTAAAAATTTAAGGCAGTGCAAAATTGGTCTTCGAGAAAATAGACAACGTTAGTTTTTGTTAAGGATAATATGTATTTAATCAGAAGAAAATTTATAAACAAACCCTTAATTAGATACCGAAGGGATTTATCTTAGAGGTGATGCAAAAAATTAACAGAACCAATGAACTGGTACGTTATATTTAATATAACATTGCAGATACAACAAATTAATTAGAAAACTGCCACTCCACCGATGTTCAGTTTTCATAGATGTATTAATTATTATCATATTATCATAGATAATTATCAAAAAACATGTCTCTTTGGTGGACCTCCAAATAAATATTCAAATCACTTTACTTAAATGGCCTACATTTTTTATTTCAAAACCTAAAATCAGTTTTTATTCAGATAAAAAATTCCACATTAAGTTATCCTTTTAATTAGCACAGCGTAGCCTCACTTCTTTGTTCAGTTGAATTGATGTGATACGTTCAACTGTCGCTCAGTTTGTACCTAACTTCTCACTTAATTGTTAACTGATAAAAATTCTGATATTTACGTTGAAGGATAAGACCTAAATCAGGTGGGCGGCTATTCGTGAAAACCAAGGAGTAGAATAATTGTGAGGCGAGGCAAAGTCTATTAAGTTAGCACAGCTTAGCCTCACTTCTCTCTTTAGTTGAACTGATGTAATACGCTCATTTGCTACGTAACTTTTCACTTAATTGTCTCTAATAAAAATGCTGATATTAACTTTGAAGGATAACAAAAGTCAATATCAATGTTACCATCATACAAATAAAAATGTGTGAAGTAGAGGTGCTACGTAATAAAGCTGTCGATAGTTTTTTTGATTCTTTAAATAATCAGCTGTGGCAAAAATGTTAAGTTTAGAATATGATTTGAGATAAAATAATGGCACTCAAGATCTGTAACTTAATCTATTGGTCGCTTGTAAAATAATAAAATACAAGGTCTAAGAAGATCATTGCTACTTACTATTATGAGGAATTGTCAGAGATATGGCGATCAGTTGTCCATGCGGGGACGCATCAACTTTGTAAGCGTGTACTTACCTCTAACTTACTTAATTGACATTGTGAAAGAAAATGTATAGGCATTATAGAAGTAGCCTATAGTAAATCCCAATAATCCATAAAATGCTGCTACTTACCTGAAAACAAAAATATTTAATTTAGTATTATTAATATATATGTACATTTTGGAAATATTTCTAATAATTAAAAAGGTAATCCATATAAAGCAGTGAAGGGAACTTTAATTACGATTAAAATACTTTCAACAAGATGTTTTGGCGACACCTAGTTTGAGCAGGCAATATGCCCGGTGAAACACAGTTCACAAACGATGGCCGGACGAGAAGCAATAACTCCGTCATATCCTATTCCCAACACTAGATGCTCACGTATTATACGGAGGTATTGACATTGAAAAATGAAAACAGGGTAAAGTTCGGCACGGATTTCTGACAATCAAAACAAGTGTAAAATATGCCATGTGTTTTAACATACGTTTAAATAGTCTGCGCAATGCAACGTTTACTTTTGTTGAGGCTTCTTTGAAGGGAAATATTTTTAAAATAGTTCCCAAATCGTCAATTTTTTCATTAAAGTAAAGGTATTAGAAAAGAGAATAGATTTGTGTGTTATTCTTATGGAATCTACTCGCTTCAACAATATACCAATTAACAATACTCGGCTGTCAGACTGTTTTTGAAATTATCGCTATCCTACACCTCGTACTCATTATTCGCGCAATACCGTAATTAATCCGAAATCTATTTACACCCGATACACGCGTAGATGCTTCATTAAACATAAACTTTATTTCCCCAAGTTTATTTTATATTATTTTTGCTAAAATAATTTGATTCTTCAAAAAATTCCATATTATTTTTATTTCATTCAATTTAATTCATTCAAAATCTGACAACATTAAGAAAATATGAGAAATTCGGTGATGCCACACTTTATTTGAAGATTTTCACCATAAACATATTCCAGCACATTTTCCTCAATAAATCAACACATTACACAATATATTTACACATGGAACATTATTATATACTTGATTTTTCAACAAATTTAATTTACTAACTCCCACAATAATATAACAAATATTAAAACATTATTTTATTTTAAAAAACTTATTATTTATTTTACTACTATTCACATAAACTAAATCTGGCAGAATTGTTTTTTTAATGCCACAAGTTGACACATGTTGACACATTTGGCACTCGAATATTGATTTTTTACCGTCCTCACCAGACGGGCTACATTTTCAATAATAATAAAAAAAGTTCAATGAACTGTGTCATAGATATGCAAGAAATGTATCGATATATTCTTTCTTTCATTATTAGAGATGCAAGAAATGTATTGATATATTCCATTCGATCTCAATTTCTTTTTAAGGTAATATTGTCTCGAGGATTGCAACTGAGCCTATTGGCCGCTTGTAAAAAGTATAAAACAGTACTATACTGCCTTATAATGGACATATGCATTTAACAGTACAATACGGTATTATAATATAATACAAACTGTACTGCGCATGTTCTGTTCCATAGGTAACCTTATCTTAAAAATAATTAACTGAAATAAAGTAGGTCCGTTATATTATTTACTATTAGATTGTTCTTCTGATTGTGTTTCTGATGTTCAGCTGAGGCCTAGCTTAGCCTACAGCTTCCACCAGATTTATGGAAGCAGAGGAAAATATAAAGAAAAAACGAAAATATGCTTCCAAACTTCTACTTTTAGGTACTAATAATTTGTTTATACAGGGAAAAGGCTTGACGAAACTCAAATACCTAGATAAAGTAAATGGTTATTTACTAGAAAACTTGGATGCATGTGGATTAGATGACTTAAATTTAACAACAATGACGGAATTTTTATTAATCTAAATATAAAAGATGCTCTTAAGCTTCTTCTGCTCAAATTGAAAGTTCTCAGTAACTGGAAATTCAAAAAAAGAAAATATTATTCTCTAGGAATGCAGGATACGATCTCAGACGAATACTAACGTGGCTATACAATATTTTAATATTGTTAATTAAAATTTTAGGCTGAACGACTAAAATGGCCTTTTGGGGTTTTCTTCCAATAAAGTACGTTTTATTATTATTATTTTAGTAATTAAAAATGTAATTTGTTTGTGTATTTTTAATTATAGTAAGTTTCGGCCTAGCAGAAACTGTTGAACGCATATGCTGCAATATCATTCAAGATAAAGTCATACATCATCATAGCTCTGGAATAGAACTCCAAACCTTAGTACAGGCGGACATGTTAAAATTTCAGGATGCACTGTAACCATTTTGAATTAGCGGGTATTATTTACATTCAGAAAGAATACTAATTTTATAGCTCAGTCCAGAATGAATCCCAATATGCTATTCAAATTCTTATGGGTTCGAATCAAGCTTTACGAGCGGTTTCAATTAGAGAAGAACAACGAAATAATATCAACTTTATTAATATGTATTAAAGTAATGTAAAATTTACTAACCTTACATAATTCTGGATCACTGCCGGTCACCCACTTTATTTAATTAAAAGAAAATTATTAATTAAATGACCCTTCTGTCAACAACATAACTAAAACTTTATTAGAAATAAAACGCATAAGTTTGGGCTCAAAACAACTAATTTAATAATTAAAACTAATAAAGAAAATGAATAACAACAATAAATAAATATGTATAAATAAAGAAAAAGAATAAAACAATTAAACGAGAATGAAAATTTAGAAGAAAATCTTATTCATTAATGTACAACTTAAAATAGGAAAATTAATATAATAATATAAACTTTATTTGAAAACTGAATTTATTTCAATTACTAAAAGAAACATCTTTAATCTTTATAAAAACTGATTGGAAACAAAAAGACCTTCAATTAAAAGAATTAACAAAGAACTTGCTGAACTTTTAACTTTAGAAAATTTACTATTTCAGAATAAAAAAGAAATGGACTTAGTCTTTATACTGGTGTACTTTAAAACAAAAAAAATAGAAAATGATTCTTAACTGAAAAATCTACTAAGTCCAAAAAAAAAAATTTAACTTAACTTTATACAATTAGAAATCACATCTAGACTCTACCAAGGCTAAAACGAATCTAAATTCGAAAATCCGATTGTCTTTCCAAAACACTTAACATACATGAGAAGTAGGTAGGTACCTAGATTGAAAATAGCCAATCAGAAAAAAAAGGCATTTTTACAATATACCCCTATAAAGATACATCTACAGGGTGAGAGATTCAGAAATAAGATACATTTTTATGTCGACTTTAAAAACGGTTGTTGATACTTAGGTATCTTATGTTGGAGTTCGTTCAAAAGATTAACCAGTCACTACCATTTGTAAAGCAAGAAACAATACGATTTTATAATGACTTCTCAATCTACCGAATCAGCGACTGGACAAGAACCCATTGTTTTTTTATTCGCCCTTTATATATATTATTTGACATGGGAAACCGTGACACCCTCCAACTACTAGCTTCTGTATATAATAATAAAAGTCCGACATTTAATTTACATGAAGGCGTTTCGATGGATCAAAAGTGAGTCCACTCTATATTCAAAACATGTCATTCTTCGAACAAGAAAACACGGTCCATCTGTTTCTAAAAGTTGAACAAAGAAAAGAGACAAAAATTATATTATAATAATTATATTATATATTTTTGTTATTCATGTATCGACTTGTCGACGTATTTATTGCTCCTGGTAAAACCCATATCAATAAACGATAAGATAGATAGAAAACAGACCCTTAAATTTTATGACTAAAAGGACAGTTTAGGAACATTTCTTAACAATCTACTTAAAATAATATTCACAAAAATATTATATTTCCCAAACTAATAGAAAATATCTATAAAATCACCCAACTAGTATACAGAATACCAGTGGCGTGGCTGTCTTATTACAGCACTACATCTTTAATTTAATCTTATTTTTTTTTTTTGATTCATTAAGTTATAAAAGATTTTTCTTTATATTTTTCATATAACAATTTCAATCCCTTTTGTGTTTTAATAGCATAATTTCTATTCAGCTCTAATGGAGTTATAATGAATATTTCATTTTCCTGTGCTAGTATGCTATAGACTTTTTTGTTATGTGGTGTGAATTATTTATTAGCTTGCGTTGGACCTGTATTATTTATGTGATTTCCAGCAACGCTCCAGATAAAAAAATAATACTTTATTATCTAACGGTGCGGCGCATCGGTTTATTATAGGGAAACTACTTGGATTTTAAATTTGTTTTAACGCACAAATATGTGTATACAGGGAACCAAATCGATCTGTATATAGAAACCTATATATAGGAGAATTTTGAAAATGTGGCAGTGTAACTATGTCGAGGGGGGCAATAAGGTAAAATAGTTATAAGACATGGACACTTCTGGTTATACCAGAAGTTGGTGTCAACGTGCTTATTTCAAATGGACCACCCTATATATTATTACAGTTTTGGATTCCACGTAAAATTTTAACTAGACTTTGTGTATCATGCTATACCTAAGTCTTACTGTGTCTGACTTATTTAAGGTTTTATGTCAAAAATCACGTTTGCAGGCTCTAAAATTATATACATAATTACTACGATCTTATTATTAGTTTTAGTCCAAATTTCACTTTTAAAAAAACAAGTAAATTAATATTTGTAATATGATCCTCGATAGTAGCCGAATAAAGGAATGAGCATCGACCAATAACAGATATCTGATGATGAGATAGACTAGTTGAGTCTGCAATACTTACAAGGCTTCTCGGAAAATCTAAAACAAATGGAAACATGTTAATATGGTTTATTTCCTCGTCCGGCTTCCGAATTATAAAGCACAAGTCAAATTTATAACACCATTTTCATAGTCCTCAAAAATACATTAGTAAAACAACTAACACCTCAAGTCTAAAAACTCCTCCTATCAAACGAAACCGATGCTTGAGAAATTTGAGATTAATCATAATTATAAATATGTTCTCCTGATTTGCAACTCACAGTGCATACATCGTAGTAAATGACTAATAAAATTGATATCAAAGTCATTTTGGCGATCTTAAACCAATCTTACTCACTAACCTTGCAGAAATTTTTTAAATAATAAAATTATTTTAGATGATAAATTATTTAAATCATTTCTAGATTCTACCTGCTATACCCGTAATAACTACTTTACTTCAAATGATCTTCTGAAACTGACAAATATAAAGGAAGCCAACTTTTAATGAATTGCTTGTTACGTAATGTAACAAGACTTTAAGTTTTGTTGGAAATTTGTTTCACACTACCACGCTTTTAATAGACGGGCCGTTTCGTTGATCCACAACTCATCAGTGTTGATCGGCAGGCAGTGTGACCCAAATTTACAACATTTACGAAAAGCTTATACAAGCACGAGAGTTGAAAGACAACAAGATGGTTTTAGCGACATCTAGTGTGAGCAGGCAATATATGACCGGTGAAACACAGTTCACAAACGATGGCCGGATGATAAGCAACAACTTCTTCATATCCTATTGCTAACCCTAGACACGCCCGAATTCCAGAATTAATGAATTGCTTGTTAAACAAGTTGTAACAAGACTTTAAATATTGTTGGGAATTCGGGCGTGTCTAGTGTTGGCAATAGGATAATATGATGGAGTTGTTGCTTCTCGTCCGTTTATCATTTGTGATCTGTGTTTCACCGGGCATATTGACTGCTCACACTAGATGTCTCCAAAAATATCTTGTTGTCTTGGAATAAGACACCACGCCACTGGTATTATGTATACTAGTTGGATGATTTTATAGATATTTTCTATTAGTTTGGGAAATATAATATTTTTGTAAATATCATGCAACATCTGTAAGTAATAAACATATTATCTTGGGTGCCTGTGATAAAGAAGTTATACCTAAAAGAACGACCTTTTTCTAATCGAAAATATTGAGTTTGTTTATGAGTTGGTCCAAAAATAAAAGCATATATTAGAAAAGATAACCAGATGTTTCAGTCATAGGATGGTCAAAACATTTAACATTTTCGAAACGCCTATATGTAAATTAAATGTCGGACTTTTATTATTATATACAGAAGCTAGTAGTTGGGGAGTTAACAAGGTTTCCCATAACAAAGAATAAATATAAAGGGCGTCGAAAATATGAACATGGGTTTTCATCCAGTTAGCTTTTCCGGAGATAAAAAGTTGTTATATAATCGTATTGTTCCTAACTGTACAAACAGTAGTGTCTCGTTGATATTCTGAAAAATCTCCAACATAGGACATCTTAACAATTAACAACCGTTATTAAAGTCGACATAAAAAAATGTATTTTATTTCTGAATCTCTCACCCTGTAGATGTATCTTTATAGGGGTATACTGTAAAAATGCCGTTTTTTCTGATTGGCTATTTTCAATCTAGGTACCTACTTCTCATGTATGTTAAGTGTTTTGGAAAGACAATCGGATTTTCGAGTTTAGATTCGTTTTGGCCTTGGTAGAGTCTAGATGTGATTTCTAATTGTATAAGGTTTCTTAATATTAATTGTATATTATATTCGTGATGTATTTTATTTATTTATGGATTGTAGTATAATGTAGACGTGTCTATGTACTTTGTACGATTGAGACTAAATAAATATATTATTATTATAATTGAAGTTCAAGTTCAGGAAGTTCTTTGTTAATTCTTTTAATTGAAGGCCTTTTTGTTTCCAATCAATTTTTATAAAGATTAAAGTTTTAGTTTTAGTAATTGAAATAAATTCAGTTTTCAATTGTAATTAAAGTTTCGAATAGGAATTAATATAATGATTCGTAATTATATTAATTTACCGATTTTAAGTTGTAAATTAATGAATAAGATTTTCTTCTAAATTTTCATTATCGTTTTATCCTTTTTTTTTTATTTATACATATTTATTTCTTTGTTGTTATTCATTTTCTTTATTAATTTTAATTATTAAATTAGTTGTTTTGAGCCAAAAACCTTTGCGTTTTATTGCAAATAAAGTTTTCGTTATGATGTTGACAGATGGGTAATTTAATTATTGTTTTCCTTTTAAATACAAAGTGGGTGACCGGCAGAGATCCAGAATTATAAAAGGTGAGTAATTTTACATTACTTTATTACAGATTAATAAAGTTGATATTCTTTGGTTGTTCTTCTTTAATTAAAACTTGAATTACAAGCCGCTCGTAAAACTTGAATCGAACCAATAACAATTTGAATAGCGTATTGGGATTAGTATTCTTTCTGAATGTAAATAATACCCGCTAATTAAAAATGGTTACAGTCTTTCAACTCTCGCGCTAGTATAAGCTCTTCGTAAGTGTTGTAAATTTGGGTCACACTGCCTGCCGATCACCACTGTGAGTTGTGGATCAACGGAACAGCCCGTCTGGTGAAACCATGATAGTGTAAAACGAATTTCCAACAAAACTTTAAGTCTTGCTACATTATGTAACAAGCAATTCATTAAGAAAGCCACCAGGGAATTCTGCTAGTATTGGCAATAGGATATGATGGATTTGTTGCTTCTCGTGCGGCCATCGTTTTTGAACTGTGTTTCACCGGGCATAATGCCTGCTCACACTAGATGTCGTCTAAAACATCTTGTCGTTTTAACTGTTGTTGTGCAAACTGTAATGTTTGGAGTGCAATCAAGATTTTTAACATTGTCTTTAGCTATGTGCGAACATGTAAAAATAAAATCAAAACACTCTGGGCTTGGAGAATTTCGTAGCACCCAATTCGAATTCAATATAGTACTGAATCATTTATAAAAATATGAGTGTCATTGTTTGGCTCTAACTTCCGGTACAAACGCTCGCATTGTATACCAGCAGTCTCCAACATACTGAGTACCTATGCTTATGCTAATGTTTTGATTGGGGGAACCCTGGTGCAGTGGATAAATTATTTTTCAACTGTCACTGTTTTTAGTTGTATATAAAGTGGTTTTATGAGATAAATATGATTTGAAATTCTAACTTTAGAATATAGTAATTATGGGTTTCATAGTTTACACCTTGAAGAAGCAGAACTCATGATGGCGTCAAGTTTGATAGACGCCATTTTGACGTTGCAACAATTCGATTACCTTCTATTGGATGTCTCAAATTTTACAACCTAAAATAATTCACAATGTCACTAAAATATGAAAAGACTAGAAATAAAAAGAGGTTGGTTGAGATTTAGCATCAACATGAAAAATAATAAGGGTCATAATAAAGGATATTTTTAACCTTTTAACTACAGGACTATATTTCAAAGCTTATTCCGCATATAAATTTAGTATATCCGCTTCACGGAAAACAATTACCCCAATTTTTCACCGGAAAACTACCATGAAATAGAGTCAGGGTAAAACAGTTATCGCTTGGCATATCACCAATAAGAATGTAACTAGCAACATTTGCATAACAAATTGCAAATTACTAGAGTTAATTTGGATATGTTGTCAGTTTGCCTAATTGAGCTATGTTGAACTTAGAATATCTCAATCAAAGTGTCCTAAGTATCTATTTAAAGTTACATCTACACGGCGAAATGTTAGCATTTTATTTGATTACCACTATTATTCATCATTTCTAAATCTGGCATCCACAGGGTGTTTCAGTTTACCAAATTTATGCCATTATAATATTCAAGGAAAACAGGGTAAAAAAGTTGGGCACGGATTTCTGACAATCAAAACAAGTGTAAAATATGCCATGTGTTTTAACATACGTTTAAATAGTCAGCGCAGGGAAACGTTTAATTTTGTTGAGGCTTCTTTGAAGGGAAACATTTTTAAAGTAGTTCCCAAATCGTCACTTTTTTCATTAAAGTAAAGTCATTAAAAAAGAAAACAGATTTGTATGTTATTCTTATGGAATTTACTCGCTTAAACAAGATACCAACTTACAGTGCAAAGCTGCCAGACTGTTCAACAAATTATCGCTATTCTACAACTCGTACTCATTATTCGCGCAATACTATAATTAATCCGAAATCTATTTACACACGACACACGCGCAGATTATTATTTAAACACAATTAATTTACCCAAGTTTTTTTTTTTTGCTACTATTGTATAGTTCGGTTGTTGAAAAAATTTCATATTATTTATATTTCATTCAATTTAATCAATTCATTCAACATGTGGCAACAATCAAGAAAAATTACGAGAATTTTTCAAATAAAGTGTGGTCTCGGTGACCACACTTTATTTGAAAAATTCTCTCTACTCATTATTGGCGTAATACCAAAATCAATCAAGCAATCCGAATTCTATTTACACACTCAAAACAAGTGCAAATACCTAATTAATCACAAACTTAAATTATACAATCTTTAGTTTCAATTATACTCTTAAGAAAATATTGTCGTCGATAAATATATTTCAAATTTCATATACTACCTTAAACTGAATCTGACAACGATGCCAAACACTGTGACAAGTGTGATAAATATTAATTATAAATACATTTTTTTATAAAAATGGACAAAAACGTAGTTAAAATGATCTACACAAATGTAAGATCACTAACTATATAATATTTAAACCTAATAAGATACATAAATCGTACTCTATTTAGACTGAAAAAAAACACACCGTCGCGTCACTTAATATACAAGGTTGGCGAAAAGAAGTCATCCGATGTTGTTTGGCTTTCTTTTTATTTCTAAATGAAAAACTTCGATTCTGTTTTTTTGATAATGTTTATTTGAACCTTTACAATTTTATTGGCCAAACGCTTAAATCGGGCGATCTTGCAGGCCAGTGCAAATCGCCAAAACGAGAGATGAGGCGACACGGGAACGCTGCCTTCAGAATATCGGTTATGGCTCGCGCAGTATGTGCCGTTGCTCCGTCTTGTTGGAACCACATGTCCCTCAGTCTTAATTCGTCCAATTGCGGCAGAAAAAACTCCGTCAACATGGCCCTATAGCGCACACTGTCCACGGTTGTCGTTTGGTCAGCGGTGATATATTTTATTCAAGGTCGAAGGCTCTGAATAAAACGACCACTGAAGTTGAACTACTCTTTATTTTAAATATTAAATTATTTATCTCTAAGTATTGTTTTTTTATACATTTAACAAATGTGAATAGAATCAAATACATTTAAATACGAGGGAACTATAATATGTGACAAGCGGCTTCTCGAAAAAAAATGGCCTGATGACTCCTCCAGCGTGAACAGCGCACCATGGAGTCACTTTGAGCGGGTGTAATGGCTCCTCGTGCATCACTCATGGATTTTCGGTGCCCCAGAAGCGATAGTTTTGCTTGTTCACGTACCCGCTGAGGTGGAAATGAGCCTCATCGCTTATTATGAGTTTGGTCGAAAAATCGTCCACTTCTTCCTCGAGATTGAGGATGGCTTGGGCGTAGGTTACGCGCGTTTGGCGGTCGGCAGGCAGCAGCTGATGCACGGACTGGACTTTGTACGGGAACATGCGCAGGTCTTTGACCAAAATCCGCCTTAGGGACGTCCAGCTGATGGCTGATTGCGTGGCACGGCGTCTGGTCGATGTTTCCGGCGACAGGTCGACATCCTCGGCAACAGCGGAGATATTCACGGCAGAACGGGCGCTCCGGGGCCGGCCACTCTTGGCAACGTCAGACGTTGTTGTTACGCAAAAAAATAGACACGATTATTCCGCGTTCTTGGGGAGTGTATCGCTCCATGGCTTGTTCACTTGTATTCTGCATCTGTCTAGTCCACAAATGTCAAAACAGATGTGACAATAGCGGCCATTTGCAAAAATGAGAGCATCTTCCAATAGGGTGATTTCTTTTGGCTACCTAGTATTATATTATTCATCTTAGTGTAATTTTTTTTGGCTTTTTTCTTTCTTTCGTTTGCCCCTATACGAGGCCAACAACAGTCGTGACGCCGCTAGCAGGGCTACATAGCCGGACTCACTCTCTCCCGCAGTCCTATTGTTAGGCTAGGTTTGCCAATACGCCTTCTGCCAGCCTTGAATAGTAATGGTTTGCAGGATTAAGTCAGATGGCTAATTGATCAAATACTAGTGGCACATCGCCGTGGTCCGATCTCTTACCGATTGTCAGGTACCATTTGACCGATGGTGAGAGATACTTCATCACATAATCTCGCGATCCGTACCGACACCTCCTCAATCGCCTAGCAACGGGTAACTTTCCCCCTACTACTCAGACTTGAGACAGACAGCCAACAGAAGACAACTGCCCAATGTCCCACGTATCGAGGTTACGCAGGATTTATTTGGGTTCGGACAAGCAGCTCCATAGTTTTAGGGGTCAACGCCTTCAAATAAAAGAAAAAAATCGTTTTAATATCAAGGGCGTCACACTAAGACCTCTAGGATCTGTTTTATGCATAATTGACGTATGCCCCTTTATATTGTGACTTTTTCACAATGTAAATGTCTGTCTTGTTCACTCAAAAATAGTTAATTCATATGTAACCAAACATATATCTGCTAATTTGTTAACAGTATAATAATATCTTAAGGTAGATGCGCGATGAGTAGTTTGAAATAATCTGTAATTAGGTTTCCCCGTGCACACATACGAGTACACACTGTAGATTTTAAAATGGTTCAACACGCTTCTGCTTTAATTAAATATAAAACAAATTGTTTCGGGTTTGAAGTGGACGGGAAATTGGTATGAATTTTGACATCGTTTATTTCGAAAACTAATTACCGGATCGGTATTCGGGATGACCAAAAATAATGAATGTTTCATAAAATTCAGGTCATCAATATAATTTGATGTTTTTGCCAATGTCCCCAATACAGCTTTGTACTATCACAAGCGGCCAATAGAGTAAGTTACAGATCTTGAGTTATCTCACATAATATTCTAAGCTTAACGTTTTTGGCACCACTATAGCTGATTATTTAAAGAATCAAAAAAACTATCGACAAATTTATTACGAGGAATAGCCGCCCAGATGAATCTAGGTGTTATCTTTCAAATAAACATCAGCATCTTTATTAGTTGACAATCAAGTGAGAAGTTGGGTAGCAACTGAGCGACAGTTGATGGGATCACTTCAGTTCAACTGAACAGACAAGTGAGGCTACGCTGTGCTAATTTAGTTAGTATGTTTGATTTTCCTCAAATAGTTTTAACTGTGACCTACATTTAGCTGTCTTTGTAATCTCGTCCCTTTAGCCGTATTTAATGTGTTCATTAAAGCCTATCTAGCTAGTAGCTAAGGTTTTTTGTGGTCAGACATCAAATTTATCATTTTTTCATTTTCTACAGATGTTTCTAGCCGTATTTTTGACTTTGTTCGACGTTAATGGAGAGCGCTGGAAATAATTTGTCAAACTCCCAATGTCTCTGCGCATAGGTTATTCTTATTTTCTATGGTTGATTTGTATTCTTTATTTTGTTTATGGTTAATTTTATTTCCTGTTTCAGGTTAGATAGTAGTAGATGTAGATAAGATGGGCTGTCGGCTCCAGATCGACACAATAATAAGTTCTCTGGGCTATTACCTCATCCACTTTAGGAGCAATTGTTACCAGTTTTAGGTTGTTTTTCACTTTCAGTAGGTGTGGTCGGTTTCTCAGAGGAATTCCCTCATATTCAAGTAATATTTTATACAACAGTTTCAAATGTAAGTCTGTTTCGCATTCGTTCTCTACATCTCTAATGGTGTTATAAATTTCTTGTGACGCATGAGCATCCACAGGAACTTTTATGTTAGGAATTGCTGCAATTTCTTGTGTTGGTTCAGTGCGATATCTCGCTCGGATCTAGCTTTAATTGTTTTCAATTCAGCAGAGCATTTTTTTCTAAGTATTTAGCTGATTTCGCTTGCAAGTTTTTGCTCTGATCTGTTAGTATGTGGTTGGGTTGGGTTGCCATATTTCGTACAATCTTTTCCTTTCTCTGATCTTCAATATATACTAAGTGGATTTAACAGCGCATACAGGAGTATTGGGCTTGAACTGAATATAAAGAAAACACAGATTCTCTACCAGGCTGCACCAAATACTGTGACTGTCCCACCACATAATCGAGTTAATGGAGGCAGATTTCAGAACATCGGGAGTTTCTCTTACCTCGGCAGCATTCTCGTGGCGAACGCAAATATCGATGATGAAAATCAGCATCGTATAAGATGTGCAAGCGCATCTTTTGGCCGACTGAGGACGACAGTCTTCGATGATTATAACATCGACGTTCGAGCAAAGATGCGTGTGTATAATGCTATTGTAATTCCTACCCTTACGTATAGCTGTGAGTCTTAGGCCACTTTTCGGAGGCATTTAAAAACCCTAGAGAAGTACCATAAACGATGTCTTATTAGAATACTTGGAATTAAATGGCAGGACCGACGAACAAACATCAACTAGCATTGAGGCGATGATTGTCACGGGACGAGCTCCGGACATTGGGTCGGAGGACTATTTTATGTCTGGAATCTTTTGTATTTGCGGTTCCTTAGAATTAAACTGGGTTGTGGATTCAGCAACAGAAGAGGAAAGCGTAGGAAAATTTGGTGGGACAAAGGACAGTCGCTCCTCTTAGTCGCCTTATACGACAGGCAGCAGATTCCTTAGGGCTATTCTTTATACACCAGGACCCCATACTATGATGCAGGGGCGTAGTGATGCTCTTATGGGCCTGTGTTCCAAGGAATTTCCGGGCCCACCCCCTCACCGCCTCACCCATTGAAAAACAAAGTACCAATATTTATACCTTTATTAAGAAATCAAACAAACTTAACCAAAGCACAATTTAAAATATAAAAACTAAACAATATACATGCTATTTCTTAAACCGTGCAAGATAGAGAGTTAGTTAAATTAGATTTTGATGCGTATTTAATATCTCTCTACTATGTAGGCAAATTCTTTTCAGTATCTGAAATACAGGGTGATTTCTGAAAAAGGCTAAATTTTATTTTCTTAAATATTTGGAAAACTATTGATTTTTGACACAAAGTTTACAATCAAGAGTTGAATGGTTCTAATATGTCTAGAAAACGGCACTTTAGAAATTAACGTCCGCCGGTTTGCACGGTTAAATGTTAAATAGTCTTGCGCTATTAAATAGTAGCTACCCTGTACATATAATTATTAGGCATAATAAAATAACTGATATAATCAAAAAAAAAAAATCGCCTTCATATTCGCAAAAGTCGATATTATGGAAGACACGTCTATTTTTCGCGCAATGCTCTTCTCAATTGACAGAATTGACAACTCCGACAGCTTTTCCTGTCCCATGGTGTTTCTAGGAAAACTTTTTATCAATGTCAACTTGGAAAATGAACGTTCGGCTGTTGCTACAGATACAGGGAGACTAACAAGCCGTCAAAATTTCACTGAAGCTACTACAGAAACTGTAATTTTCAATTAATATAAATTCCATCAGGTCTTTAATTGATTTTATCTTACTTAAATCGTCCTTAAAACAATTCCTAAATGATACATGTTTAGACGATATCGTATCGGAAATGTCATCGAAATATTATTATACAGCATCAGAAACTGAAATCATCACCTAACACGTCTGCAAATAATCCACGAAATGTTTTGCAAATTTCACTTATCCAGGACGTTTCGATTTTGTAACTTTATTTTAGTTTAGCATTCATTTGATTCTACGTTAAAATGATTTTTTCTACGACTCTTTAAATGCCTTTATTATATGTTCAATCATGATTTGACAATGTAGTACATTGTAATGCTGTTTTTCATTTACCCGTGCACAATAGATAATTGCTAGGCAACTAGTGGGAAAATTTATTACGCACGGCTAAATTTCCTGGTAATGACAAAAGTAGCGTGGGCCATGAAAACTCACGATAGCAACGCCGACAATACAAACACACCAAATTGACAGTTTAACCTATTTCTAAATTTCGAAGCTGTCAAAACTATTTAGGTATATAATGAACAGTGATAGTGAATTTACTTTAACACCACCTAATATTATAAAAGCCGCAAATAATGCAACGTTACATTTGGTATCTGAGAAATCTAAAGCAAAATACACTATTGCGTATAATGTATTTATGAACTGTTGCAAACAAGAGAAAATCAGATGGATACCGATCGAAAAAATTAAAAGTTTTCACAACAGAGGAGAGTGATAGGTTCATCAAAGAAGCCCCAGACAACGTCTAACTTTTATCAAAAGTAAGTTTTGCAATGTCTTTATGTTTAGTAAGTAATTCAAAAATGCTAAAAAAACTTAGGAAGTCAGTGGCAAATTGTTACAATAAGTTTATCCACCCAAACCAATATAAAGGGCATTAATGTGGACTTTAATATATTATTTACTTATTAACGAATGTTTTTTGTTTTTGATGAAATAAATGTTTAGAGGGGCGTATGAATACAATCGTTTGCAGACCTATTTTTGCGCATGGTAGACTCCACTAATACGTATCTGGTAACAAAAATTTTGATAGGGAGTTAAAGAGTAAAGATGGGATTAGGTATTGAAGTATTTGGAGTTGAAATATTGGATAGTTAGTTCAAAAACAGAGTTAGAAAATCATCATATTTCGCTTTGCAGGCATAATTTTGCGCATGGTAGTCGCCACTAAGACGAATCTGTTAGCAAAAATTTTCATACGGTTTTAAAGACAAAAGATGGGATTAGGTAATGAAGTATTTTCAAGCGGAAAGATTAAATAGTTAACTCATATATTGAGTTCAAACATGGGTAACTTTTTCAAATTTTCTTTCGTTAAACTGCCTTAACAGTCTCTCGAGGACCGCTTTTTTGGGGTGATTTTGCGCCAGGAACCTTTGAGCGTAAACTCGCGATGCCAGCAAAGCGTTTTTGGACCATTCTCCCAGAATAAAAATCATGTCTATTCTTGAATTAAATCAAATGTCACAGATAAAAAACTGTTTTATGAAAAATTCTCAACTCTTAAGTAAGAATTTTCAACAAACTATTTTACAGTAAATATCAAATTAAAAAAAATGTATTTTATCTTCTCAAATTCTCATGGCTGACTTGATAAATATTATATTTTTGAAAATTCTTCCTCTTATTGCCAATATGTGTGCCTCTTCCATGCAAAATTAAAGATAAGTATACATATCTATAAGAAAACTTTAATTTAACTTTAATTTTTGCATCATCAAATACATGGTGGTCTACATGAAACTAAGAGATTCAATTTCAAATTCCTCTAATATCATGAATATGTGCATTTTCCACAAAAACGTCAAAAGTTATCCATAGGAAAGTATTATAATATTTGACAGATAATTACTTTATGCATCTAATATGGACCTCATATACTGGGTGTTCCATTTGAAATAAACAAGTTATTTAGAATAAAACTTTACGTTCATATAAATTATATTATTGGACACTCTGTATTTAGTATTGCGAGTTTTTTATATTTGGCGTAACAAGTGATGAGTGTGTATATTTATCAGCTCAGACTGGCTTAAAAAGAACAAACAAATAGGTGTGAATTTGTTCATTCATATTATGTCTATATTTTTATAAAAATTTAAATATTTAAAAAACTGTCAGGTTTAGGTGAGATGTACTTTAATGAAAGTTAGGTTTATTTTGAACGGTGAATCTAAAAATATATTCATATACAGGGCATTCCATTTAAAAAAACACAACTATGGTTCATTTCTTATATTTGGGACACCCTGTATAGACTCACAATACCTAATACCCTACTTAATTTTTAAAATTTTTACTGTTAAAATAATCAATGTACCAATCGTAAATCAAATAGATAGGTACTATGTTAAACCGCATATTAAACTAAAACTTAATTTTTCTCGAAATTGCAGCATTCTATCATATTGAGATAAGAATACCTCATATTTCCTAAGAATGATGTCAGAATTCTCCAAAAGTTAGTTAAAAAGAAGTTTTTATTAAAAATGTCCGTTGATACCCGTTTAGACGCCTAAGTTCGCAATTTAATTCAGCAGTGTATGGCTACCGAATGCTTCTATTTAGGGAAATATCTTTGTCACCTTTCACTCCAATGGCTAAAGGCTCTAGAATTTGTGGCTTTCGCTTGGTCCATTAGTTTCTGGACACATTGTATACTATTAGGAAAGACACTCTTTGATGCATGAAATAAGCGTCTCATGGTTTTGAAACTGACAAACTAAAACAACAGGGCTAACCTAATACATTTTGAAAAACACTGCAAGCATACAGGGCGGTTCAAAGAATACATAAGTATGTATTATCATAGTTAGGAAAGACACTCTTTGATGCATGAAAAAACATCTCATGGTTTTGAAACTGACAAACTAAAACAACAGGGCTAACCTAATACATTTTGAAAAACACTACAAGCATACAGGGCGGTCCGAAGAAAAGATAAGTATGTATTATCATAGTTCTGGTTTTTTAAATACAACACCCTGTATTGGAGTATTTTAATAATCCCTCAAAAATAACTGGGATTCGTTTTAAGGTATCATTTACCTATGTTTTACGGTTTTCACAAAAATCATCAATTTGTGAAAATATTTAAAAATCTTGACTATTTATCGTAAATAAAACCAGTTTTTTTACATTCATCCTTTTTATGTATAATAGTATATAACTATAACTAGTCTAAGCGAAGATAAGCATCAAACGTATAAGAATACTAGCACAAAAAAGAATGTAAAAATAATTTACGCAAAATAGAAATATGACATTTTAGGGCCACTATGTATTAGTTTTTGGCGACACCTATTGAGGAAAAGAATGTATTAAAATATTCTATAAAATTACTCTAAGTTAAGAAATGAGTAATTTGAAATGCAATGAGGTTCACTAGCGCCACCATCGGACATTTTTGTAAGTAACCATTTCGGATTCCCCTCTTAATAAACATATCAAATGCTAAGAAAGAATCCTTTCTGGACACTTGGCGAAAGGGCTATACAAAGCTTTTACTACTATAGTAATTTTGATATAAATACTTAATTGAAGTATTATAAATTAACAAACGAACTGTACTTCAACTTCGCTTATTGTAAAATATTTTATTATTTTGCAATAAAGACATTATTATTATTAAAGTCATTTTATAATACAAATTTTGAGTTATTTTTCATAATTCTAATATTATTTTCATTGCAAGTATTCCTATCATGGGAATTATGGGTGCGTGTAGGAGAGATGAGATGTACAATTTGAAAATCCGCGATTTAGAAGATTTAGGTGCCGCAATTTTAGTTCACATTCCAAACACTAAAACGAAAACATCTCGAAAATTTACTACAACTGGGGAATATTCCACCATTGTAAAAAAATATTGGAACATGCGACCAAGTACTGCCAACAACGGTAGTTTCTTCCTTAATTATCGAAAAGGAAAATGCACTGTCCAAAAGATTGGAATCAATAAAATAGGAAATATGGGAAAGCAAATTGCATCGTATTTAAAACTTCCAAATCCTGAGTTATATACCGGCCACTGTTTCCGCCGATCTTCGACTACAATCTTAGTAGATAGTGGCGAAGACATAACGACATTAAAACGTTTTGGTGGCTGGCGCTCAACGACGGTAGCAGAAGGTTATATAGAGGAGTCCCAAACTAATCGAAATAACGTAGCCAACAAAATTGTGGGGTCGATCAATAAGCTGTCAGACCTTCCATCCACAGCAAATAAAGAAAATGTAAATAATCTAAATGCATTCTTTAAAAAAACGGACTCTAGTCCCGCAAAGATTATTTTGAATAATTGTACCAACGTTACTTTAAATATTACTTATTAACAAATAAGTGGAATACTTTTTTTTGTAATTAATGTATTTTTTTTAATTTAAAACAATACAGTTGTTATGAGTAAACTTTGTAGTTTTTTTAATTTATTCAAAAGGATACTATTGAAGCATCCTGTATATTAAAGCAGTCGTAGAAAAAGTATAGTGTGAAACTCACATGAAATGACCATTTCCTAATCGTATGATTTGCAGCACTCGCCTGCGGCTCATGCTACAAACGATCATACTCGTAGGAAATGTATGTCATTTCATGTTCGTTGCACAATATACTATTTTCTACTACTGTCCTTAAATGCCTTCATTATATGTTAAATCATGATTTGAAAATGTAGTACATTGTAATGGTGTTTTGCTAGGCAACTAGTGGGAAATATTATTACCCACGGATAAAATTTCCTGGTAATGACAAAAGTAGCGGCGGGCATGAAAAAATAATAAAAACTTTTATTCAAGTCAAATAAATGTAAAAAATATCCTAAAATTTATAGGTATTTAATATAGAAAAGATGCAGAATGCAGTACCGGGCCCCTTGAGGATACCGGGCCCGTGTTCCGTGGAACACGCGGAACACTGGTCACTACGCCCCTGCTCTCACGGCATTTTATGGTTTCTACACCATAGCCATGTTTACGGCTTCTAAACAATTCAGTGCAAATGATAGTTCATACTATTTCACAATAGGCGGCATTAATTTTTACTCCTAGCTGCAACTGCACAATTACAAGCTGTAAATGACTTACCTTCGTGACATAAATCGTTGCACAAATAAGTGATCATATTATGAAAACAAACTTTCGCGTTTGAATTTTGGTTTGTCTAAACTTATCTACTTCGAATATCAAGTTCCGAGCTTGTTTATTTACAGAATTATTATTGATTTAAAGCTGGAATATTATAGAATCTAAAACTGCACTTGTAAAGTAGCTGACACAAAGTTGATTCGCGACAAATATATGGTTTACTAATTAATTGAACACATTAAATACCTACCCTTTATGTTGCGAGACAATGCCTAACCTAGAATCTATCAAACGAATCCAAAGTAGATGGAACGCAAAGGTCTTCATAACGTGGACTTAAGAATAGTTTATTTATGAGAGTTGTTTTTAAATAATTGATGAATTAGATGAATAATATTGACAACTGGCTGCTTGTATATAATATATAGTTTCTAGCTCGACAGCAAATATTTGTTGTCGCAACCTTTATAAAATGGTGTTAATAGTCATTAAAATTTTGCCGAATGACGCTTTTATATCGTCGTCTAAAAATACATATCTGACACATTTATCCTTTGGAAGATTAATGCCCGGCACCCTAACATCCCTAAAAACACCACATTTCAAATTCTCGCTGCATAAGGCAAAATAAATTGAATATTTAATGCGCTATAGCTTGGAATGTTATTGGCATTGACTTGGTATTGGAAAGGAAATAAAATAATCTTTTATTGCTTTGTTATAAAACAGAAACACTGAGGCTCTTTTTATGAGAGATTGCTCTCGATGCGATTTAAATATGCAATTTCTACGGCAGTGAAATGCCAATAGTTATTGTTTGATTCGTTACGTTTAAGAGTCAACGTCGCCAGCAGTCTCAGTTTGAAGTAATAAGGCATAAGGTAAGGGACTAAAAACAGGGTCATGCTTGAAACATATATTTTTCCTAAATTAAATGGAAATATTAAGTCTAAATCTATAACACAGACGGCGTACACACAATGCATTGAGAAAGGACCACAATCTAAATAAATACTTCAAGTCAGTATGGACGCTTTAATTTCAAAGGAGTTAGGAACCGTAGGTAAACATGTGTCACACCGAAAGATATGATATAATGTAAAATATGACCTGGCTAACGAAACAGAATCTGGAAATTGTCTTAGTCGTTTCAGGGGACTTCAAAATGGTTATATCTGCCTTAATCTTAATGTTATTTTTATCGCGTTCTCAATACTTTCCCGGGGTCGGGTGGGAGATGCCAATGTTAACACAACTAGAACGGCAACAAAGCAACGAAATCGTGTAATTTTTTGGGTTTTAGACAGTCAATACAACTTGCAAGCAGCCATTTAAACCCAAGACTTTCCGAATTCATGTATGTTTAGCTGGCTCTGAGCTACAACCGTATCATATATATGCGAATTACAACGACCTAATACATAATATATTATATGTAGGAAATGAAAAGCGTCTACTCCACACACAATTCTTTATCTATTTGTTCAAACCTGAACACAACGATTATACATGTTTCGAGACCGAGGGTCTCATCATCAGTGACTTAATACAGAAGCGAAGGTAGTTTAAACAATTACATAATCTAAAACAGATACATACCAATAAGATACATTATTCATGAGTCTTGAAATCTGTAAGTCTTACCACTCTGTGGGAAAATTTAATACTTAAAATTTATTTATCACTAGACTAAACTTAACATGTTTTAATCGTCTTCAACTTTAAGACGTTCAAATTCATTAGCTTTTTCTTTTTATTTATCATATTACAATTATTGAATTAATTAAGATTCCAAAAGTTATTATGGATAGCACAAGATAATCAAAAGACAATCGGAAATATACCATGTCATAAGTGGAGGCAAATATTGACAGATTCTTCTTCTTAAGTATTAATGCTATTCATTAATGGTCGAAGCTAAATCGCACATCAATTATTAAGTAAAACTGACATAAAAGAAACGTCAATTGCGTTGAGTGAACAACAATACAACAATTAGGCCAAGGCATATACTCTAATTAGGGGGATCACGAAAGGTGTTTTAGGTCTTTGAAATAACTCAGAAATTAAGACGCAGATTGGTATTTCATATCGTTGGTAATTTATTATATAGGTCATGGAACTGAGGAGGCGAATTTATGTTTGAGGTTAGGTTTATTCTTTGTTGAACGTGGTAAATTGCTTTATGCGGAATAAACCTGATATGGTGGACTTTATATGTCAATCGTTGGCGAATGTTAATAATTTGTGAAAAATCTTTTGTGAAAAAATTAATAATAATAATAATAATAATAATATTTATTCACCACCAATAATCTTTTACAAAATAATAATAAAGTATAAATACATTGGGTAATAAATATGTAAATAGCTGATACATCATGTTCTAGTACGAAATAATACCTTGTTTTTGCTTAAGCAAAGCTTGTCTGCATAAAACAAGGCTTAAAATACAAATTGAAAATTTTACCCTACAAGAAAATAATAGATACACAATAATATAAAATTACATGTCTAATTCATTGGCTAATGAATTAACACCGATAACTAATTATAATAATATAACATAATAATCTTCCTAATAATTATACATTTACAAGATGGAAAAATTTTCGGCAATTAACCAATTTGTTAAGAGCTTTTTAAAGGATTTTAATTTACTTTTTTCTCTAAGCTCTCTGGGAAGTAGATTATAAAGTTTTACATTTACATAATTATACGATCTTTGTCCGATACTTTTTTTTGTTCGTAGCAAGTCCAAATTTTTATTTTCTTTAAATCTTGTTCCATAATCATGAGAGGACCCTGCTGAGCTGTTACAATCGCTTTTTATTGAAAAAAGAAGGGTTTGTTTATAAAAAATTTTTCTTATAGATAACATTTTGCATTCCCTAAAAAGCAGATTGGTTGAATAATAAGCGCTTAAACCAAATATCATTTTTAAAATTCGTTTCTGTGCTATATCCAGAGGGGTTAATACATTTTGGTAAGCACCTCCCCAGCCTATAATTCCGTACAAAAGATGGGGTTGTACCAATGCATAATATAACAATATTAATTGGCCCGAGGTTACGATAGTTTTCAGTTTTCTGAACATAAATAACAAAGACCGTACTTTATTTGCAACATTGCGAATGTGTGTAGCCCATTTGAAACAGGCATCAAGAGTTACGCCAAGATATTTGACTTTATCAGAGGGATTTAATGTCCATAGGTATTGCCGTTGCGGTAGATATACAGAAAGTGTCGTATCCGGTAGTTTCGTTTTGTTAATTGCAAATGGGATGTATGATGTTTTAGTTAAATTAATTGTTAACAAATTCGAGTCGAGCCAGTCAGTTATTAGCCTGAGATCACTTTGAATTTTGACTTCAACTTCTTCCTTGGTACTTGCAGAAACTAATAGTACTGTATCATCAGCATAAGATATAACCTCCCCATGGCATTGCAATGAAAGGAGGTCATTTATATATGCTATAAATAGGACAGGGCCCAACACAGTCCCTTGTGGAATTCCGTAATTTATGGCACTTTGCAGGCCTATTGTGTTGTTGATTTTCACCATTTGATGTCTATTTTGAAGATATGAATTAAGTAAGTCATGACAAGCCCCTCTTATACCTAATGAATAAAGTTTCTCCAAAAGTTTCGTATGACAGACCGTATCAAAAGCTTTCGCTAAGTCAATGAAGATGCCAGCGCAAGGCCTGCCATGGTCCAAATTGTTGTAAATTTTTTTAGACAATAAAGCTATTGCGTGAGAGGTGCTTTTCTTTGCCTGAAATCCAAATTGTTTATTTGAAATTAGCATGTTGCTATCAAAAAATGAAAACAAACGTTTCTTTATAGTTTTCTCGATGATTTTTGCAATATTAGAGATTAGGCTAATAGGTCTGTAATTTGTTACACATCTTTTATCTCCTGATTTATATATCGGAATAATTATTGCATCTTTGAAAATGTCAGGAAATATTCCTTTTGCGTATATTAAATTGATCAATTCCGAAAGGGGTTTACTAATCACATGTTTTACTACCTTAAGAGTTTTACTTTGAATGCCATCATTTCCTGGAGAAGAGTCGTTTTTAAGTTCGTTGATAATATTGATAATTTCATTTTCTGTTGTTGGTGAAAGAAAAAGTGACCTGTCTGTGCGAGATGGAAATACCACATTGGTGTTAGATAGGCTATTTGTTCGAATCTCATTAGCTAACTTTTGACCGACGCTGCAATAATGTTTGTTAAACACGTCAGCTATTTTATTACTACTGTTCACAATCGATTCATTCTCATCAAATACAGCTCCTATTTTTTCATTCTTGTCATTATTTGTCTTATTTAAAGAAAATTCATTAATCGTTTGCCAAATTTTTTTTGAATTATTTTTATTTTTAATAATTAGGTTTTTGTAATAAATTTCTTTTGAGTTAGTTATAGTTTTATTTACAATATTTCTATATCTTTTATAAGCGGCGAAGGCAATATTACTTTTGGTTTTTTTAAATTGTTGGTAGAGGTAATCTCTAGTTTTAATGGATTTTAATATGCTTTTTGTTATCCAAGGTTTCTTTGCTGGCTTCCCTTTGACTATTACTGTTTTTGTTACGCTGTTTACCCTTTCTATCAACCGTTCAACAATTATACGTGCACATATATTAACATCATCAACATGTTCGACATCTCTGAAAAGTCCTGGATTTACAGTGTTTTTCAGTTTTTCGTAATTAATGAACTTTTTCGTATAAAAATGTGAATTATGTTTAACGTGGCTATTATTATTTTTCAAATGAAGGATAGTAGGGTAGTGATCACTTATTTTTGAGTTTACTATAGCGGAAGATATTTGATCAGTTTTAATAGAGGAACTTTTCAAAAATATATGATCAATACACGTCTGACTTTGTTTTTCAACTCTGGTGGGCTTGTTAATTAATGAGATATATCCATTCTCAGATAAAATATTTAAATATTCATGGGAATTGACTGAGTTTGAAAGGATATTCACATTGAAGTCGCCAATTAAGATTTCGGTGTCGTTAATGGCAGTAGTGTTTAAATATCCTTCTAGCCCCGTTAAGAAATCCGATACATCTACTGTATGAGGCCTATATGCTGCTGTTATGGCCAACAATTTATTTTGGAAATTTAGTGTGATTCGACAAGAATCAATTTGGTCAATTTTTACTAATTCGGTTTTTGCAGATATGCTGTTTCTAATATAGATCAAGACTCCATCATTTTTATTTATGGAACCTTTATTGTACATTTGTTTATACGACGGCAACAAAAAAATGTCGGTATTTGTTATTGTCCAGGTTTCTGTTAAAATTATTATGTCGAATTTTAGGTTAATATTTTCTAATAAAACTTCCAGATCATTGAAGTGCTTATTTATGCTTCTTATGTTTGTATGAAATATAGAGAGATTACCACTATTATAGTCATCAAACACCCTATTAAATATATCAATATTTTCTATCTCTATGCAATCAAATTCATCAACTTTAAACTCTCTTGTATATTTATCCATCCTGTCAATGTTGCGAAAAATTTTAAATTTTTAAATTACAAGCTATATTTAGACCAAAATAAATTATTATTAATTATAACACATTTAAGTTCTCATTAAGACAATACATATATTATAAAAAAAAAAAAAAATGCACTACACAGAAACCGTAATCAAGCCAAATCGAGATCGATAATCAGAACCCAAAAGTCTACCTAGAATGTATTCTCGATCGTGTGGAGATTCCAGGCTTGATCTTTTTATGAACTGCTCCCAATGGCTTTGATGGTGTCATCTCAAGGTTCCTCTTTTTGACTGCTGCCTGCTTTGCACTCAGTTCAGTGCTCACCGCTTTAAAAGGTTCGGGTTTAGTATGTTCTTTATTATGACCGAGTTCGTTGTTTATTTCTGCATTTTCAAAAACACCGTCATCATTACCGCAAGTTAGTTCATCTGTGAATACATCACTCTCAGATTCCTTAACTAGATGTTGACTGACAGATGAGATCTCAGGTACTGCCAAATTTTCTGCAGTCAAATTCTCTCGTAGTGAGTGTACTTCCTGTTCTGCTGCATTTAATGCCTCTTTATCAATAGTATTATCGGTTTTCGTAACAGCTTGCCTCGGCGTACCATCACTTTCGGATACTGCCTCGACCAGATCTTCATAATAATATACGTCGCCCTCGACGATTAATTTATTGCCTTGAAGCTTAGCAAGTTTATGTTGCGTTCTAGCTAATTTGAGATTATCAAGCAATACTTTTCTCTTTTCACGATCAGCTACTGAGAGATCTTCGTTAACATATACGTGTGAACCTTTTAATTTATGACAATTTGATAGAATTTGTCTCTTCCTTATATCAGTTGTTAGTTCCAGTAATAAAGGCCGATCTCCAGAGCTTTTCTTTCCCAACCGATTAACATTAGCAATATCAGAAGTATCTAATCTTATCTGGAGGCGATCTTCAACAAATGTTTTTAATACCTGAATCAGATCTTCATTTTTTTCTTCCCGAAGTCCGTGTATGACGAGATTTCGCTTTCTAAGTTTACGATCTAAATTTTGTAACGCGTTCCTCAATTCATGATTTTCTTCTTGGAGTCCCGATACTTTCTCTTCAAGCTGTACAATATCCCCATTTAATTTTTCTTCCAATCTACTTAAGCGACCAACAACACCATCTATCTGCGATGATATTTGTTTGGAAGAATTCAATACCAAATAATACAAATTCTCAATATTAATTTCTGTATTATCTATATTATTTGCAGCTTTTTGCATAGTAGGTAGGCAGCGATAAAACGAGTTCAACAATTAATACTAATAATGTTTGATGTAGAAACAACAGATGGCCGCACTAGTGGATGCGAACTGTTATTGTTTTTTTATAACTTAATTAATTATTTGCTGTTCTAATTTATCAGATTCCAGGCTCAAACCAACATTAAAAACGTTGAATTATTATATCGAAATTATTCACTGACCTTACGTAACTCGCCTATCTTGGAACAAACAATTTACAATCACATGAATCACGAGTTTTCACGATTATAAACAATAAACAATAACAACACCTGTGCTCTCGCTCTCGAATTTTTAGATTAGTAGGTTTGTGGTGCAGGCTGGGTATTGACAAAAAGAGAATTATAATCAGGGTTACGCTTATAAGACTTTATTTCGAGCGCTTCAAGAACATTAAGCAGCGTGCTTTTGGGATATATTATAATTACCAACTCCCTTAACTGGTGAAATTTTAAATGCAATTTTCTCGACAATTATGATGGTAAGTTTTCAAAGTAAGCTATTGCTGTAAAGGGTATAAAAAGTGCTTCCAAATCGTACCAATTTTTAACCAAAAACCAATACTTCATCCTGCGATTCTCCCAAACTTTCATTTGGGATTGGTCACATTGGACTTAAAAATCCGTCTCTATCTCAATTTTAAGCGCTTTCACAGTACTTTCACTGGGTAGGGAAAGCAAAATATAATTTAGCATGTCTGTTTTCTTTCCGTGTGATGTAAGTACGTGGAATTGTAATAATAAACTTGTGAATTACTAAACTAAAACTAAAGTTAGTAGTTATAACAAAGTGTTGTACTTCTTCAACCTATACAGGGTGTTTCAGAAAGACATAGCCAAATTGCTAGAGGTGATAGAACTGCTTAAAATAAGTGTAGCTTGTTATATAGAAAACAAATCCAGATGCCCACAATCAATATTTAATATATAGGAATAAGCTTAATAATTTGGTTAAAAGGGCTAAAAGTTCTTATGTTAAAACACTTATTAATACAAACCAAAATCCAAGCAGCTAGGAAATATGGAGTGGAATTAAAACTTTAACAAATCTTAAGGGCAATGTCAAAAATCACATATCATGCGTTAGGGATGACTTGGGTAATGATGTGAAAGATTCCGAGGAGATGGCAAATTTGTTTAATAATTATTTTGCAAAAATTGGTAAAAATCTTGCGGATTATATACATGCTGGTGGTCAGATGCATCCTCTTCACCGTGTTCCAAATTCTTTTCTGCTACACCCAATTGATGAATTTGAAATATCGGAAAATATAAAAAACCTGAAAAATCATAAAGCTCCCGCCAGAGACAATATAACAGCGGAAACTATAAGAGAACTAGAACCCTATATAATAAAACCTTTATGTTATATATTTAACCTAATTATAAATAAGGCAACATATTATCCTATTGCTTTTAAGGAAGCTCTTATTACACGAATTTTTAAAAACGGAGATAAAAGTGTTTTGGGAAACTATAGACCTATATCTTTAATTTCGAACTTTGGGAAAGTGATAAAGAAGATTTTAAAAAAACGCATAGTTTAATTATTTGGAAAAATATAATCTTATTAGTGGAATGCAATTTGGATTCAGACAGAATCACTCAACAAACGCTGCTATTTCTCATCTTACCTCTCTCATGTATGATGCGCTAGACAAAAGTAAGTCTTTAATTTGTGTTTTCCTAGATCTGCAAAAGGCATTTGATACAGTTTGTCACGACTCACTGATCCACAAACTTGAATCAATTGGTTTTAGGGGAAATGTTTTGGAGCTCTTTAGAAGCTATATGAAAGAAGACACCAGTTTGTAAAATTTTCTACCACAATAAGCACTCCCCAGACAGTCACTGTTGGCGTTCCACAGGGCACTGTGCTTGGTCCAATACTATTGATAATGTACACTTACTGACTGCTAACGTTACTGGAAAAATCATATCATTTGCTGACGATACCGCAGTAGTAATGTTGTACGAAAGCTACGCGGGTTAATATATAAATTTAAACAGCTCAAGCATATCTTTCAACAAGAGCAAATTGTACAAGTTTATAAGTCTTTGTTAGAATATATACTTAGATTCGGTATTATAGGCTGGGGAGGACTCGGAAACAACTATTTAAATCAGCTCGATATATTACAATAATCAAGGTAATTTTTAGGAAGGACGATATTCTACAGAACTTTTATTTACAGAGACTAAACTATTTACAATTAGGCAACTATTCTGTCATTCAGCATTAATACAAAAATATAAAGATTTAAAACAGAAACCTGAGCATATAAATCATGATTATAATACTCGGGCTAGGAAATAAGAACTTTTAGTGCTGGGTAAAAAATGTAAAACTATAGGACAACGCTATTACACATTATATAGCATCAAAACTCTACAATTTGTTGGTTAGAGAACTATTAAGACTGCCATTTAGGAAATATAAAAAGGAAATTATTAACTGGATTGGATTGCAGGGTATTCAGCTTTATATAGATATCATGAATTGACTTTACTGTGTTTCTATACTCTGCGCTGGAAATAATAATAATAATAATATTTATTGGCCATCATAAGGTATAACAAATGTATACATTGGCAAGTCTACAATATTGTGATAAAGTCACCTAAAGGTTACATAAAATAATAAATAATATACAGTACCTATACAGATAAACGGACACGTTAAAAATACAAACAGAAATAACAAACAAAAAGTGTCAACAATTTGAAATAATTTTGTGTTATTGTAGTGCATCTATAAATTCTTGCACACTATAAAATGTACCGTTAATCAAAAATTTCTTTAGTTCATACTTAAATCTTCTCTCGGTCTGACAGGTCCTTAAGTCCTCAGGAAGTAAATTGTATAAGAAACAGCCCGCATATGATTGTGACCTCTTATAGAACTCAAACCTAGGACGCGGCAAGTACAACCTATCTCTTCCTCTGGTTGGATAATCATGACTACTGCCACAGGTGGGAGTCAGATGGTTGCTTTTAAAAATATCAGAAAACAACTTATACAAGTAAATGGATGGGACCGTGAGTAATTTATTGTCTCTAAATGCCTCCCGACAGCTGCCTCTATAGGGAATGCCAAAAATACATCGGATTGCCCGTTTTTGCAGAATAAAAATTCTGAGGGCTTCAGTGCACCTACCCCAGACCACTATATTATATGCAATCGCTGAGTAAATCATAGCACCGAGAGCAACGACTTCACGCAGATAAACCTCTTCAAGGAATGTAACACAAATAAGTTTTTATTTAATTTGCCACATAATCTCTCAACATGCTAGGCTAGCTGAATCTGAAAAAGCTAACTGATTGTTTTCAAAGTTAATATTAAAATTGTGTGTTATATGTCTACTGAAGTTTAGGGTCTTTGTTTTATTATAGTTTATCATTAGCCGGTTTTTCCGACACCATGTGTGAAATTCATTGAGGGTTTGATTAATTTTATGTTTCAGTGCCTCGAGATTTTTGTCAGACAGCAAAATCGTGGTATCGTCAGCGTACATATAGACATGACCATGCGTAATATTTGCTGGTAGATCATTCACATAGAGCAGGAAAAGAAGTGGACCCAGTATGCTGCCTTGAGGAGTTCCTATATCAATATTTCTAACATCTGATAAAACAGAGTTAATTTTGATCTTATCTTTCGATTAGATAAATAAGATAGTATCCATGTATTAACTGGGCCACGTATTCCAATATTTTGTAATTTGTCGCATAAGAAGTCTCTATCTACCACGTCAGACGCACAAGAGAGATCGAATAGGATAGCGACGGCGTACGAACCATCATTGGTCAGATCATAAACACGCTGAATAAACTCTCGGGTACATGTTTCGGTAGAAAATCCCTTTCTAAACCCATGTTGACAGTTACTGAAGACCCCACACTTACTTAAAAATCCGTAAATTCTCTCCGCCATTATTTTTTCCATAATCTTCGAGAACGTACTTAACAAAGCTATAGGTCTGTAATTTTCAATAGCCGTGGGACTGCCTTTTTATAGACAGGAACAATGAGTGCAGTCTTTAGTTGTTCAGGAAAAGTGCCACATTGCATCGACATATTTGTCAATTCCGCTATTAATGGGCTTAAAGTTTCAGCAGATCTCTTTATTATCTTAATTGGTATGGAATCTAAACCTGTAGACTTTTTTTGTGGCAGATTTTGAATTGTTTTGGAAACCTCATCCGGTGAAACCGGGCTAAAGAACATGCTTTGAGAGTTAGCCGGACCTACTGTACAAGCCCCAGACAAGTTTCCAATAAAATGAATGAATATTTAATTTATCGGTAATTATGGTAGAATAATATACACAAAAGGCAGACGCAAGATCAGAGGAATTAGTGGTAAATCGGTTGTCAAGAGTAATGTTTATTCTGTTTTCTGTTCTCCTCGCCCCTCAATAATTTTGGAAGTAATTGTTATATTTATGGTCTCTTTAATGATTACAGTTTAAATGAATATGGACAGATTGTGATTTTATTTGAATTTTATTTTTTTTGTTGTTGGTACTAGAATTGTAATAAGGTATTATTATGCAAGGGACAGTGGACGAAAATGGAGCGCACACAAGTTACTACAAACTTAAGCACAATATCTCTCGTTTATTTGTTTAAACTTATGTGTAATTAGATAAAAATACAAATCTAAATATTCCTATTGACAAATAAACTTATTATTATTATTATTGTATTATATAAATTTTTGCCGAAATGGCCTTCCTTTTCAAGATACAGGGAGTTAAAAAAATATTATTTTTACTAACTGACTGTCATGTCTTTCTCAAACACCTTGTATATTAGCTTTGTTGGCCAACTAGTCTACGTCCAAAGCGCATTCCAAAATTTATGTTCGCGGAAGCATAAAATTCTATATAGTTTAGGGAAAAAATTCGGTGTTCATGGAGTACATGATATTGGTTTCGAGCAAATTCTGAACACATCCGATTGATCCCGCAATGCACGGGAAAAGATCCCATGCAAGCGTAATGTAAAGTGTTTTTTTTTTATTGAAATATTTTAGCCTTACATTTTAAATAAAATAGAATATAAATGTTTCCTACAACCCTTCACAGGTCACTTATCGTACGTTGCTCGTTTTTAGACGTATCAGGAAAGGATAAAGGGTCGATTGTATAGTCGGTAAACGTAATTGAATATGGGTTTTTATTGAACTTCCTGTATATAACCATTTTTGTTTTTCAATCTGTTTATAATATGAGTTATATGATGGTCCACTCCGTATAAATGCTGACCAAGCGAGATCAAATGACACCGCAGTAAACATTATATATAGGAAGAAGACGCTATTTTTCAAGTTCAGTTATAATAATTTTATTTGTTAATATAAACCAGAAATATTGTAATTTGAAAATAAAGTTTTTTAAAAAGGAAAACTCCGGGCTAAGAAAATTAATTGGCGCAGTCAGTAGGATTTTCGGAAGTGTGCGAATCAATCGTATTGCTTTTTCGTGTCAACGGATTTACCGAAAATACGAACCTTTGTTGTGACGTTGGTGCGAGGGTGTTTTATAGAAGGGACTTTCTGGACATCGAAAAATCCCAATCTATCGCAGAACTATAAAGTGCTCTTGAACAATCGATCATCGGTCGATAGAATCAATATTGTCTATCGTCGCAAGGACTAAGTGATTGAGAAGGACCATCATCGCCTAATCAAGACTTGGAACTTATAGTAATGGCCAGAGCGAACCTGATTGTATTAGTGTAAGTGATAAATGTAATGTCAATCAATAATCTTATCGAAAATTTAGAAAATCTCTCATTGCAAACTCCTTCAACTGACTCTGCTATTTACGACCAAAACTTAGAAGTCAATATTAAAGATAATTTGAATGAAATTATTGCTTTAGATAATAGTAATAGCAAAATGGCAAATACTTTTAAACCTGAATATCTAAACTGTGTTCCTACCTTCGACGGTAACGCTAATGATTTAAACAGATATTTATCTACTTGCCAAACTTTGATTGATTCTTTTTACGACATAGCTAACCCAAATAATTTTCACAATATATACCTATTAAATTCTTTAATTGGCAAACTTAGTGGTCATGCTAAATTAGTTGTAAACATCCAAAATGTTAACACCTGGAATGAACTTAAGGACACCTTAAGACGTAATTTTGCCGATCAAAGAGACGAAACTTGTTTAAATAGGGATCTGGTTATGATGAGACAAGCACCTAATGAAAAACCTAGTCAATTTTACGACAGGATTTTACACATACTAAATCTTTTATGTTCTTTTGTTGATGCGCACGAATTATCAGTTGCTGGTAAAACATTAAAAAGAAATTTGTATAACGACCTTGCCTTGAAAACATTCCTATCGGGATTAAAAGAGCCTCTGGGAACTACAATCAGATGTATGCGTCCCGCTACTCTAATGCAAGCACTACAATTTGTTTCACAAGAGGATAATATTCATTATTTTCAAAACCAAAATTAACCTAATATATCCTTTAAAAATAATACTCAAAATTTTAGGCCCATGCAACAAAACCTATATACGCGACCCTTTCAAACTAACTTTTCACAAAGACCTTTTAATTATCAAACTTCAAACAATGCTTTTCGAACGAATTTTTCTCCACAGTCGGTTAATATTCGACCTCGTTTTAACGGAACAAGATTCCCCACAAACTCGCAAGTTTTTGGCAGACCAAATAACAATGGAACTAATGTTTTTAAACCTCAAAATGTAAAACAACCTACACCCACACCCATGTCTGGCATAGAAACTTCTCAATTTAAACCCTTTACAAATCAACCTAATAATAATTATAACCCACCTAAATTCACTTTTGAAGAACTATACAATGTAGAATCACATGACCTACCTCAACAAGACTATTATTACGATGAGAGCCAGTACAATGAACTTAACCAATATCAAGATTTCTACTCTGCATATCCTAACCAATACGAACACTCCTGCGATGACCTACCTCAACAAGAACAACCAGTTAATAATCAGCCTGTAGAAAATGCTTCAAATTTTCGACAGGACGGCCAGGAAACCCCGAACGGTTAGAAACACCTACAATATCTTTTAATATGTCCAACCCTAACGAATTATCCTACATTATATTTCCAGAAAATAACCTTAAAATTTTGATAGATTCCGGTTCAAGTAATTCATTTTTGGACCCGATTCTTTCCAAAAAGTTATTTCCGAATAAAATAATAGACGATCCATTCGTTGTGTCTACAGTATATCAGAAATCAGCTCACAGACATAGTGTTCTTATGCCTGCTTCAAAATTATTTCATTTACCCGAAAATAAAGATTTAAAATTCTACCTATTTAAATTTCATAATATTTTTGATGGACTTTTAGGTTTAGATAATTTAAAATTATTGCAAGCAACTTTAGACTACAATAACAACTATTTAGATACACCGTACACGCATATTAAGTTACAATTCCAGAAAACAAGATGTGAACTAAACAATATAACGATCCCACCGCGTGTCGAACAAGTAATTACGATTAGGACTTCCATAAAAAATGGTGATATTATAATACCACATCAAAAATTTCATAACTGTGAAATCCCAGAATCACTATCAACTGCAAAAAAAGGCTTTGCCATAGGCGTAGAACAATTCAATTCTAAGGTAATGTCGGAAATAAATTTAAACAATATTGACGAATCCCCAAAATTTTCAAATAAACTTGACCTTTCCAAATTTCGTACAGACCATCTAAATGAAGAAGAAAAAATAAAAATTTTAAATTTAATTAGAAATTATTCAGACATTTTTTATAATGAAAATGATCAACTGACGTTTACAAGTAAAATCAAACATCGCATAAGAACTACGGACGAAATTCCCGTTTATACCAAATCATACCGTTACCCAACTATCCATAAGGAAGAAGTCCAAAAACAAATAACTAAAATGTTAGACCAACAAATCATCCAACCAAGCACCTCGCCTTGGAGTTCACCAATCTGGGTAGTACCCAAAAAGGCAGACGCTTCCGGCCAACAAAAATGGCGTGTTGTAGTAGACTTCAGAGGACTTAATGCTAAAACCTTAGACGATAGGTACCCACTGCCTAATATCACGGATATACTGGACAAATTGGGCAAATGCCAATATTTTACCACATTGGATCTGGCTAGTGGCTTCCACCAGATACAAATGCACGAACAAGATATCGAAAAAACTGCATTTAGTACAGAACGTGGACATTATGAATTTTTAAGAATGCCATTTGGGCTGAAGAACGCTCCAGCGACCTTCCAAAGAATTATGGATAATATCCTTCGTGGCATCCAAAATGAGAAATGCCTGGTGTACCTGGATGACATAATTTTGTTCTCCACCTCACTCCAAGAGCATTTAGACGCGCTCAAAGACGTTTTCCAAAGACTTCGAAACTCCAATTTCAAGATACAGTTGGACAAAAGCGAATTTTTACGTAAAGAAGTTGCCTATCTTGGACATATTGTAACACCAGACGGCGTTAGGCCAAACCCTGACAAAATAATAAGTATAAAGAAATATCCCATTCCAAAAACTACCAAACAAATTAAAGGATTCCTCGGATTGCTCGGATACTACAGGAGATTCATTAAGGATTTTGCTAAGATCACCAAACCACTAACGAAATGTCTAAAAAAGGGAGCAACAATTAAACACGACAAAGAATTTGTGGAGTGCTTTGAACTTTGTAAGAACTTACTGACAAACGAACCTATCTTACAATATCCGGACTTCTCACAGCCATTCAACCTTACAACAGATGCAAGCAATGTAGCTTTAGGCGCAATTCTTTCACAAGGTCCCATAGGACAAGACCTCCCGGTAGCATACGCCTCACGAACACTCAACGACTCAGAAAGAAACTATTCCACCACAGAAAAGGAACTTTTAGCTTTGGTATGGGCAACCAAATATTTTAGGCCTTACATTTTTGGAAGGAAATTAAATTTAATTACCGACCATAAACCCCTCCAATGGCTTTTCTCGGCTAAAGACCTCGGATCGAAATTGTTAAGATGGCGCATAAAACTAGATGAATATTTCCCCGAAATAAAGTACAAAAAAGGTAGATTAAATACTAATGCTGACGCGTTGTCACGCATCGAAATTCACACTAAAGAAACGCACGAAAAATTTTCCCTAAAAGATTATATCGAAGACTTTAATAAACAACTAGAAAACGAAACAGCTGACCACAACACCGACCAAATTTCAACTATTGCCCAAGTGGACGACACTGACAACACTCGATACAACGACATAGAACTCCCAGTACCTAATGATGATGCAGCGAACAACGATAACATGACTATACATACAAACGTAAACGAAGACCCCATAGTCGACATTCCAATACATGATATTCCTGTAAACTACGGTGCGAATCAAATAATTATACAAGTACTACATTCCCCTGCAAAACCAAAATTGACAATCTTATTTGAAAAGAAACGCCGCTATATCATCCAAATTTCCAAAAGTAATTTTGATGGCGATATTTTAAATACATTTAAAGAAATTATCGTGCCTGATAAACAATATTACCTTTATTTTGAAAAATCAGATATTTACGAACCATTTTGCGAAGTTATAAGAAAAACATTCAAATGGCCTTCACTAAAGTTAAGACGTTGTTTAAAGAAATTAATAGACGTTACCGATAAAACTGACATTTCTGACATCATAAAAATGTATCATGAATCAAAAAATAATCATAGAGGCATCGACGAAACCCTCGAAAGAATTAAACAAAAATATTATTGGCCAAACCAAAAAGACTCTGTACAAACCTATATAAACAATTGTGAAATTTGTCAAAGAAGTAAATACGAACGTCACCCTATAAATATGCAAATGAACGTCACACCTACTTCCCGTCCTTTTCAAATAATTCATATAGACGTATACACTTTAGAAAAAACCAAATTCCTTACAATAATCGACAGCTTTTCAAAATATGCGCAAGCATATGGCCTTCAGTCACTTGCAGCTTCAGAAATTGTTGACAAACTATTAATTTTCTTTTCTCATCATAGTGTCCCAGAACAAATTATATTAGATAATGGAACTGAATTCAAAAATACGGTTGTAACTGAAATGCTAAACCTCCATAAAATTAAAATTCATTTTTGCTCTCCGTATCACCCACAATCTAACGGGCAAGTTGAAAGACTCCATTCCACTTTAAGCGAACACATTCGCCTCCTTAATAATCAAGAGTTTTCAAAATCTCCAATAAGTCAAAAAATGGTTTACGCCATTTTAGCATATAATAACTCAATACATTCTGTTACGAAATTTAAACCTATAGACGTTATTAACGGCCATATTTCTGATAATGATCCATTCGATATAAAATTAGACCAAATGTTACTAACTGACTATATTAATAATCACAAAGAAAAGGCTCGTCTTTTATACTCTAATATAAATGAAAAACTAATTGGAAATAAAGAGAAGGTTATTTCTAAAATTAACGAAAACCGAGATAAACCCGATATTTTCACAGAAAACCAAAAAGTCTACCCTAAGAAACACATAAGACAAAAACTTACAGACAAATTCCTAAAACCCACCAAAATCCTCTCAGTAAATGAAAACCGTAAAACCGTTTCTACAGAATCACAAACTAAAGTTCATATGGACAATTTAAAACGCCCCCTCAGGCAAACATACAGCTTTGACTAAAAACCAAAATTTTATTTCAGGCTCGCCGCCACAATTTACGCAGAAGACAAAATAGTACTTAGGCAACTGGACGATAACCCTGGCATACTACCTCTTAAACTTGGACAAGCAAAACTCGTACAATACACCTTTACTCTAATACATTACTTCGACTTAAATCCCATTATAACGGAGGTTAACAAATTACATTTCAGAACCAAAAACATAACCAATTCTTTAAATAAACATAATGAATATTTTTACGAAACATCTAACTATATAAAAATTCTTAATTTAATTCAAGAAAGAGTTGAAACCAAAATCAAAAATTTGATACCTCACCCCCAAAGGACCAAAAGAGGACTTATTAATGCAGCAGGCTCAGTTTTCAAACTCATAACTGGTAACCTCGATGCGTCGGATGGCGAACGCTACGAAAAACTCATCAATAATTTAGAAACCAATCAAAATAACTTGGCAACAATTATCAAAAACCAGAATTCAATTTCAACAAGCATAATCCAGAATTTCAACAATACTGTTCAACAAATTAATCAAAATGAAAAGCTAATAGAAAAAAGAATTAATCAAATTGGGCTAATTGTGCAAAGAACTACAATTCCCGAAAACTATAATTTTATTAAAGACATTATCAATCAAATAATCAGTTTCTATGAAATAATTGACTCTATGCTCCAAGACTTAGAAAATTCAATAACTTTTGCTAGACTCAAAACTATGCACCCTAGCATAATTAAAACAAATAACCTTTTAACCGAACTAAAGAAGTTGGAACACATTGTAGGTCCTAATTCATTGCCTTTACCTATTAACTTAGAAAACATATTTTTGTTCGAAAAACTCATTGAAATAGATTGCTTTATTTATAAAAATAAAATCACTTTTTTATTACACATTCCTGTAACATACCCAAATAAATTCGACTATTACCATTTATATTCTCTACCAGTCAAACATCAGAGTCTGTTTAAGGTAGTCATTCCGCGTAATACATATCTAGTAAAAAGTCAGTTACACTATTCACATTTTGGAACGCCTTGTACAATCGTACGTCCACAAACATTCCTCTGCTACAAACCAATGCTGAAAGAAATCGAAGAAAACAGCCCTTGTGAAGTACAACTACTAGGATCGACCAAAAACACCCCCACCTGTCAACAAACAGATATCACAGCAACAAAACCAATCATAAATCAACTAGACCAATCAGATAAATGGATTTTAGTACTACCAAAGGAAACTATCGTACAATTAAAATGCCCTTTTCAAGAAGAAAACCAAAGGTTACTAGGAAGTTACTTAACGACAATACCAACTGGGTGCCAAATAAAGACCGAAGATAAAATAATAATCAATAACCAAAAGGAAACCAATTCCAGTCAACAGCCAATCATTTTCCCAGATTTTAACACAAAACCAAAGAGTACCTTCCACTCCTTAATTTAAGAATCCATCTGCAAGAGATAAATTTAGACAGTCTACACGAGTTACAAAATAAAATCATGAAAAATCAGCCATATACAATTTTTGACAGCATTTCAAAATTTCCGAGTCTATGGACAATTTTGATCTATATGTTAGTGTTTGGAATATGCTCATATATGGTATATAAGTGCATTATAGGACGAAAACTCAATGGAAAGAAGACCAACTTGGAAACTCAGACATACCAACATATCCAACTACCCCTAAACCAGGCGTAGTTTTATTCTAAGGAGGGAGGAGTTATATGATGGTCCACTCCGTATAAATGCTGACCAAGCGAGATCAAATGACACCGCAGTAAACATTATATATAGGAAGAAGACGCTATTTTTCAAGTTCAGTTATAATAATTTTATTTGTTAATATAAACCAGAAATATTGTAATTTGAAAATAAAGTTTTTTAAAAAGGAAAACTCCGGGCTAAGAAAATTAATTTATGTTATAAAATTCATCTAGAGTCAACGGTTATCGTTTACAGCTGTCTATTTAATTAGCTTGAAAAAATAAATAAACACTTCTCTAATCTAGATTGTAGAAATATTCGCACTCTGCTATGCTCTTAATAATAATAATAATAATGTCTTTATTTTCTCAAAAATACAATATACAATTTTCATGTAAATGAGAAGGTGATGTCGTCCACTTTCGTGCTCTTGAGTAAGCAAGTTGAAAATTGAATTTTGTGATCACGTTTCTTACCTGTTCAGGCGATATTTGCTAAAGTTCATATACCTGATTCTATTTTGTCAATTTTCAGTAATGTCTTATTTGCATACTCACTGTGTTTTAGATAGCTAAAACCAAAAGTTCATAGGGTTATATCAGGCAACCTGGCAGGATTAGTACTAAGGTATGTAGGCGAACTATCTTGTTGAAACCAAAGTGATTCTTTTAAAATGTTGGAGTTATGTGCATTTGGAAATATACGACATAAATCGGGAATCAATTTATTTCTTAAAAATTGCAATAACCCAATCTCATTTGTGGTATACCAGTAGCGGCAGCTTTGTCTGTCACCAAACCATTTAGAATATAATATATGTTTTCCAAAAGTTAATCAACAATACAGGGTGATTCATCCTGAGTGGCCTATTCAAAGTTCTCGGGAACTACAAAAGATATATTGCTGAAACTTTGGGGTTCGGTAATATCGGCTAGGTTCTATAATGATGTACTATTTTCGGGTTTTTATTACTTCCGGCTATACCAGAAGTAACCACCTACTTTGTTATGTTAAATGGAAGGACCACATTTTCAATTTTTTTTGTCAGATTCCCTATAAAATTTAAAGGCCACTTTGTTAAGCATTCCCTATACTAAAACCGAACAGATTTTTTCCTACAATTTTTTTTTGCGAAAAAGTTGGCGTTTTTCGACTTCTACAAAAAAATCAATATTTTTATGATTATTTCATTCAAGCAAGCAAAATTTGCTTGTATAGTATACAAATGATGAAGTCCAAGGTCGTCAGGCAGTTGCAAAATAAGATTTAATTGAATTTAAATTTGAATCACGTGTTTACTACGAAAAGTCAATTTTTTTTAAATGAAATGGTACACACTTCACCTAAATAATCAGTAAAATTAATAATATTTAAGTATTTAATTCTATTATATTGTGTAATTATTTCTCTCCATATAAAATTTATAGGAAGGTTCTGCGAAAGATTTCTGGACCACTGCGAAGCCCAGAAACACAACAGTACCGAATAAGAACCAACCAAGAAATAGCAGAATTATACAGGGATCCAGATATTGTGAAGGAGATAAAGACAAGAAGACTGCAATGGGCGGGTCACGTACAAAGACAGCCTGACACACGGATGATAAAATTGGCTTGGGTGGGAGTACCAGTGGGACGAAGACCTTTGGGGCGCCCCCGAATGAGATGGCGGGACAACATCAAAACGGACCTAAGGACCATTGGGATAGAGTACGACCCAGCATTGATGGAAGATCGACAACAATGGAGGCGAATAGTACAGTCGGCCAAGACCCACCCCGGGTTGTAGAGCCATGGTGTAAGTAAGTATATAAAATTTATACTATAAATTAATGTATACTTAATTTTCAACCTGCTTTACCATAAAACTGTAATTTTGAATTTCGCCTTCATCTGAAGCAGGGTTTATCCTATACAACTATTTAACATACTTAATTTACATACCTATAGGTATTTCCCTCTTTTTTTATTCGTATAATAATAGTAAAACATTATTTATTTCGGTCTCTCTCTTCCCTATATGCGGCAGTTGACACCCTTGCCAGTGCTTGTGTCCTGTGACACACCATTACCCTATTTATTTATCATCTACGTTCTTATGCAGAGGAAGCGTGCCTCAAAACATTTTCATCTATTATTCAGCAACAATGGGCAACACTGCCATCTGGCATACACCCACTATACAACCACCTATCTCTCTTCGTATAAACATAGTTGCCAGCGTTTAATTGTACTAAGCATAGCATACGAATCTTGCCATTAAAAAACACTATAAGAAGCACGCTTCATATAGATGCAGCAGATATTTAATGTTAAGTAAGTTTATATGACAACGCTTGGCGAGTGTTGTGGTAATATGTCGATTATTATTTTGATTATATCTATCTCTATCACACAGTCGCAAATTTTTAGTGCTATGCTAATATTATTTTTATTTACTTTTCGGGAAGCTTAAAGTTTTGATATTTTGAATACCAATTAGTCTTTAGTTACCTACATATTTAATTGAAGTTTTAAAATCTAAAAAAGTAGTGAGTAAACGAAAAAAAAAAATATATATATATACGGTTATTAATTAGTGGGTACCTATCTATTTTTATCAAAAATAAATGGGTAGGTAACGTAAAATATTGTTTTTTTAATAATATAATATATTATAATATCTCATACTTTAAAATGGAAGAAGCAAGTGGAAGTAGTACACATCAGCAGCGTAAATTATATTTACGCTGACATCAGGTAAGCGCAGTTATTATGTGAAGTTAGTTTTTTTTAATCAATACTCCTTTTAAGAACAGAAAAATCTTGTTAAAAATATACCGACATACCTGTTCCAGATTTAAATAAATGTTTGATAAATAAAGACAAATGCATAAAAGCAGAGCTTTTAATAATAACTGGTATGAGACGTATTATGATTTGCTAACAGGTAGCATAAAAGTAATTTGAATGACAGTTTCATAAAATGTATTTTATTTAGTATTATTATGAAGTAGGTAAATATATTCTAGATATTAATTACAGTTTAATTAAGGTTTTTAAGAAAACAATACTTAGGTGAGGCACCTCACTTATAAAAATAACCTATATTTTATGCAGTTGACGAAGTAGGGATATGCCTATTAATTTTAGCAACCTATTAAGATATGACTTTATTTTATGTTATGCTTGACCACATTCAACTGCCACAAGCCGCCACTGGTTTTCAGTTCAATATTACTTCACGAAAAACCATACCTATCAGAGAGTTTGAATCTAATTTCCATGGACCAAAGTAAAAAGTCAAAATTTGCAGTTTTTGATTCAATTTGGGGTATTTATAAAATGCTTGAATTGATTTTTGACTATTTAGTTTCTTATTTGATACCAATATTTTTAGTAGAATCCAGTATGTAAGAAGAAGGCGCCATCTACTGCCGAATGGTTTAAACCACTACATTAACGCTGATGAAAATCGATACACCTCAAATAGAATACTTCAGGATACACTGGCATTACAGATGCCTGTATTGATATACTAATAAAATACCGTATTGATTAGTAGCAGCGCTATCTAGTGCTTAAATATCTGAATCCCGTGTGTGTTTTATAGGGCGTCTAATGTTGAAGGCGCACACACACTCCACACACCACATGCAGTGCATGTAGATATACATTTAGAGTTCATTTACCTAGGAAATTCTCAGTATATGCAGAGTTGTATAAATCTTTGGTATTAGTAAACTTAACTATAGGGCGAACATACATTTTAAGTCTGTCTTTTTTGAGGCCTTACACCACACTCCACTTATATAAGTTTGAAATAATCTTTTTTGTACGATCGAACTTTTTTGATTGTTTATTCACGATCATTGTTGATTCACGATGGTATGTCATTGCCCATTTACGTTGACGTCATTATTTTGATTTTTAAAATTGTATATTAAACGGCATTAGGTATGAACTTTTATAAGTATTTTCATACCGTTGTCTGGAATTATAGCGGCTATTCCAACATTCCATGCTTTATCAAGAGATTCACATTCAAAATCACTCATTTTCAATAATAATACTTATTTAAATAAGTTCTGACAAATACATGACATAAAGAATACGATAACAATCATAACAATAACAATTAGTTCCATGGCAACGTTCAACTGCAACTTTGTAGAGGGTATTCAGCTAACCTGAATTTGTATTTAATTGAAAAAAATAATTATTAAAAATAATAAAATTGCAATTTCAGCTTTCGATCGTACAAAAAATAGTATAAGCATCTCAAAAAGTAAGTAGTTTACCGATCTCCTCCAATTTTGGACAAACATTGTCGTCGATCGGTGTTGCGGCACTGAATTAGCGGTACGAATTAATTGTTATTAACCCCGCTTGTATTTTCAGTGTAATCTTACTTAATTAAAAGTAGATTTAAATAGTTCAAATTAAACACATAGATATTAATTTCTAAATTAAACACTATTTATTTAACACTAATACAAAAGGATCACTACTTACACAAAAAAACTATATATACGTAAAATGAAAAGTATAAATTTAAAACTATGTCTACTAAGCCGTGTTTGTTATGAAAATTGTTTGTTTTACTGATCGTTTGTTACTGACCGATGAAAAATGACTGAATGAAAAATGAACGTGAATGCAATATATATACCAGAAAAAAACACCCAAGAACACAATACAACAATACATGCAATATAGGTACAGTAAACCTTAAATTTTGGGTATTTCCAATTGAGCTGTAATTGCCATGTATACGATATTTATATGACTTAATTGCTATCTACAGGTCATAAACGCTGTAAAGGTTACGTGACAACTTCAATATCGTAAAGATTAAAAAAATAAAAAACTTCCTGAAATTGAGGGAAAAACCAACGGGCAGCTGTAAAAGAGATCCCTAGATCTGCTATAAAAGGAATCCCTAAAAATCTAAATTATTAGGGTAATAAATGAACCATATAACTATATATACAATGAACCATAAAAACTAACAACTTAAATAGTATTGGAATTATATCTAAATTGATGTAGAATTACCGAATGTTAATTTCAAGATACTTAAAATATAAAATAATAACTAATTAGGCACGAAACATGCTCCCCCCGTTGAGAGCTTGCGATCAACAATCTTTGTACTCCGTCGTGGATGGTTCTTCGTGTTGTGTAAACGGCAGTAATGCTAAGCTTCTTACATTTCTCTTAAATGTTCCTCGGATTGTACGAATTGTAGCGGTGCGTATGATTCCATCGCTTCCTGGATGCGTGTCTACAATTACACCGAGTGGCCAATTTTGTGGACGTAGACCATCTTCTTTTAGAAGTACTACTGTTCCTTGTTTTATTTTATGCAGTCCGTCATGACATCATTTCTTGCGTATGGTGAGATTGTTGAGATACTCTTTGTGCCAACGGGTCCAAAAATGTTGTTTTACCTTTTGGATATGTTGCCAAGAAGACAGTCGATTTGATGTTTGATTTTTCAAATGATGTTCAGGCACCGCTGTTAATGAGTCGCCAATTAAAAAATGCCCTGGTGTTAATGCAATTGGATCATTAGCGTCAGATGATATGGCAGTGATAGGCCGGGAATTTAAAATGGCTTCGACTTCAATTATGAATGTGTTAAAATCTTCAAATGTGAATAATTGGTCTCCCACCACTCGTTTTACATGATGCTTAAAGGATTTGACAGCTGCTTCCCATATCCCTCCAAAATGAGGAGAGAGTGGAGGAATAAAATGCCATGAAATACCATTATCAGCTAGCATTCCCTGTATTGCCATTTGATCCTTTAAAAGATTTTGTATTTCGTTTATCTTTTTAGAGGCGCCAACAAAGTTTTTTCCGTTGTCGGAGTATATGTTTTGACATTTTCCTCGACGAGATATAAATCTGCGCAATGCAGCAATAAATGCATCTGTAGTCATATCGCTGACTACTTCCAAATGAATTGCCCTTGTGGCAAGGCACACGAAGACTGCGACATAAACCTTGATACGATTGCGATTTCGATGTCTTTTCTCTTTTATAAAGAATGGTCCACAGTTATCCACGCCGCAATTTAGAAATGGTCTGGATTCGTTAACTCTAAATGATGGCAAACCAGACATCATATATTCTACAGGCGGAGGACGATGTCGAAAACATGTGATACACTGTCGAACAATTTTCCTGGCGATATTTCTACCGTCAATAGGCCAATATGTTTGTCGCACAGCATATAACGTTGTTTGACTCCCAGAATGGAGATTATTTAAGTGAACGTCTCTTACAATGACGTCTGTAATATGATTTGATTTTGGTAACAAAACAGGATGTTTCTGTGCAAAGGATAAATTAGCATTTTGTAGACGGCCACCAACACGCAATATGCCATTTGCGTCAATAAATGGGCACAGCGATGCAATTTTACTCTTTCTATGTACTTGTGCATTGATTTTAAGATTTTCCAGATCCATTGCAAATGAACTAGCTTGTACTATTTTTATAATACGTTCTTCTGCGTGATGTATTTCTTCGACTGAGAGACTGCCCTTATGTGTATTGTTTGGCGTAAAACGCAGACAGTATGCGATTACTCTCCTCATACGATTGAATGATGAAAATCGTTGAAGAATGTCTGATGATGTTGTACTAATGACGAAACATTTCATGGCCTTGGTTTCTGGAACAAAAGTAGCATGATCTATGATACTTATAGGCCATAGGCTCTCTTCTTGGAGTAGCCAGGATGGTCCAAACTTCCATGTTGTGTTTTTATTGAATTCACTTGCCAGCTGTCCTCGGGATAAAAGGTCCGCGGGGTTATCGTGGCTTCGTACGTGCCGCCATGCGTGAATGTTTGATTTTTGTTGAATGTCTGAAACTCTGTTTGCTACGAATGTTTTTAAAGTGCTTGGTTCCTTTGTTAACCAAGCTAAAACTATGGCAGAGTCTGACCAGAGGATGGTGCGATGAATAGGACATTTTAGAGCATGTTGAACACTATTCATTAAACTTGTGAGAAGGGTTGCTCCACACAATTCTAATCGAGCAATTGTGATGGTCTTAAGTGGTGCTACGCGGGATTTTGCACACAATATATTTGACTGTATGGTTTCGATTGCGTCTATTGTTCTTACATATATGCAGGCGCCATATGCCTTTTCACTTGCGTCACAAAACCCATGTAGTTCAATATGTGTGGCGTTCTGGATGATGACCTTTCGATTTATGACAAAATTAGAAACCAATGGAATTTCTCTTGTAAATTGTGACCACTCTGTATGTATGTTGAGTGGTACTGATTCATCCCAGTTTAATTTCAGTTGCCACAAACGTTGCATGAGAATTTTTGAATTAATAACTATAGGCCCCAAAACACCTAGTGGATCGAAAATCTTCGATATATCTGACAAGATAGATCGCTTCGTGCATTTTGGGCTGAGTGAAGATGTTGAAGTGAAGTTTAATGTGTCATTTGCAGAGTCCCAAAAAATTCCGAGTGTTTTTATAGTTGTAGTTTCACCCAGTTGTAATTGCTTGTGGATGGTTTCATGAGGGAGTCCTTCTAATAATGTTGGTTCGTTAGATACCCACTGTCTTATATTGAGGCCGCCACTTTCGAGTATTTGAATAATCTCGGTTCTCTTTTGAAATGCGTCTTCTAGAGTTTCAGCTCCGGTAAGTAAATCATCGACGTACATATCTTGCTTGATTGCTGTTGCACCTAACGGATATTTCGAAAACTCGTCCTCTGCTAATTGTTGAAGACAACGAATGGCTTGATAAGGTGCCGATGATAATCCGAAGGTGATTGTATTTAATTCAAAAGTAGAAATTTCGCCTTTGTGATTTCTCCAAATAATGCGTTGGTATATGCGATCTTCGGGGCGAACAAGGAATTGACGATACATTTTCTCAATGTCTCCTGTAAGGACATAATGATAGCAACGAAACCTTAAGAGTAGAGAAAATATGTCATCCTGTATCGTTGCACCTACTAACAATGTGTCATTTAGAGAAACACCACTCGCAGACTGTGCGGAGCCATCAAAAACTACACGTACCTTTGTCGTTGTACTAGACTGCTTGATAACGGCATGATGTGGCAAATAAAAACCCCTGTTGTCTGCTTGAGGTATTTCTCTCATGTGGCCCAATGCAATATACTCGTTCATGACATCATTATATTGATTTCGGAGTTCCACATTTTGTTTCAATTTACGTTCTAACGATTGAAATCTGTTAAGCGCGCGACTCCGAGACTCTCCAAGACACTTGACCTTCTCATTGAATGGTAAAGCCACCGTGTAACGTCCATCGATATTTCTTGTGACATGTCTCGCAAAATGCTCTTCACAACAGCGTTCGTCATCTGTGTAGTGACGTGTGAATGAATCTTCCTCAAGTTCCCAGAATTTTGAGATATCAAAGTTGAGACTCGAAACAAAGGTTTTGCTTTGAGGTTTTGGATAGGAGTTAACGGTTCCTCCAATTATCCATCCGAATTGAGTTTTTTGTAACACGAGATCAGAATTTTTATTTTTTGACAAATTAATTTGTCCAACACTTAAAATTGATAGCGCTATACCGGTACCAAGTAACATATCGACCGGAGCGGGTTCCCAAAATCGCGGATCGGCAAGCCGAATATTTGACGGAATATTGATACTTGCGCGGTTGATTTGTTGGTCAGGAATTGAACCAGCGATGCGTGGAATCACAAAGAATAAAAGTTTTCTGTTATAATCTGTGATTTGCGATTTTATTGTTGCAATAACACTGCATGTAGTTACTGTTTGTAGCTGATTTAATGCACCAATAGATAAAGGGTTGTGTTTTTTACGTAATTTTAAGCGATTCGCAAGATCTTCTGTAATAAAATTTGCATTTGAACATGTATCTATTAATGCACGGCACTTGATTGTTTGATTTTCACTGTTTAACACGTTCAAACTCGCGGTCACCATGATTTCGTCAGACCTTGTATGAGTTGATAATGTGGTTGCTGTTTGGGCATGGTTTGTTGTGTCTGGAGCATTCGCGTTCGGATTTTCGAGATGAAGTTTGGTATTATGATGTTTTTTACACACGCGACATTTACTCGATCTGCATTCATGTGTTTTATGTCCCGCACGTAAACAATTTAAACATAAATTTTCCTTCCGCGCTGCGTCGATGCGTTGCCTGACTGCCATATCGTTGAATTTTTTACACGAATAAACTGGATGTGATTGTTTGCAAATTGCACAAGATTCCTCGATCTTTGATGTAACGAAAGTTTGTTTTGGACGATGAGAACTAACGTTATGTGTATTTTGTTGTGTGCCTATAGTTTCACTGTATTTATCTGATTGCTGATATGATATGCGAAGAAATTTGAGAACTTCATCTAAATGGGGCATTTTTGTGGTGAGTGTTCTGTCCCATTCGCGTTTTGTAAACTTGTCTAAACGAGATATGATAATGCTTACCATTAGATCGCTGAAAAGCTGTTCGTTCGTTCGACCTAAGGCTTCTAAGGATCTTATTTGGAGCTGCACATGATTAACTAGATCACGCAATTCTTCTGGGGTACCCTTTTGCATGAGAGGTACATCCCTTAGCAGCGCAGCGTGTCTCATGATGATGACGCGTTCATTCTCATAATCTTCTTGAACTTGTTTCCATGCACGTGTGTAGTTTTCTTTAGTGATTTTGTAAGCACTAATTAAATTTTGTGCTTTACCGATTAATGAAGATCGCAAATACTGAAGTTTCTGTTCATCAGGAATCCATTCTTGACTATCGATCATTGTTGTGAATGCATCGCGAAAAGTGACCCAATTTTCGATGCGACCATCAAATTTAGGTAAATCGATCTTAGGTAAATTAACTAACGTACCTTGACTGTTTGTTGATGAGGCAGGAGTCCGCACCGGTCCTATTTTTAGGCTTGCGATGGCTACTATGTCGTCATAATTTTCTATTATGTTTTGATATTGTGTAAGAGCGTCTTCGATGTCGTCGAGCTCTTCCAATTGGTGTTGCACATCCTCAAAGTTTAGTTGCTGTTCACTGAGACGAGAGATTTTTCGTGATAATTTTGCGCGATCCTCGTCGGTGTTTGTGAAAGTTTCAACCGCATTTTTGAGTGAAGTTATTTGAGCCTTGAAAGCTGTACGTTTAGCTTTCAAATGTTTTAATAAGTCAGTTGCTACTGTGGCCATAGTAATTAAATTTTAAATTTACCTACGCGAAATAAATACGTAGAGCTCCCTGAAGTTTTCGCGATCCGGCTCGAAGGACCAAAAAATGTTGCGGCACTGAATTAGCGGTACGAATTAATTGTTATTAACCCCGCTTGTATTTTCAGTGTAATCTTACTTAATTAAAAGTAGATTTAAATAGTTCAAATTAAACACATAGATATTAATTTCTAAATTAAACACTATTTATTTAACACTAATACAAAGGGATCACTACTTACACAAAAAAACTATATATACGTAAAATGAAAAGTATAAATTTAAAACTATGTCTACTAAGCCGTGTTTGTTATGAAAATTGTTTGTTTTACTGATCGTTTGTTACTGACCGATGAAAAATGACTGAATGAAAAATGAACGTGAATGCAATATATATACCAGAAAAAAACACCCAAGAACACAATACAACAATACATGCAATATAGGTACAGTAAACCTTAAATTTTGGGTATTTCCAATTGAGCTGTAATTGCCATGTATACGATATTTATATGACTTAATTGCTATCTACAGGTCATAAACGCTGTAAAGGTTACGTGACAACTTCAATATCGTAAAGATTAAAAAAATAAAAAACTTCCTGAAATTGAGGGAAAAACCAACGGGCAGCTGTAAAAGAGATCCCTAGATCTGCTATAAAAGGAATCCCTAAAAATCTAAATTATTAGGGTAATAAATGAACCATATAACTATATATACAATGAACCATAAAAACTAACAACTTAAATAGTATTGGAATTATATCTAAATTGATGTAGAATTACCGAATGTTAATTTCAAGATACTTAAAATATAAAATAATAACTAATTAGGCACGAAACAATCGGTAAAATACACTTACTGTTCGCAATACTTAATATACTATAGTTTCATTGCAATAATTCTGTCAAAATTCTGTAAATTCTAACCTCATTTCACCAAAAAATTAATCATATTAGCGTTTAAAAACAGAATGGAAATAAAACTTTATTTGCTTTTCTAATAAAAGAAAGAAATATAGAAACATGAACACAACACAAAATACTAGTATTATTTATTAAAAGACATTGAGGTTCAAACTTTACAGAAGGAAAATATATACTTTTTAGCCTAATTTTCAAATATAAAAATGTTATTCAAAATTATAAATTAAAATTTATAATTAAATTATTCAAAATAATAAGACCGATACCATATACAAACAACAGACTTGGGAAAAATACGAAGAGAATTTAATAATGCATCTCCGGGATTGATTCCTCGATCATACGATTATCTTAAAAATTCCTGGGCAAGATATTGAGAAATGTAAAATATACAAAACAGCAGGAGCGCCGCCTCATCAACCCAAAAAAACAATAGAGATGTATAGTGTTTATTTATACTATTTATACAGGGTGTTTCAGAAAGACGCGGAAATATTTCACAGGTCATTTTATGAAAAAAAAGTTCCTACATGCATACGTCCCGAAAAACATTATTTCCAAGATACAAGGAGATGTTAGAAGTTTTTTTTTTGCAAATAACGGTTTTTTAGCTCTCCATATCATATATATGTAATATATGTAGGTACCTATATATGGAGATTATTAGTTTCATGAAAAAATTTTTTTTTAATTTCACCGGAAATACTTGTTTTTGGTCATTTTATACATACATAAGTAGTTTTAAAAAAATGTCTGTCTGTCTGTATGCACGAAAACGCAAAAACCACTTAACAGATTTTAACCAAATTTGGTACAAAATAGTATAGGACATGGCAAGGAGCTGATTAGATTTTGGGAAACATCGAGCGTAGGCAAGGGGTATAAAAGAGGGTTTAAAAATTAAAAAAATTCATAGTTCTTAAACTTATCCGAAATACTGCATAATTTTTTACGCATTTAATTGAATATAACCTAAAATATTAGACCACATTGGCGTTCGAAAATAGTGTAAAATGGGTTAAACAATATTTAAAAGAAACGTAGGTACTTCTTAAACATAGCAGAAATATTAACTAATTATTTATGTAAAAGGATGTGTTTGGCGACATCTAAATAATTTATAGCTTTAACAGAAAATAACCTATAAAATGTGTCGTAAATAACTTACTTTCATAGGCGTTCGTAAATAATGGAAAAGGGGTCAAAACATAAAAAATATATATTTCCTAAATTTATTCGAAATATGGAATAATTTTTCATAGTTGTGATAGAATATAACCTAAAAATGTTACATAAAAGAATTGGTTCACATAGGCGTTCTAAAATAGTCTAACAAAAGGGTCAAAACTAAAAAAAAATGTTTTCTAAATATACCAGGAAAATTGGCTAATTATAGGTACATAGGTTTGATATAAGATAACCTACAAAATGCAGCATAAAATTTTTATTTACATAGGCGTTCGTTAATAGTAGAAAAGGGGTTAAATTAAAAAAAGATTTTAATATATAATTTTTTATATATATAATTAGTTGAATTGGTGATAAAAATACACGACAAACATTAATGTACCATAGGCGTACGTGAAAATTCTATAAAAGGGTCAGAAAAAATTTGTGTCCGTGATAAATCAAAAACCACTTAACGGATTTTAACGACAGTTGGTACGAAAATACTACAGGATATTTATAGATGGTGATTAACATTGAGCGTCGGCAAGGCGTTTAAAAGAGGGTTCAAAAATTAAATCATATTTCTTAAACTTATCCGAAATATTGAATAATTTTTTGTGCGTTTAATTATATATAACCTAAAATACTTAACCTAAACAATTAGACCACATTGACATTCGAAAAATGTGTAAACATAGCAGAAATATTGACTAGTTATTTATAGCTTTGATAGAATATAACCTATAAAATGTGTTATAAATAACTTGTTTTCATAGGCGTTCGTAAATAGTGTAAAAGGGGTGAAAATAAAAAAATATATACTTCCTAAACTTATTCGAAATACGGAATCATTTTTCATAGTTGTGTTAGAATATAACCTAAAAAAATGTTACATAAATGAACTGGTTCACACAGGCGTTCGAAAATAGTGTAAAAAAGGAGCAAATACGAAAAAAAAATTCCAAATATAAAAAATTGGATAATTATATTATAATTATTATATTATAATTATTATATTATAATTATTATATTATAATTATTATATTATAATTATTATATTATAATTATTATATTATATGATATAAGCTAACCTACAACATGCAGCATAACAATTTTTTTTACATAGGTGTTTGTAAATAGTAGAAAAGGGGGCAAAATAAATTTTATAATAAAACTAAAAAAAAATCAACTATTTTGCGTACAAGAACTTGGCCTAGATCTGAAATATAAAATATTTACGTATAAATAGTGCCTCCAAAGAAAAGAAAAAGGAACAAAACCCGATACCAAAAAAAATAGCTCATGTCTAAAACAACAACAACAAAATATATATAAATTTTAGATAAATGACAAAAGAACACAAAATTATTACTTTTACACTTAAATATGGAGAGCTATTCGTGCCTCGAGGGCAACAGTTTATTTTAATTGGTATAAATGTTTTTTATTTATTTTTATCTTTCTTCGAAATGTTAATGTTATTTTTAGTTGTATTATTCGAAAACATTCTTTGCATGTTGTAAAATGTTTTGAATTTTTATGTCGTAAATGAAGCAAAATGTGAAAAATTATAAGAGATAAAAAAGTTGTAGTTTTAGTTGCTTTATCTCAAGACAGTATCGAAATTAGATTACACTCAGTGGCGTACATTTTTTGTCAATAAAGAAAAAGAAAAATTTGAGATAAAGACGGATATATCCATTTTGAAGTCCCCTGAGACCGTTTTCAGATAAAAGTATGTATGTTTGTCTGTGTATCTGTATGTATTCTTCCACGATAGCGCCTAAACGTTCAACCAATTGAGCTGGTATATGAGTTTGGGGGAATCGTAGGATGCACCCGTTAGTTTCTGGATTATAAGTATGCCGCGACATTTTCATGGTGCTGTTTCACCATCGTCTACTAGTGACTCGTTTGTTACTGTATTGTTTAGCCTTTGTTGATTTTATTTTTGATGTTTGTAAATTAGTTTTAGGAAAAAATCTCAAAGATTATTAAGGTGCAGTTTTTTTTTATATATCCGTAGTGCATGAGTTTACAAAAACTTACCTTAACTGTATCTCGTTTAATAATAAATATAAAATAAACGGCACTATTGAGCAGTTTTTATAGAAAGTTTGTATAAAGGTGTTACAAAATTACTACAATTCGTATAAAACATTTTTTAAATCGATTAAGGTTTCCAAAAATATTCAATATTAATTTTTAATTAGACATTTAGTTATTTATTGAAATAGTCCATTTTCTTACGAGGAGTTATTCATTTACCTCTTATATTTAATTATTTGCTATTTTGACGAGGAGTGTATTATCGGTTTGAACATCTTCATGGTCATCCAATTTTAAGATAAGTCATGGCAAGATGTTGCGGGTTTTCCTACTATATCAAAATCAATTAACAAAATGACAGAGTTTAAATAATACTATAATCGGATTTACATTTAAACTGTAAAAAATAAATAACGTTAAACTCGATTTCGATGAACATTATACTATATAAATACGAGAATAATGTACTATAAATCATGATTTAATCTATACAAACTACATGCAAATCTCCTTTTTCCGATTTTCATACACCAAAAAACTTATCATTTGTGCGAACTAATCTGGAATAAAAATAAAACTTTTTATGGCAATATCCACTGAAATGGAATGTAATTTTTAATGGATTGCATAAAGTTTTCCATTACACTTAAATAAGTAGATTACCATAATCAATAAAATTATTTAGTTAAAGTGGAATATCACATGTCAAACAATAACAAAATCATTATCCTCTCCCATCAGTTTTACTGTTCATGATGCGAAAATGCCAGTGATAAAAATTTAAATTATTTGTACCGTATATTGGAAGGTTTCTTGTTCTTTTCCCTGGGTCAAAATACATTCCTTTGTATTTATGGTTTATATGACAAAAAAACCACAAGTCAGGATCCCTTCTTGTCTTCAATGTATCCCAGATTAGCCTAAAGGACAGGTTATTAACGTTGTTAGCAAAGATAAAGGGGTTTATGCGAACGTTTCTACGTTTTTCTTATAAAATTTAACATGCCAGAATCAGAAAATTCTGTATTTTGGGACCTGACTCTTATCTTATTTTATGAAAAGTTAATCCATTTCGTTGTACGCTTGTTTACCGGTTTTACGCAGTGCAGTGCAGTGGCGAGCTCTTTTATAATTAGCCATCATGGAAACATATCTAAAATACAAAAACAAACTATAGCTTCTTCCTTTTGGTTTGTTTAACTAATTTCAGATTTATTGTTTATAATCTTTCTTAGTTTAAGTTATAGTTTGGTTTTTGATAAATATTTAGTTTTTTTTTGTTATAATTTTTTTGTCTATTGTAATAATTATGTTTCTTTTTTATGTTCTTGAACCATTTTTCTTTTATTTTATTTTTTTATTCTTGTTTTTGTTTGGGTTTCAGGTTCTTGAAAACAACATTTTTTTTAATTTTTAGCGAAAAATTACATTTCGCTTGTCTAACTTTATTAAGTAACAAGTAACTACATTTCGGCGATGGTTTGTCGCCTTCTTCAGGTCATTCTATTATTTTGTTTCCCTTTTACAGTTTGTCAAACATTCAGTACTTTTATTTTTTCGTTAAAATCGGTTTAACCGTCTGATAAGAGTACACACAACCCCCGAGTGGTACATTATTTGAAAGCACTTTTTATGCTCTGCATAGCTTACTTTTGACATTTACATCCACAGTTCTCCAGAAAATTGCTGCGTTTAAAATTTTAACCGGAATTGTAAAATAAATTACTCACCTTATATAAATAACACACTGACATACCATTTGAGGAATTTAAAATAGCATTAATATTCACACTCTCAATTCGAAAACACTTTTTATAAACAAATTAGTGGAGTTGCGATGGGTGCTTCCATATCAAGTATAGTTGCCCAAATGGTCATGGAAGATTTTGAAGTGAATGTTCTGAACGCTTTACATTAGAAACCAGCCTTCTTCTATAGGTACGTGGATCATTGTATTGCTTTAGTGCCAACGAGATATATTGACAACATAAAAGACGCTTTGAATACTTATCATCACAATTCACAATCGAACTTGAAAATAACAATGAACTGAATTTTCTCGATACCACTTTAATAAAAATAGATAATAAGATCAGAACAAAATGGTACACGAAACCAACTTGGTCTCAACGGTATACACATTATAATTCTAGTCATCCTCTTAGCCATAAAAAAAGTGTAGTTATTAGACTCGCTGATAGAGCTATCAAGCTAACGGAAAATACCCGAAAATCCTAATAGATAAATTTTTTAGAATACACAAGTTTTATAATGATATCAATACCAAGAAAAACCAATCTGATCAATCAAAACGGTATATTGTTTGGCAAATTGATCTGTAACAGCGCGGCGTCAGTAAGGGGAATGCAGTTGTAATAAAACATGACTGATTTCATTCATAAAATTTCCAGCGGCGTGCGTTGTAAAAGTTTAGTAATAATTATGTGTTACTAAAAAATTAAAATTCTTCACGTGTTTGGTAAAAAGAAGTATTTTATTTATTTAATTAATTAATTATTTTATTTCAAATATGTACTAAAGTTTGCATACCAAAAATGAAAATAAAAAACAAAAACATTCTAAAATAACTTAACGAAATAAATTAAATTCTTTGGCAATCTTGCTTGATTTAAACAAAAAATCTAAAACAACTTAACACTTATCGAAAATAATTAAAATATCTTGGATCTTTTTGTTGCTTTAAGTCACGTTTAGAAACTATAATTAACTGTTTTAAATAGTTCGATTAAATATAACGATCATAATTAGTATTACTTTATAGAAGGTGGCAGATTTCGTGAACTTGAGCATCATCATTATCATCTGTCTCGCTGTCGTCATATTGTCCTTAAGTTATTATAATGTGCTCAATTTCCTCCAAAATTATTCTTCCAACTCCTTAACATGTCGGCAAAAACTATTCCTATCATTACTGGATATTAAAAAATTCTTTTAATGTAGTTAGGTTGAAATTTCCGGTTGTATTGCGGGTTCTTATATATTTAATTTAAGTTTTGCGTAAGTTAACTCTATTGGGTTTAAGTCGCACATATACGGAGGCGTTCTGAGAGATGTTTTTTTAAATCGAACTACCCTGATTTTTTTAGCAAATAAAATTGCATATTTTTGTTCCTTTTAAATGATATACGAGACTTAATAGTTTTAGTTTTAGAAATATCAAAAATCGAGAACGGTATTGAAAAATTTATTGTTCCAAGGATTTTTGGACACTCTGTAATTTTGGTATAGTGTTACCTTCTGTTACGATTATGAGGTTAATCTTTAAAACACTAAAGTAACAGAACACTCAATATACAATAATAATTTGATATAATATTTTGTAATATTGCAACTCATACACGACAACAAAAGTATAAATAATAACACCACTCTGCAACTGGCTGATTCAATATTACTACGAGGGGCGGCAACAATTGCGGGGAAGAACTCAGTTTCCACCAATTGCGACTTGAACACCCGCAAGGCGACAAAACGTGCGAGGGTCTACGCACCAATTAGGATCATTCAGGCGGCGTCTAACCACATAATTAGATCGTAATTTCTTTTCCCTATTTTAATATTCAGTGGTAAAAAAAGTTATTAAATAAAAATAAAACAAGCAGCCACTTAAAAATGCTGAGATTTTTTCATTATTATTATTTTTAATTGTAAAAAATCGATTTTCAAGTTAATACTACTTCTTTTCTAGAACTAGTGATTTTTTGTAGTTAAATTTGGCAATATAGGATTTTTTTTCCGCATTCGTTTCGTTGTCACAGATTCGTTTGCCAAGCAATACATCACTACCATTTGTTAGGGGTCTCTCAGAAAACATTGAAAGAAAGTTAAGTTAAGAAAATACAACATAGAGGTTTGTCACAAAAATAATAACAATTTAAAAACACAAATTTACACCAAACTCGAAACTAAAATCTCAGAAATGAACAACACGCATGTGGTATACCAAATACTTACTATGTAAAAATTGCGATGGCGTGTATATACAACAAACTAAACAACATCTTGTAAAAAGGTTAAACTGCCACAGAAATCCTAATGGTGGAAATACTGCCTTCAAAAACATATCGAAGAACATAACCCCGATTTTAATTTTGAATCCACTGATATTCTAGCTAAAGAAAACAACACAAAGAAGAGATACATTTTAGAGATGATGCACATACAAAAGAATATGAACAGTATAAATGACAGATCCAATTTTTGAGTAATATTTATAGTAATATAATATAACTAATCCCATATATTCATTATGAATCTTTTTAACATCCCTTGGATGAGTTGGAATCGCAGTCGGAACTTTCCTATCGGTGTGTGATTTTATAATTTTTATTTTACTTCAGATTTTTTAATTGTAGTGATAGATATTTTAAACAATGCCCAATAATGCACAGAAATAATCTGCATTTCTGGTACATATTAATGTCTTGATCAAATGAAAAGATGTTGTAAGGAAAGTTTTATTAAATTATTTTTATTCTGTTTAAAGTAGTATATGATTTTAATTGTAAAGCTCGTGAATTGTTTTGTTGGTTACCTGTGTTTTTAAAAAGGTTTGTTTTATGTTAGTAAAATATTTAATATTTTTTAGAAATAAAAAAAAAAAGATTCTGTTGCCTGAAGAAGACAACGTAATGTTGTCGAAACGTTGTACGCCAAAAAAAAATGTGTGAGATGAAATAAATATACAATATTTATTCCAAAATCTAGTTTCATCTGAACGTCATTCCCAAGAAAATCGACCAGTAAAAAAAAGATATACGCTGCTCAAAAAAATTAAAGGAGCACTTTTGGATAACCCTGTAATTTTTTGGCTTGCTGTTATTAACAAATGAAAATTATATTGTCATAATGGATTTACATTTAATTTTTGTGATTTGTTAAAAAATAAACGTGATTATGCTCATTTATTCGAGATAAGTTTAATATTCCACAGCAAGTACAAAAAATAAAGTGATTGTGAAAATATTCACATTTAGGTTTTATGTCGCGGCAGGCTTAGAGAGCGTCACCGGGCAACGGCATGACAGTTTGTAGTTGTTGAATTCATTATCTGTCAAAATGAGAGATCTTAGCCAGATAGAAGTTACTCGTGCTATAGCTTTAGTTGAAATTCGTGTAAAAAATCGACAAGTGGCTAGAAATTTTAATCGCAGTATGTCAGTTATCAACCTGTGTAAAATCGCTATAGAGAGACTGGACGATATAAAAGACAAACCGGATAAGGTCGGAATCGCAAAAGTACAGAAGTTCAGGACCGATATTTAGTAGTTTCTTCTTTGCGAAAACGAGGAGATTTAAAACCAAGAAGGCCGGTACGAAAACCTGTTAACTCGACATCATAAAACTATGCGATTAAACTTTGCTCGTGAACGTTTGGGATGGCAACTTCGACAATGGAGGCCAGTACTTTTTACAGACGCGTCAAGATTTCATCTCACTCGTTGTGATGACCGATTGCATGTGTATAGACGTCCGAATGAACGATAATGCTGTACAAGAAGTATCCAGATTTGGAGATGGTCCGATAATGGTCTGAGGTGGAATAAGTTCGGACGCAAAAACCGATCTTGTAGTGATACTGGGAAGTCTTACAGCTGCAAGATATATGGATATCAGTCTGTTAGATCAGGTTATTCCTGCAGCATATGGTATAGGCCCTGATTTTCTTTTCATGCAGGATAATGCAAGGCCTCATACTGCTGCGATTACTATAGATTTTCTTAACGAGCATGAAATTCGTAAAATGGATTGGCCAGCGATAAGCCCTGACGTCAATCTAATTGAACCCTTGTGGGATATATTGGACAGTGTGTTCGACGTCGTCCAAATCCACCTCAAACCCTTCAGCAATTACCAGAAGCCCTAATCGAAGGGTGGGATAGTATATCACAGGAAGACATTCGAAGGCTCGTGAGAAGTATGAGGAAGATGCCAAATACTCATTCGTGCTGCTGCAGGGCACACGCGATACTAAAACACATTGGTTTTCAGATAGCGGAACATTGTCATTTGAAAAATGTTTTCTTTTCATTTTGTTATTGTCACTTTTTTTTAAATGTTAATCTTAGTTTAAAAATAAAGGATTAGTTGAAAGTTCTATTAATCGTTTTATTACAATAAAATATGTGTCTTTCAGAATCTAAATGGTCATCTGTATATAACTATCACTTGAGTTACAGGATTATACAAAAGTGTTCCTTTAATTTTTTTGAGCAGTGTATATAAATAACAATGTAATTGTAACTTGACATGATTAACTAGTATATTTAAAAATAGTATATTGTGCAACGAACATGAAAGGACATATATTTCCTACGAGTATGATCGCCTGCGGCTCATGCTGCAAATCATACGAGTAGAAAATAGTCATTTCATGTGAGTTTCACACTATACTTTTTCTACGACTGTTTTAATGCTTTTGAATAAATTTAACATAATTTTTAGGAAAATATCACCCTTAAAACTTACCCTTGTTAGAGTATAAGCCTAAATACGATAAATTAGAAGTATTAAATTGACTAGGTGGTGTTAAACTATATTCACTATCACTGTTTATGTGTTTTGAAATTAGCGAAATACTTAATTATAATTATTATTAATTATAAATACCAAAACTGTCAATTTGCTGTTTGTATTTTCGGCGTTGCTATGGTGATTTTTCATGCCCGCCGCTACTTTTGTCATTATCAGGAAATTTTATCCGTGCGTAATAATATTATTAATTCCATTTTCTTAACCTGTTTACAATTGACGACTTAATTTTTTCACGTGTATATTTAAAGACACCTTTGTAAAATTCGAATTAATTTTCTCCAAGATCAGTGAGTGAGTGATAATAGATTTTGCATAAAGTAATTTATACATTATTAACGTAAGATTAAAAAATTTAACATTGCATCATTGTCACAAGCTCTTTGATAGTTTTTGTAGAAAGCAAACAAAATACAAAGTTTTCTTTTTTCAGAATTTCGAAATTGATATTATATTGCTTTATAAATATTGTGTTGTTGAAACGTTTTCCCAAAGAGAAATCAGCAATTGACAAGTTTAAGTTGCGTACCAGGTTGTTTTCCTCTCTTAAAATATACGCGCAGCATTAATAAATACAGCATTCCGACTCCACGTTCGCACTTTGAAAAAAACTGTGACGTAAGATGCCGCCATTTTGGGTTACAAGTCAGGTCATGACTAAGAATAATTATAGTTTTTGATTTCTAACCACAGTACTGTATTTTTATTTTTGTAAAAATATTTAAGTACATAATAATATCGCTGTCAATTTCAGAAATATTTGTGGTGTGTCATAGTGATTGAAAACAACCTTGAGTGGTGTTATCAGTTAAATGTTGACATGATTGGGTGATTTTTAATAACAATAATAATAAACACAACAATAATAAAGATTTTATTAGTAAAAAAAAGACATTTTTACAAAAGTTGAAGCAGTGCTTCCTAACTTAACCTAAATTTAACTTTTATTTTGTTTGTTGAATTGATATATCTAATTTTTTTTCTGTAATGGTCGATAATTCGAAAAGCTGAAGTCTCCATGAGTTATTGTTTTTTTTTAATATAACAATTTTTTTTTATTTTGTTAAGTTATAGTAAACGCTTTATTTAATATTTAATATTTTTTAAGTCAATTAGAGTGGCTATTTTTAACTAATATAAAACGTGATAGCCCTTATTCACTGTAATCTTCAACGAAAATGAGTAAAAGTTCGTACGTATCTCCTCCGATGATAAGCAATTGTAAAATATGTGTTTTAACATACAGTTAAATATTGAGAATAGGCGGAACTGTATCTACCTACGTCTATGCGATTATTTTAACGTTGTAACCCATAATGGCGGCATGCGCGACGATATGCGCAGGACGGCTTGCAAACGTGAAAGTCAGAATACTGTATTATTTATTATACTGTGATATACGTATATCAGAGAATGGCACCTGCATATAATGCTAATGCAAAATAATGATACTTTGACCATGAAATCAATGAACATACTACTTTGATTAAGTACTCAAATTAAAATACAACAATAAAATGAATTAATTAGCATACAAACTCGTTAGCAAAGTGTATCTGCCTTTTCATATATTAAATTTCATTAGAGGTAAGGCAATAGGTACATTTGAAAATTCCTCTTATTTTAAACACGACATACTACAAATTGTTAGCAATTTGTATTTACCAAATAGTACATTAACTCATTTACTATGGTTGGAATTCTGAACTCTGCATAGTAATTAAAAGATAGTTAAAATTATAGAGGTGTTATTATGCGATTAATGTAATTAAGCAAAATTTTATAAGCACTGCACGATTTAATTTGACCAATTTCACATTAGGTTCAAAATTTTATATATTTCCCACTAGTAGCCTAGCAACTAGTCGGAAATATTATTACGCACGGGTAACTGAAAAACAGCATTACAATGTACTACATTTTCAAATCATGATTGAACATATAATAAAGGCATTTAAAGACAGTCGTAGAAAAAATCTGTTTCGTTACCCAGGGCATATGTTTTAGATTATATTATCTTGTCGTAAAAGTTTTGGGGTGACACAACCGATTTTTTTTAATACCAAACGCGAAAGGTCTTTTCTGTATTCGAAGGTCTCTATAAATATTGGAAAACAGAACGAGAATATCTTACACATTTAAGCTTTTGGTACATGCGTATCACCAATAACTAATATATCGACAGTTCAAAATAGTTTATATAAATTTAAAAAAATAATAATAGCAAATAAACGCTTATTTTACATCTCCTTTAAGCAATATTAATGAATGAATTTGTTTCGTTTTACGATACACGGGTTGGCTCACTTTAGGAGAAGTAAAATAAGTTTATATTAGGGTATTACATTTCAACGGAAATAGGGGTATTGAGTGTGACATATCATGTAATCTAACTATTGGAGATTTCCCCTAGTGCTGCTCCAATTCGGCGTTTCCTTGGCCTACATTAAAAACTTTTTCACTATGCATTTAACTCTTTATTATCAGGATAAATGGAGAAGATGCGTTGCGAAAATTAATTAAAGTTAACGACTTTTATAGAGATAAAACCCAAGAAAATTAAAGTGAAATAAGGAATTTGAATAAGATATATTGAATATAATTTGAAAATAGACAGTGGGTTGCCGTATAAAGTATACAAAGTGTCAGGTTTAAATCCTCAGTATTTCGAGTTCGCTACTCATTCCTTATATGGGTCATGCTCATGCATTTACTTAAACAATTCTAGAAGAGAAACTATCTTTTGGTGCAAATTATGCAGAATGTAATGAACAAGAAGCACATAAATTAATTAGTACCAACAAATGCTCAAATCTGGAAATGTCCTGTGCGTTTCAATGGTCAACTTCCTCATGAAGAATATTACAAAAAGGGCTTAATCAGAGGAATCGAAAAATGTTGGCATGCAAATGCTCTTTTAGGGATATTATTCTATTGCTCAAGCTAATATAAATATCAAGTTTATTTATTTATTGAAAATAGTAATCCACAGAACAACAGTTCCAATAATAGATTACAAACATAACAAAATTTAAATTATATGGAATACAAAAATACGTAAAAATAAAACTATTGTTTTATTAAAAACCTTAATTAAAGTGTAATTGATATCTAGAATATATTTACCTACTTCATAATAATACTAAATTAAACACATTTTATGAAACTGTCAATCAAATTACTTTTATGCTACCTGTTAGCAAATCATAATACGCCTCATACCAGGTATTATTAAAAGCTCTGCGTTTATGCATTTGCCGTTATTTATATTTATCAAACATTTATTTAAATCTGTCTGTATATTTTTAACAAAATTTTTCTGTTCTTAAAAGGAGTGTTGATTAAAAAGCTTATCTTTAGTTAAAATTAAAAATAAACAATCGTTTTTCATAATAATTGCGCTTACCTGATGTCAGCGTAAATATAATTTACGCTGCTGATGTGTACTACTTACACTTGCTTCTTCCATATTAAAGTATGAGATATTATAATATATTATATTATAAAAAAAAACAATATTTTACGGTACCTACCGATTTATTTTTGATAAAAATAGGTAGGTACCTACTAATTAATAACCGTAGGTATATATATTTTTTTAATTTTTTCGCTACTTTTTTAGATTTTACAACTTAAATTAAATATGTAGGTAACCTACATAGAAAGACTAATTTGTATTCAAAATATCAAAAATCAAAACTTAACCCTGCAGCACTCGCGCTATGAGCATTTCTCTCACGCTTCGCCTAAAATCGTAAGATTTCACGATATAGACACTGGATGAGCCTACCTCGCCCTCTAGCTGACTTTGTGTTCACGTTGCGCCCCCTGATTAGTTAAATTCAAAATTCAGTACACTGCACTGTGTTCTGCGATATAATATGAAGTTGTTGATCAAGTGCAGGTTTGTGAGTGATTCTCTCATTGCGCGAGTTCTGGCGTTTGTATTTTCCAAATATATAAAGACAATACAGAAATTATTGAAGATCGTCAAATGTTTCTGGATGAAAGCAGTTTATCTCTGAAACCACACTTAGTATACCGAGCTTCAGTAATATGTATGCCATGCAACAGAAGACAGCGAAGTAGAGAACTGGTAGGCATTCCTGAACCCGAACGTGTAACGGCAGAAGATCAAGCTGGATCTTGTGGATTTTGACCAAGAAGAAAAAACCGAAAATCAAAAAAAAAGATGCAGCACTTCATTAAAAATTATGCGTAATTATTTGAGTTTAATGTTGTCTCGTCACAATAAAAAAAAAATACACAATAATAAATAGTGGGAGAAATGCTCACGCGCGAGTTCTGCCGTAATTTTCTTAGCGCGAGTTCTCTAGGGTTAAGCTTCCCGAAAAGTAAATAACAATAATATTAGCATTTAGAATAGCACTAGAAATTTGCGACTGTGTGATAGAAATAGATATAATCAAAATAATAGTCGACATATAGGTATACAAAACATTCGCCACGCGTTGTCATATAACCTTATTTTGGTTTCTGCGAAAGTTATATTAATTTACTTTTATTTCTTATAGGAGACTAACATCTTTTTGTGTGTGTTTTGTATACTAGAGGCCTTTCAATCCTCCTCTTCGCGTAAGTGATATTTATTTATATTTTTGAGTAGTTCTCGTAAAATCGGCTACAAGGTAGGCTAAACATGGACGAAGCCTCTGGGGGAGGCGTTAGCCTCTCCCAGCTTTCACCAATTGACCAACCAATTACCAAAAGATCCCAGTTTGATAATCGTTATCTAACAAACAGCCTTGGACCATTCATTGTTATCGTACAAAGTAAACTAGATAATACCAATCTGGGCAATTACCATCCGCTTTCTATAGCTAAAGACGTTTATAATTTAAAACTCAATAATATCGTTCAATCTAAAAGGAAAGGAAAGAACAGGATCTCAGTGGAGTTCAAAGATTATCTCAGTGCAAATAACTTCATTGAAGACAAAACTCTCATATCTAAGGGGTATGAAATGTTTGTTCCTTCCTACAATATTACCTGTAAAGGTATAGTAAAGTTTATAGATAAAGATATTTCAGAGATTGAATTAATTTCAGCAACAAAGGCCTCTTGCAATATCTTGGGTGTTCGTAGGTTAAATTATAAAACCAAAGTAGACGACAAAATCGAATACAAACCATCAAGTACATGCTTATTCACCTTTGAAGGGAAGATTATGCCGAGATCGCTCAACATATATGGACTGGACTTTTCCGTTGAACCCTACATTTTACCAGTCATTCAGTGCTACAATTGCTTGCTGTTTGGTCATACTGCCAAACAATGCAGAGGTAAGGCGAAATGTAGTAAGTGTTCTCTTTCACACGAGGGTGAATGTCCAACTCAGAACAAATGTTACCATTGCAATAGCATAAATCACATATCCACATCCCGTGAATGTCCGGAATATGAGAGACAAAAAACGATTCGCAAATATATGTCTTTAGATTGTATATCCTTTCAGGATGCTAATCAAATGGTCCCGAAAACTAATAGATTTGCCCCTCTTATAGAATATCAGAATGATTTCCCTGCACTTCCATCCTCTTTACCCCAAAAAAACTTCCGACATGTAAATGAAAAACGAGAAATTTATGACCAAAATAATAAACTTCAAGGGTATGACTCGGCTTTGAAAAAACGTAAAACATCGCTGCCCGGATATGATAAAGACGCACATAATAAATGTCTTTTTCCAGCTACTTCCCGTACAGCCTCTCTTCAATCAACTTCATCTCTAGCCTATGGGAAAATCGATAAGCCCTCTTGCTCAAGCAACTCGGATAGTCCTAAATTTATTAACCAACAGTCATTTTTAAGTCAAACTAGAAGACATCCTCAACCTAACCAATTATCGCAACTAAATAATCTCTTTTTAACAGTTAATAATTTATCAATGGCAGATATCTCAAAACTTAAAACTCATCTAGAAAGCATTCTTATGGAGGAAATTGTGGACTCCCCCATGGGGGATGATTTCCTTGAAAGATGTTAAGCTTCCTTCAGTGGAATATTCGTAGCCTATGCGCTAATTTAGATAATCTGAAAATTTTATTAGATTCTGAATCTCCATCTATTGTGGCCTTATGCGAAACGTGGCTGTCACCGCCGATTCGAACGAGATTTAGCAACTATGAAGTCCTAAGACAGGATAGAAATGATAACAAAGGGGGCCTTGCTTTCCTAATCAAGTCTAACATTGACTTCCATCCCATAAATTTTAATACGGAATATTTACCACGAAATATGCAAGTTATGGGAATTTTTCTAGAAAAAATAGGCATTTCAGTTATTCTGACGTATATTCCTCCAAATTCTCCACTGAATTATCATCATTGGCTCAGGTTGATTGCTTCTGTTCAGGGTCCCAAGATTGTTGTTGGTGATATGAATGCTCATAACCCAGCTTGGAGCGCTTTGTCTGCTAATAGGTTGGGAACTGTTATTAATGATTCTTTGGAGACTCTTGATCTCATTGTTCTTAACGATGGTTCTCCTACCAGATTTTGTCACTCGGGAGTGGGCTCAGCGGTTGACCTTACTCTGGTCTCTCCCAATTTAGCAACTAAGGCTAATTGGAAAACATTGGAGGACTGTGGAAACAGCGACCATTACCCCATAATATTCAATATGTCCGTTTCTCAGGAATATATTACTAAATTAAATGCGGGGAAAAACTTCAAGAGGATGGACTGGTCCCTTTATTATGATAGATTACTGACTACCTTATCGATTGAAAACTCCCCAAACTACCACTCATTCATAGAAATTCTGAACGAAGCCGCTGAACTCAGTACTCCGTGTCTATCTCCATCGGGTGGGAGACGGCCTCCCACCCCATGGTGGGATGATGAATGTTCCCAACTTATAACACAAAGAAAGCAAGCAATCAGAAGTTTCCAAAATCACCCTTCCTTGACTAACTATGTCGAAGCTAAAAGAATTATTGCTCTAACTCGCAAAGGTCTTAAGGCTAAGAAAAAGGTAAAATTTAAAGAGTTCTGTGCTACGCTAAATAGAAACTCTTCGTTATCCGCAGTCTGGAGAACAATCAAAAAATTCTCGAATGCCATAAGTGACGATATTCCTAAACGGCTCCCAGCTGAGAATACTGCCAGGGAAATCCTCAACTCCCTTACAGCTTGCAACATTAATCCTGAATTTCAGTTACTCCCTAATGTGCATAGGGATATTCATTTTGACGTGTCCGAATTGCAATCTATCTTATCTTCAAAAAGAGACTCTGCTCCCGGGATGGATCTCATACCCTACTCAATGATTAAAAATCTACCGATGCATGGCAAAGAAAATTTGGTTAACATTTTCAATAACATAGTTAACTCCAGCGATATTCCCCTTTCCTGGAAAAGTATACAAATTATTCCAATTCTCAAGAAAGATAAAGATCCTGCAGCGGCTAATAGTTATAGACCGATTGCCTTATCATCGACCATTTGTAAGCTCTTAGAGTCTATTATCAAGAATCGATTAGAGTGGGAACTTGAACGTGCCCGGAAATTCCCAGAACTTCAAATGGGATTTCGCAGAGGGAAGGGATGCGTTGACAATCTTGCTGTGCTATCGTCCACGGTTCTTTTAAATAATAGCCGTAACTACTTTACGCTAGGAATTTTCCTTGACATTTCGGCAGCATACGATAGTGTAAATCTCTCGAAGCTTTATCAGTATCTTGTGGAATATGATATCCCTATCCCGATAGTTAATTTTATCTTTAATCTCTTAAACAATCGGCTTATCTATGTAAAGGACAAGAATGGGCATAATGTTGGCCCCGGACCTGCATCTATTGGCCTTGCTCAAGGTTCACCTCTCAGTCCGCTGTTATTTAACATCTACACCATCTCTGTGGCGGATATTACCCCTCGTGACATTAAAGTGCTCCAATATGCTGATGACTTTCTCCTTATTCTAGAGGGTACAAATATTTCTGATCTAATTGTCAGAGCAAATTCATACCTACTTTCCCTGCATGAATGGCTGGTCGATCATAATTTCAGACTCTCCACAAGTAAATCAGCCGCTATGCTCTTTAGAAAGGGTAGAGCACAGGCACCCTCCATGCCGATTTTATATAACGATTCTCCTATACCCTGGTTAAAAGAATATTCCTATTTGGGTTTCATTATTACGGATACCTTGAAATGGGATAAGCAAATTCAGAACATATCAGTCAAGGCACAAAGAGGAATAAATGTGTTACGAGCAGTCTGCCGTACATGGTGGGGTGCTGATCCGGAGACACTGTCGAATATATATAGGGGGCTTGTTCGCTCCCATCTAGATTATGGATGCCAAATTATCATTCCAACCTCAAAAACTAATATCCAGAAATTAGATCGTGTTCAATTTAAAGCCCTGAGGGCTATCACTGGGTGTATGAAGTCCACTCCCACCAATGTTCTCTTGGCGGAATGTGCTGAACCTCCATTGGGTTATAGGAGAAGATGGCTATCCCAGAAATTTATCATGAAAATTATGCAGTTTAATTTTCACCCGTTGCACCGAATATTGGATCAATTATCTGCCTATACTCAACATCGTCAAGGCTATTGGCGTACAAGAGAGCCACCTCTGCTTCTTTCGGCTCAGAATGAAGTGACGTATATCTTTCCTCATCTACATACTTATGATATATTACCTTGCTTTGAATATAATCTTGAAGACCAATACCAAGTCATCCCCACAGTCAACCTCCACTTGAAGAAGGAAGACCGGAACCTGAATTTAGAATTTCGAAGTAGGGTTGCCCGTTTCGCTGGTTTATATACTTTTATTTATACCGATGCTTCGTGTGAAAGAGACAGTAAAACTGCAGGCTATGGGATATTCATCCCTTCACTTAATTTTAAATTCTCATCGAAGTTACCTAGGAACACCCAAATATGCACGGGAGAGATTGTCGCTATGAAGAAAGCAATTGTACTATGCACTGAGAAAAATATTGATAAAGCCATTATATTTAGTGATTCTCAAAGTGCCATAGCTAAGATCTGTGGGAGCTCTTTTAGTGCAAAACTCCAACACATTCCGTTTCTCACTAAGCGGCTTTTGATTGAGGCTTTTCAAAGTGATAAAGATATAAGACTCTGCTGGATTCCTGGTCACGCGGGCATTGAAGGCAACGAAATGGCCGATAGGCTTGCCAATGCTGGACGTATTCTTAGAGTCCCACATCCAATCAAATTAGACAGAACGGACTTTCTTCCTCATATTAAATTATCCTTGCTTGAGGACTGGAGGCAGCAATGGAAAAATATATCTGCCAGCAAGGGTGTCTGGTATTCTAACATTCAGGAAGTGTTTCCAGGCACTCCCTGGTATTCCAAGTTTCCGTTCATAGACCGACGACATCTTACCACCATTATTCGGATGCGTAGTGGTCATTGTTTATATCCAGAACATCTTCACAAGATTAAGGTCCTTGACAGTCCCTTATGCCAGTGCGGTCAATTGGGTAGCCTTTCACATATTCTGTTTGATTGTCCAAACAATAATAATAATCTATACTCCGAACTTTCAAAGTCCGGGGTTTCATCACCTATGTCGGTGCAATCATTGCTTAGAGATTTGAAGTACGAGACGCTTAAATTGTTAGTTGGTTTTCTGCGCCAGAATGATATTCTCTTGTAATTACAGTGACCCTTTGTTACAGATCCCTCTGTCTCCTGGTGTGTGTCGGAGGGTTATCTTCTTCTTTTATGTGTGACTTAACTAACATTTTATTTAGAAGTTTGAGTCGTAACATTCAGAAAATCGCAATCACCAAACAGTGAACAAGAACCCTGAGTCGCGCCGATCAAGGAAATTGGAAACGCAAAACAGTGTGCAAGAAGTACATTATGGATATGGGCAGGAGCCCAGCTGCACTTTAATGTGCGTCCGAAAAAATTCCACTGGAAACTGGCTAAATACCTACTGGTGAAGGCCAATATCAAACAACAACAACAACAACAATAACCTTATTTTATATTAAATCTCTGCTGCATCTATATGAAGCTTGCTTCTTATAGTGTTTTTTTAATGGCAAGATTCGTATGCTATGCTTAGTACAATTAAACGCTGGCAACTATGTTTATACGAACAGCGATATGTGGTTGTATAGTGGGTATATGCCAGATGGCAGTGTTGCCCATTGTTGCTGAATTATAGATGAAAATGCTTTGAGGCTTGCTTCATCTGCATAATGATGATGATAAATAATAGGACACAAGCACTGGCAGTGTGTCAACTGCCGTACACAGGGAAGAGAGAGACCGAAATAAATAATGTTTTACTATTTTTACACGCATAAAAAAAGAGGGAAATACGTATAGGTATGTAAATTAAGTATGCTAAATAGGTGTATACGATAAAGCCTGCTTCAGATGAAGACGAAATTCAAAATTACAGTTTTATGGTAAAGCAGGTTGAAAATTAAGTATGCATTAATTTATAGATTAAATTACGGAGAAAAATAATTACAGAATGAAATAAAATACTTAAATATTATTAATTTTACTCATTGTTTAGGTGAAGCGTTGGTTCACTTGCTTCATAGGACAAGCCGCCACTGGCATGTTACATCATACATGTTTTTACATAAAATTTTCCAAATCAGTGGATTGACAGGGGAGGTCCAATTAACTGGCCACCATGATCTCCTAAATTACTGCGAATCCTCGGAAAATTAGGGAAGAGCAGTTAGAGCACGTCGTAAATACTTTTTATAATCGATTAATTTATTGTATGCAAGTCAATGGATAAATTTTTTAAAATTTGTTATAAAGTTTACCTTGATTAATATTTGCTTTTTATTTCTTTTATTAAATATAGGTATTCTTTTTAAAATTTTCTGTTTTTTAATTTTTACTTATTTTGTGCACAAAACATTTCAGTAATTAACATAGAATCAACCGAAATTATTTATACCTCTTAATATTGGAAATCTCTGTCAAATGTGACACTGATTATCACACTCAAAGATGGGCATGCCAAATTTCAAATTAGGCAAAAAAAAGATATTCTCAGTTATAATAGCAATGGAGAACTGTCTATGTTCCATTTAAAAAAAAAACTTGTAAATTTATATTGCTGTCAAAGTTGCGGCAAACAAATCAACAATAAATCAAAATTATTAGGGTGTTTTTTATTAATGTTGTAACAAAACAAAGACACACTGGCAATAGAATATACTTTTGTCTTACCCTGTATATATAATTGGATAGTTTTGGATATTTTCTCTTAGTTTTATGCCTAACATGTCTGAAAGTCTAATATTTTTGTAAATATTATACAACATCTGTAAGTAATAAATTTATTATCTTGGGTGCCTGTGATAAAGAATTGATACCTAGAAAACAACCTTTTTCTAGTTGAAAATATTATGTTTGTTTATGAGTTAGTCGAAAAGATAAAGACATATATTAGAAAGAATAACCAGATGTTTTAAATACAGAGTGGTCATTCAACATTATCGAAATACCTGCCGATTAAATGTCAGACTATTCTTATATATGCATAGGTAATTGGGGAGTTAACAAGGTTTCCCATATCAAAGAAGAAATATTAAAGGGCCATTATAATATGCGTTTTCATCCAGTTAGCGTTTCTGGAGATTAAGGAGTCATTATATAATGGTATTGTTCCTGACTTTACAAACGGTAGTGTCTTGTTGATCTTCTGAAAAATCTCCAACATAAGACATCTTAGTAATCAACAATCATTATTACAGTTGACATAAAAATGTATTTTATTTCTAAGACGTAAGCTACTGCCACCCTGTAGTTGTATTTTATAGGGGGGTATGTTCAATGATCTTTCTTATTGGCCATTTTTCATTCTGTAGTACCTAGTTGTCATTTTTATGAGGCAATTTTGGAAATGCAATAGGACTTTCAAGTTAGGTTCGTTTTAGCCTTGGTAGGGTCTAGAGGTACCAATTGTATAAAGTTAAATTAAATATTTTAATTTGTTTTTGGACTTTTTCACAGTTAAGAATTATTTTCTAGATTTTCTTTCAAAGTATACCAGTATAAAGACTAAGTCCATTTCTTTTTCATTCTGAAATAGTGAATTTTTCTAAAGTTAAAGTTTCCGAAAGTTTTTGTTAATTCTTTTAATTGAAGGCCTTTTTGTTCCAAATCAGTTTTTTATAAAGACTAAGTTGTTTCTTTTAGTAATTGAAATAAATTCAGTTCTCAATTGTAATTAAAGTTTCGTATGGAAATTAATATAATTACTCGTAATTAGATTAATTTACCTATTTTAAATTGTACAAGTAATGACTAAGATTTTCTTCTAAATTTTCATCCTCGTTTAATTGTTTTATTCTTTTTTTTATTTATACATATTGATTTCTTTGTTGTTATTCATTTTCTTTATTAATTTTAATTATTAAATTTAGTTGATTTGAAAAGCCATCTGTTGAGTGTAATTAGACTGATGATGGTTTAGGCCGAAACTATTTTTCTCACATGTTTTATTTATTAATTATTGTTTGTATGATGTATGTAGTCGACATTGAAGTTTTCGTTTTTTTTATTTTATTTGAATATTGGTTTCACTTGAGTAATCCATATTGCTGTGGATTCTTTATTATTTGAAGAATTAAACTCCCGTATTTAGTTTTGCCTATTATTTTGTTAAAATTATACTCAAATAACATCACCTGATTTCGCCTGTCTATAACGATAAAGTAAAGGCAAAAGACAAAATATATTTTTATTTTATTTTCTATACAAGTCACCGCCACTCTGCCCACGTGTAGCAGAAAAGCTCTTTATTTTGCACCGCCAAAACAAATGGTTTCATTTTATTATACTTATTTTTTATTTTGGATACTCACTAAGACTTGAGCTTTTGCAAAGAAATGATGTAAAAGCAGAAAAAGGTACATTGACAATTTTTCATAGTCTTTTAATCACATCATTTTAACCAATTTGTGTTTGTACCAATTAGAATTGTACAAACTACCTATTTTGTGATTACATAATTAATGAATTTGTTTTAACCACAGAAGTTAATTTAAGCTGTTAAGTTGTTTGATAAACCAATAATAAAATCAATTTCGTGTAATTCATTGTTATGGTCCTTCGAGAGGTAAATCGGATTTTTTTACGGCGGATTGCCATTGTGAACTATCTTAATGTATAGTGTTGAAACTACACATCCCGTATCCACTAAAATATTGTATTTAACTTAAATGATTTTTTTTTTCTATTATAAAAATGTTTCGTCCTATATATTTTTTTTACTATCAATAAAATATCTATACACATCTGACAAAAATAACATCACATTCATAATTAACTTACTACTATGATCTCAGTGGAAAAAACTTTTTTCATTTGGTGGAAACATTGACTTGCCTTGCATTTAGTAATTGATTTTTTAGTTGCGGAGCAGTAATTGTACGATTTCGCAAAGATTGAATTCTTAAATATTACTCATCTCTTGGCGTTATACTTCTTTTAGGTCCTTGACCAGGCCGCCTTTTGTATCCTCCAGTCTCATTGTAACGTTTTAGGCCGCGGGAAACAGTCGTCTTGTCTGTACCCCTCATTAATTAAACGAACAATTTTAACAGATTTACGTGGCATCTCACTAACTGAAACTATAGATTGAAGAAATAATGCACTAAAAATGTCATTCTGACAACGTCAAATAGAGAGAAGCCATTGTTTTAGTCGTCATGACACACTATGCTTCGTTTATAGTCTCCCGATTATTGAGATATAATTTAACGTTATCGCTTATTCACTTATAAAAGCTATGTCTAAACATATTTTTATTCCTTAAATCTGCAAAAAAATGACCGCTATCTATGTAACTTAACCTAAAGCTGCACCGAAGGTGCAGCCGCAGCTCTGTCTATATAGAAAATTTGTTTTTTGCTGCATCCCAACGGGTACTTTTCAAGGGGATTTAATGCGGCCACACTATTTTATTAATTAATTTAACAACTACAAAAGTTCATTTGTGTGCGACGCAGAGGGAGATATCAACTATTTCTTGAGCTCAATGCAAGGCTGCCAGACTGTTTTTCAATTATCTCTATCCTACACCTCGTACTTATTATTTCCGCAATAGCGGAATCTATTTACGTGCAGATGCTTATTTAAATATAAACTCAATTTCTCCAAGTTTATTTTATTTTATTTTTGGTAAAATAATTTGGTTATTGAAAAAATTCCATATTATTTTTATTTCATTCAATGCAATTCATCCAAAGTCTGACAACAATGAAGACAAAATGAGAAATTCGGTGATGCCACACTTTCACCACCAACATATTTCACCAGATTTTCCTCAATAAATCCACACATTCCACAATAGATTTACAAATGTAAAATTATTAGATACTTGATTTGCCAACAAATTTAATTTACTCAACTCCCACAATAATATAACAAATATGAAAACATTATTTTCTGTAAAAAAACTACTAATTTATACTAATTTTATTCACATGAACTAAATCTGGCAGAGTAGTGTGCACAAGTTGACAAATTTTTTGCCATTAGAAAATTGATTCCCACCAGAAAGGTTACAATTTCAATAAAAATACAAAAAAGTTCAATGATCTCGTTATATGTGCAGAGATATCATTGAGGTGGGAGAGATATTAACATCTTTGAATATGTGCAGACGGGCTACAATTTCAATAATTACAACCAATCAATGACCTTTAACTGATTAGATTTAATATCTTATGCTTATGCTACCTCCAACACATCATTATGGTATTTACGGTTGCATAACCTCTTCTATGGAATAAGACACTTTTCGATGCTCTTTAATTTTGTCTAAAGTAAAAAATTTGATTTTTTTGATGAGTTTCAGTATATACAGGGGTGTTTTTTTAGGTGGTGTAGTTATACACAAAGTGATCCCAGTTCATTTTTGAATGTGTTATTGATTATGCACATTTAAGTTTTTTTTCAGATTGCAATCGAAAAACTTTTAAATCTTTAGAAAATTTTAGCGTACACTTTAAATTTAAATACGGGGTGAGTCAGAAAGTATTTGTTTATTTTTTAAGGACAAAAAAGTAATATTTTGAGTAATGTTTTGATTTCAATTCAAAATTTCTTTGAAGTGAAACTATAAGCTTCTAAAGGTTATCTACGGGGTATCTTAAAAATGTTTTGTTTAGGTTTTTAGAATGGTTTATGAAATTATGGCACAGGGTGGCTCAAAAATGTTTCAAAAAAATTTTAATTTGAGGATTTTTATATATTTTTTTAAGTTTCACAGTATTTTCAGTTAGAATGGGATCATAAAATTTGTATACAGGGTGTATGTATATTGTTGCCATTTAAAATTTCACCAGTTAGGTAGTTGGAACCTATATTATTACAATTAAAAGACAATATTTGTTATCAGGTTTCTGTGGGGTCATTGGTAGGGCGTTCGCTTTGCATGCGAAAGGTTAGGGGTTCGAATCCCAGCTGTCGCAAAACTTCTGTTTTTTTTTTTTTTTTTTTTTAATTCAAATTCAAAAATTAAAACAAAAATAATAACAAAAAATTAAAAAAAATTAGTAATAAAAAATTACAAAAAAAAATTCAAAAAAATTAATAAAAAAAATTACAAAAAAAAAAATAACAAAAAAATTAATAAAAAAAATTTAAAAAAAAGACGATTTTTTTATAACCCTCAATGACTTTTATCATAGATAAGACTACCACAATACGACTGGGAAATCCCAAAGGGATTTCGTGGAATATAAATAAAATAGTGACATTAGCTAATTATTATTCAAGGGGTATGAAAATTTATATATTACGTTATTCAATTCCTAAAATAATCTAATGGCTTTAATAGATTTTGACAAAGTCTTGTGCCGTTGTTGAAGCAATTATGTTTTTAATACAAGTTAACATATTTGGGTGGATTAAGTACGTATTCCACAAAGCTTGTATCTGTAATAAATTGCAATATACGTAGAACCCTCCAATGTAACAGATTGAGCAACTGATTTCACAAATGTGATAAAGGGAAAAAAATAAGTGTATGTACAACACGAATAATAATTTACTATTAGGTATATTTATATTATACTAACTTTTCACGTGACATTTCTGTAACAAATTACCTTTAGTTCCCAACAAAATATCTAACTTTGAGTATGATAAGAACTATAGTCCCACAACTTTGCTATAAACTTGTTTCATTACATAAAAATGTCAATTGCGCTAAATTTAGTAGTATCCAATTCTCACAATAATTTATATGGCCAAATAAACTGTAAACATTCCCCATTTATACAAACAGTCTATTGCAGTTCTGCTTCAAAACTACATGTGTGTGTAATGAACTAAACCCCAGCAGAACTGTTGATGATTAATAACAGTACGGTGGTATAGAAACCAAAGACATGAGGGAAGCCGAGTAAGAAACGGAGCGGGTATTATATACTGAAATATTATTTTAGCTAAAGTATAGTCAAGAAAAATGTAAGAGTGCATTTGAGGTTTAAGAATTGTTCGTTGTTTTTATTTTATTTTTTCAAACCTTTGAACAAACAATTGGAAAAATGCGCATAATATACAGGGTGGCCTATTCAAAGTTCTCAGGAACTACAAAAGATATGTTGCTGAAACTTTGGGGTTCGGTAATATCGGAAAGTTTCTATTTTTATGTATTATTTCCATGTTTATTACTTCAGGTTATCCCGGAAGTAACCACCTACTTTGTTATTTTAAATGGAAGGACCACATTTTTATTTTTTTTCAGATTCCCTATAAAATTTAAAGGCCACTTTGTTAAGCATTCCCTATACCAAACCGAACAGATTTTTTCCTACAATCAATATTTTTATGATTATTTCATTGAAGCAAGCAACATTTTAGAATACATTAGAGGGAATACTAAGTATTCAAATCCAAAGTCGTCAGGCAATTGCAGAACAAGATTTAATTGAGTTTAAACTTGAACCACGTGTTTACTAGGAAAAGTCAATTTTTTTAAATGGAATGATATATATTCGACTATGCCGTTCGATAGACAAAAAACTAACCCTTTTAATGATATATTACTTCCCTATACCTAAAGTATTCAATTTCTTCAATATTTTGAATTTTGTACATTTTTGGCATAATAACATTTGCAATTTGCAGAAACCAAAATCCACACGTAACCCGAAAAAAGGCGTACCAGGATAATTTTCGCTTGAATGTGTTTTGTTTATTAATGGATAATAAATTAGAGTTTTATATTTACGAAGAAAATTTATATCAGAGAAAATATTTGAACATATTACAGAACACCATTTCAAATTTTTTTAGAAGAGTTGCCTTTAAACCAGTATGGGACTTGCTGGTACCAATTGGATGGAGCTCCATCGCATTGTACTGTAGAAGTGAGTAATGAACTTAATATTATATTTGAGGATCGTTGGATTTGCCGTTTAGGTCCGTGGAATTGGCCTGCTAGGTCTCCGATGTACTTTTTCCTGTGGGGTAGAATGGAAAATAATGTGTATAAAACACAAATTAACACGCAAGAGGAGTTAGTAGAAAGGGTCATGCGTGAATTTGAGAATTTGGACAACGACGAAATTCAGCGAGCTACAACTCACGAGGTTAACAAAAGGATACTAAAATGTTTAGAAGTGAACGGAAATAACTTTGCACATTTATTTTAGATTTTTTGTGTAATATTTAAAATTTCAAATATTATAAAACTTCTCTGTAGTCTTCTAAATTTCTTTGGTTTCATCGACGGTAATTTAGAGTAAATAATATTAAATGTGTTACATGTCTTACTACTGATTGTATTGTTTACAGATTTGAAATAAATTAAAAACATCTAAGTTCGAGCAATTATGTTGCATTTTCTTCAACTTAGTTAACTGGTATGTTAAACAAACTGCAGTAATATTAACAATGATATAATTGTCACTATTTGACGTTTCTGTGTATGTAACGTTGCTTATAGCATTTGGCTACTAGATGGTTTCTGCAAATTGCACATTGTAAACACGTGGTTCAACTTTAAATTCAATTAAATCTTGTTCTACAACTGCCTGACGACCTTGGACCATATCATTTGTATACTTAGTATTCCCTCTAATGTTTTCTAAACTTTTGCTTGCTTGAATGAAATAATCTTAAAAATATTGATTTTTTTGTAGAAGTCGAAAAACGTCAAGTTTTTCGCAAAAAAAATTGTAGGAAAAAATCTGTTAGGTTATGGTATAGGTAATTCTTAACAAAGTAGCCTTTAAATTTTATAGGGGATCTGAAAAAAAATAAAAAATGTGGTCATTCCATTTAAGATAACAAAATAGGTGGTTACTTCCGGGATAACCGGAAGTAATAGAAACCCGTAAATAGTACATTAATATAGAACCTTTCCGATGTTACCGAACCCCTAAGTGTCAGCAACTTATCTTTTGTAGTTCCCGAGAACTTTGAATAGGGCACTCAGGATGATTCACCCTGTATATTTTAGATGAGTGTTAAATACTGAGGTTTTGGTGCCCTTAAATTCAGATAGAGCATCCGTATATTGCTCATAATATTTGGGAAATATATTTTCCAGTTCCGCCCATAGATTCCCAACAAACCACGAAACACTACATGTTTAATTTTGTCTATTATGTTGTTAAAATTATATTCAAAGAACACCGCCTGATTTCGCCCTGTCTACCGGAAGTAATAGAAACCCGTAAATAGTACATTAATATAGAACCTTTCCGATGTTACCGAACCCCTAAGTGTCAGCAACTTATCTTTTGTAGTTCCCGAGAACTTTGAATAGGGCACTCAGGATGATTCACCCTGTATATTTTAGATGAGTGTTAAATACTGAGGTTTTGGTGCCCTTAAATTCAGATAGAGCATCCGTATATTGCTCATAATATTTGGGAAATATATTTTCCAGTTCCGCCCTTAGATTCCCAACAAACCACGAAACACTACATGTTTAATTTTGTCTATTATGTTGTTAAAATTATATTCAAAGAACACCGCCTGATTTCGCCCTGTCTACACGGTAAAGTAAAGGCAAAAAACACATTCTTATTTTATTTTCTTTATATAGGTAAGTCACCGCCGCTCTGTACACGTGTGGTGGAGAACCTTTTTGTTTTGCACCGCCAAAAGAAATGCATATCAGCGGACTGCTAAAGCTATTGGTTTTATTTTATATTTTTTTTATTTTGATATTCACTATTGAGCTTTGGCAGAGTTAGGTTGTGGAAGCAGAAAATGAATTAGATTCAAATTTTTCTTAGTCTTTTAATAATTTTTGCAAGATTAAAAGTAATCACCTTAATCAATTTGTGTTTGTATTAGGATTGTATAAACGTATTGTGTGAATTGTGATTACTTAATTAATTTGTTTTAACCACAGAATTTAATTTAAGTTACCGAAAGCTGTTAAGTTGTTTAATAAACAAATATTAAAATCAATTTCTTTTAATTCATTGTTACGGTCCTTCGAGAGGGTTATTGGGATTTTTTTTACGGCGTATTGCCATTAAGAACTATATTGATGTATAGTGTTAAAACCACACACTACACATTAAAATAATTAGATTTAGATACACTAAGATTTTATTTCTTCTTATTTATTATTCTTGAACTTTTATCTTCAAATTTCTTTCATTTTTCTTGTATTGGGGTGGGGTTCACAATCATTTACAAAAAAACATTTGATTGAAACTATTTATTTAATAGTTTCATGTCGTCTTTTATTTTCAACGTTTCGACAAGACTTCGCTGGTCGTTTTCAAGAAATTCTAAAATTATAAAGCTTACAGTCAATAACATTAAAACATTTAAAAAATACAATAATAAATGTAATTACATAGATACAAATGCATAAAAGATTACGTCAACACAAACAATTACAAAAAAATACACTACCTTTTTTCAATTTACAAACATTTTTTTTTTTTTTACATTTTCGTTTCAAACAAGTATAAACAACCTTGTTCTACAACCTGACAAGAAATTTGTGGTAGGATATGAAATAAAATAAAATACCTACATATTTAAAACGGCAAGACTACTGTGTGTTAATATGATTAAAAGTGTTTGTTGATACATAAAAAACGAGGGGGCTCAGCAATTTTTTTTTGTTGTGAAAATAGTTTTATATGATGTTATTATAGATCTGACTTAGGCATTGAATGTCCGTTCTGTCATTGATACTATGTTCATTCTTTTGTATGTGAATCATCTCTAGCATTTCCCTCTTTTTGTTATTGGCTTCCTTTTCTAAAATTCAAGTAGCCTCAAAATCAAATTCATGACTATAAGACTCAAAGTCTAAGTTAGCAGCAGGCCATTAATTTGAAGAAGAAGAAGACGCAAAGTGTTTTTTAAGCGCAGTTTTTCCGGTGTTGGGATTCTTATGATTTGCAGGATAATTCTCGAGATCTTGTTTTGTTTGGCCAATGTATACTCCTTCACAACCCTTACAAGGTATTTCAAACACAACATGGGTATTCTTCATTTTTGGAGTTTTAGATTTTAGTTTAGTGTATACTTTGGATTTTAGAGTATTATTTTTTTTTGTGGCAGACGATGATGTTATGCTTTTTTAATTTAGTTTTAATAATGTAATTTTGAGGTGCAGAACAGTTGAAACTTGGCAACTGCATTAATAGGCATGGCTATACTTGATTTGTATGGATTATTTTCTTAAAGTCAAATATATTGCCTGCCCTACAATTTCTCGTGTAGGGAGACATTTAGACGATGGCGTTTACTCACGGTTGCTTGTATATACTTACTTAAAATCCTGACGTATATTTTTAAAAACATCTGCAGGTTTCGGCGTAATGGCTCCTTGCACGACTATGCGACTAGGGGCAGAGAGAGGATGCTTTTATCTAGGCCTCGACATGAGTTTTTTAAAAAGTCACCAGATTACTCTGGACTACTTTATTTTAATATGTTGCCTGAATCTATTAGGAATTCGAGAAATATTCATCAATTTAGTAGAAATTTAAAGGAATTCCTTATACTACACTCTTTTTACAGTCTGAGCGAGTATGTTGAGCACTGCTCTTAATGATCCTGCTTTATTGTGTTTTGACCTCTTGTGTGGTGACAAACTGTTGTTTTTGTTTGCCTGTCTTGTTCTGACGTTGTATGTTCATGGTATGGTGTACATATACAGGTATTTTTGTGTATAAGTTTTAGCTATATGTTGATACCATTGAATTTGTGTTTAGATTTTGTATTGTATTGTTTATTTACTTGACATGCCTATGTACTATTAGATTTTTGTACTAACTCAAGGCTAATAAAGTTATTATTATTATTATGGTTAGGTTTAAAAAATATATATAACTTGTTATATATTTTTGAAAAGGGAATTTTTGTGCTGTAAGAAAATCTAAAATTATACAAGGTGTAAGGAGAAAATACTTTTTCTACAACTGTCAAAAAAGAGTGACATTTTTTCACCACTTTTAATTTGACAAATCATATTTCGCAAACGCCGGTGTGCGAAGTATTTCCTTCGGCTTGAGTGAAACATCGCATACAAATAAAAATAATACTGTATTGCGAAAAGTTTTACCAGCCAAATTAAAACTAGATACTAATCTTAGATAGGTACTTAGCAACATGGGACTCGTTGACATCTTTGCATATTATTCAAATCTGCTTATAACTTAGAGCGCTTGTATTTGCCCAGATGCGGTAACACTCAGGACTGCCGAAATTAAAATAAAATGCTATGCAAATGAGTGAACCAGTACACCCCTGTAACGATCCCATTAACTAAGCGATCGCAGTCAGAGTGGGGTGGTCATCAATCACACTTACTTAACCGCTTTTAGATAAGGATCATTCCAGAACATCAATTCGAGAAACTATAGGACGTATAGATAGATTGATTTTGGGAGGTGTGTGTTTGTCGCAATTAATTTAAGGGTCAGTATAATTATATGGGTGCGGATGGCAGTTTAACAAAAGTTTCAAACTCTCCTGTGAATATTGTTCTATATTTTAATATGGATGAGATGCAAATTGAGCTTATCAATTCTAATGAACTGTATATGTTAATATTGTTAATTATTTTATGCTAGTGCTCCTGTCTTGGCTTATTTACATCCAATAGTGTATGCCAAATTGTTTCAAATTGATAGGCCAGTCCACAGAACAGACATCATTTGTGCAAATTATACAGGGTGAAGCACTATTAAATCTTCATGTTTTTTAACAGGTTGACTGCCGTGTCCAACCAATCGGGTGGACATGCGATTCCCCGCTAGTGCCAAACAAAATATATGTGAACTACCCTAGACTGCCACGTCTATAACTTTCTTATTTGGCAACGTATATTAACTTTATAGGTATTGTTGGGTTCGTAAGGATATAGCAAGAAAAATGCAACACAAAAATCTGGGTACCCACTTGGGTAGACAGCATAGTTTTTTTTAAATTTTACGAATGCAGTGTCTACCCAAATGGGTACACAGAATTATTACAATAATTATTGAATAACAATATTTATTGATTAGAAGTATAAACTATTTTAAATCAGTCAAAACGTATTTTTATGTAATAAATATTCTTATCAATTTTTTTGGGCTCGATCTAAAATAAAGTATGTAAAACAAAAATAAATAGACATTAATATAAGAAAAACTATTTACCTTCTACTTCTACCTCGTGCAGAAAAACCATTTACTTGCTAGGTTTGTGTACATTTTGAAAACAACTAAAACACAAAAAATGCGTATCCTCGCAGGTATTGCAGAAAGTATTTACTTTTTTGGTATTACTCTTAGCTTTTCTTCCCAGGGAAGCCGAAAGCTTTTGGTAACAATACTTGCAATTTTTTCTTGGGGCTCTAAAATAGGACGTATTTATGAAAACAAAATACAGGTACCTAAATAATAATAATAATAATAAGTTTATTTGCAGTTCAAAATAAGATTCATATTCAATAGATTATAAATATTTAGACAAAAAAAAAAGAACCACAAAATGGGCTGAATGGCAGTAAAAACTGATATAGAAATTCAGCCCAGACTAAAATATCATATTCATATCATATTCAAACTGAAAAATAGATAAACAAAAAAACAAACAAAAAATCATATTTGAAGCTCCCAAAATTGAACACAAAAGTCTGAAAAATTACTCTAATTAACTCAATAACAACATAAAATATGTACAAATTCAAAAAAAATATTAGTTAGAATCGTCATCTTAAATATTGGGAAATTGGGGATCAGTTCAAAGTGGATTCAATAAATAAGTGTTCACGAATTTTTTTCTTAAAGGAATATACATTTAACTTTTTTAAGTAATCAGGTATGCGGTTATAGATTTTGTAAATCTGAAAAGAGAATGATCGTTCAAAAATGATAGTTCTGTGGCTTGGGGGAGAAAGAAGATTCCTGGACCTAATATTTATGTTATGTACATCCGATCGGAACTTAATTTTATTATACAGATATGGGGGTTGTCTAGTCATAAGAATTGTATGAAACAAAACCGCTGAATGTAACTGCCTCCGGTCGTTCATGGAGAGCCATTTGGTACTTAATAGTTTATGGCTTACAGGTTCGTACTTCCTAATCCCAAAAATGTACCTCAAACATGATTTTTGAACGCGTTGGATACGATTTTTATCAACATTTAGCAAACAGGGGTCATAAACAACGTCACAAAAATTAAAATTACTCAAAACCAGAGTGTCAGTGAGTCTAGCTTTAAGTTCAACAGAAAGAACGTGTCTATGTGGATAAAGCATCTTCAATGAGGCATATGACTTTGAAATGCATTTAGAGATGTGATCATTGAAGCGTAATTCGGAAACATTAGTTAACTGAAATTTACCTTTTAGTTTTATATTTTATAATGATTTGTGGCCTTTGCTAACCTTGGGGTTAATACTCTTTCTTCTTCTGGTATATCTAATAGAGAACAAACAATCTTCATTCTAAATTCGCCTAGTTTCATTTTCCTTTGTTCCTTTTGTAAAGAAGCCCGAATGAGGTAAGCATTTACGATCGATGTGCCAAATATTAGGTAGCTGATGACTTTGTGATATAATAATAATAATAATAATATTTATTTCAGTACAAGGATTACAATGTCGGTACAATATATCTTATAATTAATGTGAAATAAATATTAATCAAACTCCTGTGAAATATTCTGTAAGTCATCCTGTGTTGCAAAGTTTAAAACTTGTCTGCAACTGTAGATGAAGGTAGAACAGATAAAAGTGCACATGAAGCCATTTTAGTTAAGCGTAACTATATCATTTTATAACCCAAAATTAGAAATATCTCGAAAACAAAACAAAAAGAAACAAATAAAAAAAGCAATAAATGAGTTAAATCGGAAACATTGTTATATATCTCCATCTAGCGGCCATATATAAACAAATAAATGACAGCAGCAATACTTTTTTTGATACTCCCAACCATTACCTTTATACTGAGCTTAATTTTATTAAAATCTGACTATCCATAAGAAAGTTAGACAATTTTTTATCAACCAACGTTCTCCGGCTCCTCCACCATTTATTTAAGAAGATAGGGAAAAAAGGTTTATATGAAAAAGTTTTAAAATTGTACTTAGATCATCCTCATTAAGTTTAACACTTACGTAATATAAGTATATTTTTCTAGCGGACATTTTAGGAAACTAAAACTATTCTCTAGCGATTTCCCTTGTCCGCTTTTACTAAAACAAAAAAAATCCTAAAATCGTAACATGACTAGTTTTCGAGATAGAGCTGTATCTGTACACCCGATACTGTATAGAGTTTCCTTATATCAGTATTTTCTTTGTCGCTTCATGCTCAAACAATGGATTTAACGAAATACAAAAATGATATTTTTGTTAAAAACTTTGGTATTTCCTAATATTTTTGTTGTCATTTCAAAGTAATATAAAGTTCGATTCGTCGAACTTTTCATTTAATATTACCCTCGTTCGCCGATGCGATTCTGAACTGGATCTAGTTTTCTACACTTGCACAGTTTGCTTTTCTGCGTTCGCAATAAAAACTACTATTAGCAGATGCAAACAGTCTACCGTTCGCGGAGCAAACGGAATAGATTACCGATTTCGCAGTTCTACTGACTGAGGACGACACATGCGCAGTCAGAGCGAAGCTAACCAACAATTTTTACTGGTTATATTTATTTATTGTTTATATGTTTCATACTTGAATATAAGGGTTTTATCCAGTTCCAGTGACCACCAAGAAGAAGACACCAAAGAGTAGAATGGGAGATGAAGAATTTTATTTTTCCAGGTACCGAGAATCTGAGTATTATAAATAAAAACAGAAATGTTTTGTGTTTGTTATTTTTGAGGTTTTATTTAGTGTTTACTGAAATTAAGCCTCTTGAATCCTTCATCTGCTTATCCTTTCACTCAGGGTCATCCTACAAAACATTCCCCATTCCTAAACAGTTATTAAGTTTACAAAATAATTCACGCTAAAGCCGGCAATGGTTGAACGAATAAAATGATTATTGGCCGTGGCTTGCCATACATTTAACATTGCCTTCAGTTTATTGTGATCTCTTTATCAATGGAGCCAAAAGAAATTATTTACAAAAGATAAATGAACTCGGAAAAAACTTCAAAAAATATTTTCAAAACCTTACAACATAATAATTATCACCTAGAAAAAACTTATATTACCTGGATATTCAAGATAACCAGCTCAAATTCTAGAAAATATCAATTCATATCACTGAAAATCACTCATGCTGGTGCTTTTTCAATACTGATCCCTTAATTTTTTACAAATACAAAATGATAATTGAAAGTTAAATAACACATAAACGTCATTCAGAATAAGTTCCGAAATAAGTCAGTTTGAAACTTGAGAATTATTATAGACTCATTGCGTAGGATTTTCCAGAAAGTCCATCAAGTAGGGCATATCAAAGAAATTAACACTTCCCCTTCTTTCCCATTGAAATCCAGGTTAAAAAACCAAAAATGGCGACAAAACGTAAAATTGTCTCCCCACTAGACCAAAAATCAGAGAAACTGTTGACCGTTCCCCTCACATGCTGTTACCAAAGCATGAAAAGTGATTTCGAAAAATATTATGTCAATAACTAATTGAATATTTCTACAAGATAATTCCTAAAAATCTGCCACTTGCCACTTGCAAGAGAGCAGCAACGGAAAAGTCAAAACATGCATAAGCCAACAAAACATCATGTAATAGTGCAGTAATGCAAATAAATATCAATTAATAAAAGTATAATATGTACGTTATTATGAAACAGTGATAACTTCTTAAAATCGTTTAAATTATTTATGCACAACCTGTATGTGATTTGCAGCAATAAAAGAAGTTATACGTCTAAAGAGAATAGAATAATGCGTAAAAGAGATTGGGCTTTCTTCCAATACAGTTCCAAACTTACAGCCTTAATGCATACATAATTTGTAGCACTAAAACTACTGTATCTTTCATCACAGCCACTCAGTTAATGTACCAGTTAGCAAAAATCACACAACTACAATATTTTTACATAATTCCTGTCAGGACTTCTCAGTTCATGAGAGAATCCTTGGTTTCAACGTTTCTTTATCATATTTAGTTACGTGATTGTGTTCCAAATGTAAGTAAAAACATCGTCTTATTATAGGATATAGATTTTACGTTATTTGTATGTATATTTGATCAATAAAAGAGAAATGTTTGAATTGTGTATTTCCATTTTATATATTTGACTATATTTAGGCATCCAAATATTATACCATCGCACCGGCACCGTGCAACGAAGTTTATTATTTTTTTTCTTTCGGTTTTTTGGAAGATGTGATTTCTGCCAGTAATATAAAAGCTCGGTTAGAGTTTAGATTTGTAGGGATATCTGAAGGCAAATTTTATATAAGTTGATTGAACAAAAACCTAGCAACAAAAAATCTAGTTGGTGACGGGACTTACAGCGAAGGCAGAACACTAATTTAGCCCTTAGAAAGTGAAGTTAATTCTAGTGGTGACGACGTTTCTTTGCTTACGTATTTACCAACTTTTGCTAGTAAATCACAAACAAATTTCCTGGTATACGAATAATTTGAATAAAATAACGCCGTTACAGGCTTCTACTGAAAGTAAAGGCTTATAGTCTTAAATTGTCCAAGATTGTGTTAAAACCATTTTATTTAAGAGCCCCTTTTTGTGAATTATTAAAATAAAGCTGTAATTTCACTTTTTTCTTTTTAAATAAAAAAAAAAAGATTATTAAAATTACAAAAATTGGGACTTTTGTCAACAATTTTTTCTCTTTCTTATTTTTTTAAATACTTTTTTATGAAAAAACGGTTAGAATTAAGCACATTAAATATGATGTTAATAAAAAGTATAAGAACGGGAATTCTCAGATTTACAGGGTGTCCCATTTAACATTTTCCTAAAAAAAATACAATTTATAAAATGTTCCAATTACAAATCAGAGGTCAATGAAATCCAGTAACACGGAGAAAAGAAGGGAATTCATTTTCTGAAGAAATCCATTTTCGAAGGGAATTCAAATGAACCTGAAATTGGTATGTTTTTGGTTTCTTTAGAAACCACAGCGCTCTAAATTTAAGTCAAAATTAACTTTTGCAAATAAAAATATTTCAAAAACTACTGGACCTAGGCATACCAACCCTTATGTAATTTTTCTTGTCGTTTAGAGGGGCATTTATTTATGCTAAATCATACAGAAAAAAATTAGCACAGTACACGTGATAGAAATGAATACTTCTTTCAGTAGAATTTCAAAGAACAATAGTATCTCGTATAATACACAATATTTGCCTTGTAAAATACCACCCTAAGTGTAGCTGTGCCTAAGCATCCACTCGTTTTCTCTCGCCGCTATATACATATAGGATATAGTGGGTAGCATACACCACAAATATCTCTTTCTCTCCCTCATATTTGTTATATGCTTCATCTCTTTTGCGGGACGAAAATATTAAATCGTGTCGTGACGTGACGCGTGACGCGACCTTGAAAAATCACTCTCATGCGGCGAAAGAAGTATTCACTTCAAAAATATTAGGAAAAAGGAAATTTGGTCTACTGCACGTACCTTCTTTGGCCGCATGAGAGCGATTTTGAAGGTCGCGTCACGCGTCACGTCAAGAGACGATTTAATATTTTCGTCCCGCAAAGGAAATGAAGCATATAACAAATATGAGGGAGAGAGAGCTATATGTATGCTACACACGATATCCTATACCATACACTATTATGTATATAGCGCCGAGAGAAAACGAGTGCATGCATAGGCACAGCTACACTTAGGTGTTATTTTACAAGGCAAAGATTGTGTATTATACGAGATACTGTTGTTGTTTGAAATTCTCGTGAAAGAAGTATTCACTTCTATCATGTGTACTGTGCTGCACGCGAATTTTTTTGTCTATCGCTTATAGATCTTGACATATCTTCCGCTTACACACTAATGGGTCACCCTTTATGTATGGAAGTTTTTAGTTTTATGAAAATTTTTGAAATGAATACTTCTTTGGCCGCATGAGAGTGATTTTTCAAGGTCGCGTCACGCGTCACGTCACGACACGATGTAATATTTTCGTCCCGCAAAAGAGATGAAGCATATAACAAATATGAGGGAGAGAGAGACAGAGATATTTGTGGTGTATGCTACACACTATATCCTATATCATACACTATTATGTATATAGCGGCGAGAAAAAATTATTCGAAATACTGAATAATTATTTATTAGTTTAATAAAGTTGAACCTAAAACACTAACCATAAAAAAATTAGATCACATTGGCGTTCGTAAACAGTGGAAAAGGGATCAATATAAAAAAAGTCATAATATTATTTGAAATATGGAATAATTAATAACTAATGTCTACGATAAAAAAATACTTCGACATATAGATTGGCACTAAGAGTTTTTATTTTTTGTCAACGAGGATTTAAAAAATTATTTTTTTGTGAAAAAACCATATGGACGTCTCATATATTTCTTCAAAAATATCAGAGTGGGTGCCTGTACGTACACCACTGTTAAAGCTGAAAAAATTGTTTTTATTGGATAATATAAAATTTTGCCACTACATATACCAAATTTCACTGAGACATCTAAAGCGGGTTCGAAAATATTAATAATTAATTTAAATTTTATGCAGAAAAATTATTGAACACCTTGTAATTCCGTAACGAACGATTTTTGGACCCTGGTTTATCAAGCACACTATAATTAATTTAAATTTTATCCAGAAAAATGTTTTCATGTAGAATCACACCCTCAATTAATAATAATAATAATAATAATAATAATAATATTTATTAAAGCCATGAAAAAAAGAAAATACATTACATAGTATGTACGAAACAATAGCTTAATAAATATGTGAAAAATTAATTAATTCTAAGAAATTGTAACACAGCAAGATTCGATTAAAGATCACTAAGTTAAAAACTTGTCAGTAATTTCAAATCAATCACGAATGCATTCCAGATCATCCGTTCCGATTATAGTACATTCTCGTTTCTCACATAATTTGATATTGATTACAATATAAATAACATTCACAAAACGAAACAAATAACAATACTCAGTCAAAGTACGAATTAACAAAACCAATACAAAAATCGATTCACAACAGCATCAAACCTTCGAATTAGACAGCCGTGCATTTTCAGTTGTGTTTTGCAATTAATGATAGCTTATATAATTATTTATTAACCACACATTTAAATGTTTTCTGAATCCTTTAGTACGGATCTTTTGTTTGTAGTCAACAGGAAGTAGATTAAACAATTTCCGGCCAATATACACATAACTTCTTTGGCTTATTGTTATATGTGGCCTAGGTAATGTAATATTTTCACCAGCCTTATATATAGTACTGTAATTATGAGATATGTTACTGTCTAGCATATTGGTTTTTGACATGTGGAGTAATGAACTTTTATAAAACCAGTTTTCAACGCTTAGCATGGAAAAATCCCTGTAGATCTGATCTGAAGGATATCTTGTGTCCAGTCCAAAGATTATTTTAAAAACTCTTCTTTGGATGACAGAATTATTCGCATACATTTTAAATTAACGTGGTTATTATACCCAAAAGAGCGTAGGTGCGTATAGTTTCATTGTCAACCAGTCCAGTCTCTTCATAATGCCTGATAACAATTAAATCTCATCATAAATTCAAAATACAAAATGAGCTTACGAAATGAACAGATTATTTTTATATTAGAAGCCGGCATTTTCAGTAATAAATATTTTGTACGTTCAGCATTGTATATAACGACAAACCCGCGTTTTGATCTTTTAGAATAGGGCGCAAAATTATAACAATAGAGCAGGCCAGTATATCAGAGTAATTTTGACAGCAATGGCGGTCATTTGGATTTCTATTCATTAATAATACTTTATCCTTGTTCACTGAGAGTTTCTCAACTATACACATAACATCCTACACACCATTATCTACAAATATGTATATATATAAAGTCGCAGGACTCTTTTTACCTATATCAGAAAAAACTCCTACATATATGGACTCGTTAATAACGTAACAAATTATAACTACTTTATTCAAAAGTTAGACAAAAAAAAAGTATTGCCAGAGCTGGGATTCGAACTCAGAACTTTAACTGCAGGTAGAGAAAAATAAGATTTAACAGAATCGCCTTTCAAAAAAATTACATTTTTATTGAGGCTGAAAATATTTTTTTTGTAAATCATATTAAACTCCATTTTTACGACGCCTATGACCGCCTGCCCAACTGCAGTTTAAATTAGACATTAGTTTAAAGGTTATGATACAGCGACATGCCAAATGTATCGATTTACCGAGCATTTAAAGTAAAACGATTATTTAGAAAATGTAGATGATTATGTGACTTCAATCATGCGAAATATTAAATATTCTGTTACCACCTACCTTTCGGATATGTCTAACATGTCATGATTTTTGAACTTCCTGGGGACCACTTGGTTTTCCTCGTTCACTCTTCTTGTTTAATGTCAGGTACTCAGCGCGACGACCACGACAAGGTGGATCCCCTCCGTCCGAAAACCCCAAAGGGTAACAAATAACACACAAATGCAAATACCACTAGCACTTCAAAGCACTACAACAGCAAATGTTGAAAGAGGCCACTGTTAACTTCACTTTATTTACGCGCTTAATCACTGAATTTCTCATACGTGCAAAAACACCAGAATTATTGTGGATTTGATCAGCTGCCCCTCAATTTTTAGACGTAACTGCTGTTCATCACCAAAACGGTTTATAGACAATAGTCTTCATTTAGATCTAAAATTATTATAATTTTACATAAATCGTGCATGTTTTACAACAGGAACCTCTCGAAGATCACTCTTCACAATAATAATATGTAGTCCTACAACCTACACCGTAAATTGTTGTGCTTCAAATTGATTCTTAAAGATACGCTAATTCGGCCGTTCACTTTCATCACAAAATTTAAACAAACAAATCATAGATAAGTGTTTATTGAAACAAGTAAAAAATACGGTTAATAATCTTACGGTATAAACCTGCATTATAATCTGATAAATATTTTGGGAATTTGTTTTTGCAAAGCAGCAATTTTATTATTAACGAAATCTTAAATCATAACTGTTAATAGCAAAAAATATCAACGACAAACTTGTGCATATAAGTTACATTGACATACATAAGATATTTGACAGTTCAAAATTTCCTGAAAACTAAAACATAAGTCGAATTCACGCCATGACCGATTATAACCGGTTTAACTTTTTGCATTCACGCGACCCCGGTTATTGACAGTATCACTATGATGACGTCACGAAAAAGACCCTCATGACATTATCACAGCTAACACACATGTTATTATTATTATATTTTCTTTGCGGTTTCAGGTTTCACAACCGTCAGAAACAGTTGGGATTCTGCGCAAACCAATGATGTGACATGATCACCTACGCCTCATCTCACTTTTTTTTTGTAAAAGGAACCTGAAACTCAACATTGTCATTAGCTAATTTGCACTTAATTTTTCATATAACTAGATTTGTTTTCATAGGCTTCGAAACTGTCAGAAACAGTATGGATTCTGCGCATAACGTTGTTGACACGCGATGTAATTGATTTGCGCAGAATAGAGACTGTTTCTGACGATTTCAGAAGCCTGTGAAAACAAACCTAGTTACCTGAAAAGTGAAGCGCAAATTAGCTAATGGCATTGTGTTTATTATAATATAAACACAATGCTAATGATAATGTTCATGGAGGGCTTTTTCGTGACGTCATCATAGTGAAACCGGCAATAACCGGGGTCGCGTGAATGCAAAAAGTTCAAACGTTTATAACCGGTCATGGCGTGAATTGGACTAATGTTTTAGTTTTCAAGAAATTGTGAACTGTCAAATATTTTTTGTATGTCAATGTAACTTATTATGCACAAGTTAGTTGTTATTTTTTGCTATTAACAGTGAAGTTTAAGATTTCGTTAATAATAAAATTGCTGCTCTGCATAAACAAATTCCCAAAATATTTATCATATTATAATGCAGGTTTATACAGTAAGATTATTAACCTTATTTTTTATTTGTTCCAATAAACACTTATCTATGATTTGTTTGTTTCAATTTTGTGATGAAAGTGAACGGCCGAATTAACGTAACTTTAAGCAAAGATTAATGCACATTAGTCTTTGCTTTAAGAATCAATTTGAAGCACAACAACTTACGGTATAGGTTGTGGTTGTAGGCCTACATATTATGATTGTGATGAGTGATCATCGAGAAGTTTTAGTGTTTTTGCGGCTTTTGTTAATAGTGTAGTTGTTCAATATGCGAAAATATCGAGCTCAGTTAATACTAGGGAACAAGTAGATTCGATATATTCAAAAGATTGTAATATAACAAAAACCCTGTACGGGGTGCCGAAGATAACAGATTGCAATCGATTTTGTGATGTATGAATGAAATCCGGAAATTTTTCGTGGTTTAATAAAATTTACAATCAAATAATGTAACTAAAACACTTCCCGAACATTAAAATAAGTTTACAGTTACTAAAGGAACGTCTTAAAAAATTCAGACAAATTTAATACATTTTCTGTTAGAGTTGGAAATATTTTAAGTGTAGGTATTACAAAACACGGAGCATTTGGCAGTAATAATTTACTGCGAAACCCTTGTCCTCCACACACACAATTTTCCAAAAAGATGAAGACTTCAAAACCTTCATTCTTTATACCAGCGAATATGAACTATAGACAAGAAGGTTCACTAGACGCGGAAAACGGCACCGACTCGTCGCATTCCCAGCCACATTTCTGGCCCGCTACTATATATACTATACTATAACTAAAAGCGCGGCGAATTGCTTTGTAGGCATGAACATCAAACGTGCTGACACGAATTGAAGTAACTGTCTATAATTTTAACTGTGTCTATACCATATTAGTACAGTGTGCGATGAGTATAGCCTAATGTCAAGTAAATTAAACTGTATAAATCCACATAATTTCTTTGATTGAGACAGTATCGTTAGAAATCGTATCAAATAAATAAATCGGTACCTATAATAGTTGATTCAGTTATTTCAATTAAGAGGGAAAATACATATTTGCTTTATAAGTTTGTTCCAAAAGGAAGTTTTAATGACCAGCCCTGTTCGCTGTTCACCTTGTATTTCGTATAATAGCAACTGAAATTTTCTTGATAAGAAAAACTTTGAAACGTACATTTTTCTTTGTAATAATAATGTCACAAACTCTTTCCCTTTTCACTTCCAATTTCTGTAAACTGTCGTATATATCTTTCTAATAAAAGTAGACAAGAAAACTTCATTGCATTCTTGTGTGTCAAAAAAAAGGTTTCCTGCGGGCTGTTTCAAATTTCAAATACTGGGTATATTTAAGTACTTCTATTTTAATCAGCAGCAGTATTATGTACAAGCCGGAGAAACATTTTCAGTGTCCTTTACAACCGGGAAAATAAAAAATCCATTTTGTCCGTCTGTAGAAAGTATTGCAAATGGGTTAAAAGCTCTTTGTAGTAGAGAAAATGTGAACTTTTATTTCCATTTCGAAAACCACAGACATCCATAATATAGAAGGAAATTCATAAATTGATATCGACATAGAGAACAAAAAGAATTTTTGTTTTGTTTTCAAGTAATAACTACGACATAGAAGTAAGTAAATTGTATTTTGTTTGTTCTTAAATAATTTAAATATAGCAACAACTTTAATAAATTATATTTATGAGTAGTGAGTAGTCCATATTGCTGTGGATTCTCAATTATAATATGAGGAATTAAACTACTGTCGTATCCACTAAAATCTTGTATTTAAACTTAAATAAAATTCTTTTTTACTATATTATATACCTACATGTTACAATCTTAGCTAATTTTCTGATCTAAAAATAATTGGTATTTAGGTTTATCCCTCAGAAAAATTAACAAACATAGAAGTGGCATAATAAGAAAATAATCACAAAAATGTTTGTAGCCTACATAACCTTTACTTTTTTACTAATAAAATCTTACACTGTTGCAAATTGTTCGTTTTATTCATAGAATCAGAACTCGTATTTGACATCCCAGTGTAAATTTTTATTAGGGTTGGTCACAGTGTTCTTACATTGCAGAACTATACAATATTTATAATATTTGTTTTTGTATTCGGCTTCCATTATATGTTCATAAAATATTTAACGTCAAGAAATCAATCAAATATAATATGATTCACAAAAATACAGTTCTACTGATATAAATGTGTATTATATGTAAAAATAGTTTTATAGAAAATAATGTTGTATGTAATTTCATAAAGGAAAGGGAAAAAAAAATGTTGTTCAACCTGAGGAAGTTACTAATTAGTAACGAAACGTCGTTTGTTATGATTTTTGTTTGGTAGTGACGAAAATAAATATGAATATTTTTATGTAGAGAAGTTGTGTAAAGAGGAATTTTTATAAGAACCGAACACCCCAAGAAAAAAGTAAACTGAAAAAAAAAGTCGAAGTTTTATTTGAGAACCTTCCAAATAGTTTTTTTTGTTGGTTTCATAATAATATTTATCTTGTCTAAACTTAGTGGAAACAGATTCAGTTTCTCAGCTCTAGGAAAGATAAACGATTCATTTCAAATGTGGTTTCTTATAATTAGTAAATGTAAAAAAAAAATGCATATTTATATACCTTTGCATTTAATAATAAATATTTTTCCTTTTAATCTTAGACTTCTATTATTTAATAAACTATATTAATAAATTTTTTGGTAAGCAATCTGGGAACAATAATATTGAATATTTATTAATAGAGGGTGAACGCACGGAAAATGGTAAAAATATTGTACATGAATTAAATAATCATTTTGCTAGGGTAGGGGAGAATGTGGTCGGTGACTTGAATGATGAAATATCTAATATGAATAATGGAGATAATGAGCTTATACTTAATGAGGTGACGAGTGAAAAAAGTATGGGTCAGATAGATCTTACTGATATGAATGAGGTCGGTGAAATCATACTGGATATCCGAAAAAATTCTGCACCAGGTTTTGACGGGGTAACCACTATTGATTTGCATAATTTAAAAGATGATATTCTGAAGATTCTTACAAAATTAATAAACAATGTTTTTTTTACGGGTGTATTTCCGCCCGAATTAAAAATAAGTAAAATTAGTCCTATATATAAAAGTGGTGAAAAAAGTAAAATGCATAACTATAGGCCAATTTCAGTTCTAAGCATATTTTCCAAAATTATTGAAAAACTCATTAAAAAGAGGATGGTTGATTTCATTAGATCTAACTTGACGGTGGATCCATTCCAGTATGGTTTTGTTGAAAAGAGTAGCACATTGTCTGCTACGTTTGACTTTGTAAATTATATATCAAAATATTTAAATGAAAAAAACATTGTTGTTGCAGTATTTATAGACCTTAAAAAAGCTTTTGATGTTGTATCCCTCGATAAACTCTTAAATAAATTAAACAATTTGGGGTTTCATGGTAGCTTTCTGAATGTAATTAAGACTTTTTTAGTAAATAGGAAACAGTTTGTTGTGTGTAACGGGTATTCTAGTGATACTTTGGTTAATAGTTATGGTGTGCCTCAGGGGTCTGTGCTGGGGCCACTTTTATATTCTATATATGTATTAAACCTGAAAATCTCAAATATAGAGGCAACTTATTTTACATTTGCAGACGACACGGTTTTAGTTTATTATGGTCCAAATGAAAATCATTTAGTAGGAGAGATTAACACAGATCTGAATAGATATGTTAGGTGGCTTTATGGTAATAAATTAAAAATTAATCCTGATAAAACTAAATACATGATTTTTAGGCCAAAAAATAAATTTGTCAGTTCTATGAAATTGCAAATTAATAATATAGTTTTGGAAAAAGTCTCATGTGTAAAGTATTTGGGGTTATTTATAGATGAATTACTGAATTGGAAAAAACATATAGAAAATATAACTTTAAAACTAACGTCAATTATACCATACATCTTCAAATGCCGAAATTATCTTTCTAATAAAACTAAATTAACTGTCTATAATAGTTTTTTCTTATCCCATATAAGGTATTTGATACCTATTTGGGGAAATTGTTGCCCTACAACACTCAACGAAATACAAATGAAACAAAACAAAATATTGAAAATTTTATTTAATTATGATTTTCTATATAATACAGAATTGCTATATAGGGAACTTCGGGTGTATAAAATACGGAATATCTTAAAATTTGATCAAAGTAAACTAATTTATAAAATATTAAACAATCTACAAAAATGTAATTTGGACATCGCACATGTTGGGGAAATACATAATTATAGTACAAGGTTGGAGGGTCATGTATATATTTCAAATGCTAGAATAAATATAGGTCTAAATTGTCCTCTCAACTCGGCATCTAGGACGTACAATGGTCTACCAAATGAGATTAAGAAGTCAAATAATTTAAAGGTATTTAAGAAATTACTGAGTGGGTTTCTGGCAGATAATTGATTACACTTGTTTTGTTATAATATAGTTTGGTTATGACATCCGAGAATGGGATGAATTTAGTTCTAAGTGTTGGACTATAATACTGTAATTTGTAGTACAAATCACTGTGATTGTTGGTTTTTTTTTTTTTTTTTTTATTTTTAGTATTATTTTTAACTTTGTTTTCCTTGATACCAGTGTTTCACACTGTTTTAGGTTTAGTTATATATACTTTGAAAATTGTATACTTGTTGATAATAAACTTTTCAAAAAAAAAAAAAATATTTGAAAAAATGCTACAGTCCTGCGTAGGTATGTATTTATTATTGGAAACGGCAACCACGATTTCAAAAGAATTTTCTTTACATGCACTCCTTCTGTCATTAAAAAGGTAAATATTGATCTTTATGTTATGAAGACAATCATTGAAATTAGATGACATTTCTATGTTTGTTTATTTTCCTGAGGTTTATCCTATATCATTTGGGTTAACTATTTTGGTTCTTACCTTAGTGGAAAGTTTTTTTATATGTATAATTAAGAATTTAGTAGAACTAATTATATTATAGCAATCCTTTCTTGTAGTATATTTTTTTGCCTTTGATTTAAATATTTTTTTTTTATTTAAAATTTTAACTTAGTATCTTACAAGCAGTATGCGCCACGGAAAAATCAAATCTTCAAATAACAATAGTCGGATCTTTAAAAAAATATATTTGGTGCAACTTTAATAATGCTTCAGTTAAGTTTAATCGACACACAATTTAAATATTCATCCACACTTGGATGTAAGTTGTGTAATTACCATAAGGTAAATCTACTAATATAAATTAGTAGATTTTTAAAAAAAATCTAACTATTCAGGAGATCGACACAACCGAAATTTTGAAAAATTTTTATGCAGTCCTTCATTTTATGACCCCTAGATCCTAAAAATGACCTCAGTTCAAAAGTTTATATATCTATATATATATATATATATATATATATATATATATATACTTTGGCGAAATATAGAGGTATAAGGATAAATGAGTATTCATTATTTCATGACAGACCGATTTACCCAATATAATTTCCCAAATTATATATATATATATATATATATATTAATTTTAAGAGGATTTCATGTCCGTAAATATAATAAATGAAAATAATTTCGTGGCAAAGCGGACTAAAATGTTGGCTTTACCTACACAAGGAATTTTGTTTAATTTAGCAGGGCCCCAGTCTAATTCGATAGAAACCAGACCGAGGCATGGGTCGACAGGTACTGACGAATTCGTTTCGCTCTTGTTATGAGCTCGTCAGAGCACCATAGTCGCTGCCCATCACAAATATCGGCCTGCATTTAAGCACAATAGGATACACAACAGTAGACACATGTAAACATATATCATCTACATGTACATAGTAATGCATATCCCATACCATGCAGAGGCCGAACAAACTCAATGTATAGGTAAAACCAGTCGTATAAATAGAAATAAATATAAATAAAAATAGTATGAACCCAAAACGCTAGCAGGAGACCATTTTATCCTTCTGCCAGCATCTCCCAAATATTTGGGTTTCAGCAATGCTCGGACGGTGGTCTCCAAGCGTTCTGCTGCTAAATTAAACAAAATTCCTTGTGTAGGTAAAGCCAACATTTTAGTCCGCTTTGCCACGAAATTATTTTCATTTATATATATATATATATATATATATATATATATATATATATATATATATATATATATATATATATATATATATAAATGAAAATAATTTCGTGGCAAAGCGGACTAAAATGTTGGCTTTACCTACACAAGGAATTTTGTTGTATATTGTATATATATATATATATACATACCAATCGTATGATACGACGCCCAGAGCGCTACATTTCTCGGATGATACGACGCCATTTTGGAGTTACGACGCCCGACCTCGGGCGTTGGAAAAATTCACGTGTATATTCTTGATATGTTGTTCTATAGGCCCCTACCAACCCATAGACGAATTTTAGGGTGGGCGTCGTATAGTCATATACACATGGACATTATATATGGAAATAGTTCAAGAAAAAATCATATAGGTGGCGCGCCGTTATATACGTATATAGTGTTTTATACTCACCGCATGATAGGAAGCCCACATCATATTGCGCACTATGCGACGCCCGAAAGCCTGGCAACAACGTAAGGCATAACTTTTATTATTTGAATAAAGAAATTAAATCGTATTTGTACATTTATTTGCTTATATTCAATATACCGGGTTACGACAGAAAGTTGAAACAAGAAGATAGATATTTGAAACTTAAATATTTCGTTTCCCTGAAACATTATTAATCGACATAGCATTCAAGTTATGAGAAATGCTATCGAAATTAGCCTTTTAAATGATACGCCTGGTACAAATAAGATTTTTACATTGTACGAATCATTTAGTGTACTATACAGCAACTTTTAATAACTAAAGTTAGAATTAACGGGTTATATATAATAAATAATGCACTGTTTTAACTAGTTTGTATAAAAAATATATAAACTTCGAATAAAATTAAAAGCTTTCTCTCACTATTCATCCAAATTCTGATTTAAAGCAAATTATATTTTTAAGAATTTTAATAGCCAATAGCAAAGCTAAATTCGTATCAATTCTTTCATAGCTTTTTAAATGCACACATATAATTTATAACGGGCAGTTCTTCTAAAAATTTGACACTCAGTAAAAAGTTGAAATACTTTTAATTATAAAAAGCTGTCATTATGAAAACGGTCCACTCAGTATTCCTGAACTACATTCAAAATTTCAAGAGTATGTTTATTCCAGTCATAAAATGGATAAAATTTTCCGGAGACCTGTTGTGGACCAAAAAAAATTCAAAATAAATCATTTATTCAAAAAGAGTTGAGGGAATGGGTTAACACAAAATACTCCAAAAAGGAGAGGCAATCCAAACGTATAATAATATATAGGGTGTTCTATTTGCAATAAGAAAGTTCGGTTCAACTTCCGATATAACCGGAAGTCGCACAAATATGACAATATTATAGGCTGATATTATTAATTTTCCCAAAACTTCTAATGTACCAGCAATCACCCTGTATATATCATGTTGTAAAAAAATAAACAGAATAATATGAAGAATAAAAAAGATCAGTTGAGTAACGTCTTGTCAAACAACGGACTTGATATTTAAATAAACATTCATAAAATCCACAATTATAATAATCCCAAACAAAATGATCCTATAAATAAATAAAATGTAATTAATATCCTATGCTCCACTTCAAATTAAATTTGACTGATTTCTGGAAATGATTCTGAAACATTACCTATTGTCAAAAAATCGACATTTTTGGTTTAACTTTTGAATTCCAAAAAACTTTTGTCGTAAGAAAAATAAATTATTACATCGCAGAAAGCGAAATTTAGCTACCTATACGACACGACGCGACGCCCTAAAGAGCTTCCAAGGCCCGACTTGTGCGCCTAGAAGGACTAGGAGAATACATTTTTGACAGGAACGTTTATTTGTTTTTGTTAGTACAGTGGGGAAATACAAGTTTATGTGATTCCCATGATTTGAGAAGAACAACTATACGCAACCCATTTTATTATAATATATTATATTACACATATTTTACGATTGCTATTTCAAACAATCCATGTTAATTATTATAATATGGGAGATCGAACTTTTTTTAAAAAGTTACTTATGTTCAATAAATATACACTGTGTCCAAGATAAGAATGGGATAGCATTGGAACCTTGGAAACGGTAGGAGTTACAATGTCCGTTAAATTAGAGAAAACTTGTACAACTTAAACACCTTTTAAACGGTGGTTGAAAAGTAAAGTAACTTTAGCCGTTTTCGAGAATTTTTGAAAAAACAATTTTTTGCGATTTTAGTGTTTATTTAATTCTGCCATTGTTTTTACAGATATAAAAAAATCAAAAGCACTTCCTCATTGTTACTTTTTGAGGAGAAAAGGATAATCTTTACAAATTGTCATTACGACGGTTTGTTTTTGAAAAACCATCATAAACTTTGATTTTTTAAATACGGCCCTGGATTTTTTATTGTTAAATTTAAAGCCGTTTTCAATTCAAAAATAGGTGGTTATCCCACGTAATAGTTTAAACAACTTTTCAAATTCTTAATTGTGAGTAACGACGAAAGAATATTTTTGCTAAACCTACTACTCGGCATTCAGTCAGTTAAATGCCAAATCATGGCGATTTTTCTTGAAGAAGTTTAAATAACATTTAAAAATACTGAAAACTTGTTTACACCATTACGTGTGATATACCACCTATATTTGAATTGAAAATGGCGTTATGAAAAGTCGAATATCGCAAAAAATAGTTTATTCACAAATTCTCGAAAACGGCTAAAGTTAGTCTACTTTTGAAAAAAGCATTTAAAAGGTGTTTAGATTGTACAACTTTTCTGTAATTTAACCGACATTGTAACTCCTACCGTTTTTAATAGAATAATTATGAGTTCAATTTTTACCTACGCTATTTCGCTTATCATCAAAAAAGTTCAGTTTTCGGTTGTTTATAGAGGGTATTCACAATAATTGTATTTCAAAAATATAGGAACTATTACAATTTTCAGTTAAGTTATAGTTTAAAATATTCTAGTATTAAGCGCGTAAATTTACCTACTTCTGTTTATAAGAAATTATTCTAGACACAATAATATGGAAATTAATCTGCATTTGTAGGAAATCTATTTAAAAACATACATTAAGTGCTATAAAATTATTAATAAATAACGTTTAAAACCCCTAAAAATTTAAAAATGATCTAAAGTAACAGTCAGTCCATACTGTTTCATGTTTCTAAACATATATGTACAGGGTGGCCAATTTCCGATGGTTTTGTTAGGTAGAGCCTAAACTATTTTAAGTAACACTTCTACCAGCGAGTCTAAAAGAAAGTTCACCCAGAAAAATAATCGACTTCATTAAGAAGATTGAGCTGCTGGATGAAATATGAATAGGTATGAGCCACAATAGATTCGCGGTGGTCGCAGTGGAGGGTCCAGCGCAGATCCACTCATTTTGAACCTACCTATCTACCTACTCCAATTACTTTAATACGTTTTTCTATTACTCAGACCTGATTTTTTGATATTAGTTTAAAAACCTAGAAGGCTCATATCAAAAATGTTAGTTGGATGATGTGTTTTTAATAAACAAAACACAGTAATCTCAGATTAAGTAAAATATAACAACATGCAGAAAAAGTGAAAATAAACCAAAAAAAAAGAGCAATTCTGTTTGTCCCAGAATAACATGGAAATTATTTGGAACATCTAATTCTAATTATTTATTTTATGGAAAGTTTGAATAGATATTTATTGTATGATATTGGCCTTAGTTTCCTTTGGTTTTGGATATTATTATTATGATTTATCAACGATTTGGTTAGTTTGGGAGCGGGTATTTCTAAATTGGTTAATTAGTTCAGTAAAAAGTATTTATATTTTGTGAAGTCTCAATTTAACAGTGTTTTGTTTATTAAAATATTTAACATGATTTCACTCATTTCAAAGAAATATAAAAAAATCAGGTCTATACATCTAACAGTATTGTTTCATTTGAGAAAATCAGGTTACACTCATATAACTGGAAATAAATTTTGGTTACTAATTGTGAACACTCTGTATAAGTTAAAGAATTTTTTTTTGCATTAATAGGTTAATAGAAAAGGTAGTTCTCACTAGCCTAAACCGTTTTTCTTCAAATTTACTAGGTATACACAGAAATATTAACTTTTTACCAAGGCTCTAAATTTTCAATTGATGATTTTTGTGAAACCCATAAGGGATAAGTATATTTATGACACCCTATACCAAATCTCATTTATTTTAAAGGGAATATGATAATTCTCCCTCAAATATTGGATGTCCTATTAAAAAAATAACTTATTATATTATTTTGATATTAATTATCTCTTTTTGGGCGGCTCTGTATACTTGCATAGTTTTTGCAGAATGTGGCGTATTAGATCTACCATCAAAGAAAAAATCAGTTTTAATACAGTAAAGGGACGCGTTCTGCTAGACTCACCCTGTATGTATATTAAAACACAACATTCATATGCCGCTTATTTGAAGGAACCCGAAGATCTGATAAAAATATCCTGAAGATACATAATGCTGGAGATTCATTTATTTTTGCAGATAAAAACATAAACAATAAAGTGAAAATATTTCTTAAAAAGGACTTTTAATGGCCTACTGAATGAGATAAAGTAGAGGGTGTCCCATTTCGACACTTTTATTGGATATCTGCGGAATTGTTAGTGCTATTAAAAAATATAATAGGTGTCATGTACTTGCTCTCCTGGAGTCATACTTAAAATGGTAAATTAAAATTTGAAAAATTTGTCACATTCATATTTTAACAAAAATGTTCTATCGCAGGTCAAATTCAGTATTTCTACTGATTCCTAATTTATAAAATTTCAACACTTTTTGTTTTTGTTGTTGTTTAGTTTTTTAGTAGTGAATAATTAAAACCAAAAATAGAATTTCTATTAACTAACAGTAATTGATTTGAATTTAAATATTAAGAAAAGAAGCAAATAAATCAAGCCCAAAGTAAACCTCTTCTCTTATCTTTTTATTATTGTGACAATTTTCACCCGCAAGAAATCGGCGGAAAAAAAAGTGTGAATTTTAAATAACCCTATATTATCTTAGTTAAAAGAGACACATAACGAATGTTGAATTATCTGCCGACATCAGAGTGAGTATAGTGGGTCAGGTAAAAAAGTTATCGTACCTAACCAAATTTTTCTGAACTGGGACAACCTGTACATTTGATTCTAAAAAGATATAATTTTAAGTTATCTTTTCAAAAATATAACACCCCCCTGATATTGGTTTTCTGTGCGATATATTTCAACTTTAAACCCCAGTTAGTAGTCAATAAACAAAAGCTAATATCCTAGAAACAAAACTATGTTGATATTGAAACGGTATTAAAGATTCAGATTAAGTTATTGAGGTATTGGGATGTTAAGGCATTCATGATGATCAAGTTGCTCACAAGTTAAGATGACTTCTTTATAAATTTTATTTTCAAACACTCCCCAAAGACAAAAATCTGGAGGTGTTAGATGTGAAGATTGTGCTGGCCACCTTATAGGTCTGTGTGTTCTTATCCAACGGTTTCTAAAGTGAGTATTTAATTACTCTCTTATTCGAGGAGCGTTGTGGGTCGGGGCGTCATCGTTGAAAGTAAATCTCTCTTACTTCATTTAAAGGAACATAATCAGGGATATTGAAAAAGTTTCATTAGACTATAACCAGATATCTGCATTTAAATAAATAATAATAATAAAACGTAATTTATTGGTACAAAACCCCAAAAGCCATTGACCGAAGTCTTTCAGCCTTGCATTTAAATTTTCTTCAAAACAGCGATAAACTAGTTTATTTTGAAACAAAAAAACATCTGTGAAAAAAAAAACGATGCTCGCTAGATTGATTTAAAAACCAGTGACAAAATTCCATCACCCCACATCATCAAATATGGGTAATATGAACAACATAAGGAAAATATTTATTGGACCTCAAAAGTCTTTGCACCTTACATTTTTAAATTCCAATTTTAACTGACCCCGTATACTCATTCTGAAATGCGCAGATTATTCAACAATCATTATAAATAAACTTTTATATAAAACATTTTTCTGTATCTCTTTTAGCTAATAAAATGGTAGATTTTTGAAATTGACACTTTTTTGATTTTCCCCCGTATCTCTTAAGCCAGATCAAATTTTGATCTTGCAATTTTAAGTTTGACCCAAAAAGAACACAAGACATCTATATTACTTTCTTGAAGGCACTAATAATTACGGAGATACCCTGTTAAAGTATCGAAAAACAACAACAAGCAAATTTAAATATATAGATTTCTTTTTTTAAGTAATTGAATGAAAGTAAGTTTCTGTAAACGAAAGTTATCGAGGATAAATTTGAAAATTTGTAAAACGAATGAGTGAATTGAAGATGCGGTGTGTCTTAATAACAATGAAGAATTTTGAATGAAATAAATTATTCGAAAATAATTTGAAAAATAAATTTCAAAGCAAATAGAGAAACGAAAACAATACAAAAATCCTTTCATGACTATAATATAAGAGAGGTTCACTGAACATCGATTCTGTAATGGAGAGAAAAGAGTAAATCTCTTATAATTTATTTATGTGACTTTAATAAAACTTGTATGATTAAAATTGCATTATTTTAATATTATTATTATTTAAATTGCTGCATGGAAGCATATTATTTCCTTTAAAAACACTTACAATTACATAATATTTTTGTTGTTTCGTAAGTTAAAGGACTCCCGTTATATTAGGAGTACTATATGATGCCCATGTGTGTATGTTGTATAATATAGATTCTACCGCTTTAATGATGCCCGGTAATGTCGTCACTAAAATGTGATAGAGGCAACGTTGTCGGGCGTCATTAAATATATAATATATCTACAATATATACAAACGGGCTTCATATAGTTGTACACACATAGCGGGAGTTCGGAAAACTGGAAAATATCAAAATTTTGTATATTGTTTAAAGCTACCCCTCTCGGGTTGCCTCGACTAAACAAATTATATCAAGCCGTTATATACAAAATACAATGCTCCTGGCCCTTTAGAAGTGCCGGGCGTCTGAGTGCCCATTGTGTGTACTGGGCTTCCTAAAGGTAGATATGTACGTATATATATATAAATAAACAAACAAAGATATTCAACTAAGTTGACAGAGTATAGTATATCACCGATATACAAAGAAAAATGAAAATAAACTAACTTGTACGAATCAAAAAAATCTCGTGACACAAGCTGGATTTGAACCAACATCTCCCAATTGCCGGTCAGGTGTTTTAACCAATTAAACTATCGTGGCACATGAAAGAAACTTCTTTAATTCGTACATGCCTTGCTTCCTATGTGCTGTGCTACGCCTCGACCTTTTAATTCAAAGGCAACATAGACTACACACTGCCATAATGCAATGTTATTTCTCTTTTGCTCATCGCAAATAAATATAAATATAAATAAACAAACAAAGATATTCAACTAAGTTGACAGAGTATAGTATATCACCGATATACAAAGAAAAATGAAAATAAACTAACTTGTACGAATCAAAAAAATCTCGTGACACAAGCTGGATTTGAACCAACATCTCCCAATTGCCGGTCAGGTGTTTTAACCAATTAAACTATCGTGGCACATGAAAGAAACTTCTTTAATTCGTACATGCCTTGCTTCCTATGTGCTGTGCTACGCCTCGACCTTTTAATTCAAAGGCAACATAGACTACACACTGCCATAATGCAATGTTATTTCTCTTTTGCTCATCGCAATATATATATATATATATATATATATATATAATACAAAGAAAGAAAATATTCACTTAAAGTGAGTCAACTATGTAGTCGAATATAACTATATATATTATATTTTCTTCATTGGCTTTTCTATATATATATATATATATATATATATATATAATATATAATATATATATATATATATATATATATATATATATATATAAAGAGTTGAACAATCTTTCGGCAAGTGTTATAATTAAATCTTGAACAATGTTTTTGGGGAGTCTGCCTTGGTTGTGTGTAAATAAAACTCTTATTTACCTGCCAAGCTTTCGAAATTTATTTAATTTCTTCCTCAGGGCTATGGAAAGTACAAAAGCACAATTAAAATCTACTTAAAATAAACATAAAATAAATATTGTAAAATTTTACCTTGCAAAATGAGTTAAGAAGTTTGTAAATCTGGTAATTTTTTCTTGTTGAACATAATGTGTATAGGTAAAAATTACATCACAAAAAACAAAACGAATAAGTTGGAAATAAAAATATATCTACATCTACATTTATTTGTTTTACAAACAGAACGATCACAATATTTTAAAGCTAAAGTACGAAAACCCAATACATCTATTAGTTTGCTATCATTGCATTTTTTTTCCCTTTTTATTGAATATTGAAATTTTTATTCAAATATTAGTGTCTATCGTTCTTTGTGGTCAAGCATTACCATTAACGTGTCTACATTTTTTTTGAAGAAGGGGTTAATCTGCTTACTTTTTTTTTTTTTTTTTTTTTCCTTTTTTTATATTTTTTTATTTGTTTGGGGCTAATGCGGCAACACACAATCCAACGCCTCTGAAAGTGGATATTTTCAATGCCACTTTTGAAAAAACCACATATTTGAATCATAGCAGGTTTAATAATATGGAAAAGACATTAAGAAACACTTTTCTTTTTTTTTCCCCCCTTTTTGTTTCAGTAGTGGTTGTTCGGAATAGAAGCTGTCACTAATTCTATTCCCAACCTCCACGGTGACGGTAAACCTTTGTTGCTGATGTTTAATATTTTGTTACTTTGTTGTGAAGAGTTCCACCCCGGGGAGAAAACCAAGAATCAAAATTGAAGGCTGCCACATCTCCCAACTCTATCCCCAATGGAACCCCCAAAGCGAAACCCCGCAAACAGTTATGCGCCGCACTCTCCACCACTTTACTGTGAATTTTATAGGATACCCGACTGTGCGTTCAAAAGATTGGAATATATGATGTTTATGTCCTGAATGTCCTTTCTTTTATTTATTGTTTTTTCCGCCAAGTTGGTTTCTACCATTTCCAGGAACAATCTTTTCCGCAAGTTTCTCTCAGTGAAAACTACCTTAGTGTCATCATATTTTGGTAAATGTCCAGTGTCTAAAACATGCTCAGCCAAAGCGCAAGAGCGTTTGTGAAGCCTACAGTCACTTTTGTGTGATGTAATTCTGTCCTTTAGGACTCTTGATGTTTGACCTATGTACATTTTATCACAGCCAGAGCAGGGGATTGCGTACACAATGTCGGATGATTTCATTGGTGGATCTTTATCTTTAGTTTTCGAAAATAGATTGCCAACTGTTTTAATGCTTTTGTGGGAGATTCTTATTGACGGTTCATTTTTTAGAATTTTGATGATTTTTTGTGTGACACTATCAATTGACGGCAAAGAGTAATATTTGAAGTTATTTACTGGACAATTGTTGGCATTTGCATTGTCCTGGTTTGTGATTGGACACTGTGCCCTGGAGGTGTTGAAAATTAATTTATTTAACAATTGTTTGGGATAGGAATTCTGTAGTAAGATATTGAAAAGTTTTTTTTTGTTAGATTGTACGAGGCTAGAATGACAAATCCTCTCAATTCTGGTTTTAAGGCCAAGCACCAAGTTGATTTTTGTTTTTTCTGTGTGATGTGACATGTAGTTTAAATACCTTCCAGAACTCGTGGGTTTTAGATACCAGTCCAAGATGATTTTGTTTTCATTTGTTCTGAGTAGTTTGGTGTCTAAAAAAGGGACTGAGAGATTTTGTTCCTCTTCTATAGTGAATTTGATGTCTTCATTATAATTATTAAAAATTGTCAGTATTTCAGTTATTCCGTTATGGGGAACAGAACAAATGATGTCGTCCACGTATTTTTTCAAAAAAGGCAACTGAAAGGATAGCCTGGGAATGCATACATCCAGCAAATCATCCATGACAATTTGTGCAATAATCGGTGAAATTGTCGCTCCCATGGGTGTACCGAAAATTTGTTTATAGAATTTATTGTCGAACTTGAAATATGTGTTGTTAAATATGAAGTTTATTATCTCGAGAAATTTTTCTCTGGGTATGTTAGTGTGTTCAGAAATAGACGACCACCTCTTGTTTATGCTGTTTACCGCCAATTCTTGGGGAATGTTGCTATATAGCGACACCACATCTAAACTAATAAGAACATAATTATGAGGCAGTTGTGTGTTGTTTATGATGTTGGCAAACTCAAATGAATCGTGAATGTAATAGTTGTTGTTCTTTGAGTAAGAAGTTGTGAGTATGTCCGTTACTAATGTGGCCAATTTACTAGTGGGTGCATTTATAGAGGATATTATTGGTCTTAGGGATAAGGTGGGTTTGTGGATTTTGGGAAGACCATAGAATTTTGGGGAAGTCTGGTTATAAATGGTTAATGTTTTGGCTAAATTTTCCTCTATGTATTTTTTATTTTTTAGCTGTGAAATAATTTTATTTGCTTTTTGTTGTATAGTTGACGTAGGATCATCTTTTATTATTTTATAATATTTAGGATCTGACAGAATGTTATTGCATTTCTCTAAATACATAGCTTTGGCTAGAATGACAGTGACACTACCTTTATCTGCTTGTGTGATAATTAAATCAGGGTGTGACTTGATAAACTTTTTAGTTTTGAGAAAAAGTTCTCGAAAGAAGTCTGATGTGACTGGATTCCTATAGTAATTGGTAAGTACGTTTGTTATTCTAGCCCTGTATTGGTTTTTCTTTTCTTCGTTTACGTTAAAGATTATATTTTCAATGTCCGATAGCAATTTTTTGACGGAGACATCTCTTGGATTAGGATTCACGGAAAATTTGAAACCCAATGCCAAGAAACTTTTTATATCAGTCGGTATCCTAATGTCTGTTAAATTCCTTAGCCAATTTTCATTAGTTCGTAATAAACTCTGAGAAACCTCCTCCTTCAAATTACTGAGCTTGGTTATGTTTCTATCTTTTATTTGTTTAAAAATTATATCATAACTTTTATTTTGTCTTTCTTTAAAACTACTAAAGATGTTATCGGGAATTTTTGATACAATTTCTTGAGATATCTTTGTTTGTTGTTTTTCTAAATTTTTAATAGCACTAATGGTATTCGATATTTCAAAATTAAGAATCTTTTGTACTAACTTATTACTAAATTGCTGTACCTTGAGTTGGGATCCTTTGTTATTCGTTGTTAGTATTGTTGTAATACTTTTGATCGAATGTTGTATGTGTTTGGGTATGAGACCTTGCTTTCTGTTTTGTAGTAGAAATATTCGACGATTTCTTAGTGATGCTAATTTGATGTTGTTATTTGACCAACCTTTTAACAGTAAAGTTGTGCTTAATCCATATACATCGGTGATGTTCTGGTAAAACCCCATTCCAATACAAAGAGTTGAACAATCTTTCGGCAAGTGTTATAATTAAATCTTGAACAATGTTTTTGGGGAGTCTGCCTTGGTTGTGTGTAAATAAAACTCTTATTTACCTGCCAAGCTTTCGAAATTTATTTAATTTCTTCCTCAGGGCTATGGAAAGTACAAAAGCACAATTAAAATCTACTTAAAATAAACATAAAATAAATATTGTAAAATTTTACCTTGCAAAATGAGTTAAGAAGTTTGTAAATCTGGTAATTTTTTCTTGTTGAACATAATGTGTATAGGTAAAAATTACATCACAAAAAACAAAACGAATAAGTTGGAAATAAAAATATATCTACATCTACATTTATTTGTTTTACAAACAGAACGATCACAATATTTTAAAGCTAAAGTACGAAAACCCAATACATCTATTAGTTTGCTATCATTGCATTTTTTTTTCCCTTTTTATTGAATATTGAAATTTTTATTCAAATATTAGTGTCTATCGTTCTTTGTGGTCAAGCATTACCATTAACGTGTCTACATTTTTTTTGAAGAAGGGGTTAATCTGCTTACTTTTTTTTTTTTTTTTTTTTCCTTTTTTTATATTTTTTTATTTGTTTGGGGCTAATGCGGCAACACACAATCCAACGCCTCTGAAAGTGGATATTTTCAATGCCACTTTTGAAAAAACCACATATTTGAATCATAGCAGGTTTAATAATATGGAAAAGACATTAAGAAACACTTTTCTTTTTTTTTCCCCCCTTTTTGTTTCAGTAGTGGTTGTTCGGAATAGAAGCTGTCACTAATTCTATTCCCAACCTCCACGGTGACGGTAAACCTTTGTTGCTGATGTTTAATATTTTGTTACTTTGTTGTGAAGAGTTCCACCCCGGGGAGAAAACCAAGAATCAAAATTGAAGGCTGCCACATCTCCCAACTCTATCCCCAATGGAACCCCCAAAGCGAAACCCCGCAAACAGTTATGCGCCGCACTCTCCACCACTTTACTGTGAATTTTATAGGATACCCGACTGTGCGTTCAAAAGATTGGAATATATGATGTTTATGTCCTGAATGTCCTTTCTTTTATTTATTGTTTTTTCCGCCAAGTTGGTTTCTACCATTTCCAGGAACAATCTTTTCCGCAAGTTTCTCTCAGTGAAAACTACCTTAGTGTCATCATATTTTGGTAAATGTCCAGTGTCTAAAACATGCTCAGCCAAAGCGCAAGAGCGTTTGTGAAGCCTACAGTCACTTTTGTGTGATGTAATTCTGTCCTTTAGGACTCTTGATGTTTGACCTATGTACATTTTATCACAGCCAGAGCAGGGGATTGCGTACACAATGTCGGATGATTTCATTGGTGGATCTTTATCTTTAGTTTTCGAAAATAGATTGCCAACTGTTTTAATGCTTTTGTGGGAGATTCTTATTGACGGTTCATTTTTTAGAATTTTGATGATTTTTTGTGTGACACTATCAATTGACGGCAAAGAGTAATATTTGAAGTTATTTACTGGACAATTGTTGGCATTTGCATTGTCCTGGTTTGTGATTGGACACTGTGCCCTGGAGGTGTTGAAAATTAATTTATTTAACAATTGTTTGGGATAGGAATTCTGTAGTAAGATATTGAAAAGTTTTTTTTTGTTAGATTGTACGAGGCTAGAATGACAAATCCTCTCAATTCTGGTTTTAAGGCCAAGCACCAAGTTGATTTTTGTTTTTTCTGTGTGATGTGACATGTAGTTTAAATACCTTCCAGAATTCGTGGGTTTTAGATACCAGTCCAAGATGATTTTGTTTTCATTTGTTCTGAGTAGTTTGGTGTCTAAAAAAGGGACTGAGAGATTTTGTTCCTCTTCTATAGTGAATTTGATGTCTTCATTATAATTATTAAAAATTGTCAGTATTTCAGTTATTCCGTTATGGGGAACAGAACAAATGAAACATTGTTCAACATTTAATTATAACACTTGCCGAAAGATTGTTCAACTCTTTGTATTGGAATGGGGTTTTACCAGAACATCACCGATGTATATGGATTAAGCACAACTTTACTGTTAAAAGGTTGGTCAAATAACAACATCAAATTAGCATCACTAAGAAATCGTCGAATATTTCTACTACAAAACAGAAAGCAAGGTCTCATACCCAAACACATACAACATTCGATCAAAAGTATTACAACAATACTAACAACGAATAACAAAGGATCCCAACTCAAGGTACAGCAATTTAGTAATAAGTTAGTACAAAAGATTCTTAATTTTGAAATATCGAATACCATTAGTGCTATTAAAAATTTAGAAAAACAACAAACAAAGATATCTCAAGAAATTGTATCAAAAATTCCCGATAACATCTTTAGTAGTTTTAAAGAAAGACAAAATAAAAGTTATGATATAATTTTTAAACAAATAAAAGATAGAAACATAACCAAGCTCAGTAATTTGAAGGAGGAGGTTTCTCAGAGTTTATTACGAACTAATGAAAATTGGCTAAGGAATTTAACAGACATTAGGATACCGACTGATATAAAAAGTTTCTTGGCATTGGGTTTCAAATTTTCCGTGAATCCTAATCCAAGAGATGTCTCCGTCAAAAAATTGCTATCGGACATTGAAAATATAATCTTTAACGTAAACGAAGAAAAGAAAAACCAATACAGGGCTAGAATAACAAACGTACTTACCAATTACTATAGGAATCCAGTCACATCAGACTTCTTTCGAGAACTTTTTCTCAAAACTAAAAAGTTTATCAAGTCACACCCTGATTTAATTATCACACAAGCAGATAAAGGTAGTGTCACTGTCATTCTAGCCAAAGCTATGTATTTAGAGAAATGCAATAACATTCTGTCAGATCCTAAATATTATAAAATAATAAAAGATGATCCTACGTCAACTATACAACAAAAAGCAAATAAAATTATTTCACAGCTAAAAAATAAAAAATACATAGAGGAAAATTTAGCCAAAACATTAACCATTTATAACCAGACTTCCCCAAAATTCTATGGTCTTCCCAAAATCCACAAACCCACCTTATCCCTAAGACCAATAATATCCTCTATAAATGCACCCACTAGTAAATTGGCCACATTAGTAACGGACATACTCACAACTTCTTACTCAAAGAACAACAACTATTACATTCACGATTCATTTGAGTTTGCCAACATCATAAACAACACACAACTGCCTCATAATTATGTTCTTATTAGTTTAGATGTGGTGTCGCTATATAGCAACATTCCCCAAGAATTGGCGGTAAACAGCATAAACAAGAGGTGGTCGTCTATTTCTGAACACACTAACATACCCAGAGAAAAATTTCTCGAGATAATAAACTTCATATTTAACAACACATATTTCAAGTTCGACAATAAATTCTATAAACAAATTTTCGGTACACCCATGGGAGCGACAATTTCACCGATTATTGCACAAATTGTCATGGATGATTTGCTGGATGTATGCATTCCCAGGCTATCCTTTCAGTTGCCTTTTTTGAAAAAATACGTGGACGACATCATTTGTTCTGTTCCCCATAACGGAATAACTGAAATACTGACAATTTTTAATAATTATAATGAAGACATCAAATTCACTATAGAAGAGGAACAAAATCTCTCAGTCCCTTTTTTAGACACCAAACTACTCAGAACAAATGAAAACAAAATCATCTTGGACTGGTATCTAAAACCCACGAATTCTGGAAGGTATTTAAACTACATGTCACATCACACAGAAAAAACAAAAATCAACTTGGTGCTTGGCCTTAAAACCAGAATTGAGAGGATTTGTCATTCTAGCCTCGTACAATCTAACAAAAAAAAACTTTTCAATATCTTACTACAGAATTCCTATCCCAAACAATTGTTAAATAAATTAATTTTCAACACCTCCAGGGCACAGTGTCCAATCACAAACCAGGACAATGCAAATGCCAACAATTGTCCAGTAAATAACTTCAAATATTACTCTTTGCCGTCAATTGATAGTGTCACACAAAAAATCATCAAAATTCTAAAAAATGAACCGTCAATAAGAATCTCCCACAAAAGCATTAAAACAGTTGGCAATCTATTTTCGAAAACTAAAGATAAAGATCCACCAATGAAATCATCCGACATTGTGTACGCAATCCCCTGCTCTGGCTGTGATAAAATGTACATAGGTCAAACATCAAGAGTCCTAAAGGACAGAATTACATCACACAAAAGTGACTGTAGGCTTCACAAACGCTCTTGCGCTTTGGCTGAGCATGTTTTAGACACTGGACATTTACCAAAATATGATGACACTAAGGTAGTTTTCACTGAGAGAAACTTGCGGAAAAGATTGTTCCTGGAAATGGTAGAAACCAACTTGGCGGAAAAAACAATAAATAAAAGAAAGGACATTCAGGACATAAACATCATATATTCCAATCTTTTGAACGCACAGTCGGGTATCCTATAAAATTCACAGTAAAGTGGTGGAGAGTGCGGCGCATAACTGTTTGCGGGGTTTCGCTTTGGGGGTTCCATTGGGGATAGAGTTGGGAGATGTGGCAGCCTTCAATTTTGATTCTTGGTTTTCTCCCCGGGGTGGAACTCTTCACAACAAAGTAACAAAATATTAAACATCAGCAACAAAGGTTTACCGTCACCGTGGAGGTTGGGAATAGAATTAGTGACAGCTTCTATTCCGAACAACCACTACTGAAACAAAAAGGGGGGAAAAAAAAAGAAAAGTGTTTCTTAATGTCTTTTCCATATTATTAAACCTGCTATGATTCAAATATGTGGTTTTTTCAAAAGTGGCATTGAAAATATCCACTTTCAGAGGCGTTGGATTGTGTGTTGCCGCATTAGCCCCAAACAAATAAAAAAATATAAAAAAAGGAAAAAAAAAAAAAAAAAAAGTAAGCAGATTAACCCCTTCTTCAAAAAAAATGTAGACACGTTAATGGTAATGCTTGACCACAAAGAACGATAGACACTAATATTTGAATAAAAATTTCAATATTCAATAAAAAGGGAAAAAAAAATGCAATGATAGCAAACTAATAGATGTATTGGGTTTTCGTACTTTAGCTTTAAAATATTGTGATCGTTCTGTTTGTAAAACAAATAAATGTAGATGTAGATATATTTTTATTTCCAACTTATTCGTTTTGTTTTTTGTGATGTAATTTTTACCTATACACATTATGTTCAACAAGAAAAAATTACCAGATTTACAAACTTCTTAACTCATTTTGCAAGGTAAAATTTTACAATATTTATTTTATGTTTATTTTAAGTAGATTTTAATTGTGCTTTTGTACTTTCCATAGCCCTGAGGAAGAAATTAAATAAATTTCGAAAGCTTGGCAGGTAAATAAGAGTTTTATTTACACACAACCAAGGCAGACTCCCCAAAAACATTGTTCAAGATTTAATTATAACACTTGCCGAAAGATTGTTCAACTCTTTGTATTGGAATGGGGTTTTACCAGAACATCACCGATGTATATGGATTAAGCACAACTTTACTGTTAAAAGGTTGGTCAAATAACAACATCAAATTAGCATCACTAAGAAATCGTCGAATATTTCTACTACAAAACAGAAAGCAAGGTCTCATACCCAAACACATACAACATTCGATCAAAAGTATTACAACAATACTAACAACGAATAACAAAGGATCCCAACTCAAGGTACAGCAATTTAGTAATAAGTTAGTACAAAAGATTCTTAATTTTGAAATATCGAATACCATTAGTGCTATTAAAAATTTAGAAAAACAACAAACAAAGATATCTCAAGAAATTGTATCAAAAATTCCCGATAACATCTTTAGTAGTTTTAAAGAAAGACAAAATAAAAGTTATGATATAATTTTTAAACAAATAAAAGATAGAAACATAACCAAGCTCAGTAATTTGAAGGAGGAGGTTTCTCAGAGTTTATTACGAACTAATGAAAATTGGCTAAGGAATTTAACAGACATTAGGATACCGACTGATATAAAAAGTTTCTTGGCATTGGGTTTCAAATTTTCCGTGAATCCTAATCCAAGAGATGTCTCCGTCAAAAAATTGCTATCGGACATTGAAAATATAATCTTTAACGTAAACGAAGAAAAGAAAAACCAATACAGGGCTAGAATAACAAACGTACTTACCAATTACTATAGGAATCCAGTCACATCAGACTTCTTTCGAGAACTTTTTCTCAAAACTAAAAAGTTTATCAAGTCACACCCTGATTTAATTATCACACAAGCAGATAAAGGTAGTGTCACTGTCATTCTAGCCAAAGCTATGTATTTAGAGAAATGCAATAACATTCTGTCAGATCCTAAATATTATAAAATAATAAAAGATGATCCTACGTCAACTATACAACAAAAAGCAAATAAAATTATTTCACAGCTAAAAAATAAAAAATACATAGAGGAAAATTTAGCCAAAACATTAACCATTTATAACCAGACTTCCCCAAAATTCTATGGTCTTCCCAAAATCCACAAACCCACCTTATCCCTAAGACCAATAATATCCTCTATAAATGCACCCACTAGTAAATTGGCCACATTAGTAACGGACATACTCACAACTTCTTACTCAAAGAACAACAACTATTACATTCACGATTCATTTGAGTTTGCCAACATCATAAACAACACACAACTGCCTCATAATTATGTTCTTATTAGTTTAGATGTGGTGTCGCTATATAGCAACATTCCCCAAGAATTGGCGGTAAACAGCATAAACAAGAGGTGGTCGTCTATTTCTGAACACACTAACATACCCAGAGAAAAATTTCTCGAGATAATAAACTTCATATTTAACAACACATATTTCAAGTTCGACAATAAATTCTATAAACAAATTTTCGGTACACCCATGGGAGCGACAATTTCACCGATTATTGCACAAATTGTCATGGATGATTTGCTGGATGTATGCATTCCCAGGCTATCCTTTCAGTTGCCTTTTTTGAAAAAATACGTGGACGACATCATTTGTTCTGTTCCCCATAACGGAATAACTGAAATACTGACAATTTTTAATAATTATAATGAAGACATCAAATTCACTATAGAAGAGGAACAAAATCTCTCAGTCCCTTTTTTAGACACCAAACTACTCAGAACAAATGAAAACAAAATCATCTTGGACTGGTATCTAAAACCCACGAATTCTGGAAGGTATTTAAACTACATGTCACATCACACAGAAAAAACAAAAATCAACTTGGTGCTTGGCCTTAAAACCAGAATTGAGAGGATTTGTCATTCTAGCCTCGTACAATCTAACAAAAAAAAAACTTTTCAATATCTTACTACAGAATTCCTATCCCAAACAATTGTTAAATAAATTAATTTTCAACACCTCCAGGGCACAGTGTCCAATCACAAACCAGGACAATGCAAATGCCAACAATTGTCCAGTAAATAACTTCAAATATTACTCTTTGCCGTCAATTGATAGTGTCACACAAAAAATCATCAAAATTCTAAAAAATGAACCGTCAATAAGAATCTCCCACAAAAGCATTAAAACAGTTGGCAATCTATTTTCGAAAACTAAAGATAAAGATCCACCAATGAAATCATCCGACATTGTGTACGCAATCCCCTGCTCTGGCTGTGATAAAATGTACATAGGTCAAACATCAAGAGTCCTAAAGGACAGAATTACATCACACAAAAGTGACTGTAGGCTTCACAAACGCTCTTGCGCTTTGGCTGAGCATGTTTTAGACACTGGACATTTACCAAAATATGATGACACTAAGGTAGTTTTCACTGAGAGAAACTTGCGGAAAAGATTGTTCCTGGAAATGGTAGAAACCAACTTGGCGGAAAAAACAATAAATAAAAGAAAGGACATTCAGGACATAAACATCATATATTCCAATCTTTTGAACGCACAGTCGGGTATCCTATAAAATTCACAGTAAAGTGGTGGAGAGTGCGGCGCATAACTGTTTGCGGGGTTTCGCTTTGGGGGTTCCATTGGGGATAGAGTTGGGAGATGTGGCAGCCTTCAATTTTGATTCTTGGTTTTCTCCCCGGGGTGGAACTCTTCACAACAAAGTAACAAAATATTAAACATCAGCAACAAAGGTTTACCGTCACCGTGGAGGTTGGGAATAGAATTAGTGACAGCTTCTATTCCGAACAACCACTACTGAAACAAAAAGGGGGGAAAAAAAAAGAAAAGTGTTTCTTAATGTCTTTTCCATATTATTAAACCTGCTATGATTCAAATATGTGGTTTTTTCAAAAGTGGCATTGAAAATATCCACTTTCAGAGGCGTTGGATTGTGTGTTGCCGCATTAGCCCCAAACAAATAAAAAAATATAAAAAAAGGGAAAAAAAAAAAAAAAAAAAAAGTAAGCAGATTAACCCCTTCTTCAAAAAAAATGTAGACACGTTAATGGTAATGCTTGACCACAAAGAACGATAGACACTAATATTTGAATAAAAATTTCAATATTCAATAAAAAGGGAAAAAAAAATGCAATGATAGCAAACTAATAGATGTATTGGGTTTTCGTACTTTAGCTTTAAAATATTGTGATCGTTCTGTTTGTAAAACAAATAAATGTAGATGTAGATATATTTTTATTTCCAACTTATTCGTTTTGTTTTTTGTGATGTAATTTTTACCTATACACATTATGTTCAACAAAGAAAAAATTACCAGATTTACAAACTTCTTAACTCATTTTGCAAGGTAAAATTTTACAATATTTATTTTATGTTTATTTTAAGTAGATTTTAATTGTGCTTTTGTACTTTCCATAGCCCTGAGGAAGAAATTAAATAAATTTCGAAAGCTTGGCAGGTAAATAAGAGTTTTATTTACACACAACCAAGGCAGACTCCCCAAAAACATTGTTCAAGATTTATATATATATATATATATATATATATCGGTGATATACTATACTCTGTCAACTTAGTTGAATATCTTTGTTTGTTTATATATATATATATATATATGGGATATAGAAAACTTTGCGTCACGGTCTAGGCCGCATTTTTTGACCAATCGAAACAAAATTTGGTGAAAAAATCGGCTCGGTCATGGAATCGCGTGAGTTCGTTGGCGATTGAAATCTGTGACATAACAATAAGACCGTACTTACGTATGTGTTATAGTATAATGGGTATTTCAGTTAAATTAACTGTCAATATGACACTTTGGTTATATTTGGCGACTGTCAGAATATTCCATTATTTGTTTATTAGTAGTGGGTGTCAGTGGTAGACTAAGTATAAATAAAAAATACATAAATCAAAAATCTACTTTTCCGATTGGCTGCCATCGGGATTTTTAGAATAAGAACAGCAGGTAGGATATATTGAAGAAAAAATATCTGTTTATAAAAGTTTTCTTCAAAGAAGTGTATGGTGGGTATATTTTTTATAATAGACTTTTATACGATAATAAAGAATATATATGTTTCTTATGATAATTTAACTACAATCAAAAATACTAACTCTACTCTTAAGTTTATATATATTTTTGTATTGACACATCTCTTGGGTAAAGACTATTATAGTCTACAAGGCGCATGATCGATTAAAGACGTTGACGGTTCACTTAAGGGACGTGAACCGTCAACGTCTTTGTTGTTGGTCGTTGTAGGTACGTGTTGATATCGTCTGTGACGGGTTATAAATATTTTTATTTGTACAAATGGAAGAATTATGAAAATGCTGGGAATAAAGTATTCGAAAGTTTTTCAAATTCCATTATGTTTAATAATTAGAAACTCATAGAGAATCTATTGAAGTATTTATAATCAATAATACCTCTGTACTTGATTCAAATATCTACTCTTCCTGCGTTAGTATTAACTTAGCCACAATAGACCCTCGGTGGTCGCAGTGGAGGATCCGGTTCAGACTCACTCATTTTGAACTTAGTATTAGCTTAGTCTCAAGTGCTCCTTGATTTTTCCAAGGCTTTTGATACCATAAATCATCAGATAATAATAATAATAATAAATGTCTTTATTGATGGGCGAGTTTCAGTACTGTAATATTCAAGGAATATAACAGTCTGCTCAGCTAACCCAAAATGCATTCATACAGTAGCTTACATGACATATAACACATTCATTAAACCATTCTAAAATTATACGTAAATACATAATAATACAGCAAACAGCATAAAAATTGTATATAAAGGAAAAACATAGTATAACATAGAATATACGTAGATTGGTGCTTATATCAAGAGAACATAAAACAAAATAACAATTTATTAGTACAATTCGATCGAAGCTTAGTTAACACTTGAACCAGCGCCATACATCTACATGTACCAAAATCAGTAAAAAAGATCCTTTGTGCAATTTTAAACTTCATAGGTTTCTAATTCTCCTCCATCTGCTGTCGAATTTCAGAAGAGCTATCTGTGTGACCGTAAGCAATATGTAATAAGATCTCAAGGTGAATCTTCCTGAGGTATCATTTTTTCCTCTGGGCTTTGTTGAGGGGCTAATAATGTATGCTATATATACATGCAATACTACAGTGTCACTACATCTCAACTTCATTATTATGCGGACGATACGCAGCTTCATCACTTATTGTTATCTTCAGAACTCAATGAGGCGCAGTCGGTCATAACTACTGATCTGAACAACTTCATGTGTACCTTCTGAACACCATTTGAAGATCAACTCCGTGAAGTGCTGCCTACTTGTGTTTTATTCTAGAATTCGGATTAGTGTGAATGGTCATTATCAGAAAAGCACAAACTCCGCAAGAAATCTGGGCATTACTTTGGATACCAATTTGCGATTCAAGAAATATATTAGTAGGAATATTCAGAGAGGTTACCTTGCACTTTGTATCCCCATCGTAGTGTACTCTCAGAAAAAGCTAAAATGAAATTATGCGATACTTTGGTCCTATCAAACTTCAACTATGCTAATGTGATGTATGGTCCTTGTTCAGACAGTGTTGATGCTTTGAGGCTCGTTTCAACTAACCATAAAACATTTTTGAGAAAATTAAGTGTTCATAGACAACTTCTTCAAAAAAAAACTATTTCTCCTATAAATATTAAATACAAAAATTTGTTCACTGCTACTGCTTAGTTCGAAATATATCTATAAAAACAATAGTGATTGTGTGTAAAAAATGCATTTCTCAAATGTATAAACAACGGTCTCAATCTCTACTATTATATCATAATCAGTCAAAATGCCCAAATTCTTTGAAAGCATTAAATGAATTTTGATAAAAAAAAAATAACTTGGGAGCAAATTATACTTTGTAGAGAAGCTTTGGTTGTAAAACTTCATTCGTCTTAAACCGGTGAAAGTTCTCTAGTTAATGCTATTTACTACAATGTTTCGATACTTTATGGAACGCTTGTTTAGATCCCCTTTTTGGCCGGATTTACGTTCAATGGTTGGGTTTAATGAGAAATCACGTTTTATAGCCAACTCCTTACAAAACACATTAATTTTAAGGATAAATATGATGCGATGTGAATATAACATTCAAAACACACAGCAACTTTAAAAGTAATAATGGAATATTTTGCATTTAGTCATTTATCTGAATACAGAGAAACGTTCATCACCAACATAATATCATTTCATCAAATAGATTTGAGTTGCCTTTTACATTTACTTATAATTCCGTCAGCTCAGTAAGTTACTTGGAGAAACACGGATGAGAGATGATTTTGCTTTCTCTACTAATTAACTTACTTCATGAAACCTCAACAATAGATCTGCGTTGACAAATTGATGAAAATGTGTTACAAAAGACGGAAATTTTAGGTGTTTTGAGCGCGTATACTAAATGAATATAATCAAACACGAGGGTAAACTGTTGTGTACTGGACACAAATGGTTTTTGCCCTCATATTTCACATAAGAGTGAATTTACCATACACTGCTTAGGATCGTGTGTAGCCGGTGATGCTGTCGATTCTGCTACTTGTTCACCCTTAGCTCTTATTCACTAATCTTCAACGAAAACAGGGTTAAGTTAGGGCCCAGATTTTTAAAATCAAAACAAATGTAAAATATGTCATATTTTTTGTTGAAGCTTCCATGAAGGGATACATTTCAAATAGTTCCCAAATCGTCAATTTTTTCATAAAAGTAATGTCATTAGAAAATAAAAAGATGTGTGTGCTTTTCATTTCGAAATCTATTCGCCTAAACAACATACTAACTTACAAAGCTCTGCTGCCAGACCTTTTTTGAAATGATCACCATCATCCACCACGTACTTATTATTACTACACTTATTACTACATTATTACAATAACGTAATTAATCGGAAATCATAATTAAACACAAACTTAATTTAACCAAATTTCTTTAATTTAATTTTTACTAAAACGTTGTTAAATAAATTGCACATTATTTTATATTTTATTCAATTAAATTCATTCAAAATCAAGAAAAATTAAAAATTCGCAGAGGCCACACTTAGTTGAAAATTTTACCATACATATCCTTGCTCATTATTCGCATAATACCGAAATCAACAGATCAAGTGCAAATGCCTAATTAACCACATACTTAAATTAGCAAAGCTTTATTTTCATTTTATTTTAACGAACATATTTTCGCATATTTTATACTAGCTCAAACTAAATCTGACAGCGATGCAACAGTCAAGGAAAATTAAGAAATATGACAAATATAAGTGACATTTTTTATATAAATGTTTGCTTAATTATAAAAATAAAAAATCGTACTTAAAATAATTCTACACAAAAGTAAGATTGGTAATTCTACGGTAACTATATTCTATTAATACCTAATATGAATTATTATTAGCCAAAATCCGATTTGCATATGTTCAGGAACTCAAAATATGAAAACACAGACTACAGTAGATAGTAACTAGAGCAACAATAAGATATATAATATAGTGTAGAAAATGTTCAGAAAGGATCCGCGAGAAAGCTATTAACTGTCTTCTTTTCAATACTCAAATATTTAAAAATTTGGCTTAAGACAGTGCAAAATTCGTCAAAGAAAAAATAGACATTATAATAATAATGTATATTTGATAATGAACAAAATTTATAAACAAGGCTTAATTACCGAATAATTTATCTTAGAGATAATGGAAAAATTAACAGAATCAAGTAACCGGTACGTTAAGCAGTAATTATATTTAATATTTTACATTGCAGATACTACAAATTAATTAAAAACTACCATTCGACCGATGCCGATGTTCAGTTTTCATAGACAACAACCATAGTACCTACCTACATTGTAATAAGACACCACGCCACTGGTATTATGGATACTAGTTGGGTTTTTTATATAGATATTTTCTCTTAAGTTTGGGAGATATAATATTTCTGTGAATATTATTTTAAATAGATTGTTAACAAATGTTCCTAAACTGTCCTTTTAGTCATAAAATTGAAGGGTCTCTTTTCTATCTATCTTATCGTTTATTGATATAGGTTTTACCAAAAGCAATAAATACGTCTACAAGTAGGTACATGAATAACAAAAATATATAATTTTTGTCTCTTTTCTTTGTTTAACTTTTAGAAACAGAAGGACCGTGTTTTCTTGTCCGAAGAATGACATGTTTTAAATATAGAGTGGTCTCACTTTTGAACATCGAAATGCCTTCATGTAAATTAAATGTCGGACTTTTATTATTATATACAGAAGCTAGTAGTTGGGAGTGGCGCAGAAAATATGAACATGGGTTTTCATCCAGTTAGCTTTTCCGGAGATTAAGAAGTCATTATATAATCGTATTGTTCTTAACCTTACAAACAGTAGTGTCTTGTTGATCTTCTGAAAAATCTCCAACATAGGACATCTTAACAATTAACAACCGTTATTAAAGTCGACATAAAAATGTATTTTATTTCTGAATCTCTCACCCTGTAGATGTATCTTTATAGGGGTATATTGTAAAAATGCCGTTTTTTCTGATTGGCTATTTTCAATCTAGGTACCTACTTCTCATGTATGTTAAGTGTTTTGGAAAGACAATCGGATTTTTGAGTTTAGATTCGTTTTTGCCTTGGTAGAGTCTAGATGTGATTTCTAATTGTATAAAGTTTCTTAATAATAATCGAAGTTCAAGTTCAGTAAGTTCTTTGTTAGTTCTTTTAATTGAAGGCCTTTTTGTTTCCAATCAATTTCTCTAAAGTTTTAAGTTGGTTCTTTTAGTAATTGAAATAAATTCAGTTTTCAATAGTAATTAAAAGTTTCGTATAGGAATTAATATAATTATTCGTAATTATATTAATTTTCCTATTTTAAGTTGTACAAGTAATGACTAAGATTTTCTTCTAAATTTTCATTCTCATTTAATTGTTTTATCCTTTTTTTAATTTATTAATACTTATTTCTTTGTTATTTATTTTCTTTATTAGTATTAAGTATTAAATTAGTTGTTTTGAGCCCAAACTTTTGCGTTTTATTTCTAATAAAGTTTTCGTTATGTTGTTGACAGAAGGCTCAGTTAATTAATAATTTTCTTTTAATTAAATAAAGTGGGTGACCGGCAGAGATCCAGAATTAAAAAAGGTGAGTAATTTCCCATTACTTTAATACAGATTAATAAAGTTGATATTCTTTGTTTGTTCTTCTTTAATTGAAACCGCTCGTAAAGCTTGATGCGAACCCGTAACAATTTGAATAGCATATTGGGATTCATTCTGGTCTGAGCTATAAAATTATTATTCTTTCTGAATGTAAATAATACCCGCTAATTCAAAATGGTTACATAATATTATATATGTATATAGATATATAAACTTTTGCACTGAGGTCATTTTTAGGAGCCAGGGGTCATGAAATGAAGGACTGCATAAAAATTTTTCAAAATTTTGGTTGTGTCGATCTCCTGAATAGTTAGATTTTTTTTAAATCTACTAAAAAAATCATCTCCCGCTACACCTATAGTTATTTTTGACAAATAATCACATGTGAAATAACAATAAGACCGTACATACGTACCTATGTATTATAGTATAACGGATATTTCAGTTAAAATAACTGTCAATATGACACTTTGGTTATATTTGGCGACTGTCAGAATATTCTATTATTTGTTTATTAATAGTGGGTGTCAGTGGTAGACTAAGTATAAATAAAAAAGTATATAAATCGAATATCTACTTTTCCGACTGGCTGCCATCGGGATTTTTTTGGCCATTATATGGGGCATGGCTGTACTAGGAAATATACATGATTTGAAGACACTTAATAGTGTCTCAATAGTATTTTCTTTTAATAAATTTTTAATGATAATTGTGTATTAGAATATAGTGGTTTTGATCCATACTCTTCAAATATATGGTCATCAGCAGAAAAAATATATAGGTATAGGTATGTGGTCCATAAAAATATCGGTTGAATTTGGGCAATAAGTTTGGACTAGTACTATGTTGTAATCACCTAAAATTATTCTTCTGCAAATTGTATCTAATGAGTTTGAGAGACTGAAGTTGATTGCACTTGTATTCCTTATCAGCTTGTTTATAATGATGAAGCTATCATCATTTAGCTGAAGTTTTATAGCCCAAAATTTTAGCCATTAGTTAATAGGATGCCACTGACATTTTTTCTAAAAACCGCAAACTCATATTATTTGGTGTTCATTCTATAAATAATAAAAAGTTGTAATCTACCAATTACAAAATTTGACATATTATCAAGAATTGCATCACCAATGGAACTGTAAAATATTATAAGGGTAAAGTAGTATCCGCAATCGATACAACGGAAATTAAAAAGTTTGGAGGCAGTATATACCAAGGTCTGCTTAAGGAAATTTGTGTTTGCTATGGGATTGGAAAGAGGATACGGATTTCAACTCATAAGAATTGAACTTTTGAACTGAAAAAGGGGCAATTATGTTGCAGAGTAGGCAAAAATGTACCTTCCTTTATTAGAGGCTCAAGAGAAATACATCTGTAAGGATAATAACAGTAAATTCAAATAAAACCCGAAAATAATTGAATTTAATCCGTTAAATACAATAGCTTTTTCTATCCTCGACTATTCTCTAACAATACAATCATCTGACTAACTAAAAGTTCACTTCCCTTTCGACATCCAAATTAGAACTTGTACATTCAGCCTTTTTTAAAATATTAGTCGTTGACATGTTTAGAGAGTTAACATAAACAAAAACCAAACAGAAAGCAATCTTGGGTTATATGATATAATGATTGAAATACAATAACACACCAAGTAGAATATGAAGTGTGTTAATATAAACAAATTGCAGGCCATTGAATAGTACAATGCCCTTATATACCAAAATATTACAACATTCGGCTATCCTGACCATTGGTCTGTCCTCAGACCTGATACTAAAACTTGGACATAACTTCAATCTTATAAAAATAGGTGTATTCGTTAAAACAATATAATGAAATAAAAGTATCGTAAATATTATAAGCGACGTTCACTTATAGTCAGCGTTTGCCAAAAAAATAATGTTCACTTCTATGGTTAAAAAAACAAAATTACAACCAACGTTGGCTTCTGGGTTTGCCAAAAAAATCTTCACATGTGACGTTCGTTTCTAGGCAACGTTTGCCAACAAAAATCACAAGCGTCGTTTGCTTCTAGGCAACGTTTGCCAAAAAAAAATCTTCACATGTGACGTTCGTTTCTAGGCAACGTTTGCCAACAAAAATCACAAGCATCGTTTGCTTATAGGCAACGTTATGCCAAAAAAAAAAATCACAAGCGACGTTCGCATCTAGGCAACGTTATGCCAAACATAAATCATAAGCAACGTTTGCTTATAGGCAACTAATGCCAAAAAATAAATCACAAGCGACGTTCGCTTCTAGGCAACTTTATGCCAAACATAAGTCATAAGCAACGTTTGCTTATAGGCAAATAATGCCAAAAAATAAATCACAAGCGACGTTCGCTTCTAGGCAACGTTATGCCAAACATAATTCATAAGCAAGGTTTGCTTATAGGCAACTAATGCCAAAAAATAAAACACAAGCGACGTTCGCTTCTAGGCAACGTTATGCCATACATAATTCATAAGCAACGTTTGCTTATAGGCAACTAATGCCAAAAAATCACAAGCGACGTTCGCTTATAGGCAACGTTATGCCAAACATAATTCATAAGCAACGTTTGCTTATAGGCAACTAATGCCAAAACATAAACCACAAGCGACGTTCGCTTCTAGGCAACGTTATGCCAAACATAAATCATAAGCAACGTTTGCTTATAGGCAACTAATGCAAAAAATAAATCACAAGCGACGTTCGTTTCTAGGCAACGTTATGCCAAACATAATTCATAAGCAACGTTTGCTTATAGGCAACTAATGCCAAAAAATCACAAGCGACGTTCGCTTCTAGGCAACGTTATGCCAAACATAATTCATAAGCAACGTTTGCTTATAGGCAACTAATGCCAAAACATAAATCACAAGCGACGTTCGCTTCTAGGCAACGTTATGCCAAACATAATTCATAAGCAACGTTTGCTTATAGGCAACTAATGCCAAAACATAAATCGCAAGCGACGTTCGCTTCTAGGCTATTACCAGCTAGCTCAGAACTTGAGATTAATCAGAGGGGGACGAGATTTCGGTTGATTTGGTAGGCACTGCAAATAAAATTCGAGGTTCGAGGCAGAAGTGGTTTTAATGAAAATCAAAACACTTAAAAACTACTTAAACTACTTACAGTACATCAAATCTTAAAGTTCTAGCTGATACTTACTACCTACCACTAGTCATCAAACAATTCATATTAATCACCGTCAATACCAAACAAATAAATTGAAAAATTAAAAAAACAATGTTCAAAATACTTATCTCACCAAGAGATGTTACAGTACTTATCAGCACTCAGTATCTAAATTTATGTAGAACGTAAGATTATGGTTATTGATAATAAAATGAAAATGATTTAAAAAACACTTATTGTTTCAATAAATGTGACAGTACTTATTAACGCTGATACAGTCGGAGGAAATTAATGTATTGAATTTATGCAGAACGAAATATGATTATTATTGATAATAAAGTGAAAATGATTAAATTACAGTCGGAGAAAGTTAATGTATTGAATTTATGTAGAACGAAATATGATTATTATTGATAATAAAGTGAAAATGATTAAATTACAGTCGGAGAAAGTTAATGTATTGAATTTATGTAGAACGAAATATGATTATTATTGATAATAAACTGAAAAGCTATCTTATCTTGTACATTGTACGGATCCTTCGCTATCGGCCGCAGAAAATGTTACGTGTTTACGCGAGCGGTCAAAACAAACTTCATCCAGCCACACAAAGCAACAATACAACCACTCTAACGGTCGCACTACAGCAGCAAAACTACTTGGCGTCAATGCCAAATACGCAGGGAAAATACCATAACCAGATAAAGGCTCCAAATTAATAAAGCCGGACAACCCTAAAGCAGAAAACGTGCGTATAAGCATTAAGGAATATATAAATGAACAAGAAATTCAACCAAATAAGCCTACTGACAAGACATAACCAAAAGTAATTACTACATACCTTTACAGGGCTCCGCCACCTCCAAGTTCCTATTAAATTCAGAAAACTACTCCTTACATTCCACTCCTATAGCTACCAACGTGCTGTTTTAAGGTTTCTTATATCGCCCTTGAAGGCCTAGGACTCCTGTCCAACAAAATTTTCCGTGCACCACAACGTCTTCTCGCACCAATTATACGGACAGGTCCGATAGTTTTCCAAAATATGTAAATCCCTTTCGGATGGTTCAAGATACCATTGAAAATATATTTGGAAAATTGAAACAATAATTTGATGTCATTCAAGCACACCAAAACAGGAAGGAAAAATGTCAGATCATTACCGATCAAAATTAAAAATGACACACGTCAAAGGAATGTCTTTTCTCTAACTTCCTGGGAAAGTACCACCAGCGTCTCCAAGAACAGGCAAGTACATGACGTCATCAGAGATTCCACAAAAGAACAACCATCCAGTCACACAACTGGTTAATTACGAATGATTATATAAAATAATTAACATCAAATAAATGAATGGGAATCGATAAGGTAAGTAAAATAGAATATATCTGTAATGAAATAATATAAATATCAAACAAGCATAACCCTTTTATATCTCACATCAGGCACGCACATGGAGTCATCAATAATACGCAGTCGCACGAGTTGTCAACGCAGACAGCAGGAACGATTCAATACCCGAAGCTACACGAGCCTAAAATAAATGGCATTCGGTTTGTTTATATTTCACAAGTTAATATTACGTGAATGTAAACTACCTGTTACGAAATAATAAGAATTACACAACAGAGAAAATAACAGAGGCAACATCGTAATCTAGAATATCTATTTTGGGTAAGTATCGTATGATATTAAGTACAAAATTGTTCGGTTAGAATACACTAGTAAACAAACTGAATAGTGGTCCAGAATAACAACAACAATCAAATGCCCACCAAGAATTCAGCTAATTAATAAACTTTAATCCACTTCTTACCTTTATTTTTATTTTTAGATATAATGAAACAAAGTATTTACAAGGATAAAACATATAACAGAAGACAAGTTAACGAAGAAATAGCGTAACAAAATACACAGAGTATCGAAGATAATATGTCAACTGTTTATAAACACAGACTGGGAAAATCATTATAGTTTTCTCTTTGAAAGAGAGCAGGTGAGAGCACATTTCATCTGAAATTGGTTTTTACTATAAATTTATAATTATTTGGTGTTTATTTTCAGATATATTTAAGTATGGACATTTCCGTGTTAGAGTGAAGATAGATTTTAATAATAGTTAGGTAAATATTGTTAGTTATCCAACCATTCGATAACCAAATGATTATATGAACATTCTGTACTGCCTTTTATTTTAAATAAACGTAGAGATAATCTTGTGTAGTAGAAAAGTCTTGGGTCAAAATTCAGATCGTAACAAGGCAACGTTATGCCAAACATAATTCATAAGCAACGTTTGCTTATAGGCAACTAATGCCAAAAAATAAATCACAAGCGACGTTCGCTTATTGGCAATGTTTGCCACTAATCCTCTTCGTTTTGTATCCACTAATCCACTTTTTGAAATGATCTGCGGCTACAACGGTTCTCTTACATTTGAACCCTTCTCGTAAGTCTTCAACGTCATATTATCTGTCATTGTCATTAAACAACACAACACTTTTGTGTTACGAAAAGGAGATGCATTTTCCTGTAACAGTCTTATTTAAAAATTACAAATATGTCCATGACACTACGCAATGTCATGTCCTTCAAATCAATACAATGCAAATCTAATATTTTAACTCTTTCATGAACGTATTTGAACTGTCCAAATCTATTAAACAATTCATTTTTTTGCCAAAAAATTCAAGCAAGCTGTAAAAAGATATTAAGATGCACTTCTTTTGCTAATTATTCGACCTGTTGGATTTCCTTTCGTGGAAAAGGACACTTTTCTTTAAGGTGACCTAGCCTACTGCAATTATTACATTTGACAGGTGGTTTTCTACAATTAACTGAAACGTGACCTGGAATACCACAATTGTAGCACGTTTGACGAGAGCCTGACGCCCTAAAAACTTCTTTATTGTTCAAATTGCTACGATTAGAATCAGTCCAAGTTGAGGGTTTAACTTTCACTTTATCCACGTTAGAATCTTTTATTTCGTTAGGCATATCACCCACGGTATTTAGATATGCATATAGAGCATTGGCATCCACATGTTTTGCGGCTCTAACAGTTCGCGATATATTATCGTCCTTGATGCCACCGATAACTGCATCAATCAAATAATCGTCAGGTATGTCTATATTAGACAATTTAGACATTTTTTTTAAAACAATAGTACCCTAGATTTTGTCCCGGCTTAGTCTCGTAATTAGCAGCCTCTTTTAATAACTTAGAAAATGGAACAGACTTACGGAAATACAGGCTCATTGATGTTTTAATATCAGTCCAACTCGAATCATATTCCACGTTTTCGTCATACCATTGACGAGCGTTGCCTCGTAATCGTCCAGAAATCAGGCGAAGTATAGTATTGTCGTCCCATTGATAACGTTTTGCTAAACTATCTACTTTATACAGCCACTTATCCACAATCACATCATCCCGATTTGGGTCAAATTTCGGCAGTAAAAATTCGTCCCCTGCACGAAAGACCGACGTACGCCTTTTTAAATCGCTTACTTGTTTTCTTAAACGTTTTATTGTGCGTTTCCGCGTTGATCTGTTATCAGAAGAACTAGAGCTCGAACTCGAACTAGCACTATCACTTTCCGAAGACGAGGATGAACGTTCCTCACAGTGACGTTTTTGGACCCTTTTGCCCGTCGTAGTTTCTTTCGTTTTAAATCTTCCCATGACTTATAATAAAGAAAATTCACGATAACAACAAAAAAAAATAGTTCTAACTGGTTTTTATTATATCCCACCGCTGCTTCGTAAGGATAATAACAGTAAATTCAAATAAAACCCGAAAATAATACAAATAATTGAATTTAATCCGTTAAATACAATAGCTTTTTCTATCCTCGACTATTCTCTAACAATACAATCATCTGACTAACTAAAAGTTCACTTCCCTTTCGACATCCAAATTAAAACTTGTACATTCAGCCTTTTTTAAAATATTAGTCGTTGACATGTTTAGAGAGTTAACATAAACAAAAACCTAACAGAAAGCAATCTTGGGTTATATGATTGAAATACAATAACACACCAAGTAGAATATGAAGTGTGTTAATATAAACAAGTTGCAGGCCATTTAATAGTACAATGCCCTTATATACCAAAATATTGCCCTTATATACCAAAATATTACAACACCTCCTTATTTAAAAAAAAAAGTGTTAATATTGGACCTCGCAAAACGTCATATATATTCAAAGAAGTCAAAAACTGCTGAAATTAGCCATAGGAAATTATACACAAATTATATAAATATATATTATTATTATTATTATGTTCCGTTTAAAATAAGCAAGGTGACACCTAATTCAGGTATTACCGGAGGCGCTGTTATTTTAAAAATATCTTAATTATTATTGTATTTGTATTTATCACCATGTATTTCTATTTATATATCAAGTTAATTAATGGTTATTTACTGTCATCAAAAAAGAAAAAAAATCATATTTAAACAAAAATCACGGAACTTGTTACGGAAAGAAACAGTAAGTGTACATTATATTTGAATAGTTTTGATAGTTATTAGTATTTATTGTTTTAGGAATTTGAGTTGTCTTTTATTATATACAGAATATACATATAAAACTACTGCGAGTTCTATTTATTCGATCTAAATGTTCGCGAACAATACATTATCTACGAGTACAAAAATTTCGTCTGCAAAGCATATTTAAAAAAAGCAATTTTAAGGCAATAAAAGTTGCATCCAATAGAATCAAAACAATACAAAAATGTACAGTTTTATTTGCTTTGTTTCAAAAAAACAACACATGACACAACATTTTCAGCTTTCGTCATCAAATAAAAGGTGTATTTACTTCCCAAAATAAAATGCTGGTGCTATCTCCAAATCACTGTTATTTTTTGTTCATTATGCTGAAACGTTTTTCATTTATTTTGGTGACACAGCGACAAATCTGAGGTTTTTGTTGGGTCCCTGATTGTCAACATTTATGTTTCTTCAGTTACCGGAGTTTTATTTATGGCTATTATACATCTTTATAACAATGTAATAAAATGGTATTTTGCGGTTGACTGTAGTTTATCGTCTGAGGGTGTTTACAGCCATTTCATAAAAAAGGTAATAAATCCAAATAAAAGCACAATGAAGTGATCAGTGGAGAGAAGCTTCTTAATACTCGAACATAAATTCAATGAATGGACATACAATATTAGGAGATACTAGATATCAAAATATGACAAATTTCACAGTTTTAACGTGCTACAATTTAATTTTCGATACATACTTACAAGGATTATATAGATTATATATATACAGGGTTATTCTAGCAAGACGTGTCGGTTTACTGTATCAAAATTGCAGCAAATTTGATTATTCTTCAGTGGGATCGTATGTAGAACTAATAGGACCACATTTTGCAAAACATTGGAAATATACGGGGAGGTCCAAATAAAAGATACCTACAAATCAATGTTATGTTTTTTAAAATAGAACACACTATATTTAAACGAGTATTTTTTTACGTTTTAACAAAAATCATCAATTTGTGTAAATTTAGAGCCTTGATAAAATAAAATAACATTGAGAACAACAAAGATAGACCAACAAAACATCAAGAATCATATTGGACAAAATTTCAAAATATGTTATTAAAAGAACATATTTATTCATAAATATATAAATAACAAAACAGGTTCAACATATATTCTAATAATTTAATAGACGATCATGAGTGACTTCACGTTTTGCAAGAAAATTTAATTAACTAGAAGCTTTAGAAAGTAACAAACTAAGATACACAGGCAATCTTACGGAAGAGCTGAAGGCTCAAAGCGTTTATTTTTGTATGTCAAACGTGAAAAAAGTCAGACGTGTGCGAAAAAAAGTCAAACGTTTGAGAAAAAAGTCAAACGTTTGCATGAAAGAGTCAAACGTTTGAGAAAAAAAGTTTGAGAAAAAAGTCAAACGTTTGAGATAACATGGTAAACATCAGCGGTCAATTGTAAGTAGTTTAGTCGTAATTCCAGGCACATTATTTGTTATTATTTGAGAAAAAGTATCATTTTAATGAAGCTTTTGCTTGGCAAAGATCCGCCGTCCCCAATCTGATTCAGACTATCTGGAGTTGTTCTTGCGCACTATTTCAGGTGGGTCGTACTCCATACTCCAAATACCATGTGGTTTTAGGTAGGTAAATGATTTTCTGAATTATAATTATATGATATTGACGATTATGTTTTGAATGCCCGTGATTTGCCCAAGAAAACCACTCAAGATATCTGAACCAGATTGAGGATGCCGGATCTTTGCCCAGCAAAATCGCTCAGGAAAGGCTGAATGAGTTAATTAACAGTCTCCTTGATGAAAGTGAAACTATTTCTCAAATAATATCTCTGTTATTAATCTTGATGAAAATGATAGTTTTCCACAAACGCAAAACGATTCTGTAATGACAGAACAATTAGTTGTATACGCAAAGTACCAATCAGAAGACGAATTTCAGTCAGTTACGGATATTTTAAATAGCTTACATCAAAAAATTAGTTCTGAAAAAAGTATGGACTACGACCCATCTAAAATAGTGCCCAAGAAAACCACTCAAGATAGTCTGAATCAGATTGGGGACGCCAGATCTTTGCCAAGCAAAATCACTCAGGAAAGTCTGAATAAGTTAATTAACAGTCTGACTATTTTTCTCAAACGTGTGACTTTTTTCTCAAACGTTTGACATAGAAAAATACCACTTTTAAATTTGTTTGACTAAGAGGCTGTGTAATGTATTTTCATTTAAAAAAACCTTCACAGTTGTTTCTTATTTATTATCTCTGTGGTTCATATTTTTGTACCTATAACCATTGATTGAAATATTTAATAAGATTCGGAACGCTGGTCTCTTTTTCGTGCTTTGCTGAACTGCACTAGCGCATCTGTGAACGGGCAAACTAAGTTCTTATTCAAGATGCCTGACTGACACAACTGTATCGATCGATCTACGACACTGAAAGTTGGATATTGCGGTACAATAGCAACAGATGGCATAGCGGCGTTCTACCCCAGTCGTTCATTTCGTTAATGAGACGTTGCCGTGAGTAGATTTTTTTCTTTTATTCTCTAGATTCGTTGACTGAAATATTTTCTTTTAATAAATGACATAATATAACATGTAAGATCCCTAATATATTTAATATACAATTTCATGCTTATTTTATAAACGATATGATATTTAATAATATACAAGCGTTTTAAAAGAAATAAATGACTAGGGAAGTAGGGTTCAAGTCATAAAAAATGTTTACTAACATTTATCGTTGATTGATTGCAGTTCAGAACGATTCTGGAACTAATTTATTATTTGGTCGGTGAAATCGTTGATTGAAATATTTAATTTCAGTCAATGGTGAAATGCAGAAATATATTTACTACGCCTGCGCGGAGTAACTTATTATAAAGCTAAAGCTTATTATTATAAAATATTATTTATTTTGTGCGAGGAAGATTAGGAGATTCGGGTATTGAGAGATTTGATGGTAGGGGAGTAGCAATGTCATGAGCCTTTTTTACTGCGTTGGGTATTTGGAGATTCGGTCCTAAGAGTCTTAAAACTTCGAAAAGCATACACTAATAAACACTTTATTATTTAAGGTTAGTAAAGGTTTATTAGGTTATTTTTGTTGTTATTTATTTTAGAGACTTAGATAAAGCAAGTAACGTTGCTAGATCTATGTTGCGGATTTCATAAAAGCACGTGAATCCGACTAACTTTCAAAAAATGCGTGTTAAATACGCAGCACAATTATTTAGCAGTAGCGTCTCTGCCGCTATATTAACTGCCCATCAAATAAAACAGCTTAATAGTCCAAGTGCTAAGAACACTGCGACATTTTTTCAAAAAGTAAATAATATTTTTGACGTTCTCAATGCGAAATGTCTGTCAGATCCCAATCCGTTCAAGAGAGGTTTAAGTACAAGAAATAACTTACCCATGAAAACGCTTCATGAAGGTTTGGAATTGTTTTCTAACTTCCGGTTTGTCGAAAATGGCAAAGAACGCAATAATATCTATTGCCTAGAGGGATTTAGATGGACTATCACCGGGATATTTCAACTGTAGGATAACGCCGTGGCAGAGGGAATGGTGTATCTGCTCACATCTCGATTAAACCAAGATCCGTGCGGCCCCACGAATCCTTGGTTTTCAATAAAAATTATGGAGCGGATGGAATCAACACACAAATTTTGTTTATTAATTAGTTGCCTACTAAAAAAATTTGAAGATTTATTTGACAGATATAAATTAAAAAATGGGTTGGTAGAAAATATAAAACATGACTTAATTTTAGTTATACGGGAACATGACCAGTTTTGGTTTGATCAGTGTGGTGACCATCGCAATATTATTATTAAACAATTAATAAAAATAAAATTATTTAGGGCTGTTAAGTGGGTTAGTTCTAGTACTAATAAAATTAAAGATAACGAATCAGGTAAACCACATAGGAAAATAAGAATATTACATTAGAGTTTGGACTTATAGGTATAGGTTGATTGAAATAATTAAATATTTCAATCAACGGTTATGCAAATATAGTTGTATTCACGGTTAGATGGAATGGGTTTATTTTTTATTTATTTTCTAAAGTTGCTGTTAAATTTTGGTGTATTGTTTAATTATTAATAAAAACATACTTAAATATTTCAATCAACGCTATAACAGAATATTATTTTACTTACCTGCCTTTACCACATTCTATAGTTTTGAAATGTATTCATATTCATCCTTTAACATCCCAGGAAGCTACTGTGTAGCGAAACACTTGCAAATATTAAAATAAAATCATTTCTGGAGATTAAAAACAAGTAATTTTATTCATTGAAATTATCATATTTTAATATGAATTTCCATCAAGTAAATAGGGTAAAATGCAAAAGCATTTAATGGTTTTATTTCATCATATACTGGTAAGCAAATACACATAGAATATAAAAATCACTCAGAATTTTCAGGGAAGAAGAATAACTTTCTTTTTTCAAATGTTACACGTTGTATACAGAGTGTTTCAAAAAGACGCGGCAATATATAAGAAGGTGATGATGAGAAAAAGTTCCCATAACATACGAAAATGCATTGTTTCCAAGATACAGGTGTTAAAGTTTTTTTTTTTGTAAATAACGTTTTTTTTTAATTAAGTCAAATATCTCCATACCAACTTCTTTTGAAATTTGGCAGTGTTGTTGCTAGGAAGCTTATATTATGGCCCTTACTCGATCACAATTATTAGGCCCATTTGCGTTAAGCGGACAGGACAACTTAATACAAATTATTGACAAAAATAATGTACGCCACTGACTGTAATTTCAATATTGTCTTGAGATAAAGGGCCCAAACTTTTAGATTTCATGTATTTTTTTTCATATGTTGCTTGGTTTACGAGATACAAATTTAAAACGTTTTTCGACATACCAGGAATATTTGCGAATAGTAACGTTAATGTTATTTGACTGCGCCAATCATTTTGAATCTGTCAAATTTGTAGAACATGAATCACTATACAAATGCCGACATGCACTTCATTTATGGACTCGCTGATGGCAATGCATTAGAATAAATTATTATTATATTATTATGATTGTTTGGCAATAAGAGACAGACGCGTATGTAGTGCTCCACCCTGTATAATCAAAATCAGTTTTGTATGCAATTTGTATACAACACCTACGGGCTGAATTTTTATTGTACAGGAAAATATGTTATATTAAAATTTACAATAAAAATGTTATGAATAATTTTCATTTAATAGTGTTTCGTCGTTCAGGTTTTATTGCACAATTTTCACTGTGTTTCCAAGTATACACACTCAAAACAAATAGATTATACTGTGTACGAGTCATGTTTGTCGACCGATGCTAATAAAATGTTCGTTGTTTGAAGTGTTTAGCCTGCAATAGATAGTGGATAGTGGATTCAACGACCTTAGATTTAAAGGATTTGTTCTTAAGAGTGTATTTACCCATAGGGTGGGAAATCAGTCTGTTTTAGACGTTCGGAAGTCCGAGCTTAAAACTATGTAGTCATTAATATAAAAAGTTTAAATATGAAGGATATTAGAAACAAAAGATTTATTATGGTTCTTGTGTAAGATTTTTTAAATTATTAGTATTTTCAAAAATTTGCTTAAATATATCCTTTATATATTTATCCTTTATATATATTCATTTGCTTAAATTCTAACCCTTTTTCTTTCCAAAAATATAAAATTTATGTATCCTATAAAATATTTAAATTGAATTATGATGAAAACTCAATACCACAGCATTGCAAATATTTAACAATTTTATTTAATTGTTATGCTACCGTTGTATTTAAAATTTAAGGTGGTAAGGCGATACAATATTGAAATGCAATGAAAGCGAGTAAGATAGGTCGACAACTGTGTACGCCTGATAGGTAATAGAATAGGATTGGTAGAATGCGATATTGTTGTTGTTGATAGGATATGTATAATCCGATATTATGCATTGAGCCGCCTTCATGCATTGCTAGATGTGTAATAAATTTAGATTTGATTTGGGAACTTGTAATGTTCCATAACTTTACTTTATAAATTAAAGACAGACTACATCATTTATATTTCCTTTATTAATTAATTACGTGTAGTTCGTATCGTCTGTCGTTCTGTTCTGTTCTTCGGTCATCGTCCCTTGTCCTAATTTTTGTCCAAAACATATTTTGCTTACAACTAATAACATTTATTTAAATATTTATAAACATATAAAATTTAAACAAATACTTACTCTACAGGGTGTACGTACCATATTACACCTCCCCGGAATTTTTAAAAGAATTTACTGTTTCCGAAAAAATAGTAAATTATTTTTATTCAGGAATTGCAATATGCATAAGTACCTAAATGCTAAAATATATATATTCACCAAAATTTACAAAAACTAGTTTTAGATAATACCTATCTTACTTACATTTTATAACCCATTTATATTATATAAAGTATAATTCTATTAATAATTTAATTTTAACTAATTAGATACATAATTAATTATATATTTATACAATTAAAATATAAGTTACGATCATTCTTTAAAGAATTTAGTTCTATTTTTATGTACAATTATTTCTTTTTTATCTTTAGAGATTTTAACGTTTGGAGATAAGTCTTCAATAACCCTATATGGCCCTAAAAAACAGGGGTCTGAAAATTTATTAGCAGTTTCATTTTTTAATAGAATGAAATCTCCTTTTTGATAGATTGTAGGGTTTTGATTTTTGTCGTAATTTTCTTTCCTTTTTAATTTAGATTGTATTAGATTTTTCCGAGCATCATTTTGAGCATGTTGCATCCTATATTTAAGTTCAATAGGATAGCTGTCAAAGTTGTAGACTGGATCTAACGTATTTTTTAAGTTACTTGGAAGATAACATTTCTTTCCAAAAACTAACTCAAATGGTGTGTATTTGGTTTCCGTATGTACTGTGGTATTATATGTAAAACACCAATACGGCACCCAAGTACTCCAAGCTGCATTATATTCCACACTTTGAGTTCTCAAATATGCACCTAAAACTTTATGAGAATTTTCCAAAGCTCCTATACTTTCATGGTGGTAAGCGGTTGACTGAATATTTTTAATTTTAAGTAATTTACAAATTTCATCCATAGTTGCGGAAATAAATTCAGCGCCCCTATCTGTTGCTATTTCTAAAGGAATTCCGTATCTTAGAATAAAATTTTCTACGAAACTTTTTGATACAGTTTTTGCGTCTTTGGATTTTAAAGGATAAGCTTCGACAAACTTCGTTAATTCACATTGAAGAGTCAGTATATAAGAAAATTCATTATCATCTATTGGTAGAGGTCCAACTATATCTAAAAATATTTTTTGGAATGAGGTATGCGCTGTAGATGTTATAACCATTGGTTCCTTGGTATATTTATTAGAATGTTTTTGCTTTTGACATGTAGTACACTTACTTACAAAATTCTTAATGTCTTGTTGCATACCTGACCAAAAATAGTATTTTTTGATAGTGTTGAACATTCGATTGATACCTGCGTGACCACTTGTAGGAAGCAGATGGAAATCGTTTATAATTACTCTCTTTTGTTCGGGATCCACTACTTTTTTAACTCCTTGTACTATACAAATTCGGGGACCGGTCCAATTAGAGTTACTTTTTATACCTTCAGCTAGCCATTTAATAAAATGTACATTAATTTCATTCTTTAAAATAACTAATTCGCGAATATTAATCTTTTTGCATAAATCAATTAAGTTTCTCAACATTTCGTCTCGCGCCAACGCTGATCGAAAATTTAATTGTGCAAAATAAATCATAGAATGTAGTGGTACATAATAAAAGTTACCCGATTTTTCAGTTATTTTTTCACTAAATTTGGAGAGTTCTTTAGTTGACAAAAGTCTAAGTTCAGTGATGTTTTTTGGAGTTTTAAGAATTTCCACAACATTGGGTTGATCAGGCCTAACATTTGTAGTAGTTCTTTCATCCAACTCACACTCTTCGTCATTCGATACTTTACTCTGTGCCCTTGTCATAACATTCATTACATTCTGGCTCATACCTTTTAATTCATCAGATGTTATAACTATTCTAGATAATGCGTCCGCTATGACATTTTCCTTACCTTTTACATACTCTACATGAAAATCGTACTCTTCTAATCCTAGTCGAAATTTAATTAACCTGCTTGATGGATCCTTTAAATTAAATAAATATAACAATGGTTTATGGTCTGTTAAAATTTTAAAGTGGCGACCAAATAAGTATGGTCGGAAATATCTCACGCTCCAGTATATAGCTAAAAGTTCTTTTTCGATGGTCGGATAATTAACTTCCGCCTTGTTTAAAGGTCTACTTGTATAAGCTACGGGTTTTCTATTTTTATTTAGTAAAACTGCACCTATTGCAATATTTGAAGCATCAGTTTGTACTATAAATTCATTTTCCTTAGAAAAATCTGGATAATCTAATATTGGAGGTTTTGAAAGAGAATTTTTCAGAAAATTAAAAGGTATTTCACATTCATCCGTCCATTCAAATCTAGCATACTTTCTACACAACTTATTAAGGACAACCGTTTTTTCAGAAAAATTTGGAATAAATTTCCTATAGTAATTCGAAAATGCCACAAATCTTTTCACTTCCTCTGCATTTTTAGGTCATATTGTTTAATTTATAACTCCGTTAAATTTTCTAATAAAATTATCTCCAATAATGCCTTCTGTTGCGCAGGGTAATGGCTTAAAAACATAAAATTTTTGGTTAAAACTAGTGTTTCCTATCTTTAATTTTAAAAATGTAAATCCTTCTGCACGTAAAGTTCGACCTATACCTTTGATTTCTATTTCTTCTTTATGTAAAGTAAATTTAGATCTTAATTGTTCAGCTTTGATTGCACATAAAGTTGCACCTGTATCTATTAAAAATTGAAAATTAGCATTCTCTACTGAAAATGTAACAGAAATGGAATTGTTATTGGAATATGTAAAAACATGATTTAACTTCTTGCCTTTAGGCACGAAAAAAATCACTAGAAGTACTTGGAACTACTTCTGTTGTTTCCTGAAATAAGGAATCTTGATCTAGAGTAATGTTATTTTGTTGTGCAAGTCGTACATTATGTGACGCTGACCTTGAACCTCTCCTATTACCTCTATAAACTTGTTGTCTAAAATGTCTATTATTATGATTATAATGCTGATTATTATGATTTGTTGTACGGGTGTTATTTTGATTATAGAACTGTCGATTTTGGATATTGTTTTGTGAAATATTACGGCCACCGGTTCTAGGGCGAAAATTTCCACGCGGAACACGGTGCCTACCTCTTGCGGAAACTCTAAACATTTGCGGTGAACTTCGTATTGTAGTTGTTTCCTCATCTACTGCAGATCTGATTGCATCCTTCAGGAACAGAAAATTTCTAGATGCCACTATTGTACTTAGCCTCTGATTTCTCAAACCATCAGCAAACCTTTTAATAGCTACCTTTTCATTTATGGGTTTTAAAACAGAATAAGAGTCGGCGTTACCATTCGCTTGAGATATTGTTAAATTTACAAACAAGTCTTCCAATTCCTTTCCAAATTCCTCAATAGATTTTTCGCCTTGTTTTGCGCGATATAATTTAGCTTGAAGTGCTGTATCTGATTGACGTGTAAGAAGATATGATTTCATGTCGTTAATTAAAGCCGCGATAGTAGTGTAATTCTGATTTAGTCTTAATTTTGCACCACTGGATAAGCGTGTTTTTAAAATAAAATTGATTAACAATTGCTTACCTTCAGGATCTAACATAGCATCATACAACTCTACAGCATCAATTAATTTTTTCGTGGTTTCTTCATAATGGTCCATGCTAGGTAAAAGACTAACAGCAGTTTTTATATCAAAAGAAGTCATTTTCGGTTCAGAAATGTTAACTTCCTCGTTTCTATCAAATTGTAAAATTTCGTTATAAAGGGATTTAGTTTTTGAAATTAAGTCTTTTATTTCAGTTATTTCAGAACTTCCTATTTCAGATTTTTCAGCTTGTTTATTAATAATTTGTATTTCTTTAGATAAATTAGAATATATAGCTCTTGCTTCGTCAACTTTTTTCGGTCTCCTATCTATATTATATTTACTTACTTTTGATCTAATCTGTAATAAAGATTGGTAAATTTCCGAAATTTTATTAATAGCCATCCAAGGTATTGAAGCTTATTTAGTATGTTAAAAAAAATGTATTATATTTATATACCAAAAATTAAATTTAAAATATCTACTTAAATATTTAAAATTGTTACTAAATTTAATAAAATATGATTACATAAACAAATTACACGTATACCTATAATAGTCCACATAAATTAAAACACTGGGTCCATGCACACGTTGCACATTCCATAGGTCGTCAACTTTATTGTATATAGGTACATTGATTTGAATTTTCATACCTGATCATCTTGATTTAATATGTTTAGGGATTTTCTTAATTCGTGCTTATTAATTTCTCGTCTTATTGTTCGTTTCATACCCTTTTTATACCTTTGCATCAATACATATACCAAACCCAACAATACCATTACTACTAAAATTATTAACAACCATTCTGCCAATGTCAATCCATGATTTAAATTTGCTGCTGCATCTCCACTTGCAGTTTGCGCTATCACAACTTGGTCTTTTGATTGCTTAGTGCCCATTATGCCATATCTGATATTATATTTTTAACTAAAATAATGAAAAAGGGCTGGCAGGATCGCCATGTAATAAATTTAGATTTGATTTGGGAACTTGTAATGTTCCATAACTTTACTTTATAAATTAAAGACAGACTACATCATTTATATTTCCTTTATTAATTAATTACGTGTAGTTCGTATCGTCTGTCGTTCTGTTCTGTTCTTCGGTCATCGTCCCTTGTCCTAATTTTTGTCCAAAACATATTTTGCTTACAACTAATAACATTTATTTAAATATTTATAAACATATAAAATTTAAACAAATACTTACTCTACAGGGTGTACGTACCATATTACAGATGAAGGGATTTTTATTTTTCGGTGAAAATTATTTACCTATTATTTTTCGTAATTAGTTGTGCCCACTCTGACACTTTAAACTTCTTATTTCCCATAGACATAAAATTCGCGTGCCGGTAGGGAAAGACAAACTATACTAAGTTCGGTCATGATGACAAAAAGGTGGAGAAATAGTAAACAAGCAACAGAATAGACAGCATCATTCGCTATACCCGATCCCGAACTTAAGCCTGAACAGTGTACAAATGAAAAACGATAGAAAAATTCGGTTCTTAAATAGGATTAAGTCAGCTCCATTTCAACCCATATTTCATTTTGTTTCCAAGTTTGGAAACTGAAGTAAATGACGTCATCAACTTTTTTTTCCAGAAACATACCTATATTTTTGCATAGTTCAAAAGAGCTAATTTTTCTAAACAACTTTTGTAAAGAAAAAAATGTGCTATCTTCATTCGTTACAAAATTATAAGCAAATTTGTAGAAAAAGCTAATATGAAAAATTCGCAACCGTCACAACTTTTACACAAGTAGGCTTTGGAAACAAACTGCAATTATATCTGTCACTACTTAAACTAATGGTTGACAAATAGTATTCGTGTGATAACTTCTAATATAAGTCAAACATTTGATATTCAGTTAAAAGTGAAGAAGTATTATCCATCGGTTGTTAATAATAATTACTTATTAAACACTACAAAAACAAATGATATTATTTAATAGTAACTATTATTACCACAGAATGAAACATAGTAATACTATAGGTTACTACTAATTAATTATAGGAAATCAATCACTTCAAAAAATTTTCAATGTGACCACCTCCTAGTTGTAAACGCTTATCTAATATCCTCCTTACTTCTCTTCCTGAGGCCTTAAATAACATTTCTCTTGAGAGTTCATTGCATGCATTTCTAATTTTTTCCTTTAAATATTCTAAGTAATGTGTTAGCAATTCTTGCTTGGAGCGCCGCCCCCGTCATGCTGGAAAAACATATTTGTTCCTAACTGCAATGGCACATTTTCGAGAAGCACACAAAGTTGCTCTTGAAGAAATTGCAAATATTCTTCACTGCATAAAACACCTTCGTAAAAGTATGGAGCAATTAAATGCCCGTTAATAATACCCCAACAAAGTTAATGCCAAAATGTCCTTCGTTTTCAATCGGATTGCCAAATAAATTGTCAACTTTGTCGTTATGCGTAAACATTTAACATAAAATGCACACATTAAATGACGATAAAACTATTTGTCAACCATTAGTTTTATTATTGACAGATATAATAATTGCAGTTTGTTTCCAAAGCCTATTTATTTAAAAGTTATGAAAGTTGCGAAGTCCGTCAAGGAAACTGCCGGTAATTTACCAAGGCAGGTATTAGTGAATTTAATTTTCAGCTAAGCTTCTTAGATATCAACGAGTTGAGGCACATGAAATTTCAGGATGTTTTGCATTCGATGTTTGTGGAGTTTTAATGCCGCTTTTCCCTTGAGACCTATTCCAACTTGTCGTTGTCAGACGACCTTTAAAATAAGATTTTCCGATAAGCTTACCGTTCAGAATAGCGAACTACAAAATTTTAAATTGGCTGAGACATCGTATCGAAGATGTCAACATCTACAGTGTGGTCATTTTACATTGATATAATTTTGATTTGACGTAACTTTTTTATTTTCCAAAAAACATGGCATCTTGCTGGGATTTCTGTTACCAAAAAAATAGACTGTCATATTGGAAAAGATACGAGCACAAGTGCGTTTTTTGCACAATACTCTATTTATTGATCGCTCGTTAAATAGCCTGTTTTATTCTGATTTTAATGATATATGGCACTTTATGTATTCTATCAGTAGTTTTCGATTAATTTGCAAAAAATTATTCTAATGCTAGGTGCAACAAATACAAAGTATGTTTTAATCCTATTTAAGAATGTGAAGCAAGACAAGTCAGTACTAAACTACAAAATAAAAAGTGTACAGGAGCTGACAATATTCCAGTGAAACTAATAAAATGAGAGCGTAATATCCGGAGCTCCATTATAGCGGAATTAACAAGTAGGTAACTCTGTTAGTGTGATGTTTTTCCCGGTGAATTTAAGGATGCAGATGGCTTGATTGTGCAGAGCGAGGTAGCGCTGAAAACTGCCGACCCATTGATCACACTTTCGAAGGTTGTTGAGAAGTTGGTTGCACAAAACATAATGTTTTTTTTCAGCCATTCTCCGCACTACATTGGACAAGGATTCTCAACTGTACATGCGAATTTATTCAGCATATTCATAATAATTTAACTAATGAGGGTTAATATGATTTTGCATTTGATTTATCCAGCACCTTCCATGTTGTTGATCGGGAGTTTTTATGTCAAAAAATTAAAATTATGGTTCTGCGAGGTCCACTATCCAGATGGATTAATTCGTATATGACAAACAGAAGGTTTTTGATTACATATTATGACCTTGCGCTGACACACGGGTTTATGTGCATGTTTTTGGATTTACGCGAATAACGAGTAGATAAATTTTTTCAAATAAAGTGTGGCATCCGCGCTTCTCGTAGTTTTTCTTGGTTGTTGCCAGTTTTGAATGAATTGAATTGAATGAAATATAAATAATTTAATTAAGCATCTGCGCGTGTGTCAGATTAATGACGCTATTGCGGAAATATTAAGTACGCGCTGTAGGATATAGATAATTTTAGTGATACTCTGGCAGCAGAGCACTGTAAGTTAGTATGTTGTTTAAGCTAGTAGATTCCATAAGAATAACACACAAATCTGTTTTTTTTTTTAATGACTTTACTTTAATGGAAAAAGTGATGATTTTGGGAACTATTTTAAAAATGTTTCACTTTAAAGGAGCCTCACCAAAAAAAACCTACTGCATAACCTGAATATTTAACTGTATGTAAAAACCCATGACATATTTTACAATTATTGTTTGGCTTCGGAGGAGATCTGCACGAACTTTAACTCGTATTCGTTGAAAATTAGAGTAAATAAGAGCGATCACGTTTTATAGTATTTGAAATTGTTTAGGTTTTGAAATATTGCCAAACTAATATTTGCTTATATTTATGGTGATTTTACTGCTGATTTTTAGTTAAAATATTTTAACTTGGGCAAACAATTATTATTTGGACAATATTATTTGGACTGGAAGTGTCAGTAACTTACAACTATTTTAACCAATGTGTCCCTGACGACATAGTCACACTGGTAAATTTTCAATTTTTCATGTACCTATACATATTATATAATATACAAATACCCTGTAGTTACGTATGTTATTGTTATAAATATATTAATTACTAACTCTATCAAGAGCCAACTAATTGTTTGTTTTGTCACGTCATGTCTATGTGCAGGGTCCTTTTCTCAGAAACTACTGACGAAAAATATTGTTAATACAAAAATTTCTTGATTTTAAAGATTTTTTAAATTATTGTAAATGTTAATGATACAGGGCGTTCAAAATTCTGCACCGACATTAACACCAGGATTTTAAATGGTACACCCAATGTGTTTTTACATTTTTGGGTTCCTTAGAACAAATAAAGGTAACTTTCAAAAGAATTCCCAAATCGAATTTTTTGTAATTTAGATAGAAATTGATGCCAGTTGGCTTTCGCCAGTGCCATTAACAAAAAAAAAAAAAAAAGACAGAAATTGAGATAATGTATTTTTATAACAAATAGATTACCTTAGAAAAAAATATCCTTATTTTAATGAAATTGGAAAATCTGGCGTAACCAGTTGCGAGCAATGAGTCCTTGTTAGTGAGTGAGCTTAGCCTGGTTTAAATATATAATTTATGTCTGCTCTAAATTGAAAACTGCTCCTACAATTTCATGCTATTTTCTTGGTCCACGAAATTATTTCTGTTAATCACGAAATTTCCATATAGTTCGAAAAGGCATAAAATGGTTAATTAACATTCTTATTAGTTATTGTCTATTCATATTTGCTAAGGCTTATAATTATTGCAAATAAAAAAAATGTTGTGGTTTTGTTTATGTGTCGATCAAGGATCAGGGGTGTAGCTACCGCCGTATCAGCCGTATTAATGATACGGGGACCCCGAAAATGAGGGGCCTCGGCACGCCTCACCAAGAAGCCTATTGCGGTTTGTTAAATAATTCAAAAGATTTAGCAAGATTGAATGAATGAATTTAAAAATAAAAGAATAAAGAAAACAAACTGCATTTTTGATGAACTGTCAGAAGATGAAAGAATTTCTAATCCAGAATCATATTTCAGAGTCCATGTGATTTATAGATGTCTCGATACACATACCGATTTCTCAAACGAAAAACAGATTCCAGAGCTTTCATAATCTAAGTAACACATTTAAATTCTTACAACCAGATAAACTGCTTTCGTTTTCAAATGCAGTTATTAATAAGGATTATCACTGGCTAATAAATACCATAATGACTTCACAAATCTCTATGATCAACTCATTTCTTTAAAAACTTGTTGAAGATCGGAAATTCAGAAAATTCATAACATTAAGAAATTCGTAGAATTATTACTCATAAAATTTATTAGTATTAGTTTTCCAGAAATAGTAATCGCATGCTTACTATTTCTGACTCTTCCTGTTACAACCGCTACACCATAAAGGAGCTTTTCCAAATTAAAATTGATCAAGAATTATCTTAGAACTTCTGTTGGACAAGAACGGCTGTCTGACTTATCATTATTGTTTATAGAAAAAGAGGAACTTCAGAAACTTAAATCTTCTTCAGGTATAAATGAGATCATAAATATGTTCGTCGAAAAAAAAGGTGAGAAAAGTACGAATTCAAAGATTTATTATGTACCTATTTAAATTTATAGAAAAATCAATGATATAATTTGTATGTAAATATATTTTAAAATGATTCAGTAAAGTTTTATAACTTTTATGAATTAAAATAAATAAATAATATATTTTATTTTTGAATAGTGCGAGCATTTTGTTTGCCCAAAATTAATTTTTTATCATAGCACTCTATGTTTTGTTTCCATAGAGCGCTTTCCGTGTAAGGGAGGACCTCCCAGCTTCTTGATACGGGGCCCACTTGGGGCTAGCTACGCCACTGGTGTCGATTTTGAATAAATCTTGTATAAATACAATTCGTGATATTTTAGTTTTCATCCCTGGAGCTATCTATGCATATTTACGTTGATATTCTACGGATTTCATAATCGCTGCGCAAATATAGCAAGTAAACAAACGTGTATATTTTGTATTTAGCGTTCTTGTATAGAATGTTAATTAGGTATCTTAATAACACAGCAGAGGGACACCTACCATCGAATTGTAAAATAATTATTAATACACATAATAACTAATAGTTGAGAATTTCCAGTAAAAATATGTTCGCCAATGTTTCGTTGTATCCGAAATATAAGGAAATCGTTTTTTTCACACCAAAATTTTTCCGGAAAAATATAGTATTATCTAAAATATATGACCTATGCATAGTCTGTCCATATATAATAATTATTATTATTAATATTATAATTGTATTAGTTTTATTATTGCCAATAAACTAACCTAACAAACTAACTATTCTATTCAAAAATTAGAATCACTGTACCCCTTCTGCGATTTAAAAATCTGGGGTATTTTGCACAACTATCACAAGGTTAAAGCGATTTTAGTCAAAAACTAATCGGTTATCCTACGATTTCTCCAAACTCATGTACCAAAATTTAGCTCAATTCTTGAAGCGTTTAGGCGCTATCGTGGAAGAATACATACAGACAGTCTCTAGTTGATTCAGGGGACTTCCAAATAGTTATGTGCGTCTTAACCTCAATTTTTTTTGGCACGTTCCCAATACTTTACCTGGGTCGGTAAAGTAAAAAAAAAATCGGTTATGTCGTGCCAAAACGGTCCCGAAAACAACAGAATTTTAATAATTATGTAACAAAACACCAAGCCACTGGCATGAACGTGCACATGGTTTCTTTAATTTTGCATAAATGGGGCGGACAAAAATAAAAGTTTTAAGTTGTTTATCTTTTACGAATATTACAATCTTATTGTAACATCTGTAAATAATAAACTTATTATCTCTGGTGCCTTTTCCAATGTGATAAAAGAATTAGTACCTAAAAAAGGATCTTTGTAGTCGAAAATATTATGTTGGTTTTATGGGCTTTTGAAAATATAAATGCATATATTGGAAACGATAACCAGATGTTTTAGTTACCGGATGGTCTTCGCTTAATAATATCGAAATACCTGCCGATTAATTAGATTATTACATATAGAAGCTATTTGGAGGGCAGACACGGTTTCCCATATCAAAGAATATATATATATATATATATATATATATATATCCTGCTATCAATGCTACGTCCGTATTACGCCCTTTTACGGTTAATATTGCATCCGAAGAATTGCTGCGTCCGTATATAGGACGCACTAAAGTCACGGCCTTATATCTTCGCTCCGTGAGCAGATACGACTATGAATTTTAGATGGACTCGTCGGATTGCTACTCAGCTTGAATATATTTGATATTACATTTCCCGGTAGATCTCCAGAAGACTGTAAAATTGGAACAAAAAGGGACGCAGCATCATACAAAAATTCCTATGAAGGTTCAGCGTGTTGCCGTAGAGGGCTCTGATGTTATATACATTTAAAGAATTATATATGGGAAAGTATACATTAGTGCGTCCCTGATGTGGCAACATTGTTAGCTTATTTTCTTTTCACACTCCCGCATTTTAACATTTATTTCATTCGAACAAGTTTGATATGATAGGTATTTACATTATTTCCTAGTATTTTTTAGGGGAATCGTGTTAGACAGACAAAAAAAATTTATTTTAATATTGATTAGGAAGGATTAATTAAATATAAATGTTTTACAAAATATAAAACCCAATCAAGATATCTGTTCATTTAAAAAACTAAACAAAAATATTTTATAAACAAATATAAAAAACATAAACTGGCACGACATTCTTTCACATAACAATATTAACACCAAAACAGAAATGTTTATACCGACCAAAAATGACAACATAAACCGAGCTACTTCAGAAATTAAAATAAAACAAAAAACGAAAACCTTGGATTACATCTGAAATTATTGAATTAATAGGAAAGCAGTGATAAATATTCTTTCGTGTCCTTTTTGAGATCAAGACAGACTAGTCTTTTCGATTACTCACTGAACCAAACAACCCTTAAATGACTAAATTAGATATGGGAGTTATGCTTGATAATGGTTTGATTTTTGTATTCCACATATAACTTCAATAGTCAAGGTTGCTGGCATTACACGCTGGTCACGGGGGTTTATGCATGTTAATTCTCTGAACCTTCTTTACACAAGTTTGGTCAAACCATGCCTTGAGTATGTCTCAGCGTTTGATCCCCACATTATGCTGTACACCTAGTGAAAATTGAGCGTGTGCAGGACAAATTTCTCAGATACCTTGCCTACAAACTGCATATTGACTTGGTGGTATTTGATGATCGTTTTGAATTATATGCTGACTTAAAGTCCTATCTTGGCATTGACACGCTGAGTGGTCAACGCCATTATTTGATTTAATTCTACCATCTTATCAATGGAAGGTTGACATGTCCTGATCTTTTAAGCAAAATTGAAATTCGTGTTTTACATCGTTCAACACTTGCGAGCCCTGGTGTCATCAAACACATTCCAGAAAAAAATGTGGTTTCAATTCGTTCTTGGCGCGCTCGGTTCGTCTTGCCAATGACAGTGAGGTGACGCTTTTTTTAATTTTGTTGTCCCGAGAAGAACGTTTTTGGGCTCAGTAAGGCACCTATTTGATAGATTAGATGATGTATATTGCTTTGTAATAGTGTAGAATGTTATTATATTGTTATCCAATTTATGCGTAATTAATTTGTATGTTGATTGTGTACTTCTTTTGAATTATTTTGAACTCAAGTAACTTGGCGGCTTTTAGGGACAACACGTCTCCAGCTTGCACGATTTCATGCCCCAAGTATTTCTTGTGTTGGCTTCTGAAAGCGGTGTATTCTGGTACTAGGTGATCAAAAGTTTCTTCAGCCTCCCTACAGAATCTTTAGTCATCGATATCTTCAAGGCCTAACTTTGCCATATGTTTCCTAAGGCGACAATGTCCTGTAAGAATACGTAGCCTGATATCCAAACAGATCTTCGATCTTGCTTGGTTGAAGTTTCCAAGGAATTTCTTGGAGTATATCAATCCAGGTAGATTTTGCCTGAGTATTACTCTGTCTGTTCCTTCTTAATTCTGAACTTCTCCTTGAAGGTGTGTTTCCATAAGTCGCAGAACGGTTCAGACCTAAAAAAGGGATTGACACACCCTGTTTTGCTAACTTATTGGCGGCATCGTTTCCCCTGACACTAGAATTTCCGGTATCCAAACAAGGGAAACTCTGTTATTCTTGCTAAGTTAGAAAACCTCTTAAGCATTCCCATTTTTGAGCTAATGCGTGGATCACAATGTCGCACCGTAAAGGTTAATTTGTACGCATCTACCGATTGCATGAATTTCCGCTTGGAAAACGCTGGAGTATATGCCCATTGATTCTGAGTATTTGGTGCCAGGCCCGAATACTTTGCTTTTGTCCCTTTAATGGTTTTGGAGCCGTCTGTAAACCATTTGATAGTGTTTTATCTAAGTTTTCCGGTGTGTAAGTTCCTTTCCCAGTCCCTCTGGTGACTTAACGTTGTAGTGAAGTTCTTTTGAAAGTTATATTTTTTCTTAGTTTCGTCACTAGCGAGGTTTAGAGACGTGATTTGTTTGATCATATATGTCCATTCATTTATTTACTGATCTTTCTATCACCAAGTGCAAAAGTGTGAAATTCGTAATAATCTCTAGTTGGACACGTTTATCATCGCCCCACTAATGCATATGCCTCCTAGTTGTACCCTATCAAGTGCCAGACTATTGCCCCATAGGTTATGATAGGTATCACAATCATGACGTACATCCACCGCAGTATTTTGAGATAACAGCCCAAGTCTCCCAGATTTCTGAACACCATCAGAGCTTTTGTTGCTTTACTAACCGCTATTTCAACATGCTTATTACAAAAAAGTTTAATATCAAGGGTGATTCCTAGATATTTTACTTCAGACTTCTGTTCAATGACCTCATAATTCAGGCTAATTCGTCTGATATTTAGAGTTTCCTCGTTCTAGTGAATGTTATAATTGCGGTTTTTGCTGAATTTATGCTCAACCCCACAGATGTACACCGTTACTCAGTTATCCGGAGACATTTTTGTATTATGTTACCCACCCAAAGTGCTTTCAATTTGCCCCTGGGTACTATGACAATGTCGTCAGCATATTCTATACATTCTATGCCTTGATCTGTCAGTTTATACAGTAGTTCGTGTACTACCAGGCTCCACATAAAATGGGAGGTTACTACTCCTTCAGGACACTGGGAGTTGCTCTGATGGTAGTGTTTTGGTCTCCCACTTTTGTCTCAGCTCTTCTTGTAGAAAGCATCTCTTGCATCCTAGTGATGGTTTTGTTCACAGACGCATGTGGTGTGTTATCGAACGCTCCATAGATGTTCAAAAAGGCGCAGATTGCTGCTTCTTTGTTATCCAAAGACCTTCGGACGATGTCTGTGAGCTGATACAGAATAGTCTCTGTAAATCTGCATGCTCTATACGAATGCTGGCTGCCCTGCCCTGCAAGGGAGCGTGCTGCAGAGTATCCGCTCTGATATTGTTATCTAATACTATCTATCTATTGTTTTTAGAAAACACGATGTGAGAGATCTCGAGGTCGAAAAGACTTGATGTCAGTCCAGTATCATTTTCCTATTTTTGGTATGAAAGTGACTTTTGCCCTTCGCGTCAACTTCCCGGTATGTATCCCAAAGCCAAACTGTTTTTTGTTATATTAGGTGTGGCAGGATTTGCTCTATTCCTCTTTGTAAGAGAACAGGGCAAATCTCATCAACTCCTGGCGCATTTGATGGTTGTAAAGTGTTCATGGCCCACTCCAGTCGTGTGCTCGTAAAGATTTTCTTAGCAATGTCTCAGTCTTCCTTGTGAGGATTTCCGGTGGATTTCGCTTCTAATTCATTTGAGGGGTTTGATCTACTACCCGAGTCTCAAGGAGTAGGATGGCTCGCTCCTCCCCCCTTCCGTATTGATCCCATCTGGTTTCTTAAGTACCACCGTTGGGTTTCTTCGCCCCTGTAGAAATGGAAGCGATATTTTCAAAAACGGTTTGAAAGGCAGTCTTTTGACCATCCTGATTTTTTTTATTATTCGAAGTTAACCCGTTAGTGTACCCTGTCAATTTCCGTCACGTTTGGCTTTATTAAAAAGTCAATGGACCTCCAGCTTGAGTTTTGACAGTTTGTCATTCCACCAAGGAGCGTCCTTACTTGCTTTAACAGCTGCAGTGCGAGTGGGCAATTGGAGTCAAAAGCTTCCATTATTGCTTCACTGACTTGGTTTACTCTCCACGCAAGATCGTGGTTAGCTAAACCTAACCTAAACATTTTTAATTGCACGCAAGAGTGTACGGAGGTGGAACATGCTAAATGCACACTAAACTCAAATTTAAAAGTATAGTAGCGATTGTTAAAAAAACTATTCTATTAGAACGGATGCAGTATCATATGTAGAATATTTTATGTTGGTTATAGTATACAATATATCTAACAAATGGATGCAACAAAGTATGCAAATAATTAAATAACTCTAACCCAAGCTAAACCCAACCTAAGAATTTTTATTTGGACGCAAGAATGTATGCAGGTGGACCATGTTAAATGCAGACTAATCGCAAATTTAAAAGTATGGTAGAGATTGTTGCAGTTTAGTAAGAAAAAACTTGATAAAAAACTATTCTATTTTTAGTATGGATGCAGTATTATATGTAGAATATGTTATGTTGGTTATAGTATACACTATATATAACAAATGGATGCAACAAAGTATGCAAATAATTTAATAACTCTAACCCAAGCTAAACCCAACCTAAGATTTTTAAACGGACACAAGAGTGTATGCTGTCGGAACATGTTAAATGCAGTGTAATCGAAAATTTCAAAGTATGGTAGGGATTGCTGCAGTTTAATAAGAAAAAACTTGTTGAAAAAACTATTCTATTTTTAGAACGGATGCAGTATTATATGTAGAATATGTTATGTTGGTTATAGTATACACTATATATAACAAATGGATGCAGCAAAGTATGCATATAATTAAAGAACTCTAACCCAAGCTAAACCTAACCTAAGAATTTTCAATTTGACGCAAGAGTGTATGGAGGTGGAACATGCTAAATGCACACTAAACTCAAATTTAAAAGTATAGTAGGGATTGTTGCAGTTTAATAAGAAAAAACTTGAAAAAAACTACTAATCTATTTTTAGAACGGATGCAGTATTATATGTAGAATATATTATGTTGGTTATAGTATACACTATATATAATAAATGGATGCAGCAAAGTATGCATATAATTAAATAACTCTAACCCAAGCTAAACCTAACCTAAGAATTTTTAATTGGACGCAAGAGTGTATGGAGGTGGAACATGCTAAATGCACACTAAACTCAAATTTAAAAGTATAGTAGGGATTGTTGCAGTTTAATAAGAAAAAACTTGATAAAAACTACTAATCTATTTTTAGAACGGATGCAGTATTATATGTAGAATATGTTATGTTGGTTATAGTATGCACTTTACATATAGCAACAAAGTATGCAAATAATTTAATAACTCTAACCCAAGCTAAACCCAACGTAAGATTTTTAAACGGACGCAAGAGTGTATGCTGTCGGAACATGTTAAATGCAGGGTAATCGAAAATTTTAAACTATGGTAGGGATTGCTGCAGTTTAATAAGAAAAAACTTGTTGAAAAAGCTATTCTATTTTTAGAACGGATGCAGTATTATATGTAGAATATGTTATGTTGGTTATAGTATACAATATATCTAACAAATGGATGCAACAAAGTATGCAAATAATTAAATAACTCTAACCCAAGCTAAACCCAACCTAAGAATTTTTATTTGGACGCAAGAATGTATGCAGGTGGACCATGTTAAATGCAGACTAATCGCAAATTTAAAAGTATGGTAGAGATTGTTGCAGTTTAGTAAGAAAAAACTTGATAAAAAACTATTCTATTTTTAGTATGGATGCAGTATTATATGTAGAATATGTTATGTTGGTTATAGTATACACTATATATAACAAATGGATGCAACAAAGTATGCAAATAATTTAATAACTCTAACCCAAGCTAAACCCAACCTAAGATTTTTAAACGGACACAAGAGTGTATGCTGTCGGAACATGTTAAATGCAGTGTAATCGAAAATTTCAAAGTATGGTAGGGATTGCTGCAGTTTAATAAGAAAAAACTTGTTGAAAAAACTATTCTATTTTTAGAACGGATGCAGTATTATATGTAGAATATGTTATGTTGGTTATAGTATACACTATATATAACAAATGGATGCAGCAAAGTATGCATATAATTAAAGAACTCTAACCCAAGCTAAACCTAACCTAAGAATTTTCAATTTGACGCAAGAGTGTATGGAGGTGGAACATGCTAAATGCACACTAAACTCAAATTTAAAAGTATAGTAGGGATTGTTGCAGTTTAATAAGAAAAAACTTGAAAAAAACTACTAATCTATTTTTAGAACGGATGCAGTATTATATGTAGAATATATTATGTTGGTTATAGTATACACTATATATAATAAATGGATGCAGCAAAGTATGCATATAATTAAATAACTCTAACCCAAGCTAAACCTAACCTAAGAATTTTTAATTGGACGCAAGAGTGTATGGAGGTGGAACATGCTAAATGCACACTAAACTCAAATTTAAAAGTATAGTAGGGATTGTTGCAGTTTAATAAGAAAAAACTTGATAAAAACTACTAATCTATTTTTAGAACGGATGCAGTATTATATGTAGAATATGTTATGTTGGTTATAGTATGCACTTTACATATAGCAACAAAGTATGCAAATAATTTAATAACTCTAACCCAAGCTAAACCCAACGTAAGATTTTTAAACGGACGCAAGAGTGTATGCTGTCGGAACATGTTAAATGCAGGGTAATCGAAAATTTTAAACTATGGTAGGGATTGCTGCAGTTTAATAAGAAAAAACTTGTTGAAAAAGCTATTCTATTTTTAGAACGGATGCAGTATTATATGTAGAATATGTTATGTTGGTTATAGTATACACTATATATAATAAATGGATGCAGCAAAGTATGCATATAATTAAATAACTCTAACCCAAGCTAAACCTAACCTAAGAATTTTTAATTGGACGCAAGAGTGTATGGAGGTGGAACATGCTAAATGCACAATAAACTCAAATTTAAAAGTATAGTAGGGATTGTTGCAGTTTAATAAGAAAAAACTTGATAAAAACTACTAATCTATTTTTAGAACGGATGCAGTATTATATGTAGAATATGTTATGTTGATTATAGTATGCACTATATATAACAAATGGACGCAACAAAGTATGCAAATAATTTAATAACTCTAACCCAAGCTAAACCCAACCTAAGATTTTTAAACGGACGCAAGAGTGTATGCTGTCGGAACATGTTAAATGCAGGGTAATCGAAAATTTAAAAGTATTGTAGGGATTGCTGCAGTTTAATAAGAAAAAATTTGTTGAAAAAACTATTCTATTTTTAGAACGGATGCAGTATTATATGTAGAATATGTTATGTTGGTTATAGTATACACTATATATAACAAATGGATGCAGCAAAGTATGCATATAATTAAATAACTCTAACCCAAGCTAAACCTAACCTAAGAATTTTTAATTGGACGCAAGAGTGTATGGAGGTGGAACATGCTAAATGCACACTAAACTCAAATTTAAAAGTATAGTAGGGATTGTTGCAGTTTAATAAGAAAAAACTTGATAAAAACTACTAATCTATTTTTAGAACGGATGCAGTATTATATGTAGAATATGTTATGTTGGTTATAGTATGCACTATATATTATAACAAATGGGTGCAACAAAGTATGCAAATAATTTAATAACTCTAACCCAAGCTAAACCCAACCTAAGATTTTTAAACGGACGCAAGAGTGTATGCTGTCGGAACATGTTAAATGCAGGGTAATCGAAAATTTAAAAGAATGGTAGGGATTGCTGCAGTTTAATAAGAAAAAACTTGTTGAAAAAACTATTCTATTTTTAGAACGGATGCAGCATCATATGTAGAATATTTTATGTTGGTTATAGTATACAATATATCTAACAAATGGATGCAACAAAGTATGCAAATAATTAAATAACTCTAACCCAAGCTAAACCTAACCTAAGAATTTTTAATTGCTGCAGTTTAGTAACAAAAAAAAAAAGTTATAAAAACTATTCTATTTTTAGAATGGATGCAGTATTATATGTAGAATATGATATTTTGGTTATAGTATACAATATATCTAAGAAAAAGACGCAGCAAAGTATGCCAATAATTAAATAACTTTAACCCATGCTAAACCTAATCTATCAATTTTTATTTGGACGCAAGAGTGTATGTGGCTGGAACATGCTAAATACAACTAATTTCAAATTTAAAAGTATAGTAGGGATTCTTGCAGTTTAATTAAAAAAAAACCCTTATAAAAACTATTCTATTTTTAGAACGGATGTAGTATTATATGTAGAATATGTTATGTTGGTTATAATATATAATATATTTAACAATTTGATGCAGCAAAGTATGTAAGTAAATAATTGAATGAGGCTAACCTAGACTAAACATAACCTCAATTTAAATATATATTTTTGGGGCGCCGTAACATATCAGCAAAAAATAACTTAGAAAAAACGTTGTTCATTGACATGTCGAAACATGAACGGATGCAATATTGTATGCGTGTTATGTATGTTTTTATTATATATAATATATTTTCTTGAGGGACGCAGTATTATATGCAATCGTGTTAATTTATAGGTCTACTAATTTAAAATCCCTCGAAAAAGAGAGAAAATAACGATGCGGCAGCACTGTGGGACGCTGCAATATCCGTAAAAACGAGGAAAAAATATATTTTGGAGTTGATAATGATAGCAAGATGAAAGGAGCTAGTAATGATAGCACGACCTAAAAATTTGTATATTAAAAGTTGCTCCAATCAATACGAAAATCCGTTTCCCCCGATAAAAAAATTCGCTGATTAATATACTTGAATCAGATTTGCTCTAATTATAGCCCTTCCAGGGGACGCCATAAGGTTGGAATATGTAAAGACGCAGTAAAGTCTGAAGATGTATATATATATATAGAGGGCTGATAAAATATTAACTATGGGTTTTAGTCCAGTTCGCTCTTCGGGGGATTGAAGAGTCATTATATAATCGTATTGTTTCTTGCTTTACAAAGGGTAGTTACTGGGTTAATGGTAATAGTACCTACATCTGAGTTTTGTGAACCGATATGGAAATGCAATCGGACTTTCCAACGTCAGATTCGTTCTAGCCTTGGTATGGTTTAGAGGTACCAATTTGATAAAGTTAATCAAATATTTTAATTTGTTTTTGGAATTTTACACAAGTTAAGAATTATTTTCTAGTTTTGTTTTAGCTTCAGTAAGTTCTTTGTTTATTCTTTTTGATTTCTCTAAAGATTGAAGGCGTTTTTGTTTTCTAATTCAGTTTTATTAAAGATTAAAGTTTGATTCTTTTATCATTTAAGTTGTAGAGTATCAGATCAAGATTTTACTTTTTGATTTTCAGTTTCTTTTAATGTTTTTTTCATTTGTTAATGACTAAGATTTTCTTTTAGATTTTCATTCTCTTTTGTTTTATTCTTTTTATTTATACATATTTATTTCTTTGTTTGTTATTCATTTTCTTTATAAATTATTAATTAAATTTAGTTGTTTTGAGCCCAAACCTTTGTGTTTTTATTTCAATAAAGCCTTAAATATTTCGGTGAACAGAAAGGTCATTTAATTAGTGATTTTCTTTTAAATAAATTATGTGTGACAAGCAGAGGTCTACAATCATATAAGGTCAGTTAATTTTAATACACTCACTATTTTATTCAAAAATTAGAAATTAAAAAAAAAGTTTCCAGAGCTGGGATCTCAACACAGGATCTTCCGCATACAAAGCGCACGCCCTATAATAACCCCAAAACCCTTTATTAAAGGACTTTATTACACTCTATTAAGAGTTATAAGTTCCAACTACCCCACTGGTAAAATTTTAAGCGCAATTGTAGCATGAATGTCGCGTGGTGGGTGACCGTTTAGGGGGTCCATTAAAGACGGTACCTGACGGTGGCCCATCTAGGCTGAAGACTGAATGTTGCGTGGTAGGAGAATGATAGTGAGTGCATTATGGTCCTGAAAAGACACAATAAGGCTTTCAAGGCTGAAGTACTCCATTCGTACACGCCGGGGGCAATAATTAGAGCGTACCGAGGTGTGCGAGTGGAGGACCAAAAGGATGGAACAAAAAAAAGTTTCCCATTGAAAACTGATCCACCAAGTTTCATTTTAGGCCTGTAAAGTATCTTATGTATTATTATACATGAGGTATACAATATTGATTTCAAAGGACTGGAATAAAATTTGTTATGTTAATGCGGATGTCACGAATGGCTTGATGTGATGATTAAGTTTCCTATTCTAGTAGAAATTATGATCCGGACACTATATTTTGTATTTAATTTGCGTATAATTTAGCAGAAATTAAAGCTTGAAAATATATTTAAAACTATGGCAGTGTGTTACATCTAATTAACACTTTAAACTAAAATCTTATGATTTTGATTAAACTTGATGTAAATATGTAAATTTACCCATTTACCCAGATATCAGAAAGAAGTATTAAAGAACCAGAAAACTTTTATCTCAAAGTTTAATTCGTTAAAACCCTAAAATTGCTTAACTACGCTATGTTAGCTAATGAATAGTCTATAAAGCACAAGTTAATTTACAGTCACTAATTAACACGTTACATTTAAATTATGACCTTACCTCTTCGAGAACAAAGGATAATATTTAAGTTTTCTGGAGGAAAGATAACATAAAAGGCAAAGGTGAATTATGAATATTTGCAGAATAAATTGCCTTTCTATGTTTTGAGACTAATGCATACTTTTATCCATTTAATTTTAATCATATTGTTGCAAAATAATGACTAGGTATTTTAGCTATTTGGTAAATAAATTCAAAATCTGTTAGCAATGTATGCCTAATAAAAATGATGGCGCATACTAACAAAGGGCAGGTTCTTGGAGTGCCTTAAAAACTAGGGCATTATGAACCCGGTAATGGCTTATATCATTGCGTATAATATAGTTGATCTTAACTAACTAGAGACCCTGTGCGGTGATCAGTGGGGCCTTGGTGGCATTATCTCTGAGGGCACCTATCTATCTGAAAAACACGGTGCTAAACTATTTAAAAAAGTAAAATGAATAATAACTTTTACCGACTGTTCAAAGGACACTCGATTATAATTATATTCAAATGATACAAAACTCTAAACATTTCGTATAATTCCCTCTCTGGAGTTACCATAATCGGTTGAGAATCCTTACCACGTGAAAGAGTTTGGATTCAACGAAGTTATACTAATAGCCCAGAGAATTTGTCGGTAGTTTGTGCAAAAAAAAATAATTACCCATGACGAGAATTCCGCTGGTGACAGGGGTGTATTTTTGCAAAAAATTACCTTTATCAAAGTTTTAGAGGAGCTTGGGCTAAACAACTTTTTTGCCGCTCTTATAATTATCGAGTTACACCGCGTTTTGTCAAAAACATGTATTAACCCATTAATGCCTGAATTATTTTTTTTCTGAAATAAGTAAAATTTTTGACATAATTGCAGGAAAATTTATCTTTTAAAACTATTACCATTTGTTTTTTACTTGTTGCGTGAGTCATAGAATGTCAGTAAAGTGGTGTACCATATTATATGGTACGTTAGGCATATGTGGTACGTATTTATGATTAAATAAAAAAAGTTATACAAAAAGAAAAACGTTTATTGTAGAAAAGTTTAAAAGATTTTACGTTAAACAATATAAACAATATGTTATAATATTTATTTTTTTTTCGGTGAAATTCAACAAAACATGCAATGCAAAGACCTACGTCGTATTTCTTGCACTGAGTTCGAACGCCACTTGCTTTGGGACCGTGTATATCACCTGCACATCGTCTTCTTTTTGAATCTGAGATATACTCAACAAAATGGTCGGTGCGGTCAAATTGAATAAAGTCATGGACTATTACCACCCGTAGCAGATGATCGTCCAGCAGATTTAGGTAGCACTTGATATTTAGTTAAATAGCACTGAAAAATTTCCCGTCTAAACTGAATCTGCGTTGTTTTGCGGCCAGTTTTTCTGCTTAGAACCCAGGCATTTTGGATGTAAACGTCAATCAGCCATGTGAAAATTGACCACCACCATTTTTTGCCTCTAAATCCGACCCGGTAGTTATTAACATTGGCATCCATTTGATCGGTTCCTCCCATAAAATTATTGTATTTGGTAATAACATTCGGCCGAGAAATTCCGACTCTCTTCTTCTCCGCTGAAGAATATCTATTTGCATTCGATATAGGAAACACTCCATGAACATTTGAAGCAACTGTAACCACTGAATTATCTTTCCGCCTTGTAACAATAAGATGATTTGTCTCTTCCAATGAATAATCATAAGTACCACGATTAGCTTTCTTCATCATTTTGACAGGTGCAATGTTGACATTTTTTGGGAGGCGATTCTCGCGTACAGTGCCAGTGCCACCATAACCCTTCTCATTCATATACAACAGGAGATTTATAGATGTAAATAAATTATCAAAATAAAATCTGTACCGCATGTCTCTAATTTGAGCAGGAATATCTTGAATCATTTGAATAAGTGGGGCAGTTGCTTTTCCGAATCGTTTTTGCTGTTCATGGTTTGAATTTGGAATAGCACCTTGATACACTTCAAAATTTTATTAAGTAACCACTTTTTGTATTGATGCACCACACCTTATAACCAAAGCGTATTGGTTTACCATGAATGTACTGCTTACATCCGTGTCTTCCGAAATATTCCACCATACTCTCATCGTAATCGATTTCCCTTTCTGGCACGAAATGATAAATAATCGGTTTTTCAATAAATTCATAAATAGGCGGAGTTTCGTCATTTTATCTTCTTTATCCAATTTAGCGTTATAACTGCAATGCAAAAATCTCATGATACTTTCGAACCTATCACGACGCATAGCTTTATAAACCATTTGATTTCTCAAATCTTCGCCTGAATCCCAAAACATTCTTCGAGAAGGTACTGAGTTATATCCAGAATTGATATGAATTCCGAGAAAGCATCTCATTTCGTCCGGAGTTATTTGAGGGTTTGCACAATTTATAAATAACGCATATTTATTGCTTTCATCGACAAGAAAGTTTATAACCTCATCGTCTAAGAATAATTCTAAAATTCTACAGCATTCTTTTCACCATAAGCGGAATAGTCTTGGTCAGGAAATATGTCGGCTTTTTCCACTATATCTTTATTTTTCTTCCAAGACAAGACAGGTTTTTCTTGCTTCTTTACAAAATAACTCAGAGGTAGGTTATCTTCATCATCTGACATACCTATATCAAAACCCGGCGTAGGGTCCATTTCAACCGGTGCTTCAATGGTTGGGCTAAAATTCTGTACATCATCAGATTCTATTCTCCTCCCACTAACTGTTACAGCTTCAGCTTCTGCTTGCAATTGCTTACTAGATAAATTATCTAGCATGACGCCGGTATCTTCATCACCGGAGTCCTCATCAGACAAAATATTTACTTCGGGGGGTGCAATATAAACTTTATCCACTGGATCACTTGCCCAAAAATCATCGGATTCTAACATATCAGACATTTGCTGCACTGTTAACCTAAAAAAAAACGTACCTTATTATCCTAGTGTTCCGTATATGGTACAGTAAATATAAACATATAAAAAATAACCTAAAACAACAAATAATTATTATTCTTATGATAAGTATGTTGCCTTAAGAGTATTGAGATATTTATAGACTAGCACAAGCATTTATTTTAGTCAAATTTTTTGAAATAATACTTACGGTTTATGTTGGCTCATTTTCACATTCAGTTCTACCGAACGTCTGTTTACAACTGAAGTTGTAACTGTAGTGCATACAAATATTTGGCGCCAATTTTAATGTTATTGGTTAGGCAACAATTAATGTAACGTCATGTATTGCTGTTTGCAAACATTTATGTTTGAATATTTGAAATATTTGTTTATAAAATATTAGAAAACATGCGTTCCATATATGGCACGCTAGGTAATAATGGGTTAAGGATATTAACTAGTATAATAACGAGTGATCTTCGCGTTTCTTTCTAAAATGGGGAAAAAAAGACCAAAAGTGTGTGCGAATAAACACAAAGGAACGCCGGAGGCGTTCCAAGAGTGATTCCTATATGGCAACTTTATTTTTTGCATCACCCGATAGGCTATATATCAAAGCTGATTGAATGCATTAAAATTATGTATTTTAATCATTTATATACCTCTGCACAAACGGAATTAAAGTGTGAGAATGAGGTGAATAACTTTTTCTACGAGGAAATTCAAGAAAACAACAGTACAAAACTGCAAAAAATGCTACTACTAAATCAATAAATTTACCTTTTTGCAGCATCCACACATACACTAAAAGCATTTTGATTTATACTAGGCACTGTTCTAAATACGGGAGTGCACTTTTACGGTATGATACGGCCCTTTATTAGATTTTTAATTGTAAACTAAAAATGTTGGAAAATCTCCGAGACTTTGTACATCAATAACCTAGAAAAATTGCGAAAATCGCGGTTGCCACACTTTATTTGAACACTTTCATCATAAACATATTCCTCATAGTTTCACGCAATATATTTACACATGGAATATGATTAGATACTTAATTTTCCAACAAATTTAATTTACGCAACTCCCACAATAATATAACAAATATTAAAACATTATTTTATGTAAAAAAACTAATAATTTATACTTATTTTTATTTTACTGCTATTCACATGAACTAAATCTGGCAGAGTAGTAAAATTTATTCCCACCAGAAAGGTTACAATTTCAATAATAATGCAATAAAGTTCAATGAACCCGTTATATCATTGAAGTAGGAGGAGTTGAGTTATGTGCAGACGGGCTACAATTTCAATAATTACAACCAATCAATGACCTTTATTTAATATCTTATGCTTATGCAACCTCCAACACATCATAATGGTATTTACGGTTGCATAACCTCAGCGATAGGTGACTTTATTTTCTTTAAAAGAGAAATTTTTAGCATAGGTTTTAAATTTATATACAGGGTGAATCAAAAATTTATTTCCTATCGTCAAAAAAGGAATATTTTGAATAATTGTTTGATTTCTTTAGATTTCAAATCAAGATTTTTTTTAAAAGTTAAACTATAAGCTCAAATTTATATACAGGGTGAATCAAAAATGTATTTCTCTATTTTTTTAAGACTTTTAGACATGCTGCATAACATTATCAGCGATAAGTGACTTTTTATTTTCTTTAAAAGAGAAATTTTTAGCATAGGTTTTAAATTTATATACAGGGTGAATCAAAAATTTATTTCCTATCGTCAAAAAAGGAATATTTTGAATAATTGTTTGATTTCTTTAGATTTCAAATCAAGATTTTTTTTAAAAGTTAAACTATAAGCTCAAATTTATATACAGGGTGAATCAAAAATGTATTTCTCTATTTTTTTAAGACTTTTAGACATGCTGCATAACATTATCAGCGATAAGTGACTTTTTATTTTCTTTAAAAGAGAAATTTTTAGCATAGGTTTTAAATTTATATTCAGGGTGAATCAAAAATTTATTTCCTATCGTCAAAAAAGTAATATTTTGAATAATTGTTTGATTTCTTTAGATTTCAAATCAAGATTTTTTTTAAAAGTTAAACTATAAGCTCAAATTTATATACAGGGTGAATCAAAAATGTATTTCTCTATTTTTTTAAGACTTTTAGACATGCTGCATAACATTATCAGCGATAAGACACTTTTTATTTTCTTTAAAAGAGAAATTTTTAGCATAGGTTTTAAATTTATATACAGGGTGAATCAAAAATTTATTTCCTATCGTCAAAAAAGTAATATTTTGAATAATTGTTTGATTTCTTTAGATTTCAAATCAAGATTTTTTTTAAAAGTTAAACTATAAGCTCAAATTTATATACAGGGTGAATCAAAAATGTATTTCTCTATTTTTTTAAGACTTTTAGACATGCTGCATAACATTATCAGCGATAAGTGACTTTTTATTTTCTTTAAAAGAGAAATTTTTAGCATAGGTTTTAAATTTATATACAGGGTGAATCAAAAATTTATTTCCTATCGTCAAAAAAGGAATATTTTGAATAATTGTTTGATTTCTTTAGATTTCAAATCAAGATTTTTTTTAAAAGTTAAACTATAAGCTCAAATTTATATACAGGGTGAATCAAAAATGTATTTCTCTATTTTTTTAAGACTTTTAGACATGCTGCATAACATTATCAGCGATAAGTGACTTTTTATTTTCTTTAAAAGAGAAATTTTTAGCATAGGTTTTAAATTTATATACAGGGTGAATCAAAAATTTATTTCCTATCGTCAAAAAAGGAATATTTTGAATAATTGTTTGATTTCTTTAGATTTCAAATCAAGATTTTTTTTAAAAGTTAAACTATAAGCTCAAATTTATATACAGGGTGAATCAAAAATGTATTTCTCTATTTTTTTAAGACTTTTAGACATGCTGCATAACATTATCAGCGATAAGACACTTTTTATTTTCTTTAAAAGAGAAATTTTTAGCATAGGTTTTAAATTTATATACAGGGTGAATCAAAAATTTATTTCCTATCGTCAAAAAAGTAATATTTTGAATAATTGTTTGATTTCTTTAGATTTCAAATCAAGATTTTTTTTAAAAGTTAAACTATAAGCTCAAATTTATATACAGGGTGAATCAAAAATGTATTTCTCTATTTTTTTAAGACTTTTAGACATGCTGCATAACATTATCAGCGATAAGTGACTTTTTATTTTCTTTAAAAGAGAAATTTTTAGCATAGGTTTTAAATTTATATACAGGGTGAATCAAAAATTTATTTCCTATCGTCAAAAAAGTAATATTTTGAATAATTGTTTGATTTCTTTAGATTTCAAATCAAGATTTTTTTTTAAAGTTAAACTATAAGCTCAAATTTATATACAGGGTGAATCAAAAATGTATTTCTTTATTTTGTTAAGGTGAAATATTTTGAATAATTTTTTGATTTCTTTAGATTTCAAATCAAGATTTTTTTAAAAGTTAAACTATAAGCTCAAATTTATATACAGGGTGAATCAAAAATGTATTTCTTTATTTTGTTTAGGTGAAATAGTAATATTTTGAATAACTTTTTGATTTCTTTAGATTTCAAATCAAGATTTTTTGAAAGTTAAACTATAAGCTCAAATTTATATACAGGGTGAATCAAAAATGTATTTCTTTATTTTGTTTAGGTGAAATAGTAATATTTTGAATAACTTTTTGATTTCTTTAGATTTCAAATCAAGATTTTTTGAAAGTTAAACTATAAGCTCAAATTTATATACAGGGTGAATCAAAAATGTATTTCTTTATTTTGTTTAGGTGAAATAGTAATATTTTGAATAACTTTTTGATTTCTTTAGATTTCAAATCAAGATTTTTTGAAAGTTAAACTATAAGCTCAAATTTATATACAGGGTGAATCAAAAATGTATTTCTTTATTTTGTTAAGGTGAAATATTTTGAATAATTTTTTGATTTCTTTAGATTTCAAATCAAGATTTTTTTAAAAGTTAAACTATAAGCTCAAATTTATATACAGGGTGAATCAAAAATGTATTTCTTTATTTTGTTTAGGTGAAATAGTAATATTTTGAATAACTTTTTGATTTCTTTAGATTTCAAATCAAGATTTTTTGAAAGTTAAACTATAAGCTCAAATTTATATACAGGGTGAATCAAAAATGTATTTCTTTATTTTGTTAAGGTGAAATATTTTGAATAATTTTTTGATTTCTTTAGATTTCAAATCAAGATATTTTTAAAAGTTAAACTATACGCTCAAATTTATATACAGGGTGAATCAAAAATGTATTTCTTTATTTTGTTTAGGTGAAATAGTAATATTTTGAATAACTTTTTGATTTCTTTAGATTTCAAATCAAGATTTTTTGAAAGTTAAACTATAAGCTCAAATTTATATACAGGGTGAATCAAAAATGTATTTCTTTATTTTGTTAAGGTGAAATATTTTGAATAATTTTTTGATTTCTTTAGATTTCAAATCAAGATATTTTTAAAAGTTAAACTATACGCTCAAATTTATATACAGGGTGAATCAAAAATGTATTTCTTTATTTTGTTAAGGTGAAATATTTTGAATAATTTTTTGATTTCTTTAGATTTCAAATCAAGATTTTTTTAAAAGTTAAACTATAAGCTCAAATTTATATACAGGGTGAATCAAAAATGTATTTCTTTATTTTGTTTAGGTGAAATAGTAATATTTTGAATAACTTTTTGATTTCTTTAGATTTCAAATCAAGATTTTTTGAAAGTTAAACTATAAGCTCAAATTTATATACAGGGTGAATCAAAAATGTATTTCTCTATTTTGTTAAGGTAAAATATTTTGAATAATTTTTTGATTTCTTTAGATTTCAAATCAAGATTTTTTGAAAGTTAAACTATATGCTCCTAGAGGTTTTCTACGGGGTAACTCAAAAATGTTTCTATTTATTTTCAATAATAGATAGAAACATTTTCAGATTTTCAGCTCTGGCAATACTTTTTTTTAATTATTTTTTTTTTTATTTTTTTTTTTTTCCGAAATTTTTTTTTTTTGAAATTTTTTTTTTAAAATTTTTTTTTTTTCAAAATTTTTTTTTTTAAATTTTTTTTTTTTAAATTTTTTTTTCAAAATTTTTTTTTTTAAATTTTTTTTTCAAAATTTTTTTTTTTTAAATTTTTTTTTTTTTTAAATTTTTTTTTTCTTTATTTTTTTTTTTGACCCATTTATTTTCCCTTGAAATTTTTTTTGTTTTATTTTTTTTTTTCATTTTTTTTATAACCCTCAATGACTTTTTTCATAGATAAAACTACCACAAACCAACTGGGAAATCCCGTAAGGGATTTCTTGTTAACTAGTATAAACTGTGCGAGCCCTTACTCACTCTAATCTTCAACGAAAACGCGTAAAAGTTCGTACGTATCTCCTCCGAAGAAAAACAATTGTAAAATATGTCATGTGTTTTTACATACAGTTAAATATTGAGAATGTGCGGTAGGCTACTTTTAGTGAGGCTCCTTTGAAGCGAAACATTTTTAAAATAGTCCCCAAATCGTCACATTTTTCATTAAAGTAAAGTCAGTAGAAAAGAAAACAGATTTGTGTTTTATTCTTATGGAATCTACTCGCTTAAACAACATACCAACTTACAATGCTTTGCTGCCAGAATGTCATTCAAATTATCTCTATCCTACACCTCGTACTTATTATTTCAGCAATAGCGTAATTAATCCGAACTCTGTTTACAACCGAAACACGTGAATATGCTAATTTAAACATAAACTCAATTTCCCCAAGTTTATTTTATTTTATTTTTGTTAAAATAATTTCTTTGTCGAAAAATATCAATATTAATGATATTTCATTCAATTCAATTTATTCAAAATCTGGCAACATCTAAGGAAAATTACGAAAAGCGCCGTTGCCACACTTTATTTGAAAAATTCAATCTACTAATTCTTTCCGCAATAGCGTAATCAATCCGAATTCAATTTCTACACTCAAAACAACTTCAAATAGCTATTTAACCACAAACTTAAATTATCCAAACTTTATTTTCAAATTTCTTTCACAAAAACTTTACTTTCAATTCACTTTCACGAAAATATTCTTCCCGATAAATATTATTACATATTTTATATACTAGGTCAAAATCAATCTGACAACAAAGCAACAATATAGATGAACTATTATTGCAGTGACAATTATGACAAGTGGCATTTTGAAATTAAAAAATAAATTATACCTAATTAATTAAAAAATGTGTATTAAAATAGAAACATTTCCTTAAAATCATTCTAACATTAGTAATTGTACGATAACTATATTCTTTTAATACCTAATACATATTATTTCTACCTGCCGAACATCTTAGTTTATATTGTAAACATCTATTAGTGGTTGCTGCCTATAAACACCTACATAAATTAAGCATTACCAGATCAAATGTAAGTATTTTTATCATAGAAGCAGCATAATATAAAATATTTTAAACTAATCAATTAGGTGCGTACACGAAATAGAAACATGGGTACAACTAATAATGTTTCCAAAAGAAAATGAATATTATGTAATCGGAAGCAAGCGACTTGAAATGGTAAACAAGGTTTAAGATAGTTTTCGAATCAATAAAGGTTTCTGAAGTTATATTCTGCTAGAGTTGAAAAGGTGATAATTGTCTAACATCTTTATTTAACATAAGTAGTCTAAAAATTCATTTGTCGTGTTTTAGATCAAAGAAGAATAACCCAAAATAGCAGAAATTGCTTTGAAATCAAGCACATAATGTACTGGATGGTATTAACGTGGTATTCCAAGTATTCAGTCAATGAGAGAAAACCATTTATAATTTTGCATTTATATATTTTTTTTATAAGTAGTGGTAGTAGTAGTGTTTATTTCACCCAATATTAATGTATACAATAATAAGTAATAATAAGTCGTAACATAAAAGTTATTACAGTTTGTTGTTTTTCAAATAAATATTCACTTAACGATCAGCTGGGCAGCTATTCTTGAAAACCAGGGAGTAGAACAATTGTGAGGCGAGGCAAAGTCTATTAAATTAGCACAGCTTTGCCTCACTTCTATGTTTACTTGAACTGATGTGATAGGGGTAATTGCCACTCATTTTCAACATAACTTTTTCAGTTAATTGTCAACGAAGCAAAATGCTTGATAGATAACAAAAGTCAATGTTACCAACATACAAAAAATAAAAACATGTGAACTAGAGGTGTAAGGTAATAAAACTGTCGATAGTGTTTTTGATTCTTTAAATAATCAGCTGTAGCAAAAACGTTAAGTCATCGTAAATATTAAATATACTGTGGTTAAGTGTAGAATAAATTAAAAAAACCATATACAGGGTCATACAGAAAAATATATTAGTTTTACAACGCTTAAATTTTTTAGAGCGAAACAAAAAAGTTAGAAAACTTTTGATTTTTTGTAGTATGTTAGAATGGTTTCATACATTTTTTTATACAGGGTGAAATCATTTTTAGGAAAAATTATTTATTATTATGACAGAGAAAATTCAAATTTTACTGTCAAATTTACTCTATGAGATCAGTTTATAAACAAATATATAAACATAAAATAATAACTAGAATTACAGGGTGTCCCAAATTTTTTGCCTTAGTGTTAAGAGCACGTTTTTTTAGCAATTCTTTAGAGTGAAACGTACAAATATTAAGAACTTTTACATTTCCAGAATAACCGCCTACAATTTAGATCAAGGGATACTCAAAAATCTTTATATTTATTTTCAAGATTTTCAGGCAAGGTAGAACGTAATAGACAGAAAAACTTTTTAATTTTTTAGTTTTTTAGAATGGTTTCATGAAATTATTGCACAGAATGGCTCAAAAATGTTTCATAAGAATTTTTTTATATATTTTTTCACAGTATTTTTAGTTAGAATGGGGTCATACATTTTTATACAGGGTGTATGTGTATTGTTTCCATTTATTTGATCAGGTTTTTAAACCATATTTTCAGCGACAGGTTACTTTTTTTTATTAATTTATTTAACTTTTGAGTTTTCTTAGTTTGTTAGAGCGGTGTCATAAAATTTATTTATATACAGGGTGTCTCAAATGTAATTCTGTTTATGTGATTAGGTTTTCAACCCATATTTTCAGTTTTTTTTATAACCCTCGATGACTTTTGTCATAGATAAGACTACCACAAAACGACTGGGAAATCCCAAAGGGATTTCTTGTTAACTATAATAAAACGCTTTTCTCTTATTCAGTCTAATCTTCAACGAAAACAGGGTAAAGTTCGGCACGGATTTCTGACAATCAAAACAACATGCCATGTGTTTTAACGTACGTTTAAATTATCAGCGCATTGCAACGTTTAATTATTTTGTTGAGGCTTCTTTGAAGGGAAACATTTTTAAAATAGATCCCAAATCGTCCCTTTTTCATTAAAGTAACGTCATTAGAAAAGAAAACAGATTTGTGTGTTATTCTTATGGAATCTACTCGCTTAAACAACATACCTACTTACAATGCAAGACTGTTTCAAATTATCGCTATTTTACACCTCGTACTGATTGTTCGCGCAATACCGTAATTAATCCGAATTGTATTTACACCCGACACACACACAGATGCTTAATTAAAGACACAATTTCCTCAAGTTTATTTTATTTTTGCTAAAATAATTTTGGTTGTTGAAAAAATTCCATTTATTTATATTTCATTCAATTCAATTCATTCAAACACATGGAACGTTATTAAATACTTGATTTTCCAACAAATTTAATTTACTCAACTCCCACAATAATATAACAAATATTAAAACATTATTTTATCTAAAAAAACTACTAATTTATACTTATTTTTATTTTACTACTATTGACATGAACTAAATCTGGCAGAATTGTTTTTAAATGACACAAGTTGACACATTTGGCATTCGAGCTACAATTTCAATAGTATTAAAAAAGTTCAATGACCCCGTTCGAGTAACAATATGTGCAGACGGGTTACAATTTCAAAAATAATAAAAAAAGTTCTCTCATTATTAGAGACACAAGAAATGTATTGATATATTCCATTCGATCTCAATTTCTTTTTAAGGTTGAACTATTGTCTCGAGGATTGCAACTGCGTCTATTGGCCGCTTGTAATCTTAATAAAATGTATAGAGGATTGAATTATCTCCTACAAGTTTGCTTTATAAAAAAAATATTATCTCTACTTTGTAACGAGTTACAAACAAAAAGTCAATGTAATCGTCCTCGTTTCCTTGAAGGCCCTGATAAATAAATGTCGCGTCGTCCGGATCGATGATTTTTTGGAAAAAAAATGTTTACAAAACCACCCACCCCGTTGCTAATAGAATGCTCGTGATTTGATGCCGTAACTCGTTCAGTATTAGTGGTGCAAAAAAAAATTATGAGGCAAAGTGGTTCATCGTTTAAAACTTTTAAGGTCATCTTTTTGTAAAAAAATGTTTACAAAATCTCACCTGTCGATAGCGGAATTCTCGTCATTTGATGATGAGGCTCGTTGAGAATTACAGCTAAAAAAAATCATAAGGCAAAGTTCTTCACCTTTCGATACTTTAGACCTGAAATTCAGATTTTTAATCATAACTTTTGAACCGCCTCTTATAAATTAATGCAATTTTAGGATAAATTACGTTAGATAGCGACTGATCGAGTAACATTATTTAAAACAATGGCATTTCGTTAAGGCCGCAGGGGCATACTGACGTAAGTATTGTTAAGCCCCTTTTTTTTAATGCGTCGTGCTACTGTGATTCTGAAACAGTTTTTAAATCACTTAAACACTTTGCTTCCTTCTTTTTTTTTTTTTTTGGCCTCTACTCTAGGTAATACAGTCATCCTTGTAATTCTTGGACCTACAGTTTAGCATGGAATCCGAACCACGGTCCTCGTCCACCAGATGCCAGCACCCATGCCTATATAGTCAATAACTACTTGGCATAGGCAAGTCTACCGACTCAGCCGGAAGCACCGTCCACCCATCCAACCAACATCACGCGACCAGGTACTTTAATAACATAATCACGTCGATGCGCATGCGCGTGCACATGTGGGCATCTCTTGCCCACTCAAACACTTTGCTATATAAATGGCTATATAAATGGTATTCTTGTTTGATATCGATAAAATAATCCGGTTTCGATATAAAGTACTTTTTTTTTAAAATGTATGAAGTGTGGTATTTTATAAATTAATTTTGTATATCGGTTCAACATGGCCCCTTTCTAATCTTATGCATTCCCTAGCTCTATGAAGTGAAGAATGTTGGACCTTCTACAGTGCTGCAACAATGTTCCGTATTTCAGGACATTGAAAATTAATCCATCTAATAAGTTTTCTCTAGTGTCAACCGGTGTGGAAGAGACTATTGATTTCCAATGTCCCCACAAGAAAAAATTTAAAAGTATCATTTTTATAGCAAAATGTTTAAGCTATTTAAAAACTGCTTCAAAATCTCAGTAGCAAGACGCATTAAAACAAAGGGGTTAACGATCCCTGCAGATATATAGGTATAGGTTATGCGAATACTCGTATTACCTTATTAAAGAAACTAAAATTCTTTCGTACATTCTCTCTAATATACAAGGCGCCTATAAATGTTGACATGTTTGATCGTGTTTGAGATAACACGATGTCAAGACAATTCCAGAATATCGTGCTCTCTATAAAGGATTGAATATTTAATATATAACTGGTTCAGAAAACTCTGATGTGTAAGTGCATCAGTCTGTGATAGAAGGCAAACGAAGCTGCAAGCAAAGTACGTTTGTTGTGCAAGGAATAAAAAATGCAGACAATATTTATTTCTGCCTTGAACGGTCTTTTGTACCATGTTAATCATGTTATACAAAGGACCAAAGTGAATGTCTTATTCAATAAAATACAGAATTTTTTTCGAAATATTTTAAAAACTATATTACTTATGGGTTTTGGAATTTTTATCCCAACGCATTACCCAACGTTAAAAATGGTTAATAACCACATAATCGTTATCCAAAACGCAATATGGTGAGCATCAAAATTATTAAGATGAACTATGTATATTATGTAAATGTAATCTGTATATTTCTCATTTCCTTAAAGATAGTAAATGAAATAAAATAAATATATTGTAACTGATTCAGTTGTACTACGTTTATTTACCAATCGAGCTATTTAAACGTGTTTGTCAAACAGTTCAAAAAAATTTACGTTTTCAATCGGAAATTGATGAATTTGTCATTAAAATTAACAAGCATTTGTTTTTAATCAGTGAGGAAGTATTTATTTTTATATTAGCAAATTTGTATTTTATTTATAACTTTATAATAATTGTTCAAAATGGCCGCCGTTAACATATGTACAATGATTAATAAGACGTAAAAAATTTAAATCAACTTTTTGCATCAATTCGGCATTGTTCTTCAACGCATTAACTGCATTTTGTATTCTGCCCCACAGTTCTTCTTCACTATCGATTTGTCTGGAGTATACATACCATCGTTGTTAAAGAACCCCAACAAAAATAATCCAACGGAGTCATATCCGGTGAGCGTGGCGGCTAGTTTACAGGAGCGTCATTGCCTCTACCAACCCATCTGTGTGGTTACTGTTTATGTAAATAATTTCGAACATTTAAAATAAAATGTGGTGGAACACCGTCATGCATAAACCATCCTGCCGAAGTTGTAATGGCACATCTTCTAACAAACCTGGCAACGTATTTTGTAAAAATGTTCCAAATAATCAACGAAATTTAGTGTTGGCGGTAAAACAAAAGGGCCGGTAATAAAATTGTCAATTATTCCTGCCCATACGTGAATCCCAAACTCACGTTGATAATCAGTTACTTTGGTACCATTTGTATTTTCATCAGCATAGACGTGTTCGTTGTGCAAGTTTGTTATACCACTTCTCGTAAAACATGCTTCATCAGTAAATAAAATTTTCTTAGCAAAATTCAGATTATGTTCTCGTTGCGCAGTAATGAATCGACAGAAGTCTAACCTTTGGTATTTGATACTAATAATCATATTTCATCCTTAATGCAATAACAAATTATTATTTTTCAAAATAATTAAAATATTCCAGTGCGACACCAGTTACTAAAAACCGAAATATCTCGAAACCGACTTACTTTAGTGAATTTGAACAAGATTACCTTTATTGCTTGGAAATGCACAGTGCATTATTTTGTGCACAAAAATAGTAAAAAATTACACTGAGGAAAAAGTTAAGGTTATTTTATTGGATCACACTTGCAGTGTGGTGCGCTCTCTAACGGCCACAGCGAAATATTCGAGTTTCGCACTCCAAAAAACCCATGTGTACCAATTTTTTAGATAATTCGTTGAAAAATGCCCATAATATTAAATATTTTCAGTTTTTATTTTTCAACTTTATCACCCTGTATTTCCGAAACGCAGCAATTTTAGACTAAGGTAAGTACCGGTGTGAAAATAGCAGCTAAAGATAGCAGCCAAAATATCCGAACAAGCACGAACGCCAGTAGCCTCGCACTATATGCGCGCGCACATCGTATCGAGCCAGCGCTCATGACGGGCACGAACAACTTGCCACGTGGTAATAAACATATAATTTACAGACAAATAACTTATTTAAAAAATAATTCATAAAATTAATAATGAAGTTAATATTTTGCAAAATATTGGACCAAAATGACAGTTTGAAGGTGGATGGTGAAAAAATATATTTTAATTTAAGCAAAACAGTATTGGGTAACAAATTACGTACCCATTTGTATTAGTACAATAATGTAACTAAAAATTAGTGGAAGTGACGTAATAGGGCGTTAAAAGATAGCAGCCAAAACCGTCCTAGTGGGGAAAACTTAATAACTCCGAAACTATTGACCCAGCCATATCGGGCATTCAGAGTGTGTTAGATAACAACATGGGCAATATAACGTATATACTCATTATCACTTACAGGCCGTCGCAGGGGCGTACTAAAGCTTTAAAAGATAGCAGCCAAAACCCTCCTGATGGTGAAAAATTAATAACTCCGAAACTATTGAGCCTGCCATATCGGGCTTTCAGAGTGGGTTAGATAACAACATGGGCAATAAAACGTATATACTCACTATCACTTACAGGCCGTCGCAGGGGCGTACTAAAGCTTTAAAAGATAGCAGCCAAAACCCTCCTGATGGTGAAAAATTAATAACTCCGAAACTATTGAGCCTGCCATATCGGGCTTTCAGAGTGGGTTAGATAACAACATGGGCAATATAACGTATATACTCACTATCACTTACAGGCCGTCGCAGGGGCGTACTAAAGCTTTAAAAGATAGCAGCCAAAACCCTCCTGATGGTGAAAAATTAATAACTCCGAAACTATTGAGCCTGCCATATCGGGCTTTCAGAGTGGGTTAGATAACACCATGGTCAATATAACGTATGTACCCACTATCACTTACAGGCCGTCGCAGGGGCGTACTAAAACTTTAAAAGATAGCAGCCAAAACCCTCCTGATGGTGAAAAATTAATAACTCCGAAACTATTGAGCCTGCCATATCGGGCTTTCAGAGTATGTTAGATAACAACATGGGCAATATAACGTATATACCCACTATCACTTACAGGCCGTCGCAGGGGCGTACTAAAGCTTTAAAAGATTGCAGCCAAAACCCTCCTGATGGTGAAAAATTAATTACTCCGAAACTATTGAGCCTGCCATATCGGGCATTCAGAGTGGGTTAGACAACAACATGGGCAATATAACGTATATACTCACTATCACTTACAGGCCGTCGCAGGGGCGTACTAAAGCTTTAAAAGATAGCAGCCAAAACCCTCCTGATGGTGAAAAATTAATAACTCCGAAACTGTAGAGCCTGCCATATCGGGCTTTCAGAGTATGTTAGATAACAACATGGGCAATATAACGTATATACCCACTATCACTTACAGGCCGTCGCAGGGGCGTACTAAAGCTTTAAAAGATAGCAGCCAAAACCCTCCTGATGGTGAAAAATTAATAACTCCGAAACTATTGAGCCTGCCATATCGGGCTTTCAAGTATGTTAGATAACAACATGGGCAATATAACGTATATACCCACTATCACTTACAGGCCGTCGCAGGGGCGTACTAAAGCTTTAAAAGATAGCAGCCAAAACCCTCCTGATGGTGAAAAATTAATAACTCCGAAACTATTGAGCCTGCCATATCGGGCTTTCAGAGTATGTTAGATAACAACATGGGCAATATAACGTATATACCCACTATCACTTACAGGCCGTCGCAGGGGCGTACTAAAGCTTTAAAAGATAGCAGCCAAAACCCTCCTGATGGTGAAAAATTAATAACTCCGAAACTATTGAGCCTGCCATATCGGGCTTTCAGAGTATGTTAGATAACAACATGGGCAATATAACGTATATACCCACTATCACTTACAGGCCGTCGCAGGGGCGTACTAAAGCTTTAAAAGATTGCAGCCAAAACCCTCCTGATGGTGAAAAATTAATTACTCCGAAACTATTGAGCCTGCCATATCGGGCATTCAGAGTGGGTTAGACAACAACATGGGCAATATAACGTATATACTCACTATCACTTACAGGCCGTCGCAGGGGCGTACTAAAGCTTTAAAAGATAGCAGCCAAAACCCTCCTGATGGTGAAAAATTAATAACTCCGAAACTGTAGAGCCTGCCATATCGGGCTTTCAGAGTATGTTAGATAACAACATGGGCAATATAACGTATATACCCACTATCACTTACAGGCAGTCGCAGGGGCGTACTAAAGCTTTAAAAGATAGCAGCCAAAACCCTCCTGATGGTGAAAAATTAATAACTCCGAAACTATTGAGCCTGCCATATCGGGCTTTCAAAGTGGGTTAGATAACACCATGGTCAATATAACGTATATACCCACTATCACTTACAGGCCGTCGCAGGGGCGTACTAAAGCTTTAAAAGATAGCAGCCAAAACTCTCCTGATGGTGAAAAATTAATAACTCCGAAACTATTGAGCCTGCCATATCGGGCTTTCAGAGTGGGTTAGATAACAACATGGGCAATATAACGTATATACTCACTATCACTTACAGGCCGTCGCAGGGGCGTACTAAAGCTTTAAAAGATAGCAGCCAAAACCCTCCTGTTGGTGAAAAATTAATAACTCCGAAACTATTGAGCCTGCCATATCGGGCTTTCAGAGTGGGTTAGATAACAACATGGGCAATATAACGTATATACCCACTATCACTTACAGGCCGTCGCAGGGGCGTACTAAAGCTTTAAAAGATAGCAGCAAAAACCCTCCTGATGGTGAAAAATTAATAACTCCGAAACTATTGAGCCTGCCATATCGGGCTTTCAGAGTATGTTAGATAACAACATGGGCAATATAACGTATATACCCACTATCACTTACAGGCCGTCGCAGGGGCGTACTAAAGCTTTAAAAGATTGCAGCCAAAACCCTCCTGATGGTGAAAAATTAATTACTCCGAAACTATTGAGCCTGCCATATCAGGCATTCAGAGTGGGTTAGACAACAACATGGGCAATATAACGTATATACTCACTATCACTTACAGGCCGTCGCAGGGGCGTACTAAAGCTTTAAAAGATAGCAGCCAAAACCCTCCTGATGGTGAAAAATTAATAACTCCGAAACTATTGAGCCTGCCATATCGGGCTTTCAGAGTGTGTTAGATAACAACATGGGCAATATAACGTATATACCCACTATCACTTATAGGCCGTCGCAAAGGCGTACTAAAGCTTTAAAATATAGCAGCCAAAACCCTCCTGATGGTGAAAAATTAATAACTCCGAAACTGTAGAGCCTGCCGTATCGGGCTTTCAGAGTATGTTAGATAACAACATGGGCAATATAACGTATATACCCACTATCACTTACAGGCCGTCGCAGGGGCGTACTAAAGCTTTAAAAGATAGCAGCCAAAACCCTCCTGATGGTGAAAAATTAATAACTCCGAAACTATTGAGCCTGCCATATCGGGCTTTCAGAGTGGGTTAGATAACAACATGGGCAATATAACGTATATACTCACTATCACTTACAGGCCGTCGCAGGGGCGTACTAAAGCTTTAAAAGATAGCAGCCAAAACCCTCCTGATGGTGAAAAATTAATAACTCCGAAACTATTGAGCCTGCCATATCGGGCTTTCAGAGTGGGTTAGATAACAACATGGGCAATATAACGTATATACCCACTATCACTTACAGGCCGTCGCAGGGGCGTACTAAAGCTTTAAAAGATAGCAGCAAAAACCCTCCTGATGGTGAAAAATTAATAACTCCGAAACTATTGAGCCTGCCATATCGGGCTTTCAGAGTATGTTAGATAACAACATGGGCAATATAACGTATATACCCACTATCACTTACAGGCCGTCGCAGGGGCGTACTAAAGCTTTAAAAGATTGCAGCCAAAACCCTCCTGATGGTGAAAAATTAATTACTCCGAAACTATTGAGCCTGCCATATCAGGCATTCAGAGTGGGTTAGACAACAACATGGGCAATATAACGTATATACTCACTATCACTTACAGGCCGTCGCAGGGGCGTACTAAAGCTTTAAAAGATAGCAGCCAAAACCCTCCTGATGGTGAAAAATTAATAACTCCGAAACTATTGAGCCTGCCATATCGGGTTTTCAGAGTATGTTAGATAACAACATGGGCAATATAACGTATATACCCACTATCACTTACAGGCCGTCGCAAAGGCGTACTAAAGCTTTAAAAGATAGCAGCCAAAACCCTCCTGATGGTGAAAAATTAATAACTCCGAAACTGTAGAGCCTGCCATATCGGGCTTTCAGAGTATGTTAGATAACAACATGGGCAATAAAACGTACATACTCACTATCACTTACAGGCCGTCGCAGAGGCGTACTAAAGCTTTAAAAGATAGCAGCCAAAACCCTCCTGATGGTGAAAAATTAATAACTCCGAAACTATTGAGCCTGCCATATCGGGCTTTCAAAGTGGGTTAGACAACAACATGGGCAATAAAACGTACATACTCATTATCACTTACAGGCCGTCGCAGGGGCGTACTAAAGCTTTAAAAGATAGCAGCCAAAACCCTCCTGATGGTGAAAAATTAATAACTCCGAAACTATTGAGCCTGCCATATCGGGCTTTCAGAGTGGGTTAGATAACAACATGGGCAATAAAACGTATATACTCACTATCACTTACAGGCCGTCGCAGGGGCGTACTAAAGCTTTAAAAGATAGCAGCCAAAACCCTCCTGATGGTGAAAAATTAATAACTCCGAAACTATTGAGCCTGCCATATCGGGCTTTCAAAGTGGGTTAGACAACAACATGGGCAATAAAACGTACATACTCACTATCACTTACAGGCCGTCGCAGGGGCGTACTAAAGCTTTAAAAGATAGCAGCCAAAACCCTCCTGATGGTGAAAAATTAATAACTCCGAAACTATTGAGCCTGCCATATCGGGCTTTCAGAGTGGGTTAGATAACAACATGGGCAATATAACGTATATACTCACTATCACTTACAGGCCGTCGCAGGGGCGTACTAAAGCTTTAAATGATAGCAGCCAAAACCCTCCTGATGGTGAAAAATTAATAACTCCGAAACTATTGAGCCTGCCATATCGGGCTTTCAGAGTGGGTTAGATAACAACATGGGCAATATAACGTATATACTCACTATCACTTACAGGCCGTCGCAGGGGCGTACTAAAGCTTTAAAAGATAGCAGCTAAAACCCTCCTGATGGTGAAAAATTAATAACTCCGAAACTATTGACCCTGCCATATCGGGCTTTCAGAGTGGGTTAGATGACAACATGGGCAATAAAACGTACATACTCACTATCACTTACAGGCCGTCGCAGGGGCGTACTAAAGCTTTAAAAGATAGCAGCCAAAACCCTCCTGATGGTGAAAAATTAATAACTCCGAAACTGTAGAGCCTGCCATATCGGGCTTTCAGAGTATGTTAGATAACAACATGGGCAATATAACGCATATACCCACTATCACTTTCAGGCCGTCGCAGGGGCGTACTAAAGCTTTAAAAGATAGCAGCCAAAACCCTCCTGATGGTGAAAAATTAATAACTCCGAAACTGTAGAGCCTGCCATATCGGGCTTTCAGAGTATGTTAGATAACAACATGGGCAATAAAACGTACATACTCACTATCACTTACAGGCCGTCGCAGGGGCGTACTAAAGCTTTAAAAGATAGCAGCTAAAACCCTCCTGATGGTGAAAAATTAATAACTCCGAAACTATTGACCCTGCCATATCGGGCTTTCAGAGTGGGTTAGATAACAACATGGGCAATAAAACGTACATACTCACTATCACTTACGGGCCGTCGCAGGGGCGTACTAAAGCTTTAAAAGATAGCAGCCAAAACCCTCCTGATGGTGAAAAATTAATAACTCCGAAACTATTGAGCCTGCCATATCGGGCTTTCAGAGTATGTTAGATAACAACATGGGCAATATAACGTATATACCCACTATCACTTAATAACTCCGAAACTATGGAACCTGCCACATTAATTTTTTCAAATAAGTTAGAATCATAATGCCTATGAAAATGCAGCCAAATCACGCAACTACTTATAAAAATAAATAACCCCGAACCAATGGTTCTGCGGCTTTAAAAGGAATTTATTTATTTAAACGCAGAAGATAATTATCAATAGCTTGATTTCTACATAATAATAATTATTATTATATACCTGAACATGAACTAAATATTTAAAATTATATTATATTACTATTATTTCTAATCAATTGCACAATGTAAAAATATAAAACAGCTTCCCTGGTGATTCAAAATATCCAAAATACCTAATATTTAAAATAATTTTACACAATATATTCTAAAAAAGCAAATAATTAAAAACAATTGTATTTGACCAAAATAAAATACAAGAAAATGTGTAATCAGTTGGAGAATCCTAACAATCCATTTAGATGTAGTATGAAAGTTAACCTAACCTGGAACACGTAGGGTACAGAAATTATGAAACATGTAAAATGAAAAACTTATCTATCGTAGATATAAAGTTATTTACACAAATTAAATATAAATACTAAAACATTTAGGTCGTTTTAGCATTCTACACAGTAGGTATATTACATTTTTTAACATAGAAATACTTAATATCTCCTTCTCCTTTTAGTTTTGTAACTAAGATATAATTTATATAATTATTTCTATTAAAGTAAGTAAGTAAAATAATACTTTTTATTAGATAATCTGTGGCTAAAGGATAAATCATCTAAAGCCATTTCCCTTAAAAAAATAATATAATACTTTTAATAACACCTCGTATCTCTTAAATTATTATTTCTTTAAATATGACAGAAGTAATTACTGATTTTGTATGTTTTTATCTATTTAGATAAATTGAAAGTAGGTAGGTACGTAGATTTGATATATTCAATGCTGGTTTACTATTATTACCAAAAATTGAATGCTATAGAATGAACGATCGAAAATTGTATTTATTAAAAAGAATGTTTGTTTGTTTTTTGGCATTATGCAGGTAAAGAAAAATATTACGATTTAAACAATTTTATAGTGTTTTGTATTTTTAGATATTGTATAACGTTTTGTTATCAAGAAATATGGGTGAGGATCACGTCGTAAATGCATTTCCTCTCATTACGAAGTAGATGGCTTTACCCCAGATAAATAATTATAACACACCAAATTGGACTAGGTGTCCGTACGACTTGATGCAAAGATTTCATAGGTGCGAAATTTGTTTTATTGCTTATAAAATACACACATACACAAAGACAGACAGACTTCCATCTGGAAATGGTCTTAATCGTCTCAGGGAACTTCAAAATGGTTATATCCGTCTTTATCTCAATTTTTTGTTAGCGTGTTGACAATACTTTCCATGTGCGGGAAAGTAAAATACATTAAATATTAAATACCTAAATGTACATCTATATAGGTAATGTATATCTATATGTATAAAATATAATTAGAAGAGAAATTATTTTGTGGCATAGCGGAAAATATATGATATTTACAATTTAAAGCTTTCATATGTGTCTATAATAATAAAAATAATGGGTATAATTCATAAAAATAGGTATTTACAAGATTAGCGAGCAGAAAAAGATTGTGTTTAGTTATGTTAGGTTATTTTAGGCTAGGTTAGGTAACCTTAGGCTAGGTTAGATTAGGTTATGTTAGGTTAGGTTAGATTAAGTAAAGTTAGGATTGCTTATAAAAAAAAAAAATTAGGTTAGTATTTGAAATAATCTTGCAAAGTCAATAGTATTTTGAAAATATTTCCTAGAAGTTGATATATGTCTTTTTATGTTTAAAGAAAATTGTTGTTTTTCTTAGTCGCCCATTTAATCCTAATATCAAACACTTAAAATTAAAACATCTTATGATCAATAAACAACAGTAAATCAGAAACGGTAAAATCTTGTATATTTCGAACAACCGAGATATTTTAAGAAAACAACAAATTCTGGACACCCTTAACTAAATATATCTTCTAGTTGTGTGTGTAGTTTGTTATATAAATTTTTGCCGAAGGGTCCTTCCTTTTCGAGACACAGGGAGTTAAAAAAAATATCAACATTCATACGAAAAAATTGAGACCGTTATTTCTAATAATTCATAGTCAGTTAGAAAAAATAATATATTTTTTATCTCCTTGTATCTCGAAAAAGAAGGCTCATTTGCAAAAATTTGTATAAAGAACTACACTTATTTTAAGCAGTTCTATCACCTACAGCAATTTGGCCATGTCTTTCTGAAGCACCCTGTATAGGATAAACTAACAGAAACTTATAAATAATCAAACATATTTAGTATTCTATTCCTGAAACCTTCGTTTTCTTGATATATATAAAAAAAAGTATTTAAAAGTAATCACAACACATTTTATGTAGGCTCAATAAATGCATTGTCGGAATATCATCCTAATCCTAATTTTCCTACCAACCTATCCGCCTATAACGCAAAGCCGCCAAAAGCTACCAAAGCGCGATTCCTTTATGTCGAAAATGCCGCTGCGCCGCGTCAACTGAGATTCTGTACATTTTAGGTACGTACCTATACCACCGACAAAAGTTATTCTCTTTGCACGGTGTTAATCCTATACAGGTTACCATACTATACATGTAAAATATCTTCGATGAACTTTGATAGTAATTTTAGGTATATTATAGTTTTATTCAAACAATATAATAATGCCTTTATTGCAATATAATTACAAAAGGCGCTGAAGATGTGCATCCTATTTTAACTTATACAGTGTGAATCATGACTAACGGGACAATTCGGAAAATTACGAAACAAAAAGATGAAGGTAATAATGTTAGTTCACATTCTACAGGGTGTCCTGAATTGAATATATAAATTTTAATAAAATAGATACTCGCGACTTCATTTTCTGACACGCAGTACCCTGTATATTTTGATTGGAAAATATGCTAAGTGTAATTTTTAACGATTTCCAATAAGCGTAAAACGTCACAGGTAGGTATAGGAAATAATAATACCTACAAATTCTATATATTTTTTTAATGTACTGTCAAATTATAAGGTGAAACCGAAGTAGTTCGTATAATAAACTGTAGGTCGTGATTCACCCTGTATATTTAGGCCATTAGATAACATATTAGTTGTACCTTGTACCTGAAATTGATTTACTAAATATAGCCAAGTTAAGAAGAATATGAATTTTTCTAAAATTTCCGTTCATTTAAATTGCGATCTACAATAGATTGCATTATATTTTTCAGCAACAAGATTGTGTTGGGTGGGCGATACACTGCGACCGCCTGTAAGTGATAATGAGTTATAGGTTATATTTCCGATTTTGTTATCTAACGTATTCTGAAAAATTAATGTAGCAGGCTCAATAGTTTCGGAGTTATTAATTTTTCACCATCAGGAGGGTTTTGGCTGCTATCTTTTAAAGCTTTAGTACGCCCCTGCGACGGCCTGTAAGTGATAGTGGGTATATACGTTATATTGCCCATGTTGTTATCTAACATACTCTGAAAGCCCGATATGGCAGGCTCAATAGTTTCGGAGTTATTAATTTTTCACCATCAGGAGGGTTTTGGCTGCTATCTTTTAAAGCTTTAGTACGCCCCTGCGACGGCCTGTAAGTGATAGTGAGTATGTACGTTTTATTGCCCATGTTGTTGTCTAACCCACTTTAAAAGCCCGATATGGCAGGGTCAATAGTTTCGGAGTTATTAATTTTTCACCATCAGGAGGGTTTTGGCTGCTATCTTTTAAAGCTTTAGTACGCCCCTGCGACGGCCTGTAAGTGATAGTGAGTATATACGTTATATTGCCCATGTTGTTATCAAACCCACTCTGAAAGCCCGATATGGCAGGCTCAATAGTTTCGGAGTAATTAATTTTTCACCATCAGGAGGGTTTTGGCTGCAATCTTTTAAAGCTTTAGTACGCCCCTGCGACGGCCTGTAAGTGATAGTGGGTATATACGTTATATTGCCCATGTTGTTATCTAACATACTCTGAAAGCCCGATATGGCAGGCTCAATAGTTTCGGAGTTATTAATTTTTCACCATCAGGAGGGTTTTGGCTGCTATCTTTTAAAGCTTTAGTACGCCCCTGCGACGGCCTGTAAGTGATAGTGGGTATATACGTTATACTGCCCATGTTGTTATCTAACATACTCTGAAAGCCCGATATGGCAGGCTCTACAGTTTCGGAGTTATTAATTTTTCACCATCAGGAGGGTTTTGGCTGCTATCTTTTAAAGCTTTAGTACGCCCCTGCGACGGCCTGTAAGTGATAGTGAGTATATACGTTATATTGCCCATGTTGTTATCTAACCCACTCTGAAAGCCCGATATGGCAGGCTCAATAGTTTCGGAGTTATTAATTTTTCACCATCTGGAGGGTTTTGGCTGCTATCTTTTAAAGCTTTAGTACGCCCCTGCGACGGCCTGTAAGTGATAGTGAGTATATACGTTATATTGCCCATGTTGTTATCTAACCCACTCTGAAAGCCCGATATGGCAGGCTCAATAGTTTCGGAGTTATTAATTTTTCACCATCTGGAGGGTTTTGGCTGCTATCTTTTAAAGCTTTAGTACGCCCCTGCGACGGCCTGTAAGTGATAGTGAGTATGTACGTTTTATTGCCCATGTTGTTGTCTAACCCACTTTAAAAGCCCGATATGGCAGGGTCAATAGTTTCGGAGTTATTAATTTTTCACCATCAGGAGGGTTTTGGCTGCTATCTTTTAAAGCTTTAGTACGCCCCTGCGACGGCCTGTAAGTGATAGTGAGTATATACGTTTTATTGCCCATGTTGTTATCTAACCCACTCTGAAAGCCCGATATGGCAGGGTCAATAGTTTCGGAGTTATTAATTTTTCACCATCAGGAGGGTTTTGGCTGCTATCTTTTAAAGCTTTAGTACGCCCCTGCGACGGCCTGTAAGTGATAGTGAGTATATACGTTATATTGCCCATGTTGTTATCAAACCCACTCTGAAAGCCCGATATGGCAGGCTCAATAGTTTCGGAGTAATTAATTTTTCACCATCAGGAGGGTTTTGGCTGCAATCTTTTAAAGCTTTAGTACGCCCCTGCGACGGCCTGTAAGTGATAGTGGGTATATACGTTATATTGCCCATGTTGTTATCTAACATACTCTGAAAGCCCGATATGGCAGGCTCAATAGTTTCGGAGTTATTAATTTTTCACCATCAGGAGGGTTTTGGCTGCTATCTTTTAAAGCTTTAGTACGCCCCTGCGACGGCCTGTAAGTGATAGTGGGTATATACGTTATACTGCCCATGTTGTTATCTAACATACTCTGAAAGCCCGATATGGCAGGCTCTACAGTTTCGGAGTTATTAATTTTTCACCATCAGGAGGGTTTTGGCTGCTATCTTTTAAAGCTTTAGTACGCCCCTGCGACGGCCTGTAAGTGATAGTGAGTATATACGTTATATTGCCCATGTTGTTATCTAACCCACTCTGAAAGCCCGATATGGCAGGCTCAATAGTTTCGGAGTTATTAATTTTTCACCATCTGGAGGGTTTTGGCTGCTATCTTTTAAAGCTTTAGTACGCCCCTGCGACGGCCTGTAAGTGATAGTGAGTATATACGTTATATTGCCCATGTTGTTATCAAACCCACTCTGAAAGCCCGATATGGCAGGCTCAATAGTTTCGGAGTTATTAATTTTTCACCATCTGGAGGGTTTTGGCTGCTATCTTTTAAAGCTTTAGTACGCCCCTGCGACGGCCTGTAAGTGATAGTGGGTATATACGTTATATTGCCCATGTTGTTATCTAACATACTCTGAAAGCCCGATATGGCAGGCTCAATAGTTTCGGAGTTATTAATTTTTCACCATCAGGAGGGTTTTGGCTGCTATCTTTTAAAGCTTTAGTACGCCCCTGCGACGGCCTGTAAGTGATAGTGAGTATGTACGTTTTATTGCCCATGTTGTTGTCTAACCCACTTTAAAAGCCCGATATGGCAGGGTCAATAGTTTCGGAGTTATTAATTTTTCACCATCAGGAGGGTTTTGGCTGCTATCTTTTAAAGCTTTAGTACGCCCCTGCGACGGCCTGTAAGTGATAGTGGGTATATACGTTATACTGCCCATGTTGTTATCTAACATACTCTGAAAGCCCGATATGGCAGGCTCTACAGTTTCGGAGTTATTAATTTTTCACCATCAGGAGGGTTTTGGCTGCTATCTTTTAAAGCTTTAGTACGCCCCTGCGACGGCCTGTAAGTGATAGTGGGTATATACGTTATATTGCCCATGTTGTTATCTAACATACTCTGAAAGCCCGATATGGCAGGCTCAATAGTTTCGGAGTTATTAATTTTTCACCATCAGGAGGGTTTTGGCTGCTATCTTTTAAAGCTTTAGTACGCCCCTGCGACGGCCTGTAAGTGATAGTGGGTATATACGTTATATTGCCCATGTTGTTATCTAACCCACTCTGAAAGCTCGATATGGCAGGCTCAATAGTGTCGGAGTTATTAATTTTTCACCATCAGGAGGGTTTTGGCTGCTATCTTTTAAAGCTTTAGTACGCCCCTGCGACGGCCTGTAAGTGATAGTGGGTATATACGTTATATTGCCCATGTTGTTATCTAACATTCTCTGAAAGACCGATATGGCAGGCTCTACAGTTTCGGAGTTATTAATTTTTCACCATCAGGAGGGTTTTGGCTGCTATCTTATAAAGCTTTAGTACGCCCCTGCGACGGCCTGTAAGTGATAGTGAGTATATACGTTATATTGCCCATGTTGTTGTCTAACCCACTCTGAATGCCCGATATGGCAGGCTCAATAGTTTCGGAGTAATTAATTTTTCACCATCAGGAGGGTTTTGGCTGCAATCTTTTAAAGCTTTAGTACGCCCCTGCGACGGCCTGTAAGTGATAGTGGGTACATACGTTATATTGCCCATGTTGTTATCTAACATACTCTGAAAGCCCGATATGGCAGGCTCAATAGTTTCGGAGTTATTAATTTTTCACCATCAGGAGGGTTTTGGCTGCTATCTTTTAAAGCTTTAGTACGCCCCTGCGACGGCCTGTAAGTGATAGTGGGTATATACGTTATATTGCCCATGTTGTTATCTAACCCACTCTGAAAGCCCGATATGGCAGGCTCAATAGTTTCGGAGTTATTAATATTTCACCATCAGGAGGGTTTTGGCTGCTATCTTTTAAAGCTTTAGTACGCCCCTGCGACGGCCTGTAAGTGATCGTGGGTATATACGTTATATTGCCCATGTTGTTATCTAACATACTCTGAAAGCCCGATATGGCAGGCTCTACAGTTTCGGAGTTATTAATTTTTCACCATCAGGAGGGTTTTGGCTGCTATCTTTTAAAGCTTTAGTACGCCCCTGCGACGGCCTGTAAGTGATAGTGGGTATGTACGTTTTATTGCCCATGTTGTTATCTAACCCACTCTGAAAGCCCGATATGGCAGGGTCAATAGTTTCGGAGTTATTAATTTTTCACCATCAGGAGGGTTTTGGCTGCTATCTTTTAAAGCTTTAGTATGCCCCTGCGACGGCCTGTAAGTGATAGTGAGTATGTACGTTTTATTGCCCATGTTGTTATCTAACCCACTTGAAAGCCCGATATGGCAGGGACAATAGTTTCGGAGTTATTAATTTTTCACCATCAGGAGGGTTTTGGCTGCTATCTTTTAAAGCTTTAGTACGCCCCTGCGACGGCCTGTAAGTGATAGTGAGTATATACGTTATATTGCCCATGTTGTTATCTAACCCACTCTGAAAGCCCGATATGGCAGGCTCAATAGTTTCGGAGTTATTAATTTTTCACCATCAGGAGGGTTTTGGCTGCTATCTTTTAAAGCTTTAGTACGCCCCTGCGACGGCCTGTAAGTGATAGTGAGTATATACGTTATATTGCCCATGTTGTTATCTAACCCACTCTGAAAGCCCGATATGGCAGGCTCAATAGTTTCGGAGTAATTAATTTTTCACCATCAGGAGGGTTTTGGCTGCAATCTTTTAAAGCTTTAGTACGCCCCTGCGACGGCCTGTAAGTGATAGTGGGTATATACGTTATATTGCCCATGTTGTTATCTAACATACTCTGAAAGCCCGATATGGCAGGCTCAATAGTTTCGGAGTTATTAATTTTTCACCATCAGGAGGGTTTTGGCTGCAATCTTTTAAAGCTTTAGTACGCCCCTGCGACGGCCTGTAAGTGATAGTGAGTATATACGTTTTATTGCCCATGTTGTTATCTAACCCACTCTGAAAGCCCGATATGGCAGGCTCAATAGTTTCGGAGTTATTAATTTTTCACCATCAGGAGGGTTTTGGCTGCTATCTTTTAAAGCTTTAGTACGCCCCTGCGACGGCCTGTAAGTGATAGTGAGTATATACGTTTTATTGCCCATGTTGTTATCTAACCCACTCTGAAAGCCCGATATGGCAGGCTCAATAGTTTCGGAGTAATTAATTTTTCACCATCAGGAGGGTTTTGGCTGCAATCTTTTAAAGCTTTAGTACGCCCCTGCGACGGCCTGTAAGTGATAGTGGGTATATACGTTATATTGCCCATGTTGTTATCTAACATACTCTGAAAGCCCGATATGGCAGGCTCAATAGTTTCGGAGTTATTAATTTTTCACCATCAGGAGGGTTTTGGCTGCTATCTTTTAAAGCTTTAGTACGCCCCTGCGACGGCCTGTAAGTGATAGTGGGTATATACGTTATATTGCCCATGTTGTTATCTAACATACTCTGAAAGCCCGATATGGCAGGCTCAATAGTTTCGGAGTTATTAATTTTTCACCATCAGGAGGGTTTTGGCTGCTATCTTTTAAAGCTTTAGTACGCCCCTGCGACGGCCTGTAAGTGATAGTGAGTATATACGTTTTATTGCCCATGTTGTTATCTAACCCACTCTGAAAGCCCGATATGGCAGGCTCAATAGTTTCGGAGTTATTAATTTTTCACCATCAGGAGGGTTTTGGCTGCTATCTTTTAAAGCTTTAGTACGCCCCTGCGACGGCCTGTAAGTGATAGTGAGTATATACGTTTTATTGCCCATGTTGTTATCTAACCCACTCTGAAAGCCCGATATGGCAGGCTCAATAGTTTCGGAGTTATTAATTTTTCACCATCAGGAGGGTTTTGGCTGCTATCTTTTAAAGCTTTAGTACGCCTTTGCGACGGCCTGTAAGTGATAGTGGGTATATACGTTATATTGCCCATGTTGTTATCTAACATACTCTGAAAGCCCGATATGGCAGGCTCAATAGTTTCGGAGTTATTAATTTTTCACCATCAGGAGGGTTTTGGCTGCTATCTTTTAAAGCTTTAGTACGCCCCTGCGACGGCCTGTAAGTGATAGTGAGTATATACGTTATATTGCCCATGTTGTTATCTAACCCACTCTGAAAGTCCGATATGGCAGGCTCAATAGTTTCGGAGTTATTAATTTTTCACCATCTGGAGGGTTTTGGTTGCTATCTTTTAAAGCTTTAGTACGCCCCTGCGACGGCCTGTAAATGATAGTGAGTATGTACGTTTTATTGCCCATGTTGTTGTCTAATCCACTTTGAAAGCCCGATATGGCAGGGTCAATAGTTTCGGAGTTATTAATTTTTCACCATCAGGAGGGTTTTGGCTGCTATCTTTTAAAGCTTTAGTACGCCCCTGCGACGGCCTGTAAGTGATAGTGAGTATATACGTTTTATTGCCCATGTTGTTATCTAACCCACTCTGAAAGTCCGATATGGCAGGCTCAATAGTTTCGGAGTTATTAATTTTTCACCATCAGGAGGGTTTTGGCTGCTATCTTTTAAAGCTTTAGTACGCCTTTGCGACGGCCTGTAAGTGATAGTGGGTATATACGTTATATTGCCCATGTTGTTATCTAACATACTCTGAAAGCCCGATATGGCAGGCTCAATAGTTTCGGAGTTATTAATTTTTCACCATCAGGAGGGTTTTGGCTGCTATCTTTTAAAGCTTTAGTACGCCCCTGCGACGGCCTGTAAGTGATAGTGAGTATATACGTTATATTGCCCATGTTGTTATCTAACCCACTCTGAAAGCCCGATATGGCAGGCTCAATAGTTTCGGAGTAATTAATTTTTCACCATCAGGAGGGTTTTGGCTGCAATCTTTTAAAGCTTTAGTACGCCCCTGCGACGGCCTGTAAGTGATAGTGGGTACATACGTTATATTGACCATGGTGTTATCTAACCCACTCTGAAAGCCCGATATGGCAGGCTCAATAGTTTCGGAGTTATTAATTTTTCACCATCAGGAGGGTTTTGGCTGCTATCTTTTAAAGCTTTAGTACGCCCCTGCGACGGCCTGTAAGTGATAGTGAGTATATACGTTATATTGCCCATGTTGTTATCTAACCCACTCTGAAAGCCCGATATGGCAGGCTCAATAGTTTCGGAGTTATTAATTTTTCACCATCAGGAGGGTTTTGGCTGCTATCTTTTAAAGCTTTAGTACGCCCCTGCGACGGCCTGTAAGTGATAGTGAGTATATACGTTTTATTGCCCATGTTGTTATCTAACCCACTCTGAAAGCCCGATATGGCAGGCTCAATAGTTTCGGAGTTATTAATTTTTCACCATCAGGAGGGTTTTGGCTGCTATCTTTTAAAGCTTTAGTACGCCCCTGCGACGGCCTGTAAGTGATAATGAGTATATACGTTATATTGCCCATGTTGTTATCTAACACACTCTGAATGCCCGATATGGCTGGGTCAATAGTTTCGGAGTTATTAAGTTTTCCCCACTAGGACGGTTTTGGCTGCTATCTTTTAACGCCCTATTACGTCACTTCCACTAATTTTTAGTTACATTATTGTACTAATACAAATGGGTACGTAATTTGTTACCCAATACTGTTTTGCTTAAATTAAAATATATTTTTTCACCATCCACCTTCAAACTGTCTTTTGGTCCAATATTTTGCAAAATATTAACTTCATTATTAATTTTATGAATTATTTTTTAAATAAGTTATTTGTCTGTAAATTATATGTTTATTACCACGTGGCAAGTTGTTCGTGCCCGTCATGAGCGCTGGCTCGATACGATGTGCGCGCGCATATAGTGCGAGGCTACTGGCGTTCGTGCTTGTTCGGATATTTTGGCTGCTATCTTTAGCTGCTATTTTCACACCGGTAAGGTAAGTTACGTTTATTCGGCTTATTTTGAGAAACCCCCTTCTACAGCTAAATTGAAAAGATTAAAGAAATATTTTGGTGATAAGGGTCTACATGATATTATTAATGCAATATGAACAAATATAAACTCTTGCATTGAACAACCTTATTTACTTATTTCCTATTGCTCTGGAAGTCTGCTATAGGCAAACCGGTTCCAAAAAACAAAGAATCCCGCTGCATTTTCGAAAATTTTCTATAACCAAATAACTTCTTTTTGCAATGCTAATAAATTGTTGTAGGAGAGGTTTGAGCACGGGCACTACATAATCATGTATTATTGTAAACGAGAATTTTGAGTCCTTCGGATCTTCGCTTCTCTGACCATATTAAAAATGTAAATAACAAAGTATCACAGAAGATGCTATATGCAAACAGAAATATTTTAAATAAAAGGCCGAAAAGTAGTCTTTATGACATACTCGTTTTATCGCACTTAATTATAATATGCTTTTATATATGGGACATGTTCATAAAATATTCATAGTTTATGGTCTAAGAAGAGACGATCATATTTCACATAAAATTAACTGGCTGACTTAAGATGTTAAATAGGAGACGCCACCATTTTGCCTGTTTTATGCATGGGTCGTTAGTCAACAAAGACGCTCCAAAACATTAGTTAACAATTTTATAAAAATATCAGTTATTCAGGACAGTGATGATTTAAGACTAAATATAGAGAAACATCACACAATGCAATTACTCTTTCAAGAACAATAGCAATGTTATTCAGTAATTATTTGTGAAGCTGGTGAATTTGTATAGAAAATATAATTTATTGGATGGTACAGGGAGTTTTTATTTTGTACACAGGGTGGCCCATTGGTGTGTTGGCGGATATCTCAAGATCTATAATTATCAATCCTTTACAAAACTTTAGGCACTGAAGAGATGTACAACCCCAAAATGTTTTCAATTATACAGGGCAGTTTACAAACGCGTAGCAGACCAAACTTGCTGGTTACTACAGAAACAAAATACATACCAATTTTTCATGTCAGATCCATTTGAATTTCCTTCTTTTCTTCGTTTTACTGTATTTTATTGACCTCTAAGTTGTAATTTTTCTGGGTGGTCACATTATCTAAATTGTATTTTTATGGGAAAATCTTAAATGGGACACCCTGTATATCTGCTTAAATTCGAGAAGTTCCTATTCTATACTTTTTATTAATATCATATGTCATGAGCTTAACTAACCGTTTTTTATGAAAAATTATTGACACAAAAAAAAAATAAAAGTTGCAATTTTTTGTCATTTTAATTATTTTTTTTTTCTATTTAAAAACCAAAAAGTTAAATTACAGTATTGTTTTAATAGTTTGCAAATAGACGCTCTTAAAAAATAAAATGGGGGAAGACAACGCGCATCTCGTATTCAGTGTGCGATGGAGTACGGAAGGGCTGGATTGCCTGTCATTGCTAAAGTCCGTCGTATTGCTGCCGAATTACGGCGGACGTATCACACGCTTCGCGACAATTTGGTGCAGGCCATCAAGTAGCAATGTTGCGACAAAATACGGATGCTGGTGACTATAAAAAAGTCACTAGCGAGGCGAGCGAGGGGGGTCTCCGATAACTTACGGTTCAAGAAGAATCCTTCTCGTTTGTTCCAACCGCATCCGCTTGTTGTCGACAGTCCACCTTCCGCGGATCAGGTTAAATGTTTCTGGAGGAATATCTATGAGGTGCCGCGTACTTTCAACGAAGACACTCCAGAGGGTTTCCTCAACCAGACCAAACGTGCGATCTGATAACTACTGAGGAAGTTCGAGGTGCTTTAGCCGGCACCAAGAACTTTGCTGCCCCAGGACCCCATGGAATTAATACCTACTGGTGGAAGAAATTCCCCAGTATGCATCCACATTTGGCCCGAATTTTCGATGCGTGACTAAGTGGAGGGCAGCAAATTCCGACGGACTAATCGTTATGTTTCTGTTGACACGTGGTAGCCAATTATCCTGCCCTAGTAATATTTTAGGAAGAGCATTTATCATTGACTGCAATTTATTTTTAATATAGCGATAAGTTTTTATTATCTCACTTACATCCACAGTTTGACTTGATCAAGAAAGTCTCCTAATAGTTCTTGAATGTCGAATTTGAAACTTTGAACGATAATCTTCTTGTTTTGTTTCATTGTGAGTCAGTCCACTGGACAAAGTGGTCTCTGTGTTCCATCTAACGTTAATAATTATTAATCAGTTAAGATAACTGTAGGTGCATTTGCATTTAGTAAATCATATGTTTTTCTAATTTCCAGAGACCTATAGGGGAGCGCCTAAATGCTTCAACCAATTGAGCTAAATATTCGTATATGAGTTCGGGGGAGCCCTAGGATGAACTCATTAGTTCTTGGTTGAAATCACTTTAGCCCTGTGATAGGGTGCACCAAATTCTTTAATAGCAGTAGGGTTCGAGTGATACATCATTTGAAAGCTTTTTTATATGCTTTACAGCAATAGGTTACCTTTGAATTTTACCTTCAAAGTTCTTGAGAAATTAGTGTTTAAAATTTCACCAGTTAGGTGGTTGGTAACTATCTCATATCATATTACTAACATTAAGAAGTCAAATAATTTAAAGCTATTTAAGAAATTGCTGACTGGGTTTCCGGCAGATGATTGATTACACTTGTTTGGTGATAATATAGTTTAGTTAACATCGGAGAATGAGATAAAGTTAGTTTTAAGTGTTGGACTGTATTACTGTAATTTGTACGACATCACTGTGATTTGTTGGTTTTTTATTTTTTATTTTGTTTTCCTTGTGTTTTACGAATAGAGTTAGGTATATATATTTTTAAATTGTGCACTTGTTGATAATAAACGATTAAAAAAACATATTATAGTAAAGTAATTTGTATAAGCATGAGAAATCACACCATTAGATATTGCAGCAGCTTTTTGAAACACCCTGTGTAATAAAACATGTAATTTATATAGCTTTTTAAATTGAACTGCTGTTGATTTAAAAAAAATATATATTATTTTTATTTATTTAAAATTATATAATATAATGGATAAGACGATTGCTGCAAAAGTAGTGTGTAGCCCATGGCCGCGAAACTCTTTAGCGCGCTCAAGATTATCCTGACTCGGCGATAATTTAGAAAAATTAGTGATTTTAGCGGACCGACAGAATTCGGTTCGCTAAAATTATATTTCGCGGCCCAGGTACACAGATAACTGATTATTGTATAATATACACATAGAAACATGAAATCAACTAATATTGTATACGAACTGAAAAAAAGATACGTGTCACAAGTGGGATTCCAACCCAACATCTCCCGATTGCCGGTCAGGTGTTCTAACCACAGATCTAGAAACTCTAGAAATTTCATTCATAATTCACATCTGTTTACAATCAGAAATATATTGGCAGTTGATATATAAGATAGAAAAGGACAGGTAGAAAAATTGGCAACATTGTACCTTGTTCGTCGTTTCGATTTCATTTTATGTACCAGTGGCGTGAGGTTTTAAAGCATTCTTTATACTTTAATTATACGATGGATGTTCCCTAAAGTGATATAAAGCGATGATAAATTGTAGGTTTTTTTTGGTTTATGGTTCATCATGATTTATGACAAAAATATATTTTATCTTATTTTTACCCTATCTAATTCTAAATATCTTTAGACGATGATGGTTATAGGATTAGATAGGAGATAGGTAGCACCACTATATATGATCTGGGAAACTATTATATACATTGTGTACGCAAATACTTGGCGCCCCAAAAGTAATTTCGAAATTTAATGTTTAATGTGATAAATAAATGTAATACAATAAGAATTCAAAGAAAAAAGTATTATTACAAAATATAGATCATTGATAACATTATATTTAGAGCACATAAAATAATAATATAATAGGTAAATAAATATGTTTATTATCGAACATTATACCTTAAATTTTTATTTATTAAGCAAATAAGTACGTATATATTTTATAATTACCTGTATGACAGAGGCTCATTAAGAGGAAATGATAATTGAGGTTCAGCGTCTGGTCTAATTTTCTGCAGTAATCTCAGTTATCTTAATGTCGCTCCCATCAAAATGGTTTAAGCATATTTGTGCATACTTGGGATCACACTGATTTTCCAAACCCAAAAGCTGTACTCTTTCCGAATTTACTGGAAACCTACAATATGAAATTATTTAATTTTTATGGAACCTACCTATTCAGTATTAATATATTTAGTTATCTAACGAAGTGCAACCTTAGTTTATAATTAAAATTAAACGTTGATTTAAATAGTGTAAGATGAATCTAGCATCCCTATAACATCACAAAAATCAAGAATGACATTAGGTATTTATTTACAGCAATTTATTTTTAATTTGTAGAACAAGCAAACTACACCACTGATAAACAATAAAAAGTCGGGACGTTACTTACCCCCGAAATATCAAATGTGGGTTGAAATTTTCATTATTTTGACAAACTATACACTGACGCACCATTGTTAATAGTTTTTTATAGTTTTTGCACAAAAAAACACTCAAAATTCCCCAAAATCACCAACTAACAGCAAATAAACACCAACTAACAGCAAATAAACACGAGCACAAAGGAGATTTGGCAACGGAGCTCAAACTACCAGCTCATTACACGAATGAATGGATATCGTAAATTCTCCGCGTACTACTCAGTTGCTTAGCTTTACCGAGTTGCCACGTGTAGTTCATAATTATGATTTGGTGAAATATGCCTTGAAATTGTTAAAATTCATAAAAAAAGTAACTAAAAAATATCTTCGGTATATCGTTTTATTATATACAAAACTTAGTACCATCACCTAAGTTATATTTTGCTTTAAAACAGTAAAAAATGCCGTATCAAAATAGTATATTTTAAAACAAAGGTATTAAATGCGGCGTTCACAGCGGAAGTTTGGCATTATTGATATCCGCAAATAATGATGTTTGATCGCTTGGAAATGTAAACAGTTTTATCTCCCTCTTTCTAGATCTGTGGTTCTAACCAATTCAACTACCGTGGCACATAGTGGAAATCTCTTTAGTCCGTATACATTAACGCCCTTTCTGCCTGACCGGCAATCGGGAGATGTTGGGTTCGAATCCCACTTGTGACACGGAACTTTTTTTCAGTTCGTATACAATATTAGTTTATTTCATGTTTCTATATTTATTTATATTAATTATTATATTTATTTAAAAAAAAATAATGACATTACAACAATTACACTAAAGAAACTAAATAGACCGACTTAATAATATCTATTTATTTTATATCATCATGAAACCGTCTCTAAAAATAAAACACTACAACAAGCTGTGTAATACTTGAAAGTTATCAACTTAAATTATATTTACAGATGTAACTAAAAGAACGACAGGTCAACATCTTTAAAATTTCTGTCTGTAGCACATGAACTATATTTGCTATTATAATATTAGTTTTTGTTATCTCAAAAAATCACTACCCTGTCCTGTGTTCATAAAGATAAAACCAGTTTTCTTCGGAGGATATCCTATTTAGCTGTAAGTCCAAATAAATGTTTGCTCTGGAACTTGTATAATGTTTTAAGGGAATTGCAAGCTCTACTTCATTAAGAGCTTGCTGGTATATCAAGAAGGAAGGAAGGAAGGAATATTATATACCACTAGTTTGTGTAATATAAAAAAAACAACATCATCGCAACATCAACAACATTATTAACTTCTCTTACTTATTTTATTTTTTACCGAATTTAAAAAAAAAAATATGATCTCTACTCTCGATAAATTTTCCACCATCTCGTGCGATATCAGGTAAATACCTGCTATAAAATACTTAGTTTGTTTAGTACTTCTTTACGCTGCTCGGTTTTTAAATCAGATATCGGAAATTTATCTACGCTAACATAACACACCAGTTTTCATCTTTTTCCAATAATACCTCTACGATAACATCTAATAAAAATGTTTAGGGATTCATTTTTTGGTACTTTAAACCCTAGCCGCGATAGAATTTCAACGAGGAAATAATGTTAAGTAGGAAGAGGTGTCGAGTAATAATATAATTTAAAATTCTCTTTTTACCGGCAACTTTTTATCAAATTTGGATTATTAGTTGAGGAATAACACTTCAAAGTTCCACCACCAACCTCCGTGCCATAATGTCAACATGTAGATAAACGCAAGTTATGCATGCACAGTAGGTTATTCACTCACATTCTAAAAAGAAACTAAGAAGCACAATTTTACCTACAAATATTAAACAAAAGGCGGTAAATCTGGTGCTTAATTTCGTAAAGGTTGGATACCTTTCATTTAGTATTTTAGTAAAACATTTATCACAAAAGCACGTACTTGATCTAATGGCGAAATCCAAAAGAAATTGGATAATTAACGAAGTACCTAAGTAATGTATATTTTAAAGGAGTTATTTCGATATCTGCAATAAAATATGTATTCCCGACAAAAAATTATGATTTTTTAAGTTTGTTAAAAATTACAACATGCCAAACTTGAAACGGATATTTTAACTGTTCCATCTTAAGTGATCTTAAATGATAATACCAAATATTGAAAAGGCCTAACCCAGTCTTGGACAAAGATAACAGAGATTGTAACGAACGCAATGGACACCAAACTGGGATATAGGGCGAGAGGCGCAAAGCACAAATGGATGACTGATGAGATTCTGCTGTTGATGGATGAACGCCGAAGGCACAAAAATGACGCAGACCGCAGCACCTATAGAGGCATTCATAAATTAATAAAAGGGAAGATAAGAATAGCAAAGAACGACCGGCTCAGACGCGAATGCAATTAAATAGAACAACTGCAAAGTCAACAAGATCATCAAAATTTGCACAAAAAACTGAAAGAGACTGCTGGAATACACAGAAAATGGAAACCAGGTTTGATAGTGAATCAGGACAACAGGATAGTTCTTGAAATCGAAGAGAGAATCAGTGTTTGGGAAAAATACATCGAAGAACTTTTTTGCGACAATAGACCACCAAGAGAAACTGAGCTAAGTGATTGTTTGGCTGGCCCACCAATTACCAGAGAGGAGATTGAAAAACACATCGGTAACTTAAAAAACAACAAAGTAGCTGGTCCGGATGGAATCCCGGCAGAGATACTCAAGCTTCTGGATGAAAGATGGATCGCAGCGTTGCATAAAATTTTTAACATCATTTACGACACGGGTCACTACCCCGAACAATGGTTATGCTCGACCTTTGTCCCCTTGCCCAAGAAATCCAATGCAAGAAAATGTGCAGACCATAGACTCATCAGCCTAATGAGTCATACTCTCAAAATTTTCCTAAAAATAATACACCAAAGATTATACAGAAAATGCGAGACAGACATAAGCGACTCACAATTTGGATTCCGACAAGGGTTGGGTACAAGGGACGCGATATTCGCGACGCAGGTGCTCGTTCAAAACTGCTACGATCAGAGAAAAGACGTGTGTCTGTGCTGCATAGACTACGAAAAAGCTTTCGACTGAGTGCAACACCAGAAGTTGATGCAGTTACTCTCGAGGCTTGACATAGACCAGAAAGACATCCGGTGCATCGAGAACCTATACTGGAAACAAAATGCTCAAAGTACAGTCTTTGATTCACACCGCGCGAGATCGCAAACATCCATTAGCGGATATGCCTCCGAAGAAGAAGATCTTAAGTGGCCAATTAATTACAAACCCTTCAAATTAGTTATTTTATATATAGATTCTTATAGACGCGTATAGACGCATCTAACAAAAATATCATCACATTCTAAAATGATTTAGGTGTTTAAAATAATTTGGGAATGGAATTTAGACAAGAGCACAATGGCACCAATTAATTGAATGAAGAAAAATATATCAATAATGTTTTGGAATTTCGAAAGATTGTAAATGAGCAAAGTCTTATGGGAGAAAACTTGAAACTAGAAAAAAGTAGTCCAGAAAAATTAGCAAATATCTCCTACCAGAGTTGAATTAGAGCCCTTCGACTCCTTCACGATAATATGAAAGCAGCAGTTCTCAACGCTCATGAAAATGATGTCCTAGCTGATACAAAAGAGGATCTTCAACATAGAATAAATGCATTTAACAGCGCATATAGGAGTATTGGGCTTGAACTGAATATAAAGAAAACACATATTATCTACCAGCTTGCACCAAACACTGTGGCTACTCCACCACATAGTCCAGTTAACGGAGACATACTTCAGAACATCCAGAGTTTCTCTTACCTCGGCAGCATTCTTGCGGCGAACGCAAATATCGATGATGAGACTCAGCATCTTTTGGCCGTACGCGGATGAGAGTCTTCGATAATCATAACATCGACGTTCGAACCAAGTTGCGAGTGTATAATAATTATTGTAGTTCATACCCTTACGTATAGCTGTGAGTATTGGACCACTTTAGGGGGTCATTTAAAACCCTAGAAAAGTACAATAAACAATGTCTGCCGGACTAATAAATATCAGTGTTCTGGAGGCAGCTGATAACTTGCATTGAGGCGATAATTTTTAGGCACCAGCTACCACGTAATCCGCATGTCAAAGGAATGCCTTTCAAAAAGAATTCTATATTCACAGGTTAAAGATGGAGGCGTACCATTTACCAGGGCCATCAAGTTTTTTAAGAGCAGCGTCGACGACATGAGGATGCGAAGAGAGAGCATCGAAAGGAGAGAGAACGCTTCGATGCGGAGGCGCACCTACAACAGCCGGTGATTGGGTCTACCAATTTTGTGACAGGATTTGCGGCTTGTGGATCAGTCTGTTTAGCCATCTTAGGGTTCACAACCGAAATCCCTGAGTTGGAGTAGTTCATGCTCGTTAGCGAATGAATGCTGATGATGATGAGGCGTGTCGGATACCTGCAGACTAGAGCAATTATATAATATAACTCTTAATGATATTGAAGATCGTGATTCATTTATGATAGTAAAAACAGAGCCAACCTACACACACAGCTCGATCACTCTTTTGCCGGGAAGGTTTGCGCCGATCTCCTCGCACAGGCTCTATGCTCCGCCCATTAGGGGAAAAGACGTCTTTGGTGTGCAGTCGGGACATCGGTATTACTTATTGTACGTTTAGCCGTCATAGTCGTGCGTATTATTTTGAGTGTTGTTTTTTGTGATTTGAAAATAGTGTTTAATTTTGTTTTTTTAACCATTAAAATGAGTGATAAAACACCTTCTGGACATCATCACGTTTGTGCTGTGCGAAACTGTTTTATTAAAGAATATAATTCTAAAAAGAAATTCTATTGTGCTCTAACTGCATATTTTTCTGTAACAATGTTTTTTAAAAACACTGCTGAACAACTTGTGTGGCAAAAATAGTAAGCTGGAGGTTGTTTCCAGTTGGTAGAAATTTCTCTTATCTGTAACACACAAATACTTAGAGACGGTTTAAACATTTTTTCTCCCTTTTCAATTTCAGCTAAGCCTATAACAGAATCACTAAAACGATTATAAAACAATCGGCCTTGACCCTCATTTCGTCAATACATAAGATACAACATTTACCTCTCCCCTGGAAATAATCAACTTTGGCCTTCAGCATTTCAAACAATTGGGGATTATTTATTCAACCAACATAATATTTACATACAAAATACAGTAGAATAAATTTAATGTAATGAATAATTCGTTTTATTGAAATACCCAACCCATACATCGAATATTACGGTTCGAGAAGAAAATTGTTATATCGAGTCTCGACTGTATAAATTTTAAGATACATTTTATAATATACATATAAGGTACCTTGCAGGAACTCCTGCTCTAGAGATATTTGTGGAAATCTTTCCTAATTAGCATGCCAGGGGGAACAACAATATTTTGTATTAATCTTCTTCGAAGGAATCTCTTCCAAATTGACTACTTTCAGGAGGCAGTAACTGTCATGATCACTGACTTGAAGAACCCTCCAGTGCGTGAAATATCCTAGGAGTGGCGTTGTAATTTAAACCATTACAAAATTGATTTGTGAATGTTTTCAAATCCAAATGATCTGAACACAGAACATATAGTTTGTTGTAATATACGTAGGTGTAATAATTTTTTATTTTGTTTTTTTTGTCAATTTACTTTTTTTGTACGTGTCAATGAAAAATTAATTAATTATTTATTTATTTATTACCGTTATTAAACCATTATTTTTCTTATTAGAAGTCAGCAATAGTATAATTACCTGTCTGATCCACACATCTCTCCTTATACTTAATGATCATTGTAACTAAGAGTGTTGAGCGTGATTTGCCTGCTTGTTAATATTTTCTTTTTTATATTCTGTCTATGGTCTGGTTAAGTAGAAGAGCCAAGTGAGCTAGACTTCGCCAGATTGTAGCTGCACACAAAGTTTTGCAATTTTACTGTTGTTACTGATACTTAAGTTTTGCGAATTCAATTGTATTTGTATATGTCTTTGTTTCCTACCAATAAAGCCCATTTATTATTATTATTATCAATATAAGTAAGCATTTTTATGTACTTTCTTGTACATCTGTTAGTTTCAAACTATTGGGCAATAAAACTTATCATATCATATCATTTTTACCCTTTCCTTACAAACGAACATTAAGTATATTGACAGAACACCCGTCCAAAGCAGTAATTTAAGGTCTTTTTACTGCTAGGCAAAATAATTAAGAGCTGAGGAAGAAACTTAACAATTAACTTTTAGAAATTACCGTGAATCACTATTCTGTTGGTAAGATTACAGATAACAGTCCTTATATCGTAATTACTATGACCTCAATTTTATTTGTCAGCCCACACGAGCTCTTTTAATCTATAAAAATGAAACTTTATTATTTTTCAATATTACTAGTATTATTATCAACTCCAAATACAAACCGAATTATTGATGGCTGTAACTATGTTGTTTTCTATTAAAAGACTGCCGATTTTACTATTTTTTTTGTCAATCTATTTTATTTTGACAATCTATCTATATTAAACTATTAACAATTATTATAAGTCAAACTATATACAAAGTATTATTTTACATTACAACAGTAATTTTATTGCAATATTATAATATAGAATCAAAAAATATAATCCAATTAACTTTAAAATTATTTACTACGGTCAGGCAATTTTACTTCTATAAGTAATAGTTTTAATCCGGCTCTGCCTTTTCCCTTTTGTACGACAGAGAAACCAACACTTCTGTTTCACTTACTCGTAAATCGCCAGTTCAAAGGTGCCGCCGACAAGTTTCCTAGCTGTGTGTGTATGTTAGCTGTGGTAAAAATTCCGAATACCAGGACACAATGATCAATCAATGATCGTTTACTATTACAAATAAAGAAGACCAAAAAACCACTATTTGGAAATTATTCTGAAATATATGATGCTCAGACCAAAACAGGTACCATCTAACCATCTTTGTTTAAATTTTAAAAATGGGAAATGCACTAGACAAGTGGTAGGACGGGGAACTTTTGGAATGTGGCCTATGGTAACAGCCCAATATTTAAAATTAGAAAATTCAAGTAGCTATACTGGCCACTCCTTCATGCGTGCATCAGCTAAAATTTTGGCAAGTAAAGTCGTGTTTTAGGATTAAAAAGGCATGGAGGCTGGAAGTCTTCAGCTGTATAGCTAAAAGATATTTTAAAGACTCTTTGCAAAACAAGATATCGTGGGTTGGATGCAAAAAATCATTAAGTCAAAATACGAGATTTCAAGAAAATGGCGTTTAAAAACATCGTACTTCGTGTTCCCACAAATAAGTATACCGACAAAATTTTAGATGAAAATAATGCTGCTGCTCCTTTACAAAATTCTACTACTGTAACATTTTCTCTCAGTGTAAACAGGCCCCAAGAAACTTCTGTTCCACTGATGCTAAATAATTATTGTAATAATTGTACTTTTAATATTAATAAAACTAAACGGTAAGTTATTTACTTAGTAACAAGTAAATACAACCTACTTGTAAGGGTTTAGTTCTCCTTACATAGGAAAAGAGATTTTTGAGAATGTTATTGCTGGTGGGTGCAGGTGATTATAGTTTGTAGACAATAAATAATTTTCTGCTTTATTAACACAACAATTTTAATTTTATTTACAAACACTATTTACAAACACCAATTATTATTGATTTAAAGTTAACGATTTTACAATGAACAAACTGTTTAAATTGACGAAACTGTTTACTAATTTTAATATAATATTAAACTTATTGCTAATATCAAAACTATGTATTATAAGTATTTATTACATGTGATAAAGGGAGCTTTATTATTTATTATTACGTATAATATATTATTTATTATATGAGAGAGAGTGAGTGAGAAAGAGAGTTTTTCGACTCGCTTGAGCGTACCTACGTACCTACGAAATTGGTGGCGTTGTCCGTGAAAATAATTTCTGGGCAACCTCTGCGTGCTACAAATCGTTTCAATGTTAAAATGAAAGCTTCCGTTGAGAGACTGCTCACTAATTCAATGTGTGTAGCCTTGGAATCCTTTTATTTAATATTAAGTACCTAGGGATTTCCAAATTACTAAGGGAAGGTAGATTTTTAAGGAATTTAGTCCATTCCTTTAGTATGTCATTGGGTAGGATATCATCCCATTCCAAATTGGACATCCATATTTTCTGCATTATAATTTTCGCGAGAACGATTACGGGCGAAACCAGGCCAATAGGGTCGTAAAGAGAGGTGATTATGCTCAGAACCTTTCTCTTTGTAAAGGGACTGACACTATCAAGAGTAGGAGGAGAAATTGTGAAAACATCAGCCGTAGGTTTCCAAGCCAAACCTAACACCTTACTAGAGACATTTTCCAGGTTAATTTCATACTTTTCGGGCTGAGAATAGCTACTACCGGAGTTATCAGTGTTTTGCAACGAGCCAAGGTTTGAACACCATTTATGGAGGGAGAATCCCGCTTTATTTAACAAACAGGTAAGTTGATCCTTTAACTCGTATAAGTCTGCCTCCGAGTCTGTGCCTGCGAGTACGTCATCCATAAAGCACTGCCTTAATAAGGCTTCTGAAGCGAGAGGGTAAGTATCTTTTTCGAGCTCTGCTAACTTCACTAAACAGCGAGTCGCAAGAAAAGGAGAGCTTTTATTTCCGAAAAATACTGTAGAAAGTTCCAAACATTTTAATTTTTCTGAAGGGCTTTCTCTCCACAACATATTTTGCAAGAACCTTTGTTCCGGGTTTATTTTAATTTGCAAAAACATTTTCTGTATGTCAGTGGTTAGGACGTAAATAAAAGAGCGAAATCTGAGCAAAATGTCGAAAAGCTCCGGTTGAACCGGAAAACCCTTTAAAACAATATCATTCAGGGAATAACCAGTGCTGGTTGCCATAGTAGCGTCAAGAACGACTCGCAGCTTTGTCGACTTGTTTCCTTCTCGGATCACACAATGATGTGGTAAAAAATATTTGTTTTGGACGAGCGAATTTTCTAGCTGAAGGGGAACTATTTTGGCGTAACCCTTTTACAGGTAATCATCTACAAATTTTTTGTAGTCCATAAAGAGATTTTTATCATTAATGAATTTCTTTTCGAGCGAAAAGAAGCGATTGCTGGCTTGTCTAAACGAGTTTCCTAATTTAAGAAAAGCGTCAGGCTCTGTTAATGGCCAATCAACTTGAAATTGTCCATTTTCTAGTCTTTTTGTTGTTGTTCTAAAGATTTTTTCCGCTAGATCTTCAGATGGTGAGAGGGAATTTGGATACTCACAATCCTCAATTTCCCAAAATTTTTCTAATAAAGGTCCAATATTTTCTAGGGAGTTATTTGGGAGTGTTTGTGCAAGGCAAGACACTTTACGGGGAATGTTCAAGTTTGAACGAACGACTTTGTGAAATAACTTTCCACCTACAACATACCCTAAGTGTGTATTAAATAGTGTGGGAAACCCTGTACCCAACTCAATTTTCCCATGAGTCATCAAGTCGAAAAATATATCTGCACCTAATAGCAGATCTATGTTACACGGTTTAAAAAACTCCGGGTCTGCTAAATTTTTATTCGGCGGTAAATTTAATTTGTTTATATCAATAAACGATTGCGGCAAGGGACATGTAATTCTATCTAATATAGAACAAGACACTGAGAAATGCTGACTTGCATTGTGTTTCGACGTAAGAGATATATCAATCATTTTATTTGAAAGAGTGTTACTGTTTGATATTCCCGAAATATAAACAGGGATAGTGTAAGGTCGGTGACCGAGGTTTTGTGCTAATTGCGCGGTAATAAGAGAGCTCTGACTACCAGAGTCGAGCAAAGCTTTTGCGTAAATTGGGTCGCCGTTGCGACCTTGGAGAGTAACTACAGCTGTAGCCAAAATGATTTGTACATTGTTTGTACTGTGATAAGAGACAGACGTGACGTGCCCAGTCTGTGAGGTATAAGCGCTACCTTGGGCTTCACCATGAAGGCTATTAGGGAGTGCACTATCGCCTCCAGAACCTTGCCTGTTTTTCACATCTGTCCGAGAGGGGTTGCCTTGAGGGTGGTGAGAGTTATCACCATTGTGTAATAACGTGTGATGTCGTTTTTTACATAATAAACAAGCATATTCAGACTTGCAATTTTCTGAGGAGTGTTTTGACCCTAAGCAATTGAAACAAAGCTTTTTCGATTGAACGTAATTTCTTCGTTCCTTCTGAGAGAGATCCTTAAATTTGAGGCAGCTATAGAGAGTGTGATTTGGTTTATCGCAAAAGAGACATTTTTTCTCAAATTTGTTTTTTGTAGCATTTTCAGCTGTAATGTGATGTGATTGAGAGTGTGGTTGAAAACTTTTTATTTTCGGCTTTTCTTTAGTGGTTGTGAGGTTCTCGAAATTGAGACATTCCAAGCCTATGCACCGGTTTTCGAGATATTTTAAAAATCCCTCGAGAGTTGGCAATTCAGATCTGTTACGTTCTAGCTCGTAGGATCTGCGTGTGTTGTAGTCCAACTTTTGACTGCAAATGTAAATTAATAGTAGATACCATTGATCTACGGGCACTTTAAGTCCCTTAAGGGCTTCAACATTTTGTTTTATTGAAGTTACATAATCTCTAAGATTTTGAGCATTAACTTTTGCAAGAAAAGGAAGTTCCAGCAGCGTTTTTATATGACAGTTTATAGTAATTAAATTATTACTATATCTGTCCGAGAGAGTTTGAATAGCGATATCAAAGTTAGAGCTTGTTAATTGCAAATTACTAATCAGATTTAGGGGTTCACCTGAAAGACATCCTTTCAGGTGCATCAAGCGTTGTACATTTGACAAATTAGGGTTTTTTATTATTAGAGTGGAGAAAATGTCAAAGAAACTTGTCCACTTGGAAAAGTCTCCGTTGAAATTTGGAATCTTTAATTCCGGTATTTTTGCACCTAGAGATGGTGAATTTCCGTGAGACGAGAGGGCTGCTTCTGTTAAAGTTAGTGTAGCGCTCGCTGTAGAGAAAGAATCAATTTTATCTTGAAATTTACCAACGAGATTGTAATAGTTTGTTTCAATTAACTCTCTGTCTAACTCTTGGGTTTCATCGAGTTCTTCAATTTGAGATTGCACATTTCCATATTGATCATACAAATTTAAGAGTGCTTGTTGCCTAGTCTTAAATATATTTACAGTGTTAGTGGCTACGTCGTAATTTTCGTCTAACCATTTAGCTATTCTCGTTAAACTACCTTTAATGCTAGTTCTTTTTGTTATAAATTTCTTTAACTCCGCGTCGACAGTAGCCATATTTCTTTTTTTCTTTTTTAGAGTTTAATAAAGTTAATTAAAATCTAAATACCTGAATAAGCTTAACTATATAAGTACTTAACCTACTTAATAGTAACCTACGTTTAATTGTCTTTACTAAGATATGTTTTTTTTTTATATTTTACGAAAGTCTGAGATATCTACACTAAATTTCAAATTTTACACGACGCTGCTGATCGCTGGGATTTTCCAATCTTGCGCATTGGAAGAAGTAAAGTAAATCAAAACGATCTCACCTCGTTTGTTTTGCTTTTTCTGATGAACCAAACTTTCGGGAACTCAGGAACTAATCCAGATTGCCATCAACCAGATAATCCATTTAAATATGGGCCGTCTGTACTTGTAAATCTGTTTTAATATTATTGATCGATTGTTTACCGCACGAATATTGTCCGATAATGTTTTTTTAGTGAAACTTTTTTATACACACCCGTAATGGTAGTTTTTCAATTATTTATTGGTTTTTTATATTTCTAATCACCCGACATCCGGTTTGAAGGACCACTTATGTAAGGGTTTAGTTCTCCTTACATAGGAAAAGAGATTTTTGAGAATGTTATTGCTGGTGGGTGCAGGTGATTATAGTTTGTAGACAATAAATAATTTTCTGCTTTATTAACACAACAATTTTAATTTTATTTACAAACACTATTTACAAACACCAATTATTATTGATTTAAAGTTAACGATTTTACAATGAACAAACTGTTTAAATTGACGAAACTGTTTACTAATTTTAATATAATATTAAACTTATTGCTAATATCAAAACTATGTATTATAAGTATTTATTACATGTGATAAAGGGAGCTTTATTATTTATTATTACGTATAATATATTATTTATTATATGAGAGAGAGTGAGTGAGAAAGAGAGTTTTTCGACTCGCTTGAGCGTACCTATACCTTCGGTCGACAAAAGCCAAGTGAAGTGCGTCGAATAACGGGAAGCGAAAAATCCAAAAGTGGCGGCTTTTCGGCAAGTCGGACTTAGAAAGAAAAGCGTTGTGCGGCTTTTGCTTTGAGAAAAGCCGCGCGGGTAATAAATTTAGTTGGTATAGTATAGGGTGAATAATAGAGGTATACAGTGTGAGGTATGCGAACACTACTGACGTAAAAACAAATTTAGAAAACGATGAAGAACAAGTCGTACAAAAACATTTTTAATCTCATAATGAACATGACAAGACGTCATTAAAGTTTCCCATTGAAAACTGATCCACCAAGTTTCGTTTTAGACCTGTAAAGTCACAAAGTATGATTATTATGCATGAGATACTTATTCAATATTGATATCAAAAGACTGGAATAAAATTCGATAAATATGTTAATGCGGATGTAACGAATGGGTTGATGTGATGATTAAGTTTCCTATTCTAGTAGAAATTATGATTGCAACAGCAGCTCGTAAATTATGATAAACCACCAATGCGGCGCTGGGTTGTGAGCGTTATTTGGACGTAACACACATGAAATTTTACGCAATGACAACACGACGTAAATTATTTGCGAACAGCATTTCCCTACCTAAACGGCATGTGTGTAACGTCGACACCATAAAGTTCTGATAAAGCTCGTTTTGAACAATTTGTGGAAATAGTATGTAATATGCGATAACATCCATTATGCTGATAGATAAATGATCAATTTAACAACAAATGTAATATTTGCATCTTCAGAACATTGACTAAAAGTATCAACATACAATACAAATTTAACAATTTTCAAATTGTCTACAAAAAATGTATAACAACGAGATTTATCAAAAAATATTTAAAGTTGTTAAATACAATACCTACCTAATAATTGCTAGTCGAAAAATTTGTTTGTATTAATTAAAAATTAAATGATACCAAATTCCCCAGTTTCCATATACTAGGTTTGACCCTAAGTTAAAATCTAGAATATTGGCATTACCGTTATGAGGTTTTTATATTTTTGAGGCTTATGTTTAATTGAACATATTATCGGAGATTTAAATCTGCATTGTTCTACGTTCTCATTATATTATAAATTAGTTTGAATCTCAACAAAATGTTTTCACAACTGACGTTTAGTCACTTTATTTACTAAAATGAACATTTTCAGTTTAATTAAATAGCAACTTTGCTTTTTATTCTGCGGCAACCGTATTTTATATTAAAAAAACCTTCAACAAATAAAATATGTATATGTTGTGGTGCACGCCAGGTGGAGTAATTTTTAAAATGTAGGAAAATTGATTTTGCAAAGTCTTTTACTTAAATGTGTGAAAAAGTTAAATTTATGAACTAAAATTGGGTTTTTTTATACATTATTTTTCTATAAACTTTAGTGTGTATTTAATATTTTACCGAATATATTGTTTGGCAAAATGATCTGTAACAGCGCGGCGTTGGTAAGGGGAATGCAGTTGTATCTAATAAAACATGGCTGATTTCATTCATATAATTTTCAGCGGCGTGCGTTTTAAAAGTTTAGTAATAATGAATAAATATTTATGTGTTACTAAAAAATTAAAATTAATGAAAAGTTCTTCACATGGTTGGTAAAAACATCTACTGCTATTAAGTTATAACACCCACGAAGTATTTTATTTATTTATTTAATTATTTGTTTTATTTTAAATATGTACTAAAGTTTGCATACCAAAAATCAAAATAAAACGTTCTTATAAAAAACAACTTAACGAAATAAATTAAACACTTTGGTAATCTTGCTTGATTTAAACAGAAAAATCTAAAACAACTTAACATTTATCGAAAATAATTAAAATATCTTGGATCTTTTTGTTGCTTTAAGTCATGTTTAGAAACTATAATTAACTGTTTTAAATATTTATAATGTGCTCAATTTCCTCCAAAATTCTTCTTCCAACTCCTTGACATGTCGGCAAAAACTATTCCAATCATTACTGGATTTTAAGAACTTCTTTTAATGTAGTTAGGTTGAAATTTCAGGTTATTTAATTTAAGTTTTGCCTTAGTTAACTCTATTGGGTTTAACTCATATACGGAGGCGTTCTAAGAGATGTTTTTTTAAATCGAACTACCCTGATTTTTTTAGCCAATAAAATTGCATATTTTTGTTCCTTTTAAAAAATGATATACGACACTTAATATTTGTAGTTTTAGAAATATCAAAAATCGAGAGCGGTATTGAAAAATTTATTGTTACGAGGATTTTTGGACACTTTGTAATTTTGATATAATGTTAACTACTGTCACGGTTATGTTGTTAATATTTAAAATACCCAAATTCTAAGTAGATTCAATAAAAATTTTCAGTTTTGATTCCTTAATAAACAACAAATAATGTGTAAGCTTATATTTCTACAAGAACAAAGAAAAATTGTTGTGAACCTAAAACATTAAAGTAACAGAACACTAAATATAAAATAATAATTTGATATAATATTTGACAATCTTGCAACTCATACACAACAACAAAAGTATAAATATAACACCACTCTGCCACTGGCTGATTCAATATAACTACGACGGGCGGCAACAATTGTGGGGAAGAACTCAGTTTCCACCAATTGCAACTTGAACACCCGCATGGCGACAAAACCTGCGAGGGTCTACGCACCAATTAAGATCATTCAGGCGGTGTTTAACCATCGCACCTATTTCGCGTGGTATTGCCGATTTTACAGAATATTGTAATTTATTTTCCCTATTTTAATATTCAGTGGTAAAAATTGTTGTTATTAAATAAAAATAAAACAAACAACCACTTAAAAATGCTGAGCTTTTTTAATTATTATTATTAACTCGGAACGCCAAAGCAAAACTAAGAACATAATATAATTCTATAAATTGATTTGAATGAAATTACTGGTTTTAGCTACACAAGGGATTTTGTTTAATTTAGCAGAGCCTCAGTCTAATTCAGTAGAACCAGACCGCGGCATGGGTCTACAGATACTGAGGAATTCGTTTCGCTCTTATTATGAATTCGTCAGAGTACCATAGTCGTTGCCCATCTACAATATCGGCCTGCATTTAATCATAATCATACGTTTTAGGTCTGAATTTTGTAAATGATCCATAATTAATAAGGTTTTCTTTTAACCTTCCAAATATTTTCCTATAATGCTGTGTTGTTGCAGCACGTTTCAGCTGCAACATTAGCATTTTTCTTGTGTTGAATAAAACAATTAACATCATTAACCATTTTTAATGATTTGAATGATGCTTACTTAGTAAATTTTTATTTTATTTGCAAAGATACATATAATATGGTTTTTATTTATTTTTATTAAGTTTTACTAAATATGTAGCTACTTGTCATACATGGTTGTAAGGGGAAGGAAATTGGGAATCTACTGACGCTTTAATATATAGGGTGTCCCATTTAAGAAAACAAAGTTGATAGCGATATCTTGAACAATTGAACTCGATAAAAATTCTTGATACGCCACTGCATTAAGCATCAAATTATCTCTAACTAAATATAAAGGAAAAAAGAAAATGACAAAAAATTAAAATCGACTTGTATAAAGAAAACTAATCAAGTTAGCCGCGCTCCGATAACGGCATTAAACTAATCTCAAAAAAATCGAACGTGACGTGTCACTTAGTTTCGCTCTATCTATTACGGTTTAGGCTGTACTGTATAAAAACATCGACATTTGTCCACCCTGTACATTATACATAATCTAAAAATTCGTAGTTAAAATTATTTAAAAAAAATACCGCAAATTGAATAGATATTTTACAATTCATATTATAGAAATAGTCCATTGTACGTGGAGTTTATCATTTAATGATAAATCAAACTTCGTCTTCTCCACAAATAATTATTATTATTTGTGGAGAATTATAATTATTTGTGGAGAAGACGAAGTTTGATTTATCATTATTTTACATTTTTTTTTCTAATGAAATCTGTAAAATAACCAAAACGATCTCTCACTAGAGTCACATACTACTTTTATTACCTCACACACCCTCTTCTTGCATTCTCCAAGATATAGTGATGGGTAAGTAAAAAAAATATTTCTTACCTTTTTCCTCAAATTATTTTAGACTCTTGCCTAATTCCTTAGCACTAATATACTGACTATAAGCCATTTTCTACAACTGCCGCTAACAAACAAACCATATAATACAAATTCTCAAACGAGACTGCCAATCTAAGCAACCCCAATACTATTGTTTACTCGAATCCTGACAAGCTCATTCATGACTTTACTTCATACTATACTCATATTAAAAATAAATAATTTAGCAAAAGCGTTTTGTTGTCTATACATATAAGTTGAAGATTACCCACAAATGTTTTCTGAGAATATCCCAGATGTACCATAAACTTTTAAAAGTATTTTCCTCATACACTCTCTCAAAAAATGTTCCGCATATATCATATACTTCCGCTCTTACAGCTACAAAATGAACCCCTTCTCATTTTTCTTTATCAAGCTAGCTCGCGTAAGAACACGATAAATTTCAAAAAATAAAACTGTTTTTTAGAAGCGACAGGAATGCACTTCAGTGGAGATACAGGAAATGCGTCAACGTCAGTGATTAATTGGGAGCGTTCGGGTAATTAAGCATTCTGTAAGGATATTTGAAAAATTATAATTCTGTTTAACAAACGAAACATCTTTTTAACATCGAATTAAACTTATATCAAATCGATATTTATGGTAGAATTATAGATAGTAGACCAATGAAAGTATACAAAAAAATATGCTCTTTACCTTTTAATGCATTCATATTTGATCAAACGCATGTTTTTTTTTCACTATTTTACAATCGAACAAGGTACTTAATAATATTCATCTCCAACTGTCATTTGATATGATTTGACACTATTTTCGATGCCATAATGACGTATATTACCGCACTAGAGCTTTTTGAAACATTACCGAAGCAGTTGTGATTGATCTTATTCCAAATTAGGACTATCATCCCTTTACTAAAAATATCTTATAGCTCGATTTATTGCTGTTTATTTATTTGGGAATCTTAAATCAACTTAATAGTCAAATTTCTTCTAATGAAAATAAACTTGTGGCAATATTTTACTCGAGTAAATATTTTATTAAAATTATGTTTCACAAAAAAGCGCGGTCGCTTTTCATCTGCTCGCAAATAGGAAATTTACAAGTGCGTTTATCTGTTTTTGATTTACATGGTTTCAATTTATGTAGTTATATTTGACCACTCGGTATAAATATTTTTAAAAAAAGCTTTATTCAAGTTTATGGTTACAATTGTACTGTCTTTCTTCTTAAATCTACATGCATTTATAATATTTTAACTTAAGATAAGAAAATGCTGAAAATGCTGAACAAGTAATATGTAAGTGAATACATTGCAAAAATAATTACAAAATGCGTGGATGTAACTCCTCCACCCTTAGCGAAAAATATACCCTGAGGGGTTGATTTGTAGCAAGCTATAAAATCATTATCAACTTAAATTACAATATTTTCTGATTCATGTTTTGAAATATTGAAATTAAAATATTTCTTAAATATTAACTTATATACTAATAAAACACAAATGGTTAATAATAATAGATATAATAAAATTGTCCATATATTAATTCGATTAGTCTCAATTGGAGTTGATAATTCTTCGATTCGTCTCTTCTGTTCTTGAAGCGTCGTAACAATGTTTTGAGTTTCTTTCAGGTTGATTACGTTTAAGTCTAATGTTGGTGGATTAAAGACCATATTGTCTTTGCGATTATACAATTCTGATAGGTTTACTCGTGGCAATGATGTTTCGTCATACATTAATGAATTTGATTGATATGTTTGAAGTAAAAATGTTTTTATTTGTATTTTACAGTCACTAATTGATTCTGCTAGATATGATCCGAATAACATTACATTGTCTTTAGTATTTTTACAAGAAATAGGAACAACTAATTTTTGTGGCACTGTCACTATCCATTTTCCATCTATTATTTTATTTATTTGAACTTCTTTTAAAATAATTCGGAATGGTTTACATGTGGTTATATTTGATTTAAATAATATTAATTGGACGTCACATGGTGGATCTTCATTAATAAATGCTGTATGTGCTTCTTTACATAGGTATTCGTTTGGAAGTAATTGAATGCAAGTCCGGTCCATATAAGAATATTTAACATCGCCAAGTGCTAGGTAAGGTTTATGAGGTAAATTGATATAAAATTGAGAAGATTGATTTTCTGGGATTGGTAAAGGGTATAATTGATAATAATGATATATGCCCGATTCAACTAATGGTATTTCTAATATGAATGTTATAACTGAACCTTTTGAATAACTTTTAATTTCAATTATTTGTTCAAAATTTAAAATATTTTCACTAGTTGCTTCTAGCGGTAATTTATCAGAACTTAGTATATTTTCAAATTTTTGTATTTCTTTAATCAATTCAATTGGATCAATTATAGAATTATGAAGAGTATTAAGTTTTGCAAATGATATAGCTATTTCAGTTTTTTCAAAAATATCATACATTGTTTGATACAGCATATATATTTGATTAATAATTACATGAATTTTAAAATATCCATGATCTGATATTGCTTGTAGAGCTACATCTTTAATAGTTTGTTCTATTTGTAAAATTCTTGATTTTAGTATCAATTGGTTTGTAGTTACATTTGAAATTACAGTTTGAAACTGACTAATTGATTTTTCAAGAAGCGTAATTTGATTAGACATTACTTCTTTTAACTTGTTTTGATTTTCTTGTAATTGTCTGATTTGTTTGTCATAACGTTCTGCATCCTCCTGATCTAGATTGCCTGTTAAACTTTTTATGAATGTACCTAGCGGATTAATTAAGCCACGTTTTTGTATTTTCTTATAATTATTTGGAACTAATTGTTTTATTTGATTTTCAATTCTTTTTTCTAATGCGTTTAAAGGTATTAACGAATTTTCATATTCTTGTTTATATGACGTATCATTATTAATGTGATTTACTAAATATTTGGTATGCAATTTTAAAATATTAAATTCTGTAATTAAGGGAGATAAATCGTGTATATGTATTAAGGACCATTGGCTTGAAAGTATTTTCGCGGTGCCTAATTTATAAGGAAGTATTCCTGGAAGGTTATTTATGTTATGGAATTTTACTCCGATAGCTCCGATGCTGAGGATTCCAATCCATCTGTAACAACGGATTTTATTTTAGTTTCATTTATATGAATAATTTCTTTATGTTTTGTTTTTGGATTTTCAATTTCAATTTTGTTATTTTCTAATATTTGTGTTAATATATAAGGACCTAAAAATTTATTTTTTACTTTTGATGCTCTATTATTTTGTTTCTTGTATACTTGTGCGCCTATAACTAGATTTTGAGATTTCTTTAATTTATTAGCTTTGTCAATTATTTTCTGTTTTAATAATTTTGATTCATTTTGAATTTTATTATATAGTGCATTAGTGTTAGTTTTATGGGTATTAATATATTCGGTGTAAACTTGTACGGGTAATATTTTCATTGGATCACATGATTCTATATGTCCTGTAACTAATTCGAAGGGTGTAAAGTTCGTACTTGAGTGTATGGTACTATTATAGGCTATAACTGCATAAGACATTAATGTAATTATATCAAGTTGATCATCTTTTTCTTTCAATATTCTAATATGCTCTATTAATGTTGAATTCAATCTTTCTACTGGTCCGTTGGATTCATGATGATTAGGTGTAGTAAAATGTATTTTTATATTATGGGTTTTTAATAATTCTTTTACAACTTCATTTTTAAATTCTGTACCATTGTCAGAAACGATTTGTTTTGGTATTCCAAAGAATGAAAAGAAATGAATTAATGTTTGGCAAGCAGAAATTGCAGTTCCAAAATATGGTAAAGCTTGTCCAAATTTTGAAAATTTATCTAGAAATACTAAGAATTTTTGTTTACCTATTAATAACGTATCGATGTGTATTATTTCAAATGGTTTTGAAGGGGTTTCTGTTAATATTAAAGGTTCGTTTGGTGGATTTCTATTATATTTTGCTCTTTGACAAATTTCACAATTATTAATGAATTTTGATACATCTAGTTTTAACCTTTTCCAATAATAATTAGATTTTAATCTCGTTATGGTTTCTTGAATTCCTCGATGGTTACTTTTTCCTTCGTGAGAAAATCGTATTATCATTTCTCTTTCATGTTCTTGAACATTATTAATTAGTTTTGAACATTCTACAATTTTAAATTTACAAAAATGTTTTGTTAGGGCTTCTTGGAAATAAGGTCTTAATTCTTTGGAAAGAAAGTGTATATATGTTGTTTTTTCTTTTAGATACTCCTTTAAGAATTTGGTTATTGTATCAGAATTTGGGGGTAAAGTAGCTTTTATTATATGATTTCCGTCAAATATTTCATGAGTTGCTTTTACATAAGAGTCATATGGTGATTTTTTTACAATAATTTGGTTATTTTTATTATTTATGATTTCATCTAATATTGGTATATCGATTAAAGGTTCATTTTCGGCTATACTATGAATAGTATTAGATGATTGATAAGGGGGTCTAATTTGAATATCTTGTAATATTTTTATTTTTGATGTAGATGGTTTTTCAATTTCTTGCAAGGTTTCATCTACAATTTCGTCCGTTACTTGATTTGGGTCGAATTCTATTAGGTTATCTGTTAAATATTTATCTATATCGAAATCTATATCTCCGGGATTATTTAATGTAGATTCATTCTCTAAAGCAAAATGTTGTATACGAGAAAGAGCGTCAGCGTTGGTATTTTGTTTGCCACTTTTGTAGATTATTGTGTAATCATATTCTTCAAGCTTGAGTCTCCATCTAACAAGTTTAGAATTAGGTTCTTTTAGATTAAATAGCCATACTAATGGTCTATGGTCCGTGAATATTTGAAATTTTCTACCATAGAGGTATGGTCGAAAGTATTTACATGCCCATACAATTGCTAGTAATTCCTTCTCAATTGTGGAATATTTTTGTTCAGTTTCGTTTAATGTTCTGGAAGCATATGCTACTGGATTATCTTTTGGAGGTGTACCTTGTGATAAAACTGCACCTAAGGCAATGTTTGAAGCATCTGTAGTTAATACGAAGGGTTTTGTAAAGTCTGGATATTTTAATATAGGAGAATTAATTAATAAATTTTTTAAATGATTAAAAGATACAATGAATTTTTGAGTATGTTCTACCTTTGCACCTTTTTTTAAACAGAGTGTTAATGGTTTTGCTACTTTCGCGAAATCTTTTATAAATCGTCTATAATATCCTGCTAAACCTAGAAAAGATTTGATTTCTTTCTGTGATCTGGGTATTGGAAAGTGTTTTACTGCGTCAATTTTCTCTGGGTTAGGCTTAACTCCGTCTTTTGTAATTTTGTGTCCTAAGTAATCAACTTCTTTGTGTAGAAATTCTGATTTGTCCAGTTGTATCTTAAAGTTTGATTGTTTAAGTCTGTCAAAAATAATTTTAAGTCGTTCAATATGTTCTTGTAATGAGGTACTGTATATTATAACATCATCTAAATAAACACAGCATATTTCGTTTTGGAGTCCTCTTAATACGTTATTCATTACACGTTGAAATGTTGAAGGAGCATTCTTTAGTCCAAAGGGCATTCTTTTATATTCATAATGTCCTGTGTCTGTTGAAAATGCAGTTTTTTGGATATCGTCTTCATGCATTTCTATTTGATGGAAGCCATTCGCTAAGTCCAAAGTAGTAAAGTATTGCGCTTTTCCTAACTTGTCTAATATGTCAGAAATATTTGGTAATGGGAATTTGTCATCTATTGTCACGTCATTTAGTTTTCTGAAATCACACACTATTCTCCATTTTCTTCTTCCTGATTTGTCTAATTTTTTCGGTACAACCCATATGGGACTTGACCAAGGTGAATTTGAATTTTGGATAATTCCATTTTCTAGCATTTGATTTATTTGTGTCTTGACTTCCTGTTTATGTATTTCCGGGTATCTATAGGTTTTGGTATAAATGGGTGTCTCATTTGTCAGGTTTATTTTGTGTTTAACTTGATTTGTAAATGTCAAAGGTATTCCTTCACAGTAAAATATGTCTCTGTATTCGTAACATAAGTCTCGTATTTTTTTATATTCCTCAGAATTGCAATGATTAAGTCTTAAATTCTTCAAATTTTCTTTTTGTTTGTTGTCTATGTAATTGTCATATTCAGTATCAGTTTCCATTTTTTCCAAAAAATTATTTTCATTTTCCTCTATAAGTTCTATATCTAAGGGTTCATGAAAGGTCACTTTAATTGGGTTATCTCGAGAGTTGGTAATAACAGTGATTGCAAAAAAGTCTACAATGTTTACGAGTGCTTGTGGCATTTCAGCACCATTTAAATTGATATAATTTAATATACCTAAGCCGTTTTTTTCTTTTACTGGTACTTTTATTTGTTGTGTAACTCTAGAAGGTATAATTAAAGATTGAAAAGGTTGTATTTGTTTTGGAACGTTTCTCGTTTTATTATCAATAGATAGTATATTGTTTTGAAAATAAAGTGGTAACTTAATATGATTTGTTTCCAAAGTTAAATTGTTTAAATTTATTTTTGCACCAATATTAATTAAAAAATCTATGCCTAGTAAGCCATCAAATTTATCAGAAAAATCAAAGAGATAAAATTTTTGAATTCCATCGAAATTAAAGCAAGAGAAAATAGGTATATCCATAGCTTCATTATGAATAGATGTTGCATGTGCACTCTTAACTGAAAAATATTGATTATAAATATATTGAGGATAGACATTATATGCTAGTTCAGGATTAATAAAACTTTTTCCACTACCAGTGTCTATTAAAAATTTTGCTTGTAATTCAGGTATAAAGATTACAGGTAAATCAGTATTATTGTAGTTATTTAAATATATCAAGTGATCTTTGATGTACTCGTCTTCAATTGAAAATTTTCATATTCATTGTATTCATTATCATCATTATTGTAGTTTTCATAAGACTGATTATAATAATCATATGAGTTAAAATCAATATTTTGTTGTGGATCTGCATAATTATTTGTTAGATTTTCATGAAATTGGTTTACTTCAATATCATTTTTATAATTATCTTTATAAGTGGGTTCTACAGATTGGTGAGATAATTCATCTACTGTAATGTTGTTTATTCTTGGTTGTTGAGTTTTTATACGAGTGTTGGATGATGAAGTATCCATTGGTTCCGGATAATTATGTTTTGGAATAGCACCTGTATTTGCATTATGGTTATGAAATCGATTATTAAAATTATTATTATTTTGATGAAATATGGGTCTTGGTTGATTATTAAACATAGGTGATCTATAATTTTGCGATGAAAAATTCGGTCTGGGAAAATTGTTAGACATAAATGGGGTATTAGGATTTGAATACATTGGTCTAAACGGAATGTTATTTGTTCTTGGAATAGACGATGGATGAAATACATTTCTTTGTGGAATTGACATATTGAAAGTTGATTTTTGAATTTGCGGTGGGTGTTGTGGAATGGATTTATTGTTAGGAGTATTTGATCTATTTTTATAATTTATAAAGTTTTCTTCTTCACAAACAAATGCCATTGCTTGTTCTAGTGAATTAGGATTTTTTAGTCTTACTACTAGTTGCATATGATAGTTGAGATTATTTACAAAAGTTTTTAAACATAGGTCATCATACTGTCGAATTTTTAAAATTTTCATATTAGGTTCTTCAAGTGAATTATTAACCTTTGTGAATAAAAGACTTCTAGAATCTTGTATTCTTAAACCGAATTGATGAAATGTTTCATTACGTTCATGGCGCATACAAATTATGTCTTGCACCAAGCAATCTTCTGATCTTTGATCTGAAAATGTTGTAATTAACGCGTCTTTGATATTTTGCCAAGTGTTTAATTCAATACGCGAACCAATTAAATCAGCAGCTCTTCCTACTAATTTTCCTACTACTGTATCAAATAAACATATGTTTATAGCAGCATTTGCGTTATCTCTAACTTGATGATTTTGAAGAAAATGTTCACAAGAATTTAAAAATCTACTCAATGTTTTTGGATTACCGTCAAAATTAGGAATATTATCTGCTTGATAACGAATTAATTGATAATTTGGTTGTGCCATTTTTGTTTTGTTTTTCTTATTAGCTTTTATGCTTAAATTATCAAATAAATTCACTATGTCTTCAAGATTTTCCAGATTTAAAGCTATTCAAAAAAATTATTCTATATTTATATCATTAAAATCAATTCTTAAACTAAGGTAAATAAGGAAAAGGAATTCACACTTACGATATTAATATTAACTTATGCTGGATTTTGGACATTCTTTGCTTTGTTTCTTCTTCTTAATTATGGAATTTGGACGATTTTTGTTCCTCTTTCCGCACCAATAGGGCTCTGGACGATGCTTGTTCCGTTGTCCCCTAGTCTGAGCACTTGTACCACAAACTTTCACTTTTTCACTTTATTTTGTCCGACTTGGAGTATAACGTTCGTTTGAATAGTTAATCGTTGACACGAACTACGATTTTTCCGGCTTTTTTGGGCTCGATTTTGGAAACCTCAAATTTTTGAAAAAAAACGTATCTACTCAATCCTACAGTCGACTGCGCCAGTTATATTTGACCACTCGGTATAAATATTTTTAAAAAAAGCTTTATTCAAGTTTATGGTTACAATTGTACTGTCTTTCTTCTTAAATCTACATGCATTTATAATATTTTAACTTAAGATAAGAAAATGCTGAACAAGTAATATGTAAGTGAATACATTGCAAAAATAATTACAAAATGCGTGGATGTAACTATGTATGTATTAATTTTTTTTAATAAAAAAATTTCAAAATGAGAAATCTCATTCAGTTCGTAAAACACGTAGATTACAAAAAATGCAATAGGTATATTTTAACAAGTTTTGGTTGAGATTATCCATTTAATTTCTTGAATTAATTCATTAGGAAGAGGAGTTGAATGTACAGGGTGTCTCACGCAACGTGAACTATCCCCTGATCTCGAAACCAAAATGATCTACGGAAAAAAGTGTTATATACAAGTTGATTCCTATTTAGTGTGCATCATCAAATACAGGGTGGTCTACATGAAATTAACAGGTTCAATTAAAAATTCGCCTAATATTATGTGCATTTTCCACGAAACCGCCAAGAGTTATCCGCATAGGAAAGTATTATAGTATTTGACAAACAATTACTTTGTGCATCTAATTTTTACCTCATATACCGGGTGTTCCATTTGAAATAAACAAATTATTTAGAACTAAACTTAAAGTTCATATAGCTGATATTATTGGTCACCCTGTATTTAGTGTTGGGGGTTTTATATATATAATTATGTCTATATTTTTATAAAAATTAAAATATTTAAACAACTGTCAGGTTTAGGTATTTTTAATGAAAGTTAGGTTTATTTTGAACAAGGAATCTAAAAATACATTCATATACAGGGCATTCCATTTAAAAAAAAACACAACTATGGTCCATTTCTTATATCAAAATGCAGCCATAAATCATTTTTATCGAACTCATGAATAAAACTTTTAGAAAATTAAATAGTTTAGCCACACTATTCCGTATCGTATGGCGTGAATAACCCTGTATAATTGATGATGATATTATAAATGAAATATTTACTACGGGATTAGTCCCTAATGAATTTTAAACCCCTGTTACCACGCCAACATATAAGTCGGGCATTAATGCTGATATCTCAAACTATTGCCCCATTAGTGTTATAAATAATTTCGCTAAAATATTTGAGAAATGCCTGAAAGATAGGCTGCCAAATTTTTTGCAAGACAAAAATATCTTGTCTTCTACACAATTTGGTTTCTTGAAGAACTCAAATACAACATTGGCCTTAAGACATGAATTTAATAAACGCATTACAACAAGTATGGGGTCTGGTAGAAGTTGTCTCTCAGTATTTCTCGATCTTGCAAAGACATTTGACACGGTGCAAGATGAGTTTTGCTGGATGAGTTACACTGCGTTATGGGATCTGTGGTGGCGTGTGGAGCGTTTTTGCGAACTATTTACGTGATAGAACAGTGAGTTAACATTGGTGACACTGAGAAAATAAAAACAGGAGTACCACAGGGTACTCTGTTTGGTCCTATGCTCTTCATTTGCTATATGAATTCCCTGACCAGCTTAACTTTAAAAAATGCAACAATTATATCCCATGTTGATAATACAGTAGTGATTTTCACGGGACAGGCTTGGAATGAAGTAGCCGATGATGCAAGAGAGGGTATGCGCACTATTAAAAACTGGTTGGACTCATTTAAACTTAAACTGAATATAAAGAAGACTCACTACATAGCTTTCTCACTTACATCTGTTAATATAATAATGTTTTCTAAATATTATGACTCTACCAATAAATTTCGTAAAACTAAATAAGGACATCATAGTTGTCCGGTCAGATAAGGGTAATTCCACAGTGATTATGAACATGATATTTTATTGTAGGCCCTGAAGAAGTTTATGTTTAATAAACTTAACGTTGGCTGAAGTTTAGGTTTTGAGAGATTTATTAATGTTTGGAGAGATTGAGTTATTGCTTATTTCCTACAGGTATTAATTATTGTGTTTTAATTTTATGTAAGCGCATCTATAATTATAATCCAACATGAATATTAAAACAATAATATACTTGTTAATTCATACAATAAACTGGAAACACCACATATCTCGGGTATTAGTAGCCACCGACTCATTTAAATGTGAATTATTTGAAACCATCTAGATGAAAATCCCCTTTATATCTTTTAGGATATCCTTTCTGAAATATACATTTACACAATTTGAATACCCTAAACCTGGTTTCAGTTACAGTAATATTCAAGTCATGTCTTCGTGTCCCAAAAGCAGTGCTTCACATCCTTAGACAGCTTCATTGTTCGGGTTTATGCAAACGTGAAAATATTTATTTGGAATGTCAAACCAGCAAAATCTCATCTGCATACCCAATATAGGTGTATCTTTCCAGATAAGAAAGCTATAAGTGTAAAAATGACAAAGAATGAGAGCAAAGAGAACGCCTTAGGAGTTTTATTAAATAGATAAATATCATGAAATATGTAGAATATCTAATAGAATTAAAGGAGATTTATAATATTGACGTTTTTGGAGTACCAAGCGGCTTATTTCGATAAAATATATGTGAGAGACGCTCGTTTGCATAAAACGGTACATTATTAACCCGAAATGATATTTGGTTACCTCGGAGTTTTATAATAATTATTTTGTTGTAATCAACAGCAGTAGCAATGATTTTCGAAAAAACATATATAATATACAGGGTGTTCTAAAAGGTTGTACCAAACTTAAGGAAGTTATGGAGGACATTGTGGTGAACAACTTTTCCATAGAGACCCCTAGTCAAAAATGAGCCCCTTCGGCCCTATAAAGTCATTTTTGCTTAAAAAGTTCTTGTTACCTTATTTATTGTAAAAAATGTCAATATCTTTTTATCTTTGTTTACAATTAATTAAAAAAAATAAAATAAGGTTTCAAAATGACGACCCCCAACTGCGATACATTGTAATAAGACACCACGCCACTGGTATTATGTATACTAGTTGGATAATTTTATAGATATTTTCTATTAGTTTGGGAAATATAATATTTTTGTGAATATTATTTTACGTAGATTGTGTGTGTGTGTGTCATACAGTCGACTGTACTGGTGGGCTCTTACCAGTTCAATTGAAATTTAACTTGTTTCCTCAAAGATGAGAAAACAGAAAAAACTAATCATACAAGTGGAAATGATCTACAAATGTTCAATAATTTAACTTCATTTTTATTTTTATTTTCATTTTATTAATTTAACACCAATTTTCCAAAAAGTGATATTGTATAAACGTTTAAATCAAAAATCCATATAAAATCTCTATGTTAATTTCGTATGAAGTGTAACCCTCACATTTAACTACATTATACAAGGTTCCTTAGCCACTGATGATGGACGTGTAGTCCGAAACATGTCTGGCAACTAATATAAGAATTTCAACGTATATATAAAGATCATTTTGTGGAGTAGACGTCGTTTTATTCCAATAGTTTTATTATTATATACAGAAGCTAGTAGTTGGGGAGTTAACAAGGTTTCCCATAACAAAGAATAAATTTAAAGGGCGCCGAAAATATGAACATGTGTTTTCATCCAGTTAGCTTTTCCGGAGATTAAAAATTGTTCCTAACTTTACAAACAGTATCTTGTTAATCTTCTGAAAAATCTCCAACATAGGACATTTTAACAATTAAAAACCATTATTACAGTCGACATAAAAATGTATCTTATTTCTGAATCTCTCACCCTGTAGATGTATCTTTATAGGGGTATATTGTAAAAATGGGCCTTTTTTCTGATCGGCTATTTTCAATCTAGGTACCTACGTCTCATGTTTGTTAAGTGTTTTAGAAAGACAATCGAATTTTCGAGTTTAGATTCGTTTTAGTCTTAGAAGGGTCTAGATGTACCAATTTTATAAAGTTAAAGTAAATATTTTAATTGTTTTTGGACTTAGTAGATTTCTCACAGTTAAGAACTATTTTCTAGTTTCTTTGTTTTAAAGTACACCAGTATAAAGACTAAGTCCATTTTATTTTATTCTGAAGTAGTGAATTGTATAAAGTTTCAGTAAGTTCTTTGTTAATTCTTTTAATTGAAGGCCTTTTTGTTTCCAATCGATTTTTATAAAGATTAAGTTGTTTCTTTTAGTAATTGAAATAATTCAGTTTGCAATTGTAATTAAAGTTTCGTATGGGAATTAATATAATTATTCGTAATTATATTAATTTTCCTATTTTAAGTTGTACATTAATGAATAAGATTTCCTTCTAAATTTTCATTCTCGTTTAATTGTTTTATTCTTTTTTTATTTTTATAAATATTTATTTCTTTGTTGTTATTCATTTTCTTTATTAATTTTAATTATTAAATTAGTTGTTTTGAGCCCAAACTTTTGCGTTTTATTTCTAATAAAGTTTTCATTATGTTGGTGAAGAGATAGGTCATTTAATTATTGTTTTCCTTTTAAATAAAAAGTGGGTGACCGACAGAGATCCAGAATTATAAAAGGTGAGTAATTGTACATTACTTTAATACAGATTAATAAAGTTCATATTCTTTGTTTGTTTTTCTTTAAATAAAACCGCTCGTAAAGCTTGAATCGAACCCGTAACGATTTGAATAGCATATTGCGATTCATTTGGATTGAGCTATAAAATTAGTATTCTTTCTGAATGTAAATAATACCGCTAAATTCAAAATGGTTACAACATCAATTGACTCTTTGACGCATTGAATCCCGCATATGTTGCAAGATGTACTTGAAAACAGGCTGCCATCACTCTTAATTCTGTAGAATTTCTGCATAATTGTCCATGCATGGGTATCTACAGGAGTTTCATACACCAGCTTAGACCCTAGAAGAAAAAATCCAATAGGGTTAAACTAGGACTTCGCGGTGGCCACCTAACAGGTCCCCTTCTTCCGATCCATCGCCCTGGAAATTGTTCAATTAGGTGGTGTACAGTACGGGCAAAACGTGCCGGTGCACCGCCATGTTGGAATCACATTATAGCTCGTATCCCTATAGGAACGTGTGCATTGTCCAATAGCTGAGGAAGTACGCCTTCCAGAAAATGTAAGTAGATGAGATAGTATATAGAGTCGTCAACAATACCGACCCAAACGTTAATGGCAAATTGCTGTTGGTGAGCTCTAACCCATGTGTCTGTTGCGACTATTCAAGCAATTGTCCTTGGTCAAACAAGCGTCAACGGTGAATAGAATGATCGAACTAAAATCTGGTTAGTTTGCGATACGCTACAAAAACTACTGGCAAAAATTCACCCACGGCTGGTAAAACAGAATCTCCATCAGAAAACCTTAAGATATAGATAGAGTATGTTGTGAAAGTTGATACTCCAGTTTGGTTTATAATTAAGTCCAATTCATCCTGGAAGAACGGCTCTGAGAACCTTTTTGAACCGATAAAACGGTCGCGTTATTTAAGCTTAGACCTCAAAAATATTTATAGATCCTGTAATCCAGAGGAATGGATACTTTACAAATCCCGATAACATGTCAGAGAGCTTGCTTTGAGAATGATTTTAGAAGCTATAACAAACCCACCTAAGACAATCAGGCTATTCCAAATTGCAGTATTGAATTTTGAAGTCAATGATGGCATGGACTTAAGATCCTGGTAGACCTGCAACCACTAACTTTTGAATACGCAACAGATCAATTCAAAAGTATGGTAGTTTCCGAATGTGTGCAAAATTTGTTGTAAGTGGTGGCTCTGGGACGTTAGTCTTTTGCCAATTAATGATTTCAATATAATTCGAAGAATCAAAATTAAAATTAAATTCACGTACAGTGGAACTGATTTGCTGACATCTTGCTTTTTTATACGACGAAATGCCAATTCCGAATTTTCAGGATTTTCAAAATATCCGTTTCTCTGAATAACTGAATCAATTATTCGTTTTAAGTCACTGCCAAGATATCTGCTTCTTTTAATAGACATATATAACACCTTGAGTACAAAATGAACTGGCTTTTATTTCAAACCACATAGGACCTTATACTTTCATTATAAATGTTGCCAAAACATTTAAATTTACACTTGGACAAGAAGTCGCAACTTATTATAACCGAAAGATCCTGCATGCTGTGGTAAGGTAAGTGTTTTTATTCGCTAAATCGGTTGAACAATTTCAGCAGAAATATCTTGCGTTATTTCCACTGTATATTTTTAGTGCTTAAGCCAGACATAATAATAAGTGATCCATTGAAGAGGTCGGCTAATTTCATTTTCCAGAAGTCGAATAATACCACCTTTTGATCCGGTATTTACCACAGTTCCATCACAACCAACTGCTGAAAAGTTGGCTAAATTCGCTGACGTCTTCATAAAGGCGTTTTTTATAATGACTGCTGCAACATGGCCAAAATAATAACTACCTGGTTCTTGAACTAGAACATAATGCTCCTCGATTTTGAATGATCGGTGGTACTTTGAATCCTTTTTTTCTGTTGTAAGTGTTTGATCTTTCCTACCATCAAAGTACAAACCAAACAGATCTGATTTGTTGTAGCTGCGTACCAATTTTATTTCTGTCGCGTCTAATTTTTGAACGATCTACTCCAAAAGTGTTGTAATTCTGGTTTATTACAGCAGTTTAAAACAGCAGAATCAATTATAGTAGCACCCGTACTGTGGCAGTCTAGATCAACGGACGGTAAAGCAACTCGCATTTGTTTTTTCGAAGACTCCATCTACGTACATACCTACTATTTTGTCGACAGATAATTCTTCTGAATGTGAAAGAAAACAACTCGAATTTTCTTCTACGGGCGCAGCAGTAATAAATAAACGTGAAGATTTTTGTCTAAAATCAACAGAAGAAAAACGACTATCCATTTGTAATTTTCTTTCGAGCTGAGATACATTTTCCATAAAATATTAATTTTATTTGTATATTATTGAAAAAGCGACATTTTCGAAAAATTTGAATTTTCAAACGGCTTGGGGCACCTCAAAACAACGATTCATAAGAAAACGTCATATAGAAAAAATGGGTGTCTTAACATCGCACAGCTTTTCCCCACTAAACTAAATAAATAAACTAAATAATCAGTAAAATTAATAATATTTAAGAATTTTATTTTATTATGTAATTATTTTTCTGCATATAAAATTTAATTTTCAACTTGCTTTACCATACAACTGTAATTTTGAGTTTCGTCTTCATCTGAAGCAGGCTTTATCGTATACTTCTATTTAACATACTTAATTTACATACCTATAGGTATTTCCCTCTTTTTTTATTCGTGTAAAATAGTAAAACATTATTTATTTCGGACTCTCTTCCCTGTTTGCGACAGTTGACAGCCTTGCCAGTGGTTGTGTCCTATGACAATAGCCTATTTATTTATCATACACGTTCTTATGCAGATGAAGCGTGCCTCAAAGCATTTTCATCTATAATTCAGCAACAATGGGCAACACTGCCATCTTGCATATACCCACTATAAAACCACCTATATCTCTTCGTCTAAACATAGTTGCCAGCGTTTAATTGTTCCTAGGATAACATACGAATATTGCCATTAAAAAAATATTATAAGAAGCACGCTTCATATAGATTCAGCAGAGATTTAATGTAAAATAAGGTTATATGACAACGCTTGGCGAGTGTTTTGTACCTATATGTGGATTATTATTTTGATTATATCTATCTCTATCACACAGTCGCAAACTTCTAGTGCTGTCACAGTTGTGCTCTGTGCTATACCTGTGCTAATATTATTTTTATTTACTTTTCGGGAACCTTAAAGTTTTGATTTTTGATATTTTGAATACAAATTCGTCTTTCTATTTAGGTAGTAAATTAAAAAAATATATATACGGTTATTAATTAGTATTTCTATAAAAATAAATGGGTAGGTACCGTAAAATACTGTTTTTTTAATACAACATCTCATACTTTAATATGGAAGAAGCAAGTGGAAGTACTACACAACAGGTAAGCGAAGTTATTATGAAAAATGATGTTTATTTTTTAATTTTAACTAAAGTTAAGTTTTTTTAATCAACACTCCTTTTAAGAACAGAAAAATCTTGTTAAAAATATACAGACACACCTGTTCCAGATTTAAATAAATGTTTGATAAATATAAATAAAGGCAAATGCATAAAAGCAGAGCTTTTAATAATATCTGGTATGAGACGTATTATGATTTGCTAACAGGTAGCATAAAAGTAATTTGATTGACAGTTTCATAAAATGTGCTTTATTTAGTATTATTATGAAGTAGGTAAATATATTCTAGATACTAATTACACTTTTTAAAGAAAACAAGTAGTAGGTGAGGTACCTACTTATAAACATAACCTCCTATATTTTATGCAGCAGACAAAGTAGGGATATCGCTATTAATTTTAGCTACCTATTAAGTATATTGGCTTTATTTTATGTTATGCTTCACCACATTAAACTGCCACAAGCCGCCACTGCTTGGGGCACCCCAAAACAACGATTTATAAGAAAACGTCATATAGAAAAAATGGGTGTTTAAACATCACACAACTTTTTCCCACTATTCCATTTTAATATTTTAGAAGTGACATTTTCACTCCAACCTAATGTATATAGAACTTTTTTTTTAATCGCTCTTTCCATATTTTTCCGTTCTTCAACAAACCATCTAATATTAGAAACTAGAAATCGGCCCTGACACACTACACATTTCGAAAGTAAAATATCGATAGGCAAGCTGCCAAACCGCAGTTTATAAGCTGAGTCTGGATTCTCGTATATTCCCATACCATGTAATAGTGGTTGAATGTTACATTATCAACAGGTCGGGTTGTGTCTATTAAAGTGTTAATTTAGTGGAAAATATATGATTTTCGTGTTTCTGGAAAGCATCCAATACATTGAAAAATCGTTGTATTCGATGCCGCGCTTGAATGCAGCATCCAATAATATTAGACGAAGACGAATTGTTGTAATTTTAATATTACCGAAGTTCAACTGATTTCTATTGGAATTCCTTTTAGCAAATCTAATATTCTGACATCACAAATATTTATTGAAAGTTGGTTTGATTTATGAATTCGTTCTATTTATTGATGCACACTGCGTTTGAAAAAGTTTCTTTTAGTTTGGGTTAGACTACTGATACTGTAGTGAGTTTCTGAATTTTAAATTGATTTTGCAAATGTATAAGCAAAAAATAAAAGATATACCTAATCAAGAATTGTAATTTTAATGCGAATAAAATTATAATAATTTGAGTTGTTAAGTTATTTAGTTATCAGTACAGTGTATTTTAAAAAGAGGCGGCAATATTTATTAGGGTGATTTCTCAGGTGATTTAATGAAAAAAAGTTCCCATAAACATACGTCCTGAAATGCATTATGTCCAAGATACAAGGTGTTAAAGTTATTTTTGAAATGACGATTTTTTTAAGTAAAATATCTCCGTATCGATTTTTTTGAAAATGGCAGCGTTGTTGCTAGAAATAGGGAGCTTATATGGCCCTCACTGGATCAAAATTATTAAGGCCAGGGGCGTTAGGGGGACAACTTAATGAAAGAATTTGACAAAAAAAAATGTACTCCTACTGATTGCAATTTATTTTCGATATTGCCCTGAGATAAAGCAACTAAAACCACAACTTTTTTATCTCTTGCACTTATCATATCATATCATATATGTAATATACAGGGTGTTAGTAAATAAGTGCGACAAACTTCAGGAGGTAATTCTGCATGAAAAAATAATGACAGTTTGCTATATAAACACATGTCCGCAAATGCTTCGTTTTCAAATTAAAAATCATTTTGGAATTCCTCGTTCAATTTGTGATAAAAAATTTCTCTATGCAAATGCAATTTAGTTGGTTTTAAGAGGTAGTTACTACGCATTTTTTGACATACAACTAAAAATTGTATGTTCATCAGTGGCGCTCATACGGGTAATGATCTCAATTATTTTAAAGACAAAAATGGTACGCCACTGGTATTTTTCAAATTAGAAATCATTTATTGGAATTCCTCGTTTAATTTGTGATAAAAAATCTCTTTTGCTTTTTTATATAGGGGGCATTTGTGCAAAAAAATAAAACATCTCGCGGCGACGCTACTGTCAACATTCTGTTAAATAGGTACGAATATTTCAACGAAATGTCTAATTAGCGTTTCTTTATTATTAGTGTTATTTTCTCTTATTGTCTTGGTTTAATGTTTATTGTATTAGATAGTTCTTGATAACGTATTAAAGAAATGAAAAATACGGGGTAAGATGTTTAATTTTTTTGCACAAAAACGACGCCCTCATACGATAAAAAACCAAGAGAGATTTTTCATCACAAATTGAACAAGGAATGCCAAAATGATTTTTAATTTGAAAAATTCCAGTGGCGTACCATTTTTTTCTTTCAAAAAATTGAGATCATTACCCGTATGCGCGCCACTGATGAACATAAAATTCTTAATTGCATGCCAAAAAATGCGCAATGACTACCTCTTAAAACCCACTAAATATCATTTGCATATCTCTACGAGTTTCAGAGCAATCAATAAATCTTCAGTTTATAAGAAAAACTTTAACTCTCAGAAAACGAAGCATTTGCGGACATATGTTTATATAGCAAACTATCATTATTTTTTCATGCAAAATTACCTCCTGGTTGTCACACTTATTTACCAACACCCTGTATATATACATATATATAAAATCTTAGTTTCATAAAAAAAATTATACATAAATAAGTAGTTTTAAAAAAATGTCTGTCTGTCTGTCTGTATCCACGAAAACGCAAAAACCGCTTAACAGATTTGAACCAAATTTGGTACAAAAATACTATTGAACATGGCTGCTGATTAGATTTCGGGTAACATTGAGCGTAGGCAATAGGTTTAAAAGAGGGTTCAAAAATTAAAAAAAAAATTCATAGTTCTTAAAGTTATCCGAAATACTGCATAATATTTTACGCATTTAATTGAATATAACGAAAGATATTGAACATAAAATATTAGACCACATTGGCGTTCGAAAATAGTGTAAAATGGGGTAAAAAAGATTAAAGAAAAAACGTATTTCTTAAATATAGCAGAAATATTAATGAGTTATTTATAGCTTTGATAGAATATAAACCTATAAAATGTGTCATGAATAACCTACTTTCATAGGCGTTCGTAAATAGTGTAAAAGGGGCAAAACAAAAAAATATATACTTCCTAAACTTATTCGAAATACGGAATAATTTTTCATAGTTGTGATAGAATATAACATAAAAATTGTTACACAAATGAACTGGTTCACACATGCGTTCGAAAATAGTGTAAAAAAGGATTAAAAACGAAAAATTGGTTAATTATATATAGCTTTGGTATAAGATAACCTACAACATGCAGCATAACAATTTTGTTTACATAGGCGTTCGTAAATAGTAGAAAAGGGGGCAAAAAATGTTATAATAAATTTAAGCAAAAACCAACTATATTGCGTACAAGAACTTGGTCTAGAAGATCTGAAATATAAAATGTGTACATAGAAATAGTGCCTCCAAAGAGAAGAAAAAGGAACAAAACCCGATACTTAAAAAAAAATAGCTGACGTCTAAAACAAGAAAAATATATATAAATCTTAGATAAATGACAAAAAGGTCATAAAATTATTACTTTACACTTAAATATGGAGAGCTATTCGTGCCTCGAGGGCAACAGTTTATTTTTATTTACGGGATAAACATTTAAAACATTTTTTCAACATACTAAGAATATTTGCGAATAATTCGAATAAAAATCAGTAAACGTTGATGTTATATGACTGCGCAAATAATATTGAATCTTGTTCTATCAAAATTTGTATTAAGCTGCCCACCTAATGGCGAGACTACACCAAATTGTGCTAAGCCGGCGGCATACGCAGTCGTAATAAGACGCACGGGCAATGGAATTTACTTTTGTCCTACCCTGTATTTGTGTTTGGGTTTTATGGATGTGTCTCATAATTGTATAGTTTTCTACCTACAAATATAATCTTTCGTCAATATTTTACAACATCCGCAAGTAATAAGAATATTATCTTGAGTGCCTATGCTAAAGGAATTGATAGGTACCTAAAAGAACGACCTTTTTTTTTCTAATCGAGAATATTGAGTTTATGTTTATGGGTGAGCCCAAAGATAAAAGCATATATTAGAAAAGATAACCAGATGTTTCAATTATTGAGTGGTCTCACTTTGATCCATCAAAACATCTGCATGTAAATTAAATATCGAACTCTTATTATTATATACAATAGCTAGTTGGAGGGTGTCACGGTTTCCCATATCAAATAATATATATAATGGGCGCATAAAAAAACAATGGGTTTTTGACCAGTCGCTGATTCGGGAGATTGAGAAGTCATTATAAAATCGTATTGTTTCTTGCTATACAAATGGTAGTGACTGGTTAATCTTTTGAACGAACTCCAACATAAGATACCTAAGTATCAAGAACCATTATTAAAGTCGACATACAAATAAAAATGTATCTTATTTTGTGAATCTTCTCACCCTGTAGATGTATCTTTATTGTTGTTATTAATTTTCTTTATTAGTTTTAATTATTAAATTAAGTTTTTTGAGCCCAAACTTTTGCGTCTTATTTCTAATAAAGTTTTCGATAAATTATTGACAAAAGGGTCAACTAATTAAATATTTTCTTTTAATACAACGGTGACCGAAAGTGATCCAGAATTACAAAAGGTGAGTAATTTTGCATTACTTTAATACAGATTAATAAAGCTTATTTTAGTTGTTTGTTTCTTTCATTTAATAATTTGATTCTGTTATTATTCAAGTTGATATTCTTTGTTTGTTCTTCTTTATTTGAAACCGCTCTTAGGAACTTGAATCGAACCGTAACAATTTGAATAGCATATTTGGATTCATTTGGTTTGAGCTATAAAATTAGTATTCTTACTGAATGTACATAATACCCGCTAATTTCAAAATGGCTACACAGTCTGCTCGGCGTCCAGGTTGCAGAAATCTGTCCGCGTGTAGCGGGACTGCACTGCTGCGGCCAAGAACTAGATTTGAGCATCAGCCTTTAATAAAATGTACGACGTAATATTTTTAATTTTTCGTTCAATTTCTAATTGTTCTATCGGTCTTGATATATTCATAAATGAATCGTGACGCTTATTTCTGTTTTTAAGCCATTCATTTTTGGGGTTCCATAACTTTGTCTCGTTTTTGTAAAGTTCAATTAACTGAATCACTTTATGCTCGGTCCATTCGAGTACAATATTTTCACTTTTTTCGTCCTCCATTGTTTACCACAAATAATAACCTGAAGGAAATTGACACAACCATCTTATACGACGTATAAAGCTGAACTGAACACATACAATTTGCAGTTTACTTAAAATTCCTTTGATCTGTACCGACATTTGGCCGAAAGAAAAAAAAATGACGCCGGCTCATGCCTCTTTCAGTTGCCGCAAGCGGCAAACTTTTTAAGCAACCTACCAGGCAACTCAACCCGGCGGCACAGGACGACGGACTAGCACAATTTGGGGTAGTCCCTCCATAACGGCACTGGACTTAATAATTATACTTTTGATCTATAGCTAGGGCCATATGAGCTCCCTATTTCTATCAACAGCGCTGCCAAATTTGAAAGAAATCGGTAAGGAGATATTTGACTTTATGAAAAAAAACCGATATTTACAAAAAACACCTTGTATCTTGGAAACAATGGTTTTCGTTTTTTCCTAAAACCACCTAGGAAATCACCCCCTTAACATCCTTTATATACGACTCCACTCTAAGATGGACTACTTGAAATAAAATGCAAATCGGATACAACATTTGAGTTTTGTCTTATTTTTTTGAAGTTTAGATTACACCCCTACAGTTTGACCCGTTCCTTCCGAGTCACCCTGTATACAAATAGTTACTGAAGAACAATTTTTACTACTTAAATAATAAAAAAGTACTTACAAAGACTGTGAAAGGAATTTGCTGAGAGTTTTGTTATATCGTAAACCATCCAGGAAATCCATGTAAACGATGGTAATTGAGCAGTTCACACAAACTTGAATTTTAGTTCAAAAATTCAATAACACAATATGTAATTATTTTTTGGTCGAATAAATGTTATTTTTCACACTTTCACAACATGGAAGCATGGTTTAAAAAATATGTATAATTATTATCACAATTATGGCTTCAACAACGTAACGATCTGGAAAAAATGTGAAAAAGAAAGGAATTAAAATCTAATTCGAATTTTTTGATATCAAAAAGACAGCTCTTGGAGCACTTAACCACAAGTATTACTTGAATGAATGCCCTATTTCAGAATAAAATTTAATTATCTGGAAATTGTCTGCTGGAATGTTCATTACGCCAACCAGATACTGTTTTCTCATGCTATTGAAGTTGTTATTTAAAAAGTTTAATAACTGCTCCTTTTCTTTTTATCCCCAAGCCTCGAACGTTTCGCCAGAGTGCAGCTTTATTAGGTTCATTCTTCATTTTATGTATTACTATTATTAACCTTTGCTATTAGCTTGGTGACTTGATCCTTCCCTTTAATTTCCCAGTGTCCGAGTATCTAAATCAGAGCAATTAATTATCTTTATTATCTCTTTTTTTTCAGTATCTTAGCAGACTTTTTAGAATTCCAAGAAAGTTCTTTATTTCAATCCACAATTGGCTAAAGAAACTACTTAGATTTTTCATGTTGGTATATCTTTTGATCTATTCCATATTCTCATTACGGACTTTCAAAATTTTAGATTAGACGACTGTCAAAGAAGATTTCAACTCATTTCTGCAAGCCGTTTTGTTCCAACTCCATCGACACTTGAAGGAAATATAGCAATGGGGAGCTAATTTTAAGTCCCTTCAATGACATCTGCTTCAACTAGGAAGCTTCTGTTGTATTAAGGAAATAAAGGATGTGTCAAAATTAACGCAAGATTAGAATTAAAGAGAAAACAGTTATTAGTCTTTTGATTGTGTTTTATTGAATCATAAAGTAGCATAACATAGGGTTATTGATGGAATAAGACATCGGGCCAATGTCCTCCACGGATGGGATACACATACGCACACGTTTTTTGAAATTTTCCATGACCATTCTGCATAAATGTAGCTGAATTTCGTTGATGCAGCGTTGAATCTCCTCATTTAATGCCCGCATGGTTGTGGGATTGTTGTGACATAGACCCATAGAAATCTTATATTATATATGTACTCTAGAATGCTAATTAAATCCAGCCTAATACCAAAAAGTGTAACGGGTATGCAGAGTTCTCCCGTTCTTCGCATGCTCCTAAATCTCGTATTTTCAGTACAAAGCTGCCATATTTAAAAGTATTTTCTCGTTCGCCTTACAGAATTTATGCGACATATCTATTTTATAAATAAATCCATATGTTTCGTATGGCGGAACCATACGAAACTCTTTGACAAAATCAAATAATTACATGTTATTGGTAAAATTGCATACTGTTTTGTTTTATTAAGCAATTTGAACGAAACATTTATTTCCAAATCTTATTCAATTTATGAGATTTCGCAACAGCGTCTGTTCTCGCAAATGACGTTTTACGTAGTAGGAATATTTGTCAGAGTCAGCTTCACAACCATTCAGATAGGTGTTATAATTGAGTTATGGTTTTATTCGTGGTATATTTTGATTGTTGAGAGTTCAGATATACCTATTTGTGATTACAATTGTTTTTATTATTTGTTATTTTGGTTTTAGTTCGTTTATTTAACAAAGAATAAGGGGCAAAAATGAAGGTCTCATTCCTGGTATTAATTATTTTCAGTAAGTTGTTTGTAATTGTTTCGGGTTTCTAACAGTCTGCGTTTGAGTCAATAAGATACCATTGACATGATACTCATTTTGAGCTTGACAAAAAAAAAACATGATGTTTGGATGCGGGCATTGGGAAGGGATCCTAGTACAGAAAATTTATGTGATGCGAATGTCATATGCAGTAAGCATTTCGCTGCAGAAGATATCAAAGTTGAAAATATTATTTGTCTGTCAATTACTTAAGAGAAATGGAGATCTAGATATCATATCGTATATTTTTTGAGCTTGTTTTTACATTACTAAAAGTACATTCTTGTGTGCTTAGTGCAGTACATTTTATTGTATATGTATATTTATAATACGAAGGTGGTTTGATAAGTCTGTGACTTTTAAACGAAACCATTTTCGCTATAAAATTATTATTTTATTTTTCTACATAATCTCCTTTTAACTTGATACGTTCCATTCAACGTGTTACTTATTTTTTATTCCTCACGCACTTTCAATCTTCGATCGTCCAATACCATTTATTGGATTTTATCAACGATTTCTGGCGTAACGAGTTCTTTTGGAAGACCTGAACGTTCAGCGGCACTTGTACCAATAAACCACTTTTTATAATAATTGCAATTGATGGTCAAGAGACCCTAAAGTTACAGCGCGGGACATTCAAAAAGTCACGGACTTATCAGACCAACCTCGTAGTACATTCTTGTGAATAGGTAAATTAGTATGATTGTAAGAAATTCAATTCAGTGTTTATATAATTTTAAATAAATAATTAGAATGCTCATGTCCTTAAGATATTTTCCAGTATTAGAATTTTTACTTATTTCTCGTTTCTGCTTAGATTTATTATTATTGGGTTGTACCTGTTAGACAATAAAGTATTTAGATATTTAATGTAATTTTTTATTCCATAAATTCCTTTATTCCATTTTTTTATTTGAATGTGACCAAATGGTAAAATTTAATTTTAAATATACCTATAACATAACAGTAATATTACATTTAATCAAAGCCGGTCCTGTTGAAAAATAAGATATTTGTGATCATGCGCATTATGGACAGCTTTACACTTTTGGTTACATTTTTGTACTACGGGATTATCATTCTAGAGTATATATTTATATACAATATAAGATTTCTGTGCATAGACCTGTGATTTTAAATAACCCCATAAAAAGAAATCTAATGGTGTTAAATCACACAATCTAGGGGGCCCATTCTGATCACCGAAACAAGAGAGTACACGACATGGAAATGTGCAGTAATTAAAGTATTTCACATGCTGTATGGCATGTTGAAACCACATATTGGCCAAATATACATCCAATTTCAGCAGAAAGAACTGTGTTACCATGTCGCGAATTCGAGCACTAGTAACAGTCACAGCTTGACCAGCCTCATTTTCAAAAAAGTATGGTTCACTTATACCTCCAGCCCAAAATCCACACCAAACAGTGACACGTTGTGGATGCATTTGTTTTTCGACAATCACATGTAGGTTCTCAGATCCTCAAAAGCGGCATCAAGGTCAAAATGTGATTCGTCGCTTACGATGATTTTGCTCGAAAAATCAGCATCAACAAGCTGAGTAATCCATTCTGTAAACTCTCTTCGCTGTGCACAGATCTTTAGTGAGTATACGCTGTAGAGAGCTTCTTGCAATTTGCAATTCTTGTTCACGACACCGAATTGAGGTTCCAGGATTGTTACTCACACACTGCCTCGATATTTACATGTGAACGGTTTGTTTTGGACGACCAGTGTGTTTGGCGTCTCCAACGGATCCTGTCTCCCGGATTTTTTCAATAAATCGTTTCACAGTTGACGAAGTTAAAACACTATTATAAAATGAATTTGTGTCCGTAAATATAAATGAAAAATAATTTCGTGGCATAGCGGACAAAATGACTAGTTTTACCTACACAAGGGTTTTTGTTTAATTTAGCAGAGCCTCAGTCTAATCCAGTAGAACCAAACCGAGGCATGGGTCGACTGAATTTAATAATAATAATAATAATGCAGTTTATTTGTAATCCCAAAATTAACATTAAAAATACAACAATTTGTTCGGCTTCTAGATGGTACTAGTTAACGTATATCTTGTTGTGATTAAATGCACGCCGATATTGTAACTAGGGTTTTTGAGCGTGATTTGCCTGATTGTTAATGTACGAGGGTTGCCTTTTATATTTCGGGATTAGAGAACAAAAACAAATATTAATAATCGAAAATCACTTTATTGTTTTTCAAAATATTCTTCATGCGTGCGTTTGAACGAATTGTCGAAGCACTTTTGCCACTCTGATTGAGGTATCTCCAAAACATGCATTCTGAATGCAACCGCTTCTTCAGGTGTTGAAAAACGTTGTCCTCTCAGTTTGTTTTTTACGTGCGGGAATAAAAAGAAGTCATTCCGGTGCCAAGTCAGGACCATACGGCGGATGACTCATCAAATCGATGTTATGGGTGCTCAAAAATGCAGTTGTTTGAGCCGATGTGTGAGAGCTCGCATTGTCGTGATGAAGAGTGATGTCTTCGGCGGTTGGTTTTCCTGATTTCTTGGAAGACAACTGCCAAAAAAATGGTTGTGTACCAGAATTGACTGTTCTGCGGTTGTTCTAGTGGTACGGTGGCGACATGTCCAGTTTTTCCGAAAAAACAGACGACCATTTGCTTGGAAGTGCTTCGTGCGCGAACAACTTTTGTTGGATTTGGCTCATCTTGAAACATCCATACAGTCGACTGCTGTTTACTTTCGGCCTCATACGCGTGAATCCACGATTCATCACCTGTCACGATGTCTTAAACGTGTTTCGAAGCACCGCGATCGTATTTTTTGAGCATTTCCTTTGACCAATCGACACGAGCCTTTTTTGAGCGATTGACAAATTGTTTGAGATCCAACGCGAACCAATTTTTTTTACAGTCAAATGTTTATGCAATATTGAATGTATGCTGGTGCCACTAATGCCTAAGGTTGTCTCAATCTCTTGATAGGTCACATGACGATCTTGCAATATCAGTTCGCGCACAGGATCAATGGTTTTCGGAACAACAACTGATTTTTGATGACCTTCACCAAAAAGGCAACCCTCGTATTCTTTTTTTTCATTATCACTTCGCGAGATTGTAGGTGCGCACAAAATTTTGCAATTTTATTTGTTTGTTTATTGATACTCGCGTTTTGAAAATTCAATTATTTGTATATTTTTTCTTGTTTTCTTGAAATAAAGGCCATTTATTATTATTATTGTATATGGACAACGACTTTGGTAGTTTGACGAGCTCATAATGAGAGCGAAACGAATTCGTCAGTATCCGTCGACCCATGCCTCGATCTGCTTCTACTGAATTAGACTTAGGCCCTGCTAAATTAAACAAAATCCCTTGTGTAGGTAAAACCAGTCATTTTGTCCGCTATGTCACGAAATTATTTTCCATTAAAAAACTATGCCGACCATATTTGGATGAAATTTTCGGTCTGCGGCCGACAAGCTTTCACTATTTTTGAAATACTGCTCAATAATGAAGACCCGCTGTTCCATCGTGTAACGCTCCATTTTTACTAACCCTAAACTGTCAGCGGTCGATTTGTTTTGTTTTTAGGGTTGCCAACACTTTACTACATAAATGGCGGCAAATTCAAATCTTGCGTTAATTTTGACACCGTTTAGTTATCCTCATCTTCTTCAAGCAACAAGGAAGAGGTAGTCTTGCTGTTGTTTGTTAGTTAGTTCTCAGTTTGTTTGCAATAGATCGAGTGGCACCGACTATCTGGTAAGTTGAGAAAGAACTGAAACAGGTAGGGTCGACAGATTTACTTTTAATATGGGTATGTAGCATGTACGAGGGTAGAATGAAAAATTGTTCGGCTTAAACATGAATGAAAACAGTTTTTAGTGATAGCATTATTTTTCAATATAATCTTTATCAAAAATAATATATTTTTTGCTCTAATGCAGTGCGATTTTTTAAGCTCCTCTAAATATGCATTGAAATCATGGGTGATTTCTTTGTTGTTCTGAATGTTTTTATCTGCAAGCCGTGTTTTGATGCTAGGGATCAATTGGTGAAATTCGTTTATTTTAGCCATCATAACGACAGCCAGTATTTTGTCATTCTGAAATAAAATGTAGTCTTGACAAGTTATGCTTTTACGCTTCTGGAGTTCATTCAATGAAGATAATTTCTTTCCTTAAAACATAGAAGCCACAAAGTTATTCGTTGATAAAATCCTTAGTTTTTCTCTTCGTTGGGGTAGCACAGAGCTTTTGCATGCGTAAATGGCGATGTAAAGTGGGTAGGTCAGAACTCTCAGCTATTTTCGTTTCCATCTGCGGTCCTCTACCACATTTCTCAAGTTTTGCATATTGGCGCTATTGTTGTATCACGCAGGAAACTTTTATAACACATGATTATGCGTTCCAAGGCTTATGATTAGATTTGACAGGAGCACCTCGTTAGAATATAGCAAGTTATGAACTTCTGAAAGTCATTAAATAACAAATACCAAATCTGGAAAGGAAATTAGGTATATTATGCATTAAAACTATATTATTAACGATATGAATGCAGAATGAAAAGTTGGCGTCCTCTATATTCGCCAGTGATCCCAAACCCATCCAATATAATCAATATTTTTTTACTTTGTGATTTGCTTCTAAAACTATTATCGTTTTTAAGCAGATTAAATTTTTTATCAACGTGAAAAAAGAGCTGTCTTTTTGAGTCAACGAATCTATTTCATATGCGAACATAAAATTTTGCCTTATCTTTAATGCATGTATTTTGCATAAATGTTGGAACATTATTCTGCCATATCTGCCTCTGCATATGGTATACCTACCAAAAAAAAATGTTGAAATTTATATTATGTACATAGTAGTACACCACATGAATTTGGGGCATTTAACATGATGGGATGTAAAATATAATAAAATACTACCCACATAATTGTTGCATAATAAAAATTCAATGATGTGAATATGAAATATACCTACACTGAGAAAAATCGGTCTATGCAATTTTTGTATTGGGTCCTGTTTATTACTCATAATATAGTGCAATATAATTAACATAACAATTTTGTATTACGTAGAAATATGGTATTATTGCTACAATTGAACACTTTTTTCTGGAAACGTGAGCATAAGGGTTATACAAATATTGCATGGTAATAAATAATCTGTTTGTATAAGGAAAAAATGTATAAACAGTAAAATATATTTGCATAAAGAACATTAATACAATTTTATAGAACAATGTTGTATAACGATTAAAATACAAATTATATGTTCCTTATTCAATCCATCCATCGGTGGCGATCCCATAGTGCGCCGTGCTCACCGCGCATTCCGCGATTACAACGTCAGAAATGGGAAACCCATAACAGGTTGATTGTTTACCACATGCAAGTGCCGGTGTCCTTCTAGTAAAGATTTATTTGAGGAAAAATAAAAAGTCAACCTCCACGAATTAAAGATTCATTGTGAATTGTGTATAATCTTTGCTTCGAGCATTTCGAATGTTAGATATTATTTATTCATAAGTATTGCTATTTCTATTTTGTTTTGTGTGGCGTGGTGTGCAATTGTGGACTATGGAAAGTTTTGACTTCACTGAAGAAGTGCTGCGGAAGTTTACAAGTAGGTATTTTTTTTTTTTTTTTGAGAATGTTTGGCTTCAGACATAGTCTATTAGCCACAGATTATAGGTTACAAGTAGGTAATTATGGTCTTAAGCTCTTGTTTGTCCACCATTAAATACACCAATTTAAAAAGATATCTTCGCTACATAGGCATGCATAGGTGCCAATGTAGATTTAATTTACTGTTAGGTTAGGTTGTCCACGCATGATTTTGATGAATTGTTATTGATTTACTATTATGTAGGTACTTATGTAGGTGCGTTTAGGACAAATATCCAACAAAATAATTTTAGGTGTTTTTTATGATTGCTATAAATACGTAGGTAGGTACATGGTGTCCCACTGAAATTGCCACCCTCTTAAGTTTTAATTTTGAATTTTATAAAAAAACATTAAACATGAAAAATGTGGTAAGTAGATTCTCAAATTTTAGTAGTGTCGAGACCAAAAAACGATAAATACAGCTTAATTTGATTAAGATATAGCCTAAATCAAAGTTTTCTTTTGCAACACCTTATAAATTTTTACGTCGTTCAATAGAGATTTTTTTTCATTAAATACTTATCTGCAATAATAGTTATCACAAAATTCGTATTCAAATAATATAATTCATATTTTGCATATTATGCCAATATCAGGAATTCCAAAATCTGTCTTTGAAATTGTCAGAATTTAATACCTAAATGAGCATGCGCATATCAAAATATGCATTAATTAAAAATTAAATTTTATCATCATATTATATTAAATTTATCACTTTAATTATCTTTTTATGGCCTACAAAATGCAAACCTTTTTTTTCAAATACGAACCTGCACATTTCATTGTGTTTTTTAGATCCCACTTGTCATTCTGATTGCAACGGTAGCTAATATTTCTAGGTTTACAAAGGTTCTACCATAACTTAATTATCATCACTCCTGAGAATATACCGCTGCAGTCAGAGTGACAGGTAGAATCTAAAAACAGTATCAAAAGTTCTGGTCCGTATTTGAAGCAAAAATCGGTTGATGACCTCTGAGGATGAAACGGCGCTTTGAGAAAATCAAATAAAAAAGAAAAAAAAGTTTGCAGACCACAAAAAATTACTTTGAAGAAGTGGCTATTGTTTTCATATCGCAAATTATTAAGATTTTATTGTTTAAAGGGTTATGTCTTTCTTTTAGAAATTCGAGGATCTTGTTAATTTTTTTTCACTCATTCACAAAAGCGAACTAAACATTGACAGACTGAGAATAGTTCATGTAAGCTTCATCAGCCCAGGTTGGATTTGTAGTAGACCAGCAGTGACAGCGTTTTCTGTTCACCACAACAAAATGACGACTGGTCGGATAAGCTGTTTGGCAAATGAAAAATGTATCATTTTTAGCCATGTTCTTTAAAATTTCGCAAAACTCAATTCGACCGATCTGGATCATTTTTGTTTAGCTCATGAATTAATTTCACTCTATATGGATGTTATCTCTGTCTTTCTCTTTTTAAATCTTCTCAACAGCGATGTTTATTGAGTTGGTCTATGGGAATTTTCTTCAATGGACAAAACGTCGTTTAGTTGCTTTTTCTCGAACGTGTCCTATTTTCTAAATTTCTTTTCAATTCTGCTTACCGCAGAGTTATTCTACTATCAGGATATTTATTATTATACATTTAGAAAACTTAATTTTCAGTTGTAGTTCGAACACCACATCCTATCATAATTATTAATATTTCAATCGCTGAGTTTCAGTTCAATTATTATTCTTGTTTCGTCAGTTTTAACCTTTGCGACAGAAAAGGCAATCCATGTTCAATTATTTTATTATTCGTATTGTCACACCCGGTATATTGTAATAAAAGTATTGCATCCGGTCGCTGATTTAAAAGTTATAAAAGTTCATCAAAGTTTATACAAGTTCATGACTCTAACATTGGTATTGTACCTAATAGACAAATTGCAAATTCAACAAAAAACGGTACGACCGACGCTAAGAATAGACAATTGCATTGGTCGATATTCGAAAGAGTGGAAAAAAGTAAAGTTATAAATATTGTTGTAACAGGGGATTTTTATTGGCACTTCGGTGTAATAAAGTTTGCAGAGAGTGGTTGGACACTTGGCGGGTCGGACCATGAAGTCTCCCCGCGTTGGAGCATATATGTGTCCGAATGCTCCGCCAGGTTCTCTAACCACAATACTCTTTTTGGGGTCTTCTCTCCAAACTTCGGTGAAGTAAACTTCGGGTCTTGGAAGCACTAATCCCCCCGTTGGGTAGTGTCTTAAGCTTTATAATAGTTTATTTAACGTGATTAGAGTTTTAATTTTAATCATTATAAATATTAAATATTTTATTAACGCGAAAGAAAAATCAACTGTGTCGGCAATGAAGATGAATGTAATGTAAGTACGAACTTTTGATTATTATATTTGTTGATTTTGAGACTTGTCCTTTTTGTTGATTGAATTGATTTTTGTACATTCTTTAAATAATTAAATAAATAATAGTTAGTAATATTCATCTGACTTTCCTTTTAATTTTAATATAGTTTTTTTAATTTAATCAAGTAACTACTAGCTGAGAGACGCCGTTAAAACACAGACCGTCACTTGTTTACGAGGGAGAATCATGAAGATCCTCTTTCGTGAGCGTGATGTAAGTGGGCGATTCCCAAGTAGCTCAACAAGCCAAGCGAGCAACTAAATTAAAACCAAAAGAACATAACTTAATAAAACTCTAGATAAGGATTTAACTCAGTAGAGCACGCTTACCAGAATCTTCAAATACTAAAAGACATAAGGGAGGCTCCTACCCTTATTTTCTAATTCTCAATTTGGGACTTGGTGAGGACGCCGTTGCCAGATAATTGAGATTTTCTTATACAAATAGTATCCTTATTGTGACATGGTGGAAGCGCCGGGTATCGATCCCGGTACCTCTCTTAATATTTATACTTTTTTATTAAATTGATTTCCTTATATTTTCTATTTTCATTCGTTACAGTATTATTTGTTATGTTAGGGGTTGTGTAATTAAAAGGACCGGAGTTTATATTATTCATTTATTCACTAGTCAAATATATTCTCGTGAATCTCACATAGCGACATTACAACTTGTATAGAATAGGCAAGTGAGATATCCTATTTACTGATTATATAATACATATATACATTGAGAGCAAATTGGACTTATTGTCCGTAGTGAGGTGTAAGTGGTAGAGAGCTTGGTGGGCTCTAGCCGACCATTATATTGTAATAGCTACGTGTATACGCATGTGCGTACTATTTATTTAATGCAGGAACGCACCATTAACGTTTGGTCCTCACTGTGTAAAGTTGTCGAAAGTTGAGTTCGAAATTATGTGGACCACTGATAATGGAAATGAAGTGTCAGACACAGATATGTATAGAACTAATATGAAATAAATGAAAATTAGTTTTTTGAGTACTTTTAACAATTGTTTTCCTACTATTCAAATATTAATTAATTATGAGGTCCCAAAAAAGTTTTGTGTGTATTGTAACTAAAAACTAATTTAATTAAAATACACGAAATGCGGCGCTTTAACCAAATGTAATTAATGTTTGTAAATTCCAACAAAAAATAATGATTTTTACTACTAACAATTTCCGTGTTCAAACACGAAACTATTGTAAAATGTTTCCACTATTCTGACCTCAAATGCGAAACCACTAACTTCCTCCTTTTATTTCGCGGATTTTCTAAATTCCTGCCTTTTGTTGTAATACAATACGCGTCACTTAAGAATGTAATTTGAGAAAGAAATATACGAGATGTTAGATTGAGACGCACCCCAACTCTGTTTATTGAGGATTTTGTCGAGAATGTTTTCCTGGTTGGTTTATATATTATAGGATATCAGTTTCAAATAGAAAATATATATTCGATCTTTCCTGTGTGTTGTGGTGGCTGGGGGTGAACCAACATTGGTTTCGAAGCAAAATCGACGTGTCTTTGGTAAAAATCGTTTCGACTTTGGATGACGAGTTATAGTAGCTGACAATTTTAAATTGAAATCACTCTATAATAACAACTGACGTTTTCAATAAATGGTAAACAACTTATTGCAAATACCTTCGATTCCATCTAAATCTCGTTTGTATTGCAATAAGTTGTTTACCATTTATTGAAAACGTCAGTTGTTATTATAGAGTGATTTCAATTTAAAATTGTCAGCTACTATAACTCGTCATCCAAAGTCGAAACGATTTTTACCAAAGACACGTCGATTTTGCTTCGAAACCAATGTTGGTTCACCCACAGCCACCACAACTTTGAGAAGCAAAAGTATCAAAGGGGCTAAATGCCAAAATGGTTAAACAGAGAAATTAAAAACATGCCTTCACATACCAAAACAACTTTTAAATCCTGCCAGCAACATGAATGACTGTTGTCCCCAAGCCTTATTCCCAAGTCATAGCATGAAAGTTGGCTCAAATAAAACATTACAGAATGGGTCAACGCAGCTACCATGACTTGTTCTAAATCCGAGAACACACTCGTGGTGCTTTCTGCTTTGTGCACCTCCAACTCTACCTTTGCTGTTTGTTTGCAATTTTCAGAATTCATTCTGAAGTTTTACTTAAAATAATCTACAGTCACCTGCTAAGATACGATATATTTCGGTAGGATCTAAACAAAATGAATGCACAACACAACAAGGCACTTGACTCCTTTCATGTGGAAACGACCAAGCACTTACAGAAAGCGCATTCTACATGCCTGATTGTGTACAGAGTTTAAGAACCCGGCATATAGCTGAGAAAAATAAACAAACATATAGAAGTGGCATTCGAAGACCAAAATCAGAAAAATGTTTGTATGCTGCAGAACTTCTTATATTATGTTTACTAAAATAAAATCCAACACTGTTAACAATCGTTCGTTTTATTCATAGAATCAGAACTCGTATGTCACATCGTAGTGTAAATTTCTCTCAGAATTGGTCTTCTTACATTGTAGAATTATACAATATTTCTTTTTGTATTCGGCTTCCATTATTATGTTCATAAAATATTTAACCTCACGAATTCAATCAAATATGATATGTATCGATTGGTTTATTTTTTGCGCTTGACGTTGACGTTTGCAGTGCTAGGTATAGTTTTATAACCCGAATTGAGTGATTTTTACGAGACTCTTCCAGTTTAGTGCATTTTTAGTATGTAAAACTGGGTTTCCTTTAAATAATTGGGAAAAAAGTGCTTACAAAAGATGTTTTTGGCGACATCTAGTGTGTCTGGAAACCAAGATGGCAAACACAAGTATGGTGTTGCCATCATATTAGACCAGGAATCTGGTTGTGCTGTTGAGATGTTTTTACCGATCTCTGATAGGGTAATGACGCTAACACTCAAAACCTCACACTCAAAACTAAACTTGATCCAAGTATATGCGCCAACCACCAAAGGAACAGATGATGAAGTAGAGGCATTCTATGAAGACATTAGTAGAGCACTGGGCGCCATGAAGTCCAGGGACATCACCATAATAATGGGCGACTTTAATGCGAAGGTTGGGAGCGGGACGGTACAAAACCTGGTAGGTAGATTTGGACTGGGAGATCGTAATGAGCGAGGTGATCGCCTTGTACAATTTTGTCAAGAAAATAACTTTGTTGTGGCAAATACCTTTTTAAAACTACCCAAGAGAAGACTATACACTTGGAAATCCCCAGCAGATGGACACAATGGGGCGATAGTCCGAAATCAAATAGATTACATTCTCATTAAAGAAAGGTATCGAAATGCGCTCAAATCGGTTAAAGCATATCCCGGTGCGGATGTTGGGTCAGACCATAATCCGCTAATTTCCTACGTCCAAGTAAATCTTAAGCGAACTAGAAAGCCGCGTGGCACTGCAAGGTTAGACACGAAGAAACTTAAAGAGGAGACTATTAAAGAAGGTGTCCAACAAGCAATACATTCCAACCTTGCGAAAGTTAACCTTGAATCCGAAGATATTGACAATCAATGGGAATCCCTCAAAACCTGCATTCTTTCCCCCTGCCAAGAGTTACTAGCACCTTCTAAAAAGATAAATAAAGAATGGATTACTCAGGAAATTTTATTTCTGATGGACCAACGAAGGAAATACAAGAACAACGAAACAAAATATAGGGAAACCCAGAAAAAGATAAGAACAAAAATAAGGGTAGCAAAAGAACGTTTCTATGAAGAAAAATGCAAGGAAGAGCTACAACGCAGATTTGACTTGTATAACCTACATAAGAAGATAACAGAATTGGCAGGTCTCAGAAAAGGAAAGATTACTACAATCCTCTTAGATAAAAATGGGAAACCACTATCAAACACAGAAGACAAACTGAAGAGATGGCAGGAATATATAAAAGACCTTTTCGACGATGTGAGAAATATCACATCCGTAGCTAGGGTAGGACTGGAAGACGCAGGTCCCGAAATCACGAAGGACGAAGTCACCCACACATTAAACAACATGAGCAACGGTAAATCTCCTGGCCCCGACGGAATTCCTATCAACATTCTTAAGATCATAAGTGATCAAGATATGGATGTCGTGGTGAGACTCTTGAACAGCGTCTATGAGTCTGGAAAACTACCAAAGGAATGGCTCTCATCAGTCTTCATATGTTTACCGAAAAAATCGGGTGCAAAAGAGTGCAGTGACCACCGTACCATAAGCCTCATGTCCCACACTTTGAAACTACTGTTAAAAATTATACTCAACCGCATCCACCAGAAACTCGATCTGGATATAAGTGACAGTCAGTTTGGCTTTCGCAAAGGATTAGGTACAAGAGAAGCACTATTCGCATTCAACGTAATAGTGCAGCGATGCCTAGATGTTAATCAGGACGTATATGCCTGCTTCCTCGACTATAATAAGGCGTTTGACAGGGTCCGCCACGACCAGTTGATGGAAATATTACAATGTTAAAACCTAGACCACCAAGACCTGCAAATCATCTCAAATCTCTATTACAACCAAAATGCCATCGTCAAAGTAGATCAACAAAATTCTGGCACCATCTCAATAAAGAGAGGTGTACGTCAAGGTTGTGTTCTGTCACCTATTTTGTTTAATGCCTACTCTGAAGAGATTCTAAAAAGGGCAATGGAAAATGACAGTGCAGGAATAAAAGTAAATGGAGTGCCTATAGTTGTTCTAAGATACGCTGATGATACCGTAATTTTAACGGAAAACCTGGAAGATCTACAAAGAATCATGGACAAACTTGTTCGATATAGCGAAGAATACGGCCTTACACTCAACGTAAACAAAACAAAGTTCATGAAAATAACAAAGAAGGCCCAGACTAACAACGAACAGATAATCGTCAAAGGTGAACCCATCGAACAGGTAGAGAAGTATACTTATCTTGGAACAACAGTTACTTGTAATAACGACTACACGAAAGAAATAAAAGCACGCATAGAAATAGCAAGGTCCAATTTCAATAGCATGAAAAGAGTTTTGTGCAATAGAGGTCAAAGCCTAAAACTGAGACTGAGACTAGTTAGATGTTATGTTTTTGCCACTCTGCTTTATGGCGTCGAGGCATGGACTCTGAACGCAGAAATAACCAAAAGACTAGAAGCTTTTGAAATGTGGGTGTACAGAAGAGTACTGAAGGTGTCATGGGTCGATCGGATAACTAACTTCGAATTACTTGAGCGACTAAACATAGAAAGAGAGTTGTTAATAACAATTAAAAGCAGAAAACTGCAGTATCTCGGCCATGTGACTCGTGGACCAAGATACGCCTTACTTCAATTTATAATGCAGGGAAGGATCCAAGGTACAAGAGGCGTGGGTAGAAGAAGGATATCCTGGTTGAGAAACTTGAGACAGTGGTTTGGATGTTCCTCGATAGAGCTTTTTAGAGCAGCTGCATCCAAAATAAGAATTGCCATGATGATCGCCAATCTTCGTCGCGGAGATGGCACCTAGAGAGAGAGAGTGTGTATTGCCAACACTAGATACGCTCGAATTCCCTTCCTAGGATTTATTTGGGGTTGGACTAGCAGCTCCTTAGTTTTAAGCGTAAACGCCACCTGAGGGAATACCAAGTACCACATGGTCGTGGTCCGATATCTTAACGATCACCCGCCATCATTTCACCGATGAGGAGAGACAGTGCATCGCTTATTCTTAGATACTAGCAGAGAGCGATCCGTATAGACACCTCAAACGACTAGCAAGGGGTAACTGTGTCCCCTACTATGCAGACTTGAGACAGACAGCCACCCGAAGACAACTGCTCGTCTCTACTAGGGAACTTCGACCTTTACCCAATGTCCCAAATATCCAGGTTACCAAGGATTTATTTGGATTTATACTAGCAGATCCCTAGTTTTAGGGGTAAACGCCGCCTGGCAGAACGTTTACCCGCAGAGAGTAATAAGTAGGAATAGATTCGAGGCTATTTTAGGCGTCACGCCTTTACAAAATATCTGACTTCCTTGAGATACATTAGAATAGAATTAAGACCTCTTACAACCAAGAATAAGATATATGCATAGATGAAAGTAACGTTCCGTTTAAAGGACGAATATATTTTAGACAGTACAAACCATATAAGCGAAACCGCTACGGTTTCATACTGTTCAAGTTTATTCTGGCAAAAGAAAAAGCGAATTTGCAGTTTCAAAAAAAGCAATACCTAATAGAGTTAATGGAAGATCTTTTAGACAACGGTCGTATCCGATATAAAGATAATTGGTTATATGTACAAGCGTGTCATTATCAAAAATGATAGATTGGCAAACGCACTTAGTGAGCACGCTAAGAGGCAACAGGAAAGGTAATCCGCAAGAAGTAGTGAAGGACAAATTAAATAGGTGGAGTTGTCGCTCGCCAAATGATGATAAAACTCTTATACTCAAGTGGAAATATAAGAGAGACGTGATTATGTTAAGCACTAACCATGGTGACTTTACAGTCGCTTTCGTAAAAAAAGAAAAGAAGTTATCAAATATAAAGTTGTTGCCGATGATAATCTGGGCAAAGCTTTATAAATTTATCTGATCAAATGACAGATAAGAAGAACTTGTACCATTTGACGTACAGGGTGAGCAAACCTCAATGTCCCAGCTCTGTTATGAGAAAATGAAAAACCATAGAAAAATTCCGAAAAGAGATTCTTAAATGGGATTAAGTCAGCTCCATTTTAACGCACATTTTTTTGTTTCCAAATTTGGAAACTAAAGTAAATGACGTCAACAACTTTTTTTTTCCAGAAACATACCTATATTTTTCTATAGTTCAAAAGAGCTAATTTTTCTAAACAACTTTTGTAAAGAAAAAAATTTGCTATCTTCATTCGTTAAAAAATTAAAACCAAATTTGTAGGAAAACCTATTATCAAAAGTTCTCAAATTTCACAACAAACTGCAATTATATCTGTCAATCATAAAACTAATGGTTGACAAATAGTTTTATCGTCATTGAATGTGTGCATTTTATGTTAAATGTTTACGCATAACGAAAAAGTTGACATGTTATTTGTCAATCAGATTGAAAACGAAGGACATTTTGGCATTAACTTTGGTGTGGTATTATTAACGGGCATTTAATTGCTCCATACTGTTACAAAGGTGTTTTATGCAGTGAAGAATATTTGCGATTTCTTCAAGAGCAACTTTCTGTGCTTCTCGAAAATGTGCCATTGCAGCTACGAGCGAATATGTTTTTCCAGCATGACGGGGGCGGCGCTCCAAGCTAGAATTGCTAACACAACATTTAAATGAAAAAATTAGAAATGCATGCAATGAACTCTCAAGAGAAATGTTATGTAAGGCCTCAGGAAGAGAAGTAAGGTGGAGATTAGATAAGTGTTTACAACTAGGAGGTGGTTACATTGAAAATTTGTTGTAGTGATTGATTTCCTATAATTAATTAGTAGTAACCTATAGTATTACTATGTTTAATTCTGTGGTAATAATAGTTGCTAGTAAATAATATCATCTGTTTTTGTAGTGTTTAATAAGTAATTATTATTAACAACCGATGGATAATACGTATCTTCTCTCTTGACTGAATATCAAATGTTTGACTTATATTAGAAGTTATCACACGAATTGTATTTGTCAACCATTAGTTTAATTATTGACAGATATAATTGCAGTTTGTTTCCAAAGCCTACTTGTGTAAAAGTTGTGACGGTTGCGAATTTTTCAAATTAGTTTTTTCTTCAAATTTGCTTATAATTTTTTAACAAATGAAGATAGCACATTTTTTTCATTACAAAATTTGTTTGAAAAAATTAGCTCTTTCTTTTTCTGGAAAAAAAAAGTTGATGACGTCATTTACTCATATATTTTTGATTATATTATAACTTGTTGGGGTGACACAACCGATTTGTTATTTTTACTTTCGTCACTCTGGGGAAGTATCGAGTACGAGCTAAAAAAAATTTGAGAAAAAGACGGATATAACCATTTTGAAGTCCCCTGAGACGACTAAGACCATTTCCAATTTCTGTTTCGTTACCAAGGTCATTTTATTTAGATTATATTATATATTGCCGGGAAAGTTTTGGGGTGACACAACCGATAATATAAATTATATGTTTATTGCATGTTGGTGATTTAGTTGGTTTTGTGTTGTACTTATAATATATTCAGAATCTGAGGCAAACAGAAGATAAATAAAATCCAAATTTTATAAGTTGTCAATATTTCAAAAACTAAAAAAAATGAATATTTTGCTTATTTTTAATGCTAAATACGCTAATATTATAAAAACTGAGGGTTTCAATTTAGAAAAATTAACGTTTAAGAGTTTTCTAAATTTTTTCGTTTTTAACGAGTTTTTAATCTTAATTTTTGCACACACTGTAATAGTTAGATTTTTTTTCAATCAGAAAATCACCATTTCTTATTACTGTTTTTACAAGAAAGTTAAAATACTTGTTTTTCATCTTTATAGTTGTAAAGAAAATAGGTAATTACGAAAAAATAATTGATTATTCAATATTAATTATTAAATAAGGAACACGGGTGATATTTACAATACCTACACTACCTACCTATCAAAATACCAAAAGTTTATTTGCTATTTTATCAAATTAAAATAAAATATTTGTTTAAACATTGAGCACTCTAGAATTAACCTATGCTATAGCAATTAAAATGCACCTTACATAATAAACAAAAATGGCTAAATTTATAGGTCGTGGATCGTCGTGTAGTTTCTGATCGCCCGGGACAGTTAAACGCCGATAAGAGTAAAAATATAAATACAAAAGACAATTATTTTTCACTTAAATTGTACTACCAAAATGTTCGTAGTTTAAAATCCAGAATGCATGACATATACAGTGCGTCTCTTGCTGCAGATTATGACGTAATCGTCCTTACTGAAACTCTCTTCAGTCTCTGATTGCGAGATTGTTAATGAACATTTTAAGATTTTTAGATCGGATCGGAATTTCCAATTGACCAATACTAGCAGAGGCGGAGGTGTTCTTATTGCAATCAATGGTAACTTTAGTGTGCACAGGTTAGATGTTAGAAGTGCAATAGCTTGCGTTGATATTGTTGGTGTCAAGGTATGCATTAATCATACTTCTCTTTACATACTGGCACTATATATTCCTCCAAACCAAACTAGTCAAACATATAAAACTTTGTTTGAAGAAATCACTAATTTTTTTATTCTATTCATGATATGATAATATCTTGATTCTGGGTGATTTTAATACGGCTTCATATGTAAATTTTGTAAGTGATTCCAGTTTCCCTGATAGAAATATTACACTTTTGAGGAATTTTTCAGAGTTTCTAAATGTTAGTCAGTACAATTTTATATTTAATAGCAATGGTTTTTGGACGGCGGACTTTGTCTGTTTGTCGCGCGGAAGACTTTATGTCGCCTGTGGATCCTCATCACCCACCGTTGTATGTAGAATTGGGTTTCTCTAAAATATTTGTTTAAACATTGAGCACTCTAGAATTAACCTATGCTATAGCAATTAAAATGCACCTTACATAATAAACAAAAATGGCTAAATTTATAGGTCGTGGATCGTCGTGTAGTTTCTGATCGCCCGGGACAGTTAAACGCCTATAAGAGTAAAAATATAAATACAAAAGACAATTATTTTTCACTTAAATTGTACTACCAAAATGTTCGTAGTTTAAAATCCAGAATGCATGTACATATACAGTGCGTCTCTTGCTGCAGATTATGACGTAATCGTCCTTACTGAAACTCTCTTCAGTCTCTGATTGCGAGATTGTTAATGAACATTTTAAGATTTTTAGATCGGATCGGAATTTCCAATTGACCAATACTAGCAGAGGCGGAGGTGTTCTTATTGCAATCAATGGTAACTTTAGTGTGCACAGGTTAGATGTTAGAAGTGCAATAGCTTGCGTTGATATTGTTGGTGTCAAGGTATGCATTAATCATACTTCTCTTTACATACTGGCACTATATATTCCTCCAAACCAAACTAGTCAAACATATAAAACTTTGTTTGAAGAAATCACTAATTTTTTTATTCTATTCATGATGATAATATCTTGATTCTGGGTGATTTTAATACGGCTTCATATGTAAATTTTGTAAGTGATTCCAGTTTCCCTGATAGAAATATTACACTTTTGAGGAATTTTTCAGAGTTTCTAAATGTTAGTCAGTACAATTTTATATTTAATAGCAATGGTTTTTGGACGGCGGACTTTGTCTGTTTGTCGCGCGGAAGACTTTATGTCGCCTGTGGATCCTCATCACCCACCGTTGAATGTAGGATTGGGTTTCTCTGAAAAATTCCGTAAATTTGAAAATAAAAAGAATGTTCCATTTTTTAATTTTAAAAAAGCAAATTTTCTTTCACTATATGATGCAATGCTTAGCGCCACTTTCTCAGAAATAGAGTTCAGTGAGAGTATCGTGGAGGCTTGTGACTTGTTTTACGAAAGGATTACCTCCCTAAGAGATTATTGACTCATTCGCTGACTTTTTCCAATCGTCGTTTTCAGTTTCATCTTCGCTTGGTGCGGATGATGAGGAAATATTTTCGAATGTACAGCCATTGGGTGTTTTTGACGTGACAGAGATTGACGTCATCAAGGCATTAAAGAGAATGAAACCTAAAAGTAGTTGTGGACCCGATAGCATTCCGACATTTTTTATCAAAGATTGTGCTTTTATCCTAGCGAAGCCATTATCAGTGTTATTTAATCTAAGTCTCAAATCTTCAATTTTTCCTGAGATATGGAAAACCTCGAGACTCTGTCCGGTCTTTAAAAAAGGTGATAGAGCAAACATAGAAAACTATCGTCCTATCGCTTTAACTTCGAACTTTGTAAAGTGCTTTGAGATAATACTTCACGAAAAAATTTTTCTGCATGTTACACGACAAATCACTGATAAACAGCATGGCTATCTTCCTGGTAGATCAACCACAACCAATCTGGTTCAGTTTACGCAGTTCCTTTCCCAGCATATAGATAGAGGCAGTCAGGTTGATGTCGTTTATACAGACTTTTCAAAGGCTTTTGATCACTTGGATCACAGTATTTTATTAACGAAATTGTAACACTTTGGTTTAACAGATTCATTTATCCAATTTTTTAAATCATATTTACTTGGTCGTAAGCAGTACATTCAATTTAATGGGTTTCAGTCATCATTGATTGAAGTTACTTCTGGTGTCCCTCAAGGATCCATTTTGGGGCCATTGCTTTTCAATATTTTTGTTAACGATATTGTATCTACCCTGAAATGTAAATGCCTGTTGTGTGCTGATGACATGAAATGGTATTTAAATGTTACATCAGTATCGGATTGTCTGGTTTTGCAGCAGGATTTAATGAGTCTAAGTGGTGTGAAAATAATAATCTACACCTTAATATTGATAAATGCGTTGTCATGCCATTTTCAAAAAAAACCTTCCGATTTTATATGATTATGAACTGAACTCTTCTGTACTAAAGCGGTGCGATACTTAGAAGAATCTGGGAGTGTGGTTTGACTCGAAACATTCTTTTACTGTTCATTATGATTACATAGTGTCTAATTCTTTGAGGGCCTTAGGATTTGTTATACGTAACTCAAAGTGCTTCTCAAACATAAAAACTGTTATGACTCTCTATAACTCTTTTGTGCGAAGTCGCTTGGAGTATTCCTCTGTTGTGTGGAACCCAAAGTATTCGGTTCATGCTGATAATATAGAGAAGGTTCAGCGAAAATTTTATAAATATCTGTGGTATAAGCAAGATGGTTCATATCCAAGAATTGGATTTCCCCACGACGTTTTATTAAATAGGCATCATGCTTTACCTCTTTCCAAGCGCCGTGATTACTTTTCTTTTATATTCATTTACAAATTAATTAATAATAAATTAGATTGCTCTGAACTACTTAGTGAATTCAATTTTCACGTTCCGAACTTATCAACGCGTTTGCGTCATGATCTGTTGTATTTGCCAACCGCTCGAACTAATGTTCTATTGAACTCACCAATGTATGTCATGTGTTCGGTTTGCGCTTCTGTATGTGATACTATTGATATCTTCCATTGCACCATTAATCAAATTAAGGACTATTTTTTAAATTATTAATTAAATCGGAAATTAATTAGTTTATTAATTGACTAACTTTAAGTGCGAAACGTCGCGTATGAAGTGATTTGAAGTTTCTGTTTTTTAAAGTGCTCTACCCTATGAGATTTTTCTATCAATTTATATTTGAGAAGGACACGAATAATAACAATGGATTTATTATATATCTTGCAAATATGGATCATAATAATATACAGGTTGTGAATCGTTAGGCGATTTGAAAAGATCAAAAAAACCTACGCTCTTCACTTTTGACTACAGGGTGTTAAAGTTTAAGAAAAAAAAATTTTTACCATGACTTTAATATTATATTTGACGATATTTTTAAGAAATTTAGCAGAAGCAACAACAACCATTTTTTGTATTTAATCTGCGGCGTCGTTACAGGGTGTTAAGTAGATATTTTTGGAAAAAATGTTTTTTTTTTTTGATTCGACGAACGGTTTCCGATGAACAAATAAGCAACCTCAAACCCCCATATCGCTATGTGATCAGATTTTTGAAATGAAGTTATCTAAACTTTGATATCAAGGAAACAATGCCATGATTAAATAATAAACATTAAAATTAAGTTTCATTATTTAATAAACAAGAAACACCATGTATCGTAAATAAAGTTTCAAATCATAATTTGATTATTTGTTAAGTTTTGCTAGCAATTCCCACGTGTAAAACAATACGTTCCACTGTATCATCTTAAAAGATCTTTCTCTCAATCGTACTAACCACAGTAAACTTATTGAATTAAATCGGCATGCCATTAGCTAATTACTAAACGGTACATAAAGCAATTTCATTTTAATTGCATGGAGCCACTATGGGAAGACGTAATCCAATATTATTTGCTTAGCTAAATACATTCTGAATTATTTACATGGCAAATAAATAATAGTTACTAAATGTAATATATTTATTGTGAACGTGGATAGCTCTACTGAATACAGATTAATTGCTTGATGAAGATAGGTGTAATTTTCTATTTAATTATCCTTTCCGTGTCGGCTCTCGAAGGGAAGTACACTCAGGCGCCAGTAAGAAGATGCGATAAATACGTACAAACAAGAAATACAACGGAAAAGGTACAGAAAAGGAAAAAATCACAAACATTAAAAGAAAAATGTAGATTATGTAAAAATTGCACCAATAGAGGAAGAAGCCGTTTTCAACATGCAAATAAACCGCTATTTTTGATTTCAACTCTTCCAAGTTTTTTTTTTTCACAGACTTTAGCCGATTAGCAATTTTTCCTACATTCAATAAATAACTGAAAGATGATCATGATCTTTCTGAACATAACTTCATAAAACACAAAATGAGTAATACTATAAGTTAAACCAACAAGTTTAATAAATGTATTATTTTATTTGGAATGATCTATGAAGTAAAAACAACAGAACACAGTAATGTGTTACATACATAGAATTAATTTGGTTTTATTTAAAATGGAGGGTTTCTATTTGAAACAAAATCCTTCAAAACATCATGCAAGGTCAGCTAAACTGAATAGTCTTGTACAAGGAAACTGATTTATTTACAAAGGCTTGCCTATAGGGAAAAACAAGCGTCGTTTTTAACTTTAATATAGAAAAAAATTTAGACTTGACTTGACTTGGAACATGATACACTGTGTCCAAGATAAGAATAAGACTGACATCAGGTAAGCGAAGTTATGATGAAAAATGATGTTTATTTTTTAATTTTAACTAAAGTTAAGTTTTTTTAATCAACACTCCTTTTAAGAACAGAGAAATCTTGTTAAAAATATACAGACACACCTGTTCCAGATTTAAATAAATGTTTGATAATATAAATAAAGGCAAATGCATAAAAGCAGAGCTTTTAATATGATACGTATTATGATTTGCTAACAGGTAGCATAAAAGTAATTTGATTAACAGTTTTATAAAATGTGTTTTATTTAGTATTATTATGAAGTACCTAGGTAAATGCATTTTATTTTAGGGAGAATCAAGCTTGCTTAAAATCAGTCAATTAGAGAGCGATAGATGCTTAGTGCAGGCAATGGTGATATCCTAACTTTTTTAAAATTTATACTGGGTAGAACAGGCATTTTTAATAAACTAAATGCGCAACGATTGAATTTTAGGTTGTTAGTAAATTCAATTAAACTTATAAATTCGATTTTAATATTATTTTTCCTATGCAGCCCAATACATTTACTTCGTTTTGTTTTCTTCTATTATTGGAATCTTTTACCCAGCGTAAGTGTGGATCTACACGTGGAAATCCGAACCACGCTCCTCGACTGCCATCCGCCGGCACCCACGACTATGTAGACAACTACCAGGCATAGGCAAGTCTACAATGTATGCTTAGTTTTCCAAAAACTTCTAAGGTACCATCATCATCACCGTGAATCACAGGGTATAAAAAAATGTGTAAACTTCAAAGCTAAAGAAACCAGTAGCGTACCAAATTGTTAATAGATGCATACAGGGGTGGATTATTACACTGAACGCAAAACTTATTTTCAGAAATTTTTCGTTTTTCAAAGTTCAGCAGCTATGACTTTTGAAACGGTCACTCTCAAAGGTTCAGATAAAGTTCATTGGATGCTTGTATCGGTGAATGCAAATGAGTGAGTGAAAGTCCGATTATATTTACGTTAACTTAGTCATTATCGACAAACTATATGTTTATTATTTTTTATTATTATTGTTGCGTCAGTTACCTGTTTAATTTAATTTATGGAAATAAAAGTCAAAACCCCATTACGTATTATTATTATATTTTGTTGTGTTCTTTTTTTTTTTAATTTATCATAACAATTAAGAGAAATACTGTTAATTAGATTTTCGAAGAAGCAACTTTGATAATAGATTTTTACACTGTGATGTGTAATAGTAAGTAACGACTCAGTTACAAATTACCAGCGTTTCGTGATTTTAACGGTAATGATATTGGAAAGATAGCTAATTGTACTCGTAAAGAAAGCGTAGTTTAATATCCCAAGACACTCTTGGGATGTTACATAACGTAATTAGAATTAGAAAAAGTTAATATTATACCTATAAAATTACGTAGACCTACTACGACAAAATGAGAGCCTTGATTATATTTATCAAAATCGTTTTTCACATAAAAGTTCTGAAAACATAATAAAACATTTTGCTCGAATATAATTTATTGATACTTTAAAAGTAATTAAGACGATGGCGTTGGTGGCGTCTTCAAGAAATAATTACCAACCTAATTATATTTTAATACGACCTTGCCAAATACAAATTTAAAAAGCAATTTAGATTTTAAGTAAGTTTACATATTATGTTGAAAATTATAAAAATGAAACTAGAACTAAATAATTTATTCTATTTATAATAACAAATTTTTTGACCTCAAATACATTTTGAATCAATCTTAACCAATTATAGGGAAACTTTGGGTAACATGGGATCGATAGTCTTTTTGTGCCAAAACTTTTAAACTGACCTAAAGAATTTAAATTTTTTTTGACATTGGGCTTATACAGTGAAGACCAAAATTCACGAATGAATTCGTTAAAATTTGAAAGAAATATTTTTGATTCCTCGCGCACATTTCATTCAATATTCCGAATTTCCATCCTAAAAAACTCGATGACGACATAATCGAAATTGTGTACAATCTTCATCAGTGTGGTACTATTAATTGTAACACCATAGGTCAAACCGACCGTAATTTCAAAACTCGTATCAAAGAATACTCCAAAATCATCGATAAGGTTACCTAAGACAACCTAGATAAAATTAACAGCAATTCAGCCTTTTCTAACCATATCGTAGATGACAGGCACTCATTTTCTATCGATGTCCACTCAAAAATGCTACATTCATGCCCTAAAAGCACCCTACTTAACGTGTTGGAGACCCTAGAAATCAACCATTATAAATGTAATAAGACGGACGGGCAATGGAATTTACTTTTGTCCTACCCTGTGTTTATGTCGGAGTTTTATAGTTTATAGTAGTTTGGGAATATTATTTAAGTAGATTGTATACAAATGTTCTAAACTCAATCATAAAATTCAAGGGTATGTTTTCTATTTATCTTATCTTCTATTGAAAAAGGTTCTTCCAAGGCAATAAATACGTCTACAAGTAGGTAAACAAAAAAATATATGATTTTTGTCATTTTTCTTGTCCAACTCTTGGGAAAGATAACCAGATGTTGGAAATACCCGGTGATCTAAACACTCAAAATAAAATCATGTAAATAAAATGTCGAACATTTATTATTATATACACAAGCTAGTTGGAAGGCGTCACGGTTCCCATATCCAAATAATATATATAACGGGTGCATACAAAAATAATGGGTTTTTGTCCAGTCGCGAACTCCAAAATCAAGAATCTTTATTAAAGTCGACATACAAATAAAAATGTATCTTATTTTGTGAATGTTTCACTCTGTAGATGTATAAGGGTACCTATATCGTAAATGCCCTTTCTTCTGGTCGGCTATTTTCCATCTAGGTACCTACTTCTCATGTATGTTAAGTGTTTAGGAAAGACAATCGGTCTTTTCGATTCAGATCCGTTCTAGCCTTGGTTCAGTCAAGTCGTGTTTTCTCTAATTATAAAATGTTAAATTAAATATTTTAATTTGTTTTTGGACTGGACTGGATATTTTTCAGTTAAGAATTATTTTCTAGTTTTTGTTTAAAGATTAAGTCCATTTTATTTTTATTCTGAAGTAGTGAATTGTATAAAGTTCCGTAAGTTTTGATATTCTTTTAATTGAAGGCCTTTTTGTTTAATGAGTTTTTTTTTATATAAAGTTTAAAGTTATTTCTTTTAGTAATTAAAATAAATTCAGTTTTCAATAGTAATTAAAGTTTCATACAGGAATTAATATAATTATTCGAATTATATTAATTTTCCTATTTTTAAGTAGTACAAGATTTCTTTTAAATTTTCATTATCGCTTAATTGTTTTATTCTTTTTCTTTTATATTTTTTTACCTATTTATTTCTTGTTGTTATTCATTTTCTTTAATTAGTTTTAGTTATTAAATTAGTTGTTTTAGCCCACAAACTTTGTGTTTCATTTCTAATAAAGTTTTAGATAAATTATTGACAAAAGGGTCAACCAATTAAATATTTTCTTTTAAATAAAAAGTGATCCAACACTATAATGGTAAGTAATTTTGCATTACTTAATACAGATTAATAAAACTTATTTTAGTTGTTTGTTCTTGTTTATTTGAAACCGCTCGTAAAACTTGAATCGAACCATAACAATTTGGAATAGCATATTGGGATTCATTCGGACTGAGCTATAACATTAGTATTCTTTATGAATGTACATAATTCCGCTAATTTCAAAATGGTTACATAAACATGATTCTAAACCAACTACCTACCATATTTCAACGCTTTGTCTTTTAACATCAGGTCTTAATATCCAACAATGTATAGCATTCCATCATGTCCTAGTCCTCTGCTAGCGTGTACCCGTTTTTAATACATAACCTTACATATTTTGTAGTGACGTCATGACCTGCTGACCTGTCCCTCTAGCGGCATAATTCTACATTATGATACACATTTCATTTGATATTGGTTCGATTCAAACAAGTAATATATTTTCCATTTAACACGTTAACTGCTATGCATATTTTTTGAAAAATATCCCTACCGGCCAACATTGTTTTTTCGTGTGTTTTTTGCATAAAAACGTTATGGTTTAGGTATATCACATTAATTTATACTAACAGATTTGGCAAAAAACTGAAAAATATGTGCTGGCCCCATGGGAACAACGCGGGCTACTGAGGTACTTTTGTATGCTTCTGCACCGTTGGTCCCAGAAAAGCACGCCACAATAACCTTGATTTCATTTCATCGTAAACATTGACAAAGTGTTGTGTATTTTTGTTGTTCTTTCGCTCACTCATTTTCCGGTCTATACAACTGAATAGCTGTAAGCATAAATTAGTTTAGACTTATATATAGAAATTTTACAGGGATATAAAATAAGCAAAACACTCGCAGTGGTTTATGCATAACGTAAAAAAACAAATATGAAATGAATAGTAAGTATTGTTTTGCTTTTTTCAGATGTCCAAACGTCAGTGCCGGCTGGTCGCGGTAGGCAAGGTAGGCACCGCGTACCTTTAAAACTTCGCCCTAAATTAAATACTCAATTTATTATTATTGACTCCATAATTTAAAAAATAATAATATTGATTCTTATATTAATTTCATTTTCTACCTTAAACCTTTAAAACACCCCCTTTAATTCAATAATTATCTGTAGGTATAATATAACTACCGCAAAATAGGTTTACCGCTGATGTTATAACCCACTACCTAGACTTCGCATTTTTACAGGCAACTATTATCGTCGCCTACACCGTATACTCGTATACACTGTAAACACATATACCTATGTTCATATCAAAAGTTTTGCGCCACCGGTCACCGGGTAATAGTATGTACTACCAAAGACGGTCTAAAATACATGTATTTTGCTCAAAATTGTTGTACTTTTTCTTGAATATATTTCAATAAATATACACAAGAAAACACAAAACGAACTAGAGCTGTTAGCCGAGAATTTCGGGTTTATGTCGGACGAATCTGATTCTTTTTCAGAGCCTTTTCCGGGCTCGGATAGCGTTATCCGAGTATGACTAAGATATGGATAATTCATCGTCAGAAACCGTCGACAAAATAAGATCCTTTTTGACCAAAGAGCAAAAACCTGCTCCAAATATTTCAATGTTACCTTCTAGTTCTGCCACTATATCGTATGTAAACTTGCAACCTTTAGAACCTACAGATTTACCGGAAACAAATTCACAACCCAATATAGAGCCGCAATCTTTGGAAACTGAAATACTATCTGAAACACATCCAACACCGAATGAAAAATTAAATGTAGAGCCGTTATTAGGGCAAACATGGGGTCCAACTGTTGGTAACTATAAGCATATACCTCAATTTTCTGTCCCATCAGGAGTGAACCCAGATGTAGCGGCAATGCTGGCGAATGGTAAACCGGGTGATTTCTTTGATGCTATTGTTGACGATAGAATAATTACTGAAATTAGAAAATTTTTGGGTCTAGTAACATGGATGGGCTTAGTTAAAATGCCAGGTATTGCAGACTATTCGAGTAACGATGAAGTCTTCAACAATAGTTTTGCTAAAAGTGTTATGCCTAGAAATAGGTTTGGAGTTTTGTTGATGATGATCCATTTTGCCGACAATGAAGTGGCAGACAAAACAAACTTTAAATCATTGCACGTTCCAGAAGAATATATTTGCGTTGATGAGACACTATTACCATTCAGGGGAAGGCTAGGATTTCGCCAGTATATAAAAACTAAAAGACAGTACGGAGTAGAGTTGTTCAAGGTATGTTCTGGGCTCGGGTACACATTTAACTTAAAAATATACGCAGGAAAAGAAGATACTAATGTCACTCCTGAAAAAGTTGTCCTATATTTCGTTGACGATCTACTCAATCAAGGACGAACACTCGTTACAGACAACTGGCACACAAGTTTGCCTGTAGCTCACAAAATGCAGAATATGAATACTCATTTGATTGGAACTATTAGAAAAACGCGAAAAGTTCTTCCTAAAGAAGTAGTTAATGCAAAATTGAAAAAGGGAGAAATTTTATCCTTGGAAAACGAAGATGGCATTACAAATATTTTTATGCTCTCTATGAAACACGGAAGTCAAATGGTCGAGGTTTCGTGTAATCGTCGGACAAAACTGATACCTGCAGTTATTTTAGATTACAATAAAGGTAAAAGATCATTTGATATATATAACCAAATGGGAGCTTATTCCAATCCACTTCGAAAAAACTTAAAATGGTTTAGAAAAGTGGCTTTTGAGCTTCTGTTAAAGACAAGTTTGGTAAACTCACTTCTTTTACATAAACTTGTGACTGGCGACAACATATCAGTAACTGATTTCAAGGAAGAAGTGGTGAAGCATCTGGTTAGTGCAAAAGATACGGAAGATAAATCGGTACAGGCGAAAAAAATTAAGGTCAGCCATATATTGCTTCACGCAGTGAACAAGGGAAATAAGCTCTGCAGAAGAAAAATGTACAAGAATTGTTGCAAGAGAAACGCAGAGCAAGAAGGACGTAAATACGCCATGAATAAAACCAAAAAAGTGGACACATATTGAAAATTGTGAGAAACAACCATTTTTATGCCTACCATGTTTTAATGAACTACACAATTAAATAGTTTTGTATTCTGATCATTTGATTATTTTTGTTTAGTTGTTCTTTTAAAGGTTTACAGAAAACCAACAATTTGTCGCTCTGAATTGTTTGCGTATTATAAGCTAACTGGGACCACACAGCGCAATTTTAAACAAAATAACAAACCAACTTTATTTTATAAACCTTCTGAGCCGTGTTGGTTCCTTTCCGGAGTAAAATTCATATAATACGGCTTGTCAGCTATCGAAATCGCGGCTGGGTACAGCAACGTCTGTGGTGGTCCCATAGGACCTGCACGGCAGACAACGTGTTAATTTGTAAAATGATTCACAAAAAGAAACCCTTCCCATTGAGTTTCACAATATATTATGTTATCTACGCATATCAGCATACAACAATTTCATGCTCTTATTCAGATCATTTATAAAAAGAAAAAAATAAAAGCGGTTCAATATTGGGGCCCTATGACATTGCCAAGGTCATGGGATAGCAGAACTAAATCTCTTTTGAGAAACAAATTGGCGGTGATTAAATAGGTAAGACTGTATTAACAATGTCGACATGGTCAGGCGTCAGAGTGGTCTATCCTGTCGAAGGCTTTATCAAAGTCCGTATACACGGCATCAACTTGTCCTACTCCATCAAGAATTTCAGAAACATATTGAGAAAAAAACTGCTTAATTAGTAGTAGTTGACCTAACCGTAACACATCCATACTGTTATAGGTCACGAACATATTAGACACTTTGCTGTATACTCGTTTGTAACTTATTATTCCAAATAACTGTGAAAAATTCGACAGGACAGATATCGGCTGATAATTAGTTATAGATGCTCTATCACCTGAGGATAATGAGAAATTGGCGGTAAATCGCACAAATCCTCATGCAAGAGTCTTCAAAATGTATTACTTTAACTTAATATTCTTCTTTTTCAAGTGCCTTGTCCTTTACGAACGTTGGCAACCATCAACATTATCTGCACTTTCTCCACTGCTTTTCTAGGTGCCCCCATACCATTGTCTCAAATTCCTTGGCCATGATATTCTTCGGCGTTCGGGGCCTCTTTTGGCTGCAATTTACCCTCTATTATAAGCTTGAGAAGTTCGTACTTGTCATTCCTAAGTATGTGTCCGAAGTATTCTAACTTTCGATTTTTAAGTCTAAACGTGACCTCGAGATCTTTTGACTTTCTCCTAAGTACGTCTTCATTCCACACTCTGTCCGTCCAGGAAATTCGTAATATCCATCGATACGTCCACATTTCGACAGCCTCTAGCTATTTGCACATGGCGTCTGTCAGAGTCCACGCCTCAATTCCATAGTAAAGAATGCTGAATACATATCCCAACTAGCAATTCGACATTCTTAAAAAACTAATATATTTTATAATTATTTTATTGCCGCTTAGTAAAAACTTTTTTGTTCTTTAAAGGTTCGTTTGGTGATAAAACTGCTGTGTTAAACTTTTCTGTGAGAAAAACTGTTTTAAGAACGTTTTTACAGCAAAATAATAAAATAGTTAAAAAATATGATATCGTAACAGTTTTATAAACGTTTATAAAATATTTTTTATAGGACGAATTTGTTCCGAATGATAATTGGTTTTAAAAGCATTTTGTAAAAGTACTAGTCTGGATTAACTTGTTCCTTTAAAAACAATTATAAAATTATTCTGTTAAAGTACGTTTCGTAATAATAAAATAGTTTTTTTATTGTCGTCATTAAGAGCGATTTGTTTGCTGCAGCAAATTTGTGCGCAAATTAATAATTACAAAATTGTTTTTTAGTTATTTTATTAAAAACAATAAAAAAATAAATATGTTGCCAATGCATATTTTATAAAATTAAAATGCTGTCATAAACATTACCTAGAACTAATATATAACATAGTCTTGTTTATTTTCAACTGATATTTATTGTTATATCATACACAGGTTTAAAATGTCCAATCGAAAAGCAGTTGTGCATTTAATAGAAAATTAATTACAATATTATAAATTATCAAAGGGAAAGCATTAGTGACTATAATAATGAGTAGGAAACTGTAATGGAATCTAATCAAATTAATGACCATTTATAAGACACCAAATATTTTGGAGACTGATAAATTCTCAGGAGGAATTATTACGAGATTGTGAGCGGGTAGCCGAAATAGAGAATTGGTGATCAATATCATGCTTCAAGCACAACAAGTGAGCTAGAAAAAAATGCAAAACTAAGAGAAAACATGGGCAGTATCAAATCATGTTCCGCATTTTTCCAGAAGAAGCTTTTTGCTATACTCAATAAACGCATGCCAAATTTTCTACCTCAAGATCCTCGAACTCTCTTAAAGACACTCAACAAACCGTTTTAATAACGGCAGTTATAAATACATACCTACATAACATAAATAAAGAGCTCAATTTAGGTTATGTTTAAATTACTCCCGTAAAAGCTAATAAGAGAGTAATTATAAAAGCATTTTGTTTTATAAGAACACATTAAAAGCTTTTATAAAACATATTATATTAAAGTTTGTTTTGTAAAACTCTGTTTACTATTTTATTATTATTCCAATATTGCGACGATGCGACACACGGCGGCGACTCACACAAACATCAAAGTATCAAGCACGAATACTTCAAGTAGACAGGAGTAGACTTGATTAATTTGTATACATTTTATCTTATATATTTTTTGCAGCACCTTTTAATTAAATTTTGATTTTTTAGAGCATTTATATAAAAGCTTGTTTTAGTATGTTTCACTATTAATTTATTTTAAATAACGGCAAAGGATAACTAAATACATAAAACTTCAAGAAAAATACTTGTAATTAGCTTCATTATTCATTATCAAGCTTAGTGAAATATATACTTTTTTACACCATAACTGGTTTATAAAAAATTCTTCACGTTTACATAAAACATAGGTATCTACTTATATTTTGGCTAGTGTCCATATGATAGATATAAAAGAATCATATCATCATCATATCATTCTTATGCTATCAAAGGGGTTTCAGGTAATATTAATTTTATATTACCCTTAAAATATAATGAGATTTATGTTTTTTAACGAATACACCCCTGTATAAAACAATTCTGCAGTTATTTTATAATAGCTATCTAAAGAGCATACTCGTCTGTGTTGAGATAATTTTGTTTTATAAGCATCGTATAAGGAAGAAGCCATTTTTGGTTTCTTTAAATTGTTAGCCATGTTGACCAAACTTTTAAAATTAATATTTTTTATAATTTGTAAAATTATCTTAGCTAGTAAGGTATACAGAATCAGTCATTACATAATGAAGGATATACCAAAAGATTATTTTCAACAATAAGTGACAATAAAAAAAATATTTTATATAATTTATAAAATCTAAATTCATTAATTTACATAATTCACGAGGCGCATTAAAATTTTAGTAATAATATACAATATATTTAACAGTAAATTTTGTTTCGCAGCCAAATCTGCTCATGGGTGAATTTTATCTGACTTATTTTATTATTCATTATTGGGTATTATAGCGTTTTATATTATTTTTACCTCCATGATTGTTCAGATTTTATTAATGTGTACCAACAACAATGCATAATAATTATAAAATAATTTTGTATAAAAAGGTATTTTAAAAAAACGTTTTTATCCTTTAACTGTTGCCGCTGAGAGCAAAAATGTTGAAATTGAGGCTCTTATAAAAGATTTATAAAATATGTTTATAACAGTTTTATTTAATTTTTATTAAATATTTATAAACGTTCTAAAAACTATTGTATAATAGCAACAAGCAACATTTATAGAACCGTTAAAGAGTCGATTTGTTTTATAAATCTGCGCCTTTTTCGTGTTTATAAGGCGCGTGAGAACGTTGTGAAAATGTTTATAAAACAATGGGTGTTTTATAAAATATATTTTATAAACGTTCTTACAGCAATTAAAAAAGTTAAATTGTTAGTTGGGTAGCAACGTAGCACTCGACTTAATATTAGCAAGGATAAATAAAAAAATGTTTCGTTCGTAAAATCAAGACCAAGATATTGTTTTAAATGACAGACATTTTGTAACGACTTGTGTTTACGATGCTCCATTTACCACTAATCGGGTCGTATCAGCTGACACAGATACGGGGCCTGATATAATCCTCACTGAATAAAAAATTCTAAAGACCAATATTCTGGGCATTTATGAAAATTGTTCTTAATGTGTGACAGAATTTGTAGTTGCAGCTGGATGATGCAACCATCCATAATTCGAAATGCCTGTCTGAAGAGTTCACGAGCACGACAGAACCATAATGCATCACCTATCTCATCATTGCTTTGGGCACATAACATCAGGTACACTCACGGGCTCCGGCTATTACACAGGTTGTAACAAGCTGACATTTCCTGGAGAAGGAATTGTCCCAAGTCTCGTTTAGAAGCTATGCTTCAGGGAGTGATTGTGATGAGTAGTCTCAAATGCGTTATAAAAGTTATTGAAGTTGTGATACGAGATCAACTGCAGGATTTTATTGAAAAGAATAATATATTTTTCGATGGTCAATCTGGTTTCCGCAGTACTGCGAAACTGCTTTACAATTCGTGTGCGGCGTATGGAGGAAAAACATCAGCGAAAATAAAATAGTGATAAGTGTTTTTGTTGATCTACAGAGGGCTTTTGAAACGATTGACCGTGATTTATTAATAAAAAAATTAAGTGCATATGGTATTAAAGAGAAAGCTTTAGAATTGCTTCAAAATTATTTAGAGAATAGATGTCATAAAACTAGAGTAAATAACTCCATATCGGAAGAAGTAGAGAATCCGTATGGGGTTCCTCAAGGTAGTGTGTTAGGTCCCTTATTGTTCTTAGTGTACATAAATGATGTAAAAAGTTGTTTGAAAAAATCATATGTCAGTCTGTTCGCAGACGATACCCTCGTTTCCATGTCTGGTACCGATTTTAGGGAAACTGTGGATATTCTAAACGACGAGCTTGACTTGTTTTGTAATTGGTTATGCGGAAACAAACTTAAATTGAATCATGACAAAACCAAATATATGGTATTTGGCACCAAAGCTAATTGTAAAAGGTACATTAACTCAAATTTTGAAATTAAAATATAATAATGTGACAATTGATAGAGTGCCTGACATGGAATATTTGGGTGTCACCTTGGATTCACAATTGAACTTTAATGTACATGTCTCTAAAATCTGTAAGAAAATTGGTAAAAAATAGGTTTTATACGAAGAATATCATTTTATCTGTCCGACTGGACTAAAAAAGTTTTATATAATACAATGGTGCTGCCACACTTTAATTATTGTCAGTCAATATTAATTTCATGTAGAAAACAAGATATAAATCGGTTACAGATTTTGCAAAATAAATCAATGAGGTTCTATTGAATTGTAATTTTTATACGTCAGTCAAATGTATGCTGAATACCTTGAAATGGTTGTCTGTAGAACAGTCTGTTGAGCGTTCTAATCTTATATTAATGTATAAAATAATTCATAATAAAACTCCCGCCTATTTACAACAATTTTTGACTCAGCGACATGCATGACCGAAACTTAAGAGCAAATACTTTATATAATATATAATTTAACAGTAGAGAATTTTTATCAAAATCTTTGTTTTATGATGGAATTCGAATGTACAACACATTACCAGCAAATGTAAAAAATAGTCCAAATGTTAATATTTTTATTAAAGTGATAAATCGTATGTACTCTGAAAGAAACATTTAATAATTTGTCAATTCAAATGGCTCTAATTTTATTTTATTTTTATGAATTTCAATAAGAATAGTGTTATGTGTGTATTGTAGAAATCAATTATTTTTTTTTTGTATTGTTTTCCAATTTAACTCTAAATTTACTAGTTAGGCATAACTAGATGTTATAATAAATGTAAATGTAATGTAATAGTATGGACTACTAAATAACTAAATTACTTACTTGTAATGATTATTTATTTAATTGCAATATTTCAGTACAAGATATTATTAAATTTGCGGTGCGTAATGTCTAACGCTCAGACCTTCATTCAGAAATAAATTAAGACTTACATGTAAAATTTACCTTTTAAAAATAAAACTAAATCGGAGAAGTAGCAACATTTTCAAAATTTCTAAGTGTAAAATATTCAAATTTTGAAATTTTACCCAACTTAACCAATCAGAAAACTCGCCATTTTTCAAAGCTCTCAATATTATCTCTAAAACGGTGCGGTAAAATTTAAAATTGCAACTTCCTAACTAATCTTAGCCAAATTGAACCAATATTTAAACTAAAGCTCGTACAAAAGTTTTCTGAGCAAATGCTGAATGGAATATAATTACGGAAATTCACAGGCTAGAACGATTGGAAACCAATGTGTGCAAATACAATTATCGAGTTCTAATTTCGTAAAGTTTTGACCATCTCCATCAAGTGATATTCTGCTCATTAAAATGCATTATAGTTAGTTTTCCTCATTAAAACTTTCTGAAATTTTTATAAAAATATAAATTTTTAGATATTCGCAATATTTAATTGAGTTCGGAATTTAAGAATTTGTACCTATATAAAGAAGTCAGCGATTATAAATATAAAGGATGTACTATGTTACATAATAAATAATTCTTTGAAATACGGAATCTTCCCAGCAAAAATAAAAATAGCGCTTATAAAACCGTTATTTAAAAACGGAGACCCACAAAATTTGGAAAATTATCGACTCATTAGTTTGCTTCCTAGTTTTGATAAGGTATTTGAATTAGTTATGGCAGCTAGACTGACAACTTTATTAGTTATTATTAGTAGTTGCGGCGTCTCTCAGTTAATAGTTATTTGATTGAATTTAGAAAACTATTTAAAAATAAAAAGCAAAGTCAAATGAATTTTAATAACTATTATTTATTTAAATATTTAAAGAATGTACAAAAAAAGATCAATTTAATAAAAAGGACAAGTCTCAAAAAAAAATCAATAATTATTATATTAACTTCTTTTCTTCTCACCCATTTTCACAGAAAATTAATATTATTCAAAACTTAAAATATAGGGCTTTACATTTATCTGGTCAACAATTTTGGGACCAGAATCTAAACAAAATAAAAGAATATTTGATAAAGAACAATTATCCAATGAGTATTATAAGACGCTTCTTATATCATGATCACCAAACACAACCTCCAGATGATATACCTACCACCATTAATATTAAATATTTTAAAATCCCTTATGTCAAGAACTTATCTGAAAAACTAACGAGTATTTTGAATAAGAATAATGTCAAGGTTTGTTTAAAATGCGAAAACACTAATAAAAAGTTTTTCTCTCAATTAAAATCTAGAACCCCGAATGAATTCAAATCTGGGGTAGTGTACGAAATACCTTGTTTAAACTGTAACAAAGTGTACATAGGTCAGACGAACAGATACTTGAAAACTAGAATCAGCGAACACAAAAGAGACTACACTAACATTTTAAACCCTTTAAAAAGAAAACCTAATCCTACAGCACTTGCCCAACATACGCTTGACCACTTACATCGTTTTGATTTTGACAATACTAAAATTGTTGGCCAACAAAAAATATTAAAAAAACGATTAATGGACGAAATGATTTGTATTAAAAAAGAGAAAAACTCTATTAACGTCAGAAGTGATATTGAAAATTTAAATTCGGCATATTTTAACATTCTATAGAAACATCCCTTGTATACCAAAATCACAATTATAATGATACTGTTTCTCGATGTCTGTACCTATGGCAGGTTTTTGTTTTATTTTTTGGTTAAACTGAAATTTTAAATTGTTTGATAGTTAATAGGTACATTTACATTTTTCACTAAATAAAATACCATCCAGATTAAACGACTAGTGATATTGTATTGTTGTTATGCTTTTATGTTATTTTATTTATACATAAGTATACATACATGTGTTCTGTTTGTGCGTGTCTCATTTATATCAAAAATTCTTACCGACAAAAGGAAACAATGCTGTAAGTTTTTATAAATTTTATTTGCACATCTTTATATGGATTTTTTATATGCATTATATACGGTTTTCAACAGGACAAATTTCTGACTTAGTTTCGTTTGTTATACTGATCTTATTGTTGTGTTTCTTGTTTTTTTTTTATTTATGATAACATATTTTAAAATTTTATGTGCTATCAGAATTATTTGATTCATTTTTTAATGTTTTTAATTGTTTTTTAACTTTTCTTTTCGAGTTATTCTACCCTATTATATTTTTTAAAATCTATATTACAATTTAACAAACAAAAAAAGAAGAGAAATATTAGTTGATATGAGATTGTATATTATGTGTATCTGTATTTTATATGTAACATTTCTTTATTATACTTGGGAACTTTGTTCTTTTCAGTTGTGCCCTGAGGATGACAATAAAGATTATCGAAACGTTGGCTTAAAATACATTAGTTTCTTTTACAAAAGACCTAAAACCCATTATTTTCTCACTATAACAATAATAGAGGTCGTAAAAGTTGAAAATTATAATTATAATTAACAATAATTGGTACTTACATTACAATTATCATCATTGCCGACACAGTTGATTTTTTCTTTCACGTTAATAAAATATTTAATATTTATAAATAATAAAATTAAGACTCTAAACGCGTTAAATAAACTGTAAACTTTAAGACACTACCCAACGGAGGAGATTAGTGCTTTTGGAACCCGAAGTTTACTTCGCCGAAGTTTGGAGAGAAGACCCCAAAAAAGTTTTGTGGTTAGAGAACCTGGCGGAGCATTCGGACACATATTATGTTCTCCAACGCGGGGAGACTTCATGGTCCGAGCCGCCAAGTCTCCAACCACTCTCTTCAAACTTTACAACACCGAAGTGCAAATAAAAATCCCCTGTAACAGCAATATTTATAACTTTACTTTTTTCCACTTTTTCGAATATCGACCTATCAAATTGTCTATTCTTAGCGTCGGTAGTACCGTTTTTATGGAAAAATATTAATCAGCAATTTTCTTGTCTATTCCTATATTAGAGTCATGAACTTGTATAAACTTTGATGAACTTTTATAAATTATTAAATCAGCGTAAAATAGCTAGTTTGACCGGATGCAATATTTTTTATTACAGTATACCGGGTGTGACAATAGTTAAAAAAAACTCCATTTGAAAGAAAAAGTTAGGGAGGTTGGGGTGTTAAGGTGTTGACGGTACAACACAAGAAAAACGCTTGATTAAGAACCTATTTACGTGTTTTTACGTTTTCGCAAAAGATAAAACGGAAAAAAGATACAAATGAATAACCCGGTGTATACCTATATATATAAAAAAAAAAATATTTTTCAAAAAGTCTTTTTTTTTAATTCCCTGAACCATTCTAGGGGGCTTTATTTGAAATCGGTGCAACTTTGTCATTCATATAGATACCATTTTCCTAAACTGTACAAGTACTTTTAAATTTGGATGCGTTAATTTTTTAGCATAAGTTATATGATGGTCCACTCCGTATAAATGCTGACCAAGCGAGATCAAATGACATTGCAGAAAACATTATATATAGGAAGAAGACGCTATTTTTCAAGTTCAGTTATAATAATTTTATTTGTTAATATAAACCAGAAATATTGTAATTGTGTATTTTGAAAATAAAGTTTTTAAAAAGGAAAACTCCGGGCTAAGAAAATTAATTCATAGCATGCATATTATTTTATAGCAAATAAAATTTCAATTATTAAACCAGAAAAGTTATTTTGCATGTAGATACTAGAGCAAACAAACTGAATTATAAAACAGGATTTTTCATTATTCTAGTTGTATCACATAAATTTTCATTAATAATACGAGGTATATATTTTTTATAGTTTTTAATCCATAACCAGAAACATTGTAGTTTCAGTTTGGTGTGCTGACTCAGGTGTTCAATATTAATTCGCAAAGTGTTTTCTGTTCGCTTGGTTAATACCTTCGATAGAAAGAACAATGTGAACCATTTTGTCTGTTGGATAGGCCCGAGATAAAAATGCTATTTTTCAATAAATCTTTACACAAAAAAAAGCCAGCATACCTAACAGAACTTTTATAAACCGGGTGTTTCCATTTAGACCGAGATATTCCAGGATACGTTATTTGGCTTAAAATAAGTGGGACTTTGGGGGAAATTTGAGGTTCCCTGATTAAGAATATAACATTTTTGGAAAAGTGTATCTATGCGTCATGGTGTGTATATCTATGTGTGTGCATGTTGTATGTCATATTTCCTAAACACGTAGTTTAGTGTATTTTTTACTTTTGTGACAGTGTATTATTTTATAATCTATCTGTGGGCCACATTTATCTTTCCTTTGAACTATATGTTTAGAATAAGTAAATAAAGCATCTCCTAAGATTACCACACTTGCAATAGATAGGTATATCAAATTTTTTTTTTATTATTGTATTCACTAACAGAATGACTCATTTCAGTCAGGCCATCGTAGCAAATTCTACAGTTTGGTCAACAAGTAAACTAAAAAGATCTAGGTTTTTCCAATCCAATTTGTATTTGATTCAACAATCAGTTGACAAAATAGTATATTTTGCAACGAACATGAAATGACATATATTTCCTACGAATATGATCGTTTGCAGCATGAGCCGCAGGTGTGTGCTGCAAATTATACGAGTAGGAAATGGTCATTTCATGTTAGGTTCACACTATACTTTTTCTACGACTGTTTTAATGCTTTTGAATAAATTAAACATAATTTTTATATATTTTTTTCTATTTGTTTTTCGAAACTTTCCCATGTTGCCGTAAACCTAAATACGATAAGTTAGAAGTATTAAATTGAGTAGGTGGTGTTAAACTATATTCACTATCACTGTTTTTGTGTTTTGAAATTAGCGAAATACTTAATTACAATTATTGTTAATTATAAATACCTAAACTGTCAATGTGGTGTGTTTGTATTGTCTGCGTTGCTATGGTGATTTTTCATGTACGACGCTACTTTTGCCATTAGCAGGAAATTCACCCGTGCGTAATAAATATTTGCTAGGCAACTAGTGGGAAATATTTATTACGCACGGGTAAATGAAAAACAGCATTACCATGTACTACATTTTCAAATCATGATTGAACATATAATAAAGGCATTTCAAGACAGTCGTATATTACGTTTAAAATTATGTCCGTTATACTTTTTTATTGTTGGTTTTTCTTGAAGTAATTAACTAGAGCATAACTGGTTGATTATTTTTTTTTATTGATGAATAAATTAAAGAATTATTCTATTATATTTTCGTGTATCACCTGGTACACAATATTTAACGTGAAATTAACTCTGTTTAAAAGTACCTATGGTATATAATAGATTTCAAGCCGTACAGGACTGGCAGGGAGAAAAAAATATTGATAAGTGCTGAGATTTTTGCGTTGAATTTTTCCACACTTAATATCCAGTGGTCATAGCGATATTCATTAGTATTTTCTTTGTACCTACTAACTATTAAAGTTTCCAAGATTTGGGATTATGGTAAAGAAAAATACAAAGTAGTTCTTCCTTATTATTATTAGGAACAAACACGGCTTATGCTGGATTTTTGCGAATTTTCGTAGGACATATCTTTAAACAAGAAAAAGGGATATTCACGCTCATTTAATAAAAAGCCAACCGACATCTATGTGAGTTCTACTGAATTTAATTAATGAATATTCATTATAATTTTCCGATTTTCTATTTTCTTAACTTTTCTCTAAGGTGAAAGAATAATATATACCTACAAGTAGTAGATTCTAGTCTAACTATAATACAATATTTACAGGATTAAAAAAAAATTATTATTAGTATTATGAAATGTATTTTAGGGCTTTTATTGGTATCACCGACAAATTTTACCATAACCAAGTCTTATACAATAATTGTCGATTTTGTTATGAACCCCTGTGGGCTACTTGCGTAATCAATCATTGGTTTATGGCTGTATGATTTGGGTGGTATGATGTTGAATATTATGGTATAATGCTGGGCATATGCTGAATTAGACCAAGATCCTGAGCCAGTCCTAGGTTATCGACAACTGCTGATAGCATCGAACAGGTTTTCCGATTAACACATAAATATTTTATTTATTTGGTATATATCTGAAATTTTACAAAATTTGCTGAATGAATTAATGAATAATAACGTCGTATGTGATCACATATTTCGTATGAGTTAAGATATTAATATTTCATTCTGATAATTTGTTTTTAATTAAAATAAAATCAAGCATACTTAAACATCTATTGTAAATAATAATTTTCATTAGGAAATATATTTTAAGTTTTCCAAAATCATTACGGATATTAGGGATTATAGTTTTGATTTGGGGTGCACTATTTTATCAGTGGGTTTCTGGCTTTAACCGCGGAAGCCAGTGGCGCTAATTACTAGTTTTAGTTAGGCTAGCCGGACAAATTTTTACTACGAACCGCTACCCCAAATCGCGGTAGGCCAAATTCTTTTTTTTAGCGTAGTACGTAGAAAAAAATATATTAACAGAATATCTAAATGTTGTAAAGAACTGAAATGGATTTTAAATTTAATGTATATTTAGGCGATCATTAAATCTTAGAGGTTATTAATATAACATCAGAAGAACAATTAATACACATTTGAAGCATAACATAAAATAAAGTCATATACTTAATAGGTAGCTAAAATTAATAGGGATATCCCTACTTCGTCAACTGCATAAAATATAGGTTATGTTTATAAGTAGGTACCTCACCTTAGTATTGTTTTCTTTAAAAAGTGTAATTAGTATCTAGAATATATTTACATACTTCATAATAATACTAAATAAAACACATTTTATGAAACTGTCAATCAAATTACTTTTATGCTACCTGTTAGCAAATCATAATAGGTACGTCTCATACCAGATATTATTAAAAGCTCTGCTTTTATGCATTTGCCTTTATTTATATTTATCAAACATTTATTTAAGTCTGGAACAGGTGGTCTGTATATTTTTAACAAGGTTTTTCTGTTCTTAAAAGGATTGTTGATTAAAAAAACTTAATTTTAGTTAAAATTAAAAAATAAACATCATTTTTCATAATAACTTCGCTTACCTGATGTCAGCGTAAATATAATTTACGCTGCTGATGTGTAGTACTTCCACTTGCTTCTTCCATATTAAAGTATGAGATATTATAATATATTATTTTATTAAAAAAACAATATTTTACGGTAGGTACCTACCCTATTATTTTAATAAAAAATAGGTAGGTACCTACTAATTAATAACCGTATATGTATTTTTTTAATTTGTTCACTATTTTTTTAGATTTTAAAACTAAATTAAATATGTAGGTAACTAAATAGAAAGACTGAAATAGGTGTATACGATAAAGCCTGATGCTTCAGATGACGACGAAATTCAAAATCACAGTTGTATGGTAAAGCAGGTTGAAAATTAGTATACATTAATTTATTGTTTAAATTTTATATGGAGAAAAATAATTACACAATAAAATAAAATTAAATACTTAAATATTATTAATTTTACTGATTATTTAGGTGAAGCGTTGCTTCACTTGCTTCATAGGACAACCGCCACTGACTGAAACCAGCCTAGGTATAGGTACAAATAATAACTATTTCGTCATCAAAATAAAGACTACTTTGTCATGCAATATTAAATAAAAATGGCGTAACAATATTTTTAAACCAAATGGAAAAACAAACATTATTATTTATTTGTTTACTCAAATAAAGAATAATGTTGTATTCAATACTTTTAAAATGTAAGCTCCTCGCGGTTTTTTATTTCCACAATTTAACTTATCATAATGGAAGACGATTTTTCTCAAAGAAGATAGAAACAACAAAAATTGTATCAACATCAAATATGTCGAAATGAAATTGTCTTTTGTTTCCGGTATTTCTGACACTACGTTTATATTCTGGTGTGTGGGTTCTCATACGGATGAGATAAAAGCATTTCAGCCAGAGGAAACTCCAACGATACTACTATCAAATGTAATTCTATGACTTTTTATGTTTTAGCCGACAGTAAAGCCGACAGTAAAGACGACAGTAAAAAACATTGTGTAGCGAGATGAGTTTCGGAGTACAAAAAATAGTGAATGACCTGAAATCGTCGGACTTGGAGATTATCGTCTAAATAATGGATATAATAATAATAATAGGCTTTATTAAGATTATATATAAATATACATCTTAAATGGCGAAGTCTAGCTGGTTCTTTTCTTTTGAGTAAAAAAAAAGGCCGCTACTCAACATTAACCACTTAAACAATATAAAAACTAAACACATAACCTATATGAATTGTATTAATATAAAACAATGATATTTATATCCTGAACTACAAGAAATTTAAATTCTTATTTAGTTACAAAACTATTCAAACAAAAACACCCTAATTAAAACTAATGAAACACCCTTATATCAAATTAAATTACGAATAAGACAAAAACACAACTTATGAATATAAATAAAAAATAACCATACATATAACTAAACAATTAAATTTAATAACTACCTACTGAAAGTTGAAACATCCCTAGAAAATCAATATTCTCAATGTGGTTTTACAACTAATTAAATTTCATACAAACGCAGTAAAAACTATGAAGTAAGACATAAATATATTGTCAGAGATATCGAAAACCAATTTGTCTTAAAAAATAAAAGGGTGAACCTCGGTGTCAAATTGAATATTCCTGTAAATCAATGAGTTGATATTTTATATTTTTGCGATGCTCTCCGTCTAGTCTGTCACCAAGACTTTCTCACCGTTTTTATTCAGGAGATTTTGTGGATTATACTGATTTTTAGGCACCTGCTTCTGTTTGGTTGCATATCCAGCTTTGATGGAAAAAACGGCAATCCAAAAGTCAGTTTGTTAATTATTAGGAAGTACAGTAATTTGAGCTTCACGTGTGTAGGACAATTATTATTCTCAATATGAGAACTATTAAATAAGTTCCAAAATGATGTTCCATTTCTTTTGCTATAGAAGTAAATAAGAAAAAAGCCGGTTGTTTTAATGATAAATATGGTCTTCCAGCAAAATATTTTTTTTACATTATCGTAATGTTCTTTTAATATCTCTCATAATATCTAGAATAGGTAAATCCATAAATCCGGTTTCGAGTTGCTTCACTATAATATATTTTTAAACGTTTCTCACACAGTATCCTAAACTGCAAAACCCAAAATTAACTTTTATTCATTTTTGGGCTGACAACATTTAGGTCAAGAGAGTAAATCCAGCTTTTACTGCAATATCACTTTTGGTACGTGAGAAGAAAAATTTAAATTCCACGCTTTGTGTCTAATGAAATTGAGGTTTAAAAATATCCTCAAACAATGCTTGGGAATATAATATGTCAACTAAATTATAGTTTACAGTAAATTTTCAACAGGCCCCGCCCTCCACTTACAAAATAAACTGTATCCAAGCACTTAAAACTTGCAATATACTATAACGTAACGTTTTGTTTGAAATGTAGGTTAATATTTCACCGAATTCCGGATTAAGTTCATGCACATGCAGTTTATGCATTGTTTGGGCGAAATTTCGCAGCCTGAGTCAGTGAAGCTCAAATATTTAAGCATGCCATTTCATTACTCCACAATTCTCATTTGATATATAGGGTGTCCGGAAGAATTCGCATTATTGCAGTCTAGAAAAATACGTATGTGTCCATCAACCTCATTACATTTCTACAATAATAATAAAAAGTCTTTACCATTGCGAATGGTCTAACATATCCTTATTAAATCTCAATAATTAACAATAATAAGGTAATACTTCACATTCCAATGCAAGTTGTGAGCTGCCCGAAGAGCTCGGTTAGCCTCGCGATATTAACAACTACTTTGTTGGCGTGGCTGGAGGGTCGTTGGTTGATGTTGAGATGCTTTGTTAAGTGTGGCAACAATGTTTTTGTGTACTAGTGTGTGGAAAAGATATAAGAATAGTTAGTTGAAGTCAATCAGTCAAGGGTGCAAGTTTAAGTTTTCATTTTTTTAATTTTACAGACGTTAAAATTTAGCATATAATAATAATAAGTAATAATTTTCACTAGAAATTAAGAATAAATTTTGATAATGTACTTGAATTAATAAATAAAAGTGAACATATTGAGTTAATTCAATTATTAGAAAACCTAGAGAGCAAGAGAACTTCGCAATGTTGAGGTTCTGAACTTTTACAAGAGCAACCGTTTCATTGATAATTCTATGTTTACCTTTAAAGAAATCAGTACCGATGATGTTTTGACTAGTTTAAGACTGATGAAATCTAATGCTAGTGGAGTTGATGCTATCAATGCAAAAATGCTTAATCTCATCATTTTGCTCCGAAATCATCAAAAATCTATTTCACGAGTGTATCCGTAGAGGTGAATTTCCTGCACATTGGAAGTCTCCTGTTGTCATTCCGATCCCTAAGGTGTCGTCGCCTAAATCTTTCAGCGATCTGCGTCCATGAAAGAATAGTATCGTTGCAGTTGCGAGATTATTTGAATCGGTTCCATATTCTACCTATTGTACAATCAGGATTTCGCCGTAGACTTCGACTTCTACTGCTCTGTTAAAGGTGACGAATGACATTGCGTGTGCTATGGATAAGTCAAAGTGTACGATATTGGTCTTGCTAGACCAGAGCAAGGCTTTTGATCTGGTTAATTTTGACCTCTTGATTGGCAAGCTTCAGTATTTGGGCTTTGACGAAGTTTCATTGCAATGGTTTAGCAGTTATTAGTACCAAAGAAAGCAATGTGTAATAATCAGATCAGATTGCTCAGACTTTAGAGAATTGAACTGTGGCGTCCCTCAGGGAAGTATATTGGGACCGCTTCTCTTTTCAATTTATACTTTCGATTTGCCTATGAGCCTGAGCCATTCAGCAGTACATCTTTACGCGGACGATGCCCAAATATACTACCATTGCTCTGTTGCCGAGTTTCCTGACACCTTGTGCAGGCTAAATCAGGATCTTGTTCAATTTTCGGCTTGGTGTGGGCGTCATGGCCTGCGGCTGAACCCCAGTAAGACTGTGGCTTTGTCTATTGCTGGTGAGCGGCGTGCCGAGTTGATGCGTTCCTCTGGTAATGTTTTGGTGGGGGGATAACTCTAAAGATTTAGGTATTTTCATTGATTACAAACTAAGTTGCAATGATCATTGTGCTCAATTATATAAGAATTCATTTTTCAGACTAAAATGCATGTATCATTTGAGATCTACATTAAGCGAAAGTACAAAGTTAATGCTGGTTAGATCATTGGTTTATCCACACCTTACTGCTCTCAGGTATATTATTATTATTTGGCTAATTATAATAAATTAAAACTACAAGTTCAAAACGCTTGTATAAGATTTACGTGTTTGGTTCCTTTTGCTTCCCGCATTACTCCATTTTTTAATAAATTAAACCAGCCAAGGCTTGGTGTTCGATTCAATTATTTATATTCTGTATTGCTGTATAAATTAATTACTTTGCATGAACCAGAGTACCTTTATGATCAGCTTTTTAGGAGATCGGATGTGCATGAATTGGACTTGCGCCTCAACTCCTTTACAATTCCGCAACATTCCACCACTAAATTCGAAGGCTGTTTTTCATACATAGCCCCGAAACTTTTACACAATATGTTGGATATCATTGATATGGCTTTGAATAGTTTCAAATGTGAGTTGAGGCGTAGGCTTTATCCGTAATTGATGTTCTTAGAGAATGTTGTCTCTCAATATTTATTGTTTATTTGGAATGAGTGGAAGAGTGGCTTTTGCCAAATCTCATTCCTTTTGTGTAATTAGACTAAGTGACTTATTTGTAACTTTAAGCTAGTTGTTTATATATGATCTTTGTCATTTGGTTTTTTTTTTCACAATAAAACATTTATTATTATTATTATCCACTGAATACTTTTCACCTCGTTTATTACTTTCCCGACCCACAGGGAAGGTATTGTTAACGCGCAAAAAAAAAATTGAGTTAAATACGGATATAACTAGTTAAAAGTCCCCTGAGATGATTAAGACCATTTCCAGATGGAAGTCTGTCTGTGTAACTTGTTATCTGGTCAATACTAGCGGTCACGTTAACCTTTGGTTAAAATTTTGTTTTATAATAAAGTTACTACTACTTGAAAGTTGATGGTGGACATTAAAAATTTCAAAAACTAAAAAGTAAACTGAATATAAATGCCCTTAAAATATTTTCGTAGTGATGTAGTTCCTAATAGTATTTCGCTTATCCACCCTCTATACTGTACATTCATCGCATGAAAACTCTTTGGGATTATGGAAGTTTTACAATGAAATAATTGTGTAATCGTAATTATCTTTAGTGCCTTTATTTTTGCCATGACGCTACATGTTTATGTTATTGCAGAAGTTTTAGATTTAACTTTCGTAAGTAATCTTTTCATTTTATATGTTGCGGAGAGAAATGGTGAATAATACAAGATACTAAAATATTTGCCGCCCTGCTCGACTCTTGTAGTGGTTATCTTTCACACTTATACAACTAGAATGAGACATCGAGTAGTCGCTCATACGCTCAGAAAAATAAACAAACATAGAAGTGGCACAAAAATGTTTGTAGCCTACATAACCTTTACTTTTTTACTAATAAAATCTAACACTGTTGCAAATTGGTCGTTTTATTCATATAATCAGAACTCTTATTTCACATCCCAGTGTAAATTTTTATTAGGGTTGGTCACAGTGTTATTACATTGCAGAAATATACAATATTTATAATATTTCTTTTTGTATTCGGCTTCCATTATATGTTCATAAAATATTTAACGTCAAGAAATCAATCAAATATAATATGATTCACAAAAATACAGTTCTACGGATATAAATGTGTGACAACCCCGCGGAGGGATTTGTTTATTATTTACACTTCACGTTGACGTGTGGAGTGCGAGTAGTGCTATGTACAGTTTTATAACAAATCGAATTAAGTGAATTTTACAAGACTCTTCCACTTTACTGCATTTGTAGTATGTAAAACTGGTTTTCCTTTAAATAATGGGCAGAAAAAAGTGCTTAGTTTGCATGTCGAGTGATTTTCCGAGTCAGGTTACGTGTCACAAGTAAGTACAATGGCCCAGATTTTGGGCTTTTGCAGCGATAGCAGTTAGCATGAGTTGTTTAAATCTACTGTACACCTAGTTGCAAAATATACGGTAATATAATAAACAACAATAATTGTAAATTCATAAAATGCTTTATATATCATAATTTCTGAATTAATAGTATCATATCACATGTAACGTAACGTTTCCGCTAGGAAACAATATTATTACGTACTTTTTATATGAAGTAATGCGCCTACCGTCAGACCTGGACCTTTTCATATACCTTCCGTTCAGTATTCTCGGTGAGAATATTTTTCTGGAAGCCGGTGAGTGTCAGAGTTTTTAATAGATAATGTAACTTACGTACTGTTTTTTGCTATTGAAATTGCAGTGTTTTCGTGGTCTCAAATTGTCGTTCTGTTACATACAAAATATATACCTACATATCCGGAAAAATTATGTCAAAATTGTTTTTAAATTTTTATCCATTTGGCAAATTCATTAAAATTGAGCGAAGATACAAATTATTATATAATATCATTGGGAAACTGTATTACGCATCAGACAAATAAATAAAGATTACGCTGTAAGTATACTTACAATTATTATTAGTATAGAGATAAACTGTTTGCTGGAACTAAAAGGGTCGGAAATGTTACGTTACATGTATGATGATATGCACAGACCTTTAAGTAAGTACCTTACGATAAAGAGAAGATATGGGATCTGGTCCAAGTGGGCACTCGGATCCTTTATATTCTATTCATAGCACTTATTCATGTTTTACTTTAGTGTATTACAATAATTCTTTTAGGTTTCCCTGTGATCAAGCCGTTAGAAGAGAGTGGTGTACTTCTCTTGGTTTAAGTTTTGAAACGATCACTAAAAGTTCTTATGTTTGCTCACAACATTTCAACCAAAGATACATTAGAATATTTGGAAAACAAACATGCATATCGCACAGCGTTCGCTATGTTCAGTAAGTTAATATTTTTCTGCGATTAGAAATATTACAATTTATTGAAAATATTTTTTAACAGATTATCCTCGGATTAGCGTCTACAGCTGAGGTTGCAAAAAGTATGACATTTACAGCCAGTTCTTCAGAAACTCTGACTGTGTACGAAGTTGAGGAAGAAAAGTATGTGCAAAACTATTCTAATCACATACATACTGGTCACCGCAACAATATATTAAAATTTGTGCTATTTTTTTTCAGCCTGACCCAGCATAATGTGGAGATCATGGACATATCAAAAAGAGACACATTAACAACAAGTTCCTCTCACTAATTGTATTGTTTTAATACGTAATAATTAAAGAATCTAATCAATTGCAATAATTTGAGAACCGTCGAAATTTCCCTCCTGTGTAAATTTTCTAAAATATTTGAAATCATTAATCATGGTAAAGTGAATCATGGTGTTAAGGGTTGATTGGTTGTTGAACAACATGGTTTTATGTCTGTCGGCGCGAAAAATGGCGTAGTCGATCATATGCCAGTTCTTAGACCTTAGATGTTGCCATGTCGTCTTAAACTTGTCTTTTTATCTTAAGAGTGTGTTTGTAATAACAAGATCTTGTTCTACGCAGTTGGTTAGCAGCAATAGACCGTTGGAGTTACGCTTTACTGCTTCTTCTTTGCCTATGGTATTAGGACAAAGAGCAAAGTCTCGATCAACTCGAGCGCTGAGGTCTTCTAGCAGGATGATATTGTCGGAGTCAGGAACGTTGGTCAGTACTCTATCAAGTTGGGCCTAGAATTTCTCTTTTAATTCTTCATGATTGTGGCTCGCCGATCCCAGCTTATTTGGAGGCGAACTTCTCATTTATGCCAGATGGTAGTTCGTCCAGTAAGTAATTAGGTCTTTTTTAATGACAAATCCGACGCCATGGATACGGGGTTGATTTTCGTTTTTCCTTTCCAAAAGAAAGTATAGTCACCACCATGATCTTTCATTGACCTTCACCTAATCTTCTGGTTTCACTTAATGCAGCAATGTCAATGGAATCGTTTTAGTTCATGGGACATAATGGCCGTACCGTCGTTCTGGTCTATCACTGGTGTTATTATCCATGAGTGTGCGGACGTTCCATGTCGCGAACTTCAAATTTTTAACTGTAGATATTATTGTTATTTAGACCAACTAGAAAGTGGAGTAGAACTGTAAACAATTCGGAGTATCCATTGGTTATTTTTAAAACAGCAAAATTGAGGTCATATAGAGTGGTGTCTGACATCTGAAATCCCATTATGTAAACAAGTAAAGGGTGTTTTTTATAGAGGTATAGAACTTTAAGTTGGCTACACTTTTTTAACTGGCGATATGTGAAGTTGCTGTCTACGCCGATAAGCCCGAAACGATTGACCACTTTTGGAGGACAACATTCGCCGTTTTATTGCCTATATACGGCCACAAATAATGTTGGAAAAATAAGACCTTCAGATTAGACTACGTCCGAGCCAGCCGCGACGATCATACGCCAGAAGTCATATTTAAATTATAATATCAGAAGATTATCTTTCGAATAAAGTAAATTTCATGTTAATTTAAAAAATTCATCTTTGTTTTATTCCATTTCAAAGTTCAATATCTCTATAAAAAAACCCTTTATATTCCGTTTATTTTTTATTAATAATGTGTGATTTGTTAACAAGTCATAATAAGTTAAAATGCTCTCCCTCTATGATAACCCGATTTGTACTTGAACCGGTGGGGGGTTGTCCTAGGAAGCAATGCTTCACCTCAGTAATCAGTAAAATTAATAATATTTAAGTATTTTATTTTATTGTGTAATTATTTTTCTCCCTATAAAATTTAAACTATAAATTAATGTATACTTAATTTTCAACCTGCTTTACCATAAAACTGTAATTTTGAATTTCTTCAACATCTACAGCAGGCTTTATCCTATACACCTATTTAACATACTTCATTTACATACCTATAGGTATTTCCCTCTTGTTTTATTCGTCGTATAATAGTAAAACATTATTTATTTCGGTCTGTCTCTTCCCTGTGTGCGGCAGTTGACACCCTTGGCAGTGCTTGTGTCCTCTGACACACCAATAGCCTATTTATTTATCATACACGTTCTTATGCAGATGAAGCGTGCCTCAAAGTATTTTCATCTATAATTCAGCAACAATGGGCAACACTGCCATCTGGCACTATACAATCACCTATCGCTCTTCGTATAAACATAGTTGCCAGCGTTTAATTGTACTAAGCATAGCATATCTTGCCATTAAAAAAACACTAGAAGAAGCACGCTTCATATAGATGCAGCAGAGATTTAATGTAAAATAAGGTTAATATGACAACGCTTGGCGAGTGTTTTGTACCTATATGTCGATTATTATTTTAATTATATCTATCTCTAACACAGTCGCAAATTTCTAGTGCTATGCTAAATGCTAATATTATTTTTATTTACTTTTCGGGAAACTTTTGATTTTTGATATTTTGAATACAAATTAGTCTTTCTATTTAGTTACCCACATATTTAATTTAAGTTTTAAAATTTAAAAAAGTAGTGAACAAATTAAAAAATATATATACGGTTATTAATTAGTAGGTACCTACCTATTTTTATCAAAAATAAATGGGTAGTTACGGTAAAATATTGTTTTTTTAATAATATTATATATTATAATATATCAGACTTTAATATGGAAGAAGCAAGTGGAAGCAGTACACATCAGCAGCGTAAATTATATTTAAGCTGACATCAATTAAGCGCAGTTATTATGAAAAATTATAGTTTATTTTTTAGTTTTAACTAAAGTTACGTTTTTTTAATCAACACTACTTTTAAGAACAGAAAAATCTTGTTAAAAATATACAGACATACCTGTTCCAGATTTAAATAAATGTTTGATAAATATAAATAAAGGCAAATGCATAAAAGCAGAGCTTTTAATAATATCTGGTATGAGACGTATTATGATTTGCTAACAGGTGGCATAAAAGTAATTTGATTGACAGTTTCATAAAATGTGTTTTATTTAGTATTATTATGAAGTAAGTAAATTTATTCTAGATACTAATTACACATTTTAAAGAAAACAATACTTAGGTGAGGAACCTACTTATAAACATAACCTATATTTTATGCAGTTGACGAAGTAGGGATATCCCTATTAATTTTAGCTACCTATTAAGTATATTTATTTATTTATTTATGGTAGTTCGAAATAAACTTACATTCTAAGTAGGAAATAATTCCCGAAACAAAATAATAATAACAAATAATAACACTAATAATAAAAGAACTACAAACAGACCTAGGAAAACAATTTGGAAAAGATCAAGTCCTAAGCATGGCAGAAATACTTATACATATAATTTATATATAGCTAATACGTTATAAATCTTAATAATATCAAATAGTACATCAAAATTAAATAGTATTGAATTAAGTTAATTAGGTGCGAATGAAATTCCCTTTCTCTCTCTCACGTGAATCTATCAACACAGAAGAATCAATCATTTATGGCAGGTTATTCCGAAGCAAGATGTTTTTGTATTCTTTTCTGAATTTAATTGGACGAAACGATTTGAGGTAGTCAGGAAGTTGATTTAAATGCCAGTAAACGTTATATGTAAATCCTCGACGAAATAGTGTAGTGTGATGAGCTGGCGGAGATTAAGCCCTTGTGTCTCAGATTCAAGGCATGTACATCTGTACGAAAACGTATTTTATTATATAAATATGGAGGGCATTGGTTAATAATAACTTTGTGGCAAAAGGTAACAAAATGAAATCTTCGTCTAGTCTCCATGTTCAGCCAGGTAGCCTCAGCAAGCTTATAAGAAATTCTTTCGTATTTACTGATGTTATAAATGAACCCTAAGCATGATTTTTGTACCCTTCCGATACGGTTGGAATCAATTTTGTCAAGACAAGGGCCATAAACAACATCAGCGAAATTAAAATACTTAAAACCAATATGTCAGTCAACTGAATTTTAGGTTTTTCGGATACCTATAATGTATCGATGTGGATACAAAATTTTTAAGCCAGCATATGCTTTTTGGAGACACTGACACATGATCTTTAAAACGAAGATTATTGTCTATAAGCAGACCCAAATTTTTGGCTTTGGTTACTGCGTGCAAATGATAACTGCCCAAGACGAGATTAAGAGAATCCCTGACGGTGTCGCGATGTTTACCAAAAACCATTAAAGTAGATTTGCTAGGATTTATGTGTAGAGTGTGCTTAACAGAGGAACTGAGTACCGCTTCCAAGTCCGAATTAATCACTCACTCAGCCTGTGCACACATTTTCGACAAAAAAGAATGGTAAAGCTGTGTATCATCGGCATATAGGTGTGTTTTAACATGCTTTACAGAATCTAGGATATTAGAGGTATATATTGAAAACAGTAGTGGATGTAAAATAGAACCTTGCGGGACGCCGCACTCAATATAACCGACACCAGATCTGCCTTTATTAGTCTCCACATACTGAGAACGGTCTGTCAAATATATATGACTTTATTGTATGTTATGCTTCACCACATTAAACTGCCACAAGCCGCCACTGACTTCAACTGCACATTCCATTTTATAGATGCAATATTTTATTTTCACAAATCACACACATCGTTTTCTACATAATTGCTACTACTGCTAAATTATCTCATCATAAGTACACATCTGATAAATGCCTAATTTCAATACATCATATTTTAATTAACCCCATTCATATGCATCCACTTTGCTATCAAATGCATGGTATCTCATTTGTATTTAGTCTCTGTCTCTCACGAAATACAATAATGCATATCAATCCAATAACAGTACAACCGTAATAAATTACACATCCAGCTAATTAGCTTGATATTAATATGATATTAAATTATTATTTATCAAATAGTGATTATTATACGATGCAGGAAACATATGGCTTGTGGCTTGCTGTGATTTAATTAATTTTTTTCTACTCCTGTTTTGATAAGCCGTCTATTGCAAAACTGTTAACGTGACATGTAAATTCAATCTGACATATGTGTGACGTAATAAATCACCAAAGTGATACGTAATGAATATTACATAACACTTTGGGGATTTTTATTTTTTATTATGGAATTATGTCAAACACAAATGTCAAATAAATTCAAATATTTAAATGTCATAAATTATTTTTCTTTTGTGTTAAGTATTTCTGCTTAAATTTTAATTCTGGAATGGATTCTGATTCTTCAAAGTCGTAGAAAAAGTATAGTACATAACTCGGAAATAATTTTCCATGCTCGAAACTATTGCCTCAGTAGCATGTAAAATATCATTTACAGCATATGTTATGTAATATACTATTTTTACATTACACAGAGAGAGACGCCACGGATAACTCACAGTGGAAAGAATGAATATGCATGGGACATTATCCTAAACGTGGTATCTCCTAAACCCAATTCAACAAAAAAATCATTACATACCTTAAAGAATTAGAGAGAGCAATAAATTGAAAAAATATTTTATAAAAACTTAGCCATGCTGTGTGTTTAAAATTGTGCAGGAAAATATATATAGTCATGAAATTAAAAAATCCTTCAAATATAATCGAGTTTATGCCTGACTGTTGGCCCTCAGTAAAATTGTATTTGTCTAATGTACTGGTTTTATAAGTGTGGTCTATGAAATTACTTTACTAGTTTTTGATTTTCGAATAAAAAAAGGATGGTAAATAATCGTCGATAAACTGAAGATGTTTCTCAAATCCTATTTGAGCAACAGAGTCCGATATTTTTTTTTATAATGGATTTCAATGAAAGGATTTCTTGGCAACATCGGGTGTTCCTCACGGATCGGACCTGGAACACCTGTTGTTTTTGATATTATTTATCAATGATCTTTAGTTGTGCAAAATAGATGTTTGCGGATGATGTCAAAACTTCATGTCCCCCAATGAGTGTGGCGTATTGCAGAATAATCTAAATGTTATACATGACTGGTGTAGTTTGAACAGGCTATGTTTGAATGCTTCGAAATGTAAATATGTTCTTTACACGAAACAAATAGACCCTTATGATTATATCAATCATATGGGTCGGACTCCGATTGCACGAGCTAATACTGTCACGGATTTGGGAGTCGTCTTTGATCCTAGGTTGGCATTGGCTGAACACATCAGCACTAAGTAAGCTAGTAAGGCTTACGGTTTTATTATCAGAAACTGTCGAAATTTTAATATCATTCACTCGTTACTATCTTTATATAACTCATACGTCCGCACGAAACTTGCGTACTGTTCTCCTGTTTGGAATCCTCTATATTCAATACATAAGATTTCAATTGAAAAGGTGCAGCCGAAATTTCTGAAGTATCTTACTGATTTTCCAACACGAGATAACAAACATAGATAGCTACTCGACAGATTTAATGTCGATTCTCTCGAATTCCGGCGAGTATTCAGTTATCAATTATTTCTATTTAAACTGATAAATTCTTTGATTGACTGCCCCCGACCTCTTTCCCAACTAAATTTTAACGCTTCTCAATACCATTCTCGGAAATTCTATTTATTTCAACCACCCCGATGTCGCCACAATTAGGAAGGGAAAACACCATTGACAAGGGCTTGCACGCTGTGTATCGATTGGTTCTTGTATAGACATGTGAATTATTTCGGCGGAAGTGTTTCTTCTTTGAAACGTGAACTAAAAGAATATTATTAAGTTCAATCAATTTATGAGTCTTGTTCTGTATCGTTACTGTTATTGATAGTTTTAAACTTTCTTGTGTACGTGTTTAGTTATAGCATTACCATATTTTGTTTTTTTTTTTGTAATGTCTAGATACTTTATGCGTAATATGTTTTGTCATGTAATTGGGCGCAAGCAATAATAATAAATATTATTATTATTATTATGGATCTTATCTTAGTAGGTTTAGTTTAACGAGCTTAGAATCGAGAAGAATGTCGGCATCTGCACATATCTTTTACAATTTAAGGCTGGTTTAGCCAACGAATAAGCAGAAGAATATGATTAGTGTATTGTTATAGTCACAAGCACAACTAGTTAAAATACATTATGTCAAATGGTATCGTTTATACAACGTTTAGTTTACAAGTTGTTATGATTTGTAATAGTCATAACTTTGAACGTTCTAGTAAGAATAGCGACAGCCTCGGCTATAGTCGTCGGCGTTCGGAATCATGTTATTGCGAGAAAATTCAAACTATTGACATAATCGCATATTATACAGGGTGAGTCACGAGGAACTGTACATACTTCTACCATAAGTAGAGGCACATTAGGGGATCATCAAATGACCATTAAAAACTGTCTCCTTGTTTTCATTATTAATATACAGGGTGAATTATGGATATTCACCAAAACAATGTTTCGTCATATCTTTTCAATGATTCAGTCGATTTATCTCATTTTTTTATAGAAGTGTGTATTGGTGCCTGGCAACTAACTGACATATTCAGAATTGAGAAAATCCAGGTCCGTCTTCGAGAAAATTTGTGGGACTGCTTCATATTCAACACTTCACCCTGTATATGATTTTTCAAAAATCTGATATAATTTTTTCAGAGGGCATAAATAGACAGTTAGACCTGGGTATTTGAATTTTTTGTTACACTCACCTCACATTTCCAATTAAAGATTCATTTTAGAGCCAAATTGAAAATTGGCAATAATAAAGTATCTTACTGTACAATAATGCTTAGTTATTAATAAGAAATCTTCAAAATAGACAGAAACGACACACACTGTGCTCCAGTATGGTAAATACGATAATTTGAATTGATTTACAGGGCCGGATTTAAAAATCTGGCATATCTGGTGCATCCCAAAAATTCACCCTGTACGTAACTTTTTCCCCCGTAACAGACAGAAAACAGATAAAAAATGTTTGGAATAACCTAGTTTTCTTATTTGTTTGAGGAAAACTCATGTGTCTAATTATTTTAATCGGAATGAAATGAACAAGCCAGAGAAATGTTTATTCATAAATTAAAAAATAAAATAAAAAACAATAACCAAACAATAAAACAGTTTTAACAATGTGGAACAAAGTAAAAAACAATTTATCAAACATTACGATTATAAAACACAACAGCTCATTAACGCAGAATTATTCACTGTTAATATTATCAGAAATGACCCATTGACAATCAGAAAATCCATTACACATTTAAACATTCGTCAAGAAAAGTGTATTAAGGCAGATGGATTTCATTTTGAACATCTTTTATAATCGTAATGTTTATTAAATTGTTTTTTACTTTGTTCCACATTGTTAAAATTGTTTTATTGTTTGGTTATTGTTTTTTATTTTATTTCTTAATTTATGAATAAACATTTCCCTGGCTTGTTCATTTCATTCCGATTAAAATAATTAGACACATGAGTTTTCCTCAAATAAATAAGAAAACTAGGTTATTACAAACATTTTTTATCTGTTTTCTGTCTGTTACGGGGGAAAAAGTTACGTACAGGGTGAATTTTTGGGATGCACCAGATATGCCAGATTTTTAAATCCGGCCCTGTAAATCAATTCAAATTATCGTATTTACCATACTGGAGCACAGTGTGTGTCGTTTCTGTCTATTTTGAAGATTTCTTATTAATAACTAAGCATTATTGTACAGTAAGATACTTTATTATTGCCAATTTTCAATTTGGCTCTAAAATGAATCTTTAATTGGAAATGTGAGGTGAGTGTAACAAAAAATTCAAATACCCAGGTCTAACTGTCTATTTATGCCCTCTGAAAAAATTATATCAGATTTTTGAAAAATCATATACAGGGTGAAGTGTTGAATATGAAGCGATCCCACAAATTTTCTCGAAGACGGACCTGGATTTCTCAATTCTGAATATGTCAGTTAGTTGCCAGGCACCAATAGACACTTCTATAAAAAAATGAGATAAATCGACTGAATCATTGAAAAGATATGACGAAACATTGTTTTGGTGAATATCCATAATTCACCCTGTATATTAATAATGAAAACAAGGAAACAGTTTTTAATGGTCATTTGATGATCCCCTAATGTGCCTCTACTTATGGTAGAAGTATGTACAGTTCCTCGTGACTCACCCTGTATATATAATATTTGAAATTTCATTACTTTTATGATATAAATTATGAAAATATTATTATTATGTCTCTCCTATGAACCAAATTATGCCGTAGTTTGAATTTCCCGCAATGACGTTTCCGAACGCCGACGACTACGGCCGAGTCCTTGTGACTAAAACAGTTTTTCGTGAAAGTTCAATTATTTCAACTTTTATGGATTATGCATTACGACAAATGGCCATGTAATGTGCGCAGGTCCGCAGGCGAGCTTAAAAACCCAATATAAAATGTAACCTATAAAAAAAGATAAACAGCTTGAATGTAGATTATTTCAAGGACGTTCCGATTCCTTTTACCATCAGTTTTCATCCATACATTCCTGTGCCCCCCTAGTTACTTCATCCATCTTGCATCTTGATTTTCTTTCTGTAGAAGGTGTTAGATGTTTATGCGCTTTTCTAGAGGATTGCTCCCTAAAGTTGTATTTTTGTGTAAAGTAGAAGTTATGGGATCTCACCCAGATTCACTTTGCTGAGGACTTCTACTTATTTTTTCTCCTAGTACACGCACCTGTCGAGGTAACGGGTGTTCCCTAATCTGGCCGAATAACCCAGAACTTCAGGCCTCGGAAAAATAAACACTATTTTTCTGAGGTTCATATAATTGAAGAAGAGGAAGTAACTAGGGATGACAAAATAGTAAAAACTATCGATTCCGATACCCGTAATTTTTGCCAAGTATGGATTCTACCGATTCTTGTCTAAAAAGTATCGATACTCTTAGGTATCGGCATTGTCTTTAAAAGACAATGGTATCGGTATCGAAAGTGTCCACAACACTGTTAAAAATAAAACTGCTGAATGTACATTACATTTTGTGTTACATAACATAGGAGATCTATGAAGTATGATGCAAAATTGTTTGAAATATTTGGTGGTTTTGTTATGCATTATACACTAAAACTGTGACAAAATTATATTCACTGCGTTATACATAAAACGTTGGCGAAACCGGGCTTTAATTCATAATAAAATTGCACTGCATAATATTATGTATATGGTAAAATTTTATTATTTTCTTACCTATATTGAAGGATTAGGGGAAAGGTGTACGAGTTGATCCCCTTAAGGGAAAATAATTATATAATTAAAAGTATCCATCATACCCAAGTCGGCTAAATATGTGCTATTAGCAAATTCATTTGTCTTACTATTTTCATGTTCAAAACATCGACTTTAGTAATGTTTCATAATTTTATTTCAATTTTTTAACAAGCTTAATAAAGGATCATCTTGGACACCGGGGTCTCCAAGATGATCCCTATAGTATGGACAAGATGATCCATAGGATCATCTTATCTAAACTATTAAGAAATCACTAGATTTCAGTAGAGAATTCAAAAAATAAAATCAAAAAATCTTCATTTATTTATTTTATGTATGTGAATAAAAAAAATACTTTATAATTATCTCCGTTTTTTTCCTGGAGTAACTGTGCACAAATCACAGGTGAACTCTTCGTCATCGCTTTCTATCCCGGCACAAGCCTCATGACCCCATTTTTTACAAACAGTACATTGTATCCAGCCTTCTCCTTTATTACCTTTGGAATAAGTTTCGGTACAGAATAAGCATTCTGTGTCGTCTTCTGACAAAGTTGACTCTTCAACATATGCGATCTTTTTTTTATTTGAAATTCCTTTCCCAATTCCGTTTTCAAGATGATCATCTGTTACATCAACAGAAGAATCATCTTGCCCCAAATACAATTATGTTCTATTTTGTTCTGTAACTTAACCTATAAGCTTTGTACTTTTATTCTGCCGACTAAAATACTTAATTGACTACTACTTCAAGCCAACAATACAATAAAATTTGCACTTAAGGTTTTGCAAAGTAACCTGCCGTATTTTAAAATCAGCGTCCGCATAGATCAACAACACATATTTTTTATTTTCTTACATAAAATTATGCGTGTTGAATGTGCCGCTACTACACATTGACTAAATGCGTTCTGGTGTTGGCAAATACATATTACGGAAGAAATCCATTATATGGCATATGTAGTTTATCCAAAATTGAAAAGGATCATCTTACCTCAACGAATCATCTCGTACACCTTTCCCCTATTTGATATTGTTAATATGTAGTTATATCAAAAAGTTGTTGTTTTTCGTTTTTTATGCTATTATGCTTATATGGTTAATACTTAATTTTTTATATCAAGATAATTTGTCCGGTAATTGGTTTCTTGCTGTTGGACAATAATTGCTATTATTATTATTAATGGTAGGTAACCAGTTTTTGTTTTGTCATTAACAACATGCTATAACCTCTGTCACAACAAGAGTCACAACATGAATTATTCTCTCCACTTTTCGTATAAATCACTTTTAGATAAACCAGAACAAAAATGGATTCATAGTATAAATTAAAAAATATAATATAACATTAAAAAAAAAATTGGTGGGATAGTAAATGAAAAGAACCCTTTCCAACTGTTCCTCATTATGAAATTGGATTTAGCGTTAAAAAATGAAGTTATGATTACAGCAGAGTGTATGCAATTACTGTGATGAAGTGAAAAATATTTTTGTATTTCTTTCACTAAATTAAAAAAAAAAACACACAACGCACAAACAGCTATACCGAAAAACAAGTTCAAAAAGTACTTGGCCGATTGAACGAAGCATAATATGTGATATGTGATATGTCTGAGGATCATACTTACTTTGAAGGATAAAAATACATTTTTTTATTTTTAAAAAATTACTTAGGATATTGTAAACCGTCCAAGTAAAATCTCATGCGTTTTATTTAACACAATTTAATAGCACTCGACAAGATTTTCTTTATAATAAGTCACAAAGGATATCTGAAAAGGCAGTGAAACGTCAACATTATTGAAAGTTTTATAGTAGTCGTTTTTGACTAGTGTAGTATGTGTCTCACATATTCCATTTCCTTCCACCAAGGAAAAGTGCTTACCTGGTCTACATTCTGCGCTAAGACAAATTAGGAGAATCACACGTTTGTAATGTTCGTGTTCACGAGTTGTAGAGTTGGGATTAAAAATATAGAGTTGGAGGTATCTCATTTTGAGTAGACTTTTTTTTATCAAAACATTATATTGAGAAATTTGGTATAATGCGCGCAATAGATTTTAAGTTTAGTTGTAAAATTCAGCTTTAGGTCTACAATAATTGACTATATCATTCGTGGTTTTTATGGTAAATTCTTTGAATATAATAATAAATGCTCCTAAATGCAAGCTTTTTTTTTCGTAATATTCATCGACATTGAATAATGTTATTAAATAACATATTATTAAACTTTACAGTGTCCAAAGGCACATTTTTGGTGGAATATGATCTTCACCATTGCTAAGAAGGGAATCTGAAAAAAAAAATAAAAAATGTGGTCCTTCCATTTAAAATAACAAAGTAGGTGGTATAATCCCGGAAATCATACATCAATATAGAACCTTTCCGATATTACCGAACCCCAAAGTTACAGCAACATATCTTTTGTAGTTCCCGAGAACTTTAAATACGCCACTCAGGATGAATCACCCTGTATATATGTGATATAGCTACATACACAATAATTCGCGTGGTGTTAGGGTAAGACGTAGTATACTACTTATATTGGTTAAATCATATCAATAATATAAATAAAAATTTCCTTCTTCTATAGCAATGGCAAATATAAGCTAGAATGCACATTTCTTTCTTTTTCCTGACAGCTAGAATATTCCTGCATAACTTTAGTTCTCTATTTCCAATATCTACATAAAGAAAATATGTGTTGTTGTGTCACTAATGCTGCAGTAAACTGAGCGCAACATTTGAATGTCGCTCGTTGTAATACGTTTCCAGATGTTTGACAATGCTCTGTAATATTGTACTACACAGTACACCGTGTGTTCCAATTATTATTATTATTAACCATTAAACATACAAACAAAGATATCAACAATTACATTTACCCAGAAAACCACAACTATATAAATACCCAAATAAACTATAACTAGTACTTGAAGTCAGATATAAAAAAAACAGTTATCGTAGATATAACAAGTAACAAATAACAATAAATCTACACACAAGGTAAAATTGACCAACATCGTCAATAAAACAGACATTTGTAAGACAGGCACAGCACGTATTCATTTTCATTAATTTATGGGAAAAGCATGCTACCCAGCACAGAATTCAGCATATTCCTGCAGCGTATAAAACGCGTTAGTTAAGGAAATCCTTTATTTTATTTTTAAAGATTTTTTTCTGACTGACACTCCTTCAAACCTGATGACACCATTTTATAATAATAATAATAAGCGTATATTTCCAACAGATTCACACAAAAAATCCAATTACAGGAAATCTATACAACTCAATACTTAATTATTGCTAACATACAACGTATTATCAGTAATTACAAAGAACAATGCAAACATTAGTGATCATAATAATACTATAATAATAATCACAATAGCAATCAAAATAATAAACAACAACAACAATAATATGCAATAATTGCAATAGCCACATACAGAATATTTATGAAAAACACTACATCTATACATACGAGTACTCACGAAAGAGACACCGCACACTTACAGAAATCAAATCATGACTGGATTGAGCTAATTATCCTTGCAACAGAGTCAAAGTACATATCGAATTCAGAACAGTTCATGTTAAAAGTTGAACAAATAAAATAAATAGGACTCTGTCGCAGAAGATTTGTTCTTGGAGCATCAGTATAAAACGGCCGACCTTGCCTAGTCGCCAACCTAGGCACCCACATATTTATTTTGCCGACCAGGTAAATGCAATCCAAATGGCCGTGCAATAGGTTGTACAAAAATTTGACGCCCAGAACTTTTCTCCGAATCTCCAAAGCTACGATGTCGAAGCGTAAAAGAAGTGAATCATGATCGGTACCACGGACCGGATAAGCACCATCCCTCCTAAAGGCCAGATATTTTACAAACCGTCGTTGAATATATTCAATTGCACTAGTGTGACCCAGTCACAGGGGGTTCCAAATCACCGAGTCGTACTCCAGTTTAGATCTGACAAATGTGTACTAAAGCAATTTGAAAGTTGAGGGGTTGTTGAAAAGGTTACAGTTTCTGATACTGAATCCAAGCATCCTAGATGACGTGTTAACAACATCGTCGATATGTAAAGAAAAGCTGAATTCTTGATCGAACAATATACCCAGATCCTTAATATGGTCGTATCTATTCAGCAAGACACCATCCAAGTTGTAGTAAAATAGGACTCTTAGACCTTGTGTAACTAACAATACTACACTTGTCAGTATTAAGTTGCAGTCTATTGGCATTACACCATCCATTCAAACCATCCAAGTCGCTCTGGAGCGCGGCACAGTCAAGCGCACAGTCTACGACGGTGTAGTCTTAAGGTCATCAGCGTAGGCCAGGCGGCAACAGTTTAGGGAATGCAGCAGGTCATTTACGAATATTATACAAAGGAGGGGTCCAAGGTTGGATCCCTGCGGCACACCAGAGCTCGGCGAGAACGCTCGCGACCCAAAACCTTCATAATTAACAAATTGTGATCGTTCAAACAAGTATGACCTAAACAATGAAACGAGTCCACTTGACAAACCAAAACTTTCAAGCTTAGACAAGAGCACGAAATGGTCGACCCAGTCAAAAGCTTTCTGGAAATCAGTGTATACGACGTCTACTGGCCCTGCATTATCCAATGCTTCGCATATATATTGAGAGAAGCTTGACAGATTGGTCACACATGATCGCCCATCAATGAAGCCATGCTGATAGGGTGAGAGCAAGTTTCGGATGGAAGGAAACAACTTGTTATTGAGGACAATCTCAAAGACCTTTGAGAGGTTGCACAGGATTGATATAGGTCGGTAATTATTAACCTGGCTAGCATTACCCTTTTTGAGGACCGGGGTTATTTTGGCTGTTTCCCAAATAGATGGATACTTACTGGAGGAGAGCATTAAATTATAAATATGAAGAAGAGGCCGGAAAAGAGCAGCGATGCAGTCCTTTACGAGAAAGCTAGGAATACCATCAACACCAGATGTCAGCTTGTTTTTGAGCTTCTTCGCCGCCTGGGTGATGTCGCCCAACGTGACACGACGCCGATGGTACTCGCATACACATTTAAATTTTCCACCTGATAAGGAACGGAGTCGACGTAAACGCTGCTGAAAAAGTCAGCAAAAGCCCGGACAATATTCTGTGGTCCCGCATATTCAGTGTCGTCGAGCAGCACAACACCTGGGATTCTAGAGCGATTTATCCTGCCATTAACAAACGACCAAAAGCTGTCTGCATCATGAGCTATATTGGATTTAGTACCATGTACAAAGTCATTAAAGGCCCTTTTAATATCTCTCTTGACAGATGATCTCAAAGAAGTAAAGGCATTTTTGAAATAACTAGTTCTAAATTTATAATAGTTTTTACGTGCTCGCTCTGAATAACAAAAACCCTAGCTACCTCGCAGCACCTACCCCAAACAATAATATTTTGAGATATTGCACAATATACAATACCATAATAAATGTTAGTAATCGATGCGCTATCCACGTGTGATTTTAGTGTATATATCACATGAGTCAATCGTGATATCTTAGCACACAGGCTGACCATGTGACTAAGCCATTTGAGTTCCGAATCAATGTTTATTCCGAGCAATTCAGCAGATGAGGACCATTCAAGCACATCACCGTTAAACGATATATTGTAGCCCAACGGCGGACGATACATACTGAACTGGACGGCCACAGTCTTTTTGTGGTTAATGATTAATCGATTCCTGACACACCAGTATTCAAAAGCCTGCAGAACCATATCTCTTTTATGTTTCACTTTATCAGGATCCTCATCGGATACTACTATTGACGTGTCATCAGCATACATAAAGACCCTTCCAAATGGAATATGTAATGGCAGGTCATTTACGAACAACAGAAACATGAAAATGAAACAGGCATATGTAATATATATTTTTGGAAAAGTTCTTGGATTTTGATTGAGGAGGACATTTTTGATAAGTTTTTAATTTTTGTGATACGTTAGAATTAAATCATGAAAAGTCTAGTGTTATTCTTTTTGGCCACTTATCGAGATTCAATTTCCTAATACTAGGCCAATAAATGTTTCATCTCGTAGTTTTAATAGATGTAAAACTTAGATTCGTAGATCATGTCTTCTACTTGCAGCAGAAAAGTTATTTCAAGCTGAAGCTAGTTTTTTCAAATCGACATTAATTCTTTTGCGATACGCTTTTTTATCATAATTTAATTATTGCCTAAAAAGCAAAATTACAAAATACGTTCACTCGGCGACAATTGCATTCTATAAATTATTTCATTTCTTCAATCCCCCTTCCCTATCTTTCGATAGTGTTTTTTTTTCGCGAATAGTAATGTATCAGCACAAGAAATTATTTTTTTTTTCATTGTTATGGAAATTAACGAGGTTAGCTGCTTTTAATGGATGACAAACATGCTAACTAAATGCCTCAGCTTGCTCATCTTATCAAATTTATAAATCAAATAGTAGAAAATTACAACAATAGTTTAAGTTTTAAAGTATCTGTGGTGAATAACAAGCTGCTATTTTGTTGATTTACGAGATTTGCGACGGGAATGGTGCGAGAATGTTTTCCAGGCGTACCAATTCATAAATTTATTTGCAAAGTATTTAATTACTTTGGAAAATTTCTAACCGCAAATTAGAATGAACGTCAAGAACAGCAAAACTTACACATTGAAAACTTTATTAACATGGTAGAAAACAACTCTAGAGTTAACAGATAGCGGATTGCTACCAAACATTTGTCACAATCAACAACTTCACCCTTATCAGATTCACTCCAAGATTATGTTCATCCCTTAACGTTTAGCCGATGTATTTTACAAAACACAAGGAACCTAAATAAGATATTCCTAATTGAAGAGTACAACTTACGAGCCAGGATAAGTTCAAGTTTAGGAAATCACATATGATTTAGGCCAATCAACGTCACGCAACATGCCTTTTTATTAATACTATAAACAAAACAGGGTCAGACTCACAAAACCTTTATTATTATGAAATTATATGAGATTTATTTGATCTAAAACTGGAAATAATTTAAATCAATAATTCTTCAAGTTATTTTTTATTCTTTAGTTTTTAATTGGTTCCAAGAAGTCTCGATTTTATTGCAAGTAGTATATTGTTATGCTTCCAGTGAGTCGAAAATCACGCAACAAAATAAAAGCCACAGCTTTAAAATGGAGAGTTTGTTTTCTTTGTTCTTTTCTTTTTCGATTGTGGGTTATTAAAAAAATTATGATTAAAACGGAAAAAAAAATAACTAACACCCTATAACATGGATATTAAAAAAAACGCCAACCAAATATCGGTGATATGGATCCGTCCAAGTAACCTACATGTTTAGATATTGACACCCAACACATAACTGAACTCCACAAGTTAGTGGAGGGTACAGGGTTGTTGGATTGAATGGCATCAAATACGGGGACTTTTCACAATAAGCCCATGAGGCTGCAGGGAAACCGGGGACCTATGTCGAACGGACCCTTCAGAAAAAACCTACATGTTTTGCAGTTAGACCACAGTATTATAAATAATGCAATTGCAAAGCGTCAAAGCATTTTTGAGGCACTCGAAATAACCGCCAACAAATCAAATGCTTTTTCGTTGGTACGAGTAATAGGCATTTTTAATTAAAAAATCAAATGTTACACAAAATAAATAAATCCACAGACTAATGTGACATATTACTACATATATTATTACATATTAAATATATTTGACATTAACATTAACGTCGTTGCCATAATAACATGAGTATTTCTTCATCACAGCCCACTATTCATTATATAAAACTTTATTGAATGTTAAATTTAGGCAAAAATTTAGGCAAAAATATATTCAGTTAGTAAGTAGAGACTTCCGGTTTTCACTGTTTTCTTTATTTTTATATGCTCTTTGTATCTTGTGAAGACTAATAGTACCATTTCATTTGATGTTACTAAGAAAATTGGCAAAATCGGAAACATTGTTATATATCTCCATCTAGCGGCCATATATAAAAAAATAAATAAAAGCAGCAATATTTTTTTGATACTCCCAAACATTATGTGTGAAGATAACATAAATACGGATCCTATAATGTTTTGGTCATATATTAACGCAAACAATCGTGAGTCAAATTTCTCAAAGCTGTTTGAAATTATGTTATATCAGAGGATTTATAGAGTGACAAAGCCTAATTTATCAATAAATCAACACGGTTTTATCGGTGGCAGGTCCACGCTTACTGATCTGTCTGTGTTTACACAATTTACTTCAGAAACTGTTGATGGAGGAGGGCAGGTCGATGTGATTTACACGGACTTTGCCAAAGCATTTGACAGAATAAATCACGTGGTTCTGTTGAACAAGCTTACTGTGTTTGGGCTTGGAGCTGGATCTGTTTCGCTAATCCATTCCTATATCACTAATAGATCCCAATATGTTGTCCATAATGGATATAAGTCGTCAAGATACCATATGTCATCTGGTGTTCCGCAAGGGTCGAATCTGGGCCCATTATTGTTTTTAATTTTTATAAATGACAAAGCAGGACTACTGAATTGTCAGAGAATGCTCTTTGCGGACGACATGAAAATATTTAATTCTGTTAATAATCTTGACGATTTTAATCGTTTGCAGCGTGATATGGATTTGATTCAATGCTGGTGTGAGGAAAACAAACTGAACTTGAACTCTTCCAAGTGTAAAGGTATGTCATATACCAGAAAAAAATCAGCCATTCATTTTGAGTATACGATTGGTGAGACGATTTTAAATCGTCCTGAGTCCATTAAGGATCATGGTGTAACCTTAGATAAGCTTCTTTCATTCGATATACATATAAATAAATATAAATAACATAATTCTGAGTGCATCTAGGTCTTATGGCTACATTGTGAGAAATTCCAGATCTTTTGAGAATATGGGTACAATAAAAACCTTATACTATGCTTATGTCAGGTCAAAGCTGGAATACTGCTCTGTGATATGGTTTCCATATTATAACTGTTAAAATACTTATGTTTCAAAACTGATGGATCATATCCAGAAAGAGGAATAGAGTATGACATCTTATTAACAAGATCTCAAATACAAAGTTTAGAATTAAGACGAAAAATTCATGCAGTAAAATTCCTTTTTAATATATTGCATACTAAGATTGATTGCGCTGAACTCTTGCAAAAGTTGTATTTTTGGTACCAAGGCAAAATTCGAGATCTTCTAATTTATTTTATAACGACCGACCTAGGACCAATTTGTTGATGAAGCTGCCTGTCTACACAATGTGTCAGACATATAACTTTATAAGCGATGACAGTTATATTATTTTGGGTATTTTGAATGAGCATTTAAGTTGGATGTATGATGTTTCTTTCTTTCTGTTTCGGTTTATTTGTATTGTTATTATTAAGATTAAGTAATTTTGTAAGATTGCTGCTCTGTAAATGGATTTTCTGTTGAGTAATAAAGCAATTGTTATTATTATTTTTTTACATCCTTCTACTTTCTTCCAGATAGGAGAAATTCTGCAGTGGGGTTTTGATAACCAATCACTACAGATTTGTTTTAACACGGTAAGTACTTTTAGGATTTCATTAAGTATGCTTCAGATATTATTAATAAGTATATATACTTTTTCTTTAAATAGGGGAGGGAATCAAGGTACGTATTTAAAACTTATATTTATTTATTATCCATTTACTTTTTTCCTTTCTTTTTCCAGATGTCCAACTTTTTATCCGCTGCCTTTATACTCTATTCAGGCAAGTTTAGGGTTTTTCTCATGATTCTACATGACTCAAGGATCACCGATCTTTGCATCAATGTTATGTTTCGCTGATCAATGTCTATTTGTTTCAGAAAGTGTGGCAGGTTTTTCCCAATCAGTCCCGTCACTGATATTATAATAGAAACAGTAATTATTATTATTATTCTGACCTTTATACTGAGTCTAATTTTATTAAAATCGGACTATTCATAAGAAAGTTAGACAACTTTTTACAAACCAACATTCTCCGGCTCCTCCACCATTTATGAGATAGATAGGGAAAAATGGTTTATATGAAAACGTTTTAGAATTGTACTTGGATTATCCTCATGAAGTTTAACACTTACGTAGTATAACTATATTTTTAAGTAAATAGTGTTTTTCAATTTAGAGTTAGATTTACACCCTCTAGCGGACATTTTAGGAAACTAAAACTATTTTCCAGCGATTTCTGTTGTTCACTTTTACTAAAACAAAAAAAAATCCTAAAATCGTAACATGATTAGTTTTCGAGATAGAGCCAGCGTCCTTTCTTATCTGTACACCCGGTACCTTAGACAAGGAATCTTTCCTTGTCTAAGCCCGGTACATAATATGATAAAACTTATTTTACTACAAGCCGGAAAATCACGTAGTAGATCTAGAAAAATTAGTATAAAAACGATGAACTACATAAAGACTAATCAGATTTCATTTTATTTTGAAAAAAATAATTAAAAACTAGTTGGTTGGTTAACTAGGTCATCTACACACAAAATACCCACTTGACTGACTAAATGCAAATCAAACAAATCAAAAGCAATTCCTACTCCATAATTAAACGAAAAAGACACTGAAAGCTTCGTACAGACCGAATCATTGAAATCGTTTTTATCAACAGAAATCACAGATTACAACACTAATCCCGAATAAGATTAATTCCCTCTCATTTTCTTTTGTCTTTTTAATATTGACGACATACTAAAAGCGGTTTTATCGTTGAAAGAGAAAGGACGAGAGTGGCAGAGATAAGAGGCTCTGGTAGCACAACTAAATTGAAGTTAATTTAGTATCAGTTACCAATAAGGGCAATTAAGGGCCTTATATAATATATAATAGTGGTCTAGCTAAACTAGTAAAAGATCAGGATTTACTTCACGTCTCCGTGGTACCTAGGTATTTATTTTTGTGATAAAAGTAATTTATTGTGAAATCAAGTTAAAAGAAACAATGAACTGCAAAATAATGATTGTAGGTTATGTTGTCTGTCTATGTCAAATGTGACACACTTTCCTAACCAACTTATTGCCCTATAGTCCATTAGATGTCTTATATTCAACATTTTAGGTTTACGATGGGAGTTTTACTTGCCAGAAGTCTGCAAACCAAGAGAGCTTCTGTTTCTTTGTTGGCTGTTATTTGAACATGCTTATTTCAAATATAAATCTGGAGACATCCCCGTGATTGGCTGAAATCAACCTTCAGAGAGGCCTTGTTTACACTCTCTGTACTGTTGCAAAAATGCAGAGACCAATGGAAGGAAATTTATATATGCTTCATAGATTACTTTTTGACTGTATCAATCACACCACACTATTAGAACCGCTGCGCTGGAATGAAAAGGTGTCGATGTCCAGGATTTAAAAATCGTACAGAATCTTTATGAACAGCAAGTAGCATCTGTCAAACTGGAAAACACCGAAACAAGCACCGTATACCTATAAGGTGTGGAGTCAGACAAGGGTGTGTACTTAGCCCCATGCTCTTTAATATGTATTCAGAAATCTTTTTCCAAAACGCTTTGGACGAGGCAGAAGATGGTCTGAAGGTCAATGGGAAACGCATAAACAACTTAAGATATGCCAATGACACAGTGATAATCGCAGACAGTCCTGAAAGGCTGCAACGCCTAATCGACAGCATATTGGCTTCTGGGGACGAAATGAGACTGAGGATTAATATCTCAAAAACAAAGATCATGCAAATAAGTCGCAATCCGAACAACTACCTCAACATAAATATATACGGTTTACCAATAGAGCAGGTCACAAAATTTAAATATCTGAGAAGTTGGATCAGCGAGGACCTGAATCCTGAGATAGAAATTAGATCCCGCATAGCGTAAGCGAAAGCCAATTTTATTAAAATGCGGAATCTATTAACTGACAGAACACTCAATTTAAATATCAGATTCCACGTTAGTGTATGGAGTCGAGGCCTGGACGCTAAAATCAGCAATATTAACAAGGTGGAAGCATTTGAGATGTGGGTATATCGCAGAATGCTGCGTATTCCATGGACCGATCATATCACCAATCAAGAGGTCTTACATCGGATGAACAAGGAGCGAACAATTATCGAGACCATAAAAAAGCGAAAGACTGCTTACCTTGGCCATGTCATGAGACAGGACAAGTACAAATTCCTGCAACTGATTATGGAGGGCAAGATTGAGGGAAAACGTGGTCCTGGACGTAGACAGTGTTCTTGGCTGAAAAACATAAGGGATTGGACAGGCTTAGATTCAAACTCCCTGCTAAGAAGAGCCCGAGACAGAGACGAATTTGCCATAATAGTTGCCGATCTTCATTGAATGGAGAAGGCACTTCCAGAAAAAGATTCCAAATAGGTTGACTATCCAGGCTAATACCTAGATTTTGAGTACATACTTTTGTTGTATGATCTCTACAATAAGAACGATGTATGAAGTAACGAAATTGTCTTTTTCGAGTAATTTCGACTTTGCTAAGGATATGCACAGGTCAACTTATGTACACCATTGGTCGGTTGTTTAGAGGTCCTTTTGCATTCAATAATAAGTTACTTAAAATTATCTGGTCGTTTTGAAACTCACACAATCGAAACACAAAAACAATGTATTTTCTTTTATTGTTATTAGCAGTATGGCATAGCGTTTTAATTATTCGAATATATGTCCCCGCATTGAAGAGCGTGTACTTCGAACTATAATAAAGAGCACCGCTAATCACACTATTTCATCACTAAAATTCTTGTTCATCTGAAACCGGTAGATGACATCTATTGGCGAGTGAATTACCACCAGCCACTACTACAAAAAAAATGTATTGTGTATACAATAAACAATTTTTAAAATATATTTATGAACTTTTTCCAAATGTGAGGGCAATTGCTCTCTCTTGGCGGCGCCAATGTGGCCCACTCAATTTTACGATAATCGAGAAATATACCAGGTATTCCCTCAGCAACACTTTTTTTGCCATAGAAAACGTAAGAATGCTTAGTCTACATCAAAAACTGCCACGAAAAAGTGTTTTTTCACAAACCCAATATCTGAAATAACAAAAAAAATTTATGGGTAATAAAAACAATCGACTAAAATTGAAAAAAGCCACCGAGCAATCAAACGCTGGTAGGCAGGGAAATTCTGTTTTCACCAGTCAGCTTTTCATAAAAAATTGGCATGTAGTTTGGTCCTTCGATGTGATGTACTATTTACTAGATTGTCGAAATATTTACATTACAAAAATCTTGTTTTCTAAGAGTCTAACTAGACCAAGGTCGATAATTTTTGAGACCAAAAAAAATTATAGTAGGATGAAACCCATTGTAAAAGGTAGAGAATATAACAAAAATGAAAGGAAAAATAAATTATGGGCGATCTTAGGTCGGGCAGGGGGAGGGGGTGAGTTTTTAAAGGTAAAAAACGGTTAATCTCGATTTCCGGTAAAATTGCAAGTCCTATGAAAAAAAGTTAAATGGCAAAGTTGTAGGTAATATAAAGAACTACATCTTTTGTATCGACACTTTTCTCACATAACCTCAAAATTTATGTGAAAAATTCGAATACCCGAGTTTTTGGTTTTTTATTTTTATCTTTTGCAAAGAAGAATATTTTTTCACTAAATTTGGTGAAAACTTACCTTTGTATGTCCCAAACATACAGTATTTTTTTTGATTTAAAATATTCATTATTTCACATTATTTTGACATAATATCGAAAAAGCACCCTAATTTTCAATCGAAAATTCTCACGCAAAAATATCTGCTTTTTTAAAAAAGTTGGTATGTTTTTTGTTCGTTGAAATCTCTACTTTCTGATTGTATAAAAAATAGACACTACTATGGGAAATGTTCTCAGAAAATGCAAATAATGAAAAAATCTCGAATCCGAAATTTTTTTTTCTAATTACTTCTCCATTAGTTTTTGTCTCCTTGATTGCATTTCTTCATCGTTAGATTCGACAAACCTTCCCGATTCTAGTGCATCTTCGAAATCTTCAAGACCATCACCGTCTTCGCCTCCAAGATAATTTCCGGTCTGCATTGGTTCTTCATCCACAATTTCATCTGAATCATCAACTTCCTCGTAGGTTTTTTCTTCCACATTGGAGCATGTTTCAGAACCATGACAATCTGAGCATAAATTTGTGCATTTTAAACCATGTTTTCGGGGCGTTGATGTTGCTTCCAGCCCCAATCTGTTGTAATCCATTTTTTTTTATATCTTCATTGTTCGCATCTTTTTTATAAAAAATATTGGCCAAATTTGACACATTTAGATCGGCTAATAAAGAGTGATAGAACTGCTTAAAATAAGTCTAGCTTGTTATATAAATTTTTGTCGAAGGAGCCTTCCTTTTCGATATACAGGGAGTTAAAAAAAATATTATTTTTACTAATTTTTCTTACTGACTATGAATTATTAGAAATAACGGTCTCAATTTTTTCATATGAATGTTTTTGGGGTCGCAGAATCGATTAAAAATACTCGCGGTCTTTTAAAACATAGAGGGCGCTAGTCACACAATTTTCATTCATAACTTTTTTGACGACATATTTGCAAAAATGACCCAAAATACGAATTTTCTGTTAAAATTAAAAAAAATCACTAAGCTAATAGTTTATACATAAATATTAATAATAATAATAATAGTTCTTTATTTGCGTTTTAACCGTAGTTATCTGCATCGTCATACATATACTAAAACTACTATAAGTAATATAAATAATATAAAAAACACAAAATAAAATAAAAAACATTACCATAAGTAAACAAACAGAACGACATCAACAACAACACAATAAGTGTAAAATTACAAATTCTACAGAAACAAAACTTTTAGTCTATATACATTTAAAATTTGAAATTAAGAAAGTCAGCGTAAGTGTACGGAATTATTTCAAGAAGATGCAGTTTTACCCCTTGCTTAAACCTTACATTGTCTTTCAAGTTTTTGAGGGAAAGTGGCAAGTGGTTGTAAAATCTGATTCCCATGATCAAATACTGTTTATCAGTCAGGGCCAGTCTGTGCTGAGGTAAGCATATCCTATCTTTTTTTCTTGTGTTATGTTCATGCATATCACCGTGTCTATTAAACCCTCTGCATTACCTCTGACATTTAAATACACTGCCAAATATATAACGCAGGAAGAGTGAAAATATTTAGTTTTTTAAACAACGGCTTGCATGAATCCTTGTAATTCGCTTTTGCTACTATGCGTATTTCTGAATTTTAAATATTTTTTCGCTGTGAGATGCATTACCCCAGAACAGAACGCTATAGTTAATAAGTCCCTGAAAGTACGCCATATACGCGCAACGAACAACGCTCTCAGAACATGTACTCGTCAGTCTCCTCAAAAGGTAGTTAACACTCGACAACCTTTTAGAGAGGTTATCAATCTGGGAATTCCATGTCAAACGCGAGTCCAGATAGACTCCCAAAAATTTAACAACCTTATCGTTAACATATTGACCCCTAAGTAAAAAATCAATCCGCTCTGTCTTTGTAATATTAAGGCACAGTCTATTGGATTCGAACCATTTTTCTGCCATGACAAATTTATTATCGAGTTGTTTGTTATTATTTTTGTTAGACTCATACAAAGTAGTATCATCCGCATAGTGAATGATTTGAGTATCTCTAACAAAAGCGGAGAAGTCATTGACATAGAGCAAAAACAAAAGAGGACCCAATATCGAACCTTGGGGTACCCCTATGGTTACATCCCGTGCATCAGACCTCTCTCCCTCGCACTCCACTATCTGCTGTCGATCATTATTATATAGTCATTTTAGGGCTAGAGCTCATTGTACATGGCGAGGAACTGAATAGATTTTAAAATTAATAGGTCATTAGTGAAGGGTATAAAAAAACTAAAAAAAAAGCAGGCTCACTGATTTACCAAATTTAATTTATGCTAATAGACCTTGGCATAAACAATACAGCTATGTATAGAGTTCGACCTTAATTAATTTAAGAAAGGGATCAAAATTTATTAAATTAAAGCACTCTCAAAAAATGTGTGTGATTTAGAGTGTAAAATTTGGCTCTGATAAAATACTACTAGGTAAGCATATTTATGCACACACACTTTTTAATATTGTTCTAGTAACCTGCCTTGGTCACAGCAAAAAGAAATCATGATCCAAAAGGCGTCCACAAAAGTTTCGAAAGGGAGCTAAAATATAACATGTTTTTTTTTTCGGAAGTAAACTTGTCTACACCACAAAACGATTTTTATCATTTTGATTAGACATGTTTTATTCATAAACAGTGCTTTAATTTATATTGGCCACTCGTCATCAGAACTGACATGATTTTCGACAAAAATGCATCGATTTTTTTTGAGGGGAAACTTAACCATTATTAAATAGCAAAAAACATATAGGAATACCAAAAAAATATCATAATATGCTCGTAGTCAGCAGCAATTTTTAACCGTGGTAAAGTAGACACCACCAGTGTGTACTTGATTTAATAATAAAATTTGAGACGACTGGTTCGGTGTGTAATACTAAAATACGGTCACCAAAGCTCCTAGACACGACAACGCATCTCGAACTTCTTGGTAATTGCGCTATCGATCGTTCATTTCTAAAAGTAGCCAAGTTAACTGGCATTTCTCCTGGTCGTGTACATAAGGTACACAAAATATGTTCTTTCGGTACATGCTACAATTTCATCAAAAACTCAGTGAAGACGATTAAGAAGAAGGATACAGTTCCCCAGTCCCCAATTGTACAATTTGTTGGGATATATTATTACAAGCAGCTTAAAATGTTTTATCCGTATACCAAGAATAAATGAAATTTTCGATCCGCTTCTGAGATAAAGCATGAAAAGCATAGTAAACAACAAAATAAAATCGCAACAAAATACAAATAGCAAAAAAATATTATAATATGCTCGTAGTACAGCCGCAGTTTTCAACTTTGGTAAAATACAAGCCACCAGTATGTACTTGAATGATTGATTGATTGATGTAGTAAGGTATGAATATGTTAAATGAATGCAAGTAACTTTAGGGTAAATTATAGGCAACATCCTCATAGTACTGGTGTTGCAAGTACTTGACAACATTATGCGTAAGCAACCACTCTGTTACTCGTATAATACGATCTATTGCCATACCATCCAGAATACGTAATATTAATAGGTATACGACAGCATAATCATTCTTCTTCTTCTTCCGCTGCTATCCATTAATGGATGTTTGCGATCAATTCTGACCATTTTTTCTTATCTCTGGTGGTGTGAATTAATTCTCCTGTGGTTCCTATTCCTGTCCAATGCTTGATGTTTCAGAGCCACGACATCCTCTTTCTGCCTACACCCCTTCTTCCTTCTATTTTTCCTTCTATTATTAATTGTAGGAAATGGTACCTTTCGTTGCGTATCACATGCCCCAGATACGCTGTTTTCCTGCGCTTTATCGTGTCCAGCAATTCGCGTTCTCTTCCTATCGTCCTCAAAATTTCCCCGTTGGTCTTTCTTGCTGTCCATGGGACTCTTAGGATTCTTCGATAGATCCACATTTCAAATGCTTCTAGCATATTCATTGTGCTAACCTTCACTGTCCAGCCTTCCATACCATACAACAGTACGGACCATACATAACACTTTGTGAATCTTATTCTGAGATTGAGGTCAAAGTCGGAGTTCGTAAAGACGTTTTTGAATCTCATGAATGAGCTCCTCGCTTTTTCTATCCTGTACCTGATTTCTGCATCTGAAGACCAGTCTTCACATATCCAAGTCCCCAGATAGCTAAACCTTTTAACTCGTTCTATGTCTTCACTATCGTATGTAAGTTCCGCATGTGAACTCATCCAATTTGCGGCTGATTACTAGGAATTTTGTCTTTTTTATGTTGATGTTGATTCCCATGCGTCGGCCGTGCATTCCAACCATGTCCAAGAGTCTTTGGAGGTCATTCATATTGTCTGCTATCAGGACTGTGTCGTCTGCATACCGTATATTGTTGATCCATGTGCCATTTACTTTAATGCCTAATTGTTGTCCTTCGAGAGCTTCCTGGAAGATATTTTCAGAGTAAATGTTAAACAGAAGTGGGGAGAGGACACATACCTGTCTTACACCTCTAAGGATTTTCTGTGCTTTCGTAACTTCGCTGTCAGATCTAACTGCCGCTGATTGGTTCCAGTACAAGCTTTCAATACAGCGTATGTCCTTTTGATCTATGTCAATTCGCCTCAGCATTTGAACGAGTTTGTGATGTTGCACTCTATCAAATGCTTTTTCGTAATCTATGAAACACATAATATAATAATAATAATGATCATAAGAGTTCTGAACCAACACTTGGGTTGCGACCAGTGCCTCTCTCGTACCGAGACCCTTTCTAAATCCGAATTGAGAGGATCCAACAGCGCTTTCGCATTTTGTGGAAATTCTGTAGTGAATGACCTTCAGAAACACTTTCAGAGTGTGGCTCATCAAGCTGATCAATCTGTGATCTTCACATCTTGTTGCGTTGCTCTTCTTTGGGAGTGGAATAAAAAGAGATGTAAGCCATTTGGTTGGGAATTTTCCTGTGTTGTAAATTTGGTTGAAAAGTCTTTGTAGCCTCTTAATACTTTCGCTGTCTAGTAATTTGAGCAGTTCAACAGGCACCAAATCTGGTCCAACCGTTTTCTTATCTTTCGAGCTTTTTATTTCCCTAGTAATCTCTTCTATTGTAATTGACGGTCCAGACAGGTCATCTTCCTGATTATCTTCTAACTGAGGACTATCATCTGCAAAAAGATTACTAATATATTGTTCCCAAATAGCTTTTCTCTGTGCGTTATCTTGTGCCATTTGTCCTTGTTCATTTTGTATATAGAGAAAGTCCGTTTCCTGTACATTCCAGCTGTTTCTTTTATTTTCTTGTGCAGGTTATACTCATCGTGCTGTTCTTGCAAGTGTTCCATTTCTTCGCACTGTTCCTTCAGCCACTTATTTTTTGCCGCTCTTACTGCTCTTCTTATGGTATTTTGCAGCGTCATATATTTGTCTCGTCTGCCTTGGTTCTTGTATTTCCTTATCTCTTCAAACATTGCCAGTATTTCGTCTGTCATCCATTTTTTCCTTTTAACATTCCGTCTATATCCTATCTCCGTTCTTGCCGTATTCATCATCTTTTCCTCCATGTCATTCCATGTATTGTCAAGATTCGTCCCCTCAGTTGGTTGTGATATGACTAACGTTGTTAACGCTTCATTCAGCTTTTTGCTCACTTTGCTTTTGATGTTTTCGTCCTTGAGTCTATCATAATCTATCCTTGGTTCTTGTTTTTTGCTATTAGTGATCTTTATTTTTATTTCTGTTATGAGAAAGATGTGATCTGATGGGACGTCAGTCCCAGGGTATGTACATGTTTTTGTTACCGATGTTCCAAAGCGTTTGTTGATCAATATGTAGTCTATTTGGTTTCTAATTATATGTTCGGGATAGTCTGCTGGGGCTTTCCACGTGTAGAGACGCCTGGGTGGCAGTCTAAACCAAGTGTTAGTTATTTTCATGTGCTCCTCTTGGCAGAACTGGTATAGCCGTTCGCCTCGTTTGTTCCTATCTCCCAATCCATAGGGGCCCATTAGTTCGTCTGGGATGCCTTTCCCGACTTTGGAGTTAAAATCGCCTAGTATGAGGTTCATTTCATGTTTCTTAACGTTTCTATTGATTAGCTGTCTCAGTTCATCGTAAAATTCTTCAACTTCATCATCCGATGCATCTGAGGTAGGGGCATATACTTGGATGATGTTGAGGTTAACCGGACGTGCTTTCAATTTCAGTAATGCCATCCGATCCGAATGTGGGAGAAAGTTAATTACTAACGGGAGTAGTTTTTCTGGAATTAGTATTCCGACCCCTTTCCGATGATTTCTGTCTTGGTTTCATCATTCATTCATGAAAATCAAATTGAAAATATAAATCGACATTTTCCATTTAATAAATAAAATTAATGATTTTTCAGCTGAACATAGAGGTACATTTAATAATACATATGAGGTTTTTAAATTACCCAATGCTAAAACCACTATAATTCATCATTAACAAAAAAAGAACATATTTTTATATAGGGTTGAACGCATAACATACTACAAATGTTACTTAAAAATTTCATCTTTGGTTCTAAATATTGGCAGCTGCTTCCCATGCACGGGTATTCCAAATAACCTGGCCACTTGGCTTGTTAAAAGTTTCTCGAGATCGAAAAACGACAAGTGATTGGAATTTGAGAGCTTTCGTAAGGCACCATGATCTCCATTTTAAAACTGTTTTTGACAGATTTGCCAGTTGCTCTATTACCAGAAATCAACTTATTTTCTTTTTATAATGTCTTGTCGGTATATTTTTAGATTTTTCAATTCCCCAACCAATTGAGTGTTTTTTTATGCAATTTGCTATACCGTTTCGCGGTTAAAAATAATTTTCTCAGAAATTTTGTATAAACAGGAATGAAGAAAAATATGTTTTTTCTTCGTAAACAACGTAATTGGAATTCTGACTTTACCGCTATAATATGTTTTGGTAGGTTGTTGCATCATAATATGATGAAATTTAAATTATCCCGTCCAGGGTTTATAAAATAATGCGTTTTTAGTAACTCGCGGTCAACTAAATATGTATTCAAAAAAATATAATTTATGATACTACATGTCAAAACATGACATAATAATTAATATATCAACTATGTTTTAAAACATTCCGAGTATAATCACCTCATTTCCAACGAATAAAACCATATAGTCAATTTTTAGTCAGATATTTTCATTTCTGAAAAGATTTTAAAAAAATAAGGCTATTATAGTCACACCAATAATTTGTTCAACCATTTAATCTTAATTTAACTGTTAGTAATTGTAATGTTTTGAAAGTATTACTTTTAAGTTTTTATCTCTTAATATTAATTTTTTCAAAGCGTATGTATGTATGCTTAAACCTTAAAATATCAATAACGTAGCCACTGCGTAAGATTTTGTTAATGGCACTGAAGATGGGATTATAATTCCGAAATATATCTGGCTAAATTTGAACATATATCAAAGAAATTTTGCCGAGCGGGCGTTTTTGATATACAACGCCCCAAAACTTTCTCGACAAGATATAATATAATTAAAAATATATGAACTGCCTAACGAAACAGAATTTTAATAATAATAATAATTATTCTAAAGAAGTCCATGTCGATGTGCAGTAGCATTATTATATATTCCTGAAATAAAAGTCTACCTCCACACAATAAATTTTAATAGATATCTCCAATAAAATTACATATGTCGATAATTACCAAACATGTTTCGCAGCATCATCAGTGGTTATCAAAAATTCTTACGAAAAGATATATCTTATTATTAATACATGTTATTATTGTTTAGGAATATTGATCAATTCACTGTGCGAAAAAAAGGTTTATTATTATTTAGTCATAAAAATTTTGTATTATTAATTATTAAATTTTAGTTAAAAACTCCTATTATTCATAATATGAGCTTTTATAATTATTATCTATTTTTTTTAATTTATCAAAAATTGTCTTAATTGATTGCACTCCCACACAGCAATTTCTAACCCACATATTACTGAAACTTTTTTTTTTCTAATTTCTTCTTTATTATTAGGAATTATTAAGTAAAGTGTCTTATTTGGCGATAAAAAATTACCAGAAAATTAATTTTTACATTAGATTTGAAAATACATGATGTTATTTTAAAAGGACAGTAGTAAAAAGCAATACTGGAAATTAAAATTTTATTATATACGAATTTACAAATTTTGAATTCAATGCATCATATAAAGGTCTTATTTTGGCAAACTTGTCAGTTACATCTAGATTATTATTATCACATACGTGAAGGATTTTCATTACATGTGAAAATGTATGTCGTGAAATAGCCTCAGCGACTTTAGCATTATGACTGTCATCACGATTTTCCCAATACATATCTCTTTTTGGTAAAACTTCGTAACCACTTAGAGTAAGCACCCCCACAAAACACCTAATTTCATTAGCTGTCACATCACTAATCAAGTTTTTCTGTGCCGCGTATTTATTAGTATATGTAGTTATCATGTCGATTAGGTCGTCATCAAAAAATAAACTAAATAGTTGTAACGGAGTAAGATTTTGTTTAGGTCCTATTTGTGGCCTCCGGTGTACAGCTTTAGGATGCTGGTACAGATCACCGACGAACCACTTTGCAGATGCGAGTTTTACGTGAATAATAGGAGCATTATTTTTCGGTATGCATAGGGTAACAAGAGGGACGTTATCTTCATCGGAATCAGACTCTTCTGCACGCTAGGCTTGATTATCAAAAATTACCTCTACATCATTTCTTAGCTGGCTTCCTGGTAAATTATTGATCGTAGTGTCATCCTCATCTCCGGAATCACAATCAGTTACATTATCGTTTGCATTGTCTGGGGGAAAAATAATTATCCCATCGGGAGGCGTTGGAAGATCATCTGCCTCAAGTTCTTCAATTAACTCATGCAATTTTAACGGTCTCCTAAAAATAACAGTATGGTAGTGCTAATTACTACTGTCCTTTTGAAAGAACAAAATAAAAATCGCCGTAACGTAGAATGTAAGCAAAATTCAAACCGATATTTATACTATAATTGCACCTAACTGAACTATATAACAAAAAAATATCACTTAAGCATCCTAGTTTGATATGTAATAAAAAAAACTTACCTCCAATTAGTGATATCCATTTTCAATAAAAAAAAAAACAAAAACACGCGGTGCTGATGCGTAAAGAAATGTTCAGTGCGGACGAGTGATGAAATCTTTTAATAAATGTGTTCAGAAGTAATACCACTGACGCCACTTATGGGGGGTAGATTAAAGTTATTAATATAAAGAAACTGTATCAATGCCTTTTAAAAGGACAGTAGTTATATGTGGATTAATGTCTTAATTTTAATGTTTTAACTAAAATTTAATACTTAATAATAAAAAAAAAAATATGACTAAATAATAATAAACCTTTTTTTCGCACAGTGAATTGATAAATATTCCTAAACAATAATAACATGTAATAATAATAAGATATAGCTTTTCGTAAGAATTTTTGATAACCACTGATGATGCGGCACGGTACTGCGAAACATGTTTGGTAATTATCGACATATGTAATTTTATTGGAGATAGATGTCTATTAAAATTTATTGTGGAAGGTAGACTTTTATTTCAAGAATAATAATAATAAATATTATTATATTATTTGCATTATTTCCAATAAACTAACGTAACAAAAGATATTCAAAAATTAGACGAAAAAAAGTATTACCAGAGCTGGGATTCCAGCCCCTAACCTTCCGAATACAAAGTGAAGGCGCTGTCAACTAGGCCACGGTACCACCTATCATATATACTCGTATTGTAGTTTAAATGTAATATATATACGTTGCAACTACCTAGCTGCTTTAAAGTCAATTTTCTCAAGAATTATGGAGGCAAATATCAAAAGTGACCCATCGCTGTAAATCAGATAAAGAATGCTTTAAAATGATGTATCACTCGACCCCTACTGATATATGAAAATTTAATGCTTAAGCGATTTCAACCAAAATCTAACGGCTTCATCCTAGGGCCAGAATTTAGCTCAATTGGTTTAAGCGTTTGGGCGTTATCGTGGTAGAATACATACACACACACACAGACTGACAGACTTCCATCTGGAAATGGTCTTAATGGTGTCAGGGAACGTCAAAAGGCTTATATCCGTTTTACCTCATTTTTTTTTATCGCGTTCACAATACTTTCCCTGTGCGGGAAAGTAATAGAAATTACACAAAATTTGACATGGAACACCATGTATTTAATTGTTGGAGTTGGCATTCTTTCTATCAAATAGCATTGGGAAATTTCTTCTGTTTTGTTTCCCACCAAAACTCCAGCAGGAGACAATTGAATCCTTCTGCCAACATCACATATCAATAATACTTCAAACCATAATTTACAAGTGTTAGGTCAATTTTTTGTTTCTAATTATAATAAAAATTGCCATAACAATTTATGCCCGTAAATAGTCCATCCAACCGTTGCCGTTGCTTGAATTAAATATTTTGGTAAAGTAATTCTTATCAGCGAACCGTAACGGAAACTCACCCTGTCTACTTCTTTAGGAAGATTGAAGAATAATCTGTTATGTGTTTACAGTGAAGGTTCTGCTGAGACCGGCTCTGAGCCACTCATTTGGAACCCACATAAGATTTCGTGTGCGCTTTGCTATACATAAAAGGATTTTGTACCGCTAATACAGGGCATGCTATTATTACCTAGATAGCTTATTATAATATAATATAATATAATATAATATAATATAATATAATATAATATAATATAATATAATATAATATAATATAATATAATATAATATAATATAATATAATATAATATAATATAATATAATATAATATAATATAATATAATATAATATAATATAATATAATATAATATAATATAATATAATATAATATAATATAATATAATATAATATAATATAATATAATATAATATAATATAATATAATATAATATAATATAATATAATATAATATAATACAGAAATAAAAATGCCGTAATATTATCAACTGTAAGCTACGAGCAACGAGTGACAAAAAAGAGTTGGCATGCATCTTATAAATAAACAACAAATTATTTTATGTAATTTAAAGTAATGACTCTGAAGTTTCTGTTGATCCTGTACAACTTAATTTAAAATTTAAAATTGTGACCTAGAAAATTAGTAGCTAAACTTTATGGTATTCTCAATTCTCATTAAAAACATCGACGCGCTGCAAAAGTTACTCTAATAGTATAAAAAGGAAATTAATCAAATTATTCTAGAGGAAAACGATTAGGGTTGGCAAGATAAATTATGTTTTTTTTTTCGCCGCAGCAAATTGTGGAAGGTTTTTTTTATTTAAATCGAAAGAATTTTTGTATGAAATATTACGATTGTTACCTAGGATATAACAATACAAGACAATTATATTGCATTTTTATCTAAGTACCTATGTAGTCCCTTTTTTTGTACGGAAAGTTTTCAATTTTAAATCCATGGAAACTTTAATGTTTCTTGAACGGTAGCATTAAGATAGGAATACTAACTACTAATTTGCAAAGTAGAACATCTCATTTTATAAAACTTTAATAGCACTTGTTTTCTAAAGGAAAGCCTCATTTAGTTGAAAACTTGGGAAATTCATTTTAATACACCATTTGGTGCTTATAAAAGGGATGCATTAAAAGGTATTGCTTTTGTATCTTTAGTTGATTTGAATTGAAAGTAAATTACATTCGTAAATTTTGTTGGGTGTTCTTTAGTGTTTATTAAAATTATTATTGTATTACCTCTAAGGCCCGGTTGTAGATGCCAGGTTTAAGCGTGGTACAGGTGTAGGTTCGGCATAAAATGTGTCATTTTTGACAACTCTGTTGAGCCACTGAACTTTGAAGTTTAAGCTGAGTTCAAGAGTTATTATTGTTTATTCCATATTTTATGTATTGTTCTTCTAAAATATGGATCAATATCTTCGGGAAAGCTTCCTAGATTTAACAGACAATGAAGATTTTATTGAAAATATAGAACTTCTGCGGCCTCACGAATAGAGAGCTAGACTTTGTGCATTGGAATGACGACAAATTGTATACAATGATTTTGTGTATCAATAAGTTTCGCAATATTTTGCTTTACATGAGAAACAAGAACGGTTTCTTCTTTTATGCTAAAATTTGTTGCTCTTTTCTTCATTCATATTCTAAGTTATAAGTAAATAAACGTTTTTTACTTTTACATATAATAATCATCATCAGCATTAACTCGCTAACGAGTATGAATTACTCCAACTCCGGGATTTCTGTTGAGAACCTTTAAGAACGTCATTGTGTCTCTTTTACTGCCCTCCCTGATTTCCGACTTTAAGCTGTGAATAAAATATTCTCTTGGGAAGGCGTTTAGTTGGCATACGGATTACGTCGTCAGTCCATCGCAGCTGTTGACTGACAATCATCGCCTCAATGCTAGTTGTTTCAGCTTCCTCAATTCGTTCTGACGCTGATGTTTTCTCGTCGGTCGTGACATTGTTGATGGTACGTTTCTAGGGATTTTAAATCTCCGATAAGTGGTCCAAGACTCACTGGTTCGAACGCCCATATTATGATTATCGAAGACTCTCGTCCTCAGAGAACCAAAAGATGCGCAGTTATTATAATTATTTACAAAAATGGTGATTTTCACCTCTCTACAATTGTCAACGCCCCGCAAATTATGCGTACAGCTGTTCGCATGTTGGAAGCCATCGTGAAAAATAATTGTCATAGGCGCCGAGTTACCGGGGAAAAACGTGGGTTTGTCCCATTTTTTAAACGTCTAATCAAAATTCCCAAACAAACTTTTTATGGTTTTTCATGCTTTCCTGAGCATGTGGTTAAAATTTTGGTACTAAGTGAAAGTTAAGCCTCTATTATTGGTAATTCATAATACTGAAGATTATCTAATGCATTTATTGCAGTACTCAAATATATTTCAGTGTGTGTTATTAGTTGTCTGAAGAAAAGTTACATGATAATAAAAGTCACAAAGATACGAATTATGATACTGAACATGATGCAGTGGTTTAGTGAAAGGGAATATTATACAGGGTGTTACTAAATAAGTGCGACAAACTTCAGTAGGTAATTCTCTATGAAAAAATAATGACAGTTTGCTATATATAAACACATGTCCGCAAATGCTTCGTTTTCTGAGATAGGGGGTGTTAAAGTTTTTCTTAAAAACTGAAGATTTATTGTATTAAAAATATTAATAATATATACTTTACCCAAGTGAAATAAATATGTTGTAGTTTGAAATTCTCGTGAAAGAAGTATGCACTTCTATCACGTGTACTGTGCTGCACGCGAATTTTGTTTTTTTGTGTATTTGGTTAACACAGGCATTTTTATATATGATTTTTAGTAGATTTCAAAAAAAATCTAACTATTCAGGAGATCGACACAACCGAAATTTTGAGGAATTTTTATGCAGTCCTTCATTTGCTGTTGCTAGGCAACTAGTGGGAAATATTTATTGTGCACGGGGCACGGGTAAATGAAAAATAGCATTAAAATGTACTACATTTTCAAATCATGATTGAACATAGAATAAAGGCATTTAAAGACAGTCGTAGAAAAAAATATAATTATATCTATCCCAATAGATAAGCTGTGCTTTTCAAACATTAATAATTGTTGCAGATATTTATTTATTTATTTATTTATTTATTTTATTCACACCTCAAGCCAATCGTGTAATTGGATAGGGTCGTCATTACAAAGATACTATATTCTAGTTACAACAAATAGATAAAATCTTTCTATAAATACACGAATACATTAAATATTAAAACATACCACTATAACACACAAGAGTATAAGGTAACAATCACATATACATTAACAGCTCAAGCGCTGAAAAACTCCGTCAAACTGTAGAAACACTTGTCAACTAAATACTTTTTAAGTTTCGTTTTGAATATATTTTCCGTTTTGGACAGTTTTATATGCTCAGGTATTTTATTAAAAATATAAGAACCTGCACATATTGGAGACTTCTTGTACATCGTTAGGTTATATTTGTCAATATAAATCTTATCTCTATTCCGCGTCGAGTAACTATGAGTAGCCCGCCTCAATCCAGATTGCATTTTAAAAACATGCATTGCTATGTTCAATATATAAACACACGGTAGAGTCAATATCTTTTGATTTTTAAAGGTTTCCCTACACGATTCGAGATATTTCAGATTAAATATTTTTCGGATAATTCTCTTTTGAAGAATAAATATTCGATTAACATCCACACTCTGTCCCCACACAACAATACCGTAACATAATCTAGAATATGCAAGTGCATAATAAACACTCAAGAGAGCCCTTGTGGTTAAGGAATTTTTCAATATAGACACAGCAAAGAACGTGCGAGCAAGCTCCGAACACAGCTGATCAATATGATGAGACCAACTTAGGTGCTCATCCAACACAATACCTAAGAATTTAGTTTTTTCAGAATATTTTATGGGATATGAATTTAAATGTAAATTTAAGTCGAATTTAACATCTCTCATTTTAGTTCTAAACATAACACAAGCTGTTTTTTCTGGGTTAATAATCAATTTATTTTTGTAACACCATTGACTAAAATCATGTAGTATATTATTAGTTTTGCATTCCAGCTCCCGCACATCCAATGCCGATATTACCATTGAGGTATCGTCTGCAAACATGCATATTTTTTCAGTTTTTATTTCAGACGACAAATCATTTACATAGAGCAAGAATATCAATGGCCCCAGAACGCTCCCCTGCGGGGTTCCTATATCGACATTGTACCTTTTAGAGAAAGAGTTTCCAACCTTCACAATCAAATGTCTATTACTCAGGTAAGAAATAAACCAGTCGTTTATTTTTCCCCTTATACCAAGGTTTGATAACTTTCGACCAACAAAGGAAATATCTATGGTATCAAAGGCACTTGTGAGGTCAAAGAAAATTCCCAGCAAGTAAAGACTAGCATCTAAGCAACTATAAACATACTGCACAAAGTCCACAACTGCGGTCTCTGTAGAATGACGTGCTCTAAACCCATGTTGATCATTCGAAAATAGATTATTTTTATTCAGGAACCCTCTGACACGGTCAGACACAGCCTTTTCAATAATTTTGGAAAGTATGCTCAACAATGATATTGGCCTATAGTTGTTTATGTCATGTATATCACTCTTTTTGTATATAGGTATAATCAAAGAAGTCTTAAGTCTAGAGGGAAAGATACCAGTGGCAATAGACTTATTTATTATAAGGACCAAATTCCTTGAAAATTCATCAGAACAAGATTTAACAATTCTAACTGACAACTCGTCTATACCCACTGACCTTTTATTTGGTAAATTTGTAATAATTGTCTTAATTTCATCAAAAGTTACTGGAAAGAAGTACAAGCTTTTATTGGTGCTGGGACAAACAGTGCAATCATCGGAGAGAACTTGAAAGTGTGATTCAACCTTCTCGTGTATGTTTGTCGAGAAATGATGACCAAACACCGAAGTTAACTCGTTAGGATCTGATACTTTTACACCGCCCACATTAAGAGTTATATTCTGTTTTTTCCTTGTTCTATTTAAATTTTCATTCACAAGAGACCATATAGCCTTTGTGTCGGTAGCTCTTACCATGTTATTTTGAATACGTTCACGTTTTATGTCATTATTATACTGTTTTTTCTGAATTTTGTAATGCTCTTTTATTACTGTATCATTAGACATCTTGCTTATATTATGAAGCTCCACCAAATTTTCCCGCTGTCGTATAAGATTCTCAGAAAATCTAATTTTTTTTATTTTGTTTTTATTAGTGCTAAAACTACGCGTAACTCTAGGGAAAGATATCTCAAAAATATTGTATACATTTTGCCAAAAAAATTCAAAATAATTGTCAATATTAGCTTCCTCATAATTCTCCAAGAGCTCATACATATTTTGGAAACGATTCTTAAATTCCCTTATTGTATTATCGTTTATAATTCGTCGCTCGACCGTCTCACGGCAGTCCCGATCATGACTAATACATACATACATACATAATATGATATGAATTTTTGTTATCGAATGGCGTAAGTTAATGTTCAAGCCGAACAACGATTTATAAGCCTCCATGCACAGTTATCTGAAACATATAGTTCTGCAGGAAGACTTATACGGGTTCAAAGTATAAATTGAAGTTATCTTAGATAAAATGTAGCGAATCGGTGGAGCAAGTATGCCTGCAAATTATTTATTGTTATAGCAAAATTTAAAAGAATTGCAGCTATAACGGTATCATATGGAGTATTTGCAATACCAGAAAATGTTACTTGCTATTGAATTGTTTATATACAGTGTGTCTACCTAAGTTGGAACCATATGGAACCACAGGAGAATTAACTCACACCACCAGAGATAAGAAAAAATGGTCAGACGTTATCGCAAACATCCATTAATGGATAGCAGCGGAAGAAGAAGAAGATCAGAATTTTTAGCCGTATACGAGGTTTGTCAAAAAATATTAATTTTACACACGAGTAAAATACCTTTATTTTTTACAATATAGAAGGATGTTATAAAGTAAAGTTATTTTGAATTAAAGGTTATATTTAAATATGCAATTACAGCCATTTACAGAAATTCAGGCTTGATAATTATTCACTAATCATTAGTATTCTGGCTTGATATAATTTAACGTAATCTAAGACGAACTGACATGAAATATTTGACAGTGAATGTCAGAGTGAATTGAATGCTCAGTGTTTGTCTGTGGATAGCTATTATTAAAAACATTTGCATTGTCTTTTGTAATTTTCGCCAACAATTAACAATTTCTATTTTTTCTTCATTATTTAGTAAATGTTTCATATTTACTGTAATTCACAAATATTAACTCACTCTGACATTGTTAGTACATATACTAGATTACGTTTAATTGTATCAAGCAATAATACGGAATGATTAGTAAATAATCACCAAACCTGAATTTTACCTAACAAGTGCGGAAAGTAGCGCTTTTCCGCACGCGACAGTAGTTGACCGAACGACGTGCAGTGAAGTTCGGTCATCCGTCAACTTTCAAATTTCACAATACCAAAGATTAACATATGTAGTTTTTGTGTACGGGACCTGTAAAACTGACAATTCAGGTAACAACAATTGACAAATTTGTCATATAGGCCTTTTGTCATAATATCAGTTATAAATGTGTCATAAGAGAAAAATTTATACAATTTTCGAGTTTTGTTATTAATATTTATTTATAAAAAATCTAGCACTCTCTGACTTTATATTAGTTATAGCAATATTAAAAATAGTGCGTAAATTTAACTTTACAGCACTTAGTGCGGAAAAATGCAACTTTCCGCACTAAAAAATTGCGAAAAAGTGCAGCTAATTTATAAAAAAAAATTTGAAATTAAGGTATCTATGTTTTATTTTATCATTTTTAAGTTTAATTTTCCTTGAAATGGCCTTTATGCATTTATTGTTTTTCACGTTGCATTATGTAACTGAGCTTTTCATGTAAAGATTTTATTGACTTAACCACTGATGATGCTTCGAAACATGTATGTACTAGTTGACGTTAAGCTATTTCGTGAAGGTACGACTTTGTATTTACTACTGTTAAAAATAATTTTAATGAGTGTTAAAGTTTGTAAAAATGTTGATATTATGTTGAATATATGAAGGTACGAGATTTAGACGTCAATTTGAAAAATGTTTTAAAATGATAGAAGTTCTAAGTGAAACGTATTTAATAATAATAATAATAATAGCTTTATTGCCCAACAGATTTACAAAATCCCTTTACAGGACAATTCCTAGATACAAAAACTTATTATTACATTCATATCTTAAATTCTAGATTTAATTTAAAAAAGAAAAAGAACATCAAAATTCTAAAAAACAGCATGAACAACACGTTCTAATTTACTGACACTATCAAAAAATATATCAAAACAGTGACTTAATTCATTAAATTTCACAGTCATTACATAGAGTGGGGATCTCAAGAGAACATTAGTCCTAGCACGCTCACATCTAAACAAACAATCGTGTCTAGTGGAAATTCTGGGAATATTAAAGTTTAGTTTTGAAAGAATATAAGAACAATCCACCTTGTTATGGAGAATATTATACAAAAACATTAAAGATGCCAAAACACGACGAAGTTCAAGACTCTGCATTGAAAATCGAGCTAAAAGAAATCCCTGATCGTATCCTCGAGTTGGATAAGCGCCATCCTGCTTCCAGACCAAATATTTCAAAAATCTACGTTGTATTTTTTCTAATGACTGCTTATGATATGAATAAAATGGGGACCAAATGATAGATCCATACTCTAATTTAGATCGAACATAGGCAAAATAAAGGGCTATAAGAGCATCGACACTCACAAATCCCTTACAACTTCGCACTAAGAAGCCATACATACGACTTGCTTCCCGAATCTTGGTTTCAATGTGCTCATTAAATGTGAGTCTCGAATCGAACATCACTCCGAGGTCAGTAACCAAGTCTGATCGGGACAAACAAATGCCGTTCAGTGTATATAAATTAACAATGAGCTTCTTCTTCCGAGAGTAAGTGACGCATTTACACTTTGCTATATTTAGCGATAGTTTGTTTATGTCACACCAGTCGCACAAGTTATTAAGATCGCTCTGCAACGCCAAGCAATCTAACCTAGTTGTAATAGGTTTAAAAATTTTAAGATAATCAGCAAACAATAGCTTTCCTGCCTGAATAGTTTCGACTAGGTCATTGATAAATAAAAGAAAAAGCAGGGGACCCAAATTGGAGCCCTGCGGAACCCCTGATGTCATTGTATAGTCTTTGGATGTATGTCCGCTATAATAAACAAATTGACTGCGGCCACTCAAGTAAGACACTATTAGTCTAAGCAAGGCATTCGAGAACCCAAACTGATTTAACTTGTTAACCAACACACCGTGATCCATTCTGTCAAACGCCTTCGAAAAATCCGTGTATACCACATCCATTTGACCACCACAATCCAAAGTTTCCGATATCTCTTGTGTAATGTGTGTAAGATTGGTAATTGTAGATCTATGATTCATAAATCCATGTTGAAACACAGAGATATGGTTACACAGATTATTATAAATACGCGCATATAAAATTGTTTCAAATATCTTTGAGAAATTTGACAGAATAGACACGGGGCGATAATTGGTTATCTCACACTTATCTCCTGATTTAAAAACAGGAACAACCCTCGCCCGCTTCCATACATCAGGGAATTTTTGTGTCTTCAAAATTAAGTTAAAAATGAGTTCCAAAGGCTCCACAAAAGCTCCAATACAATCCCTGACCAGAAATTTATTTATTATATGCTTCGTATCAAATACTTTAAAATAACTTCTCATATTTCTTGCCAAATGATAAATCGTTCCATTTTGAGAAAATATTCTTCCCATTTCGCGGTCAGACTACTTAAACTGTCAAAATACTACTAATAATGTAATTGTGCAAAATGTAATCGATGAAAAGATTAGCCCATAATGTAATGAAATGTTTTGAAGTCTAGTAATCTTGTCTTTGATTATTAGTACCTATAATGGTAATAATCCGAAACCGACACTATTATGCAACAAGTTATTATTCATAACCGATTATTTCATTATTCTTGTACTACTACTTAATATAATTGTTCACCCGAATATTCCTATATACACTGGGGCCAATAAAATAATAATAATTAGTAAAAAAATAAATAAATAATTATAGAACTAGTTATCATTGTATAATTTATTATTTTATACAAACCTCAGCGTAGTATATTATTATGCAAATTGGACGTATTTTTAAAAACCAGTAGAGCAACTAAGCATATTTCTATTCAATCTAAGATTGTAAGTTTGACATTCTTATTTTCATCTCTCTTTTAGAGCGCAGGTGATGGATTTATAATAAAACGAAACGTTGGTATTGAGCTAAATTAGTTTTTGTTGCTTATTTGAATCCCAACAAACTTCTCTATTATATTCTAAGTTTCATTACGAAATTTAAAAGTATATGATAAAAATCTTCGATTACTAATTTATAAAGTAAGCAGAATATTGGCAGATATGGCAAAATAAATTTATCCTTATAAAAAATAGTTTAAATAGGTACCTGTATATATCAACTTCGAAAACTTCAACAACAATGTTAACAATAATATTTTCGTTTAAACGATTTATCACCCTTTTCGTAACGTCACGATTGTTTCCGATTAATAACCTTTATAAATAACAAAATTAACAATAACTTATACTTCTTTAGAACTTTCGTTACAACTTTAAAGCACAATTTTGGTAGGTTGTGAGTTATAAAGTTTCCTTTAGAAAACACGACGCACTGAACAATCTTTTATTTGGGACTGTTTTCGTTTATTATTTATCAGTTAGAGTTAGTGGAAAAGTTTTTTTTTTTACAAAAAAGAAAGTGTTTCAAGACGTACGATAGACAGTATGAAGTAGACTCGACAGAGAAAAGTTATCTAGAATACAGCGAAAGTCCCGTAGAAATCCTTTCTCGGATAGGCCATCGTGCAACTGAAATTTTTGGTGGATGCTGATGTTTTGGGGCCATGCGTTGTTGAATTGTGTGTGTCTAGCGTAGTGGGAGTGTAATGTTTATTTGAGTTGACAGCAGGGTTGGAGTTGTTTAGCGTTTTTTTTTAATATTTTTCTCTATTGGGAAAATGTTGGTATTGTATGTTATCAATCATCTGATTTCGTCTACATCATGGTTTTCGTTATTTGATATTAGATATTATACAGAACAGGGGCGTTTAAGAAGTATAACTTATTTTAAAAGAATGTGATTTTTAGTTATTATACAATTATTAACATTTTGCATTAATACATACAATAGTATATTGTGCAACGAACAGGAAATGACATATATTTCCTACAAGTATGATCGTGATCATACGAGTACGAAAGAATTTTTCATAAAACAGTTTTTTATCTGTGACATTGATTTAATTCAATTCAAAAATGCGAACCTATTCCAAAGGAGAAAGAATAGACGTGATTTTTATTCTGGGAGAATGGTCCAAAAACGCTTTGCTGGCATCGCGAGTTTACGCTCAAAGGTTCCTGGCGTAAAATCACCCCAAAAAAGCGGTCTTCGAGAGACTGTTAAGGCAGTTTAACGAAAGATACCACCCAAACACAGTGCAACTACATCAAGAACTTTTCAATATTGATTTTAACTCGTGTTGAATTTTGTACATGGGCCAGGAACAAAATCATCGCAAATGAAAACTTTTTTAATAGAGGAGATGAAGAACCAAATAAATGAAGCGTTTAGAGGCGTTACACCAGGTTAAAGTTGTTGAAGGATTTAAGAAAAGGATTCATATATGTGCCTAGAGTCCAATCATTTTGAACATTTATTATAAAATTTATCAGTATTTATGTAGGTATATCTTGTTATCTAATTTAAGTCAAAAATGTATTTATTTATTATGTTATTGTTTAAATTATGGTTTGTCAAATTCTCATGGCCGACTTGACAAATATAATTTTAAAAAATTCTTCCTATTACTACCAATATGTGCTTTTTCCATACATTAAAAAAATATACATATCTATAGGAAAGCCTTATAGTGATCAATAGATAATTAATTTCATCATCATCAAATACAGGGTGGTCTACATGAAATTAACAGGTTCAATTAAAAATTCGCATAATATTATGAATATGTGCATTTTCCACGAAAACGTCAAGAGTTATCCATAGGAAAGTATTATAATATTTGACAGAAAATTACTCTGTGCATCTAATTTTTACCTCATATACCGGGTGTTCCATTTGAAATAAACAAGTTATTTAGAATTAAACTTTACGTTCATATAAGTTATATTATTGGACATCCTGTATTTAGTATTGGGGATTTTTTTCTATTTGGCGTAACAAGTGATGATGCCTAGACTGGCTTAAAAAGAATAAACAAATAGGTGTGAATTTTTTCATTCAAATTATGTCTACATTTTTATTAAAATTTAAATATTTAAAAAATTGTCAGGTTTAGGTAAGATGTGCTTTAAAGAAAGTTAGGTTTATTTTGAACGGGGAATCTAAAAATTTATTCATATACAGGGCATTCCATTTAAAAAACACAACTATGGTTAAGTTCTTATATTTGGGACACCCTGTATAGACTCACAATATTTTTAAAATGTAGCCCTAAATCATTTTTATCGAACCCGTGAATAAAACTTTAAGGAAATTAAATAGTTTAGCCACATTATTCCGTGTAGTATGGCGTGAATAACCCTATATATACGTTCCAACTACCTAACTGGTGAAATTGAAACCCCCACCAAGGGTATCTTATAATTTTATAATAACTACCAGGCGGAAGTTCTTGTAATCTCTCTATAGATCATAAAAAATCAGTTGTGTCACCCCAAAACTTTCCCGACTAGTTATAATATAATCAAAAATATATGACCTGCGTAACGAAACAGAATTTTAATAATTATGATAATTGTATTATTTCCAATAAACGAACGTAACAAACTAACTACTTTATTCTTTATTATATTTATCCTCTAACAGGAGTTATACCTACATACCTAATATTACCATAGATGTTTATTCTTTGATATTACTGTACATAGCTAAAGTTAATAATCCCTACTCCTAGTACACAGGCATAAGCATATTATAAAACACACCACATACAACTATATATTAATAATATAAGTACGACAAAACCATTAGATTTTTGTGTCACTGTGTATAAACAGCGCCATCTCTTCAATGCTGTCCCAACTACGCTGGAATTGTTCCTTGGCTAAATTTATAAAAAAATTATAAGAAAATGGCGGATATTTGAAGGGAAATTTGAGGGTTTTTTTTATATATGGATATTGTCTAAAACAGAAAGTTTTCACGTACAATTTTAATTACAAGTGATTGTTAAATATATAAATTAGGTAATAAAGTAATATTATCATTATTAAATATTAGAATCATAGCACAAAATGAGGAAAACGTTGCTGACTTTGAACTCAATTTATTAAGTAATTATTTATTGTTGTAGCCTCAAAATACCTTATTACCTAATCCAAACCTTAGTCTTTAAAACCCTATTAAAATGTTTGCTACCAGATACGTATTAGTGGAGATTTGCATCCACAAAAATATATCTGTAAAGTTGAAAAAATTACCCATGTTTGAACTCAATTTATGAGTTAACTATTTAATCTTTCCCCTTGAATATACTTCATTACCAAATCCCATCTTTTCTGTTTAAAACCCTATAAAAAATTTTGCTAGCAGATACGTCTTAGTGGCGACTACCATGCGCAAAATTATGCCTGCAAAGCGAAATATGATGATTTTCTAACTCTGTTTTTGAACTAACTATCCAATATTTCAACTTCAAAATACTTCAATACCTAATCCCATCTTTACTCTTTAACTCCCCTTTTGTTACCAGATACGTATTAGTGGAGTCTACCATGCGCAAAAATAGGTCTGCAAACGATTGTATTCAAACGCCCCTCTTAAACTATATTCACTATCACTGTTTATGTGTTTTGAAATTAGGGAAATACGTAATTATAATTATTATTAATTATAAATACCAAAGCTGTCAATTTGGTGTTTGTGTTTTCGGCGTTGCTATGGTGATTTTTCATGCCCGCCGCTACTTTTGTCATTACCAGGAAATTTTATTATTATTATTATTTATTATATTACTACGCACGGGTAAATGATAAACAGCATTACAATGTACTACATTGTCAAATCATGATTGAACATATAATAAAGGCATTTAAAGACAGTCCTAGAAAAAACTAATTCCGTGGTGTCGGAAAAAAGGGGATAAGTCCATTTTTGGACAAAATGGAATATGTCTGTATTTCGACTTATTATATTAAAACCTTGCTTATGCGCCAAACGAGATAAGTCAGATTGAACAAAGAGACGCCAATAACAGACGTTCATAAGGGGGTATCTGATTTAAATTGTTTCTATAGAGACAAGTCAACTTATCTCATTTGTAACAACATTATAATTAATTTGAAAAAATAGTCCATTCTTAAGTGGAGTTGCAATTTTAGTGCTTAAATGAAAGTCGAATCTCCACAAAATAAATTTAATAGAAACTATCGGCCATACATGTTTCGGGACTAGACCAGTCCCATCATCAGTGGCATGTCAACAATCGAACAAACACAACACTCAGACGTACAATGTTCCATGAAATTTCTATTGAAGTCTGGAAAACACAGCTCATTCTTAGTTCGTTTATCAACATGTGCAATTATCGTTTAAGTTACCATTTTATGGAAAAATATTTGAATTATAAAAATTTAATCAAATTACAGTTACATATTTTACTCTATTTTTTCTTTTTGTATATCATATTTTTTTATTTTCTTGTTTTCTAATAAAGTCTTAAGACTATTTAACTATTTGGACTATTCGGACGGACGGTTAACAGAAGATAGTATGAGTGTGGCTAATGAGTTTAACAGTTATTATTCTAATGTTGGTAAAGCAATAGCAGAGCAAATAAGCTCAAATGCTAATCCTGAATATTTTAACTTTAGGGAAAACAATAAACATATTGCAAACTCTATGTATATAATGCACACTGATGAAAGAGAAGTTGAAAATACTATTAAAGAATTAAAGAACAATACAGCGCCTGGTAAAGATGTCTAAGTGTCTAAGTGTCTAAAGAGTTAACTGCTCCGTTAACTTATTTAATAAACTTATCTATCTCTAAAGCAACTTTTCCACAAAATTTAAAGGAGGCCATCATTACCCCAATACATAAATCAGGAGACGCAACTATAGTAAAAAATTATAGACCCATTAGTCTTCTAATCTCCAATGCAAAATTTTCGAAAAAAATTAAAAAAAAAAGATTAGTTGATTATTTGACAAAAATTAATATTATTTCTCCCTTACAATTCAGATTTCCCGAAGGTAAAAGCACTAATGATGCCATAGCTCTTTTAACCAAAAAAATATATACTTATTTAGATCAGGGACGACCTTGTACGGGTGTGTTTATAGATCTGGCCAAGGCCTTTGACACTGTCAGTCATGAATTATTATTAAAAAAATTAGAGGAAATTGGTATCAGAGGTCATGGTCTAGGTTTGTTCTCCAGCTACCTACATAACCGTAACCAAATGGTGAGGATAAATAATTTAAGTAAATCTCTGCCTTGTTCTTATGGAATTCCTCAGGGTCCGATACTAGTTAATATATACGTAAATGACTTGCTGAGTCTTGATCTGCCGGGAAGTTTACTGTCATTCGCAGATGATACTGTATTTTTCGTGGACGGAGCATCATGGCAAGAGCTGGAAGACAAGGTAAAGTGGGGCTTCAGATAATAGTGTAATGGTTTGATAAATATCTCTTAACGATCAACTTCCAAAAAACTGTTTATGTTCCCTTTACCAATAGTATAGCTACGCAAACCGAAACAAATAAGATCACCATTAATCTAATGCAGAGAGAGGCGAGTTTTGATGTGAACAGGGCTGATCATGCTAAGTATCTTGGTATTATACTCGATCGGCATCTAAGATGGGATATCCATGTTCAAGCTCTGGTCAAAAAGATTCGTTCGTTTTTGTACATCTTTAAAAATACAAAAAAAAAAATTAACAGCAAAAGAAAATCTCTCTCTGTATTACAGTTTAGTCCAGTCTCTATTATCCTATGGAATTGTAAAAACAATCAGGCAGAGGTCATTTACCTTTATTGGTCATAGGGTCTTTAATCAAATGCCAGTGGAATTGAAAAATAAAGCGAATTTAAAAATTTTTAAATCAAAACTTTCAAGTTGGTTGAGGGGTCAAAACATTGGGTTTATCAGAGTAATTTTTAAAACAATGGTATGGTTACTTGTCCCAAAACTTAGAAGGTACCGACGACCACCAGCAGTTGTATGACGCTCTTAAAGACAAGAAAAATTACATAAATAAATAAGGCTTAATTTTGACATAAACTTAAAGCGTTGTGGTTACTACAGAAACCAAATATATACCAATTTTTCATGTCAGGTCCCTTCTTTTCTCCGTTTTACTGGATTTCATTGATCTCTGGGTAGTAATTTTTCAGGGTGGTCACATTTTCTAGATTGTATTTTTCTGGGAAAATATTACGTGGGACATCCCGTAAATCTGCTTTCCTTTACTTTTTATTGATATCATAATTCAAGAGCTTAAGGCTAACCGTCCCGTCGTTCAGAAAAAAAAAAGAAAAAATTAACTAATTTATTAATAATTCTTTTTTATTCTATTTTAAAACAAAAAAGTTAAATAACAGCTTAATTTTACTAATTTGCAAATAGACGCTCTTAAAAAATTAAAATAAAATGGTTTAGACGCACATGTTTTGACAATTTAATTGTATAATGAAATTTTTCTGGTCTTTTAGAGCGAAATATATTTATGTTAAAATATACAGGGTGTCGCATTAAAAAAAATTTGGTCTGCTGCGCATTTGTGAACTACCCCGTATAAATGCAAACATATTTGGGTTGTACATCTCTTCAATGCCTAAAAGTTTTATAAAGGGTTTTTCTGTCTATCGCTTATAAATATTGAGATATCTTCCGCCCACACACTAATAGGTCACACAGGGTGTGTCACGAGGAACTGTACATACTTCTACCATAAGCAGAGGCACGTTAGGGAATTATCAAATGACCATTAAAAATTGTCGTCTTGTTTTGATTATTAATATACAGGGTGAATTATGGATCTTCACCAAAACAATGTTTCGTCATACCTTTTTAATGATTAAGTCGATTTATCTGATTTTTTTATAAAAGTGTGTATTGGTGCCTGGCAACTAACTGATATATTCATAATTGAGAAAATCCAGGTCCGTCTTCGAAAAAATTTGTGGGACTGCTTCATATTCAACATTTCACTCTGTATATGATTTTTCAAAAATGTGATATAATTTTAATTTTAGACCTGGGTATTTGAATTTTTTGTTACACTCACTTCACATTTCCAATTAAAGATTCATTTTAGAGCCAAATTGAAAATTGGCAATAATGAAGTATCTTACTGTATAATAATGTTTAGTTATTAAAAAGAAATCTTCAAGCTAGACAGACCCGACACACACTGTGCTCCAGTATGGTAAATACCATAATTTGAATTGATTTACAGGGCCGGGTTTAAAAATCTGGCATATCTGGTTCATCCCAATAATTCACCCTGTATGTAACTTTTTCCCCCGTAATAGACAGAAATAGTTTTCTTACTTGTTTGAGGAAAACTCATGTGTCTAATTGTTTTAATCGGAATGAAATGAACAAGCCAGGGAAATGTTTATTCATAAATTAAGAAATAAAATAAAAAACAATAACCAAACAATAAAAAAGTTTTAACAATGTGGAACAAAGTAAAAAACAATTTATCAAACATTACGATTATAAAACACAACAGTTCATTAACGCAGAATTATTCGCTGTTGCAATATTATCAGAAATAACGCACTAACAATCAGAAAGTCCATCACACATTTAAACATTCGTCAAGAAAAGTGTATTAAGGCAGATGGATTTCATCTCTTTTATAATCGTAATGTTTATTAAATTGTTTTTTACTTTGGTTCACATTGTTAAAACTGTTTTATTGTTTGGTTATTGTTTTTTATTTATTTCTTAATTTATGAATAAACATTTTCCTGGCTTGTTCATTTCATTCCGATTAAAATAATTAGACACATGAGTTTTCCTCAAACAAATAAGAAAACTAGGTTATTACAAACATTTTTTATTTGTTTTCTGTTACATACATGTTTAAGTTACATACAGGGTGAATTATTGGGATGAACCAGATATGCCAGATTTTTAAACCCGGCCCTGTAAATCAATTCCAATTATGGTATTTACCATACTGGAGCACAGTGTGTGTCGGTTCTGTCTATATTGAAGATTTCTTTTTAATAACTAAACATTATTATACAGTAAGATACTTCATTATTGCCAATTTTCAATTTGGCTCTAAAATGAATCTTTAATTGGAAATGTGAGGTGAGTGTAACAAAAAATTCAAATACTCAGGTCTAACTGTCTATTTATGCCCTCTGAAAAAATTATATCAGATTTTTGAAAAATTATAGACAGGGTGAAGTGTTGAATATGAAGCAGTCCCACAAATTTTCTAGAAGACGGACCTGGATTTTCTCAATTCTGAATGTCAGTTAGTTGCCAGAGACTTTTATAAAAAAATGAGATAAATCGACTTAATCATTGAAAAAATATGACGAAACATTGTTTTGGTGAAGATCCGTAATTCACTCTGTATATTAATAATGAAAACAAGGAGACAGTTTTTAATGGTCATTTGATGATCCCCTAATGTGCCTCTACTTATGGTAGAAATATGTACAGTTCCTCGTGACTCACCCTATATAAAATACGTTTATTATATTTCTATTTTGACACACAAAAGCAAGCGATAACTGATATATTAGAATGATAGTTACTGCTAATTCGTTTCGATAGCATAATAATTATAAAAACAAATGATCAATTTATAAAAACTAATGAAAAAACAAAATTCCGGAATTTTTCTGCCCACCCTGTAACTTAATTATCATTAAAACAAATATTGCATGGCCAGTAGCTTTTGCATATATTCCATTTTTTTCACTTCGCTCATTACCTATTGTACATTGTGTATATCGAGAACAATTAGTAAAAGTCGTTTCATGGACTTGCATTGAGTAGTCTCATTACTAAGAAGAAAAAATCTTGAATAGCAAGAAAAATCCTCACCTATTCATATCCATTCATAAAAAGTCTGTCTGTTGTGAAATTTTAATGAAAATGATTTCCCAAAAGCAAAACTTAATGAGTTAGCATGGCATAGATAATTTCGGAAAAGCCCTTTGGGGGTCTGTATTTCTATACACGAATATGTCAGTAAATAGAACTCTATTCAAACAATATTCTGACGGCTCACACCAGTAAAGTTTATCGCAGATGTGTATTAAGGATTAGTAAAGTGACGATAAAATAATAATTAATATCAAAATAAAGCAGCGGGACTACGAATTATGGTAAAACGTTCAGTTTCCAACCGATTGAATTGTACGGGAATTACTATAATAATAGTATACCTAATAGTTAAATCTGCTGATCTAAAATTAACGTTCGAGGGTGTGTTTTTATGTTCGACCATTAGGAAGGTTCGAAGATTCTATGGATATTCAGGTAATAAACATTACACACTAACTTACCAAATGTTATTAAAATAAGTTCTTTAACTAAATTATTGCTTGTCAAAGAAATAAATCTCGAAGATGCAATGGCAAGCAAATAAGGACTTTAGCTACTACCTAAAGTTTACCAGGAATTTTTGTACAGTAAAATCAAGGTCTGATCTAAGCCGCATAGTAAAGACATATGAAGTAAATGACAAAAAACGCTCAAAGAGGCTGATTGACTCTGGAGTAACCAAATGCTTCAAATTTGTTGCACAGTAATCGTGATGTTTTCGTCGCTAGACATATAAATCATGTGCTTCCCTTTTCCGCCGGCCTCTGTAGCTCATAAGACTACGTAAATTGACTTAATTTCTTACTAACTATGGAACAAGATTTTTCATTACGTGCTAATTGAAAGCAATATTCAGTGAATGCATACAAATGCAGTTTCAGATTAATCGCGTTCACGCAAAATTGCTTTGAAGAAGCTGACAGGATGATTAGCGACATGTTAGCTACTGTAAATTTGACGCAAGATTTATCGAGATGCATTGTTTCTATAAATTTTCTGTCTAAAATAAATTACATTTGTTACTGAATATTGTAGTTTGCGATGAATGTTTTAAGTAAATACTGGTATATGCCCACCGTATGCGATCGAAAATACCGACAACTTTTGGAAGGCTACCGCATACGAACGTATATGCGTTGCTCAACGTTAGCACGTTAACCGGAGGTATAGATGCTTGTGCTTCCGGTCCTTAGCATTGAGGCTTCTTGTTGCTCAGCTAAAAAGGCGCTGCTACTACAGGAATATAAAACGTTTTGATTCTAGAGTAAGTCATCCATTGAAAAAGGGTAATTATGGAAAAATTACAGCGATCAGTCGACCTTACACCACTATGTGACAGCCAACTAACGCGCTACAGTTTGAACGTGACAAATTGTTAATTATATCATATACAAGCGGTCAATAGACTCAGTTGCAATCCTCGAGATGATAGTTCAACCTTAAAAAGAAATTGAGATCGAATGGAATATATCAATACATTGCTTGTATCTCTAATAATGAAAGAAAGAATATATCGATACATTTCTTGCATCTCTAATAATGAAAGGATAGTATATTCTGTAACAAGTGAGTAATGTGGCATATTCTGAACGAGTGGAAATTTGTCCACGGGTTCAGAATAGCTGATTCCTCACTTCGCTAGATATTATATTGAAATAGTTCTGTAACAATTTATATAGGTAGGTACTTTTAAAACTTCAAATCCAAGATAATATAATGAATATCTTACCTCAATGTATATAAGTAGATATCTGATAAATAATATAAATAAAGAATTACACATAAGAGACTTAAGAAATAATGGCATATATGTCAAACAAATTCCACAATTTGTCCTTCTGTCAAAACTTCAATGTAAACACTTAAAAAATTTTCAATAAGATATATTGAAAAGTGAAACAGTTTTTATATAGATTTTAAATATATCTGACCCATTTCTAGAGATACGAATATTTATTAATTACGCTAAAACACCGCTGTGTAATTATAAATTCCGCTAAAGTTACAGACAACCCTTAATACGTCATTCTGTAACACTATTACGAAATATTCAATATTCTGTAACAGTTATTCACATCAGAATACCTATATTCTAAAACAGTCGTCGAAAAAGAATATATCGATACATTTCTTGTATCTCTATGTCCCAGTTCAAAAAACTTTTTTTATTACCATTGAAATTGTAGCCCGTCTGGTGAGGACGGTAAAAAATCAATATTCGAATGCCAAATGTGTCAACAGGTGTCAACTTGTGTCATTTAAAAACAATTCTGCCAGATTTAGTTCATGTGAATAGTAGTAAAATAAAAATAAGTATAAATTAGTAGTTTTTTTTAGATAAAATAATGTTTTAATATTTGTTAAATTATTGTGGGAGTTGATTAAATTAAATTTGTTGGAAAATCAAGTATCTAATAATGTTCCATGTGTAAATCTATTGTGCAATGTGTGGATTTAGTGAGGAAAAAGGGGTGCTGGAATATGTTTATGGTGAAAATCTTCAAATAAAGTGTGGCATCACCGAATTTCTCATCTTTTCTTGATTGTTCCCAGATTCTGAATCAATTGAATTGAATGAAATAAAAATAATATGGAATTTTACCAAATTATTTTAGCAAAAATAAAATAAACTAAAGGATATACAATTTATGTTTAATGAAGCATCTGCGCGTGTGTCGGGTGTAAAGCGATTTCGGATTAATTACGGTATTGAGTGAATAATAATTACGAGGTGTAGGATAGCGATAATTTGAAAGAAATTCTGGCAGCATAGCATTGTTTAAGCGAGTAGATTCCATAAGAATAACACACAAATCTGTTTTCTTTTCTAATGACTTTACTTCAATAAAAAAGTGACGTTTTGGGAACTGTTTTAAAAATGTTTCCCTTCAATGAAGCCTCAACAAAAATAACCTTTTCCCTGCGCTGAATATTTAAACCTATGTTAAAACACATGGCATATTTTTTATACTTGTTTTGATTGTCAGAAATCCGTGCCGAACTTTATCGTGTTTTCGTTGAAGACTAAAGTGAATAAGAGAAGAGCGTTTTACAGTATTTAAAATTTCAACAATTTTATAGAGAGAAGAACGAATAAAGCCTCACATTTTTTAGATATTAGATACCTAAACCTGAAAATCTGTTTTAATTAACATTTTAAAAAACGATAACCTACATACCTACGTGTTGTTGATTAAATTCCGAGATTTTTTCTATTCGGCAAAAAAACCGAGAGGGTGCTGTTGGGGATTTACCCACTATTTTGTACTTAATAATGTTTGTTTTTTTGATTAAAAACCAATGAGTTCTAACAAAAACAACTTTTTTTTATTATTTTTTCAACACTGACATATTAATCACAATGAAAAAGATACCAAAACAATTGATAAACTACAACATACTAATAACATTAAAATACATAGCTCAATATATACAAAGTGGTAAAAAATTAAAAAGCTGACATAATATAATATACAGTGTGATGTAGATACATTCTGAACAGGTGCATTTCCTTTTTGATTAATTTTTATTTGTTTCTGTCTTTATTAAATAAAGAAATATAAAAAAACCAAAATATTGCATCTTTTTCTGCTCTACAAGATGCACTATAATTTCTTCTCTACACGTTTTGGTTTTTGGGACTTCCAAACAAAAACACACAGAAAAAAAAACTTGGTTTATCCAAATAAAAAATATTATTTAGAGGTGAATTTGCTAGTTTTCGCAAAATTTTTGTTAAAGTAGTAAATGTAGTTATCAAGTATGAGTAACTACATTATCTAAAAACGACAATTTTTCCTGCTAAGCTGATATCTTCTCATCTAAACGAGACTTGTATGTGCATTAGTTAAATAAGATTTCAAATTGTGAACCTATATAAAATTTTATTTGCGCTAAATGAGTTCGGTATTCTGTTTGAATTAGGTATTGTACACCTACAGATTTCCATACGTACCCACTTAGGTGTAGCTATTATTATTAAGAAAATACTTAATGAGGTAATTAGGTAGGTACCTATACGTACCTAACTATTCTCAAAAATCGTTTTATGAAACCCAAAACTAAAATAGTTCTAATAGAAACATATACCTACCTACCTATAAATTTTATTTATCTGCTTTAGTATATTAATGGACCTAGGTATGTGCATTATAATATTTAAGTATAACTAAGATTTTAACAACTAAGTAAGTACATAGCTAAAATAGGCACTGATTTAATTAAATCTGTGTAATAGTTATTTTACCTAATACTTCTCATTTACAAAATTTCTATCCTCCAAAATACCTATCGAATTATTTTATCTGGTAGAGATGGGAACCTATAGTTGTCTACATAAGTCGTCATTCTATTCCAGCCAACGGTTATTCCCCGTTCTACCTAATGTGTTTGTCCCCGCTGCTAGTCCACGTTCCTAAAACTCTTTGTAGAAGCAGGTGCCGACAATAACATCTTCTATGTGTACCACGTTGTACCTAGCGCGTCTCACTTGGTGTAGAGGGAGGGGGTTTCATTTTGGTATTTTTTGATTAGAGTCTTGGCGTCGCTCTAACTAGGATCTAGTTATTTGGTGTTCTAATCTGAAGATATTTTAATTTAATATATTAAATTTTGATTATTGATAGTAAGTGTATACCTAGATATTGATATCCCAATTTCTACAAGTGGTGAGGACGGACTAGGTATACAGACAGTAGCAGATATGTATTATACCAATGTGCATCCAACATAATTAAGTGTACTTAGTGATTAGTTTGGTGTGTTGAGTTTTGTTAAATATTCATATATTATTAATAACAATGGAGGAAACAAAAGAAATATTAATCAGCTGGAATCTGGGGGAGCTCGTTGTTACTTTTCTCGGTAAGTAAATTATAATAATTATTATTTAGTTATTTATTTTTATAATTTTACGACCAATGCAAACAATCTTATTTCATGGCAATATCAGATATAATCTTTGACAATAGATACCTATCTAGTTACGTATTATTTAGTAGGTACTTAATCCTAATTTAAAATACTTTTTCTAATTTAATCAATCTTAATATGGTATTCCTCCATTTACAGCAAGTAAACAATTGTTTAGATGGGTTCACGATAATATATTTAATTTGCCAGGGACGGATTAATTTTTAGCAAATTAATGCAGTTTTTCAAAAGAAGTTACATAAATATTTTAGCTAGGTATGACTTTTTTCTTTCTTTTGTAAGGGTAGGTAGGTATGTATTGATTTGTTTACCATTTTACCAATGTCTGTGAATTAGGAGTTGTGGATTGTAATTGTCTTATCATTCCTCGTACGTACCGGTAGAATCTGTTATTTTACTTAGTTTCCTCATAAGGAATCTAAAGTTTCTTTGATAATTTTCTGACATTATTTTTACTGATATAAAAAACTTAAAAGCTCTCATTGTTACTTTTTTATGAAAATAATGTAGCGTTTACAAATTTTCATTACGACGTTTCGTTTTTGAAAAACCATCAACTTCGATTTTTTAAATACGGCCCTCGATTTTTTATTGTTAAATTTAAAGCCATTTTCAAAACAAAAATAGATGTAACGGAATAATTTCAACAAGTTTTCAGTATTTTTAGCTGTTATTTAAACTTCAAGAAAAACCGCCATAGTTTGGCACTTATTTTGCGTAAAAGAAAGAAAGGCGTTTCTTTAATAATTTCAAAAAGCACAAAAATTTTAACTAAATTTAAAAAACTGCGTACAGAATAAAATGTGCTGACAGAAATAAATTGGCAAATAATAATAAATAATTTTGATTAACGTCGAAAGAATTTTATTGCCAAAATTACTAATTAGGCATATACTCTGCATTCAGTCAGTTAAGTCCCAAACTATGGCGATTTTTCTTGAATAAGTTTAAATAACAACTAAAAATACTGAAAAGTTGTTTAAACCACCTATTTTTGGATTGAAAATGGCTTTAAATTTAACAATAGAAAATCAAGGGCCGTATTTAAAAAATCGAAGTTGATGGTTTTTCGAAAACGAAACGTCGAGTCTCCTCAAAAAGCAACAATGAGAAAGTGCTTTTCATTTTTTTTATATATCTGTAAAAATAATGTCTGAAATCAATAAAAACTAATATCGCAAAAAATTGATTTTTAAGAAATTCTCGAAAACTGCTAAATTTACTTTACTTTTGAAAACACCATTTAAAAGGTGTTTAAATTGTACAACTTTTCTCTAAGTTAACCGACATTGTCACTCCGACCGTTTCCAAGATCAACCAACCCTAGTTGTTTATGTGCTGAGCAATATTCTCAGGAATTCCGGCAAAGGATTCAGCCGCATTATACCTACCCACTTTAACATGTGTAGATTGAAGTTTGACTATATATACCTAGCTTATATTACTTATACCTAATACAAGATTTTCAGTAGGCTTAAGTTTATTTTAAAAAAATAAATAAATAAGAGTCGCACTAAAAACCTGATGGTGGTTCAGATAAAAAAACGTAAGCACCACAGGGACCCCCAAATCTTGTCTACCCCTTCTAGAAAAAATTACTAGAAGAGAGACAAACACTATTTGTCATTTAAATAAAAATATATTGTATGTTAGCAAAGTTTATTAGTTATTTTAGTAATGTAGAAAAATTTACTGGATAGACATTAAACGAGTATCATCACTAAAATAACTAGTAAACTTTGCTAGCATACAATATACTTTTATTTAAATGACAAATAGTGTTTGTCTCTCCCAGACAAGGAGCATATGTAAACTATTCAAGAATATTATCTAAATGACATAATGTCTATCCAGTAAATTTTTCTACTTTACTAAAATTACTAATAAACTTTGCTGGCATACAATATATTTTTATTTAAATGACAAAAAGTGTTTGTCTCTTTTAGACAAGAAGCATATGTAAACTATTCAGTAAATTTTTCTAGAAGGGGTAGACAAGGTTTTGGCTGTCCCTGTGGTGCTTACGTTTTTTATCTATCTGAACCAAGGTTTTTTTTTCTGTGCATTATTTAAATTACGCTTAGAATAAAATTCCTATGTTGCATTTTAAATGGGAAAAATTGTTGTGCTTTGGTATTTCTGGCAAACTAACAATAAACAATGTCATTGTTATTAAAAAAATGCCCTATGTTGGGTGATAAATGACATTAACACCAACTGTATACAATTATTTGTGAATATCGTTAATAAAAAAATATACAATTGTGTTGGTTCCTTCAATTCATAAACATTATTTCACTTGTTCCATTATATTTATGCATTTTTACATTCACGTTTTACCAGTTTCATTCAATATTTCGAATGAGTTTCTCGCAAACTTGTATAAAAGCGTAAAACAAATGGTTACTAGTCGAAGGTTTTAGCATAGTACAGTGCATAGCAAAGTTGGAGCAAATTTCAAGAAAAAATTTGTCCAGACAAACGCTATTCCTTTAGTAAAGGTTAATAATTTAATTCAATAGTAAAATAATTTAGTTCAGAAAAGAGATTCAGTTCTTTAGTATAATAAAAGTACAGTGAATGGAAGCAATGAAAGCTCCGTTTAGACGATTTTGAACTTCCTCGGTTAAAAGTTATCTGCAACAGAACACGAATGAAACCGTTTTTACATTTAAAACTTAAGAAATTTTTGTACTGTCGAAATAAAAAATATGACCTGTTTTAAAATATAGTTACTACTCGAAAAAGACTGTCCGGTGTAGCTAATGAAGGGTTACGTGATTTTGGACCTACGAATCGTAAAATTCTAATGAGAGACTGTAGACATTTAGCCACCGACCGCCCCTTTGATTAAAAAAAAGATCAGTTAATTTGATTTAAGGCTGTTTGATATGTCCCCAAGTGGAAAGGTGTAAGAGATGGCTGATTATGCATTTATTTTTTATTCGATGTTAAAAATTCTTTTTTAATCATATAAAAACACTTTTTCAGATTATTATATAGAAGAAGTATAAGAAAAGACAAAATCACCTTGATTCAAGAGGTATTGTACACTCTGTAGATGCTGATATCGAAAATCTACTTTTACAAAAGCATATTATAATGAAGCTTTATCTTGTCACCAGATCATTAAAATAATGACAATATTTTGCCAAAATCGTGGCATTCTGCATACCAAAACTGTCGAAATGATTATTGACGTATTGACCAATCCTATAGAGCAGAAGAAGAGGAATTGAGTCTATACAAAGAGTTCTCGACGTTGAATTATAGATGATTTATAACACACAAAGTCACACAAATAAAACGTCAAACTCCACGAAATCAATTTAATACATCACACTTAATGTGTTAGGTCGATTAAATTACCATACATGTTTCGAAGCTCGCTAATTTCATCATCAGTGGCAATATCTGTAGAGAATCTGTATTTGAAAATATTAAATCATTTGGTTAAACTAGGAGTACCTACAATACACAATACACTTTTTTATGATATGATTGTATTGTTGTAATTCCACTAACTCACCATTTCGAGGAAAAATATTGTTAATTGTTAATGAGAATAAAATATAATTATTATATTACATTTTTTGGTTTTTCTTTTTATTTATCATCTCGACTAAACTTTTAAAATTTGATGAATTTTTTGTATTACGCAGCAACTAATACTTCACTTGTTTAAACAAAATGGTCAAATTTCATGATTGTTAATATTATAGTTGAACATTGGTGATATATATACGTTTCCCTCTGGTGGATAAAACTACAACCAAGTATTACGGTTAAATAAATTAGAGGAATCTATTTCATTTGAGCGACGTCCTGTTTGCAGACTCCAACATTCACAAATTCGTGTATTATTGTTTGATTTCGTGGAGTTTGACGTTTTATTTCCTATTTACAATTAATTTAATGTTATAAAGGTTATTTCGTGTATTAAAAAATAGTATATTGTGCAACGAACATGAAATGACATATATTTCCTACGAGTATGATCGTTTGCAGCATGAGCCGCAGGCGAGTGCTGCAAATCATACGAGTAGGAAATGGTCATTTCATGTGAGTTTCACACTATACTTTTTCTACGACTGTTCTAATGCTTTTGAATAAATTTAACATAATATTTAGGAAAATATTTGTTTTTCGAAACTTACCCTTGTTAGCGTATAAGCCTAAATACGATAAATTAGAAGTAATAAATTGACTAGGTGGTGTTAAACTATATTCACTATCACTGTTTATGTGTTTTGAAATTAGCGAATTACTTAATTATTGTTAATTATTAATACCAAAACTGTCAATTTGGTGTTTGTATTTTCGGCGTTGCTATGGTGATTTTTTATGCCCGCCGCTACTTTTGTCATTACCAGGAAATTTTAACCGTGTGTATTAATATTTCCCACTAGTTACCTAGCAACTAGTGGGAAATATTATTACGCACGGTTAAAATGATAAACAGCATTACAATGTACTACATTTTCAAATCCTGATTGAACATATAATAAAGGCATTTAAAGACAGTCGTAGAAAAACAGTTCTTCAATTCATTTTGCACCTTGTATTTAACAGAAATTAAGTCGGATTCAAACTCGGTGGACAACGTAACCTAATTAACTAAAAAAATAGTATATATCTTGAAAATCTATAATATAAGTAAAGAAAAATCGTACGCCAGAGCATATTCTTATTGTTTAATCTCATATTTTTAAGAGCAACAAATCTTACCAATTTGAAATACTCAAGCAAACTACCATTTTGTCCAGCACTGTTTCCATGTGGTAGTGAAAACCTGTCACAGGCCTTAATTAGTGTTTCGCATCAATCATAGCTGGAAATCAATACGGTCGACGCCGTTAGTGTGATAGATATAGAACAAACAAAGATAATAATTATTGCGTATGTATTTGGCAATGCCTTTTGGTGTACGTATACCGATATATCACCGTTACATCAATACCTATTGTATCTATCATGGTAATGGTCCAAATTGGTTAATTTGTATTACATGACTTCAATTTGTGGATGGAAAAATTGTTTTGTAAAGCTTTACTTTTAATCAAATACATACAGGGTGTCCCTATGTAATTACTACAAATTAACACAGGTGATAAACAGTGAATTTTAAGAAAACAAAAACCTATAAACATAGGTCCGCAAACGCATTGTAACCGAGATACAGGTTCACAATTAGCTCCTGATAATGGCTTTGTGTGAACTTTAACGAAACGTTTTTAGATACATCAATTAAATTTTAAACATGAACTTGATTTTTAATTTTTAATAAGTCAAACCAAAAGGATTTCCAATATTATATTTATATTAATAAAAAAATGTAATTTGCTTCAAAAAGGTCGTCTTTTTTTATGTTGATACAATGCTTAGTTTTTGATCAATTTTTTTTTGCTCTATTATTGAGGCCACAACTAAGCTAATACATTTTCTTGTAATTATTGTCTGAGTTTGTGGACCTACAGTTCAGCGTGGATTCCGTACCACGGTCATCCATTGCCAGCCGCCAGCACCTGCGACTATGTAGTCTATTGTTTGTCAAGTTGATCTGTAACAGCGCGGCAGCGGTAAGGGGAATGCAGTTGTAATGAAACATGTCTGATTTCATTCATAAAATATCCATCGGCGTGCGTGGTAAAAGTTTAGTAATAATTAATAAACATTTATGTGTTACTAAAAAAATAAAATTATTCACGTGTTTGCTATTAAGCTATAACACCTAAGAAGTATTTTATTTATTTATTTAATTATTTATTTTATTATAAATATGTAGGTACTAAAGTTTGCATACCAAAAATGAAACTAAAACGTTCTTATAAAAAACAAAAATATTCTAAAACAACTTAACACTTATCGAAAATAATTAAAATATCTTGGATATTTTTGTTGGTTTAAGTCACGTTTAGGAACTATAATTAACTGTTTTAAATATTTCGATTAATTATAACGATCATAATTAGTATTATTTTGCTAAGTTTTTTTTGACCTTCTGTTAAATATTTAAGTAAGTTTTCTTTATTTGGGTTGTAGGTCGTAAACAATAAAACTCAGTTTTAAATATCACTAACGTTTCGATCTATATTAGATCATCCTCAGAGTGCTGCAAAATACAAATTAGATGTATATCAAGAAGGAACGCATACATTTAAAATATTATCAAAAAACAATTAATTGAAAATTATATAAAAAAAAACAAAACACATTAAAACAGGAACATAAATTCAAAACATTAAAATAAAAAAAACAACAACAATCGAATTATAATATTTGAAGACAGGTAACACTTTTTTTTTTGAGTTTCTTTTGTCTTATTAAGAAGTCAGCCATAGAAACAATTAACAATTAGGGTTACTCTAAATATCTTTTGATGCAATTAGTAATTCCTATATTACGAGATGAAATAATATATGTATTTATCTAATAATATAATTTAAATATGGTTTATTAGTCGTTATAGGAACCAACAAGAGTGTTAAAATTTTTGTGTATTTAAAGTTGGAAACGAAATTCTTCCTTTATTGAATTTATCAGTTGTGCTTTTTTCTGTACAAGTATAGTAAAAAAAAAATTTATTTTTCATAGATATCAACTAAATAAGAGGAACTAGAATATTTTTCAGATTACCGTGAACATTTTTAAAGTTTACTGTGTATTCTTTTAATAATATTAAAATAACATTGACTTATTCCCTGTGTGTCCTGTTGTTTATTGGTGTTATTTTCATGTCTTTTTATTAGAAACATCTCGTGTAGTAGTCTTTTTCTATAGTTTGTCTGTCGACCGATAATTTTAGTGTTTTCGAAATCGAAATTGTGATAGTTGTTGTATGAATGTGCCCTGTTTTTCCCGCATTGGTAAATAGATTTTGTGGTCTAACGCTACATTTCTGTTCTTCTAATCTTGTTTTAAGATATCTTTCAGATTGTCCAATGTACACATTATCGCAATGGGGAGTCTCAGATTTAATTTTGGAAAAAAAATTGTTTGATTGTATTTTCACTTTTAAAAGTTATCATACAAGTTGGGCTATTTAAATTTTTTTTAATTTGGTCTGATAATTTATGAATATAGGGAATTTTAAAGTATTTAAATTATTATTTGTGTTGTATTAATATTAGGGTTCCTATGGTTTTCATTATTATTATATAGTATCTTAACTATTAGTTTTTTTGGATAACTGGTTTTTTGTAAAAATGATTCAATTTTCTTTAAGTTATCTTTATGAAATTTTTGATAAGATAGTTTTAAAGCCATATCCTTTAGGTTTTTTATAATATTGACTTTTTGTGTAAAATGGTGATGGGATTGGTAGTTCAAATATCGTTCCGAGAAGGTTGGCTTATGGTACCAATCTGTAATGAGTTGGTTATCATCTGTTTTCACAATTAAAACATCTAGAAAGGGAATGGTTCCATTTTTTTCAATTTCCAATGTAAATTGTAATTTAGGATGATAGCTATTGAATATTTTTAGGGTTAAATCAACTTTATCTTTCAGAACACATGTAAAAATATCGTCAACATATCGTTTGAATATTGGAACTTGAAAAGGTAATTTTGAAATGCAAAACTTTTGTAATTGACTCATAACAATATCTGAACATATGGGAGACAAACAGTTACCCATTCCTAAACCATCAATCTGCCTGTAGTATTTATCATTGAACTTAAAATAACTGTTATGAAAAACGAATTCTAGAATTTCCAAAAACTTCTCAATTGGTAGGTTACAATGATGCTGCATTAGGTGCCATTTTTCTTTTATGAGTGTATAGTAGTTAAATCTAAAGGAATATTCGTAAATAGAGACTTTACATCTAAGGATATTAATAGATAATTATCTGGTATTATAATAATATGTTGTAGTTCATTGACAAGAGAGAAAGAATTCTTGGTATAGTACAGGTCCTTCTCAAAGGCATAATTTAAAATTTTACTGATGTATTTTGAAATTTTATATAGAGGTGACCCAACAAAACTAACAATCGGTCGGAGTGGAGTGTTTTCTTTATGAATTTTAGGTAAGAAATAAAGTTTAGGAAAAACACCATTGATACACTTTAGAGACTTTTTTTCTTGAGGTGAGAAATAATTGTCTTTTGTGAAATTGTCGAGTAGTTTGTTTAATTTACCTTGTATAGTTGTAGTGGGATCCTTGTTTACGGGTTGGTATGTTATACTTTCAGAAAGTAGTTCATGTGCTTTTTCAAAATATTCATGTTTCTTCATAAGAACTGTAGTGTTTCCTTTATCAGCACGTAGTACTAAAATATCGTTGTTATTCTTTAGAAAATTGATAGTTGCCTTTTCTCTTTTTGTGTTTATTCGATTTTGGTTTTTAAATTTGTTTTTGTTAAAACCGTGTAAAAAATTAGTAGTTGCATTCACTACTTTATTACGTAATTCAACCTTTTGCAGCACTCTGAGGATGATCTAATATAGATCGAAACGTTAGTGATATTTAAAACTGAGTTTTATTGTTTACGACCTACAACCCAAATAAAGAAAACTTACTTAAATAATTAGTATTACTTTATAGAAGGTGGCAATCTGTTAGATTCGTCAACTTGTCCTAAAGATATTATAATGTTCTCAATTTCCTCCAAAACATGTCGGCAAAAACTATTCCAATAATTACTGGGTAATAAGAACTTCTTTTAATTTAGTTAGGTTGAAATTTCCGGTTGTATTACGGGTTCTTATATATTTAATTTAAGTTTTGCGTAAGTTAACTCTATTGGGTTTAACTCGCACATATAGGGAGGCGTCCTAAGATATATGTTTTTTTAAATCGAACTACCCTTTAGCCAATAAAATTGCATATTTTTGTTCCTTTTAAATGATATACGACACATAATGGTTTTAGTTTTAGAAATATCAAAAATCAGCGGTATTGAAAAATTTATTGTTAGAAAATGTGTTCAAATTAGGCAAACATTCTGTATTTAATTTATACTAAATAACATTCATTATTGCCTCTATATGTTTGCCTCATAAATTGCATATGCAACTGGCCTAGGTATATCATAAATGATTAACAAAAATAGTTTATAATAATATTTTATTTCTTGAGATATACTACATATATTTAGCAATTAGCAAATTAATAATATACCACAGTTTTTTGGTACAACCTCTATAATAAGCACTCCTTGCACAATGTAGCTCACAATAGATGTACCTACATATTTGGGTGTTGAAAAAAAAATTAATCGTTATACACCCTGTGTATATTTAAAGTTCATCTTGCAACTATTTTATTTTTTTATTGGAAATCCCCGTGATCGGAATCATTATTCTATTATGTACGTTTGATTTGTACAATTTGGTGTTTTCAAACTAGCAGCAATCCGATATATACAATTTCACGTATCGTTTAACATCAACATGTGCCTGCTCTATTTCACTTAGAACCAATTTATCCGCATACACACAACTGCAGTTATACAAGTAGTTCTCACACGCGAACATAATTTTAATGGTCCAAAAGTGTGTTTGATCTTTCCGAGCTGAAGTAAATATCTCTGAAATATTTGTATGCTGTTTATATTAGGGATTACATCAAAATTGGTATTTAGTAGTACAGTAATTTACTGACAAAGGGTGTTTTTTTATAGAGGTATACAACTTTGAAATGGAATAAAACAAAGATGAGTTTTTTAAATTGACATGAAATTTACTTTATTATCACGCTCACAAAAGAGGATCTTAATGATTCTCCCTCGTAAACGAGTGACGGTCTGTGTTTAATCTGCGTCTCTCAGTTAATAGATACTTAGATTTAGAAAATTATATTAAATTAAAAAGGAAAGTCAAACATATCTTACAAACTATTATTTATTAAATCAACTATTTAAAATATAAGAAAATTAATTAAATGAATAAAAGGACAAGTTTCAACATAAATTCAACAATTATAATATTTAGTACTTACATTACAATCATCTTTGACGACACAGCTGATCTTTTTCGGTAATTTCACTTTCAAAGAATATTTAAAATTTATAATTAAGATTAATGCTATATACACGTTAAGTAAACTTAAAAGGCACTACTCAAGAACCCCAAAAAAGAGAGTTTTGTTGTTTAGAGAACCTGGCGGAGCATTATTATATTATATTATATTATATTATATTATATTATATTATATTATATTATATTATATTATATTATATTATATTATATTATATTATATTATATTATATTATATTATATTATATTATATTATATTATATTATATTATATTATATTATATTATATTATATTATATTATATTATATTATATTATATTATATTATATTATATTATATTATATTATATTATATTATATTATATTATATTATATTATATTATATTATATTATATTATATTATATTATATTATATTATATTATATTATATTATATTATATTATATTATATTATATTATATTATATTATATTATATTATATTATATTATATTATATTATATTCAGGTAAATGAGAAGAATATTGAGCAAGTGACGCAATTTAAGTATCTGGGATGTATGTTGAACCAAAATTGGGACCCAGAACAAATAAAAATCTAAACTTCAAATTAAGATACAGAACTCTAAAATGTTACGTTTGTTCAGTTCTTTTGTACGGTATAGAGGCCTGGACATTGAAAGCAAGTTCCATAAGTAAATTGGAAGCATTTGAGAGAGTGGTGTCTCAGAAGAATGCTGAGAATATTATGGGTACACTACATAAGAAATGAAGAAGTTCTTCAAAGAGCACAAATAGAAGATCATACTTAGGACATATTATGAGAGGTGAGCGCTATGAATTCTGACAGTTTTCTGCAAAATACATATTTTGCTGTCAGTCAGCGAAAAAATATGTTACTCGAGTGAAAACGCCAATTTTTCTCTAACTGTATATCTGTTCGCTTAAAATTCCTCAAATATGCAATACCTATCTGCAGATGATAAATCTATGCGAAAATGATGTAGTGATATGACATATAAAAGCCATAAAAACTTATAAAACCCAGTATAGATGATACTGGAAGCATCCAAAATCAAATTCTAACAGTTGTACTGAGCAGTCATAACGACTTTACATCTATAAATCTGCATAATATGATATGTAACTTTTGCATTTAAATGGCAAACTGTGCCATAAAACGTAAATCTTATCATATACAGTTAGCTATAACCTATAAATGGAAAAGATTTATGGATGTTTTAATAGGGAAGCGATAGAGATTCCATTTATTTTATGCGTCAATGAATATAGTGTTTATATTTTATGATTTCTATCATACAATCAAATATAGCAATAACCGCATGTTTATAGTATTTTTGTCGTTCTGAGTTCTTTGGAAATCAAAGTGTTGAAAAAACATGTTTTTATCACCGTTTTTTATTGACCAAATTCTTTCGTCTTTGCGGGCATTACTAGCATATTGCAATACATTGAAGTATGGGAACTGCACCAAGGATAATTTAGATTAAATAAATGTTTTAATTGGTAGTGTACTGTTATTAACCATAGAACGACAAAATTTACAACTATGGCACGGACCTTATTGCAGGATCTGCTGATTTTCTGCTGTAGGGGGGCCACCGTTTATCCGTGGAAGAAATCACTTACTGGCAAGTTTTACCCAGCACTTGAAATTTATTGGGAATTTTTTTTTTTTTGTTACGACGAATACGAATTTTATTTTAAATTATAACATGAACACTGTAATATCATACAACCAAATATAGCAATAACCCCATGTTTATATATTTTTTTTCGCTCTGAATTCTGAGGAAATCAAAGTGTTGAAAAAATAAGGTTTTATCGCCGTTTTTTATTGACCAAATTCTTTCCTCTTTGCGGGCACTACTAGCATATTGCAATATATTTAAGTACGGAAACTGCACCCAACTCATTCATCTAAAGCTTTGCAAAAAAATACTTGAATGTGTGCGAAGCGAATACATAAGGTATTGATCTAATATTAAAGGTGAATCTAAATTTCCGTATAATGTTATTTTTATAGATGGATTTTTAATTGTTTTTTTATTTAAGCATAATGGCATTGATGGGTTGTAGACAAACTATAAGGAAAACCATTTCTAACCATTCCAAGGACTCGAACAATACTTTTTCTGTATCGACCACAGAACACATACGTTATAAAAGTTGTAATAAATAATAAAACGTGATAGCTCTTATTCACTTTAATCCCCTACGGAAACAGGGTTCAAGTGCGGGTAGAGTTTATCAAACTTAAAACAAGAGTAAAATATAATAATAGGTGTTTTTGCATACATTTAAATATTCAGCGCAGGGAAACATTTTTAAAATAGTTCGCAAATCGTAATTTTAATAATGAATGAATAGTCATTAGGAACAAAAAAAATCAACTAGCCTAAATTGCACCACTAACATTATTTTTTCAATGATAAATTAAACTTTATCGTCACCACAAATAAATCACTTAATTTTATTAAAATTGTGTCAAAATATCAAACATGTTTCTAGACGTGACACTCTCATCAGTGGGGAGGGGGATTGAATATTGATGTTTAATTAATTATGATAGTATTATTTGATTCTGAAATACAATACTATAAGTATAATATATTTGTAGCTGCTAAACTCACCATTTGTAGAAAAAAAAACATTTTTGTTAACAACTCAAAACATCATTATCATTGTGAAAAAAACTAAAAGTTATATGTATAATTTCTAAATTAAAAAGATAGAATTTATGATTATTTTGATTTTAGATTTATGTTTCTTCTATAAAATGTCTCTCTATATAAAAGTTTAGTTTATCCTTTAAAGATAAACTCCACGCACAATGGACTATTTCTATTGTGACGATTATTAAAATTTCCCCTACGCTTAGAGATAAATAAATACATCCGGCAACACCGCGTTGGCTATACTATTGTAATCAGAAGCCACTGTGTACAGATTTTTAATAGGCTATACCTCGTCCGGGGCGCATTTTCGGAATTCGCCGACACATTAGCTGCTCGGAATAACTCGGGTGATGCGAATCACAGATTCATAAAGTCCCGACTTATTAGACTAATGCATCGGCGATTTATGAAATACATGCAACGTGCCAACTCCTAAAGATAAATAGAAAACCCCCATCATGTTTTTTTTTTCTTACAAATCTCGATTATAGTTTGGAAACAATGAAAAAAAATTAATTCATGATTGACTATTTCATATCCTCAATAATTTATGTTTTATTTTGTATAGTGGGTTATAGGACTTCGTAAGAAAGTACACTCAATTAGGTGTCAGTGACGTTTCGCGGCTCTATTTCTGCTTTTTCAATGCATCCAGATAGAATGTATAATTAGAACAATTAAATGACATTTCTATATACAAGTTAATGGTCAACACTAACTGAATTGATCACTAATTGTGGATAGTAACATTTTTTGGTACTGTTGTATATAGAAATGTCATCTAATTGTTTTAATTATACAATCTAACTGGAACAAGATTGAAAAATATAGAATTTGGCGTCATGTTTGTGACGTCACCCGATGTCTTCTGATGGTAAACATGCCATCCGCAGTGCGTCACTTCCGCCCCAGAGCCGTATAGTATATCTACTCCCGTTGTATATATAATTATATGATATTCAAGGTACTGTAACGAAACCCTATTCCTACGCCTTTTTTTTTTTTATTTTTTTTTTTCAAATTTTTTATTTTTTTTTTTTTTAAATTTTTTCTTTATTTTTTTTTTGGAATTTGTTTTTTGCTGCATCCCAACGGGTACTTTTCAAGGGGATTTAATGCGGCCGCACTATTTTATTAATTAATTTAATTACATCTACAAAAGTTCATTTTGTGTCCGACGCAGAGGGAGATTTCAACTATTTCCCATCCATCTGACTTAGATTATTGACAAACATATGATCACATCCATCCATCTGACGGCTCTCATGACACTGTCACTTTAGATTATTAACACATTTTCAGTAATATTACTTCAAATACACAATGACAACTTATAAATTTACTACGACTATATGGAATAACCATTTTATAACACTACAATATACAACATGTTGATAGAAATTGATCTTAAACATGAAAATAATGTCGAAAGCTTTTAGACTATTAATGTAAACAAAGAAAATAATAATAAACTATTGGACACAAGCCATTTGTCTGTCGTGTTAGTAAAAACATATTACCAAAACCAATTTATGACGTGAAACTAGAGGTGCAACTACATTGGAATTTGTCGATTTTTTTTTGAAACCCATTTTCATGATTATATTCTTAGCAAAACATATGGGACAAGCAATTTCGTATATTTTTAGTCACAATCGTATGCGAGAATAACGTAACCATTCGTAAATTCTATTGAAAAAGTATTAACTTTTAAAAATATGACTCACTTCACACATACTACGTGCCTTTTATAAATATCACTATTCCAAATGTCGTAAACTGTGACAGCACACAAAAGGTAACTGTCAAGCAAATTATTAGTAAAATAAGTGACACCAACGTTAGAAAAAAATATTTCCGAATTGTGACAAACCAACGAATTTCAGTCAGTGAGTGATATGGTAGTTCTAAAAAATTACGTCCACCACTATTAACGTTAACGTTATTTTAATATCTGATTAAACGAACGAATATCAAAATAGAAAGGTACGGTAGCCAATTTTTAGCATAAACTTTAAATTTATATACGGGGTGAGTCAAAAATGTATTTCTTTATTTTGTTAAGGAGAAAAAAGTAATAGTTTGATAATTTTTTGATTTCTTTAGATTTCAATTCAAGATTTCTTTGAAAGTTAAACTATAAGCTCCTAGAGGTGATCCACGGGGTAACTCAACAACGTTTCTATTTATTTTCAATATTTTTAGGTACCTACGGTAGACGTAATAGATAGAAAAATGTTCAGATTTTTTTAGTTTTTTAGATTGGTTATGAAATTATTGCACAGGGTGGTTAAAAAATGTTTCAAAAAAATTTTATTTGAAGTTTTTTGTATATTTTTTTAAGTTTTACAGTATTTTTAGGTATATATTATTAAAATTAAAAGACAATATTTGTTGTAAGGTTTCTGTGGCGTCATTGGTAGAGCATTCGATTCGCATGCGAAAGGTTAGGGGTTCAAATCCCAGCCCTGGCAATACTTTTTTTTATTTTTTTTTTTTTTATTTTTTTTTAAATTTTTTTTTATATTTTTTTACAACCCTCGATGACTCTTGTAGTAGATACGACTACCACAAAACGACTATAAAATCCCAAAGGGATTTCTTGTAATAATAATAAACCATATCAAAGTCTGGTTTAAAAGAAATTTACGACACTCGCCTTCAACCCTTTTTTCCTGTTACAGTACGTTAACGCTTGCAAGAATCAACAACAACATTTATTACAAACGGAACAATTTTATTGGCAATTCCAGTTTTATTGATATACGCTAAAATGTCCTTAATTCTGTAGGATTAAAAATGTCTTTAAATGTATCAAAAGTAGAAGAGTCTACATAGTTAATTGCGATCTGAAAAAAAAAATTCTGCATTTTCTTCTTATTGCATTACAAAATAATTGAGCTTTAATCAAAATGGATTTCCTGCTATTAAAAAATCGAGTGCGTTAAATTCGCAAAAAATAAGCTTCCATTTAATTAGCAAAACTGTTTCAAATAATTCTATCGATTCTGAAATTTTTAATTGAGTTGGTTGCATTTAAATGTTGGGAGGCAATAAAATGCAATATGCAGCTTCCCTGCTTTTTTTTTTTAATGTGACTATTCAATGTGAACGCATGTATATTTTTTTATATACAGGGTTATTCACGCCATACGACACGGAATAGTGTGGATAAACTATTTAATTTCCTAAAAGTTTTATTCATTGGTTCGATAAAAATGATTTATGGCTACATTTTAAAAATATTGTGAATCTATACAGGGTGTCCCAAATATAAGAAATGAAACATAGTTGTGGTTTTTTTAAATCGAATACCCTGTATATGAATATATTTTTAGATTCCCCGTTCAAAATAAACCTAACTTTCAATAAAGTACATCTGACCTAAACCTAACAGTTTTTTAAATATTTTAATTTTTATAAAAATATAGACATCATTTGAATGAAAAAATTCACACCTATTCGTTTGTTCTTTTGAAGCCAGTCTGGGCTGATAAATATACCCACTCATCACTTGTTACGCCAAATATAAAAAACCCCCAATACTAAATACAGGGTGTCCAATAATATAAGTTATATGAACGTAAAGTTTAATTCTAAATAACTTGTTTATTTCAAATGGAACACCCGGTATATGAGGTCAAAATTAGATGCACAAAGTAATTATCTGTCAAATGTTATAATACTTTCCTATGCATAACGTTTTCGTGGAAAATGCACATATTCATAATATTAGGCGAATTTTTAATTGAATCTCTTAGTTTCATGTAGACCACCCTGTATTTGATGATGCAAAAATTAAAGTTAAAGTAAAGTTTTCCTATAGATATGAATCTTTAATTTTGCATGGAAGAGGCACACATATTGGTAATAATAGGAACAATTTTCAAAATTATAATATTTATCAAGTCAGCCATGAGAATTTGAGAAGACAGAATACATTTTTTTAAATGTGATATTTACTGTCAAATAGTCTGTTGACAATGCTTACTTAGGAAAGATTTACTCTTAGGAGTTGCCAATTTTTAAAATAACAGTTTTTATGTGTGACATTTGATTTAATTCAATTAATCAAAAATGCGAACCTATTCCAAAGGAGCGCAAAATCATCCAAAAAAAAAACCGTCTTCGAGAGACTGTTAAGGCAATTTAACGAAAAATACCACCCAAACACAGTGCAACTGCAACAAGAACTTTTCAATATTGATTTTAAAGAGTTAAATGAAAACTTTTTTAATAGAGGAGATGAAGGAGCAAATAAACGAAGCGTTTAGAAGCGTTACATCAGGTCAAAGTTGTTGAAGGATTTAAGAAAAGGAGTCCAAACATTTTGACCATTTATTATAAAATTTATCAGTATTTGTGTACATTGTATATATTATTTAATTTAAGTTAAAAATGTATTTATTTATTATGTAATTGTTTAAATATGTTGTTTGTCAAATTCTCATGGCTGAATTGACAAATATTATAATTTTGAAAAATTACTACCAATATGGGCTTTTTCCATGCAAAATTAAAAATATACATATCTATAGGAAAACCTTATAGTTGAAAAAGTCTATACCAAAAAAGTATTCCCGACAAACGAAAATATATGATTTCATGAACAAAAAAATGTTTTTCAAGATATTTGACTTAACCATGTAAATCATCAAATGCTACATGGAAAGCAGTTTTAAAATTTTGTCGAAAACAATTTTGATATAAACACGTTGTAAATAAGTACTTACTTGGGGTTTTAGTATTAACGAACAATAGTGAGATAAAAAAACTTTTATTTTATGTCAACCTTTTTTTTACGACATTTCGACAAACAATTTTTGTCTTCTCAGGATTTTTTTTTGTCAGTCTTCCAACATCTCATTAATGTTCTCTTTTCCTTTTTTTTTATTATTTTCATTTTTGGTATTCTCATAATAGTAAGAGTTTTTTTTTTTTACCTGTCATTGCTTTCTGTATCGTATTTATTGTTTTGACAATAAATTCTTTATTATTTTGACAAGAATTGTCACTAGTAATATGACAGAATAATTGTTTTTCATGGAGCATTGATTTGACATTGCTATGTTTAATTATATTTTAATACTATTTTTTTGTCAGTTTTGGCACTCCAGCGTTTTAGCGGTTGAATATAGAAATAAAATTATTAGTGGAAAAGTATTTAGGAAAATTAGGCCTTTCGGAATGTGGCAAAATATAGATATGTTCGTGGGAAAATAATACTGATGACGTCATATTCTCCATTTTGCAAAATCGGAAAAAAAATTTTTTTGGCGTAAAATATACCTGAATGCAACGCAATTTATACCACATCAAAAGATTTTTAATATCCAATCCCGTTTTCATACAATAGGCCTAGGGCGCCGAGTTTGGGACACCCGGTACATCAATTACCCGAACCTATTGCATAAACTGTAACGTAGGAATGTGCAAAAACTGCAACGTAGGTTATATGTTTAATGCTGATAGATGGATGGACTGGCGCATGGCGTTGCGTTTTTGGAACACCCAATTATATTACTTTAAAAAATACATATTTTTTGTTACCGATGTAGTATCAATTACTATTACGTAATTATTAAAAAAGTAACAATGAAACATTTTATTTGAAAATAAGAAACTCCGTCCTTAATGGGTTATAACATTTCGCAAAATAGAAAATGTAGAGGTGACTTACAGAAAAAATGTTGGACCGATTTTTGTTTGTAACTGTTTGTAAAATCTGATTGTAGATCTAAAAAATAAGAATTTTATCAATAAAAATATGTTCTTGTAACATTTCCTCATTTTTGAGTAAAACAGGATTGTAAAATCAATACACGGGTTTAAGATATTTAGCAAAAAGTTACTTATAAAACATGAGGGATAATTTTGAATCAGCACAGAAGAGAACTCAATTTATTTCAAATTGAACTAGGCCATATTTAAGTGGAGTTGATTGTTAATTTGCAGGAAACAGGTAAGGTGAAACTTTTATTTCCAACATATAAATTTATTTCATTTAAATTAAATAAACAAACTAACTACTTTATTCCAAAATTTAGAACAAAAAAATATTGTCAGAGCTGGGATTCCAACCCATAACCTTCCGAATGCGAGCGAACGGTCTATCAATGACGCCACAAAACCCTCTTTGAAAATATTGTAATCTAATAATATATGTTCCAACTACCTAACTGGTGACATTTTAAACGCAATATTCTCGAGAACTATGGGGGCAAATATCAAAAGTAACATATCGGTATAGAGGAGATAAAACATGCTTTAAAAACATGTATCACTAGACCCCAACTGCTATTGAAAAGTTTGGCGTTTGTGTCCACCGCTATCACAGGGCTAAAGCGATTTGAATCAAAAACTAATGGATTCACCCTAGAGCTTCCCCAAACTCACATACCAAAATTAAGTTGAATTGGTTAAACCGTTTCGGTGCTATCGTGCAAGAATACATACAGACACACACACAGATGGACAGACTTCTATCTGGAAATGGTCTTAATCGTCTCAAGGAACTTCAAAATGGTTATATCCCTCATTATCTCAGTTCTGACATAAACAGCATGGAGCAAGAATGTAGAATGCCAATAATACCTAATGTATACTTTTTTTTTTTAATGAAATTCAGCTTAAGTCAGTCGGGCGAAAAGTGGTATTCCACATGATTTGTGTCGTACGACTGTTTGCCTAAACTTAGTTTGTACATAGTACAAAATAAATACAGCATTGTGGCATACGCCATTTTGCCTGATCAGGATTTATATTTTAGGTGGCGTACAACAAAACATAATTTGTATATTTTATCGATTTCGATAAAAATGTGGGTTACATCCATTTGCTAAAATGTAGTTTGAAATATGTGGAATCCAGGCATTAACTCATTTTTGGAAAAATTGAGGGTTACCCCCATTTGCCAAAACACCATCGATATTTAAAGGGACTCTTTTTTTTATAATTTATTATACACCCCTACAAAAACATTGCAACTTCTATGTATCAATATAAATAATTAAAATATATTGCCGGACAAGAAGTAACAACTCCATTATATCCTATTGCCAACACTAGATGCGCCCAAATCCCCTAGCAGGGAGGCTTTATTTAAGAATTGCTTGTTACATAAAGCAACAAATTTCCAACATAACTTAAAGTCTTGTTGCTTTATGTAACAAGCAATTCTTAAATAAAGCCTCCCTGCAAGGGGATTTGGGCGCATCTAGTGTTGGCAATAGGATATAATGGAGTTGTTACTTCTTGTCCGGCTATCGTTTGTGAACTGTGTTTCACCCGGCATATTGTCTGTTCACGCTAGGTGTCGCCAAAAACATCTCTCTCTCAAATGTTTATAATATTTACTCAATTTCCATATGACTGAGATTTGCCTCGAAATCGTTGCACCTTTCAAGCATTGAAAACATAGTATAAGATTTTAGAATGTACTTATTAATAAATATCTAACGCGCAATATTCCTGAGAGTAAAATACAATAGCTGCAACCAGTGGCGGCTTCACCTAAATAATCAGTAAAATTAATAATATTTAAGTATTTAATTTTATTTTATTGTGTACTTATTTTTCTCCATATAAAATTTAAACTATAAATTAATGTATACTTAATTTTCAACCTGCTTTACCATACAACTGTAATTTTGAATTTCGTCTTCATCTGAAGCAGGCTTTATCGTATACACCTATTTAACATACTTAATTTACATACCTATATGTATTTCCCTCTTTTTTTATTCGTGTAATAATAGTAAAACATTATTTATTTCGGTCTCTCTTCCCTGTGTGCGACAATTGACACCCTTGCCAGTGCTTGTGTCCTATTACGATAGTCTATTTATTTATCATACACGTTCTTATGCAGATGAAGCGTGCCTCAAAGCATTTTCATATATAATTCAGCAACAATGGGCAACATTGCCATCTGTCATATATCCACTATACAACCACCTATTGCTCTTCGTCTAAACATAGTTGCCAGCGTTTAATTGTACTAAGCATATCATACGAATCTTGCCATTAAGAAGCACGCTTCATATAGATGCAGCACGGATTTAATGTAAAATAAGGTTATATGACAACGCTTGGCGAGTGTTTTGTACCAATATGTCGATTATTATTTTGATTATATCTATCTCTATCACACAGTCGCAAATTTCTAGTGCTGTCACAGTTGTACTCTGTGCTTTACCTGTGCTAATATTATTTTTATTTACTTTTCGGGAAGCTTAAAGTTTTGATTTTTGATATTTTGAATACAGATTAGTCTTTCTATTTAGTTACCTACATATTTAATTTAAGTTTTAAAATTTAAAAAAGTGGTGAACAAATTAAAAAAATATATATACGGTTATTAATTGGTAGGTACCTCCCTATTTTTATAAAAATAAATGGGTAGGTACCGCAAAATATTGTTTTTTTCGTAATATAATATATTATAATATCTCATACTTTAATATGGAAGAAGCAAGTGGAAGTACTACACATCAGGAGCGTAAATTATATTTACGCTGGCATCAGATAAGCAAAGTTATTATGAAAAATGATGTTTATTTTTTAATTTTAACTAAAGTTAAGTTTTTTTAATCAACGCTCCTTTTAAGAACAGAAAAATCTTGTTAAAAATATACAGACACACCTGTTCCAGATTTATATAAATGTTTGATAAATATAAATAAAGGCAAATGCATAAAAGCAGAGCTTTTAATAATATCTTGTATGAGACGTATTATGATTTGCTAAAAGGTTATTTAGTATTCTTATGAAGTAGGTAAATATATTCTAGATACTAATTACACTTTTTAAAGAAAACAATACTTAGGTGAGGTACCTACTTATAAATATAACCTATATTTTATGCAGTTGACGAAGTAGGGATATCCCTATTCATTTTAGCTACCTATTAAGTATATGACTTTATTTTATGTTATACTTACCACATTAAACTACCACAAGCCGCCACTGGCTGCAACCGCTTTTCACTTGGTCTGAATGCATTTATATACGTGTGCGCTTTAGAGTTTTAAGAATAAGCTTTAGAACAAAAATAGTAGAGCAAAAATTCACTTTGTGAGAGAAGGAATTAAGTGCCCTAATTTTTGCAATAGGTAGGATATTCGACTTAATAAACCATATTTTTCAGAGATGATATTGCTTTCTAATTGAATTGTTTAAAATGGTGGTGGATTAGATTACCTGTACCTGTATAAAATTCCGGTAGATCATCCTTAACAAAAAACGATCCATACACATATTTTACACTATCTTGGCGTCTTTACAGGATATCGCGGTTATTTTCAAAGATAAAAACTTTTAGTTTTCGAGAACCAGAGCTACTTTTTTGTGAAACCAGAGATGCAGCAAACAATATGGTCATAGCCCTCTTAGTTTCCGAGTTACAGGGCAATATTGTAAATATTGCATTTGGGAATCCCTTTTGTATCTCGGTGACATTTTAACTTAGCGGGAAGATAAAAATTGACCTTGATAGAGATTTTTGCATGTAATCCAGTCACGTAGTTAAATTTTTTATGAGGAAACCGATTTCGGAGATATAAACCAAATGTATGTTTTTTTTTAATTGGATTTGTCTCTATTTTTGTCGGGTTTATTCTGAGGTTTCGAAAAATATATATTTTTCTTTATTTATTTGGAAATGGAGCATCAAGTCGCAAATCAGGCTTAGTTGCAAATTATTTAGATGCTCTTTTTCCAAATCAATGGATAGGTACCAGGGGACCTGTTAACTAGCCACTTCGATTCCCAGATGTATCTATTTTTTATATCTAATGAAAATAAATATAGAAAACTATATATTTTTTGAAAGCCCGACAAAAATAGATAAAAATATATTGGGTGTCCAATTAGAAAAAACATAAGTTTGGTTTATTTATATCTCCGAAATCATTTTCTTGATAAAAAAATCTATTCCTGGTTAGCAGCCCTGCTAGATGGCCCCCCCAGCACAAATTTATAAAAAAACTTTGTTTTACCCAACCTGCAGGACTAGAACCTTCCACTTGCAGAAATATGCCATCATTCATCAAGCCCAAGCTAAAATTTCAGTTTCAGGCTTACACCAAGATAAATTCTTCAACCTTAAACAAGCTTCAATAATGATCAAATCAGCATACACTACAAGCAAATTTATCATTTGTCCGGGAGTCCAAATTAAATATGTCCCCCTGAGCACAACTCAAGGTTCAGTCCGCCCACTGCAAATCGAAGGGCCGCGGCACCCCGACCGTGCAAAGGCAGCACAATCACTAGTCCTCCAACTGAAAGCCGGAACGAATGGCCGGATGAAAAATCAACCGTCCCAGCCCAATCCAATCAGAATTCCATCCTTGGACCGAAAAGTCCAAATTCAGCCGAAAGACGAGAAGACCCTGCAGAGCCTCACAATCCATATAGTACCCCGAACCCGCAAATATACAATTATAAATAAAAACCACTTGGTTGGGGTGACTGAAAAACCAAAACAACTTTCCCCGATTCACGACATTGATCTATGACAAAACGATCCAAATTCACTGACCAAAAGATCAAACCACCCTAGGGACAACAGTGCAATCACCCCCCAGAGTTCCCAGCTGAAGAATGGCCCGCGACCTCGATGCTGGACCAAAGCAAGCCCCAGGTGTAGCGGCCCAACAAGGCTTGGTCTATTCGACCATAAAACCCCCACACGATCCGAGCCCAAACCGGCGCGAGCCAGGCCGGTCTCCATCCCTAACACATGCAAACCCTTCATCACGAAAGGACCAGAAATCCTAGTTAAACTCCAAAGCAGACAAAAATTATTATCCCGACAGACCAGCGCGATAAATCCAGGACCCACACATGTATACCACCGGTCACAACTTCCCCCACCATCCCAGTAGTTTGCATATTCGCAGGGGTAGCCTTTCCGACACCACCCGAGCGAAAATCATCGGGGCACACTCAACCTCGCAAAGGCCCCAACAAGGCCGGGCCACCAGGGGCCCCCCAATCCTCTAGCTATGCTATTGGATTCTATGCCAAAATTTCTATCAGGATCAGTTTTTAATCTTCCCACTAAATTAAAGGGTAACCGAGATAAGAAGGGGTTTCGAAAATGCTTTGGTCAGGCCAAAAAGTAACTCATTTACCGACGAGGTTGGTATTTAAATATCATCATCAAATTGAAAAGACATATACGAGTATTTACAGAAAAAAAAATGTTTTCCTAACGAGAACGTCCGGTAATTTCCTTTTAACTACAAAATTATTACTTTACTTTACTTTACTATGGATTCGAATTTCTAATAGAGAGTAAAATTAATTTAATTTTGGAAGGAAAAAGAAGCCATATATTATACTCCATCGAGGATATTAGGGCAATTTCATTACTGTAAAAACAATTAAGTTGAAAAGATAATAAAGAGATACATTCCCTAGGTATATAATACATTTTTAAACACATTATTTTTTCTACGACTGTCTTTAAATGCCTTTATTATAATATGTTCAATCATGATTTGACAATGTAGTACATTGTAATGCTGTTTATCATTTACCCATGCGTAATAATATTTCCCACTAGTTGCTAGGCAACTTCCTGGTAATGACAAAAGTAGCGGCGGTCATGAAAAATCACCATAGCAACGCCGAAAATACAAACACCAAATTGACAGGTTTGGTATTTATAATTAATATTAATTATAATTAACTATTTCGCTAATTTCAAAACACATAAACAGTGGTAGTGAATATAGTTTAACGCCACCTAGTCAATTTAATACTCCTAATTTATCGTATTTAGGCTTATACGCTAACAAGGGTAAGTTTCGAAAAACAAATATTTTCCTAAAAATTATGTTAAATTTATTCAAAAGCATTAAAACAGTTGTAGAAAAAGTATAGTGTGAAACTCACATGAAATGACAATTTCCTACTCGTATGTCCACGGATGCGGTTAACAAGACGACAAAGTGACCAAAAATTGAAAGATAAGAAAAAAAATTATTCTTGATAAATAATATAATCGATGAGTAGAACCTATGGCGTAGAACACTAAACTGACACTCGTTTTACCACTTCACCAAAACACTTCTTTTAAATCTCGTGAGGATGCTAACAATGTTAGCATCCTCAGGAGAGAATTAAAACTGTTTTAATTCTCTCCTGAGGATGCTAACATTGTTAGCGAAACGCGCGTCGAGATTTAAAAGAAGTGTTTTGGTGAAGTGGTAAAACGAGTGTCAGTTTAGTATTGATAAATAATGTTGCTTGTCGAAAAAATAAGAACTACTATAAAAAAATTATTTTTATTAACCAGGGCATCTCAAAAAGGCATAAATATAAAATTAAACAAGACCAGTCATTTTTTGGTCTCTTAGCGTAAAAAAAAATGCTCCAAATTTAATCCTAAGCCTTATTCGCCCTCGGTCTTGCTATTTTGTCAAATTTATCCTTAAAAGAAAATCTCGAGTGTTTTTTGGCAAGCTAAATTAACGACCGAATATATGAATGAACAACAACAGTAATTATCTTTATTGATACAATAAAATTATTTAAATGAACAGTTATTAAATACACAATTGTTATAAATTGTTTGGTTTGGTGTTGTATGTGTATCAATTATCAACAATATACTTAAATAACTGACAGGGCAGACATTAAAGGGACGTAAGCATACTAGATGTAGAGGCTTAAGAGGAGTGATAACAAACGATGCACCTTTTTTATCGCTGTCAAAATGACAAAACAGTCATCTTTAAATGACACATTTTATACAGGAGTTAATTTATCAAGAATAACTTGTTTTCATATCTCTCAATTTTTGTTAACGGCATCCGTGGACATACTGTATATAAAAACTTCCCTTCTGCTATGAAATTATAAATTTAAATGAAACAAGCAACTGAATAGCAGTTTATTTTGGTATAAAATTCAGTTTTATGGCCACATTGGTTAAATATCTGCAAATCTTTCATTTACATAGAATACAGTGACGGGTCAATCCAAATTTTTATGTCAGAAATGACGTTTACAGGCAATAAAATAATTGTCAATTACTTCTGTAATTACCAAATCACCAAAAATTAATAAAACACCACAATATAATGAATAAATACACACCAATCTCCCTACAACAGACAATTACATTTTTAGATGGCATCTTAGTAATAATCAATAATTGCAATTTTATATTTTTATGTTTGTATAATTTAAATAATATAATTATTAGTAATCAGAAAATATCTAGCTCCTTTCGTTTTTGTTCCTTGTTACACTCTTGTCATCATGCACAAGCACTTTATTATGTCATATAACATACAAGGTTATTATTCGTTTAAAAAATTAAGCATACCATTGTTTTGACAATTTAAGTGATTACTTACTCAGTAGTAATACCCCTAGGGTCTTGATAATACCGAGATAATTTTGTCATAGCGAATGCCGAACGCGTGTTGCTTGATAATAGCCCAAGGCCGCAGGCCAAGGGCTATTACCCTTGAGCAACTCGCTTGAAGGATTCTCTATGACAAAATTTTGAGTATTTATCAAGGCCCGAGGAGTATCCGATAAGATAATTTTTACTTTGTAGATATCAAAAATTTGATTGTCAATCTGACGTTTAATAATTTTCAATACAAAATGTATTAGTTTTAATCAAACAAATATTATTCATTTTTATTTAAAACTACAGTTGGTAAATGTTAAATTGGAAGAAGAGTTTGCTGAAGTTGACGGATTGTTAATTTCCACTGTTGAAGAAATTCCTCGCATGGTGTTGATTATTCACCATGGCGTTCTTGGTGAATATTCAAGTACGGTTTAATTGAATTAGAGCTGCTATGTCCTGTTATTTTTATTAATTGCTGTTCAGGAATTCCTTTATTTGTCAAATGGCTAACTGCAGTTGATCTGTTCGAATGATTGGATATCTTTTTACACTTAGTGTCCATGATGATTTGATCAACATATTAATTGTGTTCTTGCCTACCGGTATATTGTCAAACCATGTGTCACTTTCGGATTTCCAGAAACGATTTGGTCTCAAGAATATGCGACTGGAAGTAATATTTTTCCCCCTTTTGGACAATAATTTATGGAATAACGTAACAGGGCATGCACTTTCGTTTGCAATATTTGGAACAAGCCACTTACTATTTGTACAACTTTTCGATCCTCCTTGGCATGTTTTACTGAATATTGGATTGTATGCAATTCTGTTGGTTGGCGTTCCATCATTATTTTTCTCAATCGTGAAATAATCTATAAGGCAATCAGCTGGTTCACCACCTCGCCAAGCTAACTCAACAGCTACAATATGTTAATTTTTTTTTGTAAACCTTCTAGTGTACCTTCATCCCATACTCCAATGAACCTTTTGTTAGAAGTAATTTGTTATTTTCTATATTAGTTGCCATAGTCACTTGATTACCGTCGTTCCATCTAATAAGTGTGATTCCAGAAGAACTGTCTTTCAAAATATAGGTAGTGCCACGACTTTGCTTTTTTAAGTCTTCTAAGGGAACTTTTTCTAACTCTTAGTTTTCACATTAGCAACTTTATCTACAAACTCATCATTTTCGAAGGGAACCAATACCATTTACGACATTTATTTCCAAGGATTGTTTTAATATTAATAATATATCAATATTTTCTTTTTTAACAGTTATGAAGATAATGTTGAATCAGAAATTATAGTGAAAAAATAAAATAAAAGTAAAAATAATAACAATTTGGTTTTGGTCATTTTGATTTTTTTTTAACTAGTGTGGTTTGAACAGCCGTTGAATATACACACGTTTAAATATTCTCTCAGTAGTTTGGTGGTTTGCTGGTTTATTTGTGATATTCTTAAATTGAAAGAGTGCTCAGCTTCATATACTTAATAAACAGGCAGTTTTTGGTGAATTGGATTTGTGCTACTAACTGGTTATGTTTGAAATCTCTATTTCGATATAGATAAATATTTGTATTGTGTATCGACATATACGTCCATCTTTGTAAGTACTTTAATATATTTATCACCTCAGTGCCTATTTAAGATTGTGCGATACGAAATGTCTAATTTTCAACTTAGTACTTCTGCGGCAGTGAGAGAGGACGTACGGCTGTCTAGCGAGCCTAGCACAGGGGCGGACTCAACTAACGATATGCGAATTCAATTGCAGCAGATTATGATACAACTAGGATCATTAACTCAAAGTGTGGGTAATATTCATAATCTATTGGTTGCACAGGGAGAAAAAATTGATTCTTGCGTGCAGACTATCTTTTCATTGCAAGAAGAAAACAAATTACTTCACGAAAAACTTAAGCAACTTGAAGAGAAGGTTCAGAGTCAATCGTCCGATGTGTATTCAGAAGTCAGATCGCGAATTGAGAGGGAAAAAAACGTAATAATTTTCGGTCTTGCCGAAAATCAAGTTGGAGACTTAAAAAAGGAAGTACAGCAGGTGGTCGAGCACTTAAGGATTGTGGATACTCCAATCGTACAAGAATGTTATCGAATTGGTAAACCCGGTCAACAATCAAGACCCGTAAAAGCTGTCTTTAACAGTAGTGCCAAGGCAGCTGAGGTGCTGAAAAATAAGAACAAACTATCTACCCAGCTCTTTCCTAATATTCGTTTTAAAAATGACAGAACCCCAAGTCAAAGGCAAGAAATAAAATCTTTATACGAAGAACTAAAATCTCGACAACAGTTGGGTGAAAGTGTATCCATTCGTTATATTAATAATACTCCCAGAATAGTACAGGGAAATAAACGCCCGAGAGAAGAGGAACATTCACCAAATCAGGATGCAAGGAAAAAAAACGAGATGTCTGTAGCGTCAGGAAGCCGTCCGTAGTGTTCTGGAATATTGAGGGTTACAAAAACTTGGGTTGTTTACTGAAGGAACATGGTGTTGACTTTGATTTTTTGTGTGTTTGTGAGACATGGTTAGTGAACGACGTCAGACTGCCGGTTAGCTTGAGCGATTTCAATGTGTTATCTTCACCTGCCATTAGGGAGAGGTCTCGAGGACGAGCAAGTGGGGGCTTGGCAATTATTTACAGAAAATCATTTGTACCACATGTCCTCGACATTTCTCCTTGGTGGATTATTTGCTCTTTTGTAACTGGTTCTATGAAATATATTATTATGTGTGCCTACTTTAGACCTTCATTAGATATTATAGATTTATTAGATAATTTACAAGTAGTATTAGATTCAATTTCACAGATATACGATGACTACATTTTTGTTGTTTGCGGCGATTTCAATGCAAGGCTGGGTCAGATACCTGCAATACCTCAGGAAGTTGTATGTAACACAAATCTATTTACTGACATGCTGAGCTTGGATTCCGTTGCCAACAGCAGGGGCTCCTTACTGATCAATTTTATGTGTGATAATGACTTTTACCTGATTAATGGATTTACCTCACTGGACCGTCCAGCGAGCTATACTTTCTGCAATTCTCGTGGTGCAAGTGTGATAGACTTAATATTCTGTAAGAGTAGTTCGCTGGAATGTATTGATAATTTTTCAGTTTTGAACTACGTAACTCCGTCTTGCCACTTTCCTATTATTCTATATTTTCAAGGTGGTGATAATGACGGTCGTTTGTCACCTTTTAAGGGTGTTATGGATCAATCACGAGCCCCGTCTTGGGATGAGGGCAAACGTGAAGCATTTCGGAGTGCCATGATGATGTCTCCTAACGTTTGGCATATACATGAGGACGTTCAACTTCTCAGTGATAATTTGACGTTTACTATACACTATGTCGCAGGTGAACTGGGTTTGACTAGGTTAAAAGTGCGTCATGTTTCATATAAAAATAAACCTTGGTTCGATATTGGTTGCAACTCTTTAAAAAGAGGCGTTCGAGAGTCGCTGAGGATTTGTAAGTTACATAACTTTGCAGAGCCATTTAAGTCTGATTATATTAACTCAAAAAACGCATATAAAAGGATGCTACAGAGTAAGAGGGAGGCATATGAGAGGAATGTTGTGGTTGCCCTTAGTTCTGCTAGTAATCAATCACAATTTTGGAGCACCATTAAGATGGTTACATAACACTTGAGGATGTGCAGGAGATCGTAACAAAAACCAAAAATAATAAATCCCCTGGTGTGGACGAGATATCATACGAATTTCTGAAAAATCTACCTCAGAATTGGCATCTATACTTGGTTCATCTGTTTAATAAAATTTTGCAGTCTGAGGAGATTCCGTCATCGTGGCACCGGGTGATTTGCAGTGTTTTACATAAAAAAGGTAGTAGAGACGATCCATCAAACTATAGACCTATCTCCTTAGTTAGCTGTGTGATGAAGCTATTTACGTCAATTATAATGAAAAGGTTGACGCATTTTTGTGATTTCCACAAAATTATACCTGAGTGCCAGACTGGTTTTCGCAAGGGTACAGGCTGTACCGATAATATTTTCGTGTTAACTTCGATTCTACAAATACATTTAAGGCTTAAGAAACGAAAAGTGTTTGCAGCTTTTATAGATTTTCGGCGCGCTTTTGATTGTGTTAATCATAATCTACTCTGGTCAAAACTTCATGCGGTGGGCATATCTAGTAAAGTGATACGAATTATAAAGAATATTTATGATAAGGCGGAAATGTGCGTCAGATGTAATGGTGAAACCACAAAAGCATATCAAATAACAGAGGGAGTTCTCCAAGGTGAATCACTTAGTCCTCTACTTTTCTCCATATTCTTATACGATATCGAGCAGTTTTTCATATCATGTGGACATACTGGCATAAATATTGACAACAGGAACAATCTACTTATGCTTTTGTATGCGGATGACCTTGTTCTTTTAAGTGATTCGCAAGTTGACTTAAATCGTAAATTAAAAACGTTACAGGATTACTGTAATATAAATCATTTATCTGTCAACACCTCAAAAACTAAGGTGATGATTTTTGGGAGAGGAGGTTACCAACAAAATTATAAAAATCATAAACTCTATTTTAATGACTCATTATTAGACATCGCAAAAAGTTATACCTACTTAGGGGTTGAATTTACTTCTTCTGCTTTATTTTGTCAAATGTCTGGGAGAACGGTGCTTAAATGTAAACAGGCTATAGGCTCTACCATGGGATTATTGGCACGCACTAAAGTAAATTCCTGGGACGCAAGAATGAAACTGTATCATAGCATCATTGTATCATCACTAACTTATGCTGTCGGAGTTTGGGGACTGAGGTATCAGGATGTCTTGGAGCGGGTTCAGGTAGGATTTTTTAAAAAGCTTCTTTCTTTGCCTAGAAATACACCAGATTATGTAGTGCGGTTGGAGGTGGACGTAATTGGTTTAAGCTATACTATTTTAAAAATGGCACTCACTTGGCGTAAGAAACTTGAACAGATGGACGACTCGCGCCTGCCTAAGATTTGTTATCAGAGGCTGCTAGCATTAAGTAGTTGTTCAGAAGTAAAATTTAACTGGGTTTCGCAGATCAAGCACTTTTATAACGTCTGTGGTGGCACTCATTTATGGGAATCTGCTAATAATGATTTGATTCTTAACATGTATAGCGATTTTTTAAAACAGAATGACATTAATAGATTGGCGGTATCAACTTTTCCTTATTTGTCCAACTTCTTTTCATACAATGTTCTGTCTTCTTATTTATCTTTCAAAGTCCCAATATATATAACAAGACTTATTGCACAAATTAGAACTTGTGGTCGGGATTATCTACGGTTGACTTATAATGGTATAGCCTACTCGATCAAAATGAACGAGTTGTGTACAATTTGCAATCAGCACAGGCCGGAGACAGTTGACCATCTTTTCTTTGAATGTCCCTTGTATGCACATTTAAGAGCACACTTTTTGTCAGATGTGGTAACTTTTACTGATCTGATCTCTGCCTTGGCATCGGAATCACTTGCTTGCCTGTCCAGGATAGCGAAATTTTTGGTGGCCATGTTAAAGTTGAGATCGTTCTTACTAAATGAATGATTTTTAATTTGATTTGTAATTTAAAAATTTCTCTAGGATTTAATTGAATTATTTTTTTTTTTTTTTTGATATAAGTTATGTAATTGTACCACTTACCTATTATGATAATATGTCATTAGCTCGTTTTATTATTATTATTATTTTTTCTTGTATTTTTATTATTAGAATGTATTTTTTTTTTGTTGTTGTTAAACCATACTCTTGTTATAAGGTTTGTAACCTTCAGAAACAATAAATGATTATTATTATTATTATTATTATTATTATTATTTTTAACTACTATTGTTTAGAGGTTGCAATTATTTCAGTTACGTTCTTTTTTTTATAAACGACTAGTTATTGTGTCTTTTTCTCTGAGATTTTTGCATCAGAAAATAGATGTGCGCTCTATATTGCCAAATGAAATAAATAATAAACGTTTTATTTCTACAACACGGATGAGCTCATTTGTATTTTTGCCGTAAAAAGAACAAAAAACTGTCAAAATCATGAATCTAGAAAGCATTTTGAGGCTATTTTTTTTTTAATAATTAACGTCCAGTAAATTTCAAAAGGAACGTGCATATATCACAAATATCCCATTAAATATTAAGCACTAATTTCGATACGGAAAACTGAAGACTCTTGACGAATTTTTAATATAATGATTATTTAAAATAATATTAAAATGTATTATTTATTTGTTTCTTGTTTTGCATTCTGTATTTTTTAGACTAATTCAAGATTAATGATGAGAATAATAGGAAACTCCTTAGTGGACTTCAAACGACGTCACGTGAAGGTAATTTACAAAATTGGTTTTGCCAATGTTAAGAATGTGATATCAAACATAAGAATATAGCGCGCCAAGCCGTAAGTTGTTTTAAATCTTAGAACCAGTAAAAAACTGAGTAGAAATACCGAAACATGGGTAGGTTCGGCACCACTAGAGTTGTGAATTTCGACGCTTTAAGCATAGCGAGATATATACCCTCAGAGAGATGTTCAACTACTTACAAATCTCACCACAAACAAACTAACAAAGAGGTAAACCCAGTAAAGATAAAATACTGCAAAAATAGTAAAAAATACAAAACACTAGCACCAATGCTTCGGACGGTAAAAATATTCTCTCACAGTCTTATGAAGGGGTATAGGATAATGGTAATTTGTAAAATAATATGCCATTGTCAATGGAAAATAAAAAAGTTGATATCTTTATCTTAAAATTCACACCCTGTATACTTTATTTTAGCAAAAAATATATAATCTTTAAATACGAATCAACTTTTCTATATAACCTCTTCGTCTATCTCTTTTTCTTTTTTAGATCAAGCGATTGTAGTTCACGTTGGGTGTGACACTTTGTACAATATTACAAGACCAAAGGGCAACATGAGGATAGCTTATTTCCTCTAGAGACTACTTTCTTTGAAGTTGAAATTGCTGTACTGGATATACCAAAGAAGCCTGTGTTTTAACTGCTCAAAGTTTTTGAAATATCTTATTAAATGTCTAGTAAAACCCTCGAAGTTAGCTGGTGAAATCACGAAAAATGCAAATATATATTCTCGTCATGATATACAGGGTGAACTATCACGGATGTCACGATATTTTACGAGGAAACTACATAGATTCGTCAATTTTTGTTGAAAGCACATTATATTATACAGGGTGGCCCATTAGTGTGTGGGCGGAAGATATCTCAAGATCTATAAACGATAGACAAAAAAGTCCTTTAGAAAAATTTTAGGAACTAATAGATCCACAACACAAAAATGTTTTTAATTATACAGGGTAGTTCACAAATGCGCAGCGCACCAAACTTGCTTTTTCTTAATGCGACACTATGTATATTTTAACATAAATAAATGCCGCACTAAAAGACAAGAAAAATGACATAGGGTTTGGCATGCCTAGGTCCAGTAGTTTTTGAAATATTTTTAAATAAGGGTTAATTTTGACATAAAGTTAAGGCGTTGTGGTAACTACAGAAACAAATAATATATCAATTATTCGTGTCCGGTCCATTTAAATTTCCTTACTTTCTCCGGTTTCGTGGATTTTTTTGACATCTGATTTGCAATTTTTCAGGGTGGTCACATTTTCTAAATTGTATTTTTATGGCGAAATGTTAAATAGGACGCCCTGTAAATATGGTTAAATTTGAGAAGTCCCTTTCCTATACGTTTTATTGATATCATATTTCATGGACTTAGGGCTAACCGTTTTTTCATAAAAAAAATATTTCCAAAGAAAAAATTGTAAACAAAAATCGCAATTTTTGGCATCTTATTTAATTTTTTTATGTAAAAACAAAAAAGTTAAATTACAGCTTTAGTTAAATCATTTAGAAATATACGCTCTTAAAAAATAAAAATATTTTTTTTCACCAATTGCGAATTTTGTCGGGAATTTTTCTTATTTTTTTTTAATAATTTTCTATGAAAAAAGGTTAGCTTTAAGCTCGTGAAATTATATCGATAAAAAGTATAGGAAAGGGCCTTCTCGAATCTAAGCAGATATACAGGGTGTTCCACTTAACATTTTCCCATAAAAATACAATTTAGAAAATGTGACCACCCTCAAAATTTACAAATCACATGTTAATAAAATCCAGTAAAACGGAGAAAAGAAGAGAATTCAAATGAACCTGCCACGAAAAATTGGTTGGCTTTTTGTGTCTGTGGTAAACACAACGCCTTAAATTTATGTCAAAATTAACCCTTATTTACAAATATTTCTAAAACTACTAGACCTAGACCTGTCAACCTTATGTCATTTTTCTTGTCTTTTAGAGCGACATTTACTTATGTTAAAATATACAGGGTGTCGCATTAAGAAAATGAAAGTTTTGTCTGTAGCGCATTTGAGAACTACCCTGTATAATGAAAAACATTTTTGGGTTGTAGATCTCTTCAGTTCCTAAAAGTTTTGTAAAGGATTTTCTTTTTTCTATTGCTCATAGATCTGGAGATATCTTCCGCCCATACACTAATGGGCCACTCTGTATAATATGTAGATCTATAGAAACCACATTTCAAAGTCTAAACCCATGAAATTGTGGAGTAATAAATAGGGCTTTCCATTTAAAAAAACGTAAGTTTGGTTCACCCTGATAAGATAAGCCACCCTGTACAAATATCAATAATTTTAAAATACGTATTTTATGACTGCCTACACACTGGCTGCTTAGTTTTGCGTGAAATTTTTGGTCTTTGAGGTAATATCGAACTTCGACGCACTAATAACTCACCCTGTATATATTTTTTAAATACCCTAAAAATGTCATATACATCATTTTAATAAAAACTATATAAAAAAGTAGACAAAACTACAGGGGTACTCCGGTATTGCCGGAAGTGTTACATTTAGCTAAATGTCTGACGATTGATCTGCTTAAGTAAGAAATTTATACTATCGACCCTCAATCAGCTTCTATATGAAATATTCACTATTTAGAAATAAGTATTTAGTTGATTGAGAAAAGTCACATTTAATTAAAAATAATTTATTTCAGAGATTTCCTAAATCATCTAATGGGGATCAAGAAACTAGCACAGGCGAAACATAATGTAATGGCATACAGAATTATTTTGACGAACGGTGCCCTATTACAGGTATATGCTTACAGTTTATCATCTACTTAAAAAATATATTTAATTTAGTAGTCCTACTTCGAGAGGAGTGTAGTAAATACTTAAATAAAATAAGTCTACTTACCTCGTAAGTCAAAAAGTAAAAACAACCATCAACCAGGCATGTTTGAAGGTTTTATATCCTCATCCTCAGGGGTGGTGTGGTGGCAGAGGAATTTATCACGAACGATCCAGGCGTGTTTGCTCGGGTGCGCGAATCCTGGCTCGACAGGTGCAGAAAATGCATCGAAATGCATGGTGAACACTTTGAGCATTTGCTCCACTATTAATAATAAATTATTTGTAAAAAAGCCTCCTTGTTTTTCTTTCTAATAATATTTAATAAAAAAAATTTCTCGAAAACGGAGAGAGATACGAAAAAATATCAAGTGACAAAGTTGTATTTTTATCTGAGCTTTCTAAAAAAATATAAAATTTTCAAAAAAGTCAGTAGCGTACATTTTTTTGTGATTTTTATTCGTGACACTGTCCCCCGGGGCGTCACTGGAAGTCATAATTAACATTTAGTTAGTGCTAACTGAGCGTCTTATTAAGCGGACTAAGGTCTATCATAATTGGGGCATCTTTTATCTATAGCTTTTTAATTTTGACGTGGCAGTTAATTTATTAATTTTAAGACAATAACTAATAATAACTTGACATAAGTCATCGACCATCCTTTTATTTATATATACCGGGTATTCCATTAAGGGTGAACAGGTAGCATATCTCAGGAAATAATAGTCGTAGGACAATGGGAAAAAAATTCATTTAGGGAAATTGACCATGGGAAATCGCTGGAAATAGTTTTTTAGTTCCTAACTATACCGCTAGGGGGCGTAATAAATACAGTAATGCGAAAAATGCATTTTTATTGAAAATTTCGCAATATAAGTTAAAAAAAAAACAATACTACCAAAGTAATGCTACTGAGATTCGGCATCTTTTTGGTGTATCACTTTTTATTGTGCGGGTTGAAATAAAGGCAGAAGAGACGGACGAAATTTTACCTATGATAATGTGTATAACTTTGGTTTGGCTTAACCGAATTTATAAATCTAATTTTTGTTTAAGAACTGAGGCCTTGCAGATGAAGAAAAAAAATATTTCAAATCATAATCGTTTTGTGGGGCTCCGCTAGATGGCGCTATTTGTAAAGCCTATGTTTTTTTTTTGATTTTTCTTTAAAAACTTAAATGGAATGATACAAATATTTTATCAAAAATAAAAAGTAAATTGAATTTGCAACAAATACTGCATATCCAAATCTTTATTCGTTTCAGAGTTATGGCCAAAAGGATGTTGTTCACCAAAATTCGTTGAAAAATCATGTACCTATCTTTAACTTTCGGTGATCAAGAATGCCATGGGAAATAAAGAAATAGGTTTAAACTTTATTGAATTGATATTTTAACAAATGAAAAATAATGAAAAATCCATTTAAATTGCCAAAAAGCAGAGCTTTCATAAAATTTGTTAAAAGAGGTAGATCTAGATACCTACCCATGAAACAAAATTGGCAAGTTTCTATGGAGACAAATAAACATTGACAAGTTGTCAAATAGTTTAATTTCTCAATATTAAAAAAACGTTACAGTTACAATCTTCGTGAAACTATATTGGTTATTTACTAGAAATTGTATTACAAAATGGCTTATAGTAATGCAGAGACAGAAATTGAAATTATTGCAAATATCTCGAAAATAGTTGCTCGGAGCGACATTCAGAAGGTATACCTTTTTTATGTAACAATGATGAGAGAAGTGGTATTTTTAATAAAAACGTACATACACTGAGGCACAAAAAAGATACACTTGTTTTTATATAATCAGTGTGCTGCAGAGAGCGCCGTCTACAATTCACATCAAAATAATCAACAAATTCAAATTCCTTATCCTCAAAAACCTCCCACTACATAACACCATGCAAAAATATTCGTTGAAAACTAGGATATTAGGAAAATCGAAAACGATATTACCACTTTGGCAGCCCTGTATCTCGGTTATTATCAACTTTTGAACTAAGGTAATTTTGGCCATATCTCAATATTTTCACCCAAAGTATCTGCAGTTTTACTGTGTACCATTAATTATGGCATACCCTGTATATATACCGGGTCGGGCAGTACATTCACCTCGGTCTCTCATAGCCTAATAAAATTGAAATTGAAAATTTTGTTTACGTGGGTGTATGTAGGTCTACCAGGAGCATTTAACAAAAATGTTTTTAAATATACCGGGTGTTCCAGAAAAGTGTGGCATATCAAAGTTATATTTTTTTAAACGGAACACCCAATATTTTTTGGATTTTTTGAAGACTTCGGATAAAATAAAGTAAAGTTATTGTTATGATCCCTATACCTAAATCTACCCGTTTGGCCAATTTTTGCGTTTTGTGCAAAAAATAGGGTCATTTTGAAAAACATTGTGTGCGTTTATTTTTTTAACTAAACCGTTTCACATTTTAAAATAGCAAGTGGATAGGACATACATTAGGTCACAAATTTTTATTGTTCTTATCAATCATATTTATTTAAATAACTTTTTTATTTTAAATAGCACATCCTATATTACCTGTCGATACTAATTAATGTTCTCTATCAAAAAATGGTATTAGGCTTTCCTATACCTAACTGTCACCGTTTCCCTTGAAATAATTATTTTAACTTATTTATCTTATGGATTTGACTTTTAATAGTAGGTACACCCTGTAATTTACATTATTAAATTACTATTGGCTGATCGGTATTCGAATATCACAACAGTTTTTCCGTAGACAAATTGGAACTTAAAAGTCAACAAGGTTTCTCTACCATCAACTGGGACCATACTATTCGTACTTAAAAACTTTTACACTACAATTTATTGGGTACCACCTAATTCTAACAAACTCTGAAAGTTAAAAATTAAGAATAATAAAATAGGTACAAATTTTTAACATTCAGTAACATATTCATAATTCTTAAAAACTAACAACAAAAAAAGACCTATACCATACATACCTATTTACTATAGCCACAAAAAATGCTCAAAATTTTGGCCTTTATTTTCACAGATACACAGATGAATTCTTTTTTCAAATGAATGTCTGACATTTGCTAATAATTGTAATGCAATTGTATCAAAAGCGGTTTTAATTCGCTGTTTCATATCATACCGTGTTGTTGTTGGCGTATCATAAACAATTAAGTACAATGGATTAAGATATCCCCATAAGAAAAAATCTAGTGGTGTTAAGTCTGGAGACTTTGGGGGCTGGTTTTATGGACCACCGCGGCCAATCCATTTCTCAGGAAATAAACGATATAGAGTACGCCTCACTAGCCTATGAAAATATCATCAAATCAATAAGACAAATAAGTTAAAATATTGTTTTGTTAGAATTAGGTATTCAATAAATTGTAGTGTAAAAGTTTTTAAGTACGATTAGTATGGTCCCACTTGATGGTAGAGAAACCTTGTTGTCTTTTAAGTTCCAATTTGTCTACGGAAAAACTGTTGTAATATTCGAATACTGATCAGCCAATAGTAATTTAATAATGTAAAATACAGGGTGTACCTACTATTAAAAGTCAAATCAATAAGATAAATAAGATAAAATAATTATTTCTAGGGAAACGGTAACAGTTAGGTATAGGAAAGCCTAATACCATTTGATAGAGAAAATTAATTAGTATCAACAGGTGCTATAAAATATAGGGTGTGCTATTTAAAATAAAAAAGTTATTTAAATAAATATGATTGATAAGAACAATATAAAATTGTGACCACCCTGTACAATATTTACAATTCGGCTATACACCGACCTAATGTATGTCCTATCTACTTGCCATTTTAAAATTTTAAACGGTTTAGTCAAAAAAATAAAACCACAGAATGTTTTTCAAAATGACTCTATTTTTTGGAAAAAACGCAAACATTGGCCAAACGGGTAGATTTAGGTATAGGGATCATAACAATAACTTTACTTTATTTTATCCAAAGTCTTCAAAAATCCAAAAAATACTGGGTGTTCTATTTAAAAAAATATAACTTTGATATTCCACACTTATCTGGGACACCCGGTATATTTAAAAACATTTTTGTTAAATGCTCCTGATAGACCTACATACACCCGCGTAAACAAAATTTGCAATTTCAATTTTGTTAGGTTATGAGAGACCGAGGCGAATGTACTGCCCGACCCGGTATATTTATTTTTGCATGCAGCAGCATGCATGCGCGAGAGTACTGTCTCTGTTTATATCCGATTTCGGCCGGTTCTATTTGATCGATTAAGCTGGAGCTTCGAGTGATCGGGGCTAATTTTCTTACATATATTGATAAATTTAGTTTCTTCAATAGTGTCGAGTAATATCACGTTACATTTAATGACAATCGTGATAGAAGCGTGGATATTTTATCAGAAAGACTTTGTAGGTACTGTGATTTTTTATTTTTTTTGCCGCTGGTGCATCTCTTATCGATTGGAATTTGTATTTGAGAGTCGTTTTGTTTATACGAGGTACTATCAAATGTTCATAATGTGGCACCGAAATATCGTTGTCAAGACTGTTCACAAAGTGTGACCAAGTCGCAATTTAGCGTCAATTGTTCAGGTAAGTGTGTTGCATGGTTTCACCGAAAGTTACTGATGAGTTGTTTCAAATGTTCCTATATCTGTTCAACTCTATTTCGCGTTCGTTCTAGGGCTCCTTTATAGCATACGCAATCCTTGTCAAAACGGCATGATCATATTGAACTTCAACAATTTTCAATACATCAGCTGCGTACTTACACTATGTACATTCTTTTATACTTGAGTTGCATTCTGTGCTTCTGTGATTTCCATTACAGAACGGACAACATATTCATTCCGATTTGCAATTTGAGCAACTCTTGAAGGATTCTCTATAACAAAATTTTGAGTATTTATCAAGGCCCGAGGAGTATTCTATAAGATAATTTTTTACTTTGTAGATATCAAAAATTTGATTGTCAATCTGACGTTTAATAATTTTCAATACAAAATGTATTAGTTTTAATCAAACAAATATTATTCATTTTTATTTAAAACTACAGTTGTGAAAAGTACAATTGGTAAATGTTAAATTGGAAGAAGAGTTTGCTGAAGTTGACGGATTGTTAATTTCCACTGTTGGAGAAATTCCTCGCATGGTGTTGATTATTTCACCATGGCGTTCTTGGTTTATAGTCAAGTTTAATTGAATTAGAGCTATGTCCTGTTATTTTTATTAATTGCTGTTCAGGAATTGCTTTATTTGCCAAATGGCTAACTGCAGTTGATCTGTTCGAATGATTGGATATCTTTTTACACTTGTGTCCAAACCAATAGCTTGCGCTGATGATTTGGTACACATATTAATTGTGTTCTTGCCTACCGGTATATTGTCAAACCATGTGTCACTTTCGGATTTCCAGAAACGATTTGGTCTCAAGAATAGGCGACTGGAAGTAATATTTTTCCCACTTTTGGACAATAATTTATGGAATAACCGAACAGGGTATGCACTTTCGTTTGCGTTATTTTCAAAAGATTAATTGCTGTCTTATTTGTTACCGTTTTTTTTTTGTAAAAACCTTATTATTTATGAAAACATTTTCCATGTATTTGTTTTTCTTTTGGAAATGAATTATTATTATTAATATTTGAAGCAAGCCACTTACTATTTGTACAACTTTTCGATCCTCCTTGGCATGTTGTACTGAATATTGGATTGTATTCAATTCTGTTGGTTGGCGTTCCATCATTATTTTTCTCAATCGTGAAATAATCTATAAGGCAATCAGCTGGTTCACCACCTCGCCAAGCTAACTCAACAGTTACAATATGGTAAAAAAAAATTTGTAAACCTTCTGGCGTACATTCATCTCATAATCCAATGATTCTAGCCAAATCACTTCAACTCAAATTTGATGAACTGCATTTTCGTTTGGTTGGATCCTGCTGTAATCTTTTACGTTTTGCATTTCTTGCATCTCGCGCATTTTTGAATATCACACTGGTAAACGGGTCGAATACAATTTTGAAGTCATTGAAGTATTTTTCCTGGAGTAGCCAACTCGTAGTATTCCAAATGGTTTTTACAGTTGCTTCTTTATATTCAGTTCCGTCAGCTTTTCTCATATTTACCGCATAATCTTTCAATATATTAGCCAAATTATGCAAACTCGTTTCAGCATTCAGTTCGAATTCTCTGGTCGCACAAAACTCGCGGAAATATTTTCCATACATATTTTTTTTGATTTGATTGTATTTTTTTGTAGATTATTAGATATCCTAATATCATTAATTGCATCGTTAGATGCAATACCAAATCTTCGCGACATTCTTAAACCAGTTGTCAGTTTGACGTTTAATTAATTTTTAATAAAAAACACCAAACTGAAAACACCACATGTAGGGTATTATCGCTGTAATCCAGAGGTGATTGAATGAAACTTGACTCAAAATTAAGTAATTTGATTGGTTACTATTATAAGCAATTATATTATAAGAAATAAATAATAATAGCGTTTATGTTCAGAAAGAAATTGAATAAAATAAGATTTGTATATGTCGTATTTTACTGATAGTCATGAGTAATACTTTTTTGGGTTTTGCGTGACTATCAACGTATAATAGGACATTCGTTGTTGGTTGTTTGTTTGATAAAGATGTATGAGAAAAGAGTGTATTGTTTGATATAAAGTTTAATATATTTTCGTTGTTTCTTATTACATATCGTTTGTTTTAATATAATCAAATTAAATAGTAATCAAAGTATATAGTTTATACTATATTTAGTAAAAAATTATCTCATTAAGGCCGACATAAGCATTTTCGGTTTATTTAGTTTAGTCAGTTCCACCCTGTATTTATCAGAAAGTTCATTTTCAGCTTTTTGTTGTAATATTTTTATTGATTGGGAATCCTGACATTCGACAAAAACACTACCTTCTCTTATCTGTTTTACATTTTTACCTGCTATTGAAATATCAGATAAATTTATTTTATTTACTAGGTATATCTGGTTTTGTGATAGTGCTGCTTTGGCCCGTAGTTTTCAGCTTAAGTATTAATGAGAAATTTTGTTTGTATAGTATAAGAATTTACTTGTATTTTTTGTGTCGCGAATCTTTTGCACAATTTGTCTTCTTGAAGCGAATTTTTTAGTATATTGACCTGTCGGGACAACTCCATTTTTTCTTCCAAACCATCGATACATGCATCACATCTACACTATCTCGAATTTTAACACAAGCTGCATGATAATATTTTCCACAGCACTTACAGTTAACTCTTTTTGTAGTTACTATAAAATTATCAGAACAACGTAAACACATCTGTGCGAATCTTGTTAACTCATCTCCCGTCGTCAGAGTTATCTTTATATTTATGTCTCTGAAGGCGGGTTTAGCCAACTAATAATGCATAACGCACAATTTTAGTGCATAATGGACAATTTTTAAAGTGTATAATGCATAATTTTCGTTGATAATGGATAATGCATAAAGTTGGGAACTTTCAACTTTTATGCACTAAATGATGAAAAAAATATGAATGAATACGCATGCGCCGCATTATATATTATAAACACTTACATAACCTCAATTTTTATACATACAAATTTTATTTTGCTGTTTTCTTGAACACATTTATTGATACAGATTAATTTTTTGATACCGCGTTTACTTTTTCATAGGTACTTGATTTTTTGATACCGACTTAAAAAGCAATACGTAACTATACATAATGAGCATTGAGGAAGCAATATTATTGGAGACAATAGAAAGCTTTCGGTCCATTTGGGACCCTAAAGATAAAGACCACCAAAACAGTATGGTGATCGAAAATGCTTGGGCATCAATATCAGTAATAATGGATGATAGTGGTAAATAGTATATTGTGCAACGAACATGAAATGACATATATTTCCTACGAGTATGATCGTTTGCAGTATGAGCCGCAGGCGAGTGCTGCAAATCATACGAGTAGGAAATGGTCATTTCATGTGAGTTTCACACTATACTTTTTCTACGACTGTTTTACAGCTTTTGAATTAATTTAACATAATTTTTAGGAAAATATTTGTTTTTCGGCTAAATACGATAAATTAGAAATATTAAATTGACTAGGTGGTGTTAAACTATATTCACTATCACTGTTTATGTGTTTTGAAATTAGCGAAATACTTAATTATAATTATTGTTAATTATAAATACCAAAACTGTCAATCTGGTGTTTGTATTTTCGGCGTTGCTATGGTGATTTTCCATGCCCGCCGCTACTTTTGTCATTACCAGTAAATTTTATCCGTGCGTAATAATATTTCCCACTAGTTACCTAGCAACTAGTATGCACCGCACGGGTAAATGATAAACAACATTACAATGTACTACATTTTCAAATCATGATTGAACATATAATAAAGGCATTTAAAGACAGTCGTAGAAAAATATATTTATTTTATTCTTTGAATTTTTGTATAATAGTTTTTATTTTAGTTGAAAGTTGTAAAGAAGCATGGAAGTGCTTGCGCAGCAAGTATATCAGGGAAAGAAAGCTTGTTGCAAAAACTCCCTCAGGATCTGCGGCGTATACGGGTCATTGGCCATTGTTTAAAGCACTAGGCTTTTTAGCACCAGTGGTCCAAACCAGAAGGTTAGTTTATTTAGCTTAGATCGAACATCATAAACTAATATGAAAATATACCTAATTTTTACAACAAGTGGTAATATCATCAAAAGCAACACGGTAACCCCTAAACCATCAAGCCTGGGGAGCTCAGATGTTACAGCAGATGAACCATTAGGAGATACCCAGTGCAATGATGAAAGTGATGACACACTGAAGCCGACCTCTGGAACAGGTCATGTTTCTTCAGGTTCATCGACAAGTCGGGCTGCTTTCGCTTCGACCCCGAGCACCAGTAAAAAAGTGGGCATAAAAAGAAAGCGAACGCAATCACCTAATTTAGTGGAAAATGTTTTAAAAAAATGTTCGGACATTGGCGAATCTCTGACTCAGTATATCCAACATAGTTCGGATAATACTAACAAAGGGATCAAAAATGAAGATTACTATTTTGCGCTCAGTTTAGCTGAGTCACTATCACGAATAAGCAACAACAAGAAAAAGCTTATCTTAAAATCTAAAATACTGTTGATGGTAGCAGACGTGGCTGAGGATGAGTGAATTATATATCCCTCTATTCATTGTGCTTTTGTGGATGTGTATATATGATGTTATAATGTACAGTATAAATAAAGAAATCAATAAACATTGTATTTTAATGCTTTATTCATAATAAATGTATTACATACTATATGAAGTGCAACATTCAAATTTACTGGCAGACTATTATTGTCCAGTCATTAGAAAATATATACATAATACTTATACTTATAGGGAACTTTAATTTTTAGTTATTGGGGCGCCCCCCCTATTTATGTGATCTTCTTGCCAAGGCATGGAACCTTCACTAGAAAGGAAAAAATCTGCCAAGACATCTCGGAAGTTTTTTGCATTTTTAGTGTAATTGTTGGATGCCAACCTGTTTACAGATTTTAGGCAGATCCCGTCTTTCCTCCAAGATCCCTCACAAACGGTTCCATCCATCTCAACGTAATCTGCATACCCAGTTGGACAGTACTTTCTCTTATTAGCAGGCAATTCTTTCTCACTAATTTGCAAAAAATTATGCAGTACTACTGTGGCTTAAGTAATTAACTTACATAATTCGACACTCGCATAAATGGTTTTCCTAAGAATACGCCAAATTTGGCTTAGTATGCCAAACGTGTTTTCAATACATCTTCTGCCTCGACTGAACCTGTAATTATAACATGTAATTTAAGAGTTAGGTTAGCTAATTCGTATTGTTAAAAAAATGATTACCTACCTGTAATTGACAATACGTTGTTTTTCGCGTAATAATGTCCCGGGATAGGGTCTCATTATACTATTATGTAGAGGGAAAGCGGCATCGGCTACCAAAAAGTGTGGTAGTTTTAGGTTTGTTTTTGGCAATGCTTTGGGTTCAGCAATTTCCAAATTTCCATCTAATAGATGAGCTCCTAAGCTACTAGTTTTAAAAATTGCCGAGTCATGATTTGATCCAGCACCGCCTATGTCCACCATAGAAAATCTATAATAGGCGTCACACGTGGCCATTAAGACAATACTGAAAGTTTTTTTGTAGTTGAAGAAGACACTGCCTGAATGTTGAGGAGCAATAATGTTAATGTGCTTTCCGTCCACAGCACCAATGCAATTTGGAACATTCCAACGTTTCAGAAAACCACGTTCTATCGCTTTAAAATCTTCTTTTGTTGGGTGGGGTAAAACTATTGGTTGCAGCTTTCTCCATAGGATTTCACAAGTTTCCTTAATAATAAAATGTACCGTTGCCTTTCCGATTCGAAAATTCCATGCCATTTCCTGCATGCAGCATCCTTCTGCAAAATAGCTAAAAAGTGAAACATTTATGCTTTAGTTGCTTGTTCATTACATATAACACTTACTGCAAAGTAATTAGTAGGCATTCTTTCGCGGAGATGTGCCTTCGATGTTTATATTTCTGAAGATCGTTTTCCACGAATGGTAATAGTCTTCTGAATTGCTCCTGTGTCATCCTTGTATATTTGAAGAACTATAATTTGTTATGCGTTATCGATTATGCACTATATATTAAGCATTCTTCATTATGCATTATGCACTATCCATTATTAATTGGCTAAACCCGCCTTTATATGGATTGACAGATGTGAATATTAACATATCACACCCTCAATGCAATATACTATCCACAACTCAAAAACCAACAATTTTGAGTTAGGTTACGCAAAGCAATACTTATGCATCAGTCTACTGTGTGTATTAGTAACATAACAGAAAATCAAAGGGGAGCTTTTTTATTCGTAGATATGTTAGTGTATTTCCTGCAATAATAACAAATATATTAAATGCAAGACTAACAATTTAAGCTGTACTTCTCAGCTAATTGTACAGTATTTTGAGATACGTTACTAAGGCAATTATGCGTTTTCTACCTTTTACCAGGAATTTTGATTCGCGCGTATACATTTTGTGACCTGTTCGGCATTGTGTTGTTCTAATTTGTTATAAAACAATTATTGTGTAGATCAAATAAAAACAAATTTGTTGCTGGGATGTACACGGTCATTCATTATATTTTGACACCCACCTAGAGCCGTTATTATGGACGATAGAAAAAACATTTAAATACAAAGTTTCTGTCGCAGTATCTTTTAGAACTACTGGAATCAACAAATTTAGTTTTCAAAATTGAAAAAAATCTGTTGGATTTTTGTTGTAGTGGACTGTATTTTTCACCTTTGACGTTATGTGATCAATTTGATTCACCCTTTTTGTAGTTAATACTAATTAAAACGACCTTTTTGAATAAAACAATTAACATATAATATATTCAGATGTTTTACACGAAAGTTCGAAAGTGAGTGAGATAAAAAATGATTAGACAAAACAAAATAGAGCGCACACAAGTCCTTTTCTTCTCTTTTGCTCTTTCAGGTTATACAACACAATATACACAGCATACATTAAAATGCCAACGTGCCGAGCCAATCAGAGCATTTGGGGCGGGGCTTTCCTTGGCGCGCTTTTCAATTTGAATTTAACCGCTATTCAACTTATTTTGAAACTGAAATTTAGTCGATATTTAATTGGAATGAGTTTTTCAGTAAAATAATTTAAGTACGACACCAAACAAATCTAATATAATATTATACAAGTCACAATAAGAAAAAAATAGTATGTAATGTGAAAAAGTGATACAATTAAAAGGAAAATATCTAAATTGAAATAGTACGCAATCTGAAAAAGTAATTTTAGATTTGTTTGGTGTTGAACCTTATAATATACAGGGTGTTCTACGGTGGCAACCCATTAGATTATTTCAGAAACTACTTCGACTTGAATTTTGAAATTTCAGTGTCTATATTGTCAGATATGCTCTACTCAAATAATATAATAGCAACGGCATAGCCCTTCCGGTTATACCGGAAGTTGATGGCAACTTTGTTATTTTAAATGGAACACCCTATATATCATTACATTTTTGGATTCTAAATAACATTTCAGACATATTTCATGTATCATGTGATATACCTAACGTCAGTCGTTTTTGACTTATATCAAGATTTATGTCAAAATTGACAGTTTAGGGCTCCATAAGAATTCCGTTTTTTCCTTGTAAATCAGTATTTAATAATTATTTTGCAGGTATTTTCTTATCAGGTGGGATCTTCTTTTTCGAATTGACAAAACATTTTCTGATTAGTTTATACAGGGTGGTCAAAAAATTATATTGAAAACGGTTCGAGAAAAACAGTTGAAAGTCAATTTTTTCCAATGGTATGGTATATTATTATTATTTTATCTTCCATAGCATTAAAAAATAATGCAATTTTGTAATAGGTTATCATTTTCTAAAATGCATAGTTTTCGAAATATCGTCATTTTAAATGGGGGTCATATCGAACAATTAAATTATTTTTGTATCGTTAGTTGATTGTGAACTTTTTTTAGTTGAAAATTTATTTAGTTTAATCTTCTGTTCATTTCTGCTGTACTATTTTAAATTTTCGTCTTAGTTCGTTGTAATACTTGATTTGTATACCTCCCAACCTGCTCTAAATGATTTCTCAAAATTCTTCCTAATTTCTCTAGTCATCGTTAGCAAATAGGGGTTTCTCTCGTTTAATACTCTACAGGTGATATTAATCACTTTATTTTATTCTCCATGAATTAATAATAAATTTATAATATCAATAAGTATTTTTCATTTTTATTAATTTGACGTTTAGTTTGACGTTAAAATGACCATAATTTTATGGCTAACTAAATTAATTAGCTAGCTTCCAGAGAGACAACGGTAGGCGCTGCAGAAAAATTTAAAATGACGATATTTCGAAAACTATTTTAGAAAGTGATAACCTATTACAAAATTGCATTATTTTTTAATGTTAAGGAAGATGAAATAATAATAATAATAATATACCCATTCCATTTGAAAAAATTGACTTTCAACTGTTTTTCTTGAACCGTTTTCAATATAATTTTTTGACCACCCTGTATAAACTAATCAGAAAATGTCTTGTCAATTCGAAAAAGAAGATCCCACCTGATAAGAAAATACCTGCAAAATAATTATTAAATACTGATTTACAAGGAAAAACGGAATTCTTATGGAGCCCTAAACTGTCAATTTTGACATAAATCTTGATATAAGCCAAAAATGACTGACGTTAGGTATTGGCCATTATACATAAAATATGTCTGAAATCTTATTTAGAATCCAAAAATGTAATAATATATAGGGTGTTACATTTAAAATAACAAAGTTGCCATCAACTTCCGGTATAACCGGAAGTGCTATGCCGTTGCTATGATGTTATTTGAGTAGAGCATATTTAACAATATAGACACTGAAATTTTAAAAATTCAATTCAAAGTAGTTTCTGAAATAATCTAATGGGTTACCACCGTAGGACACCCTGTATATGTATGTATGGTAGTGGTGTATTTGTATTAATTTGTATGTTCATTGTAATTATTATTTATTATCATTGTGTATAATTTAATATATAAATATAGCTAAAAATAAACTATTGAGAATAATGTGCCTTTTTTATTTCCTGACTTCCTATCTGTAATGCATAAAATGATTTTAAAATTAGATAGGTATCTTCAAATTATACATAAATATATTTGAGTATCGTTTTTCCGATATACGAAATGAAGGTTTTTCAGCTAGGTATAATAAAATAAGTTGAATAGCGGTTAAATTTAAACTCAAATGCGCGCCAAGGAAAGCCCCGCCCCAAATGCTCTGATTGGCTCGGCACGTTGGCATTTTAATGTATGCTAATATACACTAGTAGCACAATACAAAAATTGCAATGTTGCCAATAATTATAATTTCTCATATAATAAAATAAAACTAAACAAAATCATTAGGCCTTATATTTTAAATGGAACCCCTATATATTATAAGGTAAAATTAAAGATCTTTTGGTTCTGATTTCAAAAAAGTACAGGTTATTCGTATTAGCTTTAGCTGTGCTTGAGATACTTCAGTTTAAAACTTTGTTTACTGGAAATCATCAACCATATTATTGTTTATTGTTCGGAAAATAATCAAGTGTACCTTGATTACTTGACATATTAGTATGTCAACAATATTTTGGTTGAAATTACAGATTTTACCAGTGCTTTTGCTATTTGGCAATTTATAAATTATTTTCCGAACATATAACAATATGGTTAATAAATTCCAATAACCGAAATCTAAGTTTTAGCCCAAAATATCTCAAGAACGGCTGAAGTTAACACAAATAACCTTTATTTTTTTGAAATCAGAACAAAAAATCTTTCATTTTAGCTCATAACATAATAGGGTGTTCCATTTAAATTATAAGGCTCAATTAATTTTTTCAATTTTGCAAACTAAATTTTTTTATTCCACCAATAGTTCTAAAATATATTAGAGGATAGCAGAAACTCTAAAATTGTATGTTTACATAAATAACGGCTCTAGGTGGGTGTCAAAATATAACGTATGATCTTACGTTATTATAGTGTACAAGGAATGAGTCACACATTTTTAATTACCGGTGCCACTCAAAATCAGGGCGATTCTATGCATTCCTCCTAAAAAAACTACATCGCCGTATAAAATCCAGGAAATTGACGCAACTAATTTTAAAGATTTCAAAGAATTAAGCCGTCAAATGTGGACATAATTTTGCGTTTAATACAAATAACGAGAAAGCGAACTGGCATAATGTATGTTAAATTTTTTATAAATGTCAATTTGTTGAAACCTTTTCTTATAAAATAGACGTAAAAGGTCTTAAAGATGCACTACACGGCCTTCTTATTATTATAATCGTTGTTTGCTACAATAGGTAAAAGTAGCATAGCAAGAAAATTTGTGTTTATACCAATTTTTCTAAAAAAAATTGTTATTAAAGCAATAACTTTTATGTTTTTTTTTGAACCGCTAGAATGTTGGCTTTTTCATAGTAAAATAATATACAGGGTGTGCTATTTGAAAAAAATCAAGATTTTTATGGATTTGGAAAATGTCATCACCCTGTATAATGAGTAGCTTTTTGAACAAATGTGTAATGGATTATTGAGAGTGATTTATGATGTTGTACATCTTATTAAATACCTACTATTTCCAAAACGCATTGGCGTAACTATAAAAAATGGCTTCTAACGGGGCATGTTTTTTGGCTTGTAAAATTGAAATATAGTTAACTATGCATTTTAGAGCAAACAAACCATATATCAAAATCATTTAGTGAGATGCCTGAATTGAAAGCAAAAATAATAGGGTCTTCCATTTAAAAAAACGTAAGTTTGATATGCTACGGGATAACGTAACACTCTGTATAAATGACACCTATTTTAGAATGTAGTCGTAATAGGTTTACAAAATGAGACGTTGAAAGAATTTTGAAAATCTGAATAGTTTTGCCGCAGGAGACCGTCGCGTCTAAGGTGACTCGTATACAGGGTGCCCCCTCTCAATTGGAAAAACTTTATTAAAAGGTTCATTATTATTAGAAAGAAAAACAAGGAGGATTTTTTACAAATAATTTATTATTAATAGTGAAAATCTAAAACAAAACAATGTTGTCATGGTAACACATAAACATGTCAAACTTTAGTAAAAGTGCCAGTTTATAAGTACTTAATTATCTTCAAACGTTACACTAATTGCAAAAATGAATCGTTTTGAATTAGCCGAGCTTGCAGATATGCATCTCTTGTATATGGAAGCGCGCGGTAATCCTTTGTTAGCACAACGGTTGTACGGGCAGGGGTTCCCAAAGCGTGAATTGCCAAACCATAAGATTTTTGTCAAAATTAATCTCGGCTCATTCGTGTTAAGTATTGCAGAAATGGCAATTTTATGTGTTTTTTTCTTGCGCGTTTCTGTTCTACAGCCAATCTAAGAGGCTTTGTTATCTTTGCAGCCTATTCGAGAATTTGCAAAGCAGTGTCCAATCAGAGATGCCGTTGAGGATGAAGTCATGGCACGCATTCAGAATGAGCCCAAGACTAGCACTCGTCAGATTGCGTCGCGACTTGATCCACGATCTGCACCCATTTAAACTTCAAAAGGTGCAGGATCTACTGCCTGGCGACGCTCCTCGGCGGCTCGAGTTCTGCGAATGGTTGCTCGGTCAAGCGGATGAAAACGCTGATTTTTTAAGTATAATCTTCACGAGCGGTGAAAAAGGATTTTCACGCGAGGGGACATTCAATCCTCGTAATAACCACGAGTGGAGCGACCAAATCCCCATGCTACGCACATCAGAGGATATCAGCAGAAGTTTGGTGTTAATGTTTGGGCAGGTTTTCTGGGCGACCATTTGATTGGGCCGTGATATTCTGCCCGAGCTGCTGGACGATGTACCCCTCCAGTTGCGTGGAGAGGCCTGGTTCCAACACGATGGTTGTCCAGCGCACTTTGCACGCACCGTGAGAGGTTACCTCCACCAAACCTACAACAACAGGTGGATTGGTAGAGCTGGTCCCGTCCCTTGGCCAGCAAGCTCGCCGGACTTGGCCCCCCTGGACTTGTTTCTTTGAGGCGAAATGGAACGGTTGATCTATGCAATTCCTGTGCCGACAATGGAGGATCTAGTTGCTAGAGTTGTGGTGGCAGCGGAATTTATCGCGAACGATCCAGGCGTGTTTGCTCGGGTGCGCGAATCCTGGCTCGACAGGTGCAGAAAATGCATGTTGAACACTTTGAGCATTTGCTCCACTATTAATAATAAATTATTTGTAAAAAAAGCCTCCTTGTTTTTTCTTTTCTAATAATAATGAACCTTTTAATAAAGTTTTTAATAAAAAAATTTTCTCGAAAACCGAGAGAGATACGAAAAAATATCAAGTGACAAAAAAGTTGTATTTTTAACTAAGCTTTCTAAAAAATATATAAAATTTTCAAAAAAGTCAGTAGCGTACATTTTTTTGTCATTTTTATTCGCGACACTGTCCCCCGGGGCGCCACTGGAAGTCATAATTAACATTTAATTCGTGCTAACTGAGCGTCTGATTAAGCTTACATCACCAGCGAATTTCAAGAAAATCGGTTAACGTGTCTTTGAGATACTGATAAAAAAGGTTTTTTTAAAAAAACTTTGACACCCTGTATTTTGAAAACCATGCAATTCCGGACATCAGTCTCTTATCTCAAACTGCTTGTCTATGGTTCCTCAATATGCCCCAGAAGTTTTTTCCAATTGAGAGGGGACACCCTGTATATGAATATATTCATATATCTACATCGTATAAAATAGCCAACCTACCTGTTCTAGTAAAAAAGGCAATATTTCTTTGCAAAAATAATCCCAAACCAGATATGATATTAAAATTATTGTACTTAGGTCTCTAAAATTTTAATAACTTTATCTTGGTGTAGGCCCTTCCAGGTATAATGTTTTGTTAAAACTGCAGGTAGCCATAGCCAACCTACCTGTTCTAGTAAAAAAGGCAATATTTCTTTGCAAAAATAATCCCAAACCAGATATGATAATAAAATTATTGTACTTAGGTCTCTAAAATTTTAATAACTTTATCTTGGTGTAGGCCCTTCCAGGTATAATGTTTTGTTAAAACTGCAGGTAGCCAGAGCTTCCCTAACAAACACGACATACTTTGTGAGATTTACTTATGCTTAAAATCTCAACGAGTGCACACTGGTACCAAACAATCTATATAATCTCATATTTTAAACGAATAATATTTTTGTGAAGTGTTTATATAATTTTGTAGAATGGAGAATTTAACTCAACAACTCGAAGAAATTGAAGTCTTAAAATCTATTTTTGAAGAACAGTGGACATACGACCAACATACAGCTTCATACTGTATAGAGGTCACGAAAAATGTTGAGTTAACCATAAAACTCCATTCGAAATACCCATCGGATGAGCCTCCAAAGTATGAATTATTGGCTCCGTGCTTAACCAGAGCACAAAAGTCACTTGTCGCTGCAGAGTTTGAATCCATTTATAAGTAAGTAGTAATAAAAATCCACTTTTATTTGTAGCTAATAATGTATTTTTAAGGAAGGAACGCGGTCCTATAATTTACCAATGGATCGACAAACTTCGGGATATAGCCGAAACCGAAGTTTGCAGTAGTGCTAGTACGGTCTGTCATTTGGAAAAACCTAAAACTGACCCAAAGAAAATAGACAATGTTGTTCATGGGCCGACCATTGAAGACCGGAAAAGTGTTTTCCAAGGACATGCCTGTGTTGTTAGCAGTGAACAAGATACGAAGTAAGTAAAATAACTTTAAACACAAACATTTATTTATCTAACAAATGTAGAAAGTGGTATTTTCATGCACGAATTTTCTGACGGGGACACAGTGATTAATTTGAACCAACATTAAAAATTATAGTAATGGTCCGCCAACCCGACGCTAGAAAAATTAACTCAAATTACTCTCTTAAAATCCACTATTTTATAGATGAAATAATTGTTGTTCTTCATAATGCCAACGGAGGTTTCAAGGATCATACAGAATAATTGAATCAGAAGATTAGATCAAAGTCTATCTATTATAATTGATAAACTTTGATTAGATTTTTTAACGAAATATTTTATTTTATCCAAAAAAAAAAAGTTATGTAAAACATTTTAGCAATATCCGTATAAGAAATGGTACAACAAACTCAAATAATACATGTGTACTGCTAAATATCCTTCTATATGAAGCATTGGAGTAGTTAGAATTGAATATTTATTTGGTTTCTTTCAGGGAATTCCTACAGCATCTAATGAAGTTCAAAAAAGTAGCACAGGCAAAACATAATATTATAGCGTACAGAATTGTTCTGCCGAACGGTGCACTATTACAGGTATTACACATCTAAGATTTATTTAATTAAACATACATTTTAATGAAGTACTCCATACCCCAAGAGAAGTGTAATAAATATTTATATAAAATAAGTCTACTTACGTAAATTCAGATTTATTATTTAAAGCAATCATCAGCCACACATGTTTCAAGGTTTTATATCCTCATTCTCAGAGGATTCCGAGCAAATCTTCGTATGAGGAGAATTTTGATAAATGTTTGAATACGTATTCTCGTCTCGTCTTGAACCACCGAAGATGAGGATATAAAACGTAGAAATATATCTGGTTGATGGTTGTTTTAGTAATTATATTTTGTGGAGTAGACTTGTGATATTGCAATAAAAAATATATTTTTAGTTAATCATTTTCTTACTTATTTTAGGACTACAATGACGATGGCGAGAGCCAAGCAGGAGGCCGTCTGTTGCACTTGCTGGAGAACGTTAAAGTCACCAATATTGCTGTGGTTGTGACAAGATGGTATAACAATACTTTTAATTAATGAATTTAATGTATTTATGACATTTGTTATATTTTTAGGTATGGCGGAGTTCATTTAGGGTCGAGCCGATTTAAACATTACAACAATGCCGCGAGGGAAGTTTTGAAATTAGGTGGTTTTATAAAGTAATTTTTTTACACATTAACAATGCTGCAAGGGAAACTTTAAAATTAGGAAATTTTATTAATTAATTTTTTTATTATTATATTTATTGTATATGTATATATTTCTATTGTTTTATTATAAATTATAAGTTCAGATTGAAAGTTTTTTTTTATTTAGACATATTTTATTTAATGACTTTCACACATAAATTTTACAATACATTTTAAGTCGAAATTTTAATACTTTAATGAATTTAGTTCTAAATAAAATTATTTTAAATCTATGAGGAACATTCATGATAGTCAATAATTTCACTATAAAAACAAGTTTATTGAATAATTTTCGGCCAGTAATTTGAAATTTACATTGCGAAGCAAACTGATAAGCTTATTATACAAATTTATATATATTTTCTGAAGAAATTTTACTTTAGACAAAACGTCATTTATAATCATCCATAAACAATGTAATTGAGTTTCTTAAAAAGAAAATTTATAATCTTCTTCAAAAATACGCATCATGATATTTAAAAAGAAATGCTCATGTAGCAAATTAACAAATTATAATTCAATACATTATCTTTGATTTATTTGTTATAATTAATCAATTAAATTCAAAAAAATCCATATAATGGTAAGATGTAATAGTAATAACCGCATACTTATGTTGCTTATATTTTGTGTAAATTTTTTAGCACTGTAAATGTTTGACTTGTTAAGAGTTTTAATGTGAAAGATTTTTAAAATACCACTGATGATGGAATAATTGTTATTCCGAAATATGTCTGGTAATGAACACTAACGTATTTAATTTGAACAAATATATTTGGTTTTTGTGGAGCAGACGTCTTTCATTTGAAAATAATATATATACCTCAGAAAAATAAATAAAAATAGAAGTGGCATAACAAGAAACTAATCACAAAAATGTTTGTAGCCTACATAACCTTTACATTTTTACTAATAAAATCTAACACTGTTGCCAATTGTTCGTTTTATTCATAGAATCAGAACTCGTATTTCACATCCCAGTGTAAATTTTTATTAGGGTTGGTCACAGTGTTCTTGCATTGCAGAACTATACAATATTTATAATATTTCTTTTTGTATTCGGCTTCCATTACATGTTCATAAAATATTTAACGTTAAGAAATCAATCAAATATAATATGATTCACAAAAATACAGTTCTATGAATATAAATGTGTGGCTACCCCGCGGAGGGATTTGTTTATATTTACACGTCACGCTGACGTCTGGAGTGCGAGTAGTGCTACGTACAGTTTTATAACGAGAATTAAGTAAATTTTACGAGACTCTTCTACTTTAATGCATTTGTAGTGTGTAAAACTGGGTTTCCTTTAAATAATGGGGAGAAAAAAGTGCTTAGTTTGCATGTCGAGTGATTTTTTGAGTAAGGTTACGTATCACAAGTAAGTACAATGGCGTAGATTTTGGGATTTTGCAGAGATAGTAGTTAACATGAGTTGTTTAAATATACAATACACCTAGTTGCAAAATAGACAGTAATATAATAAGCAAAAATAATTGTAAATTCATAATATGCTTTATATTTCATAATTTCTTAATAAATAGTAGCATAATATCATCATACATGTATAACGATATGCACAGTTCTTTAAGTAAGTACCTTACCAAAAAGAGAAGATATGGTGCAAGTGGGCATTATGATCCTATATATTCTATTCATAGCACTTATTCATGTTTTATTATTTATAGTATAGTACAATAAGTCTTGTAGGTTTCCCAGTGATCAAGCCGTTAGAAGAGAGTGGTGTACTTCTCTTGGTTTAAGTTTTAAAAGGGTCACTAACAGTTCTTATGTTTGCTCACAACATTTCAACCAAAGAGACATTAGAATTTTTGGAACACAAACATGCATATCGCACACAGCCATTTCTGTTCGCTATGTTCAGTAAGTTAATATTTTTGTGTGATTAGAAATATTACAATTTATTGAAAGTATTTTTTAACAGATTATCCTCTGGATTATCGTCTACAGCTGAGGTTGAAAAAAATATGACATAAATGTAAACATCCAGTTCTTCAGAATTTCTGGCTGCGTCCGAAGTTGACGATGAAAAGTATGTGCAAAACTATTCTTATCACATACATACTGGTCACCGCAACAATGAATTAAAATTTGTGTTGTTTTTTTTTGAGCGCGACCCAGCATAATGTGGAGGTCATAGACACATTAACAGCAAGTTCCTCTGAAACCCTATCAGTCTCAGAAATTGAAAAAAAAAATATACACATTAAACAGATTCAGCTTCTCAGGTCTAGGACAGATAAACTAAGTTTTTTGAGTTGGTTTCATAATAATTTTTATCTTGTCTAAACTCGGTAGAAACAGATTCAGTTTCTCAGGTCCAGGAAAGATAAACGATTCATTTCAAATGGTTTTTTATAACTCGTAAATGTTACAACAAAAATTCATAATTATATACCTTTGCATTTAATAATAAATATTTTCATAATATAGAAAGTGTTTCCTTTTAATCCCAGACATCTATTATTTAATAAATTATATTTGAAAAAAAAAATGCGACAGTTCCTGCTTAGGTATGTATTTATTATTGGAAACTACAACCACGATTTCAAAAGAATTATACTACGCCACTGGCTTTTGTTTACATGCACTCCTTCTGTCATTAAAAAGTAAATATTGACCTTTATGTTATGAAGACAAACATTGAAATTAGATGACATTTCTATTTTTATTTATTTTTCTGAGATATATACAATGTATTCTTATGCGACACACAAATTGTTGAGAACGGTACAATAAAAAAGGTTTTCGACGCACCTTGTATTATAGGAATGAATATATGAATGAACTGGAATATTGCTATCTTTGGGTTGTCAGACAAAAATACCTCCATGTGGTTTGTCTGGGATCATTTTTTTGATTCAATAAAAATGTAAAACCACACCATGCAATTTGTCTTTTGTTGTTTACTTGTGGTTCCGTCTCTTGTATTTAAGAATTATCTCGATTATAAATAAGGAGTCGTTTCACCTCTGCCTCATGTAAATGCAAAAATCTCATAACAAAACCTTTTTGTTTGTCGTAGTTCCAGTCCCAATTCCCAACATAGTTAGGCACATTCAAATGTATGATCGGCTGAGCCACCCACGTACACCTACTATGTACTACGAACAATTTGCTGAAATTGCAAACTCGAATGTGTGTTGGCTTTTCCAATTACTAATTTAAAAACTGAAACAAATTCTAATAGATTTCTACTACCAAAGAATAGGTAGGTACATAGAGCATTCAAAATGAAAGAAAACAGTAATTTATTTTATTTTTTTCTCTTGGGTAATATAAGTTCACAAAATTACTTGAACTTTGAACTAAATTTTGGTTGGACCGTAAAAGTGTTTTCCAAGGGCACGCCTGTGTTGTTAGAAGTGCACAAGATACGAAGTAAGTAAATAACTTTAAATATAAATATTTATTTATCTAACAAATGTAGAAAGTGGTATTTTCATGCACAAATTTTCTGACGGAGACACAGTGATTAATTTGAACCAAAATTTTCTACATGAAATAATTTTTGTTCTTCATTTATGCCAGATTTCAAGGATGATACAGAATAATTGAATCAGAAGATTAGATCAAAGTCTATCTATTATAATTGATAAACTTTGATTCGATTTTGTAACGAAATATTTTCTTTTATCAAAAAAAAGTTATATAAAACATTTTAGCAATATCCGTATAAGAAATGGTACAACAAACTCAAATAATACATGTATACTCCTAAATAACCTTCTATATGACGCATTGTACTACTTAGAATTGAATATATCTTCTACTATCCCTGGAAATTTCATCTCTTCGTAATTTTCAATAACATAGTTTTCTGTTAAGAATTGTGTCGATGTTTAGTATTCCAGAATATGATGAGAGTCTTCATCGATATTTACTTTAGTGTTGGTTTTTGTTTCAGTAACCGCTGTGTCCTTTTTTTGTCGTTTTCGCAAGTTTTCTTTCATTTTTTCTTGGCGCAACCTTTTTCTAGTTTCTTTTTCGTATTTCTCCTGTTCTTGTTTTCCCTTATTGAAAAAAGGTTCTCCACTGTTCTTAAAGCGTAGTGCTAGGAACTTTAATAAAATTACTTTTCTTCTTTTCTGGGTTTGTTTTTCTGGCCATACTAAAATAGTTTTTAATGGTGCAGGTACTAAAAATGGCAACTTATTACTATTAACTTGCTCGTTTTTAGTAGGACTCTGATTATTATGGATTTCAGTTTCCACATTGTCTGTCTTTTGAGCCACTGTTAGAACTACTGGGCTCTTGTGACAAAATTCTGTTTTCTTCTGTACTAGTTTCCTCATTATTGGTGTTCTGAATTCGTATGTCTGTAATTAGATTTCCTTTTACAGCTAATGCTTCATTGCAATCCTGGCTGATTATAATTTTTGCCGCAGTATTTATCATTTTTATTTTCGTTTCTAATAAGTTCTCTCCTTTTGGTCATCGTCAATCTCTACCTCGATTATTGTCTACCTCTATTATTATCTCTTCTTGTCGTGCTTTAAACTCTACTACGATTGAATCTTTATTCAGACCCGGCTGGGTTTTTGATTTTGCTTCCAACATCTTTGCTGTTATTTGTTCACTTAAGTCTGGATTTTATGCTTCTGTTTGTACCAGTTTTTCTTCTTCTTTACTAGTTTCGTTTTGGAGATATCGGCATTATACACTCTCTCTATTTGGCCAATCTCTTTTTCTACTAAGTTCATTCCAATATGTATTTCCTTTGTTCCTGTATCTTCCAACTCGTTTGGTAAAAATTCAACAATAATTTCAATGTTGTCATTCGTTGTATTTAACATATAATCATCTAACCAATCTGTTTCCAAGACAAGAGCTCTTTCCTGTATGCTATTTTCCTCAATATGTAAATCTTCTATATTTTTATCTGTTTTCCACATGTTTTAGTTTTTTCCATAAAATATATACCTAAAGATTCATCTGGTACTGCTCCTAAAAACTGAAAGGTATATACTAAACTCTCAAATTTTGCTGGTCTCAATAAGATTTTCTAAACGTTCCAACATGAATTTAGCATAAGGAATTTGTTGGATTTCAGCAGCAATTTCTGCTTTTTCTGTAGTAAATTCTTTAGTTACGAGTTTACTAGAATCTATTTTTAATGACCCATGGATAGAAAATATTTGAAACATATTGAAAGGAACTTTCACCGATCATCCAGCCCGATTATCGAAATGTACATAAAACGGACACCCGGATCTTAATTATGACACCCTATGTTACCCTAATACATCTGTTTTAATTTATAGGACGAAAAGAGAAAAGTAAGTAAATAAGTATTACCATTGAAATGAGATGTAAAATGTAAATATATAAATACTGAAATATGTACATAATTCGGACACGACATGTCCGAATTAAGAAACTAATATTTCATTTGACCATAATTCTGACAGTTTATTTATTTAAGGATAGAATAGAAATATTTCGTTTATCATTGAAATTAAACTGTTAAAGCAGTTAACAATTCATTCAAATACATAAAAAAACGTTTTCTTAAATTTAATTAATAATTCAACTTCCTTGAGAGTCACACGAGCGAGGACAGTCACGATGTTAAGTTTATCACATCCACGCACTTTATACTTTCAAATCGTCGAATTTCGAATAAATTTCTTATTTTATGAGTAAAACTAAAAAGTGTCCGAATTTGGTGCAGTGTCTGAATTTCGTACATTTACCTTACTGACTTTCACACAAAAATTTTACAATACATTTTAAGTCGAAAATTTAATAATTTAATGAATTTAGTTCTAAATAAAATTATTTTAAATCTATGAGGTACATTCATAATAGTCAATAATTTCACCAAACATTAATGTACATTAAACTTTGGTGAAAGGTATAAATCTGAGTATTTAAAATAGGGAGTTCCACGATTAGATCGATATAGTACCTACATTCAATTTTCGCATTTTGGTATATACCCTGCCACTCACATAGAAGAATAGTAGATATTAATTACTATACAAAAAAGTGTAACCACTCTTTAGTTCAGCGTACTTTAATACTTCTTGTCCAAAAATGAGGGCACCTAGGCAAAATTGATGGTATACAGCTTTCTTTGATTACAAATTATGAAATGAAAGGGCCCAATTAACCTCACAAATTATTTTTATTGGTTAACGGTTTCGAGTCTTAGAACAGAGACATCATGAGACCAAGCTACAAATAATCATTGTTATTATTAATCTCATTAACTTATTTCACTAGAAATACCGACAATTCTACAAGTTTCTTTGCAAATAATCATAAAAAATATCAATGATTAAAATCAAAGTCCTTCCAGTTCGTCAAAATAACAAAAGACAATAATAGTACACAATTATGACAAACGCATTAAGAACAATCAAATGTTGGACCCGTGCAGAACAGATTCGATACAAAATTAATACTTTTAGTAGTGTAGACCTATGAAAAAGATAACAGAAACGAATAAAAAATGTCAACTACTAAAAAAATTAATATCTACCTTTATCTACAGATACTTACAAAAACAAAGCACATAGCCAATATTAAGTTGGTTCGAAAAACTCGTTAATTTACACAAACATGGTAAAAAGTGAATTTCGTGTGCTGATTAATCATAACTCTTCGCCAGAAATCGTCAACAAAATACATGGAATGATATTGGACGATCGAAGATTGAAAGTGCGTGAGTTGGATGAGGCTGAAGGGATCTCAACTTAGCGGGTGCATTACATTTTGCATGAATATTTGGATATGAAAAAGCCAATGGGTACCACTATTATGATTGTCCATAAACACATCCGTGTGACCATTTCAAATGACTGTTTAGAGATGTTTAGCCGCATTCGAAACGAGTTTTTGTGCCGTTTCGTTACCGTAGATGGAACATGGGCTCATCACACCACACCAAGCAACAATCGAAACAGTGGGTGAACGTGCACCGAAGACGCATAAGATGGGTCTGTCGGTTAACAAAGGCATGGATACGTATTTCTGGGATTCGAGAGGTGTAATTCATATCGATTTCCTTGAAAAGAACAAAACGATCTCCGGGGGATATAATTCACAGCTATTGGAGAGGTTTGACTTCTGTTTTGAAGCAAAAACGACAGCGAAGAAAAAGTGTTGTTTTATCACGACAATGCACGGGTACATATGTGTTTAGTCACCACAGGAAAACATTCATCAATTGGTCTACGAACTACTCAAACCCTATTTTCCAGATTTACAACCTCTGACTATTTCCTGTTCCCAAACCTGAAGAAATGGCTTTGTGGTAGGAGATTTTGGTCGAATGAAGAAGTCACCGTTGAAACACGATTATTTTGAGGAACTTCAGTCTTATTATTTTGAAGGTATAAAAAAAAAGTGAAACACGTTGGACTAAATGTATGCAGCTAAAGGGAGATGATGTAGAAAAATATAATGATTTTTTGCCAATAAAAATGGTTACTTTTAAAAGTCACGGATTTATGAAACCACCCTCGTATATCAGTGGCGGCTCGTGGGTAATTTTATTAGGTAGGCACTAAGTAAAAAATGGATGTGAAGAAAAAGTCGCCGCAGCCGGATTTTTTTTAGATTGTCAAGGTCAAGCGCTTTAGATGAAAAGTAGAAAATTATCAAGGTAAAAAAGAACACGTTAAAATACGGGGTTTGTAAGGTAAATCTTATTTTTTTTTATTTTTAAAAATTATGCCCAATTCACTACTTTACGAAATCCAATACATAATAAAATACAAAATTATTTGTATTGAATGAACATTAATATTACTACCTAATCACTATTTACCGCTACCGCAACAAGTTGTGCAGCACAACCATTAATCTTTACTTGTACTAGTCAAAATATTATTACTATTATTATTAAATAATTAAATACATACACTTTTTAATCAATGGCACTAGTATTTAAACAACAAACGAACAAGTAGTTCAAGCGTAATGTAAAAAACAGTAAACAAAAATACCTAACGTACAAATCGAAATTCGTGCAAATAGTATACCTACCTATCTACAATAGATAGAAGGCGGCCGGGTAGGTGCCTAAGCTCAACGGAAAGCCGTTCCTACGCAATAGAACACATATTATTTCAAAAGATATTATATAAAAGTTCTCAATCACCACCAGTTTTTTCTGTATATTTATTTAAATATATTCACGAAAAAGTACAACAATTTTCAGCAAAATACATGTATTTTAGTCCGTATTTGGTAGTACATACTATTACCCGGTGACCGGTGGCGCAAAACTTTTGATATGTACATAGGTATATGTGTATACGGTGTAGGCGACGATAACAGGTTGCCTGTAAAAATGCGAAATCTCGGTAGTGGGTTATAGCACCAACGGTAAACCTATTTTGCGGTAGTTATATTATACCTACAGATAATTATTGAAATAAAGGGGATGTTTTAAAGCTTTAAGGTAGAAAATGAAATTAATATAAGAATCAATATATTTTTTTTTAAATTATGGAGTCAATAATAATAAATTGAGTATTTAATTTAGGGCGAAGTTTTAAAGGTAGGCGGTGCCTACTTGCCTACCCCGACCAGCCGCCACTGTCGTATATAGCGTCAATCCACTTTGAAAGATAAAATACCTACTGCAAACTTGCAAGATGCAGTCATCTCTATCGACGAACGAAAGTTTTAGAATATTAAAGAAGTAAAACCCACTCAGGTGAAACTGTGTAATTAATAAGTAAGTTGTAGTAGTAGTTTTTCTTACCGTTGAACCTACTTTCTTTGAGTAGATATAGGTAGGTACGTACACATTTTCCGGATATTCTAACTTCCTCATGCATGTAAAGTTTCGACAAGTGATACATTATTCATACCTACTTATTCATTACGAGATTCAGATATACTACTCGTATAAGTATTATATAGTGGTGGATTCTTAGGGAATAAAGACTTTGAAAAATGCTTATAGCTTTTATTCATTGAAGCGACGTTTCGCCATATATTTACTGGCTTCTTCAGGCTAAAAACACAAACCATATATAAAAAATTCGTCTCTTATACTAATATGTAGTACAACAAAAAACAAGCATACATATAATCACATCAATAACACTATAACTTAGCATGTAATAATCATATTCAATAAAATTCTTGCATATATTAGTTTTATTGTATATCGTTTTAGACACTGTGGTTGTTAGCAGCCCCGTTTTTGCTAGTGCTGTTACTTCCACAATAGTTTTAATTTCTTGTCTTGTGTTTGTACAATTTTTAAATGATTGCTGTTATAGTATGAGGATTTCACTTTTTTTTTTTGTTTTGTTTTTTGGCCTCAACACTAGGTAATACCTCTTTCCATCTTTGTAATTCTTGAACCTGCAATTTAGCGTGGAATCTGAACCACGGTCCTCGACCGCCAGATGCCAGCACCCACAACTATATAGTCAATAACTACTTGGCATAGGCAAGTCTACCAACTCGGCCGGGAGCACCGTCCACCCATCCAAACTCCAACTCCATCCACGCGACCAGGTACTTTAATACCATAATCACACCGATGCGCGCTTGCACATGTGGGCATCTCCCGCACCAGGATTTCACGTTACAATTAAATTTAGCTTTAACCTTATTCATACAGAGATGTTATTGATAAATATGTATTATTACATGCTTAGTGGTAGTGTTATTGATGGGATAATATGTGTGCTTGTTTCTCCATATCATATATGTAATATATACCGGGTATTCCATTAAGGGTGGACAGGTAGCATATCCCAGGAAATAATAGTCGTAGGACAATGGGGAAAAATTCTTTCAGGGAAATTGACCATGGGAAATCTCTGGAAATACTTTTTTAATTCCTAACTATACCGTTAGGGGACATAATAGATACAGTAATGCGAAAAATGCATTTTTATTGAAAATTTCGCAATATAAGTTAGAAAAACAATACTACCACAGTAATGCTTCTGAGATTCGGCATCTTTTTTGGTGTATCACTTTTATTGTGCGGCTTGAAAAAAAGGCAGCAGGGAAGGACGAAATTTTACCTATGATAATGTCTATAACTTTGGTTTGGCTTAACCGAATTTATCAATTTTTGTTTAGGAACTGAAACCTTGCTGATGAAGAAAAAAAAATTTTCAAATCATATAAAATAATTGTTTTTTGGGGCTCCGATATTTGCAACGGTTTTTTTGATTTTTCTTTAAAAACTTTAATGGAATGACACAAATATTTTATCAATTAGTTGTTTATTAATGCTACGTAGATTTCGTAGCAAAAAAGGAAAATTTCATTTTGAAAGGCTTGCGACATTGGAAGCGCGTTTAAAATAACCGCATGGCGCCTTCAAAAAAATTCCTTTGCACTTATTAATCATTAGCTTTAATGAATCAGAAGTCCACGATTAAACACGACGTTATGTTATATGGTATTCAAATGGAATCAAGTGAAATTTAATTACTAAACTTACACTAATTATTCCTACTGAAATGAGATATTTCATTACATACCAACACAAATAGGATCTGTTTTCATATGTTCCTGACAAAACTATCTTATGTTGAACAGAAAGTAAATATGCCTACATGAAAAGCGAAAAGACAATGCCATAGTAATAAATTTAGTTATAACAAGGAAATATACAGTACAATAGCACTCGTTGGATATTATGCTTAAAACAAAGATTTACCTACAATATGGAAAATGTATCTTAGAATAACAGTAATTAATCTATTAAACAACGAAGTGTATGCAAAGACACAGAAATGAATGAAGTTCCGTTTGAGATAGAAAGGTATGTAGGACCACCTAGCAAATCTTAAGGATATCTATACTTATATCAAAGATTAATGTACATGTCATGTGTAATGTGTATATTAATCTTTGCTTATATGTACCGGGTGGCCCAATTTAGACGTTTTCTTATGGGAACTTATGTTCCTGTCGAAAAAAATTAACCAAAGTCATCCAGGGTCAAATTTTATGAAAAGCTCACTCATGCAAACTAAATTTGGCTATATGTAATGGTTAAACCGCTCTGTGGCGTTTCTCAATTTTGGTCGATTTCTTTTATGGCTTATAACTCTTTTGTTATTTGAGATAATTGATTTCTGCAAAAACTCACTTTTCAACGTAGAATATAGTAATCTGTTTCATTACAGAGCCATCCGTAAACTTACTGTAACGAAAATTATTTTTTTCCTTATGGGACACCCTGTATAATTTTGGGTTTTCTTACAGCTCCTAAAATTGCCTTTGCAAAAATATATGACAAGTTATATATATTTTTTAAACCTAACAATATATTTAACTTTAAGAAAGTTTGCACCTTAAATATTTAGTAAAAACAATTAACCAAATTAATTTATGGTAACAATTACATTATTAAGGATTAATGGAATGAAAGACACATTTTCACTCCTCGTCATGGATTATTTTTCGAAAAAATTATTAAGGATTTTTTGACAACAAATGATACATAGGTATATTAAAGTGTCAACAATATGTAATTTACATAAACTCGAAATAACTGTAAACAATCAAAAGAATAAAAGAGAAATAAATAATCAACAAATTAACCACAAATAAGATACTAGAAACAACCAACCCAAAAATACATGAAACAAACAAAAACACCTGCATATGAGAAAACAGTTACCACATATGCTCAAATTGGCCAATAGCTATCTAGTTTTTTTGCGAGATATTCTGCCCGAGCTGCTGAAAGATGTACCCCTCCAGTTGCATAGAGAGGCCTGGTTCCAACACGATGGTTGTCCAGCGCATTTTGCGCACACCGTGAGAGGTTACCTCGACCAAACCTACAACAACAGGTGGATTAGTAGAGCTGGTCCCGTCCCTTGGCCAGCAAGGTTGCCGGACTTGGCCCCCTGGACTTTTTTCTTTGGGGCGAAATGGAACGGTTGACTATGCAACTCCTGTGCCGACAATGGAGGACCTAGTTGCTAGAGTTGTGGTGGCAGCGGTATTTATCGCGAACGATCCAGGCGTGTTTGCTCGCGTGCGCGAATCCTGGCTCGACAGGTGCAGAAAATGCATCGAAATGCATGGTGAACACTTTGAGCATTTGCTCCACTATTAATAATAAATTATTTGTAAAAAAGCCTCCTTGTTTTTCTTTCTAATAATAATGAACCTTTTAATAAAGTTTTTAATAAAAATTTTTTCTCGAAAACGGAGAGAGATACGAAAAAATATCAAGTGACAAAAAAGTTGTATTTTTAACTGAGCTTTCTAAAAAAATATAAAATTTTCAAAAAAGTCAGTAGCGTACATTTTTTTGTCATTTTTATTCGTGACCCTGTCCCCCGGGGCGCCACCGGAAGTCATAATTAACATTTAATTAGTGATAACTGAGCGTCTTATTAAGCTTACATCACGAGCGAATTTCACGAAAATCGGTTAACGTGTCTTTGCGATATTGATAAAAAAAGGTTTTTTGAAAAAAAAAATTGACACCCTGTATTTTGAAAACCATGCACTTCCGGACATCAGTCTCTTATCTCAAACTTCTTGTCTATGGTTCCTCAATATGCCCCAGAAGTTTTTTCCAATTGAGATGGGACACCCTGTATACTATAAGATACTATAATATAACTATAAGCGCGGAGCATTCCTTTGTAGACATGAACATCAAATGTGCCGACACGAGGTGAAGTAACTGTCTATTATTTTAAACTGTGTAAGTGCGTTCCAACCGTCACTAATATTACTATTATTAAAATTACTAGGCGTTATAGTAAAACTGGTTGAAACATTTGGCGAACTCAGAAGGAGAAATGGAAAATAACGTATAACCTTAACGTATTACTTAACTAAATTATTATTGCCGTCACCACTGTTAGTTCTGTTACTCATTTCAATACTAATAATAATAAACATTTAAAAACATATGTAAAAATGTGCAAAATACACTTACTTATTGTAAACTTTATTGATGTAATTTTGTCAATAATATTCCTTCTTGTCTTGTTTTACTCTTTTTGTACGATCCTGAGTTTGAATGTATTTTATTAGGCACAGAACCCGGCGTTAGTTTTAGAGGACATGGTAAATTCATTATTTCATGTTCTAAATCTCCACAAAAGGGTATGTTTTGTGCTAAATCTCTTGCAAAATCACTTGAGTCGAAATGTTTGGAGCAGACACGGGAATTAGAAACATTAAACGACGACAACGACAACAAACGAACCCATTTTACTCACAATTCGAGAGAGACAAAAAAAATCGAAGTTTTATTACTATTATTCGAGCGCATCTCCTTCTAATTATCATAAAATAAAAACACTAACACAGAATAAATACGAAACACTACTATAAATAGATATAAAAAATAAATCACACTTATCAAAAATACGGACACAAAACAAGGAAATAATACGGGCTATTGTACTTTTAAATGACTTTTTACCATGTACTGACACAGACGACGTCACACTCCCTCATCTACTTGCGCACAACCGAGGCGATATCCTACCTAAGTGCTGGCAATGATCAATTTTATAGCCTGAAGAATCGATAAAGATCGATTCTAGATAGGTGACCCTGGTCAAATACATAATACGGGACACTAAACATAATTATAGGTATCTTCAAGTAATGAGGTAAAAATGGTAAATAAATACAAATATTTAGGCCATGATTGATGATAATCTATAATGCGACAACACAGTAACGTATTTGCCACCAATGTAATAATTGTATACATCCAACTCAGTTGCGCCACTATTAAATAATGTGGGAAACTAATAATAATAAATTAAACCATCAATAATTGTTGCAATTAAGTCGGTAGATAATGAATATTTATATAATTTATCCGTTGATAATAAAAAAAATTGCTAAATTAATGTGCATATTCATTAAATTAATCTGACTGTTTAGTGCAGTTCCATTTATTCTACACAACAACAGAACATCAATGTACAAAATACCATAACTAGGATACTACTGTATAAAATTCGGATAGAATTCACAATGAAATGTAACACACTAACTTTAGTTTGTATTTTATAGCATTAAAACGGCTATCTATCGTAAATTTCGTCCAAATACTTATCGGTCGAGCATGAGGGTTATTTCTGATAAAGTAAATATCTTACTTAAATTTGAACAGTCGACGTTAAATTTTATGAGAACGGTAAAATACGTAAAAGTATCTCTATGCTTAGTTCAGGAATTATTTTAACGTGTCTTATATAATACACTATTTGCAACATTTTACTTTCCGCTAAGCAGAATAGATATTATTTGTAATCCATTTTTGTGCTCGGAGTCAGATTTTGAAAGGCTATAATTAAAATTTGTAAAGTAATTTAAGCACTTATTATATAAGATCAGATTGATTAATCTTTAAACTAACATTTGTCAGCTGATTCTGCAATTGCTTTCAGCCAATCAGAAGTCCTTTATATTTAGCGTTATACGGTATTTATCACCAAGTCAAGTAATAAACCTTGATTTATCACGCTATTCGCAAACAAATACCGTGTCCCGCTATTCAAATAGCGTTACGGTATGGAGAAGGGAGAATGAGCTTTGACGAATGCGCGTCCACTTTGCCGACGACACTATGCGTGCCGCCATTTTCTAGTCACAAACGTCAAAAAATCAAAACACGAAGTTGGTGTGGTTATGTTCTTATGTTTCATGTGAGTGCCTTTCAGTAAAACAGAGCGTTAGTGTTTAGTTTATTGCGTAGTTTAAAAAAAAGGATATCCGTTTATTAGTGTTAAGTCTAGGGGTAGTTATAGCATGCTGTGCTGTTAAAAGCTGTACAAAAATTATAAATTGTACCGAATTTAATATCTACGCAACCATACGACACATTCCTTATTTATTGTATGAAAGAAATTAAAAAAAAAAACAATTGGGCCATACACACAATTTTTGTTTATATTAACACTATTAATATGAAGACAGTTGTTTGATTATTATTATACATTTTTATAGCATAAGGTATTCTGGAATTGAGGAGGATTTCTCTGTCGAGCTTTTTCCACTCATGAATTCCAGGCTTTCTTATTACTTATTATAAATAAATTAAGAATATTACATATTTCGCTATTAAGCCCCTTTAATTCCCCTAACTTTGCCTATGTCGTGTGTATTCTGGGTAAGTAGTATTGAAAAGGGTGAGAATGTTACACAACACAATACCTATTTTATTGCGTTAGTAGTAAAGACTAATATCCTATATTAAATGTTACCCGAAACAACACTAGTTTTCTTTAATACTTCTGTCCTATAAATAATTGCAACAACTATTGCTATCAGTTGTTTTTTTTTTTTGCAATTATTAACCAACAATTTATGAACGGTCCTGGTATCGTAAACAGAAATCTGATCATACCCTATAAGCCTAAGCTAGAAGATGGCGGCCCCCGTGATTAGAAAATTTGGGCATGTTGACGCTCATTCTCCCCACTCTGCATATCTCTGGTCCGCACATGCGACCTAGATACCAATCCGAAACAACATCAGCATATTTTAACGTGAGTTGTGCAAAAACGTTCTAATAATAACTCTAAACATGATCCTGCATCTTCCTAGGCTTGTTCATACATGTTAAATTGTTAACCTGTAACTTAAGACTCGCCTTGAGTTTGTTACATCTAATAAAAACCTATTTATACATCTAAATACATATTATTTTAATTTATGTTATATAAAAAAATTTAATTAATAATATTTAATGGAAACACTCACCCAAGAGTTTTCGTCGAGATCAATGGTGTTTTAAGGGATAAAAACCCATTTAATTTCGACTTTTTCTCGGTGCCAGCTTCTAAACGGCTGGCATTTACATCTGGTGAATCCTGTTCATCATCACTATCGCGCTTTCGGCGTCTTTTTTGAAAAAAATAACATGCCGCACCCGCTCCAGCTATAATTATTATAGCTGCCAAACTTGAGAATACCGCCGTTAGGATAATGTCCCGTTTCTCCATAATTAACTGAAAAAATATAAAAGTATATTATTAGTTTCTTAGGTTATTTTTAAGTCTATTAAAATAAACTGTTACAACCATAATCTTACATTATAATATTAAAGTAAAACCACTGTACAGTGTGGTAATTAAGTACCTATGTACAATAAATTTAACATACCATTCTTTGAGTGATCTTAAGATAAAAAGTTCATATAAACATTGCCCGCAAATGTTTCGCTCACAAGATACAAAATTTTAGACTTTTGCAGGCATATTAAATATCCTTTACCAATTTTATTGGCAGTCGTTTTTGCAGTGTAATGCGACTCATTCAGTCCTACCGTCATAAAATGTCAGAATGTATAATAAATATAATAAATTGATAATAATATTTTTCTATATTTCTTATTCACTATTTAACTTTTTTTACCAATATTAAATACTTTATAGTGTGTAAGTTGACTAATTTGTCAAGAAATTTAATACTATAGTTATTTCTTCCTAGAATTAACAAAATGACCTCTGTGCGCCGGAGCGGATCATTTGGTTGTAAATGCTGGGTTTTACGAATTGCGTGTGGTCGGAACTTATGCTTTTTTAAAATATTGAGCATCCGGCGACGGGATATGCCCGCTTATCTATTTCAGTTTGTCTGCTCGAAATTGTCGGATTATCACTAGCAGCATTAACATTTACTTCCTCTGCATCTGCGCAATTATAAGTTTTAGGTCTTGGTTGTGTAAATGATCCATAATTAATAAGGTTTTCTTTTAATCTTCCAAATAATATGTTTCTATTGGGCTGTCTTCTTTCTGGGTATCGGTTGTAGTAGGTTTCAGATGCAGCATTAACATCATTATTACATTGAATGAAGAATTGAAACATATCAAATTTTTCAAAATTAAGACATTTCAGTTCCGTAATAAACTGTGAATTAACAAATGCTTTAATTAATGAATGCTGACAATAATCTGTCATTTGACATTAATTGTTTTCAATAAGACACAATTTTATTTGAAATATAATATGGTTTTTATTTATTTTTATTAAGTTTTACTAAATATGTAGCTACGTCTCATACACGGTTGTAAAGGGAATATATATAGGATGTCCCATTTAAGAAAACAAAGTTGCGAGCGATATCTTGAACAATTGGACTTCCCGTAACTCTAATAACAACCGAAATATAAAGGAAAAAAGAAAATGACGAAAAATGAAAATCGCCCTGTATAAAGAAAACTAATCAAGTTAGCCGCGCTCCGATTACGGCATTAAACTAAGCTCAATAAACTGTTGCCCTCGAGGCACGAATATCTCTCCATATTTAAGTGTAAAAGTAATAATTTTATGACCTTTTTGTCATTGATCTAAATTTAATAAATTTTTGTTTTGTTTTAGACATCAGCTATTTTTTGAAGTATCGGGTTTTGTTCTTTTTTCTTCTCTTTGGAGGCACTATTTATACGTACATATTATATATTTCAGATCTTCTAGGCCAAGTTCTTGGACGCAAAATAATTGATTTTTTTAGGTTTATTATAAAATTTATTTTGCCCCCTTTTCTACTATTTACGAACCCCTATGTAAACAAAATTGTTATGCTGTATGTTGTAGGTTATCTTATATCAAAGCTATATATAAGTAGCCAATTTTTCTGTTATATTTGGAAAAACATTTTTTTTTTTCGTTTTTGACCCATTTTCGAACGCCTATGTGAACCAGTTCATTTATGTAACATTTTTTAGGTTATATTCTATCACAACTATGAAAAATTATTCCGTATTTTGAATAAGTTTAGGAAGTATATGTTTTTATTTTGACCCCTTTTACACTATTTACGAACGCCTATGAAAACAACTTATTTATAACACATTTTTTAGGTTATATTCTATCAAAGCTATAAATAACTAGTCAATATTTCTGCTATGTTTAAGAAATACGTTTTTTCTAACCTTTTTACCCCATTTTACACTTTTTTCGCATGTCAATGTGGTTAAATATTATAGGTTATATTTAATTAAACGCACAAAAAATTCTTCAATATTTCGGATAAGTTTAAGAACTATGATTTTTTAAATTTTTGACCCCTCTTTTAAACCCGTTGCCTACGCTCAATGTTAATCACCACCTGTAAATATCCTGTAGTATTTTCGTGCCAAATGTGGTTAAAATCCGATAAAAAGTGGTTTTTGAGTTATCACGGATACAATTTTTTTCTGGTCCTTTTATATAATTTTGACGGATGCCTATGGTACATTAATTTTTGTCGTGTATTTTTAACACCAATTCAACTAGTTAAATATAAAATTTTTTACATTTTAATTTTTTTTATTTTACCCCTTTTTCTACTGCCTATGTAAATAAAAATTTTATGCTGCATTTTTTAGGTTATCTTATATCAAAGCTATATATAATTACCCAATTTTTCTGGTATATTTGGAAAACATTTTTTTTTCGTTTTTGACCCTTTTTTTAGACTATTTTCGAACGCCTGGTGAACAAATTCTTTTATGTAACATTTTTTCGGTTATATCCTATCACAACTATGAAGAATTATTCAATATTTCCGATAAGTTTAAGAACTATGTTTTTTTAAATTTTTGAACCCTCTTTTAAACCCCTTGCGTACGCTCAATGTTAATCGCCACCTATAAAAATATCCTGTAGTATTTTCGTACCAAATGTGGTTAAAATCCGTTAAGTGGTTTTTGAGTTATCACGGATACAAATTTTTTCCGACCCTTTTATAGAATTTTCACGGACGCCTATGGTACATTAATTTTTGTCGTGTATTTTTAACACCAATTCAACTAGTTAAATATAAAATTTTTTACAATTTTTAGACGTCCCCAATTCGCTCACAAATTTTGACCACCTATTTTAGAAACACCTTGTATAATAAAATATTAAAACATGAAATTTTCGATAACCAAGAACCAACTAGTATTGTGTTAGATTCATTTACATGCACCATTATTGTCGATCGTTCCCCGTATGTTTGAACCCTGTGTAGGATCAATAATACATTCGCCGCATGCGTGAACTCTACCGTCCATTTTACGCATTTTATTTCGTTAAAATCTTTAGTCCGTATGCATCGATCACCATTGTGTGTCTGTGTGTAGTGGAGTACGTACCTAGTGAAAAGAAGAATTTTGTTTCCCTTTATAATTGTCCATAACCTCTATTCTCACTAAACGTAAACAATAAACAACAATACATTAAAATTCTACCATAAGTTAATTATTGAAGTGAATTTAAATGTAAAAATGGCAACAATTCTTAACGAAAATGTGGTGGAATCCGTTAAACAACTAATTATACACATGTCGAATAAAGAGGTAAGTCACAGCATTTTTTTAAATGTAGAAATATGGTAGTTATGTTGTTTATGAATTATCCCCTTGACATACCAACGATTTATTATTTATGCGGATTTTGCAGGAAGGCAGTGACGACTTCAATAAATACATTAAAGAATTTTATACTGTGTTAAAGAAATCAGATTCTATGTATTTTCTAAATAAAAAAGATGTAGACCAAAATATAGCCGGTATGCAAGAAAAATTCTCATTCCATGGATTTTTCCGTCAGGCTGATAGTCTAAAAAGTGCTTATGCTGGTTATATTCCCGATAATATACACAAAAGCGAAATGATAAATAGACTGAATATAGTGAAATTTTTGTTGTGCATGTCGGAAAAACCTACAGAAAATTTCTTACGTAATGCACAGTCATATACTATTAAGGAAGCTGTTGTAGAATCAGAAGAGACAATTAATTGGTCAGAATATCTGATGGAAGGTATTGAAAAGTGGTCACCTAATTTCGATGAGAAAAGTGTAAGTTTTTAAAATAAGGTTGAAATAAGTACCTACGCATTTATCTTTAATCTACGTACCTACTTTTAAGTTCTTACAAAACGACAATAATTTTTACTCGTTAAAAAGCTCTAGCACATTATTTAATTGTTAGATATTTATACAGGATGGTTCAAAGTACTTTTTGTTTTTTTTTTATTTACGAATCAAACTTTTTCGTATCCAGTATTCGGCACTGCGCAATTTCACATAAATAAGACAGCAACTAGGGTTTGTCAGAATACAAACACGTAGTTAGATGTTGATTTTTCATGCGAAATTAAAATGCATATTTTAAAATTATTGATACCTATTAATAATTAATTATACCAATTTAGTTTCGTCGTTGAGGAAATTATCTAGGTATACAGGGTGTCTCTAAAATTGCTGCGCTTCGGAAATAAGTACAGTTGAAAAATAAAAACTAAAAATATTTAGAATGGGCTTGTTTAACAAAACAAGACTTAAAATCCGAGAGTTTGTCTGTCAACCACTATACTTTCACCAGACGGCCGTTTCGTCGATCCACGACTCATCAGTGGTGATCGGTCATTAGTTGACAGCCAAACTCTCGTAAATAATGTGGTATATACTCCACACGGTACAGAGATGTAAAAGGATGTGTTTGGCGACATCTAGTTTTATCGTTGGTAGTACGCCGAGTGAACAACAGTTCCTATATCGGCTGCCTGGGAAGTCTCTGACCCCATAAAGCAACTACCAACACATAGACGCGCCGATACTCCCTTAAGCGGGATCGCATATATTTGAAATGGGCTTGTTTAACAAAACAAGACTTAAAATCCCAGAGTTTGTCTGTCAACCAGTATACTTTCACCAGACGGCCGTTTCTTCGTTCCCGCTTCAGGGAGTATCGGCGCGTCTATGTGTTGGTAGTTGCTTTATGGGGTCAGAGACCTCCCAGGCAGCCGATATAGGAACTGTTGTTCACTCGGCGTACTACCAACGATAAAACTAGATGTCGCCAAACACATCCTTTTATAAAAATATTTAATATTAAGGATATTTTTCAACGAATTATCTTAATAATTGGTACACATGGGTTTTTTGGAGTGCGAAACCCGAATATGGACGCCATTTCACTGTGACCATGGCCGTTTTTTTTCTTCACGAAATAATGCACTGTACATTTCCAAGCAATAAAGATACTCTTGTTCAAATTCGCTAGAGTAACTAAATTTCGAGATATTTCGGTTTTTAGTGTCTGGCGTCGCACTGGAATATTTTAATTATTTTGAACAATAATTGTTATTGCATTAAGGATGAAATATGGTTGAGTAGCAAATATTTTTGTTTCTTTATTGACCAACAATTTATTTTACAAAATCAAATCTGTATTTTAATTATCATAGACTATAATTAGAAATTGTACAAATTGACCTGCGTTAACATTAAGAACAAAAATGATTTATTTTTATCAGTTCCGCATCGTCACTGCATTTTTAATTTTTTACGTCGTTTTAATCTTTGTACCTATGTTAACGGAGGCCAAGTTTAACAATTATTAAAAGTTTAGAAAGACGTCGATGAAGCATATATTTTTCCAGAAATTTACATTTTAAATGAACAAGGGTAATAGATTCTGGTTTTTAATACCGGATAATAAAAAATTGATACATGAAGTATGACAAATTCATCAATTTCCGATTGAAAATATATGCTTGACAGGCACAGCGACTAGTCGCACAAAGGAGACCGCACCTTAACGGCAATAAAAATATTTGACAATAAGAAGCCACTGTCCATATTTCATCCCTAATGTAAGAACAACTTATTATTGTTCAAAATATTATTATTATTATTTCGTGAACAAGAAAAGTAAAGAATTACATTGAGTGATATTTTATTGGATTGCAATTGCATTGTAGAGCGCCCTCTAACGGCCTCAGTGAAATAATAATAATAATAGCCTTTATTGCTCAACAGATTTCTCCCTTAACAGAGCAAAATTATCGTACAATAGGTAATTTCACAAAACCAAAATATTATACATAAACACAATAAGTATTCCATTAAAAATAAAACATGTTTGATCTACACTAATTAAACAATTAACAAGAAAAAAAGAGAAACTATGAAGCACAAATAGTCAGAGCAGCCCTCATAATATGTGCTTCCTTTGAACAATTAAAAATGTCACAGTCAGCGCAAATCAAATTAAAATTATTACACATGACATATATCGGCGATTTTGTATAGAGGTTAGTGCAAGGCCGCTGAGAGTAGAAGGTTAAAGAATTGCGGGCGCCCAGTCTTGGCACGAGACAAAAATATTCTTCTAAACTCCACACTCTTGAATTCGAACCTGTTCAGCAACAACAAATATTCAATCGCTCTGTCAGGATAAATACCGTGTGCCTTAAATGAAAAGTATTTCAAAAACTTTCTTTGGACACTCTCAACATTCCGCACATGAATCTGATAGATCGGATACCAAATCAAGAAGCAATATTCGAGCTTCGAACGCACAAACGAGTTATACAAAACTTTCAACGCATCAATACTATAAAAACTCCTACAGCTTCTCAGGATAAAAACGTAGGATTTCAGAGCCTCACCAGTCCTAGCAGCCACATGAGGCACACATGATAGACTAGAGTCGAAAAGCCCGCCCAGGTCAGCAGCAGTCAGACACCTAGCCAGTGCGGTCCCACCAACCGTGTAGCGAAAATTTATAATATTCTTCCTTCTAGTGAATGTCATACATTTGCATTTATTTTCGTTAAGCGATAACGTTACACCAATGTTCCACATCTCTCAGAGCGTCCTGCAACCGAAGACAGTCTACGTGAGAAGTAATAGGGGCGAACAACTTAAGATCGTCGGCAAACAAAAGCCGCTTTGCACACAGACAATCATTTGGTTCGTTTGTAAAAATAGTGTGCATATTCCACTCGCACTCCAAAATAACCATGTGTACGAATTTTTAAAATAATTCGTTAAAAAATGTCCGTAATATTAAATATGTTCAGGTTTTATTTTTCCACTATATCACCCTGGATTTCCGAAACGAGCAATTTTGGACTAAGGTAAGTTACGTTTATTCGGCTTCTTTTGACCCCACAAATCTGTGGTATGATTTTGTACAAACCTTTTAGAGACACCCTGTATAATAGAGACTAATACAGCCACATTTTGCAAATAATTGCAAGTATACAGGGCGGCCCAAAAAAGATATACATATCAAAGTTATGTGTTTTTTTTTTAATAGAATACCCTGGATGTATGGGGATATCTTGATAGTCCCTAAAAAATTACTGCTTCTCTCCCTTGGTCTGAGACAGTTTTATTTGCAAATGCATGAATGATATTAATGAATTGCATAAAGTAATAAGACTTTTTTATGTTGGGAATTTGTTTCACACTACCATGCGTTCACCAGACGGGCCGTTTCGGTGATCCACAACTCATCAGTGATGATCGGCAGGCAATGTGATCCAAATTTCCAACATTTACGAAGAGCTCCACCTCTCGTGCTAGTATAAGCTCTTCGTAAATGTTGGGAATTTGGGTCACACTGCCTGCCGATCACCACTGATGAGTTGTGAATCAACGAAACGGTCCGTCTGGTGAAAGCATGGTAGTGTGAAACAAATTTCCAATATAACTAAAAGTGTTGTTACTTTATGTAATAAGCAATTCGTAAATAAAGCCTCCCGCTAGGGAATTCGGGCGCATCTAGTGTTGGCATTAGGATATAATGGAGTTGTTGCTTCTTGTCCGGCCATCGTTTTTGAACTGTGTTTCACCGGGCATATTGTTTGCTCACGCTAGATGTCGCCAAAAACATCTCTTTGTCAGTTATATTAATAATAATTATTATTATAAATTGAAACTATACCTGCTTAGTAATTCATAATATTAAAATAAATGTTGGGTCGGTAGCTTGAAATTGAGTGCGTTCAATCTTTATGCTATCCAGTCCAATAGTCCCCTCCACTATCCTGTGGATAAAGGCCAATGTCTGTTGGCGCCGAAATTGTTTGTCCAAAAATATCTTGTCACCTTCGTTGTACTGGATCATACCTACAGATTACATATTCTCGCAAATGCCATATTTTATTTCGGTGTTTCCTAGGAGATCTTATCTGTGAGACGCTAACATTTCAAGTGCTCATGTACTGTTCTTTTAAACAATGCCACTGCAGTGTCCAGTCCTATACATAGCAGGCAACCAGGTTATCGTCTGTTTCGTTGTTCTCGATTACTGAGTGGAACCCATATCACGTTAACTCGACGATTAACCCTTTTATGGTCCGCCAAGGCCCTGAGTCTTTTTTGGCTGTCCCACACAATAGAACTAAAGGCCTTTTGAAAATATATTGATTCGTCTATTTGTGTAAGCTCAGTATAGATTCCTGCAACACTTTCGGTTTTCGATCCATCTGTTAACTAGGTGATCCATATTGGTATTTGTAAAGAATTCTCACCCTCCAAGATACGTACGTTGAAATGTATATTTCTGTTTTTGTATGTTTCAGATGTGTGGGAAAATTTCGTCCCCATTCTCTAAGCTAAGTATGCAAGTCTTTATAAGAGTGTGCTGTTTCATCTTTGTATATCAAATCAGGAGCGACTATGTTATCATCGGTTTGATTAACATCGATCGTTTCATAAAACAACACCAAAGTATTTAACCGCTTGGAGCACTTCCCCGATATATTCCTAAGGGTATAGTGGCCCGAAACTTTCTGTTTCCTTCCTACTTTAAGCGATTGTTGGTCCCTGCTGGGTGAGCTTTGATTCACCGGTAAAATACTTCCTACGTTCGCGAAGTATTGATAATCAAATTCTAGCTATCTTTTTCAGTGTTCTGAAAATTCTAAACTGGTTAGACAATGACCTAATAACAGTAACCAACTTTGGTACTTATCGATTTTGGGTTCTTTAAGCTCTTTTTATAGATCATTTCATTTTTCTCCCTTCTTGATTTGGAAGTTGATGAGATCATTGGCTGTTGGTTTTGCCAGAAAATATTCAAATTTGACGTTCGGCGCACTATGCTGCTAGGCTAGCTATTACAAGACGTATATTATACGTTGGATTATTAAACAATTTTTTGTAGGATATTTCTGACTCGGATGCAGAACTTAGTAATATCGAATCAACTATCGAAACTTCAACAAAATTGGAGAGTAATTTGGCTATTGGTCCCCGTCAAATTGATAGCGGTAATAGGGATATTATAATGGATTTACGTACTAACAGAGAGGAATTGTTAAATACGATACAAACGACTTGGTATCACGAGGAAAAAGTTCATATGAAACCGGAAAGTGATTGGAAGGAGGCTCATGTTGGCATCGATTGGTAAGAACAATGTCTAGTTCATCATTTGTAAGCGAAATATGGAATACTTCCCAAAATTTAACAATTGACAATGTAGCTAGGTACTCACATTTAAATTCGTGATCTTATGTAAGTATTATACGGGCATCGATAAATTGCGAATTTAACACTTAAATATGGCTATTTTACTCGTACTTTAAATTTATAAATAAATATAAAATAATACATTTCCACAAAAAGAGATTTGGCTGTGCATCCTCTGCTGATATCGAAAGGATGTTTTCTACCTATGGATTCGTACATTCAGATATAAGGAACAGACTTGGCAGTGACAAAGCAGCGAAATTAGTATTTCCATTTAAGCATTATAACAGTTCGGTTTATTTAAATATTTTTCTGTATTAAAAAGATTTTTAAAGTTTTAATTTGGTTTGTTTATTATATTGCAGTAATGCTGAGTTCTATTAGGCGTACTTTTCCTATAGATAATTTGTAAAAGAAATTTGAAAGAGCAATACGGAAATTGACACCCAATGCATTTTCCTCATTTTATTTGTGCACACCTATGGCGAATTTTAGTACTTTTTTGATTAGTTTAGTTAGATTTAATTTTTCTTGTCAAATTTTGATTTATCGCTTATTTAAATATAATTGAGTCTATTTTCTCCCAATGCAACTGCTGATTTTTTACTAAAATGTCCACTGGTCATTATTATTGTATTTTCACAGGACACTATCTTTTGAATTGACTTTTACTTTTAGTTTCCTCAACTAAGCATTCTCTGATCAAAATTAATATTATTTGCTAATATGTTTCACCCATAATTACTCGCACTTCTGTTTTATTTAAAAATGTTTTTATTTAAATATATTTAATTAGTAAATTGGAAATATCGGAAAACTGAAATGCTCCTAGACATTTTTTTAAATTATTTTAGCTTTCTGATACTTGTCACTTATTATTGTGTCGGTATGATGCATCAGTTGGAAGAAGTATAAAAGGTCCACAGGATTGTTCATTTGTCCCCTTTTACAAACAACATTTCTTTGCGCTCTGTGAACTTGTAGTTTTAAATTTTAAAAATCCATAAATTATTATTTTACCCCAAATAATAATCTGCAGCTATTATTTTCAGGTTTCTAGGAGTGGCAGCTCGTGACCTGTTAAATATCAGAAATAAAAAAATTTAATATAAAAACTGCTCTTTTATATGTGCTTCCATATTTTTAATTTCAAGTTTTTCGTCAATGCTTCTGAAATTATATCCATTTTCGAATTAAAACGAAAATACTCAAAACAATAAACTCCAATATATAAAACAAACAAACAAACCCTCATCCTGCAGCTCTGTATGTATACGTCATCACGCTCTAAAAACTACTGAGCTTAAAAATAATTCTCAATTGCCATTGGTCGGCTCAAGGTCGACCATCGGTATTGTGACGTGCAACTTAAGAAAATTCAAATATTTTTTCCCCAACCACAATCCACAGACAGTCTGAAAACTTGAACACAAAGGCTTTGGCGTTACGATTGCAAATAATTAATCTCTCACATTGAACATAATGCCCTAAGGATGTTTAAAATAAGATCAATTGAAACAATTCTTAAATCGCAAAAGTAAAAAAATACCCTGACATTTTTCCAGGGAGAAATATCTTACAGAAGAAGCTAGTGGTTTAAGATCAATGGAAACATCATCGGTTATATCAGAATATTTGGTAATTAGAGAAATAATTTGGCAACTATTTCAACCACATAATTCAACTGTAATTGGATTTTCTGGTAACAATATCGTTCCGAAGTCTGATATAACAATTAGCAGTGTGCGAAGTGTAGGTATTGTTATTAATATTGTCTATATTTATTTAGCAATATAGTTTACTTTTATACATAAGTTAGAATTGCTTTTTTTCCTCTACACATAGATTGTAGATTGTTTTACCGGAGTCGTTTAGGCGGTTTGGCCTCCCCTCACTTCGACCTGCAGAAGATCTTTTGTGAATGACTCTAATCTATGAATTGCCCTGCTGTCCCACACTTTTCATAAAGTTTATGATTTCTCTGGGGGCTAAATTCCTTGCCTCGTCGGGTGTTAGGGTCACTCCTCCAAGATGTTTTAGCCTGTTTCTGTTGCGTCTGCGCAAAACCGACAAGTGTCGTCCTCGGTTAGGCCCATCTTTTTGAGATGGTACTTCACTGGGTGGTGTCCCGTAAAAAGACCTGTAATTCGCCTTAGGTCGCTTCTCTCCAGTTGGATAAGCTTCCCTTCGTTGGCCTCTCAAGGTTTGACAAACCTTTTTGATTGTCTTAGGCCGGGAGTGTTTCTCCAGTAGGACTTAAGTGGTTCCTTTTCCCATCTCCGAAGTTCTTCCATCATATGGCTTTTTGGAAGGCCAAAGCTGGGTTCCGGGCCGCAGAACGGAGCGTTTGCGCCCTCTTTTGCAAGTTGGTCCGCCGCTTTGTTCCCCTCTATGCCTTCATGTCCTGGCACCCATGTCAGAGTAATCTTTTTCCCCTGAGCTGCCAGTTGCTTTAGGGTCTGTTTGCATTTCCATGCTTTGACGTGAAGGTGTAAGACCTCAGTGATTTTAAAGCAGCTTGTCTGTCTGATATTATATTGATCTGCCGTTCCGAGATACCTCTCTGCAGGCATTCTTGAGCACAACGATTAATAGCGTTGATCTCTGCATGGAATATAGTGGGACTTTTCCCGAGAGATTCAGAGAGCCTGCAATTAGGCCCCTTCTATTCTTTTTGAACCGTCCGTATACCAGACGGATGTGTTTTCTGGGAATCGTGATTCCCCATTTAGCCATTTTGGACGGTCTCCAATGACCACTTCAAATGGGATTTCAAAATGATATTTGCGTGGCAAAGCGTCCGACGGTTTTCTTCCTGAATCCAAAGGTATTAGATTCAGGATTCCCATGATCCTCTAGATCGCCAGATTTGTATTCCATTACCTGTGCCAGTTTCAGAGCGCTAATTGCTGCCTCTTTTTTGACTAGGACAGGCAAAGGTATCAGATGCAGCAACGTTTCCATCGTTGCTGTGGGGCAAGTTCGCATTGCCCCTGTTATTCCTAAACATGCAAGCCGTTGCAACTTTTGAAGACGGCATTGTGTATGCTTAATATTAAGTTTTGGCCACCATACTAATGAGGCGTATGTAACCATGGGTTTGATGACTGTTTGGTACACCCAGTATGTGAGCTTTGGCTTTAGCCCTCAAGCTACCGAGTAGCCTATGAGACGTCCATATGGCCGCTGTGGCTTTCGATATGGTTTTCTCTATATGCTGATTCCAGATTAGTCGTTTATCCAGGATTTCTTCCAGGTATTTGACTTTATCCGAAACGCAAATTTGCTCACCGCGGAGAGTGGAGTTAATAATGTCCACCTTTCTCTTTCTCGTGAATGGTACCAACACTGTTTTTTCGGATTTATATTCAATCCCTCAGCGTCGCACCAGTTTTTAATTTTGTTTAATGCAATTTGCATTCGGTTGGATATAACCGATGTGTGTTTTCCCTTAACTATGAGAACAATGTCGTCGGCGTAGCTTTGCAGAGTAAAGCCTGCCCTATCCATTTTTGAAATGAGATGATCCAGCACTAGTGACCATAGAAGATGGGACAATACACCGCCTTGTGGGCCTCTACACATAGAGCGGTAATAAAGATTGGGCGCGGGTTGGCAGTGTTGTAATGAGAGATTTCATATAACCAGACGTTTCCCAATCAACGCTGAATACAAGCTCCTCATGTGTTACACAGAATGGAATAATAGTTCAAGTTTACAGCCATGGACATCGTTTGGAGTCCCTTCGATGCAGTCTCTTCGCATCCTCATGTCGTCGACGCTACTCTTCAAAAACTTGATAGCCGTCGTAAGTGGTACGCCTCCATTTTGGTCGGTCGTTCGCGATCTGCTCCCAGTTGTTCTTCACATCTACGCCACACTTCTTCATGTTGGTCTTAAGAACATCCTTGTACCTTTTTTTCTGCCTTCCCGGATTTTGTGAGCCGACCTTTAGCTGTGAATAAAGGATTCTCTTTGGAAGGCGTTCCGTTGGCATGCGGATTACATGGCCAGTGTTTGTTCGTCGGTCTTGCCATTTAAGTTCAAAAATTCTTCTAGGACTTATCTAGGGTTTCTTAATGCCTCCTATAAGTGGTCCAAGACTCACAGGTATACGGAAGAGTAGGAACTACAATAGCGTTATAGACTCGCAACTTAGTTCGAACGTTGATGACGGCCAAAAGATGCGCTTGCCGATCTTATACGATGCTGAATTTCATCATCGATATTTGCGTTCGTCGCGAGAATGCTGCCGAGGTAAGAGAAGCTCTCGATGTTCTGAAGTCTTAACTCGAATATGTGGTGGGACAGCCACTGTGTTTGGTACAGGCTGGTAGAAAATCTGTGTTTTCTTTATATTCAGTTCAAGCCCGATACTCCTGTATGCGCTGTTAAACACATTTAGTACATACTGAAGATCCTCTTCTGTATCAGCTAGAACAACATTGTCATCCGCATATTGAACCTCAATGACTGATGTGGATACGATCTTCGTCCCAGCTTGCAGTCTACTAAGGTTAAAGAGACCGCCGCCATCAAACAACACATAAACCTTATGTGAAACCCTATATTTCTAAACATTTCTTACAGGTTACTTTTAAACGATTTATGAGTGAGTTTATTCCATACATTGAACTGTTGGATTATTTCCGTCAATTTCGCGAGTCCATGTTTAACACCCGTAACACAATTCCATCAACTTACAAAAGTTATATTCAGGGTGTAAATGAAATTATAGCACCAGTATATGAGAAAATTTGTGACCTTGAAGACACGATTCGCCAGCAAGGTAGGACATGCAATTAAAAACTAATTGATAATAGATAATAATTGCCGCATTATTATACTATAGTCAAGGTTTATTTCAGATACAACATATACACTACTTACGCTTGCAGAGGATTTAAAAGAAATATTTCGCCCAATAAAAATTTTGAAGAGAATACACGAAGAAGTTATTTCCAAAGAGAAAACAGATGCAATGATTTCCAATGCAACTTTATTAGCAAAATTGCACATTAGCTTGGAATATGTTGCTGATAAAACTGAGCAAGATATACGAGTTACTTTGTTTCTTCACTCGCTTTTTTATTATCTTCATTTCATCGACAGATGGTTGAATAGTGATGATTTCGTTATAGATGGACAATTTATTATAGATTTGTAAGTGTAAGTCATATTAAGTTAATTATGAAAAAACTAATGCTGGATATGAAATTAAAGTTTGTTTTCTCAAAGTAACATTTAATATCTTTACTGTTTATTTTTATGGATGTAGGTTCGTATAATAATACAATTATCTTAGGAAATAAAAATATTTCATTTTTATTTCCATGTCCATCCTTTACATAACGTTTCGTCGCATTATTTGCGACTTCTTCAGGTTTATTATTATTTTTTATAAATTATGCTGAAACCAAAACAATATAGTTTTACAAATGCAAGTTAGTATAATGTTTGTACGTTCTTCAAAATACCTTTTTGACACAAGTCCATTCACTATTTTTTTTTTTTTTCAAAAATTGTATAAATAAAAACAAATATAAAGTTAGACATCATTTTACAAAGGTAACACTCACAAACACGTTAAAATTCATGCAAATAAAATATGTTGTTTATTTCGTCAAATTATAGATATTTTCAAATTTTTACCCAAAATATTCTGGTACTTTTGTAGTTTGTTAGATTTATTTGATATTGATTGAAACTATGTAATTTTTGTCTTGTAATTGGGCTCAGGCCTGTTAGGCAATAAATGATTATTTATTTGTAAAACTATATTGTTTTGGTTTCAGCATAATTTATAAAAAATAATAATAAACCTGAAGAAGTCGCAAATAATGCGAGGAAACGTCGTTATGTAAAGGATGGACACGGAAATAAAAATGAAATATTTTTATTTCGTAGGATAATTGTATTATTATACGAACTTACATCCTTAAAAATAAACAGTAAAGATATACAACAGAAAGGTTCAAAATGCGAAAATATAGTGGTAACATTTAATCATATCTGTTCAAACGTTGACTAACGAATCATGATTTGTGCTCATATCATGTTGCCAATTCTATAAACTGCTCATGGTGGAATTAGCATGTTCCGAAACAGGTTTGGTTAGTCAAATAGTTTGAGCAAATTTTTGAGCGAATTACAGTTTAAACTTACAATGTGCCCTCCCTCGTAAGTAATTTGAAATTAAAAATTAAAATAAATCCTAAAATCTTGCGTAGAACTACACGCAACGATAAACATTAAAGAGCTCTCAGAATAATTTCATGAACTGCTCTTGCTCTTTGGGTTAATAAGTCTCTATCTTGTGTGATTTCATGCATTAAGAGTATTCTCTGTGTTACCTGACAGGCATTTTATTATCTGGTGTTGACGACTTTAGTCATCCTCTCTGCAGAATCTGCAATTATCAGTTTTATCTTGTAAGAAATCTTCTAATCATACGTAGCCCGCTCTTACTAAGATTAGGACCTGATGGTCTATTGTGTCCCTCTGTCTCAACTTACAACGCTCCATCAAGTTCTAGAGCTCTTATGAACTCTAGTAGCTTGGCTGGTTTCAAGGTCAACCCGTCTCCACCTTGTACGATTTCATGCCCCAAGTGTTACTTGCGTTTTTTTCTGATGGCGCATTCTGATAGGAGTTTCTTCGTTCTCCCTACAAAATCTGCATTCGTCGCTCCCTTCTAGGCCTAATTTTACCATATGTTTCCTAAGGCGACAACTTCCTGTAAGAATACGTTACTGTGTTCCAAACCCAAGGTTTTGGATCTTTCATGGTTGAAGTTTCCAAGGAATTTCATGTGTATCAGTGCAGGAAGAATTTTCCAGAGTATTGCTCGTTCTGTTTCCTCCTTAACTCTGAACTTCTTGTAGGTGTGTTTCCCTAAGCCTCAGAACGGTTTAGGCGCTACAAGAGGGGTTGACATTTGACATCATCTTTTTTGCTAACTTATTGGCTTCTTCGTTTCCCCTGATACAGAATGTCCGGGTACAAACAACTGTTATTTTTGCTAAGATCGTTAATAGCTCTTACTAAGATTCAATTAGGCTTTTGATCTTTCGTTATTGAAGTTTTTAAGGAACATCTTGGAGTTTCTGAAGCCAAGAAAGTTTCGCCAGAGCGCTGCTCTGTCAGTTTCTTTATGTTAAACATTTCATAATAGGCGCTCTTTCGTAAGCCCTAAAATGGTTTAAGCCCTACAAAGGAGGTTTTATCCGATTTCTGATTTCCGGGTACCTATACTATTTTGAGCTGATGACATAAGAACTCAGCGCTAAAATGGCTGCCTGGATTCCTCTGTCTGCCTTCTGATGGTGAAGCTGCAAGGTGTGTCTTGTATTATAGAGTCGGAATACATTAAAAAAAAAACAACCTTTAGCATACACTACAAACAGGGTGAGTCACGAGGAACTGTACATACTTCTACCATAAATAGAGGCACGTTAGGGGATTATCAAATGACTATTAAAAAATGTCTCCTTGTTTTGATTATTAATATACTGGGTGAATTATGGATCTTCACCAAAACAATGTTTCGTCATATCTTTTCAATGATTAAGTCGATTTATCTCATTTTTTTTTTATAAAAGTGTGTATTGGTGCTTGGCAACTAACTGACATATTCAGAATTGAGAAAATCCAGGTGCGTCTTCGAGAAAATTTGTGGGACTGCTTCATATTCAACACTTCACCCTGTAGCGATTTTTCAAAAATCTGATATAATTTTTTCAGAGGACATAAATAGACAGTTAGACCTGGGTATTTGAATTTTTTGTTACACTCACCTCACATTTCCAATTAAAGATTCATTTTAGAGCCAAATTGAAAACTGGCAATAATGAAGTATCTTACTGTATAATAATGTTTAGTTATGAAAAAGAAATCTTCAAAATAGACAGAAACGACACACACTGTTCTCCAGTATGGTAAATACCATAATTCAAATTGATTTACAGGGCCGGATTTAAAAACCTCGCATATCTAGTTCATCCCAATAATTCACCCTGTATGTAACTTTTCCCCCGTAATAAACAGAAAACAGATATAAAAATGTTTGTAATAACCTAGTTTTCTTATTTGTTTGAGGAAAACTCATGTGTCTAATTATTTTAATCGGATTGAAATGAACAATCCCGGGAAATGTTTATTCATAAATTAAGAAATAAAATAAAAACAATAACCAAACCATAAAACAGTTTTAACAATGTGGAACAAAGTAAAAAACAATTTATCAGACATTACGATTATAAAACATAACAGCTCATTAACTCAGAATTATTCACTGTTGCAGTATTATCAGAAATGACCCACTGACAATCAGAAAGTCCATTACACATTTAAACATTCGTCAAGAAAAGTGTATTAAGGCAGATGGATTTCATTTTGAACATCTTTTATAATCGTAGTGTTTATTAAATTGTTTTTTACATTGTTCCACATTGTTAAAACTGTTTTATTGTTTGGTTATTGTTTTTTATTTTATTTCTTAATTTATGAATAAACATCTCCCTGGCTTGTTCATTTCATTCCGATTAAAATAATTAGACACATAAGTTTTCCTCAAACAAATAAGAAAACTAGGTTATTACAAACATTTTTTATCTGTTTTCTGTCCATTACGGGTGGAAAAAGTTACATACAGGGTGAATTATTGGGATGAACCAGATATGCCAGATATTTAAATCCGGCCCTGTAAATCAATTCAAATTATGGTATTTACCATACTGGAGCACAGTGTGTGTCGTTTCCGTTTATTTTGAAGATTTCTTTTTAATAACTAAACATTATTATACAGGAAGATACTTCATTATTGCCAATTTTTAATTTGGCTCTAAAATGAATCTTTAATTGGAACTGTGAGGTGAGTGTAACAAAAAATTCAAATACCCAGGTCTAACTGTCTATTTATGCCCTCTGAAAAAATTAAATCAGATTTTTGAAAAATCATATACAGGGTGAAGTGTTGAATATGAAGCAGTCCCACAAATTTTCTCGAAGACGGACCTGGATTTTCTCAATTCTGAATATGTCAGTTAGTTGCCAGGCACCAATACACACTTTTATAAAAAAATTAGATAAATCGATTTAATCATTGAAAAGATATGACGAAACATTGTTTTGGTGAAGATCCATAATTCACCCTGTATATTAATAATGAAAACAAGGAGACAGATTTTAATGGTCATTTGATGATCCTCTAATGTGCCTCTACTTATGGTAAAAGTATGTACAGTTTCCCGTGACTCACGCTGTATATATTATTATTATAAACTATAAATTTATTATGTATGTGTTTTCAGGAAAAAGGATTACAACATATCTGAAAGATCATTTGAACCGATTCCAGAGGCTGAGAAAATATGTGATAATGACAGTTTTTTAAAGATAATTTATGAGAAAGTTTTAAATATTGGAAAAAATATAAGTCTCTTGCGATGGTTGGGAAAATATGACGTTTTGAATGATAACAAAGGTAATAGAAATATTTTCTATTTATTATCAATCATGCTGAAGTATGTATTTTTTTCGAAATATCGACCATCGGCGGACTCAACTACTGGGTGCACAACTCTGAATGTACAGAGAATATGTCCCCTGTGACGGCACCAGTCCAAGTAGCCCTAGTTGCGGACGCTATTCAACACGTCCCTGACACCTCAAGCGACTGCTCGGCTACATAACATGCTGTTTTAGTTACATCCTTTTGTGTTGAATGCATTTTTGATACTTAATTATTACCAATACATTAATACTTTTAACTTTAGCTGCTGCTCAGGATCAAGTCAAATTGAAAGAAACTACCTTTACTCTTTTCAATCTTCTAACTAGATCCTTCTAGGTTCCTTTATTTCAAATTTATTAAGAACATAATAGACGTATAAAGATTATACGTAAAAATTTTTGAAAATCTAAATATATTTTTAGTATTTTAAAAGGTCTCAAACTCAATTATATATTGTTTTAGAAAGGCTGTATGATGAATTTATTAGAAAAGTTTTGTCTCGATTATGCAACTTTTATAATATTGATGAAAATATTTATTTGCAATCCAACGAGACTAATAAAACTCACATGAAAGATGAAGATGCGTCGTCGGATGAAGACGAATTTATTTCTGATTATTCTGGATGGATACCTAAAATGGCTGAGTCGGAAAAATTGCTTAATAGAAATTTGCTTAAAGACAAAGGAGAAAAAGAGACTACACTATACAAGAAGTAAGATACTGCTATGTTTGGTAAAATGGGCTTTTTGCTTATTTCATGTTCATCGTTCTATTTAATATGAAATTTATTTAGTGACATTTAGTGCCTTAACTGGTAAAGTGTATAGTACCAATACGCGCCTCATGTATTTCTTAGCGGGACCCCTGAAGTATTTCGCTCTTGTTTTAAAAACCAGATTTTAAAACTCAAACCCCTGGACTTTCACCAGGCGGCCATTTCGTCAAACCACGAATAACGTAATTTTGAAAAAAATGTCATTTATAGCTGCTAGAATCACAACGTGTCATTAATTGATTGTCGTGGTAATATATTTACATTAAAAAAACACGTTTTTCTTCTTCTAATTTTGATTATAATGGATAGCAAATGAACACCAGTGGCGTTTTGACAACAAATGGTCAGAACGGTGTTTTAATGGAGCTTACATCCATATTTTTTGGGGGTAAGCCCAGTTGAGTATTTAATATATTTCCAATTATTGCGCATACACATGAACCAACGACTAATTGACAGAAGTTTAAAGGAACTTTTCTATTTTAAATGGATTTTACAAAGGCAAACGGATTCAAAACATTTATGGAGGAGCGTATCTAATTGGGGAGTTTCTACTGGACGTGGTGCCGGTGGTGAGTTGCCTGATTTTTTGCAAAACCCCAAAGAATTTTTTTAATACTAACAAAATTAATGACGATATCTTTCTCCAATTTTGTGACATAGCTTTAGAGGATCCGAATCATACGGTACTGATAACATTAATATCAAAATGCTAAAATTAATTACTCCTTTTTGTGCTGAGATTATTTGTAAATTATTTAATGATTGTTAAATGCAGGGTGTGTTCTCAGGTATATGGAAGACGGCAAATATTATACCTCTCCCTAAAACAACTTCGCCCGTCTCATATAATGACCTTCGGCCGATCAGCATTTTGCCGGCCTTGTCTAAGGTTTTCGAGAGGATCGTTAGCAACCAGATTCAAAACTACATAGACCAGCATAGTCTACTCCCTGTTATGCAGTCGGGTTTTAGAAAGAAACACGGCACGTGTACCGCGTTGCTGAAGGTGGCGAATGATCTCTCGGAGGCTCTCGATAGATCAGAGATTAGTGTACTAATCTTGCTTGATCAAAGTAAAGCGTTTGACTCGGTGGATTTTGGATTGCTTTTGGCAAAATTGAAGTACTTGGGTTTTGTTGATTCTGTGCTGAGTTGGGTTGAGAGCTATCTCTTCCAGAGGAAACAAAGGGTCACAATGAATGCTTCGAAATTCTCGGATTTCGGAACTACTACAAGTGGAGTACCCCAAGGTAGTATACTAGGGCCCCTCCGCTTTTCCTTGTTTACGTTTGACGTGGGACTATCCATTAATAGCTTACATTTTCACATGTACGCTGATGATATACAACTGTATAAATCTTTTTCAATTAAAAACTCCGATCATGCTGTTGCACCCATAAATAGGGATTTGGGTTGTTTCTCAAACTGGTGTACTTCTAACGGTTTAAAAATTATTCCCAGGAAGTCGGTCGCAATGTGTGTGAGTGGCACCAGGCATGGACAAGATCTAACAGATGGGTATAACATTTTTCGACTGGGTTAACAAAGCTAGAAATCTTGGAGTGTTTATGGACGACAAGTTAACTTTTAATGAACACTGCCAACACGTATATAAGAGCTGCTTCTTTAGGCTAAGTTCTATATACTATCTAAAAAACCTTTTGGATGAGTCAACTAAGTTAAAATGGTAAAGTCACTTATCTATCCCCACATCGAGTACTGTTCGGCAGTTTACTATAACTTCCTACCTGGTTACAACAAGAACAAGTTGCAGAGAGTACAGAATGCTTGTATTCGCTTTGTGTGTCAGGTGCCTCATCGCGCACATATTACACCTTACTTAAGAATGCTTGGAGAACCTAAGATCGCTTGTAGACTGCAGTATTTGTATTCGGTGTTACTTTACAAAGTATACAAATCTCAAACTCCAGGATATCTGTTTGAGTTGTTTGACAGACGGTCTGCTGTACATAGGGTGAATATACGAGCTGATTCTTTCACAATTCCCAGGCATTCAACATATAAATATGAAGGATGCCTTGCTTATATGGCTGCACATTTGCTAAATGACTGCAATGATTTACTTGACTGCTCGTTGGATGCTTTTAAACGGAGTTTGAGGGATAGATTGTATTGATTCTTGCTGTTTCTCTGAATTTGGCTAATTTTAATGTTTTCAATTATAAAATTGTGGTTCGTATTTTCATATACATACTTTTATTATACCTTTTCTTGGGTATATGTTTAAATGCTACATTTGCGGGTTGAGTGGTATAAATTCATTTTGTGGCGCGATACGTGCTGTCATAACTGTATAGATTGTATTTATATTTAATTTCTTCTTTTTTGTATATAACTATTTAAATCATAGGGTGGAGTAATGTGATTATTGATGGCGTGCTATGTGTTGTCACATTTGTATAGTTTACATTTAATTTTTTTTTAATTTAATTTCTTTTTTTTCCTCTTTCTTTCTTTCTCTTTTATGCGCATAAATAATTAATTCATTTATTTACGGGTAGAGTGGTAGAATGGCATTTAGCCAAACTCTCACCTTTTATGCAAGAAAAAAAATAATTCTTCTGTTGATTTCTGTATTATTAAGTTTGATTAAGATTGATTGTAATTTGCATTGTATGGTTTCATTTCATTTTTTTTTTTGCATAATAAATCATTTATTTATTTATTTTATTTATTTCTTTATTTGCGGACAATGATGTCTACCAAAAATAAATATAAATAGAATAGGGATTATTACATTTTGTGATTTAGATCAAATATATATCGTAACTCATATGTAAAGGGTGGATATTTGAAGCTGAGAGGTTCACACTTGGTGACTAATCTGGTCATTTGGTTTAAACCAGTGCCAACAAAAAAATGACTCATTATACCTGTTCAATAAAAATATGTGGAAAGGTGTTGAGAAATTATATAAGAACCAAAACACATTTTAAGAAGAAACGCACATGCAGGTGTAATATAAAGAGATATTTAAGTAATGCAGGAAATAAAAGGCTACCTCCACGAAATCGAATTTAATTGAAACGCCATTGCCACAGCCAAAAGGCAGTTCAGCAATTCACATAACGTTTTCTAATAATTTTATTTAATCAATTGATTAAAAATCGCTCCATTCGAATTTGTTTTATAATTTTACAATTTAAGTTTAAGAATGTACAAATTTATTTGACTTTAAACATAAAAACAAAAGAAAAAAATTTGTTCACGTAATGGAATTAATTCATTTCTCATAAAATACGATAACAACTAATAATAATTAATAGTTTTTCGTAAATTGACTAACCACTGATGATGGAGAATGGTGCTCCGAAACGTGTATGGTTAAAAAATAATTTGTAGAGAAATATATTAAAATTATTTCGTGGAGGTAGACTTTTGTTTCCTGAATTACTTACATCATTCAACTCAATTTCAATAATAGTAGTAATTCATCATTAAATTAACTATTTCCTGCTAGTTAATAAATATTTTGTTGCACTTACAGGATTAGTGATATAACGAAAAATCTATTCCCAAAATCAGATTTTTTCGAGAACATTTTCCATTCAATTTTGGACGAGCGGTTTAAAATATCTGGATTGATATTGAAAGAGCTTCTTGTGGAAAAATACTTATTATTAAAACATTTTGAAATGTTGCGACACCTGTATCTCTTCGAGGATGATTTGATCTTTCCGTTTTTCCAAAGGATTTTTGCAGATGTAAGTATAATAATGTCCGATGCATATTCAAATTTAACCCGGAATTGACTGGTATTGTATAAAATGCATATAGAGTATCTTATCTTGTTATATATTCACATTAGATATTCTTAACCCCGTTATTCTAGAAAGAATTTCGCTGCTCCGGAAACCATTTGCGCACGTTTTGTTTGACCGCAAAATGCTGTAGTCCAAGGTCGTCAGGCAGTTGCAGATCAAGATTTAATTGAATATAAACTTGAACCACGTGTTTACTAGGAAAAGTCAATTTTTTTTTAATGGAATGGTATATATTACACTATGCCGTTTGATAGAAAAAAAACCTTTTTAATGACATATTGCTTCCATATACCTAAAAGATTCCATTTCTTCAATATTTTGAATTTTGTACATTTTTGTCATAATACTATTTGCAATTTGCAGAAACCATCTAGTGGCAAATGCCATAATCAACGTTATGTATACAGAAACGTCAAATATTGACAATTATATCATTGTTCATATTACTGCAGTATGTTTAACATACCAGATAACTAAGCTGAAGAAAATGCAACATAAAATTACTCGAACTTAGATGTTTTTAATTTATTTCAAATCAAGTTATTAGTAGGACATTTAATACTATATATGTGCTCTAAATTACCGTCGATGAAAACAAAGAAATTTAAAAGAGAAGTTTTATAATATTTGAAATTTTAAATATTACACAAAAAAATCTAAAATAAATGTTCAAAGTGATTTCCGTTCACTTCTAAACATTTTAGTATCCTTTTATTAACCTCGTAATTTGTAGCTCGCCTAATTTCGTCGTTGTCCAAATTCTCAAATTAACGCCTGACCGTTTCTAATAACTCCTCTCGTGTGTTAATTGGTGTTTTATACACACTATTTTTTATTCTACACGACAGGAAAAAGTACATGAGAGTCAAGTCGGGAGACCTAGCAGGCCAATTCCAGGGACCTGAACGGCAAATCCAACGAATCTTCAAACATAATATTCAGTTAATTTCTCGTGTTACGTGTGGATTTTGATTGTTCCAGAAATGTAAATTTCTTCTATTAAAAATGCCTTCACTACTAAATTTTGCTTCATCAGTCCAAATGATGGTATGTTAAACAAACTGCAGTAATATAAACAATGATATAATTCTCAATATTTGATGTTTCCGTATACGTAACGTTGATTATGGCATTTGCACTACTAGATGGTTTCTGCAAATTGCAAATTTTATTATGACAAAAATCTACAAAATTCAAAATATTGAAGAAATTGAATATTTTAGGTATAGGGAAGTAATATATCATTAAAACGGTTATTTTTTTTGTCTATCGAACGGCATAGTCGAATATATACCATTCCATTTAAAAATATTGAGTTTTCCTAGTAAACACGTGGTTCAAGTTTAAATTCAATTAAATCTTGTTCTGCAACTGCCTGGCGACCTTGGACTAGATCATTTGTATACTCAGTATTCCCTCTAATGTATTCTAAAATTTTGCTTGTTTGAATAAAATAATCATAAAAATATTGATTTTTTTTGTAGAAGTCGAAAAACGTCAACTTTTTCGCAAAAAAAAATTGTAGGGAAAAATCTGTTAGCTTTTGGTATAGGGAATACTTAACAAAGTGGCCTTTAAATTTTATAAGGAATCTGAAAAAAAATAAAAAAAGTGGTGCTTCCATTTAAAATAACAAAGTAGGTGCTTACTTCCGGTATAACCGGAAGTAATATAAACTCGGAAATAGTACATCAATATAGAACCTTTCCGATATTACCGAACCCCAAAGTTTCAGCGACATATCTTTTGTAGTTGCCGAGAACTTTGAATAGGCCACTCAAGATTAATCACCCTGTATCTAAAGGCCGATATTATTTACTAGTTCAATAGAAAATGTCTAGCAGTATGCTACAAGATCATCACACGCATGAGGCTCCAACGTAGCCATTCTTAAAAATTGAACCGGCCCCACATTGGGCTCACATGGCAACCAACCACGTGTTAGCAATAAATTTTTCTAAAAATTATTCAAATTTCTTTGATTTCGTTTAGGCTTTCTATAAAAAGACTCCTTGTTCATATTCATATTGTAAGGTTGCTTATGTCTCTTTTAGTCTTTTATAATGATCTTCAAATTGATTTGGTTACATCTTCTAGGGTACATCCAAATCTGATTGGGGTAACGAGATATGGCTAACATCACGTTTACTAGACGTGTTCAGTGATTTATACCCGGAAATATGTAATGAACATTGTTTTATCTCTGTGAAGGATGAATGGATACATTGTAAGGATGCTTACACGGCATGTACTTTAATGGAGGTTATCTACAAATTCAAATGGCCGTTGTCTATATTTATCACAGTGGAACATATTATGAAATATACCACAATATTTAATTTTTTGTTGAGTTTAAAGTGGGCGTTATATACCGTCAATCATCTAGTCTTTACAGGTGAAACTTTTAACTCATTTATAATTTCGTTCAATAAATTGATTATTTTTTTTTTTTAGATTTGGAACCAAAACGGGAAAAGTTCAGTAATTCCAAGTATAAAAGCTTATATGTTCTAAAATTCGCTGTGGGCAATTTGCTGAGCTGTTTGCAGCAATTTATTTATGGATACACATTTAGAAAATGTGTTTTGAAGTTTGAATTAGATTTTGAGAAGGCACATGATCTGACTTCACTTATTGAGTCTCACCATGATTTTATTGTGAATTTCGATAATGCAATTAGTGGGGTTCAAAGGACCATTAAAAAATCATATAGGGATAATGAAGTAAGTAGTCCTTTTATGCAACGTTTGTTCGTTGATAATTATCCACGATGTGACTTGACCTTGCATTGTCACTAAATTGTTTCAATGTTTTAGTTTTTTCGCTTGCTCACCTTTTGCAGTTCGAGTTAAGTTTGATTCTCAAATATTTTTATTGGTGTTTCAAAATAGTTTTCATTATCAAATTAATTTAAGCTTCAGAAAATATTTAATTTCGCAATACGCTATTAATTACTAGTTTGCTATTTTTATCTAATTCACAGTTGTTCGACTAATTTGTGTTAATATAATTAATAATTTAACGGATAACAGAAATTGTCGGTATTGGACAAATAAAAGAACCATCTAAATTTCAGCCAACGTTTCGTTTACACTACGCAAACTTCTTCAGGGCCTATATAATCAAAGACAAAATAAAATCAATACAATACAGTCACATAGCAAATCAGTCAACTAATTACCCTATTTAAGCCCGGTTTAGCCAACGTTTTATGTATAAAGCAGTGAATATAATTTTGTCACAGTTTTAGTGTATAATGCATAACAAAAACGAGCGTTTATCCAAGATATAGTCATAAAAACAAGCATAACCAAAGTGCCGAGCCAATCAAAATCTGTATATTATGCGCATGCGGGATACGGCCAATAATACACAACATGATTATTTTTATTTTTGTTCGGGCCATACCAAACAATAAACATTATTCTATGTTACCAAACATTTAAAACAATTTTGTAAATTTGTCCACAATTTTGCATCATACTTCATAGATTTCCTATGTTATGTAACACAAAATGTAATATACATTCAGCAGGTTTATTTTTAAACGTGATGTGTACCTTCGATACCGATACCATTGTCTTTAAAGACAATGCCGATACCTAAAAGTATCGATACTTTTTAGACAAGTATCGGTAGAATCCATACTTGGCAAAAATTACGGGTATCGGAATCGATACTTTTTACTATTTCATCGCTAGTTCCTCTTCTTCAATTATATGGCCTGAACCTCAGAAAAATAATGTTTATTTTTTTTTTTTTGGATGAAGTAACTAGGGGGGCACAGGAATGTATGGATGAAAACTGATGGTAAAAGGAATCGTAACGTCCATGAAATAATCTACATTCAAGCTGTTTATATTTTTTTATAGGTTATATTGGTTTTTTAAGCTCGCCTGCGGACCTGCGCATATTACATTGCCATTTGTCGTAATGCATAATCCATAAAAGTTAAAATAATTGAACTTTCACAAAAAAGTGGTTTTGTCACTAATCTGGGCCGTAGTCGTCGAGGTTCGGGAACGTCATTGCGGGAAATTCAAACTACGGCATAATTTTGTTGATAGCAGAGACATAATAATAATATTTTCATAATTTTATATCATAAAGTTAATGAAATTTCAATTATCATATATATAATATGCGATTATGTCAATAGTTTGAATTTTCTCGCAATAGCATGTTTCCGAATGCCGACGACTATAGCCGAGGCTGTCGCTATTCTTACTATAACATTGAAAGTTATGACAATTACAAATCATAACAACTTGTTAACTAAACGTTGTATAAACGGTACCATTTGATATAATGTATTTTAACTAGTTGTGATTGAGACTATAACTATACACTAATCATATTCTTATGGTTATTCGTTGGCTAAACCAGCCTTTAGTCATTAAAATAATAAATACATAAACATCACAATAACGTTGCTGTTAAAAAATTATATAACAAATATCAGTAACAAAATGTAAGTATAAATGAATTTCACACAGCAGAAATATTGAAATAAAATAGATTTGGTTTGTCTTCAATTTACAAAAAAACTTAATATTGTCACAATAATGAAATATGAGAGTATATGAATATGAGTTTAATAGGAACGGTGCCTTCACCTAGTCCCAAATTGAGAGTTAGAAAATAAGGGTAGAGCCTCCCTTATGTCTTTTAGTATCTGAAGATTCAGGTAAGCGTGTTCTACTGAGTTAAATCTTTATATAGAGTTTAAAGAAGGGTTTGAGTTTTATCAAGTTACTGGCTTGGCTTGTTGAGCTACTCGAGAATCGCCCACTTACAATCACGCTCACGAAAGAGGATCTTATTGATTCTCCCTCGTAAACGAGTGACTGTCTGTATTTGAGCGGCGTCTTTCAGCGAATAGTTACTTGATTAAATTAAAAAACTATATTAAAAGGAAAGTCAGATGAATATTACTAACTATTATTTATTTAAATATTTAAAAAATGTACAAAAATCAATTCAATCAAAAAAAAAAAAAAAGGACAAGTATCAAAATCAACAATTATAATCAAAAGTTCGTACTTACATTACAATTATCTTCATTGCCGACACAGTTGATATTTCTTTCGCGTTCATAAAATATTTAATATTTATAATGATTAAAATAAAACTCAAATCGCGTTAAATAAACTATAAAACTTAAGACACTACCCAACGGGGAGATTAGTGCTTCTAGGACCCGAAGTTTATTTCACCGAAGTTTGGAGAGAAGACCCAAAAATAAACCGAGAGAGTTTTGTGGTTAGAGAACCTGGCGGAGCATTCGGACACATATGTGCTCCAACGCGGGGAGACTTCATGGTCCGAGCCGCCAAGTCTCCAACCACTCTCTTCAAACTTTATTAAACCGAAATGCAAATCAAAATCCCCTGTAACTTCCTGTTACAACAATATTTATAACCTTACTTTTTTCCACTCTTTCGAATATCGACCAATCAAATTGTCTATTCTTAGCGTCGGTCGTACCGTTTTTATGGAAAAATATTAATCAGCAATTTTCTTCTCTATTCCTATATTAAAGTCATGAACTTCCCAACTAACAATTTAACTTTTTTAATTGCTGTAAGAACATTTATAAAATATATTTTATAAAACACCCATTGTTTTATAAACATTTTCACAACGTTCTTACGCGCCTTATAAACACGAAAAAGGCGCAGATTTATAAAACAAATCGACTCTTTAACGGTTCTATAAATGTTGCTTGTTGCTATTATACAATAGTTTTTAGAACGTTTATAAATATTTAATAAAAATCAAATAAAACTGTTATAAACATATTTTATAAATCTTTTATAAGAGCCTCAATTTCAACATATTTGCTCTCAGCGGCAACAGTTAAAGGATAAAAACGTTTTTTTAAAATACCTTTTTATACAAAATTATTTTATAATTATTATGCATTGTTGTTGGTACACATTAATAAAATCTGAACAATCATGGAGGTAAAAATAATATAAAACGCTATAATACCCAATAACGAATAATAAAATAAGTCAGATAAAATTCACCCATGAGCAGATTTGGCTGCGAAACAAAATTTACTGTTAAATATATTGTATATTATTACTAAAATTTTAATGCGCCTCGTGAATTATGTAAATTAATGAATTTAGATTTTATAAATTATATAAAATATTTTTTTTATTGTCACTTATTGTTGAAAATAATCTTTTGGTATATCCTTCATTATGTAATGACTGATTCTGTATACCTTACTAGCTAAGATAATTTTGCAAATTATAAAAAATATTAATTTTAAAAGTTTGATCAACATGGCTAACAATTTAAAGAAACCAAAAATGGCTTCTTCCTTATACGATGCTTATAAAACAAAATTATCTCAACACAGACGAGTATGCTCTTTAGATAGCTATTATAAAATAACTGCAGAATTGTTTTATACAGGGGTGTATTCGTTAAAAAACATAAATCTCATTATATTTTAAGGGTAATATAAAATTAATATTACCTGAAACCCCTTTGATAGCATAAGAATGATATGATGATGATATGATTCTTTTATATCTATCATATGGACACTAGCCAAAATATAAGTAGATACCTATGTTTTATGTAAACGTGAAGAATTTTTTATAAACCAGTTATGGTGTAAAAAAGTATATATTTCACTAAGCTTGATAATGAATAATGAAGCTAATTACAAGTATTTTTCTTGAAGTTTTATGTATTTAGTTATCCTTTGCCGTTATTTAAAATAAATTAATAGTGAAACATACTAAAACAAGCTTTTATATAAATGCTCTAAAAAATCAAAATTTAATTAAAAGGTGCTGCAAAAAATATATAAGATAAAATGTATACAAATTAATCAAGTCTAGTCCTGTCTACTTGAAGTATTCGTGCTTGATACTTTGATGTTTGTGTGAGTCGCCGCCGTGTGTCGCATCGTCGCAATATTGGAATAATAATAAAATAGTAAACAGAGTTTTACAAAACAAACTTTAATATAATATGTTTTATAAAAGCTTTTAATGTGTTCTTATAAAACAAAATGCTTTTATAATTACTCTCTTATTAGCTTTTACGGGAGTAATAAACATAACCTAAATTGAGCTCTTTGTTTATGTTATGTAGGTATGTATGTTATAACTGCCGTTATTAAAACGGTTTGTTGAGTGTCTTTAAGAGAGTTCGAGGATCTTGAGGTAGAAAATTTGGCATACGTTTATTGAGTATAGCAAAAAGCTTCTTCTGGAAACATGCGGAACATGATTTGATACTGCCCATGTTTTCTCTTAGTTTTGCATTTTTTTCTAGCTCACTTGTTGTGCTTGAAGCATGATATTGATCACCAATTCTCTATTTCGGCTACCCGCTCACCATCTCGTAATAATTCCTCCTGAGAATTTATCAGTCTCCAAAATATTTGGTGTCTTATAAATTGTCATTAATTTGATTAGATTCCATTACAGTTTCCTACTCATTATTATAGTCACTAATGCTTTCCCTTTGATAATTTATAATATTGTAATTAATTTTCTATTAAATGCACAACTGCTTTTCGTTTGGACATTTTAAACCTGTGTATGATATAACAATAAATATCAGTTGAAAATAAATAAGACTATGTTATATATTAGTTCTAGGTAATGTTTATGACAGCATTTTAATTTTATAAAATATGCATTGGCAACATATTTATTTTTTTATTGTATTTAATAAAATAACTAAAAAACAATTTTGTAATTATTAATTTGCGCACAAATTTGCTGCAGCAAACAAATCGCTCTTAATAACGACAATAAAAAAACTATTTTATTATTACGAAACGTACTTTAACAGAATAATTTTATAATTGTTTTTAAAGGAACAAGTTAATCCAGACTAGTACTTTTACAAAATGCTTTTAAAACCAATTATCATTCGGAACAAATTCGTCCTATAAAAAATATTTTATAAACGTTTATAAAACTGTTACGATATCATATTTTATAACTATTTTATTATTTTGCTGTAAAAACGTTCTTAAAACAGTTTTTCTCACAGAAAAGTTTAACACAGCAGTTTTATCACCAAACGAACCTTTAAAGAACAAAAAAGTTTTTACTAAGCGGCAATAAAATAATTATAAAATATATTAGTTCTTTAAGAATGTCGAATTGCTAGTTGGGTTGTATAAACTTTGATGAACTTTTATAAATTATTAAATCAGCGTAAAATAGCTAGTTCGACCGGATGAAATATTTTGATTACAATATACCGGGTGTGAGAATATATCTTAAAAAAATTATCAACTAAGGTGGTGAACTACACATATACTTAGTACGTAATGACATACGTACTTCAGGATAGCTTAGAAGATCCCTAACACGTTGCCAAGTGTAGCAGTAACGAAACGTGAGTGGCCACAGTTCAAAGTATTGGAGTTAGCTGCCTTTGTGTTGCTTTTGCCGCTTGACCTGAAAAACAGTTCCTGTTCCCATGGGCTGTATTCCATAGCGATTTGTAGTATTCCAAAACTGTTCCAGCAGTATATTTTTGTTCTCCTTCAACGGCAACAATGCTTAAATTTAATTTGCGTCAATTGATATGTAACCCAGTTCGGAACGAACATGTCCAGTTGATAATTTGATTCTCAAATATGTTCTATGAATCTTCTGTGACTAAGTCTTCTTGATTATTATTCATACTATCCTGCAGTACTCCAGTCTCTTTGTACATGCCGCATGCGTCTTACGTTAATTTAAGCATCACCACTAATTAGGCTTAGTTAAATGTCATGCGCGAAAGTCAATAAAAATGTTCTCTGATAGCCAAGCGGTTATAAAGGCCCTACACAGTGTGAAATTGTCAAAACAGACTCCCTAATATCGGGAGAAATCATAACTTGGCTCTGGTCTGGATCCCTGGCCATTCTGGTTTAAGGAGGAATGAAATGGCCCAATCTCTGGCAAGAGAAAGGGCTGAAGGAGAGGAGCGTTTAGCACTGCGAAATACATACTTAATACCTGGATGACGACACAAGTTCAGAACTTTTGGAAAAATCATCCTGGTTTGGTACACTCGAAGGACTTCATTGACCCATCGAAATCAAGGGCCAGGGAGTTGTTGGATATGAGTAGATCTCATCTACGCTGCATGGTTGGACTATATACTGGTCACTGTCGTTTGAATCATCATCTCTCGAGGTTGGGGCTCTTGGAAAATCCAAGTGCTGGTTGTGTCTGGAGGATGATGAAACGGCGGAACATGTACTGTGTTCTTATCCAGCTGTAGCTAGAACCAGATTCGCAGATTCGCATTAGTTGGTGAAGTAATCCTTCTACCAGCGAGTCTAAAAGAAAGCTCACGCAGGAAAATAATCGACTTCATTAAGAAAATTGAACTGCTGGGTGAACTATGAATAGGTATGAGCCACAATAGACCCTCGGTGGTCGCAGTGGAGGGTCCGGCGCAGACCCACTCATTTTGAACCTACCTATCTAGATAAATGTCTTAGTTTACTAAAAGTTAATCGTGTAGAACCCTTTAGGGTTGAGGCGGTGCATAAGGTTGTCCAAAACAGTGTTGTTTGGGCATCCTCGTTCAAAATCGTGTTTTTGCTAGCATGTTAAATACCCATTCCAGAAACGAGGGTAGAATTGAATATTTTCGAAGGAAATTTTGTCAAGCGTGGCTTCAAATTTTATGAAAACGCTATATGGCTCACTAGTCCTTGAAGGGCCGTCAAAGGCGACCTTCAAGAGGTGTAGTGATGTTGACAGGGCTCATTGACCATTAAGCCATTCCTTAAAACTTGACTACACAGTATTTTCAATACACAGGATGTCATGGTGATTGGATGCTCATATTTCGGGGTAGTGTAAATCATCCTTCCTGCCGTTTATATACTCATCGTACGCAGCAGGCTGTATATACACTATTGGACAAAAGTAGAGCAACAAAGTGCTTGTATTTCTTTGAATTTGAAAAACTAATTAAATATTATTGTAATCCCCAGCTAATTTCAATGAAAGATTATCCCCAATATTAGTAATATTTCACAATATTTTGGTACACTTTAAACGAAATGAAGGTACAGAAATCGGTATTTATAATTATAAAGATCGACGAAATGAAGTGCGACATTTTGGATTAGATCTCTATCACATAACGTGTGTTATGTGATCTCTATAGACAAATCGATCCATGGTGTCATTAATGAAGTTTAAAGGACCCACCCCATTCTATGAGAAACAACCCCATGGAAAACACCGCCTTTACCTGTGGGTGTAACGTATTTGGGATGAAACCTTGTGTTGATTGGCCGTCTTACACGATTCATTCAATCAGAATTGAAAATTTTATAACGCGTTTCATCGCTAAATAACACTTTTTCCCAGTCGTCTACTGTCCAATTATTTAAATGTCCACGTGCAAATTCAAGCCTAGCCACTCCATTTCTTGCCCAAATAGGCGGATTTTCAGTAGGGCGTCTACTAAATAACTTTGCGTCTACCAACCTTCTTTGAATTTTCCGTGGACTAACCGGGAATTTCAGCAATTATTCTAGGTGCAGACATCCAAGGATCGTTGTGGGAAATTCTTTTAAGGCGTCTGTCTGTCCTAGTTGTTGTATTTCGCGAGCTTCCCGATTTCGGTATATTCTCTAAATGTCCCCTTTCATTGTAACTTGAAATTATTTTGGGGTTGTATTGTACCTTCCAAGTATGCAGTCTGTTTTAATTCTTTCGAAATTGGAATACCTATTGGCATGTTTAATCCAGCACAGAAATATTAATTAAACATAAAATAAACTCAGCAAAAATATTTTAACCTTTACTGTCACTAAAACTTTTTTCTTCTAGGCAAATGGTAAAATGTTGCTTTACTTTTGACGCATTACAATATTGTATTAAAAGTTTACGTGAATATCAGTTAATTTTTTTTGATTGTGGGAAAAGTTGTTGCCGCTGATAATAACAGCCTACATTGATATTTAAGACACGATGTATTTAAAAACGATATCATGCATTTAATATTATAAAATCGAGATTTCCTTTCATTTTTCGAAAGTGTTGCTCTACTTTTGTAGAATAGTGTTAGCGATTTAAAGAGTGAGATTTTTTTACTTAATTTTATACTCTTTCAGGTTATCAATTGTGTTACAGCTTTGAAGATGATGTGGTTGAATCCAGAGCGAGCTACAAATGAACGAATAGATTCTTGTTTTAAAATCTACGAGAAATTGTTTATAGGTCTTAAACCACATTTACCTAATCTTTATCTATAAAATATGTAATTATTTTATTAATATGTAAATCGTTATTTATATTAAATTTAATTGTTAAATTATTGCTAGATTTAGATTTTGAATTTAATATACATATAACAAAATAATAATTACTTTTTTGACCTTCAATAACACAAGTTTCATCAATTAATCGTCAAGGCATATACAGGGTGAGTCACGAGAAACTGTACATTCTTCCACCATAAATAGAGGCACGTTAGAGGATTATCAAATGACCATTAAAAATGTCTCCTTGTTTTGATTATTAATATACAGGGTGAATTATGGATCTTCACCAAAATAATGTTTCGTCATATCTTTTCAATGATTAAGTCGATTTATCTCATTTTTTATAGAAGTGTGTATTGGTGTCTGGCAACTAACTGACATATTCAGAATTGAAAAAATCCAGGTCCGTCTTCGAGAAAATTTGAGGGAGTGATTCATATTCAACATTTCACCCTGTATATGATTTTTCAAAAATCTGATATAATTGTTTCAGATGGCATAAATAGACAGTTAGACCTGGGTATTTGAATTTTTTGTTACACTCACCTCACATTTCCAATTAAAGATTCATTTTAGAATCAAATTGAAAATTGGCAATAATGAAATATCTTACTGTATAATAATAATAATAGCATTTAGCATTTATTTCCTACAGGTCACACCCATTTACAGGAAAATCTAAAGCACATAACACAAAATAACACTTTATATATAAATAAAAATAAAAGAAACAAGATTTATATAAAGTAAATAATAAACACAATATAGGTAATAACAAATAATAAAATAATAATGATAAATAATAAAACAATAATAATAAATAATAATAAATAATAAAACTTACTTACAATTGCAGACTAAAAAGATGTTACCATGTTATAGAGCAATTCATCCCCTGAGAACCCTCGATCATCACCCATTAAGAAGGCTATTGGTGATTTCAGACAGAGACGAAAAGTTAATGTCCAGGTGACCACAATGCCGATTAAAGGAATCACACATGAAGTATATCGGACTTTGCGACAATACATTGGTCCTGGAAGGACCGATGGTGAACGGGGCAACATGCCTGGCTTCTACGCGGGGCACACGAAATCTTATCCCCTGTAAAAGATCTGGACAGTCCACTGCACCGTGTAATATCTTATACAAGATCTTAATTCCGCATAAAATTCTTCGCAACTCGAGGGAGGGAGTCTCGAAACGCAGAAGCATGGCGGCGTTGTCACTTCCTCTCGGTGGATAAACATTATCCGCTCTGAAAACCAGATACTTGAGAAAGCGTCTCTGGACTGATTCCAGAGATCTAATATGGACTCCATATATGGGGCTCCACACAACGGAACCAAATTCCAAGTTTGTCCTAACGAATGCATAATATAGCACCTTCATTGTGAAAATATCATTAAACTGACGACAATTTCGAATAATGCAACCCAGTACACGATTAGCACCAGAAACAACGCTCAAAATTTGCGGCACGAAGGTAAACTCTCGATCGAAAATGACGCCCAGGTCCCTAACCTCAATCAATCTTTCTAAGGAAACACCGTTTAAGCAGTAATTGAAGTTCAACGCGCTCTTAAGTCTGGAGAAACTGACTACCTTACACTTTGAGACATTGAGCATTAAACGGTTACTGATACACCAATCGCAGAGGATCTTTAAATTCGTCTGCAGGAATTCACAGTCTTCATATGAGACAACACGCAGAAAAACCTTCAAGTCATCTGCATAAGCGAGGCTGTCACAAGTGAAGGTCTCAAGTAGGTCGTTAATAAACACATTAAACAGCAAGGGTCCAAGGTTGGAACCCTGCGGCACGCCCGAAGAAGAAGAAAAAGTAGATGACTTAAAACCCTCGTACTCCACAAACTGAGATCGACCAAGAAGATATGAGCGAAAGAATCGTACCATCCGCTCAGAAAAGCCGAAATCTCTCAATTTCCTCAATAGCAGATAGTGATCCATACGATCAAACGCCTTCCGAAAATCAGTGTAAACCACATCCACCTGTTGTAGACGATCCATAGCGGAACAGACAATCTCGGAGAACACGGCAAGATTAGTTGTACACGATCGCCCGTTCAAAAAGCCATGTTGTTTATTCGAAAATCTATTTTGAATCTGTGGATACACCTTGTTATAAATGACGATCTCAAGCACCTTTGAGAAATTACAGAGGATCGAGATTGGTCTATAATTACTGATAATAGATGACGCGCCGGACTTCAGGATAGGGATAATCTTAGCTGTCTTCCAACAATTAGGAAAGCTAGATGATTTAAAAATCAACCGAAAAATATGTAGCAATGGAGACGATAAAATAGGAATACAATCCCTCACGATAAAACTCGGGATGCCATCCGTACCACAGGTCAGCTTGTTGTTAAGCGACCGACCAGCCTTGACAACATCATCGAGTGTGATGTCCAAAATATCAACTGCCTCACCGTCCACGACGCCATCAACTGCATCAACCACGGGAATGGAATCCACATAAACACTATGAAAAAACTTCGAAAATGCATTTACTATGTCCTGCGGTGAGTTAAAAATGGTGTCTTCATGCGACATGGAACCAGGAATTCTAGAACTACTCCGTTTGTTATGCATATACGACCAAAACTGGCGGGGATTAGACTTAATTGACTGTTCGCAGTTCAAAGCATAAGCACACAATGCATCCTTAATTTGACCTTTAATCAATCCACGGAGTGAATTAAATCTATTACGAAAATAGACCGTACCAAACCTCCGATAATCTCTATGCGCCTTCTCCTTCTTATAAATGTTATCAATTATTTCCCTAGTAAAATAAACCGGAAACCGTCTGGCACGCCCTACCTTAAATGGAACACACATCTGGAATATATCATCCAGAATCTGACATAAAGCGCCGCAAGACCGATCAACATCAGTGGAGTCATAGACACCTGACCAATCAGCGTCCATGATCAAATTGTACATCAATGGAAAGTTGGCTCGTCTGAAATTGTAGGTATTCAGAGTCTCGCGGTTAACGGCGAAATTATTAATATGTGGGACAGTAGCCCTGAACTCTAAGAAAATACTGGGATGGTGAGCATCTTCCCGAACCAGAGGAGTATCATTCCTAACCACAGCACACTCAAGATTAGACAAAACAAGATCCAGAAAACGACCGTTAACATTGGGCACATTATTGTATTGGCACAGATTGGTTGCCAACATAAAATTTCTTAGTATAATACTCTTCCTATCTGTGGCAATACCGGTACCAAAGAATGGCACATTGAAATCACCAACAACGATCACATTTTTATCGTAAATAAGCTGAACAGCTGCAAAATGATCGAAAAAGTTCTCAAAGTCATCGCTCGTAACATCAGGAGGAATATACAAAACAATAATATAGAAAACGAAATGCTCAAGAGCTATCTTGCAACAAATCAAGTCTATTAACGGCACGAGGTCCCGCAGGCCTTCCAACACAATAATGTTTAGTTATTAAAAACAAATCTTCAAAATAAACGGAAACGACACACACTGTGCTCCAGTAAGGTAAATACCATAATTTGAATTGATTTACAGGGCCGGATTTAAAAATCTGGCATATCTGGTTCATCCCAATAATTAATAATAATAATAATGACTTTATTGTGTAAAATTAATTACACAAAAGGCGAAGTTGAGGCTAAGCCTCCTATCTTAACATATTCACAGCTTTAGCTAATCTAAACTTAACAAAACCGTATAAGAAACGAAAACAAAAAATAATTATGACTTAAATAAAAATTAAAATATAAGATATAGCCAATAAAAACAAAACAAAATATGAAAATACAATGAAAAGATCAAATTGATTTACCAAGTCACTCAAACATACTCACTAATTACTGAAAGGTGATACTATAATTAATAATTAAGTCTCGAACTGAGGCCCTGAAACGTTGACCAGACAAACACGCCACTTCAACAGGCAATGCGTTGTACAATCGTGAAATACTGTAACTGAACGACCTCTCAAATAATGCAGTATAATGTAGTGTCGGAGTAATAACGTGACTATTGCGAGTATTTATAGAATGACTACGACCTCCATACTCAATTTATTGAATAAATATAGAGGAATGCACAATTTTATTGTACAAAACAAGTAGATGTAGAAGTCTCCTCTGTTCCATTCTCATCCATCTCAGTTCAATAATCTTAGCACTCACTCCACGATCCCTCCCTCGAATGCCAGTTATTAAACGCACACAAGAATTCTGCATGAGCTGAATCCTATGCTCATCGGCACCAAGTAGGCAGGGCCCATAAACGTCATCGCCAAAATTAAAGTGTGACAGAATAAGACTATCACAAAGCATTTTCCTGGTGGACTGGTTCAATAAAAGTCGTTGACTGTATATCATCTTCAGGTTGCAGAACGCTTTTTTGATGCAGGCACCTACATGTTCCCTAAACCGCAAATCAGTGTCAATTAACATTCCCAAGCTTTTAACAACAGTTTTACATTTCAAATTAACACCATCTACGAGATTAAGTTTTAGCACGGTGGAAGCAGCAATTCTGGCCTGATGCGTTCCCAATAGCAACAGCTGTGTCTTGTCTGGATTTATAGTAAGGCAGTGATTCTTAGATAGTTCCACAAGACTCCGCAAATTGTAATTTACATGCTCACAATTTTGAGCAATATCCGTCGGCCTAAAGGACATATATACTTGAGTATCGTCAGCATATAAATAAGCTGAGCAATATCTCAATCTCTTTACAAATCGTGAAGTATACGAGGACAACAGCATTGGCCCAAGAATCGAACCCTGAGGCGCACCACACTTTAAGCTCCTGCTCTGCGAGACCTTGCCATCCAAAACCACAGCCTGATATCTATCATGAAGATAGGAACCAAGCAATGCCAAAGCAGACTCTCCAAAGCCAAGATAATACATTATCGCCAACTTTAAATCGTGATCGACCCGATCAAATGCTTTAGAAAAATCCAACAGTACCAAGGCTGTTAGCCGACCATGATCAGCAGAGCATCATCCAACACTTTCAACAAGGTCGTTGAACAACTGTGTCCCCTACGAAAACCTGACTGGACTTCCAGGAACAAGCCATGCTCATCAATGTATTTCCTCATTTGATCGTGCAAAATTCTCTCATATACCTTGGAGATAGCAGGAAGTATACTAATAGGTCTTAGATCCTTTAAAGCCGACGGATTCTTGCACTTAGGGATAGGAATAACATTCGCTCGCCTCCAACTCGATGGAAAAGTTCTTCGTTTCTGTAGAGAAATTGACCAGATGTAGTATAATGGGAACAATAAAAGGACAGGAACGCACAAGTATGTCGGCATTAATTTTATGTCCAATAGCATTAGACTTAATCTTGAGCAAAGCATTAAGTACGTCTTCAAAAGTCGCCAGTCTGAACTCATCCTGTATGTAACTTTTTCCACCCGTAAAGACAGAAAACAGATAAAAAATGTTTGTAATAACCTAGTTTTCTTATTTGTTTGAGGAAAAATCATGTTTAATTATGTTAATCGGAATGAAATGAACAAGCCCAGGAAATGTTTATTCATAAAATAAATAACAACAACCGAACAATAAAACAGTTTTAACAATGTGGAACAATATGGAACAAAGTAAAAAACAATTTAATGAACATTTCGATTATAAAAGATGTTCAAAATGAAATCCATCTGCCTCAATACACTTTTCATGACGGATGTTCAAATGTGTAATGGACTTTCTGACTTTCTGATTGTCAGTGGGTGATTTCTGATAATATTGCAACAGTGAATAATTCTGTTAATGAGTTGTTGCCGCGTATTTATATTTTCTTCGTCGACAAACTCTTTTAATCGCCCCCAAATGTATTAATCAACAGGGTTATCGTCTGGGGATCTTGGTGCCCATGGAATAGGACCCCCGCGTCCTATCCATCGGTTTCCTTAAATGGTATCTAAACTTAATCATTGAAAAGATATGACGAAACATTGTTTTGGTGAAGATCCATAATTCACCCAGTATATTAATAATCAAAACAAGGAGACATTTTTTAATGGTCATTTGATAATAATAATAATAATAATAATAGCTTTATTGCCCAACAGACGATATTCCATTTACAGGACAATCCAAAACAAACAATACATAATATATAACAACTATTGTAAATAGCACGATTAGAAATATACACAAAAAAAACTGATAAATTGATTAAACTACATGAATACTACATAAAAAAAAAATAAGAACAAACAAAATACTGAACCACTAAACATTACTGTGTGCTCATTACACATTTTGCATTTTGCAGTAAACTATTCAATGAAGAAAAGTGTATGTCACACATTCCGCACAATAAATTAAAGTTTCTTAACATAAAGCTAATTGGAGACTTCAAAAGCAAATTAGTCCTAGCTCTTGGACACTTGAATACTATACCCTGTCTACTCGAAATACGAGGAACACAAAATCCGACTTGTGATAACAGCTCTATACAATCAATTTTATTGTTACAAAGTTTATACATAAATGCTAAGCCGGAATATATTCTACGGTGTTCTAAGGACTCAATTTTAAATCTATTTATAAGTAGCTCATACTCAGTTCCTCTTGCGGGATATATACCGTCAGTTTTAAATGCCAAATATTTAAGAAACCTTCTTTGAACTTTCTCTACATAAGCATTTTGCCAATTATAATAAGGACACCAAATCAAACCACCATATTCTAGTTTTGAACGTACGTAAGCAAAATAGAGTGCCTTAACACAGTCAATGTCCGCAAAATGTCTGCAGTTCCTTATTACAAAACCATAAGATTTCATGGCTTCTGCAACCTTGGCTACAATATGCTCAGTAAACGTTAACTGCGAATCAAACACAATACCCAAATCCCTCAAATGATCAGTACGACAGAGTTCATATTCTCTGATCTTATATGAGTATAAATAGCATACAGATTTACGAGTATAAGTAACAACTTTACATTTCGAAACGTTCAAGGGAAGATCATTCTTTACACACCAGTCGGCAATCATATCCAAATCGCCCTGCAGCTTAACACAATCCGACAAGTTGCTAACATTGGTGAATATTTTTAAGTCATCGGCAAATAACAACTTCTGTGAAGTGATAACATTTACGATATCATTAACAAATAGAAGGAAAAACAAAGGTCCTAAGTTAGACCCTTGCGGAACTCCAGATGCTGCATGATACTCAACAGAACTAAACCCATTATAGTGAACAAACTGTTTTCTATTATACAGATACGAACAAATGAATTTGATCAATATGTCGGAAAATCCAAAAGTCGACAATTTAGTAAGAAGAATCGAATGGCCAACACGGTCAAATGCCTTTGAAAAATCCGTGTATATTACGTCCACTTGGCCCCGATCATCAAGCATCTCGGAAACATACTGGGTGAATAAAGCCAAATTAGAAATTGTTGAACGACCTCTCATAAAGCCATGTTGATAAACAGAAATTTGACTAGAAACACTCTGGTAGATTCTGTCATAAAGGATAATCTCGAATAATTTAGAAAAATTGCATAAAATTGACACAGGCCTGTAATTAGCAATATCGGATTTATCGCCACCCTTAAAAACGGGACAAATTTTTGCCCTTTTCCTAAAATCAGGATAAGTGGTTGTTTTAATTGCTAAATTAAATAGCATCCTCAAAGGTTCAGTCAGAGCACCAACACAATCGCGGACAATGAAACTAGGAATATTGTCAATCCCAGAGGTCAATTTATTTTTCAGCTTATTAGACGCTTTCAGGATCTCATCCTCTGTAACAAAGGGCAGCAAAATATTCAAGTTGTTACTCAAAACAGCTTCATCACAAACATAGTCCGCACCATCATTTTGTGAAAATACACTGCCGAAAAACTGTGAAAATGCATTGACAATGTCCTGCGAATTAGTATATTCAGCACCTTCAAACCGCATTGCTCCCGGTATCCTCGTTGTTTGATTTTTTGATTGGACATATGACCAAAACCTACTGCTATCATTATTAATTGCTGACTCAGTACTAGAAATATAATTGGAATAAGCATCTCTAATCTGTTGCTTTATCAATGATCGTAATCTCTTAAACTCATGAAGCAGATCATGACAATTAGTTCTTTTATATCTTTTAAGAAGTTTTGCCTTTTGTTTAATATTTTTAATTATATCAGAACTGTACCAATAAGGATATTTATGGCTATAATGTATTTTTCTAGGTACATAAGTGTCAAAAATTTCGTAAATGACAGCATAAAAACTCTCAACTGCCAAGTTAACATTATCACAATCACGCATTGATGTCCAGTCGGCATTCAACAAAGAATCGTACAGATTCACATAATCTGCACGCTTAAAGTTGTAAGCTCTGTTACTTTTGTTAATGTTAAAGTTCCTTACAAAGCAAAAACCACGAAAAACAACCATGAGTGCGGGATGATATGGATCCTCAGGCACCAGAGACATGTCCTCGTGGAATACGCCACAAGTAATATCAGAGATTACTAGATCCAGTAATCTATTCGAGCAGTTCAAAATATTATTATGTTGCTTGAAGCTAAAAGAATTTATAAAATCAGTAATCAAAGAAGATTTCCTATCAGTTGCGTTTTGATATATGAAACCGGGAACATTGAAATCTCCAATCAAAACAACATTATTAGAATGAAGAAATTCTATCTGATCCAAAAAACTAATAAAATGTTCTAAATTAATTATATCCACAGAAGGTGGTATGTATATAACAAAAATATAAACTTTCTTATGATCAAATTCACACTTACATGCCACAACATCTATAAAAGGGAAACTATCACTAATAAAATCAGTATTAACTTGAACAGAAGTGAAACAACTCTTAATAGCTAATAATACCCCCCCACCCATGGTACAACCAAGCAAGCCAGTTTCACGATCTTTTCTGTACACATTGTAAACGTCTCCAAACAGCTCACTGCTGCGAATACCATCATGCAACCAAGTCTCCGTTAAAGAAACGATATCGTATTCCGCCTGACTAGCGCCCGTATAAAATAGCTCGGTTTTTGTCCTAAGTCCTCTAACGTTTTGATAGTATAATAGTATATCTTCACTGTTGGGCAAACTCAGTTTAAATGATCAGACTGTGACTGACTTCTTGTGGTGCGTTTAGGAAACACATCATTTAACTCACACAATTGTTTTCTCTTTCTATCATTAGAAACAGCAACGCCAAACATTTTATTATTTGTAGAACATGATGCATAAGAACTCGCTTCAGGAACTGACTCATTTCCTTCAACTTGACCCGCGGTATTCTTGCTTGAAACAATTGTGTCAGTCTTTTTAATTGAATCAAATTGACACCCTTGTAGGTCTTCAGGTGTGTAACGAGTACCGTCAACAATCAAAGTATTATTATTAATTCTGGCAGTTCTGCCGTTATCTTTAGCTTTACCTAAATGCTCTCGTAATATCTTTTGCTTTTGGTAATCCTCAGGGATATAGTCTTTCGCAATAAATATACCAGATCCTTTTAATTTGTGAGCATTTTTAAGAATATTAGAGCGAAACTGATAGTTGACAAACTCCACTACGATTGGGCGATGCCTTTTAGAACTTACATCCTTTCCAATTCGACGAATGTCTCTAAAATCATTTGTACTGCTTGCTATACTTAGAGTTTTATTAAAAGTATTAAGTACTTTGGAAAGGTCATCACTCGTATTATCTTCTGATATTCCATATAGTATTAAGTTGTACTTACGCAAATTTCTTTCCATATGCTGGACTCTGGTTAGAAGCTTACAATTTTGTTCTTGTAACTCAACAAATTCTTGACGGAGAACATTCATGCCATCAATCACATCATACCGTATTGATTCAAGCTCGTCCTTAATATCCTGCCTCAACTGCAAATGGTCACGCTGAATCTCATTACTTTTTTCAAGTACCTGCTTAAGTAAATTATAAATGTCACGATTCGAAACATCTTCAGAAATCGCCATGATCATTCCTTACTACGGTACTGTTCAATGTAGGTACCAGTCACTAACACTCTGTATTCTAAATATTAACGTTTTTATAGACTTTCTGTTGGAAATATTATTGATAAATCAATTAAAAAAACACGGAATCTGACACGACAAAACGTACAACTTAATAAAACAGGATAAAAACTGTTCGAAATCACAAATTACACAGCTCAACAAAAATTCTCTAATTAACTTTTTAATATAAAACAGATATTTTAAAATTAGTAAGAGCACACAACTAAAACTGTATATTTCGATCAACCAGGACCGTCTTCATTCAATCCCCTAACGTGCCTCTACTTATGGTAGAAGTATGTACGGTTCCTCGTGACTCACCCTGTACATAAAAAAAAACAAATTACCAATACAAAATAATTGACCAGAGCATATAAATGAAAATTGAAAATACATGAACACAAACAACTTAAATATTACCTAATCTAATTGATTGGCGCAGCTTTCTCAAAATTCATGTAGCGTATAAAACACTTACTATATTTACGGACAAAAATTCCTTGTGTAAGCAAAAAAAATTTTGGGTCATAGGGCGGGACTGCATGAGAGATGGACTTAAAAATTAGACGTTTTGTTGCAGGTGCATTTTTGCAATTGTCTTGCATTCTCTGGGTGATAGATGACTGTAAGAATTGGTGACTGTCTTTTCTGAGCTTCGCGACGATTTTTCGCAAAAAAATCACGCGATCATCATCTTTTTGGAGCCGTGAGAACTTTAATAGCTTTAGTCGGTTTTGCTGCACCTTGGAACACCTAAACAGACGACTGGTGTTTATTTTCGGGTTCATACATTCATGATACAATACTGTACATTTCACAAGTTTTTAGAATTTCCTGTATTAAAGCGATCTAGAGTTTTTTTTTGACACTAATTGACCAAAACTGTTTTAGAATGGAATGCTGCCTGAATCTGGATCTTCCTTGATGAGCCTGTTCATACACCTAGTCGATATTTTCGTGACTGTCGTTTTTGGTGCACCTGCCGTTGGATCATCGCTAATATAAGGGATATTCTTTCGTACTGAACTAAGTGAACAATCTGAAAACTGTCAGTTCATTCACGATTGTGCATATTCTTTCGACATCGGTCACTTCTACCACTGATGAATCAACTGATTAAAATTCCTACCCCCCTTGCCGCTTACTGATCAACCGCTAGGTACCGGTAGTTTATTCAGTTAACATTTAACCTATAAAATTATTGAATATTGAGAGATAATAATTTCGAATTCTTGGAATATGATTTCAAATGAAACGAATAGATTGTAAAAGATTAAAACATGGATAATAATATCATGGAAGATATAATTTTCCAGTCAAAAAAATATTTTCTAACTTCCTACAAGCCTGAATCAGTACTTGATGAGCTATTCACAGAAAAAAACTAGTATTGATTATACGAGGGTTACAAAAAATATGGGTAGATAAGTTATTGTTAAGTCTTTAAACACCCTATAATTATAGAAATTGGAGTTTCTTCAATAAAAAACTAGTTTCTTGGTGCAAACGTGTATCTAAAAAATGAATAAAATCTATGAAATATTTTTCGATTTGATAAAACGGAAAAAAATATTCACTTTTAGAGCCCTCTATCGCACAAACTAAGCAATTTTGTATATTGATAAGGTGACCTAAATCATAATATTTTCGGCTAAGGAATTTGTGCTATTCCGTTGTACACGTCATTTCCGGACACCCTGTATAAACAATATGGTACAATGATAATATTATATAAGCATGCGAAGCGAACGCTCTATCGATGTGTTATACAGGGTGGTCCAACGAAAAGTTTGCACCTAGCTTTTCTCTTTTTTTTGTAGTCGAATGCGAAAATGCTCGGACACGTCGATTTTGCTTTTGAGGGGGACACATTTTAAACATATTTTTCGATCTGCGCCTTTAACCCCCTAGCGGGGGTGAGTAACAACCCTAAAATTTTAAATGGAAAGAGGGGTCTAATGACATATCATTTGAAAGGACACAAAATTGTCTTTCTAATGATACCCTATTTGTCGAATTTTACTAAAACAGTTAATACGAAAACGACTTTAAAGACATTAAGCTGATAATTTTGGTATTAATGAGAAATACAAATAAGTTTTAATTATTGCGAGTGAAAACACCTGCAATCGTTAGTACATTCCAATGTTTGTTAGTTTTAACATTGCTTTGTAAAAAAAGTAAACAAGCTGTTAAATTGATTTATTAAAACGTTACATTAACAAATGTTGAAAATGTGACCCATTTGATTCCATACAATAATACAGATTTTGTTCAAATCTATTTCTAACATTTTGTAGCATATCAGGTGTTATGTTTCTGCACTCTTCTGTAATGCGTTGGCGAAGATCTTCTATGGACTCGGGCTTCGTGGCAAAACATTTATTTTTTAAGTGCCCCCAAAGAAAAAAGTCTAAAGGCGATAAATCCGGTGACCTGGCAGGCCATTCAATTGGGCCCCTCCTTCCAATCCACCGTCCAGGGAACCGGTCATCTAAGAACTGTCTTACAGGAGCCACATAGTGCGGAGGTGCTCCATCTTGCTGGAAATAAAGCCGATCAGCAGTATGATTTTGGTCATCTTCTATTATTTGTGTTATTAAAGGATCAATTGTGTCTTCAAGCATGTTTAGGTACACTTCACCAGTTAAATTTCCAGGAATAAAAAGTGGTCCTATAATATGATTTCCTAATATGCCACACCAGACGTTTATTTTTTGAGGATACTGGGTATGAACCTCACGGAATAAATGTGGGTTACTGTCATCCCAGTAACGGCAATTGTGCCTATTTACAGCTCCATTCAAAAATGTGCATTCGTCGGAAAAACAAATGTTAAATAATAATTGCGGATCTTCAATTAAACGCTGGCTCATTGCTTCACAAAATTGCAGCCTTCTATCAGGATCATCCTCATTTAGTTCCTGTACTAATTTGATTTTGTACGGATGAAATTTGTACGCTTTTAAAATTCGTATTATGGACGAACGGGAGACACCTGAGGCTTCAGCTAGTTGACGGGTACTTTGACTATGATCCATTTCAACATGCCCTAAAACAGCGACTTCCACAGCTTCATTTCTGATCGGTTTCTGCGGCTGGTGTTTTACATTACAGACAGATCCGGTATCTACAAACTTTTTAACTAACTTGCCAACGTACACATCATTCACATTTTTATCGGGATGTCTCTCATTAAATAAGCGAGCCGTAAGTCTAGCACTACTATTATTTTGAAAATAAAGTTTAACAATTTCAACTCGTTCTAGAATGGAATAAATCATTTTGTACGGTAAAAGTAAAATAACTTGAGAAGCAACCAAACTGAATCAATGAAAAGACTAAAATAAACGGTGTAAATTCTTTTCCTACACGTATCTGCAGTTTTTATTTCAACAAAAAACGCAAACGATTAGTGAGGAATTTAGTTCTGATAAATAAGATAGTGTTTTTGAAATCCCGTTTTTCTTCAAAGTAAATAATTTAGAAATGATTGTAGTTGTTTTCAGTCGTAATAACTAAAACTTATTTGTATTTCTCATTAATACCAAAATTATCGGCTTAATGTCTTTAAAGTCGTTTTCGTATTAACTGTTTTAGTAAAATTCGACAAATAGGGTATCATTACAAAGACAATTTTGTGTCCTTTCAAATGATATGTCATTAGACCCCTCTTTCCATTTAAAATTTTAGGGTTGTTACTCACCCCCGCTAGGGGGTTAAAGGCGCAGATCGAAAAATATGTTTAAAATGTGTCCCCCTCAAAAGCAAAATCGACGTGTCCGAGCATTTTCGCATTCGACTACAAAAAAAAGAGAAAAGCTAGGTGCAAACTTTTCGTTGGACCACCCTGTATAGTACTCAAGTACATATAATATTCTTATAAGAATATTGTGACAGAATCTTTTTCAGGGATGGTGTTCGGGCGATTTAACAAATTTTTACCGAGCAAAACTTCTTTTAATTGTTTATAAAATTTGTAACACATACAAGCACTACAATAAAATTGTTTACATTAGTTATACAACAATAATAATACCTCAATACAATATCTCACCTGCCCCTAAGCTTTCTACAGTTCAAATTAATAATATTTATTACCAAAGAAATTTGCCAATAGTGGACAGTGTGCATGGATTAATGAATAGAACAAATTATATTAAATCGTAAAAATAGAAATGTAGGTAGATAAAATAGTTAAATAAAAAATATCTTTCTCATTTAACACTCTGTGAGCCATCTATTGGATATTTATAAAAACATAATACTTTAGTATTATAGAAAAGCAACAATTTATTTAGAGGTATTCAAATAAAGCACAGGACAGGAGTAGGATCTTAAGTGTATCTGTTACAACATGCCCCCAAAAGTTTTTCGAATTCAGACTATTAATAATATCGATGAGACAAAACTTTCAATCTGTTTCACCCGGTAAGTAATATTTTTTTAAATGGCTAGCGTGAAATGTCCCACGCTCTTGTTGATCTTGTACATTCACCAAGACATACGTATCAAAACTAACCTTTTTTTTCACCCGATATGGGCCTTCAAAAAGCAATAATAATTTTTTCGTTTCTGAGGTAAGCGCAGATGAAAGAGTATTTGCTTTCAAAAGTACCAGTTCGTCTTTTTCAAAACCATGATATGGTCGAGAAGGATAGCGCAATTTTCTTCTCTCTGCTTTCCCTAACAAAGTTTCCTTTGCTAAAATTAGCTTCACACCCAAACCGACATCATCACCAGAATCAGGAGGTTTTAAGGTAGCAGGTAACAAGTTTGGTTTACTATGACCAAATTGCAATTCAGTAGGACAAAACCCCGTCGATTCGTGTACAACAGAGTTTATCAAATTCTCAAAATGTTTCAATTCATAGGCCCAACGTGTATGTTGAGAAAAACAGTAAGTTCGACCTAACCTACCTATTTCCCGCATTACCCGCTCGGAACTATTTGATTGGGGATGACGCACCGAATTATGTACAACCTGTATATCCAAAGCAGTCAAAGTTTTCAACCATAACTTGGGCATTTCATGATCTCGGACCATTAATTTGTTCAAATATCTAGCATCTAAGCAAATTCGAACTGAATTGTCTTTCTTAACGCAAGTTTTAATGGGAGACACGTAAGGAGTAGATGCGCGTTCAATTATTCCCCAACTCTCCATATCTTGAATTGTTTTCTCTACAGCATCACGGTGTGCCATAGGTATCGGATAGGGTTTTATAAAAAAAGTTTTATCCTCTACTAAATTTATTTCATGATAGTACCTATCAGTTAGCCCCGGTATATTCGAAAATGTACTACAATTTGCAAACAGAAACGATGTGAATATATCTTTTTCTTCCTGCGATAAAATTGATTCTTTTAAATCCACTGAAAAATCACTCTCCGTGATATATTCACTTAAAATATCCTTATCACAAGAGATAACGTTAACTGATGGCGAGTCGGGTGTGTTAAATTCATGAAAAAAGTGTCGCTCAGATATTTGTATTATTTCATTATCTACAGAACATAAAATTTGTCTATTTGCCAAATCAATTTTTGCATTAATTGAACGTAAAAAATCAACTCCCAAAATTATTGGATAAACTAAATCGGGTATTACCAAAAATTCGTGCTCAAAATATTTATGCCCTAAACTAAACTTAATAAGACATTGACCTTGAACTTTTCTTTGTTTAGCTTTAAAAGCTCCAACCACTTTTACACCGGTACAAGGTAACATGGGAATATTTTCATGAAATTGCGATAATTGTCCCCAAACACTCTCAGAAAGACATTTAATTTGAGAACCACTATCTACTAATGCAGGAAAAACAAAACCATAAAGTTTTGCTTCTACCACAGGAGATCTTGCTTCTGAAATTGTGTGATGAAAATCGCAATCAATATCAAAATCATTTTTGGGGTTATTTGTTAAAATATCGGCCCTAGTAAGGACACCTTCCAAAACAGGACCTAATTTTGGAACGCATCTTCGTTTTCCGGAATGTTTTCTTCAACATCAAGTTTAGAAACATTTTTATACCTTTTATCATAATTTGTTCTCGTATAAGTTTTATTATCTTTGTTACAATTAAATTTATTTTCAGACGGCCTCGGAGAGACTGCGGTCACTTGTTCATGGCTAAAACTAGGACTATTTGATTTAAAGTAATAATCCGCTTGTCTCAGTCTCTCAAGGGCATCCTGAAAATTTCTCGCTCCCACTAATATAACAGAAACACTTGGAGGATAATGACGAGCAATAGTTCTTATTAACTCAATTTCGGAATAAGGGGGACTTAAATGACGGGATAGGCGGATATAGTAATTAAAATGTTCTACAAAGGTAAATTTAGTATTTTCTGAATACCTAGCTGAATCAATCTGTAAACGTATTTTATTTTGAATATACGAGTTCCAAAATTCACTTAAGAATGCAGATTTAAATTCTTGATAAGAACAAAAAATGTTCAAATAAGCATCAGCCCAATTTCTTGTTTTTCCCAAAAACAAATCACTAACGAGCAAAACAAAATGCTGATAGGGAATAGTGACTACATCGAAACCATTTTCCAGAATATTCAAAAAATCAACAGGGTGTACCAAATCACCGTCAAATGTTGGCAAATTTTTACAATTAAATGTTACTCTATTATTGTTTGACTGAGAAGGATTATTCACAATTTTATTTTCACTATTTAAAAGTTGTAACTGACCAACTATTTCGCGCACTAAGTGACTTATACCTTCTGGAGTATATAACGGCATTAACGGTTGAAGTTGAGGAGGAAAATTTCGTCCCGATGCCCCCAAATGATTTCCTGGGAAGACATTATCTACTCGTGGTGGCTGAGGTGCGGAAAAAGAATTACTAACTGGCCTACCTTGTTCACTAGGTGTTGAGGGTGGTGGTGGTACCTCAGGTCTCAATTGTTGATTCATTCCCATAAATACACGACCCAGATCCCTCGGTGGCACACTGAAATTTCTTGCAGTGGTATTCTCCATTTCAATACGCCTTCGTAGGTTGTAATGAGGCGTTACGTTTGAATTTGGTTGTGGTGGATTGCTCATATTGTAAAAATCGCCCCACGTTGGGCGCCAAAGATGTGACAGAATCTTTTTCAGGGATGGTGTTCGGGCGATTTAACAAATTTTTACCGAGCAAAACTTCTTTTAATTGTTTATAAAATTTGTAACACATACAAGCACTACAATAAAATTGTTTACATTAGTTATACAACAATAATAATACCTCAATACAATATCTCACCTGCCCCTAAGCTTTCTACAGTTCAAATTAATAATATTTATTACCAAAGAAATTTGCCAATAGTGGACAGTGTGCATGGATTAATGAATAGAACAAATTATATTAAATCGTAAAAATAGAAATGTAGGTAGATAAAATAGTTAAATAAAAAATATCTTTCTCATTTAACACTCTGTGAGCCATCTATTGGATATTTATAAAAATATAATACTTTAGTATTATAGAAAAGCAACAATTTATTTAGAGGTATTCAAATAAAGCACAGGACAGGAGTAGGATCTTAAGTGTATCTGTTACAATATACATTCCAACTACTTAACTGATGGAATTTTAAACGCAATTTTCTCGGGAATTATTAGGGCAAATATCAAAAGTGACCTATCGCTGTAAAGCAGATAAAAAATTCTTTAAAAGGATGTGTCACTCGACCCCTACTTATATATGAAAATTTTGCGGTTGTGTACACCCCTATTACACAGCTTAACCGATTTCAACCAAAATCTAATGGCTTCATCCTAGGACTGTTTCAAACTCATACCAAAATTTAGCTCAATTGGTTAAAGCGTTTGGGCACTATCGTGACAGAATACATACAGACACACATAACTACAGACAGACAGACTTCCATCTGGAAATGGTCTTAATCGTCTCAGGGAACTTCAAAATGGTTATATATTCGTCTTTATAGCAATTTTTGTTTAGCGCGTTCACAATACTTTCCCTGTGGGGGAAAGTAAAACGATATTTAAATACATGTACTTCGTGGATATTTATTTATTATTTTGGCAGCATCCTATAAATTCGTCACTATTTTTTTAACAAATTAATAGTAATATCGGAAAACTTTTGGCAAAACATAGACATAATATTCTAAACTAGACAAATAAAAAATATGAAAACGAAAACAATCTTGTAATTCAATAGAAAAAAATCAGAACATTTGACATTTTATGTTTAAAAACTAAAAATAGGTACTAGTTTAAATTATATTATTTTAATAACATGGGACAAAAGTGACTATTTTTTTCTCAGAACCATCTAACAACATATTTTAGATAAATAGTGAGTAGGCAAAAATATAATACGAATTCAAGTAGAATACTTTTGGTAGGATCTATTACGAGTTTCATAAAAGTTAGGAACAATTATTTTATATGAAACCTCATAAGTATAATTAATTCCAATATGCGGCCTTTAATTTAACTAATCTTAGGTACTAATAAAGTCAAACCTCGCTTCTGATATATTATTTTTAAATATTCGTGGCAAATAATTAATAAAGAGCGAGCTTACATTTTAAATCGCATGGTATTTTGATTGAATAGCAACCCTTAGTTTGTTAGGTCAGTATGCTTGTTATATTTTATTGCCTTGTTAGTTATTTTTATGTGATGGATATAACATATCCATTCTAAACAAGTTTTCTACTATGTGAGGCTAAATTCATTCATTTGTTTTCCTAAATGCTACAGTTGAATAAATAGGAAGCACTTCAAATACAGTATTATACTGGACAAACAAACTTTAAAAAGAAAATGTGTAGAGACGTAGCTGCTATTTTATTATATCGAAAACTTGTGCTTATTGTCGGTCGTGGTATAGTAGTATAGTTTATAATTAATTTGTTTTTGTGACACCAAGACTGAAATTCTAGGAAAGTGACACTGATCTTGCGGCATAGAATGTTAGGATCTCTGCCATACAATAATATGGTTGTGTCATCAGCATACATATACAATATCCCCTGCGTGATGTTAAATGGGAGATCGTTCACGTAGAGTAAAAAAAGAAGTGGCCCAAGTATGCTACCCTGAGGTGTGCCTAAATCCAGCTCTTGAAATTCAGAGAGAGCAGTATCAATCCTCACCGCCATACCTCTGTGCGCCAATCATCCATTTATTTATTGGCCACGTAAGTCAATATTCTCAATCTTAGCACGCAGAAACTCCCCATCAACCACATCAAAAGCACTTGAGAGATCGAACAACAGCGCCACCACACAATGACCACCATCAGTCAAGTCATGCACCCGCTGTACAAATTCAGAAGTGCATGTCTCTGTTGAAAGACCCGGTCTTAAACCGTGCTGGCATTCGCTTAATACTTTGGAGTATTCCAAGAATTCAAAAATTCTTTCGATGACCTTTGATAATGAGCTCAGAAGCGATATTGATCTGTAGTTTTCTACAGTGGCTTTATCCCCTTTCTTGTACACCGGAATAACGATTGCCGACTTAAGCTGATCAGCAAATAAGCTACTCTGAACAGACATGTTGGTGAGCTCAGCTAAAATCGGAGAAAAAAACTTTAACGGTGCCTTTGATTAACTTCACCGGTTTGTCATCGAAACCAGTAGATCTTTTATTTGGCATTTTTGCCCTTTAGTTGTTTGAAAAACCTCCAAATTGATTTTGACTTATTATGAGATTCTGTCAAACACTTACCAAAGATTGTACTTTTCTGCCACGCTATTCCCTGACTGATAGTTGTTCGGCGATCTTTATAAATACTAAGCAAGTTATCGTCGTGAACATTATGCCTCAACCAGTTCATGTTTTGAAGCTCGATATACTCATGGTGCAGTTCATCAGAGAAGAAAATTTTAAATTTTCCCTGCCTAGAATAAGTAGACCGGGCTTCTTGGGAAATGAGGCTTTAAAGGCCCATTCCAATCTTTGCCAAAATATGTTAAAGGCTTGCTCAAAACTAGTGCATCTGAGCTCATCGATATCCAGTCCACCAAGCAAGAAATTAAACTCAGAAATAGCAGTCTTCGTAAACTGCCTGCATCTTGCTACACGGGTTTGATTTGTATTTTTGCAAAATCACATCTCAGTTTAGCTAACTGTGCAAAATGGTCCGAGAAGCCAATATTAAAATTCGACACCCTCAGAGAGTCTGGGATATTAGAGAGAATGTAGTCAATTTTCGAGACAGTCGTTCTTGAGGAAAGTGACACAACACGCGTAGGCGTATCAATCAGCCATGCCAATCCGAATGACTAGGACATCGCCCAATAGCTTATAGTGGTATCCACATCGCTTATCCAATTCATTGATGTTAAAATCGCCACATACTATTAAGACCTAAAACTTGGGGGAAAGCTCTGACAGAAGAGCAGGCAACCGAGAACAGAAAGCATCAACGTTGCCAGATGGGGCACGATAAATCGTAACAACGCAAGCGCACTTGTTATAAACAACTGCCGAGCATTCAAAATCTACCTCTATAGAATACACGCTTATACAAGAAATGCAGACGTACCGCTACTATGCATGCCAGTAGAACATATTGTACAGGACACTCCTAAACATGGACAAACTGTATATTCATAAATACATCTAGGGATGATTTCATAAAATGTGTAATTCTATTTCTTATCTTCACGCGCATTACTTTTTATGTATGGTACATCGATCGATATGTTTTTATAATTATATATGTACCTACATTCAACCTTTTCATTTTTAGATATGTACAATTATTATCATTATCATTTCGTGTTTCCAATGAAACAGTCAAATATTAAGTAGAAATTATTATTTTATATACATTGTGTTATTTAATAAAGGCCGGTTATCCTGAAAACACATAGTTTTCATTAGTAATAGACTGCTAAGTCTACATCAGAAGTGGTGAAGAATAGTGTTGAGTGAAAAGTGTTTTGTGTAATAATAACGGAACGAAAATGGGTCGCTCTAGAAGACCAAAACGAAAAAGAACTCAATCATCAGCATCAGATACAGATAGTAGCTTCTCTAGTTCGTCAAGTGATCGAACAATCCGTAAACATAAGAAAAATAAGGCTTCCGACAGCAGACGAACTGTAAGTACCACACCACCTTCTCGATTATCGTATTTATCCAGTGTACCATCTTCATCAAATATGCACATATCAAATATAATTCCGTTTTATGATCCTACAACAAAAGACGTTAACGATTGGATTGAAGTAATAGATCATACAGCAAACATACATGAATGGAATGATCATACATACATATTTCAATCATTGAATAAATTATCGGGTACTGCTAAAACATGGTACGAAAGCTACATTGAAAATGAGCTGGGGTGGTCTCAGTATACTTGGGATATCTGGAAAAATCTTTTACGATCTGTATTTCAATCGAATAGAAACGTTTATAAATTATTAATGGATCTAGTTAATCATAAACCAGTTCAAGGGTCATCCTTGTATGAATTCTATTTTGATCATTTGTCAAAAATCAACAAATTAAAATTAAATTTTTCCGACGCAGACAAAATTTCTTTAATAGTAGGTGCGATTGATGATTCCAATATTAGTGCATCAGTTGAAGCATCACACATGACAGATCTGAATCTACTTGGCTCGTACTTAAAAGATAAAACTTATACCACCAAAATTACTGTTTCAAAATATACACCTGATCATAAACCGGTAGTTAACAGGCCCAAAGTATTTACTAGTAGGCCATCCGCCAGTATTAGTAATAGCTCAACAGTTCAAGGTAGAAATTGCTCAACTTGTGGTCGAACAGATCACGATCGCGCATTTTGCCGACACAAAAATCAAACTTGTAACTTTTGCCATATAAAAGGTCATATTGAATATAATTGTTATAAGAAAAAGAAACAACTAAACAGTAATCCTCAAAAACAAAAAGAATACGCAAATTATCAAACAAAAAAAGAAAAAAACTCTGAAAGTATTAACTTAATTAAGAATACAAATAAACAATCTAAATTTAACAAAAAAATTATAATTAACAAACACGAATATAATGCTTTTATAGATTTTGGCAGCGAATGTTCTCTTATATCTTTATCTCTTGTCAATAAACTTAAATTTAAAATTCAGGAACTAGACAAGCCAATAAAGTTAACAGGATTTCTTGGCACAGGTACAACGGTGACACAATATATATTAGCAGTGACTCAAATTGACGACGTCTCTCTGGAAATTGTGTATTATATAATTGATACAACTGAATTCAAATTTGATATTCTTATAGGTAGCAATTTTACAGAAAATCAAAACATTGTATATTATAAAATCAATGACTTACTACATTTCAAATATAAAGACGCGATACCATTGTGGTTACAAACCCTAAATCACGGTCAATTAATACCTCCAGATCTGGAAAATTTGCGCAACATTTTAAATAGTTTTGATTGTTGTGTTTTCCAGTCCTTAGTTAAATTAGGCAAAGCTCATTCAGTATCTTTATCTATCGAGTTGTCCAACAAAAAGCCCGTTACTCATAGAGCTTATCGATGCGCGGAAAAGGACAAACTTCTATTTAGAAATATTGTTCAGGATTTGTTGAACGCTAATATCATACGGGAGAGTAGGTCCCCATATGCCAGCCCTGCTCTACTAGTAAACAAAAAAGACAATGAAAAACGTTTAGTAGTAGATTATTATAGAGCTCTTTTTTTTTTTTTTTTTTTTTTTTTGAAAGGGTCCGTACGACTTAAGTCCCCGGTTTCACTGCAGCCTCATGGGCTTATTGTGAAAAATCCCCGTATATTATGCCACCCAATCCAGCAGCCCTGTACCCTCCACTAACTTGTGGAGTTCAGTTATGTGTTGGGTGTCAATATCTGCTGGCGCAATCAGCGAATGCCCAAAGATAGCGTGTCTTCTTTTATAGAGCTCTTAAAAATATAACTATTAAAAATAAGTTTCCCATGCCAGTTATCGAAGAAATAATAGACACACTAACCAATTATAAATATTTTACTAACATCGATTTGGCATCAGGTTATCACCAAATCCCAATGGAAAATAATTCAGTACCATATACAGCATTCGTTACTCCTGAGGGTCATTACGAATATCTGAGGGTACCCTTTGGATTATGTAATGCACCCTCAGTTTTTCAACAGTTTATGAATGAAATATTTTTACCTGTTCGTCATTATAACGTCATACCGTATTTAGATGATATATTAATCCCTTCAAAAACAATTACAGAAGGATTGACAATTCTTCAAAAAGTACTAGAAATTATAAAACAGTATGGTCTAACAATAAAATTGAGCAAATCCTCATTTTTTTTAGAAAAAATTAATTATTTGGGTTACGAAATATCATGCAATCAAATTTGCCCCTCAAATTTAAAAATTAACTCTGTGCTGAAATTTCCGCGTCCTAAAAATCAGCACCAATTGAGGCAATTTTTAGGATTGGTGGGATATTTTAGAAAATTTATAAAGGATTTTGCTCGTAAGTCCGTGCCACTGACAAATCTAATAAAGCAAAAATCCGAATGGAAATGGTGTGAAAACCATACTAAGATATTCAATGATTTGAAAGACTCGATCTGTTCTAAACCAGTCTTAGCAATATTTAACCCAAAATTACCTACATTTGTGTATACTGATGCTAGTCGGGATGGCTTCGCAGGTATTATAACTCAAAAACAAAATAATTTAGAAAACCCGGTAGCATTCTATAGCAAACAAACCACAGAAGCAGAAAAAAATTACCATTCTTTTGAGCTTGAGCTGTTAGCTATCGTAAAAACCCTAGAACGATACCACTATTATCTACTTGGCAATGAATTTACTATATTCACAGACTGTAATGCTATTAAAAATGCTTGGAGCAAACAAACAATTATACCACGCATAGCACGTTGGGTTCTTGCACTACAAGCATATTCTTTTAAAATATTTCACAAAGCCGGATCTCAGATGCAACATGTTGACGCTTTAAGTCGTAACTTCCAAGTATGCGGAGACACTAACTCTAAATCTATATGTGTCATTTCCGAAAACGACTACCTAAGAGAAGCTCAGGATATGGATGAAAATATTAAAGCTATTAAGGAACTTTTGTCTCGGGGTGGTTGCAGAAGTACAAACAAAGATATTTTTAACAGTTACGAACTCGTTGGTAATAAATTATACAAAACAACACCCTGCGGTCGTAGATGGGTGGTGCCAAAAAAATGTCGTTGGCAAATTGTAAAAGCAAACCATGACGATATTGGTCATTTTGCGTTCGATAAAACAATCGCGAGAATCAAACAATCTTACTGGTTTCCGAAAATGAATAGGTTCGTTAAGAAATACATCAACTCTTGTCTTAATTGTCTTTACCACAAGGAGCACGGAGGTAAAAAGTCAGGTTACTTACACTCAATACCCAAGTATGCTAGGCCACATCACACGCTCCATATGGATCACGTGGGGCCATTTGTTCAATCCAAAAATGGTAATAAATACATATTAGTTATTGTCGATGGATTTTCTAAGTTCACTTACATCAAAGCAGTACCTGATACAACGTCGAAAAATGTTATTAAAAAGTTAGAAGAAATCTTCGAAATTCTGGGAAATCCTAAACGATTAATCACAGATGCCGGATCAGCTTTTACATCCAATGATTTCGGAAATTATACTATCAGCAAAGGTATTAGATTATTCACAACAGCTGTCGGAATGCCAAGAGGAAATGGTCAAGCAGAAAGGATGAATAAAACAATATTAGACGTACTCGCTACTTCAGGAGCTGACACCGAAACAGACAATTGGGATAGTAAATTGAGACAAGTCCAACAAGGAATAAACAGCACAAAACACAGAATAACTCAATACTCGCCCGCAGAAATAATGCTCGGCTTCAAACTGAAAACGGACGATGATCGACACGATATATCAGACGACGAATTAGTTGATGTAATCAAAGTTAGAAAGCGAACGGCCAAAAGACTCGAAAATAATCGAATCCAACAAAACCTAAAGTTCGACGAAAAACGTCTACCACCGAAAATTTACAATGTGGGAGACCCTGTACTCACAAAAATCACCAGCTTCCCAGCCAATAATGAAAGCAAGAAATTACTTCCAAAATTCAGAGGTCCATTTAAAGTTGTGGAAGTGCTACCAAACGATCGATATAAGATCAGGGAGGATATTCACACTCAGAGATCATCTAGAGCATATGAAGCTGTGGTTTGTTCAGAACAAATAAAACCATTCTCAGTACAAAACTCTTAAGGTAAATACATAGTTTCCAATCACCTAGACTCAACACGATCTCAAATCAGAAGCCCTCTAAGGCAATCAGAAGCCCTCTAAGGCAATCAGAAGCCCTCTAAGGCAATCAGAAGCCCTCTAAGGCAATCAGAAGCCCTCTAAGGCAATCAGAAGCCCTCTAAGGCAAACAGAAGCCATCTAAGGCAATCAGAAGCCCTCTAAGGCATTCAGAAGCCCTCCAAGGCAATTAAAAGCCTTCGAAGGCAGTTAGACAAGTTGTTTCTAAAACAAACTCAAGCCGCCTAAGGCACTGACAAGCTGTGAAAGGTATTCTGAAGCACTCTACTGCATCTCAGTAATCTCTCGCAGCGAATCAGAATCTTGGACAGTACAGATACAAATAAAGCCAGATAATCATTAATTATATGCTTATGTTTTTTTTAGCTGCTTTTGAGGACAAAAGTTAATCAGGATGGCCGTGCAGACGTACCGCTACTATGCATGCCAGTAGAACATATTGTACAGGACACTCCTAAACATGGACAAACTGTATATTCATAAATACATCTAGGGATGATTTCATAAAATGTGTAATTCTATTTCTTATCTTCACGCGCATTACTTTTTATGTATGGTACATCGATCGATATGTTTTTATAATTATATATGTACCTACATTCAACCTTTTCATTTTTAGATATGTACAATTATTATCATTATCATTTCGTGTTTCCAATGAAACAGTCAAATATTAAGTAGAAATTATTATTTTATATACATTGTGTTATTTAATAAAGGCCGGTTATCCTGAAAACACATAGTTTTCATTAGTAATAGACTGCTAAGTCTACAGAAAGAGGTACACAAATAATGATCGTTATTTCTAAAATAAATAGCCGAACCACCATGGCATTGTGACGACAAAAATATGATTTTAAGAAGAGTGTTAAATATCCCTGTATATTTTTTAATATCGCTATTTTTATCAAATACGTATATTTGATATTTATTGTAGAAAAAAGACATTATCAAGTTTGACAACATTTTTGTAATTTAAAATTTAAAGTTTTTAATATTGACCGTAGATAATTTCAGTTTTTGAGTTATTAATATATTATATCTGTTCACTAAAGTAATTATAGAACCTAGTTGTGGAATTAAAACGGGTAGTTTTTTTGGAAACAACACAAAGAGGAACTGTCAATATTTGTTTCCAATTGTAACTATAATGTCAAATGAACATTCAATTATTTTCATTTACCTCGTGCTGAACAAAACTTAATTTTGTATTGAATTTAATTGATAATAATTCTGATATGATAAATAAAAAAAAATTCCAACTTTCAACACATCTTATGATGAAGACTCTATTTAGTGATTAGATTGTTACTGTATTTTTTTCAAATTTGTTAATAATGTTAAGTTAAAAAAGTTTTTTCCCACAAAAGGGTAAGATTGAAAAGCTTTCAACATATTAATTATCTCACTAGCACGGTTATATTTTAGATTGTGTAGATGTTTGAACTGTATGAAGTTTTAATGTATCTACTGATGATGAGACTATAAGTCTCGAAACATGTATGACTAAGTTTGTTCTAATTTGAACATACATATACTATGCTTTTGTGGAGTAGAAGTCTCATTTCTTCAATAAATTATATAGAAATATTAATGCTTCTGGAAAAATCCGGCGTCAACTTTATACCAGTTTCGCTGATAATTCTTCTTCAGACGAATTTTGCGTAAACGCCGTTCAACTGGATCTGTTTTTTTTTGTGTAGATAGTGTACAGGAGGTAAAAATTTGATGTGTTGCACATAGGCCATTGTCTTTATAAAGACAATGACATAGGCCCTACGCATTTTATTTACATCTAAAAAATATTTTTTAGTTACCGAAAAAATCAAATTAAATATTTTCGTGAAACTTTTAATTAATCAAAGAAATATTTTCGGTAATACATTAATGGACACCAAATAGGTATCATACCTATTTCTTGGGAACCCCATTTAAAAGAAATAAAAAAAAAATGCGCTTTCCGTGAAAAACATTGAGTGACAAACTTTTAATATTAAAGGGTCCTTGAAAGTTTAAAATTATGTAAAACATAGTATAATTTGCTAAGTGCTTTCTTGTTATTTGGTTTCAGGCATATCTGGGTTAATATCAACTAATTCCTGGACTAGGTATTTCCTCAATTTTATAATATTTTGAAAGTACCCTATAAATTATTTTAATTATTTACGATATTGCCATAAGAATATAAAACTATATATAATAATGACCTACTGTTTTCTATTTTAATATTGTTTTAGGGAATAAAAAATGCAATATCAATTTTCTATATATCTTTGAGTACGGCAGACATTTCACTCCTAAAATAAATCCCATAAAGAGAACGTGCTGATATTTAATTCTCTGTGCAGTAACTTCAATAATTTCGCGTCCTTGTATACCAACACTTTTAAAGAATATTGGGTTAAGGCTATATTTGTACGTGAACTTTAAAAAAGTAGGTAGATTTGCTTTGGAAGAAGAATATAAATCCTTTAAAATGAAATACAGCAACTTATAATATAAAAGCAGTTGTATCTTACCGGTTTCAAATAAAATAAAGCAAAAATAAATTAAAGGAAATATGTAAATAGGTATATTTGTAATACCTACAAGCATAATAAGACATATACTTTGCTTTCATTTGAAAACTTGCCATCCAAAAAAACTCGTCATCTAAAGTAGACAAGATTTTCAGCAAAAAACACGCCGATTTTCCTTTTGAGGTAAACTTCAAAACCACTGTTGGTTGGGTTTTGTGTTCTATTTCTGTTTCTGAGATAAAGATCTTGCCTTTGCATTGAACACATTTTTCTAACACAAATTCCAACAGGTCTGTAGTGTATTTTTATAGAAATATATCCTGTATATTTATTTATCAATTATCTATATATCTACCTACACGATACCTACACCAAAGATTAATCTACACAATAGATAGTCAGCCCAATGCATTAAAATCAGAACATCTCTAAGTATGCCTGCCACTACGTGGCGTAGACTAGCGTGTAAAGCATAGAGCAGTATTGTCACAGCCAGAAACCGTTTTGTAGTTTATTAATATCAAAAACAAAACGCAACGTATAACAATTATTTAGATCATTTGCAACAGATATGCACCGGCAATGCTGTATTGTCAGAGAGAGAAATTGATGAAAACCTGTATTAATCTGGAGGGGATACGCAGGGAGGGTAGAAAAAAAAACAAGCGAATGTGGTGTGTGTCGTGCTGTTGCCAATTCGTCGGTAAAAGAAACACACAGGGTGATTTATTACAAGTACAGTATTGAAATAAAAGCCTAATCTCTATGAATTAAATTTAATATAATAATATTTAATCCATGTCATACATGTTTCAAGACTAGACCAGTCCCATGATCAGTGGCGAACAATCGTTAAATGAAAAGCTTTTAGATAGAAACATACTTTTGACTAAATATTTCACGTAGACAATGTGGCAAAGATGTAACAAGATTGTTGTAGATCTTATAATACCTATAATAAAAAAATTATCAGTGCTACCTATATTATATTAGGTATACCTATTATAATAGTCTGTCTCTTCATCAGGTATAAGTTCCACTTTATCGGTTTAGGTACTTAAATACTTCTTTTTAATGTTTCTTCGGGTAAATAATAAGTTCGGTAGGAATAGGGCTTTGGGTATGAAACAAAAAAGATAGAAAATAGAAATTTGATATAGGGGTAGTTCTAAGCATTTACAAGTTTGTGACGTGTAGCGATTTTCGATGCCGCCCCCGGAGGTATACATGAGGGCGTCGCAATGCCGTTTTAAATATCTCGTTTCGCTTTCTTGGAAAATAAAAAATTATAACTGATAACTGAAACTTAGTACTTAATACGTGGGCGTAAGAGGTAAGCTCACTTCACAGGTCTCTATTAATGAAAGAAAGTTAACATTTTGAGCATCTGCGTAAAATTAAATGTATCCGTTTGGTGGGTAGTTTTGATTACAATAAGTCGGTGCCAAGCCCAAGCCCGAAACAAAATAAATCTATATTTACCTACTACCTATTTGGCTTGGTACCGACTATTATGTGCATTGTTGTCTTTTGAATGATATTTGTATTTTGTTATTTTTCGTATTTTTTATTAGTTCTTTTGACAGCTCTGGTGTCATCAATACACCTGTATCCCGAATTGCACCAAATTGCGATGCTATTGAACAAGCATATAATCCTAAATATAATATTCTTTTTGAACTACCTGTATCTCGAAAACCAAGCCGTAGCGGACCCATGTACATATGAAATTTGTATCTTAAAATTAGTCAAAGAATCACCCTTTAAAGTTTGTACAAGTACTTATGCAACACCCTGTATACATAGATACTTTGATTTGCAATTTGCAAATCTGTCAAACTAGGTAATGCTGTTTTTTTTTATTTACTTTCAAATATGGTGTTATGTAATTGTAATCAAATTAAATGTTTGGGGATGATATTTACGAGTTTTATTTTTTTATATAGAGAAACTGTTATTCAGTTTTTAAGGATCAATCTGAAGCAGACGATTGTACTTGTTAAAACATGAAAAAAGTTATTGTCGTGATACTTTTAACACCCTGTTGGTGGGTTTTTAAAGCTTTTTACGAAACGTGTTAACAATACAATCTACATAAATCGTTAGTTTTTTAAAGTTTTATGATCATTGCACAAAAACCAATATTAGGGAGACTGTAAGTTTTTTTTCAATTCGGCGTTGCAGAATTTGAACCTAATTGTGATAATTGTGTTATTTTACTAGTATAGATATTTTTGAGTAAATTAATTCGGTTATAATCGATGAGTAGAATCTTTGGAGTAAAATACATTTCACAAAAACCCTGAACCATATTTCTCAATAGATTTAAATTTTCATTAAAAACAGATTAAAAATTCTAATTTTTTACATCCTGCATTTCGAAACCGTATTTTTTTAAATAATTATTGTCATGCTGGAAATTTCAAACCTTATTTACTTCAGCAACTTGTAAAAAGCACAGCCTTTTTAATATTAACATTTCTTAAAATCGATATTACGCGATAACGATGACTTTCTATCAATATCACAGAAGGATACATTTATTACGTATATAATTTGTTAGATTTTACATCTCCGAATTGAAACACACGCAAAAAATGTGCATAAAAAAGTTAGGGTAGCATTTCACGCCTGTATGCCCCTTTAATTTACCCGCCTCTGAGATTTATTTTTTCATAATGTTAACGACAAGTTGAATCTGCTGTTTGAGTTTGATCCTTAAAACTGAATCAGGTAATAACCGGAAGTCCTATCTATAACGCCAAATTTCGTTAATTTAAATATAACTTTTTGATGCATCCTTATATCCGAAATTTAAAATTAAATGACTAAAATAATATTATTTTAGTCATTTAAAATTATTGTCTAAAACATTTAATAAACCAGCCCTGTATATTTATACTATTATAGTAATTTCTTTTATTTTCGTCCATACACATTAATCTTTGCGCAGATAGGTATACGTATACCATAGAATTTTAAACAAAAAACACTGCTGCACAGTAGTACATATATGATACCTATAATATAAAAACAAACTCCCACCTCGTAGGGGAAAGTATACTCGTCCTTGTCTAACATTGCCCATATGATTATTTTATTTCAACACAATACATATAACGCCATCTACAATTTCCATGGTTGCATGTTTTTCTAATAGATGTAGCTCGTGTCGAGACAGTTTCAATTTTTGTTTTATTTCCCATATACGCTGACTATCTATTGTGTAGATTAATCTTTGCCTACACTATTCGGATGGGTATATATTCAGATATTAAGAGAATAGTATGTTTTGGTTTTCGGTTTGGAACAAATGTTATTTAGAATATAAATAATAAAGCACATTATAATAAGTAACAATAATTGGCGACGAGGATGATGGCGTAATAGGCAAACAGTGAATAGTTTAATAACGACTGAATAGTGTAAATAATCGTTAATATAAAATTGAATATTCAACGTTCAAGGACTTTAAAATGGCTGAACAATCCACGGGTGTGCAGTTTGGTATACAAACCGAATTTAACCCAGATGTTCACGATTTTGGGATACACGTGAAACGTTTGAAGTCACTGTTTGTTGCAAATGGAGTCACGGATCAAAAAATAAAAGGTGCGTTGTTATTGAATAGTCTTAATCAGGTAGCGTTTGCCCTGTTGGAAGATTTATGTGTGCCGGAGAAGCCAGAAAGCAAAAACTTTGGTGAATTAGTTGCACTTTTAGAAAACCACTATAAACCAGAACGAGCTGTTTTCGCAGAACGTTACAAATTTTATGCAGCAACAAAACTATGTAACGAAAGTATCCAAGAATACGCTGTGCGATTAAGACGGCTGGCAACATATTGTAAATTTGGAAATATGTTAGATAATATTTTGCGCGATAAGTTCATATGCGGGTTCGGGCAAGGAAAAATATTAGACGCCATGTTTCTAAAAGATGAAAGTATAACTCTTGAACAAGCAGTTAAGTGTGCATTAATGACGGAATCAGCTCAACATGGATTTGGGCTGCCTTCTCAGCAAATTAGAAAGGAGGCTGATATCAACCATCTCCGTTATCAGCAGTATCAGAATAGGGGGAGCAGAAGATTCAAAGGTGGTGCCACCTTACAACCACAACCATCTACATCGGGACTACGAAACCAACCATGGTGTTTGTGTAGTGTGTGCGGTGGAAATCACGAAAGTGTCCGATGTTTTTATCGCGAATATTGTTGCCACATATGCGGATTAAAAGGACATTTGAAAAATATGTGTAAAAAAAATAAAAATCGTTCTCTAAATTTTATAGATGATCAAATTATAGATAATAGTATGCAACATAGTATTGAAATGGTAGGTAGTAAAATCAGTAAAAATTTAAATAAACGAACTAACAATAGGGTTATTCTTTCGTACTGAACTAAGTGAACATTCTGAAAATTGTCAGTTCATTCACGATTGTGCGTATTCTTTCGACATCGGTCACTTCTACCAAACTGATTAAAATTCCTACCCCCCTTGCCGCTTACTGATCAACCTCTAGGTACAGGTTAGTTCGTTCAGTTAACAGTTAACCTCTAAAAGTATTGAAAATTGAGAGATAATAATTGGAATATGATTTCGAATCAAACCAATATATTGCAAAAGTTTAAAACATGGATAATAATATCATGGAAGAAATAATTTTCCAGTTTTCAGAGCAGATTTGGTTGTTTTCACAATATTTCGAGGTTAAGTGAAAGACAATCACAAAAAAGCTGATCTTTCGGTTTTGCCAAATATTCAGTTCAGTATAATCACATTCACTTTAATCACATTCACTTGTTCAGATCAATCACTACGAAAGAATAACCCTAATGATTTACCATTATTTTGTTTAATATCAATAAATGAAAATCCTATAATGATTGAGGTTTTTTTGGATAACCAAATGTTTAATGCAGAAATCGATTCAGGTGCATCAAAATCAGTAATTTCTGAACGTCTTTGGAAAACATGTTTTAAGGATAAACCGTTAAAGAGTACAGAAATGTCATTTGTTACTTTTGTTGGAGATAAAATAAATTCTATTGGTAAAATTGATATTGATATCAAATACAACGGTCTCAATCAAGTTTTAGAATTTTTTGTTATTAGTAGAGGCGATAATTTACTGCTAGGTAGAGATTTTATTTCAAAATTTAATTTAGGTTTCAAACAGCTGAATTATGTAGGAAATAAATAATAACATTGTAGAGAGTTTAATTAACAAATATCTGGAAGTTTTTCAAAATAAATTGGGTACATTTAATAAGGGTAAGTTATCCATTAAACTCAAAGATGGTGCTATTCCAAGATTTTTAAAACACAGACCGATAGCACATGCATTACGAGAGAAAGTCGAACTAGAATTAGAGAAATTGGTAAAAATGGAGATTTTGCAACCTGTGCAATATTCGGAATGGGGTACACCTATAGTGCCAGTCTTAAAAGAAGATGGGGTAAGTGTTAGAATATGTGGGGATTACAAAATTACAATTAATCCGTATATACATATTTGTCGTTATCCAATACCGAAAATAGAAGATTTGTTCGCGAGACTTTCTAATGGTTTAACATTTTCTAAAATCGATTTAACTTTTGCTTATCAACAAATTCCGTTGGATGAAGAAACAAAGAAAATTACGGCTATATCAACTCATAAGGGTGTTTATATTTATAATCGACTACCATTTGGAATAAGTTCAGGTCCGGGCTTATTTCAACAAATTATTGAACAACTGTTGGGTGATATACCGGGTGTCTGTTGTTTTTTGGATGATATTTTAATTACGGGGTCAAATGAACAAGAACATATCGTACGATTAGAAGAGGTAATAAAAAGATTACGAGATTGTGGTTTGACAATAAGAAGAGAAAAATGTATATTTTTTCAAGATTCTGTTGAATATTTAGGGCATGTCATCGATAAAAATGGATTGCATAAGTCACCTAAAAAAAATTGAGGCTATGGTAAATATTCCTAAACCTTCTTCAGTTACTCAGGTGAAAGCTTTTATAGGCGCTATTCAATATTATCATAGATTTATTGAAAATATTTCAGATATTTTACAACCCCTTTATGATTTATTAAAAAAGGATAAAGTTTTTGTGTGGACAAAACATTGCGATGAGGCATTTGATGAAATAAAAAAAAATATAGTTTCTCCGCAAGTTTTGGCACATTATAACCCTAACGTAGATGTAATATTGACATTGCTTTTGCATCGCGTGTTTTGTCTGATGCAGAAAAGCGTTACAGTCAAATTGATAGGGAAGCGTTGGCGATTGTGTTTGGAGTAAAAAAAAATTCACTCATATTTATGGGGGCGTAAATTTTTATAAACCTCTAATTTCTATTTTTGGTTCAAAAGGCTGCAAAGATATGCTTTGTTTTTATATTCTTACGATTTTGACATTCAGTACGTTAATACTAAAATGAACTGCTCGGATTTTCTGTCGAGGTTACCAATGGATATTACGGATAAGGGTGACTGTGACGTATTTCTTACTTTAAATTATCTTACAGAAAAAAGCGATTTACCTATAAATGTTAAAATGATGAAAGAAAGTACAAAAAATGACCCGATATTAAGCAAATTGTTAAAATGTGTTCTTAATGGACGGCCACAACAGTATGATCCTGACTTGAAATCGTACTATAGGAAACGATTTGAGCTTGGTATAGAAAATGACATTTTGTTGTGGGGTTATCGGGTAATAGTTCCTGCGAATTTAAGAAAATTTTTTTTAAGTGAATTGCATAGAGGTCATATGGGCATTGTAAAAACGAAATCACTGGCTAGGTCATATATTTGGTGGCCATCGCTAAATGATGATATTGAGCAAATATGTAAAAATTGTATAGCATGTACAAGTTGTCGTCAAAATCCGCCTAAAACCGAATTGACGCCTTGGGCAGTTCCCAATGCAGTATGGGAACGTCTTCATATAGATTTTTTAGGACCAATAAGATGTTTTTTGTTGTTGTTGATGCATTATCTAAGTGGTTAGAAGTATTTTTTATGAATTCAATTTCATCTACAACTATTCAAAAGTTACGGGGGCTATTTGCTCAGTTTGGGTTGCCTCATACAATTGTTTCAGATAATGGTAAATCACTCACTTCACAAGAATTTCAATCATTTTTAATAAATAACGGAATCAATCATGTGACATCTCCACCATTTTACTCAGCCTCAAATGGCGGTGCCGAAAATTCCGTAAAACCCGTTAAGCAATTTATTATTAAGTCTATGAAGAGTTCTTATAATATTTATAATAATAAAAGTCAAAGCAGTAATTTGTCAGCGTTTGAGTTAAATAATTTCTTATTGCTTTATAGAAATACGGAACATTGTAGTACCGGTGAATCGCCAGCGCGTTTGATGTTGGGTAGGCCACTTAGAACTAGATTAGATCTAATTAAACCAGAAAATATACCAGTAAGGCCAAATAAATCTATTGAATTTGTAAAAAAAGTATTAAGCAAAGTACAAGAAAATCAAATAGACAATTATGGAGGTCATATCCGAAAGCAATTTTATATAGGAGACAAAGTGTTACGATTTTGACATTCAGTACGTTAATACTAAAATGAACTGCTCGGATTTTCTGTCGAGGTTACCAATGGATATTACGGATAAGGGTGACTGTGCCGTATTTCTTACTTTAAATTATCTTAAAGAAAAAAGCGATTTACCTATAAATGTTAAAATGATGAAAGAAAGTACAAAAAATGACCCGATATTAAGCAAATTGTTAAAATGTGTTCTTAATGGATGGCCACAACAGTATGATCCTGACTTGAAATCGTACTATAGGAGACGATTTGAGCTTGGTATAGAAAATGACATTTTGTTGTGGGGTTATCGGGTAATAGTTCCTGCGAATTTAAGAAAAAATATTTTAAGTGAATTGCATAGAGGTCATATGGGCATTGTAAAAACGAAATCACTGGCTAGTTCATATATTTGGTGGCCATCGCTAAATGATGATATTGAGCAAATGTGTAAAAATTGTATAGCATGTACAAGTTGTCATCAAAATCCGCCTAAAACCGAATTGACGCCTTGGCCAGTTCCCAATGCAGTATGGGAACGTCTTCATATAGATTTTTTAGGACCAATAAACGGTAAGATGTTTTTTGTTGTTGTTGATGCATTATCTAAGTGGTTAGAAGTATTTTTTATGAATTCAATTAATTCATCTACAACTATTCAAAAGTTACGGGGGCTATTTGCTCAGTTTGGGTTGCCTCATACAATTGTTTCAGATAATGGTAAATCATTCAGTTCACAAGAATTTCAATCATTTTTAATACATAACGGAATCAATCATGTGACATCTCCACCATTTTACCCAGCCTCAAATGGCGCTGCCGAAAATTCCGTAAAAACCGTTAAGCAATTTATTATTAAGTCTATGAAGAGTTCTTATAATATTTATAATAATATAAGTCAAAGCAGTAATTTGTCAGAGTTTGAGTTAAATAACTTCTTATTACTTTATAGAAATACAGAACATTGTAGTACCGGTGAATCGCCAGCGCGTTTGATGTTGGGTAGGCCACTTAGAACTAGATTAGATCTAATTAAACCAGAAAATATACCAGTAAGGTCAAATAAATCTATTGAATTTGTAAAAAAAAGTATTAAGCAAAGTACAAGAAAATCAAATAGACAATTATGGAGGTCATATCCGAAAGCAATTTTATATAGGAGACAAAGTGTTAGTAAAAGATTACAGAAAAACAAAACCGGAATGGACCGTAGGAATTATTATAGGAAAAGATTGTAAAAATATATTTAGAGTTCGAATTCCAGATACAAGTATAATTTGGAGACGCCATGTAAATCAAGTTTTGCACTTCTACCGATCAAAATCCACTGATATAGGTTCACAAGAACCAGACTCCCAGGAAATTGACTCGGTGGAGGTGCGATCGATGATATCTTTGACAGATTCTGAGTCTAATGATGAATTTGATATTGCTCTTGAGGAGGAGGAGGAGCTGCAGAGCGCAAGTGATGATGATGAACAAATACGCAGTTCTAATTCGTCGGTTCCGCCCTGTAGGAAATCAATAGGACGTCCTAAAAGATTTAGACATCCTCCTGATCGATTTATTCCGTTATAATCCTATTAATAATTTAAGTTTATTTAATGGATCATTTAAATTTACATTATTCATTTTTATTATATTTCATTATTCTAAGTTACGACGAATGTGTCATTTAAGTTATATAATAAGTGGGGACAAAATGTAGTGTATTTTTAGAGAAATATATCCTGTATATTTATTTATCAATTATCTATATATCTACCTACACTATACCGTTGATTGAAATATTTAATAAGATTTGGAACGCTGGTATCATTTTCGTGCTTTGCTGAAGTGCACTAGCGCATCTGTGAACGGGCAAACTAAGTTCTTATTCAAGATGCCTGATATTGCGGTTCAATAGCAACAGATGGCATAGCGGCGTTCTGCCCCATTCGTTCATTTCGTTAATGAGACGTTGCCGTGAGTAGATTTTTTTCTTTTATTCTCTAAAGATTCTCTATATTCCTTGACTACTTTTATTAAAAATATCGTTGACTGAAATATTTTCCTTTAAGAAATGAGATAATATAACATGTAAGATCCCTAATATATTTAATATACAATTTCATGCTTAATTTATAAACGATTAAATAATATACAAGGGTTTTAAAAGAAATAAATGACTAGGGAAGTAGGGTTCAAGTCATTCTAGACGAGGAAGTAGTCGTGCGGCCCAACGAATCCTTATTTGACACATATAAATTAAAAAATGGGTTGGTAGAAAATATAAAACATGACTTAATTTTAGTTATACGGAAACATGACCAGATTTGGTTTGATCAGTGTGGTGACCATCGCAATATTATTATTAGACAATTAATAAAAATAAAATTATTTAGGGCTGTTAAGTGGGTTAGTTCTAGTAATAATAAAATTAAAGATAACGAATCAGGTAAACCACATAGGAAAATAAGAATATTACATTAGAGTTTGGACTTATAGGTATATTAGTCATCGGCCAACCTGTTTCTTATATTATGTTATGCAAATATAGTTGTATTCACGGTTAGATGGAATGGGTTTATTTTTTATTTATTTTCTCAAGTTGCTGTTAAATTTTGGTGTATTGTTTAATTATGAATAAAAACATACTGAGACTAACGAATAAAAATATATAAAAAAAACTTTCTAAATTACGAGTTTCATTTTTTTTTGACTGACACTGGAGTCCACAGGGGTTTACCAACTCAAGTGTAAAGATTGTCCAAAAGTTTATATTGGTCAAACTGGACGCAATTTCAAAACGCGTTTGAAACAACATAAAAATTCATATATCACTAATAATACAAATTCTACTTATTCCAATCATTTCATAGCAGATAACCATAGTTTTAATAGCAAAAAATTGACTTTACTAGAAGCACTAGAAATTAACAAATTAAGAAATGCAGAAAATCTTCTAGACGACAAAACCAATATAAATAAACTGTTGCCCTCGAGGCACGAATAGCTCTCCATATTTAAATGTAAAACTAATAATTTTATGACCTTTTTGTCATTTATCTAAAATTTATATATTTTTTTTTTTGTTTTAGACATCAGCTATTTTTGTTAAGTATCGGGTTTTGTTCCTTTTTCTTCTCTCTGGAGGCACTATTTATACGTACCTATTTTATATTTCAGATCTTCTACGCCAAATTGAAAATAGTTGATTTTTTTATAATAAAATTTATTTTGCCTCCTTTTCTACTATTTACGAAGGCCTATGTAAACAAAATTGTTATGCTGCATGTTGTAGGTTATCTTATATCAAATTAGCCAATTTTTCTTTTATATTTGGAATTTTTGTTTTCGTTTTTGACCCTTTTTTACACTATTTTCAAACGCCTGTGTGAACCAGTTCATTTATGTAACATTTTTTAGGTTATATACTATTACAACTATGAAAAATCATTCTGTATTTCGAATAAGCTTAGGCAGTATATATTTTTTTATTTCGACCCCTTTTACACTATTTACGAACGCCTATGAAAACAAGTTATTTATAACACATTTTATAGGTTATATTCTATCAAAGCTATAAATAACTAGTCAATATTTCTGCTATTTTTAAGAAGTACGTTTTTTTCTAACCTTTTCACCCCATTTTACACTTTATTCGTATGTCAATGTGGTCTAATTGTTTAGGTTAAATATTTAATTAAACGCACAAAAAATTAATCAACATTTCGGATAAGTTTAAGAACTATGATTTTTTTAATTTTTGAACCCTCTTTTTAAACCTCTTGCCTACGCTCAATGTTAATCACTACCTATAAATATCCTGTAGTATTTTCGTACCAAATGTGGTTAAATTCCGTTAAGTGGTTTTTGAGTTATCACGGATACAATTTTTTTCTGACCCTTCTATAGAATTTTCACGGACGCCTATGGTACATTAATTTTTGTCGTGTATTTTTAACACCAACTCAACTAGTTAAATATAAAAAAATTTACATTTCAATTATTTTTTTTATTTTACCCCCTTTTCTACTATTTACGAACGCCTATGTAAATAAAATTTTTATGCTGCATTTTGTAGGTTATCTTATATCAAAGCCATATATAATTAGCCAATTTTTCTGGTATATATGGGAAACGTTTTTTTTCGTTTTTGACCCTTTTTTTAAACTATTTTTGAACGCCTGTGTGAACCAATTCTTTTATGGAATATTTTTTAGCTTATATTGTATCACAACTATGAAAAATTATTCCATATTTCGAATAAATTTAGGAAATATATTTTTTTTTATGTTTTGACCCCTTTTACAATATTTACGAACGCCTATGAAAATAAGTTATTTATGACACATTTTATAGGTTATATTCTATCAAAACTATAAATAACTAGTTAATATTTCTGCTATGTTTAAGAAATACGTTTTTTTTCAAATCTTTTTTACCCCATTTTACACTATTTTCGAACGCCAATGTGGTCTAATATTTTATGTTCAATATTTTAGGTTATGTTCAATTAAATGCGTAAAAAATTATGCAGTATTTCGGAAAAACGTTTCCCAAATATACCAGAAAAATTGGCTAATTATATATAGCTTTGATATAAGATAACCTAAAAAATGCAGCATAAAATTTTTATTCACATAGGCGTTCGTAAATAGCAGTAAAAGGGGTAAAATAAAAAAAAGTAAAATGTAAAAATTTTTATATTTAACTAGATGAATTGGTGTTAAAAATACACGACAAAAATTAATGTACCATAGGCGTCCGTGAAAATTCTATAAAAGGGTCAGAAAAAATTTGTATCCGTGATAACTCAAAAACCACTTAACGGATAACCTACAACATGCAGCATAACAATTTTGTTAACATAGGTGTTCGTAAATAGTAGAAAAGGGGGCAAAATTAATTTTATAATAAATCTAAAAAAAATCAATTAATTTGCGTTCAAGAACTTGGCCTAGATCTGAAATATAAAATATCTGCGTATAAATAGTGCCTCCAAAGAGAAGAAAAAGGCACAAAACCCGATACTTAAAAAAAATAGCTGATGTCTAAAACAAAACAAAAATTTATTAAATTTAGATAAATGACAAAAAGGTCATAAAATTATTACTTTTACACTTAAATATGAAGAGCTATTCGTGCCTCGAGGGCAACAGTTTATTTCCGGTGAAATTAAAAAAAAAATTTTTTTCATGAAATTAATAGTCTCCATATATACATAATATTACATATATGATATGGAGACCTAATAATTCTCCTCTTTTGAAATTGTTTGCCTGTCTTGTACCTTTAAATTTTATTTCAATGTAAAAAACTGTTATGTTGGTATTTACCACTTGAGTTCATTTCTGGGGTTTCCATATACTTACCTGTTTTTATTTAATAGTATAGAAACCAAACTCCAGGTAAACAAAGTAATATTGTGTAGGGTATAAAAAATATATATGGAAAAACCCAGAAATGAGCTTATGTCAGATATTCTTTTACCATTTTAGAAAAAGCGAAACACGTGTAATGTACATACATTAAAAATAAAATTAGTGGAAATTAATAACTTTAATTTAATATGAATGTCCATGGACAGTTACATAATATCAAGTTTACAGGTTGGGTAGATGGGGGATAGATACTACATAGTTTGTAGGTTACTAAGATAACGTCCCATATTCCAAAAACCATAAGTTTTTCAACCTATGTTTTTAGAGGTAAACCACCCAAAAATTAGTTATTCCACATTCTGTTAAAGTTCTGATGGTAAAACCACGAACTCCCTGTATAGCATAAATTTTTTTTCACATTGTTACAGACCATTATAAATCGATCTTTGCCATTTATTAAGAAAACTAAGATATGTCAAACAATTAGTTATATAAAAAATTATTATCTTTTTGGCTTTTAGTAGCATTCAAGAACACAGAATCACAAACATTTCCCTGCGGAAATGTATCATTAACATTACATTAAAACGCATTTTTGCCTTGTATTTTATACGTTTTTCCGAAAATAGAAAAAAATCTATATATAACCTTCAACTTTTTAAGGTTCGGGTTAAAATCTTTTTATTCTCTTCAGATCGAGGTTCAATAGGTATATCCTTAGCGAGTCGAAATCAATATAAAAAAAATTCTTGTGCATTTCCTATGGTACCATTTCCACAGTCAACAATTAACTGAATATTGAGATCTATCAATTAGCTCCAAACATGCCGTACAATTATGTTTACTCTGTGACATACTTGGGAGATAATGCTAACGAGCAAACTTAAAAAGAAACCAAACTTCAGAAATCAAAAATAATATTGTAAGGACAACCTGTATATACGCAAATATATAAGTATATTATTTGTTTTATGTATTTAAAATTCTTTTACTTGCTATCCTAAACAATTTTTTTTATAACTTGATTAATTTCATGCTCTCCTACGTTAAAACACTTTTACAATGAATAAGCGAACAAAACTAAAAACTACCTCCGTTTATTACTACCACTACTGTTGAATCGGCAACATCTAGTTTTTCGACGCCGTTTCAATCGGTGTTCGATGCTACGACGAAGGTATTAATTCGTATAGTCGCCGCAACATATGGGATGATGCCTGTTACCGGGTAGGTTTTCTCTAGGAGAGGGGTAAGGCGAGCATAGCGGGGCGCATTGTCCTTACCCCGCAAGCGACGACCCCCTCTCGTCCGGCGTTGCGTATCTTATTAAATATTTCAATCAACGACTATACCTACACTATTCGGATGGGTATATATTCAGATATTAAGAGAATAGTATGTTTTGGTTTTCGGTTTGGAACAAATGTTATTTAGAATATAAATAATAAAGCACATTATAATAAGTAACAATAATGAGTAGTTATTTAACACTCGTACACCACAAGGTCAATATCCAAAATAACAAACATAATACCAGACAATTTATATAGATCCATAATTACTAAAATAAAAATGAGTTTTATTATATTTGAATGTTTTAAATGTTATTAATAATATTCATTTATCTCTGATATCTCGTACACGTCGACAATGAACTTTATACTGAACACAGAAGTGAACGGTACCTACGTACGTCTATGCAAATTGTATATCTTTCTTGATGCTTGAGTATTGTTTTAACGTCCAAGATTTTCCTGTTCTGGGGCGGTATACTGAAATGGCATATAAACGCTGTGCACTCGCCAGTTCTTCCAGCAGTTTAAATTGAGTTTAGATACGCGAATGTGAGAATTTTAATTTACAGGTATATTTCAAGATGTTTTTCGCGATTAGTGGAGCGGAATTTAGTGTCAATATTTAAAGACAATTAAATGTACATCATTATCGTTAAAAGAAAAACTAAAAATCAAAAGTGTTGCCCGACATATTGAGTCTCTCTTTTTAGTCGGACCTTCAGGGTCCTCTGGGATCTTAAGATGAGGGCTTATGACGCCAATCAATTTTTGCCAGTTTAAAGTTAATTTTTAAAATTATTTATTTATACCCAGTCAAGTTGTGAAGTTTCAGATGTGTCCAACTAAGAAATGTTACGAATGTAGTTGTATTAGAAACTGTTTTGTTGTTTTTTATTCCACTAATTTAATTTAATATATTAAGATCCCCCTTTAGTAAACGGAAACTGCGAGGGCGATTTTTAAAGTATCTGACATGACCTAATTAGTTATTTCGACGAAATCAATAAATAAATGAGAGGCTGATGACCCTTCGCCTCAAACTAATCCGGGATCGGCGAGCCACAATTATAAGCGCGTACGAAGAATTAAAAGAGGAATTCTACTCGCAGCTTGATAGAGTTCCGGATAGAGTTCCTGACTCCGACAAGATCATCCTGCTAGGAGACCCGAAGTGCTCGACACTCTGCTCTCTGGCCTAATACCATCGGGAAAGAAGGATTCGGAAAGTGTAACTGCAACGGTCTATTGCTGCTAACCAAATGCGCAGAACAACATCTTGTTATTACAAACACACTTTTTAGACAAAAAGACAGGTTTAAGACAACATGGCAATATCCAAGGTCTAAACACTGGCATATGATTGATAACGTCCGTGCTCGTGACCGACATGAAGTGAAGAGCACCAAAGCTTTAACGAGTGCTGATGATGGCTTGACTGATCACCAACTTGTTCATTGGGGTTGTGTCATTGCACCGATTTTGTTTTCGATGTTTGTGGGAACAGTCATTCAACTTGTTACGGGGCCAACCCAACCTAGCTAACATTTCAAATATAATGTTACCTACTGCTGTAAATTATACAGCGAAACTAACCATTTTTGGATTGAATGTTGAAGTTTTCAAACATAAAATAAATAAATAAAAACGTTTTTTTTAGTAATAAAGCTTTTGATGTAAAAGGACATTGTTTATTCGCATTCTTCAAAAATAAATATCAAAATGCCACTCATTTCGATAATTGGCAAAACATGTATTTGTCTTATTAAGATAACATGAAATTTGATAACCCGGTATAATGTATGCAATGTTCAATTTTGATAAAAGGATCTAATTTAATCGCCGGAAATTCATTGTTATAACTAACAATAAAACGTATATCATTACATTTTTTAAATAAAATGCTTGATGTTGTGTGAACTAAGTTGGTATTGTATTTAGGACCCCACCAAATTCAGCGGCAGAGGTACTAAAATTTGTTTTTAGTAACATCGTCTAAGTATTTATCTATTAACGCATTGTGTTTGTATTTTTTACCCAGATTTTATCTTATCTGTTATTAAATAAAATAATTATTTTTATAAATACATTTAATTTGCGCTTATCTGAGCTTGAAGGCTAAAGGCGATTCTTATAGTAGTAAAATTAATAAACATAACAAAGTTATAAAAATGAGTGATTCTGAAGTTATTATTGAAATAGCTGACGGGAAGTTGCAGGGATGCACCGCGACAAATATATTTGGAGACAAGTATTTTAAATTTTTAGGAATACCATATGCCAAGTCACCTGAAGGTGATCTGAGGTTTCAAGTAAGTAAAAAATTTCAAATAAGTTACGAGAATAGTTGCCTAAGGAATGTGATAAGTTAATCGTTGGATAATACAAATTCTCCTATCCGACAAGTAAGATAAATGTGTAAATTTTATCCTTTGGCTGATTTTATCTCAGGATGAAAGAAAACATTTATCTGCTTGGCTGATATTTCAATCTTTCATCGGATCTTTAGCTATAAATGAAAATTTATGCCGTCTTTTGTCTATTTATTAAAAATTTAATGATATACATGATGATGATATACATGAAAATAGATTTGTCCCTAATACATAGGTACATACAATTTCAATTGCCCTGCAGATATTCCAATAAAGAATCGAAACGTCTGCAAAGAATACAAATTGTTTTCCTCCTTCCTTCCTGATCTAAAGCTAGACAAAGAACAAAGTGTAAATATAGAAAAAAAGACCAGTAGCTCATAAATAAAAACTGTAAATGACAGGTTGGGGCACTGGGATTACGACTTACCTTAACCTAATAAAAAACTACTTGTTGATTTTTATCTGCCCTTATTTGATTATTTTGGCTTATGCCTATTTTTATTGATAGAGCATACTAAAATAGTTTGCGATCACCTTGTAACTCTATGGGTCAATCTATACAGATAATTGATTTTCCTAAGATATTCTTCAATAACCATCAAGATTTCAAGAGTCGGTCTATTTAGGTGACAAACAGGCGAATATTTCCCAAAAACCTATTTTGCTACAAAAAAATTCAAAATTCAAAAACAGTTGAAAGTAGGTACAGCCAACAGTACAGACAAGTTTAAGACATAATACTCCACAACAGATAAGGAATCCAAAAATATAATTACATAGAAGGTGTTCCATTTGAAATAAGATAAAAACTTAAAAACAAAAATTTCAACCGACTTCAAAGAACAGAAAAGGTCATAAAAAGGGGAAAAATGACAAAATACAAAAAATGTAATCCAAAAGACAACATTGCACGTATTATCCGGTCAATTTAGACATTCGAAGCTACCTAAATTCCCACCAAGCTGAAAATCAGTAAGATTGTTAAAAATATGATTAAAAATAAAATTTGAAAGTTCCCCATCTTTCCCCTATATTCAAGGTCAAAGGTTAAAAAAATGAGTTTTTCGCGATTTTCAGCAAAACGGTAAGTTTTATCATAAAAATACTTCAGAGAAAAATTGTAGACCATAAAATTATCTACAAAAAATGTATCAATACTTTTTTTCCTACGAGCCACCGTTTTTGAGATATAACGATTCAAAAAGTTGTAAAAGTTGTAATCGTCATAATATGCATGAGTACGCCACGTATATACAGGGTGTTTCAGAAAGACATGGCCAAAATTTGTGAGCGAATTGGGGACATCTAATCATGAAAAAAACCTAAATTGTAATTTTTCGAAAAGTGCTTATTTACAAAGATACAGGGTGTTAAAGATGACTGCCTGAGGACAATTTTTTTGCAATATTTTCGAACCGAGTAGAGAAGAATTAACCAAATGTAGCATATTTATTCACCTAGTTAAATGTCGTAAACTGACGTGAAATTGAATAAAAAAAGATGACCATAGGCGGGTAAACGAGGGGGGGGGGGCCTTGCCTTAATTATAACCTAACTTTTTTTCCTTGTGATTTTTATTCAAAACTTAAAGCTTTGCGAGAAATTCGAGTTTGAAAATTTTAGGACAAAACTGGTCCTTAGTAAGCAGCATTAATAAAATTATTAAAATACAGTTTGCTAACGAAAAGTTTTCCAAAATTTTATTAATGCTTTGTACTAAGGACCAGTTTTGTCCTAAAATTTTCAAACTCAAATTTCTCGAAAACCTTTAAGATTTTCGAGAAAAAATAAGTATGCATTTTTTATGTAGAAAACTTTATTTAATCACATTTCTGACACAAAATGAATAAAAACCACAAGGAAAAAAAGTTAGGTTATAATTACGGCAAGGGTCCCCCCCGTTCACCCGCCTATAGTCATCCTTTTTTATTCAATTTCATGTCAGTTTACGACATTTAACTAGCTGAATAAATATGCTACATTTGGTTAATTCATCTTTACTCGTTTTGAAAATATTAAAAAAAAATCGTCCTCAGGTAAATAAGGACTTTTCGAAAAATTACAATTTAGGTTTTTTTCATGAGTAGATGTCCCCAATTCGCTCACAAATTTTGACCATGTCTTTCTGAAACACCCTGTACATCTCTATTGTTATTACTATCTATACGACTTTACTTTGTGCATTACAGAATGCAAAACGGTATGGCCACACTGTATTCATAGCATGCATACTATAAACCCATTTACTTATGACACTCTCTTTTGTCCCTCGAGCAATACCTCCATCTCTCTTCATAGGTTTCATCATAGACTGCTCGATTACCATGTCCGTTGAAGTTCCACAATTTAATTTGTCTGAACGTCTAACTGTGAAAAATCAGTCTGAAATCGCTCAAAAAAAGGCGAGTGTCGATTGGTCGAAAGAAATGCTCAAAAAATACGATCGCGGTGCTTCAAAACACGTCTATGACGTCGTCACAGGTGATGAATCGTGGATTTACGCGTATGAGCCCGAAAGTAAACAGCAGTCGACTGTATGGGTGTTTCAAGATGAGCCAAATCCAACAAAAGTTGTTCGCGCACTTCCAAGCACATGGTCGCCTATTTAAACGTACATATTTTATATTTCAGATATTCTAGGCCAACTTTTTGTCCGCAAAATAATTGTTTTTTTTTAGTTTTATTATAAAACTTATTTTGCCCCCTTTTCTACTATTTACGAACCCCTATGTAAACAAAATTGTTATGCTGCATGTTGTAGGTTATCTTATATCAAAACTATATATAAGTAGCCAATTTTTCTGTTATATTTGGAAAAACATTTTTTTTTCGTTTTTGGCCCTTTTTCGAACGCCTGTGTGTGTTCATTTATGTAACATTTTTTAGGTTATATTCTATCACAATTACGAAAAATTATTCCATATTCCGAATAAGTTTAGGAAGTATATATGTTTTTATTTTGACCCTGTTTACACTATTTACGAAAGTGTATGAAAACAAGTTATTTATAACACATTTTTTATGTTATATTCTATCAAAGCTATAAATAACTCGTCAATGTTTCTGCTATGTTTAAGAATTTCGTTTTTTCTAACCTTTTTACCCCATTTTACACTTTTTTCGAATGTCAATGTGGTCTAATTGTTTAGGTTAAATATTTTAAGTTATGTTTAATTAAACGCACAAAAAATTATTAAATATTTCGGTTTAAGAACTATGATTTTTTAAATTTTTGAACCCTCTTTTAAACCCCTTGTCTACGCTCAATGTTAATCACCACCTATAAATATCCTGTAGTATTTTCGTACCAAATGTGGTTAAAATCCGTTAAGTGGTTTTTGAGTTATCACGGATACAAATTTTTTCTGACCCTTTTATAGAATTTTCACGGACGCCTATTGTACATTAATTTTTGTCGTGTATTTTTAACACCAATTCAACATGTTAAATATAAAATTTTTAACATTTAAATTTTTTTTTACCCATTTGTCTACTATTTACGAATGCCTATGTAAATAAAAATTTTATGCTGCATTTTTTAGGATATCTCATATCAAAGCTATATATAATTAGTCAATTTTTCTGGTATATTTGGGAAACATTTTTTTTCGTTTTTGACCCTTTTTTTAGACTATTTTCGAACGCCTGTGTGAACCAATTCTTTTATGTAACATTTTTTAGGTTATATTCTATCACAACTATAAAAAATTATTCCATATTTCGAATAAGTTTATAATATATATATTTTTTTAAGTTTTGACCCGTTTTCCACTATTTACGAACGCCTATGAAAGTAAGTTATTTATGACACATTTTATAGGTTATATTCTATTAAAGCTATAAATAATTAGTTACACCATTTTCGAACGCCAATGTGGTCTAATATTTTATGTTCAATATTTTAGGTTATATTCAATTAAATGCGTAAAAAATTATGCAGTATTTCGGATAAGATTAAGAATTATGATTTTTTTAAATTTTTGAACCCTCTTTTAAACCCCTTGTCTACCCTCAATGTTTCCCAAAATCTAATCAGCTCTTTGCCATGTCCTATAGTATTTTTGTACCAAATTTGGTTAAAATCTGTTAAGCGGTTTTTGCGTTTTCGTGGATACAGACAGACATTTTTTTAAAACTACTTATTTATGTATGAAATGACCAAAAACAAGTATTTCCGGTGAAATTAAAAAAAATAAACTGTTGCCCTCGAGGCACGAATAGCTCTCCATATTTAAGTGTAAAAGTAATAATTGTTCAATATTTATTGTTCACTCTATATGTTTAGTTTAATTGTTTATGTTATTAATTTTTAATTGTAAAAAAATATAGTTATCCAATGTTATTATAAAAAAAAAAAAAAGTTATAAAATTATTCAAGAAAATTAATTAAAAGCTCGATTGAAAATCAATAGTAATAAAACGGTCATTCGAGCCAGAATTTGTAAATAATCTTATTACAGGTAAATCTGAATAAGTTACATGGTCATTCGAGCCAGAATTTGTAAATAATCTTATTACAGGTAAATCTGAATAAGTTACATGGTCCTTCTTAGCCACTGAACTAACTGTGGTAAAATGTCCGAAAATATCAACGTTCGTCGTAGTGAAAGATTAAAACAAAAAGAAGTTCAAGAAAATTCGAAATCTGAGCCTGCAAATAATCAAATACCAATGAGTTCTCATGGTAGCAGTGTGAAGATGAGTTCGAAAAAGTCGAAGGAAAAGTCTAAAGTAAGCAGTAAGAAAAGTGAAGCAATACGACGGCAGTTGGAAATAGAAACAGAAATCAAGAAGAAAGAACTTGAACAAGAAGAATTAAAGAAAAAACAAGAATTACTAGATTTACAATTAGCACTAAAACTTGCTCAAATAGATGAAGATGAGTCTGAAAAGTCTGAGTCAACGGAAAGTGAGTCAGTGTGTCAACCAAATATGGAGAATTGGATAAATCATAAAAAACCTTGGTGTGAAAATAATGTTACTAATCAAAATATTGAGTTAACAAATTACACAGAGTCTTTCAAGGTAAGAGAACATTTGTATAATAAATCAATTAACTCCATCGATCACGCTCAACCTCAACTAAATTCTGTCGAAAAAATGATTTCTCGTCAATCAATTCCAAAAGAACTTCCAATTTTTACCGGAAATCCATTGGATTGGCCAAATTTTATTTATCAATACAAAAATTCGTCTAAAATATGTGGATATTCTCAAGAAGAAAATCACTCTAGGCTACAAAAATGTTTAAAAGGATATGCACTAAAAACTGTTAGAAATCTATTAATAATGCCTAATAATGTTCCGAAAATTATTGAAACACTACAGAGTAGATTTGGACAATCACATCAAATAATTTTTATGCTATTAGAAAAAGTAAAGAATTTCCCTATTGTAAAAGAAGATCGATTGGACTTAATAATAAATTTATCAGATGAAATAAACAATCTCGTTGGTACAATTGAATCGCTTAATGATGAAGATCACTTAAGAAATCCTACCTTACTACATGATCTCATTAATAAATTACCAAATTCTTATAAAATGCTATGGGCAGAATATATTTCTAATCTAAATCCTGTAAATAAATTAAAAGAATTCACTAAATGGTTAAATAATAAAGCAATGACAGCATGTCAGTTTCAAACGCCAAAATTTTTTGACAATGATAACAATGACAAGTATCGTAAATTTCAAAACAAACCCAACAATACTTTTACAACAATCGCCAAAAAACGATGTATTTGTTGTAACAAAAATATGCATTATTTAAATACATGTGATATGTTTAAATCGTATTCTCACGAAGAAAAAATGAAATTTTTAAAATCAAAGAAGATTTGTAGTTATTGTTTAATTCCTTATCATACAGAAGAAAATTGTAAAAAGAAGAAACTCTGTGGAATTAATCATTGCCAAGAATTTCATCATAATTTGTTACATGTAAAGGAACAAACAATTAATCATCAACTATCAACATCACAAAGTACAAATATGGATAACAATTTTCATATTTCTAATAATCATAACGTTCTTCTAAAAATAGTCCCCGTAGATATATCATATAATTCAAAAAATGTACAAACCTATGCTTTACTAGATGATGCATCTACAGTTACCTTAATTGATCAAGATATCGCAGATGAATTAAACTTAGAAGGAACACAGAAACCAGTTTGTATCCAGTGGACCAACAATCAAACAAAGGAACAAGAGGATTCACGTTCAGTATCATTCAGTATTCGAGGTCAACAAAATGAAGGAAAAATATTTCAAATTCGACATGCTAGGACTATTAGAGGACTTTCTTTACCAAGTCAAACTGTGGATATAGGTGAGATTATAAAAACTTATCCTTATCTTAAAAATGATAAATTAAAGTCAATGATAAATGCTATTCCTAAAATATTAATAGGGCAGGATAATTGGCCACTACTTGTCAATAGAAAGACAATTTCTGGACCATGGAATGGCCCAGCTTTAAGTAAAACCTTATTAGGATGGACTTTACATGGTAACATTTACAATCAAAGAAGTGACAATAATTATAGCGTATGTTATATTAATAGCCAAGAAAAAGATGATCTTGATTTACTTCATGATCTCGTAAAAGAACAATGGCGTATCAATAACTCCTTTACAGAAAAATTTGAAACCCCAATGTCAAAAGAAGACAAACGTGCAAAAATAATATTAGATAAAACAATGAAAAGAATTGGAGATAGGTTTGAAACAGGTCTTTTGTGGAAGGATGAAACAATAGTTCTTCCGGAAAGCAAAAATAATGCTTTGAGAAGATTATATCACACGGAAAGAAAAATGGACAAAAATTTAGATTACGGAAAAGCTTATTGTGACAAAATTAATGATTTGTTGGAAAAAGGATATATCAGAAAACTTTCAGAAAATGAATTTTTAAACGTTTCACCCAAAACATGGTATTTACCACATTTTGGTATTTTAAATCCAAATAAACCTAAATTAAGAATTGTATTTGATGCTTCTGCAAAATCAAATGGAGTAAGCCTGAACGATTGCCTACTTTCAGGCCCAGATTTATATAACTCTTTACATATTATTTTACTAAATTTTCGAATAAAAAGATTTGCATTTACTGCTGACATAAAAGAAATGTTTTTACAAGTAAGAGTACGTGAAGAAGATTGTCAGGCACAAATATTTTTATATCGAGGATTGGACAGAAATCGGTCACCTGACACATACGAAATTGGTGTAGTATTTTTCGGCTCCACAAATGGACCTTGTCTGGCACAAGAAGCGAAAAATAGAAATGCATCAGAATTTCAAGAACAATTTCCTGAAGCAGCTAAAGCAATAATTAAACATCATTACATGGATGACTATTTAGGTAATGCAGATACTATTCAGGAAGCAAGAAAATTAATTCAAGATGTCATTTATGTGCATTTAAAAGGAGGATTTTTCATTTGTAATTGGATCTCTAATTCTCCAGAAATTTTAAGCTATATTGATAGAGAAAAATTGGCACATCCAAATGAATTGAATAAAACATTAATTTCGAATACAGAAAATTCTATAGAAAGAATTTTAGGCGTCTATTGGAATCCTGAAGATGAGACTTTTATATTCAATACAAAATTCCATAAGATAAATAAAGATATTTTGAATAACAAAAAACGACCAACAAAAAGAGAGATTTTAAAAATAATAATGTCGATTTTTGATCCTATTGGTTTTTTATCTCATTTTATTGTTCAAGGAAAAGTACTGCTACAAGATATTTGGCGTAGTAAATTAGGATGGGAAGATGAAATAACTGAGATTTTAAATGAAAAATGGCAAATATGGTTAGGTGATCTTAAACACATTTTTAATTTTAAAGTTCCTAGAATATATTTTAATTTAGATAGATTAAAGTCAAATATACAACTCCACATATTCTGTGATGCTTCAGAAAGAGCATACGCAACAGTTGCATATTTGAGATGCGAGGAAAATGGACAGATTGAAGTGTCTTTTGTCAATGCTAAAGCAAGAGTTACACCGTTAAAACCAGTTTCAATTCCAAGGCTAGAGCTTCAAGCAAGTCTAATAGGAGCACAGTTAGGTACCTATTTAAAACGTAATTTAGATCTAAATATTTCAAGAGTTTTTTATTGGACTGATTCAAAAACAGTTTTATATTGGATTAAAGCCGAAGCACGGAGATTTAAAGTATTTGTTGCACAACGTGTTGGTGAAATTCAAAATTTAACCAATTCAAACGATTGGAGATACATATCTTCAAAAGAAAACGTCGCAGATGAAGCAACAAAGAGGCATGATAATTTGAAGTTTTCTAATGAAAGTCGATGGTTATCAGGCCCGAAATTTCTCTATCTTACACAAGAAAACTGGCCGGGAGAAGAATTAAGAAATTTAGAAAATATTAATATAAATGATTTCGAGGAAAGAAAAGAATTCGTTTTTACTAATTCGCAGAATTTAAAGTTAACACTACCCATACCAAATTAAGAACATTTTTCAAAATGGACAAAATTGTTACGATCAACAGCTTGGATGTTAAGGTTTATTAAAAACGCTCGAAACCAAAATATTCAAAGAAAATCTGTTTTAAAGTTAAATTCTAAAATTTCAAATTTAGAAGAGCTAGATGTTGATGAACCTAATATTGCTGAAAATTTACTTTATAAAAGAATTCAAGAAGACTGTTTTATGCATGAAATAATATGTTTAAAAAATAATGAAGAAATTAGCAAGTCAAGTAGATTAAGGTCAATGTCAAGTTATTTAGATAATAATGGAATATTGCGCCTATCAGGAAGACTAAATAATCTATTTGATTGTGAAGAAAATTTGAAGAATCCTATAATTTTAGATCCTAAACATAAAATTACATCTTTAATCATTAAGTACCATCATGAAAAAGTTTACCATCATGGACAAGAAACGGTAATTAATAATTTAAGACAAAATTACTGGATTTTACGAATGAGACAAGCAGTGAAAGCAATTTGGGCAAAATGTCATACATGTAAAAATAGAAAAGTAACACCAAAAATTCCAATAATGGGACAGTTACCAGCATGTAGATTGGAACCTACTGTACGACCATTCATTAAATCTGGAGTAGATTATTTTGGTCCACTTGTTGTTTCAGTAAAACGAAGTCATGAAAAAAGGTATGGTGTTATATTTACATGCATGGTTACTAGGGCTGTTCATTTAGAAATAGCACATGACTTATCCACTGATAGTTTTATACATGTACTTCGACAATTTGGCTGTAGAAGAGGTTTTCCACAAGAAATGTATAGTGATAATGGTAGTAATTTTAAAGGTGCTGGTAAAGAATTAAAAAGAGCATTAGAAGAGTTAAATCAACCTGAAATATTAAAATTTGGCAGTTTAAATAGAATGAAATGGAATTTCAACCCACCACTTTCTCCTCATATGGGCGGTGCATGGGAAAGATTAATAAAGAGTGTGAAAAAGATAATGAGTGAAATTCTAAAATCAAAATTTCCACAAGAATATGTGCTTAGAACCGTGTTGGCTGAAGCAGAAAATATTTTGAATTCAAGACCACTGACACATGTATCTTTAGACTCAGATGACTCTGACGCATTAACTCCAAACCACTTTCTAATTGGTAATTCCTATAGATCAACTATGTGCTGTAATACTGAACACATAAATGTAAATCTATTAAATAAATGGAGAGCTGCACAAAAGTTAACTGATTTGTTTTGGAAGAGATGGACGCAAGAATACATGCCATTTCTTGTTAGAAGAAGTAAATGGTATAACGAAGTTTCACCTGTTAAAGAAAATGACGTGGTTATTGTCATCGATCCCGATGGACCTAGAAACTCTTGGCCAAAAGGAAGAGTCGTTTCCTGCTATGCAGGACGAGACAATAAAATACGTGTTGCTGACGTAAAGCTGAGCAATGGGAATATTTTGAAGAGACCTGTAGCGAGGCTTTGTGTACTAGATGTTCAAAGACATGAATGAGTAATTTATTCCTTACACAGAATAATTACTGCGGGGGATAAAATGTTCAATATTTATTGTTCACTCTATATGTTTAGTTTAATTGTTTATGTTATTAATTTTTAATTGTAAAAAAATATAGTTATCCAATGTTATTATAAAAAAAAAAAAAAAGTTATAAAATTATTCAAGAAAATTAATTAAAAGCTCGATTGAAAATCAATAGTAATAAAACGGTCATTCGAGCCAGAATTTGTAAATAATCTTATTACAGGTAAATCTGAATAAGTTACAATAATTTTATGACCTTTTTGTCATTTATCTAAATTTAATAAATTTTTGTTTTGTTTTAGACATCAGCTATTTTTTTTTAAGTATCGGGGTTTGTGCCTTTTTCTTCTCTTTGGAGGCACTATTTATAGGCAGATATTTTATATTTCAGATCTAGGCCAAGTTCTTGAACGCAAATTAATTGATTTTTTTTAGTTTTATTATAAAATTTATTTTGCCCCCTTTTCTACTATTTACGAACGCCTATGTAAACAAAATTGTTATGCTGCATGTTGTAGGTTATCCGTTAAGTAGTTGAGTTATCACGGATACAAATTTTTTCTGACCCTTTTATAGAATTTTCACAGACGCCTATGGAACATTAATTTTTGTCGTGTATTTTTAACACCAATTCAACTAGTTCAATACAAAATTTTTTACATTTTAATTTTTTTTTATTTTTTCCCTTTTTTTTTACTATTTACGAACGCCTATGTAAATCAAAATTTTATGCTGCATTTTTTAGGTTATCTTATATGAAAGCTATATATAATTAGCCAATTTTTCTGGTATATTTGGGAAACATTTTTTTTCGTTTTTGACCCTTTTTTAAGACTATTTTCGAACGCCTGTGTGAACTAATTTCTTTATGTAACATTCTTTAGGTTATATTCTATCATAAATTTAAAAAATTATTCAATATTTCGGATAAGTTTAAGAACTACGATTTTTTAAATTTTTGAACCCTCTTTTAAACCCCTTGCCTACGCTCATTGTTAATCACCACCTATAAATATCCTGTAGTATTTTCGTACCAAATGTGGTTAAAATCCGTTAAGTGGTTTTTGAGTTATCACGGATAAAAAAAATTTCTGACCCTTTTATAGAATTTTCACGGACGCCTATGGTACATTAATTTTTGTCGTGTATTTTTAACACCAATTCATCTAGTTAAATATAATAATTTTTCCATTTTAATTTTTTTTTTATTTTACCCCTTTTTCTACTATTTACGACCGCCTATGTAAATAAAAATTTGATGCTGTATTTTTTAGGTTATCTTATATCAAAGCTATATATAATTAGCCAATTTTTCTGGTATATTTGAGAAACATTTTTTTTTCGTTTTTGACCCTTTTTTTAAACTATTTTCGAACGCCTGTGTGAACCAATTCTTTTATGGAATATTTTTTAGCTTATATTGTATCACAACTATGAAAAATTATTCGATATTTCGAATAAGTTTAGGAAATATATATTTTTTATGTTTTGACCCCTTTTCCACTATTTACGACCGCCTATGAAAGTAAGTTATTCATGACACATTTTATAGGTTATATTCTATCAAAACTATAAATAACTAGTTAATATTTCTGCTATTTTTAAGAAATACGTTTTTTTTTTAATATTTTTTACCCCATTTTACACTATTTTCGAACGCCAATGTGGTCTAATATTTTATGTTCAATATTTTAGGTTATATTCAATTAAATGCGAAAAAAATTATGCAGTATTTCGGATAAGTTTAAGAACTATGAATTTTTTTAATTTTTGAACCCTCTTTTAAACCCCTTGACTACGCTCAATGTTTCCCAAAATCTAATCAGCTCCTTGCCATGTTCAATAGTATTTTTGTACCAAATTTAGTTAAAATCTGTTAAGCGGTTTTTGCGTTATCGTGCATACAGACAGACAGACAGACAGACATTTTTTTAAAACTACTTATTAGCTCTCCATATCATATATGTAATATATGTATATATGGAGACTATTAGTTTCATGAAAAAAAAAATTTTTTTAATTTCACCGGAAATACTTGTTTTTGGTCATTTTATACATAAATAAGTAGTTTTTAAAAAATGTCTGTCTGTCTGTCTGTATGTCTGTCTGTCTGTCTGTCTGTCTGTATGCACGAAAACGCAAAAACCGCTTAACAGATTTTAACCAAATTTGGTACAAAAATACTATTGGATATGGCAAGGAGCTGATTAGATTTTGGGAAACATTGAGCGTAGGAAAAGGGGTTAAAAGAGGGTCCAAAAATTAAAAAAATTCATAGTTCTTAAACTTATCCGAAATACTGCATAATTTTTTACGCATTTAATTGAATATAACCTAAAATATTGAACATAAAATATTAGACCACATTGGCGTTCGAAAATAGTGTAAAATGGGGTAAAAAAGATTTAAAAAAAAACGTATTTCTTCAAAATAGCAGAAATATTAACTAGTTATTTATAGTTTTGATAGAATATAACCTATAAAATGTGTCATGAATAACTTACTTTCATAGGCGTTCGTAGATAGTGGTGATTAACATTGAGCGTAGGCAAGGGGTTTAAAAGAGGGTTCAAAAATTTAAAAAATCATAGTTCTTAAACTTATCCGAAATATTGAATAATTTGTTATAGTTGTGATAGAATATAACCTAAAAAATGTTACATAAAAGAATTAGTTCACACAGGCGTTCGAAAATAGTGTTAAAAAAAGGGTCAAAAACGAAAAAAAAAATGTTTCCCAAATATACCAGAAAAATTGGCTAATTATATATAGCTTTGATATAAGATAACCTAAAAAATGCAGCATAAAATTTTTATTTACATAGGCGTTCGTAAATAGTAGAAAAAGGGGTAAAATAAAAAAAAATTAAAATGTAAAAATTTTTATATTTAACTAGTTGAGTTGGTGTTAAAAATACACGACAAAAATTAATGTTCCAGAGGCGTCCGTGAAAATTCTATAAAAATGTCAGAAAAAATTTGTATCCGTGATAACTCAAAAACCACTTAACGGATTTTAACCACATTTGGTACGAAAATACTACAGGCTATTTATAAATGGTGTTTAACATTGAGCGTAGGCAAGGGATTTAAAAGAGGGTTTAAAAATTTAAAAAATCATAGTTCTTAAACTTATCCGAAATATTGAATAATTTTTTATAGTTGTGATAGAATATAACCTAAAAAATGTTACATAAAAGAATTAGTTCACACAGGCGTTCGAAAATAGTCTTAAAAAAAGAGTCAAAAACGAAAAAAAAATGTTTCCCAAATATACCAGAAAAATTGGCTAATTATCTATAGCTTTGATATAAGATAACCTAAAAAATGCAGCATAAAATTTTTATTTACATACGCGTTCGTAAATAGTAAAAAAAAGGGGTAAAATGAAAAAAAAATTAAAATGTAAAAATTTTTATATTTAACTAGTTGAATTGGTGTTAAAAATACACGACAAAAATTAATGTTCCATAGGCGTCCGTGAAAATTCTATAAAAGGGTCAGAAAAAAATTGTATCCGTGATAACTCAAAAACCACTTAACGGATAACCTACAACATGCAGCATAACAATTTTGTTTACATAGGCGTTCGTAAATAGTAGAAAAGGGGGCAAAATAAATTTTATAATAAAACTAAAAAAAAAATCAATTATTTTGCGTACAAGAATTTGGCCTAGATCTGAAATATAAAATATCTGCGTATAAATAGTGCCTCCAAAGAGAAGAAAAAGGCACAAAAGCCGATACAAAAAAAAATAGCTGATGTCTAAAACAAAACAAAAATTTATTAAATTTAGATAAATGACAAAAAGGTCATAAAATTATTACTTTTACACTTAAATATGGAGAGCTATTCGTGCCTCGGGGGCAACAGTTTATTTATGTATAAAATGACCAAAAACAAGTATTTCCGGTGAAATTAAAAAAAAAATTTTTTTTCATGAAACTAATAGTCTCCATATATACATATATTACATATCGTCAGTCTAATGTGAAAAGTGCCTAAGTCCATTTTTATCAAAAAAATAGTTTTTGGCAAATTTGGACTGAATATTGCCTAACTCATATACCCCATCTCATAGTTTCTCTGATTTTCAGTAGATAGCGCTAAAAAACCCGGTTATGAAAAGTACTTAAGTCCAGGCACCTTTTATTTCTATATGAAAAATGCCTATGTCCCAGTCTTGTCCCCCTCTTGGTGTATGCTTCTGCAAAGCTTTGTGAAGTGCCGATTGTCGCGTGTGTTTATAATCTTTAAAACGCCAATAAACAAAAAAAAATTGTACATAGCAACAGAGTATAAGTGTAAGTATGATTTAGGCTTACAGAAAGTCACGTATTATTTTTATTTTTCTGTGAATATGTTGCAATATTGTATATTGGATTTAGACAATTTTCACGTAAATAACAATGTGGAGTTAAGCAAATTTCATATTGTAGGTTAATTCAAAAAAGCGAAACCATAGTTGAAAGTTTGAAACTAATTGGTAATATTATCGAGGGTATAGTGTTTTATCATCAAGGCATAATACAACCAGAGACAACCAACAACTACTTATACATCGAGGCTGAAAGAGATTGAGCGCAGATTTCCGAAAAGGCGCATTATAGTTTGACTGCGATAACTTGATTAGAGACACCCACTAAGTAAGTAATTTTACATTCTTTCTTCTGAGAAACTTTATAGTGAAATATCTTGGAAACCATAAAAAATTTTAGGAAAAGTATAATTAGTTTTCGATTCAGAATTCAAAAATTAATACGGGTCTTTGTTTATCTCCCCTACTTACCGATCATCTTGTTTTATTTTATTACTAATTAGCTTTTGCGCGAACATATTTTTTATATTTTATGATTTTCCTTTGGAATACCTATACCAACCTATACTTAATATTTTTTTGGAATGATAAATGAAATAAGGGATAAATAATTGTAAACATCATCATTTAGATTTTCTTACTTACTTATGTCTCATTACTTACAGGAAAATGGACAAAAACAAAAGAGGTTTTCTCATGCTGGAATTACTTGCCAATCAAAAGCAACAAAAGCATCCCCTTCTAGAAAATTTAGCGAGTGAAAATGCTCAATTTATCCCCGAGAGCGAAGTGCGGGTGCTTCAACAAAGTAAAAATGATCAAGAAAATGTTTTAGATGAAATACGGCAAGAAAGTGAAGGTATTCAGGAGGCTATGGAAAATTTGATTGGCGAATGTTCATTAGCCCAACATGTGTTAGATCTCGAGACACTGGGTAAGAACTTTGGTGGTGAATGTTTTTCTAATAGTTTAAGAGAATCTAATCTGTTTTCATTAGCAATGGAAGATGAGAACCAAAATGCGCTGTTTCAAGATAGTACATTCATCGAAATCTCACACGAAAAAGAAACTAGTAAAGAGGCAGATCCAGAATTTCAAGTAAGTGACGAAGATGGAAGTGAAATGGAGGAAATCGAAAAGTCGAATAGCGAGAACAATGAGGAGCACGAAGTAAACAATACGGATAACGAACATGAAGAAACCAACAACGACGAAAATAAGGAGATTGGGAAGAAAAGAAATAAAAGAAGATTCAGTGACCCAGCTGGGTGGGAATACAATGCCAATAAAAAGAAAAGGGAACTAGGTAAAACTTACCATGGTAGAAAAGGGAAAAAATACAATATTGAAAGATGCGAAAGAAATTTGGGAATTAGATGCAAATGCTTGGCTCAAAAAGCGCAGATAAATTGCTGTGTTATTTCCGATGAAGATCGATTGCGAATTTTCGAGAAGTTTTGGAAATTCTCGTGGAAAGAGAAAAAAATTTATGTGGAATCAAGAGTTTTGCAGTCGACGACGCAAAGAGCAAGAAACCGAAAACAAGATGATTTAAGCCGAAGAACAAACACCTGTCAGTATTTTCTAAACAAAAAGGACACTCGAGTAAGAGTTTGTAAAACTATGTTTTGCAGTACATTAGAAATTTCTAAAAGAACAGTTGGTAAATGGATAGAAAGAAATTGGAGAAGTCCAATAAAGCCAGAAGAAGGAGAACGAAGCGAGAAAAAGATTAAAAAGTCCACCAGGTCAGAGATAGAAAAGCAAAGCCTAACAGAATTTTTCAATAGCCTACCCAAATTAGAATCGCTTTATTGCAGAAAAAATACGTCAAAATTGTATTTACAACCTGAATTTCAATCAAAAGCCGAAGTATACAAACTTTACAAAAACGATTGGTGCGTACAGAGAAAAATTAAACCCCTAACTCTTGCCACATTCTACAACATGTTTAGTGATTTGAACTTAGCCATATTCTGTCCTAAAAAAGACGAATGTGACACCTGTGTTGGGTATAAAACAAAAAACATTGAAGAAGGTATTTACACTGAACACCAAACTAAAAAAGAAGAAGCAAGGAAAGAAAAGGAGAAAGATAAAGAATCAAAGGATAAGGTATTTACAATGGACCTGCAGTCAGTTCTTTTGTGTCCAAAATCAAACGTGTCTGCCCTGTACTACAAAACACAACTTTACTATCTTCGATTTACACACCAAAGAAGGCCATTGTTTTATATGGCATGAAGGAGAGGGAGAACTTACCGCTAATTGCTTTTCTTCTATCATTTGCCAATTTTTATTGAGCAAAGTGATACCAGCCTTAGAAGCAGACCAAAAAATTATTCTATTTAGTGACGGCTGTTCTGCGCAAAACAGAAATTGTGTTTTAAGCAATGCTTTACTCAATCTGTCGGTATTACATAAAGTATGTATAATTCAAAAATACCTTGAAAAGGGTCACACGCAGATGGAGTGTGACTCGATGCACTCAAAGATTGAGCAAAGAATAAAAGGTAGGCGAATTAATGTTCCTGCTGATTATGTAGACATTTGTAGGAAAGCTAGAGAAGTACCAGCACCCTACGAAGTAAAGTATCTAACTCATGAATACTTCAAAAATGTATCTGTCCTAAAACTGTTAAAGACTATCCGACCAGGACACAAAACCGAAGACCCAAAGGTTAATGACTTACGAGTTTTAAAATATAATGAACGCGGGGAAGTAGAATACAAGATAAGACACTCGAGCGATTTTAAAAGGTTACCGGTAAGGCAAAACAAGGATCCGAAGTACATCAGTTTCAGTGATTTACCCAACTTGTACACTGGTCAATTGAAGATCAAAAACGAAAAATTTGAACATCTCATGTTTCTTAAAAGATCTATTGAACCAGACTACCATCTTTTCTACGACAACCTCAAACATGAATAAGTTTATTAGATATAAATAATATGTATACCTACATCAAGTTTTGTTTTGTTGTTCTGGGTTAAAGTTTCTCATGGTTAATTTGATAATATTAGGTGTTAACAAATAAAATGAGTTTTTATTCAAAATAACGTAGCTATTTTAATTGACTGGAAAATGCCTAACTCCCAAACTATAGCAACTTAAAGTATGAAATGTGCCTAACTCCCTTATAGTTGCCAAAAATATGTTTATTTGACAAAAAACATTATTTTTCACACATTTTGATTTTAGAACCGCTATTTTTGACTCAAAATCTATTTTTATAAAACAGGAAATCAGTTTTTTGCTTCTCCTGTAAAATTGTTCATTTTGGACTTATGCACATTTCACATTAGACTGACGATATATGATATGGAGAGCTAAAAAAATTTCATGAAACTAATAGTCACCATATATACATATATGATATGGAGAGCTAAAAATACGTAGGTATCAGTCGAAGATAGAACCTCCTCCTTTTTTGAAGTCACCCTGTATCTTTAAGAGAAAATTGATAGACACATATACAGGGTGAGTCACGAGGAACTGTACATACTTCTACCATAAGTAGAGGCACATTAGGGGATCATCAAATGACCATTAAAAACTGTCTCCTTGTTTTCATTATTAATATACAGGGTGAATTATGAATATTCACCAAAACAATGTTTCGTCATATCTTTTCAATGATTAAGTCGATTTATCTCATTTTTTTATAGAAGTGTGTATTGGTGCCAGGCAACTAACTGACATATTCAGAATTGAGAAAATCCAGGTCCGTCTTCGAGAAAATTTGTGGGACTGCTTCATATTCAACACGTCACCCTGTACATGCTTTTTCAAAAATCTGATATAATTTTTTCAGAGGGCATAAATAGACAGTTAGACCTGAGTATTTGAATTTTTTGTTACACTCACCTCACATTTCCAATTAAAGATTCATTTTAGAGCCAAATTGAAAACTGGCAATAATGAAGTATCTTACTGTATAATAATGTTTAGTTATTAAAAATAAATATTCAAAATTGACAGAAACGCCACACACTGTGCTCCAGTATGGTAAATACCATAATTTGAATTGAATTACAGGGCCGGATTTAAAAATCTGGCATACCTGGATCATCCCAATAATTCAACCTGTATATGTAACTTTTTCCACCCGTAATAGACAGAAAACAGATAAAATATGTTTGTAATAACCTAGTTTTCTTATTTGTTTGAGGAAAACTCATGTGTCTAATTATTTTAATCGGAATGAAATGAACAAGCCAGGGAAATGTTTATTCATAAATTAAGAAATTAAATAAAAAACAATAACCAAACAATAAAACAATTTTAACAATGTGGAACAAAGTAAAAAACAATTTAATAAACATTACGATTATAAAAGATGTTCAAAATGAAATCCATCTGCCTTGATACACTTTTCTTGACGAATGTTTAAATGTGTAATGGATTTTCTGATTGTCAATGGGTCATTTCTCATATTATTAACAGTGAATAATTCTGCGTTAATGAGCTGTTGTGTTTTATAATCGTAATGTTTGATAAATTGTTTTTTACTTTGTTCCACATTGTTAAAACTGTTTTATTGTTTGGTTATTGTATTTTATTTTATTTCTTAATTTATGAATAAACATTTCTCTGGCTTGTTCATTTCATTCCGATTAAAATAATTAGACACATGAGTTTTCCTCAAACAAATAAGAAAACTAGGTTATTACAAACATTTTTTATCTGTTTTCTGTCTGTTACGGGGGAAAAAGTTACGTACAGGGTGAATTTTTGGGATGAACCAGATATGCCAGATTTTTAAATCCGGCCCTGTAAATCAATTCAAATTATCGTATCTACCATACTGGAGCACAGTGAGTGTCGTTTTTGTCTATTTTGAAGATTTCTTTTTAATAACTAAGCATTATTGTACAGTAACATACTTTATTATTGCCAATTTTCAATTTGGCTCTAAAATGAATCTTTAATTGGAAATGTGAGGTGAGTGTAACAAAAAATTCAAACACCCAGGTCTAACTGTCTATGTATGCCCTCTGAAAAAATTATATCAGATTTTTGAAAAATCATATACAGGGTGAAGTGTTGAATATGAAGCAGTCCCACAAATTTTCTCGAAGACGGACCAGGATTTTCTCAATTCTGAATATGTCAGTTAGTTGCCAGGCACCAATACACACTTCTATAAAAAAATGAGATAAATCGACTTAATCATTGAAACGATATGACTAAACATTGTTTTGGTGAATATCCATAATTCACCCTGTATATTAATAATGAAAACAAGGAGACAGTTTTTAATGGTCATTTGATGATCCCCTAATGTGCCTCTACTTATGGTAGAAGTATGTACAGTTCCTCATGACTCACCCTGTATAACAATGATAATTTCTATTTTATATTTTTTAGCCGCCGCAGCCCCTGGAACCATGGTCAGATATAAAAGATGCTACCAAACAAGGAAATATAATGCCACAATGCGATCTGTTCGGTGAGAAGTACTCTGGTGCCGAGAAAGATTCCTTAAATTTAAATGTATTTACGAGGACAGTAAGTTAGTTTTGCCTCTCGTAACCTACACTAGTATAGGATAGAAGAAAAATACTGCGATCGGACAAAAATTTAGTGTGGAAATTTGGATGGATATTCCGGGTCGGGCAGTACATTCGCCTCGGTCTCTCATAGCCTAACAAAATTGAAATTAAGACACAAATAAAACAACGTCTACTCCACCAAACTATTTGTGTCTTACACATTCAACTCCTCTCTAAGATGGATTACTGCAGAAAAAAAAAATGAAATTGCAAATTTTGTTTACGTGGGTGTATGAAAAGTGTGGCATATCAATGTTATATTTTTTAAATGGAACATCCAGTATTTTTTGAAGACTTTGGATAAAATAAAGTAATGTTATTGTTATGATCCTTATACCTAAATCCACCCGTTTGACCAATTTTTGCGTTTTTTGCAAAAATTGGGTCATTTTGAAAAACATTCTGTGCGTTTATTTTTTTAACTAAACCGTTTAAACATTTAAAATGGCAAGTGGATATGACATACATTAGGTCGGTGTATAGTCCAATTGTAAATATTGTACAGGGTGGTCACAATTTTTTATTGTTCTTATCAATCATTATTTAAATCACTTTTTATTTTAAATAGCACACCCTATATTTCATAGCACCTGTCGATACTAATTAATGTTCTCTATCAAATGGTATTAGGCTTCCCTATACCTAACCGTGACTGTTTTCCAAGAAAACAATATTTTAACTTATTTGTCTTATTGATTTGATGACATTTTCATAGGCTAGTAAGGCGTACTCTAGATCGTTTATTTCCTGCGAAATGGATTGGCCGCGCTGATCCATAAAACAAGCGCCCAAAGTCTCCAGACTTAACACCACCAGATTTTTGAAGTGAATACTTCTTTGGCCGCATGAGAGTGATTTTTCAAGGTCGCGTCACGACACGATTTATAAAATTTTCGTCCCGCAAAAGAGATGAAGCATATAACAAATATGAGGGAGAGAGAGATAGAGATATTTGTGGTGTATGCTACACACTACATCCTATCCCATACCATATGTATATAATAGCGAGAGAAAACGACGGCATGCATAGGCACAGCTACACTTAGGGTGTTCTTTTACAAGGCAAAGAAAGTAAGTATTCACTTCTATCACGTGTACTGTGCTGCACGCGATTTTTTTTTCTTATGGGTATATAATAAAAACATTGTTTATGATACGCCAACAACAACACGGGATGATATTATGTAACAGCGAATTAAAACTGCTTTTGATAGAATTGCACCACAATTATTAGCAAATGTCAGACATTCATTTGAAAAAAGAATTCATCTGTGTATTGAAAATTAACGGCCAACATTTTGAGCATGTTTTGTAGCTATAGTAAATAGGTATGTATGATATAGGTCTTTTTTTGTTGTTAATTTTTAAGAATTATGAATATGTTACTGAATATTAAAAATTTGTACCTATTTTATTATTATTAAGTTTTAACTTTCAGAGTTTCTTAGAATTAGGTGCCCATTAAATTGTAGTGTAAAAGTTTTTAAGTACGATGAGTATGGTCCCACTTGAAGGTAGAGAAACCTTGTTGTATTTTAAGTTCCAATTTGTCTACGGAAAAACTGTTGTAATATTCGAATACCGATCAGCCAATAGTCATTTAATAATGTAAATTACAGGGTGTACCTACTATTAAAAGTCAAATCAATAAGATAAATAAGTTAAAATAATTATTTCTTGGGAAACGGTGATAGTTAGGTATAGGGAAGCCTAATACCATTTGATAGAGAACATTAATTAGTATCGAGAACATTAATTAGTATCGACAGGTGCTATGGTGTGCTATTTAAAATAAAAAAGTTATTTAAATAAATATGATTGATGAGAACAATAAAAAATTGTGACCACCCTGTACAATATTTACAATTGGACAATACACCGACCTAATGTATGTCCTATCCACTTGCCATTTTAAAATTTTAGACGGTTTAGTTAAAAAAATAAACGCACAGAATGTTTTTCAAAATGACCCTATTTTTTGCAAAAAACGCAAAAATTGGCCAAACGGGTAGATTTGGGTATAGGGATCATAACAATAACTTTACTTTATTTTATCCAAAGTCTTCAAAAAATCCAAAAAATACTGGGTGTTCTATTTAAAAAAATATAACTTTGATATGCCACACTTTTCTGGGACACCCGGTATATTTAAAAACATGTGTGTTAAATGCTCCTGGTAGATCTACATACACCCACGTAAGCAAAATTTGCAATTTCAATTTTGTTAGGCTATGAGAGACCGAGGCGAATATACTGCCCACCCGGTATATGTTTTGAGGTCCCCCGATTACGACTAAAGTTTCTGTACACTATGCTGGTATAGCATACAAGCGACCTCTTAGGATCAGGTCAAAAATTCGATGTGGAATTAACTTTTGATGGAAATACACCTTTTGAGGTCCCCTAATTACTAAGTGTATGTGATTCCGTATATTTATGTGTTGTTGGTATTCACTTTTAGTCAAAAACGTGTTTTTCCTTAGTAAAATCAATTTTCCAAATATCCCCCGATCCCTATTGTTTTTGATGGCAATCGGCGTACCCGAATAATTCTTTGAGGGTTCAAAAGTTAAAGAAATCATATTTCCTAAACGAAAAGAGTTACAATAACTATGTATGTCCATATTTTTGTGATGAGAAATTGTATTGTCTGTTTTAATCCGGAAATTAGGTTAGGTTGAGTTGAGAGTTTCCGGGCCAAATCCTGGAAGCTGCAATTTTTCACATTTTTCTTTAAAAGGAGTTTTTCAATTTGCTTGTTGCCTGTTTTTAAGGGCCCAATTCACACAGCAGATTCTACTAATCAAGACATGAAAAAAATTTGATATCCACAGGGGTTCAACAATGCTTTGTTACCGAGATACAGGGTGTGACACGTGCCCCACTGAACTGAATATTTGATTTGCACTCATAGGTCGTCATTTTTGTGACCCTCACGTTTTACCCACACTTGAATGCAAATTCTTTAGTTGAGTTGTTGGTAGAAATCGCATTAAATACCAAGTACAACGTGTGGATGCAATTGGATGGTGCTCCGCCCCATTATGGCAGAGCAGTGAGGGAGTGGCTGAATAGAAACTATCCCGATCGCGAAATATGTCGACCAGGGCACATTTCTTGGCCCTCTAGGTCGCCAGATATGAATCCATTAGATTTTTATTTGTGGGGGCTACTTAAAAACATGATAAGAAACTCCAGCGTGAACCAGATACAATATAGAAATGCGTATCTGAAATGCATGCACTGGAATTCAGCGCAAACGGTTCGAAATGTCCATACCAACAAACTCATTCATTTTAGGCATTGCAGAAAGTGCTAAAATATTGAGCAACAGTATCGTGCGTTACCTATAATATACTGAAACAGTTGTCCAAAAAATCCCAAATCAAAGACTATTGTAAAATTTCCAGTATTTTTGTTTTGTTTTAGTTACCTAACAGCTCTCAACCTTTAAAGCCCACTTTGGTCTATATACATGGTGGTGCATTTGTAGTAGGTTCGAATGATCAATCTGGCGGGGGCCCGGATCATTTTATGATGGAAGATGTCGTATTAGTTGCAATAAACTATAGAATAGGAGTTCTTGGTAAATATTAAATACACTAATGGATATTTGAGGTTATTGTGTTGCACGATTAATTTATTAAGAACTTATTTAGATAGTGAAAATGGCTTTAGCTGGTTACTAAAGATGTATCTGATTTAATATAACTGTAACCATTTTGAATTGGCGGGTATTATTTACATTTAGAAAGAATACTAATTTTATAGCTCAATCCAAATGAATCCCAATATACCTACTATTCAAATTGTTACTGGTTCGATTCAAGTTTTACGAGCGGCTTGTAATTCAAGTTTTAATTAAAGAAGAACAACCAAAGAATATCAACTTTATTAATCTGTATTAAAGTAATGTAAAATTACTCACCTTTTATAATTCTGGATCTCTGTCGATCACCCACTTTTTATTTAAAAGAAAATTATTAATTAAATGACCCTTCTGTCAACAACATAACGAAAACTTTATTAGAAATAAAATGCAAAGGTTTGGCTCAAAACAATTAATTTAATAATTAAAATTAATAAAGAAAATTAATAACAATGAAGAAATAAATATGTATAAATAAAAAAAAGAATAAAACAATTAAACGAGAATGAAAATTTAGAAGAAAATCTTAGTTATTACTTGTACAACTTAAAAATAGGAAAATTAATATAATTACGAATAATTATATTAATTCCTATACGAAACTTTAATTACAAATGAAAACTGAATTTATTTCAATTACTAAAAGAAACAACTTAATCTTTATAAAAACAGATTGGAAACAAAAAGGCCTTCAATTGAAAGAATTAACAAAGAACTTACCGAAACTTTAACTTCGATTGTTATTAAGAAACTTTATACAATTAGAAATCACATCTAGACTCTACCAAGGCTAAAACGAATCTCAACTCGAAAATCCGATTGTCTTTCCAAAACACTTAACATACATGAGAAGGTACCTAGATTGAAAATAGCCAATCAGAAAAAAAGGCATTTTTACAATATCCCCTATAAAGTTACATCTACAGGGTGAGAGATTCAGAAATAAAATACATTTTTATGTCGACTTTAATAACAGTTGTTAATTGTTAAGATGTCCTATGTTAGAGATTTTCCAGAAGATCAACAAGACACTACTGTTTGTAAAGTTAGGTACAATACGATTATATAATGACTCCTTAATCTCCGGAAAAACTAACCCATGTTCATATTTTCTGCGCCCTTTATATTTATTCTTTGTTATGGGAAACCTTGTTAACTCCCCAACTACTAGCTTCTGTATATAATAATAAAAGTCCGACATTTAATTTATATGAAGGTAAAAGGATGTGTTTGGCGACATCTAGTTTTATTGTTGGTAGTACGCCGAGTGAACACAGTTCCTATATCGACTGCCTGGGAGGTCTCTGACCCCATAAAGCAACTACCAACACATAGACGCGCCGATACTCCCTTAAGCGGGATCGCATATATTTGGAATGGGCTTGTTTAACAAAACAAGACTTAAAATCCGAGAGTTTGTCTGTCAACCACTATACTTTCACCAGACGGCCGTTTCGTCGATCCACGACTCATCAGTGGTGATCGGTCAGTAGTTGACAGCCAAACTCTCGTAAATAATGTGGTATATACCACAAACGGTACAGAGATGTAAAAGGATGTGTTTGGCGACATCTAGTTTTATTGTTGGTAGTACGCCGAGTGAACACAGTTCCTATATCGACTGCCTGGGAGGTCTCTGACCCCATAAAGCAACTACCAACACATAGACGCGCCGATACTCCCTTAAGCGGGATCGCATATATTTGGAATGGGCTTGTTTAACAAAACAAGACTTAAAATCCGAGAGTTTGTCTGTCAACCACTATACTTTCACCAGACGGCCGTTTCGTCGATCCACGACTCATCAGTGGTGATCGGTCAGTAGTTGACAGCCAAACTCTCGTAAATAATGTGGTATATACCACAAACGGTACAGAGATGTAAAAGGATGTGTTTGGCGACATCTAGTTTTATTGTTGGTAGTACGCCGAGTGAACACAGTTCCTATATCGACTGCCTGGGAGGTCTCTGACCCCATAAAGCAACTACCAACACATAGACGAGTAAAGATGAATTAATCAAATGTAGCATATTAATTAACCTAGTTAAATGTCGTAAACTGATATGAAATTGAATAAAAAAGGATGACCATAGGCGGGTAAACGGGGGAGACCCTTTCCTTGATTATAACCTAACTTTTTTTTCTTGTGACTTTTATTCCATTTGTGTCAAAATGTGATAAAATAAAGTTTTCTACATAAAAAAGGCATACTTGTTTTTTCTCGAAAAACTTAAAGGTTTGCGAGAAATTCGAGTTGTAATTCCAAAATATTACGAAATAGGTATAATAAATAAAACTGAAAGCACAATGAAACATATTATGAGAAATAAATGAATGAAAAGTTTTAAATTTCTTGCATTTTTTGGTTTTACCGGCCTTAAAATGTTGTAAACGTTCATTATTGTAATAATAATTAATTTTTTCTAGTTTAAGCTTACTTTTACTCATTTTTAAATACTTATTCATACATTACCTTGTTGAGGTTTAGGAGAAAATGAATACGTATTCAGAAATTACAAAAAATAATATGGCAGACTATTGTAAATTATTGAATGTCATATATTATACAGGGTGTCCGGAAAAAGGAGGTCAATCCGTTAACGACAGATTCCTTGAGCAAAAATAATATGAGTTTTAAGATGTCATTTTTCATTTTAGGCCTCCATGTTCGATATACAGGGCGTCAAAGTTGAAAACTTAAAACCAATATTTTTAAATAATTCTAGTTTTTATTGAGATATTGGATTCAAATATAGTGTGTGGCTTCAGCACAAAGAGCTACTTCTTTCCAAAAAACAACACAAAAAACAATTTCATAATAGCCAAAATACGGGATGTTCAAGTTTTTATTACGTACGCCAATGACTTTTAAACTAAGTTTTTATAGGTTACTATGTATTTTTGATTATTTTTTAACTCTTATAAAATTTCGTTCAAATCATTTGTTTTTGAGATATTTTGAAAAGTATTGGCCCTTGTTGTTTACGTGGCTCACGGTATTTTCACTACTAAATCAAGTATATTTAACTCAAATTACCATTACCGTGCATCAAATTAAGTACAGTTTTCAAAAAGGTAATACAACTAAACACTACGAATACGAAATTGTTTATTATTAGCTCTCCATATCATATATGTAATATATGTATATATGGAGACTATTAGTTTCATGAAAAAACATTTTTTTTTAATTTCACCGGAAATACTTGTTTTTGGTCATTTTATACATAAATAAGTAGTTTTAAAAAAATGTCTGTCTGTCTGTCTGTCTGTCTGTCTGTCTGTCTTTATCCACGAAAACGCAAAAACCGCTTAACAGATTTTAACCAAATTTGGTACAAAAATACTATTGGACATGGCAAGGAGCTGATTAGATTTTGGGAAACATTGAGCGTAGGCAAAGGGTTTAAAAGAGGGTTCAAAAATTAAAAAAATTCATAGTTCCTAAACTTATCCGAAATACTGCATAATTTTTTACGCATTTAATTGAATATAACCTAAAATATTGAACATAAAATATTAGACTACATTGGCGTTCGAAAATAGTGTAAAATGGGGTAAAAAATATTAAAAAAAAAACGTATTTCTTAAAAATAGCAGAAATATTAACTAGTTATTTATAGTTTTGATAGAATATAACCTATAAAATGTGTCATGAATAACTTACTTTCATAGGCGTTCGTAAATAGTGGAAAAGGGGTCAAAACATAAAAAATATATATTTCCTAAACTTATTCGAAATATGGAATAATTTTTCATAGTTGTGATACAATATAAGCTAAAAAATATTCCATAAAAGAATTGGTTCACACAGGCGTTCGAAAATAGTTTAAAAAAAGGGTCAAAAACGAAAAAAAAAAAACGTTTCCCAAATATACCAAAAAAATTGGCTAATTTTATATAGCTTTGATATAAGAAAATCTAAAAAATGCAGCATAAAATTTTTACTCACATAGGCGTTCGTAAATAGTAGAAAAAGGGGTAAAATAAAAAAAAATTAAAATGTAAAATTTTTTATATTTAACTAGACGAATTGGTGTTAAAAATACACGACAAAAATTAATGTACCATAGGCGTCCGTGAAAATTCTATAAAAGGGTCAGAAAAAAATTGTATCCGTGATAACTCAAAAACCACTTAACGGATTTTAACCACATTTGGTACGAAAATACTACAGGATATTTATAGGTGGTGATTAACATTGAGCGTAGGCAAGGGGTTTAAAAGAGGGTTCAAAAATTTAAAAAATCATAGTTCTTAAACTTATCCGAAATATTGAATAATTTTTTATAGTTGTGATAGAATATAACCTAAAAAATGTTACATAAAAGAAGTAGTTCACACAGGCGTTCGAAAATAGTGTTAAAAAAGGGTCAAAAACGAAAAAAAAAATGTTTCCCAAATATACCAGAAAAATTGGCTAATTATATATAGCTTTGATATAAGATAACCTAAAAAATGCAGCATAAAATTTTTATTTACATAGGCGTTCGTAAATAGTAAAAAAAAGGGGTAAAATGAGAAAAAAATTAAAATGTAAAAAATTTTATATTTAAATAGTTGAATTGGTGTTAAAAATACACGACAAAAATTAATGTTCCATAGGCGTCCGTGAAAATTCTATAAAAGGGTCAGAATAAAAATTGTATCCGTGATAACTCAAAAACCACTTAACGGATAACCTACAACATGCAGCATAACAATTTTGTTTACATAGGCGTTCGTAAATAGTAGAAAAGGGGGCAAAATAAATTTTATAATAAAACTAAAAAAAAATCAATTATTTTGCGTACAAGAATTTGGCCTAGATCTGAAATATAAAATATCTGCGTATAAATAGTGCCTCCAAAAAGAAGAAAAAGGCACAAAACCCGATACAAAAAAAAAATAGCTGATGTCTAAAACAGAACAAAAATTTATTAAATTTAGATAAATGACAAAAAGGTCATAAAATTATTACTTTTACACTTAAATATGGAGTGCTATTCGTGCCTCGAGGGCAACAGTTTATTTTTAACTTAATTTGGAGCATCATAGTCAAATATTAATTATGTAAACATATTATTTTTAAACACATAAAAAGATAACTAAATAAACATTAGAAAAACTACCAGTCTAAAGAAATTGCTCGATATGACTCCCATTTTTTTCAAGGCATATGCGAGCTCTTTTTAGTAAAGAAAATCTTAGTCTTTGAAAAATATGAGGCTTCAACCTTCCCCTTCTCGTATGATTCTCTCTATTAAATGAATTTCATTCTAAATCGGAACCTTATAAACAAAATTTTTCATACAACCCCAGACTGAATAGTCCAAGGGAGTAACATCTGGGGATCGGGGTGGCCATTTAACAGGAGCATCTTGGCCTCGCCCAATCCAGCGTTGGGGAAAGTTTTCATGTAGGTATTTCCTTACATTCCTAGCAAAATATGCTGGTGCACCATCAAGTTGAAACCAAATGTTTTGTCTAATTGAGAGAGGCAAATTGTCAAGTAAATCGAGCAGTATGTTTTGAAGAAATGCTAAAAATGAATCACCAGTCAAATTCCCAGGTAAAATTACAGGACCCAAAAAGAAATTATCCATGACACCAACCCACACGTTGACTTTAAAGTTTAGTTGATAATGTGTCTCTACTACGGCATGAGGATTTTCTTCTGCCCAGATATGTGTATTATGAATATTTGTGACCCCGTAGCGCCTAGCGGCTAAACTAGCGTTAGAGTTACATTTTTCTATTAAATAAACAGAAATACAATTTTACTGATTATAATCATTTAAATGTCTTTAAATCTTACCTATGATTAAAATCATATCCGTCATTTCGGAAAAACATATAAAATTGTTTCGTCTACGATCCATTTTCGTTGTGTTTAGTTATGAAATTAACGATAATTAAAAATATTAAGTTTTAAGCCTTAAACTACTGTCAAATTGTGACAACTAATTTGACAACAATAAAACATTGCTTAAGTAGGTATCCAAGGTAACACCAGAGTGGCTTGAAATTTCAACATTATAAGATTAGCCAGAGCCGCCGAGGCATCAAACAAGACCCAATACTTTTCAAAATATCTCAAAAACAAATGATTTTATCCAAATTTTATAAGAGTTAAAAAATAATCAGAAATACATAGTAACCCATAAAAACTTAGTCTAAAAGTCATTGGCGTACGTAATACAAAATTGGGCGAGTCAATGGGTACTGAACATTCCGTATTTTGGCTATTAAGAAATTGTTTTTTGTGTTGGTTTTTGGAAAGAAGTAGTTCTTTATGCTGAAGCAACACACCAAATTTAAATCCAATATCTCAATAAATACTAGAATTATTTAAAAATATCGGTTTTAAATTTTCAACTTTGACGCTCTGTATATTCAAATTCAAATTCTTTATTTGCCATATAATGTAATACATTACATTGTCGGCTCGTCAAAATAATAATAAAAATAAAATCAGACAGTATAACAGTTACATATTACAAGTATGACATCAACAAAACAAACAATTAATAACTTAAAAATTCGTCAACTGAATAAAAACATTCACGAACAAAAAAGTCTTTCAGCTCGAGCTTGAACTTATCTATTTTCATGTCCGCGAACCCTCCAACTCTCAGAATCTTGTTAAAACATTTGATGCCTATATAGTTCGGGTTTTTCTGACCCTTCGATAGTCTGGAGAATGGCAATTCTAGGCTGTCCTTAATTCTCGTATCATAATTATAAGAGAAAATATACACAATTGTGTATATTTTCTCTTTTTTTGATTGATCCTGATAGCTTTTTTATGTTGACTATCAGTGCGTACATGTATAGGCAAGGGAAGGTCATTATGTTCAGCATTTTAAAGTAAGTTTTACACGAGGTTTTTTGATTTATTTTAGTCATTGTCCTAATGATTTTTTTCTGTTTTATAAAGACCCTAATTGCATCCCCTGCCCCTCCCCAATACGTTATACCGTAAGTCATAGACGACTGCATCAGTCCGAAGTAAAGCAACCTGAGGACCGAACGCGATACAATGTTTCTGATGTTCCTTATGAGAAATACACAGCTACTCAACTTTTGTGTGACGCGGTCGATATGGTTGCCCCAAGTTAATCTTTCGTCCGTGATTACGCATAAAAATTTGGTGTTATCTACCTGCCTCACGGATTTGCCGCCCATACGTATTAATAAACTTTTGTTATTTGCTGTAATCGAAAGAGCGACCGTCTTAGAGGCGTTAAGTGAGAGTCCGTTCAGCTTACACCAATCTTCACAACTACATGCTGTGCTTTTTTCACGACCTTTATCTCCTGTTTGTCGGTTATTATGGCGCTTGTGTCGTCGGCGTAGAGAACGGGAGTTCCGAATTCCTTGATTTTGTTCGGTAATTCGTTAATAAAAATGTTAAACAGTGTGGGTGACAAACATGATCCCTGTGGTATTCCTTTATTTATGAATGCTACTCTAGAACGAACACCATCAACCCCCACCGTTTGTGTGCGTGATTGTAGATAGCTAGATATCCAGGCGGCCGCCGTTCCCCTTACACCCACATCATTCATATCGAACATGGAGGGCTAAAATGAAAAATGACATCTTAAAACTCATACTATTTATGCTCAAGGAACCTGTGGTTAACGGATTGACCTCCTTTTTGCCATATTATTACAGGAAAGCAGTGCTTCCGTTGCATACGTGGACCGCAAGCTCCTAAGCTTTTATAAAAAGCTGCTACCGCCAACTCAACTCTAACAAATTTAAATGTTTTATGTATTATTGTTTTCTATGCCTGGTATAATTAATATTTATTCTAATATAAACAATTATCTAAATCTAGGATTTCTCAGTTCTGACGATCCACAACTAAACCTACCTGGAAATAATGGTCTTAAAGACCAAGTGGCTGCTCTGAAATGGGTACAAAAAAATATCCGCTATTTTGGGGGTGATCCAGATAATGTGACAATTTTTGGAATAAGTGCTGGATCAGCGTCAGTTGACTTTTTATTATTATCACCAACAACGAAAGGCCTGTTCCATAAGGCTATTTTACAAAGTGGTGTAGCGCTTAATCCCTGGTCATGGGGAAAACAAGGAAATGCGATAGAGTTAGTGGAGGCTTTCGGGACGACAGTTGCGAATGAGAAAGAAGCTTTAGATGTATTGAATACTTTAACTGCAGAAGAAATTACCAAAGCTGCTTTCAAAATAAGCGATGTAAGTTATACTTTATTACAGTGTGTTTGAATATAATAATTTATAGTCAGCCAAAGAATATCCTACATCTTGAGAAGTTATATCTTCGTCACCACAGAATGATCTTGTTATATTTTCCGAAACGCTGATTTTGATAAATGCATGCATTATTTTTGTATTAAGTACTTAGGCACTTTACATTTGAGTCAACAATCCCAGTATTTTAATTAAATTTAAATTGAAATGAAGATCTATGATATAAAAGCAAATAAACATAATTTTAATTTAGGATATAGAACAAAACCCTGGAATTGGTATGATTTTAGGAAAGTATAGTAGAAACACGTTTATTTATTTATTTATTTAAGATACACTGCCCAGACAGATAAAATCAATAGAAAGATTACAGTAAATTCTTAATATCTAGCACTAAATTTATTTTCTGAGAAATATATTCTTTATACAAGATAAAGTTGAATTAAAAATATCAATTTGCTCGGACACAGAGTTACATACAAGTATGGCACATAAAATATAAAGGGGAACGCAACAACAAATTAGTACGCGGGACTGGAAAGTAAAATACGATTCCGTTATTACGTGTACGTAGATTTGGGACACAAAAAAAAATCTGGTGTCCTTGTGTGCTATATATCCTAAGTTTCTCTACTGTACTGTAATGAGCCTAATTTTATTAAAATCGGACTATCCATAAGAAAATTAGACAACTGTTTACAAAATAACATTCTCCGGCGCCTCCACCATTTATTTAAGAAGATAGGGGAAAAAGGTTTATATGAAAAAGTTGCAGAATTGTACTTAGATCATCATCATTAAGAGCAGCCGACCGAATGGGAACGGGACACGACTGCAGACTACAGCAGAGAACAATTATTGTTCTCTGACTACAGTCTGTACTTACGACATATCGTAAAATGTAAATACCTACAAAAACAAATTATAATGCATAGCGCTTAGCAGCGTTGCCAGGTAATTAAATATATATTTTATTTGAGAGATAAGAATCAAATTATCGTTTTATAATCCCTCGGAGGGCTATAAAACCATGAATGATGGTCTCAAGAAAGTATACATATTTAGTATAGACATATAATTACTGAGTTACCACTTTTTCGACAAGATCTTAAAAAAGTCACTAAATTAAACTAGGTAATTTTCATTGCTTTTAATTTTAATGTGTTTCGTGTTTATAGAAGCTTTTGGCAACACCGCAACGACCTTTCGGTCCTATTGTTGAGTATCCCAACGAGAGTGCTTTTCTCACAAAGCAACCAATAGAGATTTTAACTAACGGGGAGTACAACAAAGTACCGGTAATATATGGATACACTGATAAAGAAGGAATGCTAATAGAATTTGCAAGGCTTAGAAAGCAGTTGTCGGAAGATGTTGATTATGTAGCAATTTCCATACCGTGGTATTTTGGTCTAAAGGAGGGTAGTGTCGAGTATGAAGAATTGTATCAACAGTTAAAGGAATTGTACAATGGTTGTAAGGATATTTATGATGTTTATGATGTAAGTATGGCCCGTATTAAAATTATTTAATAACTTTTATTTACCGGATTAAATGCAGACCGCATGAAATAAATACGTACCTGTAGATATGCGGACATCTCACTTCAGAATTATCTTGAAGGCTTCGTATTACGCAATTACAAAGAAAAGCTCATGATATCGTTATTGATTTCAGAAGAGGTGTGTATAAAAATGTAAATCTTTTACGATTAACATTACTAAGCTCAGGCGAAGTATTATAAATAAAATTGCTTTGAAATAAGATGATGTGGCATAGCTATTTTATTTTGCTGTGTAATATTAATCAGATGAATCTTGGAATTCGTGTTTCTCTAATTGATAATGGAGCAATTAAATTACAAAGAGTTTGAAATACCAAATTGCCAAGATGAGGCAATCGGTGCTTCTCCAGTCTCAGCCACCATCATGGTAGACATGACTATATACGTTCTTAAGCCGTTAACGAACTAATAGCAGCTGTTTTGCACTTTCTGTATTCGATTTACACTATTCGCACCCCAGAGAGAACCATAAAAAATAAAACCACAGGAATTAAAATTTGACATAACTAGTGAATTTTCTGTTTAGTACTTCAAATATGTCTGTCTGGAGATAAAATTTTTAAATTAAAAAAATCCCGATGGCAGCCTAGCGGCTAAACTAGCGTTAGAGTTACGTTTTTCTATTAAATAAACAAAAGTAGATTTTTGAATTATGTATTTTTTATTTATACTTAGTCTACCACTGACACCCACTATTACACTATTAATAAACAAATAATGGAATATTCTGACAGTCGCCAAATATAACCAAAGTGTCATATTGACAGTTATTTTAACTGAAATACCCATTATATTATAATACATACGTAAGTACGGTCTTATTGTTATTTCACAGGTGTTTATTTGTCAAAATAATTACAGGTGTACCGGGTGATGATATTTTTTCTAATTTTTTTTACTTTATATTGACTTACATTTGCTTAAATATGCCAGCAATGAAAAAACTCTCCAAATAAACATTGTAGAGATTTAAGTGCTCTATCATTTGATATGTAACATCGGTATTTTCTATTAACAAGGAAAAAAATATGATTTTTTTAAAACTTTGACAGGCCGCCATATTGAAATTAACTCTCCGATTTCAATCGCCAACGAACTCACGCGATTCCATGACCTAGGCGATTTTTTAACCAAATTTTGTTTCGATTGGTCAAAAAATGCGGCCTAGAACGTGACGCAAAGTTTTCTATATCCCATATATATATATATAGATAAATAAACTTTTGAACTGAGATCATTTTTAGGATCCAGGGGTCATAAAATGAAGAACTGCATAAAAATTTTTCAAAATTTCGGTTGTGTCGATCTCCTGAATAGTTAGATTTTTTTTAAAAATCTACTAAAAATGTTTTCCCGAGAAGACCACTCACATTTTCTCCACATCTTAAATCAGTAGGTATCAATTATTACACCTAAATTTCTGGCAGAAGTAACGCATTGAATAGGTTCATTATTAATTTGATTTTCTTTTTTTTTTTTATCTTGGGTTGTAGGACTTATGCGTAAGTGAAACTCTAAATCATTAAAAATGCGACGTTTCGCAGGCTATATTGCCGCTTTATCAAGCACTAAAAACACAGCACAATACAATAACCAAAAAAAAAAAAGTTAACATAAAATTACAACACAAATATTAAGATTTATCCAAATTCCACGATATGTTGCTATACATATCGTGGAATTTGGATAAATGTTAATATCGTCGATAGTCTTCTTCTTGATTCATATTCAACTTTTTGAAGAAAACAAAAAATGTTTTAAATAATTAAAATTTATGTATACATCTGAAGAAGCCACTGTGTTGGTGAAACAATTGTCATGTTTGTGCAATAAATTTTGTGAAAATTATTTAAATCATTTGTTGTTTTCTTCAAAAAGTTTAAATGTTAATATTTGTGTTGTAATTTGATGTTAAAAACTTTTTTTTTGGTTTTTGTGTTTCTGTGTATAAAAAAATTTCATAGATACTTCTTCACTTTTTGTTAAAAAGTTTTTTCTTTTAAAACAGCTACATCTGATAACGATAGCTATGTATTTCTATTAAGCCCATTATTTGAACGACATCGACAACTTGAGTATGTTTAAATATTGTTTATTGGAAGGAATTTAATTGTAATTGAGTGTATAATGTTGTCTTCTTTATATGTAATATTTCATATTATGAATCTCTAGTTGTTTTTAAAAAGTAAGATTTGTATTGATGGTTATATTGTTTCGTTATTGTATATATTGTGCTGTGTTTTTAGTGCTTGATAAAGCGGCAATATAGCCTGCGAAGCGTCGCATTTTTAATGATTTAGAGTTTCACTTACATGAGTCCTATAACCCAAGATAAAAAAGTAATTCAAATTAATAATTAGAGGACAAAAAATTTGATAAAAAGTTCATTATTAATGTGAATTATCAAATGTCTCTTCATAGTCCTTTATAGCTTTACAGAGACCTATTTATTCTAATAAGGTACTTTCGATATAGATTTGTACATGGAAAACCATAATATCTTACAAAATTTAAAGAATCTCTTTAAGGTGAAACAAGGTTCGAATTAGAATACGCTTAGTATGGGAGCAAAACGGCGGCATATTCGAGCGTGGGTTTCCAGTTTGGTCTGATTTCTATTGGGGTCCTACTGGATAATACCAGTCGCGTTTTCTCGATCCATCGGGTGCTGACTAAGGCCTGCTATGTTGCCATCTTCACTTTGATATGGCATAATAAAAATGCACGTTCAAGCTAGGATCAAAGGGCCACAGTTTTCTAAATGTTAATTAGTGATTTTGATTGATCAAGCCGAAAAAAAAGATTCACGAAGGAGTAATCAGAGTTCAGTCGCATCTTCGGCCGATTATTTAACCGCTTCGTATTGCTGAACGCTTGAATACGCACTGCCAGCGTAGAACTACTACTACTACTATGAAAAAAATGATTTTTATGAATCAGGGCCTCTCAAAAAGACAAACATAAAATCAAACAAGAACAGTCATTTTTTGGTCACTTAGCGTAAAGTGATAAATAAAAAAAATGCTGCAAATTTAATCCTAACCCTGATTCCAGAGTTACAGAATATTTGAATACAGATTTTTTTTTGTTTCATGTGTACATGTTCGCATTTTACTAATTTTACTTCATTATTACCTTCTTTTTTTGTAGTAGTTGTCAGTGTCAAAAAAATGTCTTAACAGTGTTAAAAGAATTCCCCAAAATGCTGCCGTAGAACAACGAGTTTGTATAGTGCAATGCTATGAAAGTAGTCACTGCTCACGCGTATACGTTTCGAAAAGAAAAGCAACAATATGCTAGTAAAGTCTTGATATTGGAAACTGTAAATGAAAATCTAATGCTTTCTTTAAGAAACAGGGCTAAGAATTTAGAAATGGTGGGAAAATCTACCATTTAAAAAAGTTTTAAAACCAAATAAAATTTATCCTTACAAGCGTCATTTCAACCAAACTTTGGAAGCTGGGGATGAAGCAAAAAGGCTAGATTATTGTTTGTGGGAAATAGGATTTTAAACGGCAATAGAAATTTTCACAAGCTTATAATATTTTCTGATGAATCAACATTTTCAACCAACGGAACTGTAGGTTCTCAACATGTTAGATAGTGGACTAAAGAGAATCCCGAATTTAGAATTCCCGCAAGACATCAGTAGCATTTTTGTTAGTACATATTTTTGTGGTTTTGAAATAATATGCAATATTTTTTAGGCTTATACTGATTCTGTCTTCCTTGCTGGAATAATAGAGTCAATAAAGAAACAGCTGCACCATGGTAATGATTCTGTGTTTTTCTACAGATTTGGTGTGGAATCTAAATTAAGTATGATGAAGAATGTTATAGTGCCGCATTTAAAATCTTTTGCAGGTATGTAAGTATAGTAAGTAAAAAAATTAACATTATGTATAGTGTCTATAAATAGAAGAGAATGCAGGCGATTGATCGAAAATCATGAATTCACTACAACATACTAATCTAGTGAAAATTTCCCACCCTAGTTGGGATTTATTCGTTTATTCACTCCATTGGATGTCAAGGCAGTTAGGTTACAGTATAATCAATTTCTGTTTTTATATGGAATTGTAATAATTCTTCTAGATTTTTCTTGAATAAACATTATTACACATTTAAATGAACCAGTATGAAATTTCTCTCAAAAAGATATAGGTAATTTAATATTTTGGGACGTATAAGAAATATTTAATTATTTATTAATTTATATTGGGCTTTAGATTAAAATGAACATTTCTCAGCATTCTTCTAATTTTGAATATAAGTTTGTGGAATTCCATTACCATTACTTTTTTACTGTAAATGATTTCCCCGAGATCAGTGCCTTCTTGTCAACTACCTAAAGAAATCTTTCTCCAAATCTAATATTCCGTACCTATAAGGCTACACCTACCGTACAACTCCTCAACCCTCCTGAGCAAGTGATTTTGTCCATCGGGCATCCATACTCTCCCAACTAACAATTTAACTTTTTTAATTGCTGTAAGAACGTTTATAAAATATATTTTATAAAACACCCATTGTTTTATAAACATTTTCAGAATGTTCTTACGCGCCTTATAAACACGAAAAAGGCGCAGATTTATAAAACAAATCGACTCGTGAACGGTTCAATAAATGTTGCTTGTTGCTATTATACAATAGTTTTTAGAACGTTTATAAATATCTAATAAAAATCAAGTAAAACTGTTATAAAACTGTTATAAACATATTTTATAACTCTTTTATAAGAGCCTCAATTGCAACATTTTTGCTATCAACGGTAACAGTTAAAGGATATAAACGTTTTTTTAAAATACCTTTTTACACAAAATTATTTTATAATTATTATGCATTGTTGTTGGTACACATTAATAAAATCTGAACAATCATGGAGGTAAAAATAATATAAAACGCTATAATACCCAATAATTAATAATAAAATAAGTTAGATAAAATTCACCCATGAGTAGATTTGGCTGCGAAACAAAATTTACTGCTAAATATATTGTATATTATTACTAAAATTTTAATGCGCCTCGCGAATTATGTAAATTAATGAATTTAGATTTTATAAATTATATAAAATATTTTTTTTATTGTCACTTATTGTTGAAAATAATCTTTTGGGATATCCTTCATTATGTAATGACTGATTCTGTATATCTTATTAGCTAAGATAATTTTACAAATTAAAAAAAAATATTAATTTTAAAAGTTTGGTCAACATGGCTAACAATTTAAAGAAACCAAAAATGGCTTCTTCCTTATACGATGCTTATAAAACAAAATTATCTCAACCCAGACGAGTATGCTCTTTAGATAGCTATTACAAAATAACTGCAGAATTGTTTTATACAGGGGTGTATTCGTTAAAAAACACAAATCTCATAATATTTTAAGTGCAAATAAAATGTAATATAAAATTAATATTACCTGAAATTATATCTATCTATTCTTTTATATCTATCATATGGATACTAGCCAAAATATAAGTTGGTATAGTACGACACAGTTAAGAATGATACACTTTTATATGGATAGCCCATTTAAAAGCGTATATTAACTGTGTCGTACTATAGGTACCTATGTTTTATGTAAACGTGAAGAACTTTTTATAAACCAGTTATGGTGTAAAAAAAATATATTTCACTAAGCTTGATAATGATAATGAAGCAAGTATTTTTCTTGAAGTTTTATGTATTTAGTAATCGTTTGCCGTTATTTAAAATAAAAATTAATAGTAAAACAAACTAAAACAAGCTTGTATATAAATGCTCTAAAAAATCAAAATTTAATTAAAAGGTGCTGCAAAAAATATATAAGATAAAATGTATAGAAATTAATCAAGTCTAGTCCTGTCTACTTGAAGTATTCGTGCTTGATACTTTGATGCTTGTGTGAGTCGCCGCCGTGTGTCGCATCGTCTCAATATTGGAATAATAATAAAATAGTAAATAGAGTTTTACAACACAAACTTTAACATATGTTTTATAAAAGCTTTTAATCTGTTCTTATAAAACAAAATGCATTTATAGTTACTCTCTTATTAGCTTTTACGGGAGTAATTTAAACATAACCTAAATTGAGCCCTTTGTTTATGTTATGTATGTACCATCTAGTAATAATTCCTCCTGAGAATTTATCAGTCTCCAAAATATTTGGTGTCTTATAAATTGTCATTAATTTGATTAGATTCCATTACAGTTTGCTACTCTTTATTATAGTCACTAATGTTCTCCCTTTGATAATTTATAATATTGTAATTAATTTTCTATTAAATGCACAACTGCTTTCCGTTTGGACAACATTTTAAACCTGTGTATGACATAACAATAAATATCAGTTGAAAATAAATAAGACTATGTTATATATTAGTTCTAGGTAATGTTTATGACAGCATTTGAATTTTATAAAATATGCATTGGCAACATATTTATTTTTTTATTGTTTCTAATAAAATAACTAAAAAAACAATTTTGTAATTATTAAATTGCGCACAAACTTGCTGCAGAAAACAAATCGCTCTTAATAACGACAATAAAAAAACTATTTTATTATTACGAAATGTACTTTAACAGAATAATTTTATAATTGTTTTTAAAGGAACAAGTTAATCCAGACTAGTACATTTACAAAATGCTTTTAAAACCATTTATCATTCGGGACAAATTCGTCCTACAAAAAGTATTTTATAAACGTTTATAAAATTGTTACAATATCATATTTTATAACTATTTTATAACTATTTTATTATTTTGCTGTAAAAACGTTCTTAAAACAATTTTTCGCACAGAAAAGTTTAACACAGCAGTTTAGTCACGAAACGAAACTTTAAACAACAAAAAAGTTTTAACTAAGCGGCAATAAAATAATTATAAAATATATTAGTTCTTTAAGAATGTCGAATTGCTAGTTGGGCTGGCCAATCAGTGAACAATAATCTATATTTTTATTTTATCAGGGTGTAAATCCGATATAAGTAAAAAAGAACGGATTCTATTCCTTAGTCCACCATGCAGATTCTGGGATTTTTTGAAATTTTAAGAAATAAAATCATTTGAGTCATTTAAAAAGACAATGGTAGAAAATTAGGGGAACAAGAAAAATTCGTATACGGTCCTTTTAGCAAAGAAAATTTTGAGGTATTTAGAATTAAAGATATTTATGGGTAACGTAGTATTTATAAATTCATAAAATATTCCATCTCGCTGGGAGATTTAATTTGATATGTATAAATAAAAAGTCAACCATCTTGTAAAAATTTTATGAAGCACGCTGCTGAAAATCTCAAAGTCAATCGTTAATATTAGGATATCATTTAGTAACAGTCATTTATTTCTATTGTTTACTGTATCGTAAAATAAACTTGTACATACTTTGATTTTAATGTGGAAATTTTCGTATTGAGTACCAAAAATTTTAAGGATTAGTCCGGTAAAAAATTAACTTAATTATATCTTGATTTATTTTATATATTTTTTCATATATTTATTTAAGCATACATCTGTCCAGACAGAAACCTAATTGCAGGGCAGGTACAGTAATACAAAATATGATATACCTTACTTAAACATATAATTAGGTACAACACTAACGAAAGCGCACACAGCCTAATATCCAAATAATAACGAAAATAATTTCAACTAATAATATTGCACATAAAATATTATAAAACGCTATTTAATTTGAGATGTATTAGTAAAAAAATCGGTTGTGTCGCCCCAAAACTTTCCCGACAATATATAATATAATTAAAAATATATGACCTGCGTAACGAAACAGAATTTTAATAATAATAATTATAATTGTTTAAGAATTGCTTGTTACATAAAGCAAAGATTAATCTACACAATAGATAGTCAGCCCAATGCATTAAAATCAGAACATCTCTAAGTATGCCTGCCACTACGTGGCGTAGACTAGCGTGTAAAGCATAGAGCAGTATTGTCACAGCCAGAAACCGTTTTGTAGTTTATTAATATCAAAAACAAAACGCAACGTATAACAATTATTTAGATCATTTGCAACAGATATGCACCGGCAATGCTGTATTGTCAGAGAGAGAAATTGATGAAATTCTGTATTAATCTGGAGGGGATACGCAGGGAGGGTAGAAAAAAAAACAAGCGAATGTGGTGTGTGTCGTGCTGTTGCCAATTCGTCGGTAAAAGAAACACACAGGGTGATTTATTACAAGTACAGTATTGAAATAAAAGCCTAATCTCTATGAATTAAATTTAATATAATAATATTTAATCCATGTCATACATGTTTCAAGACTAGACCAGTCCCATGATCAGTGGCGAACAATCGTTAAATGAAAAGCTTTTAGATAGAAACATACTTTTGACTAAATATTTCACGTAGACAATGTGGCAAAGATGTAACAAGATTGTTGTAGATCTTATAATACCTATAATAAAAAAATTATCAGTGCTACCTATATTATATTAGGTATACCTATTATAATAGTCTGTCTCTTCATCAGGTATAAGTTCCACTTTATCGGTTTAGGTACTTAAATTTTACTTCTTTTTAATGTTTCTTCGGGTAAATAATAAGTTCGGTAGGAATAGGGCTTTGGGTATGAAACAAAAAAGATAGAAAATAGAAATTTGATATAGGGGTAGTTCTAAGAATTTACAAGTTTGTGACGTGTAGCGATTTTCGATGCCGCCCCCGAAGGTATACATGAGGGCGGCGCAATGCCGTTTTAAATATCTCGTTTCGCTTTCTTGGAAAATAAAAAATTATAACTGATAACTGAAACTTAGTACTTAATACGTGGGCGTAAGAGGTAAGCTCACTTCACAGGTCTCTATTAATGAAAGAAAGTTAACATTTTGAGCATCTGCGTAAAATTAAATGTATCCGTTTGGTGGGTAGTTTTGATTACAATAAGTCGGTGCCAAGCCCAAGCCCGAAACAAAATAAATCTATATTTACCTACTACCTATTTGGCTTGGTACCGACTATTATGTGCATTGTTGTCTTTTGAATGATATTTGTATTTTGTTATTTTTCGTATTTTTTATTAGTTCTTTTGACAGCTCTGGTGTCATCAATACACCTGTATCCCGAATTGCACCAAATTGCGATGCTATTGAACAAGCATATAATCCTAAATATAATATTCTTTTTGAACTACCTGTATCTCGAAAACCAAGCCGTAGCGGACCCATGTACATATGAAATTTGTATCTTAAAATTAGTCAAAGAATCACCCTTTAAAGTTTGTACAAGTACTTATGCAACACCCTGTATACATAGATACTTTGATTTGCAATTTGCAAATCTGTCAAACTAGGTAATGCTGTTTTTTTTATTTACTTTCAAATATGGTGTTATGTAATTGTATTCAAATTAAATGTTTGGGGATGATATTTACGAGTTTTATTTTTTTATATAGAGAAACTGTTATTCACTTTTTAAGGATCAATCTGAAGCAGACGATTGTACTTGTTAAAACATGAAAAAAGTTATTGTCGTGATACTTTTAACACCCTGTTGGTGGGTTTTTAAAGCTTTTTACGAAACGTGTTAACAATACAATCTACATAAATCGTTAGTTTTTTAAAGTTTTATGATCATTGCACAAAAACCAATATTAGGGAGACTGTAAGTTTTTTTTCAATTCGGCGTTGCAGAATTTGAACCTAATTGTGATAATTGTGTTATTTTACTAGTATAGATATTTTTGAGTAAATTAATTCGGTTATAATCGATGAGTAGAATCTTTGGAGTAAAATACATTTCACAAAAACCCTGAACCATATTTCTCAATAGATTTAAATTTTCATTAAAAACAGATTAAAAATTCTAATTTTTTACATCCTGCATTTCGAAACCGTATTTTTTTAAATAATTATTGTCATGCTGGAAATTTCAAACCTTATTTACTTCAGCAACTTGTAAAAAGCACAGCCTTTTTAATATTAACATTTCTTAAAATCGATATTACGCGATAACGATGACTTTCTATCAATATCACAGAAGGATACATTTATTACGTATATAATTTGTTAGATTTTACATCTCCGAATTGAAACACACGCAAAAAATCTGCATAAAAAAGTTAGGGTAGCATTTCACGCCTTTATGCCCCTTTAATTTACCCGCCTCTGAGATTTATTTTTTCATAATGTTAACGACAAGTTGAATCTGCTGTTTGAGTTTGATCCTTAAAACTGAATCAGGTAATAACCGGAAGTCCTATCTATAACGCCAAATTTCGTTAATTTAAATATAACTTTTTGATGCATCCTTATATCCGAAATTTAAAATTAAATGACTAAAATAATATTATTTTAGTCATTTAAAATTATTGTCTAAAACATTTAATGAACCAGCCCTGTATATTTATACTATTATAGTAATTTCTTTTATTTTCGTCCATACACATTAATCTTTGCGTAGATAGGTATACGTATACCATATAATTTTATATTACTACCCGACAAAAAACACTGCTGCACAGTAGTACATATATGATAACTATAATATAAAAACAAACTCCCACCTCGTAGGGGAAAGTATACTCGTCCTTGTCTAACATTGCCCATATGATTATTTTATTTCAACACAATACATATAACGCCATCTACAATTCCATGGTTGCATGTTTTTCTAATAGATGTAGCTCGTGTCGAGACAGTTTCAATTTTTGTTTTATGTCCCATATACGCTGACTATCTATTGTGTAGATTAATCTTTGCATAAAGCAACAAGACATTTAAGTTATGTTGGAAATTTGTTTCACACTACCATCCTTTCACCAGAGGGCCGTTTCGTCGATCCACGACTCATCAGTGGTAATCGGCAGGCAGTGTGACCCAAATTTCCAACATTTACAAAGAGTTTATACTAGCACGAGAATTGATTGAAAGAGAGATGTTTTTGGCGACATCTAGCGTGAACAGGCAATATGCCGGGTGAAACACAGTTCACAAACGATGGCCAAATAAGAAGTAACAACTCCATTATATCCTATTGCCAACACTAGATGCGCCCGAATCCCCTAGCAGGGAGGCTTTATTTAAGAATTGCTTGTTACATAAAGCAACAAGACATTTAAGTTATGTTGGAAATTTGTTTCATACTACCATGCTTTCACCAGACGGCAGTTTCGTCGATCCACGACTCATCAGTGGTGATCGGCACGCAGTGTGATCCAAATTTCCAACATTTACAAAGAGCTTATACTAGCACGAGAGGCATCCCTGCTAGGGGATTCGGGAACATCTAGTGTTGGCAATAGGATATAATGGAGTTGTTGCTTCTTGTCCGGCCATCGTTTGTGAACTGTGTTTCACCCGGCATATTGCCTGTTCATGCTAGATGTCGCCAAAACAGCTCTCTCTCTCTCAATTATAATTGTACTATTTGCATTATTTTCAATAAACTAACGTAATAAAGTAACTGCTTTATTCAAAAATTAGAAGAAAAAAAGTATTACCGGAGCTGCGATTCGAACTCCTAACCTTCCAAATACGAAGCGAAGGCTCTATCAGCGAGGCCATGGTACCACCTATGGTATATACTCGCATTGTATTTTAAATGTAATATACGACGCATGTTTTTTAAGTAAGTACCGTTTTGGAATTAAAAAAAGACGTGCAAAGATATCGCATTAATTTTATTTTTACATGAAAGTCTGTACCTTAATCTACTTTTCTACATAATTTCCGTGAATATTGAGGCACTTGTCATAACGTGGCACCAGTTTTTGAATACCCTCCTCATAAAATTCTGCCGCCTGACTTGTTAACCACTGTATCACAAATGTTTTGACTTCCTTATAGTCTTGAAGACACTGACCACCCATCGTGAGATCTGTGAAGTTTACGGACAAAACATTATGAGTGATGGAATGGTAAGGAAATGGGTGAGAGCATTTAAAGATGGCCGCACAAATGTGCATGATGAAGAACGGAGTTGGCGTCCTTCGGTCGTTAATGAAGATTTGGTGCAGAAAGTGGAGGAAAAGGTGAGAGAAAACAGCCGGTTTACAATTTCATCAATGTGCGACTGCTTTCCTCAATATTCTCGTAGTGTTTTGTATCGCATTGTGACCGAGAACTTGAATTACCGGAAATTGTGTTCACGTTGGGTTCCAAAAATGTTGACGGATTTGCACAAAACCCACCGTTTAGGCAGTGCATTGACTTTCCTTGAGCGGTACCACAATGAAGGTGAAGATTTTTTAGACCAAATTGTTACTGGTGACGAAACATGGGTGGCCTCTGTCACACTAGAATCGAAACAACAATCCATGGAATGGCGACATTCATCATCACCCAAAAGAGTGAAGTTTAAGCAAGCCATTTCTGCCCGGAAAATCATGTGCATTGTTTTTTGGGACAGGAAAGGAGTATTGCTAGTGGAGTTTCTGCCTCGTAATGAGACAATCAATGCAGCGTCTTATTGTGAGACATTGAACAATCTGCGTCGTGCAATCCAGAACAAAAGACGTGGCTAGTTGAGTAAGGGTATCGTTTGGTGCATGACAATGCCCGTCCACATGTGGCTAATCGGACCAAAGATCTCATCAAATCTTTTAAATGGGAAACTCTAGATCATCCTCCATACAGCCCTGATCTGGCGCCCAGCGACTACCATTTGTTCCTGCACTTGAAGAAACACCTGGGTGGTCAGCGTCTTCAAGACGATAACGAAGTCAAAACATTTGTGATACAGTGGTTAACAAGTCAGGCGGCAGAATTTTATGAGGAGGGTATTCAAAAACTGGTGCCACGTTATGACAAGTGCCTCAATATTCACGGAAATTATGTAGAAAAGTAGATTAAGGTACAGGCTTGCATGTAAAAATAAAATTATTGCGATATCTTTGCACGTCTTTTTTTAATTCCAAAACGGTACTTACTTAAAAAACATGCCTCGTATAAATATACGTTCCAACTACCTAACTCCTTTAAACGGAATTTTCTCGAGAATTATGGGGGAAAATATCAAAAGTGACCTATTGCTGTAAAGCAGATACAAAATGCTTTAAAATAATGTTTCACTCGACCCCTACTGCTGTATGAAAATTTAGCGGTTGTGTCCACCCCTATCACAGGGCTTAAGCGATTTCAACCAAAATCTAATGGGTTCATCCTAGGACTGCCCCAAACTCATATGCCAAAACTTAGCTCAATTGGTTAAAGCGTTTGGGCGCTATCGTGGTAGAATACATCTGGAAATGGTCTTAATCGTCTCAGGGAACTTCAAAATGGCTATATCCGTCTTTATCTCAATATTTTTTTAGCGCCTTCACAAGACTTTCCATATGCGAGAAAGTAAAAGATATCAGTATCATTAGACATTCTGTCACAAACAGAGCACAAATTGGTGCACGCAAAAGGCAAATAAAAATTAGAGCCACTACCTCGCGTATGCGTACTTGGTATACGAAACAGCATCAAAGAAAGCAACTGAGAGGAGTCAATTGTTTCGTTTATGATCTTGAACACAATTGATGCATACTCCCGACGTCTTTCAAGAGACAAATTAAAAGGGTTCAAAAGAACATCCAATATATGGATATACCTCATCGCACTTCAACTATACGTACTTGGCAAATCTACGAAGATTTTTTAAAACTATTAGAGTGTTGAAAAAAGGGGGAAGGGTTTTTGAACTATGTTTATGATTGCGTTATGTTTATTTCAGCTTATTAATTTTCATTTCAATTTTCATTTTAATTTGTTTAATTTTATGTTTATGCCTTTTTGATACGCGCTGTTTAATAATAGTTCTTATTTTATCGACCAGCAAATTTTTTTATCAATAATAACTGTTTCGTATCTTTCAATTTTTGGTCTATTTGTCCTTTTGTTAACCGCATCCGTGGACATACTGTATACACAAAAAAAATATTTCTTAGATAACTGCTATATTGCACAGGAACTGCGGCTGTCAGCTATACTATTTCGTTGAGGCATGAGTCAGCCAGTTAATAGGAGTTCTTCGGAAGTTGTTTATTGTTCAAGTTTGCCATATGCTACCAGAAGCTGACGTCTGAAATGAGTGAAATGCATTATATAGACTTTCTGGAAATTACACATAACACAAAAGTCACGTATTAAGGCTTTTAATTGTTGTGAAAAACTATTTTTGATTACATACAGATTACTTTTCCACATGATTTCGTGCAGCACTAAAAAAATCAACAATTCTTTATTTTACAAAAGACTAAATCACCTCAGTTCAGCAGTTATTCTATTCTATATACATTAAGATTCGTTCGATCCCAGATATTTAGTCTCAAGTCTCCCGTTAACACACCGCAGACTTGTCATCTGTTACATCATTTATCATCTCATCACACCAACGCAGACAAGTGCTCGGTGTAGTGTCAACCTCGGTCATCGACGGAAATCAACTCCTGAGTCCACGATTCTGCATTTACAGAGTATGTGCGCCCTGTGGTCACACCGCTCCAAGTGACAATAGTCTCGGATACTAGTGCCGTTATTCACCATATTCTCGACACCTCAAACGACTGCTCAGCTACATGATTGGCGAGTTCCACTAAAATCAGGATGATGTCAAGCGAATTGCCACAGTTCATGCTCTTTAATAAGGGATGTGCACATGAAAGTCTTTCCGGAACTCCCACTGCCACCCTAAATAACTTGTTTATTTCAAATGGAACACCCGGTATATGAGGTCAAAATTAGATGCACAAATTTTATAATACTTTCCTATGGATAACTCTTGACGTTTTCGTTGCAAATTCACATATTAATTAATCCTTATAAAATTTGAGTGCTGTCTTTGTCGTCGAAAATATGCAAAAAAATGACCGCTATCTATGTGACTTAACTTAAAGCCGCAGGTCTGTCTATATAGAAAATTTGTTTTTTGATGCATCCCAAGGTGTACTTTTCAAGGGGATTTAATGCGGCCACACTATTGTATTAGTTAATTTAATTACGTCTACAAAAGTTCATTTTGTGTGCGATGCAGAGGGAGATATCAACTATTTCCCATCCATCTGACTTAGGTTATTGACAAACAAATGATCACATCCATCCATCTGACAGCTCTCATGACACTATCACTTTAGGTCATTAACACTTTTTCAGTAATATTACTTCAAATACACAATGACAGCTTCTAAATTTACTACAACTATATGGAATAACCATTTTATAACACTACAATATACAACATGTTTATAGAAATTGATCTTAACCATGAAAATAATGCCGAAAACTTTTAGACTCTTAATGTAAACAAAGATAATAATAATAAACTATTTGACAAAAGCAATTTGTCTGTCGTGTTAGTAAAAACATATTACCAAAACCAAATTGTCACGTGAAACTAGAGGTGCAACTAATTTGCCGATTTTTTTTTTAAACCCATTTTCATGATTATATTCTTAGCAAAACATATGGGACAAGCAATTTCGTATATTTTCACAATCGTGTGAACGAATAACTTACCCATTCGTAAATTCTATTGAAAAAGTATTAATCTTTAAAAATATGACTCACTTCACACATACTACGTTCCTTTTATAAGTATCACTATTCCAAATGTCATATAAACTGTGACAGCTACCTCACACAAAAGGTAACTGTCAAGCAAATTATTTGGAAAATAAGTGACACCAACGAAAAAAATATTTCTAAATTATGACAAACCAACAAATTTCAAAATAGAGAGATATGGCAGAATCATAACTGCAACCAACGAATTTCAAATTAGAGAGATATGGCAGAATAATAACTGCAACGAACGAATCTCAAAATAGAGAGATATGGTATTCTAAAAAATAACGTCCACCACTATTAACGTTAACGTTATTTTAACATCTGGCTAAACCAACGAATTTTAAAGTAGAAAGATACGGTAGTCAATTTGTAGCATACACTTTGAATTTATATACCGGGTGAGTCAAAAATGTATTTCTTTAAGGAGAAGAAAGTAATATTTTGAATAATTTTTTGATTTCTTTAGATTTCAATTCAAGATTTCTTTTAAAGTTAAACTATAAGCTCCTAGAGTTGATCTACGGGGTATCTCAAAAATATTTCTATTTATTTTCAATATTTTTAGGTACGGTAGAAGATAGAAACATTTTCAGATTTTTTTAGATTGGTTATGAAATTATTGCACAGGGTGGTTAAACATTTGATCTACGGGGTAACTCAAAAATATTTCAATTTATCTTCAATATATTTAGGTACGGTAGAGCGTAATAGAAAAATTTTCTATTTCTATTTTTTAGTTTTTTAGACTGGTTTAGGAAATTATTGCACAGGGTGGTTAAAAAATGTTTCAAAAAAATTTTAATTTGAAGTTTTTTTCATATTTTTTTTAAGTTTTACAGTATTTTTAGGATTTTTTTTTTTAATTTTTTTTTTATTTTTTTTTTATTTTTTTCACAACCTCACAAGACGACTGGAAAATCCCGCAAGGGATTTCTTGTTATTCATAATATTGGGCGAATTTTTAACTGAAAGTTAAAGTAAAGTTTTTCTATAGATATGTATATCTTTAATTTTGCATGGAAGAGGCACACATATCGGTAATAATAGGAAGAATTTTCAAAATTATAATATTTATCAAGCAGCCATGAGAATTTGAGAAGACAAAATACATTTTTTTTAATTGGATATTTACTGTCTTACCTAGGAGTTGGTAATTTTTGATAAAACAGTTTTTTATCTGTGACATATGATTTAATTCAATTAATCAAAAATGTGAACCTGTGAGAAAGAATAGACATGCTTTTTATTCTGGGAGAATGGTTCAAAAACGCTTTACTGGCATCGTTTAGAAACGTTACACCAGGTTAAAGTTGTTGAAGGATTTAAGAAAAGGATTCAAATGTGCCTAGAGTCCAATCATTTTGAATGTTTATTCTAAAATTTATCAGTATTTATGTATATCTTGTTATTTAATTTATGTTAAAAATGTATTTATTTATTATGTTATTGTTTAAATATATATTTAATATATTCTCATGGCTGACTTGACAAATATTAAATTTTGAGAAATTCTTCCTATTACTACCAATAATACATGCTTTTTCCATGCAAAATCCCATTTGAAATAAACAAGTTAATTGGAATTAAATTTTACGTTCATATATCTTATATTATTGAACAGCCTGTATTTAGGATTGGGGGTTTTTCATATTTGGCCCCCAAATATGAGCATTGTGTTAATTTATTTGTTTATAAAAATTGCTTACTTGATCTCAGATTTCACTTATCGCCACTTATAATGAGCTTCTTTTACAAAAATCCACAGATTCTCTATATATCATATTAAATAATCTCTGTACATCACCATGTTCATAGAATGTTTGTATCAAATTTGGCTACAATCTGTAGAGCAGCTTTTAGTTCCACAAAATGCTTAGTTAGGTCTAAAATGACCCAAAACACGTATTCTTGTAATTTTTTGCATATTAAGTTAAATACAAAATAAAAGTTAAACAAATTCCTCGTATTTGCACTGTATAATTACTTTACCAAAAATTGTTTGTGTCTATAAATATTTAAAAGTTTCAATAATTGTGGACCAGTAATGAATCTCCAAAACGAAATATTACTAAAAATCAGTAAAAATTATTCAAGAACCAACAAGCAAGAGACCATTGTCTCTTGCTGTCATCGTGAATATCTCATGGGTTAAAGTACGTAATTCTTTGCTAGCATTATGAACAAAACTATCGACAGTATATTGTTTAATTCAACAACAATACTTCTTCTCAATATTTGGCAAATACGAGTGGTCGGCATCATCCCGATAATTCTAAAATGAAATCGTATAATTTGGCGGTCTATGACCAGAGAAACAACAGTTAATCAGTAAAGGGCCCCTTACACTAATTCTTAACCTTGATTTGATGATCCTAGATTGACCTCATATGTAAATAATTTGCACAGCAGTTATTACATTAAACATGAGTTCATATTTTAGGTGCATGTCATGGCGATGATGTAGGCCACTTTTTTAATGCCAGTTTCAATGCTCCACTAGAAATAGGAAGTTCTGAAGAGGCATGTGTACGAAAACTGATAAAATTGTGGACCAATTTTGCCACATATGGAAATCCAACACCCACAGCAGAGTTACTATCTGGTACTGTATGGAAGCCAGTTACCAACGCGGACGATATGGAATTTTTGGATATGAAGAAGGATTTTCTTTTGGACCAAAACCCAGATGGTCAACGTACTGCAGTTTGGAGAAAGATATTTGAGAAATTTTCGCCTGTTTGGAAGAGCTAATTATGAAACAACATCAGAATGTATATACGTAGAATATGTAATATACAACTATAAATATTTGTAGAAGTTTACTTATTTTAACCCTTAGATTAGAAATAAAAAAAATGCCAGAGCAGGGATTTCAACACAGAACTTCCCGCATGCATGCATGCAAAGCGGACATTTATCACTAAGCTATGCGCGTATCATACCTATTTTGCTAACTACGTCGACCTTATTGATATAAGTACCAACTGTAACAAGACACCACGCCACTGGTATTATAGATACTAGTAGGGTTTTTTTATATAGATATTTTCTCTTAGTTTGGAAGATATAATATTTTTGTAAATATCAAACAACATCTGAAAGTAATAAACATATTATCTTGGTGCTTTTAACAAATGTTCCTAAAAGAATTGTTACGTAAAAGAAGAACCTTTTTCTAATCAAAAATATTGAGTTTGTTTATGAGTTAGTCCAAATATAAAAGCATATATTAGAAAAGATAACCAGATATTTAAATACAGAGTGGTCATTCAAGATTCTCGAAACGCCTTCATGTAAATTAAATGTCGGACTTTTATTATTATATACAGAAGCTAGTAGTTGGGGAGTTAACAAGGTTTCCCATAACAAAGAATAAATATAGGGCGCAGAAAATATGAACATGGGTTTTCATCCAGTTAGCTTTTCCGGAGATTAAGGAGTCATTATATAATCGTATTGTTCCTAACTTTACAAACAGTAGTGCCTTGCTGATCTTCTGAAAAATCTCCAACATAGGACATCTTAACAATTAACAACCGTTACATATTAAAGTCGACATAAAAATGTATCTTATTTCTGAATCTCTCACCCTGTAGCCGTTTCTTTATAGGGGTATATTGTAAAAATGCCCTTTTTTTCTGATTGGCTATTTTCAATTTAGGTACCTACTTCTCATGTATGTTAAGTATTTTGGAAAGACAATCGGATTTTCGAGTTTAGATTCGTTATAGCCTTGGTAGAGTCTAAAAGTGATTTCCAATTTTATAAAGTTTCTTAATAATAATCGAAGTTCAAGTTCAGTAAGTTCTTTGTTAATTCTGTTAATTGAAGACCTTTTTGTTTCCAATCAATTTTTATAAAGATTAAAGTTGTTTATTTTAGTAATTGAAATAAATTCAGTTTTCAATTGTAATTAAAGTTTCGTATAGGAATTAATATAATTATTCGTAATTATATTAATATTATATAATTATTCGTAATTATATTAATATAATTATTCGTAATATTAATTTACGGATTTTAAGTTGTACATTAATGAATAAGATTTTGTTCTAAATTTTCATTATCGTTTAATTGTTTTATCCTTTTTTTTTATTTATTCATATAATCGATGAGTAGAACCTTTGGCGTAGAACACTAAACTGACAATCGTTTTACCACTTTATTTATTCATATTTATTTCTTTGTTGTTATTCATTTTCTTTATTAGTTTTAATTATTAAATTAGTTGTTTTGAGCCCAAACTTTTGGGTTTTATTTCTAATACAGTTTTCGTTATGTTGGTGAACAGATAGGTCATTTAATTAATAATTTTCTTTTAAATACAAAGTGGGTGACCGACAGAGATCCAGAATTATAAAAGGTGAGTAATTTTACATTACTGTAATACAGATTAATAAAGTTGATATTCTTTGGTTGTTCTGCGTTAATTAAAACTTGAATTACAAACAGCTCGTAAAACTTGAATCGAACCAGTAACAATTTGAATAGCATATTGGGATTCATTTGGATTGAGCTATAAAATTAGTGTTCTTTCTGAATGTAAATAATACCCGCTAATTCAAAATAGTTACAGAACTACCTAACTGGTGAAATTTTAAACGCTATTTTCTCGATAACTATTGAGGTAAATTTCAAAGGTACGTTATTGCTGTAAAGAAAATAAAAAAAACGGATTTAATGTGTGTGTGTGTGTGTGAGTGTGTGTGTGTGTTTTTCCAGATGGAAGTCTCCCTGTCTGAGTGTAAGACTGTATGTATTCTTCCACGATTGCGCCTAAATGCTTTAACCAATTGAGCTATATTTTGGCATATGAGTTTGGGCCAGTACTACTATGAAGCCATTAGATTTTGGTTGAAATCGCTTAAGCCCTGTGATAATGGTGGACACAACCGCTAAATTTTCATATATCAGTAGGAGTCGAGTGATGCATCATTTTAAAGTATCTTTTATCTGCTTTACACCGATAGGTCAAATTTAGCTCAATTGGTTGAAGCGCTATCGTGGAAGAATTTTAGACAAACAACGTACTCACGATGTTCACCAGGATTGTGGAAGGTAGCCTCTTTCCAGATGTATTAGGTTTTGCTGTGACACTAAATTAAAACTAAACTCATTTCCTTAATTATTTATGCTTAAGATGAAATTTACTAGCTTCATTACAGTCACTTGACCTATGATACAGTAATAAAAAGTGACTTTTTTCTCTAGAATATCTTTCAAGCAGTATAATTTTCGAAATGTTTCAACATATAAATTTCTTGTAGTCCAATCCAAATATCCTTTTAATATTTCTTCTGCTACGGGTCAAATGTTTATTATTGTCGAATTTATATCATCAATTTATGTCCGTCAATATAATAAAACGAAAATAATTTTATGGCATAGCGGACAAGACTGCTGGTTTTACCTACATAAGGGATTTTGTTTAATTTAGCAGGGCCTCAGTCTAATTCAGTAGAACCACACCGAGGCATGGGTCGACAGATACTGACGAATTCGTTTGGGTCTTATTATAAGCTCTTCAGAGTACCATCGTCGTTGCCCATCTAAAATATCGGCTTGCATTTAAGGCTGTTCTCCTAAGCACATAGACAATCCGAAATGTCAGGGGCGCAAAGGGAGTACATATAAAGAGGACGGACCAAAACTACTAACTAACTCTTTCTAATAAACTACTAACTCTTTATAATAATGCAGGACCAAAATTTTATTTAGATAGCATTATTAGATGGATATATAGATCATGAGCCAACGGAATTTTTGTTATCAATTCCTATGCATTATACATTTGAACTTTGTTGTGATTGCAACGGCATGTGTATTGCGTATTTTATAAAAATAATTAATGCTGGGTTTACTTGCAACTCTTTATTTTACTGTTATAAATGTATTTTTTTATTTAAAAAAACATTTGGTGATCTTATTGCGGTATTGACATATAATGATTTTTATTAATAAACTGTTTTATTTTGTTTTTGTGTATTGACTGGTATTGTGTATTAATTAAGTGTGAATATAGGTAATTATTATGGATTACCGAAAAGCCATAACATTATATTATATAGATGGGAGAACACACACAACAAATTAAAATTTCCAGAATAATACTTTACCAACTTACATATATGTTAATACTAATGTAATTCATTGAGTCATAAGCCATCCTGAAAGTAGGCACTTTGTAATAATAATCACATATTCGACCGATTACATTAAAATAATTAAATTTATAAATAATAAATTTGATATGGTACCTATATATTAATGAACTATTTTGACCCTGTGTAAATCTCGTAAAAATAATATTACTGTATGATTTAGAAGAGAAAAGCAAAAAACACCTCTATCACCGTTAATACAAAATCCGTTTGGTGGTGCCACTTAACGGGTGTGTTATACAGGGTGTCCTACGGTGGCAACCCATTAGATTATTTCATAAACTACTTCGACTTGAATTTTGAAAATTTCAGTGTCTATATTGTCAAATATGGTCTACTCAAATAATATAATAGCATCGGCGTAGCACTTTCGGTTATACTGGAAGTTGATGGCAACTTTGTTATTTTAAATGGAACACCCTATATATTATTACACTCTTGGATTCTAAATAAGATTTTAGACATATTTCATGTATCATGTCATATACCTAACGTCAATCGTTTTTGACTTATATCTATGATCTATGTAAAAATTGACAGTTTAGGGCTCCATAAGAATTCCGTTTTTTCTTGTAAATCAGCATTTAATAATTATTTTGCAGGTATTTTCTTATCAGGTGAGATCTTATTTTTCGAACTGACAAGACATTTTCTGATTAGTTTATACACGGTGGTCAAAAAATTATATTGAAAACGGTTTAAGAAAAACAGTTGAAAGTCAATTTTTTCAAATGGAATGGGTATATTATTATTATTTTATCTTTCTTAGCATTAAAAAATGATGCAATTTTGTAATAGGTTATCATTTTCTAAAATGCATAGTTTTTGAAATATCGTCATTTTCAATTTTTCTGCAGCGCCTATATATATACCGTTGTCTCTCTGGAAGCTAACTAATTAATTTAGTTAGCCATGAAATTATTGTCATTTTAATGTCAAACTAAACGTCAAATTAATAAAAATGAAAAATACTTATTGATATTATAAATTTATTATTAATTCATGGAGAATAAAATAAAGTGATTAATATCACCTGTAGAGTATTTAACGAGAGAAACCCCCATTTGCTAACGATGACTAGAGAAATTAGGAAGAATTTTGAGAAATCATTTAGAGCAGGTTGGGAAGTATACAAATCAAGTATTACAACGAACTAAGACTAAAATTTAAAATAATACAGCAGAAATCAACATCAACAGAACTAAACTAAATCAATTTTCAACTAAAAAAAGTTAATCAACTAACGATAACAAAACTAATTTAATTGTTCGATATGACCCCCATTTAGTCTTAACTAAATTAATTAGCTAGCTTCCAGAGAGATAACGGTAGGCGCTGCAGAAAAATTTAAAATGACGATATTTCGAAAACTATGTTTTTTAGAAAATGATAACCTATTACAAAATTGCATAATTTTTTAATGCTAAGGAAGATAAAATAATAATAATATACCCTTTCCATTTGAAAAAATTGACTTTCAACTGTTTTTCTTAAACCGTTTTCAATATAATTTTTTGACCACCCTGTATAAACTAATCAGAAAATGTCTTGTCAGTGCGAAAAAGAAGATCCCACCTGATAAGAAAATACCTGCAAAATAATTATTAAATGCTGATTTACAACGAAAAAACGGAATTCTTATGGAGCCCTAAACTGTCAATTTTGACATAAATCTTGATATAAGTCAAAAACGATTGACGTTAGGTATAGGACATGATACATGAAATATGTCTGAAATCTTATTTAGAATCCAAAAATGTAATAATATATAAGGTGTTCCATTTAAAACAACAAAGTTTCCATCAACTTCCGGTATAACCGGAAGTGCTATGCCGTTGCTATTATATTATTTGAGTAGAGCATAGTTGACAATATAGACATTGAAATTTTCAAAATTCAAATCGAAGCAGTTTCTGAAATAATCTAATGGGTTGCTACCGTAGGACACCCTGTATATGATTACAAAGGTTTACGTTTGAGCTATTTATTTGAATATTTCTCATATTGACATGTTTATATTGATTTAGTTTTTCAAGTTTCGAAATTGTAACGGAATAAAGCTCATCTGAAAAACACATATTTTTTAACATGAAATATTTTACACATTTTGACACCTGTCAAAAATTTGCGGTAGAAACATGGTACCAAGCTTTGCCGATAAGCTTGTGAATTTTTTTTTTAATATTCAATAGAAAATTTATAAACAGCTTCGAGCCAGACCCTTGTATTTTTAACTCGGGAGAACAGGCTTAAGCACAGCGAGATATTCAAAGTAGATATATGTAAACACGTACCATCCACATACACATAGCAATGCATATCCCAACATACATAGGCCGAAACAATACAATGTATAGGTAACACCAGCCGTAAAAATAGAAAATAAAAAGAAATAAAAATAGTATCAACACAAAACGCTAGCAGGAGACCATTTATCCTTCTGCTAACATCACCCAAAATATCTGGGTATCAGCAACGCTTCGGACGGTAGTCTCCAAGCGTTCGGTTGTCAGTCTTAAATGCCAAATAATGAAAACTAGAATATGAATTTGTGTCTGTAAATATAATAAAACGAAAATAATCTTATGGCATAGCGGACAAGATTGCTGGTTTTACCTGCACAAAGGATTTTGTCAAATTTTTTCATTAAAGTAAAGTCATTAGAAGCAAAGATGTGTTGGGTCTAATATATTTCGGATTAATTCGCTATTGAGCGAATAATGAGTACGTGGTGGATGATGGCGATAATTTTAAAAAGTCTGGCAGCGGAGCATTGTAAGTTAGTATGTTGTTTAGGCAAGTAGATTCCATAAGAAAAGCACACACATCTATTTTAAATTAATATTTAAATAAATTATGATATTATTTTCGTTAATCAATTTTGGAAACCAAGGAAGGATTGACTGGCATGTAACGAATTATTTTTCATCCTCTTCTATCATATCCGCAAATAGTGTTACTTATGCCGTTGTAAGCAGTGCTTTTATGGAAGATAAACATACATATAGAGGATTTATTATGCTTGCCTTGACTACTTTATGCGATGCGCGTAAAAGTAGGATCTAAAAGCACGTTAGGTTATAAATTTGGTATTTTCCTCAATTAGAATAGGCGTATCGTTTTTTTTATTACACTTTATAAACTGGAAGGCACATTGTTTGATTCAATAATATTTATTGAACTAGTGGTAGGTACCTACTAGTATTTTAATTAAGTAATATTATTATCTTGAAAATTAGTATTAAGGTAAGCAATGGTTTTTCGCTTTTATGCATAGCACGCCTCTGCTCAATCCACGAATCGCGCATATAATATACAAGCATTTACATTAACTGTTCACTATTTTCCAGTTCAAAACACTCAGTTTGAAATATGCGACCCGGTATGTGCAATCTGTTTTGTAATTAAAATTCTAAAATATTTGAATTACAAAACAGACTGCCACGTACCTCGCTATACGAGTAAATATTGGCCACATTATTAACATTGCGGTGAGTAAAACAAGAAGAAGAATGAAATTATTACAAAATCAACAACAATCAAGTTTAATCAGGATGTTGACTAGACAAAAAAAGTAAGTATATTTTCTATAGATCTCTAAAATGTCAAAAATTGTGTAAATTATTTCCAATTCAATACCTATGCGTGAATATATGGTATACATTTTGCCACACTTTCCAATAACTATTAATCCTTATGAAATCTGATAATAAAATCTGAAAGTGCTGTCTTTGTCGTCGAAAATCTGAAAAAAAATGACCGCTATCTATGTGACTTAACTTAAAGCATTGAGAGATATGGTAGTTCTAAAAAATAACGTCACCTATAATCATATTTTAGGCAGCTATTTTTACGCTAGCAGATTTAAAATACCTACCTATCTAATATATTTATAGTAGGTAGTTAGTATAAAATTTTATAGGGTTATTGAATTTGACAAGTGGATTTATTATTTAAATTAAGTATTTATCAAATTATAGCAACATTAATTAATGAGCAGCATGTACAGGGTGATGCAAAAAAAAACATTAATTAGCCGACATTTAACAAATTTTCTAGATTGCAATCGAATAAATTTTAAATGTTTAGAAATTTTTAGCATACACTTTAAATTTATATACGGGGTGAGTAAAAAATGTATTTGTTTATTTTTTTAAGGTCAAAAAAGTAATATGTTGAATAATCTTTTGATTTAAATTTGAATTTATGATTTCTTTAGCGTGTAACTATAAGCTCGTATAAGAGGTGATCTACGGGGTAACTCAAAAATGTTTCTATTTATCTTCAATATTTTTGGGAGATATATAGATTTTTGAAAAAAATTTTTTATATAACCCTCAATGACTTTTGTCATAGATAAAACTACCACAAAACGACTAGGAAATCACGCAGTGATTTCTTGTATGATTATAAAATCTGATCGAAAATCTGCAAAAAAATGACCGCTATCTATGTGACTTAACTTAAAGCTGCACCGAAGGTGCAGCCACAGGTCTGTCTATATAGAAAATTTGTTTTTTCTTGCATCCCAACGGGTACTTTTCAAGGGGATTTAATGCGCCCACACTATTTTATTAATTAATTTAATTACATTTACAAAAGTTCATTTTATGTGCGACGAAGAGGGAGATATCTACTATTTCCCATCCATTTGACTTAGGTTATTAACAAACATATGATCATATCCATTCATCTGACAGCTCGCATGCCACTTTCACTTTAGGTTATTAACTCTATTTCAGTAATATTACTTCAAATACACAATGACAACTTCTAAATTTACTACAACTATGTGGAAAAACCATTTTATAACACTACAATATACATGTTGATAGAAATTGATCTTAAACATGAAAATAATGCCGAAAACTGTTAGACTATTAATGTAAACGAAGAAAATAATAATAAACTATTTGACACAAGCAATTTGTCTGTCGTGTTAGTAAAAACATATTACCAAAACCAAATCACAGTATAATAAATAATACAGTATTCTGACTTTCCGCTTGCGAGCCGTCCTGCGCATATCGTCGCGCATGCCGCCATTATGGGTTAAAACGTCACAATAATCGCATTGACGTAGATAGATACCGTTCACTCCTGTGTTCAATATATAGTTCATTGGCGGCGTATACGAGATAAATAAATATTGTGTTTGTAATCTAATTCTGTGTTTTTGGTATAGTGTTCGTGAGAATTAAAATGATTTTATTTTTATTAACGTATCTTTTGGTTATTTCAATGAACAATCAGGGAGGATATGTGTGTGCCGCAAAATGTTTTTAAACTAAATGAAAGTAAAACGTAAACACAAGTTGTCTCGTGGCGAGATAGCATGATAACGCAATCAGCTAGGAGTTATATTATTGACAATATATATATGGCTCTTGTTCGACTAAAATTGTTGAGAACAGGATTCAGTTGATGCAGAATTCAGGCACACGGCTTGTATGTGGAATTCGTAGGGGTGAAAGAGGCTAGCAATAAGATTAAGGAAATCGGCTGGTTAAGAATGAAACAACGTCGGATTTTCATTCACTAATTTTGATTAATAAAAATCATCAGATGGAAATAGGCGGAATACTTATATGAAAGATTGAAGTTCCGGGGATCGGTGTATGATGTGTATATTCCTCATAAAACTATCATTACGCCACCGCTAGACTCAACATCAATCTTTGAGCGGTCATTTTCCTATACGGTTTCAAAATATTACAAGGCTCTACCGGAAAAATATAAAAAGTTTACGGGGGTTTTCGTTTAAGACCGCTGTCTGACACGTAATAGAACAAATTAATTTGTAAACATAATTTGGCCAGCGAGCGATGTAAAATCATTTTCAGATAGGTTTAAGCTAAAATATAAGTTACGTTTAGGTTAAGTTAGGAAGCACTGCTTCAACTTTTATAAAAATGTCTTTTTTACTAATAAAGTCTTTATTATTGTTGTGTTTATTATTATTATTACTAAAAATCACCCAATAATATCAACATTTAACTGATACCACCACTCAGCTGTTTTCAATCACTATGACACACCACAAATATTTCTGAAATTGACAGCGATATTATTATGTACTTAAATATTTTTACAAAAATGAAACTACAGTACTGTGGTTAGCAACCGAAAACTATAATTATTCTTAGTCAGCACCTTACTTGTAACCCAAAATGCCAACGTGGAGTCGGAATGCTGTACTTATTAATGCTGTGACCAAATTATGATGTGAAACTTGAGGTGCAACTATAATGGAATTTGTCGATTTTTTTTAAACCCATTTTCATGATTATATTCTTAGCAAAACATATGGGACAAGCAATTTCGTATATTTTTAGTCACAATCGTATGAAGAATAACGTACCTGTGGCAACATTCCAATTAATAAAATTAAATTTCTGTTATCATTTTCCAGTATTAAATTTAGTTATTGTTAGATATTTGAAAATTTATATATTACATACAGGGTGGTCCAACGAAAAGTTTGCACCTAGCTTTTCTCTTTTTTTTGTAGTCGAATGCGAAAATGCTCGGACACGTCGATTTTGCTTTTGAGGGGGACACATTTTAAACATATTTTTCGATCTGCGCCTTTAACCCCCTAGCGGGGGTGAGTAACAACCCTAAAATTTTAAATGGAAAGAGGGGTCTAATGACATATCATTTGAAAGGACACAAAATTGTCTTTCTAATGATACCCTATTTGTCGAATTTTACTAAAACAGTTAATACGAAAACGACTTTAAAGACATTAAGCCGATAATTTTGGTATTAATGAGAAATACAAATAACTTTTAATTATTGCGAGTGAAAACACCTGCAATCGTTAGTACATTCCAATGTTTGTTAGTTTTAACATTGCTTTGTAAAAAAAGTAAACAAGCTGTTAAATTGATTTATTAAAACGTTACATTAACAAATGTTGAAAATGTGACCCATTTGATTCCATACAATAATACAGATTTTGTTCAAATCTATTTCTAACATTTTGTAGCATATCAGGTGTTATGTTTCTGCACTCTTCTGTAATGCGTTGGCGAAGATCTTCTATGGACTCGGGCTTCGTGGCAAAACATTTATTTTTTAAGTGCCCCCAAAGAAAAAAGTCTAAAGGCGATAAATCCGGTGACCTGGCAGGCCATTCAATTGGGCCCCTCCTTCCAATCCACCGTCCAGGGAACCGGTCATCTAAGAACTGTCTTACAGGAGCCACATAGTGCGGAGGTGCTCCATCTTGCTGGAAATAAAGCCGATCAGCAGTATGATTTTGGTCATCTTCTATTATTTGTGTTATTAAAGGATCAATTGTGTCTTCAAGCATGTTTAGGTACACTTCACCAGTTAAATTTCCAGGAATAAAAAGTGGTCCTATAATATGATTTCCTAATATGCCACACCAGACGTTTATTTTTTGAGGATACTGGGTATGAACCTCACGGAATAAATGTGGGTTACTGTCATCCCAGTAACGGCAATTGTGCCTATTTACAGCTCCATTCAAATAAAATGTGCATTCGTCGGAAAAACAAATGTTAAATAATAATTGCGGATCTTCAATTAAACGCTGGCTCATTGCTTCACAAAATTGCAGCCTTCTATCAGGATCATCCTCATTTAGTTCCTGTACTAATTTGATTTTGTACGGATGAAATTTGTACGCTTTTAAAATTCGTATTATGGACGAACGGGAGACACCTGAGGCTTCAGCTAGTTGACGGGTACTTTGACTATGATCCATTTCAACATGCCCTAAAACAGCGACTTCCACAGCTTCATTTCTGATCGGTTTCTGCGGCTGGTGTTTTACATTACAGACAGATCCGGTATCTACAAACTTTTTAACTAACTTGCCAACGTACACATCATTCACATTTTTATCGGGATGTCTCTCATTAAATAAGCGAGCCGTAAGTCTAGCACTACTATTATTTTGAAAATAAAGTTTAACAATTTCAACTCGTTCTAGAATGGAATAAATCATTTTGTACGGTAAAAGTAAAATAACTTGAGAAGCAACCAAACTGAATCAATGAAAAGACTAAAATAAACGGTGTAAATTCTTTTCCTACACGTATCTGCAGTTTTTATTTCAACAAAAAACGCAAACGATTAGTGAGGAATTTAGTTCTGATAAATAAGATCGTGTTTTTGAAATCCCGTTTTTCTTCAAAGTAAATAATTTAGAAATGATTGTAGTTGTTTTCAGTCGTAATAATTAAAACTTATTTGTATTTCTCATTAATACCAAAATTATCGGCTTAATGTCTTTAAAGTCGTTTTCGTATTAACTGTTTTAGTAAAATTCGACAAATAGGGTATCATTAGAAAGACAATTTTGTGTCCTTTCAAATGATATGTCATTAGACCCCTCTTTCCATTTAAAATTTTAGGGTTGTTACTCACCCCCGCTAGGGGGTTAAAGGCGCAGATCGAAAAATATGTTTAAAATGTGTCCCCCTCAAAAGCAAAATCGACGTGTCCGAGCATTTTCGCATTCGACTACAAAAAAAAGAGAAAAGCTAGGTGCAAACTTTTCGTTGGACCACCCTGTATACCTACATAGTATTTTATATGTTTCTTTATAGTATAAGATTTACCTAGATGTAGATGAGTAATAATACTTACTATACTTAGATATTTATATTTATATTCAAAAATAGTTAGTTGATTATTTACCTCGGTAGGAAATAGACTATAAGTAGAGTTGTTACAGTATTATATATTCTTTTGTGCATAATTATTAAATAAAGTGTAAACGTGAAGTTTGTTGTTTTAATTAATTGTTGTTGATACGCTAGCACAGTACCCATTTGTAAATTCTATTGACAAAGTATTAATCTTTAAAAATATGACTCACTCCACACATACTACGTTCCTTTTATAAATATCACTATTCCAAATGTCATATAAACTGTGACAGCTACCTCACACAAAAGGTAACTGTCAAGCAAATTATTTGTAAAATAAGTGACACCAACGTTAGAAAAAAATATTTATTTAAACTGTGACAGCTACCGCACACAAAAGGTAACTGCCAACAAATTATTAGTAAAATAAGTAACACCAACGTTAGAAAAAAATATTTCCAAATTATGACAAACCAACGAGTCTCAAAATAGAGGGATATGGTAGTTCTAAAAAATAAGGTCCACCACTATTAACGTTAACGTTATTTTAACATCTGGTTAAACCAACGAATTTCAAAATAGAAAGATACGGTAGTCAATTTTTAGCATAAACTTTAAAGTTATATACGAGGTGAGTCAAAAACGTATTTCTTTATTTTGTTAAGGAGAAAAAAGTAATATTTTGAATAATTTTTTGATTTCTTTAGATTTCAATTCAAGATTTCTTTGAAAGTTAAACTATAAGCTCCTAGAGGTGATCTACGGGGTAACTCACAAATATTTCTATTTATTTTCAATATTTTTGGGTACGGTAGTTCGTCATAGATAGAAACATTTTCAGATTATTGTAAAACTGTACGCGCAATGGAAAAAATAAGTTACGCCGAGGTTTCTACAAAAAAAAAAACGGAAAATTTGGATACTAGTCAACGCGTTTTTACCTTTTAACGAACCCATTGTACTAGTAGATTGGTCTGGGGCTCTGTTAATTTAAACAGACTTCTCTGTTTAGGTAAAGTCAGTAGTTTGTCCGCTAAGCCACCAAATTATTTCTATTGTATTATATTTAGGTACGGACACAAATTCCTTTTTTAATAATGATGCCATTACGTTTTGGCAAAAGTATTTTTATCATATATACCTACGTATTTCTACAACAAATATTCTTTCGTATCAATGATAACAGTGGAAATATATTATAGAAGTTGATACTAGATAATATATCAAAGTTTTTTGATCGACCGAGTTTTCTTCTGCCCTTAAACGATCATGGCTCTTCAACTGCAAAATATTTTAAGCCAACAAAAGTAGTTTTGGTCCTTTAACATCGACTGATTTTGACTTGAGAATACTATTACCTTCTACATTATAATACTCAAAAAATGCAGTGTAGAAAAAGAAAAGAATTTAATGCATTATATGTTGGTGATTCTAACCTTTTAAATTTAATTTTAAAGTGAATATGGATTTTCATTCTCAAAATTCAATTGGTTAGGAATATTCCAGATTTCCCATTTTCTACATGGATTTCATTAACCACAATAATTATAATCCACGTTTCCCATTATATTCTGTATATATGATTTCCTATAAGAACTCCAACAAAGCATACCTTTGCTTCAAAACACGCTGGATTTCGTCCAAAAACGGTTAACTACTTGTACTCTTGAAACTCATGTGCTGTGCATGAAATTATTCATTTGCAAGTATTGAATTAATGTAACAGTAAGTAAGGCGTGACTCTGTCATTTCAAGACAATTAAATCTTTGAATTTTCTATGTATTATTCATTTTGGTCGGCTACGATAAAGGAAGCTGGTCTTCGCCGATACTGTATCGTCGGTGGCATACTCTGCCAGGATAGGGCCAACTAATGGTAACCTGAGGTAATATGTTAAATATCATCTCTGGAAATAGCACTTGCTACTGATGATTGTCACCACAAAATATATACTGTACAGCCTTGCGGAAATGTAACCAACAAACGTAACAGATAGTTATTTCTAAATGTTAACCAACAATCCTGATATTATTAAAATAGGTAACATGATTATTAACACGACCCTATCTTGAACAGAAAGTTAAATGCAAAATGGCTAGATGAATATTTTGAGAAAGAAATATTAATGAATGACCTCTAGAAAAGTTATACAGACAATTTTTCCCACATAAAATACAATACATAGTGTAAAGTATGCATTTATAAGATATGCATTTGATTCTTATTGTATTCACTGTGAATCATATCCCCCGGCTTATCGCTGATTCAGAAGATCGTTTGTGATGTGGGCATGATTAGCAATACAAGCAAAGGCGAATACATCTAGCTGTTGTACGATACGTTTGATAATTATTTGTTACGATTGTTTGATATTAAAAATTATTAAATACTTATAAGTTGTTCAGTTTTCATTTTTAAAATTAGGTAGTTGACAATATTTCAATTTAAAATCAAATACTTACAACTTTTTTGCTTGCAACATCTTTATTTCTGTCAACACCATAATGCAACTCCTGCTCTGCCTCGGGATAATATTGCATTCCGGGACCGAAATACACCATAATTTCTTACTTGAAGCTTGAAGCGCCGAATAATAAGATTCTCGGTGGAGCCCGAAGCAAACGTTATTATATATCCAGACTAATAATTTCACTAATACACTACCACAACAACAAAACCCCGAAAATGTTTACTATGCAGCGGATTTGAATTTGACTTTATACAGTGAGCGACTTAACTATACCTACACCTCTCATAGGACCCTGTATCCAAAGAAACATTTAATGGATATCCGTAAATGCATTGAATATCAATTTCCTTATGGATATCTAAGGGATCTACGGGATATAGTCGGAATTTTATTGAATATTGACTCAACATGCCTTCTTACTAGTTTTATTAATACCTCTCATTCCCCTCCCTTATATGAATGCCTAATAATTCATCTATTAACTGCCTACCTACCCCTTGATTACACACACATATTTTTTTAATATATTGTTTTCATCAAGTTTGGGGAATACTTTTATTACAGAAATATTTTCTTTATTACGGCTGTTTGATCAATCCCCAAATGAAGAGGATTAAAAGATGGGGCTAACTATGCATATTTTTTAATAGTTGTGAAACAAATTTGATGAGCGTGTAAAGAACCCTTCAACAATTGATTCCATAGGACTAAAACAAATATACTCTTAACAATTTATTTGCTTAATAACATGCAAAATCATCTAGATCAAAGAGGTATTGTACTTTCTGTAGATTAAGATAACGAAATTCTACTATTATAAAAGCCTACAATGAACCTTCATATTTTCTTTAAATCAATATTATAATTAAAAATGTATAAACACATTAACAATTAGCCCATTACCAATACATGTTTGCTAATAATAATGCAAATTTTGCTGTCTATCTTGTTTCAATGTGGTTAGGTACAGACTGGAAATGCAATTTTAGAAATATTTAGTATGGTTTGTTGTAACATTCGTTACTCAAATATTTGCATCTATTTAAATTTGGGAACTGATCAAACAGCATTAATATTAGGTATTTACATCAGAATTTAAATTTTTCGTTAACAAAGATGGTATGTACTCATTTGCAATTACTTATTTTAATTGTGCCTGGTTTGTTTTCTGCTTCAGTATCTACTAAAAAATAGATAGAATGATTTCAAACATTTTATTTCCAAGAATTAACGTTCGTTAAAAAATCATTTTTTATAATACTTATACCAAAGATTAATGTGTACATTAATCTTCGCTTATACCATCAAAAGGCTATGTCGGATTTTAGTGATATTTTTATTCCTATATGCACTTGTAAATACCGGGTGTCCCACCGGAAAGGGATTCGATCGATTATGGAGAAACCACACTGTGGAAGAATCTGAAAATCTGGTGTAATACTTAGGTCGACGAAACCAATTCCGCTAAAATGTTTTCAAGAATCTAGCGCTTCCGGTTATACCGGAAATGGGTGTCAACTTTCTTATTTCAAGTGCGAGACTATGTAAATTATAGTTTTTTTGGATTCTCTTTGTAATTCTAAACATATTTTATGCATAATATGTTATACCGATCGCCAGCCGTTTTCGAAATATTTGAAATTTTATGTCAAAAATGACGTTTTCAGAATCGAGAATAATAACAATTGTTTATTATATGGATGCTTTAATAATTTAATTTGTTAGAATATCCTAGACGATATAGACCTACTTTAGCCGCCTACATATATTTTTTTTGCAAATATTAATACAGGGTATTTGAAAAAAGGGTAAAAAATCAAATTGACAAAAGTGTCATAAATCAAAATTTTAAATTTTTTTTGCATCAAAAATAAGGGCAAATTTATGAAAGGATGTCTATCCCAAAAACTGATAGTTTTCAAAATATTGGCAATTTTACATTTTTCTATTACAATAGTGATATGAATTTGAAATTTAATTGATTTTAGTTGGCCATGATGGCTTTAGATAGCAAATAAATATGACATTTGACAAAAATAGTCAACAACTATGACAAATTGTAGACATTAATTAGTAGTAATAATCATGGCGGGCGTATAAATTATACTAACGAATACTATCTAAATTTGTTTATTATTTATGGATAATGTGACAGAGTGATAACAAAAACGTGTGATAACATTTGCTACCAAATACCCAGAAAAAGATAAACCATCACCAAATGTTGTTAAACTAATAATACATAATTTCGACAGTTTCGAATCTGTGAAGAATTTGATTAACTAATAACGTGAACGTATGATACAAACTTATCTAAGGTCAACTCATAAAAAAAATGACTTTAACAAATGTTCAAAATTTTGACCTTGAACTTCTAAACACTTTTCACATCTCAAAATTAATTGTTCATGTGTTGCCCGCCGAATGGATGGTTGAGTCAAATTGGCAAATGCATTCCGAACTCTTTGCATACAGTCCTCTTTAGTGGTCAAATGTCTGCTGTACACTTCATTTTTGATCGTCCCCCAGATATAATAATCGATCGCTTTTAGAAAATCCAGACTCCACTGCAAATTTTCTCAGAGATCTCGTAGGATATGCCGTGAAGTACCCTAGTACAGCTTCATCGTCACAAATAGGTTTCCTTCGTTTAATTTTTGTCTTTATGGACCCGAAATTTTTGAAATTATCTGTGACGGCTTGTGTTTTTCTGGGTACCTGGCAGAAAATGTATCACACGTTTGTGACATCACTCTGTCACATTATCCATAAATAATAAACAAATTTAGATGGTATTCGTTCGTATAATTTATACGCCCGCCATGATTATTACTACTAATTAATGGCTACAATTTGTCATAATTGTTGATTATTTTTGTCAAGTGCCATATTTATTTGCTATCTAAAGCCAACTAAATTCAATTAAATTTCAAATTCATATCACTATTATAATAGAAAAATGTAAAATTGCCAATATTTTGAAAACTATAAGTTTTTGGAATAGACATCCTTTCATAAACTTGCCCTTATTTTTGATGCAAAAAAATAAAAAAAACATATAAAATGGGGGGTTGCCATTTAAAAATTTTGAATTATGACACTTTTTTCAATTTGTTTTTTTTTCTTTTGTTCAAATACCCTGTATTAATATTTACTTAAAAAAATATACGTAGGCGGCTAAAGTAGGTCTATATCTCCTAGGATATTCTAACAAATTAAATTATTAAAGCTTCCATATAATAAAAATTGTTATTATTCTTTATTCTGAAAACGTCATTTTTGACATAAAATTTCAAATATTTCGAAAACGGCTGGCGATAGGTATAACATATTATGTATGAAATATGTTTAAAATTACAAGGAGAATCCAAAAAAAAATATAATTTATATAGGGTCGTAGTATTTGAAATAAGAAAGTTAACACCCATTTCCGGTATAACCGGAAGTGCTAGATTCTTGAAAACATTTTAGCCAAATTGGTCCCATCCACCTAAGTACCACACCAGATTTTCACATTGTTCCACAGTGTAGTTTCTCCATAATCGATCGAATCCCTTCCCGGTGGGACACCCGGTATATTATTTTAAAAATATGTTGGGAATATTACATTTTCTAACAGCATTCTGAATTTTTCTCCTAGTTTCTATTGCTTTTCTATATTAATTAATTTATGACTCTATAAATTAATAGGGACTGTCAAGTTACTATACAAATAAAAAGTTGAAATTATTATTAAAAAAGCACAGTTACTCAATACATTTTTTGCTGCCAGATACTCATAAAAACATAAAGCATCACCTAATGTTGTTAAACTTCTTCTTCTTCTTCTTATGCATATTCGTTAGTGAATGTTTGCGACCACACGATTCATCTCTATCCTGTCTCTAGCTGTATGTATTAGGCTTTCCACTGTTCGCAAGCCCGTCCATTGTCTTATATTACGTAGCCATGACATCTTCTTTCTTCCCGCTCCTCTCTTTCCTTCAATCTTTCCCTCGATAATCAGTTGTAGGAATTGGTATTTCGTGCTTCGCATTATATGTCCTAGGTATGCAGTCTTTCTTTTTTTGATCGTCAGCAGCAGTTCACGTTCTTTGTTTATTCCTCGTAGGACATTTTCGTTGGTCACTCGGGCCGTCCATGGGATTTTTAGTATTCTACGATATACCCACATCTCAAAGGCTTCTATTCTATTCATTGTGGCTACTTTTAGTGTCCAGCTCTCAACACCGTATAGTAACACCGACCAGATGTAACACCTCGCGAATCTCACTTTCAGGTTCAGGTTAAAGTCCGCATTGGTAAAAATACGTTTGAATTTCATGAATGTGTTGCGGGCATTCTCTATGCGGCATTTTATTTCTAACTCGGATGTCCAGTCCTCACTGAGCCATACTCCAAGATATTTAAATTTAATCACACGTTCAATTGTGTTGTTGTTAAACTAATAATACCTAAATAATTTCCAAAGTTTTCAGTCTGCGAAGAATTTGATGAACGAGTGACGAGAACGTATGATACAGACTTATCTAAGGTTAACTCATAAAACATTAAATGTTAAAAATTTTGGTCTTGGCTTTCTAAACACTTTCCACGTTTTTTCAAGACAGGTAGTTTAATGAACATCAAATGTGAATTTAATTGTAATTTAAGTATAGGTATGGAGGTAACTTAGAATAATCGAATAAAACATACACTCTAAGGCAATTTGCGTCAACTCTCCAAATCAAGCCATCAGGCAGCATTTAGTTTGTAATTTGATGGGTTCGTGTTTTCGTATACGATGCACGTATCTCAAGCAAGAATTATGAATGTACTCTAACTTTATCCACGCTAGATAAACAAGCCCAGAGTAAACATCTCCATTATGAAAATTATTTTAATACTAGACTTAATTTTAGATTTTCATTCATACAGTGCCTGGAAGAATTACGACAGTTTACTTTACATATAAATATGAGATAATTGGCTTTAGTTGGATCGTAATTTTAATAAATAAATATGCTGCTAAATTACGACTAAAATACTTTTAATTCTCACAATTAAACCAGAAGTTGTAAAGGCATCATGATGAGTATAGGTATGTGTTAAAAAGAGGGTGCAAAAAGCTGATTTATTTTAATGCTGAAACTTACACATATAGTTATTTGTGTAACTCGTGCAACAAATAAACATTTCGCACATCGAATTTGACGTGTTTTTATTTCGGTACAAATTAAATGGTCAGTATTTCAATTTTATGAACAGTACACTTTTTCATTATTTTATGTGAATTGGTCAGTATGATAATAAATTGTCGCTGAAAATACTAAACGCTCAGTATTATAAATAACAATCAGTTAAATTAGTAAATGGTCAGTAAAAATAATAAACGGTCAGTAATGTAACAAACAGGCAGGTAAATTAATATATGGTCGGTGATAATAATCAACAGCCGATAAAATTAATAAAGCAAGTGTAAAATAATAAATGGTTTGGTCATATTTATTTCAAATAAGTTCAAAAACATTTAAAACAAAACACAATTTAATAAAAAAAACGGTCTGCCGTTGTCATGATCTTGTGGTGATAACCTGAAAATAATTATAATTATTATTAATACGCAATAATTACATATATCGCAGAAATATCTACCATATTGAACAAGAAGTGCCTGCTTTGCTTTAGATTTTTAGATATTCGGCCACGTCGCCTTTTTTGCTTCAATAGGAACCGATTTGGCATCAACGGGTGCGGGGTTACGTATTTCAGCCTATTGCAATAAGGCTGAAATACATGCTTAAAAATTTAGTTTTTGAATAGTCCTGGGAAATTGCAAAATGGTAGTCCAAATGTTGAATGCGAGAGTTTTAAATTCTTCCGAGGTAGCAAAACTCTCATTTAGGGTTTCTTCTACATCTGCGACTTCATTGCTTTCGCCACCAGGAATGATATATATAAACATATCCAACAGTAAAGTTAACGTTTATTATGAAAGCAGCCTATTACCCACCAAAAAAACATTTACTACTATTGCATACTGACCATTTAGTAACTCTTACTGGGGATTTCAAATTTATTACTAGGTAACTTATACTGACATTTTATTAATTTTTACTGACCATTACAATCACAATAGTGAACACAGAAATACAGGCTAAATAGTGCTTTTGCTGCTCAAAAATTCTTCAAATTTTATAGAAGTACTTACCACTGACTCTTTTACTTTATTTTACCGACTGTTTCTAATATTATACTGTACATAATAAATTAAATACTGTTCAGTTTATTACAACCCTTTTTATTTTAGATAAAAGTGTTTTACAATACATAAAATATTAGGTCCACTTCTCAATAATAAAAATAAATATAATACAAAAATGACGTGTGGTAGGTTTTTAGCACATATAAAAAAAAGTTCTGTTTTAATTGTGATTATATATAATATTTTTTAATTACAAATAGTTGAGTTAAAACACTGCTTAACTTAGATAATCTATAATGCTTGAATTAATTAAGAGGGGCGTTTGAATAAAATCGCTTGCAGACCTATTTTTGCGCATGGTAGACTCCACTAATACGTATCTGGTAGCAAAAATTTTGATAGGGAGTTAAAGAGTAAAGATGGGATTAGGTATTAAAGTATTTTGAAGTTGAAATATTGGATAGTTAGTTCAAAAACAGAGTTAGAAAATCATCATATTTCGCTTTGCAGGCATAATTTTGCGCATGGTAGTCGCCACTAAGACGTATCTGCTAGCAAAAATTTTCATAGGGTTTTAAAGAGAAAAGATGGGATTAGGTAATGAAGTATTTTCAAGCGGAAAGATTAAATAGTTAACTCATAAATTGAGTTCAAACATGGGTAATTTTTTCACATTTACAGATATATTTTTGTGGATGGAAATCTCCACTAATACGTACCTGGTAGCAAAAATTTTAATAGGGTTTTAAAGACTAAGCTTTGGATTAGGTAATAAGGTATTTTGACGCTACAACAATAAATAATTACTTAATAAATTGAGTTCAAAGTCAGCAACTTTTTCCTCATTTTGTGCTATGATTCTAATATTTAATAATGATAATATTACTTTTTTACCTTATTTACATATTTAACAATCACTTGTAATTAAAATTGTACGTGAAAACTTTCTGTATTAGACAATATCCATATTTAAAAAAATCCCTCATATTTCCCTTCAAATATCCGCCATTTTCTTATAATTTTTTTATAAATGTAGGCAACTAACATATAATGCGTAGTTGGGACAGTATTGAAGAGATGGCGCTGTTTATACACAGTGAGACAAAAATCTAATGGTTTTGTCGTACTTATATTATTAATATTTAGTTGTATGTGGTATTATGTATATGCGTATGTACTAGGAGTAGGGATTATTAACTTTAGCCATGTACAGTAATATCAGAGAATAAATAAACATCTATGGTAATATTATGTAGGTATACCTACTGTTAGAGGATAAATACAAGAAGGAATAAAGTACGAGTAGTTAGTTTGTTACGTTAGTTTAGTGGAAATAATACAATTATAATAATTATTAAAATTCTGTTTCGTTACGTAGGTCATATATTTTTGATTATATTATAACTAGTCGGGAAAGTTTTAGGGTGACAACCGATTTTTTATGATCTATAGAGAGATTACAAGAACTCCCGACTGGTAGTTATTATAAAATTATAAGATACCCTTGGTGGGGGTTTAAATAGCGGTTAAAATTTCACCAGTTAGGTAGTTGGAACGTATATACAGGGTTATTCACGCCATACGACACGGAATACTGTGGTTAAACTATTTAATTTCCTTAAAGTTTTATTCGTGGGTTCGATAAAAATGATTTATGGCTACATTTTAAAAATATTGTGAGTCTATACAGGGTGTCCCAAATATAAGAAATTAACCATAGTTGCATTTTTTTAAATGGAATGCCCTGTATATGAATAAATTTTTAGATTCCCTGTTCAAAATAAACCTAAATTTCATTTAGGCACATCTAACCTAAACTTGATAGTTTTTTAAATATTTATGTTTTAATAAAAATATAGACATAATTTGAATGAAAAAATTCACACCTATTTGTTTGTTCTTTTTAAGCCAGTCTAGGCTGATAATCACTTGTTACGCCAAATATAAAAAATCACCAATACTAAATACAGGGTGTCCAATAATATAACTTATATGAACGTAAAATTTAATTCTAAATAACTTGTGGATTTCAAATACAACACCCGGTATATGAGGTAAAAATTAGATGCACAAAGTAATTCTCTGTCAAATATTATATAATACTTTCCTATGGATAACTCTTGACGTTTTCGTGGAAAATGCACATATTCATAATATTATGCGAATTTTTAATTGAACCTGTTAATTTCATGTAGACCACCCTGTATTTGATCATGATGAAATTAATTATCTATTAATCACTATGAGGTTTTCTTATAGATATGTATATTTTTTTAATGTATGGAAAAAGCACATATTGGTAGTAATAGGAAGAATTTTTTTAAATTATATTTGTCATGTCGGCCATGAGAATTTGACAAACCATAATTTAAACAATAACATAATAAATAAATACATTTTTCACTTAAATTAAATAACAAGATATACCTTCATAAAAACTGATAAATTTTATAATAAATGTTCAAAATGATTGGACTCTAGGCACATATGAATCCTTTTCTTAAATCCTTCAACAACTTTAACCTTGTGTAACGCTTCTAAACGCTTCATTTATTTGGTTCTTCATCTCCTCTATTAAAAAAGTTTTCATTTGCGATGATTTTGTTCCTGGCCCATGTACAAAATTCAACACGATTTAAAATCAATATTGAAAAGTTCTTGATGCAGTTGCACTGTGTTTGGGTGGTATCTTTCGTTAAACTGCCTTAACAGTCTCTCGAAGACCGCTTTTTGGGGTGATTTTGCGCCAGGAGCCTTTGAGCGTAAACTCGCGATGCCAGTAAAGCGTTTTTGGACCATTCTCCCAGAATAAAAATCATGTCTATTCTTTCTCCTTTGGAATAGGTTCGCATTTTTGAATTGAATTAAATCAAATGTCACAGATAAAAAACTGTTTTCTGAAAAATTCTCAACTCTTAAGTAAGAATTTTCAACAGACTATTCGACAGTAAATATCAAATTAAAAGAAATGTATTCTATCTTCTCAAATTCTCATGGCTGACTTGATAAATGTTATATTTTTGAAAATTCTTCCTCTTATTGCCAATATGTGTGCCTCTTCCATGCAAAATTAAAGATAAGTATACATATCTATAAGAAAACTTTAATTTAACTTTAATTTTTGCATCATCAAATACATGGTGGTCTACATGAAACTAAGAGATTCAATTTCAAATTTCCCTAATATCATGAATATGTGCATTTTCCAAGTATTATAATATTTGACAAATAATTACTTTATGCATCTAATTTTGACCTCATATAGTGGGTGTTCCATTTGAAATAAACAAGTTATTTAGAATTAAACTTTACGTTCATATAAATTATATTATTGGACACCCTGTATTTAGTATTGCGGGTTTTTTATATTTGGCGTAACAAGTGATGAGTGGGTATATTTATCAGCCCGGACTGGCTTAAAAAGAACAAACAAATAGGTGTGAATTTGTTCATTCATATTATGTCTATATTTTTATAAAAATTTAAATATTTAAAAAACTGTCAGGTTTAGGTGAGATGTACTTTAATGAAAGTTAGGTTTATTTTGAACGGGGAATCCAAAAATATATTCATATACAGGGCATTCCATTTAAAAAAACACAACTATGGTTCATTTCTTATATTTGGGACACCCTGTATAGACTCACAATACCTAATACCCTACTTAATTTTTAAAATTTTTACTGTTAAAATAATCACTGTACCAATCGTAAATCAAATAGATAGGTACTATGTTAAACCGCATATTAAACTAAAACTTAATTTTTCTCGAAAATGCAGCATTCTATCATATTAAGATAAGAATACCTCATATTTCCTAAGAATGTTGTCAGAATTCTCCAAAAGTTAGTGAAAAAGAAGTTTTTTATTAAAAATGTCCGTTGATACCCGTTTAGACGCCTAAGTTCGCAATTTAATTCAGCAGTGTATAGCTAACGAATGCTTCTATTTAGGGAAATATCTTTTTCACCTTTCACTCCAATGGCTAAAGGCGCTTTCGCGATACCTTTAAAAAACCTATGCTAAGCCGCCATCTTTTAAAAACTATAACTCCTTTCAGAAGCAATTTTGCATTAGAAGTTTGGCGTTGAATTGCCATGAAATCTGCTCTAGAATTTGTGGCTTTCGCTTGGTCCATTAGTTTCTGGACACATTGTATACTATTAGGAAAGACACTCTTTGATGCATGAAATAAGCGTCTCATGGTTTTGAAACTGACAAACTAAAACAACAGGGCTAACCTAATACATTTTGAAAAACACTGCAAGCATACAGGGCGGTCCAAAGAAGAGATAAGTATGTATTATCATAGTTCTGTTTTTTTTTAAATAGAACACCCTGTATGGGAGTATTTTAATAGTCCCTCAAAAATAACTGGGATTCGTTTTAAGGTGTCATTTACCTATGTTTTACGGTTTTCACAAAAATCATCAATTTGTGAAAATATTTAAAAATCTTGACTATTTATCGCAAATAAAACCAGTTTTTTTTACATTCATCCTTTTTATGTATATAGTATAGTATATAAATATGACTAGTCTACGCGAAGATAAGCATCAAACGTATAAGAATACGAGCACAAAAAAGAATGTGAAAATAATTTACGCAAAATAGAAATATGACATTTTAGGGTCACTATGTATTAGTTTTTGGCGACACCTATTGAGGAGAAGAATGTATTAAAATATTCTCTAAGTTAAGAAATGAATAATTCGGAATACAATGAGATTCACTAGCGCCACCATCGGACATTTTTGTAAGTAACCATTTCGGATTCCCCTCTTAATTGATTCATCCGGAGTGGCCTATTCACAGTTCTCGGGAACTACAAAAGATATTGAGGAAAATCAAAAGTCAACCTCCACGAAATAAAAGTACAAAAGATATGTTGCTGAAACGTTGGGGTTTGGTAACATCGGAAAGGTTCTATATTGATGTACTATTTACAGGTTTATATTACTTCCGGTTTTACCGGAAGTAACCACTTACTTTCTTATTTTAAATGGAAGGACCACATTTTGTATTTTTTATAAAATTTAAAAGCCACTTTGTTAAGTATTTTCTCGAATTTAGATGTTTTTAATTTATTTCAAATCTGTGGACAATATAATCAAGTTGTTAGTAGGACATGTAACACATTTAATACGAGTACTATGTACTGTGTATCGAACGGCATAGTCGAGTATATACCATTCCATTTCAAAAAATTGACTTTTCCTAGTAAACACGTTGTTCAAATTTAAATTCAATTAAATCTTGTTCTGGAACTGCCTGAGGACCTTGGTTTATATCATTTGTATACTCAGTATTCTCCCTAATGTATACTAAAATGTTGCTTGATTGAATGAAATGTTCTTCAAAATATTGATTTTTTTGTAAAAACGTCAACTTTTTCACAAAAAAAAATTGTAGAGAAAAATCTGTTAGGTATAGGGAATGCTTAACAAAGTGGCCTTTCATAGGAAATCTGAAAAAAATATAAAAAATGTGGTCCTTCCATTTAAAGTATCAAAGTAGGTGGTTACTTCCGGTATAACCGGAAGTAATATAAATCCGGAAATAGTACATCAATATAGAACCTTTCCGATATTACCAAACCCCAAAGTTTCAGCAACATATCTTTGGTAGTTCCCCAGAACTTTGAATAGGCCACTCAGGATGAATCACCCTGTATATATAATCTTTAAATATAATTGAGCTGGAAATAAAAATGTGTGCATCTTTTTAATTATATAGTAAACAAAATGAGCCTACCTAATTGTTATTGGTGATAACTGCTGTTATATAATATTTATTAGATAAATTTTTTACTACCCAATATGATTATTAGAGGGTTTGTTTAAAATTGGTAAGGTTGCATATTTTCGTAAACAAAAATATGTCTTAAATTAAATCTTCTACTATTTTAAAATAATTTTCGAAATATTTAAGTATTTTTAAGAATTTCTTCTCAACATTTCGCCAATACTAGTGATCAATATCTGCAGAAATTATAGTAATGTTATTGACAGTTATTCAGTAGAAAGCGGTCAAAGTGTTACGCAAATAATATGACTCCTAAAATTCCAACCTAGATTACACAAGGTCCGCCGCTGTTCTTGATCATTCAGCTTTATTAGCAAAACAGACAAAGCTTAGAGATTGACAATATTCTTTCCAATCCAACGCAATCAACTAAATGTCAAATGCAGCGAAATCGTTACACATCAATTTGCATTACTGTTGGATTGTACTGGGGAAGTTAATGCTTAAATTTAGTTGAAGATTTTCCCTATTGAAGTAGTCGGCGTTATTACGGACATCCCTTTTCTGATATAAATTAAAATAAATTTTAAATCACAAAGAACTGATGAATATTTTAATATAATAAATTATGCAGCTTGCAGCTTATTTTTGTTGCAGCGCTTCAACGAATCCACCATTTAATTACTAGTCAAGTGTGCAGAATTATACTAATTATTACATTTTGTAGAGTGCAAGGCTGTCTGGAAAGTAGAAAAAAAATGGAAAGGTTACCGGAAGGAGGCCCAAGGCAAAATTAGCGGAATGTCTGGACATACAGCAGAACCTCATTGTTATTTTTTGTTAGCTGTTGTACAACAACGACTAACATATACTTATGATTGTCCAAACACACAAACCAAACATCACAGAGGAAAATGATTTAAATCATTTTCCTCTGTGATCTTGTACAATTGGATTCTGGTATTTCATGTCCAGACATTCTGCTAATTATGCCTTGGGCCTCCTTCCGTAAACTTAGGTAACTTTTCCATTTTTTTTTTCCAACCGTCGATGCACCAGCAATATTTTGCATTTTAAAGCCTCTGCATGCAGAAACCCCCAATTTCTACGAATCTACTTTTAAGACAGCCTTGTACTCTACAAAATATATAATTAGTCTCGTGTGAATAAAGGATTCTCTTGGGAAGGCGTTCCGTTGGCATTCGTATGCTATGTTTAGTGCCATTAAACGCCGGCAATTATGTTGATATGAAGGGCTACAGCCGGCCGCCAGGTGGTCATATATTGAGTATATGCCGGAGTGGCAGCGTTGCCCATTATTGCTGAATATTGATGAAAACGCTTTGAAGCACGCTTCATCTTAATATGGACATGTACGATAATAGACAAAATTGGTGTAACAGAGGGGACACAAGCACTGACAAGGGTGTCAAATCCCGGACACAGCGAAGAGAGAGACCAAAATAGACAATGGATTATAAGAATAAAAAAGGGGGAAATATATGTACATTATGGATGATAGTTAAATATAGATATACATTTTTTCTGGATACAGATATAATGGCTGCTTCAGACAAAATTACAGTTTTATCGTCAAGTTCTGTTTACCTGAGGATGTAAATTCTATAAATTAATTTATGGTTTAAATTTTATATGGAGAAACATATTTCCACAATAATATACAATCAAATACTTAAATATTATTCGTTATACCTACTGATTAGTTAGATGAAGCGTAGCATCACCTACTTCTTATGACAAGCCGCCACTGATACATACGTATCTTGTTATCAAGCTGTGAAGTTTCTTCTCAAAGAAAGGCTTATCATGTTATGTGGTTTTTGAGTTCTGGGTACAGACAGTGAGACATTTTTTTTAAATTACGTAGGTATTTTCGTATAAAATGTCCGAAAACACGTATTTTCGGTGATATTAAAAATAATTAACGAAACTAATAGCCTTTACACATATTACATTATATGATTTGGTTTGCTCAAAACGAATTAGAATAGGTATTTACTTTTGATATCCTGCATGTCATTTTTAGACTCGGTTAGCTAAAGCGCAATAATTTTATGACAAGTATTTTTTGCTGTTACACTGTTTCCCATTCTTTATGGGATATCCGTTATATTCAGTTCCACTTGAAGTAAACAAATGTATCATTTATTATTCGGAATTATCGCGATTCCAATTATTTTTTTTTCCTATTTTCTAATTGCTCTTAAGTTAAAAACATTCTGGAATTCATAGATACATGGGTTTTTAGGTATATTTTGTTACGGAACTTGCTATCAAGTGTAATATACAGGGTGTTTCAGAAAGTCGTGCCCATATTGGTAGAGGTGATAGGACTGCTCAAAATAAGTGTAGCTTGTTATATAAATTTTTGCCGAAGGGGCCTTCCTTTTCGAGATACAGGGAGTAAAAAAGTATTATTTTTACTGTTTTTTCTAACTAACTAATGAATTATAATAAATAACGGCCCCAATTTTTTCATATGAATGTTTTTGGGGTCGCAGAATCGATCAAAATACTCGGGCTGTTTTAAAACATAGAGAGCGCTAGTCCAACAATGTCTAAGCTAAATTTTCATTCAAAACTTTTTTGATGTTAACTTTAGACACTTGATAATGACAAGAAATGGTGGCCCGTGTATTACCCAACAAAAAAGGTACTCTTAGGAAAAAACGCCTGGATGTACCGTTTCCAAGATATTTTACGTTTATTAATACCTATGCTATTAATGTTAAATTATTAGAAGGTCATATGTGGCTAAAAATCTGTTTGTAATGTAGGTAACCTAGCAACAATGTTTACAGTTTTCGTAATATGACAGATCTTGTCGAAATATTACTTTGCAACTGTCAAAGATTTCCAAACAAACTTTCTAGTTTGTAAAAGTGGTTTAGGAGTGTTTGTAAACTTTATTATTACGTCTTAATAATTATGGAAACATATAATACCAGTGAATATACCTTTTAACTTTGGGAGAATGTTTAGGAAATACCACAGCTGCTGCTCGACGCTATTCAGAAAAAATTCCCAACAGAAACGTCCCAAATAGAAAACTTTTTTGGCCGTTGGAATGTAACAAAACAAAGACACACGGGCAATAGAATTTACTTTTGTCCTACCCTGTATATATATTTGGATAATTTCAGATATTTTCTCTTATTTTTATAGTTTTATACCTAACATGTCTAGAAGTATAATCTTTTCGTAAACATTATACACCTGCAAGTAATAAATTTATTATCTTGGGCTTTTAACAAATGTTCCTAAAAGAATTGTTATGAATCTAAAAGAACGACCTTCTTCTAATCGAGAATATTGAGTTTGTTTATGAGTTAGTCCAAAAATAAAAGCATATATTAGAAAAGATAACCAGATGTTTCAGTTACAGTGTGGTCAAAACATTTAAAATTTTCGAAACACCTTCATGTAACTTAAATGTCGGATTTTTATTATTATATACAGAAGCTAGTAGTTGGAGGGTGTCACGGTTTCCCATATCAAATAATATATATAAAGTGCGAATAAAAAAACAATGGGTTTTTGTCCAGTTGCTGACTCGGGAGATTGAGAAGTCATTATAAAATTGTTTTGTTTCTTGCTTTACAAATGGTAGTGACTAGTTAATCTTTTGAACGAACTCCAACATAAGATACCTAAGTATCAACAATCGTTATTACAGCCGACATAAAAATGTATCTTATTTCTGAATCTCTCACCCGGTATATTGAAACTGACCTTTTTTCTGATTGGCTATTTCCATTCTGTAGTACCTACTATGTCATTTTATGGGGCAATTTTCGAAAGGCAATAGGACTTTCAAATGACATTCGTTTTAGCCTTGGTCGAGTCTAGATGTGATTTCTAATTGTATAAAGTTAAATTAAATCAAGAGTTCAATACATTCAAAACAATTGCTGTAGATTTATTTTCAGTTTACGGAAGTACGATCATATCTCACACTTGTTTCCGTTTCTAAGATGGTTAAATATTGAGAGGCTTGTTCGGTTACAATACCTAACATTTATTAAAAATGTTCTACTTACTTCATTGCCAAAATATCTAATGTATAAACTAATTTATAGAACAAATGTTCATCAAGTAAATCTGCGATTTCACAATAAGCTAACGATGCCCCGTCATACCACGACAATGTTTCGACGATCCTTTACATATAATGCCGTTAGTCTTTTTAACACTTTGGATAATACCATAAAAGCTCTGCCTACTCTAACCAGATTTCGAATTGCACTGAAGAATTCATTTTTAGGGGAAATGAATGTGCTATATTATATTGTTAAATAATAAATTGTTACTTATAGTTATTATTTATTGTTATTTATACGATTATTTGGTTTATTATTGTTGTTTTCATTAATATTAGGTATTTAGTTTTAGTTCATGGTTAAGTATTTCAAAAGTAGCTTAGGCTAAAACTGCGCCATTTTGATGAAACTTTTTTATGAATGTTTGTACGGATTGTTTCTGAAAAGAAAGTCGTATATAAATATAAATATTTTAATTTGTTTTTGTTAGATTTTTGAGTTAAGAATTATTTTCTAGTTTTTTTTTTGTTTTAAAAGTATACCTGTATATTTCTTTCTCATTCTAAAATAGTGAATTTTTCTAAAGTTAAAGTTCCGTAAGTTTTTGTTAATTCTTTAAATTGAAGGCCTTTTTGTTTCCAATCAATTTTTATAAAAATTAAAGTTGTTTATTTTAGTAATTGAAATAAATTCAGTTTTCAATTGTGATTAAAGTTTCGTATAGGAATTAATATAATTATTCGTAATTATATTAATTTTCCTATTTTTAAGTTGTACATTAATGACTAAGATTTTCTTCTAAATTTTCATTATCGTTTAATGGTTTTGTTCTTTTTTTTTTATTTTATACATATTTATTTCTTTGTTGTTATTAATTTTCCTTATTAATTTTAATTATTAAATTAGTTGTTTTGAGCCCAAAACCTTTGCGTTTTATTTCTAATAAAGTTTAGTTATGTTATTGCCAAAGGGTCATTTAATTAAATATTTTCTTTTAAATAAAATGTTGCGTGACCGGCAGTGATCCAGAATTATAAAAGGTGAGTAATTTTACATTACTTTAATACAGATTAATAAAGTTGATATTCTTTCTTTGTTCTTCTTTAATTAAAACTTGAATTACAAGCCGCTCTTAAAACTTGAATCGAACCCGTAACAATTTGAATAGCATATTGGGATTCATTCGGATTGAGCTATAAAATTAGTATTCTTTCTGAATGTAAATAATACCCGCTAATTCAATATAGTTACAGGAAGATGCGCTCGAGAAACGGGTAGTCTGCACCTAGAAAAATTGATGCAGGTCGACCAAAATGTGGAAGTTCTGTCAAAAAAAGAAGAGGACATTTGAAATGCTGTTGCCGAGGATCCCACATTAAGTGTAAGAAAATTAGCACTTCAAATCGATACGAAGATGCCAAGTACTTGGAGGGTTATCAAAGAATATGAACTAAACCCGTATCATAACAGACAAGTTCAGGACTTATTACCAGATGATTTTCCTCAGAGACTAGAATTAGAAGTCTCTAAAGTAAACTACAAAAAAGTTATGAATGAAAATTTAGCTTATACATTGGGTGACTAGCGCTCTCTATGTTTTAAAAAAACCCGAGTATTTTTAATCCATTCTGCGACCCCAAAAACATTCTTATACAAAAATTCCTGTATCTCGGAAAGGCAAAAATTTATATTGCAAGCTACACTTATTTTGAGTAGTTTTATCACCTCTGGCAATTTGGCCATGTCTTTCTAAAACCGCCTGTATAAGCGCCCGCTGCTCCCATGTGAGACATACATCTGGACCCGCCAATGAGATATAGGCATAGAAAATCCCGCAATTTTTTGTCTGAAAATTCTCACTTAATAAGCCTGGAACGAACAATTCACGGATAATTAATGCACAGAATCATTTAAAACCCCAAGAGAATACAAACTCATCATAAATAATAACTATAAAATGAATTTGTGTCCGTAAATATAAATGAAAAATCGCCACAAAATTATTATTTTTCATAAATATTAACATTTCAAACTTATAGGGGTAAATATGAAAAATTTTAAGAAAGGCAAAAGTTCGATGACGTTTGTATTTTGTGGATTTGAAGATACACTTTTGTGTGGCGCTTGGTAGGTAAATATGAATTTATTGAAATTAATTTAAAGGATAAACACTTGGAAATCCAATCTTCTGTCGCATGTTTATTTTCCTCCTTGTAAAATGGTAAAACAAATAGCCTGGCCTGTATTGTAAAAGCGTGGGACTTTGCTTGCGGAGGAGCATTAATCCAACAAAATGAAATCAAACTTTTTGAATTAGTAGGTAAATTTCGCCCATAACACGACATACTAATATTCAGGAAATATCTAAAATTCACAACAGCTGTGCTGCATATTAAAACTAAGTCATTCAGAAGTTTACAGTCTACGAGCAGCAAGCTTACTACATAATACAGCTGAAATGTGTAGGTAGTTGCAATAAAGTCCGAGATTTTTATTGAACGAAAATACAAATGCACATATGATAAAAATTTCAAAACATTTGAAATACAAGGTGCAGTTCAAGAAAACTAAAACTGCAAAAATATAGGTATGTGCCAAAATTGGTTTTGCAATATAAACAAATTAGAAATCTGGCAGGATGATCTAACAATTCGACGTTTTATGGCTCTAAAAATTTAATTGTCTTGCAAACTCTGTGAGAACTTTCATTAAAATGGTATAGGATGATTCGTCACTCAGGATGGGTTTTTCGAGGCGCAGCGATCAATTTCGGTTATAAAGAAAACAGTTTCTTCAACTTGCATAGGAAGTGTTGCTACATGACCTGATATTGAGGTAAATATTCCCATCGCTTTTATTTTGAGACACCTCGAGAACGGACAACATTTTGGGATATTTTTAACGGTGGAACAACCAAACAGAAAACGAGCATTTATTCTCGTGCTCATTGGAGTTAATCCACTATTTATCATGACTGACTATGCTGGAAAGACTTTTAGGATTTGAAGCGATTTAGAGCCTGCTGCTTCCGGTTCTTCGGTCAACAGGTGAGGATCCAAGGGAAAAGTATTTCTTTTGACACACAATACTTCACCATTGGCGTGTTTCAAGTGCCCAATGTTTATCTCGAGACACAAGTTAAAATAAAAAAAAATATCTATACGTCGGCTTTAATTTCTTGACCTTCGGTGTCTATATAAACAATATTTTTCGGTGTACTCCATTAGCGTGTGCCGATCCAGTTTTATGTTCTACAGACAACTATTTAAACTGAGAAACTCCAAAAAATTTCAGAAGAAACGAGGAAGATTTATTTTTTCCGGTATATTCTGCTGGTTAGCCCGATATTGTAGCAGTGAAATATTGATGCTGATACGATTGCATTAACTGTTTAAGCATGGGTTTCTAACTTGAAGAACGACATAGGGAAAGTGCACCATCACGTTACTTCTCCTTATTGGACTTGCGATATGTCACATGTCCGTCTTCATTTATGATTTTGCTCACAGCATAACCTAAAGAAAATTAAATTACTAATCTGTATTTTTGTTGCTGTTCTGGGTGCTTATTCGAAAATTTAACCCTCTATCTCTATATACTAATCTAGTTTATAATTATTATGTTATGTGGGTATTAACAGTATTTTAGTAATGTCTTTTTCTTGAACCTTTTTACAGTTTTTTATTCTTTTTCTTTCTTGGGTTTTAAGGTTCTTCTAAGCAAAATTTTTTTTCTCTTGAAATATGTTTATTTCAATGTCAAATTACGTACTACGTTTCGGCTTATTCGCCTTCCTCAGGTACATATCGTTTCTTACCAACATCGCATGATTCTGTGGAATATACCACTTTTAGTGGGTATTTTGTTTGAATCGTTTGAATCGAAATAAACATATTTCAAGTGAAAAAAAATTTTGCTTAGAAGAACCTTAAAACCCAAGAAAGAAAAAGAATAAAAAAGTGGGTATTAACATTCACCAACTTATGATTCGTTTCTTTTTTCATTCTAAATAACTGGAAAAAATGATAATTATTGTAATTTATTAGCCACTGTTCATTTATTTTCGTTACTGAATTACTTTTCATAAACAATAACACATTTTCAAAACTGTTTAAAATAATTGTCTCTTCACTATTAAAAAAAAAAAAAATAAGTCCATTGATGATGTGACCATTTTTAATGCTTCCTCCTTCCTCATTATTTTCAACTTTTCTGTAGTAAATAATTTGTGACCGCATTACCACAGGACAAATGTTGTTCATAATCTTTTACTTAACTACATAACCTCACAAATAAATAATAAATAAATAGATAACATCAGACCGGTTACTTCTCGCTCATTCACGCGGGCTAGAAGCGGTTTGATTCGGTTGTGAGGAAGGGCCAAAACCAAGGGCAACTGTCATAACCGCAGTTATAATCGGTGAATGGCGAAAATTCGACTCAGATGTAATCGTTCTCGAAAGCTCGCGACTCAAACTAACCAGAGGCGACTCTGTACATATTTAATAGATTGTATCTCGTCCGGGGCAGCGCTTTGTTAATTTGGTAGGATGTGCTTCGCTGACCGTGTGAACCTGGAAGTCTTCGAAAAAGAAACAAACCATATAAATAGGCAACGTATAAGAGGGACAGACAATCAATCATGAAGTGAAGCAGTGAATAGATAGCGAACAGTGTTGTGACATAAATTATAGTAAAATAATAGTGAAAATAGATATAGTCATACGAGTGTTGCCTTTTATATTTCGGGATTAGAGAACAAAAACAAATATTAATAATCGAAAATCACTTTATTGTTTTTCAAAATATTCCCCATGAAGATCTATACACTTTTGCATGCGTTTGAACCAATTGTCTAAGCACTTTTGCCACTCTGATTGAAGTATCTCCAAAACATGCAATCTGAATGCAGCAACCGCTTCTTCAGGTGTCGAAAAACGTTGACTTCTCAGTTTGTTTTTTACGTACGGCAATAAAAGAAGTAATTCTGTGCCAAGTCAGGACTATACGGCGGATGACTCATCAAATCGATGTTTTCAAAAATGCAGTTATTTGAGCCGATGTGTGAGAGCTCGCATTGTCGTGGTGAAGAGTGATCCGTCTTCGGCGGTTGGTTTTCCTGATTTTTTGGAAGAGAACTGGCAAACAAATGGTTGTGTACCACTCAGAATTGACTGTTCTGCGTTGTTGTAGCGGTACGGTTGCGACATGTCCAGTTTTTCCGAAAAAACAGGCGACCATTTGCTTGGAAGTGCTTTGTGCTCGAACAACTTTTGTTGGATTTGGGTCATCTTGAAACACCCATAGGGTCGACTGCTGTTCGGGCTCATACGCGTAAATCCACTATTCATCACCTGTCACGATGTCATAGACGTGTTTCGAAGCACCGCGATCATATTTTTTGAGCATTTCTTTCGACCAATCGACACGAGCATTTTTTGAGCCCTTTACAAATTGTGTGGGATCCAACGCGAACAAATTTTTTTGACAGTCAAATGTTTATGCAGTATTGAATATATGCTGGTTCCACTAATGCCTAAGGTTGTCTCAATCTTTTGATAGGTCACATGACAATCTCGCAATATCAGTTCGCGCACAGCATCAATGGTTTTCCGAACAACAACTGATTTTGGACGACCTTCACGAAATTTGTCTTGGAGTGAATTACGATCACGATTGAATTCACCATACCATCGATGAACATTGGTCCTTGATGGAGATTGATCGCCAAAAATTGAATTAAGTTCATCCATGCACTGTTGCTGAGTTAATCCACGTCGAAAGTTGTAAAAAATAATCGCACGAAAATGTTCACGATTTAATTCCATTTTTGGGCCGAGATGAATCTTTTGAGTTACTGTAAACAACACAACTAGCGCTCGTATGTCAAAACGTTCTGAGTACGTATAACCTCAAAAATGTCCAACTTTACGATAGAGGTGTCATTTGCTAGATTGCAACACCAGGGTTGCCAAATCCCGAAATATAAAAGGCAACCCTCGTATTAGTTCGTTTAAGGGTTTATTCTAAGTGTAAATAAATTATTTTTAAATAAAGTGCATTATTATTTCACACATCGAACTCATAAAAACGTTACAATATAGTATATATTATAAATATTTTAAAAGCGTAAAACAATGGAGGATGAGTGGAGGTTTTACTTGCTCAAAAACCGAAAAAAGTTCCAGTAACTCAAATAAAAAAAATGAACCCCACGTACTGTTTTTTTTTGTGCTACGTTTTTAAATAATTACATGGAAAAATCTAATATGGGTTACATACAGATATAATAACTTATTTCTTAGAACAAACATTTTGTACCAAAAATATAACTGGTTGTAAACTTGCCATCACTATTTCTCCTTTGTCGGCATTGTATAACTATTTAATTCCAATTATTTTCTATTTTTGTATTTTAGTATATCTACATGTTTAAATCCATGATAAAACTTAAAAACAATAGTAAGATTTCTATCTAGTATTTATTAATGCCACTGAGGATATAATTGTGGTTCCGAAACATGTTTGGCTGATTTGAGCATCTATATAAAGATATTTTGTGGAACAGACATCTTTGATTTACAAATCGCTCCTCGTCGTAATGGATTACTTCAAAAAAAAAAAACAAATATCTCAAAAATGGAACCCGATATCAAAATCATTTTAAAATAAAAAAAATATATAAACTGAAGATCTATAGTATCGATTTTATACATAATTAACGTCTTTTTTAACTTTTCAAACTTACAAATTTTCTCGTTTGCCAAATAATATCACCAAAAATTAAGGACTGGAATAAAAAAATAATTTAAATAACTAACGAGTTTTTGACTTATATCGAAAATAGATACACACACTTCAGTTTTGTCTAAAATGTTACTTCTTTTTACAGCATATTATTGCTCATAAAATTACGCAACTTTATCAAATTTCGACTGCGCCCTTGCTCTACTCGTTAACCAGATCCCGATGGTGACCTTTACATTTGAATCACGTTGTATTAGAGTAAATGAACGAAAGAAAAACAAAAGGGGCGTATACCAAACATCAGTTTCGTTTTTCATTTATTTAATTAAAACTATAAAGAAAAATGTTCTGCTTATAGAAAATGTGAGAGAAGCGATGGTCGCCTACGCAGGAATCTGCATGGCACTTTAAGAATAAGAAGAATAGACAATGTTTTAGAAAAATAGACGCAGGTGAAAGGAGCTTTCCGAATTTATTCTTATTTAAAAATATTATTTTGTCGTATGCTATATTAAATTTTCACTAATTTATTTTCTTTAATCATAAAACTTGACCATCAAAAACAATGCTATTGTAAAAACCGCAATTCTAATTGTTTTCAGTTTCTTTTTCTTGGGGTGTTCGGTTCTTATAAACAATTCTTTTACAAAACTTTTTTAGATAAAGATAACATCCATTTTTATTTTCGTCAAATAAATTAAATAAAATGACAACGACGTTTCATTACTAATTCGCAACTTCTTCAGGTTGAACACATTTTTCTGAAATTACATACACATACATATTACTTTAGATAATTTTTTATGTTTTATTATATATTTTTTTTATTTATTTTTTTCTGTGTATTACCAACACATATATTGACGTGTTGGAAACGTCAATATCTAAAATAACAAAACAATTTTCTTTATAATTACAAATACAACATTTAAAACATTCAAATATAATCAAACTCAATTTTTATATGTTTATGGATGGATCTATATATATATGCATAGTGTCAAATTGGCCTCCGTATCAGTACATTCGCTGAACGAACTGCGATATTTCGGAGGCAACTCAGTACCCCCGTGTATAAATAGTTTAAATGATTAGAATAGACCCAAGTAGGCCACTGCCAAAAATTGTGGTGGAGGCCAGTTCGCCACTTACACATATAGAGTTATACAGTTTAGTTCGAGAAAAAAAATTCAGGTGACGCCCTGGAGATATACACATATACAAATTTTATGTGAGCTGAACGAAGTTGCCTCCATATATATATATAAATTATCTGGTATGTTGTGTTGACTTCAACACTACTTACTACTACTGAGTAGTAGCAGTAGTAGCACAAATTGGATATGAAAGCATTTTGATTTTTTTTTTTTGATACATATTATACAGGTGAAATTTTTAAAAAGGTATACATTTATTACAATAAATACAGGAGTGTGAGCTTAGTATTTTTTAATTTTTTATTTTAAAACCCTTATACACGGAGGTGCTTTAAATATCCATATTTACGGACCATGGGTCCCTGAGACCCGCAAGTTGTTTTTATTTATTTATACGGTAAGGTAATAATCCAAAAACTAGTTTAACCTTGAAATCATTTTTTAAATAAAATAATACAAAAAAAACATATATAATATTAATATCTTTGGCACCTAAATAAATGAATACGAAAATAATAAAACAACTTTAGAAATAATAATTGATAAAAACAAAAACTGGTCCTAAATAGTCAAAAACATTTCCTTACATTCCAAAAACACCTGTAACTTAAAAAAAATTATATTAAAAAAAAACACTTTTTTCTTTAATTAAAATAATACAAAAGAAAAACATATATAATATTTTATGAAATAATATATAATATGTTTGGCACCTAAATAAATGGATACGAAAATAATTAAACAACTCTAGAAATATAATTTGCTAAAAACAAAAACTGGTCCTAATTAGTCGTCAAAAAACATTTCCTTAGATTGCATAAACACATGTAACTTTAAAAAAATATATAGGTATAAAAAAAACACTTTTTTCAGCTTGTCAACTTATGCTGAACAGTAATTGCATACTTTATTATGACATTGTAGGCAAATGGGCCTTTTATATTTTTGGCATATACTTTGTGTCTTTCTGTCTTTTCCTGATAGGCAGAAGTGTCACATTTTTCTCTTAGAACGTTCTACTTCTTAAGCCACATTAACATCTCTTGCTGCTTCAATATTATCGTCAGTTACCTTAATCTTCTTCATTCTATCCATTGTACACAAGCAGGGACGTTGGGTCCCAGGGACCCGATTATGCAAAATAAAAGCCCGAGAAGAATCAATACCATATCAGTACAGCCTTAGGGTCTAAGAGTACAGCACACCTACTAATAGAAGGCTAGACGGCCGGTCGACGGGAATCCCCATATACGCACCACGACATCGCGAATTATCGGGCGGCTCGGGTCCATGGGACCAGACCTCCGTATTTAAGGGTTATAATAATGTGGTAGATGTAGACAGTGCTTAGATGTTGAATGCCAGTTCTGTCATTAACGCAATTTTTATTTTTTTTATGTATATCATTTCTAAAAATTCTCTTTTTTTTTGTGTGTCTGGTTCAATGTCTAAAATTTTGGTATTACAAAAGTTGAAAGTGTGGCTTGTGCCTTTAATAAGTTTTTTAAACGCTGCCGCTGTTTTGTTAAAAAAAGGTTTTGTATCCGTTTAATTTTTTTTCTAAATTTCGCATGGTTTTTCCAATATAGACACCACCGCAATTGTCACATGGAATTTGCTAGACTACATGTGATTATTTTAGATGTGGTGTTTGTGTTTTCAAATTGCTAAAAACTCTTGACTTCAAAGTGTTTGTGTTTTTGTGCATCTTTGCAAATTATAGGGTTTTAATTTTTTTTGAAAGGACTCTGAGAAACCAGGTATAAAAGGAATGAATATTATGTATTTTATATTATTGTTGGTAACTTTGTTTTGTTGATCGTCATTGTAAAATTTCTCTTTCTCTCTCTCTCTCTCTCTCTCTCTATTATTGGCCTCTACAACTAGGTAATTTAGCCATTTAATTCTTGGACTTGCAGTATAGGGTGGATTCCGAACGGTCATCAACTGTCAGATGCCAGCACCTACGACTATGTAGTCCATAACTACATGGCATTGGCAAGTCTACCGACTCGGCCCGGAGCTCCGTCCAGCGATCCAACCTCTACCCACACGACCAGGTACTTTAATACCATGATCGCATCGACACGCGCTTGCACATGTGGGCATCTCCCGCCCCGTCATTGTAAAATTTGTGAATGAGTTTCTTAAAAATTTTGTTTGACACTGTAAATTCGTAGCATCCAAAGGTGCAGTGCAAGTTCAAAATCAAAAAACAATACATTTTTTAGATCTTACATTAATCATCAACAACAATTATGAACTAAAAACCAAATGATATACAAAACCTGGCAAATATACTAACTTTAATTCAAACCATTCTATATCCCAGAAAAAAAAAGTGTGTTTATTGGTTTCGCTGAGAGTAAGAAAATTGACAGATCCAGAATATGGAGAGGAATGTATTAATAAAGTGAAAAATACCCTAGACAAAAACAACTACAACAAGAATTTTTAAGAAACGCATTCACAAATTTTACAATCACGATGAACAAAACAAAGTTACCAACAAAAATATAAAATACGTATTCATTCCCTATATACCTGGTTTCTCAGAGTCCTTCCAAAAAAAAAATTAAAACCCTATAATTTGCAAACATGCCACAAAAACACAAACACTTTGAAGTCAAAAGTTTTTAGCAATTTGAAAACACACACACCACATCTAAAAAAATCACATGTAGTCTACCAAATGCCATGTGAGAATTTGGATGGTGTCTATATTGGACAAACCATGCAAAATTGAAAAAAACTAGCTGTTGCCCTCGAGGCACGAATAGCTCTCCATATTTAAGTGTAAAAGTAATAATTTTATGACCTTTTTGTCATTTATCTAAATTTAATAAATTTTTGTTTTGTTTTAGACATCAGCTATTTTTTTTTAAGTATCGGGTTTTGTGCCTTTCTCTTCTCGTTGGAGGTACTATTTATACGCAGATATTTTATATTTCAGATCTAGGCCAAGTTCTTGAACGCAAATTAATTGATTTTTTTTTTAGTTTTATTATAAAATTTATTTTGCCCCCTTTTCTACTATTTAGGAACGCCTATGTAAACAAAATTGTTATGCTGCATGTTGTAGGTTATCCGTTAAGTGGTTTTTGAGTTATCACGGATACATTTTTTTTCTCACCCTTTTATAGAATTTTCACGGACGCCTATGGAACATTAATTTTTGTCGTGTATTTTTAACACCAATTCAACTAGTTAAATATAATTTTTTTTACATTTTAATTTTTTTTTATTTTACCCCTTTTTTTTCTATTTACGAACGCCTATGTAAATAAAAATTTTATGCTGCATTTTTTAGGTTATCTTATATGAAAGCTATATATAATTAGCCAATTTTTCTGGTATATATACATTTTTTTTTCGTTTTTGACCCTTTTTTAAGACTATTTTCGAACGCCTGTGTGAACTAATTCTTTTATGTAACATTTTTTAGGTTATATTCTATCACAACTATAAAAAAATTATTCAATATTTCGGATAAGTTTAAGAACTATGATTTTTTAAATTTTTGAACCCTCTTTTAAACCCCTTGCCTACGCTCAATGTTAATCACCATCTATATATATATATATATATATCCTGTAGTATTTTCGTACCAAATGTGGTTAAAATCCGTTAAGTGGTTTTTGAGTTATCACAGATACAAATTTTTTGACCCTTTTATAGAATTTTCACGGACGCCTATGGTACATTAATTTTTGTCGTGTATTTTTAACACCAATTCATCTAGTTAAATATAAAAATTTTTACATTTTATTTTTTTTTATTTTACCCCTTTTTCTACTATTTACGAACGCCTATGTAAATACAAATTTTATGCTGCATTTTTTAGGTTATCTTATATCAAAGCTATATATAATTAGCCAATTTTTCTGGTATATTTGAGAAACATTTTTTTTTTCGTTTTTGACCCTTTTTTTAAACTATTTTCGAACGCTTGTGTGAACCAATTCTTTTATGGAATATTTTTTAGCTTATATTGTATCACAACTATGAAAAATTATTCCATATTTCGAATAAGTTTAGGAAATATATATTTTTTATGTTTTGGCCCCTTTTCCACTATTTACGAACGCCTATGAAAGTAAGTTATTCATGACACATTTTATAGGTTATATTCTATCAAAAATATAAATAACTAGTTAATATTTCTGCTATTTTTAAGAAATACGTTTTTTTTTAATCCTTTTACCCCATTTTACACTATTTTCGAACGCCCATGTGGTCTAATATTTTATGTTCAATATTTTAGGTTATATTCAATTAAATGCGTAGAAAATTATGCAGTATTTCGGATAAGTTTAAGAACTATGAATTTTTTTAATTTTTGAACCCTCTTTTAAACCCTTTGCCTACGCTCAATGTTTCCCAAAATCTAATCAGCTCCTTGCCATGTCCAATAGTATTTTTGTACCAAATTTGGTTAAAATCTGTTAAGCGGTTTTTGCGTTATCGTGCATACAGACAGACAGACAGACAGACAGACATTTTTTTAAAACTACTTATTTATGTATAAAATGACCAAAAACAAGTATTTCCGGTGAAATTAAAAAAAAATTTTTTTTCATGAAACTAATAGTCTCCATATATACATATATTACATATATGATATGGAGAGCTAAAAAGAAGATTAAACGGACACAAAAACTCGAATAACAAAGCAGCACTTAAAAAACATATTGAAGCCACACTTTCAACTTTTGTAATACCAAAATTTTAGACATGGAACAACACAAAAAATTTTTAGAAATGATATACTGTAACGAAATTTATAAGTTTGGTGTTTTGTTTAAATAAATAAAGGTGAAATCTATTTTTTGTAGTTCATTTTCTGGGCAACGGAGGTCTATACCTAGCAGGTTTCAGAATAAATAAATATGTATCTATTTTTATAAAAAATATAACTTTATATTGAAATTTCAGTAGCATATTATTTTCATTCATTTATTGTTTACAGTTCCTTAAGTCTAGTGGTTTTAATTTAAAGATTCACTTTGCCTTTTGTTAAGGATTTTCGACATACTGATCTGATTTGGGTAAGTCTGTTTGCATTGTCAACGTTTGTATTTGATTGATTGTTCGGTTCAGCCCACTAATTAAACATTTTGTTCATGTGCAAATATTGAATTATATAAGTTTTAGCTCTGGTGAAATAGACTTATATTGTAATATGTGCCATTTTTTGGGGACTGCAAAAATAAACACAAATACCATCAATTTAGTTTGTTTTAATTTGGCCTGCCGAACCCTACATCGTTACAATACATAAAAAAAATTAAAATATCGTTAATTACAGAACTGACATTCAACATCTAAGCAGTATCTACCACAATATTATAAAATTAAAAATACTACTCACACCCACCTGTACATATATCAAAAAAAGCAAAAAAAGAAAACGAAAAAAAAATCAAAATGCTTTCATATCGAATTTGTGCTACTACTACTACTTCCACACAACATACCAGACCATTTATATAGATGCATCATTAAATAAAAATGAGTTTTAATATATTTGATTTTTTTTTAAATGTTGTATTTGTAATTATAAAGAAAATTGTTTGTTATTTTAGATATTGACGTGTTGGAATTTATGTTAGGTAAGACCTACACAAAAATAAATAAATAAACGGATATATATTATATATAAAAAATTATTTAAATAATATGTATGTGTATGTAATTCCAGAAAAATGTGTTCAACCTGAAGAAGTTACTAATTAGAAACGAAACGTCGTTGTCATTTTATTTCATTTATTTGACGAAAATAAAAATGGATGATATCTTTATCTAAAAAAGCTTTGTAAAAGAATTGTTTATAAGAACCCAACACCCCAAGAAAAATAAACTGAAGAAAATAGTACCTAACTAATATTTAAAAATGTATCTCTTGTTTCATGATAAAAACTCTTACGTCTCAATTTTTTGGTAATTTTCTAATTTACTAACATCTAGTACGAATCAAATCCACTACATAATTCACAAATAATATTTCGCAACCGGAATACGTAAAACTTAAGAAGTTTTCACGGAGAACAGAACGCTACGACAGGTCCGCGACGAATAACAAAACGTGGGAAATGTTGGAAAATATCTCAACCATAGGATTTATAGTGAGTGTATAGTTGAAAACTATGTTTTCAAGAGCACTGTGTAAAGAAATTTAACTGGAGACTTAGGTATACGTTATACGGTGATTTTAAATCAACTAAGGAAGGGTGTTTAGTTTTTCATCGTCCTCGTCTGCAAAAGTAATTTGTTTAACGAAAGACACCACAGAATCATAAAAAAAATATTACCTATCTGTTCTCTGACAGAACAATGTACATGGTGAACCAAAACTCGATGTCCCAGCTCTATTATGAGAAAATGAAAAACGATAGAAAAATTCGGAAAAGAGGTTCTTAAATAGGATTAAGTAAGCTCCATTTTAACCCATATTTCATTTAGTTTCCAAGTTTGGAAACTGAAGTAATTGACGTCCAAACTTTTTTTTTCCAGAAACATACATATATTTTTGCATAGTTCAAAAAAGCTTATTTTTCTAAGCAACTTTTGTAGAGAAAAAAATGTGCTATCTTCATTCGTTAAAAAATTATAAGCAAATTTGTAGAAAAAACTAATATGAAAAATTCGCAACCGTCACAACTTTTACACAAGTAGGCTTTGGAAACAAACTGCAATTATATCTGTCAATACCGAGGTCAATACGTAAACTAATGGTTGACAAATAGTATTCGTGTGATAACTTCTAATATAAGTCAAATATTTCATATTCAGTCAAGAGAGAAAATACGTATTATCCATCGGTTGTAAATAATAATTACTTATTAAACACTACAAAAACAGATGATATTATTTAATAGTAACTATTATTACCACAGAATTAAACATAGTAATACTATAGGTTAATACTAATTAATTATAGGTAATCAATCACTACAACAAAATTTCAATGCGACCACCTCCTAGTTATAAACGCTTATCTAATCTCCTCCTTACTTCTCTTCCTGAGGCCTTACATAACATTTCTCTTGAGAGTTCATTGCATGCATTTCTAATTTTTTCCTTTAAATTTTTGTGTTAGCCGCCCCCGTCATGCTGAAAAAAATATTTGCTCGTAACTGCAATGGCACATTTTCGAGAAGCACAGAAAGTTGCTCTTGAAGAAATTGCAAATATTCTTCACTGCATAAAACACCTTCGTAAATGTATGGAGCAATTAAATGCGCGTTAATAATACCACACCAAAGTTAATGCCAAAATGTCCTTCATTTTCAATCGGATTGACAAATAACATGTCAACTTTTTCGTTATCAGTAAACATTTAACATAAAATGAACACATTAAATGACGATAAAACTATTTGTCAACCATTAGTTTTATTATTGACAGATATAATTGCAGTTTGTTTCCAAAGCCTACTTGTTTAAAATTTGTGAAAGTTGCGAATTTTTGGTAATAGTTTTTCCTACAAATTTGCTTTTAATTTTTTAACGAATGAAGATAACAAATTTTTTTCTTTACAAAAGTTGCTTAGAAAAATTACCTCTTTTGAACTATATAAAAATATAGGTATGGTTCTGGAAAAAAAAGTTGTTGACGTCATTTACTTTAATTTCCAAATTTGGAAACAAAATCAAATGTGCGTTAAAATGGAGCTTACTTAATTCCATTTAAAAATCTCTTTTCAGAATTTTTCATTTTCTCATAACAGAGCTGGGACATCGAGTTTTGCTCACCCTGTATATTGTTGATTCATCCAGCGATGATTCTGCTCTTAGATCAATCGACTTGTGACGATCGCTTAGGTCAGCTATAGTCGCTAAAGAGCCGCGCGGAGGAAAGTGTTTAGATTGATTTGCTTATAATATAAACAGTGGTGCGCGATAATCGCCAAGCTCGATCACAGCTCTTAGTCGCCGCGACGGAACCGTACTTTAAAGTTATAATCAGAAGCTCTAATAGGTTCACTAGTGTATCGACTCTGATATTTACATCGTAAAACTGCAAATCGGTAGGAAATAGGCTTCCCCACACGTCAAAATCGATCAATTATTAAATTACACTTCCTTGTTTGGGACTAAAAATTGCATTTTCCGCATAATATTGATGAACAGTTCATATAGATGAAATCTATCTCTTACCTTGTGATAACCCGGTATAATTTACTTAGGGGGGTGAAGGAAAACATTAATTCATTCCCCTGCGTATACATTATCTACATTTTACTGCTTTTACACTTACTCTGTTTTAGTTTAAATTAAGCAGAACCCCAGTCTATTAACCTCTGCTATGAGCAGTATTCATCTGCGATATTAACCCTGGCATTGTCAATTATTAGAGACCTACTCATTTTTTGCTTACGTATTACAATAATATTGTGAAAGCTAGCATTCTCAACACTTATACGTGCAAAAGTTTCGCTTTGGGGGTTTACATAAATATAAAAGCAGTTACAGTATTGCGTTCTTATAAGTTTTGCATTCACATATAAGTTGGTAAACAGAAGAACTCACGTAGTTGACTAGAAGATTCAATTTATCCTTTTCTTTTGAAATTTTTGAGGCTTCCAAAAAGTTTTAGAATGTTCGTTTCGAATGTGGCCATAGCTGACCAAGGTTGTTTGAATGTGTGACGATTTCTAGACGTTCTAGCTTGAGTAGTTTAGTAGTTTATTCATTTCTTGATTTCTTCTTAATGTTTTTATTATTATTAATATTAGTTTATTCAATATTTATGAAAGAAACTACTACTAAAAATTTCAATGCAGATATTTCTAACAATAACAGACACAACATAACTAAGTGGACATACAAAATATGTATAATAATAATAACACTTTATTCATTAGGCAATGTAGTCGACCCCTGTAGTCGTGAAATGTATACGAATTAACGGTCCCAGTGTACTTCCCTAGGGAACGCCAACGTCCAGTTCAAGAATTCATAACTCAAAAACGATTAAGACCAATTCCAGATGGAAGTCTGTCTGTCTGTGAGTCTGCGTGTCTATGTATTTATTCTTCCACGATAGCGCCTAAACACTTCAACCAATTGATCTAAACTTTGGTATATGTATAATTCCCTAAACCCCGATTGTTCACATAGTGTTTCCATTTGACTTTATCTCTTCAGTTCATATTTTGCATTTTGTGCGGTCTAGCTTTGACTCATCAAGCTCACCTTTGATTTTGGTGGATTATTTCTAAACTCAAAATTTAATATTTAACCTCTTTGATACTTTTAGGTTATTTGGGACAGCTTGTATAATATGAAACCGCTAATACACCTTGGAGGGGTGACCCTAACACCCGACGAGGCAAGGAATTTAGACCCCAGAGAAATCATCAACTTTATGAAAAGTGTGGGACAGCTGGGCAATTCATAGATTAGAGTCATTCACATAAGATCTTCTGCATGTCGAAGTGAGGGGAGGCCAAACCGCCTAAACGACTCCGATAAAACAATCTACAATAATATGAAACCAATTTTAAAAAGTAGCCATAATACATGCCTACACGTCCAATAAATGAAACTTATTGAAAGTCACGTAGTTTCGCCACAATAATCCGCGCTATAAAGCGTGAATAACCCTGTATATTATATACGTTGCGAGTAACTCACTGCTGACATTTTAAGCGCTATTTTCTCGAGAATTATGAGGACAAAATGTCAAAAGTGACGCTGTAAAACAGATAAAAATACTTTAAAATAATGTATCATTCGACCCCTACTGATATATGAAAATTTAGCGGTTGTGTCCACCCCTATCACAGTGCTTAAGCGATTTCAACCAAAGACGAATGGCTTCATCCTAGGACTGCCTCAAACTCATATACCAAATTTAGCTCAATCGGTTAAAGCGTTTGGGTGCTATCGTGCTACGAAAACGCAGTTAAAGGGGCCAACCATGGCCAGACAAGACACAAATAAAAGAAGGTTGAAAAATGGTCGCACATTTGTAAAGGTCATCTAACCCAATAATACAATAAAGTGGTTGTAGGTTGCAATCGAAGAAGATCATGGTTTTACTAGGCTAGAGTTAGAATGTTACCATATTGAATTCCAAAAAATTTAATTTTCTAACACATAATTTGTGTGTGACTCCCATGTGTACCAAACTCATTCAAGAAGTGCTTACTTCAGTATATTATAATATTTTATTTATTAGACTATGGTGGTGTATCTTCCTATATTGTATTTATATAAAATGCTAGCGATTTCTGTGGTTAAGTTATTATACACACGACATTCGAGGTAAAATATAGAAACAAGTCTCTTTGCAATCTAAAGCAATAATAATCAGGTTAATAATAAATACACTCGAAACATTTATTGCAAAAACTTATATTTTTATTTTCAACAACTAATTCCTTCGCAAGATATATTTACCAACTTCCCATTTATATGGTAACAACAGTTTTCAAGTTTATGTACCTACGTTTTTATACATGTAGTATAATAAAATACTGCAGCAAATTTCCTGGACAATAAGTCGCTAAAGTTTCATTAAGTTACAAAAGCTGCTCATACTTTTTTTGGTTCAATAATGGCCATCTTAGAAAACTTATTACGGTGGGTGTTTCAAACTACAGGATAATAAAGGTTTTAACCAACATTATTATTATACTTCTATCTGTACAGGGTTATTCACGTCATTAAACATGGAATATTATGTGGTTAACTGGTTTGATATAAAATCACAGCTACTGTGTATTAGCTGTGATAAAATAAAATTCATTTATATGGTTTCCATAGAATGGAATTAATGGTCAATTTAAAAATATTTTTTTTGTATAAAGTATATCGCAAATAAGTATACGTAATAGTATTTTTTTAATGGTATGCTTTACATCAGTGGCGGCTCGTGGGTAATTTTATTAGGTAGGCACTAAGTAAAAAATGGATATGAAGTAAATGGCGCGGCAGACGAAATTTTTTTAGATTGTCAAGGTCAAGTGCCTTAGATGAAAAGTAGAAAATTATCAAGGTAAAAAAGAACACGGTAAAATACGGGTCTCGTAAGGTAATTCTTATTTTTTTTATTTTTAAAAATTATGCCTCATTCACTACTCTACGAAATCCAATACATAATCAAATACAAATAAAATACAAAATTATTTGTGAGAGAGATGTTTTTGGCGACACCTAGTGTGAACAGGCAATATGCCGGGTGAAACACAGTTCACAAACGATGGCCGGACAAGAAGTAACAACTCCATTATATCCTATTGCCAACACTAGATGCGCCCGAATCCCCTAGCAGGGAGGCTTTATTTAAGAATTGCTTGTTACTTATGTACATTATGCTTTATAGCAGCAAGACTTTAAGTTATGTTGGAAATTTGTTTCACCAGACGGCCGTTTCGTCGATCCACGACTCATCAGTGGTGATCGGCAGGCAGTGTGACCCAAATTTTCTACATTTACAAAGAGCTTATACTAGCACGAGAATTGATTGAGAGAGAGATGCATAACTTAAAGTCTTGTTGCTTTATGTAAGCAATTCTTAAATAAAGCCTCCCGGCTAGGGGATTCCGGCGCATCTAGTGTTGGCAATAGGATATAATGGAGTTGTTACTTCTTATCCGGCCATCGTTTGTGAACTGTGTTTCACCCGGCATATTGCCTGTTCACGCTAGGTGTCGCCAAAAATAGCTCTCTCTCTCAATCAATTCTCGTGCTAGTATAAGCTCTTTGTAAATGTTGGAAATTTGGGTCACACTGCCTGCCGATCACCACTGATGAGTCGTAGATCGACGAAACGGCCGTCTGGTGAAAGCATGGTAGTGTGAAACAAATTTCCAACATAACTTAAAGTCTTGTTGCTTTATGTAACAAGCAATTCTTAAAATTATTTAAGTATTGAATAAACATTAATATTACTACCTAATTACTACTTACCGCTACCGCAACAAGTTGTGCAGCACAACCACTAAACTTTACTTGTACTAGTCAAAATATTATTACTATTATTATTAAATAATTAAATACATACACTTTTTAATCAATGGCACTAGTATTTAAACAACAGACGAACAAATAGTTCATACGTAATGTAACAAAACAAAAACAGTAAACAAAAATACCTAACGTACAAATCGAAATTCGTGCAAATAGTATACCTACCTATCTACAATAGATAGAAGGAGGCCGGGGTAGGTGCCTAAGCTCAACGTAAACACGTTCCTACGCAATAGCACACATAGGTATTATATAAAAGTTCTCAATCACGATCAGTTTTTTCTGTATATTTATTTAAATATATTCAAGAAAAAGTACAACAATTTTGAGCAAAATACATGTATTTTAGGCCGTATATGGTAGTGCATACTATTACCCGGTGACCAGTGGCCCAAAACTTTTGATATGTACATAGGTATATGTGTATAAAGTGTATACGAGTATACGGTGTAGGCGACGATAACAGTTGCCTGTAAAAATGCGAAGTCTCGGTAGTGGGTTATAGCACCAGCGGTAAATCTATTTTGCGGTAGTTATATTATACCTACAGATAATTATTGAATTAAAGGGGATGTTTTAAAGGTTTAAGGTAGAAAATGAAATAAATTAAATTAATATAAGAATCAATATTATTATTTTTTAAATTATGGAGTCAATAATAATGAATTGAGTATTTAATTTAGGGCGAAGTTTTAAAGGTAGGCGGTGCCTACCTTGCCTACCCCGACCAGCCGCCACTGCTTTACATCTTGCTATATTTTTAGATTCTACGTTACAATTAACCCTAAATTTAACTGTGGTTACATAATTCCATGAAGAAATTAATAATTGTCCATCGAATAGTACTACTTCTTTATGGACTCTTCTTCGTTTTTATGCAAAATGCAATTCATTCTTAATAACGGCGATATCGATTGCCATAATTTGCAATAATATTCCAATTCAGATCCTCACGAATTCCGAACTGTAAATAATCCCAACAAATGTTTATTTAATGTATGGGGCAGAACCCTGGGCCCATATTTAATTAGTCCATATTTTTTTCAGAGTCACTGTAATGGACAATTATTTTTTCAATTTTGAAATGACAAATTGTCGATAGAATTAGAAGAATTCCTCTAAATATCAGACACAATATGTGCCTCCAAATGGATGGAACTCCCCCACATTCCAGCATGCAGATCGACAATTTTTTGAATATTAGTTTTCTAAAAGACGGATTGGCCTGCAAGATCCCCGAATCTCACACCGCCCGACTTCTTCTTGTAGAATATATTAAAGGAATAGTATATACAGTCCTCAAACAACACCAGAAAATATGCAGGAGCGAATAAAAAAAAGCCTTCAAAAGAACTAGCCCAGACATATGAATGCTGTTGCTGAAGGCTTCAAAAATAGAATACGAGTGTGTTTAAGACCGGCGGATAACATTTTGAACATTTTTAATGAATTATTGGCAATTTTTTACATTCAGAGCTTATTTCATGTCTTTTTTTTGTTTTTGTAACGTATTTGTTGCTGTATTTACTGTTATAAAATTTTCACTTGTTAACATTCATTTATTGAATTTGAGTAATTAATTATTTATATTTGTTATATATTATGTGCCTACCTATACCGGGTGTCCCACCGGGAAGGGATTCGATCGATTATGGAGAAACTACACTGTGGAAGAATCTAAAAATCTGGTGTCGGCTAAAATGTTTTCAAGAATCTAGCGGTTATACCGAAAATGGGTGTCAACTTCCTTACTTCAAGCGAACCTATGTAAATTATATTTTTTTTGGATTCTCTTTGTAATTCTAAACATATTTCATGCATAATATGTTATACCTATTGCCAGCCGTTTTCGAAATATTTGAAATTTTATGTCAAAAATGACGTTTTCAGAATAGAGAATAATAACAATTTTTTATTATATGGAAGCTTTAATAATTTAATTTGTTAGAATATCCTAGAAGATATATACAGGGTATTTGAAAAAAAGGGTAAAAATCAAATTGAAAAAAGTGTCATAAATCAAAATTTTTAAATGGCAACTTATATACTTTTTAATTTTTTGCATCAAAAACAAGGGCAAGTTTATGAAAGGATGTCCATCCCAAAAAACTGATAGTTTTCAAAATATTGGAAATTTTACATTTTTCTATTACAATAGTGATATTAATTTGAAATTTAATTGATTTTAGTTGACCATGATGGCTTTAGATAGCAAATAAATATGACACTTGACAAACATAATCAACAACTATGACAAATTGTAGACATTAATTAGTAGGAATAATCATGGCGGGCGTATAAATTATACTAACGAATACTATCTAAATTTGTTTATTATTTATGGAGAATGGTGCTTTTAGAAAATCCAGACTCCACTGCAAATTTTCTCAGAGGTGTCGTAAGATATGCCGTGAAGTACCACAGTATAGCTATGTCTACAGCTTCATCGTCACAAATAGGTTTCCTTCGTTTTATTTTTGTCTTTACGGACCCGAAATTTTTGAAATTATGTTTTTCTGGGTACCTGGCAGAAAATGTATCACACGTTTGTGACATCACTCTGTCACATTATCCATAAATAATAAACAAATTTAGATAGTATTCGTTAGTATAATTTATACGCCCGCCATGATTATTACTACTAATTAATGTCTACAATTTGTCATAATTATTGATTATTTTTGGCAAGTGTCATATTTCTAACGCCATCATCGCCAACTAAAATGAATTAAATTTCAAATTCATATCACTATTGTAATAGGAAAATGTAAAATTGCCAATATTTTGAAAACCATCAGTTCTTGGGATAAACATCTTTTCATGAACTTGCCCTTATTTTTGATGCAATAAAATAAAAAAAATCTAAAATGGGCGATTGCCGTTTAAAAATTTTGAATTTTGAGACTTTTTTCAATTTGATTTTTACCCTTTTTTTCAAATACCCTGTATTAATATTTACTAAAAAAATATACGTAGGCGCCTAAAGTAGGTCTATATCTCGTAGGATATTCTAACAAATTAAATTATTAAAGCTTCCATAATATAATAAAAAATTGTAATTATTCTTTACTCTGAAAACGTAATTTTTGACATAAAATTTCAAATATTTCGAAAACGGCTGGCGATAGGTATAACATATTTGTATGGAATATGTTTAGAATTACAAGGAGAATATAAAAAAAGATAATTTATATAGGGTCGTATTTGAAATAAGAAAGCTGACACCCATTTCCGGTATAACCGGAAGTGCTAGATTCTTGAAAACATTTTAGCCGAATTGGTACCGTCGACCTAAGTACCACACCAGATTTTCAGATCGTTCCACAGTGTAGTTTCTCCATAATCGATCGAATCCCTTCCCGGTGGGATACCCGGTATATTTTTAAGAAAAAAAAATGTTATTGGTGATTTAATATTAAAAATTGAAAAACTTATCCAGCTTATACGAATATACCATTTCTTCAACTAATTTTAATATCACATACAGGGTGTTCCGTTAGAAATAAACAAGTTTTTAGCGCTTCAACTTTCAAATTATAAAATTTGAATTTCTGGACATCCTATATCAAGTGGCGCAATTTTTTACATGCGAGATAAAACTGTGGGTTTAAAAAAGACAAAAGCTCATTGAGAATTTTGACATTCAAATTGTCACTACATTTGTGCAAAAATTAAAATCTATATTATGAGATATAAAAGGCAGGGTTATTTTAATCGTAGAATCTAAAAATATATCTGATACCTATAAGGCTTTCCAGAAAAAAAAAACAGTGTTGATACTTTTAATATATTTGTATACAGTATACCTAAACGTATTATTCGAATGTACCCTTAATTTCTATGCAACACACACGTAAGTAATTTTTATTTTATATCAAGCTATTTAGCTACAATATTGCGTGTCGAATGACGTCAAGAACCCTGTATATGGTTTTAATAAAGTAGTCTATATCAAAAGTATTGTAAAAGGAATTACAAGTCTACTTTCAAAATTCTAGTCATTGGGTTAACGAAATTGCTAATAATTCATGCTCACATAGTTCTAAAGCCGCCAAGTAAATATTTGAAAATATACTCGACAATATAATTTCATTTGCGAAATTTGTATAATAAAGTATATTTCGACAAAATCAAATTTGGATTAATCAGATAGGTTAGTCGTTTCATAAACGTATTAAGCGACATAGGCGACAGTTGTGAGTTAAATGAGGAAAATCAATTTAGAACCAAGTACAGGCTCTGGTATTGTATTTTTCAGATATTTTGGTTACGACTTAATGACTGCAGTAAACTACTGAGCAAGAAATAGGGCGAGAAGGAAGAAGGACGGACTTTGATAAAAACTGTATGTATTTTAAAAAATATAAATGGTTTGTAGAATTGTGCAGATACAAAAAAATGGTTCAAATGGAAGTTGCAAGCTGAAATAATTTGCATTTGGATGAATAAAATATCGCATCCCAATAAACACACGTGCGTAAAAACGTTTAAATTTACTAATAACGTTTTATTAAAATCGTGTTTTTATTACGTAGAATCTACTCAAAAATGTCGCGGTATTAAACGTTACATACAACGTGTAAAAAGTGTGGTGTTCAAAACACGTCAAAACTACGTTGATAATAATATTTTTAAAACGTTTTCATAATACGTTGAATACACGTAGAAAATAAACGATACATGCACAAATTTTATTGTTAGAGATTTATTTTTAAACAACGTTTCTAAAGAACATTGAATAAACGTGTACTTGTATTTTTAAAACAATAGATTTATTAACGTAATATTGACGAATATTGTAAGGATTTTTTAAAGTTTGTTTAGTGCAGCATGTAAAAGTTTGAATAAATCGATAAAAAAATCAGGTTGGTAATTATATTTTAGGTAAATGCTCGCAAACGTCAACTTTAATTTTTAGGTGCAGTTGTATACATGAAAGTTTAAATATAACTAATTAACTAATTAATTAGTACTACACTTAAAATTTAAAATTTACATTTAAGACTCACCTGGTATGTAAATGTAAATTTTAAGTGTAGTACTAAATAATAAAAAAACATTTTAGAATTTTTGAAAAAGACCACAGACATAAGTAAAAATTGTGTATTCTTATTATATGACCTAAAATCAAGAAAAATCTAAGAAATAAACATATTTATAATAAGGTCAAAGAAACAAAGTAAAGCCAAAAAATAATAATTGATTGATAATAATAAATTGATTAGACTTTAAGTAAAGAAATTAATAAACTACATTTATCTTCTTATTTGTGACATATTTGACAATAAAAACATTAAATGTTTAGCTAGCAAGTTGGCGAGGTAAGTTATTAATTTTTGATTTCTTAATAAGTTCCTTTTATTTCTACATTTTGAGTGCCTGTGCAATTTGTGTACACCCAGAGTATGAACCCGCGCTTGCAACTGCATGGAACACAATTTCTTGCATCTGAAAGTGCAAACCTTCCTACAGGGGCTCTTGGTCCCTTGAGACTACCTCCAAATTTAAATGGGCCTCTGTATTTATGGTTTTTGCAGCAAAATTCTAATGAACTTCTTGCACGATGGGACTCCTCCACCACCACCATAATTCAAAGTTCTACAACGATCAATCAAAGCTGGGTTTTGCATCTTTTTTTCGAATCACTGGTGTGTTCTGTAATACGCTGCCTTATAAATATACCGACTGGTATGACTAATGTAACATTTATCACAAGACTCCACCCCCTGTGGTATTCTTGTTTTAAGTGATGAAAAATATTGTTTACGAATGGTATTTTCGTTCTTAAAAGAAAACATTATGTGGTTCTGATATTTTCAATAGTTTCTGGAAAATCAATCGAGGGTCACCCTTCAGGTATATTATTATGGTGTATCCTTCGTTACGATTTTTCCTTACTAATCCAAAACAGGTGTCTAGAGACGGTGATTAAATTTTAATGATAAAAGTGTAACAAAACAAAGACACACTGGCAAAATAATTTACTTTTGTATATATATTTGGGTAGTTTTGGATATTTTCTGTCAGTTTTATAGTTTTATACCTAACATGTCTGAAAGTCTAATATTTTTGTAAATATCATACATCCATAAGTAATAAATTTATTATCTTTGGTGCCTTTAACAAATGTTCCTAAAAGAGGGACCTTTTTCTCTCTGTAAAGATAAAGTGGACTAGAAACAGATGGCTATGTTTTCTTCTTCGAAGAATGATATGTTTTAAATACAGAGTGATCATTTAACATTATCGAAATGCCTTCATGCAAATGTCGGACTTTTATTATTATATACAGAAGGGAAGTTAACAAGGGTTGCCGTACCAAAGAACAAATATAAAGGGCGCAGAAAACCTGAACATGGGTTTTCATCCAGTTAGCTTTTCCGGAGATTAAGGAGGCATTATATAATCGTATTGTTCCTAACTTTACAAATAGTAGTGTCTTATTGATCTTCTGAAAAATCTCCAACATAGGCCATCTTAACAATTAACAACCGTTATTAAAGTCGACATAAAAATGTATTTTATTTCTGAATCTCTCACCCTGTAGATGTATCTTTATAAGGGTATATTATAAAAATGTCCTTTTTTCTGATTGGCTATTTTCAATCTAGTATCTACTTCTCGTGTATGTTAAGTGTTTTGGAAATACAATCGGATTTTTGAATTTATATTCGTTTTAGCCTTGGTAGGGTCTAGATGTGATTTCGAATTTGTTAAATTAAATATTTTAATTTGTTTTTGGACTTAGAAGATTTCTCGCAGTTAAGAATTATTTTATAGTTTTTGTATAAAGTATACCAGTATAAAGACTAAGTCGATTTCATTTTATTCTGAAGTAGTGAATTTGTATAAAGTTTCTTAATAATAATCGAAGTTAAAATTTCAGTAAGTTCTTTGTTAATTCTTTTAATTGAAGGCCTTTTTGTTTCCAATCAATTTTTATAAAGATTAAAGTTGTTTATTTTATTAATTGAATTATATTCAGTTTTCAATAGTAATTAAAGTTTCGTATAGGAATTAATATAATTATTCGTAATTATAAATATTTTCCTATTTTAAGTTGTACAAGTAATGACTAAGATTTTCTTCTAAATTTTCTCTCGTTTAATTGTTTTATTCTTTTTTTTTATTTATTTATACATATTTATTTTTTTGTTGTTATTCATTTTCTTTATTAATTGTAATTATTAAATTAGCTGTTTTGAGCCCAAACCTTTGCGTTTTATTTCAAATAAAGTTTGGTTATGTTGTTGACAGAAGGGTCATTTAATTAATAATTTTCTTTTAAATAAAAAGTGGGTGACCGACAGAGATCCAGAATTATAAAAGGTGAGTAATTTTACATTACTTTAATACAGATTAATAAAGTTCCGCTCGTAAAACTTGATTCGAACCCGTAACAATTTGAATAGCATATTGGTATTCATTCTGGACTGAGCTATAAAATTAGTATTCTTTCTGAATGTAAATAATACTCGCTAATTCAAAATGGTTACAAAAGTTGAAAACATTTTCACGATCTAGAAACATTTTTTAAAACAGTTCAAATTAATTCAAAAATATGTTGTTAAACCTGCGTCCAATACATCACTTGTAATCCTCAGAAAAGTGCCGGTTTTACCCTGAAAAATTCTCTTTCAATTCGCTCATATTTACTCAAAATTTGATATGTACCATAAAATATAATTGGATGATATGACTCTTTAACAGGACGCCATAAAAAATATAGGCAAGATGTAACCATTAATTTTGCCAAGTAACTCTACGTTATATTATGTTTTCTGATAATCTCATTCAATATCGACAATTCACGTTGTATACCGGGTGATTCATTGGTAAATGTACCTACATATTTAAGGGCATATGTAGGACACTCGTGCGATTCTAAATCACCCATATTATTTGGAGTATCAAACTTGCTTACTAACCGAAACAAGTATTAAGTATTTTTACTTATTTTTCTGAAGTAATAAAGTTTACTTATTTTGTTTTCCGGTAATAGCAGCAACATGTAGAATGGCGGTGTTGAGATATCAAGTCTTAAGAACTAGTTGAATCCTTTGCTAATTACTTTCAAACCTCATATGTTCAGTCCAGTCGACTTGACTTTGGACCTGATGAAAATTAAAATGTGCAGATTCTCCGTGTGGGGTAGATTGGCGAGGATGATGTTTTTAAGCCTCTTAAAGATAGACTAACTTCGGGTCGCGATAATATCCCTGCGTTCTTCGTCAGGGACTGTGCAGCGGTCTTTTCTAAACCAACTTCGGTTTTATTTAATCTATGACTAAGATCTAATGCGTTTCCAAATTTCTGGAACTCGCTGTGTTTTTAAAAAGGACGATAAGCAATATATTGAAAACTACACCTATCCGTGGCCACATTGTATATTTGTATATTGAAGTTTGTATTGTTCCTGTCCTGTAATTGGAACATTTTTCTGGACAGATGTATCCTAAATAATTAAATAAATAACTTTTGAATCACCCTGTAAAAAAACCAAATTTAGTATGTTTGTTAAACTCATCAAGCTATATCTATTGGGTAACCGAATTAATTAAAACATCAGAACCAGATTAAGAAAAAAAGTTTATTGAATAACACTTAATAACAACACCTTGCATATCACAATTTTGAAAATTTGTGTCAGAATTTGAAAAATAAATAAAATAAACTTTAGAGAAAATTTTAGTCTATAAGTAATTAATGACATAATAAAAATTTGAAGAAAAAATATTCATTAGCTAAATGCGACTCTTCAATTATGATCCTGTATATTAGCAATAGCAAAACCAAATTTGTTGTGAAAATTTTATCAATTTAGCTACTTCTTGATCCATCTCGAGCCGAAAATAGGGCCAGATTAAAAACGGGACCAGTAGAATATCTAGAAGAAAAAAACAATAACCTGTATTATAATAAATATTATGTAATATTAGAATTTTGATAAATCTTGCGGAATATTTAGATAAAACATCATACAAATATGCCGAGTAAATTAAATTTGAAAACTATGCTTAAAAAATTCAATTACATGTTTATTAATGTTCCATTTAAGTGGCCAATAATAAGTAGGCTTTGGAAAACAATGAAAATAGACGATTGTCAAACCTAAGAACAAACTGTCATATTTGTTGTTAGTTGGCAGATTATAACTATTTTTTCTTAAAATTTAAATAGTTTAGTTAGTTCTTATCGGTAAAATAAGCTTAAAATTGCCGACCTTCTGTACATTTAATGAAAACCTCGAGAGAATCATTTTTCAGGACGACGACGGAGCTCCTCCACATTTTAGACTAAACGTAAGCGAATTCTAAACGTAAGCGAAATATGTGTGGATAGGTCGGGGTCAAAAAATGATGAAATGAAAGTCAAATCTCCATAAAATAAGTTTAATAGAATTTAGGAGCCATACATGTTTCGGGAGTACACCAGTCCCATCATCAATGGCAAATCAACAATCGAAAAAACTTTTCGCTAACACCTTGTCGAAAATTCCATTAAAGTCTGGAAAATACCCCCCAATTCTTTTAGTTCGTTAATTGATTTGTAAATATTACAGACTTTAATTGAATTTTGAATGTCTTAGCGAAAAGTTTTTTCGATTGATGATGGGACTGGGCTAGTCCCGAAACATGTATGGCTCCTATATTCTATTAAACTGATTTTTTTGAGATTTGACTTTCATTCAAACACTAAAATTACAACTCCACTTAAGAATGGACTACTTTTTCAAATTACCTATTATTATTTGTTAATTATGAATTGGTGTATCAATATAGAAGCTAGTTTTGGGCTAAACATAGAGCCAACTTAGGACGATTCTAATTGTTCTTTTAATATTGTGCAACAATATACATCTTTGCACCAGAAACCTGACATACCTAAGGTTAGATAGCAAATAATTTTCTGGAGTGAGGAGTCAGGTGTACTTTATCCTTTTATTAAAAAACTGTTTTTGTAAACAAGATAAGACTGGTTGCGCATTTTTTGTTATTCATTAACCCTAAAAATTAAACAAAATTCAGCTTAAAGCTCTAAATAGTTAATAAAACACATAATCCGTGAAATTTGTTTATATGGATACTAGCAGCAGTGAAATTGAAATCAATATCCCATATTGAGAAGTGCGCCCTCTTTGTACGGGAATCCGTTATGTAGAGAAATATAAACAGAGTGCTACGCCAAGCAGCTTTTGAAAATAAGTACAGGAACATGTACTTCATAAACAAACTTATAGAAATCTATTTTCCTATAAATAATACTTTTAGCGTCGATTGAAAACTATTCAGTCAACGCTTCTAGCAAATATCAGAGTGAGCCAGTATTTTGTAGCAGGAGTTAATGAGTTATTGGAAAAAAATATTTGAAGAACTTACCTTTTGGTCCGTAACTTGGGAATGGGTTATCGAATTTGAGCAAAATTTGGTACACTAGTTTGTATTGTCAATGGCTACTATTAAGCATGACATTGCATCTTTTGCAAGTTGGTCGACGATTGCATTAAATTTTATACCAGTATAAGCTTTAACCCATGTTATAACTGTGTTTCGTTAGTTGATACAGCTAGGCAAATATATCGATGATTATTAGTAATTACTGTTGTATATATTTGTCTATTTTTTGATTGCTGTCAATTCCGTTTTGAAGTCAGAGAAAATTACAATAACACCAGTATGGGGACCAGCTGTAAGGAATTATGTATTGTGATGGCTTGTGTTGTGAAAACAGAGGTCTCTCAGGTAATCTGATATTTTAAATGAAGTTCCCCATGTTCAACATAAGCTGCACAACAACAGCAACAATTTAAAAATATATTTTTTTCAATAGAACGGCAAATTATGTTGTTACGCAAAAAGCGCGAACATCGATTCGTAAAGTATCTCAAGCTTTACGACAACGAGGCTTTCAAAGTAGATGCTCTTTCGGAAAGGAAAGAAAGGAACTCATAAAACATTCTTAGAGACCCTATTAGCCATTATCTCCTGAGCGGAAGCGAAAACGAGTTCAATTTTGGCAGAGAATGGGCGAAGATCCACACTTTCTTCATGAAATTTTGTGCTCAGACGAATCCTCATTTTCAACCAGTGGAGCAACAAATAAGCAAAACCATAGATTTTGGAACATTGACAAACCAAACTTTGTTGGTCCACCGCGATTTCAAGGAAGACAGGCGCTCAACGTATGGAGTGGTATTTTAGGGGACCGCATAGTAGGACCATATATTGTTAAACGCACATTAACCGGATAAACTTATCTAAATTTTTTGGAAACAAATCTGATCGATGTTTTAAAAAATTTGCCATTGAATCAGTTACAAGATCTTATGTTCCATCAAGACGGAGCACCTCCTCATAACACCAGGGGTGCTCAAGACTTTGTCAACTATAACTTTAGAGAATGGACCGGCAAGTTTGGGACTATTGGATGGCCACCAAACAATTATGATTGCCCAATAAATACACTTAATTTGTAATATAGGGCCATAAAAATATATCCAGAGGCGTTAATCTGGATATATTTTTATGGCCCTATATTACAAATTAAGTGTATTTATTGGACAATCAAAACAGAGAGCAGATGAGAGAGTTGGTTGAATTAGAAATGAGTAGCTTAGTTGAAAATGTTCCCGAATGTTTAATAAACACTATTAACGACTTAAGGAATAGATTCGAAAAATATGTTGAAATAAACGGAGACAGATTCGAACATCTTTTGTAGAGATTTTGATTTTTTTTTCTCAGTTTTATGGAAATTACTTTTAATTTTTGTTTAACATGCATTAAATTTTTCAAACAGCTTTGTTTTGTAACAAAACAAAGACACACTGGTAATAGAATATACTTCTGTCTTACCCTGTATATGTATTTGGGTAGTTTATGATATTTTCTCTTAGTTTTTATAGGGATATTATAAATACATAACGAATCTGAGAAATCTAATATTTTGTGACTATTTTATACAGATTGTTATCAAATGCTTCTAAAAATTTTAAGTTCTTATCTTTTAAGAAGATTATACAACATCTGCAAGTAATAAACTTATTATCTCTGGTGCCTTTTCAAATGTGATAAAAGAATTGGTGCCTACTTAGAAAAGGGTCTTTTTGGTCTAAAATATAAATGCATCTATTGGAAAGGATAATTAGATGTTTAGTTACAGGGTGGTCAATCTTCGCTTGAAATTACCGAAATACCTGCCGATTAAATGTCAGACTATTCTTATATATACATAGATAGTTGGAGGGTTAACAAGGTTTCCCATATCAAAGAATATATATTAAAGGTCTATTATAATATGGGTTTTCATCCAGTTAGCTTTTCTGCAGATTAAGGAGTCATTATATAATCGTATTGTTCCTGACTTTACAAACGGTAGTGTCTTGTTGATATTCTGAAAGAACTCCAACATAAGACATCTTAGTAATCAACAATCATTACAGTCGACATAAAAATGTATTTTATTTCTAAAACTACTGTCACCCTGTAGCATTCTCTCTTATTGGCTATCTCAAAGGAATAATACCTACTTCGCATTTTTATGAGGCAATTTGGAAATGCAATCGGACTTTCCAAGTTAGATTCGTTCTGGCTTTAGTACAGTTCAGACGTGATTTTTAGTTTTATAAAGTTAATTAAATATTTTAATTTGTTTTTGGACTTTGAAGATTTTTCACAGTTTAAGAATTATTTCTAGTTTTTGTGTTTAAAGTATATCAGTATAAAGATCAAGTCCATTTCATTTTCATTCTGAATTTCTCTAAAGTTCCTTAATAGTAATCGACGTACAGCTTCCGTAAGTTTTTTTGTTTATTCTTTTTAATTGAAGGCCTTTTTCTTTTCCAAATCAATTTTAATAAAGATTTAAAGTTTGTTTCTTTTAGTAGTTCAATTATATTCAGTTTTCAATTGTAATTAAAAGTTTCGTATGGGAATTAATATAATTATTCGTAATTAAGATTTTCTTTTAGATTTTAATTTTCTTTTAATTGTTTATTCTGTTTATTTATACATATGTATTTCTTTGTTTGTTATTCATTCTTTTGTTATTAATTATTATTAAAATTTAGTTGATTTGAGCCCAATCCTTTGCGTTTTATTTCAAATAAAGCTTTAGTTATGTTGGTGAACAGAAGGGTCGTTTAATTAGTGTTTTTCTTTTAAATAAGTTGTGCGTGACCGGCAGAGATCCAGAACCATAAAAGGTTAGTTAATTTTATATTATTTTAATACAGATGAATAAAGTTGATATTCTATGTTTGTTCTTCTTTAATTAAAACCGCTCGTAAAGTTTGAATCGAACCAGTAGCAATTTGAATAGCATATCGGGGTTCATTTGGATTGAGCTATAAAATTAGTATTATTTCTGAATGTAAACAATACCCGCTAATTCAAGATGGTTCCAGTTTTATTGCGAATTCTTATTGAACTGTTTAACATATTCCCATCAAATATGGTATTTTTGGAATCAGGAGCAAAGAATCTTTAATAATAAAATAAAATATACAGGGTGTTCCATTTAAAAAATATAACTGTGATTTCTAACGCGTTACTCAGATTATATATCATGCTGTAGATAGTTTACATTAAGCCCTAAAACTTGTGTATTTAAAATTTACTTCTACAGGGTGAAACAACAAAGTTAAAGGAGGTGTGCGTTTATAAATCACCCAGTACGTTGATTTTGCTTTTCTTTTGTTATCTAGAGCCGAAAACTGCTTTCCACACCAATATTACCGCAAAATATTGCTAGAGGCATACCACAAACCCAATTTTTATGATATTCGATATTCACGTTCTAACATTTTTCATACCCCTTACCTTATAAAGGTTTTAACTTAGTTTTAATTGGAAAATGTTTTTATACAAAACTTTACTTCAAATTATGTCACGGACTTAGTGAAAATGGCCATCATTCGTTTTAAACAAAACAAAAAACAATTTTTAGCAACGTAGCTGATGTAGAGTGCATGAAAAGAAGTATATAAAACGTAAAGATATTGAAATCTGTGCCCCTGGCTTTAGAGGGGAAATCCTTTTTTCTTTTTTCTTCCATTTTTATTTAGACAAAATAATTGTAGAATAGAAGAATTCTAAATAACATTTTTTTTATAGAAACCATCAAAAAAAGGTGTATTTCTATACTCCTACGACACTGAGCTTGGAACGTTTATTATAAGAAAGAGATAATTACCCTCAACATAAGAGCTTCAACAACTTGAAACAAGCACATTCCTCCTTCATGCACTTTACAAGCCATTTATTAACTAGACCACTATATAAGTATAATAAACATTAGGGGGCTTCAGAATTATTAATACAAGTGAAAAAGCTATAAGCGTTTGTTAAAAATACATTAAGTAAATAATATATGAGGATGACCTTAATGTCATTTTTATTATCCACCTTGGGTATTTTGTGTAACCAAAGTTTGTTGTATTTAGCATCTCATTAGTGGAGTATTCGTATAGACGCCTTGTTATTTTAGAAGAATAATAGTTTGTAATGGTTTTTGTTATATTTTTAAATAATTCGAGGGTAGGGATGCCGCGAGACCAGACCAGATGAGACTTAAAGTGAGACATGTCGAGAAAAATCAAGGAGAGACCAAGCTCAGGCTCATCTGGTCTCGACTTATATTTTAAAACGAGAGTATTGGCTTAAATTATGAAGTGTCACAGTCAATATCGAATTACGCCTTATTTAATTAAAAAAAATGTTTTTAACTTAAAAATATATAGGTATTATATGAATTTCGAATTGACAATATTTATAAATTAATTGAAAAATATTATCCATATCCAAAGTGGAGCAGTAGGTAGTTTAAATAAAACAATCAAAATTTTGAAGTCAACTCCACAAAATTTAATCGAGAAAGATCACACTAGAGTGACTAGTTTCGGGTCAAGCCATGATCAGCCTAAAATAGAATCACGCAAATCAAAACACAATGAACATTAAAATTCAGCAACATTGAACAAGAGAAATGAAATATTGAGATGACAGTAAATCAAAAGACTCAATAACCCTAGTAAGAAGAAGATATATTGACAATCCTTGTAGATATTTTCCGTCCTGCTTGTCAAATATACAACAATTACAATCACCACATGATAATCTATAAAAACCATAAAAATCTAAAAACGAATCGAACGAATTATAATGAATATTTTGACTAATAATTTTTTTAATTTGTACATATTTTATGTTGTTATTACGTTAATTAGAGTAATTTTTCAGACTTTTGTGTTCAGTTTTGGGAGCTTCACAAAATGATTTTTTGTTTGTTTTTTGTTTTGTTTATACAGGGTGTTAGTAAATAAGTGCGACAAACTTCAGTAGGTAATTCGGCATGAAAAAATAATGACAGTTTGCTATATAAACATATGTCCGCCAATGCTTCGTTTTCTGAGAGTTAAAGTTTTTCTTAAAAATGAAGATTTATTGGTTGCTCTGAAGCCCGTAGAGATATGCAAATGATATTTAGGGGGTTTTAAGAGGTTGTTATTGCGCATTTTTTGGCATGCAATTAAGAATTGTATGTTCATCAGTGGCGCGCATACGGGTAATGATCTCAATTTCAATTTTTTGAAAGAAAAAAATGGTACGCCACTGGAATTTTCAAATTAAAAATCATTTTGGAATTCCTCGTTCAATTTCTAATGAAAAATCTCTCTTGCTTTTTTATCGTATGGGGGCATCGTTTTTGTGCAAAAAAATAAAACATCTTAACCCGTATTTTTCATTTGTTTAATACGTTATCAAGAACTATCTAATACAATAAACATTAAACCAAAACAATAAGAGAAAATAACACTAATAATAAGAAATGCTAATTTGACATTTCGTTGAAATATTCGTACCTATTTAACAGAATGTTGACAGTAGCGTCGCCGCGAGATGGTTTATTTTTTTGCACAAATGACCCCTACGATAAAAAAGCAAAATAGATTTTTTATTACAAATTGAACGAGGAATTCCAAAATAATTTCTAATTTGAAAAATACCAGTGGCGTTTCATTTTTTCTTTAAAATAATTAGATCATTCCCCGTATGCGCGCCACTGATGAATATAAAATTCATAATTGCATGTCAAAAAATGCGCAATAACAACCTCTTAAAACCCACTAAATTACATTTGCATATCTCCACCGGTTGCAGAGCAATTAATAAATCTTCAATTTTAAGACAAACTTTAACATTATTTTATTATTTTTTGCAGAGCAATTAATAAATCTTCAATTTTAAGACAAACTTTAACATCATTTTATTATTTTTTGCAGAATAGAATAGGGTACTTATCAAAGCTGATTCAATGCATTAAAATTATGTATTTTATTCATTGATTTACCTCTGCAGAAACGAAATTTTAGAGTGAGAAGGAGGTGATTACGATTTTCTACGAGGAAAATAGAGAAAACAACAGTACAAAACTGCAAAAAATGCTACTACTAAATCAATAAATTTACCTTTTTGCAACATCCACACATACAATAAAAGCATTTTGATTTATACTAGGAACTGTTCTAAACACGGGAGTGCACTTTTACGGTATGGTACGGCCCTTTATTAGATTTTTAATTGTACACTAAAAATGTTGGAAAATCTTCGAGACTTCGTACATCCATCAATCTGACATAAATTATTGAAAAATATCTGATCACATCCATCCATCTGACAGCTATCACTTTAGGTTAACAACACTTTTTCAGTAAAATTACTTCAAATACACAATGACACCTTCTAAATTTACTACTACTATTTTTAATAACGATTTTATAACAATACAATTTACAACATGTTGATAGGAAATGATCTTAAACATGAAAATAATGCCAAAAACTGTTAGGCTATTTGAAAATATTTGACACAAGCAATTTCTCTGTCGGTTAGAAAAAACAATCTTACCAAAACCAAATTATGACGTGAAGCTAGAGGTGCAACTATATTGGAATTTGTCGATTTATTTTGAAATCCATTTTCATGACTATATTCTTAGAAAAGCATATGGGACATGCAATTTCGTATATTTTTAGTAACAATCCTATAAAAAGAATAACGTAAATTGCATTGAACAAGTATTAATCTTTAAATCTCATTTCACAACAACGAGGAGTAGCAATTTTCACTCACCTATTTTAAACGCACGTTCCTTTTACAGAACAAAAAAGTGTGAGGTTAGAGTCGAACAATGTGTGCCCCAAAATATTTTACAGCTGATCTGAGTTGTAACCTATGTATAGGTCGACGTCTTTTGGTACCGATTCAGTTCTTTCATTACTGTTTTTGTTACAAAAATTATAAGTAGTAGGTATATTAAAAACTTTCAATGAAACTAAATATAGATATGTGATTTTGTACCGATATTAAACAAATAGCTATATACCTATAATAGGTATCCATTATAAATAGAAGTAAGGAATAAAAAACTACCTATAGTAAAATTAAACTGCTACTTATTTATCTTATACCTAGAAAATCACGTACCTATAACTACGCTTACTTGCTCAATGTTTTTATTTCAAAATACACAATTAAAATTCCTTAAACTACAAATACAACACAGCATTATATTAATAAACTAAATTTGGGCTACGGGCGACTTTATCACACACATTTTAAAAACATTGGTATATTAATAGGTATAACCTACACACACTGAAAATATTATAATAAACCGAACGAAATTTCATAATTTCTAAACACCAAATCATGATTTTGTTTATGTCGCCTGAGCAGAGCTTCGTTGTTGGTCACACAAAATTTTAAACAAACGGCTGTATGTCCACATTTTGAACGCCTATTTTGTTGATGGTGTCAGTTTGGGAATTATGACGTGAACTAGAAGTGTCAACCAAACAAAAATAAGTGACACCAACGTTAGAAAAAAATTCTGCCAAATTATGACAAACCAACGAAGCCAAAATAGATAGACAGATAATCCTAAAATTAACGTCCGCCGCTATTAACGTTAACGTTAATTGAACACCAACGATTTTCAAATAGACAGATGTGGTAGGTTTATAAAATGATGATCGGCAGCCATTTTTAGGCTAGCAGATTTAAAATACCTAACTAATATATTTATAGTAGGTATTTAGTATAAAATTTTTTAAGGACAAAAAAGGAATATTTTCTTTAAAAGAGAAATTTTTAGCATAGGCTTTAGATTTTTATACGGGGTGAGTCAAAAATGTATTTCATTATTTTGGACAAAAAAGTAATATTTTGAAGAATTTTTTGATTTCTTTAGATTTCAATTCAAGTTTTCTGTGAAAGTTAAACTATAAGCTCAAATTTATATACAGGCTGAATCAAAAATGTATTTCTTTATTTTGTTAAGGTCAAATAGTAATATTTTGAATAATTTTTTGATTTCTTTAGATCAATGCTTGGACTGAATTATCGCGAGGATGCTAAGGAACATAATATGTATATCCCTGTTACACGTGAGAAGTCACATAGATGACTATGTAATTGCCATCGATGTCCATGCTCATAATACTAGGCATCGAAATAATATCCTTGTTGATTTCACACGTTTGTCAAGAAGCAGGAAGGCCTTCAATTACTTTGGTCCTGTGTTCTATAACAAATGCCGAATCAAATAAGAACATTGTCAACATCAAGTTTTTCAAACAGGGTTAAGGAGTTTCTACTAAACGAAGCCTTTTATAGTATTAATGAATTTTTAAGCTGTACTAATATATTTTAATGTTTGTTTCGTGTGTCACAAATTTTGTCTGTACGTTGTCTACTGTATTTTATTGTAGTTTATTTACTACACATTATTTAAAATAAATAATATTTTAATTTATTATTAGCTAAAAATTATATTACGATGCCTATGATTAAATATTCACAAACTTCCTGCATTCTTGTAAATAGTTTGCATTTTTTACTTAATAGCATTTTTTAAACGTTCCGTATTTTACTTTCGTTGACACTTTTCCCTTAGGTTGCATTTTTAAACATTTATAAATTGTATATTGAATATTTGTACATAATAATGTAAATTAAATTAATAATAATTTTAGCGGCTTTCAGCATTATTACAACTCCTTGAAAGTTACAAACATCCTTCGACCACTAGCGTCCAGGCAGCCAATTACAAACACCCCTCGGTCCACCAGCGAGCCACTAACAAACATCCTTCGGTCCACAAGCGTCCAAGGAGCCACTAGCAAACAAACCTTCGTTCGACCAGCGTCCAAGGAGCCACTAACAAACATCCTTCGGTCCACCAAGTATAATATATATAGGTATATATTTTTTCTTATTTTGTTGTTCGCATGTGTAAAACCAGCTTGTTTAAAAGCACCAATAAACGATTTATTTATTTATTTTCCATTTTTAATTTATAATATTTATTCACATTATGGGTACCTATTTTTTGAGAACTTATAGTAAAAATATTTTTATTTTGTATAGAAAATAATATACAATTTGAGCTTTACAGTCATGGTCTTCCATTCTCGAATCACAATTGAAATCGTCGACATTCTGTGTAACAAAATTCATGGCCATGAGCTTAATTATTATTTCTCGTATTAAATGTCTATCCTATAGTATGTGAATTGGCGCTTACCTAAATAATGCAGTTCTCACACCTAAGTTCTAAAATATGCTTACAACTTCATATACGCTTGGTATTATTAATATAAAGGGATATAGGAAAGTTTCCCATAGTTGTCCGCAAGTTTATCGGAGTTATGGAATTTTGCACAGGTGGATAGGTAAATCATGCCGCCACATATGCGCATTATAGCAGATCAAAAGGGGCGCGTCAAATATACCTACACAGTGTAAATTTTGGATTTGCATGCGCGCTTGATGTAGCAAGTTTTAATTGTTTGCCCAAAGCAGTGGCATAATTACAGGTAAATATTGTCCTTGCCTGCAATATATTTCGATGGAGTGGGAATTAAACGCTTTTGAATAGTTTGTGCTTGCACTATTAAAATAGTGTTTCGCATTTTCATTGGAAGCTTCGAGAGTTAGTTGTAGAAACTGATCGTTTAATAATGGTATAACAATGAGATACATGTCCTATATTACTCATAATACTACCTATAATAATATTTTTTTAATAATACTTATTCACGCAGAAGCAATTAGTAGTTTTACAAACTTACACCTACATAAAAATACGCAAATAAATGAAAATATCTTTAAGCTTAAAAAGCTTGTTCGATTACTTAACTACTAAAAATCCCCTAATCTGTCCATTCATAGAGCGCGGCAAAACAATAACGATCGATCTTATCCGACTTTACACTCTCTGCGAAAGTTATACTTGTGTGCACAGAATGCATGTCCAATCGGCTACAATATGAAAATATGTTCTAAGTGCGCGCAAAACAAATAAACCGACCAAAAGACCAATTATACTATGAACTAATACATATAAATATACCTTACACTTGTAACAAAATAGAACCCGCCACTGGCAAGCTTACAGATTACGCAATTCTAGAATGCATGGGTGGCAGATCGTTTTCTTTCCGAGAATTTTCAATGTCAAACATGTCCTTTTTTTTTTATAATATATATTCATAATAACACGAAATATTCCCACAGATTGTTGACATAGGATGCTTGTTTTTTACGAACGTACCCTAATATTATGGGGGGTCTAAAACCTATCTATGTTTTAAAAATATTTTGTTCTTAAGATAAGAATGTTTATTACTTTGTTATGTACTCTACAGATATTTATTGGGTAACAGTGTTGCCGATTTGCTCAAGCATTGCTTTCTCTAAACATTGTCGATACGTTTATAAATTGTTTAAATTAAGGAATAAGTTATGATCGATGGAATGTTGATATTAATTACTTGGTTTTTTTTGCTTCCCAATGTCTGACTCTACCTCAGGGGGTAACAATAATAATAATAATATCAATACTTATTGGTGAGTCTTGGGCAGTCTTTTTTTGAACTGAGTTAAAGGCTCTCGCTTTATTTATGAGTTATATCTTGTCACTAATATAGTTGCTATATTACGGCAAAATGTACTCGCATTTACAACAAGAGAAATATCTACATCACGTCGAATCATAGTTAGTATAAATTAAGTATCTTGAAGCAATTATACCAATTGAATTGAATCGTGGAAATATTATTCAAAATTTCACAGAATTAAACCTCGTATCGCCATCTCTGGAGATACGCTTGAACCACATCGAATAACAGAGAATAGAAGTACGACTAAAGAGTAGAAAATCAGTGCTTTATTCTAGCGCTGCGCAAGGGATGCGCTCTGAAACTGGCGTCTTCGAATTCCCATTGGCTATCATCCCTCTTTTGAGGCATAATAGGGGAGGTAATCAGATTAGCACTCTGAAAGAAAGTACCTCGTTGGTTCTTTTAAATTAAAAAGTGAGTTCTTGTTCGAGATCCAAGTAAGTCACTTCTAAATATATTTTCTTATAAGCTGTTTTAAGATTAATAATTTTTCTAAGTTCATTTTTCTGATTACAAAAATTCTTTTATTTTATTTTACTTATTTTTTTTTTGAGATTTTATTCAGAAGTCTATCAAAGCTGAATTATTGGTATAATTGCTTTAATTTTTATTTTAGTTTCGTATTATCTTTTTCTTTTGTTAATACAAAGTAACTGAAGACATTTAAGTGGAAATCAATGTAAATTATTCGTAATTACATCGATTTCCATTATGCTAAGTCTTTATTAAGATTAAATATTAGTTAAATAAGAGTTTTGTTCAATTAATCAATTGTTGATTATTCTATGTTTTAGTTTGTTTCTTTTTCTTGATTTTGTCTAGTTTTAATTTAGATTTAGATTTTCTTTTAATAATTATATCTTCTCTTTTATTCTTAATTTTAAATAAACATAAAGTTACCCTCTACAAAGAAATTGAGTTTTATTACGTGGGGACACAAAATGAATAAGTCTTAAAACAGTAGTGTTAAACAAGGTTGAAGTGTTGTGAACGACGCCAAAGTGCAAAAAAAAATTAAATCACACAAAAGGTTAGAGGTTTGGCTAATGCCACTCTTCCACTCTACCTAAAAGATACAAATGTACAAAAAATAGAAAAAAAAAACAAAAAATGTTACAATTAAAAAAAAAGAAAAAAAGAACCCATCCACAATTAAGAAAACATTGAGCCTATGGGTAAATTCTTAGTTTCACTTCTCTCTGAAATAAGTTTAATGGTAAGTCAATTATATCAATCACTTTATTTAAAAGCAGTGAGGCCATATATGAAAAAGAACCCTGAAATTTTGATGTGTGATGCTTAGGGATTGTAAATGTGTTAACCCGTATATTAAAATCATGCACACTCGAACGTCTACATAACAAACTATACAAATACGGAGGCTCTCGGGAATGGTAGATTTTATGCAGTAATGAAGTGTATAGGTACTCGAATCTGGCATTCAACTTCGGTACCCCCAATCTCTCATAAAAAGGAGTGACATGTGCCGCAAAAGGAACTGTGCACACAAATCGAACACATGAGTTCTGCACTCTCTGCAACTTCAACCTATTATACTCGAACAAAAAATAAAAATAAACAGAAGAACAATAATCAAGTTGTGGGTAAATTAGAGCTTTAATTAATTTGAGCTTATTAGACTCATCCACGAGATGTTTCAGATGATATATAGAGCGTAATTTAAAAAGGGAATTCTTGCATACACTGCTGCAATGCTCGTTGAAATTCAAATGAGAGTCAATCACAACACCTAAATCGCGAACTTTGTGAACCCATGAGATAATATCGCTGCCAATTCGAACGCTAAACTGCTGAGTAATCGCACTGCTATGACGCGCATTACCAATTCACAAGGCCACGGTCTTTTTAGGATTCAAACGCAATCCGTTATCAGCGTATCAACCAGAACACTGTGTTAGTTCCCTATTTATAATATTCAAGGCAGTCCCTGCGTTAGCGGAAGTAAAGGACGAATATACTTGTATATCATCTGCATACATATGTATATTGGAGTGCTGAAATGATTTTAAAATGTCAAGGATGTAAAGAGAGAACAAAAGCGGTCCAAGAATGCTTCCTTGTGGGACACCACTTCTGGTTTGTGACTATCCCGAGAACTCTGGATATAACTTTACTCTCTGCTTTCGACCATATAAGTATCCTGTAAACTAGCTCAGCGACGAATCATCAAACCGGAGGTACCTAAGCTTGGCGAGTAACAACTCAAAATTGACTAGATCAAACGCCTTACTCTGATCCAGCAAATCAAGTACTGTCAATCTCGAGTCGCCCAGAGCTGTAGCAAGGTCATTGGTGACACTCAAAAGTGCAGTTGCAGTACTATGCTTAGCGCGAAAACCCGACTGTATAGATGGCAAAATATTATGGTCCCGTACGTAATTCATAATTTGACTACCAATGATGCGCTCAAATATCTTGGACACTGCGGGAAGTATGCTAATTGGGGGCAGATCGTTATAACTTGAAGGACACTGAACTTTGGGTAACGGTATAACATTCGTCATTTTCCAAATGTCGGGGACTAGCCCTGTACGAACAGACTCATTGAAAATGTTGCAAATTACATCAGCACAGTGAGGTACGACCAGGCGTAACATTTTTCATGTTTATGTTATCAATACCATAAGAATCCGATTTAATTCCCCACGCACACCCTAAGATATCTCGACAATCGATTTCCCTAATTTGAAAAACCAAGCCATCCCGAAATTTATTGTTGTTGAAAAAACTCAAAGTATCACAACTCACCTGTGTCTGGCCCATAACGTTAAAAAAATAGTCATTAATTTCGTCTGGATTTCGAAATTCATCTGGAAGGTCATTTGATTTTTATTGTTAGAGACGCCCCAGCGAGAAAAATTTTTCCACATTGCTCTAGCGTCAGAACGACATGATTGAAATTAATAAACTAGGTACATATCCGTCAGTAAGAATTATACTGATACCGTTATGGGAAATTAAAAAATAACAGTTCGCAACTAGCAGGTTGATTACCTATTATTAAAATAAAAAAACGTTTTTCTTTAACGTAAACTTGGTTTATGAAAAACAAAAGTTAAAAATGCTTATCTGCAGAACAAGTCACATAAATATGGTCTTCATTTTTAATATCGAAACATGCAAAGGCGTGAGCTGAAATATTTATCAGCAGCTTGAAAGGTTCTTAATTTTTAAAGTTAGCGTTATAAACTTTCTCCATCTTCTCCAAGTGGGATACGCCAAAATACAGAAAACAATCCCAAGTCTTGCCACATAAAATTTTTTAATCAAAAAAGCTTTTACATTGTGATAACCGGTTTCGTCTTGCGCTCAGAACAGTTACTAAGGTATTACAGGCCAGTCAAATAGAACATCTTTAAAACCCGAGTTAGTCTCTTTGTAATTATGAGGATGTGAAACACTTAGTAACTGTTCTGAGATCTGATGATGGATCGTAAACTAAAACCCCAATTAAGGAGCGCTCGTGCAAAACTGGATATATATCCACTTTTGCAAATTTTTCAGGATATTTATAAAAAAACGCTTTACAGGATTATTTTAAAATATAATGTTACATTTCGAAAACAAGTTTACTTTCATGGGTTTGCTCAACTGATTGACGTATATTGATTTTTGTTTTAATGTAAAAAAAATCCGGCATTATTGGCAACAAAATATGGATATATCTGGTTTTGCACACAAATGACATATTTATTTATTTTACTTAAATAAACAAAACAAGTTGGCTCGTCTATATCTTCTCTGATATCGTTATTTTCTGAAATATAGTCACAATAAAAATAAGAAGAGCATAAGAATATGAATTTAATAGGAACGGTGGATTCACCAAGTCCCAAATTGAGAATTAGAAAATAGGGGTAGAGCCTCCCTTATGTCTATGTAGTATTTGAAAATTCAGGTAAACGTGCTCTATACTGAGTTAAACCTTTATCTAGAGCTTTATGAAGTTATGTTCTTTTGCTTTTAATCTAGTTGCTCGCTTGGCTTGTTGGGCTACTTGGGAATCGCCCACTTACATCACGCTCACGAAAGAGGATCTTAATGATTCTCCCTCGTAAACGAGTGACGGTCTGTGTTTTAACGGCGTCTCTCAGCTAGTAGTTACTTGATTAAATTAAAAAAACTGTATTAAAATTAAAATTAAAGTCAGATGAATATTACTAACTATTATTTATTTAATTATTTAAAGAATGTACAAAATTCAATAAAAAAAAAAAAGGACAAGTCTCAAAATCAACAATTATAATAATCAAAAGTTCGTACTTACATAACAATTATCTTCATTGCCGACACAGTTGATTTTTTCTTTCGCGTTAATAAAATATTTAATATAATAATAATATAATGCCTTGGATCATGAGTTGCGGAATTGTTCTGATGTCGTTTTCAAAAGGAAATTAAAAGCGAGCTTGTTGCACCAAATTAGATGATTGTGTTAAGAAATATTTTTTGTTTATTGTTTAAGAGCCCACATGTTTGAACAATGTACCTACTTATATTTATTTCGTAAGGTGTATAATGTTGTCAAATCAAATGAATATGATTGTTTATTTTATTGTATTGTTATTAGTGTTATTATTATTTACAAGGATAAGTGTTAAGACAGACAACCAATGTATTACATTGTTTGGCTGCACTCAGGCCTTTTCAACATGACATGATTTTTGTAATTGTGCTTCATATTGAATAAAGATTATTATTATTATTAAAATTAAAACTCTAATCGCGTTAAATAAACTATAAAGCTTAAGACACCACCCAACGGGGGGATTAGTGCTTCTAGGACCCGAAGTTTACTTCACCGAAGTTTGGAGAGAAGACCCCGTTTTTCCCTGTTGCGTAAAAATTTAGAACCTTTGATTTTCTCCACTCTTTCGAATATTGACCAACGCAATTGTCTATTCTGAGCGTCAGTCGTATCGTTTATTTGTTGAATTTGCAATTTGTCGATTAGGTACAATACCGATGTTAGAGTCATGAACTTGTATAAACTTTGATGAACTTTTATAAATTATTAAATCAGCGTAAAATAGCTAGTTCGTCCGGATGTAATATTTTTATTACAATATACCGGGTGTGACAATATTTATGTTTTCACCTCTGCTTTTTCCATTCTTCCCCAAAATCCTCCTTCAACAAAGTATTCAACCTTTTCTTCTTTTTTTCTGGTAAAGAATAACCTAATGGTAACCTTTTTAACAGTATGTTATTGTCGGATTTTTCTTTCATGACAAGCGACTCCCCATGTTTAATACAAAGCCTTGTTTATTTCGATATAACCGGTTTTGTAAAGATTTTAAAGGGATGTGTACAGTTTTGATTGCAAATGAATATATGGGTCTATAGATTTCACGACCTACATCCAGAAACCACTAAACTTAATTTTGTGTAAAAAGTGGATATATATCCGGTTTTGCAAGCAAGCTCCTCAATTAAAAAGTAATTTTGAGTAAAACATTGTATTGTGATGTATGTTTTCTGTATGGTGCTTTAAATAAGTTAACAATTTCTCAAAAGCATTATTCTTATATATTTAATCCTCGGTTAAAAAAACACAACTTTCACAATGCGTATAACAGCAAAGGAACATTTATTTTAAGCTGAATGGCATTTTATTTTTGTTTCAGACCCTAAAAAAGTAAAGCGATAATAAAACCGTAGGTGTTACAATTTTGTTTTTATTTACTATTTTTTGCCAAAACTCGTATACCACCTACGGGTAGTATAGCCCAATATATGGGGTAGGGTATTTCAAATGCTTTACGTATGTACTCATATATATAACATACCGAAATATTTGATGCTGCGAATCCAGAAAGCCGAAAAATGAATGGAGATTTATTATATTTGTATTTTTTTTATTTCGATAAATGCGTATATTCTTTGGGAGGAAAAATGTTTTCAAAGTAAATAAAATAAACCCTTGTCGCACTAATCCGTAAATGTCTATCTAACAGCGTGATTTTTCTTCAGTGATATTCAAAAATCTTGAGACTGCATAATTCTTAGGTTAAAGTTAGAGTTGCCACGAGACGAGACAAGATAAGGCTTTGTCTCGTCTCGAAATTTTGAAATAATGTTTTTCGAGACGAGACGAGACAACAGTCGAGACGAGACTAACGTTCGTCTCGTCTGGTCTCGTTTTTTCCTCTTTTGTCTCGAGTATTAATAACAAAATATATAGACATTAGGAAAGTTAATTAGATTTTTTCGATGTGAGACCAAACTGTCTCCAATCTAACAGTAAAATATCTAGACATCAAAGAAATATAACATCACATTCAAAATATATATTCAGAATATTAGTATATAGATTTTTAATTTTAAACTAAAATTATATTTTCTGAGAGTGCGCTTATACTCTTAACAAACCAGTAAATTCATTGCATTATAATATTTGTTTATTATCAATACAGAAAAGTTCAAATAATTTGTCAACCTTCAATAAGTGTTTCCTGTGAATTTTTTGCAAAATAATTATTCTAATTTAAAAGTGTTCTAAAAGCAAAATATCGAGCAGTGTGGCTGCCTGATGAGTAGTTCATACTCATCAGGCAGCCACACTGCCCTGTACGATGTATGCGCAGTAGTCTCTACTTGATACTTTGAAATAACAAACTTCAAGACAAATCTAAGGAACGAGAGAGCTATGTGTGTTGTGTTTTTGTATAGGTATAAGGTTGAGTGTTCAAAACAACTTGCAGACCAAGTTTGTCAGATGATATGTGAGACTCTCGTTTTGTCACATTTTAACTACTGTTCCTCTGTATATTATCCATCTCTAGATGTGGATACCGTAAATTAAATCCAAAGAATACCAAACTCATGCATTCGACTAATATATGGCATACGAAAATGTGTCTCACAAATTGCCTGACTTGAAGTGGCTTAGTATGCGAAATAGATTTCATCTAAATACTATTTGCTTATATAAAAAATCGTAAAATCTCAATCTTCTCCTTATCTCTACAACAAAATAACATATCACAGTGATGTACACAATATTAATGTAAGAAATAGATTGTTACGAACTCCTCCAGCGCATAGAACATCAACTTTTCAACGAAGCTTCTCATACACGATATGCAACTTTCTTAATTCTATTCCTAGCGATTTTAAAACACTGTCTCCGTCAACTTTTAAAAAACATAAGTATGTTTCAGAGGATTTGGCCACAGCAAACCTCACATATCTCTTGTTAATTAGCCTTATTCTTATATTTCTTTCTTTCTCAGTTAGCAAAATACTTGAAGGACTAGCTTTTTTCTACTACTCCTAATATATGATCTGTTACGATATACAATACAATTAGTGTAATCTGGTTTTTGTTAATGTTTTCTTCCGAGGTTGGATATATACCTATTTGTACTGTTGTTTTCTTTTTTTTTCTTCATTTGTTTTATATACATTTTGATTAATTATTAATTTCAATGGGCTTAAGTTGTAGAGCACACTCCGTGTGAACTTCCCCCTTTTTTGGCAATTTTTTGTACATTTAGATAAAAAAAAAATAAAGGCATTATTATTGTATGAGCGATGTATGTTACTTACTGTATAAAGATTATTATTAATATAATATTAAAGTAGATGTTAGTTACGCCCATGTTTATGCAGAACGATATATAATATTATGGCTGATCTATCCGCGAATTTTTTGTTTGTTCATATAGATATGGGGAAAGAACAGCATTTGTTGGGTCTTGTATTGCTTGGCAAACGAATCTGTGACAACGAAAGGAATGCGGACAAAAAATCCTATATTTCCAAATTTAACTACAAAATATCACTAGTTCTCGAAAAGAAGTAGTATTAACTTGAAAATCGATTTTGTACATTTATAATTACAAATAATAATAATGAAAAAAGCTCAGCATTTTTAAGTGGTTGTTGTTTTTATTTTTATTTAATAACTAAAATTTTTACCACTGAATATTAAAATAGGAAAAAGAAATTACGATCTTCTGTAAAATCGGCAATACCACGCGAAATGGATGGTTAGACGCCGCCTGAATGATCCTAATTGGTGCGTAGAGCCTCGCTCGTTTTGTCGCCATGCGGGTGTTCAAGTCGCAATTGGTGGACACTGAGTTCTTCCCCGCAATTATTGCCGCCCCTCGTAGTAAGATGGAACCAGCCAGTGGCAGAGTGGTGTTATTATTTATACTTTTGTTGTCGTGTATTAGTATGTATTATCAAATAATATATCAAATTATTATTGTAGATTTAGTGTTCTGTTACTTTAGTGTTTTAGGTTCAAAACAATTTTTTTTTTGTTCTTGTAAATAAAAGCTTACACATTGTTTGTTGTTTATTAAGGCATCAATCAAAACTGGATATTTGTATTGAATCTACTTAGAAATTAGGTATTTTAAAGATTAACAACATAATCGTGACAGAAGTTAACACTATACCAAAATTACAGAGTGCCCAAAAATCCTCGGAACAATAAATTAAATATATAAGAACACACAGAGAAAAATCTATCATATCATGAATCATATGCACATTCAATCAATGACAGCATATATTCCGTATTCCACAATCAAAGCTAGATTTCTTTCAATTATAGGTATATGATTAATTGCGAAATATATGACTTTATTGCTTTAAGTATAAGAATTAATTGACTTCCAATCAAATGCCTCAATTATAAGAATGTATTGAAATTAAATAAAAAGTATTGATTGGACTAAGTGTCACTATCGTTGATAGAACATTTTTTTGCTTTTTAAGGGGAATACAGAAATTATAGACAGAATATATTTTGGTATTGAAATAATTGTTTTGTCATTTTAAATCAATTTTATTAATTCTATAATACATTGTATTGTAATAAAAAAATATTACTCTATAATCACAGTAGGTACAAAAAATAAACAATACATTAAACTATGTATATATGTTATTCTAGTACATTGAACATGTACGACTAACAAAATATTAAACCAAATATCGTATTTGTGTTTTTTTACCATATCTTCATAGTGTCTCACTCCCACTCGGTACTTTGTATACTGTATACCTACATCGTGTTAAAACAGGATATTTTGAATTTTGAGGTTATCTGAGGTTTCAAAAATGTAGTCCATGCTGCCATGCTATGCTGGTTAATGTGAAATAAAAAGGTTAATATTCATAACTTTTGAATAGTTTTGTTAAAACGTTTTTATTATGCATTATAGGTACCTCCTAAATCATTTGTTGGCTAGACCGATCTTTAATACCTATTATTGTTCGAAAAGCTTACAGAAAATAATTTATAGTAAAAAACTTATGATTAGATATACTTAGTTGGGAGTAAAACTTACCGGAGAATATTGGAATTAGTTTTTCCAATTCTGAGGCGTTTAAGAAGTCTTCCATAATATATTATTGCAGATTATAGAACTTAACTATATAGAGACGCGCTACCGGCACACAAATAGAATATATAAATGTAACATAACCTATTGTTTTAAGCCTTGCTAGTGACTAGGGAGTTCCGAAATTTCCCGATACATCAGCCCGAAATCTACGTTTTTATATCAATGGTTTTGAATTCGTTTTATTATGACATAGGCGTATGAAAATCCAGTTTTTATTTAATTTATATACCTAAATTCGATACATGTATGAGTGGAAAATGTTGGAAACTCGACGTTTTGTGTTTCGATATATCGATGAATTTAGCCCGGCCCAATAATAAGTTAAGGTTATCCCAACAATAAGAAGTATTGACTTAATATTATTTAGTTTATTTAAATAGTAGAATGATAGATATCTAATAATCCGAGTAGAGAAATAATATTCTTCCAATGCTTTTTCCTGCTTATCGTAACATAACAATATTTGAAATAATACAATTGCAATATTAGTTACCAATTATACTGTAATCATTGAAAGAAAAAATATATCTGTTTTGTGCCTAACATATATGAAATTGAATTTCAATAATATCTGGAATGTCGGATTAAGTATATATTTAATGTTGGCCTAATTGTAATCTAATGAATTAAGTATTACTGTCATTAAACCAAAATAGAGGCAATCAAACATATCGCTAATATTGATATTACAGTAAGATTTTTTTCTGTGCACGTAATACAACCGGAAATTTCAATCTAACTACATTAAAAGAAGTTTTTAATATCCAGTAATGATAGGAATAGTTTTTGCCGACATGTTAAGGAGTTGGAAGAAGAATTTTGGAGGAAATTGAGCACATTATAATAACTTTAGAACAAGATGACGACAGCGAGACTGATGATAATGATGATGCTCAAGTTGACGAAATCTAACAGATTGCCACCTTCTATAAGGTAATACTAATTATGATCGTTATATTTAGAGGAAATATTTAAAACAGTTAATTATAGTTTCTAAACGTGACTTAAAGCAACAACAAGATCCATGATATTTTAATTATTTTCGATACGTGCTAAGTTGTTTTAGAATGTTTTTGTTTTTTATTTTCATTTCTTGTATGCAAACTTTAGTACATGTTTGAAATAAAATAAATAATTAATTAAATAAATAAAATACTTCTTAGGTGTTACAGCTTAATAGCAGTATGTGCTTTTACCAAACACGTGAAGAATTTTTCATTAATTTTAATTTTTTAGTAGAACATAATTATTACTAAACTTTTACAACGCACGCCGCTGGAAATTTTATGAATGAAATTAGCCATGTTTTATTACAACTGCATTCCCCTTACCGACGCCGCGCTGTTACAGATCAATTTGCCAAACAATATAAAAAGACATCAACAACAACCAACTTATTTAATTAAATTTTCCATTTCACTTTTATCTTAATAGCCAATTTCTAAGTTTGATAGACAATCTCATGTGAACAATACCATATAGCGTGGCGGCAGCGGCAAATGTTATTAGTTCAAGTAATTAGAATTGTTTCTACGCGCCCGTGACATGATAGAACTTTGAATTCGCAGAGGAACACTGCTGTTTACAGAAAACAAAGAGATCAATATCACAATATTGCTTTATCATTTTATCAACTTGAATAGCGTCATACCCGTTATAACAAGAAAATGTGGGTTTTTAGCGGGTAATTGTTGTTTCAGACAAAGCAGGGAAATGCGGTTAATTAATTTATAATAATAATAATAATAATGCAGTTTATTTGTAATCCCAAAATTAACATTAAAAATACAACAATATAATAGGAGCTACATAAAAATATAGTAAAACAAAAAATATGTCACATAACATCACCTAAAAATAGCTTAGCCAAGGATTACAAAATGGGTTAAAAGGCAGTTAACACTGATTTAAAATTTTAACCCAAGAAAGCATAGTTACATACAAAAATAACATATCTAATGGTTGTGCACTGATGGCAAATAACAATATTCTTCTTAAAACTAAACAAACATATTTTCCTTTAATTGATTGACAACAATTAAAATCTAAGAGAAAAAAAAAACCACTCATTCCAACTCTACTCCTTATTAATGTGCTTGCAAATGTACAATCTGTTTCTTAAATAAATATTTTCGATAGGCAATTCTGAAACCGGCCAACGACAGCTCTTTAAACGATGATGGAATTTTGTTATAAGTCGCGTAAACAACAAATGAAAATGATCTCAAAAAAATTGCGCTGCGATGCGGTGGGGGAGACAGCAAGCCTTTAAATCTTAAATTTAATGTATGAACATGATCGAAAACTTATTTTATTGTAAAGATACGGAGGATGCTTTTTAAGAACAATGAAGTGAAACAAACAGGATGCATGCAAACTACGTCTAGATTCCATGTCCAGCCAATTAATATTCGCGAGTTTGTATGACACCGGATCAAATTTCCTGATACCATAAATGTAACGTAGACAGCATTTTTGAACTTTTTGGATTTTGTTTTTGTTAACTACTGTCAAACAAGGGCCATATATTACATCTCCATAATTAAAATGGCTAAGAACCAATGAATCACACAATGTCGTTTTCAGTTTTACTGTAAGCAAATGTCTATGAGGATACAACATTTTCAAGTTCATGTAGGCCTTACGCAGACATTCCGTGACATGACCATTAAAACGCAAATCCGTATCCAAATACAAACCAAGATTTTTTGCTGCTGATACACAAGGGATAGGTTTATTGTCTATAGCAATATTTAGGGTGTCCCCAATTGCATCTCTGTTCTTGCCAAATATTAACAAAAATGATTTATTTGGATTTATTGTCATTTGATGTTTTTTAGATATATTTAGTAATTTATCCAGATCCTCGTTTATGCATTGACTGGCCCCAGCAACATCTTGACAATAAAAAGAGAACCTCACCTGCCGATCATCGGCATATTCATAGTTTGTGCAGTGTAAGAGACATTTGTGAATATTTGCAGTATATAAACAAAATAACAGAGGAGATAGCACAGAACCCTGTGGCACTCCACATAAAATATCCCCTCTTGCAGATTGACCCACGGTGGTTTCCACATACTGCAACCTACAACTTAAGAAACTGTTGAGTAACCCAATAGCGGAATCCGCAAAGCCATTGTATTTTAGTATCGATAATTTGGATACTACCATTTTTTTGTCCCTAGATAACCATTCAATGTGTGCATTTCTTCGTAAATCGTAATTTACTGAGTTAATTATAACTTGAAATTTAATATAAAGTTTGGATTACCATTGAATTATTTATCTTGCAAGCTGTTTATGGGCAGGTAGGTCATAAATACTAGCTTTCGACAAGACTTTTTTTATTGGAAAACTTAATTATTAAGACTGGTTCGGAGCGTATAGATTAAAGATTCAGCTAGAAACTCAGGGGTAGCATAATTGGATTTCAAGTTGCGTTTTAAGGAACACAAAACCTTTAAGCTTCAAATAGCTTTATGTTGCGCTCAAATATATATATATATATCCCCACCGACTCGACTCAAACAATGCTCAACCTATTGTGCCACTATGACGCTAAATGACATTGAAATCCAAACACTCAGTATTAATCATTGTATTTAGGAAATATTTCGTACAAAGATTTAAAAGGCTCCAATAAGCAAACGATGTTCAAGTCATTTTTGTAACTTAATGAAAAAAAATCTTTAATAATGTGTTGAAGTGGCTCGATGTCTTAAACATTCATTAACTCGTCTAGGCATAGATCGAATTAGGCAGTGGCGGCTCGTGGGTAATTTTATTAGGTAGGTACTAAGTAAAAAATGGATGTGAGGAAAAAGGTGGCGCAGGCGAATTTTTTTTAGATTGTCAAGGTCAAGCGCCTAAGGTAAATCTTATTTTTTTTTTATTTTTAAAAATTATGCCCCATTCACTACTCTACGAAATCCAATAATAATAAAAATAATATACAAAATTATTTGTATTGAATAAACATTAATATTACTACCTAATTACTACTTACCGCTACCGCAACAAGTTGTGCAGCACAACCACTAATCTTTACTTGTACTAGTCAAAATATTATTACTATTATTATTAAATAATTAAATACATACACTTTTTAATCAATGGCACTAGTATTTAAACAACAAACGAACAAATAGTTCAAACGTAATGTAAAAAACTGTAAACAAAAATACCTAACGTACAAATCGAAATTCGTGCAAATAGTATACCTTCCTATCTACAATAGAGAGAAGGCGGCCGGGGTAGCTGCCTAAGCTCAACGTAAACCCGTTCCTACGCAATAGAACACATATTATTTCAATAGGTATTATATAAAAGTTCTCAATCACCACCAGTTTTTTCTGTATATTTATTTAAATATATTCAAGAAAAAGTACAACAATTTTGAGCAAAATACATGTATTTTAGGCCGTATTTCGTAGTACATACTATTACCCGGTGACCTGTGGCGCAAAACTTTTGATATGTATATAGGTATATGTGTATACGGTGTAGGCGACGATAACAGTTGCCTGTAAAAAGTCTCTGTGGTAGTGGGTTATACACCAGCGGTAAACCTATTTTGCGGTAGTCATATTATACCTACAGATAATTATTGAATTAAAGGGGGTGTTTTAAAGGTTTAAGGTAGAAAATGAAATTAATATAAGAATCAATATTATTTTTTTTTTTAAATTATGGTGTCAATAATAATAAATTGAGTATTTACTTTAGGGCGAAGTTTTAAAGGTAGGCGGTGCCTACCTTGCCTACCCCAACCAGCTGCCACTAGAATTAGGTGATGAATATCCTGTTGAGTTATTTCGTTCCAGGCCATCGCCACTTCATGCCTAAGGGCTTCTATAGTTTGAGGAGTTTGTGGTAAAGTTCTAAGTCTCCTTCCGATAATGTCCCACACATGATCAATAGGCGACAAATCCGGAGATCTTGGGGGAAATGGGAGAAGATTAATTTCGACTTTTTGGAAATAGGGCAAAGTTCTTCTTGCTACATATGGCTGAGCGTTGCGTTGTCTTGTTGAAAAATTGGGTTTTGCTGTGTCCTAAGGTAGGGAATTAAATGAAATTTCACTATTTCATGGAAGTATCGGTATGCGGTCACATTGCCTCTGACGAACACTAGGGGAGATCTAGTACCATAAGCAATGCACCCCATACCATAATCTCAACAGTGCGATGAAAGTGCCTTCGAACCAAAAATTCCGGGTCACGACGTTCTCCACCTCACCCGTGCATGCATAGCCAAACAGAATCGCGATTCATCGCTAAAGACTACGTGGTTCCATTCTTGGTTCCACGCTAACCTTTCTCTATACCCGATTGGTTCGATGTTCTCGCGTCAAAGGTAGGACCCAATGATAAGACCACAACTACGGACTCGCCGATATAAAGTGTGCATTCCATGGTCTGCAAATTATTGATGAGGTATTGCCCTGGTGGTAGAGAATCGGTATCTTAGACCTAACAACGTTAAACGGCGCGGCGGTCTTGGCGATCTGTTGTTCTCCCGTACCCCCTGATCTTCTTGTTCGACCTTTTGATGCCATGCCTGATAACACCTCGCTACAGTATCTATAATTCTGTAAACTCTGGTGGCAATATCACGATATGAAAGTCTAGCCTCCCGCAAGCCACATATCCGGCCTCTTCAAACTCACTAAGTTTTCTATAAATAGCATTCCTTCGCACCCTAGGCAGTTTAAAAAGTCGTAAAATTAATATCTCAAACTCTCCCTTTAAGAATTCTAAACAAGCTCAATCATTAAATTAAATTTAGTTCCAACTATCAGATAGCACAAATGCTACAAAGAAAAAAAATTCAAAGCCGATAAGACTGAAAATTTAATCACAAGATGTTTTTGGTATAATACACTTGTATACAAAATATTTCCGAAATAGAATCATTGGGTGTTCGGGTTTCAATGTCATTTAGTATATTATATAAGGGTCATTTTCTTGAGAGCGAACTCAAAATTCCAGAACTCATGTCTCAGGTTTATTCATGGTATTGTAACAAAACAAAGAAACACGGGCAATAGAATATACTTTTGTCTTGCCCTGTATATATATTTGGGTAGTTTATAGATATTTTCTCTTAGTTTTATAGTTTTATACCTAACATGTCTCGAAGTCTAATATTTTTGTAAATATTATACAACATCTGTAAGTAATAAAAATATTATCTTGGGTGCCTGTGATGAAGAATTTATACCTCGAACAGGACCTTTTTCTAGTCGAAAATATTATGTTCGTTTATGAGTCAGTCGAAAAGAGAAAAGCATATATTAGAAAGAATAACCAGATGTTTTAAATACAAGAATGGTCACTTTCAACATTATCGAAATACCTTCATGTAAATTAAATGTCGGAGTTTTATTATTATATACTGAATCTAATTGGAGGGCGTCACGGTTTCCCATATCAAAGAATACATATAAAGGGCGAATAAAAAAACAACGAGTTTTTGTCCTGTCGCTGATTCGGGAGATTGAGAAGTCATTATAAAATCGTATTGGTTCTTGCTTTACAAATGGTAGTGACTGGTTAATCTTTTGAACGAACTCCAACATAAGATACCTAAGTAACAACAATCATCCCAGTCGACATAAAAATGTATTTTATTTCTAAGACGTAAACTACTGCCACCCTGTAGTTGTATTTTATAGGGGTGTATGTTCAATGCTCTTTCTTATTGGCCATTTTTCATTCTGTAGTACCCACTTGTCATTTTTATGAGGCAATTTTGGAAATGCAATAGGACTTTCAAATTAGATTCGTTTTAGCTTGAGTTCTGTTCAGATGTGATTTCTAATTTTATAAAGTTAAAGTAAATGTTTTAATTTGTTTTTGGACTTAGTAGATTTTTCACAGTTAAGAATTATTTTATAATTTTTTTTTTAAATTATACCAGTTTTATACTGGTCTTAGTCTTTATGACTAAGTCCATTTTATTTTCATTCTGAAGTAGTGAATTTTTATAAAGTTTCTTAATAATAACCGACGTTAAAGTTTCAGTAAGTTTTTTGTTAATTCTTTTAACTGAAGCCTTTTTGTTTCCAATTAATTTTTATAAAGATTAAGTTGTTTCTTTTAGTAATTGAAATAAATTCAGTTTTCAAATGTAATTAAAATTTCGTATAGGAATTAATATAATTATTCGTAATTAGATTAATTTACCGATTTTAAATTGTACCAGTAATGACTAAGATTTTCTTCTAAATTCATTGTTCGATATTTGAAAGAGTAGAAAAAATCAAAAGTTATAAATTTTTACGTCACAGGGAAAAACGGGGTCTTCTCTCCAACTTCGGCGAAGTGAACTCCAAGTTTTAGAAGCAACGAAAAGCACTAATCTCCCCGTTGAGTAGTGTCTTTAAACTTTACGATTTATCAACACGAGTTTATAGTATTAATAATTATAATTTGAAATATTTTTGGAACTGAAGATTGCCGAAAGAGTTCAGCTGTCGACGATGATGATTATTATGAAAGTACAAATTTTAAATATTGTAATTGATAATTTTCGTAATCGTAGAAAAATATGGTAAGGAACAGGCATTTAACGGCTATTAAGACACTAGTATTCACAACGATACGAGCATAGCACAAGCACGCTCTTGCCTGCAGTGCTCCAAATGCGAAGGCAAGCAAATATTTGGGTAACGAATGTTGACTTCAAGATATACTAAATACGTCTAAAATTATAGCTCCACCGACAGCCTATAATTACATTGAAACAATATAGATGAAGACACATGATAGACCGCAAAATTTGCACAATTATTACCAAACATTTGTAGTTAACTCCTTGTTACTGTCTTTGTACATTTTTTATATTGATTTAATGAAAAGATGCTTTTATAAAAGTAAAATTTTGACATCTTAACCTACAGAAGGTAGAATACCGCTTTAATCTAGATTATGTTGGCTTTTGTTAAACAAAGAAATTGTTAACAGTGATTTTTTTATTATTAAATTAATTAAATTTATTATTATCTAGCCAATATTTTGATTTAAATTAGGCTTCATTATTTATAGCACAATGAAAGAACCCAAAAATGACAAGTCAGTTGCAAAAATATCGTAAAAATATTGAAACTTACAATAAGTAAACAAAATACAATGAACAATAAAATCTAATACCATTGTAAAATTTAATTTACTCATGGTCTATTAGAAACAAACTCTATAAACATGCCACCTCAAATATCAAATAATAGGTAACCTTTTAATATTTAGCGTACGGTTAGTTAATATTCTCTAACAAAGATAATTGTCTGCATTAAATATGCATCAGATCTCATATTATTATGTTATTATAACCTTCATAGGTACGTAAATGATTTTATTTCAGCTGCTATAAGTCTTTCACAACCACATTCAAGCGGTGATGCATGTCAACAGCAAAAGTTTCATTAATTAACAAAGGAAGGTAGGATTCCATTGGACAAAGCTGGAGACGAAAATTACGTTATAAAATAATTACCTACTCCAGACGGGTATAATTTGCTTTTTCAGGTGTTAGTTAATGGCAAAGGCACAGAAAGTTCCATTTTCGTTCTAACATAGAGAGTTATATTATAAATTTAATCTACGCCAGTGTTATTATAACATATTTATCATCCTCATTTAGGTTTCATTGAGAATCAGAATCACCCAACATTGAACGCAAATAATGACGTTGTCAAAGTAAAAATTGCAACTATCAACAAACGCAGTTACTAGCACCGACTAATATGGGTACCTAATATAGTGAAAATTTTTATGTACGAAACCGTTGCTGATATTTTAAATAAATTGTATATATGCAAAGAAAATCTTTTTGGATTGTCGTAGATTAAATTTCGATATGAACTTTTGTTAACTACTACTACGCTAACGCCTCGTGGTTTATCTTCACACCAGTGGCGGCTTGTGGCAGTTTAATGTGGTTAAGCATAACATAAAATAAAGTCATATACTTAATAGGTACCTAAAATTAATATGGATATCCCTACTTCGTCAACTGCATAAAATATAGGTTATGTTTATAAGTAGGTACCTCACCTAAGTATTGTTTTCTTAATTTAATTAATTAAACTGTAATTAATATCTAGAATATATTTACCAACTGTTCCATCCCTGTATAATTCATGATTTATTTTTTCTTTTACTCTGCTTAAATTTGCTAATCTATTTATTATTACTTTCTAAAAAAAAAAAAGATTAATACTTACGTACTTTTTACACCTACAAGGTTTTATTTGCTTTTATTATTATTATTTACACAATGCGATACCTTTTCCTATTATCAAAAAACCCTACATACCTATACCTATACGACTGAACCGAAAAAGTACACGGGAAGAACAGTCGAAAAACTGCTACGGTACCGATACATATTGTTTGGCAAATTGATCTGTAACAGCGCGGTGTCGGTAAGGGGAATATGCAGTTGTAATAAAACATGGCTGATTTCATTCATAAAATTTCGAGCGGCGTGCGTTGTAAAAGTTTAGTAATAATTAATAAACATTTATGTGTTACTAAAAAATTAAAATTAAAGAAAAGTTCTTCATGTGTTTGGTAAAAGCACCTACTGATATTAAGCTATAACACCCAAGAAGTATTTTACTTATTTATTAATTTTACTCTAAATATGTACTACAGTTTGCATACCAAAAATGACAATAAAACTTTCTTATAAAAAACAAAAACATTCTGAAACAAATTAACACTTATCGAAAATAATTAAAATATCTTGGATCTTTTTGTTGCTTTATGTCACGTTTAGAAACTATAATTAACTGTTTTAAATATTTCGATTAAATATAACGATCATAATTAGTATTACTTTATGGAAGGTGGCAATCTGTTAGATTTCCTCAACTTGAGCATCATCATTATCATGAGTCTCGCTGTCGTCATCTTGTCCTAAAGTTATTATAATGTGCTCAATTTCCTCCAAAATTCTTCTTCCAACTCCTTAACATGCTCCAATAACTACTGGATATTAAGAACTTCTTTTAATGTAGTTAGGTTGAAATTTCGGGTTGTATGCGGGTTCTTATATATTTAATTTAAGTTTTGCGTAAGTTAACTCTATTGGGTTTAACTCGCACATATACGGAGGCGTTCTAAGAGATGTTTTTTTAAATCGAACTACCCTTATTTTTTTAGCCAATAAAATTGCATATTTTCGTTCCTTTTAAATGATATACAACACTTAATAGTTTTAGTTTTAGAAATATCAAAAATCGAGAGCGGTATTGAAAAATTTATTGGATTTTTGGACACTCGGTAATTTTGATATAGTGTTAACTTCTGTCACGATTATGCTGTTATTCTTTAAAATACCAAAATTCTAAGTAGATTCAATAAAAATTTCCAGTTTTGCTGCCTTAAAAAACAACAAACAATGTGTAAGCTTATATTTCTACAAGATCAAAGAAAAATTGTTATGAACCTAAAACACTAAAGTAACATAACACTAAATATACAATAATAATTTGATATAATATATAATAATGATAATATTGCAAATCATACACGACAACAAAAGTAGAAATAACACCACTCTGCCTCTGGCTTATTCAATATTACTACGAGGGGCGGCAACAATTGCGGGGAAGAACTCAGTTTCCACCAATTGCGTCTTGAACACCCGCATGGCGACAAAACGTGCGAGGGTCTACGCACCAATTAGGATCATTCAAGCGGCGTCTAACCACCTATTTCGCATGGTATTGCCCATTTTACAGAAGATCGTAATTTATTTCCCCTATTTTAATATTCTGAGGTAAAAATTTTAGTTATTAAATAAAAATAAAACAAACAACCACTTAAAAATGCTGATCCTTTTTCATTATTATTATTTCTAATTGTAAAAAATCGATTTTTCGACGACTGTTTTAGAATATAGATATTCTTATGTCAATAACTGTTACAGAATATTGAACATTCCGTAATAGTGTTACAGAATGACGTGTTAAGGGTTGCCTATAACTTTAGCGGAATTTATAATTACACAGCGGTCAGATATATTTAAAATCACTATAACAACTGTTTCACTTTTCAATATAATATCTTATTGAATTTTTTTAAGTGCTTACATTTAAGTTTTGACAGAACAAATTGTGTGAAATTTCCACTCGTTCAGAATATGCCCCATTCCTCACTTGTTACAAAATATACTATTTCAAATTAATACGACTTCTTTTCTAGAACTAGTGATTTTTTGTAGTTAAATTTGGAAATATAGGATTTTTTTGTCCGCATTCCTTTCGTTGTCACAGATTCGTTTGCCAAGCAATATATACGATACATATTGGAGTTGATTATTGATGGACGAATAGTGTTATACTCGTACGCGGATGGATGGATATAATATTTACCACCTAATTCCTGGTAAGTCCTGTTATTACTGGTATTTGTTACTACTTAATTCAATTAATAACTTTGACATTGCTATACAACAAAAATAATTGAGCAGGCAGATTCTGACTCTTAGAAGCAGCTTCCCTTAAAATTATACAATTCATTCAAATTAATCCACTTACTTCATAATAATATTAAATAAAACACATTTTATGAAACTGTCAATCAAACTACTTTTATGCTACCTGTTAGCAAATCATAATACGTCTCATACCAGCTATTACTAAAAGCTCTGCATTCGTGCATTTGCCTTTATTTATATCTATCAAACATTTATTTAACTCTAAAACAGGCGTGTCTGTATATTTTTAACAACATTTTTCTGTTCTTAAAAGGAGTGTTGATTAAAAAAATTAACTTTAGTTAAAATTAAAAAATGAATCATTTTTCATAATAACTGCGCTTACCGGATGTCAGCGTAAATATAAATTACGCTGCTGATATGTACTACGTCCACTTGCTTCTTCCATATTAAAGTATGGGATATTATAATATACTTGTATTATATTATTAAAAAAACAATATTTTACGGTACCTACTCATTTATTTTTGATACAAATAGGTAGGTACCTACTAATTAATTACCGTATAGGTATATATTTTTTTAATTTGTTCACTACTTTTTTAGATTTTAAAACTTAAATATCTAGGTAACTAAATAGAAAATCAAAACTTCAAGCTTCCCGAAGAGTAAATAAAGATAATATTAGCATTTAGCATAGCACTAGAAATTGGCGACTGTGTGATAGAGATAGATATAATCAAAATAATAATCGACCTATACGTATACAAAACACTCGCTAAGCGTTGTCATATAACCTTATTTTACATTAAATCTCTGCTGCATCTTTATGAAGCGTGCTTCTTATAGTGTTTTTTTAATGGCAAGATTCATATGCTATGCTTAGTACAATTAAACGCTGGCAACTATGTTTATACGAAGAGAGATAGGTGGTTGTATAGTGGGTATATGCCAGATGGCAGTGTTGCCCACTGTTGCTGAATAATAGATGAAAATGCTTTGAGGCACGCTTCATCTGCATAAGAACGTGTATGATAAATAAATAGGCTATTGGTGTGTCACAGGACACAAGCACTGGCAAGGGTGTCAACTGCCGCATACAGGGAAGAGAGAGACCGAAATAAATAATGTTTTACTATTATTACACGAATTAAAAAAGAGGGAAGTACCTATAGGTATGTAAATTAAGTATGTTAAATAGGTGTATAGGATAAATCCTGCTTCAGATGAAGACGAAATTCAAAATTACAGTTTTATGGTAAAGCAGGTTGAAAAAAATTAAGTATACATTAATTTATAGTTTAAATTTTATATGGAGAAAAATAATTACACAATAAAATACTTAAATATTACCCATTTTACTGATTATTTAGGTGAAGCGTTGCTTCACTTGCTGCATAGGACAAGGCGCCACTGCTTTACACTCGTTTCATTTTGCTGTTCATATCGAACTAGTATCATTAATAACTATATAATTCCATATTATAATAAATAAAATATAAGCAGTTTTAAATTTCAATAGTTATTATTTAGGAAATCTCCACTTTGAATTAATGGATCTTAGCCAGATATATGATTCGAGTATAATCATTTGTTTGTTACACACTGTCATTACTGAATTTTAGAAATAGCATAATAACATTATACTGATGTGAGAATTGAACTGTTTTTACTGGCGCACAGTGGAGTATTTGCCTAATTTAGCGCGCCTAAATTCGATTTTGTAAATTTGGTATGCACCTATCATAAAATCAGATAGAGATAGCATCAAAAATATTCTTTTTCACCCTCTGTTTTTACCTGTATGTGCTTAGGCCTGGCCAGAGAACAACTAAGGGAGAGAATATAATCTCTGTCTTGCCGTCTTTGATCTCATTCCGCCTGTGGCCGCCATGTTGAAAGAGTAGAAAACAGGGTCGTATTTAAATTTTGTTGAAATAATCGTGCAGGTCGGTACTTAAGATGTTTGAGATGCTTACAGTGTGGATTGAATGCCTGTAATACTTTAGGTAATGTCGGTAATTATAATAGACAAATCTCCTAACTAGTGGGTTTGCCAGAACTTACTACTTCTAATAGTACTATGATAAGCTTCAGCAAAAAATCTACTACGAATTAGAGAAATATTTTAAACTATTGCGGGGTTAGGCGTGTATATAATTACTGTTATTATCGGGATATTTTGCCTGCTATTGTAAGAACTCTTTTGTATTTGTCATTAGTAGGAACCTAGGTAGGTGCAATGCAGGTGTGCATCAAGGGGTGAACAGAAGCTAAAAAACCTATATTTTTCTATAACGTTTTTATTATAATAAGTTTATTTTTAATGATAAACTCCACGCATAATGGACTATTTCTATAACATAAGTTTATTTTTGCTGGTACACTAATTTTTAGCGTATAAAATAACCTTATTCTGAAATACAAACTTACGATGTAAGTGTAGGAAATTCTGAACATAGGTGTACATATGCAATATCTTTACTAAGGCAAATAAGTTTTTTCAAAATATTTGTTTGTGTAGGTACACACATTTTCAAAATTAGTTTGAAATATAACTTCCAAACGGGATGTATATAAAACAAAATCAGGATCTGGCATCATTAATCCAACAAAATTACTTAATCCTGTCTTCAAAATGAGCAGCACACAATCTGTAGCTACACAAATTTTTACTAGCTCTAAGATCTTCACGGTCCGAATCAACCATCCAAATTTCAGCTCTATAGAACATAAAACACTGAGTTTTATATCTAACATACAACTACGCATAATATAAGATTACAGGAGGAATTCCATTTCAAAAATAAGACAATATCCACATCACACAATATCTCACTTGCAATCGAAAATCTCAGATTAACGCTGCCACTGAATATCCGTTCGCTCGCAACGCTAAACTAGATTAAATTGCGTGTGGCGCCTCTGTCTAAACTCAGTACGTCATCGAATCCCTCTGCGCGAATGAGGTGCGCAAACTAGCCGCGCCCACCAGACATTATATTCTATCCCTTAGTTGTTCTCTGGCCGGGCGTATATCTGACTATTAATATAAGAGCATGAATTTCAGGTCGTCTATCGTTGTATAAGGTGTATTTTTAGCTATATATTTTACTTTTCCGTCCTGTATAAGGTCATACTAAATGAAAACATTAAGTTTAAGCAACACTTCAGATATAATAGAATAATGAAATTTTTTGAGATCTGAAAAGCGAAAATATCGCACTAAATCACTGTTATAGCTAGATTCGTCCGGTAAAATTCTAATTCCGCTAAATTTTCTAGGCATAATAAAGTTTGTAATAAGAGTAGAAATCAACAAAGTTTTACTGAATTTTAAACTTTACTTTATTCTACGCAATTCCATACGTCCTTTACTACCTTTATCCAGCTTCTTCCATATTTCATGGATTATTCATTTGTTAATTATCTATTCAAGGTCGAAAAGGCAGCCATAAAGGATTATAAAGATAAATTACCATGCTTGGCTTTTCAGTGTTATACAGTTTGACTTAATTGACAAAATTAATCATTCACTTCGATGGATTCCAGTAGTCGGCGACTAATTAGTTCAAGCAAAGTGACCCTTCATTTAATTTACGTGCGCGGGTTCCAATTTCTTTTAACTGAAATGTCTGATTAGATTTGTTAATACTTATGCAATATAGTAACTTCTTATCGTACTCATTTTTAATAAAGGCCCATGGAAACTTAAGTTTCCTTCATTACAACGTACCTTTGTATGTGAGATCCATGTACCTTGGGGGTTAGTTAAGAGTTTTTTGATAGTTAGCCGTTGTACGTACATTACGTACATTTCCCCAATACATAAAATATTGAATAAACATGAAATATTGTATATTTACAGCCAATATTTTAACACATACGTTCTTCAAAATTATTATAACTATTTGAATAAACTGTTTTATTTAAGAATCCTACACACCCAATGTCAAACATAAATGAAAAATTATATTATTTCGATATATTTTAATTACGTGGTCACGAAACTTCATTAAACGTTACGAATGAATAAAATTGTAATAATTGACATAATGAATCGTTTCTTGCTCGTGTAACGAAAGTGTCTTGAAAGTGATAACTCAAATGAAGTTTTAATGAACTTCAAGTACCTAGCGAAAAACATTATGTTATCTTTATATGAGGTCAAAGGCTTGGATTTTCGCTCTCAGTTTTAACCCTTAATTTATGAATTTATTTTGTATTCGTGCAAACTTCCTCATGTTAATTGGTTTTAATACAGCATTTCATTAACGTTTCTGACCGTTCTCCTCTTGTCACATTTCCAATGAATGATAAATAAGTTCATTAAAATTTCATTTGACTAATTATTTTATTCCATTTTAATTATTTTCGTGCCACTTTTGTTAATAAAAAACGTTTCATTATTTATGAACTATATGTCACATTATTACGATGTTAATGTTTCGTGACGTTTAATGACGTTTCGTGGCTACCTAATTAAAATGTACCGCGATATTCAAATTTTTCTGGAAACTTGCTTTTATTTAGAAAACCTTTCCATTGAGGGATAGGAACATGGCACATCATTAATATGATAGGGGTTAGTTGATTTTCTTTAAAGATATTACATAATATACATACATTTGAGAACATTGACTTATGCCTAATTTTATTAATATATCACACTACAGCAGCTTGCGACTACCCTGTAACACTATGGATCAATCTGTATTAAATAAATGAGGATTTTTACAAGATATTTTTCAACTACCATAGGTATTCTGATATAAAAAATTTAGCTCGTAGCGCTATTCACGACAAAAGTGCTGCACATATTGGATGTAAATGTAAATTACTTATCATGAAAAAACAAAAATATAGCTTCCGTTATTGATAGTTCCCAAATAATCAGCAAAGAATATACATAATATTGGTAATTGGTAATCAACATTTTTTTTTAGAAATCTTTGTACTGCCTCACAACCCTCAGGACTCACGGGCCGCCACTGTCTATTGGTAATGTGTAAAAATCGTTTTGGTTACAAGTTCTACTGCATAGTCATAAATCATAACTCTGAATTCTCAACTATTTTAACTTTTCAGATTGTGTTTGCGACGAATGGAAATATGCACAGGCGTATTTGTTGTTTTTTTTTTTAAATTCTAGGCCATAAAAAGTACTCATACGTTTTTATTGAAACGTTTTTTTAACAATTTTTTTATGAAACACCGTTAAAAAGAAAAGTAACATAATGTAAGATCGTTTATACAGGGTGGTCCAACGAAAAGTTTGCACCTAGCTTTTCTCTTTTTTTTGTAGTCGAATGCGAAAATGCTCGGACACGTCGATTTTGCTTTTGAGGGGGACACATTTTAAACATATTTTTCGATCTGCGCCTTTAACCCCCTAGCGGGGGTGAGTAACAACCCTAAAATTTTAAATGGAAAGAGGGGTCTAATGACATATCATTTGAAAGGACACAAAATTGTCTTTCTAATGATACCCTATTTGTCGAATTTTACTAAAACAGTTAATACGAAAACGACTTTAAAGACATTAAGCCGATAATTTTGGTATTAATGAGAAATACAAATAAGTTTTAATTATTACGACTGAAAACAACTACAATCATTTCTAAATTATTTACTTTGAAGAAAAACGGGATTTCAAAAACACTATCTTATTTATCAGAACTAAATTCCTCACTAATCGTTTGCGTTTTTTGTTGAAATAAAAACTGCAGATACGTGTAGGAAAAGAATTTACACCGTTTATTTTAGTCTTTTCATTGATTCAGTTTGGTTGCTTCTCAAGTTATTTTACTTTTACCGTACAAAATGATTTATTCCATTCTAGAACGAGTTGAAATTGTTAAACTTTATTTTCAAAATAATAGTAGTGCTAGACTTACGGCTCGCTTATTTAATGAGAGACATCCCGATAAAAATGTGAATGATGTGTACGTTGGCAAGTTAGTTAAAAAGTTTGTAGATACCGGATCTGTCTGTAATGTAAAACACCAGCCGCAGAAACCGATCAGAAATGAAGCTGTGGAAGTCGCTGTTTTAGGGCATGTTGAAATGGATCATAGTCAAAGTACCCGTCAACTAGCTGAAGCCTCAGGTGTCTCCCGTTCGTCCATAATACGAATTTTAAAAGCGTACAAATTTCATCCGTACAAAATCAAATTAGTACAGGAACTAAATGAGGATGATCCTGATAGAAGGCTGCAATTTTGTGAAGCAATGAGCCAGCGTTTAATTGAAGATCCGCAATTATTATTTAACATTTGTTTTTCCGACGAATGCACATTTTATTTGAATGGAGCTGTAAATAGGCACAATTGCCGTTACTGAGATGACAGTAACCCACATTTATTCCGTGAGGTTCATACCCAGTATCCTCAAAAAATAAACGTCTGGTGTGGCATATTAGGAAATCATATTATAGGACCACTTTTTATTCCTGGAAATTTAACTGGTGAAGTGTACCTAAACATGCTTGAAGACACAATTGATCCTTTAATAACACAAATAATAGAAGATGACCAAAATCATACTGCTGATCGGCTTTATTTCCAGCAAGATGGAGCACCTCCGCACTATGTGGCTCCTGTAAGACAGTTCTTAGATGACCGGTTCCCTGGACGGTGGATTGGAAGGAGGGGCCCAATTGAATGGCCTGCCAGGTCACCGGATTTATCGCCTTTAGACTTTTTTCTTTGGGGGCACTTAAAAAATAAATGTTTTGTCACGAAGCCCGAGTCCATAGAAGATCTTCGCCAACGCATTACAGAAGAGTGCAGAAACATAACACCTGATATGCTACAAAATGTTAGAAATAGATTTGAACAAAATCTGTATTATTGTATGGAATCAAATGGGTCACATTTTCAACATTTGTTAATGTAACGTTTTAATAAATCAATTGAACAGCTTGTTTACTTTTTTTACAAAGCAATGTTAAAACTAACAAACATTGGAATGTACTAACGATTGCAGGTGTTTTCACTCGCAATAATTAAAACTTATTTGTATTTCTCATTAATACCAAAATTATCGGCTTAATGTCTTTAAAGTCGTTTTCGTATTAACTGTTTTAGTAAAATTCGACAAATAGGGTATCATTAGAAAGACAATTTTATGTCCTTTCAAATGATATGTCATTAGACCCCTCTTTCCATTTAAAATTTTAGGGTTGTTACTCACCCCCGCTAGGGGGTTAAAGGCGCAGATCGAAAAATATGTTTAAAATGTGTCCCCCTCAAAAGCAAAATCGACGTGTCCGAGCATTTTCGCATTCGACTACAAAAAAAAGAGAAAAGCTAGGTGCAAACTTTTCGTTGGACCACCCTGTATGTTGGATAAACGCTTTTGTATACTAAATCTGTGACAGAAATTACGGTACTAAAACTTATTCACTTTGACTTGTGTGTCATTCAAACTCGTTGCCAACTCGGCCTTTAATAATGTTATTTTGAAGATTTGTCAATGGCGGGTTGCCATAATTGTTTATACTATATCCGTTATGTTGTCGTCTGACAAGAGATGTCGCACCTCTTTTTAAAAGTTTTATTTCTAAATTATATTGTTCATTGTTACTGTGTGTGTCATTCCAGTGCACATATCTTCGTTCAAAGAAAAGCTTATGTTGCCACTCAAATCTTGGGCATATTCCCATTTTTATTGTAAAATGCTTTATAAAAGACGATATCAGACATAGGTATATATGTACTTCATAGCTTAAATGTGTGTTTCGCTTTAACTGTTTTTAATTTGTTTACATATACCGGGTGTGCCACCGGGAAGGGATTCGATCGATTATGGAGAAACTACACGGTGGAACAATCTGGTGTAGTACCTAGGTCGACGGGACCTATATTTTTTTTGGATTCTCCTTGTAATTCTAAGCATATGTCATGCATAATATGTTGTACCTATCGCCAGCCGTTTTCGAAATATTTGAAATTTTATGTCAAAAATGACGTTTTCAGAATAAAGAATAATAACAATTTTTTATTATATGGAAGCTTTAATAATATAATTTGTTAGCATATCCTGTGAGATATAGACCTACTTTAGGCGCCTACGTATATTTTTTTAGTAAATATTAATATATTAAATAGGGTATTTGAAAAAAAGGGTAAAAAATCAAATTGAAAAAAGTGTCAAAATTCAAAATTTGTAAATGGCAACCCCCCATTTTATATTTTTTTTTATTTTTTTGCATCAAAAATAAGGGCAAGTTTATGAAAGGATGTCTATCCCAAAAACTGATAGTTTTCAAAATATTGACAATTTTACATTTTTGTATTACAATAGTGATATGAATTTGAAATTTAATTGATTTTTTTCTGTGACGGGAAAAAAGTTTGACATATTTACTCTCTTGACAGGTAATAAAATATCACTTTTTATCACCGGGAAAAAAGTGAGCACTTTTTTCCCGGACACATAAGTAACGGTAGATATTTAATTTTAGGAAATTTTATTATACAAAAGTTACATTTTCTTTATACACGGTGAGTCACGAGGAACTGTACATACTTCTACCATAAGTAGAGGCACATTAGGGGATCATCAAATGACCATTAAAAACTGTCTCCTTGTTTTCATTATTAATATACAGGGTGAATTATGGATATTCACCAAAACAATGTTTCGTCATATCTTTTCAACGATTAAGTCGATTTATCTCATTTTTTTATAGAAGTGTGTATTGGTGCCTGGCAACTAACTGACATATTCAGAATTGAGAAAATCCAGGTCCGTCTTCGAGAAAATTTGTGGGACTGCTTCATATTCAACACTTCACCCTGTATATGATTTTTCAAAAATCTGATATAATTTTTTCAGAGGGCATAAATAGACAGTTAGACCTGGGTATTTGAATTTTTTGTTACACTCACCTCACATTTCCAATTAAAGATTCATTTTAGAGCCAAATTGAAATTTGGCAATAATAAAGTATCTTACTGTACAATAATGCTTAGTTATTAAAAAGAAATCGTCAAAATAGACAGAAACGACACACACTGTGCTCCAGTATGGTAAATACGATAATTTGAATTGATTTACAGGGCCGGATTTAAAAATCTGGCATATCCGGTTCATCCCAAAAATTCACCCTGTACGTAACTTTTTCCCCCGTAACAGACAGAAAACAGATAAAAAATTTTTGTAATAACCTAGTTTTCTTATTTGTTTGAGGAAAACTCATGTGACTAATTATTTTAATCGGAATGAAATGAACAAGCCAGAGAAGTGTTTATTCATAAATTAAGAAATAAAATAAAAAACAATAACCAAACAATAAAACAGTTTTAACAATGTGGAACAAAGTAAAAAACAATTTATCAAACATTACGATTATAAAATACAACAGCTCACTAACGCAGAATTATTCACTATTAATATTATCAGAAATGACCCATTGACAATCAGAAAATCCATTACACATTTAAACATTCGTCAAGAAAAGTGTATTAAGGCAGATGGATTTCATTTTGAACATCTTTTATAATCGTAATATTTATTAAATTGTTTTTTACTTTGTTCCACATTGTTAAAATTGTTTTATTGTTTGGTTATTGTTTTTTATTTTATTTCTTAATTTATGAATAAACATTTCCATGGTTTGTTCATTTCATTCCGAATAAAATAATTAGACACATGAGTTTTCCTCAAACAAATAAGAAAACTAGGTTATCACAAACATATTTTATCTGTTTTCTGTCTATTACGGGTGGAAAAAGTTACATACAGGGTGAATTATTGGGATGAACCAGATATGCCAGATTTTTAAATCCGGCCCTGTAATTCAATTCAAATTATGATATTTACCATACTGGAGCACAGTGTGTGTCGTTTCTGTCTATTTTGAAGATTTTTTTTAATAACTAAACATTATTATACAGTAAGATACTTCATTATTGCCAGTTTTCAATTTGGCTTTAAAATGAATATTTAATTGGAAATGTGAGGTGAGTGTAACAAAAAATTCAAAAACTCAGGTCTAACTGTCTATTTATGCCCTCTGAAATAATTATATCAGATTTTTGAAAAATCGTATACAGGGTGAAGTGTTGAATATGAAGCAGTCCCACAAATTTTCTCGAAGACGGACCTGGATTTTCTCAATTCTGAATATGTCAGTTAGTTGCCAGGCACCAATACACACTTTTATAAAAAAAATGAGATAAATCGACTTATTCATTGAAAAGATATGACGAAACATTGTTTTGGTGAATATCCATAATTCACCCTGTATATTAATAATGAAAACAAGGAGACAGTTTTTAATGGTCATTTGATGATCCCCTAATGTGCCTCTACTTATAGTAGAAGTATGTACAGTTCCTCGTGACTCACCCTGTATATCAAAACCGGCAATAATTTGTGACACTACTTTTGCTGCTCTTACTGACTCCGGTGGAGTGTTTGCAATTTTTAAATTAAATCACAGAATGAAATTGACAGATATTTGATTACTTTTTTAAAACTTCAAATTTCACTTGGATAATTTTCTGACTTTTTTCAATATTAAATCGAAGTTTTTCCCGTCTCAGAAAAAAATAGTGTATCATACACGGGAAAAAAGTTAGATTTTAGCTCTCGGTTTTTTGTCTCCCTCCGCTGCGCGTCGGGTCTAGTACTTTTTTCCCTTGTATAATAAATAACTAATAGTCGGCCATGATGGCTTTAGATAGCAAATAAATATGACAGTTGACAAAAATAATCAACAATTATGACAAATTGTAGATATTAATTAGTATTAATAATCATGCCGGGCGTATAAATTATACTAACGAATACTATCTAAATTTTTTTACTATTTATAGATAATGTGACAGAGTGATAACAAGAACGTGTGATAACATTTGCTGCCAAATACCCAGAAAAACATAAACCATCACCAAAAGTTGTTAAACTAATAATACATAATTTCGATAGTTTCAAGTCTATGAAGAATTTGACTAACTAATAACGTGAACGTATGATACAAACTTATCTAAGGTCAACTCATATGAAAAAATACTTTAACCAATGTTCAAAATTTTGACTTTGAACTTTTAAACACTTTTCACATCTCAAAATTAATTGTTCATGTATTGCCCGCCGAATAGATGGTTGACTCAAATTGGCAAATGCATTCCGAACTCTTTGCATACAGTCCCCTTTAGTGGTCAAATGCCTGCTGTACACTTCATTTTTGATCGTCCCCCAGATATAACAATCGATCGCTTTTAGAAAATCCAAACCCACTGCAAATTTTCTCAGAGATCTCGTAGGATATGCCGTGAAGTACCCCAGTATAGCTATTTCGACAGCTTCATCGTCACAACTAGGTTTTATTTTTGTCTTTACGGACCCGAAATTTTTGGAATTATCTATTATCCGTTTAACAACTTTTGGTGATGGTCTGTGTTTTTCTGGGTACCTGGCAGCAAATGTATCACACGTTTGTGACATCACTCTGTCCCATTATCCATAAATAATAAACAAATTTAGATAGTATGCGTTAGTATAATTTATACGCCCGCCATGATTATTATTACTAATTAATGTCTACAATTTGTCATTATTGTTGATTATTTTTGGCAAGTGTCATCTTTATTTGCTATTTAAAGCCATCATGGTCAACTAAAATCAATTAAATTTCAAATTCATATCACTATTGTAATAGAAAAATGTAAAATTGCCAATATTTTGAAAACTATCAGTTTTTGTGGTAGACATCCTTTCATAAACTTGCCTTTATTTTCGATGTAAAAAAATATAAAATGGGGGGTTGCCATTTAAAAATTTTGAATTTTGACACTTTTTTCAATTTGATCTTTTACCTGTTTTTTCAAATACCCTGTATTAATATTTACTAAAACAATACACGTACGCGCCTAAAGTAGATCTATATCTCCTAGGATATTCTAAAAAATTAAATTATTAAAGCTTCCATATAATAGAAAATTGTTATTATTCTTTATGGTGAAAACGTCATTTTTGACATAAAATTTCACATATTTCGAAAACGGCTGGCGATAGGTATAACATATTATGCATGAAATATGTTTAGACTTACAAGGAGAATAAAAAAAATATATAATTTATATAGAGTCGTATTTGAAATAAGGAAGTTGACACCCATTTCCGGTATAAGTACTACACCAGATTTTCAGATTGTTCCACAGTGTAGTTTCTCCATAATCAAATATATTGCAGTGTTGATACAGTAAACTTGCTAAACTCACCCTCTATATATAATATGTATTTTATATCAAAAAGCTTTTGCAATTTCCATAAAATTAGACGTTATAGAAAACTAATAACCATAACGAAAAATGAGGAAAAACTATAATATGCAATTAATCCAGCAGCCATTTCAGTAATCTGAAAGGAAACATACACGAGGTCCCGATATACGAGTATATAGTGCTTTCATTTTACAAGTTGCCACCCAGAATAAATTGTCGTTTGAAGTACACACGATTTTTTGAGGAGTAACTTCTATCTGAAATATACCTCTACACTACTTGTTACAATCTTCAATATCCTTTAGCTTTTTAACCAGTACTTACATGCCGGGTGTCCCACCAGAAACTACACGGTGGAACAATCTGAAAATCTGGTGTAGTACTTAGGTCGACAGGATCAATTCGGCTAAAATGTTTTCAAGAATCTAGCACTTGCGGTTATACCGGAAATAGGTGTCAACTTCCTTATTTCAAATACGACCCTATATAAATTATATATTTTTTGAATTCTCCTTGTAATTCTAAACATCTTTCATGCATAATATGGGACGATCAAAAATAAAGTGTACAGCAGGCATTTGACTACTAAAGAGGACTGTATGCAAAGAGTTCGGAATGCATTTGCCAATTTGAGTCAACAATCTATTCGGCGGGCAATACATGAACAATTAATTTTGAGATGTGAAACGCGTTTAGAAGTTCAAGGTCAAAATTTGGAACATTTGTTAAAGTAATTTTTTTACGAGTTGACCTTAGATAAGTTTGTATCATACGTTCACGTTATTAGTTAATCAAATTCTTCACAGACTCGAAACTTTCGAAATTATGTATTATTAGTTTAACAACTTTTGGTGATGGTTTATGTTTTTCTGGGTATTTGGTAGCAAATGTTATCACACGTTCTTGTTATCACTCTGTCACATTATCCATAAATAATAAACAAATTTAGATAGTATTCGTTCGTATAATTTATACGCCCGCCATGATTACTATACTACTAGTTAATGTCTTCAATTTGTCATAATTGTTGAATTTTTGTCAAGTGTCATATTTGTTTGCTATCTAAAGCCATCATGGCCAACTAAAATGAATTAAATTTCAAATTCATATCACTATTGAAATAGAAATATGTAAAATTGCCAATATTTTGAAAATTATTAGTTTTTGGGATAGACATCCTTTCATAAACTTGCCCTTCTTTTTAATGCAAAAAAATATATAAAATTGCCATTTAAAAATTTTGAATTTTGACACGTTTTTCAATTTGATTTTTTACCCGTTTTTTCAAATTAATGTTTATTAAAAAATATACGTAGGTGCCTAAAGTAGGTCTATATCTCCCAGGATATTATAACAAATTATATTATTAAAGCTTCCATATAATAAAAAATTGTTATTATTCCTTATTCTAAAAACGTCATAAAATTTCAAATATTTCGAAAACCGTATGCATGAAATATGTTTAGAATTACAAGGAGAATCCAAAAAAAATATAATTTATATAGGGTCGTATTTGAAATAAGGAAGTTGACACCCATTTCCAGTATAACCGGAAGTGCTAGATTATTGAAAACATGTTAGCCGAATTGGTCCCGTTAACCTAAGTACTACACCAGATTTTCAGATTGTTCCACCATGTAGTTTCTTCATAATCGCTCGACAAGAATTTGAAAACAGTCTGTATTACTGTATAGGAAGCAATCGAACTCACTTTGAGCATTTAATACAATAATTTTGCAATTTTTGTCTATTATTTTAATGTATGCCAACAGTCCATTTGAAGTTCCCCTTCAAAAGCAAAATCGACGTCTTTTTGTTGAAAATGGAGTCTACTTAAGATGATGAGTTATTGTGGGTGGTCCGTTTTAAAATGGAAGCACTGTATAATAGTGAACGAAAATTGCACTCTGCGGTCATGTACACATCCAGACGATATGTCTGGAATCCGGAGAGCAACATGATCCGTATTAAATTAGGGATGTTGATTACGCGACGGAATTGTCGATTATGACCGAGACGTGAAGGCATAGCATATTGCCGTTTATTGGTATTGACCTCTAGGGATGGCCATATACACGATCGAGACAGATATGTAAGTACTTGTTAGAGAGCTGAAGGGCATTGAATATTGTAGGTAACAAATAGGATAGAGGTATATTTCAGATAGAAATTTAATTTTTATTTGAAATGATAATATAATGAAAAACGATTAATTTTTTAAACGTATGCGATAAACAGGTTGAATAGGGATAGAATTTTTAATTGGATATCTATTTATCTGTGTTGTAGTTGAACGCGGGCATGGAGAATTTGCGATTTCCATATAAGCCCGTGAGCATGGCTATTCATACACAATAAACTAACCGTTGGTCTGCATTACAGACTAACCAACCGCCTACCAGTGGTGGGCTGTAACATCATTTTGTACACAGGCACACATACCAACCGAGACAATTCGATAAAGCCTATAATATCCTAACATTTTTAATTTTGTTCATGTTTATGTTTTTGATGGAATATACACAGAATTGAAAAAGTCTGCAAAGTAATTAACTGTTACTTGCGGAGTTGAAACTGTTTTACCCAAAATAGCAATAACAGGGAATGCGGGATCTGCGTCTCTTGTTTTCAACAAATCTCTAAAACCTTAAAGTCGGCCTAAATTGTGCTTTCTAAAAGCACTAAGTAATAATGATAATCAACATTAAGGGTGCGTTTAATTTTAGCAAGCAATGAACAAAACATATAACAGACAATTTGCTTCTAGTATTACCAATACAGGGAATTTATTGGAAGAGTTTTAAGTCAGATTATTACGTGCTAAATTTACATTACACTAGATATAGTATTGTCACAAAAATATTAGAATGTATTCTTATACATACATATTCTTATATGGATTTAATAGAAATGGTACCTTCACCATGTTGCAATAAGAATTAGAAAGTAAGGATTGAGTTTTATTAAGTTACTCGCTTGTCTTGTTTAGCTACTCGAGGATCGCCCACTTACATCACGCTCACGAAAGAGGATCTTATTGATTCTCCCTCGTAAACGAGTGACGGTCTGTATTTGAGCGGCGTCTCTCAGTTAATAGTTACTTGATTGAATTTAAAAATAAAAAGGAAAGTCAAATTAATTTTAATAACTATTATTTATTTAAATATTTAAAGAATGTACAAAAATCAAATTAATAAAAAAAGGACAAGTCTCAAAAATCAATAACTATAATAATTAAAAATTGGTACTTACATTACAATTATAACAATCGCCGACACAGTTGATATATCTTTCGCGTTAATAACATATTTAATATTTACAATGATTCAAATTAAAACTCCAATCGCGTTAAATAAACTATAAAGCTAGTAAGACTCGACGTTCACTTCGCCCAGGTTCGAGAGAAGACCACACAAAAAGAAAGTTTTGTGGTTAGAGAAGGCGGATCATTCGGACACATATGTGCTCCAACGCGGGGAGACTTCATGGTCCGAGCCGCCAAATCTCCAACCACTCTGTTCAAACTTTATTACACCGAAGTGCAAAATCAAAATCCCCTGTAACTTCCTGTTACACAAAAATTTATCACTTTACTTTTTTCCACTCTTACGAATATAGACCAATGAAATTGTCTATTCTTAGAGTCGGTCGTACCGTTTTTTGTGGAATTTGCAATTTGTCTATTAGGTACAATACCAATCTTAGAGTCATGAACTTGTGTAGAACCTAACTTAGAACACCCTGTAAAGGAAGGTAATAATTGCTTAGGTGTTACTTAACTTCCGGATATTAATAATTACATTACATTTTGAATACTCATGACAAATTAATGTCGACTAATATAACATAGGTAAATCAGGTGATTATAATAAATCACTAACTTGCAAAATACACCAATTATTGTAATACTTTTTGATTGGGAATTCATTCAATAAAATGTGGTTAAAGTGTTAACAACACGAGTTTTAATTAACATCCCTATCCAATACTACATGGCGATCCTGCCAAAAACGATAGATAAAATTTTAAAAATGCGTATAAATATAAATAAATATGAATAAATAATTACACTAATATTACCAGGTATTTAAACAATATTATGCGCCATGGGGAAAAGTCAATCTAAAACCCAAGATTTAACTGAAAACGGTTCAGTAATTTCTAATTTTATAGTGAACGAAGATAGTGTAAATGTTATGGAAGTAAAAATACTTTTATACATTATTGTGGCGATCATGTTACTAAACTTAACTATTAAACTTTTCAAAGTCCATAGACGTAATATGAAAAAGCAGTGGCGACGTAATTTTACGAACTCATTAGCTAGTGTTCGGGATAGTGCAGTTTGAAAAAAAAAAACAAAAACTAACATTTCTTGAAGTTTTGAAGGTATTCCGGCGGAGCATAAACTATCCCTTAGTGTCAGTGAAGTGAGTAGTGCGATTCGGTCGAATATGCCGTCGGGACGGCAGAACGCGGACGTAAGTAGTTTTTAAGAATAAATATTATGATGTAAATATTGTCGTTTACTCAAATTTGGTAATTATGTATAGGTTAATAGTTAGAGTAATGATGAAAATATCCCTTTGTTATCTTTTCTGATGCAAACTACGAACGAAATTGTGAATTTAAGCTTGCTACAAATTAAATCAGATTTATTTAGTCAAACGAAATGAGCGTTGAAAAAGAACGTACCTAAGTCAGAGACTGTTAGAGAAGAAATTCGTGATAATATAGTTCGATTATTTAATCAGTTTACTCAAACTTTAGCTTCAGTTTGGAATTCGTTAGATAATTATGATAAAACAATTTGCAAGCAACAATTTACTATTTGTAGAGACAAGACAATTAGAGCTTTCGAAACTTTAGAAGTTAACTATAGGGTACCTGTTTCATGTTTAGGTAAAATAGATCCCGAAATTTTAGAAGACGATTTACGCGAAAATTACGAACCCATAGAAGAAATGGCTAATCCAACAATAGAATTTTTTAATTTAGCTAGTAAGTTAGTGCAAAACCAGTTTGACGGTAATCATGAAAATCTCAGATCATTTTTAGACTCCCTAGAATTGTTGAGGAACCACGCTGCTAATAATGAAGCAAATGCTGTTGCTTATATTAAAACTAAATTAACAGGAAAAGCACGTGACTTAATTACGGTCGAAAATACTATAGAGGCTATAATAAACAAGTTAAAAACCAGCATAAAAGGAGAAAGTTCACGACTTCTAACAGCAAAATTAACAAACTGTCGACAACATACTAAAGATCCTACTACATTTGCGGCTGAAGTGGAAGATCTAGCGGTTAAGTTACAAAGATCATATATATCTGAAGGGTTGCCTTACGACGTAGCCGAAACGTACTCCGTTGAAACTACAGTTAAGGCGCTCTGTCAAAATTCGAAAAACGGTAGGACTCGTGTTATAATAGAAGCGGGCAATTTTTCAACAATTCAGGAAGTTCTGACCAAATATGTAGCTACAAGTTCATCGTCAACTGAGTCTAATAGTATTTTATATGTTAATAATAGGGGTAGAAATTGTAATAATTTAGGTAGGCAGCATTATAATAGAGGTAGAAGTAGGTTTTATCCTAATAATAATAGTTATAACAATATTAGTTATGGTAGGGAATATCGCGGACACGTTAGAGGCAATTACAGGCGCGGATTTTCTGGTACTCCTCGTGCAAGGTATCCTCGCTCAGTGAGATATTATGAGTCTGAAAATTATCTCGAAAATCAGTCGGAAAACGCACAGGTCCCCCATCGGTCACGATTGGGGGAACCAGATCAAACAATGTAAATATTTACAGGATGAGTTTAACACTTTCGAACTTTGTAGTTATGGAGTCTGAATTGTCTGGCATAGAAAACACCTTACTAGTCGACACCGGAGCTGATATATCTATATTAAAAAGAAAATCATTAAGATTAGATGAAATTATCGACACTGCACAAAACAGCAAAATTAAAGGCATCTCAAACCATCTAGTAAAAACAATAGGCATTACACAAACACGGCTATGTGTCGAACATTTTTCTTTCAAACATATCTTTCACATTGTCGAAGATGATTTTCCAATACCGACTGATGGAATCCTTGGAAGGGATTTCTTGGTAAAATACAATGCAAATTTAGATTACGCTAAGTGGACGTTGACTCTCAAGGTCGACTACAGTAGCGTAAGGGTCCCAATGTTTAGCGGTCCAGACGAAGACACAATATATCTTCCTCCCAGATGTGAAGTTTTTAGGGAAATAAAATCTCTAAGAAAGATTGATCATGATTCGGTTGTAAATAGTCAAGAAATATCGCCAGGTATTTTTGTTGCCAGGACAGTAATATCCAAAGAAAATCCATTAGTTAAAATAATAAATACAACTTTCGAAAGTGCTTGTGTCAGCATCCCGAAATTAGAAACCTATAGACTCGATTTGTTTAATATTTTTACAATAGAAAACGAAAATAAAAATAGAAACGCACAATTACTAAGTCAATTTAATCATAAAGACATACCTGAATATTTAAAAAAAGACGTTATAGACTTATGTACAGAATTCTCTGACATATTTGCCCTAAAAACAGACAAACTAACAGTAAATAATTTTTATACACAAAAAATAAAATTAGGGGACAGAAAACCAGTTTATATAAAAAATTACAGAACACCTCATATGCAAAAGCAGGAAATGAATCGGCAAGTTGAAAATCTTTTAAATAATGGTATTATTGAACCCTCTAGGTCTGAATATAATAGTCCAGTATTATTAGTCCCTAAAAAATCTATTAATGGGGAGAAAAATTGGAGATTGGTAGTTGATTTTAGAAAACTGAATAAAAATTTATTAGCAGATAAATTTCCCTTGCCACGAATCGATGATATTTTAGATCAGTTAGGAAGAGCTAAGTGGTTTTCTGTAATTGATTTATTCTCTGGTTTTCACCAAATAGCTTTGGATGAAGGGTCTCGAGACTACACATCGTTTAGCGTCGACGGAGGTTCCTTTAGATTTACAAGGTTACCATTTGGACTATCCGTGAGTCCTAACAGCTTCCAACGGATGATGTCCATGGCTTTCGCGGGCCTCACTCCAGAAAAAGCTTTCCTATATATGGACGATCTTATTGTGATTGGATGCTCGGAAAAGCATCATCTTGGAAATTTACGTAAAGTTTTTAATACATGCAGAAAATATTGTTTAAAACTGAATCCACAAAAATGCAATTTCTTTAGAAAAGACGTCACATATCTAGGTCACAAAATCACCGATAAAGGAATTCTACCAGACGATAGTAAATATGACACTATAAACAATTACCCGACACCACAGACAGCTGACGAGGTTAAACGATTCGTAGCATTTTGTAACTATTATCGCAGGTTTATACCGCATTTTGCAGCGGTCACTCAACCATTAAATAGACTAGTCAGGAAAAATGTTAAATTTGAGTGGTCTAGTGAATGCCAACATTCCTTTGAAATATTAAAAAATGCCCTAAAATCTCCAACTATTTTAAAATACCCAGATTTTACAAAACAGTTTGTACTTTCGACAGATGCATCTAACGACGCATGTGGTGCAGTTCTGTCACAAGAATTTGACGGACAGGAACTGCCTATAGCTTATGCATCGAGAACTTTTACTAAAGGTGAGTCGCATAAGCCTATAATTTTAAAAGAGCTTTCGGCTATTCATTGGGCCATAAAATATTTTAGATGTTATCTCTACGGTCAGAAATTCTTAGTGAAAACTGATCACAGACCTCTAGTTTACCTTTTTTCCATGAAAGATCCTTCATCAAAACTAACGAGAATGCGACTTGACTTAGAAGAGTATGACTTTGACATTGAATTTATAAAAGGTAAGGATAATGTAGGACCGGATGCCTTATCTAGGATAAATATAAAAAACTTGAAACAAATCGAAAATAATTGTGACCAAATTTTAGCAATTACCAGATCACAATATAAAAAAGTAACTAAAGCTCCTACATTAATAAGTAATGATTCTCCTGTAGTTAAACCTAAAGTATTTGAAAGCATGAATAATTACGAAGTATTAAAAATCCCACTATTAAGATTTGAACTTAGGCCTAATGTTATTGTGGTATATATTTATAATAAAAGGAAAATATGCGCGCAGAGTAGATTCTCTATCACTAACAATAATATTTCATTAGTGAAATTATTATCAGAGCTTGAAAAGATAGCCGGGGATAAGAAAATCTACTCCATGAGTTTAAATGTAGAAGATAGAATATTTACGAGGTGCACCGTAAATGAATTTAAACATGTGGGTCAAAAACTTTTTAGAAAGTTAAATATAATACTTTGCCAGTCTCCCAAACTAATAGTAGATCGTAAAGAAAAGCTTGCATTAATTGAAAAATATCATAACGATCCATTACTAGGCGGCCATAGTGGTCAAAAGCGAACTTTTAAAAAATTAAAATCAAATTTTCGGTGGAAAAATATGTCCAAGGACGTAGCTAACTATATCAAAAAATGTCAAAAATGTTAAGTTAATAAAGCTCAAATAAGCCATACTGAGCCTTTAAAAATAACGCCAACTCCTCAAAGGGCATTTGATATAGTCAGCATCGATACCATCGGACCTTTTACAAAATCTGACCACGGTAATGTGTACGCTGCAACTTTACAGTGTGAGCTAACAAAATATGTTATCATTATACCTATACCAAACAAAGAAGCATCTACATTGGCTAAAGCTATTGTGGAAAATTTCATTCTTGTATACGGACCCGTGAGAGAAATTAGGACCGATATGGGCACCGAATACAGAAATGAAACGTTTTCCAATATTACAAAAATTCTGAAAATGGAACACAAAATGTCTACTCCTTATCACAGTCAGTCTATCGGTGGTTGTGAACGCAGTCACAGAACACTTAATGAGTATCTTCGAACATATATCAATGCTTCACATACAGATTGGGATATTTGGAGCAGATATTTTGCATTCTGTTACAATACTACACCTAGTACATATCACAACTATACTCCTTTCGAGTTAGTCTTCGCCAAGAAAGCCTGTTTACCAGAATTATTTGATGGAACACGCGTAGATCCATTATACAATATAGACGCTTACTATGAGGAAACACGGTATAGGTTGCAGCTTGCACAAAAGCGAGCTAAAGAATACTTAGACGATGCCAAGAGAAGACGTAAAATTCTACTTGATGCAAATGCAAAAGAGTTGTCGTTAAAACCAGGCGATCTAGTTTTGTTGTCTAACGAAGATCGGCATAAACTAGACTCTTGGTTCGACGGACCATTTGAGGTTGTGTCAGTAGAAAACCCGAATTGTACTATTAAAGACAACAAGGGGAAACAGTATACAATTCATAAAAACCGTTGTAAAAATTTTTTTTAGGTAAGGTGGTGAAAGTGGACACAGTGTATATTTTATGAAATAAACAATGTTTTTCTTTAATTTAGTGAGAATTTAGAATTTGTTATATTGCTACTATATCGCTAATTATGTTTATGTAAAATTATAATATAGAGACGTCTCCTATTACAAAAAATATGCATGCATGCAAAGTGAAGAATTTATTGTTAGTCTAGTTATAGGTAGTTACTTATGGTGTTAATTAATCGGTATATTATATTTCGAGTTTAAGTCTAGTTATAAGGGGTCAAATAAAATATAAAATCATAACACTTTACTAAACATGTGCCTACATTTCAAATATAATAGTACTACTTGATCAGCAATTTATGGTTTCTAAATTATTTGTATTTTGTTTAGAATTTGCAGTAGTATCAGTTGGCAATTATTATTCTTTTGATTCTGTTGAAATGCCCTTCACAAGTGGCCATAGTGAAGGACATTTTCTCGGAAAGGGAAGGTGTAGAACCTAACTTAGAACACCCTGTAAAGGAAGGTAATAATTGCTTAGGTGTTACTTAACTTCCGGATATTAATAATTGCATTACATTTTGAATACTCATGACAAATTAATGTCGACTAATATAACATAGGTAAATCAGGTGATTATAATAAATCACTAACTTGCAAAATACACCAATTATTGTAATACTTTTTGATTGGGAATTCATTCAATAAAATGTGGTTAAAGTGTTAACAACACGAGTTTTAATTAACATCCCTATCCAATACTACACTTGTATAAACTTTGATGAACTTTTCTAAATTATTAAATCAGCGTAAAATACTTAGTTCGACCGGATGCAATATTTTTATTACAATATACCGGGTGTGACAGTATTATTCTACTTTCGAAAAGTTTTCTTAAAATTAAAAATATATTATTTCTCTTCAACTTTATTTAAACCGTAAATATTAACTGTTATATCCTTAAATAATAATAATCGTCCTGATATTACATTAATAGACAAGAAAAAACACACAACATATCTAATTGGTGTCTCTATACCAGGAACAGACAATCTGCAACAAAAACATACGGAAAAATTAAATAAATACCAAACGCTTCAACATGAAATAAAGCGCATCTGGAATATGAGGGAAGTGTACATTATACCTATAATACTATCCTCGATGGAAGTAATACCGAAAAATTTGGAAAAGAACCTAAAAACGATCCAAATCCCTATTACCGTAATTGAGGAGATGCAGAAAGCTGCGATTTGCAATCTCTCAACATTGTGAGATCTTTCTTGGCTGTTGACAATGCTCATGAATCTTGAAACCTTGTTTTCCGATTCTAAAGCAAAATATACCCTTATGGCGAAAGAAAAAAATAATAATAATAATATTCTTTATTCATACGGTACAACCATCGTACATAGAATGCGTCATAATACGTATTAGTAAAACAAATTAAAAAAAAAAATCGTCACAGTATAAACAATACCAGATCCATTACAAAGACTAGACTACATTTAACAAGAAACTGTATATCTGCATATCTATATATATAAAAAAAGGACAATACATTTATACATCACACAATAATAGAATTACTTAATGAAAAATACTCACTCAATGAATAAAAGCTAAATTCTAACAACCAGTCTTTAACTCTATTTTTGAACAGTCTGGGGTTATTTATTAGCTTCAAGTGCTGAGGCAAGTGATTAAAAATTTTCACTGGCATCACTAGGCAACCATTCGCTGAGAGAGAAAGTCTAAGTTGATAGTTAGATATTTGGCTCGAGCTGACAAACTTATTGATGTTTCTATGGACATAAAACAGATTCTAAAATGTAAATAGATACTACTGTTAAAATTTTCTGATCCTTAAACAACGGACGACAAGACACCCTTGCCGACTTAAATGTCATTGTTCTAACAATGCTCTTTTGCAATATAAGTACTTCATTAATGCGCCGTGAGTTACCCCGCACCACAATAGAATAACACAATACAGAATGAATGTGTGCAAAATAAAAGTAACTTAAGACATCAGCAGAAACAAAGCTTCTCAGTTTCCAGATTAGAAACGAAAACTTGCAGAGCTTCCACGAAACAGTTTCAATTTGTTTGTATCAATGAGTCAATCTCAACACCCAAGAATCTCACCGAAGACCTCTGCATAAGCCGGTGATCTCCATTTCCGACTCTAACACTGTAATCTACCTCCCTAGCTGAAAAATACATATGATTAGTTTTTTCAAAGTTGAGCACTAAAACATTACTAGAACAATAACCCTGCATCTGCCTAAACACTCATGCCCCCTTGCACTTAGATCGTTAACACAGTCATCAGATATTATAACTGTGGTATCATCAGCATAAAGCGATTTTATTTGCGCGATAATATCGGAGATAAACAGAATGAAAAACAACGGACCGAACGTACTGCCCCGCGGAACGCCAACGTCCGACTCCTGTATTGACGATTCATATATTTTACTACCATGATTGAGACTGACTTTTTGTTGTCTATTTGATAGGTACGACGCTATCCAATTTAAAGATATGCCTCTTATACCAAAATTTAGTCAACATTTTCTGGTGGTTTACTGTCTAAAAAGCACGGGTGTAGTCAAAAAACAGACCCGAACATTTCTGCCTCTTTTCCAAGTTCTTCAAAACGTTATTGACGAACTGAATAATGGCATCCTGGGTAGATAAACCCTGCCTAAAACCAAACTGATTCTGGCCAAGTAAGTTATGTTTATTAACAAAACCAACAAGTTAAGAGGAAAAGGCATTTTCAAATACTTTTGAAAACACAGACAACACGGAAATACCCCTGTAGTTTACTACATTTTCGGGTTCACCCTTCCTCTTAAAAATAGGAACAACTTAGCCAGTTTCAGTTCTTGTGGAAATTTCCCTTCAAGAAAGGAACAATCAATCAGATATGATAGAATAGGTGCTATATATTCTACATGTGCCTCAATATACTTCATGGGATACCATCGGGACCACTTGAGTTAGTTACTGTTATTTTCCGTAGAATACTACACACGTCGCTGTCATTCACATGGTGAAGAAATAAAGACTGAGCATTAAAACTTGTAAGTTCACTGCATAGAAATCTTATATTATATATGTACTCTAGAATGCTAATTAAATCCAGCCGAATACCAAAAAGTGTAACGGGTATGCTCCTCAGTAACTTATTTTCAGTACAGAGCTGCCATATTTAAAACTATTTTGTAGTTCGCCTTACAGAATTTATGCGACATATCTGTTTTATAAATAAATCCATATGTTGCGTCATACGAAACTGCTTGACAAAATCAAATAATTAAATGTTATCGGTAAAATTGCATACTGTTTAGTTTTCAGCAATATGAACGAAACATTTTTTTACAAATCTTATTAAATTTAGGAGATTTCGCAACAGCGTCTGTTTTCGCAAATGACGTTTCTCGTAGTGGGAATATCTGTCAGAGTCGGCTTCACAACAATTCAGATAGATTTTATAATTGAGTTATGGTTTTATTCGTGGTATATTTTAATTGTTGATAGATATACCTATTTGTGATTAAAATTGTTTTTAATATTTGTTATTTTGGTTTTAGTTCGTTTATTTAACAAACAATGAGGTGTATAGTGTGGTGTAAAAATGAAGGTCTCATTCCTGGTATTAAATATTTTCAGTAAGTTATTGTTTCGGGTTTCTAACAGTCTCAGTTTGAGTCAATATGATACCATTGACATGATACTCATTTTTAGCTTGACAAAAAAAAAGACATGATGTTTGGATGCGGGCATTGGGATCCTAGTACAGAAAATGTATGTGATGGGAATGTCATATGCAGTAAGCATTTCGCTGCAGAAGATATCATTTGTAGAGAAGACGGCAAGAGGATCACCCTCGTACCCGATGCAGTTCCCAAACTTTTGTTGAAAAGAAGAGATTATGTAAATGAGAGTGGAAGTTAAATTCTTAATTGTTTGATATCAAGACACTGTTTACTTAAAAGCAGTCTGTCAAAAATGCATGATATGTATGTCAAGAATATATTTCCTACGTTGTGTAGGTATACAAAGTTCGTTTGAATTCTGTTGTTAAACTGGAATATACTTAATTATAGAATCCTCCATGAAATTGCTGAGAATAAAAGTTCTACCAACCATGTTTTGTCACCAAATACTATTGCGAGTAGTACGGATGATATGCAAGTGGTTTACATGGACACGGAAAATATTTGTGAAGTCACTGTTTCTTGCACCCATTCTTTGAAGGCTGTATAGAGGTAAGACGCCTAAGGTGGTTGTATAAACAAACAAATATTATATAATAATAAAATAAATAATTAGAATGCTCAAGTCCTTAAGATATTTTCCAGTATTAGAATTCTTACTTATTTCTCATTTCTGCTTAGATTTATTATTATTGGGTTGTACCTGTTAGACAATAAAGTATTTAGATATTTAATGTAATTTTTTATTTCTTAAACCCCTTTATTCCATTTTTTTATTTGAATGTTACCAAATGGTAAAATTTAATTTTAAATACCTATAACAGTAATATTACATTTAATCAAAGCCGGTCCTGTTGAAAAATAAGTTACTGGTGATCATGCGCATTATGGACAGCTCTACACTTTTGGTTACATTTTTGTACTACGGGATTATCATTCTAGAGTATATATATATATAATATAAGATTTCTGTGGTTCACTGCTCATCCGCGCACCGTCGGACTTAATAATATTTTTAATAGACTTGAGAAAGTAGTTGTTAAAATTAAATTTAGTAACTGATCAATTAAATAAATTAATGTTTATAATTTCTTATTTGAATTTACCGCAAAGTTTAAATTATTCTAATACCATACAAATAAACAAAAGTAACTAGACATTAGTGTCGTTGATTTTGCACGCATATCCAACCTCTGAGAACAACAGAGAGAGATATATTAATACATTTTCGCGAACGGGATGTCGTGGAGGTATTTCCAGATATGTATTTGGAGTTTTGTGTAATGTTTCGAGTTTTGGGAATTTGTACTTATTGATGTGGAAGAATAATCGTTTCCAGTATTTTTACAGATATATGAAAAATTCTTAGATTTCAAGTATAGTATGCATTTCTCAAGATATAAGGATATTTATAGTATTTCAGATACATCTAAGTCCGTCCCTGAGCATTGCTAATACTGTTAGTAACTTTTGTGGTTATTGTCAACACTGTTTCCACTGTTCTTTTGGGTAATCTAAATTTAAATCAATTATTAACGTTCTTCTAATTCGAAGTGTTTAAAACGGAAGGTTATAATATTTTGATTAATTTTTGCTAGTGGAATGTGGTAATTAATAAAAGATTTTTCTTGTGCCGATATCCGATTTTAAGCGGGAGTTTATTCCAAAAATATAGCGTTATCTTCGAGAATTTGATATTGATATAATTTAAACATAAAACCTGATTTGACAACCGATCTGTGAAGCGTGAACTTGCAGCCAACTTAGTCAATATTTACAGTGACTTCTTATTTTGAGATACTACATTGATTTTCATTAACGATTATTAATTAAAGTTAGTGTATTTACGGTGATCTCTTAATTCGATATTTAATTTATTTAAAGATATATTTACAGTGATTTCTTAATTCAGAATATTCAAACCGATTTTGACATATTTTATATTAACCCGATTTAGACTTACACCCGATTTGTGACAAGGATGACGTCTGGAAATGAGGGGTTCCTTTTATTGTTTGTGAACGTCCTTCTAGTACACAAGTTGTATGTTTTATTGGTTATTAATATAAATTTTCCTAGGTATCAATGTTAAAAAGACACGACCTTGAAGTTTCTTGGTGTCCGGAGTTGACTGCATGTAGCCGAACCCAATAGCGACCGAAAGGGTAAACAATTGAGTTGCATATAATATGTCTGTGACTCGTCTCAGGTTGTTTCAAGGATTTCAGGTAATCGTTGCGAGTAATGTTGGTTGCTTGTGTCCAACTGAAGAATTGCACGCATTTGAGTCCATTTAAATTGATATTTACTCTGCGAATTCGTAAATATTTATATTGCAATTCGGATTTTAATTTGCAGCCTTAAATAAATTTTCTAATATTAATATTAAATAACGTTTAAATTTACGTTATAAGATCTTATAGCTAGTAGTACACCCCCCCTCCCCTCGAGAAACACTCCAACGTCGCTGAAAACAACAATATTATGTACATTTTGTTAACACTTTGTGCAGGCTAAATCAGGATCTTGTTCAATTTTCGGCTTGGTGTGAGCGTCATTGCCTGAGGCTGAACCCCAGTAAGACTGTGGCACAAACATACCCCCTTAGAAGATTAACTTAAATGGCAGAGACTGGAACACTGTTTTTAACTATGCAACCAGTCACGAGAGGCGCTGCAAACGAAAAGTGAAGAAAACTGTCTGTTCTTCTACGCTTAGTTTGACTTCCTATCGCTAGGTGCCGACAAAAAAATTTTTTTTTTAAACATACCCCTATTTTATGTTTAAAAAATGTTGGTATTACCATTGTCTTTACAATGGTATTACCCACAAAACATATGTTATAGTCGTATTTCCCACAAAAGGGTGTGGCATAATTTCAAGTCTTAATATGATTTTTTGCGTTAAGAGTTTGAAAAAAGAGTGCGAGTCTTGTTTAAAAGTTTGTTTAGTTGTAAATTGTGCATAAAAATTGCGTTCAGTGTGTGCTATTTTAATCATTATGGCTCTTTTTGTTAGAGAAGTTCGGCCGGCAAAAAAAAATGTTGTGTTCCCAACTGTGAGACTAAGAGTGGTAGTTTTTTCCGATTTCCGAACCCTAATAAAGAACCAGAAATGCTAATAAAGTGGTTGGCAAATATAAACAACCCCCGTTTATTTAACATTCCCTTTGATAAACTACTTAAAAGTTATATAGTGTGTGCGAAACATTTTGTTCCGGATGATTTACAGTTTGGGTGTCGAAGAGACCTTAAATGGAATGCAACACCAATATTACATCTTAATACAGGTAAGAAAACCACGCACCTCTATTAAATGTGGTACATGTTTTTATGAAATAATTGAATTTATAGAGGAGGCACCTGGTCCATAACGAAGAAAATTGGAACCCTCTACTTGTGACATAGACATAAGTACTGGACCTACCACATCAAAGGAATCCGTCGGTGGCCCTAGTATAAGTTACCCCATGGTCATCGATGACATGCCTAGCCCTAGCACATCGAAAGAATATTCCAAGAACGTAACTAGTCCAAGCTGCCTGTTATTTTATTTATGTTTTTAAATTATAAACTTTATTGTGTACCTACTATCTACTTTTTGACTAAATTAAAATGCAAACTAATATTGCTAATTGTGCGTTTCTATTTTAATAATAAATGTTTTATAATAATAATGGTTTTTTTTTCGATCCCATTAATGTTTTGTCGTGTAACATATAATGGTGCAACATTTTTTGTAGTTTTTCAAAAATATTTTGAACAATATCTCGTTTGAATAATTTTTTGAAAAACTACAAAAAATAGTTGCAACATAATATGTTACTATTTAAATTTATTTGAAATATTCCTCACTAATATTATTTTAAATTTCCCGCCAAAACTAATTTATGAGTATGCGCCACATCAATAGATGGCGTTTCTTTTACTTCCAATTGTTAACATTGCAGTTCGTATTCTAAAAGGGTATGTTTTGTGGACTGTGGTTTTGTGTATTGGTGGTGAGCGGCGTGCCGAGTTGATGCGTTCCTCTGGTAATGTTCTGGTGGGGGGAGAGGTGGTGCAGTGGGTGGATAACTCTAAATTGATGTTCTTAGAGAATGTTGTCTCTCAATATTTATTGTTTATTTGGAATGAGTGGAAGAGTGGCTTTTGCCAAATCTCATTCCGTTTGTGTTGTGTACATAGACTTATTTGTAACTTTAAGCTAGTTGTTTATACAATGTGTCCACGGATAGAGTTTGGAAGAGGAAAAACTTTTTTATTTGTCGATTTAGAAGAAAAAGTCATTTTTTATAAAAAGTCTGCTTGTGTCGAAACTATTCAAAACCGTGATTTGTTACACCAATTGTGCAAAAAACAATAATAAACTTTTTTCTCAAAGTGGTTAATTTCATAGCTACTATTAAAATAATAAAATTAAAAAAAAAAACAAGGAAATCAAAATCATTAAAACTGTTATTTTTGATATACCCTGTATAGTAATCGTAAATTTGGTACTTGAATTTGTAGTTTTGACACAAGCAGACGTTTTTATAAAGAATGACTTTTTCTTCTAAATCTACAAATAAAAAAGTTTTTCCTCTTCCAAACTCTATCCGTCGACACATTGTACCTATATGATCTTTGTCATTTGGTTTTTTTTTTTCACAATAAAACATTTATTATTATTATTAACGCTTTTTTAGTATACTTACATTAAACAATTCGCTTTTTACTTGTACTTGCTATGTAGAATTCAGAAAAAAGATGTTAAACCATTTACCTGTAACAAGGAAAACAAAATAAGTACGACCGTAATCAAAATTGAACAAATCATGAACCTCAATTGAAAAAATGATTGCAACACTCTCAAAAGTAAGCTTACTGTTTTTTATATGGCGAAACGATATCTACTAGTTGCAAAGGCAAATATTTTCATATAAATAGTGGGTTTATTGAACAGCAACTGTTCTCTCGGTATTGACTCCTTGGCATGTTCTTACCTTTGAGCCTATCACGTTCATACCTGCTCCCGACGTATCTCAACTCAACGTGAATAAACTATCTAGATGGCAGTTATTGCAACGTTTGCAACAAAATTTCTGCAGACGTTGGCATATGGAATACTGACATATGCGAGGGTTTCCTCCAAAAATTTTTCCTTCAAATTTTATCAAATTTATACGTGACTTTTGGTATTCACTGTATATCTAACTACTTACAGATCGATATTATAAAACTTTCAGACCGGTAAACGGAAACAATTTCATTCTAAGTCAACACTTCATTATTGCTACTACGAGCATTCCAATTTCTTCTTTTTCAGAAAGTGTAATTGTCTCTCAAAAGAAAATAGGTAGCTTCGGTTCGAATGAGAATTTTCACTTTAGTGCACGAGAAACTGTACGACTTAAAATGGGGCAATGTTTGGATTGAAAAAGATATTGCGTGAGAGTGAGCCATAAAGTGCTAAAGAATACCGCTACAAATAACAATAAACAAAAAGATGAGTTAGTATTACGAAACCCAGGCAGTTTTATATTGCGATGTTTTCAGTTTTTATGGTTTTAGAAAAGCTTAGCGATTCGTATCATGAAATATTAGTTTTGATGCTTTTGTTTATGAAATAATACATCATTGGTTATTGATCCAAAAGATACTAAGGGTATATCAGAAGTTGCTCGGGGTATTTTACGATATATTTACTATATTTTAGACAGGTAAGTTCCACAGACAACTAAACATTGCTTCTGGATAAATCTTGCGTCAAATTTATTCTACCTAACGTTTCGCTGATCATAGTGTCAACTTCTTCAGAACAACTTTGCGTGAACGATGTTTCAGTTTAACTTACTCTGAAGAAGCTGATGATCAGCGAAACGTCAGCGGATATAAATTTGAAGCAGGATGAATCCAGGAGCATTGTTTATAATAAAACAAGCTTTTTATCAACACAATTCTACGATAAAGTAAGTAAGATGGTCGGTCAGTAGAAATAATACAAATTAGGTATTGTAACAAATTATACATTTCAATTTCTAATAACTCAGTTTTGAAGTTTCTAAGTTCCTCGTATACTAATAATAAATGATATTGTATCTGTTCACTAGGTCGCACCACCTATATTAAGTGTGTTTAAAATATTAAATATTTGAATTTGGTATAGAACATTTTTTTTTGGGTTCGCGATAGCAAATATAAAATATTTGTTTCGCATTTCTATTTACACACGAATATTGGCCACTCTTGGCTATAGTAAAGTAAATTTGCAATAATATATTGTCAAAGTTGTTACGGCTTAGTGTCAGGTAATTTTACTCAGATAATTGTAACAAGACACCACGCCACTGGTATTATGGATACTATTTGGGTTTTTTATATAGATATTTTCTCTTAGCTTGGGAGATATAATATTTTCGTAAATATCATACAACATCTGTAAGTAATAAATTTATTATCTTGGGCTTTTAACAAATGTTCCTAAAAGAATTGTTACCTAAAAGAACGACCTTTTTCTAATCGAGAATATTGAGTTTGTTTATGAGTTAGTCCAAAGATAAACGCATATATTAGAAAAGATAACCAGATGTTTCAGTTATAGGATGGTCAAAACATACAAGATTATCGTTATACCTTCATGTAAATTAAATGTCAGACTTTTATTATTATATACAGAAGCAAATTGGAGGGTGCCACGGTGTCCTATATCAAATAATATATAAAGGGCGAATGAAAAAACAATGGGTTTTTGTCCAGTCGCTGATTTGGGAGATTGAGAAGTCATTATAAAATCGTATTGTTTCTTGCTTTACAAATGGTAGTGACTAGTTAATCTTTTGAACGAACTCCAACATAAGATACCTAAGTATAAACAAGCGTTATTAAAGTCGACATAAAAATGTATTTTATTTCTAAGACGTAAACTACTATTCACCCTGTAGCTGTATTTGTATAGGAATATATTTTAAAAATGCGCTTTCCTTATTGGCCATTTTTCATTCTGTAGTACCTACTTGTCATTTTTATGAGGCAATTTTGGAAAGGCGATAGATTTTTCAAGATTCGTTTTAGCCTTGGTAGGGTCTAGATGTGATTTCTAATTGTATAAACTTTCTTAATAATAATCGAAGTTCAAGTTCAGTAAGTTCTTTGTTAATTCTTTTAATTGAAGGCCTTTTTGTTTCCAATCAATTTTTATAAAGGTTAAGTTGTTTCTTTTAGTAATTGAAATAAATTCAGTTTTCAATTGTAATTAAAGTTTCGTATAGGAATTAATATAATTATTCGTAATTATATTAATTTTGCTATTTTAAGTTGTACATTAATGAATAGGATTTTCTTCTAAATTTTCATTCTCCTTTAATTATTTTATTCTTTTTTTTTATTTATACATATTTATTTCTTTGTTGTTATTCATTTTCTTTATTAATTTTAATTATTAAATTAGTTGTTTTGAGCCCAAAACTTTTGCGTTTTTTTTCAAATAAAGTTTAGTGATGTTGCTGTTATGTTGTTAATTATTGTTTTCCTTTTAAATACAAAGTGGGTGACCGGCAGAGATCCAGAATTATAAAAGGTGAGTAATTTTACATTACTTTAATACAGATTAATAAAGTTGATATTCTTTGTTTGTTCTTCTTTAATTGAAGCTGCTCGTAAAGCTTGAATCGAACCCGTAACAATTTGAATAGCATATTGGGATTCATTCTGGACTGAGCTATAAAACTAGTATTCTTTCTGAATGTAAATAATACCCGCTTATTCAAAATGGTTACATAATTATCAAATAATATTAAATGTTAATTAAAACTTTTCTTTTCAGTATTTGTAAATACGTAAACTGTAAACTGAATAAAAAAAACCCCAACATATTGTCGAGAAATTACGTTTTATTTGCGTATGAACAACCCCTGATACAAACAAAATAGTCTTATTGTTTCATCTGGCGCTCAAAGGGGTCGCAAATTACGTAAAATGAATAGAAACGACACTCCTCAAACTGCTTACAATCTTCGCAGAAGAATCCAGTTGGAAAATAATGTTATACCACCACGCTTAAGGGTAACGAACAACGAGGTTTTAACTGAGTTGTCTGAACTACATCAACAACTCAGACCGGATGTAACTCCACCACCATCTACCTCTATAAGTGATTAACGTAGGCCAAATTATTTTAATTTTTCCGCACCAGCGGCGCCTTCAACATGACATGAAAATCATTTGGGGGCATCAAATCTTCCACTTAATGAACAGGTACGTTTTCCACCAGTACCACAACCGCTTATGCCGCTATACACTCCAGAAGCGATTAGTAATATAGTTAGTAAAGTAGTTCGAAAAATGCAAAATTTAAACTGTAGCAATTTAAATACAAATAAAATATCCTATAATTGTAAAAGCCTACCAACATTTGACAATGAAGTAGTACACCCAGTGGATTTCTTAAATCAATTAGAGTACGGATTTGATGTTGCAAATATGAATTACCAACAATTTGTATTATTGATTAGCGATCTTTTTATAGGTGGGACAAAAACCTGGGCGGTAGGTAGAAATAGTACAAATTCGGTAATAATAGAATATAGTTATCATACAATTACCAATGTTAGAATGAATTGAAGTACATTTTTTTCTATTTTAATACAAAATTTTTAATTATAATTTATTTTTGATTTACGAAATGCCAGTTGTCATAATTGTCATATACTGCAATATTTTTCAGCTCTATTGTTGCTTGGCTGTCAGATTTATTTTGACCTAATATATAAAATATGTAATATGTTCATCGGGAAGAATATTTTCGTAAAAGTGATTTCAAACAAAAGTCTTCGTGAAAGAAAATTGAAAATAAAGCTTGGATAATATAAGTTTGTGAATGAAAAATAATTTAATGGCAAAGCGGACTAAAATGCTGGTTTTACCTACACAAGGAATTTTGTTTAATTTAGCAGGTCCCCAGTCTAATTCAATAGAACCAGACAGAGGCATGGGTCGACAGATATTGACGAATTCGTTTCGCTCTTGTTATGAGCTCGTCAGAGTACCATAGTCGTTGCCCATCTACAAATATCGGCCTGCATTTAAGCACAATAGGATACACAACAGTAGACACATGAAAACACGTATCATCTACATGTACATAGTAATGCATATCCTATAACATGCAGAGGCCGAACAAACTCAATGTATAGGTAAAACCAGTCGTATAAATAGAAATAAATATAAATAAAAATAGTATGAACACAAAACGCTAGCAGGAGACCATTTTATCCTTCTGCCAGCATCTCCCAAATATTTGGGTTTCAGCAATGCTCGGACGGTGGTCTCCAAGCGTTCTGCCGTCGATGTTTAATGCCAAATAATGAAAATTTAAAAGGATTTCATGTCCGTAAATATAATAAATGAAAAATAATTTAATGATAAAGCGGACTAAAATGCTTTGCCATTAAATTATTTTTCATTTATTATATTTACGGACATGAAATCCTTTTAAATTTAAATTTGTGGTTAATTAACTTGTGATGGGTATGTAAATAGAATTCGGATTGATTGATTTCTTGATTTTGGTATTACGCCAATAAAGAGTACATAAAATTTTTCAAATTAAGTGTGGCATCCGCGATTTTCGCAATTTTTCTTGGTTTTTGCCAGATATTGAATGAATTAAATTGAATGAAATAAAAATAATATGAAATTTTTTCAACAACCAACTTGTTTCAGTAAAAATGAAATAAAATAAACTTGGGGAAATAAAGTTTATGTTTATTGAAGCATCTGCGCGTGTGTCGGGTGTAAAAAATAGATTTCGGATTAATTACGCTATTGCGGAAATAATAAGTACGAGGTGTAGAATAGAGAAAATTTCAAAGATATTCTGGCAGCAGAGCGTTGTAAGTTAGTATATTGTTTAAGCGAGTAGATTGCACAAGAATAACACACAAACCTGTTTTCTTTTCTAATGACTTTACTTTGATGGAAAATGTGACGATTTGGAAACTATTTTAAAAATGATGATTTTATTGTCGACATTGCTAAATCGGCATGCTATGTGAGTCCACCTAAGTTTGACATACAAAGACTACAAAAAATCAAGTCATATGAATCCAGTTTTATTACAAGTGATATTGAAGACTTAATTTGTCCTTATTGTGTTGGTAAAGGCCACAAGATTAGGGATTGTAGAAAATTAACAAACGATGACGTCAAGACTAGATGGGAAATTGTTAGTAAAAAGAAGTTGTGTTTCTCATGCCTCAGAAGCAAACACAGAACCGGAAATTATAGATTAAACCGTTCCTGTAATGTAGATGGTTGTCGTCGTATGCATAATAAGTTACGTCACACTGAAAACCAAACATATGAAGCCAGAAGAGAACAGAACAATGAGGAAATTCACAATGAGGAAATTCCTAGTACGTCTTCAGAAAATGTGCTAGCTACAGGCAGTGCTTCCAAAAATATATTTGCCAATATCCAATACGTCTTTAAAACATACTATATTCAGACATAAAGGCTGTACGACAGTCTTTTACAAAAAGGTTAAAGTAAAAACATATTTCATAAATATAGCAAAAACATTGACTAGTTATTTATAGCTTTGATACAATATAAGTTATGAAATGTATCATAAAAATGTGCTTATCAAGGCGTTAGTAATTAGTGGCAGCAAATGGGTCAGAAAAAAAAAATCCAATCCGAATCCAAATATGGAATAATTTAAATTAAAATAGCTGTTGTCAACACAAAAAAAAATAATTGAAAATATAGCTTGTCACCAAGAGGCTCACGAGAAAGTTAAATGACAAAAAAGTAACAGAAATATTACTTTTACACTTAAAATATGAAGAGCTATTTGTGCCTCTAGGGCAACAGTTTATTTAGCTTAATTAAAGTTATAACGAAATATGGCCTTTCTTTATATGAAGATTAAGAAAATAGTCGTAATAAGGCCATGTATGTTAATATATCAAGGGTTATAGCTCGTAACCCAGAAGATGTCAGGCATTCTCACTAGGCTCAAATTATTTCTCAGAGAGAGGACTAGTAGAATAAAAATTAAAGGCTCCAAAAAGTAGGGAATACGGGTGTCGTTTCAAACAAAATATCAGACCATGAATTTTAATATATCAAGGGTTATAGCTCTTAACCCAGAAGGTGTCAGGCATTCGCCCTAGGCTGAAATTACCTCTCAGAGAGAGGACTATTAAAAAAAATGAAAGGATCCAAAAAACAGGGGATAAAAAATGAAAGCCGCCGCACATACTCACTGCGAAGGGCTTGTTTCAGCCGGGCGGAATCTTGTATGTTGCTTGAGCCACGGCCAGGTACGTGTACGTCTCCCCGGTGTTCAAAGGTTTTAAGACGCTTCCATCCACCACCTCCCTATTCAGCTAGGCGTCCTTTCTTAAGATAGACAGGCGCATATTTGTCGATCCCAAACTCCATGCCAACGTCATGAGTAGACTGCTGGGATCTAAAAATGGGTGGCGACTGTTAAATATAATTAGCTCCTCGACCTACGACCTCTCTCGGCGAACTAGCGGGGCGGAACCTTTGAACCAGCAGTAGGCCTTAGGGAAGCGTGATTGTGCAGTCCGCTGGTTAAGCCAGTTACCTTTTTTTTTTCTTATTTCGTAGTGACCACCTTAGTTCGTGGCGACCACTCATAAAGAGGGATCGCAAAAAGGAAGCCCACATCGTGGGAGGTAATACCTTGGAACGGATGCCTTAGGATAATGACTTCGGAGCAATGTCATCACATTTCGCATCTCTTCACGTCAAGTTCGCGCAGCTCCGTTATGGTGTATTTGGACACCCCAAAGGAGTAAATGAGGACTGGAACAGCGAGCATATTTGTTGCAGCGACTTTATTCTTTCCCCACAACTCTGATGACCAGATTTGTTGTTTCACACATGCGGAATCTTGTATGTGGCTTAGAGCCACGGCCAGGTACGTGTACGTCTCCCCGGCGTTCAAATGTTTTAAGACACTTCCATCCACCAACTTCGTGTTCCGCTAGGATGGACAATTGCACATTTGTCGATCCTCCAGGCCAATGTCATGAGTATACTGCTGCTCTATCCTTTTTGTGTCCTTTAGATCTTCCATATAAAATTAATGAGTGACCTTATGCCTCCGGGTTGACAGTGGTAGTAGAGAGATACAAAACACAATGGGACTAAGAGAATCTTCTTGGAAGACGCCCCTTCTGAAGGTGGTCAGTAGATGATGACTGGTTGAGTCAAAACCCTTCCGATAGTCGATCTAGGCTATCAAGAGATTCCGGTTAAACTGCACAGAATCCCGCATGACAGTTCGATCAACAGGCATTCACGACAGCCGGCAAGACACCAGTAGCTATTAATTCCATCCGGTCCTGGGACAGCAAAGTTCTTGACGCTTGACTTCCTCAGTAGTTATCGGATCGCACGTTTGGTCTGGTTAAGAAAACCCTCGAAAGAACTCTTCGATTAAAGCACGCGTCACTCTATTGCCGGTAGCGCCACCTAATCTTATGCCTCTTTGGTATATTAGTGGTAGCTGAATGAAATCAAGATTAGGAAAATAGCCTGTAAGGGATAACAGTGAACAACTATATATTTTAAAACAAAATGTAAATAAAGATTTATTGTAGAGTATATATGTAGAAAAGAGAAGAGAAAACTAATTAATTATAGGTATATTAATTATAAAATATATATAAATAAATAAATAGATAATGTATATATCACAGGGGAATGGGGGTGTAGCGGGCAACAACCTAACCTAATATAAAAAGAAGAACTCCTATCCCAGCCGTTGCTGACTGACAGTTACACACTTAACCTTAAAATATAAACACTAACAATTTCAACATTATGTCACAAGAGATAAGTTCTATGACAATCAGAGAGGCACTAGCGTAGCCTGAGGTTAGGAAACTTATAAGGGAGTAAGTATAATATATATATAGAGCCCTGCTGCACCTTACAGTAGGTTAGAATTATCTATTAAATAGTATACGATAATGTTTAATAGGTATGACAAGAGGGACAATGTACAACTAACAGTAGTAGTCACGCTATCATGACGTCATGAAACGCTAACAATCTCGCACGACAAGGTACTTCCTCTAAAGATACTTAAAACAACAAATATGTGTATAAAACAATTATAAACAAATAAGCATAAATAAACGGGAAAACTGATACGAATGTGCACAAAACTTATAAGTAACACCACGTAGATAGTCTATATTTATGTAAATTAAAGTGAATGCATATCACTTATCTGCGGAGCCCGGATCTAGCGTGGGCTCAGTCCTATCCTATATGAGAATCAGGAAATTTCAGGTAGGCACCAATACCTCACACAGTCAGTCTATCATACCATTCAATGTAGCATCCACTTAGGTGGGATACAAACTCTACATTCCACCACTATTACTCAAAGCTACTACAGTTGCACCAAAACGATAGCAGACCGTAAACCGGTACTTTACGCACAAAGCAGTTAGTAGCCGCAAAGCAAGAGAAAGAAAAAGAAGCCTAAAAGCAGAAATAAAGGATCCTATATAGCACAAGAGTTATACTGAAAGCGTCTACGATGTTCTATAATTATGACCTACCTTAGATGTTGGATGGCCTTATGTGGATTCTGGGAATACCAACACTTAATCGCAACGAGAAGTTACCAAACATAAAACCATACATCAAATATGTGTGGAGCACTATAAATACCCAATTTTATAACTAAAGTGCCTCCACAATTACTGGTTTCACAAAATTTGAGTTTAACTTCCTCGCTACTGTCTGGATCCACACCCGAAAATTGTAATGGAGAATTATCCTGTCAGAAGGTTGGGTTTAACCGCGAAAAGAGACAGTATTGATACAGCCTCCTGTCGAATTCATTCGACATGACAGCCGATAAGGCAAAACAATAACATTGTTCATTAATTTTTCCCACTAAAGACATGCCTAATTGCCCTATGTTCTATTTTAGCTGTACCAAAGCAACGAGCAGATCATCGGAGCACTATTCAATGGTACTTGCGGCCGGGTATTATGGATAGGCATATGGATTATGCGCTCCAATTGAACAAAAATAATAAATGAAGGATACAATAATTAAATGAAAAGGCTATAGTAATAGGAAAAGCCAAGAATGTAGGGTTTATACGTATTCATGAGGTGATATCATTTGATGTTATGTGTTAAGCAAGAATGTTTATTAAAGAAGTATCAATCTGAGGTAGGTGGTTTTTCTAGCAACGTAACATCACCTCATAGATATTCCTCCAGAAACCTTCAACCCGATCCGCGGAAGTTATTATTTCATTTTCTTTATTACTTGGCCTTCTATTTTCAAATTTATTTACATATTTCCTTAATTCTACCTATCCATTTTATATTTACAATCTTTTCTTACTTTTACTGTACATTTTCTTCCAGTAACACTCTTTCTGACCGTTCATTAAATTTTAATACCTGTATATTGACTACTTTTGCTTCTCTCCATATCTCTATTTCCGTGTTTCCGTATTTCCTACCTATATACTCCCTTGCCTCTAGCCGTTCTATTTTCCTGCAGTGATTCTTAATGTGCCCTACGACCTCTACTCCTATACCACATTCCCAATTTTATTTTTTTCATTTTTTTTATTGGCCATTAGTTGGTATACAATTTATATACAGTGGCATATCAAGATTCAATTACTCTTACAAAAATTACAAACTAATCTAAATTCGAGATCAAAAACATAAAAAAAAATATCAAATTAAAAACACCAACAAATAACAAATAAAGAAGAATACCGAATAAATAACAATATTAATTAACATTTACAAGACAAACAATATAGATTAACATAAAACAACTGCGAAGACACACGAGCCTACCAGCAAATAAAATAAGTCACAGTATGGTGGAGCAATGCTCAACAAATTCCAGCAGAGGTAGGATCTCATTTCCTCTGCCATTGTCATATTACTTCTTCTTTTAGTACAAAAATTACAAATTAATCTAAATTCGAGATCAAAAAAATACAAAAAATATCAAAAACATTAAAAACACCAACAAATAAAGAAGAATACCGAAAAAATAACAATATTAATTAAGATTTACAAGACAAACAATATATATTAACATAAAACAACTGCCAGGACACACGAGCCCACCAGCAAACAAAAAAATTCACAGTATGGTGGAGCCATGCTCAACAAATTCCAGCAGAGGTGGATCTCATTTCCTCTGCCATTCTCATATTACTTCTTCTTTTAGTAACCTATTTTCTTTTGCTTTATTTATTCCTATCTCATTTATATCTATTATTTCTTTTTCCCTTTCTTCTCTAGGTAATCTATCCACTATCCTAATTTCTTCACATTTATTCCTTCTTTCCCAGTCTACGTTGATTATGCTATCTACCTCGTAAGCTTCGTCTATGCATTTCTATATGTCTATAGTCAGTTTCCTTTTCGTTCTTCCTTTTTGTAAAGTTCCTATTAATTGATTTAAGTCCGTGAGTACCGTTCCCTTACCAATACTTTCTCCTATCATTACCTGAACGCCTAACTTTACTGCCCACTCTTCCGCCCGGCGCATATTTAAGCCGCCGGTTAACCTCTGTTTCTTTCTTATCTCTTGCCCTTCTAGAATTCCGTATATATACCTACCCTACTGCTTGCCCTGTTCTCCTACACTCGCGTAGGTATACAAATAATTTATTTGCGCCACCCTTCGCCCTTTGTCTATTTAATTTCCACTTTTCGAGGAAACCTGGAAGACCCTATCTTTTTCTCTACTCCGTGTTTTGTTTCTTACCCACGTCTTATAACGTTCTCTATATCCAAAGGTGAAACCCCAGCTAGCACCTGCACCGCCCCTGTCGCCATCGTCCGGTACGCTCGTATCATTCCCAACAACCATGGCCGCTGAATAGTGTCTAGCTGCCGCTTGACCTTCGAATCCTTTGCTGTTTTACCGCATACTTTTACTCCGTATAGTATTAAGGACTTTATAGCACCCACGTAAACTCTTTTCACCAGTTCTCCGTCAAATCCATAATTTCTTCTTATTACTCCAATCATTCTGTTGTTATCCAGCTTTGCCCTTACTCCTTTTATGTCTTCTAAATGTAGGCCTTTCTTGTCTATTCTTATTCCTAAAATGTTGATGTTTTCTTTTAGATCAATATTTTTTCCTTCCATTTTTAGTACAGGTTCTCTTATTCTTCCTCTGGCCTCGACAAAAACTGCCTCGGTTTTCCTTCTCCCATTTTCCACATGCTTCTGCTACTTTTTCCCACAGTCTTTCTGTTTTCTTTACTGATGTTTCCCAAATAATTATCACTTGGGCATCCGCGAACGCTTGTACATCTATATTTTCTTCTCCTATCTTTACCATTTCCCTGAACTAACCCTGCATCACCACAAACCACAACGCTGGTCCTAGGCTCGATCCTTGCGGACTTCCTCTGTATATTCGTTTGGTTATCTTGCCTCTCTTCCTCTCATAAAATCTCTACATTGTCTTCTAATATCACCGTAAACATCCATCTTTTCCTTTGTTATTATATTCGGACTGGGTTAGCTGAACAGACGGTTATATGCATAATGTGCATAGCACCGTACTGAATCTCGCCCAATTGCGTATATATATATAAAAAAAAAATAATTTATTTACTTGTTTGTTAAATATGCAATAAAAGACCTTTATTATTATTATTATTATTATTATTATTATTACTTACCATGTTACATGCATTACTCATGTCCAAACCTACCACAAGTGAATGCATCCCTTTTTCCTTATTCTGTTTTAAGATATCGACAATCCTTTCTACCGCGTCCACCTTGGTTCCAACCTTCTCGAAATCCAAACTGCCTATGGTCTAAGAGTCCTCGTGTTTCCATAAAGTGCCTTCTTCTTTTGTCGATCAGCTTGCCCAGCAATCTTCCGATTACCGGTAACAGGCTGACTGGGTCGGAGTTCCATCTTTCTTTGGTATCCAACTGATCCCAGCCCTCTTCTACACCTTAGGAAATTTGCCTTCCCTTTTACATTTGTTCATCAGCTGTACCTGAAAGTACCCTTGCACCTCCATAATGCTCTTCATGTCTTCATTTGGAATCCCGTGTCTCCCCATCGATTTCCCTTTCTTAGTGTTTCTATTATGTCCCACAATTCTCCTGTCATAAATGGCTGGTGCTCTATTTCCACTATTTCTTCTTGTTGTTTTCCCAGTTTTCTTCTTAATCGTCACCTCTTTTCGTTACAAAATATTTTCTTACGAAATATTCATTTCATTCATTCTCTCCTTCCGTGTATTCTCTATTATCTTTTCGTATGTCCATGTATTTCCTTGACTCTATACTGTCTAACTATGAATTCCCAGACTTGTTTCACTGATCTCCTTTATTTATTTTTCCAGTTGCTTCCTTCCATCTTCCTTTATTTCCATCTTATATCTCCTCCGTTCTCTTTTGTATTCTGCTTCTTTCCTATTCTTCTCGTTCTCATGTATCTCTTTTTGCAGTTCTTCCTCTTCCTTTTTATTTCTCTTTTCATAATGTTAAGCCTTGATTTCCGGAACGTGGACTGTGGACGGTGTTTGGAACAAACGAGAAGGGTTCTCTTTGAACCGTAAGTTCTCGGAGACCCACCTCGTGACTTTTGTACAGTCACCAGCATTCGTAATTTGTAGCAACATTGCTGTTTGATGGTCTGCAACAAGTTGTCACTAATGTGATACGTCCGCCGTAATTCGGCAGCAATACGACGGACTTTAGCAGTGAAAGGCAATCCAGCCCTTCTGTTCTGGATTTTGGCCTCGATCTTTTCTATACGTCTTTTAGCCCCGGCATATGCATCGCCCGCCGAACGATTCCCACACCGAGAGAGCAGGAAGGCAGCCAGGTAAACGGCGCAATTAATGCGCCAGATATCGGCTGTCTTTGGAAGGTCATCCCCAAGATTTGCATCCTCTCTGGTTAGGTCCTGTGCCTTCGGGCGTCTACACTTGTGCAGAGCCATTCGATCAACCAGGTCAACAGGCCATACGGGAAGGTCCTATACCCTCCTAACTGGCATTGGTACTGGTACCTCCGGCAGATCGGGAGGCGGAGGTCTCCTAACATCACCCCTTGTCTGAAGGTACGACATAGTTGGTGGGTGAGAACCCCAGACTCATGTGCCCTAAGCAGACGCCACAATCCGAGTATGACTTCCTTTTGCATCCTTCTTGCTCAGTTTCTGCCATATTCTGGCAAGCAGGGATCTTCTGTAGATTTGAGGTCAGCGTATGGCGCATGCCCTCCAATGATCCCATGATCAAAACCACAAGGAGCACAGAGTGTCATAGTTTTGAACATCTGTCTGTACTTAATTGTAACATTTAGCATTTATCTTGCTTTGCCACTACACATGGAGGGGTTCCTTGTTTTGTGTGTGTGAAGGTATTTACGATAATCTCTATGTTGCAGTAACTTTGTTATTTGACAAGATGTTATTTTTGTACGAGAAAATGAAAGAGTCGCATTAGAGTGTCCATTTTTGCAACTTCCTTGTGTTTGTGAGGCATTGAGTTCTTGTTTAGAAAATGAATGTTTAAGTTTGGAGAAAAATCAAGTTAAAATTTAGTGATTTCTTACACAGAAAAAATAACGAAACTAATAATGAAAAACAAAATTAAAACCACTCTTGGCGAAAAAGTCTCTGTCTCTCTCTCTCTGTTTAAAAGTCAGGTGCTTCAAGTATCTTAAATCCAAGCCCTCGATTCTTCAGTACAGATACGACGATAAATCAGAATATATGGAAATTAGATCAAATTACTACTATCAAAAGCATACAGCAAACCTAGACCAATAACAAGCTGAAAAAATAAACAGACTTGATGAAGCTATGTAAAACTGTGGTGGTTCCTGAAGAGTTCCATAGCTATTACAAATCTTTCCCGACATCAAAAGATGTAAGCGATTTGGTTCCAGAGCCCGCAGCAGAAGATTGTATTTCAGAGGAAGAATTGTCAGATGCAAGATGCCTGAGTTTAACAAAACTTTGACAACTAAAACAAAATAAATACAGTTTTTTGTTTATAAAAAAATATTTTGTTAAAATTTTTATTATTTTTGCTTTTGTAATTATTATAAAGTTTGTTTGAAAGTTAATGTGATAACAAAATAAAAAGTTTTTAGTTTCGTTGATTTTTCATATCTCTTTTAAGTTTAAAACACTAATATCTTAAAAACAATAATATGGGACTTATCTTGTTTTTGTAGTAACCCGACAATATATGATATGGAGAGCTAAATATACGATTTATATTAGACCCTTACAAAATCAACCCAAAACTGCGGAAGCATGAAATCAAGTAAGAAGCAGCGCTGTTATCAGGCTTGGTGTAGGCCCTAGCATGGCCCTGTTCTCAATCCCAGTTTCAAAATAAGTTTCTTAATCCAGTCGTGCCATTTTTTACCACTTTCATAATAATATTATTTGCTATTAACTAGATTTGTTAAAAAAATACAATAGTTGAAATATATCGTTTACTTTATGATGACGCCATACTGCAGAGTACAGAAACTCCATCAGATATATTGGGACACGCCCTTTCTCATTTTTGGGGCAAAGTAATAGTGTTCTTTAAACTCCATTTCAAGCAGGAACCTCTTTATATGAAGTACTTTAAGTGCACCTATGTTATATACACCTACTTCGGTTACGTCTGCTTTCAAAAAAGTTAGCAAGATAATGGCAAATAACACAAACTATTATTTCGTAAGTTTCATAAACTACATTTAGTTTCATGGTTATTCATGTAAACACCTATCGTTACACTTGGTATATCTGTATTTTATACTTGAACGAAACGCTATTCTATAGATAATACAAGAAATCCCTTTGGGATTTCCCGGTCGTTTTGTGGTAGTCTTATCTATCTATCTATGATAAAAGTCATTGAGGGTTATAAAAAAAAACGTAATTTAAAAAAAAAAAAATTTTATAATATAGTGATAAGTCTTTCGATAAATATGGTGAGTATATAATAATAATTATATATATATATATACCGGTTTATCACGAAAATGTTGTGCTTTTACACGGTTCCTGAGCGTGCGAGCATACGTTTAGCAAGCTCGTAATAAAGAAAAAAATCGGTTGTCACAAGGTGTATCTAAACTAGGTGCTCAAAATTTGTGAGCGAATTGTGGACGTCTAATCATGAAAAACGCTGAATTGTAATTTTTCGAAAAATCCTTATTTACAAAGATACAGGGTGTTAAAGATGACTGCCTGAGGACGATTTTTTTGAAATATTTTCGAAACGAGTAAAGATGAATTCATCAAATGTAGCATATTTATTCACCTAGTTAAATGTCGTAAACTAACATGAAATTGAATAAAAAAGGATGACCATAGGCGAGAAAACGGGGGGACCCTCGCCTTAACACGAGTGGCTCATATATGAGCCACAACGATTTTCCCAGTAGACTAGCGTCTCACATGTGAGCCATGAGCATACATCCATTTAATAAGCATTTTCTCGGTTGCTCAGGTATGTGTCGCGTAGTCCGCGGGTTTCAGTTATAGTTAGTGTTCTACATGATTCTAAGTGTAAAACTATAAGATGGTACCTACCTCAAATTCTTTTTCTCTTGTAGATATCTGTCCATGGAACGGCTGTTTCCTTTATAACAAACAGAAGTACAAAAAAATCACCTATCTAGTGTTTCGGGAGAGGGTAATCCAATTGTGGAAAAATTGATTCTGTACAAGTTTCTTAACTGCCTACCGGAAAAAAAGAAAATAATTATCCAAAAAAAGTGGAAAAAAGGCTACGTATACGTCCGTGTACGTTGGGTCGTGCGGTCTATATGGTTAATTTTGTTCCCATAGACCAACGTCCCATATATGAGCCACAGCAGTAAACCTTGTGGAACTTAATAATAATTTGTTTTTGAATACGCCTTTAATGAAAAAAAGCATATCATGTAACGTGCACTGTTTTTTATGTGTGGACGAAACACAAATCACCCCTCAGTAGCGAACGTGTTAATTATAACCTAACTTTTTTTTTCTTGTGATTTTTATTCCATTTGTGTGAAAAATGTGATAAAATAAAATTTTCTACATAAAAGTGTTTTTTCTCGAACAAAATGTTTTCGAGTTTCGAAATTTCAGTATATGCAGTACCCATCACTTTCTTGACTTTATTTTGATATTGAAGTACAGTTTGCTAACGAAAAGTTTTCCAAAATTTTATGTAATGCTGTGTACTAAGGACCAGTTGTGTCCTTAAATTTTCAAACGCGAATTTCTTTAAAACCTTTACGTTTTTCGAGAAAAAACAAGTACGCCTTTTTTATGTAGAAATCTTTATTTTATTACATTTTTGACACAAATGAAATAAAAGTAACAAGAAAAAAAAAGTAAGGTTATAATTAAGGCAAGGCCCTCCCCCCCCCCCCCCCCCCCGCTGTCAGATTACGACATTTAACTAGGTAAATAAATATGCTTTTGCCTTTGATTAATTCATCTTTACTCGTTTCGAAAATATTTCAAAAATATCGTCGTCAGGCAGTCATCTTTAACACCCTGTATCTTTGTGTAGCTAACTTTGTTCAGTTAGGCATCTGCACATGTGTTGGGTGGAAATAGATTTCGGTTTAATTACGTTATTGGGCGAATAATGAGTACGTGGTGGATGATGGTGCATTGTAAGATTGTTGTTTAGGCAAGTATATATCGCACACAAATCTTTTTTATTTTTTAAATGCCTTTACTTTCATGAAAAAATTGACGCTTTGGGAACTATGTTAAATATGTTTCCCTTCAAAGAAGCCTCAACAAAAGTAAACGTTGCATCGCGCTGAATATTTAAATGTATGTAAAAACGTAAAAACGTAAAAACGTAAAAACACATGGCATATTTTACACTTCATTTTAATTTTCAGAAATCCGACTCTAACTTAACCCTGTTTTCGTTGTAGATTGGAGTTAATAGAGCTATCACGTTTTATTATAGTTAAAGAGAGTTTGCCGCTGGGCACTGACGCCTCGTATTTTATACGTTATGGGTCTAATTCACTAGTCCACGAACATTAACTGTTTAGACTGCTATAATCTGAAGCAAGTCATTGATAGTCCTACTCGCGTTACAAATTTGTCTTCTACGTTAATTGATGTTATCCTGGTGTCTACGAAAATAGAAAAATTCGACTCGGGCATTATGGATGTGGCAGATATTTCTGATCATTTTTTGACATACTGTAAAATATATCATCACAAAAACACCCAACAGACAAGAACCTTTAAAACCAGAAATATCGAAAATATTAATAAAGATTTACTCTCTGATTTATTGACATTAACACCTTTCGAATATATAATTCTGATTAATAGTTTGGATGATTATTTTAACAAACTTATCTTAAATCTTTTTGACACTATTGCACCTGAAAAAGAGTATAACACCAACAAGACTAACAAACCGTGGTTTACATATGTAATAAAAAAGATGATTCAGACCAAGGATAGGGCTTTTAAAAAGTTCAAAAAATCTCGATCACCTCAAGACTTGGAACGTTACAAGCAAATAAAAAATCACACAACAAATTGCATACACCAGGAAAAAAGGCCTATTTGCAATTTTGTTCTATTAAATATAAATCAAACAATCATGAATTGTGGAACTCTTTAAAAAAGTTGGATATCTATAGCAAATTGTCAGTATCAGAATTACCTTTTCATATAAATAACCCCTCTAATATTCATGACTTCTTTTTGTAAGCCTCAAGATATACTCCACCCGATCCTGATTTGATTTCCTTCTACAACAGTATTAGCAAATGCAACTTTCAACAGCAATTTGAATTTACAACTGTAGGTAGATATCGAAACAGTGAGAGACTTCTTATTGAAAATAAAGTCAAATGTAGTTGGACCTGATAAGCTTAATGCCGAAATGTTGCAATTGTCTTGTCCCCGCATTTTGCCCTTTATAACACATATTGTAAATGTTTCTTTGCTTTCAAACAAATTTCCAAAAGCATGGAAAACTTCGAAAGTGCTGCCTATTCCTAAAAAGAGTCAGATCGGCGAATATTGCGATTTACGTCCCATATCCATACTATCCCCTATGTCAAAAATTCTTGAAAAGGTTTTGAGCGTGCAAATCAAGTCCCACGTAGATGAATACAAAATTTTACCTATTAAACAATCCGGGTTCCGCAAGGGATACAGGTGTACAACTGCATTGTTGGATCTAACTGATGATATTTTGCATGATCTTGATAACGGTAAAATAACTTCCTTAATTTTAATTGACTACACCAAGGCCTTTGACAAAAGCAATCATAAAATTCTACTAGCAATATTGAAATATAGTGGATTTTCATCAAAAGCAGTTCAAATGCTTGACAGCTATTTAAATTGCCGTTGTCAATATGTACAGACTAGCAGAGGTATTTCTAGATCAGGTCAAATTTATTCTGGAGTTCCTCAAGGCTCTACTTTGGGCCCTTTATTATTCTCCTTGTATACCATAACTCTTCAATCAAGTCTTGCATATTGTGAAAGTTACATGTACGCTGATGATAGTCAACTGAGATTTTCATTTCAAGTTGAGGAAGCTGTCAATGCCAACCAGAAAATAAATTACGATTTGGATTCCCTAGCCCTGTGGTCTGATAAGCATCAATTAACAATAAATGCTGCAAAAACAGAAGTCTTGTTTTTTGGTAAAAACAAACAAGATGTTCAAAATTGTATGCAAATTAAGCTCAATGATGTATCACTGCAAATTACAGACAAGGTCAGAAGTTTGGGACAGTGTTGGGTTCCTAATTACGCTTCAATGATCACATCTCTAAATGCATTTCAAAGTCATATGGCTCATTGAAGATGCTTTATCCACATATACATACCTCCCAACTAACAATTTAACTTTTTTAATTGCTGTAAGAACGTTTATAAAATATATTTTATAAAACACCCATTGTTTTATAAACATTTTCACAACGTTCTTACGAGCCTTATAAACACGAGAAAGGCGCAGATTTATAAAACAAATCGACTCGTTAACGGTTCTATAAATGTTGCTTGTTGCTATTATACAATAGTTTTTAGAACGTTTATAAATATCTAATAAAAATCAAATAAAACTGTTATAAAACAGTTTTATTATAGCTCTGTTACTAGAACAAAACGACATGTTTGTAGAACTACTATAAAACTGTTATAAACATATTTTATAACTCTTTTAAAAGAGCCTCAATTGCAACATTTTTGCTATCAACGGTAAAAGTTAAAGGATATAAACGTTTTTTTAAAATACCTTTTTACACAAAATTATTTTATAATTATTACGCATTGTTGTTGGTACACATTAATAAAATCTGAACAATCATGGAGGTAAAAATAATATAAAACGCTATAATACCCAATAATGAATAATCAAATAAGTCAGATAAAATTCACCCATGAGCAGATTTGGCTGCAAAACAAAATTTACTGTTAAATATATTGTATATTATTACTAAAATTTTAATGCGCCTCGCGAATTATGTAAATTAATGAATTTAGATTTTATAACTTATATAAAATATTTTTTTTATTGTCACTTATTGTTGAAAATAATCTTTTGGGATATCCTTCATTATGTAATGACTGATTCTGTATACCTTATTAGCTAAGATAACTTTACAAATTATAAAAAATATTAATTTTAAAAGTTTGGTCAACATGGTTAACAATTTAAAGAAACCAAAAATGGCTTCTTCCTTATACGACGCTTATAAAACAAAATTATCTCAACCTAGACGAGTATGCTCTTTAGAGAGCTATTACAAAATAACTGAAGAATTGTTTTATACAGGGGTGTATTCGTTAAAAAACATAAATCTCATAATATTTTAAGTGCAAATAAAATGTAATATAAAATTAATATTACCTGAAACCCCTTTGATAGCATAAGAATGATATGATTCTTTTATATCTATCATATGGATACTAGCCAAAATATAAGTATAGTACGACCCAGTTAAGAATGATACACTTTTATATGGATAGCCCATTTAAAAGCGTATACTAACTGTGTCGTACTATAGGTACCTATGTTTTATGTAAACGTGAAGAATTTTTTATAAACCAGTTATGGTGTAAAAAAATATATTTCACTAAGCTTGATAATGCATAATGAAGCTAATTACAAGAATTTTTCTTGAAGTTTTATGTATTTAGTAATCGTTTGCCGTTATTTAAAATAAATTAATAGTAAAACAAACTAAAACAAGCTTGTATATAAATGCTCTAAAAATCAAAATTTAATTAAAAGGTTCTGCAAAAAATATGTATGATAAAATGTTTAGAAATTAATCAAGTCTAGTCCTGTCTACTTGAAGTATTCGTGCTTGATACTTTGATGCTTGTGTGAGTCGCCGCCGTGTGTCGCATCGTCTCAATATTGGAATAATAATAAAATAGCAAAAAGAGTTTTACAAAACAAACTTTAACATATGTTTTATAAAAGCTTTTAATGTGTTCTTATAAAACAAAATGCTTTTATAGTTAGTCTCTTATTAGCTTTTACGGGAGTAATTTAAACATAACCTAAATTGAGCCCTTTGTCTATGTTATGTATGTTATAACTGCCGTTATTAAAACGGTTTGTTGAGTGTTAAGAGAGTTCGAGGATCTTGAGGTAGAAAATTTGGCATGCGTTTATTGAGTATAGCAAAAAGCTTCTTTTGGGAAAAATGCGGAACATTATTTGCCCATGTTCGCATGTTTTCTCTTAGTTTTGCATTTTTTTCTAGCTCACTTGTGCTTGCAGCATGATATTGATCACCAATTCCCTATTTCGGCTACCCGCTCACCCTCTAGTAATAATTCCTCCTGAGAATTTATCAGTCTCCAAAATATTTGGTGTCTTATAAATTGTCATTAATTTGATTAGATTCCATTACAGTTTGCTACTCATTATTATAATCACTAATGTTTTCTATTTGATAATTTATAATATTGTAATTAATTTTCTATTAAATGCAAAACTGCTTTTCGTTTGGACAACAGTTTAAACCTGTGTATGATATAACAATAAATATCAGTTGAAAATAAATAAGACTATGTTATATATTAGTTCTAGGTAATGTTTATGACAGCATTTTAATTTTATAAAATATGCATTGGCAACATATTTATTTTTTATTGTTTTTAATAAAATAACTAAAAAACAATTTTGTAATTATTGATTTGCGCACAAATTTGCTGCAGAAAACAAATCGCTCTTAATGCAGACGTACCGCTACTATGCATGCCAGTAGAACATATTGTACAGGACACTCCTAAACATGGACACACTGTATATTCATAAATACATCTAGGGATGATTTCATAAAATGTGTAATTCTATTTCTTATCTTCACGCGCATTACTTTTTATGTATGGTACATCGATCGATATGTTTTTATAATTATATATGTACCTACATTCAATCTTTTCATTTTTAGATATGTACAATTATTATCATTATCATTTCGTGTTTCCAATGAAACAGTCAAATATTAAGTAGAAAGTATTATTTTATATACATGGTGTTATTTAATAAAGGCCGGTTATCCTGAAAACACATAGTTTTCATTAGTAATAGACTACTAAGTCTACATCAGAAGTGGTGAAGAATAGTGTTGAGTGAAAAGTGTTTTGTGTAATAATAACGGAACGAAAATGGGTCGCTCTAGAAGACCAAAACGAAAAAGAACTCTATCATCAGAATCAGATAGTAGCTTCTCTAGTTCGTCAAGTGATCGAACAATCCGTAAACATAAGAAAAATAAGGCTTCCGACAGCAAACGAACTGTAAGTACCACACCACCTTCTCGATTATCGCATTTATCCAGTGTACCATCTTCATCAAATATGCACATATCAAATATAATTCCGTTTTATGAACCTACAACAAAAGACGTTAACGATTGGATTGAAGTAATAGATCATACAGCAAACATACATGAATGGAATGATCATACCATAATATTTCAAGCATTGAATAAATTATCGGGTACTGCTAAAACGAAAGCTACATTGAAAATGAGCTGGGGTGGTCTCAGTATACTTGGGATATCTGGAAAAATCTTTTACGATCTGTATTTCAATCGAATAGAAACGTTTATAAATTATTAATGGATCTAGTTAATCATAAACCAGTTCAAGTGTCATCCTTGTATGAATTCTATTTTGATCATTTGTCAAAAATCAACAAATTAAAATTAAATTTTTCCGACGCAGACAAAATTTCTTTAATAGTAGGTGCGATTGATGATTCCAATATTAGTGCATCAGTTGAAGCATCACACATGACAGATCTGAATCTACTTGGCTCGTACTTAAAAGATAAAACTTATACCACGCATAGCACGTTGGGTTCTTGCACTACAAGCATATTCTTTTAAAATATTTCACAAAGCCGGATCTCAGATGCGCTTTAAGTCGTAACTTCCATGTATGCGGAGACACTAACTCTAAATCTATATGTGTCATTTCCGAAAACGACTACCTAAGAGCAGCTCAGGATATGGATGAAAATATTAAAGCTATTAAGGAACTTTTGTCTCGAGGTGGTTGCAGAAGTACAAACAAAGATATTTTTAACAGTTACGAACTCGTTGGTAATAAATTATACAAAACAACACCCTGCGGTCGTAGATGGGTGGTGCCAAAAAAATGTCGTTGGCAAATTGTAAAAGCAAACCATGACGATATTGGTCATTTTGCGTTCGATAAAACAATCGCGAGAATCAAACAATCTTACTGGTTTCCGAAAATGAATAGGTTCGTTAAGAATTACATCAACTCTTGTCTTAATTGTCTTTACCACAAGGAGCACGGAGGTAAAAAGTCAGGTTACTTACACTCAATACCCAAGTATGCTAGGCCACATCACACGCTCCATATGGATCACGTGGGGCCATTTGTTCAATCCAAAAATGGTAATAAATACATATTAGTTATTGTCGATGGATTTTCTAAGTTCACTTACATCAAAGCAGTACCTGATACAACGTCGAAAAATGTTATGAAAAAGTTAGAAGAAATCTTCGAAATTCTGGGAAATCCTAAACGATTAATCACAGATGCCGGATCAGCTTTTACATCCAATGATTTCGGAAATTATACTATCAGCAAAGGTATTAGATTATTCACAACAGCTGTCGAAATGCCAAGAGGAAATGGTCAAGCAGAAAGGATGAATAAAACAATATTAGACGCACTCGCTACTTCAGGAGCTGACACCGAAACAGACAATTGGGATAGTAAATTGAGACAAGTCCAACAAGGAATAAACAGCACAAAACACAGAATAACTCAATACTCGCCCGCAGAAATAATGCTCGCCTTCAAACTGAAAACGGACGATGATCGACACGATATATCAGACGACGAATAAGTTGATGTAACCAAAGTTAGAAAGCGAACGGCCAAAAGACTCGAAAATAATCGAATCCAACAAAACCTAAAGTTCGACGAAAAACGTCTACCACCGAAAATTTACAATGTGGGAGACGCTGTACTCACAAAAATCACCAGCTTCCCAGCCAATAATGAAAGCAAGAAATTACTTCCAAAATTCAGAGGTCCATTTAAAGTTGTGGAAGTGCTACCAAACGATCGATATAAGATCAGGGAGAATATTCACACTCAGAGATCATCTAGAGCATATGAAGCTGTGGTTTGTTCAGAACAAATAAAACCATTCTCAGTACAAAACTCTTAAGGTAAATACATAGTTTCCAATCACCTAGACTCAACACGATCTCCAATCAGAAGCCCTCTAAGGCAATCAGAAGCCCTCTAAGGCAATCAGAAGCCCTCTAAGGCAATCAGAAGCCCTCTAAGGCAATCAGAAGCCCTCTAAGGCAATCAGAAGCCCTCTAAGGCAGACAGAAGCCCTCTAAGGCAATCAGAAGCCCTCTAAGGCAAACAGAAGCCCTCTAAGGCAATCAGAAGCCCTCTAAGGCATTCAGAAGCCCTCCAAGGCAATTAAAAGCCTTCGAAGGCAGTTAGACAAGTTGTTTCTAAAACAAACTCAAGCCGCCTAAGGCACTGACAAGCTGTGAAAGGTATTCTGAAGCACTCTACTGCATCTCAGTAATCTCTCGCAGCGAATCAGAATCTTGGACAGTACAGATACAAATAAAGACAGATAATCATTAATTATATGCTTATGTTTTTTTTAAGCTGCTTTTGAGGACAAAAGTTAATCAGGATGGCCGTGCAGACGTACCGCTACTATGCATGCCAGTAGAACATATTGTACAGGACACTCCTAAACATGGACACACTGTATATTCATAAATACATCTAGGGATGATTTCATAAAATGTGTAATTCTATTTCTTATCTTCACGCGCATTACTTTTTATGTATGGTACATCGATCGATATGTTTTTATAATTATATATGTACCTACATTCAATCTTTTCATTTTTAGATATGTACAATTATTATCATTATCATTTCGTGTTTCCAATGAAACAGTCAAATATTAAGTAGAAAGTATTATTTTATATACATGGTGTTATTTAATAAAGGCCGGTTATCCTGAAAACACATAGTTTTCATTAGTAATAGACTACTAAGTCTACATTAATAACGACAATAAAAAAACTATTTTATTATTACGAACTGTACTTTAACAGAATAATCTTATAATTGTTTTTAAAGGAACAAGTTAATCCAGACTAGTACTTTTACAAAATGCTTTTAAAACCATTTATCATTCGGAACAAATTCGTCCTACAAAAAGTATTTTATAAACGTTTATAAAATTGTTACAATATCATATTTTATAACTATTTTATTATTTTGCTGTAAAAACGTTCTTAAAATAATTTTTCTCACAGAAAAGTTTAACACAGCAGTTTAATCACGAAACGAAACTTTAAAAAACAAAAAAGTTTTAACTAAGCGGCAATAAAATAATTATAAAATATATTAGTTCTTTAAGAATGTCGAATTGTTAGTTGGATATAATTTTTGTGACGTTGTTTATGGCCCCTGTTTGCTAAATATTGATAAAAATCGTATCCAACACGTTCAAAAATCATGTTTGAGGTACATTTTTGGGATTAGGAAGTACGAGCCTGTAAGCCATAAACTATTAAGTTACATTCAGCGGTTTTATTTCATACAGTTCTTATGACTAGACAACCTCCATATCTGTATAATAAAATTAAATTCCGATCGGATGTACATAACATAAACATTAGGTCCAGAAATCTTCTTTCTCCCCCAAGCCACAGAACTGCCATTTTTGAGCGATCATTCTCTTTTCAGATTTCCAAATCTACAACCGCATACCTGATTACTTAAAAAAGTTAAATGTATATGCCTTTAAGAAAAAAATGCGTGAACACTTATTTATTGAATCCACTTTGAACTGGTCCCCAATTTCCCAATATTTAAAATGCCGTTTCTGACTAATATTTTTTTGAATTGGTACATATTTTATATTGTTATTGCGTTAATTAGAGTAATTTTTCAGACTTCTGTGTTCAATTTTAGGAGCTTCACAATATGATTTTTTGTTTGTTTTTTTTTTTTTTTGTTAGTATACTTTGAATATGATATTTTAGTTTCGGCTGAATTTCTATATCAGTTTTTACTGCCATTCAGCCCATTTTGTGGTTCTTTTTTTTTTGTCTAAATATTTATAATACATTGAATATGTATCTTATTTAGAACTGCAAATAAACTTATTATTATTATTAAATTTAAGGAGGAGTTGTATTCACTACAAATATCAATCACTCCTCGATAAATGAATTCTTCAGAGAAAATTATATCATTTTTGTATGAAATTTTCATGAATAAACAGATAAATTCAAAATTTATGTACCTACCTATAAAAAATAAATAGAGCCTACCATATTAATTCCAATCGAAGAAATGAAGATTATTATTTAATCCTATTTTCACCACGTACTGATGCCAAGAGGATTAAATCAGCCAAGCGTGTAAAAACAATATACGTATAAAGCTAAATCGAATTTTCACCTCCAGCAACCTTAACTTCTGTTTTTCATGCGTTACAAGTATGTTAAGGGTAGATGATGTAGGTATGTTTGAAAGGGAGTGTAGTAGATAACTACCTACTCAAAAAATCAGTGTAGTCGGCAACCGACATAGTATATACATGTATACAGTATGGACCAAAAGTTGCGCATAAGTTCGACAAAATTTGAAGGAAATTTTTTGGAAGAAACGCTCGGACATGGCACTTTTGGTTTTAAGTTGCCCGTTTTTGATGTAACAGAGTCGATATTGTAGTAGATTTTTCTTCTGGACCCCCTGTATATTAACTTTGTTGGCCCTTATTCTTTCTCTAACGTTAGGGGCTGCCTAAAATTTTTGGTGCAAACGGCATGAGAGAATCAAAATTCTTAGAGACATCCAATACTTGTGATCTTCCAGAAAATATCGAGTTTTTGAGATTAAATGGTAAATGTGAAGTATGTTTTCCTATATCAAAACCGTTTTTCTAATTTCTCCATTTCTAATTTAAATTTTTAACGGACCAATTATTTTTATAACTTCCAATTCAGTATAGGGTAAGTCGAGGAGAGTTCGACCACTTTTAAAAATCAATATTTTGTTTTTTATTGGAGGTTTGCCTCTCAAACTTCACAAATTGAGAGTTCAGAGGTTCCGGGTTGTAATTTAGTACCAAAAGTGTCAAAAACAAGTAGTGAGTTCAGCTTTTTATTTAATAACACGAAACATTGCAACTGGTCGGTCCAACCCGTGTATCCGGGTTAGATCGTCCATGCAATATGGGTAAGACCAACCACAGAAAAATAGCATTATATTCTAAAAAACAAAATAGCAAAATTAAAAAAAATAACTTTAGAGAATTGTGTTTTGGAGTTTTCCACATAAATCACAAAAAGCGTCATATTTAGAACAATCAGAATGAAACCAACGTGTGCATCTGCAACATTTCACCCAGTCATCGATTCTGAATGTTTCGAAATAGTTTTCACCGCAACCTGCACAGTCATTTTCATCCCATTCTTCCGCTGACATATCACTTTCTTGGAGTTCCATCGTCAGAATCAGATTTGTCAACTTTGCGGTTCTTTCCTTTTTTTCCTGAATCACATCTTTTAACCTGGCGTTTCTGTCCTTTTTTTTTTCAAATGTATTAATTGCTTTCGAGACCTTTCTTTGCTGTTTTCGTAGACCTGTTTTTTCGGTGCTCAATACGTTCCGCAGTATTCAAAATGGTTGCAAGCTGCGTTCCAGGTTTATTGACTGCTACGGTCGCACTGGTTTTTGGAATCGGTGAAATTTGGAGTAATTTCCCTGGTGTAATTTCACTAACATTGTCACGTATTGGAGGATCTGAGTAATGAGAACATCCAGGTTGCTTGAGGGTAATGTGCGCTAACTAAAAACTGTGGTTGGACAGTGTCAGCGCCGTGGTCAAAATCAATTTCCACATAGGCGTAATCTGGGCTAGCATCTTGATTGAAAGGTGAAATTCCTGTAGCTCTAAATGAGGCCATTCCATTTTTTACGGTAGCCGATCTACCCCAGGCATGCCCAAGAAATTTTTCAAACTGCAACCTTGTCCACTTTCTTGATGGATTTGTTTTCATGAAATTGTTACAAGCCGCATAGTCGTTAGTTTTTAACGACTTAAAAAACGAACGATCAAGGGCTTGTAAATAATGAGTTGTATGGCTTGGAAGACCAAGAAGAATTATTTTGTTCTCTTGACAAAAATCCAGTACATCTAGTGAATTAGTGTGGGAACTGCGACCATCAACAATCAACACTACGGTTCCAGATGGCTTGCGGGGCAGGAAATGTGATTCCAGCCAATGTTTAAAAATTGCTGCCTTGACATATGCCGATTTCTCAGACATAGCAATCTGAGAACCAGGCGGCATTCCATCAGCAAACTCCTCTTTCTTGTTTTTCCCTTTGACTATCGAGTACGGCGGAAGAAACATTCCCTCGGCGTTGCAGCACGCAATCACGGAAATCGTGTCGCCTTTCTCGCCTGACGTCAGTGATGAAACGTTTTTGGAACCTTTAACAGTTAAAACTTGTATTGGCTTATTATTGAATTGTAAACCCGTATCGTCCATATTGAAAACATTAGATGGTTTGTCAAATAGATCATTTTCACGAAGCACTTTCTCCAAAAGTTCAAAATATTCTCTTACGCATCAAAACCCAAGCATGCTGACGGTCCAAGTCCATGTTTTTCTGTATCAGATTTTCTTAACCAGTCTTTTAAAGTTGATTTAGGGATTCCAAAATTTCGTGCGGCCTCATTAATTCCCATAGTTCCATTTTTTACAGACTCGATTGCATTTTTTAAAGAATCGGCGCACCAACTTTCCTGTATTTTTTCTTTTAAATTCGATCGGCATTCTTATTCAGCTGTAACAAGGGCACGAAATCAATTTTACTACAGGTTCCCATAGTGGTCGTTCTCTCCCAAATACAGGTGGTCGGACTCTACCAAAGATACGGGAGAGACCGACCACATGCTTAGCCACAGTCTGCAATGAATTACACACTTAAATTTGAGGCTAAGTATCTTTTCTGTCTCTATTTTATCAGAAAACATTGGTAGTTTTGAATTAAACTTACCTAATTCGGGTTTATCGCTACATATAAATATACGTTATAAATATTTGCGGTAGTTACGATTTTTTATTACTATTTATTGGGTATTGGGTTAGTAAATAAGTGCGACAAACTTCAGGGGGTATTTCTACATGAAAAAATAATGACAGTTTGCTATATAAACATATGTCCGCAAATGCTTCGTTTTCTGAGATACAGTTACAGTTTGTCTTAAAATTGAAGATTTATTGATTGCTCTGAAACCGGTGGAGATATGCAAATGTAATTTAGTGGGTTTTAAGAGGTGTTTATCAGTGGCGCGCATACGGGTAATGATCTCAATTATTTTAAAGAAAAAAATGGTACGCCACTGGTATCTTTCAAATTAGAAATCATTTTGGAATTCCTCGTTCAATTTGTAATTAAAAATGTATTTTGCTTTTTTATCGTAGGGCGCATTTGTGCAAAAAAATAAACCATCTCGCGGCGACGCTATACTGTCAACATTCTGTTAAATAGGTACGAATATTTCAACGAAAGGTCAAATTAGCGTTTCTTATTATTAGTGTTATTTTCTCTTATTGTTTTGGTTTAATGTTTATTGTATTAGATAGTTCTTGATAATGTAAAGTTTTTCTTAAAAACTGAAAATTTATTGATTGCTCTGAAACCGGTGGAGATATGCAAATTAAATTTAGTGAGTTTTAAGAGGTAGTTATTGCGCATTTTTTGGCAAGCAATTAAGAATTGCATGTTCATCAGTGGCGCGCATACGGGTAATGATCTCAATATTTTTAAAGAAAAAATGGTACGCCACTGGAATTTTGTAAATAAAAAATCATTTTGCAATTGCTCGTTAAATTTGTGATAAAAAATCTCTCTTGCTTTTTTACCGTAGGGGACATCGTCTTTGTGCAAAAAAATAAAACATCTTACCCCGTATTTTTCATTTCTTTAATACATTATCAAGAACTATCTAATACAAAAAACATTTAACCAAAACAATAAGAGAAAATAACACTAATAATAAAAAAACGCTAATTTGATATTTTGTTGAAATATTCGTATTTAACAGAATGTTGACAGTAGCGCGTCGCCGCGAGATGTTTTATTTTATGCACAAATGCCCCCTACGATAAAAAAGCAAGAGAGATTTTTTTATCACAAATTGAACGAGGAATTCCAAAATGATTTTTAATTTGAAAAATCCCAAAGCGTACCTTTTTTTTCTTCAAAAAAATTGAGATCATTACCCGTATTCGCGCCACTGATGAACATAAAATTCTTAATTGCATGTCAAAAAATGCGCAAAAACTACCTCTTAAAACCATTAAATTTCAATTGCATATCTCCACCGGTTTCAGAGCAATCAATAAATCTTCAGTTTTTAAGAAAAACTTTAACTGTAGGTATCTCAGCAGAAAACGAAGCATTTGCGGACATGTGTTTATATGGCAAACTGTCATTATTTTTTTATGAGGAATTACCTCCTGAAGTTTGTCGCACTTATTTACTAACACCCTGTATAAAACATACACGATGCAAGTGCTAATCGGTGTGATATACAGATCCATTCGTAGTGTGCATGATGAAGTATTAGTGGCGGACGGTCTCTACCGGTGGTTGTTCTCTCCCGGGTTTACCCAATAGTTTTCATTTAACTTTTTGCTGTCCCTCATTAAATAAAGTTAATTTTAATACGTTTTGAGGTCCGTCAATTACGAGTAGAAAACGATGGTATATTTTGAATCAGCTTGGGATCCCTCTATCCACTGTTAACGTATGTCGGTTTCACGACAAAACACCCTGTTCATCATAAACTACAAAATATTTATTTATTGTAATACAGGGTTTTATGCTTTATTTTATTTATTGCATCTACTCGTATATGTCTCACAAATAATATATTATATGATTCCTCACTTAAAGCAAAATAATTGAACAAAACTAGAGAGATAAAATAGTGCCTAGGGGATGTAAAAACTTTTCTAAGTTTGTCCACCTCCTCCAGACATTCCAAAACTTAACGTCTCTCACGCACTCCCAAATTACGTCACATTTTCAAAACTAAACAAAATAGCAGCAATTCAACCACATAAAAACAACAAAAATCGTACAAACAATATTTTTGGAAATGGACACAAATGTCGTTTCAATTCAACTTCTAACTGTAAATAATTTTCAAAAACAATTAATTATTATTATTAATTATTTTATTATTAATAAATTGTTTTCTAAGATGTTTTAATTATCCACCGTGTACACAAAGGTTGGTTGTTGAAATTCCCCTTACTTATGAATAATTTAAGTCATAGCCACCAACTCGACAACTTTCCGTAAATATATTACATGAGAAGGGTCTCTGGAAGGTCACTATATATTTGATGACATTTGGGAAAAAAGAACTTGATTTAATATTCAAATAGGTACCTCCGGTAAGTCCAATACATTTATTACTTTACAAATTTATAAAAGTTATGTTACCAATTAGCGTTTGGTTCTAGGCTTAGAATATAAAGAGGGAAGGAAGGAGCATTTTTCATATTGCCATAAGTCCGCGATGGTGTTTCAATATGGCCGCGCACAGTTTTCCGAACGCCAGTGGCGTACTAATTTTTAAATTTTAACAGAAAAAAGGATTTAATGGATTATAAATTTTGAAAAATTGTTTTTAATTAATATTACAAATTCTGGCTGGAAAACGAAAATCGTTGTGTGTGATCACCTGTGATTCACACGGTCCACGGATAAACATTTCTTTGTTTTGACACGTATTACTTTATCAATTAGGTTTTGTAAACATGTGTGTTTGTGTCCTATAAGTGAGACAATCCACGGATAAACTTTGTTTAGCCTTATAAAGTGATTGTTTCACTTAGATTGCAAAGATAAAAGAAGCGTAAGATTCATAACGATTAGGCCAATTCCCAGATGACGGCTAAGATAAAATTGATATTGACTTTGTTTCAATTGTCCTTCACTCTGTTTAGAATGTTCCCGAAAAAAAACACTGAATGTTGTTTTGTTCATTATAACGTTATTATGCCTAAAAATAAAATGTTTTATGAACTACCTAGTTATACAGTTTTATCAGTCATCCGTGATACCCAATTACTTTATAGGATATTTAGATCACTACTGTACCGATAGTGCAGCCAAATTCTCTTATATCTATACTATCTAATTTTTTGAGCCATTTGAAATAATGTAGTTCAATATCACCGGTGATACACATGGTTTATGCGAAACTTTTGTTGTGAATCATATATGATACCCCAGACTAGATTTATCAAATTTGGCATCGGTAGCCAACGTGTTAATTCCTGGTTGGGATTTTTTATATTAAAGTAAAGAACAATAGATTGCAAATAATTAACCAATTGGTAACTAAAATTCTAATAATAGTATCATACAATACATGAAAGATTTATGCCGCCGTTATCGTGGAATTAATGTTACAATAGGGGTTATCCTTCTACAAAATTAGATCAGCACATGATCATCTATCGCTCACTTCACTTATATATTTTTTTAGAAAAGCAACGAAAAATTTTCATAAATTATTATTAGCTATGAAACATTTTGAGGATAATTTTTCAATTAACTGTGATAAGTTTAGCCATAACTTTATCAATGTTGGATATAATTTTTTTTTCACTTTTATTAAAATGCAAGCGGACAATAGACTCAGTTGCAATCCTCGAGACAATAGTTCAACCTTAAAAAGAAATAGAGATCGAATGGAATATATCAATACATTTCTTGCATCTCTAATAATGAAAGAAACAATATATCAATACATTTTTTGCATCTCTAATAATGAAAGAAAGAATATATCGATACATTTCTTGCATCTCTATGACACAGTTCATTAAACTTTTTTTTATTATTATTGAAATTGTAGCCCGTCTCCTGAGTACGGTAAATAATCGAATGCCAAATGTGTCATCATGTGTCAACTTCTGTAATTTAAAAACAATTCAAGTATTTATAGTTTACATGTGACTTTTTTACTTTAAAAATAACCTACAACGATAAAGCTATTTTTTTTTTTCAATATTTAAACAGGATATATTATATTAGGCCACGTACAGGGCGAACCCTAACAAGCAAATAATGCAATTTCCCTAACTTGATGCATAATAAATCAAACACTATTGGTTCTAGAGAAAAACTTTCAACAAATCGGATATTATAGGTACAACTATATACAAATGTAATGTGGTTTATGCGTGATGGTGCACCAGGCGAGTTGCTCATGAGTTTTTAAAGAAAGATACGGAAATCGCTGGATTGGACCTTACTTTTAGCCTGCAGGATCCCCGGAATTAAACCCATTGGATTATTTCATGTGAGGCCTCGTGAAGTCCTTAGTTTACAGTACTCCTCCGGAAAATGAGGAGGACCCAGGGAATCGCAATATGACTGGGTGTAATTCGATTAGAAATGACCCTGCTATTTTTGAGAGAGTTCGTCAGTCAAATAGGAAATGATTGGTGTAACTTATTCAGATTTACCTGTAATAAGATTATTTACAAATTCTGGCTCGAATGACCGTTTTATTACTATTGATTTTCAATCGAGCTTTTAATTAATTTTCTTGAATAATTTTATAACTTTTTTTTTATAGAAAGTCAACTTGACAACTTTATTTTTTTTTTTATAATAACATTGGATAACTATATTTTTTTACAATTAAAAATTAATAACATAAACAATTAAACTAAACATATAGAGTGAACAATAAATATTGAACATTTTATCCCCCGCAGTAATTATTCTGTGTAAGGAATAAATTACTCATTCATGTCTTTGAACATCTAGTACACAAAGCCTCGCTACAGGTCTCTTCAAAATATTCCCATTGCTCAGCTTTACGTCAGCAACACGTATTTTATTGTCCCGTCCTGCATAGCAGGAAACGACTCTTCCTTTTGGCCAAGAGTTTCTAGGTCCATCGGGATCGATGACAATAACCACGTCATTTTCTTTAACAGGTGAAACTTCGTTATACCATTTACTTCTTCTAACAAGAAATGGCATGTATTCTTGCGTCCATCTCTTCCAAAACAAATCAGTTAACTTTTGTGCAGCTCTCCATTTATTTAATAGATTTACATTTATGTGTTCAGTATTACAGCACATAGTTGATCTATAGGAATTACCAATTAGAAAGTGGTTTGGAGTTAATGCGTCAGAGTCATCTGAGTCTAAAGATACATGTGTCAGTGGTCTTGAATTCAAAATATTTTCTGCTTCAGCCAACACGGTTCTAAGCACATATTCTTGTGGAAATTTTGATTTTAGAATTTCACTCATTATCTTTTTCACACTCTTTATTAATCTTTCCCATGCACCGCCCATATGAGGAGAAAGTGGTGGGTTGAAATTCCATTTCATTCTATTTAAACTGCCAAATTTTAATATTTCAGGTTGATTTAACTCTTCTAATGCTCTTTTTAATTCTTTACCAGCACCTTTAAAATTACTACCATTATCACTATACATTTCTTGTGGAAAACCTCTTCTACAGCCAAATTGTCGAAGTACATGTATAAAACTATCAGTGGATAAGTCATGTGCTATTTCTAAATGAACAGCCCTAGTAACCATGCATGTAAATATAACACCATACCTTTTTTCATGACTTCGTTTTACTGAAACAACAAGTGGACCAAAATAATCTACTCCACATTTAATGAATGGTCGTACAGTAGGTTCCAATCTACATGCTGGTAACTGTCCCATTATTGGAATTTTTGGTGTTACTTTTCTATTTTTACATGTTTGACATTTTGCCCAAATTGCTTTCACTGCTTGTCTCATTCGTAAAATCCAGTAATTTTGTCTTAAATTATTAATTACCGTTTCTTGTCCATGATGGTAAACTTTTTCATGATGGTACTTAATGATTAAAGATGTAATTTTATGTTTAGGATCTAAAATTATAGGATTCTTCAAATTTTCTTCACAATCAAATAGATTATTTAGTCTTCCTGATAGGCGCAATATTCCATTATTATCTAAATAACATTGACCTTAATCTACTTGACTTGCTAATTTCTTCATTATTTTTTAAACATATTATTTCATGCATAAAATAGTCTTCTTGAATTCTTTTATAAAGTAAATTTTCAGCAATATTAAGTTCATCAACATCTAGCTCTTCTAAATTTGAAATTTTAGAATTTAACTTTAAAACAGATTTTCTTTGAATATTTTGGTTTCGAACGTTTTTAATAAACCTTAACATCCAAGCTGTTGATCGTAACAATTTTGTCCATTTTGAAAAATGTTCGTAATTTGGTATGGGTAGTGTTAACTTTAAATTCTGCGAATTAGTAAAAACGAATTCTTTTCTTTCCTCGAAATCATTTATATTAATATTTTCTAAATTTCTTAATTCTTCTCCCGGCCAGTTTTCTTGTGTAAGATAGAGAAATTTCGGGCCTGATAACCATCGACTTTCATTAGAAAACTTCAAATTATCATGCCTCTTTGTTGCTTCATCTGCGACGTTTTCTTTTGAAGATATGTATCTCCAATCGTTTGAATTGGTTAAATTTTGAATTTCACCAACACGTTGTGCAACAAATACTTTAAATCTCCGTGCTTCGGCTTTAATCCAATATAAAACTGTTTTTGAATCAGTCCAATAAAAAACTCTTGAAATATTTAGATCTAAATTACGTTTTAAATAGGTACCTAACTGTGCTCCTATTAGACTTGCTTGAAGCTCTAGCCTTGGAATTGAAACTGGTTTTAACGGTGTAACTCTTGCTTTAGCATTGACAAAAGACACTTCAATCTGTCCATTTTCCTCGCATCTCAAATATGCAACTGTTGCGTATGCTCTTTCTGAAGCATCACAGAATATGTGGAGTTGTATATTTGACTTTAATCTATCTAAATTAAAATATATTCTAGGAACTTTAAAATTAAAAATGTGTTTAAGATCACCTAACCATATTTGCCATTTTTCATTTAAAATCTCAGTTATTTCATCTTCCCATCCTAATTTACTACGCCAAATATCTTGTAGCAGTACTTTTCCTTGAACAATAAAATGAGATAAAAAACCAATAGGATCAAAAATCGACATTATTATTTTTAAAATCTCTCTTTTTGTTGGTCGTTTTTTGTTATTCAAAATATCTTTATTTATCTTATGGAATTTTGTATTGAATATAAAAGTATCATCTTCAGGATTCCAATAGACGCCTAAAATTCTTTCTATAGAATTTTCTGTATTCGAAATTAATGTTTTATTCAATTCATTTGGATGTGCCAATTTTTCTCTATCAATATAGCTTAAAATTTCTGGAGAATTAGAGATCCAATTACAAATGAAAAATCCTCCTTTTAAATGCACATAAATGACATCTTGAATTAATTTTCTTGCTTCCTGAATAGTATCTGCATTACCTAAATAGTCATCCATGTAATGATGTTTAATTATTGCTTTAGCTGCTTCAGGAAATTGTTCTTGAAATTCTGATGCATTTCTATTTTACGCTTCTTGTGCCAGACAAGGTCCATTTGTGGAGCCGAAAAATACTACACCAATTTCGTATGTGTCAGGTGACCGATTTCTGTCCAATCCTCGATATAAAAATCTTTGTGCCTGACAATCTTCTTCACGTACTCTTACTTGTAAAAACATTTCTTTTATGTCAGCAGTAAATGCAAATCTTTTTATTCGAAAATTTAGTAAAATAATATGTAAAGAGTTATATAAATCTGGGCCTGAAAGTAGGCAATCGTTCAGGCTTACTCCATTTGATTTTGCAGAAGCATCAAATACAATTCTTAATTTAGGTTTATTTGGATTTAAAATACCAAAATGTGGTAAATACCATGTTTTGGGTGAAACGTTTAAAAATTCATTTTCTGAAAGTTTTCTGATATATCCTTTTTCCAACAAATCATTAATTTTGTCACAATAAGCTTTTCCGTAATCTAAATTTTTGTCCATTTTTCTTTCCGTGTGATATAATCTTCTCGAAGCATTATTTTTGCTTTCCGGAAGAACTATTGTTTCATACTTCCACAAAAAACCTGTTTCAAACCTATCTCCAATTCTTTTCATTGTTTTATCTAATATTATTTTTGCACGTTTGTCTTCTTTTGACATTGGGGTTTCAAATTTTTCTGTAAAGGAGTTATTGATACGCCATTGTTCTTTTACGAGATCATGAAGTAAATCAAGATCGTCTTTTTCTTGGCTATTAATATAACATACGCTATAATTATTGTCACTTTTTTGATTGTAAATGTTACCATGTAAAGTCCATCCTAATAAGGTTTTACTTAAAGCTGGGCCATTCCATGGTCCAGAAATTGTCTTTCTATTGACAATTAGTGGCCAATTATCCTGCCCTATTAATATTTTAGGAATAGCATTTATCATTGACTTTAATTTGTCATTTTTAAGATAAGGATAAGTTTTTCTAATCTCACCTATATCCACAGTTTGACTTGGTAAAGAAAGTCCTCTAATAGTCCTAGCATGTCGAATTTGAAATATTTTTCCTTCATTTTGTTGCCCTGGAATACTGAATGATACTGAACGTGAATCCTCTTGTTCCTTTGTTTGATTGTTGGTCCACTGGATACAAAGTGGTTTCTGTGTTCCTTCTAAGTTTAATTCATCTGCGATATCTTGATCAATTAAGGCAACTGTAGATGCATCATCTAGTAAAGCATAGGTTTGTACATTTTTTGAATTATATGATATATCTACGGGGACTATTTTTAAAAGAACGTTATGATTATTAGAAATATGAAAATTGTTATCCATATTTGTACTTTGTGATGTTGATAGTTGATGATTAATTGTTTGTTCCTTTATATGTAACAAATTATGATGAAATTCTTGGCAATGATTAATTCCACAGAGTTTCTTCTTTTTACAATTTTCTTCTGTATGATAAGGAATTAAACAATAACTACAAATCTTCTTTGATTTTAAAAATTTCATTTTTTCTTCGTGAGAATACGATTTAAACATATCACATGTATTTAAATAATGCATATTTTTGTTACAACAAATACATCGTTTTTTGGCGATTGTTGTAAAAGTATTGTTGGGTTTGTTTTGAAATTTACGATACTTGTCATTGTTATCAGCATGATTGTCAAAAAATTTTGGCGTTTGAAACTGACATGCTGTCATTGCTTTATTATTTAACCATTTAGTGAATTCTTTTAATTTATTTACAGGATTTAGATTAGAAATATATTCTGCCCATAGCATTTTATAAGAATTTGGTAATTTATTAATGAGATCATGTAGTAAGGTAGGATTTCTTAAGTGATCTTCATCATTAAGCGATTCAATTGTACCAACGAGATTGTTTATTTCATCTGATAAATTTATTATTAAGTCCAATCGATCTTCTTTTACAATAGGGAAATTCTTTACTTTTTCTAATAGCATAAAAATTATTTGATGTGATTGTCCAAATCTACTCTGTAGTGTTTCAATAATTTTCGGAACATTATTAGGCATTATTAATAGATTTCTAACAGTTTTTAGTGCATATCCTTTTAAACATTTTTGTAGCCTAGAGTGATTTTCTTCTTGAGAATATCCACATATTTTAGACGAATTTTTGTATTGATAAATAAAATTTGGCCAATCCAATGAATTTCCGGTAAAAATTGGAAGTTCTTTTGGAATTGATTGACGAGAAATCATTTTTTCGACAGAATTTAGTTGAGGTTGAGCGTGATCGATGGAATTAATTGATTTATTATACAAATGTTCTCTTACCTTGAAAGACTCTGTGTAATTTGTTAACTCAATATTTTGATTAGTAACATTATTTTCACACCAAGGATTTTTATGATTTATCCAATTCTCCATATTTGGTTGACACACTGACTCACTTTCCGTTGACTCAGACTTTTCAGACTCATCTTCATCTATTTGAGCAAGTTTTAGTGCTAATTGTAAATCTAGTAATTCTTGTTTTTTCTTTAATTCTTCTTGTTCAAGTTCTTTCTTCTTGATTTCTGTTTCTATTTCCAACTGTCGTCGTATTGCTTCACTTTTCTTACTGCTTACTTTAGACTTTTCCTTCGACTTTTTCGAACTCATCTTCACACTGCTACCATGAGAACTCATTGGTATTTGATTATTTGCAGGCTCGGATTTCGAATTTTCTTGAATTTGTTTTTGTTTTAATCTTTCACTACGACGAACGTTGATATTTTCGGACATTTTACCACAGTTAGTTCAGTGGCTAAGAAGGACCATGTAACTTATTCAGATTTACCTGTAATAAGATTATTTACAAATCCGGCTCGAAGGACCATGTAACTTATTCAGATTTACCTGTAATAAGATTATTTACAAATTCTGGCTCGAATGACCGTTTTATTACTATTGATTTTCAATCGAGCTTTTAATTAATTTTCTTGAATAATTTTATAACTTTTTTTTTATAGAAAGTCAACTTGACAACTTTATTTTTTTTTTTTTTATAATAACATTGGATAACTATATTTTTTTACAATTAAAAATTAATAACATAAACAATTAAACTAAACATATAGAGTGAACAATAAATATTGAACAATTGGTTTCATGTATCTGAGCTAGAGATCGTTACTTTCCACAGTTTTTGTAATTTTTTGTATTATATGTAAAGGCTAAAATTATTTATTTACTCTTATCTTGCTTCAAAATGATAATGTTATTTTTAGTTGAATTTTTCGCAAATGTATGTTGGTGAACTAAAAATGGTTTAAATTTTTATCTCGTAAACAAAGCAACATATGAAAAAAATACAAGACATAAAAAAGATGTACTTTTAGTTGCTTTATCTCACTACAATATCGAAATTATATTACAGTCATTGGCGTATATTTTTTTTTGTCAAATTTCATAGAAATCGGTTTAAAGATATTTGACTTAATTAAAAAAAAAACCGTTATTTACAAACAAATTTTTAACAAATTGTATCTGGAAAAATGCATTTCCGGACATATGATTATGGGAACTTTTTTCATAAAATGACCGGAAAAATCACCCCCTTAAATATTGCCGCGACTTTTTGAAAAACCTTGTATAAAAAGAACCTCTTTTAAATCAACATCTGTAATAATGTTGGTTAGATTATAAGTTAAAGTTTATAGTTTTTGATACACTATATTTTATATTTGAGTAATTTATGTACCCTTGAATTTAGTAAACTAAATGTCTTAATTCGTGTTAAAGTTGATTGACTTAAATAAATTTCTTAAATAGTAGTAAAACTCAGTTACCAAAAATAGACTGGCCAGAAAAACGATAATAATTTCTAATGAATGTGAATTAATAATTTAATTTTATCTCTATCTCTAAACTAAACATTTTAAATGTCCCAAAAAATATTTAGATGCATATTTATGTGTTTTATTTTTGACAACATGTCAGAAGTATTTATACAAGCTGGCGGTCCTGCAATTTTAAACAAATTTGGTTTTCAGCAACTTGAAATTTGTATTGGCATTGAGGGTGCAAATGTTCAGACAATAGGATCAACGCGCTTAGAACATACAGTGTGTTTCACTTGGCCAAAAATATGAAACGGTCCCGTATGTCACTATTGTTTGGCAAATTGATCTGTAACAGCGCGGCGTCTAAAACAACTTAAAATTTACCGAAAAAAATTAAAATATCTTGGATCTTGTTGTTGCTTTAAGTCACGTTTAGAAACTATTATTAACTGTTTTAAATATTTCGATTAAATATAACGATCATAATTAGTATTACTTTATAGACGGTGGCAATCTGTTATATTTCGTCAACTTGAGCATCATCAGTCTCACTGTCGTCATCTTGTCCTAAAGTCATTATAATGTGCTCAATTTCCTCCAAAATTCTTCTTCCAAATCCTTGACATGTCGGCAAAAACTATTCGAATCATTACTGCATATTAAGAACTTCTTTTAATGTAGTTAGGTTGAAATTTCCAATTGTATTGCGGGTTCTTATATATTTAATTTAAGTTTTGCGTAAGTTAACTCTATTGGGTTTAACTCGCACATAGGTATACGGAGGCATTCTAAGATATGTTTTTTTAAATCGAACTACCCTGATTTTTTTAGCCAATAAAATTGCATATTTTTGTTCCTTTTAAATGATATACGACACATAACGGTTTTAGTTTTAGAAATATCAAAAATCGAGAGCGGTATTGAAAAATGTATTGTTACGAGGATTTTTGGACACTCTGTAATTTTGGTATAGTGTTAACTTTTGTCACGATTATGCGTTGTTAATCTTTAAAATACCAAAATTCTAACTAGATTCAATAAAAATGTCCAGTTTTGATGACTTAATAAACAACAAACAATGTGTAAGCTTATATTTCTTCAAAAACAAAGAAAAATTGTTTTGAAACTAAAACACTAAAGTAACAGAACACTAAATATACAACAATAATTTGATATTCTATTTGATAATATTGCAACTCATACACGACAACAAAAGTATAAATAACACCACTCTGCCACTGGCTGATATTACTACGAGGGGCGGCAACAATTGCGGGGAAGAACTCAGTTTCCACCAATTGCGACGGCACACCCGCATGGAAAAAAAAGCATGCACCAATTAGAATCATTCAGGCGGCGTCTAACCACGTATTTCGCGTGGTATTTCCGAATTTACAGAAGATCGTAATTTATTTTCCCTATTTTAATATTCAGTGGTAAAAATTTTTAGGTATTAAATAAAAATAAAACTAACAGCCACTTAAAAACGCTGAGGTTTTTTCATTATTATTATTTGTAATTGTAAAAAATCTATTTTCAAATTAATAGTACTTCTTTTCTAGAACTAGTGGTATTTTGTAGTTAAATTTGGCAATATAGGATTTTTTTGTCCGCATTCCTTTCGTTGTCAGAGATTCGTTTGCCCAGCATTAATTATACTGAGTTGGGTATCTTAAATAGCCATTCCAATATGAGCTATATCCTATATATGAGTATGTAAAGTGGCTGAGTAATCACCCTGTATAATCTAAATACCAAAAAACCCTATTCGGAAACCAGAGTAATAATAGTAAAAGCAATATTCTTTTAAATAATAAACCCATCAAAAAAATTAATCCTATCCAACTGTTTTGATTTTGTAGTGCTTGTATAAAGCTAAAGAAATTATTATTTGAATAAAAAGACGTCTACTCCACAAAATGATTTATATATATACGTTAAAATTTCTTGATTTTAGCTGCCAGACATGTTTCGGACTCCACGTCCATCATCAGTGGCTTAAGGAACCTTGTACAATGTTGTTAGATGTGAGGGTCTCACTTCATACAGAATTAACAGAGAGATTTTTTACATGGATTTTTGATTTAAACGTCTATACATATCCGTAAAATAATCACTTATTTAGGATGTGGTGTAATATTATTATACGTGTAGGAATCTTACCATTTTGTTGGAAAAATTTGGTTGTTAAATTAATAAAATAAAAATTTAATTTTAATGATGAACGTGTAGTCCGAAACGTGTCTGGCAGCTAAAATCAAGAAATTTTAACGTATATATATAAATCATTTTGTGGACTAGACGTCTTTTTATTCAAATAATAATATTCACTCCTCGATAGATGGATTACTTCAGAAAAAAAAATAAAGAAATTATTTTTAATAGAGCAAGAATTGTTATATCAGGGACCAGTTTTCCCAATACATCCTGTATAACTTAATAGGACAGAAGTTGAACCCTTGACCTACTGATATAGGCCGTAAAACTTGAAAACACATAACACGCAAAACTTTATTCAATTTTCCACAGACAAAAAAACTTTACGCTTAGGCAATATATTATGTATAATACGAAACTTTTATCTACCTTGCCGGGAAACTTTTCTAATTTCTGTAAGTACAAAGAACAAATTGAATCAGTTTTCATAACCACTCCTCAAACCCAAACATTTTCTAACACATGATATCGTGAATATTATGGAAACGTGTAACATGTATATCACCAATTTAGTGTCCATGAAGTTTATTAAACTGTTATTCACAATAGAACATTTTTTTTTTTTAATTTTCGACTATTAATAATTATTATTATGCCAGGAAAAATAATAACAAGTCTCAGAATATGAACCTGGCTTACCAGAAAATTGGGAGTTATACGGAACGAATTTCAAAGTGCATTTTAATGACAACAGTGAGTAAATTATTCCCAAACAACAATTACTTCCATGCTCCGCTGCAGGTTACTATGTGGAACACGAATTTGTGTGGTTAACACTTTAATTACTAGAGGTAGTAGTAGAGTATTACAGGGCGTATATTTGTCGAAGGAACATTAGATGTTTTGAGAAATCTGAGAATACGGTAGGTTCGGAAATTTGAGTGCCTGACTCCAATCTATCAGTCTACACGATTGTGGTATTTATGTAGGTAACCGAAATGATACCAACGTTCTTATATTACAAATGGAGCGTCCTATATATTCTCAAATTCTTAAGGACAATCAAATTTGCTTTCAAATGATAGGTATAACTAAGTAGAATTACTTGGTTTTTGAATTGTAAATAAATAACAATTCAATATAAGCCATCTGTTTTGCTTGATTTTTTATTTTTAAATTGGACTTAATTTATTTTAGGTTTGTAAATCATCCTTCTTAGAACTGAAATTTGTAAATTGATTAAAAAGCAACTTAATTTTAAGTTAGAGGTTTTAATGCTAGCAAAATGTAAAATATACCTACTACAAAGTATATTTTTTGCGCTGAATGCATTGGAAGCCAAATCTCTGTTGCCAATTAACTTGGCGTACTTGGTTAGTCATTCCAACTGGTTTCATAAATATGGGCATTCAAGCATTAATATATTAGTGAATTTTAGAGCCCATTTCCCTACTTTCAACCTTTTCAAAAATAATTGAAAAACTAGTCAAGAATAGACTTCAAAATTATCTGGGAACACACAATATAATAACTTCTACGCAGTTTGGTTTCTAGAGATCGAGAAGCACATCAGACGCTATATTTCTGTTTTTGGAAAACGTTTACACTAAAATTAATGAAAATAGAGCGGTTGCAGGAGTGTTTTATGACTTTTCTAAGGCATTCGATTGTGTGGATCACCGGATTCTTCTTCGGAAGCTTCATTTTTATGGCATTGAAGGTGTAGCTTTGAAATGGTTTCAATCCTATTTAACCAACCGCCACCATCTCGTTAGAATGCACCAAATCTCATCAAATAGTTCAGATATAACTTCCGGAGTACCCCAGGGGTCTGTTTTGGGACCCATTCTGTTTCTGCTATATATTAATGACATAACAACTATTGGCTTGCGGGGAAAGTTTACCCTCTTTGCGAACGATACAACACTCCTGTGGGATAATGAGAACGTTGATGTTATCAAGCCGGATATTCAGAGTGATTTGATAGAACTAAAGGAGTGGTGTGATTGTAACTATCTTTCATTAAATATAGCAAAGACGCATATCTTGTCTTTTAATTTTGACTTTGGTGACTTGATCCTGGAGAGCAATCCCATCGAAGATATTAAGTGTGTTAAATTTCTTGGACTTCACATAGATATAAAACTTAAATTTGAGAAACATGTGAGGCAGTTGAGTGGAAAAGTTTTGTCGGGTTGTCATGCGTTAAGGGTTGTTGCGTGGGCATTGGGATCGGAGGCTGCGCGTAACGCTTATGTTTCTCTAGTTGAATCACATCTTAGATACGGTATAGCCTTCTGGGGTTCATGCAGTCGAGCTTTATTCAAAGGTGTCTTTATTTTACAGAAACGGGCAATCCGCTATCTGTGTAGGGGTGCTGTAGGAGCAAGTGTTATGGTATCCTCTGTTTCTACTTATTATTTATCATAATAAGTAAATATCAGGATAAGTAGGATGGAGTGGCAACCCTGTAAAATACGTGACGACGGGAGTTGTTTAAGAAATTCAACCTCGCGACAGTGTTTGTACGGCGTCCGTCGATGTCACCCTTATTTTTATTTACGTAAGTACCTACCTACTGACTTATATTTGTTGAATTAGATTTAGTAGTTAGATTAGAAGCAATAAATGAAATTCCTGTTTATATATATTTTTTTAACGATATATTTTATAAATAAACTATCCATAACTAAATATCTCTGAGTAATTAATTGTAAATCATACAACACAACCTACAACATGGCGCCCAACGTGGGGCACGAACCCACGACCCTGAGATTAAGAGTCTCAACAACACAACCTACAACACAAGTTGTAGAGAGCTGTTTAAGAAACATCAAATATTGACACTCACTTCATTATTTATATGAGAAACTGTATGTCTCCTGCATAAAAACTTGCAGATTATATATTCGTCTGCTCCATCTGCTACCGTTATCCTACGAGATTGCTCCAGCGGGCACACTTACCTATACCTCGATCAGCCTTAACAAATGAGATCTCTCATTTATGAAAGCCGCAAAATTTATAATCACTTCCCACCAACTTTAACGGCAATGGAAAATTATAGGCAATTTAGAAGGTCTGTCAAAAGAACGCTGCTTGACAAAGCCTACTATTATCTTGATGATTTCTTTTCAGATGCCTGGTAGTGGTTTTTTTTTCTTAACACTGTTATGTTGGGCTCACGTTTGTTATGTCTGGTAGTGCCCATGTTTTGTATTGTTGTATGGATCTATTATTTATTGTATTGTTATGTGTATATGTTTGTAATTTTACATTTATATTTTTGTTTTTTATTTATTTGATATGATGATTGCACACTTGTGGATATGTAGTAATTTTTTAATTGTATTTTTTTAAGTACATCACTGTCTACAAGAAAGTGTAATTCTTTATGACAATAAAGTTATATATAATAATATTATTCTTGATTATTCCTCTTTTATTTTGAGCGCCCGGATTCTTATACGGCGAAACAGTACATGTGGTACCAAATCTGGTTAAGGTTAAAAGCACATGTTTCTTTCTGTTGCTTCATGGAAGATATAAATTATATTCTGTTTTCCAAACGTAATTTATTGGAGCGCATGGATGCAGTATAGTAATCAATAAAACAATTTTATTTGATTTCAATGCATATGACATGAGAGTTTTTGTTTTATCAAATGCAAACAATGATTTGCCTACTTCATTTCGTTAGAACAAATAGCAGACCCCTACCGTGTCGTTGAATGTAAATTGGTATACCGACGCATTTTGGTTTAATTTAAATAGTGATCTAGCAAAATTTTGTGTATTAAACCTTTGAATTCAAGTTTGTTAATTCTTATATAAAAACATGACTACCTATCCTATTGTCAGGTTTATTATTATTTGTTTTGTAAGGGCGTTTTCTTATTTAAATTTTCCGTTAGCTTCAGCTATAATAAAAAGTCAGTGTAAAATCATTTATTTAAAATAATCGCACTAGTCTTAGTGCTTTTTTTTCAATTTGAATTTGGGACGCACAGGGATTAAAGTTTTAAGGCCACACCTTATTAACATTCAAAAGAGCAACCTTGCCAGAGATGTAGCGGAAACATTCTGCATGACAAGTATGTTCGATATTTTATCTCCATTCCTCCTATGCCGGTATTTGTTATGGTCGGCTTCCAAATAAATTATGTTTCATGAATTAAATAAAATGATTATGCGTATCAATGGCAGATGCGATCAATTATTACAAATAAACCTTTATATAGGGTTACTAGCTACCGGGTGTCTCACTGTTGGGAACTAATTTTGCTGTTGAAAAGTGACTAAGTATGTTATTACACAGAAAAAAATCTTACTGTAATATCAATATTAGCGATATGTTTGATTGCCTCTATTTTGGTTTAATGACAGTAATACTTAATTCATTAGATTACAATTCAGCCAACATTAAATATATACTTAATCCGACATTCCAGATATTATTGATATTCAATTTCATATATGTTAGGCACAAAACAGATATATTTTTTCTTTCAATGATTACAGTATAATTGGCAACTAATATTGCAATTGTATTATTTCAAATATTGTTATATTACGATAAGCAAGAAAAAGCATTGGAAGAATATTATTTCTCTACTCGCATTATTAGATATACAGGGTGGTCCAACGAAAAGTTTGCACCTAGCTTTTCTCTTTTTTGTAGTCGAATGCGAAAATGCTCGGACACGTCGATTTTGCTTTTGAGGGGGACACATTTTAAACATATTTTTCGATCTGCGCCTTTAACCCCCTAGCGGGGGTGAGTAACAACCCTAAAATTTTAAATGGAAAGAGGGGTCTAATGACATATCATTTGAAAGGACACAAAATTGTCTTTCTAATGATACCCTATTTGTCGAATTTTACTAAAACAGTTAATACGAAAACGACTTTAAAGACATTAAGCCGATAATTTTGGTATTAATGAGAAATACAAATAAGTTTTAATTATTGCGAGTGAAAACACCTGCAATCGTTAGTACATTCCAATGTTTGTTAGTTTTAACATTGCTTTGTAAAAAAAGTAAACAAGCTGTTAAATTGATTTATTAAAACGTTACATTAACAAATGTTGAAAATGTGACCCATTTGATTCCATACAATAATACAGATTTTGTTCAAATCTATTTCTAACATTTTGTAGCATATCAGGTGTTATGTTTCTGCACTCTTCTGTAATGCGTTGGCGAAGATCTTCTATGGACTCGGGCTTCGTGGCAAAACATTTATTTTTTAAGTGCCCCCAAAGAAAAAAGTCTAAAGGCGATAAATCCGGTGACCTGGCAGGCCATTCAATTGGGACCCTCCTTCCAATCCACCGTCCAGGGAACCGGTCATCTAAGAACTGTCTTACAGGAGCCACATAGTGCGGAGGTGCTCCATCTTGCTGGAAATAAAGCCGATCAGCAGTATGATTTTGGTCATCTTCTATTATTTGTGTTATTAAAGGATCAATTGTGTCTTCAAGCATGTTTAGGTACACTTCACCAGTTAAATTTCCAGGAATAAAAAGTGGTCCTATAATATGATTTCCTAATATGCCACACCAGACGTTTATTTTTTGAGGATACTGGGTATGAACCTCACGGAATAAATGTGGGTTACTGTCATCCCAGTAACGGCAATTGTGCCTATTTACAGCTCCATTCAAATAAAATGTGCATTCGTCGGAAAAACAAATGTTAAATAATAATTGCGGATCTTCAATTAAACGCTGGCTCATTGCTTCACAAAATTGCAGCCTTCTATCAGGATCATCCTCATTTAGTTCCTGTACTAATTTGATTTTGTACGGATGAAATTTGTACGCTTTTAAAATTCGTATTATGGACGAACGGGAGACACCTGAGGCTTCAGCTAGTTGACGGGTACTTTGACTATGATCCATTTCAACATGCCCTAAAACAGCGACTTCCACAGCTTCATTTCTGATCGGTTTCTGCGGCTGGTGTTTTACATTACAGACAGATCCGGTATCTACAAACTTTTTAACTAACTTGCCAACGTACACATCATTCACATTTTTATCGGGATGTCTCTCATTAAATAAGCGAGCCGTAAGTCTAGCACTACTATTATTTTGAAAATAAAGTTTAACAATTTCAACTCGTTCTAGAATGGAATAAATCATTTTGTACGGTAAAAGTAAAATAACTTGAGAAGCAACCAAACTGAATCAATGAAAAGACTAAAATAAACGGTGTAAATTCTTTTCCTACACGTATCTGCAGTTTTTATTTCAACAAAAAACGCAAACGATTAGTGAGGAATTTAGTTCTGATAAATAAGATAGTGTTTTTGAAATCCCGTTTTTCTTCAAAGTAAATAATTTAGAAATGATTGTAGTTGTTTTCAGTCGTAATAATTAAAACTTATTTGTATTTCTCATTAATACCAAAATTATCGGCTTAATGTCTTTAAAGTCGTTTTCGTATTAACTGTTTTAGTAAAATTCGACAAATAGGGTATCATTAGAAAGACAATTTTGTGTCCTTTCAAATGATATGTCATTAGACCCTTCTTTCCATTTAAAATTTTAGGGTTGTTACTCACCCCCGCTAGGGGGTTAAAGGCGCAGATCGAAAAATATGTTTAAAATGTGTCCCCCTCAAAAGCAAAATCGACGTGTCCGAGCATTTTCGCATTCGACTACAAAAAAAAGAGAAAAGCTAGGTGCAAACTTTTCGTTGGACCACCCTGTATATCATTGAATTAACAAAACCAAATTTTACTCGCTATCATATTCTACTATTTAAATAAACTAAATAATATTAAGTGAATACTTCTTATTGTTGGGACAACCTTAACTTATTATTGGGCCGGGCTAAATTCATCGATATATCGAAACACAAAACGTCGAGTATCCAACATTTTCCACTCATGCATGTATCGAATTTAAGTATATAAATTAAATAAAAACTGGATTTTCGTACTACCTACCCCACTTCGTAAATATTAGTTTTTGACTTAAAAAAAAATGCTTTCATACGCCGATATCATAATAAAACGAATTCAAAACCATTGATATAAAAACGTAGATTTCGGGCTGATGTATCGGGAAATTTCGGAACTCTCTAGTCACTAGCAAAGCTTAAAACAATAGGTTATGTAACATTTATATATTCTATTTGTGTGTCGGTAGCGCGTGTCTATATAGTTAAGTTCTATAATCTGCAATAATATATTATCGAAGACTTCTTAAACACCTCAGAATTGGACAAACTAATTCCAATATTCTCCGGTAAGTTTTACTCCTATTCATAAGTTTTTTGGTATAAATTATTTTGTGTAAGCTTTTCGAACAATACTATTAAAGATCGGTCTAGCCAACAAATGATTTAAGAGGTACCTATAATGCATAATAAAAACGTTTTAACAAAACTATTCAGGGTGTTCCATTCAAAAGTTATGAATATTAACCTTTTTATTTCACATTAACCAGTATAGCATGGCAGCATGGAATACATTTTTGCAACCTCAGATAACCTCAAAATTCAAAATATCCTGTTTTAACACGATGTAGGTATACAATATACAAAGTACCAAGTGGGAGTGGGACACTATGCAGATATGGTAAAAAAGCACAAATACGATATTTGGTTTAATATTTTGTTAGTCGTACATGTTCAATGTTCATGTATTAGAATGACATACATAGTTTAATGTATTGTTTATTGTACTGTGATTATAGAGTAATATTTTTTTTTATTACAATACAATGTATTATAGAATTAATAAAACTGTTTTTGAATAAAAACTTTCTTTTATTTCATACAATTATTTAACGTGATAGTTTTATTAAATTAAGTAATTAATTTCTCTCCAGGATTATATATAAAATTGATTTAAAATGACAAAACAATTATTTCAATACCAAAATATATTCTGTCTATAATTTCTGTATTCCCCTTAAAAAGCGATAAATGTTCTATCAATGATAGTGACACTTAGTCCAATCAATACTTTTTATTTAATTTCAATATATTCTTATAATTGAGGCATTTGATTGGAAGTCAATTAATTCTTATACTTAAAGCAATAAAGTCATATATTTCGCAATTAATCATATAACTATGATTGAAAGAAATGTAGCTTTGATTGTGGAATACGGAATATATGCTATCATTGATTGAATGTGCATATGGTTCATGATATGATAGATTTTTCTCTGTGTACAATTTAAATTAATTAAACAATATTTTTCCATAAAGGGACTTCAATAGAATTTCGATCTAAGTATCATTGCGTGTTTTAGTGGAAAGGTTTCTTCGATTGTTGACTGATAAATTCTAATAAACTTATTTTGTGGAGATCTGACTTTCATTCAAACACTCGAATATATTTTATTGTTTGTAATAGCGATGAATCTTTGGGTTGGAAATGAATGTTTTCATTTTCTCAGCTGATCGTCGTTCGTAAAAAAGCTTGTTGTCCTATCAGTTCTGCATTGACCTTAAACTGAGTGTGGTGGGTGAGCCGGTATCGGCGATCAGACACCCTCACTTTGTTTAGTAAGTTATGCAACTGTAATAAGACGGACGGGCAATGGAATTAACTTTTGTCCTATCCTGTATTTGTGTCTCATAATTTTATAGTTTCCTACCTACAAATACAATCTTTCGTAATATTTTACAACATCTGCAAGTAATACAAATATCATCTTCGCCTAAAGGAATTGTGACGTATCTAAGAGAACAACCTTTTTTTTTCTAATCGAGAATATACAGTTTATGTTTATGGGTGAGCCCAAAGATAAAAGCATGTATTGAGAAGATAACCAGATGTTGTGATTACAGTGTGATCACTCAAAACTTTCGATATGACTTTATGTAATTTAAATGTCGAACATTTATTATTATATACTAAAGCCAATTGGAAAGCGTCACGGTTTCCCATATCAAAATAATATATATAATGGGCGCATAAAAAATTAATGGGTTTTTGTCCTTTTTTCTGGTCGGCTATTTTCCATCTAGGTACCTAGTTCTGATGTATGTTAAGTGTTTAGGAAAGACAATCGGTCTTTTTCGATTTAGAATCGTTCTAGCCTTGATTGAGTAAAGAAGTCTTTTTTCTAATTATAAAATATTAAATTAAATATTTTAATTTGTTTTTGGACTTGGTATATTTTTTCAGTTAAGAATTATTTTCTAGTTTTTGTTTAAAGACTAAGTTCATTTCTTTTTATTCTGAAGTAGTGAATTGTATAAAGTTCCGTAAGTTTTGATATTCTTTTAATTGAAGACTTTTTTGTTTTAATCAGTTTTTTTTATATAAAGTTTAAAGTTATTTCTTTTAGTAATTGAAATAAATTCCGTTTTCAATAGTATATTAAAGTTACATACAGGAATTAATATAATTATTCGAATTATATTAATTTTCCTATTTTTAAGTAGTACAAGTAATAACTAAGATTTTCTTTTAAATTTTCATTAACGCTTAATTGTTTTATTCTTTTTCTTATATTTATACATATTTATTTCTTGTTGTTATTCATTTTCTTTAATTAGTTTTAATTATTAAATTAGTTGATTTTAGACCGAACTATGCGTTTCATTTCTACTAAAGTTTTCGATAAATTATTGACAAAAGGGTCAACCAATTAAATATTTTCTTTTAAATAAAAGTGATCCAAGATTATAATGGTAAGTAATTTTGCATTACTTCAATACAGATTAATAAAGCTTATTTTAGTTGTTTGTTCTTCTTTATTTGAAACCGCTCGTAAAACTTGAATCGAACCATAACAATTTGGAATTGCATATTGGGATTCATTCTGAATGTACATAATTCCGCTAATTTCAAAATGGTTACACAACAGATTTAACGTTAATGTATTAGAGTGGTTACGTTTGGTTTTGGCTGATGTCGTCGATTTTGACTCGTTCACCTGAAATCCGTAACTTTCGTTTGGTGCAATATCAATTTACCTAACTAGCATATATATATATATATATAATGTAACAACACAGTAATGTTAATTAGTAGTAGTACTCATCCTGATACTGGTCTAACTCTCATCGTCCATTTACGATTTTACAGTAATCCAACACCATTCACGTCTTAACTCTCCAATGATGACCAAACACCAACCCAGCTACTTCAACTCACGTTGTGGCGAACTTCCAGCAGCAAACTCGGAAAGTTATTAAATCTTTACACGGACAATGCTTCGACAAAGCTTCATCTGGGACTAAAACTGGTAGGCTATTCCATAAAGAGGTTTCACATCAAGAGCGTATCTCTTCAGGTGCATGAAGTAAGTAAAAGATTCCAAATAAGTCCTGGTAAATGAATGACCAGGTAAAGGTAAAAGCCCTGTAATAATTTAACGTTATTAGGATCCAATACCACCCTTTTAAGGTGTACTCAATGAAGCACGTGACATAGGAACTTGTATAATTATCTTACGTTGATGATGGGTGGCTTTTAGGTTAACTAGCGCTATGTAGCTCTTTCCAGAAGACTCCAACCGGTTATTGTTGGTTGATAACGGTTCAATCTAATAAAGGACGTAAAAGAAAGTTAGAGAAAATTCTAGAATACACAAAATGGCTACTTACTCAGCTACCACGAGCACATTCAATCCGGCTAACACCGACTTATGAGAAGATTACGAAACGGATGGCAACCAATTACGTACTCACATAATAAAATCTTTTCACAAGATTAATGTAAAAGTCTCCACCAAGATCCCAACAATTAGGAAAGCAACAACTTGCCAATAAAATAGAGGAAACTTTACTGTACCCGCCGAACTGAACCAGAACGAAAATGACAAATTACTTGCCTATTCCGGAAATTTCCAATAGGGATGTACTCTAATTCGACTGAATATGGTATCGCAACTTGTCAATCGGCTATTAGTGTATCGATTACCGTCGACGACGATTGTTAATTTTTAGTATTAGAAACTGCAAGATAAAATCACTATCTAACTTAGGCAACTTAAAACTTTGCTACTAACATTTACAGAAAGAAATACCCTGCCGTTCTTCACATCAAGGATTTTTATACCATTGCCAATATCGACCCAATAATCGAGTCGGAAGCAAGTAACTAGCCATATTTTGCTTGAAAGTTTTCTTGAACCTTATTATTCAGTTTTTTACTGGTCGATTTTCTTGGGAATGAAGTTCAGATAAAACTAGTTTTTGAAATAAATATTGTTTATTTATTTCATGTCACATTTTTGGCGTACGTTTCGACAAAATTACTCAGGATACCAACCAGGCGTTACAACAGGATAGTTTCGTTTTCTTGCATCTTACAAAAAAATTGATAAATTTGGACACCCTGTATATACATATAATTAAGAAATAAAAAAGGCAACGACACGTGGTGTTCCCAAGCGGTCACCCATCCAAGTACTAACCACGCCCGACACTGCTTGGCTTCCGTGATCGGACGAGAACGGGCATATTCAGTGTGGTATGGCCGTTGCCGTAGTAATTTAAGTCACTCTCACGGATGCCATGAAGTTGATTTGAAATTTTTTTGGCGAACTAAAAAATGCTTTTCGTACAGGATAACTACGTTTTCTTGTATCATACAAAAAATAGATACCTTTGGATGTCCTGCATAATATAGAATAAAGCAAAATAAAAAGGCAACGACACGTGGTGTTCCCAAGCGATCACCCATCCAAACTTAACCACACCCGACACTGCTTGCCTTCCGTGATAGGACGAAAACGATTGTTTGATTTTCCAAACTTCTATTTCTTCTCATAAGATGTACAATGCTTTGGTTTACAATTATTATAACATACAATACGTCAAGATCACATGGAGCGTTCGACAGAGGTTTTCTGGTGGTTTCCCGGCCTTGAGAATTGGAATGACTATTGATTCTTTCCACTTGATTCATAATAGCGTTAAGAATGTACGTTAACAACTGTACAATTGCCTTCCTACTCAAGTGGTTTAAAAGGATGTTTTCGATTTCGTCCAGTCCTGGGGCTTTATTGTAAGGTAATCTCTTGATCACTGCTATCACCTCGTCCGCAGTTGTCATAAATTTGTTCAGCATCCAGTCAGTGATTGGGACATTTTGGGGGATTTGGTGATGAAAGGAAGCGGCGTGTAAGTATGCTAGAGGTAATTCGCATTAGTCTCTGATTTTTGATTGTCCGTCAAAAAATAGTCATGTAGTCTTAGCGTAGCCATCGGTCTCGTAGATTATTTTAGGGCTTTGGTCGTCTTCCAAAAAGAGTCATCCCTGCAAGAAGAGTGTTTTAACCTTAGACTAGCAAAGAGAGAGGACGTGTAACACCAACGAAAAAGTGAAGCACTTTGTCGCCACGCGACGCTTCCAGTAGCGCATCGAAAACACACGTATAACTCTATACTTCAAATACGGCATAATTTAAACTAAAATATTTTAAAATTAAAGTGGCTTTTTTGTGGCGAAATAAGTATGTAGTATGGCTAACATTTTTTATAGAGACCATAATATGAACCAATATTAAGCATAATATTATATAGTATTTTTTAATATAGTTGAAATATCATTTCTAAATTCTCTCCGAGCTTTCGCTATTTTAGTAAATAAATTTATTAACATGTTTATATATTATTGGGTAGCATTGGAAAGAAAATACGGTTTTATACAAATAATTTTATCATTTAAAAAACATAAAAAAAAACAATACAAAATTCAGAATGACTTACAGATTAAAAAACCAAAACACCGTTCGTTTTACAAATATTATTGATTTTTGAATAAAATTGTTTTTGTTAAATGGTTCCTTACCGGATCTGAAACTTCAGATTTCTTTTTTGTTATAAAATGTATCCTAATATTTAAATATTATACCACAGCAGATTCTATAAGAAAATATATATGATTATAAATTGAACTTAAAACATGTTGCTGCAATACGTTAAAAACAAAATTGATAATACAAAGAAACATTATTTTGCTCTTAAGTTTTTCGATAAAATTAATTGTTCGAAATTTATGTTCATTAACACGCAAAAAATGTTCAGATATTTTACATATTTCTATAATGTCATTAGATAGATATGTAAGACCATCCAAATTTTTTGTTGTGATCAAAGAACTAAGAAAATTTTCTTTGTTACCAATAAGAGCTCCTAAACATTCATCACATTTTATAAATTTTAACATTTGTCGTACAACGAAACCACCAATATAAATGATAACCTGCAGTGAAGAATTATTATAGGTTAAAAAATATATATGTGAATAATTGTTACTAATTTACGAAAATGCGAATAGGTATCTTTTAGAACACAAAAATAGTAACGAATGTACTTACGCCACCACTGGTTAATTAGACATTTTTATGCCTAGCTGACCAGTATAATTAGAAAATCTTGAATGACAATATTAAATATTACATGTTAAAAGAATAAAATACGATAGACTAATATGTACTAAATTTGCTATATAAATTTCAAACAGAAATAATTTGTATTGTAATATTTATAAGCATTTAATTATAGACACCACAAATTAAGTGTTTCAATTTTTACCTGTGAAACGTAATTCCTGGCTCTTTTCTTTCAGATCTACTGTTGCACTTGAAACTTGAACATCCAACCATTTTAAAATGCACTTAATATATAATTTTTAATTATTATTTAATCCACAAAATATAAAATATTTATAATAGACACCAACAATGTTTGCCACCAGGCCAAAATTATTTTGCTTCAAAATCGTTTTGTATCAGGTGCATAGACCGACAACAACTGAACAAGGCATACAAATGTGACCCAAACACAACAGTAGTTGATATTCGCAGACAATATAATGTATTATTACCCTTACCCAACAAAACTACCTAGGGTTTGATGACCTACCCTGTTTTTGACCGGCCGGTATTTGAATTGTAGATAAACATTGTCTATTGTACCTGTAACTTCTGGTCTCCATGTATTTTTTAGGCATATGTGCAGTGCATTTTTTGTTATGGACTGGATTGTTACTTGTCCTTTCTCTTTCCTTGTCTAAGGTTTTAACCGTTCGGCCCAGACCACATTTTTGTGGTCTTTGTCTCTGCAAGTTATACACTCTTTCCCGATGAGGCATGTTTCGATGTCGTTGCCACATTTTTCGATCTCTGTTTTTGACCGAAATTATATCCAGGATATCTTGCGGCAACCGAGCTTCTTCCGGTCTCTGAACGACCTTTTTGGCCGTTAGTCTGTCGGTTTCAGTCCTGTCGATAAACTGCATAGTTTTTGAGTCGCAACTGAAAATGGTTAGTAATACGAGTAATACTAGGCTCATTATGTCAATGTTTTCTGTGAGCATAAAATTTATCAGTTCAGAAGTTCTGCTACGTTAGGAGCTGGCATTCCACGCAGCTACCTTTATCGTTCTGTTTAAATGTCGAACTTCGGTTGCACACACTCCTGCAGCACTATCACTTTAGCCAACACATTCTCAACACCCTCCAGCATCGAGTCAAGCTTATGCAATGTTCCGACTGCTGCTTCCATGTTTATTTTATGTGCTATGCTTTGCGATACCCGGCTCGAATGCTGGAAGTCAAAAAATATGTAGCAGGATTTGAATTATTATTGTGCTTTACCGAACCACCAATCACTGATCCAGATGATGATGAAGAAATGCATACAAATGTCACATAATTAAGTTAAAAAATATTGGTGGGAATTGCTGGTAATTTATTAACTAGAAGATCAATAAAATAAACATGAGAATGCTTGTGCGGATCTGTAGACCAAATCCTTGACTTTATTTTTAAATAAATGCATATTTTCATTTGCATTCTTACGAACGTTTTCTTTGCAATAACATAATGTAAGTATTTTATAAGGACATGAAATAATTATTAAATAAGCGCACTTTTATCAAAGTAACTTGTCGTTTTATATATACATTTTGCAGCTTGGCACAAGCTCACATATTTTCAGGAAATTTTAGCGATAAATATTCTAGTGCATTTCCGTATCGCGCTCTAAAATTACGTGACAGAAATTTATAAACTCCCAAAAAGGCTTTTATATCATAGTAGAAGCTTTACCTTTGTAGACATTCAAGTTAGAAATGCATATCGCCTAGTGGTGCCTATTACAAAGAGATTTACACAGAATGAGAATGTGCAATCTAAGATACAGTTCTTTATTTGCATTGTAGCTTTCAAATGTAACAATACAGGAACTTTTAGTATAATTGTCAATAGGAACTTCAAAGACCCAATTACTCTATTTTGTACGAATAGAAAAACTCAATATGCTAGAATTGTCACTAGTAATGTGACAGAATAATTGTTTTTCATGGAGCATTTGATTTGACATGGCTATGTTGAATTATATTTTAATAATATTTTTTGTCAGTTTTGGCACTCTAGCTTTTTAGCGGATGAAGATAGAAAAAAAGTTATTAATAAAAAGGTATTTAGGAAAATTAGGGCTTTCGGAATGTGGCAAAATATAGGTATGTTCGTGAAAAAATAATACTGATGACGTCATATTCTCCATTTTGCAAAATCGGAAAAAAATATTTTTTTGGCGTAAAATATACCTGAATGCAACACAATTTATACCACTTCAAAAGATTTTTAATATCCAATCCTGTTTTCATACAATAGGCCTGGGGCGCCGAGTTTGGGACACCCGGTACATCTTAGTCGTTACTTTTTCGGAAATATAAAAAGCTGCATAGAGTTAAAAGGCATTATGGTACAATTTTAGAGAAAATCTATCTCTAATATTCCTTGGTAGTTGCAGACCATCAATCGAAAATTAAAGTTTGTACTTAATATCTTTTGGGTTGACTTCAATTCACTTTAATTAATATAAGAAACCGTGTTTAGTCAACAACATCGATAGAACACGAACCGAAAAACTAAAGTTGGCAACACTGTATGACGTTAGCTCGGCGAGGTATTAGTAGTTGTTTTGATAATATTATATTGTAAGCACTAATTTATTTCTGTTTGTTTTTAATGTGTTCTTGTAAAAAGAGGTTCAACTTTTGTTTAGCTAAAATCAGTTATGTAGGAAATATTTGTTTATTTAGTATTTGCAAGCCTTCCCAAAGAGAAAGTCATGAAAAGTTTTCTACGGAAATGCATCATTTTCATTTTTCCGCCTTTGGAATAGCTGAAACCAGTTACGTTACTGTTTTACATTCTCGATATTTTCTTAACATATCCATTCTAAAAACTTTTTGCGGAAATATAAGATTTTTATTTAGTTATTGATAACATATTATAGAATTTAGAATGATTTGAACTGGACTTGGCAATTGAAACCCGTAAACAGGCACCAGGGTTGCCGATCTTACAGAAAATTATTTATTCCTGGGTTCGATCTAGATCGAAAGCAAAAGAGGCAATTCGCCATTTTTTTTTTGTAAATTATTGAATAATCTCTCTGTTTATTTTGTTTATTGTGTCAAATACAGATCAATTAGTTTATCGTAATTGGTGACGAGTTTCAGTAACTTAGCGATTTAAGATTTACATAACTCTAACAATTGACTAAATATTCTATTCTATTTTTACCAGTATAAAAATATATTTAGCTAAGTATATGTTTAAGTATATTTATTTTATTAATTTTCTAAGTTGTCCAATTGTTTTTAATAATATCATTTCGGTAAAAGTAAAATGATATTTATTTTTTTTTTGTTGTATTTTAACCTGTACACAGGCATTGTAAATTTTAATGCTGATTGCCTTCTCCAAACGCACAGAAAAATGTGTGATATATGACCGTTGCAAAATATCCTCTGATTCGGACTTGCTGTGGCAATTCTTGAGTATATTATAAACTTTAAAGGTATAAAATTATAAATAAATAAAAGATATATATATATATATATATATATAATTCAACAAAATTGCTGTAAAGGTGTGTCGGTGTGGATTGTGCAGTGTTTTGTTGGTGAATTATAACACACAGTCATGGTTTGGTAGGTAGGTAGCATTTCATTGGATACGTAATTTCGTGATCTGTGTTATAGAGCGGTATAGTCCAATAATTGTTATTAGGCTTAGGCATTCTAAATTACATCACCTATTGTTTATTTACCACTAATTGCCTTCAGCGGCTATATTGAATTTCACTTTAGAATGCCTAACAAGCATAGCCCCAACAAACACCATTTAGTTAATAGGTTTGCCAAAAAATAAATAAATTAGGTATTGTATCTGTTTCAGAATCTGTCAAAAAACGGATTGATAATGCGACTGTGGAAAATGCCGTCAAGTCGTGGCTGGTGAAATGTTAGCAGCCATTAATGAAGGAGCAAAAAAATGGTCAAGGGGTGGAAGAAGAAAAGTGAAGTTATTTTTTAAATGTATGTTCCTTAATATAAAATAAAAAATTCAATTATATTCTATAAATATGCTTTTATTATTCCTATTAATATAAAATAAAAAAGTCAATTATATTCTATGAATATTCTTTTATTATTCCTATGAATATTTTGAGAACATTCTAAATAAAATACTGAATACATACTACTGACATTCCTTTCTCATTCTGAGGAATATTTCTAGAACGTTTTCAGAATAATCAAAAGTGTGACACTTAGAATATTCTTAGAATGTTCCTAGAAAAAAATGAAATGTTCATAGAATATTCTAATATTCTATTTAAACGTTCACAGAATATTCTAAGAACGTGACTGTGCTGTGTGGGAGGAGCACCTCACGCCGGTGTGTAGTTGGTTTGAACCCCGGACGGGCTACACTTATACTGCTGATTAGTATAAGGATTATTATACTGCTCCATTAGTATAAGGATTTATTGTAGACAACAATTAATAAAAATAAACACTGAGCTGGCTGTATGCTACGAAAGTCGCAAGAGGCCATACGCTTAGGCGGTACTAACTTAAAAATAAACTGTTGCCCTCGAGGCACAAATAGCTCTCCATATTTAAGTGTAAAAGTAATAATTTTATGACGTTTTTGACATTTATCTAAAATTTATATATATATTTTTGTTTTAGACATCAACAATTTTTTTTAAGTAGGTATCGGGTTTTGTTCCTTTTTCTTCTCTTTGGAGGCACTATTTATACATACATATTTCAGATCTTCTATTTTATTATAAAATTTATTTTGCCCCCTTTTCTACTATTTATGAACGCCTATGTAAACAAAATTGTTACGCTGCATGTTGTAAGTTATCTAATATCAAAGCTATATATAATTAGCCAATGTTTCTGTTATTTTTGGGATTTATTTTTTTTTGCACCCTTTTTTACACTATTTTCGAACGCCTGTGTGGACCAGTTCATTTATGTAACATTTTTTAGGTTATATTCTATCGCAACTATAAAAAATTATTCCGTATTTCGAATAAGTTTAGGAAGTATATAATTTTTTATCTTGATCTTTTACACTATTTACGAACGTCTATGAAAACTAATTATTTATAACACATTTTATAGGTTATATTCTATAAAAGCTATAAGTAACTAGTGAATATTTCTGCTATGTTTAAGAAATACGTTTTTTCTAACCTTTTTACCCCATTTTACACTTTTTTCGAATGTCACTGTGGTCTAATTGTTTAGGTTAAATATTTTAGGTTATATTTAATTAAACGCACAAAAATTATTCAATATTTCGGATCAATTTAATTACAATGATTCTTTAATTTTAGTACACTCTTTTAAACCTTTTACCTACGCTCAATGTTAATCACCACCTATAAATATCCTGTAGTATTTTCGTACCAAATGTAGTTAAAATCCGTTATGTGGTTTTTGAATTATCACGGATACAATTTTTTATAGAATTTTCGCGGACGCCTATGGTACATTAATTTTTGTCGTGTATTTTTAACACCAATTCAATTAGTTAAATATAAAAATTTTTACATTTCAATTATTTCTTTTATTTTACCCCCTTTTCTACTATTTACCAACGCCTCTGTAAATAAAAATTTTATGCTGCATTTTGTAGGTTATCTTCTATCAAAGCTATATATAATTAGGCAATTTTTCTGGTATATTTGGGAAACATTTTTTTTTCGTTTTTGACCCTTTTTTAGACTATTTTCGAACGTCTGTGTGAACCAATTCTTTTATGGAATATTTTTTAGCTTATGTTGTATCACACCTATGAAAAATTATTCCCTATGTCGAATAAGTTTAGGAAATATATATTTTTTATATTTTGACCCCTTTACCACTATTTTCGAACGGCAATGTGGTTTAATATTTTATGTTCAATATTTTAGGTTATATTCAATTAAATGTGTAAAAAATTATGTAGTATTTCGGATAAGTTTAAGAACTATGAATTTTTTTAATTTTTGAACCCTCTTTTAAACCCCTTGCCTACGCTCAATGTTTCCCAAAATCTAATCAGCTCCTTGCCATGTTCAATAGTATTTTTGTACCAAATTTGGTTCAAATCTGTAGTTGTGTTTGCGTTTTCGTGGATAAAGACAGACATTTTTTTGAAACTATTTATGTATGTTGTATAAAATGACCAAAAACAAGTATTTCCGGTGAAATTATTTTTTTTTTCGTGAAACTGATAGTCATATATTACATATATGATATGGAGAGCTAAAAAAGGAGCGAACATGACAGACAGGTGATATTTCGTATTGCGAAATGTTGTAATTTGTATTTCCGAATAGACTTGTCGCTATAGTAATGAATTTTAATAATTAACATAGGTAGGTAGGGTTTAATATACAGTAGACAATCAACCACGTTCCTTGACGTTTTTCAACATACTCGTAATTTAGTATAGAGTCATTGAACGTCGCATTTCATGCATCGCTGCCATTTGGAAACCACTCAACAAAATTTTAATATACAGGGTGGTCCAACGAAAAGTTTGCACCTAGCTTTTCTCTTTTTTTTGTAGTCGAATGCGAAAATGCTCGGACACGTCGATTTTGCTTTTGAGGGGGACACATTTTAAACATATTTTTCGATCTGCGCCTTTAACCCCCTAGCGGGGGTGAGTAACAACCCTAAAATTTTAAATGGAAAGAGGGGTCTAATGACATATCATTTGAAAGGACACAAAATTGTCTTTCTAATGATACCCTATTTGTCGAATTTTACTAAAACAGTTAATACGAAAACGACTTTAAAGACATTAAGCCGATAATTTTGGTATTAATGAGAAATACAAATAAGTTTTAATTATTACGACTGAAAACAACTACAATCATTTCTAAATTATTTACTTTGAAGAAAAACGGGATTTCAAAAACACTATCTTATTTATCAGAACTAAATTCCTCACTAATCGTTTGCGTTTTTTGTTGAAATAAAAACTGCAGATACGTGTAGGAAAAGAATTTACACCGTTTATTTTAGTCTTTTCATTGATTCAGTTTGGTTGCTTCTCAAGTTATTTTACTTTTACCGTACAAAATGATTTATTCCATTCTAGAACGAGTTGAAATTGTTAAACTTTATTTTCAAAATAATAGTAGTGCTAGACTTACGGCTCGCTTATTTAATGAGAGACATCCCGATAAAAATGTGAATGATGTGTACGTTGGCAAGTTAGTTAAAAAGTTTGTAGATACCGGATCTGTCTGTAATGTAAAACACCAGCCGCAGAAACCGATCAGAAATGAAGCTGTGGAAGTCGCTGTTTTAGGGCATGTTGAAATGGATCATAGTCAAAGTACCCGTCAACTAGCTGAAGCCTCAGGTGTCTCCCGTTCGTCCATAATACGAATTTTAAAAGCGTACAAATTTCATCCGTACAAAATCAAATTAGTACAGGAACTAAATGAGGATGATCCTGATAGAAGGCTGCAATTTTGTGAAGCAATGAGCCAGCGTTTAATTGAAGATCCGCAATTATTATTTAACATTTGTTTTTCCGACGAATGCACATTTTATTTGAATGGAGCTGTAAATAGGCACAATTGCCGTTACTGGGATGACAGTAACCCACATTTATTCCGTGAGGTTCATACCCAGTATCCTCAAAAAATAAACGTCTGGTGTGGCATATTAGGAAATCATATTATAGGACCACTTTTTATTCCTGGAAATTTAACTGGTGAAGTGTACCTAAACATGCTTGAAGACACAATTGATCCTTTAATAACACAAATAATAGAAGATGACCAAAATCATACTGCTGATCGGCTTTATTTCCAGCAAGATGGAGCACCTCCGCACTATGTGGCTCCTGTAAGACAGTTCTTAGATGACCGGTTCCCTGGACGGTGGATTGGAAGGAGGGGCCCAATTGAATGGCCTGCCAGGTCACCGGATTTATCGCCTTTAGACTTTTTTCTTTGGGGGCACTTAAAAAATAAATGTTTTGCCACGAAGCCCGAGTCCATAGAAGATCTTCGCCAACGCATTACAGAAGAGTGCAGAAACATAACACCTGATATGCTACAAAATGTTAGAAATAGATTTGAACAAAATCTGTATTATTGTATGGAATCAAATGGGTCACATTTTCAACATTTGTTAATGTAACGTTTTTATAAATCAATTTAACAGCTTGTTTACTTTTTTTACAAAGCAATGTTAAAACTAACAAACATTGGATTGTACTAACGATTGCAGGTGTTTTCACTCGCAATAATTAAAACTTATTTGTATTTCTCATTAATACCAAAATTATCGGCTTAATGTCTTTAAAGTCGTTTTCGTATTAACTGTTTTAGTAAAATTCGACAAATAGGGTATCATTAGAAAGACAATTTTGTGTCCTTTCAAATGATATGTCATTAGACCCCTCTTTCCATTTAAAATTTTAGGGTTGTTACTCACCCCCGCTAGGGGGTTAAAGGCGCAGATCGAAAAATATGTTTAAAATGTGTCCCCCTCAAAAGCAAAATCGACGTGTCCGAGCATTTTCGCATTCGACTACAAAAAAAAGAGAAAAGCTAGGTGCAAACTTTTCGTTGGACCACCCTGTATAATGACGTTAACACTCAAAAATCCTACTTCTACTAAATAAACATAAAAACATGAAGTAGAATGTCTGATAGCCAGTTAACATTCATATAGAAGTATTCTGCGTCTATTGAAATATGAAATATAGTGAGTGGATGTTTTATTAAAGTGCTATATTATATATCTGCCTCTCTTTCGTTCAATACTTTTATTTTGTATGAATAAAACTAACTACGAGGTCCACTAATAGAGAATACTTACTAACATTTACTAGTAATTATACCAAAAAAGCTCCCTTTGATAATAATATACAGGGTGAACTATCACGCAGTACAAAAATTTTAACTGGAGGTAGAGAAAAATAAGATTTAACAGAATCACCTTTCAAAAAATTTCCGACATTTTTATTAAGGCTGAAAATATTTTTTTTGTAAATCATATTAAACTCCCTTTTTACGACGCCTATGACCGCCTGCCCAACTGAAGTTTAAATTAGACATTAGTTTAAAGGTTATAATACAGCGACATGTTGCCAAGTGTATCGATTTACCGAGAATTTAAAGTAAAAAATTTATTTAGAAAATGTAGATGATTTTGTGACTTGCAATCATGCGAGATATTAAATATTCAGCACTTCAAAGCACTACAACAGCAAATGTTCAAAGAGGCCACTGTTAACTTCACTTTATTTACGCGCTTAATCACTTAATTTCGGATACGCGCAAAAACACCAGAATTATTGCGGATTCGATCCGCTGCCCCTCAATTTGTAGACGTCACTGCTGTTCATCACCAATCTCCGTTTCATAGACAATAGTCTTCATGTAGATCTAAAATTATTATTATTTTACAAAAATCGTTCACGTTTTACAACAGGAACTTCTCGCTCATCACTCAGCACAATAATAATATGTAGACCTACAACCTATACCGTAAATTGTTGTGCTTCAAGTTGATTCTTAAAGTTACGCTAATTCGGCCAATCACTTTCATCACAAAATTTAAACAAACAAATCATAGATAAGTGTTTATTGAAACAAATAAAAAATACGGTTAATAATCTTATGGTATAAACCTGCATTATAATCTGATAAATATTTTGGGAATTAGTTTTTGCAGAGCAGCAATTTTATTATTAACGAAATCTTAAATCTCTACTTAGCAAAAAATATCAACAACTAACTTGTGCTTATCTTTTATATGTCAATGTAATTTTACATTGACATATAAAAGATATTTGACAGTCACAATTTCCTGAAAACTAAAACATAAGTCGAATTCACTCCATGACCGATTATAACCGGTTTAACTTTTTGCATTCACGCGACCCCGGTTATTGGCGGTTTCACTATGATGACGTCACGAAAAAGAACTTCATGACATTATCACAGCTAACATGTGTATGTTAGCTGTGACATTATATTTTCTTTGCGGTTTCATAAGAGTCCGAAACCGTCAGAAACAGTCGGGATTCTGCGCAAACTAATGATGTGACTTTTTTTTTGTAAAAGGAACGTGAAACTCAACATTGTCATTAGCTAATTTGCGCTTAATTTTTCACGTAACTAGATTTGTTTTCATAGGCTTCGAAACTGTCAGAAACAGTATGGATTCTGCGCATAACGTTGTTGACACGCGATGTAATTGATTTGCACAGAATAGAGACTGTTTCTGACGATTTCAGAAGCCTGTGAAAACAAACCTAGTTACCTGAAAAATGAAGCGCAAATTAGCTAATGACATTGTGTTTATTATAATAATAAACACAGTGCTAATGATAATGTTCATGAAGGGCTTTTTCGTGACGTCATCGTAGTGAATCCGGCAATTTCCGGGGTCGCGTGAACGCAAAAAGTTAAACCGTTTATAACCGGTTATACTCGGTCATGGCGTGAATTCGACTAATGTTTTAGTTCTCAAGAAATTGTAAACTGTCAAATATTTTTTGTATGTCAATATAACTTATGCACAAGTTTGTTGTTAGTTGTTAGTTTTTGCTATTAACAGTAAATATTTAAGATTTCATTAATAATAAAATTGCTGCTTTGCAAAAACAAATTCCCAAAATATTTATCACATTATAATGCAGGTTTATACCGTAAGATTATTAACCGTATTTTTTATTTGTTTTAATAAACACTTATCTATGATTTGTTTGTTTAAATTTTGTGATGAAAGTGAACGAAATTAGCGTAACTTTAAGAATCAATTTGAAGCACAACAATTTATGGTATAGGTTGTAGGCCTACATATTATTATTGTGATGAGTGATGCGCGAGAAGTTTCTGTTGTAAAACATGAACGATTTATATAAAATAATAATATTTTTAGATCTACATGAAGACTTGTCTATGAAACGGAGATTGGTGATGATGAAATTCAGTGATTAAGTGCGGAAATAAAGTGAAGTTAACGGTGGCCTCTTCGAACATTTGGTTTTTTCGCTACGCGAGAAGTCGTTGTAAAAATAACCCATTTGAGTAAAATAATCGGATATTTTAGTGTTTGCGGTTTTTGTTAGTAGTGTAGTTGTTCAATATGCAAAAATATCCTTTTAGCAGTTTCCAAAAGCGAAGAAGTAATGTACATTTATGCAGATGAACTTATTTATCAGGTATTTTAATTATTATTATTAACAAAACTGTTCATTTTCGCCATCTCTACAATTGGCAACGCCGCGAATATTAACCCTACAGCTGTTCGTATGTTGGAGGTCATATTGAAAAATGATTGTCATAGGCGCCGATTTACCGGGGAAAACGTGGATTTTATAGTTTTTCATGCTTCTCTGAGCACGTGGTTAAAATTTTTGTACTGAGTGATAGTTCACCCTGTATTCCGTATATTTTTAAAAAGCAAGTAAAAAATGATTTGACAAATAGTGATGGTAAATGATAAAAATCCCATTTCAACAGCAATTTTGGCTTGTAATTTCACAAGAGCTTAAATTATTTCCGGAAATTTTTGTGGAGAACATTTGAAATAAAATTATAAATCCAACCTGATATTTTATATTAATTTGTCACTCGGCAATAGTAAACTATTACGATTTTTTTACCTTGTCGTGTTGCTGTAGGCTATAATCGCAGCCTTCCTCAGACAAGCCATGAACAAGTAAATTTGGCAACGTCGAGTCCAAGTTGATTGTTGGTGTTTACATTGGAACATTTGTAACACGCGGTCTAAATAAATCAGTGCTTATTAAGCTTAATTGAAACAGTTTTTTATAAAAGTAGTAGTGATAAGTGTGTATAATTATATCATTTTATGATCACATATCGGATGAATGCTAGAAATCTCCTATGGGACAAAGCATGCACATAAGATATATCGCAAGATACATGTATGTAAGAAAACAAGAAATTTTCAATAACAACTTTATTTCTGTACCAAATTTGTAAAAAAAAATCTTTCGACTAACAGAACACGAGTTATTGCCAAAGTTATGATTCGCCTGTGGCCTGGGGAACTCGTGTTCTGTTCGTCGGAAGATTTTTTTTTTACAAATTTGGTACAGAAATCACTATCTAAATTTACATAGAAATTGTTAATTTGAGAGGCATTCGACTAATGATGTTGTTTTTGAAAGCAATTCGACTCGTAATGACCATGTTTTTTACAAAATGAACAAACGATATCAGGTTTTAAAGTACCTTTGGTTCCTTGACGACTATTTATTTTTTTCAAGAGAAAAACGTTTGGCCTGACTACTGGTGCAATTACGCTTAAAATGTCCAGGTTGATGACAATTAAAACAGCGTCGTGTATCAGACTCGCTTTGGTCTTTAATATCAACTGAAAAACCCCTTTGAAATCCTTTGTTATCGGCAATTTTTTCTACTTTTGTTTTATTATAATTACTTAGAAGATTCAAAAGACCGCTGACTGAAACTATATTACTGTTAAATGCGGCTGTTTGAATATCTTTTATATCGCCAATAACTATTTCAAGTAAATGATTTTCAGATAGGTTAAAGCTTAGGGCTTTCAAAAGAGATAACTTTTTTCTACCATACTCACAGTATGAAGCTGCATCGTCGCTGGTGCACAAACTCGCCCTTCGCAATTTTTCGTTGAGATTGCGCTTTGCCGGGTAAAGGCTGCACAACTCTATTCTCATCAAATCCCAGGTTCGCTTTGCAGGTTTCCATGTTGATAACCACTCCTTAGCGTCTCCAACTAAGCCACTTGAACCTCTAGCCAACAGTTCATTCCTTGACCAATGGAAAACTTGGGAAAGTTCTTCCAGCTCATCACACCATTTTGAAGCTCCTTCCTCGTTTTGAATCGGATCAAAAATCGAAATGTCTATTGAAGTAGATACCGCGCTATTGTTCTGATCCTTCAGTGCTTTCAAAGAATCTGTTAAGATTTTCGCGAATTCTTCCATATTTACACTCAAAATCAACAACTTCTCTATATTAATTAATAAAACGTTTTTTTTTTTAACTTTGTATAGGTAATTAACGTCACAATCGTTTTACACACCTCTTTGTCACTTCTAGAGCTATTCAAACTCACAACACTGCCGATTTGTAACAGTTATTATTTTAATTTGCAACGCGACGACTTTAAAACTTGTGGTACTTTTAGTAGTTGAATCCCACTTCTGATGTAAGAAAAGAAATTTTCAATAACAACTTTATATTTTCCAATAAACAAGAATCATTTAATAAAATCAGAATATAATATCAATTATGGCATCCGTTCTATATGCCGGCCCAAGAATAAGTGTTCCTTTCTTTTTACCAAGAGTCCTTTCTTTCCTACTCTATCATCTATAAATCTACTATAATATAATCACCCAAAAGTAGAACATGTAACTCACTTAATATTATGGAAAAGATAACAAATAATTATTCCCAGCCTATAAACTAAAAATATTTGTTAGACACGTCTGGTAATAAATTGTCTTTAAGAGTCACATGAACCGTTGACACGTTAAGGTATTCTTACATGTATTTTACTTTTACATACGAGGTTTCACTTTCTGTTATTATTAAATTAATCGTATAACGTATCACATAGGAGGTGTGTTTAGTAGATAGATAATATCCTTCCTAACCTAATTGTACAAAAATCTAAAAATATCAAAATTTGTTACATAGGAGGTTTCATCGCGACAACGACGATAGGTATATAAAATCTTCTTTTTTTTCTTTTCGGCTTTTCCCCTCGTAAACGCATGCGGAAATTTTTTCGTTAACTAATTAATTGTTAAATTGCAATTTAAGGGAAAACTGCCCAGTATAAAGGTGGATTCTACTGAATATTCGATTTAAGAAATTTAATTTAATTTAAGAATGAATGTGTTCCATTTACAAAATTTCAGTTACATTAATTGAAAAATGACGGCAGAATTAAAATCTAAGAAAAGTAGTGATTTCGTCAAAAAAAAAATTAAATATTCGCATTTTAAAACAAAAATACTTTGGTTGAACATTTAAATAAAATTAATAATGATTATGCGCCACACTAGTTTAGATCTTTCTGTGTTGGCCAAATTGTTTTTAGAATGTAATCCCTTTATCCTCATTACCATAACGTTAAGCAACATTTTTATTGAGTAACCATAAAACTGCAATCGAAGACCGCAGTGTTCAATGGACGCCCTATATATGAGCAGGCTACTACAAGCTTTTTGTTTGCGACGTACTGACTGCGGTAAAACTACGTCAGACAAATAATATTTTTCAGGAAGGCAAGATAACGGAAAGGAAATCGAATAGTTTGTATTCATTTGCTTATTATCTTTATTTTTAAATATTAATTAACGTTTTAATAGATAAAATGCAATTAGTTAACAAATGGAAATTTATTAAGAAAGTTGCTTTAGTGGACGTGGTATAATGTATACTCTTTCCAATCTTAGTCTACAATGCTATAAAAAACCACAACCCCATATTCCTTTGTAAAGTCAATGCCGACCTCCGCCGTCCATAGGCGCACCATTTTAACTTTTCATAACAATACCTACATGCCCTACGATATTTTAAAAATCCTTTATGCTGAATAATAACAGGGTTTTCCATATGTCAGTTTTGTCTAAATCAGATATAACGGTTCTTATATTCTCTAGGATTACAGCGCTTAAAGTCGGATTCTGATTGTATTTTCTCAACTGTTCTTTTAGACTGCCCCAAACCAATTCTATCGCATTGAATATGCAGTAATATGGAGGTAAACGTAATATACTATGGCCGTGTGTTTCGCAGATATGGTCTATAACGTATTCTTTTTTAAAATTGTGTTGTTTGATCGTTTCTAAGAAAACATTTTTTACTGGAATATTTATATTTTTAGATGTCATAAACTTTTATATATCCTCCTTTTTTGTATTATTATTAGGTATTTTATTTAACATTTTCGAATGAGAAGACGCATTATCCATAACGATAACTGAACTTGGGGGAATATTAGGTACTAGCTGTTCAGGAAATCATTTTTCAAACAAATTTGCGGTCATGTCTTCGTGTTAGTCCGCAGTCTTATGTTTTTGGCTGACAAGAGCAGTGCGTTGGGTACGAACCCATTTTCACTTCCCGCATGTAGAATTATAACCCATTTTCCTCTTGAAAATGGAGCATTTAAAGTATAATTTGAGTCATGTCTACCCAACCGTACTTCACAGTATCATGCGTATCAAACCACGCCTCAACAAGATATATCTTTCTGTTTGACTCGCGGTACCCTTTTATTTTACGCAAATATTCGTCACGCATTTCCACAATAATTAATAAACGGTTATTAATTTTCTTATATTTAAATCCGCACTCTAATAAAATATCTCTTAAAGTTTTCAAATATCGATAATTATTGTATCTAATAGACACGAAAATTGCTGATTAATATTTTTCTAGAAAAACGGTACGACCGACGCTAAAAATAGACAATTTGATTGGTCTATGTTCGTAAGAGTGGTAAAAAGTAAAGTTATAAATATTCTTGAGATTTTGATTTGCACTTCTGTGTAATAAAGTTTGAAGAGAGTGGTTGGAGACTTGGCGTCTCGGATCATGAAGTCCGCGTTGGAGCGCATATGTGTCCGAATGCTCTGCCAGGTTCTCTAACCACAAAACTCTCTTTTTTGGGGTTCTTGAGTAGTGTTATTTAAGTTTTACGGTTTATCAGCGGGAGGTTATAATATAGTATTAATAATAAAAATTCTGAACGTTTCTTTTTAAACTAAAAAAGATCAGCTGTGTCGAGGATGATGTTTGAAATGTAAGTACCAATTTTTATATATTGTAATTGCTGAATTTATTTGTGCTTTTTTCATTGACTTGATTTTCTGATATTTTAAATAGTTGATTTAATAAATAATAGCAAAATTCATTTGACTTTTAATTTTATTTTAAAATAGTTTTCTAAATTTAATCAAACAACTATTAGCTGAGAGACGCAGTTCTAATACAGACCGTCACTGGTTTACGAGGGAGAATCATTAAGATCCTCTTTCGTGAGCGTGATGTAAGTGGGCGATTCAAGTAACTCAACAAGCCAAGCGAGTAACTAAATTAAAACCTTAACTTAATAAAACTCAAACCCTTCTAAACTCTACAGGGTGAACTATCACTCAGTACAAAAATTTTAACCACATGCTCAGGAAAGCATGAAAAACCATAAAAAATTTGTTTCGGAATTTTTATTCGATGTTTACAAAATGGGGCAAATCCACGTTTTTCCCTGGTAAATCGGCGCCTATGACAATTATTTTTCACGATGGCTTCCAACCTACAAACCGCGGTACGCGGCGTTGCCAATTGTAGAAAGGTGAAAATGAACATTTTTGAAATAATTATTATAATACCTGATAAATAAATCCATAATTACTACTGCAGATGTACACTACTTCTTCGTTTTTGCAAACAACAAACTCCTAAAACGATATTTTTGCATACTTATTGAATACACTAAAAACACAACAGATTTCCGAGAAGTAGATACACTAAATGCACACTTTTTTAATATTCCCTGATGCCGATTTATTTTAAGTTTAACGAAATATTAAACTATGATAGCCAGTTGTAGCGGCGCTGTCTTATAATATTTGATCAATAACAATCAAGCTGGAATACTCCAAATTGTAGATAATTTCTTCGTTTTTGCAAACTTCTAAACGATATTTTTGCATTTTGAAAACACAAACACTAACTAAACATTGCCACTAAACCCCAGATAAGTAAAACTAGTACTTACTTATCTGGGACTAAAATGTATAATGCCTGTTTAATTTTAATTTATTTAAATCCTTATTTCCAAACGGGACGAAAATGTAAACACAAAAATAATAAAATATCGGTTAATAGGTGAATAGGTTAATAACTGCCCGGGACACCTGATCTACTTCGACGTCATCTGTCAACCAACAGCCTAACGTGTTGTCAAGTTTATAACACACATATTTCTCAGATCAGATTGGCTGATGTGGCATAATCACCTACCACTCGCCCTCACTTGAAATTTTTTATAAAAGGAACGTAAAACTCAAAATCATAATTAGCTACGAAATAATTTGAGGTTAATTTCTCACGTAACTATGGTTGTTTTTACATTACATTAGACGTTAGAAATTGCACATTGCATACTTTACACATTACGCAGAATAAAATACACATCTGATAAAACGGGTTACCTACGTACACTACACAAAAATTTTGTCGGAAATATTATTATCATTATTATGAAATAACATAAATATTAATGATGTGATGCATGAATTAGATTTGGAAGCCAAGAGCTAACTAAGAATATTTAGCGCCTATTGACCATCGCTTTTTTGGCCAAATCTGGCAAGCCTGCATTCACGAATAATATGCAGATTTTGTTACTATCGATCGAGTTTGTTATGAAATTTGAACAATCGATATCGTACATTTTCAACCGATAAAATGGTAATATTTTTAGTATAAATACAACAATAACTAGAAACTACACTAATGTTAATAAATACCGATGTTTGATCCGATACATCGGCACTATCGTTGGCAAAGCCCAGCGGTATATCCAATAAAATGTATTGTGATATATCTGCTAAATTTTATATCGTTATAATGAAGCGTAAATTGTCGATGTGACTATGGATATTTTTTATTCCGATATATCGATATTTTGATAATATCGATATGGCGATGTTTTCCTTTGTCATTTGTCATCGCGTTTCTGACGTCGAATTATTATAATACTTTATTGATAGTGAATGTTTGAAAATTGAATTGAATTATTGAAAAACGCGGAATTAACAGACATGGTAATAATATTATACCTACCTATGGGAAATGCAATCTAGTCCTCGCACCTTTGTAAATGTTGTAAGTACAACGTTTGTGAGATACTGGTACATTGCAAGCTCAAACGGGTGGACAAGGAGAACAGAATAATTTAGAACATGTAGTGGCTGTACTAAATTTAATAGAGGAGGAACCGTCCATAAGTACTACGGAGATTACAAAAAGATTGGGAATATCTCAGAACAAGGAGGATTCTGAAGGAGAACTAGTTTCAACCGTATCACATACAACAGGTACAGGCACTAGAAGTAATTCAGTGGTTAAGCGCATCAACAGGTGTGGTGAAGTTAACGATGGTCTCTTTGAACATTTGGTGTTGTAGTGCTTTGAAGTGCTAGTGTTATTTGCATTTGAGTGTTTTTTGTTGCCCTTTGGGGGTTTCCTAACGGATGGGATCCACCTTGTGATCGTCGGGCTGAGTACCTGACATTAAACAAGAAGAGTGGACGAGGTAAATCAAGCGGTCCCCAGGAAGTTCAAAAATCATGGCGGCATGGCATGTTAGACCTATCCGAAAGGTAGGAGCTTACGTAATGTTTAATATTTCGCATGATTGAAGTCACATAATCATCTACATTTTCTAAATAAATGTTTTACATTAAATGCTCGGTAAATCGATACACTTGGCAACATGGCGCTGTATCATAACCTTTGCTAATGTCTAATTTAAACTTCAGTTGGGCAGGCGTTCATAGGCGTCGTAAAAAGGGAGTTTAACATGATTTACAAAAAAATTATTTTCAGCCTTAATAAAAATGTTGGAAATTTTTTGAAAGGCGATTCTGTTAAATCTTATTTTTCTCTACCTTTAGTTAAAATTTTTGTACTGAGTGATAGTTCACCCTGTATATAAAGATTTAACTCAGTAGAGCACGCTTACCTGAATCTTCAAACTAAAGACATAAGGGAGGCTACCTTTATTTTCTAACTCTCAAATTGGGACTAGGTGAAGGCACCGTTCCTATTAAATCTATATTCTAATACTATCTCATTCTTTTGTGTGACATGGTAAACGCGCCGTTCCTATTAAATTTATTTTCCTATATTTTCTATTTTCATTCGTTACATTCTTAATTATTATAATTATTAATAGTTGTTAATACTTCTTCTTTTTCCATTAAATTGATTTTCATATTCTTAAAAGTTTATTCTTATTGTGTCAAGATGGACATTGACGAAGTACTGTCGACGGAAAAGTTTTGCAACCAACTCGTGAATTAAAATGTCAATTAACAATCTCGTACATTAACACGCTCGCTCCGTTCGCGCGTTAAATTATCTCGATTGTTAATCGCCCTTATTAATACCCTTGTTCTTTAAATTACTATTAAATGGTGTTTTCAAAAATAAACTTCCTACAGTTAAAAAATGTTGATAGTTATATCAAATGGTAAATTCAATACTTGGTAGTTTATTCCATACACACACAATTTAGACTTTAAATTAATATTAAATCAAATTACAAGCCATAAATAAAAACAACAATAATTATTTTGGAAGGCATTTATTCCCACGTAGTAAATTTAATGTTACGGCATATGAAAAACAAATATCACGAAACAAGCCATTTTCCTATGTCATTAGGCGAATTGTGTTAATCGCAATAATAACTCTCCACTAATTTCATTCGCAATGTGCTTTTTACTCTGTTCATTTTATAGTATGTATTGTTCATTTAACTAACTACTAGAAATTTAATGATAATGAATCATTGAGCAATTCCAGTTCTCGAGAGAGATACGAGGACGATGTTTCAAGAACTTTTTAATTAGTTGAAGGTAACAAACACCTTTTAGTTAAAACGTTGAAAACAAGTAATTAAACAAGTAATGTTTACGTTAGCTTGAACAGTAAAGTGAACAATTTGATGACATAACTGTGGAAAGTTCAATTTTTGTTATATTCAGACTCCTTTTGTTTTCAATACTAGTTACGTTTTGCAGATATTCAGTAATTATCAAATACTGAAGTTGAAAGATTTTGGCGAGTATCGTTCTGTAGCGGGATATATTATACATTGTGCATCAAACAAATGAAATAAGTTCAATATTAATTAAATTGCGACCTGTTTGAAATAATGCTTGGCCATGTCGATTGGTATTTATAGTTGCGCATTTCTTTTACCAAAAAATTTTCTACATGATGTGTCGTGGAACAGTGGTCCATACCAACTTTCTTATGTTAAATGCAATACCCTGTATATTAGTCAATTTTTTGATTTTTTAGAAAGTTCTATTTACATTGTACTGTACTTATTTTCAACTGTTTCGGAAATACACAAAAACCCAGGCGTGACTAATCTAATTGCAGCGTTATTCGGGTTCTTAAGTAAGCTAAGTCAATCGGATTAGTTTTGTATGCAAAATTTTTGACATATCTCCATAAGAAAAAGTCAAATGACATCAGATGACTAACCGCCTATCCACTAACTTGTGGGTTTGCTGACTCAGGATGTAAGTTTGTCAAAGTTCGCATGACATTATTTTGGAGCAGTGCTAAACAATTGTCGCCGTTCAAATTGCCATCAATAAAAAAGGGACTATGATCTCCAACAATTCCTGCCCATACGTTAACATTTTCGGGGTGTTCAGTACGTTTGTCTCTCATCAAGTGAGGATTTTCCGTAAACCAAAAGTGACACTTTTGACGATTACTATGATCAGAGGTTCTAATTGCATCACATTGTTATCTAACATTTGTTCACAAAAATACGTTTTCCTATCAAAATTGTCTTCAATGAGCTCCTGAGTTAGTATCATTTTATAGGGGTGCATTTTATTTTCTTTGAGTGTACGAAAAATCGTGGAATGACTAACATCATACATCTTGAAGTATGTGGACTTTCCTGAAAGTCAACCATAATATCATCACTTATTGCAGTTGCAGTTGTTTTTTTATTTAATCTGCCTTAAATGTCCCAGCGCGCAAAATTGTTTTGTATTTTACTAATTATGCCTTGAAATATAGACCGCAAATTTGGAAATTTTTCGTGAAAGAAGCGAACCACTTCTCTTTGTGTCCTAGTGGTATCTCCAACACCTCATGCATTTTAATGGTGGAGCAGTATAATAATATACCTAACGCCTCGGCTAGATTTGATATTATACAGGGTGAGTCACGAGGAACTGTACATACTTCTACCATAAGTAGAGGCACGTTAGGGGATTATCAAATGACCATTAAAAAATGTCTCCTTGTTTTGATTATTAATATACAGGGTGAATTATGGATTTTCACCAAAACAATGTTTCGTTATATCTTTTCAATGATTAAGCCGATTTATCTCATTTTTTTATAAAATTGTGTACTGGTGTCTGGCAACTAACTGACATATTCAGATTTGAAAAAATCCAGGTCCGTCTTCGAGAAAATTTGTGGGACTGCTTCATATTCAATACTTCACCCTGTATATGTTTTTTCAAAAATCTGAAATAATTTTTTCAAAGAGCATAAATAGACAGTTAGACCTGGGTATTTGAATTTTTTGTTACACTCACCTCACATTTCCAATTAAAGATTAATTTTAGAGCCAAATTGAAAATTGGCAATAATGAAATATCTCACTGTATAATAATGTTTAGTTATTAAAAAGAAATCTTCAAAATAAATAGAAACGACATTCACTGTGCTCCAGGATGGTAAATACCATAATTTGAATTGATTTACAGGGCCGGATTTAAAAATCTGGCATATCTGGTTCGTCCCAATAATTCACCCTGTATGTAACTTTTTCCACCCGTAATAGACAGAAAACCGATAAAAAATGTTTGTAATAACCTAGTTTTCTTACTTGTTTGAGGAAAACTTATGTGTCTAATTATTTTAATCGGAATGAAATGAATAAGCCAGGGAAATGTTTATTCATAAATTAAGAAATAAAATAAAAAACAATAACCAAACAATAAAACAGTTTTAACAATATGAAACAAAGTTAAAAACAATTTAATAAACATTACGATTATAAAACACAACAGCTCATTAACAGAATTATTCACTGTTGCAATATTACCAGATATGACCCACTGACAATCAGAAAGTCTATTACACATTTAAACATTCGTCAAGAAAAGTGTATTAAGGCAGATGGATTTCATTTTGAACATCTTTTATAATCGTAATGTTTATTAAATTGTTTTTTACTTTGTTCCACATTGTTAAAACTGTTTTATTGCTTGGTTATTGTTTTTTATTTTATTTCTTAATTTATGAACAAATATTTCCCTGGCTTGTTCATTTCATTCCGATTAAAATAATTAGACACATGAGTTTTCCTCAAACAAGTAAGAAAACTAGGTTATTACAAACAATTTTTATCGGTTTTCTGTCTATTACGGGTGGAAAAAGTTACATACAGGGTGAATTATTTGGACGAACCAGAAATGCCAGATTTTTAAATCCGGCCCTGTAAATCAATTCAAATTATGGTATTTACCATACTAGAGCACAGTGTGTGTCGTTTCTGTCTAATTTGAGGATTTCTTTTTAATAACTAAACATTATTGTACAGTAACATACTTGATTATTGCCAATTTTCAATTTGGCTCTAAAATGAATCTTTAATTGGAAATGTGAGGTGAGTGTAACAAAAAATTCAAATACCCAGGTCTAACTGTCTACTTATGCTCTTTGAAAAAATTATATCAGATTTTTGAAAAATCATATACAGGGTGAAATGTTGGATATGAAGTCGTCCCACAAATTTTCTCAAAGACGGACCTGGATTTTTTTAAATCTGAATATGTCAGTTAGTTGCCAAACACCAATACACACTTTTATAAAAAAAATGAGATAAATCGACTTAATCATTGAAAAGATATGACGAAATATTGTTTTGGTGAATATCCATAATTCACCCTGTATATTAATAATCAAAACAAGGAGACATTTTTTAATGGTCATTTGATAATCCCCTAACGTGCCTCTACTTATGGTAGAAGTATGTACAGTTCCTCGTGACTCACCCTGTATATGAACGATTGTGTAGCATGACGGTGTTTGGTGTTTTTTATCCGGCTTTGTTCGTTGAATTTTCTATTTAAAAAAAATCAAAACCCTTTTCTTTAAACTCTAGATACGAAGGCTATAATTTTAGGAAAGCCGATTACTATAATTTGTATAAAGACATGATCTTAACCGACTGGTCAGTTATTGATCTGGATAATAACATCAACTTGGTGGTGGGCATAAATAAGCAAAAAATTTGCAATATTATTTTTTTTGTGCTATCTGTTAAAATTACATGAGGACGTAACTTTAACCACAAAATCTTTGAGGTTCAATGCTCGCCAAAAATCACTGAAATTTCTGAATTTTTTTTTTCAATATTTATTTTTTTAATAGTTTATTGCCTGCCTACATTGATAGCTAAAGCGCAGTTATTTACTATCTAAACAAGATACATTTTCGTCGACCCACACTTACAACGTGTGAACCCTCATTTTCTTTTTCACGCCAACGCAAGTACCCGTCGAGTACCTATCCCGTATCCACTTGGACCACTTTGGGAATGACTGATTTATACAAATTTGTAAAGAAATATTTTTAAAATAAAACGACTAATTTGTAAACCTTCCATGTACTTTTTAATTTATGAATAAACTGTTGTTGCAGTGAACACAAATAGCTACTTATTTTATTTAAAGTGCGGAAAAGGCCCTTTCCGCATGTGTTAATTTTTTCCTACGATCACTTCAACGAATTCTCGTGTAGTGTTTATTTACCTGAACTGTAAAACAGGTATCAACAACATTTGACAAATGTGTCAAATATGCCTTTTGTCATAATAATATCAGCTATTAATGTGTTATACGAGGAAAATGATAACAATTTCTATTTTCATAAACAGGTTATTATTGTTTGCTATGGATAAACAGAAGTAAGCTATAACTACTTCTTCTTTTAATGTTAATGAACAGTTATTAATATTTATGATTCGTAACAAATCTAGCACTAGCTGACTTTATATTAGTTATAGCAGAAAACGTAACTTTACAGCCCTGAGTGTGCAAAAGTAAAACTTTACGCACTAAAAAAATGCAGAAAAGTGCAGTTTACCGCACGCTCGTAGGGAAATGTTATTTTTATTTTACCTACTTAATTTTCATCTAGTTGTATACCATCTACGTGTGCGTATAATTTCATTAAACTGTTCTGCTTGAAATGAATCTTCAAATTATATACCACAACATCTGAATTATATCCAATAATCTGAACAAACTGCGTGATCAAAGCTTTGATATAAATTAGGGCGTATATCTTTGGAATATTGTGACATCGACCAGAAGGGGTCATACATAAAAGCAAGCTCACGAAAGGCTGCACCAGAGCCAATATGATGCCGGATTTACTGAGCAAAACGTAAAATTCGGGTCATATGTTGGCTGCAATATGCTTATAACTTATATTGTAAAATATTTTAGCGATATATGTTAGGAATATATTTATATAAGGTAAACAAATATTGAGATTTCCGTGTACAAGTTGGCTAATGTTCGATGGATTTGTAAGGTATTGCTTAAACGGAACGAAAATAAGTTACGCCATTTTTTTGAGTTTAGTTTAATGCTTAACCCTCCCCTGGTGGCGCCTTCACTTATAACTTCAACAGTGGCGCCGGGCTATGATGCCCAATTATAGAGAAAATTGTATTTTCTTTAACCGAAAAGCACAGGACATCAGAATAAAATAAACCGAATAACGCTTTTATTTCAATAACTTCAGTGAGTCTGGCGTTCTTTCTCTGCTTTAATTCCCTGACACAAACCACCAATGTAGAGATTCGAATTTTCGACAACAATCTTGAGCATTTCTTCCGAAAAGAATACGTCCCACACTTTAACACCAGTGTGTCTTATCAAGTTCTCCTTCCTAGTTTTTACCCTTTTGGAACCACAATGCTTGTTCCACAATGTTTTTCCATATTTTCTGATGAAAGTTGGCATATATTGCGAACTTATATATTTAGGTTTTACATTTTCTTCTTCCGCATTATCACTAGCATCTTGTTCGGACTCACTATCAGTATCTCGATGCTGAATAACTTAACTTCATCCGCCAATTCCTCATTATCATCATCTGCAGCATCGCCAACTGACACTTCATCCCAAAGCCGCAACAAGCGTTCTTGTCCCTTTTTATAATTACCCATTTTGGTCTAAAATAAAATTTAACAATTAGCTCGAATATTAAGAATTTTGTTCTAAAAGTTATCACAAAATATGTCAAGATCCAGAAAAAAAAACTGCCACACGAACAATGGCGTGGGTCTCACAGACCCTTTTGTAGGATAGATCACAAACTAAAACGGGTACACCTATCACGCTAGTCGGTTAAAGACTAAACGCCGATAGAAGAAGATGCTATGGTGCTAAGGCCTCGCGTCCCCCCCACTTAAAAATTATTAAGTGTTTGAGACGCACCGGGTCTGTGAAACCCGGTGCCAATAGTGGAAGGTTAAATCAAATTAAGACTAAATTGATCAGTTTCTTGTATACAGGATGATTTTAATTTTTTACGATTTTCTTTTATATTTCCAGTGCTATAAAGTTAGTGTTAACAAAATTAGGGATAATAACGTAGAATACGCACTGGCATGCTCAGAAAATGTTAATATTTTATGTTGCAAGATTAAGTACCTATTGACTTTGGTTTTTTAAACGTGACATCCTGTATATTATTCAGAATTCCACAGAACTAATTATGGTTATTGTAATCCTATCAACAGACTGTGCAATCGCTCATTCAACTAAATAGTTTGTCACAATAATGCCCGTTCCGCAGAACGTCTGTACCGCGAACGTTTTGCAACTAGGCGACACCCAGATCTTAAGACAATAAGTGCTGTTGAAAATTGCCTTCTCGATACTGGGTGCTTTGCACTACGGAAGATTAATTCAGGTCGCCCTAGAAAACTGTGATGAACAATAATTATGGAGAAATAGCGATAAAGAGAAGACTTGAGTGCGAAAGTATGGTGGCCACTCATAGACAGACAAGTGGAGAAGTTCCTAAAAAAACTTTTTGAAAAATGCCTTTTTATTTCTTAGATGCAAAAGCATGTAACTCGGAACACATTGAGATCAAAACTGTGTAAGTCGGTTTTTTTCTTCTGAAAAGAAGATTTTGCCAAAAATGTTTCATATTTTCCTCTAAAATGACTTACCGACAAATTAAGCAACATTACTTAGCAAGTTAAGAGAGTTCAAAGAAAAAAAAAACAGTTTTTTAAATTTGGTAAAACAGACTTACACGGTTTTGCATCTCAGTCGACGTATCACATTGTCTACTTAAATTCTCTCGGCGCCGGCGTGTCAAATTTTTCCGAAACCATACATCACATGCGACACTGTTTAGAAAATTATGGCTTATTTTCGATGTAGAATAAGCTGTTAATGCTAGATATAAATTTATTGCCAGAAATTACAACAAAAGATCAGTTGAATCCGGATGTAATGAGAAAGTCATTTTTGAAATTCTGTAAAATAGGATACACTTTATACTCAGGAGCACGTAAAATAAGTAAAATTCTATAGCTGCTACCTCAGTGAATATCAAACGCTTCCATATCATTGTGCCAAAACGAGAGAATAGGGAATATAGAATTACTTAAAACAAATTTCTACACTCACATCCCGTCATGCATACTTACAAAGAGATTGCAGTATACGCAAACATTGTTTCCATTGTTACGAGCTCTCAGAAATCTGCGATTATAATAACATAGTATAGGTATATATACATACATAGAACATAGTGATGTTTTGTACAGCAGAAGTTTCGGGAAAACTACGCATATACAACTGTTTTGAAAATTTAAATGATGACTCAGATCAATCCAATATACTACTCCGGTTATACCGGAGGTTGATACAACTTTTCTTATTTCAAATGCAACTCTCTGTATAAAATAATATTTTTGAATTCCTTATCTGTCTTGGGCGTATTTTGTCGTAACACTTTCTCATACCTATCTTGAACTGTTTTTGAATAAATAGTTTATTTGGCTTTTTTGGTCCAAAACAAGTCTGCGGAAAATAATTGCCATGTCGTCCCCGGAATAGACAGACCACTTTAATTTTAACAGTACACGGAAAGAATTATTGTAGCGAGTCCTAACTGAAATATAAGTCTTTTTATAGTCAATGTAATCAGCTTTTCAGTTATCACGACAAGGCCTTCAGATTTTACATCGTTATGATAACATTATGTGATATAGTCAACTTGATTATAGTTAGTATAAACATAATTTATTGTTATCCTCACTAGAAATACGCATTAGCGCCAAATGCTATCCTAACTAGAATAATATTGTTATTTATATTGTTAGTATAACCATAATTTCTAGTTATTCTCAAAATACATAAATATTTGCGCCAAAAGCTGCCCTAACTATATGAATATTGTCATTGTAACCAAACCGATATATCACGGAATGAATTATTGTAGCCATTTTTAACTGAAAGATATTTTTAGGATTTTTATAGTCATCGCAATCAGTTTTTCAGTTACCACGGCAAAGCCTTCAGATTTCACATCGTTGAAAACAAGTCAACTATATTATAGTTAGTATAACCATAATTTATTGTTATCCTCACCAGAAATACGTATTAGCGCCAAATGCTGTCCTAACTAGAATAATATTGTCATTTATATTGTTAGTATAACCATAATTTCTAGTTATTCTTACAATACATGAATATTTGCGCCAAAAGCTGTCCCTAACTATATGAATATTGTCATGGTAACCAAATTAATACAGCTAGAACCTCAGAAAAATAAATAAAAATAGAACTGCGTAAAATAAAACAACTTTAGTTTTAAATATTTCCAAACTTGATAAAGCCACTGTGTGGACGAAACATGTCGTGTGATTTTGAAATATAAATTTGTATATTATAAAAGTTTGGAAATATTTAAAACTAAAGTTGTTTTATTTTACGCAGTTATAATGAATTTCCAACAAGTATCGGCTAATTCTATTCAAATAATAAAAATAGAAGTGGCATAACAAGAAACTAATCACAAAAATGTTTGTAGCCTACATAACCTTTACATTTTTACTAATAAAATCTAACACTGTTGCCAATTGTTCGTTTTATTCATAGAATCAGAACTCGTATTTCACATCCCAGTGTAAATTTTTATTAGGGTTGGTCACAGTGTTCTTACATTGCAGAACTATACAATATTTATAATATTTCTTTTTGTATTCGGCTTCCATTATATGTTCATAAAATATTTAACGTCAAGAAATCAATCAAATATAATATGATTCACAAAAATACAGTTCTACGGATATAAATGTGTGGCTACCCCGCGGAGGGATTTGTTTATATTTACACGTCACGTTGACGTCTGGAGTGCTACGTACAGTTTTATAACGCGAATTAAGTGAATTTTACGAGACTCTTCCACTTTACTGCATTTGTAGTGTGTAAAACTGGGTTTCCTTTAAATAATGAGGAGAAAAAAGTGCTTAGTTTGCATGTCGAGTGATTTTCCGAGTAAGGTTACGTGTCACAAGTAAGTACAATGGCGTAGATTCTGGGATTTTGCAGAGATAGTAGTTAACATGAGTTGTTTAAATATACTATACACCTAGTTGCAAAATAGACAGTAATATAATAAACAAAAATAATTGTAAATTCATAAAATGCTTTATATTTCATAATTTCTTAATAAATAGTAGCATACATGTATAATGATATGCACAGACCTTTACATAAATACCTTACGATAAAGAGAAGATATTAGATGTGGTGCAAGTGGGTATTATGATCCTATATATTCTATTCATAGCACTTATTTATGTTTTACTTATAGTATAGTACGATAATTCTTGTAGGTTTCCCAGTGATCAAGCCGTTAGAAGAGATTGGTGTACTTCTCTTGGTTTAAGTTTTGAAAGGGTCACTAAAAGTTCTTATGTTTGCTCACAACATTTCAAAGAGACATTATAATTTTTGGAATACAAACATGCATAGCGCACACAGCCATTCCTGTTCGCTATGTTCAGTAAGTTAATATTTTTGTGCGATTAGAAATATTACAATTTATTGAAAATATTTTTTAACAGATTATCCTCTGGATTAGCGTCTACAGCTGAGGATGCAAAAAATATGACATTTACAGCCAGTTCTTCAGAAACTCTGTCTGCGTCTGAAGTTGAGGATGAAAAGTATTCTTATCATATACATACTGGTCACCGCAACAAAGAATTAAAATTTGTGTTGTTTTTTTTTCAGCGCGACCAAGCATAATGTGGAGGTCATGGACACATTAACAGCAAGTTCCTCTGAAACCCTATCAGTCTCAGAAATTGAAAAAGAAAAGTATGCACATTAAGGTTCCTGTGCGAGGCATGGCCAGGTATTAAAAGTACAATACTCTAGAAAACTCAGGTTTGTATGTTTGTTAAAAGACCAGCAAATGTGGCATTTTCAAAACCAGATTTCTAAAGGATTCTACCTTTGATTGCTTACCAGTTTACACGTTCCCCACTGACCAGCACGTGTTTTTCGAGCAGATCCAAGAGCCATAATTTAAATATCTAAATATTATAATGATTGATATACTTACAATTTTTCAGTTTTAATAAGCCTAGTAGTAAGATAAGAAAGAAGACACCTGAAGCATTGACAATTGAAAAAGAAAAGTATGCTCATAATCCTGAAATTACTTATAATTAATTTATGTGAAATTGTTTTTATAATTTTTAGTACTTCCACATCCAGATCAGATTTAGATGGAACAGATTTAACAACTAGTTCCAGAAATCCCTCGACAAAACGGTATTTTTCATAATTTCGGAAATATATGATATCGGTGTATCGCATAATATAGGTACTATTAATTTATGTAATTAAAAATTCATAATTATATACCTTTGCATTTAATAATAAATATTTTCATAATATAGAAAGTGTTTCCTTTTAATCCCAGACATATATTATTTAATAAATTATATTTGAAAAAAATGCGACAGTTCCTGCGTAGGTATGTATTTATTATTGGAAACTACAACCACGATTGCAAAAGAATTATACTACGCCACTGGCTCTTGTTTACATGCACTCCTTCTGTCATTAAAAAGGTAAATATTGACCTTTATGTTATGAAGACAAACATTGAAATTAGATGACATTTTTATTTTTATTTATTTTTCTGAGGCTAGAACGCATTTTACAAGATTCGTGAACCAATCAAGACAGCCTGTAGCGCGTCTTTAGTAAATTTATTGGAAGACAGTCAAGGTCGCGGTTAGTTTGATTTCGTTAATACAGTGGGATGGTGTGTGAGTTTGTTAAACATATTTTGCGCAATGAAGGATTTCGTTGGAGACCTCCTGCAAGCATGGAATTTACATCATCTTTTGGCAATATTCAAAGGTAGGTAATATTAAATATAATTTATATACCTAATGATAAAGTTTCACCACACACTCTGGTTTTGATATCGTTGATGGAAATTTGTAACATGTTTACAAGTTTTCTCGAGCACAATACGATTATCACCATCACCTAGCATTATTACTGTAATTACATGTAATTTATTTTCAATCAAGTTTAAATAACTTTCTTTCCTGATTTTTTGACAAGTTTACTGTATCAATGAAAAAAGTTGCATGTAGAGACAAATTTGGTATTTTTCATCATTTTTGTATGTCTTTTCTAGTACCCGAAACGGAGTATCTAGAACAAGAAGAGTTGATCCAATGGTTGCAATATTGTATATGTTTATGACATTTATTTTTCCACAATAAAGTATTTCATTTTATATTTTAAAATATATTTATATGGTTTAATACGGAAAATGTAATATTAATTTGTTTTTTAGAATAAATTTCCTCAAAAACTAATAGAGTATAAAAAAGTTGAGTTTACTTACAAATTTCTATAAAATTCCATCCATTAGAGAAAAAAGCTGGGAGTAACGTTATATTATAGTTGGAGTAACAATATAATGAAGTGTAGGTGACAATATCATATACTAATGGTGAGAAATCAGTATGGTAAGTACAATTATGATATTGTTATGATAATAAGACAACGTAGTCAGGTAATGTAGCCCCAGTGACCAGGAAATATTAGATTGTAGAGATAACGTAACTATCTGGTTAGGGTAACAATATTATATTGTAGAGATAACGTAACTATCTGGTTAGGATAACAATATTATGTTGTAGAGATAACGTAACTATCTGGTAAGGATAACAATATTATATTGTAGAGATAACGTAACTATCTGGTTAGGGTAAGAATATTATGTTGTAGAGATAACGTAACTATCTGGTTAGGGTAACAATATATATTGTAGAGATAACGTAACTATCTGGTTAGGATAACAATATTATGTTGTAGAGATAACGTAACTATCTGGTAAGGATAACAATATTATATTGTAGAGATAACGTAACTATCTGGTTAGGGTAAGAATATTATGTTGTAGAGATAACGTAACTATCTGGTTAGGGTAACAATATATATTGTAGAGATAACGTAACTATCTGGTTAGGATAACAATATTATGTTGTAGAGATAACGTAACTATCTGGTAAGGATAACAATATTATATTGTAGAGATAACGTAACTATCTGGTTAGGGTAAGAATATTATGTTGTAGAGATAACGTAACTATCTGGTTAGGGTAACAATATATATTGTAGAGATAACGTAACTATCTGGTTAGGATAACAATATTATGTTGTAGAGATAACGTAACTATCTGGTAAGGATAACAATATTATATTGTAGAGATAACGTAACTATCTGGTTAGGGTAAGAATATTATGTTGTAGAGATAACGTAACTATCTGGTTAGGGTAACAATATATATTGTAGAGATAACGTAACTATCTGGTTAGGATAACAATATTATGTTGTAGAGATAACGTAACTATCTGGTAAGGATAACAATATTATATTGTAGAGATAACGTAACTATCTGGTTAGGGTAAGAATATTATGTTGTAGAGATAACGTAACTATCTGGTTAGGGTAACAATATATATTGTAGAGATAACGTAACTATCTGGTTAGGATAACAATATTATGTTGTAGAGATAACGTAACTATCTGGTAAGGATAACAATATTATATTGTAGAGATAACGTAACTATCTGGTTAGGGTAAGAATATTATGTTGTAGAGATAACGTAACTATCTGGTTAGGGTAACAATATATATTGTAGAGATAACGTAACTATCTGTTTAGGGTATAAATATTATATTGTAGAGATAACGTAACTATCTGGTTAGGGTTACAATATTATATTGTAGAGATAACGTAACTATCTGGTTAGGGTAACAATATTATATTGTAGAGATAACGTAATTATCTGGTTAGGATAACAATATTATAATGTTATGTTAACTACTTAAGACAATCTGGTTAGGGTGACAATGCGATGATGTGGTCATTGTAATTATACAGAAATGGCTATCAACACAATTTTGCATAGCAATATACAAAGAGGTCATAATGACAAAACATCTGGTTGTGTCAATACTAACTTGAATTCAGGTTCAAATTCTTGTTACCAGAACAATAATTTCTTTCCGTGTAGTTAAGGAATATCTTAGAAAAATCAGTTACGTGGACATATTACTATGTTGTAAGATTTTCGAAATAAAAGCAAGTTTCTAGAAAAATTTAATTATTTCGGTATATTTTATTCGGTAGCCAAAAACCTTATAAAACGTTACAAAACATTAAAATCTACAATCTGACATTTAGTTCATAACTAATAAAACGTTTCTTGTTTATTAAAATAATTACTTAAATGAAGTTTTAAGTCTATTTATTATTCATTGGAATCGTTAAATTATAGAAAGAACATTCAGAAAGTGTAATGAAATGCATCCTGATTTACAACCAATCAACATCTCGAAGTTTGCACGAATACAAAATAGTCTCATGGTCAAAACTAACGAAAGTTGTGACACAGTAGGTATATATAAGCACAGTATATATAAGGGTTTCTCCCTTATACATATATTTTGATGTGGAGTACGTAGATGGTGAATTTGTATAATGATATGAAAATAGAAACCATGTATTTGCTTGTACCTTCTGAGGGACTAAATTTAACTAATTTAAATAAATTAATAAATTCAAATCTATATTATGTTCTTGAAAACACAAAGTATAGAGGAGGCTAATATAAGCTAAATTTCTTATGTAGTAGTATATTATACATTCATGGACAAAAATTTCGAATATTTCAAAATGTAGAAACACTTGGTACTACTATGAAAACAGTTTAATTTAAAATTCTTAAGTGAAGTTTTATGAAAAGACGATTGTGAAAACAAAAAGGCCTGCTAAATGTGATAATTAGTGTTACGTTCCCTCTTTCCTAATTATTATCGTTTAATTAATTGTAATATGTACTCTATAATATTTTCTCTATAATAAGAATTTTTATTTTGGTCTCCCTGTATATTCACTACGGATATACAGTTTTTATAGTTGAAACTTTTGTTATTTTTATACTTTACCCGATAAGAAATTGGAGATTCGCACCTATATTCTTCTAAAAATTAGTAGTCGACTATAAACCGCGCCGATCGAGCATTAAAATTAATTTTCATTAAGTTAAAGGTGAAGTGTGCCTAATTTTAAGGAATTTTGTGACAATTATTGGATTACGCACTGGAATAGGACAGGAGGGCCCTCACCGTACGAAAAGAAGAAAACCAAGATAGGCTTTCAAATTTTCACGAATTTTCAAAAATAAAAATACAGTCCACAAAAATAAGGTTATCTAAAATTTAGTAAAAACCAGCCCGCTACAATAAGGAATATTTACATTGAACAACTATCAAAATATTCGATAAAATTAGGATTATTCACATTGAACTTAACTATCAAAATATTAGATAATCTTAGGAATATCCACATAGGGTAACAATATTATATTGTAGAGATAACGTAACTATCTGGTTAGGATAACAATATTATGTTGTAGAGATAACGTAACTATCTGGTAAGGATAACAATATTATATTGTAGAGATAACGTAACTATCTGGTTAGGGTAAGAATATTATGTTGTAGAGATAACGTAACTATCTGGTTAGGGTAACAATATATATTGTAGAGATAACGTAACTATCTGGTTAGGATAACAATATTATGTTGTAGAGATAACGTAACTATCTGGTAAGGATAACAATATTATATTGTAGAGATAACGTAACTATCTGGTTAGGGTAAGAATATTATGTTGTAGAGATAACGTAACTATCTGGTTAGGGTAACAATATATATTGTAGAGATAACGTAACTATCTGGTTAGGATAACAATATTATGTTGTAGAGATAACGTAACTATCTGGTAAGGATAACAATATTATATTGTAGAGATAACGTAACTATCTGGTTAGGGTAAGAATATTATGTTGTAGAGATAACGTAACTATCTGGTTAGGGTAACAATATATATTGTAGAGATAACGTAACTATCTGGTTAGGATAACAATATTATGTTGTAGAGATAACGTAACTATCTGGTAAGGATAACAATATTATATTGTAGAGATAACGTAACTATCTGGTTAGGGTAAGAATATTATGTTGTAGAGATAACGTAACTATCTGGTTAGGGTAACAATATATATTGTAGAGATAACGTAACTATCTGGTTAGGATAACAATATTATGTTGTAGAGATAACGTAACTATCTGGTAAGGATAACAATATTATATTGTAGAGATAACGTAACTATCTGGTTAGGGTAAGAATATTATGTTGTAGAGATAACGTAACTATCTGGTTAGGGTAACAATATATATTGTAGAGATAACGTAACTATCTGGTTAGGATAACAATATTATGTTGTAGAGATAACGTAACTATCTGGTAAGGATAACAATATTATATTGTAGAGATAACGTAACTATCTGGTTAGGGTAAGAATATTATGTTGTAGAGATAACGTAACTATCTGGTTAGGGTAACAATATATATTGTAGAGATAACGTAACTATCTGTTTAGGGTATAAATATTATATTGTAGAGATAACGTAACTATCTGGTTAGGGTTACAATATTATATTGTAGAGATAACGTAACTATCTGGTTAGGGTAACAATATTATATTGTAGAGATAACGTAATTATCTGGTTAGGATAACAATATTATAATGTTATGTTAACTACTTAAGACAATCTGGTTAGGGTGACAATGCGATGATGTGGTCATTGTAATTATACAGAAATGGCTATCAACACAATTTTGCATAGCAATATACAAAGAGGTCATAATGACAAAACATCTGGTTGTGTCAATACTAACTTGAATTCAGGTTCAAATTCTTGTTACCAGAACAATAATTTCTTTCCGTGTAGTTAAGGAATATCTTAGAAAAATCAGTTACGTGGACATATTACTATGTTGTAAGATTTTCGAAATAAAAGCAAGTTTCTAGAAAAATTTAATTATTTCGGTATATTTTATTCGGTAGCCAAAAACCTTATAAAACGTTACAAAACATTAAAATCTACAATCTGACATTTAGTTCATAACTAATAAAACGTTTCTTGTTTATTAAAATAATTACTTAAATGAAGTTTTAAGTCTATTTATTATTCATTGGAATCGTTAAATTATAGAAAGAACATTCAGAAAGTGTAATGAAATGCATCCTGATTTACAACCAATCAACATCTCGAAGTTTGCACGAATACAAAATAGTCTCATGGTCAAAACTAACGAAAGTTGTGACACAGTAGGTATATATAAGCACAGTATATATAAGGGTTTCTCCCTTATACATATATTTTGATGTGGAGTACGTAGATGGTGAATTTGTATAATGATATGAAAATAGAAACCATGTATTTGCTTGTACCTTCTGAGGGACTAAATTTAACTAATTTAAATAAATTAATAAATTCAAATCTATATTATGTTCTTGAAAACACAAAGTATAGAGGAGGCTAATATAAGCTAAATTTCTTATGTAGTAGTATATTATACATTCATGGACAAAAATTTCGAATATTTCAAAATGTAGAAACACTTGGTACTACTATGAAAACAGTTTAATTTAAAATTCTTAAGTGAAGTTTTATGAAAAGACGATTGTGAAAACAAAAAGGCCTGCTAAATGTGATAATTAGTGTTACGTTCCCTCTTTCCTAATTATTATCGTTTAATTAATTGTAATATGTACTCTATAATATTTTCTCTATAATAAGAATTTTTATTTTGGTCTCCCTGTATATTCACTACGGATATACAGTTTTTATAGTTGAAACTTTTGTTATTTTTATACTTTACCCGATAAGAAATTGGAGATTCGCACCTATATTCTTCTAAAAATTAGTAGTCGACTATAAACCGCGCCGATCGAGCATTAAAATTAATTTTCATTAAGTTAAAGGTGAAGTGTGCCTAATTTTAAGGAATTTTGTGACAATTATTGGATTACGCACTGGAATAGGACAGGAGGGCCCTCACCGTACGAAAAGAAGAAAACCAAGATAGGCTTTCAAATTTTCACGAATTTTCAAAAATAAAAATACAGTCCACAAAAATAAGGTTATCTAAAATTTAGTAAAAACCAGCCCGCTACAATAAGGAATATTTACATTGAACAACTATCAAAATATTCGATAAAATTAGGATTATTCACATTGAACTTAACTATCAAAATATTAGATAATCTTAGGAATATCCACATTGAACTTAACTATTAAAATATTCGATAAAAGTAGGAATGTTTACATTGAACTTAACTATCAAAATATTCGATAATAATAATAATAATAATAAGAGCATTTATTTCCGTATTATGTTACAAAACATAAATAGAAACACGTCACAACAAAAACACACACATAAGAGAACTATAACTGTATCACATAGACAAATATTCATCTAAATCATAAGGTTCTAAAAGTAGTAATAAGGTTCTAATTTTCTTTTTAAATTCCTTAAAATTATTAACACATTTTATGTTGTCTGGCAATTTGTTGAATAATTTTATACACATGTAATGTGGGCCCTTCTCAGAGAGTGTCAGGCGATGTACTGGGTAGTTTATATTTACAGTCCTGGTATTATACGCATGATGTACGTTTGTGTCAAATCTACACTTATTTTTAAAAAAGAAAACAAGACATTCGTAAATATAAAGTCCATATACTGTTAAAAATCCCTCCCGCTTAAATAAACCTTTACAAGAAGAATAAGTATCAACCTTTTTAATAATTCTGAGTATACGTTTCTGTGCTACAAAGATGGTTCGAACGTCAATGTCCCTGCCCCAAAAAATTAACCCATACCTCAAAACTGACTCAAAATTTGCAAAATACATGATCTTAAGGGTTCTTTCATTCATGTACCTAGCAACAACGCGAAGTGCATAGCTCACTGAATTTAATTTTCTAACTGTGTCTGCTATATGCGTTGACCAATCCAAATTCTGACTCAAATAAATGCCCAGAAACTTAGTGTTTTCCTCAAGTTTTATTGATCTATTTCCTAAAGGTATGGAAAAATTAAAAGGATTCGAAAGTCTGGAAGCTTTTGTTCTAAATAAAACCGCGCTTGTCTTGTTATGATTCAATAACAATCTATTCCGTGTGAACCAAGTCAAAACACTTTCGAAGAAAACACCAGCATCCCGGCACAAAACTGGAAATTTGAATTACTCACAATCAAATTGGTATCATCAACAAAACTTATTAGATCCACATCAGATTCGCCCAGTACAGTATTTAAATCATTAAGAAACACAATGAAAAGAAAGGGACCCAAAACACTTACCTGCGCTATACCAAAATGACTCACCTCAATCCCTGAAGCATCTAGCTTTCCATTTCTCAAAATATGGACTGTTTGTTGCCTTCCAAATATATATGATTCAAACCATCTTCGAGCATTACCACGTACTCCATACAAATCTAGTTTGTGCAACAAAAAGTGTCTATCCACGCAATCATAAGCCATCGACAAATCAATAAATATTCCTAATGGCAACTCATTATTTTCTAATTGCTTCAAAATAATTTTTAGAAATTCAAACATAGCTGTTTGAGTTGATCTATTTTTCAAATATCCATGCTGGTTATCAGAAAATAAGTGACAACTGTTCATAAATGCCAACAGTCTTTGGCACATTATCATCTCTAGTAACTTCGAAAAACCAGTCAAGAGACTAATAGGTCTATAATTACTTAGTAATTCTGTATCCCCTTTTTTGAAAATAGGTTTTATGACAGCTATTTTTAACCTACTAGGAAAAATACCAAATTTGAAAGAATTACTAAATATGTAGCTTAAAACGTTACTTACCAGTGCCACTGAAAGCTTAACAATGCTACATGGAATACCGTCTGTACCACAGCTATGTTTGTTCTTCAATTTGCATGAAACAATTTTAATTTCCGTTGGAGTAACCGGATACAAAAATAACGATTGGTCATTTGCCTGGATAGAACACTGGTAAGTAATCTAAGTCGCGAAGTAAATCTGGAATTACATTTAAGGGGTGTTTGTTGTACTCATCTGCATTTTCTGTGAAGCCTAACTCAGATTCTTTGGGTTGCTTACCCGTAACTTCTCTGCAAATAGCCCACATACATTTATTTTTATTATCAGATCGACACAATCGATTTTCATAATTTTCCGACCGCACATCCGTCAATAATTTGTCATATTTTAGTTTTGTCTGCTTATATTCATCTCTATACTTTTCATCATATTTAAGTGCATTAAATAATAAATCAAGTTTATTTTTACACTTGTCGATGTCATTATTTCTAAAAATATTATGCTTAGTCTGATAATCATTAACAGGTCTGAGAGAAAATGCCTGATTGAACAAATTAACAAAATCAAACATAAATGTTTTCCATTGCTCTCCAACATTTTCTTTTTGCACTTGGTAAACATTCAACCAGTTATGCGACTCTAAAGATCGTATAAAATCAATTTTATTCTCTTGCGAAAAAAATCTTTTAAACTGCTTATGTGAAATTGATGTCTTATTTAAGGTAAAAACAACTTTTTGAGCTGTATGATCGGAAATATGACTTTCGAATACCAGTGAAGAACAATCTTCATTTGTAAAAATATTGTCTATACAAGTTTTAGAGCTACTAGTAATCCTAGTATATTCAGTTATAGCCGGTGTTAAGTTAAAAGAAATCATCAAAGATAATAAGTTACTACTATCCTTACCATGCCCTAAGATGTCTATATTAAAGTCGCCAGCAACGAAAATTGACTTATCCGCAGAAAAAATTCTGCACATAATCCTTTCAAAAACTCTAAAAAACATGTTTATGTCACCTGAAGGAGGACGGCAAACACACAAAATGGTCATATTTTTTCTTTCTAATCTGCACTCAACAGAAGAACATTCAATAATCCCACATTCAGATACATTATTTATTTGATTTTTCAATTTGAAGTTTAAGTCTGAACGTATATATATAGCACATCCTCCATGTTTACCTTCGTCCCTACAGTAGTGTGATACAAGCTTAAAATTACGTATTGCAAACACTCTCAATTGTGAAGCAGTTTTCCAATGCTCTGTTACGCACAAAATCTTACATTCACTGTGGGTTTCAAGCATTGCATTAATTTTATCAACAGAGTTTCCAATTGATTGAACATTCTGGTGTATGAGAGAAGCGTTTATATTTGCTTTTGATTTTTTAGTGTTAAGAGGTACTTTTTGACTGACTAAAATACTGTTTTTTAATTGTATGTTTTTGTTGATTAACTTCACTACTTGTGAAATTTATAAAAAAGTTTCATTATAATTAATGTTACTTCTTAATTAATCTTTCAAGACGTTTAATATATACAGGACACTGTCTATCGCGTGCAGAATGCTCAAGTTCTCCATATTTAAGTTTTTTACAATTTGGGCATTTCAGCTGCTCCGTTTCACAGATAAGATTAGGAATATTCACATTGAACTTAACTATCAAAATATTCGATAAAATTAGCAACATTTGCATTGAACTTAACTATCAAAATATTCGATAAGATTAGGCATATTCACATTGAACTTAACTATCAAAATATTCGATAAAATTAGCAACATTTGCATTGAACTTAACTATCAAAATATTCGATAATCTTAGGAATATTCACATTGAACTTAACTATCAAAATATTCGATAAAATTAGGAATGTTTACATTGAACTTAACTATCAAAATATTCGATAAGATTAAGAATATTCAGATTGAACTTAACTATCAAAATATTCGATAATCTTAGGAATATTCACATTGAACTTAACTATCAAAATATTCGATAAAATTAGCAATATTCACATTGAACTTAACTATCAAAATATTCGATAAAATTAGCAACGTTTGCATTGAACTTAACTATCAAAATATTCGATAATCTTAGGAATATTCACATTGACCTTAACTATCAAAATATTCGATAAAATTAGGAATGTTTACATTGAACTTAACTATCAAAATATTCGATAAGATTAAGAATATTCAGATTGAACTTAACTATCAAAATATCAGATAAGATTAGGAATATTCACATTGAACTTAACTATCAAAATATTCGATAAAATTAGCAACATTTGCATTGAACTTAACTATCAAAATATTCGATAAGATTAGGAATATTCACATTGAACTTAACTATCAAAATATTCGATAAAATTAGCAACATTTGCATTGAACTTAACTATCAAAATATTCGATAAAATTAGCAATATTCACATTGAACTTAACTATCAAAATATTCGATAAAATTAGCAACGTTTGCATTGAACTTAACTATCAAAATATTCGATAATCTTAGGAATATTCACATTGACCTTAACTATCAAAATATTCGATAAAATTAGGAATGTTTACATTGAACTTAACTATCAAAATATTCGATAAGATTAAGAATATTCAGATTGAACTTAACTATCAAAATATTCGATAAGATTAGGAATATTCACATTGAACTTAACTATCAAAATATTCGATAAAATTAGCAACATTTGCATTGAACTTAACTATCAAAATATTCGATAATCTTAGGAATATTCACATTGACCTTAACTATCAAAATATTCGATAAAATTAGCAATATTCACATTGAACTTAACTATCAAAATATTCGATAAGATTAAGAATATTCAGATTGAACTTAACTATCAAAATATCAGATAAGATTAGGAATATTCACATTGAACTTAACTATCAAAATATTCGATAAAATTAGCAACATTTGCATTGAACTTAACTATCAAAATATTCGATAAGATTAGGAATATTCACATTGAACTTAACTATCAAAATATTCGATAAAATTAGCAACATTTGCATTGAACTTAACTATCAAAATATTCGATAAAATTAGCAATATTCACATTGAACTTAACTATCAAAATATTCGATAAAATTAGCAACGTTTGCATTGAACTTAACTATCAAAATATTCGATAATCTTAGGAATATTCACATTGACCTTAACTATCAAAATATTCGATAAAATTAGGAATGTTTACATTGAACTTAACTATCAAAATATTCGATAAGATTAAGAATATTCAGATTGAACTTAACTATCAAAATATTCGATAAGATTAGGAATATTCACATTGAACTTAACTATCAAAATATTCGATAAAATTAGCAACATTTGCATTGAACTTAACTATCAAAATATTCGATAATCTTAGGAATATTCACATTGACCTTAACTATCAAAATATTCGATAAAATTAGCAATATTCACATTGAACTTAACTATCAAAATATTCGATAAAATTAGCAACGTTTGCATTGAACTTAACTATCAAAATATTCGATAAAATTAGCAATATTCACATTGAACTTAACTATCAAAATATTCGATAAAATTAGCAACGTTTGCATTGAACTTAACTATCAAAATATTCGATAATCTTAGGAATATTCACATTGACCTTAACTATCAAAATATTCGATAAAATTAGGAATGTTTACATTGACCTTAACTATCAAAATATTCGATAAAATTAGGAATGTTTACATTGAACTTAACTATCAAAATATTCGATAAGATTAAGAATATTCAGATTGAACTTAACTATCAAAATATTCGATAAGATTAGGAATATTCACATTGAACTTAACTATCAAAATATTCGATAACCTTAGGAATATTCACATTGAACTTAACTATCAAGATATTCGATAAAATTAGGAATGTTTACATTGAACTTAACTATGAAAATATTCGATAAAATTAGGAATGTTTACATTGAACTTAACTATCAAAATATTCGATAAGATTAGGCATATTCACATTGAACTTAACTATCAAAATATTCGATAAAATTAGCAACATTTGCATTGAACTTAACTATCAAAATATTCGATAATCTTAGGAATATTCACATTGAACTTAACTATCAAAATATTCGATAAAATTAGCAACATTTGCATTGAACTTAACTATCAAAATATTCGATAAGATTAGGAATATTCACATTGAACTTAACTATCAAAATATTCGATAACCTTAGGAATATTCACATTGAACTTAACTATCAAGATATTCGATAAAATTAGGAATGTTTACATTGAACTTAACTATGAAAATATTCGATAAAATTAGGAATGTTTACATTGAACTTAACTATCAAAATATTCGATAAAATTAGCAACATTTGCATTGAACTTAACTATTAAAATATTCGATAAGATTAGGAATATTCACATTGAACTTAACTATCAAAATATTCGATAACCTTAGGAATATTCACATTGAACTTAACTATCAAAATATTCGATAAAATTAGGAATGTTTACATTGAACTTAACTATAAAAATATTCGATAAAATTAAGAATGTTTACATTGAACTTAACTATCAAAATATCTGGTGATGTTTTATTTTTACAATCAAATAATCAACCGAGGTGAAATTAAGCCACTTCGATTACAATTCTCCACCTACTTTTATATTCCATTTAAGTCAATGTGACCGGATTATTGCCAATTTTTATGTAATTTTCCATTATAGAGAAAAATTTAGCCTACCATTACCATACGTTTTTGTAATTTTACTTTCTCGCGCAGCAAAAGTATTGTGAAATTGAGATGTTTGTGTTTGTATGTATGTGTGTCTGTATGTATTCTACCACGATAGCGCCCCAACGCTTTAACCAATTGAGATAAATTATAGTATATAAGTTTGGGGCAGTCCTAGGATGAGGCCATTAGATTTTGGTTGAAATCGCTTAAGCCCTGTGTTAGGGGTGGACATAACCGCTAAATTTTCATATATCTGTAGGGATCGAGTGATACATCATCATTTTTTATCTGCTTTACAGCGATAGGTCACTTTTGATATTTGCCCCCATAATTCTCGACAAAATAGCGTTTTAAATGTCAGCAGTTCGTGAGTTGGAACGTATAGGTATATATAACAAATGAAATACACTATTTATTACCAGGTTTCTGTTGGGTCATGGGTAAGGCGTTCGCTTCGCATGCGGAATGTTAAGTCCTAGCTCTGGCAATACTTTTTCTTTCTAATTTTTGAATAAAGTAGGTAGTGTGTTACGTGAGTTTATTGGAAATAATGAAAATAATACAATTATAATAATAATAATTATATATAAATAAAAGTCGTCTGCTCCACAAAATCCAAATATATATACGTCAATCTTCTATAAATTGGTTAACATTTACCAGACATGTTTCGGAATAATGATTGTTCCATCATCAGTGGCACATTATAAATCTTTCAAAATGCGAGAGGCCGAACATTCATATATGCATTTTATGGACAATTTTTTATATTAAGAGGTTAGATTTGAATAAAAATATATCAATTATATTACGTTAAGGAACACAGAGTACCAGTTAACTGGTTGTATGTGCTTTTCTTTTTAAAAATCATGATTTTTGAGACTAGGAAAGTATTTAATTTTATTACAAACAAATTCAATCAAATTGAAAAAATTATATCTTTATATCTGTTTTGAACAACGTCATTTTCTAAACAACATTAATTTGATTGAATTTGTTTGTAATAAAATTAAATACTTTCCTAGTCTCAAGAATCATGATTTTTAAAAAGAAAAGCACATACAACCAGTTAACTCTGTGTTCCTTAACGTAATATAATTGATGTATTTTTATTCAAATCTAACCCCTTAATATAAAATTTTTTCCATAAACTGCATATATGAATGTTCGGCCTCTCGCATTTCGAAAGATTTATAATGTGCCACTGATGATGGAACAATCATTGTTCCGAAACATGTCGGGTAAATGTTAACAAATTTATAGAAGATCTATATTAAAATAAATATTTAACAAATTATACGAATTTTGCCGTCTAAAGCAAAAGGTGCCATCCCAAGTAACATTTTAAGTTTTATTAAAGATCCAGAAAACTAATAATCAACAAATTTTGTGACCCGAAGATATATAAGGCGGTGACAAGGTCTTGTTAGTAAGTCCTATTAAACCTTTTTATGTTTTAAACGGTAACCAGCATTTCCAAAGGTTTGTTATTAGTTATTAGACTACCCTGTTGAAAATACCGTATAGAATCATATTAAAACTTGATCTGGATCTATAAGTATCTATAAGTGAATGTAGGTTTTAATCTGGCTTTGACAAGCTCTATGTTATTTTAATAGTAATCTTATATGATTCAATATGGTTTGGGTTTATTTGGATATACATATAAAACACATCAATGGAATTGTATTGGTCTCTATAAGTTTTAAATATGATTAGATCTAATATGGCATTACAGATTCAAAACAAAGTGGGTTTTATACGGATTTAATAGGTTAAAATGAATAGTGTTTAATATGGAATTACTGAATAAAAATTACCATAAAACGAATTGGTTTCAATATGGATTAATAAGAAATTCTTTATTTGGGAATTGTTGGTTTCAATAAGGCATTCCAAATCAAATGTTTAATTTGGTTTTATCAGTTTGAATTAGTTTTTATGCGGCATAAAACTGCTTATTTCAATTGCGTTTAATATGGAAGTACTGAATAAAAATTACCATGGAACGAATTGGTTTCAATATGGATTAATAAGAAATTCTTTATTTGGAATTTATTGGTTTCAATAAGGTATTCCAAATCAAATGTTTAATTTGGTTTTATCAGTTTGAATTCGTTTTTATGCGGCATAAAACTGCTTATTTCAATTGCGTTTAATATGGAAGTACTGAATAAAAATTACCATGGAACGAATTGGTTTCAATATGGATTAATAAGAAATTCTTTATTTGGAATTTATTAGTTTCAATAAGGTATTCCAAATCAAATGTTTAATTTGGTTTTATCAGTTTGAATTAGTTTTTATGCGGCATAAAACTGCTTATTTCAATTGCGTTTAATATGGAAGTACTGAATAAAAATTACCATGGAACGAATTGGTTTCAATATGGATTAATAAGAAATTCTTTATTTGGAATTTATTGGTTTCAATAAGGTATTCCAAATCAAATGTTTAATTTGGTTTTATCAGTTTGAATTAGTTTTTATGCGGCATAAAACTGCTTATTTCAATTGCGTTTAATATGGAAGTACTAAATTAAAATTACCATGGAACGAATTGGTTTCAATATGGATTAATAAGAAATTCTTTATTTGGAATTTATTAGTTTCAATAAGGTATTCCAAATCAAATGTTTAATTTGGTTTTATCAGTTTGAATTAGTTTTTATGCGGCATAAAACTGCTTATTTCAATTGCGTTTAAATTAAATTAATATGGAAGTACTGAATAAAAATTACCATGGAACGAATTGGTTTCAATATGGATTAATAAGAAATTCTTTAATTGGAATTTATTGGTTTCAATAAGGTATTCTAAATCAAATGTTTAATTTGGTTTTATCAGTTTGAATTAGCTTTTCTGCGGCACAAAACTGCTTATTTCAATTGCGTTTAATATGGAAGTACTGAATAAAAATTACCATGGAACGAATTGGTTTCAATATGGATTAATAAGAAATTCTTTAATTGGAATTTATTGGTTTCAATAAGGTATTCCAAATCAAATGTTTAATTTGGTTTTATCAGTTTGAATTAGTTTTTATGCGGCATAAAACTGCTTATTTCAATTGCGTTTAATATAGAATTGCTGAATAAGAATTTCCACGATGCGATTGGTTTCAATACGGATTCAATAAAAAATTTCATTCATGTCCGTTATCCTAAATAATGCAGATTTCTTGAGCTCCTTATTTTAAGAAATTATTGCATAAAACAACACGGCGTCTTAAGTTATTAAAATAAAATATATACCTAAACATTAATAATGTAAGGGTTATTCTTTCGTACTGAACTAAGTGAACAATCTGAAAATTGTCAGTTCATTCACGATTGTGCGTATTGTTTCGACATCGGTCACTTCTAACAAACTGATTAAAATTCCTACCCCCGTTGCCGCTTACTGATCAACCTCTAGGTACCGGTTAGTTCGTTCAGTTAACAGTCAACCTCTAAAAGTATTGAGAGATAATAATTGGCATATGATTTCGAATCAAACCAATAAATTGTAAAAGTTTAAAACATGGATAATAATATCATGGAAGAAATAATTTTCCAGTTTTCAGAGCAGATTTGGTTGTTTTCGAGGTTAAGTGAAAGACAATCATAAAAAAGATGATCTTTCGGTTTCGCCAAATATTCAGTTCAGTATAATCACATTCAGTTTAATCACATTCACTTGTTCAGACCAATCACTACGAAAGAATAACCCTATAGATAGGTGAGGTCATTGTCTTTATAAAGACAACTACTACTTTGTTTTTTGTGTTTTGAAAAAATAGTTATGATTTTCTTACCGTATCCACTGTTGCCGATAACATGCTTAAACATAATATTATAATGTTATAGCTGCTCAGATTTTACAACATATTATGTTACGTCACCAAGAAAAAAAGGTCAATTGTTGGCCAATTTAGTATATAAAAAATCCTAGTACAGATTCATTAAATTCATCTTACAGTACAAATTTAGTACCAGATTTAGTGCAAAATTGTAATAATAATTATTATGTTACAACCGGCAACGCTGACCATTTACTAATACTCAGTGTTGCCGAGGTATAGTCTTCACTATTACCATTGTCTTTAAAATAAATAAAGACAATGCTATTACCAAAGACATTAATCTTTGATATTACCTACCTATATACATAATTATATACATAGTAATTTTTACTAACGCACAGATAGGTATTCAAAATTTAATTACATTTTTTACATAAGAAAAGATGGCAAAGTATATCCAAAGAGTCACAATTGCGTTGGCATGAACATACATTTGCTCCTGGTTTTGCCTATGACATGATAACCCAGTTAACACACTAACGTGAAAATGACGTTCTTTTAAGGTCGTAACTCGTCGTCGACGTCATAGACCAAAAAGTGACGTAATTAATCACGTGATATTCATGACGGCATTTTTTGCGTTTAAATAAAACGTGTTTTTCACGTCATTTTTGTGTCATAAAAATCACACATCACATACATCCGCCATTTATGATATGATAATCATAACGAGTATTTATTACTACATTTAGAATTACCGATTCTACTATATTACCTTTCTCTAATATTTGAGTCAAAATTGCTGAAATTTATCATTTCTTTTCTATAGTCCGCATTGTTGCCAATGAGCTACGTTTAGTTTAGATTATCGTATTTTATCAAGAGTTCTGTCATTGTCTTTAAGACAATGGTTCTCTCCACATTTGTTAAAATTTTTTAGAAAATCAGGCTATAATTCGATCTGGCAACACTGGTTGATAAAGTTTTACGTTTCGTCGGCATGCGTTGTTTTGTTCTTGTTTATTCGCAAATTTTGTGGTTAAGTTTCTTTTATAGAGAATACCTACATTTGTTTTTATATTTTATATTTACTTAATGTATTTTATTTACTGCGGGTTTGGTGGTTGGAGCAATACAATATTATAACATGGTTGGAGGTGCTACGTATTTTCCATTTCTTTTAAATAATGGTGATAAAGCTCTGAAGTGAAATTGCGCGTCTAAATTGTAGAGGTTATCTGAAGGTTACTCCACTAATTAAAATTAAAGATTTAATTTTTAAGCTAAATGCCTTATATTGGTGTACAATTTAAAATCGACGAAAGCATTGCCGTCATAAGTAAAACATGGTTAACACCACAAAAAACAAGATGTTTTTGGCCGCCGTATAAACATCAATGGGAATTGGATAAGGCGGCCAAAGAATTGTTGTCACCTTCGTATGATTGGAAGACATATGAAATTAATAAATGTTATTTTGAATGCGGTAGGTACCAGCAATTACTACTAGTAATAATTTTTCATTACTATACTTGTTGTGTTGTACTAATTTAATTAAGTTTTCCGGGTTTTGAAATAGTAAACTACCTACTAAATTTAATTTTTTTCTTGTTGTGTTTTTAGATACTTATTTGAAGGCTAAAGAAAAAATAAAAGCGCTTGAATATAATTCAGCATCAGAACTTCCAAGTGATAACGAAGATGAACTTTTTTATAAACCGATGCAGAGGCGAATAGTGCGTCCCGCAAGATATTTGAACGAATCAGATGAAGAAGTAGAATGTTCGCCCACAATAAGCAAAATAAAAAGACCCAATTTAGATCCAGTAAAAGGTAGGGAGAATTTAATTAGCTACATTTTAAATCTACAGGTATCTATACTTAATGTCAATTATTATTATCTACGACTTATAATTAAAAAATATATATCTACCTAACTACTTATGCTCTATAAGGTTATTGAATTAATTTATTTTTTGCTATACTGTTTTAGCAAAGGTAAAGGAAGTTTTACTGCAGTCTACACCGCGGTCTACACCTAAACTACGATTCAATACTGTTGACGACTCTGAAACCATATGTTCACTTTTTAGTGAAAACCAGAACATAAATGTGAGAAGCGACCAATTAAAAGATAATGGTAAAATGCGTATAATTTTAGATACCTACCTAGGTTGTTTTTATTTATGTATTTTTTTTTTTGTACATTAGACATTTTAAAGAAATTGCTTGATACAGTCATTCACATAAAACAACAAAATAAACAAATATTAAGCCTTGTGGAAAATTTAAGCAAGGATCAAAAAATACCCAAGAGAAGCCTTCCTGAAAATTTACCGATCAACTTTCCGTGCACGAACGAAGAAGAAATTTGTCTCTTAGAAGATTTTTTAAAAAACAACGACAATTTCAGTGCATTGGTAAGATTTAAATCTTTATATGCTATCATGAGGTATAGGTTACTTTTTTCAGGCTAGTTACTTAGCAAGTATAGGAGGGAGAGATTTGACGAATAAAACTAACAACGTGTTAAAAACACTGCTTCGTGACGATATTGCCAGCCATTACAGCTTTTATGGAAAACGTCTCAACAAAAAAGTTTTTAACGATAGTCTACTTAAGGACGTAGTTGTTGGTACGTTTTTTTAATTTATTTGAAATTATAAAATGAATTAAATTAAATCATTTATCAACAAGAATTTTACTTCTTAAATATCTAGTGAATTCATTAATTTAGAGAATGTTGACAAATTTCTCAATTTCCCTCTTTTGCAGAAGCTATAAAAATAAACTGCGCTGACTGTTCCCAAAAGGACATAGAAAACATAATAAAAGTCTGGTTAAAACATGCACCGCAAAGACTTAAGAATGCAACCAAACAGTAGTGGAAGAAAAGTTAAAAATGTGGTCGGTCGAAGACAATTGCAGCGAAGAGTGCGGGAGGACATAAATAATATTTTAGCTGAAGTAAGAAATAATAATAATACTGTCTGTAATTTGATAATTCGATCGAATTCTTGCTTGGAATCTCAACATGATATAGAAACTGTTCGAAGCAGCTTTAATAATACTAACAATTGTGTAATAGAAAAAAATGTAATTAATCAGGTAGATACAGATACAATTTATGATGAAGATGAGTTGAGTATAATATCAGGTGTTAGGGATACCATAAATGACTTTAATGAAATAAATACAGATTTTCTTACTGATTTCAAATCTTGGGTTATACCCTGGACTATAAACCATAACATTCCAAAATGTGCTGTTACTGATATGCTAAAGTTTTTATCTAAACATCACCCCAACTTACCCTTAGATAGTAGGACAATATTAAAGACTCCTAGAAATAGAGTTGTAAATGTTTTAAATAATGGAGAATTTTGTTACTTGGGATTAGAATCGAACATAAAAAATCGGTTGTTGGAAACATATATTGGAAATTTGGAAAATCTTATAGAAGTTTCTTTTAACATTGACGGAATTCCGTTGTTTAATAGTTCAAATATTCAGTTTTGGCCCATTCTAGGATTAATTAAAAAATTAAAATGTTAAACCCAGAGGAAATTCTGAAAGAAAATTCACGAAAGCCAATGAGACTAAATAATTTGAGGGAACAACTGAAAGCAACAAATGAGTTATTAAATGTTCAATGGTTGCAAAAAATGTCTTCGACGTTGTTTCAAAACTAAGTAAGAGTGAAATCATATTATTTAGCTTTATCCATCTAGTACTTAGTAGTTTATAAAATGTTTGCTTGCTATTTTTGTAGAAACTGTGTTCTTGGTCCTTACCAAGAACACAGTTTCTCCTTAGAAGGTAGCTTTGGTATTTTGAAAACCGTATAATTTTGAACGTTCAAGTATCATTGATATCATGACTAAAATAGAACTTTTGGGTTCTCACTTGCTACCGTTTTATAGGTTTCATTATGATCATGAGGCAGATTTTCCTTATGACACAAAGTTAAAAAAACCAATTCAGGAAGTTTATTTTATTTCCACACCAATAATTTAATTTATTATTATTTGCAATGTTTTTAAACAAATTTTGTATTCAGTGCGATAAGAAGTCTGCCGTTCTATGATTCTTATACGTTTGCAATTTAAGGTTTTGTTTGTGGACTTATTTGTTGTTCTTTCTATATTTCAATATTAATCTTCAAGTACATTTCTGTCTCATCCACCTAATTATAATATCTTTTATTCAGTCTGGAAAATTAACAAGAACCCTGTCCGAGGACATTACAATGTTTGTATTGTAAATACTTACGTTTTACCATTTAAACTCTGAAATGCTCCCCAGTACAGGTTCTGCATTGAAATGTGAATGTTTAATTGTTAGGTTTTCCAGCATTAGGTTGCTGCAGGCCAATGATGAGTGTATTATACTCTCGAAACGTGTCTCTATAAAGGCGTTAATATAAAACATATTTGTGGTGACATTTGTTTTTTACTTTGCTATTAAAATTGTACACCGCTCGCTGTAAGAATGGCCTATTTATTCAAATTTTATTTCTGTTTGGGCATATTTAGATGGCATATCTGAAGCCAATACATGGAACTGATTCGTTTTGCATTTTCAGATATTACAACATTTTATTTAATTAAAAAAGGGACTGATGAATTCGCCATGCGTACCCAGTTATCAAAAGTAAATACCTGGATTGGGATAAAGGTATCCGATATTAATAGGGCGCCCCGGCAGAGCTGTGGTAAGTACCAATTAAATAAAAGGATTGTTTATGTAATGAACTGCTTAACAGTATTTTCATAACTGATATTTTAATATTCCAATGTCTAACTTTTCCACAAAAAGTTAGTCATGGACTTGAAATTTTTTTTAGATGGGATGAAAAATAATTCAAAGAGAATACGGAAACCTCTGAAGAAATAAACGTAGAGAGTGAAGATATTTTAGACAATAAGACATGAGGAACGGAAAGTTAGTATTATTCAATAACAATTTTATGTTATAATTTTTTCTATAAAAAAAGTCCTAACATCTTTTTTTTTTATTAGTATTTTATAGTCGACAAAAATATTGGGTTTACTTTTTATCCGTTTTATACACTTTTCACGGGATTCTCTAAGGCACTCATTTTATATCGCGTATGTAGACCAAGTTTACTATGTGGCTATGTGGTGTATCTGCTGTCTTCAGGCAAGCCCAGTAAGATTTTTAGGTAGTTATGTTTTTTTTTATTTTGCCAAAAGTTCAGAACTTAGAAATGTTCAGTAGTATGGTTTACCAAATTTGGTTCAACAAGTACTTATTTACGTATAAAATGACCTAAAACACTTATTTATGATAACATTCCAAAAATAATTTTCATTAAACTTAGCCGCGCAATATATTATGGAGCCCTAAAACTTTAATAGCTACTTATTTAGTTCACAATATATATCTTCTAAAACATTTCCATAATCAGATTATTATTGAAACCCAAGACAAGACGTCTTTAAACTTCTTTACGCCTACGCCAGTGTGGTGATTTTAAAAGACTAGACACTTGCCTGATATAAATTAAATAATTAGGTATATTATGATTATTAATTTCGCGTAAAAATTTAGTATTCATCATTTTACATAATATATGTATGACAAAAAATATATGTTAGCTCAAAGAACTATTAATATGTTCTAAATAAAACATAATTGAATTATGATTTTGATATCTTTGGGTTGGTTTCTACTCATCGATTAAGTATTATTAATATTTTATATTTTGTTTTAGGTGAACATTGAGATAAATATTGACATGTAATTTTAAAATAGAAAAAAAGTACATGTAACCGAGTGCAGACTGTTTTTTGCTTCCACAAATCCCAAAGTTATGGTTTTTTAAAACAATAATTCTAGACATATATAAAAAATAATAATAATAAATGAAAATTAATTCGACGAAGAGGTAAGTAATTCTATAATACTATAGACCTTAACGTTTTTCAACAAAATTGAAGAGTTATAATTTATTTATAATAATATACAGGGATTTACATTTAAATCCGTTCTAGATTTAAACAGGTTCTAGTGGGCAATCCTGATTGAATCTGATAACTACAAATGAATCCCAATAGCTTTTGCATTTGGATTTGCTTATAAAACCATATTAAATCCGTTCTAAATGTAAACAGGTTCTAGTGGGCAATCCTGATTGAATCTGATAACTACAAATTAATCCCAATAGCTTTTGCATTTGGATTTGCTTATAAAACCATATTAAATCCGTTCTAAATGTAAACAGGTTCTATTGGGCAATCCTGATAGAAACTGATAACTACAAATTAATCCCAATAGCTTTTGCATTTGGATTTGCTTATAAAACCATATTAAATCCGTTCTGGTGGGCAATCCTGATTGAATCTGATAACTACAAATTTATCCCAATAGCTTTTGCATTTGGATTTGCTTATAAAACCATATTAAATCCGTTCTAAATGTAAACAGGTTCTATTGGGCAATCCTGATAGAAACTGATAACTACAAATTAATCCCAATAGCTTTTGCATTTGGATTTGCTTATAAAACCATATTAAATCCGTTCTAGTGGGCAATCCTGATTGAATCTGATAACTACAAATTTATCCCAATAGCTTTTGCATTTGGATTTGCTTATAAAACCATATTAAATCCGTTCTAAATGTAAACAGGTTCTATTGGGCAATCCTGATAGAATCTGATAACTACAAATTAATCCCAATAGCTTTTGCATTTGGATTTGCTTATAAAACCATATTAAATCCGTTCTAAATGTAAACAGGTTTTATTTGGCAATCCTGCTAGAATCTGATAAATACAAATTAATCCCAATAGCTTTTGGATTTGCTTATAAAACCATATTAAATCCGTTCTAAATGTAAACAGGTTCTATTGGGCAATCCTGATAGAAACTGATAACTACAACTTAATCCCAATGGCTTTTGTATTTGGATTTGCTTATAAAACCATATTAAATCCGTTCTAAATGTAAACAGGTTCTATTGGGCAATCCTGATAGAATCTGATAAATACAAATTAATCCCAATAGCTTTTGCATTTGGATTTGCTTATAAAACCATATTAAATCCGTTCTAAATGTAAACAGGTTCTATTGGGCAATCCTGATAGAATCTGATAAATACAAATTAATCCCTATAGCTTTTGCATTTGGATTTGCTTATAAAACCATATTAAAACGTTCTAAATGTAAACAGGTTCTAGTGGGCAATCCTGATAGAAACTGATAACTACAAATTAATCCCAATAGCTTTTGCATTTGGATTTGCTTATAAAACCATATTAAATCCGTTCTAAATGTAAACAGGTTCTATTGGGCAATCCTGATAGAATCTGATAAATACAAATTAATCCCAATAGCTTTTGCATTTGGATTTGCTTATAAAACCATATTAAATCCGTTCTAAATGTAAATAGGTTCTATTGGGCAATCCTGATAGAAACTGATAACTACAAATTAATCCCAATAGCTTTTGCATTTGGATTTGCTTATAAAACCATATTAAATCCGTTCTAAATGTAAACAGGTTCTATTGGGCAATCCTGATAGAAACTGATAACTACAAATTAATCCCAATAGCTTTTGCATTTGGATTTGCTTATAAAACCATATTAAATCCGTTCTAGATGTAAACAGGTTCTAGTGGGCAATCCTGATTCATACTAATTATTTCAAATATGTTTTTAATTTGGAATTGCTGTTTCAAATACACACTATGAACCGTATTAATCCATATTAAATTTTTTTTTATATGGTTCTATCTGGCATTTTCAACAGGGTACCGTGACACTTTTGTGTTCCCATAAAATAACCGTTATAAACCCAATTTATTGGATGTCACCATCGACAGTTTCAGACGATTCGCTACAGGTTGCTAAAAGTGACTATTAAACTTAAACGTATAAATTAAGATCTATAACCACGTTTTAAACGCTAAACACTAGTAGTTTTATACATTAAAATAATAATAAGGCCCTGTGGTAGGGGTGGGCACAACCGCTTAATTTTCAAATAGCAGTAGGGTTCGAGTGATACATCATTTTAAAGCATTCCTTATCTGCCTTACAGCGATAGGTCACTTTTGATGTTTGCCCCCATAATTCTCGAGAAAATAGCGTTCAAAATTTCATCAGTTAAGTAGTTGGAATCTATATTCTTATAAGAATATAATATTATGTATTTGAGTACTTTAACACATTGATAGAAGGAATTTTTAATATCATCATAACCCGTTATCTATTAAAAATTCCTTCTATCTTGTTACACATATTAAACATTTGTTTATCCCAGACGGCTCTATTCTGGTCTCGTTTGACGTCAATAATCTTTGTCCCAGCATACCCCCGGAAGACTGTATTACATACCTTCGTGAATTACTCTTTGAGAACACTCGCCTGCCCACACTTCATATATTAAATCTATGTTCTAATTTAACGAGAGATTCTTTATACAGAATTCAGGACTAGCTATAAGATCCAATCTGTCACCTTTGATGTCGGAGGTATCTATGTTTAACATAGAGAAGATTATAAGATCACATCATCTCTATAATAAAATCCTTTATTACAGTAGGTATGTGGACGACATTTTCTCTGTTCTCACTGGCGATATGTCAGAACTAGCAGTGGCGGCTTGTGGCAGTTTAATGTGGTGAAGCATAACATAAAATAAAGTCATATACTTAATAGGTAGCTAAAATTAATAGAGATATCCCTACTTCGTCAACTGCATAAAATATAGGTTATATTTATAAGTAGGTACCTCACCTAAGTATTGTTTTCTTAAAAACCTTAATTAAAGTGTAATTGCTATCTAGAATATATTTACCTACTTCATAATAATACTAAATAAAACACATTTTATGAAACTGCCAATCAAATTACTTTTATGCTACCTGTTGGCAAATCATAATACGTCTCATACCAGGTATTATTAAAACCGTTCTGATTATCTTCGAGTATTTTATTTTTTCAAGACAACTGCTTAGTCTTTTGTAAAATATAGATTCGTAAATCTTAGCGAAGTTGCCTTGTAAAGCTAATGGTCGGTAATTAGACATATGAAGTGGATCGCTTTTATTTTTAAAAATGGGTACAACTTTCGATGTTTTAAGTTTCTCTGGGTAAACACCCTCTGCAAAACTCACATGTATTAGATGAGCTATGGGTTCACTAATTAAGTCACGTACGGGTCCGATAACATTACCGGGTATGCCATCAACTCCGCAGGACTTTTTTTTACAACATTTCTCGATGGTTTTGATAATCTCGTGACACGCTGTAGGGACCAGGAAAAATTATTTTGGGCTAGATATCCCTTTAGGTTGTGTATCCCTTTAGGTTGTGTATCCCTATTGGGCGATTCACAATTGACCAGCGAAAAATTCATTAAACGAGTTCGATATTTTGTTGGAGCAATTAACTAACGACCCGTCCAATTCCCTTATCTCCCTGATAAAGTTTTTGCTTGAGCTATTTTTTTGTTCGCGGACGATATCCCAGCAGGTTCTATATATATTAGTAGCACTGGCAACTCTCTTATCCTCATTTGGTTCCAACCAGTGTTCACTGATGCAAAAGACATCATGTTATGTTCGTAAAGCATCACTTCAACTTCCAGTGATTTTCTTTTTAAAAAAAAATCCTCGCTATTGTTGCTTCTGTCCATATTCGTCAATTTAGGCATTCTATCGGTTCTGTTTTTAGGGAAGTAGTAAGTATTCTAAGTTGTTACTAGGACTATAGCGAATGATAGCAAAACAAAGCGGGGCATGGAAAGGCATAATACGAGTACAGGAAAGTGATCAGAAACAAAGAAACTTACCAACTAAATAACATTAGACTTATCCGACCCTCAGCTCTCGGACACTAGTAAACAATAATATGTTCTTTAAATACAGAAAAAATTAACGCTTTGAGGTGAGAAGGAATTTCATTTTAAAACAGGTAGATTCTCGCGACCTATTATTCACATTATTCCAGTTGTTAATGCACGGGTGATGATTTTTACATTTCATTTTACAATTTCATAAGAGCAGCGGCAAAATATTTACTGAAATAAAAATTATATTTTTGATGTAGAGTGTCTGTCAGAGAATGGCGTTTCCAATTAAAAACGAAAACACGACGCAATTAGTAATAAAAAAGAAAGGCAAAAAAAGTCGCTGATCATCATGGTTGTGTTAGATATGATATAGCAATGTTTAGAGGACTTACGCGTGAAGTTTTTGAAAATAATTGGAACACGTTAGACAAAATACACAGTAAAAATTATTTGCAATATTTTCAGGAAGTATCTGATATTTTCCTTTTCAATTGAATTAATTCAAATGAAGTGAAATGTTAAATTATCAATCATTAAGATATTTTAACAATGATTTTTTGAATAACTATTTATTAGTCGGAAATTCCTGAGATATTTCTAATATTTCTATGTTGACGAAGGTGATTTTACATTATTTGTTATCGTACTGATACGATAAAAACGTACTTACGATAAAAAAACCCAAATTGTTATGTTTAGAACGCGGAACTCAAAGTGGGAAATTCCGAAGAGTGTGAGTTTGCCTAATGAGGATGTTGTTGTTGATAGTAACGCTAAAATGTTGGGATTACATATAGAACAGTTCCTTACATGGTCTGTTCATATACATATTTTAGTAAAGAAGTTGAACTCAGTTTCTTATGCAATCAGGGTTGTTTCGAGATATATAAATAAGAGAACGTTAAAAATGTTGTACTTTTTCAATTTGGAATCAATAGTGAGATACGGAATTCTATTTTGGGGGAAAGATACTCAAAAAAGGGACATTTGGATACCTGCCGTAGTCAATTTCAAGGGATTTTGATTTTGGGCTGTACATATATGAATGTTTAGTATTTTGTTTTAAAAATAAATTACTGTTTGACACTGGTGCAACAGAATCTAAAAAATCATTCAAATAACTTACGTACGTTAGTTAAAATGTAGGCTAAATATTGAAGGTAAACGAGAATAAATTCAAAACGGTGCATGTAAACCCCATACTATTGTATGTGCTCTATCTAAATATGTATCAATATATAGGGTGTGCTATTTAAAATAAGGAGTTGAATGCCGTCACTGCAATATGAGTCACCCTGTATATGTAAAAATTAAATAAATAAAAATTCAAGTTAACCCAACAAAACGTTTCTATTTAACTTTTTGTTGCACCGTTTATAGTTTCTCAGATAAGGTAGTGGTCCCTCTTAAACGGGCCACCCGGTACATAATGCTGTTCTATTTGTCTTAAATATTCTAGTAGACATTCAAATAAGCCGCATGAGGCCAATTAGCAATTTAGGGTTATTCAGAAAAAAATTAGCAAAATTAATGTTTTGTTTTCATGAAATGCGTAGGTATACGACTTTTTCATGCGGTTTGATATCGAATGGATACAGTGGCGGATTTAAGGGGAGGCGCAGGGGGCGCGCGCCCTCCGCAACGATCGATCCGTGGTTTTACAAAATATTCCACATTTAGAAAATGACAATGAATTCCTCCACATATAATAATAATAATAATAAATGTCTTTATTAACAATAACCTGAACATAAATTACATTCAACAACAAGTTTGAAACAATAAGGTATTGTTAAAAGGCGCATGTTCAGCATTGCTGATATTCTTCATGAACCTAGAGAAATAAAATATTTATGCAACAATAGAAAACCCTGTACATATTATATATAAGAGACCCATAATTACATTCACAGATACCTAACCTTAAAACTAAGTGAAATAAAAAGATAGAAAGGAGGGATAACGATAGGAATATAGGAAATAGGATAGGCTTAACAATTTAACAAACGACACTGCTCATCAAATAACATTACAGATACTTTTAACTTAAAACTCGATATCGAGAGAGACTTGAAATTCTGAGGCAATTTGTTGTACTCTGCAGCTATGGTATATGAAAAAGATCGTTGAAATAAAGTTGTTTTATGGGGTGGTATATCAATGATATTCTTTCTTCTTATGTTCAAATTATGAACATCCGTCCTAAAAGTAATTTTATTGAAGAGATATGGTGGATTTCTCTTTGTAATTATTTTATGAAATAATGTCAGAGAGTGCAATCGTCGTCGGTTCAACATATTAAGCCATTTGGCCTTTTTTAGAGTGTGGCTTATTCTATCGAACTTCCGTATTCCAAACATTAATCTCAGACATAAGTTTTGTGTTTTTTGTATTCGAAAGCAGTCTCTCTGAAGCAAACAAGGACCATATACATAATCACAATAATTAAATTGTGATAAAACAAGCGAATCACAAAGTAGCGATTTGATCTGAAAACTTAATACATGCCTATTAGAAAATATCAATTTCAGTTTGGAGTAACTTTTTTGGAGCAGGAAGGAGACGTGATCAGCAAATTTAAGATTTTCATCGATTAGAACACCGAGATTTTTCGCCTTAACAGACACATTTAAAGGCTTATTATCTATTTTTATTTTAAAATTTATCTTTGACAAACCACCAAAATATATGACACTAGACTTTTCATGATTTATTAATAGGTAATGCAAATTGGAAAATTCAACCAATCGACTGAGGTCTGCATTAATTAACGATATATATTCCAATTGTTTTTCTTTTCGAAACAATACAATTGAGTGTCGTCGGCGTACATATGGATTTTACATTTATTTAAAACAGAAGAAAAGTGGCTTGTGAAAAGGGTGAAAAACAGTGGATTTAGAATAGATCCCTGCGGTACACCCCTAACTACAGATGTCGCCGATGACAATTGAGCTAAATACGATACTCTCTGAGACCTATTATTTAAATAATCCTTCAGAAGTAGCACAGCCGACAAGTCAAGACCCACAAAATGAAACAACGACAATAGCAAATTGTGGTTAATCGTGTCAAAAGCCTTACTAAAATCCAACAGAATCAGTACACCATAAAGTTTTTTATCTAGACTAGTTAAGATATCATCTGTTATATTCAGTAAAGCCGTACCACAACTATAGCCAGCTCGAAAACCTGATTGAGTTTCGGGAAGGATATCATATTTTTGGAGGTGCGCACGAATTTGCTGATCAATTATCTTCTCTAGGACTTTTGACAACGTTGGAAGAAGAGATAAATAGATTAATTGCATAAATATCTTTTAGTCGAGCATTCGGTAACAGGACTGCTCTTCGCTCTTGGTCTATAATGCGGATTTCTAGGAGTCGGTGTCTTTGTCCTTTTCGGCTTCATTTTTCCTTGATGTTCGGAGTTTTGTTTTTATTCATTTCGGACTTGGTTTTTTGGTTAGAATAATAAAAATTCACTTTAGTTTAGTTCAGACCTCTTAGACTGATGTACATAGGCGGTAATAATTCAATATGTCGAGTAAGAGAGTCGCAGTCGCACATAATATTTTAAATTATTTTAAAAAATCAAGAACAGAGGCGAGAGTAGAAAAATGAAAATACAGTTGTTCAGCCAACAGATATTGCAGTTGCTTCCAGTTCAACTAGTTCAACACAAAATCAAAATGCAGATTTCATGGACACAGAACTTGGCGAACAAATAAAATATGATATCGGCGCATTTTTAACGCAAATTTATACCATGACATCACCAAATATAATTTACTGAAAAATCATTGGGTTCCTGAACCACAATATGAATTCCCCTTTTCAATTCACACCAAACGAGGACGCGAGGAACGAAGACGTCCAACATACGCCCATTTAAAAAAAATTGAATGGCTAGTTTTTTCGGAAGAAAAGAAAGGCCTCTTTTGTAAATACTGTGCACTTTTTTCACACGAAAAACTACTTAGTTGGTGCATCGCAAAGTGCAATACCACAAAAACTGGTTAAATTTCGTTGACCATTTCTGTAGCAACGGCAGAAAGAAGCTTTTCTAGTTTAAGATTAATTAAAAGTTATTTAAGATCCACCATCGCAGAAGATCATCTAAATGGGTTAGCCTTATTGTTTGTTCATAGAAATATTGAAGTAAATATTGAAAGTGTAATTAACCGTTTCGCCAATAAAAAAAGAAGATTAGATTTTACAATTTAACTTTTGGATGTTATAATTTTTTTCGTATGAATACTAATGTCTATGTTTTTATTTTATTTTTGTTTTATGTATTTTGTTTTTGTGTGATCTACGAGTTGTTTCAGTTTTGTTTGTTTTTTTTTTGTTTCAAATTTAGAATTGTTTAGTTTCTTTTAATATACCTATAATAAGTTAACAAACGTATTTCCTTTAAATTTTATCTCCATGTTCCTCGTCATGCCCGATCAGTAACATATTTTATAAAGTCTTATCCGCATACATGAAAATTGACAATTTTTTACAAGCATATTCAATATAGCTTAAGACTTGACCTTTGGGGATGATAGATATAGGATGATTTGAAGGCACCGAGTGTCCAGATTTCGTTGTAATTGCAAAGTAGCTCCGTTACTGTGAAAGTGAGCGGGATGAGGTTTTCGCGACACGTTGTTACTTTTTTGTGAATCTCACGATACCTTAATCATATTTCTGGTAACACAACATGTAGTTTTGGATATACAGGGCCGAATTTAAAAAAAATCACTTTTCGGACCTTTCTCAAAGTCCATAGGCGTACCTTTAATTTTTGCATTTATCTGAATTTCAAAAGATGAACGAAACTTGATTTTTTTAACCATTTAAATTGGATTTTTTTTCCTTTCAAATGATACCTATATGACACTTAATAGTTTTGTTTTTAGAAGTATCAAAACTCGAAAGCGTTATAGAAAAACTTATTGTTATGAAGATTTTTGGACACCCTATAATTTTGCTATAGTGTTAAATTATTGGAAGTAATTTATATACATCCTGTAAGATCTTTTCCCTGTTATTTACCCTATAATATAATAATATAATTAACCAATACCTAAATAAAAATAAATATAATCGTTTCTTAAAGAAGTAGTCCATATTGAAGTGGAGTAGAATGATAATATGTTCTTGAAATAAAAGTCAACCATATAATGAGTTTTACAAATGTTGTGAAGTCAAAAATTTGTCGTATGCCGAATTCTTCAACCAACATCAACCCAATTTTCCTATTTGTATTATGTTAATTCAAGTGTTTTCCACTTAACTTCACGGTCTCCTGCTCTAAAGTATTGCTTCTTAAATACTTCAACGCAGCTGCGAAACAGGCGATAATTCCTAATAGCCATTAAATCTCCGCCTTCACGTGCATGTGTGGATGTCTTTTATTGCACTTGGCACTTCTCCTCTCGAGTTGATTATTCAAACGGAGCGCTTCAGATTTTGGTTCTATATACAGTGCTTTCATTTTAAAACATGCCACCCACAATAACTGGTCATCTCAGCATCAAGTAGACACAATTTCCGGCGAAAACACGTTGATTTTGTTTTTGAGACCGAACTTCAAAGCCATTGTTGGTTGAGGTTTGTGTTCCACCCCCAGCCACCTCAGATTCATAGTTTCAAATGTCATCCCCTGTCTTGGCAAACATCAATTTAACCAGATTAAAAGGTTTTATCGGTATAGCAAGCATAAATGAAATTGTTCGATCCGTTTTTAAGATGAAGGCATGAAAATCATAGAAACAAAAAAAAAAATAGGAATAAACGCTGGTGGATACTATATCATTAAATGCTTGGTATTGAGTTGTTATGTTGAAACTTTTTTGTACCCCTCTGCTTTTTATTAGATAATAATTTAAAATCTCTTTTTAATTTAGACACTTTTTGGACTCTTGTATGTTCTTGTACTGATTTGGAATGAAAATTAATTCCAATACAACGGTATTTTTTAAAAAGAGACTTTGGAAACATAGGATTAGTTAAAAGTAGAGACTATTTTATGTTATTTGAAACAACACATTAGAAAATGGAATGGCACTTCTTGATGTTTTAATCAATTTATTTTATACATATTTTTCAAAGACTTTTATTAAAATAAATAGGGAAAAAGATCCTTTGGGTGTAAGTCAAAACAAATTTTTTTCCGTAATAATTGAAATTTGGGCGCTTAGCTTTTAAATATGGTACCAATTATCTTGAGACAGTCTTATTTATGTGTTTTATTAATGACATTGTTAATGGCGTGAAATGTCGCTCCCCACTCTTTGCTGATGATTTTACGGTTTATTCACTGATTACCTCAGCTTCTGACTGTCTTCAATTGCAGAATGATCTGAATGTCCTGCTTGACTGGTGCATTCAAAACAGGCTTGCCCTTAATTTGGATAAGTGTTGTTCTGTAACTTTTACTCGTAAGGTAAATCCAATAAAATTTGTGTATAACATTGACTCTGTTCCACTTAAAATATGCGATGAGGTTAAGGATCTGGGAGCTCTTTGACGCTAAACTTAGTTTTGTGAGGGCATGTGATTGATGTGGTTTCGTCTTCCTATAAGAGTCTGGGTTTTGTTATGACAAGTACAAAGCATTTTGTGTCACCTAAAACTCTTATTTTACTGTATAATTCCTTCGTTAGATCGAAATTGGAATATGCGTCTGTTGTGTGGAGTCCTGGTTATGCGTTGCACTCGAATAGCTTAGAGAGGATTCAGCGAAGATTTGTGAAATACTTAATAATAATAATAATAATAATAATAATAATAATAAATTTATTTGTAGTTCAACATAACATAAAATTCTACAATACATACATTTATAATGCATAAACACAAAGGAACTACAAAATGGGTTAGATGGCAGTTAAAAACTGATATAGAAATCTAACCCCAAAAATCAATTACAAATTCTAAAAAAAAATACCACTGTACACATAATTAGGGAAATATAAAGGGTGTCTCGTGTAGCGCAATCAAAAATATCCAAAAAAAAACTAGAAATAATCACTATCAAATACCCATGTTTATAACGATTAACATAAAACTAAAAAACTACATTTAGAGTAAATCGGCTGTAGTGGATTCAACAAACGTTCATTAAATTTTTTTTTGAACGAACCAATATTCAAATGTTTTAGGTTATGCGGTAGGTTATTATAAATATTATAGATCTGAAATGAAAAGGATCGTTCAAATATTGCAGTTCTGTGGGAGGGAGGGGAAAGAAGATTTCTAAATCTGATATTAAGGTTATGAACGTCTGATCGGAAGGTAATCTTGTTGTAGAGATATGGAGGGTGTCTTTTGGTTAGAACGGAATGATATAGTGTGGCTGAGTGTAGGAGCCTTCTATTCTGCATCGAAAGCCATTTGGTATCAGCAAGTTTATGACTTATAGGTTCGTATTTTCTGATGCCAAAAATATAACGCAAACATGACTTCTGGACTCGCTGTATGCGATTTTTATCAGTACTCAACAAACAGGGGCTGTAAACAACATCGCAAAAGTTAAAAGTACTGAGAACTAGAGCATTAGTAAGTCTAGTTTTGAGCTCAGTAGAAAGTACATGTCGATGAGGATATAACATTTTTAGAGCGGCATATGACTTGGATATACATTTAGAAATGTGTTCACAGAAGCGCAACTCGGAATCCCGCACTAGACCTAAATTTCTGGCTTTGTCAGTAATTGGTAATATAACACCATTAAGCTCAATCTGCATAAGATTTAAAATAGAATGCCTGGCTTTGCCGAAAAGTAAAACTTGAGTTTTGGACGCATTAATTAATAACTGATGTTTTTCAGACCAGTAGGCTAAAGACCTCAAGTCAGTATTAATTTTATAATTAGCATTGACCACGTCATAATCTGGAAAAGTGTATCTTATCTGACTATCATCAGCATACATATAACTGTCACAATATTGAAGACTCGAAGGAAGTGTCATAGTATACAATGAGAACAATAGGGGCCCTAAGATGGAGCCCTGAGGTACTCCTGAGAAAATTCTGCTGGAAGACGAGATGCCGTTGTTGGTCTCAACGTACTGGTAGCGGTCACTCAAATAGCTATCAATCAGTTGTACTGCATTTGACGAAAATCCACTATACTTTAAAATTGCTAGTAAAATTTTATGATTGATTTTGTCAAATGCTTTGGTGTAATCAATTAAAATTAACGCAGTCATTCTACCATTGTCAAGATCTCGCAATATATCGTCAGTAATATCCAACAGCGCAGTCGCACAGCTATATCCCTTCCGAAATCCCGATTGTTTGAGAGGCAATATTTCGTATTGACTTAAATGGGACTTAATTTGTACGCATACAATTTTTTCTAAAATTTTAGACATAGGGGACAAAAGTGATATAGGCCGCAAGTCATTAAGATCGTTGATTTGAGATTTCTTGGGAACAGGTAGTACTTTTGAAGTTTTCCACGATGTTGGGAATTTATTTGAGAGTAAACACACATTTATAATGTGTGTAATAAAAGGCAAAATACGGGGACAACACAATAATAGCATTTCAGTATTAAGCTTATCAGGTCCTAGTGCATTAGTTTTTATTTTCAATAAAAAGTCTTTAATTGTATCAATATCAGCAGTGGAAAATTCTAACGGCTCTTGAAAATTGCATTTACTGTTGCTATTGTAGAACGATAATATGTTTTGGTCCGGTGGACTATAGCTTGAGGCTTGGAGAAAATGATCATTGATATTCGAAGGTTTATTCAAATGTTCAGGGATTTGGGGTATTGATGAAGTGCTATAAATATCAAGTTTTTTTAAGGTGGACCATAATGCACGACTGTCGGATTTGTATTTAGAGGAACAAAATTGTAGGTAAGCTTTTTTTTCTTGATCAATACATTTTGTTGTGTGATTTTTTAATTGTTTATAATATTGTGGTTTAAGTGACGGAGTGGTTTAAGTGACGGAGTGTATCCAACCATGGGATTTCCCCATGATGAACTTCTGGGTCGTTTTAATTTTGTACCTCTTGATAAGCGTAGAGAATATGCCTCACTCCTGTTCCTATTCAAGATCGTGAATGGCATCATTGACTCTCCGGACCTACTTTCAATGGTACTTTTTCATGCTCCGCATACGAGTAGGCGTGATTCTGGTTCTAGCTTTTACTTGCCTACCGCACGTACCAACTTGTTGCTTTTTTCGCCATTGTTTGAGATGTGTTCTGTTTGTGACTCGGTGAGTACCGATATTGATGTGTTTTTAATACCATATCTTATATTAAAAAAGTGTTTTTTAGATAAATATTTGTTGTTAAACCATTCTGACTATTTTTTGCGATTGTAATATTTGTATTATTTCTCATTTTGAAACGTGTATTTATGTTAATTTTATCGTTTTGTAATGTACCTGCCCTGTAATTGGATGTGTTTCTGTCTGGGTAGATGTAATCTAAATAAATAAATAATCAGAACTCGTATTTCACATCCCAGTGTAAATTTTTATTAGGTTTGGTCACAGTGTACTTACATTGCAGAACTATACAATATTTATAATATTTATTTTTGTATTCGGCTTCCATTATATGTTCATAAAATATTTAACGTCAAGAAAGCAATCAAATATAATATGATTCACAAAAATACAGTTCTACGGATATAAATGTGTGGCAACCCCGTGGAGTTATTTGTTATTATTTACATTTCTCTTTGACGGGTGGGGTGCGAGAAGTGCTACGTACAGTGTTATAACCCGAATTAAGTGAATTTTAGGAGACTCTTCCACTTTACTGCATTTGTAGTGTGTAAAACTGGTTTTCCTTTAAATAATGGGGAGAAAAAAGTGCTTAGTTTGCATGTCGAGTGATTTTCCGACTGAGGTTACGTGTCACAAGAAAGTACAATGGCGTAGATTTTGCAGCGATAGCAGTTAACCTGAGTTGTTTAAATATACTATACACCTAGCTGCAAAATAGACAGTAATATAATAAATTAACAATAATTGTAAATTCATAAAATGCTTTATATTTCATAATTTCTGAATTAATAGTAGCATATTAGCGTACATGTAACGTAACGCTAGAAAACAATATTATTACGTAGTTTTTATATGAAATAATGCGCCTACCGTCAGACCTGGAGTTTTTGCATATACCAGAGTGTCAGAGTTTTTAATGGATAATGTAACTTTCGTACTGTTGTTTGCTATTGAAATTGTAGTGTTTTCGTGGTCTCAAATTGGGTTTTGTTCTGCTACATACAAAATATATACCTACATATACGGAAAAATTATGTCAAAATTGTTTTTAAATTTGTATTTATTTGGCAAATTCATTAAGCTTGAGGGAAGATAGAAAATATTATATAATATCAATGGGAAACTGTATTACGCATCAGACAAATAAATAGAGATTACGCTGGAAGTATACTTACAATTATTATTGATATAGAGAAAAACTGTTTGCTGGAACTGAAACCATCGTGTCTGAAACGTTACGTTACATGTATTATGATCCTATATATTCGATTCATAGCACTTATTCATGTTTTATTATTTATAGTATAGTACCATAATTCTTGTAGGTTTCCCAGTGAGCAAGCCGTTAGAAGAGAGTGGTGTACTTCTCTTAGAATATTTGGAAAACAAACATGAATATCGCACAGAGCCATTCCTGTTCGCCATGTTCAGTAAGTTAATATTTTTGTGCGATTAGAAATATTACAATTTATTGAAAATATTTTTTAACAGATTTTCCTCGGATTAGCGTCTACAGTTGAGGTTGCAAAAAGTATAACCATTTACAGCCAGTTTGTCAGAAACTCTGTGTGCGTCCGAAGTTGAGGAAGAAAAGTATGTGCAACACTAGTATTGCACTTTGAGAATAGTCGAAGTTTTATTGGAGAACCGTCCAAATAGTTTTTTTGTTGTTGGTTTCATAATAATTATTATCTTGTCTCTTAGGAGAAACAGATTCAGTTTCTCAGGTTTAGGAAAGATAAACGATTCATTTCAAATGTGGTTTCTTCTAATTAGTAAGTGTTTAAAAAAAAATACATAATTATATACCTTTGCATTTAATAATAAATATGTTCATAAAATAGAAATTGTTTCCTTTTAATCCCATACATCTATTATTAATAAATTATATTTGAAAAAATGCTACACTTCCTGCGTAGGTATGTATTTATTATTGGAAACTGCAACCACGATATCAAAAGAATTATACTACGCCACTGACTTTTGTTTACATGCACTCCTTCTGTCATTAAAAAGGTAAATATTGACCTTTATGTTATGAAGACAAACATTGAAATTAGATGACATTTCTATGTTTGTTTATTTTTCTGAGGTTGTTTCCTATTGTGGGGCAAATGCAGTCGTCAACTTTAATTTTTTAAATAAAAGTATAGATTTTTTCTTACAGAATCGTATTCTACAGAAAAAAAACAAATAACTTTTGTAAACAACATTTTTTTATTCCGATTGAAATAAAAACATTTTTTACAACCTTTACTCGTATTTGCTATTACACGAAAGAAAAAGGTCTCGACAAAACCTTGAAATTTATTATAATGAATGCTCAAAATGATGACCTCCAACTTCAATGCACTTATCAATTCGCTTTATGAAGGATTCCTGACATTTCTGCAAGTATTTCTAATGGGTTCCATCATATTTACCGGTGTAGTTGGGGGGTTCTGTCAGACTACGTTTTTAGCAAAATATGGAATATCTTTCTATCTCAGAAAAAGTTTTGTTGATATTACCTGTGGTTTTGCAGATAAAAATTCTGTATCCCATGCATTTTAATACTGTGTTGCGAAGACGATTACTAGAACGTATTTTACTAAATTCCTGAAGAAGACCGGTGGTTTTGTCGAAACGTTGAAACAAAGAAAAAAAAAAGTAATGGCATTTAAATAATTATCTAAAACCAAATAATCAGTCGATGATTTTTAAATTGTTGAACCTCAGTTCCAAGAACAAAAACAGAGAAATTAACCCAAATTATTATCGGAATCAAAAAAATGTATTAACAAAAGTTATTTGCTTGTTTATGTAGAATCCGACTCGGTAATGAAAAATATGTTTCCATTAAGAAAAAACGAGTTGACACCAACTTCCGGTATATCCAGAAGTGTAAATAACTTTTCAAAATTCTCCTATGTATAGTTTTCTGTTTATTTTATTTCATTCAATTCAATTCATTCAAAACTGGCTACAATCAAGAAAAGATGAGAAATTCGGTGATGCCATACTTTATTTGAAAATTTTCACCATAAACATATTCCAGCACATTTTCGTCAATGAATCCACACATTACACAATCGATTTACACATGGACCTTGAAACGGTTGACAAACTCGCCAATGGGTGAAACCAGTGTTTTATCCCACAATAGCAAACAACTTATATTTGAACTTTTTTTCCAAAAAATGTGCCGTTTTTAAGATATAAGGCTGTCTCAAGATAAATGGACCACCCGGTATCTTATATGACGTCACGATTCTAATTATTTTGTTTGGCCATAAACGACCGACGCGTATGTAGTCCCCACTCTGTATATAGTATTCGTCTAGGTTTTGTTTTCGTGCAATACCAAGAAACTGGGCTTTTGGCACAGTTTACATGAATTTATATTACATTCTTTAAGCTATGCTTTTGGCGTATATAGCAAATTATTACGAAAAGTGCAGATATTTTCACGGATCGATGACCATTTCGCATTTAAATTTCTTCATGTCTTTTCGAATTTGTTAATAGTTAGATCCTAACATCATTGTTTGTTGCGTTGTCGTTTGTGTTTGATCAGTCTCCAAATGCAAAGGCAGGCAAATATTTCAGGAAGGATTGTTGATTTAAAATATACACTAAATACGTATTAAATTATAACTCCAACTCCAGCCTCTAACTACATTGAAACAATCTATAGTCGGTTAAAAAAACGTGCTTGAACTCTTAAAATTACAAATATTTTCGTGTAAACGTATCTCTATTTTATATTGCCTATTGGAGAAAAATAAATAGTAGTATGGGACTGTTTCCATTTCACAATACGTAAGTATTTGATATTAATACACTGCTCAAAAAATTAAAGGAACACTTTTGGATAACCTTGTAATTTTTTGGCTTGCTGTTATTAACAAATGAAAATTATATTTTCATAATGGATTTACATTTTGTTTTTGTGATTTGTTAAAAAATAAACGTGATTATGGTCATTTATTCGAGATAAGTTTAATATTCCACAGCAAGTACAAAAAATAAAGTGATTATGAAAATATTCACATTTAGGTTTTATGTCGCGGCAGGCTTAGAGAGCGTCATCGGTCAACGGCATGACAGTTTGTAGTTGTTGAATTCATTACCTGTCAAAATGAGCGATCTTAGCGAGATAGAAGTCACTCGTGGCATAGCTTTAGTTGAAATTGGTGTACAAAATCGACAAGTAGCTAAAATTTTAATCGCAGTATGTCAGTTATCAAACGTGTGTAAATTCGCTATACAGAGACTGGACGATATAAAAGATAAACCGGATAAGGTCGGAATCGCAAAACTACACAAATTCACGACCGATATTTAGTAGTTTCTTCTTTTCGAAAACGATTAGCGACAGCAAAAGACCTTCAAAGTACACTTAGGATGGCTCACCAGGTAACCATTTCTAACCAGACTGCTAGAAACAGGTTACGGGAAAGAAATTTAAAACCAAGAAGGCCGGTACAAAAACCTGTTTTAACTGGACATCATAAAAACATGCGATTAAACTTTGCTCGTGAACATTTGGGATGGCAACTTCGACAATGGAGGCCAGTACTTTTTACAGATGCATCAAGATTTCATCTCACTCGTTGTGATGACCGATTGCATGTGTATAGACGTCCGAATGAACGATAATCCACTGCTGCTGTACAAGAAGTATTCAGATTTGGAGATGGTCCGATAATGGTCTGAGGTGGAATAAGTTTGGACGCAAAAACCGATCTTGAAGTGATACTGGGAAGTCTTACAGCTGCAGGATATATGGATATCAGTCTGTTAGATCAGGTTATTCCTGCAGCGTATGGTATAGGCCCTGATTTTCTTTTCATGCAGGATAATCCAAGGCCCCATACTGCTGCGATTATTATAGATTTTCTTAACGAGCATGCAATTCGTAAAATGGGTTGGCCAGCGATAAGCCCTGACGTCAATCCAATTGAACCCTTAAGGGAAATATTGGACAGACGTGTTCGACGTGGTCCAAATCCACCTCAAACCCTCCAGCAATTAACAGAAGCCCTAATCGAAGAGTGGGACAGTATATCACAGGAAGACATTCGAAGGCTCGTGAGAAGTATGCCAAGAAGATGCCAAATAGTCATGCGTGCTGCTGGAGGGCACACGCGATACTAAAACACATTGGTTTTCAGATAGCGAAACATTGCCATTTGAAAAATATTTCCTTTTAATTTTGTTATTGGCACTTTTTTTTTAATGTTGATCTTAGTTTACAAATAAAGGATTAGTTGAAAGTTCTATTAATCGGTTTATTACAAGAAAATATGTGTCTTTCAGAATCTAAATGGTCATCTGTATATAACTCACTCACTTAATAAGTTACAGGGTTATACAAAAGTGTTCCTTTAATTTTTGTGAGCAGTGTATATTATTATTTAGAAAAAGGATATCTCTGTCCAAATACACGTGTCTAACAAAGATAAACGATAGTTTATTGCCAATTCTTTTGTTATGAATTGAGTAGCCACAAGCATAAAAACAACTAATTATTTTGCAAGTTTTATGGCCGATCTAGTCAAATTATAATTAACGGATGGAAATACATCGTGATAAATTGGGAAATGTTCACGATTATTTGCAAACATGTATGTATAGTTGGCTAATTGTCACTATTGAAGTGAATACTTCTTTGGCCGCATGAGAGTGATTTTTCAAGGTCGCTTCACGACACGATTTATAAAATTTTCGTCCCGCAAAAGAGATGAAGCATATAACAAATATGAGGGACAGAGAGAGACAGAGATGGTGTATGCTACACACTATATCCTATACCATACACTATTATGTATATAGCGGCTTAACGTCTCTCTGTGTACTGTGTTGCACGCGTATTTTTCTTATAATATATTTTTTGACAATAATTCTATTCATTTATAGAAGTAGAATTTCGATATCCTTATTTACAGAACCCATAATTCCTCTATCATTTAAGTGACTTTGTCTTTTGTTAAACAGATAAATTATTATCAGTAGATTCTTTTAATCATATGCAATCATCTGATAAAGTATCCTTTATAATGCTCAAAGATGATTTTTCACAAACATTAAAAAATAACTGCATAATTAGCGATTTCTTATACCTTCGCCATTTGGAACTGATACTAATAAATACTAATAAATACATTATACCTTCCGTGAAAATAGTCGCCTTGTACTGTAGAGTTAGTGTTGTAATCATTATGCCTACCAAATACAAATACCAATATAAATAATTTATATACACATACCACAAATGCACCCAATTTTCCTTAATTGAAACAGAGATATATTTGGTTATAATACCTTGAATCCTCAGTTTGGTAAAGTTCATGCATGCTTTATTTATAAGTTAATTAATTAATATATATTGGTGGTAGATAAGTTCGAGAAATACGAGGGTTGCCTTTTATATTTCGGGATTAGAGAACAAAAACAAATATTAATCATCGAAAATCACTTTATTGTTTTTCAAAATATTCCCCATGAAGATCTATACACTTTTGCATGCGTTTGAACCAATTGTCGAAGCCGCTTCTTCAGAAGTCGAAAAACGTTGACCTCTCAGTTTGTTTTTTACGTACGGGAATAAAAAGAAGTCATTCGGTGCCAAGTCAGGACTATACGGCGGATGACTCATCAAATCGATGTTTTGGGTGCTCAAAAATGCAGTTGTTTGAGCCGATGTGTGAGAGCTCGCATTGTCGTGGTCAAGAGTGATCCGTCTTCGGTGGTTGGTTTTCCTGATTTCTTGGAAGACAACTGGCAAACAAATGGTTGTGTACCACTCAGAATTGATTGTTCTGCGTTGTTCTAGTGGTACGGTTGCGACATGTTCAGTTTTTCCGAAAAAAGAGGCGATTCTTTGCTTGGAAGTGCTTCGTGCGCGAACAACTTTTGTTAGATTTGGCTCATCTTGAAACACCCATACAGTCGACTGCTGTTTACTTTCGGGCTCATACGCGTAAATCCACGATTCATCACCTGTCACGATTTTATAGACATGTTTCGTAGCACCGCAATCGTATTTTTTGAGCATTTATTTCGACCAATCGACACGAGCCTTTTCTGGAGCGATCAACAAATTGTGTGGGATCCAACGCGAACAAATTTTTTTGACAGTCAAATGTTTATGGAATATTGAATGTATGTATGCGGGTCCCACTAATGCCTAAGGTTGTCTCAATCTCTTGATAAGTCACATGACGATCTTGCAATATCAGTTCGCGCACAGCATCAATGGTTTTCGGAACAACAACTGATTTTGGACGACCTTCACGAAATTCGTCTTGGAGTGAACTACGACCACTATTGAATTCACCATACCATCGATAAACACGGGTCATTGATGGAGCTTCATCGCCAAAATGTGAATTAAGTTCAACCATGCACTGTTGTTGAGTTAATCCACGTCGAAAGTGGTAAAAAATAATCGCACGAAAATGTTCACGATTTAATTCCATTGTTGGGCCGAGATGAATCTTTTAAGTTACCGTAAACAACAAAAATAGTGCTCGTATGTCAAAATGTTCTGAGTACGTATAACCGCAAAAATGTCCTTTACGATAGAGCTGTCAACACCAGGGTTGCCAAATCCCGAAATATAAAAGGCAACCACCGTATTTGTTTTAAGAAATTGGAATTCATTTCAACACCTCTTTTAAACTGAAACACACTTTTCAAATTTTAAATCCCTAGAACATACTGTCCTCGATCGAATTATTCATTATCATTATCGTCAATGTTTGATACCATGCTCACTAACCGTGTTGGAATTTTCAGATTGCTGTCAGCAAGTATATTATATCAATTATGGCGCTGAAAAAATGTAAAATTAAATACCTATCTTAAGAGCAAGATAACTACCATTACCCTTCAGTAAACTAAAATTACTTCCTACATTTTCGTATTATATTTCGCAAATATATTTTAAAATAAACCTGTAGTAACTCCATCTTCTATCTGCAGCTTTTGGTGAGTGTAGAACAGGTAACCAATACTTGTAATTCATGGATTTGGTTCGAGTCAAAACAATATTTAATAATTTTTGTTCTTGTTGAATCGAATTTTCTGTTATAAAATGACAGCAGGAAGTCTAAATTCGTATGATAAACAAATTTTCATTTCATTCAAGTCGAAAACACAATATCTGGTGCGTAAACATTCGTAAATTTCCTCTCAAATCTAAGTTAGTGAGTCTCAGGGCTCTCAGGGGAAAATTCTAAGTGGACATCTACTGTTAAAAATTTCCAAAACAAAGAAAATCTATAATTGATTTGGTTTTAATATTAGAATACTCTTTCAAATATTTAAATGTCTTTAAATAATGTAAAACATAAAACGAGGAACGTAGAGTAAAATATTGTCAAAATAATAATAACTTTAATTTAGACAATATAATATAGATTTCTGAATAATATTTTCAACACATCAATCACACATTTTTAACGTGTGTAGGATAACTCTAAGCATAATCGAAAGATATACACGCTACTGCATAAGAGGCATCAAATCCTCCGGTTTTCATGTAGCTAAATATCAAATTTTACACGTATCGTGTTATACTCGTACTATACAAAAGCGATTGACACAAATGCAATTGCTGCATGCTGTCTATACCCGTATGTCTCTCATGTTTCAAATTATACCACATTGATGAATACCAAATGCATTTTGAACTCTTTCAAAAAATCAAAACCAAATAAAATCATTTATATACATAAATACTGCGTTAAATGGGACTAGGAATAATTGGGGAAAATGTGAACCTGCAGTGTCATACAGGATATACTGCTAAATTTGTTAATCTGTTTAACGTATATATAATAGTTAGTAATATTTGCGAGGCTGTATCGAATTGTTTTTTTTATACCCTACATATTATTATTAGCATTTCTTGTTTATAAGGGTATAACCCTATAACAAGAGCATGATTGAACAATTACATATTCAACTAAATAATACAATTCAACTAAAAAAACTCAAAACACAAAATCAATAGCACACCGTAAATACCAGTGCAAGTTAGTTTATAAACTTAATTATTAAAAGATAATAATAATTGTAATACAAATAATAAAAACAATACAAGGAAAGTGAAATAACGAATAAGAAAATGTACACTTGTTGGCAACACCGCTACGCGTCTAGATAAACTCGAGCTGGTTGTGGCGTAGACCGCCATCGAATAGAATGGAAGAAGCCTGGAAAGGTCCAGAACGTTCTCGTGTGATGTGGAAGGCGACATGTGTATGTAAAGACGGAGACGCATAGGGGACAGACAGTCAATCAACAGCTATGAAGTGAACAGTCAATAGTTGAGAACAGTGCGTGACATATAAATAAATAGTACAAAAGGCATAATAGTGCATTAATGTTATTAGTTCGTTTAAGTGTTTTATTAAGTGTTAATAGATTAATTTTAATTAAAGTTCGATATTATTTCACACTACGAACTCAGAAAAACTTTACAATATATTAGCTATTCATTAAGCTAGAAAGAACGTAGCTCCATTACAAGCAACAGATATTTTGTAATGTCCGACAGATGAGCCTGGGAATCAGATGCCAAAACAGCAATAAGATCGCACAAATTAGAAACGTTGTGTCATATCTATTAAATAAATAGTATCATTATACCCAACAGTCACGGCAACATGTTCGAATTTGAGCAGTGAGTCGAACCAAGTAAATAGGGCATTTGGAAGTTAAAAAAGAAGATATTTTATTAAGTATAGGTAAACATTTAAACAAAAGGGGAAAAGACCAAACCGATAATCTGGATGGACAAGTCCCTTTGTCTCAAGAGGTCGCGATACCGACCCAAAACAAACTTAATCCACAGAATCCAATAGGTGTTCGCAACAGTGGCGGCTCGTGGGTAATTTTATTAGGTAGGCACTAAGTAAAAAATTGTTATGAAAAAAATGGTGCAGCAGGCGAAATTTTTTTAGATTGACAAGGTCAAGCGCCTTAGATGAAAAGTAGAAAATTATCAAGGTGAAAAAGAACACGTTAAAATACGGGTTTCGTAAGGTAAAGCTTATTTTTTTTTAATTTATAAGAATTATACCCCATTCACGACTCTACGAAATCCAATACATAATCAAATACAAATAAAATACGAAATTATTTGTATTGAATAAACATTAATATTACTACCTAATTACTACTTACCGCTACCGCAACAAGTTGTGCAGCACAACCACTAATCTTTACTTGTACTAGTCAAAATAGTATTACTATTATTATTAAATAATTAAATACAAACACTTTTTTTAATCAATGGCACTAGTATTTAAACAACAAACGAACAAATAGTTCAAACGTAATGTAACAAAACAAAAACAGTAAACAAAAATACCTAACGTACAAATCGAAATTCGTGCAAATAGTATACCTACCTATCTACAATAGATAGAAGGCGGCCGGGGTAGGTGCCTAAACTCAACGTAAACCCGTTCCTACGCAATAGCACACATATTATTTCAATAGATATTATATAAAAGTTCTCATTCACCAACAGCTTCTTCTGTTATTTATTTAATTATATTCAAGAAAAAGTACAACAATTTTGAGCAAAATACATGTATTTTAGGCCGTATTTGGTAGTGCATACTATTGCCCGGTGACCGGTGGCGCAAAACTTTTGATATGTACATAGGTATATGTGTATACGAGTATACGGTGTAGGCGACGATATCAGTTGCCTGTAAAAATTGCGAAGTCTCGGTAGTGGGTTATAGCACCAGTGGTAAACCTATTTTGCGGTAGTTATATTATACCTACAGATAATAATTATTAAATTAAAGGGGATGTTTTAAAGGTTTCAGGTAGAAAATGAAATAAATTAAATTAATATAAGAATCAATATTATTTTTTAAATTATGGAGTCAATAATAATAAATTTAGGGCGAAGTTTTAAAGGTAGGCGGTGCCTACCTTGCCTATCCCGACCAGCCGCCATTGATTCGCAACCAAACACAGTACAGATGTTAAATGTCTCACCACAAAGTGTTTTTGTCAAATTTTCTACTATTGTACAAGCGGCCAATAGACTAAGTTGCAGATGTTGAGTGCCATTAGTCTATCTCAAATAATATACATTGCTAATAGTAGTAAAATATGTTTATTTAAAGAAACAAAAAAAAAACTATTGACAGATTTATTACGTAGCATCGTGGTAGAGATAAAAATATGTGATGGTAACGTCAATATCAGCATTTTATTAGTTGACAATTAAGTGAGAAGTTAGGTAGATTTGAGCGATAGTTGACTGTATCACATCAGTTCAACTGATCAGAAAAGTGCGGCTATGCTGTGCTAAATTCGTAGACTGTGCCTCCCATAATATTAGCAATTTTCATTCACCTGTCGTCATCGACGTTCCTTTTAAAAATTCAATTGTCAGTGAACTGAGAAATTAACCTCAAAATGTTTTATAGCAACTGATCATTTTGGCAGTTTGTGTTTTATAGGAAATACGAGTGAGGTAAAGATGCCATATCAGCCCAACCGATCTGAGTTTGCAGAAGGATAACGGCTAATAACAGAAGATTAATTTTGAACTCTTCATCAAACAAAATAAAATCATTTTATATACATAAATACTGTGTCAAATGGGACTAGAAATAGTTGGTGAAAATGTGAACCTTTTATTTGTGGTGTCAGATAGGATATACTATTTGCTAATATGATGTGATATTTTTTATTTTATCTAAATAAAAAGTGGTTTTAGGTTTTAAAATAAAAAATGTAGCCCAGAAAGTAAAGTGAATTAAATATTTATTTAGAGGTCAACAAATGGAGTATTTATATTATATTAATAAATAAACGTGTATAGGTATAGTTTATACAAATTCCATGCTTTGTTGTATTTTCTGTTCTATTTATAGATATAGCTGGTAGGTACACACCTATGTTTGTTGTATATCAAAACTGAACATGGTGGAGTCATCGAATATTAACTATAGACAAGAAGCGTCACTAGACGCGGAAAACGGCATTGACTCGTCGCATTCCCAGCTCATTTCTGGCCCGCGCTACTAGATATACTTATTTTAACTGTGACTATACTGTGTACTATACTATAAGCGCGGCGAATTGTTTTCTATCCATGAACATCAGACGTGCCGACACATGGTGAAGTAACTGTGTATTATTTTAATTGTGGTGGAGTGGTAGTTTTCTATTAATTAATTTGTAGCACCTAAAAATATTAAATATATTATAATTAGTGATTAACGTACCGGGTATTTGGTTTTGTTAATTTTTCGCATTTTGCTTAAGATAAATTCTTCGGTATTTAATTAAGTCTTTGTTAATGTTTATAAAATTTCTTCATGATTAAATAGGTACATATTATTCTCAGAAAAACTAACCTTGACTATTTTTTCAAGACGAATTTTGAACTGTCTTAAGGCATAGTTTTAAATATTTGAGTAGTGCTAAGAAGGTAGTTAGTTATTTTCTTTCGGGTCCTATATAGACATCTTTTACACTATATGGATTCAATTTCTTATTGTTCTTCTAGTTACAATCTACTGTAGAAGTTAGGTGAATTTTTTTTTATAAAACACTTAATATTATTTATGTTATCTTTGTTGTTATTTGAACATGCAGAATATTTGTTGGTTTTATAAGTTGCGGTAGTCCTTCTTAGCGTCAATTTGTTAAAACTGTAATAAATTTGAGGATATTGTTTCGTACAGTGAAATAGTGATACACGGAAAGAAACTATTGTTCTGGTAACAAGAATTTTAACCAGAATTCAAGTTAGTATAGACACAACCAGATGTTTTGTTATTATGACCTCTTGTTATATTGTTATGCAGAATTGTGTTGATAGCCATTTCTGCATTGTTACAATGACCACATCATCGCATTGTCACTCTAACCAGATTGTCTTAGTTAACATAACATATAATACAACAACAATATAACCAGATAGTTACGTCATCTCTACAATATAATATTGTTATCCTTACTAGATAGTTCCGTTATCTCTACAATATAATATTGTTTTTCGCCTGCCTGCGGTAAATGACCATTTAGCGCCCGCTCTTTTTATTTTTTTTTTTCATAGATGGCGCTACTGTTAGATTTCCAATAATAACGTTAACATCAGTAGTTTTCACTCACCTAACTTAATGTGCAATCCATCTAGAGGATAAGTTGACAATTAATTGAGAAAGTTTACTTAGGTAGTCGTCTGCCATTCCGCTAAACTCATTTAATTATTTAAAATTGTCCATTATTAATTAGTAATCACTTTTTAATTATTATTGTAGTGCCGAAATATACCTAAGATTCTAAAATCAAATTTCTATAGCGTACACGCGCAGATAATAATTTGACAGTTTCTTTCTACATTTAAAATACTCAACATCGACATGTGAGCCTGTCACATAAGTTTATATGATCTGAGTTTCTCAAAGCATAACGCATATTATCATGTACGTCAAAAAATACTCCCTTGAATTACTGTCAAAAACTGTCAGTTCATAACAGTAATAATTAATTAGTAAAATAAAGTTCTTTTGGTTTAATATTGGAGTATGAAGAGGCAGGCGAAAAACAGTTGTAAGCACCACTGGCGGTAAAGCCGCTGCAGCCCTTCGCTTTATAGGTGCCCTCGCTCGCTTTGCTCACTCATGCGTCTCGGTTTTTTGTCTCCCTCCGCTGCGCGTCGGGAGACAACACAACCTCGAGCTAAAATCTAGTACTTTTTTCCCTTGTAAAATAAATAACTATTTTTTTGTGACGGGAAAAAAGTTTGACATATTATCTTTCTTGACAGGTAATAAAATCTGACTTTTTATAAACGGGGAAAAAAGTAAGTACTTTTTTCCCGGATATATATATACACATCAGTTAAGGTACTTAGATATTTAATTTTAGAAAATTTTATTTGACAAAAGTTACATTTGCTTTATATCAAAAAGTACAATTATTATTAAATGTGCATTGCATGAATGACTTGTTCCCTGAACTACTCGGTACAGCCGTCGAATTTTCTTGTGTTGAAAATGTATTTGTTTCTACCATGGACACAATTGCCGTAGATGTACCTGGTCGCCACTCGGGTGTTCTTTCAACAGTGCCACACGTTCTAAACACTTTATTAGCTATTTCTGTCCTGTGTGATATCGATTCATCAACATACCCTTCAGCGATCGTTGATGACTTCCAACCGCCATGTTTCTTTAGTGTCATCAAGTCTCCCCCAGATTGAACTAAAAGTGTAGCAGACGATCTTCGAAATGAATGCCCTGTATATGACTTAGCATTTTCAAGTTGAAGAAAACTAGCTACTATTTCAGGTACCTTATAAAATTCATTTCTACCCACAACCTGATTGATACATTTTCCATTGCGATATGCATAAAATAGGCGGCGATTCTTTGCTTTTGCTGGACGAAGGGCTATGTACAATCGGTAAAATTTAATATATTCTTCAGTAACTACAAATCTCCGGTTTACATCATTCTTTGTGTGCTTAAGGTTCACAATTAATAGCGTTCCCGAATCTACAATATGATCTAATGTTAGCTGGCTGCTTTCACATATTCGGCAAGCTCCTGCAATCCCAAATACAACAACAACCTTGGCCATTAAATAAACTTCATCGGGAGCACTATTTAAAAAATCACTAATTTGCGTATTCGTAAAAATTGCAGCTTTCTTGGGCGTGTAACCTTTCGCATTTTGTTTCAGAAATGTAATTAGTTTGAAATATTTAGAAATGTCTACATTATTATGGAATTGTAACATACTTCTAATCATTGAATAATTGGACCACACTGTTGATGGCTTTTGTTGTTGTGCAAGTTCCGAAAAATACACCAATAACACCGTCTCCGATAAAGCACTGCATGTCTTTTTCATCTTCCATTCCATAAATCTTGAATACGCGGTTTCGTAAATTTTCCGCGATTTAGCTGGCAAGAATTTTTGTGACGCTACTTTTGCTGCTTCTACTAACTCCGGTGGAGTGAGAGAAAACTCGCAATCAGATATTTTCTAAGTTTATATTATTTAAAACAACTACTAAATAACCACTAAGTTCGTAATTTTTAAACCAAATGACAGAACAAATTGACAGATATTTGTTTACTTTAAAGGTTTCCTTAGTAACGCAGGTATAATTGTCGCTATAAGTACAACAGCCTGTCGGTTTAAAACCTCAAATTTCACTTCGATAATTTTCTGATTTGTAATATTTCTTCAATATTTAATCAACGTTTCTCCCGTCACAGAAAAAAATAGTGTATTCATAATATAGTTGACCTGTTTTCATAACGATGTGAAATCTGAAGGCTTTGCCGTGGTAACTGAAAAACTGATTGCGATGACCTAACAATATCTGTCAGTTAGAACTGGCTACGAGAATTCATTCCGTGATATATTGGTTTGGTTACAATGATAATAATCATATAGTTAGGGGCTTTTGGCGCAAATATTTATGTATTTTGAGAATAACTAGAAATTATGGTTATACTAACAATATAAATGACAATATTATTCTAGTTAGGATAGCATTTGGTGCTGATGATGCGTATTTCTAGTAAGGATAACAATAAATTATGTTTATACTAACTATAATCAAGTTGACTATAATACATAATGTTATCATAACAATGTAAACTCTGAAGGCCTTGTCGTGATAACTACGTTGACTATAAAAAGACTAACAATATATTTCAGTTAGGACTCGCTACGATAGTTCTCTCCGTGCAGTATTGGAGAATCTTTATAGAACTGTAAATGTCGGGATGTGATGTATTTTTGATGAATATATAATATGTGAGCATACCACATAATAATTTAACTTCTGAGTCTGTGATGACATTTTACGATAGTTAATTCAATATTTATAGCTCTATGGTAGTTTTTGTTTTGTTTAGGTATGTGTTTTTATATTAGTCTCTGGAGAGATTCAAGTCGGATTTTGGCTAGAAATAAATAATATTAGGTATTAATATAATATACGAGTAGATACCATAAAATTACCAATCTAACTTTTGTGTAGAATGATTTTAAGTACGTTTTTCCAGTCTTCGACGAGATGTTATTATGTTTTACCTTTTATTTTGAACAGGGAATCACTACTAATGTGAGTTTCCGCACTTGGTAGGGGCACTGCTACTGACAATGAAACTTGTACATTGTATATAAATTACAACCAATCATATATTACTATTGACATACTCAAAAGAATTTTCATTAAAAACTAACCAATGACTAGTAATACCGTTTCATTTTATTCGGTAGAGCTATTCAAATCGATTGTAGTATGAGATAAAAACATAAACAAACTTTTCACATGACAATATTAAGAGTTTCATATACTTCAACTTCGGACCTTTTCCCAGAGGCATATTTTTTTGAAGGTAATATCAAATATAAAGTGAACATATTGTGTTTGAAATATATCCAGCTGTCCATGAAATATGTTGCAGATATATATTATGTTTTTCTGAAACTTGAGCTAGAAAGCTTTATACACGATTTTCCTAGTTACTATATTTTTTTGTATACTTATAAGGACACGTAATGAATGTTAAAGCAGGCACTGTACAGGGTGAGCATTAAAATGCTAATAAATTAGGCGCCTATACCATTCCTCAGAAACAACCGACTTAAAAAATGTTAATATACAACTTTCTTTGTTTTTAAGAAATTTTTAAGTTATTTGAGTGTTAATATTACAGAGCGTCGGAAAAATGCCTCATAAATGAGACACGCTATATATTTCTACATTTTTAGACTCCAATGAATAAATAAACCTTGCATAATATGGACTGTCTAGTAAAATTTTCAATAATTTAGACATACATTTAGATTAAGTATTTAGAACAAATTGATGACCTTAGCAAACAATGTCTTGTTAGTAGTACATTATAAATTTTAACCCAAAACTGAAAAAAATAACGTTCTAACAATGTATGTCAGCTAGGGGTCGTGAATCATCGGAAAGATTTGTCAATACAAGAAGTAATGAGGATATATAGAAGAGTCGTTGTGACGCCTAGTTTATTAAGCAGGCATATGAGTAATTTATTTATGTTTGTATTCCTTTACGATCACCTAAATTATTGATAATTTGCTAGATGCGGCGGTGGCCTTCGGACTAGCTTTTAAACAGTGGAGAAAGGAGATTACCTCTAATCCAACTTAGAACTTTTTTGCCTGGCGCGACTTGCTTTATCGTCACCGCCGTCATCGGTCGAATTCTCGGAAAGCAAGATACATTGCAATAGAAAATAATTCAGGGATCGACTCAGAATTAAACAACCAGGTTTATAAAATCACTCGAGTCATATATTTAACTTGACATAAAAATAAAATAATTCTGATTTAAGACCTTTAAGAAATTCGGAACTTAAATAATATTGTGAGCGAATTAATAAAATAATTCAGGGATCGACTCAGAGTTAAACAACCAGGTTTATAAAATCACTCGAGTCATATATTTAACTTGACATAAAAATAAAATAATTCTGATTTAAGACCTTTAAGAAATTCGGAACTTAAATAATATTCTGAGCGAATTAATAAAATAATTCAGGGATCGACTCAGAATTAAACAACCAGGTTTATAAAATCACTCGAGTCATATATTTAACTTGACATAAAAATAAAATAATTCTGATTTAAGACCTTTAAGAAATTCGGAACTTAAATAATATTCTGAGAGAATTAAACTAATGTGAGCGAATTCTGTATCCCCTCTGTGGTACCACTCAGTTTACATCTCAGCACACTATATGGTTGTATATCGTACGTGGAAGTATATCACAAATAACGCTATACACATAACTACATAACGTTAGGAAATCATTAATCACCTTCAGGATATAGTCCTGGAGTCAGCACGCATTCGACGAGTAAATTAATTACTAATTATTAAATACCACCGGGTCGCCAAGAGAAAGAAAAAAAACTTGCGTACTCTCTCACAGTACTAGTTCTATCAATGTGTTATTGAACTTTTTGTAAAGAGGTACTAATAATTTAATCATAATTTAATGAAAATCTAAACATTCCACTTAGCTGGAAAGTCCAGGTTTGAACAGTTGGGCGTTATATAACTTTATATAACTTTTCTCACGTATACAGAATCGTCAGTACAGTAGTTACTCGAACATTTATAGTGATTCGTACGACACCGGTCGCTGAAATTCGTAATTCAAGTTCGTCTGCACAGGTATTCAATTAAAACATAACGTCTGCTCTGATCCAAGCTATCAAACTTGATCCATTCTCAGTACAAATTCAATCCCAATCCGTAACAAAAAAAACCCTATAGGATAAAATAAATCCCACAGTTAATAATAGGAATAATAATTACCTTAACAATGAAATAATTATAAGACAAGTATTACTTGAAAATTTTCGAAATGTACATTACCGTACCTCCTACAATAGTAACTTCAAGACTTCACTAAGGCGTGGCCTCAACAACAAATTTTTTTACATCATAATCGTGCACAACAAAATCCAAATGCAACTGCTATCGTGCAAAGGTTGATGACTGGAAATCAACAAAATACCACTCAAAATCAGGATATTCAATACTCAAATCTCGCTTACCTAGTTCCAGTAATACAAGAGACCTAAATGGCGTCTATGATCCCACATCAAGGGGCGCTATTTGGTAGCCAAAATTCACGGAAGCCAATAAAAATCTAACATCAGCGCCGTAAAATCTCTTCAAACCACTCAACAAAATCCGCGTCAAATGAATATGTAATTATTATCACTTATTCACATAGGGTAGAAAACGGCTTTTCTACGTTTCAATAACAAATGCTAACACCAATGGCAGATGCACACAGTAGGACTAGTCATCAACAACTGTTTCGCGAAAGTCCTAATCCGCAATCCATCCACCAAGAACGTGCGATTCTCAACATTCTTACCGCCAAAAGTTGGCCTTATTCAATCAAATTCTACGAAACAGGCGCTAATCCGTTTTTAAATTGACAATGCCAATAAACTGCCACTCAAGAAATATCAATCAACCTAGCCCGTCACTAGACAGACAAACATGGTTAGCAGGTCAACGAACTCTAGAAAAGGTGGAGTGAGACAGGTAGAAGTTGCGCAGACCGTACTAAGCAGCGGAGAGCCTCGTTCATATGCCCTCCGGTCGCATATCCCAGGAAGTCTTTCACAGAGACAACCCGTATCCGAAAGTATACATTTTCCCACGACAGTACCTTTCCGTCGCGCGAATTAACTCAAAAATAAACTGTTGCCCTCGAGGCACGAATAGCTCTCCATATTTAAGTGTAAAAGTAATAATTTTATGACCTTTTTGTCATTTATTATTATTATTTTATTTAATAAATTTTTGTTTTGTTTTAGACATCAGCTATTTTTTTTAAGTATCGGGTTTTGTGCCTTTTTCTTCTGTTTGGAGGCACTATTTATACGCATTTATTTTATACCTCAGATCTAGGCCAATTTCTTGTACGCAAAATAATTGTTTTTTTTTAGTTTTATTATAAAATTTATTTTGCCCCCTTTTCTACTATTTACGAACGCCTATGTAAACAAAAATTGTTATGCTGGATGTTGTAGGTTATCCGTTAAGTGGTTTTTGAGTTATCACGGATACAAATTTTTTCTGACCCTTTTATAGAATTTTCACGGACGCCTATGGAACATTAATTTTTGTCGTGTATTTTTAACACCAATTAAACTAGTTAAATATAAAATTTTTTACATTTTAATTTTTTTTTTAATTTTACCCCTTTTTTTTACTAATTACGAACGCCTATGTAAATAAAAAATTTATGCTGCATTTTTTAGGTTATCTTATATCAAAGCTGTATATAGTTATCCAATTTTTCTGGTATATTTGGGAAACATTTTTTTTTCGTTTTTGACCCTTTTTTTAAGACTATTTTCGAACGCCTGTGTCAACTAACTCTTTTATACCTATAACATTTTTTAGGTTATATTCTATCACAACTATAAAAAATTATTCAATATTTCGGATAAGTTTAAGAACTATGATTTTTTAAATTTTTGAACCTTTTTTTAAACCCCTTGCCTACGCTCAATGTTAATCACCACCTATAAATATCCTGTAGTATTTTCGTACCAAATGTGGTTAAAATCCGTTAAGTGGTTTTTGAGTTATCACGGATACAAATTTTTTCTGACCCTTTTATAGAATTTTCACGGACGCCTATGGTACATTAATTTTTGTCGTGTATTTTTAACACCAATTCATCTAGTTAAATATAAAAATTTTTACATTTTAATTTTTTTTCATTTTACCCCTTTTTCTACTATTTACGAACGCCTATGTATATAAAAATTTTTTAGGTTATCTTATATCAAAGCTATATATAATTAGCCAATTTTTCTGGTATATTTGAGAAACATTTTTTTTTTCGTTTTTGACCCTTTTTTATACTATTTTGGAACGCCTGTGTGAACCAATTCTTTTATGTAACATTTTTTAGGTTATGTTTTATCACAACTATGATTATGTTCAATATTTTAGGTTATATTCAATTAAATGCGTAAAAAATTATGCAGTATTTCGGATAAGTTTAAGAACTATGAATTTTTTTAATTTTTGAACCCTCTTTTAAACCCCTCGCCTACGCTCAATGTTTCCCAAAATCTAATCAGCTCCTTGCCATGTCCTGTATTTTTGTACCAAATTTGGTTAAAATCTGTTCAGTGGTTTTTGCGTTTTCGTGCATACAGACAGACAGAAATTTTTTTAAAACTACTTATTTATGTATAAAATGACGAAAAACAAATATTTCCGGTGAAATTAGAAAAAAAAATTTTTCATGAAACTAATAGTCTCCATATATACATATATTACATATATATGATATGGAGAGCTAATAATGAAAAGAAAAACATACAGCACAAGATAGGACAGAAAATGAAAAACGGAGCTACTAGTCGATTGGTCCAAAACAAAAACAGAAGATGGTTGTTCCTCCAAATGACACTGACCTCCTTGCCGACGATTCAGAGGAGCTCAGGTGAAATTGCAGCAGTAGTACCCAGCGTCGCCGTCCGGTTAAATAGATACAACCACATCCTCAACGGTTCGCCAAACACTACCTCCCGTGAACAACCCTTCCAAAGAACCTCGCCACTCAAGGCAGCCCTTAATTAAGGATCCAACAGCACCTGCGATTTGGAAGCCGATAAATCAGGAGAATAAACAAGCACTAGTGAACTACCAACTAAACAAACAAAATAAAAAGGAAATATGAGAACAAACACATAAAAACAGTCCAATGCCTTCAATAATAACGCGATACCGATGAATGGTATGCTAACGTTATTAATTATTTACAGGCCAGATGATCGCCTGTTAAGCTTGGGAAGTCCCCGAAACACGGAACAACACCAGCTAATTAAAGTGCCCACCCATTAAGTTTATAATTAACTACAGTATGAACCTAACTATAGCCCGAAATGTCAAAAGAAACTACACTAAACATGGCAACTACAATCAAGTCGAAAGAAATTAGTTGAAGCCCTTAGAGAAATTGTATACGAGGTCCGTACAAAACTAGAAAACTATATTATAGGTTTCAAGAAATTTGGTTTTCGGTTCAAATTTTGGCGAGGATTTTGTGAGTCTTTTGCATATATTGCGGGGATAATGTGAGCATTTTGTATACCTGTGTCGGGTATTATAGCTCTTTTCGATTGGCAACACTCATTAGTATTGTAACAAGACACACGGGCAATAGAATTTACTTTTGTCCTACCCTGTATATATACTTGGGTGATTTTATAGATATTTTCTATTAGTTTGGGAATATTATTTTAAGTAGATTGTTAACAAATGTTCCTAAACTCTCCTTTTAGTCATAAAATTTAAAAGTCTGTTTTTTTATTTATCTTATTGTGTATTGATATAGGTTTTACCAAGGAATAAATACATCACAAGTAGGTAACAAAAATATATAATTTTTGTCTTTTTTCTTTGTTCAACTTTTAGAAACAGATGGACCGTGTTTTCTTGTTCGACGAATGACATGTTCTAAATATAGAGTGGCCATTCAAGGTTCTCAAAACACCTTCATGTAAATTAAATGTCGGACTTTTATTATTATATACACAAGCTAGTAGTTGGGGAGTTAACAAGGTTTCCCATAACAAAGGATAAATATAAAGGGCGCCGAAAATATGAACATGGGTTTTCATCCAGTTAGCTTTTCCGGAGATTAAGATGTCATTATATAATCGTATTGTTCCTAACTTTACAGCAGTAGTGTTTTGTTGATCTTCTGAAAAATCTCCAACATAGGACATCTTAACAATTAACAACAGTTATTAAAGTCGACATAAAAATGTATCTTATTTTCTCACCCTGTAGATGTATCTTTATAGAGGTATATTGTAAAAATGCTTTTTTTTCTGATTGGCTATTTTCAATCTAGGTACCTACTTCTCATGTATGTTAAGTGTTTTGGAAAGACAATCGGTCTTTTTAAGTTAGATTCGTTTTAGTCGTCAGATTTCTGCATGTTTTCCTAATTCTATGGCTGTATCACAACCTAGTTTCTTAAGCCATCAAAATTACAAAGACTATTTTTTACTGTTTTTTACAATCATTAATTTTTTTATTAAAACACCATGTATTTAATTAATTGTATTATTTTTTAAATACATGGTGTTTATTAAATAAAGTAATGAAAGATTGCTTGTATTTTTGTAAAAACAGTAAAAAATAATATTTTTTGTCGTTTTGATGGCTACAATAGAAAAGATATGTTGTGATACATCAATGCAATCAGGAAAAAAAATAAAAAATATGATGTTATGGTATACAGGGTGTTCCAATTGAAAAATACAAGCTTCGGGCCCAATTTCGGTGCACCAAAAATTTTTATTTTTGAGTACGCCGCTATATTCTACGTAAAAATATCTATTAAAAGCAGGTTCCACCTTTTTTCAGTCTTAATGAGACATAATAGCATCCCAAAAGGCGAAACATTTCGATTTCACCCTGTATCTCAGAAAGAAAAGAACCTAGATTTGTTCTTTTTATAGAATTAAAAGTTTCACAAGGTTGCGATAACCGCAAGTCTCTACAGCTGAAATACCCTGCAGTCTCAACAAAAAGAGGACATATTGTATATATTTTTATGTTGTAATTAGGATAATGTGTGTTATCGGTTTTATTCATAAATTTTTAGTACTTTTTTTTGTTTGCATACTACTAGGTAGTTTTATATTATAATTAACAAGCCTTGCAATCGATAGTACGTATGTGGTAAAAAAAACAGTTTTTCTTGTTCTGCAATCAATCATTTGAATACAAAGGGTTCAATATTGAGTAAATATAAAATATAAGAGTAACTGTACAAGGTGATTGTATATTTGGCACCCCACCTACAGCCTAATTTATAAATGTTGGAAAAAAGCTTTAAATATAAAAGTTGTAGCGTTTCTTGTCTATTACCTTCCAGTTTTATAAAATAAAAAAATGGCATTGTATATGTTACGGGTAAACTTAGATAAGCGAGTAAACCTAGGTTTACCCGGGTAAACTGCGTAATACCCAAGACTCTTGGGTAAAGTCCAAAATATATTTGGAATTGTACACGTTTCGGGCTTTACCCGGGTAAACCGCGTTTTATCCGCTTTCGCTTGGTTAAAGTTGGATGTACCATAAATGACAAGGCCATTAATGTTTGAAAAACATATTTAATTCAAAAAACAGATTTCACAAATAAAAATTAGAATTCTAAAACTTAACTTACTTAAAGGTAATCTACCCACGAGTGCTTATTTGTTCAAACAAGACATCAAGCTGCTGTGACATTTCGAATTGCAAAGATTTCCAATAGCTTTACATTTACATTTATTGGTCATGCATTTAGTTTTACAGTTATATTGTCTTGACCTCCTAAAAGTGATTGTTCGTTTGCAAGCTGACGTAAGCTCTTCTTCTGTGGTGATACACTTTCCAGATCTACAAGTTTCTCACTGCACACAGAAAATTGGTTCACGGAAAACATTTCCTCTATTGTACCTTTCTCGTTTGCTAGCTTATGAAAATCGTCATCGGTTTTCTCGATAACTGTCATCAGAATGTTTCTAAAATCGCCCCTTCCTCGATCAACGTCTGGAATTTTCACTCTCACTGTATCTCCAATGGAGGGAACTTCGATTTAGATAAAGCTTTCATCTTCTTTGCTTGATTTTCTAAATTTATTTTGCGTCTCTTCTGTTTAACTAAATATTTATTTAGCACAAGCAAAGTTCACAACTTATATTGCCTTATGTACTTGGCTCATCACATTCTACACATTTGGTATGATTTTCTGAAGTTTCTATATTATTAGCGTTTTCTTTATAATTGTTGTCGACGTCTTCCATATTGTCACCTTCAGTAATATCTTCTTGCGGATTGTCTGATTGACTGGTCTTCGTATCGTTCTTGTTGACGCTGTTCTTCTACACCAAATTCCCTGACGACTTTCTCAAGCTCTTCTTCGGTTCGTAGATTCTCAATAGTTTCTTTTGGAAAAGGCGATGTGGATAGGCCGACTTTCATATCATGCCCAAACATGGCGGCGTAAGGAGCTCGTTTTATTCCATCGTGGTATGCCTTGTTTTTCATTAATTGGACAAATCGCAGACCTTGTGACCATCGCCTACAGTAGTTTTCATCGTCCATCCACGTCATGAGCATATCTTGTATATCTTGATTTGCTCTGTCCACGCTGCCTTGTGACTGACTATGACGTGCTTTGTCATGTACTATTTTAAGGCCATTCCACATGGAACATAACACTTCAATGACACCGTTCGCGAACTCCCGCCCGTTATCCGATTGTAGATGGCGCGCCAAAAATACAAAATACGTCTATCAGGATCTTGGAACTTCCTCAGCCCTTTTCGATTTTAATGCACGTATCTGAACAAATTTCGTTAAGATAAATTTGTATTCACCATCTGGATGGGATTGCATGTCTATAAGATCCACTTGACAACGGCTGTTCATCTCCGAAACACCATTGGCGTAAATACAAGTCCTTTTTTGACAGATTTAAGTTTTTTTTTACACCCTTTACACAAGCGCAGATATAGCTTAATAACATCTTAAGTTATATTATTGTACTTTGTCGTACATTCACTTTCCATACGATGTTTACCACCATGTCCAATTCCTACACCCAACTTTAGCCAAGGGAAAACGGATAGAACGCGGTTTGCCCGATTAAAGCCCGAAACGTGTACAATTCCAAATATATTTTGAACTTTACTCAAGAGTCTTGGGTATTTCGCAATTTACCCGGGAAACCTAGGTTTACTCGCTTATCTAACTTTACCCGTAACATATACAGGGTGTCCTACGGTGGCAACCCATTAGATTATTTCAGAAACTACTTCGAATTGAATTTTGAAAATATCAGTGTCTATATTGTCAAATATGCTCTACTCAAATAATATAATAGCAACGGCATAGCACTTCCGGTTATACCGGAAGTTGATGTCAACTTTGTTATTTTAAATGGAATACCCTATATATTATTACATTTTTGGATTCTAAATAAGATTTTACACATATTTCATGTACCATGTCCTATACCTAGCGTCAGTCGTTTTTGACTTATATCAAGATTTATGTCAAAATTGACAGCTTAGGGCTCCATAAGAAATCCGTTTTTTCCTTGTAAATCAGTATTTAATAATCATTTTGCAGGTATTTTCTTATCAGGTGGGATCTTCTTTTTCGAATTGACAAGACATTTTCTGATTAGTTTATACAGGGTGGTCAAAAAATATATTGAAAACGGTGCAAGAAAAACAGTTGAAAGTCAATTTTTTCAAATAGAATGGGTATATTATTATTATTTTATCTTCTTTAGCATTAAAAAATAATGCAATTTTGTAATAGGTTATCATTTTCTAAAATGCATAGTTTTCGAAATATCGTCATTTTAAATTTTTCTGCAGCGCCTACCGTTGTCTCTCTGGAAGCTAGCTAATTAATTTAGTTAGCCATGAAATTATTGTCATTTTAACGTCAAACTAAACGTCAAATTAATAAAAATGAAAAATACTTATTGATATAAATATAAATTTTTTCGAATGAAGTTCGGATGCGTCCTACTAATTCTTCTTTTGAATTAATTGGGGTGGAATAACCTTTTGATTAATTGCCCCCAAACATAAAAATTCAGCGGTGATAGATCTGGAGATCTCGCTCGCCAATCCCAAGGCCCTAAACGTCTGATCCATCGATCTTCAAACAGCTGTTGTGTGATTCTATTTCCACAGTGAGGTGGTGCTCCATGTAACTGGTACTAACAACTTCTTAATTCATTTAATGATCGATTATCCAAAAAATGCGCCACAACATTTTGCAAAATATAAAGATAACCTTCCGTATTTAAATTATGCTCGTAAATAAAATATTCAACATGTGTGTCTTTCACCATACAAAAAACGTTCACACTAAATTTATTTTGAAAATTTGGTTCACGAATAGCGTGCTGATTCTCAGAAGCCCAAAAATGACTATTTTGTCTATTAACGATTCCATCTCTCGAAAATTTCGACTCATCTGTCCAAATCACTTTTTGCAGAAACCCAGGATCTTCTTGCATTCGTGTTAAAATGGTTTCGCAAACCGTACACGTCGTTCGGCATCACCTGCTTCCAGAGCACAAAGATATTTGAATTTAAATGGATGTAAACCACTACTTTTTAATATTTTTTGGGCAGAGGATTTTGAAATTCCTAGATCTTGTTCACGCACGCACGCACTGATGATTCAGGATATGTATTAAAATATGCCAAAACATTTACCACATTATCCTCATTTGCAGTTACAGATTTTTGTAGTGGTCGATTTGCATGACACTGCCCCCACCGTATTTGATTTCTCTAAATTAATTAGCTAGCTTCCAGAGAGTCAACGGTAGGCGCTGCAGAAAAATTTGAAATGACGATATTTTGAAAACTATGCATTTTAGAAAATGATAACCTATTACAAAATTGCATTATTTTTTAATGCTAAGGAAGATATAATAATAATAATATACTCATTCCATTTGAAAAAATTGACTTTCAACTGTTTTTCTTCAACCGTTTTCAATATAATTTTTTGATCACCCTGTATAAACTAATCAAAAAATGTCTTGTCAGTTCGAAAAAGAAGATCCCACCTGATAAGAAAATACCTGCAAAATAATTATTAAATACTGAGTTACAAGGAAAAAACGGAATTCTTATGGAGCCCTAACTGTCAATGTTGACATAAATCTTGATATAAGTCAGAAACGACGGACGTTAGGTATAGGACATGATACATGAAATATGTCTGAAATCTTATTTAGAATCCAAAAATGTAATAATATATAGGGTGTTCCGTTTAAAATAACAAAGTTGCCATCAACTTCCGGTATAACCGGAAGTGCTACGCCGTAGCTATTATATTATTTGAGTAGAGCATATTTGACAATATAGACACTGAAATTTTCAAAATTCAATTCGAAGTAGTTTCTGAAATAATCTAATGGGTTGTCACCGTAGGACACCCTGTATACTATACAATGTGTCCACGGATAGAGTTTGGAAGAGGAAACACTTTTTTATTTGTAGATTTAGAAGAAAAAGTCATTCTTTATAAAAACGTCTGCTTGTGTCGAAACTACAATTTCAAATACCAAATTTACGATTGTTATACAGGGTATATCAAAAATAACATTTTTAATGATTTTGATTTTTTTGTTTTTTTTTAATTTTATGAAAATATTTTCAAAATCGTGATTTATTACACCAATTGCGCAAAAACACTAATAAACTTTTTTCTCAAAGTAGTTGATTTCATAACTACTATTAAAATAATAAAATTAAAAAAAAAAACAAGGAAGTCAAAATCATTAAAAATGTTATTTTTGATATACCCTGTATAGTAATCGTAAATTTCGTACTCGAAATTGTAGTTTTGACACAAGCAGACGTTTTTATAAAGAATGACTTTTTCTTCCACGGATAGAGTTTGGAAGACAAAAAACTTTTGTATTTGTAAATTTAGAAGAAAAAGTCATTCTTTATAAAAACATCTGCTTGTGTCGAACCTACAATTTCAAATACCAAATTTACGATTACTATACAGGGTATATCAAAAATAACATTTTTAATGATTTTGATTTCCTTGTTTTTTTTTTTTAATTTTATTATTTTAATAGTAGCTATGAAATCAACCACTTTGAGAAAAAAGTTTATGAGTGTTTTTTTTTTTCACAATTGGTGTACGATTTTGAAAATATTTTCATAAAATCAAAAAAAAAAACAAAAAAATCAAAATCATTAAAAATGTTATTTTTGATATACCCTCTATAGTAATCGTAAATTTGGTATTTGAAATTGTAGTTTCGGCACAAGCAGACGTTTTCATAAAGAATGACTTTTTCGTCTAAATCTACAAATAAAAAAAGTTTTTCCTCTCCCAAACTCTATCCGTGGACACATTGTATAGTATATATGTTACGGGTAAAGTTAGATAAGCGAGTAAACACATTGAATATAATATATATTTTAAATGAGACACTCTGTATATTTTATTTATTTTCAAAAGGATTTTTCTTTATGATTTCAAAAATATACGGGTTGTCTATAATATATTTAGCCGCTTGTCCTATAATCGTGTTTAAATTTTACAATTTATTCAAAACCTTACAATAAAATGTAGGTGGATGGAGTTCATTGGTTTCCACTTTCCCGTCCGTTAAACTCAAATAATACCTAGTAGAATATTGAATCTGACACGATATCGTAAATTTAAATCTGGGTATAATCGTGGATGGTTTGTTTAAAAAATGTATGTCATAAAAAATAAACTTTTCTTTAGTTACTCCAATTCACACAGGACAACAAAAAGTATCATTTAATACCAATAAAGAATAATTATTAAAAAAAAACACCTACTTACCTACTCCATATGCTCAATGTAGCTCCCAGTATTATTTATGCAAATTATCAATTTCCGAACAAACTTTCTACTTATAGTCGAGCGTATCTACAAAATCGTCATTTTGAGATAATTGCATTTTAGGTAAAATACCGTAAATTAAAGGAAGACAATAATACTCAGAATTCTCCTGTTCATAAATATACAGACACAATAAAACATAATTCTCGAAATTAATTAATTAAATGTTTATGAGATAATATGTCCTTAAATAATTTGGTACAATACTCGTTTTATTATAACACAGTTCATTTGGCATTTTTTACTACTACTACTCGTTTTTTACTATTAAGAGTAACAATGAGTACCTATAGAATAGAGCATTCGTTAAAATTCCATGTATATTTATTCATTTATAGGGCATCACTTAGTAACGTGTTGGAAGATTAGTATAAAACGAAAGAAAAAATAAAGCAATAAATTTATATTTATCCATTTTTATTTAAGATATTGAAAAATTAACATTATTTTAACATTTTTAGTCATCTGTGTCGTGCGCCTCCTTGACCTCCATCAATATTATCAGAAAATAATCTGCTATAAAATTCATGGTACTGACTGGAATAGTTCGGTCTATTATTATAGTTCCCTTCAATTTTGTAATTTTGTAAAGTTAAAGAACTTTTTGATTGGATGTGGACCATTATAAGCAGGTTTTAAAACAAAGTTGCCAATAGTGTCTGTAGTTGTAGATGTTCCTGTGTTTCTCTGACTACATCTTATTACCTGAAATTGCTTAAAATCGTTTTCTTTCAGATCATATTTAAAACATATATGTCCAGGACTATTTTTTCGGTACTGTATACATTTTATTTTCATCCTGTGAATATTTTCACCATTGATATTTTTGATTTTAACATCGGGAAATTGAGATTTGATATTTTTTACTTTACTTTCAATGTGGGCGTGTATCGAGTTGCACTCCATTTGCGAATGACCTGGCTCAAAGAAATATTGGGTATATTCAAAGCATGGACAGTAAAGTAAAACATGGTTGTAATACCTATTTATATTGCGCGTCTGAGACACCAAAGGTTTCTAAGAAGAATTTTTGACAGACTTGAATTGTCTCTTGATCTTTTAATAATACATTTTTTGTTTTGCATCTTCTAGAATGTTTTGCATTTGTTCTGGTTACTTGTTTATTAAGTTCTACTACCAATGAACTCAAATCTTTGTCTTTCAGTATCTTCCATTGACCAACAAGAATAAAACATATTATGTTCCCTGTCTTCTTGTTTAAAGTAATAAGAACACTTTCTAATATATTTAAAACAATCTCTTGCTCTTACTCGCCTAGTAGAAACTGATTTGCCCCTGGCTGAAATATAGCTTAAACCTTCTTGTATCCTCACTTTTCTGACATTTTTCTCCTTTTCTTTTTAGCCTCTATTACTTCAATCTCAATATGACCTTCAGCATCTTCAGCATTACTTGGACTTGTAACATCAATATTTTTTTTTGTACATACAAAATAATTTTCTAAATGAAATACATCACTCGGTATAAACTAAAATCGTTTCATTACAACATTATGTAATAACGTGAAATTTTCGTTTTCACCCTGTAACTCAGACACAAAAGAAGCTAGATTAATTAATTCTGTTGGTCGCATTGAATGTTTCACAAAAAAGTAATAAATGGTCCCGGAAAACAGCAAGTCTCTCTCTTTATTAAGAGTTGCAGTGTGAATCAAAATAGGACACAGAATACTGTTGCATTTTGTAGATTGTTTTTTGGAGTCGTTTAGGCGGTTTGGCCTCCCCTCACTTCGACCTGCAGAAGATCTTTTGTGAATGACTCTAATCTATGAATTGCCCAGCTATCCCACACTTTTCATAAAGTTGATGATTTCTCTGGGGGCTAAATTCCTTGCCTCGTCGGGTGTTAGGGTCACCCCTCCAAGGTGTTTTAGCCTTTTGCAGAAAAGTGCCATGCATTCACAGAGCACGTGTTCTGTTGTCTCTGTTGCGTCTTCGCAAAACCGACAAGTGTCATCCTCGGTTAGGCCCATCTTTTTGAGATGGTACTCCACTGGGTGGTGTCCCGTAAAAAGGCCTGTAATTCGCCTTAGGTCGCAGTTGGGTAAGCTTCCCTGCGTTGGCCTATGAAGGTTTCATAAACCTTTTTGATTGTCTTAGTCCTGGAGTGTTTCTCCAGTAGGACTTAAGTTGTTCCTTTTCCCATCTCCGAAGTTCTTCCTTCATATGGCTTTTTGGAAGGCCAAAGATGGGTTGCGGGCCGCAGAACGGAGCGTTTGCGCCCTCTTTTGAAAGTTGGTCCGCCGCTTCGTTTCCCTCTATGCCTTCATGTCCTGGCACCCATGTCAGAGTAATCTTTTTCCCCTAAGCTGCCAGTTGCTTTAGGGTCTGTTTGCATTCCCATGCTAGCTTTGACGTGAAGGTATAAGACCTCAGTGCTTTTAACGCAGCTTGACTGTCTGACATAATATTGATCTACCGTCCCGGCATGCCTCTCTGCAGGCATTCTTGAGTACAACAATTAATAGCGTTGATCTCTGCTTGGAATATAGTGGGACTTTTCCCGAGAGACTCAGACAGCCTGCAATTTGGCCCGTATACTCCCATGCCTGTGTTCCCTTCTATTCCTTTTGAACCGTCCGTATACCAGACGGATGTGTTTTCTGGGAACCGTGGTTCCCCATTTAGTCAATTTTGACGGTCTGCAATGACCACTTCAAATGGGATTTCAAAATCATGTTTGCGTGGCAAAGCGTCCGACGGTTTTCTTCCTGAATCCAAAGGTATTAGATTCAGGATTCCCATGTGTCCCTCTAGATAGCCAGATTTGTATTCCATTACCTGTGCCAATTTCAGAGCGCTAATTGCTGCCGCTTTTTTGACTAGGACAGGCAAAGGTATTAGATGCAGCAACGTTTCCATCGCTGCTGTGGGGCAAGTTCGCATTGCCCCTGTTATTCCTAAACATGCAAGCCTTTGCAACTTTTGAAGACGACATTGTGTATGCTTAATATTAACTGTTAAACATGGTTTTAATGACTGTTTGGTACACCCAGTATGTGAGCTTTGGCTTTAGCCCCCAAGTCCTACCGAGTAGCCTGTGACACGTCCATATGGCCGCTGTGGCTTTCGATATGGTTTTCTCTGTATGCTGATTCCAGATTAGTCGTTTATCCAGGATTACTCCCAGGTATTTGACTTTATCAGAAAGGCAAATTTGCTCACCGCTGAGAGTGGCGTTAATAATGTCCATCTTTCTCGTTCTCGCGAATGGTACCAACACTGTTTTTTTCGGATTTATATTCAATCCCTCAGCGTCGGCGTCGCACCAGTTTTTAATTTTGTTTAATGCAATTTGCATGCGGTTGGATATAACCGATGTGTGTTTTCCCTTAACTGTGAGAACAATGTCGTCGGCGTAGCTTTGCAGAGTGAAGCCTGCCCTATTCATTTTTGAAACGAGATGATCCAGCACTAGTGACCATAGAAGAGGGGACAATACACCGCCTTGTGGGCATCCCCTAGCCGCTGTCACTGTTGCAGACACTTCTCCTATTTCAGCCGTAATGACACGGTCTTTCAAAATTGCCTGAATCCATTTCACCAGTGAGGAGACGACACTCCTCTCTTCTAGTACTATACTGATGGATTCATGTGAGGTATTGTCAAAAGCACCCTCTATATCGATAAATACACATAAGGATACTTCTTTTGCCTTAAATGACTTCTCGATGTCTTTTACTAAGCAGTGCAGGGCATTAATCGTAATTTTCTCGCTTGGTAGGTGTGTGAAGCGGTTTCCTATTTAAAGTTTCGCTTCTTAGGTATTCGTCTATTATCTTTTCCAGAGTTTTCAGTAGGAAGGAGGTTAGACTAATAGGCCTGTAGGACTTAGGGTCATCCTCTGGACGGCGTCCTGTTTTCGGTATAAAGGCTACTCTAGTTTCCCTCCAAGCTTTGGGAATATGGCCGAGGATAAGGCTTGCTTTGAAAAGCCTTTGCAACGATGGTTGCAGTATTTCCAAATCTTTCTGGAGGAGGGCCGGAAAAAATCGGTCCATACCTGTTGATTTGAAAGGCTGTAAGTTTTTTACCAGAGCGGTTGGGTCTATATGGTATCCTTGCCGTTCCGGTAGCTGCTGGAGTTCGTTCACAGATTCGCGACCCTGGAAAGTGAGTTTGTAATAAGACTCTAAGACTTTCCGACCGATCATTAGTAAATTGGCCATTTGGATCTTTGAGTAATCCTATGCCATTGGAGTGATCCTGCGATAGGACTTTCTGCAGTCGCTGTGCGGGGGCAAGTTCATTGACCCCTTCACAAAACTGTCTCCAAGATTTCCTCTTCGCTTTCCGTAGTTCTTTATTGTATTCCGTAAGGATTCTCTTATACTCCTCTTTCCGAGCTTCGGCTCTCAGCTTAGCTAACTCCCTGTTCCACCAAGGTACGTCTCGTTTAGTTTCCCTTTTGTTTTACAGGGCAGCTATTTTCGTAGGCACTTTCAATTATATTGTTTAAGTGCATGGTTGCTATTTCTAATTGTTCCACTGAATCGAGGTGGAATGTGAGGCCTTCTAAATCTGACCACAGGTGGCTTTTGTATGTCTCCCAATTGGTCAGACTCGGCACTGTTGCATTTTAGTGATGATGGAGTATTTTCTTCGAAACATGTCCCATAAATATTTATTTTTAATTAAGTAAAGTAGTGGAAATGATGATTATATTTTTAGCCTAATTGTTATATCACTTAAACTTATTTGACATTTCTGATATCAATCTGCAACTTCGATTTGTTTTAACTTTAGAATAAAAAAAATATACTGAACCTTTCAGTAAGAAATACGCACTCAACTTCTTCCAAAGTTAAGAATATTCTCTTATAAAATCCTATCCAACACATAATCAACGCCTCTCTAAAACTTAAAAGTGGTTTTGTACGAAAAACCTGAGTAACTCTATCTAAGGAAGCCATTTAGGAAACTTTTGTTCAAATGCAATTACACACATATACAAAATATAATGGATGCATTTGTTAGTAGTTCTAGAGTTTGTAATACTGTATTATCGACAGAAATTTTAAGTAGATTTGGTTTCGTTGGAATCCAATTAGGACATAAAAGTTATATCGCATCACAAAAAAAAAATAGGTTTTAACTAGAGAGGTTGATTTGGCCTTTCTTACTAAATGATAGACCATTAATTGAGGTTCTTTTCTTTCTAACTCGCATCACGAGTGTTCTTAAAACAACAAGAACAACCAAAGTGTTCTTAAAAGAACAAGGATAAACATATATATATATATATATATATATATGTTATATTATTATATTACGATATCAAACTTCTTTCACATTGTGATAATAAATAATGCATGAAAAATATTTTTATTTTTTTGACTATACTCGATTTGTATTATTTAGATATCTTATTTTATTAGTTGAAAATTAATGCTGCACCAGAAAAGAGATTTATTGAGAAAGCGGCCCTGCTACTTAGACCAGGATTAAGTAGAGAAAATCCGTATAACTATGTGAAGGATTTAAAGCTTCAACCACATTTTCAACCTAAAAGGATTTTATTACATGGATGAACAAACGAGAAATATAGTATTATACAATGGTATACTGAGGAGTTTTTTTTACATTTTTTATACTAATTTTTATTAATTAAATAAATCTTCACAATCTCCTTCTTAGAAAAATATGTTTAAGCAACTGTTCCACATTCGAAGGTAATAGCAATATCGAAATGTTTCAGTGTTTATTAAATTGATGGATTTGATTTTTGCAATGGAAATAAGATGATAATAATATGATTACTTACCATTATAACATTATTTTATATGCAACATTAAATTTCATAGGTACTCTATTTGAGTAGTAAGTATTCCTTCACTAGCGCTGTGATGGCTTTGCCAAATTTTTACTGCGTCGAAATATTTTTCAGTAAATACTAACACAATAATTATTCTACTGTGATACTAATAATAACCGATGGTATAATATCTTTTTTCTACGACTGTCTTTAAATGCCTTTATTATGTTCAGTCATGATTTGAAAATGTAGTACATTGTAATGCTGTTTTTTTTTGTTGCCTAGCAACTAGTGGGAAATATTATTACGCACGGATAAAATTTCCTGGTAATGACAAAAGTAGCGGCGGACATGAAAAATCACCATAGCAACGCCGAAAATACAAACACCAAATTGACAGTTTTGGTATTTATAATTGATAATAATTATTATTAAGTATTTCGCTAATTTCAAAACACATAAACAGTGATAGTGAATATAGTGTAACACCACCTAGTCAATTTAATACTTCCAATTTATCGTATTTAGGCTTATACGGTAACAGGGATAAGTTTAGAAAAACAAATATTTTCCTAAAAATTATGTTAAATTTATTCAAAAGAATTAAAACAGTCGTAGAAAAAGTATAGTGTGAAACTCACATGAAATGACCATTTCCTACTCGTATGATTTGCAGCACTCGCCTGCGGCTCATGCGCTGCAAACGATCATACTCGTAGGAAATATATGTCATTTCATGTTCGTTGCACAATATACTATTCTCAGCCAAATTATTTTGTAACATACGCTTCATCCTATATAAAAAATGATGAACGGGTTTGCTCTCAAGAATTATACATAAAAGCCTGTCTACTAAAAACACCCTACAGCCATGAGCCCTTGAGTGGTAAAAAGCTTATGATGTACGGTTTGTAGTAAGTAATCCGATTACAAGCATGAGATTTTCAGATGTTGAAGTTTGTTTGTGTTTCTTGCCAACAACATAATTTTATTTTAGTTTACCCTATATGAAAAAAGGGTTTTATAGTGTTCCATTTTGATAATAAAATAAATATAGACCGAGATAAAAGGATGAATAAAATAATAAGCCTCATATTAACGAGATAGACTTTTGAATAATTATTCCATTTTCTTTTTAATTAGATAATAAAAAAAACAGTTAAAAGAAGATTATTCTAAATCTAAATGGGAGTTTCTATACGTTGTTCAAATTATATGTTCTTGTATCATTGTTTTTATCCGTTATTTATTTTTAATGACGAATATAACATTAGAAGCTTTTTACTTTGTCGTTTGAATATATTAAACAAAAACACGTCGATATTCGAGTAGTAAACAAACTATTTTGAGCTCTAGTCAACATAATGTAGGTACAGGAAATGCATATCATTGTAATAAACTAAACCCTTTTAACAAGTCTTTATTTAACAAGAATGCAGCATAACATTATGACAGTGAACTATAACTATATTACAGTATATGAATGACAACTAAATACTAATACTGAACTTATTATTTAACGAGCGTACAGTCCGTCTTTGTCGAAAATCGGTAAAAAAAAGGGCCAACTTAAAGCCATTTTAGCACCCGTTCCGCCATAAGGCGGAACAGCAGCGCTGTCTAATTATATGGAAACTTTATTTTTCAAACACCGTAAAGGGCTACCTTTCAAAAGTGATTGACTTTGATAAAATAATGTATTTTATTAGTTTATTCACGTCTATAAAAACGAAATTTGAGAGTGAGGAAGAGGGAAATAACATCTACAAGAAAAATAAAGAAAACAACAGTACAAAACTGCAAAAATGCTGCTACTAAATCAATAAATTTACCTTTTTGCAACATCCAAACATACAATACATACAAAGCATTTTGATTTCTACTAGCAACTGTTCTAAACACGGGAGTACACTTTTACGGTATGGGACGGCCCTTTATTAGATTTTTAATTGTAAACTAAAAATGTTGGAAAATCTTAGAGACGTCATACATCCATCCATCTGACTTAGGTTATTGAAAAATATATGATCACATCCATCCACCTGACGACTCTCATGACACTGTCACTTTAGGTTACCTATTAACACTTTTTCAGTAATATTACTTCAAATACACAATGACAACTTCTAAATTTACTACAACTATATGGAATAACCATTTTATAATCATATATTACTATTGACATACTCAAAAGAATTTTCATTAAAAACTAACCAATGACTAGTAATACCGTTTCATTTTATTCGGTAGAGCTATTCAAATCGATTGTAGTATGAGATAAAAACATAAACAAACTTTTCACATGACAATATTAAGAGTTTCATATACTTCAACTTCGGACCTTTTCCCAGAGGCATATTTTTTTGAAGGTAATATCAAATATAAAGTGAACATATTGTGTTTGAAATATATCCAGCTGTCCATGAAATATGTTGCAGATATATATTATGTTTTTCTGAAACTTGAGCTAGAAAGCTTTATACACGATTTTCCTAGTTACTATATTTTTTTGTATACTTATAAGGACACGTAATGAATGTTAAAGCAGGCACTGTACAGGGTGAGCATTAAAATGCTAATAAATTAGGCGCCTATACCATTCCTCAGAAACAACCGACTTAAAAAATGTTAATATACAACTTTCTTTGTTTTTAAGAAATTTTTAAGTTATTTGAGTGTTAATATTACAGAGCGTCGGAAAAATGCCTCATAAATGAGACACGCTATATATTTCTACATTTTTAGACTCCAATGAATAAATAAACCTTGCATAATATGGACTGTCTAGTAAAATTTTCAATAATTTAGACATACATTTAGATTAAGTATTTAGAACAAATTGATGACCTTAGCAAACAATGTCTTGTTAGTAGTACATTATAAATTTTAACCCAAAACTGAAAAAAATAACGTTCTAACAATGTATGTCAGCTAGGGGTCGTGAATCATCGGAAAGATTTGTCAATACAAGAAGTAATGAGGATATATAGAAGAGTCGTTGTGACGCCTAGTTTATTAAGCAGGCATATGAGTAATTTATTTATGTTTGTATTCCTTTACGATCACCTAAATTATTGATAATTTGCTAGATGCGGCGGTGGCCTTCGGACTAGCTTTTAAACAGTGGAGAAAGGAGATTACCTCTAATCCAACTTAGAACTTTTTTGCCTGGCGCGACTTGCTTTATCGTCACCGCCGTCATCGGTCGAATTCTCGGAAAGCAAGATACATTGCAATAGAAAATAATTCAGGGATCGACTCAGAATTAAACAACCAGGTTTATAAAATCACTCGAGTCATATATTTAACTTGACATAAAAATAAAATAATTCTGATTTAAGACCTTTAAGAAATTCGGAACTTAAATAATATTGTGAGCGAATTAATAAAATAATTCAGGGATCGACTCAGAGTTAAACAACCAGGTTTATAAAATCACTCGAGTCATATATTTAACTTGACATAAAAATAAAATAATTCTGATTTAAGACCTTTAAGAAATTCGGAACTTAAATAATATTCTGAGCGAATTAATAAAATAATTCAGGGATCGACTCAGAATTAAACAACCAGGTTTATAAAATCACTCGAGTCATATATTTAACTTGACATAAAAATAAAATAATTCTGATTTAAGACCTTTAAGAAATTCGGAACTTAAATAATATTCTGAGAGAATTAAACTAATGTGAGCGAATTCTGTATCCCCTCTGTGGTACCACTCAGTTTACATCTCAGCACACTATATGGTTGTATATCGTACGTGGAAGTATATCACAAATAACGCTATACACATAACTACATAACGTTAGGAAATCATTAATCACCTTCAGGATATAGTCCTGGAGTCAGCACGCATTCGACGAGTAAATTAATTACTAATTATTAAATACCACCGGGTCGCCAAGAGAAAGAAAAAAAACTTGCGTACTCTCTCACAGTACTAGTTCTATCAATGTGTTATTGAACTTTTTGTAAAGAGGTACTAATAATTTAATCATAATTTAATGAAAATCTAAACATTCCACTTAGCTGGAAAGTCCAGGTTTGAACAGTTGGGCGTTATATAACTTTATATAACTTTTCTCACGTATACAGAATCGTCAGTACAGTAGTTACTCGAACATTTATAGTGATTCGTACGACACCGGTCGCTGAAATTCGTAATTCAAGTTCGTCTGCACAGGTATTCAATTAAAACATAACGTCTGCTCTGATCCAAGCTATCAAACTTGATCCATTCTCAGTACAAATTCAATCCCAATCCGTAACAAAAAAAACCCTATAGGATAAAATAAATCCCACAGTTAATAATAGGAATAATAATTACCTTAACAATGAAATAATTATAAGACAAGTATTACTTGAAAATTTTCGAAATGTACATTACCGTACCTCCTACAATAGTAACTTCAAGACTTCACTAAGGCGTGGCCTCAACAACAAATTTTTTTACATCATAATCGTGCACAACAAAATCCAAATGCAACTGCTATCGTGCAAAGGTTGATGACTGGAAATCAACAAAATACCACTCAAAATCAGGATATTCAATACTCAAATCTCGCTTACCTAGTTCCAGTAATACAAGAGACCTAAATGGCGTCTATGATCCCACATCAAGGGGCGCTATTTGGTAGCCAAAATTCACGGAAGCCAATAAAAATCTAACATCAGCGCCGTAAAATCTCTTCAAACCACTCAACAAAATCCGCGTCAAATGAATATGTAATTATTATCACTTATTCACATAGGGTAGAAAACGGCTTTTCTACGTTTCAATAACAAATGCTAACACCAATGGCAGATGCACACAGTAGGACTAGTCATCAACAACTGTTTCGCGAAAGTCCTAATCCGCAATCCATCCACCAAGAACGTGCGATTCTCAACATTCTTACCGCCAAAAGTTGGCCTTATTCAATCAAATTCTACGAAACAGGCGCTAATCCGTTTTTAAATTGACAATGCCAATAAACTGCCACTCAAGAAATATCAATCAACCTAGCCCGTCACTAGACAGACAAACATGGTTAGCAGGTCAACGAACTCTAGAAAAGGTGGAGTGAGACAGGTAGAAGTTGCGCAGACCGTACTAAGCAGCGGAGAGCCTCGTTCATATGCCCTCCGGTCGCATATCCCAGGAAGTCTTTCACAGAGACAACCCGTATCCGAAAGTATACATTTTCCCACGACAGTACCTTTCCGTCGCGCGAATTAACTCAAAAATAAACTGTTGCCCTCGAGGCACGAATAGCTCTCCATATTTAAGTGTAAAAGTAATAATTTTATGACCTTTTTGTCATTTATTATTATTATTTTATTTAATAAATTTTTGTTTTGTTTTAGACATCAGCTATTTTTTTTAAGTATCGGGTTTTGTGCCTTTTTCTTCTGTTTGGAGGCACTATTTATACGCATTTATTTTATACCTCAGATCTAGGCCAATTTCTTGTACGCAAAATAATTGTTTTTTTTTAGTTTTATTATAAAATTTATTTTGCCCCCTTTTCTACTATTTACGAACGCCTATGTAAACAAAAATTGTTATGCTGGATGTTGTAGGTTATCCGTTAAGTGGTTTTTGAGTTATCACGGATACAAATTTTTTCTGACCCTTTTATAGAATTTTCACGGACGCCTATGGAACATTAATTTTTGTCGTGTATTTTTAACACCAATTAAACTAGTTAAATATAAAATTTTTTACATTTTAATTTTTTTTTTAATTTTACCCCTTTTTTTTACTAATTACGAACGCCTATGTAAATAAAAAATTTATGCTGCATTTTTTAGGTTATCTTATATCAAAGCTGTATATAGTTATCCAATTTTTCTGGTATATTTGGGAAACATTTTTTTTTCGTTTTTGACCCTTTTTTTAAGACTATTTTCGAACGCCTGTGTCAACTAACTCTTTTATACCTATAACATTTTTTAGGTTATATTCTATCACAACTATAAAAAATTATTCAATATTTCGGATAAGTTTAAGAACTATGATTTTTTAAATTTTTGAACCTTTTTTTAAACCCCTTGCCTACGCTCAATGTTAATCACCACCTATAAATATCCTGTAGTATTTTCGTACCAAATGTGGTTAAAATCCGTTAAGTGGTTTTTGAGTTATCACGGATACAAATTTTTTCTGACCCTTTTATAGAATTTTCACGGACGCCTATGGTACATTAATTTTTGTCGTGTATTTTTAACACCAATTCATCTAGTTAAATATAAAAATTTTTACATTTTAATTTTTTTTCATTTTACCCCTTTTTCTACTATTTACGAACGCCTATGTATATAAAAATTTTTTAGGTTATCTTATATCAAAGCTATATATAATTAGCCAATTTTTCTGGTATATTTGAGAAACATTTTTTTTTTCGTTTTTGACCCTTTTTTATACTATTTTGGAACGCCTGTGTGAACCAATTCTTTTATGTAACATTTTTTAGGTTATGTTTTATCACAACTATGATTATGTTCAATATTTTAGGTTATATTCAATTAAATGCGTAAAAAATTATGCAGTATTTCGGATAAGTTTAAGAACTATGAATTTTTTTAATTTTTGAACCCTCTTTTAAACCCCTCGCCTACGCTCAATGTTTCCCAAAATCTAATCAGCTCCTTGCCATGTCCTGTATTTTTGTACCAAATTTGGTTAAAATCTGTTCAGTGGTTTTTGCGTTTTCGTGCATACAGACAGACAGAAATTTTTTTAAAACTACTTATTTATGTATAAAATGACGAAAAACAAATATTTCCGGTGAAATTAGAAAAAAAAATTTTTCATGAAACTAATAGTCTCCATATATACATATATTACATATATATGATATGGAGAGCTAATAATGAAAAGAAAAACATACAGCACAAGATAGGACAGAAAATGAAAAACGGAGCTACTAGTCGATTGGTCCAAAACAAAAACAGAAGATGGTTGTTCCTCCAAATGACACTGACCTCCTTGCCGACGATTCAGAGGAGCTCAGGTGAAATTGCAGCAGTAGTACCCAGCGTCGCCGTCCGGTTAAATAGATACAACCACATCCTCAACGGTTCGCCAAACACTACCTCCCGTGAACAACCCTTCCAAAGAACCTCGCCACTCAAGGCAGCCCTTAATTAAGGATCCAACAGCACCTGCGATTTGGAAGCCGATAAATCAGGAGAATAAACAAGCACTAGTGAACTACCAACTAAACAAACAAAATAAAAAGGAAATATGAGAACAAACACATAAAAACAGTCCAATGCCTTCAATAATAACGCGATACCGATGAATGGTATGCTAACGTTATTAATTATTTACAGGCCAGATGATCGCCTGTTAAGCTTGGGAAGTCCCCGAAACACGGAACAACACCAGCTAATTAAAGTGCCCACCCATTAAGTTTATAATTAACTACAGTATGAACCTAACTATAGCCCGAAATGTCAAAAGAAACTACACTAAACATGGCAACTACAATCAAGTCGAAAGAAATTAGTTGAAGCCCTTAGAGAAATTGTATACGAGGTCCGTACAAAACTAGAAAACTATATTATAGGTTTCAAGAAATTTGGTTTTCGGTTCAAATTTTGGCGAGGATTTTGTGAGTCTTTTGCATATATTGCGGGGATAATGTGAGCATTTTGTATACCTGTGTCGGGTATTATAGCTCTTTTCGATTGGCAACACTCATTAGTATTGTAACAAGACACACGGGCAATAGAATTTACTTTTGTCCTACCCTGTATATATACTTGGGTGATTTTATAGATATTTTCTATTAGTTTGGGAATATTATTTTAAGTAGATTGTTAACAAATGTTCCTAAACTCTCCTTTTAGTCATAAAATTTAAAAGTCTGTTTTTTTATTTATCTTATTGTGTATTGATATAGGTTTTACCAAGGAATAAATACATCACAAGTAGGTAACAAAAATATATAATTTTTGTCTTTTTTCTTTGTTCAACTTTTAGAAACAGATGGACCGTGTTTTCTTGTTCGACGAATGACATGTTCTAAATATAGAGTGGCCATTCAAGGTTCTCAAAACACCTTCATGTAAATTAAATGTCGGACTTTTATTATTATATACACAAGCTAGTAGTTGGGGAGTTAACAAGGTTTCCCATAACAAAGGATAAATATAAAGGGCGCCGAAAATATGAACATGGGTTTTCATCCAGTTAGCTTTTCCGGAGATTAAGATGTCATTATATAATCGTATTGTTCCTAACTTTACAGCAGTAGTGTTTTGTTGATCTTCTGAAAAATCTCCAACATAGGACATCTTAACAATTAACAACAGTTATTAAAGTCGACATAAAAATGTATCTTATTTTCTCACCCTGTAGATGTATCTTTATAGAGGTATATTGTAAAAATGCTTTTTTTTCTGATTGGCTATTTTCAATCTAGGTACCTACTTCTCATGTATGTTAAGTGTTTTGGAAAGACAATCGGTCTTTTTAAGTTAGATTCGTTTTAGTCGTCAGATTTCTGCATGTTTTCCTAATTCTATGGCTGTATCACAACCTAGTTTCTTAAGCCATCAAAATTACAAAGACTATTTTTTACTGTTTTTTACAATCATTAATTTTTTTATTAAAACACCATGTATTTAATTAATTGTATTATTTTTTAAATACATGGTGTTTATTAAATAAAGTAATGAAAGATTGCTTGTATTTTTGTAAAAACAGTAAAAAATAATATTTTTTGTCGTTTTGATGGCTACAATAGAAAAGATATGTTGTGATACATCAATGCAATCAGGAAAAAAAATAAAAAATATGATGTTATGGTATACAGGGTGTTCCAATTGAAAAATACAAGCTTCGGGCCCAATTTCGGTGCACCAAAAATTTTTATTTTTGAGTACGCCGCTATATTCTACGTAAAAATATCTATTAAAAGCAGGTTCCACCTTTTTTCAGTCTTAATGAGACATAATAGCATCCCAAAAGGCGAAACATTTCGATTTCACCCTGTATCTCAGAAAGAAAAGAACCTAGATTTGTTCTTTTTATAGAATTAAAAGTTTCACAAGGTTGCGATAACCGCAAGTCTCTACAGCTGAAATACCCTGCAGTCTCAACAAAAAGAGGACATATTGTATATATTTTTATGTTGTAATTAGGATAATGTGTGTTATCGGTTTTATTCATAAATTTTTAGTACTTTTTTTTGTTTGCATACTACTAGGTAGTTTTATATTATAATTAACAAGCCTTGCAATCGATAGTACGTATGTGGTAAAAAAAACAGTTTTTCTTGTTCTGCAATCAATCATTTGAATACAAAGGGTTCAATATTGAGTAAATATAAAATATAAGAGTAACTGTACAAGGTGATTGTATATTTGGCACCCCACCTACAGCCTAATTTATAAATGTTGGAAAAAAGCTTTAAATATAAAAGTTGTAGCGTTTCTTGTCTATTACCTTCCAGTTTTATAAAATAAAAAAATGGCATTGTATATGTTACGGGTAAACTTAGATAAGCGAGTAAACCTAGGTTTACCCGGGTAAACTGCGTAATACCCAAGACTCTTGGGTAAAGTCCAAAATATATTTGGAATTGTACACGTTTCGGGCTTTACCCGGGTAAACCGCGTTTTATCCGCTTTCGCTTGGTTAAAGTTGGATGTACCATAAATGACAAGGCCATTAATGTTTGAAAAACATATTTAATTCAAAAAACAGATTTCACAAATAAAAATTAGAATTCTAAAACTTAACTTACTTAAAGGTAATCTACCCACGAGTGCTTATTTGTTCAAACAAGACATCAAGCTGCTGTGACATTTCGAATTGCAAAGATTTCCAATAGCTTTACATTTACATTTATTGGTCATGCATTTAGTTTTACAGTTATATTGTCTTGACCTCCTAAAAGTGATTGTTCGTTTGCAAGCTGACGTAAGCTCTTCTTCTGTGGTGATACACTTTCCAGATCTACAAGTTTCTCACTGCACACAGAAAATTGGTTCACGGAAAACATTTCCTCTATTGTACCTTTCTCGTTTGCTAGCTTATGAAAATCGTCATCGGTTTTCTCGATAACTGTCATCAGAATGTTTCTAAAATCGCCCCTTCCTCGATCAACGTCTGGAATTTTCACTCTCACTGTATCTCCAATGGAGGGAACTTCGATTTAGATAAAGCTTTCATCTTCTTTGCTTGATTTTCTAAATTTATTTTGCGTCTCTTCTGTTTAACTAAATATTTATTTAGCACAAGCAAAGTTCACAACTTATATTGCCTTATGTACTTGGCTCATCACATTCTACACATTTGGTATGATTTTCTGAAGTTTCTATATTATTAGCGTTTTCTTTATAATTGTTGTCGACGTCTTCCATATTGTCACCTTCAGTAATATCTTCTTGCGGATTGTCTGATTGACTGGTCTTCGTATCGTTCTTGTTGACGCTGTTCTTCTACACCAAATTCCCTGACGACTTTCTCAAGCTCTTCTTCGGTTCGTAGATTCTCAATAGTTTCTTTTGGAAAAGGCGATGTGGATAGGCCGACTTTCATATCATGCCCAAACATGGCGGCGTAAGGAGCTCGTTTTATTCCATCGTGGTATGCCTTGTTTTTCATTAATTGGACAAATCGCAGACCTTGTGACCATCGCCTACAGTAGTTTTCATCGTCCATCCACGTCATGAGCATATCTTGTATATCTTGATTTGCTCTGTCCACGCTGCCTTGTGACTGACTATGACGTGCTTTGTCATGTACTATTTTAAGGCCATTCCACATGGAACATAACACTTCAATGACACCGTTCGCGAACTCCCGCCCGTTATCCGATTGTAGATGGCGCGCCAAAAATACAAAATACGTCTATCAGGATCTTGGAACTTCCTCAGCCCTTTTCGATTTTAATGCACGTATCTGAACAAATTTCGTTAAGATAAATTTGTATTCACCATCTGGATGGGATTGCATGTCTATAAGATCCACTTGACAACGGCTGTTCATCTCCGAAACACCATTGGCGTAAATACAAGTCCTTTTTTGACAGATTTAAGTTTTTTTTTACACCCTTTACACAAGCGCAGATATAGCTTAATAACATCTTAAGTTATATTATTGTACTTTGTCGTACATTCACTTTCCATACGATGTTTACCACCATGTCCAATTCCTACACCCAACTTTAGCCAAGGGAAAACGGATAGAACGCGGTTTGCCCGATTAAAGCCCGAAACGTGTACAATTCCAAATATATTTTGAACTTTACTCAAGAGTCTTGGGTATTTCGCAATTTACCCGGGAAACCTAGGTTTACTCGCTTATCTAACTTTACCCGTAACATATACAGGGTGTCCTACGGTGGCAACCCATTAGATTATTTCAGAAACTACTTCGAATTGAATTTTGAAAATATCAGTGTCTATATTGTCAAATATGCTCTACTCAAATAATATAATAGCAACGGCATAGCACTTCCGGTTATACCGGAAGTTGATGTCAACTTTGTTATTTTAAATGGAATACCCTATATATTATTACATTTTTGGATTCTAAATAAGATTTTACACATATTTCATGTACCATGTCCTATACCTAGCGTCAGTCGTTTTTGACTTATATCAAGATTTATGTCAAAATTGACAGCTTAGGGCTCCATAAGAAATCCGTTTTTTCCTTGTAAATCAGTATTTAATAATCATTTTGCAGGTATTTTCTTATCAGGTGGGATCTTCTTTTTCGAATTGACAAGACATTTTCTGATTAGTTTATACAGGGTGGTCAAAAAATATATTGAAAACGGTGCAAGAAAAACAGTTGAAAGTCAATTTTTTCAAATAGAATGGGTATATTATTATTATTTTATCTTCTTTAGCATTAAAAAATAATGCAATTTTGTAATAGGTTATCATTTTCTAAAATGCATAGTTTTCGAAATATCGTCATTTTAAATTTTTCTGCAGCGCCTACCGTTGTCTCTCTGGAAGCTAGCTAATTAATTTAGTTAGCCATGAAATTATTGTCATTTTAACGTCAAACTAAACGTCAAATTAATAAAAATGAAAAATACTTATTGATATAAATATAAATTTTTTCGAATGAAGTTCGGATGCGTCCTACTAATTCTTCTTTTGAATTAATTGGGGTGGAATAACCTTTTGATTAATTGCCCCCAAACATAAAAATTCAGCGGTGATAGATCTGGAGATCTCGCTCGCCAATCCCAAGGCCCTAAACGTCTGATCCATCGATCTTCAAACAGCTGTTGTGTGATTCTATTTCCACAGTGAGGTGGTGCTCCATGTAACTGGTACTAACAACTTCTTAATTCATTTAATGATCGATTATCCAAAAAATGCGCCACAACATTTTGCAAAATATAAAGATAACCTTCCGTATTTAAATTATGCTCGTAAATAAAATATTCAACATGTGTGTCTTTCACCATACAAAAAACGTTCACACTAAATTTATTTTGAAAATTTGGTTCACGAATAGCGTGCTGATTCTCAGAAGCCCAAAAATGACTATTTTGTCTATTAACGATTCCATCTCTCGAAAATTTCGACTCATCTGTCCAAATCACTTTTTGCAGAAACCCAGGATCTTCTTGCATTCGTGTTAAAATGGTTTCGCAAACCGTACACGTCGTTCGGCATCACCTGCTTCCAGAGCACAAAGATATTTGAATTTAAATGGATGTAAACCACTACTTTTTAATATTTTTTGGGCAGAGGATTTTGAAATTCCTAGATCTTGTTCACGCACGCACGCACTGATGATTCAGGATATGTATTAAAATATGCCAAAACATTTACCACATTATCCTCATTTGCAGTTACAGATTTTTGTAGTGGTCGATTTGCATGACACTGCCCCCACCGTATTTGATTTCTCTAAATTAATTAGCTAGCTTCCAGAGAGTCAACGGTAGGCGCTGCAGAAAAATTTGAAATGACGATATTTTGAAAACTATGCATTTTAGAAAATGATAACCTATTACAAAATTGCATTATTTTTTAATGCTAAGGAAGATATAATAATAATAATATACTCATTCCATTTGAAAAAATTGACTTTCAACTGTTTTTCTTCAACCGTTTTCAATATAATTTTTTGATCACCCTGTATAAACTAATCAAAAAATGTCTTGTCAGTTCGAAAAAGAAGATCCCACCTGATAAGAAAATACCTGCAAAATAATTATTAAATACTGAGTTACAAGGAAAAAACGGAATTCTTATGGAGCCCTAACTGTCAATGTTGACATAAATCTTGATATAAGTCAGAAACGACGGACGTTAGGTATAGGACATGATACATGAAATATGTCTGAAATCTTATTTAGAATCCAAAAATGTAATAATATATAGGGTGTTCCGTTTAAAATAACAAAGTTGCCATCAACTTCCGGTATAACCGGAAGTGCTACGCCGTAGCTATTATATTATTTGAGTAGAGCATATTTGACAATATAGACACTGAAATTTTCAAAATTCAATTCGAAGTAGTTTCTGAAATAATCTAATGGGTTGTCACCGTAGGACACCCTGTATACTATACAATGTGTCCACGGATAGAGTTTGGAAGAGGAAACACTTTTTTATTTGTAGATTTAGAAGAAAAAGTCATTCTTTATAAAAACGTCTGCTTGTGTCGAAACTACAATTTCAAATACCAAATTTACGATTGTTATACAGGGTATATCAAAAATAACATTTTTAATGATTTTGATTTTTTTGTTTTTTTTTAATTTTATGAAAATATTTTCAAAATCGTGATTTATTACACCAATTGCGCAAAAACACTAATAAACTTTTTTCTCAAAGTAGTTGATTTCATAACTACTATTAAAATAATAAAATTAAAAAAAAAAACAAGGAAGTCAAAATCATTAAAAATGTTATTTTTGATATACCCTGTATAGTAATCGTAAATTTCGTACTCGAAATTGTAGTTTTGACACAAGCAGACGTTTTTATAAAGAATGACTTTTTCTTCCACGGATAGAGTTTGGAAGACAAAAAACTTTTGTATTTGTAAATTTAGAAGAAAAAGTCATTCTTTATAAAAACATCTGCTTGTGTCGAACCTACAATTTCAAATACCAAATTTACGATTACTATACAGGGTATATCAAAAATAACATTTTTAATGATTTTGATTTCCTTGTTTTTTTTTTTTAATTTTATTATTTTAATAGTAGCTATGAAATCAACCACTTTGAGAAAAAAGTTTATGAGTGTTTTTTTTTTTCACAATTGGTGTACGATTTTGAAAATATTTTCATAAAATCAAAAAAAAAAACAAAAAAATCAAAATCATTAAAAATGTTATTTTTGATATACCCTCTATAGTAATCGTAAATTTGGTATTTGAAATTGTAGTTTCGGCACAAGCAGACGTTTTCATAAAGAATGACTTTTTCGTCTAAATCTACAAATAAAAAAAGTTTTTCCTCTCCCAAACTCTATCCGTGGACACATTGTATAGTATATATGTTACGGGTAAAGTTAGATAAGCGAGTAAACACATTGAATATAATATATATTTTAAATGAGACACTCTGTATATTTTATTTATTTTCAAAAGGATTTTTCTTTATGATTTCAAAAATATACGGGTTGTCTATAATATATTTAGCCGCTTGTCCTATAATCGTGTTTAAATTTTACAATTTATTCAAAACCTTACAATAAAATGTAGGTGGATGGAGTTCATTGGTTTCCACTTTCCCGTCCGTTAAACTCAAATAATACCTAGTAGAATATTGAATCTGACACGATATCGTAAATTTAAATCTGGGTATAATCGTGGATGGTTTGTTTAAAAAATGTATGTCATAAAAAATAAACTTTTCTTTAGTTACTCCAATTCACACAGGACAACAAAAAGTATCATTTAATACCAATAAAGAATAATTATTAAAAAAAAACACCTACTTACCTACTCCATATGCTCAATGTAGCTCCCAGTATTATTTATGCAAATTATCAATTTCCGAACAAACTTTCTACTTATAGTCGAGCGTATCTACAAAATCGTCATTTTGAGATAATTGCATTTTAGGTAAAATACCGTAAATTAAAGGAAGACAATAATACTCAGAATTCTCCTGTTCATAAATATACAGACACAATAAAACATAATTCTCGAAATTAATTAATTAAATGTTTATGAGATAATATGTCCTTAAATAATTTGGTACAATACTCGTTTTATTATAACACAGTTCATTTGGCATTTTTTACTACTACTACTCGTTTTTTACTATTAAGAGTAACAATGAGTACCTATAGAATAGAGCATTCGTTAAAATTCCATGTATATTTATTCATTTATAGGGCATCACTTAGTAACGTGTTGGAAGATTAGTATAAAACGAAAGAAAAAATAAAGCAATAAATTTATATTTATCCATTTTTATTTAAGATATTGAAAAATTAACATTATTTTAACATTTTTAGTCATCTGTGTCGTGCGCCTCCTTGACCTCCATCAATATTATCAGAAAATAATCTGCTATAAAATTCATGGTACTGACTGGAATAGTTCGGTCTATTATTATAGTTCCCTTCAATTTTGTAATTTTGTAAAGTTAAAGAACTTTTTGATTGGATGTGGACCATTATAAGCAGGTTTTAAAACAAAGTTGCCAATAGTGTCTGTAGTTGTAGATGTTCCTGTGTTTCTCTGACTACATCTTATTACCTGAAATTGCTTAAAATCGTTTTCTTTCAGATCATATTTAAAACATATATGTCCAGGACTATTTTTTCGGTACTGTATACATTTTATTTTCATCCTGTGAATATTTTCACCATTGATATTTTTGATTTTAACATCGGGAAATTGAGATTTGATATTTTTTACTTTACTTTCAATGTGGGCGTGTATCGAGTTGCACTCCATTTGCGAATGACCTGGCTCAAAGAAATATTGGGTATATTCAAAGCATGGACAGTAAAGTAAAACATGGTTGTAATACCTATTTATATTGCGCGTCTGAGACACCAAAGGTTTCTAAGAAGAATTTTTGACAGACTTGAATTGTCTCTTGATCTTTTAATAATACATTTTTTGTTTTGCATCTTCTAGAATGTTTTGCATTTGTTCTGGTTACTTGTTTATTAAGTTCTACTACCAATGAACTCAAATCTTTGTCTTTCAGTATCTTCCATTGACCAACAAGAATAAAACATATTATGTTCCCTGTCTTCTTGTTTAAAGTAATAAGAACACTTTCTAATATATTTAAAACAATCTCTTGCTCTTACTCGCCTAGTAGAAACTGATTTGCCCCTGGCTGAAATATAGCTTAAACCTTCTTGTATCCTCACTTTTCTGACATTTTTCTCCTTTTCTTTTTAGCCTCTATTACTTCAATCTCAATATGACCTTCAGCATCTTCAGCATTACTTGGACTTGTAACATCAATATTTTTTTTTGTACATACAAAATAATTTTCTAAATGAAATACATCACTCGGTATAAACTAAAATCGTTTCATTACAACATTATGTAATAACGTGAAATTTTCGTTTTCACCCTGTAACTCAGACACAAAAGAAGCTAGATTAATTAATTCTGTTGGTCGCATTGAATGTTTCACAAAAAAGTAATAAATGGTCCCGGAAAACAGCAAGTCTCTCTCTTTATTAAGAGTTGCAGTGTGAATCAAAATAGGACACAGAATACTGTTGCATTTTGTAGATTGTTTTTTGGAGTCGTTTAGGCGGTTTGGCCTCCCCTCACTTCGACCTGCAGAAGATCTTTTGTGAATGACTCTAATCTATGAATTGCCCAGCTATCCCACACTTTTCATAAAGTTGATGATTTCTCTGGGGGCTAAATTCCTTGCCTCGTCGGGTGTTAGGGTCACCCCTCCAAGGTGTTTTAGCCTTTTGCAGAAAAGTGCCATGCATTCACAGAGCACGTGTTCTGTTGTCTCTGTTGCGTCTTCGCAAAACCGACAAGTGTCATCCTCGGTTAGGCCCATCTTTTTGAGATGGTACTCCACTGGGTGGTGTCCCGTAAAAAGGCCTGTAATTCGCCTTAGGTCGCAGTTGGGTAAGCTTCCCTGCGTTGGCCTATGAAGGTTTCATAAACCTTTTTGATTGTCTTAGTCCTGGAGTGTTTCTCCAGTAGGACTTAAGTTGTTCCTTTTCCCATCTCCGAAGTTCTTCCTTCATATGGCTTTTTGGAAGGCCAAAGATGGGTTGCGGGCCGCAGAACGGAGCGTTTGCGCCCTCTTTTGAAAGTTGGTCCGCCGCTTCGTTTCCCTCTATGCCTTCATGTCCTGGCACCCATGTCAGAGTAATCTTTTTCCCCTAAGCTGCCAGTTGCTTTAGGGTCTGTTTGCATTCCCATGCTAGCTTTGACGTGAAGGTATAAGACCTCAGTGCTTTTAACGCAGCTTGACTGTCTGACATAATATTGATCTACCGTCCCGGCATGCCTCTCTGCAGGCATTCTTGAGTACAACAATTAATAGCGTTGATCTCTGCTTGGAATATAGTGGGACTTTTCCCGAGAGACTCAGACAGCCTGCAATTTGGCCCGTATACTCCCATGCCTGTGTTCCCTTCTATTCCTTTTGAACCGTCCGTATACCAGACGGATGTGTTTTCTGGGAACCGTGGTTCCCCATTTAGTCAATTTTGACGGTCTGCAATGACCACTTCAAATGGGATTTCAAAATCATGTTTGCGTGGCAAAGCGTCCGACGGTTTTCTTCCTGAATCCAAAGGTATTAGATTCAGGATTCCCATGTGTCCCTCTAGATAGCCAGATTTGTATTCCATTACCTGTGCCAATTTCAGAGCGCTAATTGCTGCCGCTTTTTTGACTAGGACAGGCAAAGGTATTAGATGCAGCAACGTTTCCATCGCTGCTGTGGGGCAAGTTCGCATTGCCCCTGTTATTCCTAAACATGCAAGCCTTTGCAACTTTTGAAGACGACATTGTGTATGCTTAATATTAACTGTTAAACATGGTTTTAATGACTGTTTGGTACACCCAGTATGTGAGCTTTGGCTTTAGCCCCCAAGTCCTACCGAGTAGCCTGTGACACGTCCATATGGCCGCTGTGGCTTTCGATATGGTTTTCTCTGTATGCTGATTCCAGATTAGTCGTTTATCCAGGATTACTCCCAGGTATTTGACTTTATCAGAAAGGCAAATTTGCTCACCGCTGAGAGTGGCGTTAATAATGTCCATCTTTCTCGTTCTCGCGAATGGTACCAACACTGTTTTTTTCGGATTTATATTCAATCCCTCAGCGTCGGCGTCGCACCAGTTTTTAATTTTGTTTAATGCAATTTGCATGCGGTTGGATATAACCGATGTGTGTTTTCCCTTAACTGTGAGAACAATGTCGTCGGCGTAGCTTTGCAGAGTGAAGCCTGCCCTATTCATTTTTGAAACGAGATGATCCAGCACTAGTGACCATAGAAGAGGGGACAATACACCGCCTTGTGGGCATCCCCTAGCCGCTGTCACTGTTGCAGACACTTCTCCTATTTCAGCCGTAATGACACGGTCTTTCAAAATTGCCTGAATCCATTTCACCAGTGAGGAGACGACACTCCTCTCTTCTAGTACTATACTGATGGATTCATGTGAGGTATTGTCAAAAGCACCCTCTATATCGATAAATACACATAAGGATACTTCTTTTGCCTTAAATGACTTCTCGATGTCTTTTACTAAGCAGTGCAGGGCATTAATCGTAATTTTCTCGCTTGGTAGGTGTGTGAAGCGGTTTCCTATTTAAAGTTTCGCTTCTTAGGTATTCGTCTATTATCTTTTCCAGAGTTTTCAGTAGGAAGGAGGTTAGACTAATAGGCCTGTAGGACTTAGGGTCATCCTCTGGACGGCGTCCTGTTTTCGGTATAAAGGCTACTCTAGTTTCCCTCCAAGCTTTGGGAATATGGCCGAGGATAAGGCTTGCTTTGAAAAGCCTTTGCAACGATGGTTGCAGTATTTCCAAATCTTTCTGGAGGAGGGCCGGAAAAAATCGGTCCATACCTGTTGATTTGAAAGGCTGTAAGTTTTTTACCAGAGCGGTTGGGTCTATATGGTATCCTTGCCGTTCCGGTAGCTGCTGGAGTTCGTTCACAGATTCGCGACCCTGGAAAGTGAGTTTGTAATAAGACTCTAAGACTTTCCGACCGATCATTAGTAAATTGGCCATTTGGATCTTTGAGTAATCCTATGCCATTGGAGTGATCCTGCGATAGGACTTTCTGCAGTCGCTGTGCGGGGGCAAGTTCATTGACCCCTTCACAAAACTGTCTCCAAGATTTCCTCTTCGCTTTCCGTAGTTCTTTATTGTATTCCGTAAGGATTCTCTTATACTCCTCTTTCCGAGCTTCGGCTCTCAGCTTAGCTAACTCCCTGTTCCACCAAGGTACGTCTCGTTTAGTTTCCCTTTTGTTTTACAGGGCAGCTATTTTCGTAGGCACTTTCAATTATATTGTTTAAGTGCATGGTTGCTATTTCTAATTGTTCCACTGAATCGAGGTGGAATGTGAGGCCTTCTAAATCTGACCACAGGTGGCTTTTGTATGTCTCCCAATTGGTCAGACTCGGCACTGTTGCATTTTAGTGATGATGGAGTATTTTCTTCGAAACATGTCCCATAAATATTTATTTTTAATTAAGTAAAGTAGTGGAAATGATGATTATATTTTTAGCCTAATTGTTATATCACTTAAACTTATTTGACATTTCTGATATCAATCTGCAACTTCGATTTGTTTTAACTTTAGAATAAAAAAAATATACTGAACCTTTCAGTAAGAAATACGCACTCAACTTCTTCCAAAGTTAAGAATATTCTCTTATAAAATCCTATCCAACACATAATCAACGCCTCTCTAAAACTTAAAAGTGGTTTTGTACGAAAAACCTGAGTAACTCTATCTAAGGAAGCCATTTAGGAAACTTTTGTTCAAATGCAATTACACACATATACAAAATATAATGGATGCATTTGTTAGTAGTTCTAGAGTTTGTAATACTGTATTATCGACAGAAATTTTAAGTAGATTTGGTTTCGTTGGAATCCAATTAGGACATAAAAGTTATATCGCATCACAAAAAAAAAATAGGTTTTAACTAGAGAGGTTGATTTGGCCTTTCTTACTAAATGATAGACCATTAATTGAGGTTCTTTTCTTTCTAACTCGCATCACGAGTGTTCTTAAAACAACAAGAACAACCAAAGTGTTCTTAAAAGAACAAGGATAAACATATATATATATATATATATATATATGTTATATTATTATATTACGATATCAAACTTCTTTCACATTGTGATAATAAATAATGCATGAAAAATATTTTTATTTTTTTGACTATACTCGATTTGTATTATTTAGATATCTTATTTTATTAGTTGAAAATTAATGCTGCACCAGAAAAGAGATTTATTGAGAAAGCGGCCCTGCTACTTAGACCAGGATTAAGTAGAGAAAATCCGTATAACTATGTGAAGGATTTAAAGCTTCAACCACATTTTCAACCTAAAAGGATTTTATTACATGGATGAACAAACGAGAAATATAGTATTATACAATGGTATACTGAGGAGTTTTTTTTACATTTTTTATACTAATTTTTATTAATTAAATAAATCTTCACAATCTCCTTCTTAGAAAAATATGTTTAAGCAACTGTTCCACATTCGAAGGTAATAGCAATATCGAAATGTTTCAGTGTTTATTAAATTGATGGATTTGATTTTTGCAATGGAAATAAGATGATAATAATATGATTACTTACCATTATAACATTATTTTATATGCAACATTAAATTTCATAGGTACTCTATTTGAGTAGTAAGTATTCCTTCACTAGCGCTGTGATGGCTTTGCCAAATTTTTACTGCGTCGAAATATTTTTCAGTAAATACTAACACAATAATTATTCTACTGTGATACTAATAATAACCGATGGTATAATATCTTTTTTCTACGACTGTCTTTAAATGCCTTTATTATGTTCAGTCATGATTTGAAAATGTAGTACATTGTAATGCTGTTTTTTTTTGTTGCCTAGCAACTAGTGGGAAATATTATTACGCACGGATAAAATTTCCTGGTAATGACAAAAGTAGCGGCGGACATGAAAAATCACCATAGCAACGCCGAAAATACAAACACCAAATTGACAGTTTTGGTATTTATAATTGATAATAATTATTATTAAGTATTTCGCTAATTTCAAAACACATAAACAGTGATAGTGAATATAGTGTAACACCACCTAGTCAATTTAATACTTCCAATTTATCGTATTTAGGCTTATACGGTAACAGGGATAAGTTTAGAAAAACAAATATTTTCCTAAAAATTATGTTAAATTTATTCAAAAGAATTAAAACAGTCGTAGAAAAAGTATAGTGTGAAACTCACATGAAATGACCATTTCCTACTCGTATGATTTGCAGCACTCGCCTGCGGCTCATGCGCTGCAAACGATCATACTCGTAGGAAATATATGTCATTTCATGTTCGTTGCACAATATACTATTCTCAGCCAAATTATTTTGTAACATACGCTTCATCCTATATAAAAAATGATGAACGGGTTTGCTCTCAAGAATTATACATAAAAGCCTGTCTACTAAAAACACCCTACAGCCATGAGCCCTTGAGTGGTAAAAAGCTTATGATGTACGGTTTGTAGTAAGTAATCCGATTACAAGCATGAGATTTTCAGATGTTGAAGTTTGTTTGTGTTTCTTGCCAACAACATAATTTTATTTTAGTTTACCCTATATGAAAAAAGGGTTTTATAGTGTTCCATTTTGATAATAAAATAAATATAGACCGAGATAAAAGGATGAATAAAATAATAAGCCTCATATTAACGAGATAGACTTTTGAATAATTATTCCATTTTCTTTTTAATTAGATAATAAAAAAAACAGTTAAAAGAAGATTATTCTAAATCTAAATGGGAGTTTCTATACGTTGTTCAAATTATATGTTCTTGTATCATTGTTTTTATCCGTTATTTATTTTTAATGACGAATATAACATTAGAAGCTTTTTACTTTGTCGTTTGAATATATTAAACAAAAACACGTCGATATTCGAGTAGTAAACAAACTATTTTGAGCTCTAGTCAACATAATGTAGGTACAGGAAATGCATATCATTGTAATAAACTAAACCCTTTTAACAAGTCTTTATTTAACAAGAATGCAGCATAACATTATGACAGTGAACTATAACTATATTACAGTATATGAATGACAACTAAATACTAATACTGAACTTATTATTTAACGAGCGTACAGTCCGTCTTTGTCGAAAATCGGTAAAAAAAAGGGCCAACTTAAAGCCATTTTAGCACCCGTTCCGCCATAAGGCGGAACAGCAGCGCTGTCTAATTATATGGAAACTTTATTTTTCAAACACCGTAAAGGGCTACCTTTCAAAAGTGATTGACTTTGATAAAATAATGTATTTTATTAGTTTATTCACGTCTATAAAAACGAAATTTGAGAGTGAGGAAGAGGGAAATAACATCTACAAGAAAAATAAAGAAAACAACAGTACAAAACTGCAAAAATGCTGCTACTAAATCAATAAATTTACCTTTTTGCAACATCCAAACATACAATACATACAAAGCATTTTGATTTCTACTAGCAACTGTTCTAAACACGGGAGTACACTTTTACGGTATGGGACGGCCCTTTATTAGATTTTTAATTGTAAACTAAAAATGTTGGAAAATCTTAGAGACGTCATACATCCATCCATCTGACTTAGGTTATTGAAAAATATATGATCACATCCATCCACCTGACGACTCTCATGACACTGTCACTTTAGGTTACCTATTAACACTTTTTCAGTAATATTACTTCAAATACACAATGACAACTTCTAAATTTACTACAACTATATGGAATAACCATTTTATAACACTACAATAGACAGCATGTTGATAGAAATTGATCTTAAACATGAAAATAATGCCGAAAACTTTTAGACTATTAATGTAAACAAAGAAAATAATAATAAACTATTTGAAACAAGCAATTTGGCTGTCGTGTTAGTAAAAACATATTACCAAAACCAAATTATGACGTGAAACTAGATGTGTCAACTATATTGGAATTTGTCGATTTTTTTTGGAAACCATTTTCATGACTATATTCTTAGAAAAACATATGGGACAAGCAATTTCGTATATTTTTAGTCACAATCGTATCAAAGAATAACGTACACATTCGTAAATTCGAGTTGAGTTTTTCTGATCCAAAAATCTCATATAATTGTAACCACAGCATGATAAGTTAGAGAGATATGGTAGTCCTAAAAATGGAAACTTGACAAACCAACGAATTTCAAAAGAGAGAAATATGGTAGAATAATAACTGCAACCAACGAATGTCAAAATAGGGACATATGGTAGTCTTAAAAATGGAAAAATAACGCACACCACTATTAAGGTTAACGTTATTTTAACATCTGGCTATGCGCTAAGTATTTATCAGATTGTAACAACATTAATTAATAAGCCAGCATGTACAAGGTCATACAAAAAAAAACATTTAAGAAATTTTAAATGTATTGAAATGTATATACGGGGTGAGTCAAAAATGTATTTCCTTATTTTGTTAAGGACAAAAAAGTAATATTTTGAATAATTTTTTGATTTCTTTGGATTTCAATCAAAACAATAATAGATAAAAAAAATTTGAGAATTTTTTAGTTTTTTAGATTGGTTCATGGAATTATTGCACAAGGTGGTTAAAAAATGTTTTAAAAACATTTTAATTTGAAGTTTTTTCTATATTTATAAAATAATAATAGTAATAAATAATAAGTATTAAGAATTAATATTATTAATAGTTAATAGGTACATTCGTACATAATTGCGAAAATCATTTGGATGAGTTGCTCGCAACATATGAATAAATTCGTTTCGCCGCAATAACCAAGTCTTGGCGCATTTTGTCCACACTCTTTTCTTCGGTAGAAAAAACATTTTTAACCACTTAATTTTTACTAAAATCCTGCAGCGACCAGATCTTTTAGCTCATCTAAAATACCAGGTCAAATCTGTCTGAAATGTATAAATTTACTTCACATATATATGCAGATCCGGCACGCGTGCTTGGTATGGTAATTAGTGGACAAGGAAAGATTTAGTTCCTCCGATCCTAATCTGCCGAATTAAATTTTAAAGTATCTGAGCTGTGAGTTAATCACGCCTTGTATGGGGCGCTAATCAAAACAAGTGTAAAATATGCCATGTGTTTTAACATTCGTTTAAATAGTCAGCGCAATGCAACGTTTACTTTTGTTGAGGCTTCATTGAAGGGAAACATTACTAAAATAGTTCCCAAATCGTCACAATTTTCATTAAAGTAAAGTCATTAGGAAAGAAAACATATTTGTGTGTTATTATTATGGAATCTACTCGCTTAAACAACATACCAACTTACAATGCAAGGCTGCCCGACTGTTTTTCAAATTATCGCTATTCTACACCTCGTACGCATTATTCGCGCAATAGCTTAATTAAACCGAAATATATTTACACTCGACACACGTGCACATGCTTATTTAAACACAATTAATTTCCCCAAGTTTATTTTATTTTTGCTAAAATAATTTGGTTATTGAAAAAATTCCATATTAATTTTATTTCATTCAATTTAATTCATTCAAAATCTGGCAACAATGTTGGGAAAGATGAGAAATTCGGTGATGCCACACATTATTTGAAGACTTTCACCAGAAACATATTCCAGCACATTTTCCTCAATAAATCCACAAATTACACAATAGATTTACACATTGAACATTATTAGATACTTGATTTTCCAACAAATTTAATTTACTCAACTCCCATAATATAATAAATATTAAATCATTATTTTATCTAAAACAACTACTAATTTATACTTATTTTTATTTTACTACTATTCACATGAACTAAATCTGGCAGAATTGTTTTTAAATGGCACACGTTGACACATTTGGCATTCGAATATTGATTTTTTGCGGTCCTCATTAGACTGGCTACAATTTTAATAATAACAAAAAAAGTTCAATGACCCCGTTCGAGTAACAATATGTGCAGACGGGCTACAATTTCAATAACAATAAAAAAAGTTCAATGAACTGGGTCATAGAGATGCAAGAAATGTTACACTTTTTATACAAACAGGTTTTCAATGGCATTTTAATATTGTGGTTTCATTTTAAAACTTTCCACCCAAAGTAACTCATCATTTAGATCTTTTTTAGAGTAGACACCTCGATTTTGCCTTTGAGGGGGACTTGAAAACCAATGTTCGTTGAATTTTGTGTTCCACCGCTTCACATCCAGTCACCCCACCTTTATAATTTTAAATGTGACCTCATGTCTTGCGATACATTATTTGAAGCAGCTTAAAATGTTTTATCCGTATACCCAGAATAAATTAAATTGCTCGATCTATTTCTGAGATAAAGACATGAAAATCATAGTAAACAACACCATAAAAACATCTACTACGAACACAACGATTTTCACTTCAGTTTTATTTATAAAACAATACTAACCATTTAATGATAAAGTACTTACTTACCACCGTTTTATACCTATTTTTTATGCTATTTCTATTTTTTCCCATTTTGTTTTCTTGTACTATGTTTTTATGCCCTTAACTCAGGAACGGATTCAACAATTTCATTTATTCTTGGTATTCGGATAAAACATTTTAAGATTATTAAAATGATGTTTTACAAAACAGAGGATGACATTTGAAATTATAAAGGTACATCCCGGCGTTTTTTCCTAAGAGTACCTTTTTTGTTGTCTAATAAACGGGTATCATTTTTCGTCATTACCAAGTCTTTAAAATAAACGTCAAAAAAGTAATGGATGAAAATTTAGCTTAGACATTGTGTGACTAGCGCCCCCTATGTTTTAGAAGAACGCGAGTAATTTTATTAGATTCTACGACCCCAAAACCTTCATAGTCATTTAGAAGAAAAATCATATTTTTTTAACTCCCTGTATCTCGAAAAGGAAAGCCCCTTCGTCAAAAATTTATAACAAACTACACTTATTTTGAGCAGTTCTATCACATCAAGCGATATGGTCATGTCTTTCTGAAACGCCCTGTATAAAATGAACAGATATTACCATTTTGTTGATTTTATCTTTGGAATATATGTGTGAATGTATAACCAATAACATATCTTTTCTATAATATGTTTGGTCTAGGTATAAATTGCGTTCATAATGGTATTAAGGAAACTTAACGATTATCTTCTGACTGAAAATGTACTTGTAAAAATTATGATACTAAAGTTAGATGGTCTTCTACGATCTCTCCGAGTGGTTGATTTCGAAATTATTCAATATACGATATTAATTTTAAACACACTTGGTGTAGTTTGATTTGCTTTATCATAACCGATCCAACATTCCAATTGATTTGCTAATTTATTGATTGAGATAAAATGAAAAACAAACTGATTATTGCCTGACCGACAGTCACGGTAGTCTCAATAACGATTTTATGAGAGTACATAACTGCATTTTACCCAATTACCATTTTCTTCTTTATTCTTAAATCAATGAATGGACAACAACAATTTGTATAAATAAATACATAGAGTTTTGAGTATAATAAATCAAATGATTTTATCTTTGGAGTTTCCTCTATACGGAATACTACATATAAGTTCCAGGTCAAAAAGCTGACTGTGTAGCTTCGTCGAATTTGACCCCATCAATCACGGGTTATTAAAAATAGCAGTAAAGTTCACTTCACACGAGTATCTGCTGAACTATAGAGAAACGATTTAATTGTAATTTTTCATTAGCTTATTTACGTATACTACTAGGTATTTTTGAAATTTTCGGACAATTGCATTAATTTTCCACAACTATAATCGAGTGAAAGCATGAATTTGGAAATGTGATACCTAGATATCCAGAATGTACACAGATTCCTGCGAAATATTGAGAGAAATAATGCCTTCATAGAGCAGGAAGATCCACACGCCATGTATTCTTTTTGGAACCATTTCCTCTGAGTGCTATAGTTAGCAGAATAATAGATTACTTATTGTCTTTAATAAACCCATTTTTTTATTTTCTGACAATTTAACAAAATATATTAAATTTAGGTGTAACTCCTATTCGATATAATTCTATAGTATTGACATAGTTCTGACAATCTCAAATTAGACCATTTTGGCGTTTTTTGTTCATTAATTGTAGGGTTTGTGTAATATTATAATAATTTAGTTTGTGTTTGGTTAGGAACTCGTTCTTTTAAAACCTAAAAGTTTACGTTTCTGCGGATAAGAGTTCCGTGCCTTAAAAATCGAATATTTTCATTCAAGTATACAGGGTGAGGTGGTGATTATTAGCTTTCTTATTTTAAATGCAGTTTCTATATGAAGGTTCGATTGGCCCTTCAAATTGTTAGTAGCTACATATCAGAGGTTTTATTAAATTAGTCCTTACATAATATTATGTTAAAATTTATCTCAAATTTCAAGGGTAAAATGAGTAGTTGTTGCCCAGCAGAAAAATGTTTCTATTATTAAAAACCACAAACAAATTAGTAATATAAAAAACAAAAATTAAATAAGATTGTCCTGAAGAAGACAAAACTTACCTTGGCAAAACGTAGACAAAAAGAAAAATATGACAAGGAACTAAATAAAAAAGTATAGTTCCAAATATATCATAGTGTTACGTGTTCAAAATGCGCATGGGGTTTTAAGACTTAGTAGGTACGGGGATTAAGAATCGAAAAGCTACACTCTAGTGAACTCACCGAAACCTTAATTAAAACTTCGTTATTTTTACTATGGTTTGCAGAACAAATTTAAATCTATTCTTATCTGCTTCACTGATTGTAAACAGACTCCGTAATGATTTCTCGGGATCCTTGGCTGTATAATTCCTCCCATTTGTGTTGTGTGTGGTTATTTCAAGTTGATAGTGGCTTACAAATCGGACTTCCCTGGTTTGTTTACATTCATATCCTAGAAATGAAAAAGAGTTGAATGACAAAAGAAAACGTCATGAATAATGCAACACACACATAATTAATAGATATAGTTCAATATTTTGGTCTCTTATGTAACTTACCAGCTTTTCATCCCTTATTTTTAGGATCGGCTTTTCTTAATAATTTCTTTGTTTTGATGTTAGTGTTATTATGAGGCCTGTCAGTTTAAAAGTTTATCGCTGACAGACTGTCGTAGCTGGCATCCCAAACGTCCAAAACCTACAAATAAAAATCATTGATACCAACTCATATTATGAATAATTAGAAAAGGTACTAAAGTACGGGGGTTCGCGGCAATTTTTGGTGAAGGTTCCCGATTTTTAGGAAGTTTCAGCCATTTTGGTTGCTGTAGAGGAAAGTGATCTACAAATGTGAAGAGTGCTGCGTAATATGTGGTATTATTAGTGGAGGCACGGTATTTTTTTGATGTTTTTGGTGCACCACCCCATTGGGGATTTAATTTTACTACTGTAGTAACTTTTCACAACAATATAATAGTAGTACCTACCTGGTATCACACGCTTGAGGCCATCCGACATCTAAGGTATGATATTTCAATCTATGATATACTTAGCATGCTTTTATATCGCTTCAGCTTTGTGTAGCGTAGGCTTATGCTTGCTTTTAGGCCTCTTTTCCTTTGCTAGCTGCTAAAAGCTTAGAGTTTGTGCTGCACTATACCATATAGAGCATCTTCTGGTTGGTGCCACGGGGAGACATAGAGCCGCACTCCATCGCAGGCTGAGACCATTATTCTGTTAGTACTTGTACCGCTTTGGCTGAGGTGTCAACGGCGAGGGCTTATCCGTCGTTTGTGGATGGAGTAGCGGATAGGAAACGGTATTAGAGTTAAGCCCACGTCCCCTCCGGGCTCCGCAGTGAGCAAACCTATATAATTTATTTACATTTTTTTGGTGATATAACTTTTTAACCGGTTTTCTGTAGCGCCGGTAGGGTATAATACGATTGATAAGTGTAATAGCCCAATGGGGTCTTTAATTTAAATTTCTCGTAAATAGTATCCGAATTGAACTTTCGTTACGCCAGTGTTTTGTTGATAGTACTGTACCTGATTAATGTAAGCGAAACCATAACGTTTTGGAAGCGCACTAGTTTGTAAGTTCTGTAATTTGTTTTATACACTATATTGTCCAACGTATGTATGTTTACTTGTGAACACGTAAAACCACCCATATCCTTGCCGTAATTATAAAAGGCGATCTTAATAACGGTCTTTATCATAATTTTAATATTTTCAATAGGGTTTAGGTATAGAGTATAGGTATATCATATGGTATTTTAATTGTAAGTAATAAAGTAAGATTAAGTGTCATTATTTTTATGCGGTGGTTAACAACACGGCCGTACCAATAAAACACTGTCTGTAGAGATATATATTTATTAATTTATTCAAATAGTTATACAATTTATATTTATTAAAAACTTGTTATATCTGTTATGCCAGGGTCGACTACTTTATGATACTTTCCCTGGTTTCACTTCATTGCGAATAAATCTTTCGCCCCTTTGAGCGATTTACGATTGTGAGCGAAAGACAATATTAAAAGTGATACTCAGTACATTCTGTAAAACCTAAATATTTCCTCTTTTTATTTTACGGGTATATCCCTTTGCCACAGGCTCACGAAAATCGAGCTCAAGGTTCCCGGTGACACGGAAATCTTTAGGACCCACCTCCACGTGGTAAAGGGCGGACAACGAAGCTAGGCAATTAGTCGTGAGCTCTGCAATTTGAACACCTTTGCATCTCACGCAACAAGTGGTTCCGGTCCAACAGGAACTTCCTAGCACGGCTAAGGGTCAACAGCTAGGCTGATCCACCTAGCTTCCCCCGTCTATCAACCTTCTCCCCCGTCGCGGACCTTTAGTTCTGAAAAGAACTCGTGCTGACAGTGGATTCTATCCAAGTCACATGGAGCTGCCTACGGTAGTTCGCTGGTGCCGACGGTATTCCTAAACTCCAACTTGACACACCCCTTTAGTTCTTACGAGAACTCGTGTGGATTGTGGTTTTTTACAGCCACACGGAGCCGCCTATGGTGACTCGCTGGAGTGGTCAAGCTCTCCTAACCTATTTCCTAAACGACAGGGTTAGTCTCTCGTATGGGATTAGTGAGCGACGCCGAGGCATTTATAAGCTTCGTATAGCGGCGCCGGTCCTTCGCGAGGTTGACACTGCCTCCTTCTACAAACTAATTTAACTGTTTTCTACCACTCCTTTACCAATACATATTCCTTGAAGTGACCAGGGTCTCTTAATTTAAGTTAGGTTAGGTAATTTAGTTTAAATTTTTCAGCATACGCTGAGTAACTCTATCAGAGTGTTCTGGGTCGTCTATTAACTTTTATTTTCTTATAGAATCGTTAGGAGTTTGCCCTTACGATGGACGACCCCACCCCAGAGCATGTTTGTGTATGCGGTAAAAGTTTTGCCACGTCCGAAAGACTAAAAGCCCACCAAAGGTATTATTGTCGAGGTGAGCCTTCTAGCAGCAACGACAACATCTGTCCACTCTGCGAGTTGCCCTTTAAGAACTTCGCGGGCATGCGTCTACATTACCGTCGTAGGCATCCGAAAAAATACAACGAGGAAGTTGAAAGGTCCGACAATCGGAGAAGTCGAGCTTGGTCGGCAATGGAAAACTTAAACTTGGCTAAGGCTGAACTAAAATACGAGGGCACAGACATCAATAAACATCTATCGAAACTCTTTCCCGACCGGACTCTAGATATGATAAAAAGTCACCGGAGAATGGAAAGTTATAAATCATTAAGGGATCGAATTCGCTGTGAGATAGAAGAGGCTGGCTCAGATTTGTCTAATACCGAGCCTGCACCCGGAACTTCCAACTCCGCTACCTCCCCGCAGCCATCGGCTCGTGGTCTCCCTGGTTCTAAAGTAGGTGACGACGAAGTCTTTGAGTTTGTCCCCGAGACTCTTGAGTCAACTGAGGACAACCTTTGTGGAAGGCCTTCTTTGGCCGATGAATTGGCTCAATTTATAACGAGTAAATGTGCCATTGTCATGACTCCTTCTATTACTATTGACAATGGTGCTGGCAAGTCCTCTTCCCCTTCCAAGGATCCTAGAGATTGCGAACCTTCTAACGATCCCCCCTCGCACCCTGCCCACACTTTTCAGACGAAATACCATCGGTTCTTCCAGAGCTTTCTTCAACTCCTCCCCCCCAGATTCTCCGAATTCCCCCAACAACAACAGGGTGAATATCATCGAAGATGATGTAGTTCTTCTCTACATCAACTCACTAATTGCCCAACATGCTATTCCACAAGATGTCCTGCGCATGGCGAGTTCAATTACTGGTGAGCAGCTAGACTCAATTAACAAGAGGCGAATCCTGGGAGATATCTACAGGGCCCTCCTAGAACCACTGCAAATAGCACCCTATGCGCCCACTCAACATCGGGCAGAGGACAGGACCGGTCTCCGGCGGAATCAGAAGTATCGACTGGCACAGAACTTATTTGTCAAGGATAGATCACGACTTGCTGACGGGATAATTGATGACACTCTGTTCGCGGACACCGGCAGAGCACTCAATGTTCAGAACGTCCAGCGAGCTTACAACGAGATTTTTGGTGCCGAATCCCCAAAAGATAATGATACAATTACCGATTATAAAGTCTCCCCGGAGTTATACCTTCCCATAACCCTCGAGGACATCGGAGAAGTCATATCCCAAAAGCAATCGGACTCTAAGGGACCAGACGGCACTAAAATCTCTGACCTTAAAATAGTACCCCGCCATCTTCTTGCTATTTTCTTCAATTTGTCCATCTATTCTTGTGAAATTCCAGACGAGTGGCGAGCAAACCGTACTATTCTTATCCCCAAGGCAGGTGCAAATCCCGAGAACGTCGACGCTTGGCGTCCTATAACGATTTCATCTGCTGCATACCGACTCTTTAATAAGATAAACTTTAAGAAGAGAAACTGGGTAGTTTTCCTATTTTTGTCTTTTTATTTATCTTCTGCCAGTTAGAACTTACGTTGGGTAAGGGTTAACGGAGAAAAATAGGTGGCGCATTTCATTTATAGTTTTCTGGGCAATTAGTTGGTGGAGACCCACACCACTCTCCTATGACAAGCGGGCACTGACCCTTATCACTGGTAAATTAACCCTGGAAAGTAGATTTGAGGGTGGAAGGCCGAGGTCTGTGCCGCATTGGTTTGTGGGAACCACTTTTGATATCGTTAATAAAAATTTAATCAAAATTAAAGGAACAATAGTTTGTGTTCGAACGAAAATATTCGTTAAAATTATAAAAAACAAGGTTCAAGAAATAGAAAAAAGTTATTTTGGTTAGATGCATATATATATATTTTTTTTCGCTGATGACATAAATTATATATTTTTTTAATGCATTTCCATGATTCATTTGGTTTTTGTTGTACTTGTATACTCAGTTAATTTGATGCGAAAAAGCTAAATAAAATATTCATTTTAGTATTTATTTAGAAAACTTGTGCTTGTAATTCAATGCCAGTCGTGGTACTAGCCAGTGGAGTAGTTGTTTTGCCTTGTTCTCTAAATGTATACATAACATTTTCAATAGCGGGGACAGATTGGTCTCACATCGAAAAATTCTAAATTCACTGTCTTATTTTCTACATAAAAAAAATGTGCAATGCATATATTATGATTGTCGAAATCACATAACGAAGATTTACCTTTACTACCGTATGGTAAGAAATAAATAAAGCGTTTATTGCCCAACAGTTTCCCATTTAAAGGACAATATTACAAACTAAAAAATTAAATTCTTAAATAAACTAAAATACTAATTTATAAATCCTAATTAATTCCGCAGCTACCATTTTCAAGTGATTGACTGTAGTTGTAAACATGTCACACCTATCAGAAACTCTATTAAAATTAGAACACATGACATGAACAGGCGATCTTAACAGTACATTGGTCCTAGCTCTGTGTAAGTGAAATGTTACATTCGATCTGGTATTGAACCTAGGAACTAACAAATTCAAGCAAGATAGCAGAAAAGAGCAGTCGATTTTTTCTCTAAGCAATTTATATAAGATGGTTAATGATCTCTAAATTCTTCGGTACTCCAGACTCTGAACGTCAAAACGTGATAGTAACAATTCATGATCGAAACCTCTTACTGTATAAGCACCAGCGGTTCTAAAAACTAAATATTTCAAAAATCTACGTTGAATTTGCTCGACCTCTAGTTTATGAATATTATACTGAGGATACCAGATGATGGAAGAATACTCCAATTTCGACCTCACATAGGCATTGAACAAGGTGAGAGTGAGAGGTATTATAGAAGCCTTTGCAGTTACGCATTATAAAGACATACATGCGAGATGCCTCACCAACCATTCTTTCTATATGCTCCAAAAATTGGAACCTCTGGTCGAAGGTAACGCCAAGATGTATAGTCAATAAACGTAAGTATAGTCAATAAACGTAAGCGAAAAATAGAGTACGCTGAAGTAAACACGGGTCCAGGTCATTGATTAAAAGAAGGAACAACAATGGACCTAGGTTAGAACCCTGGGGTACTCCTGACGTGGCCGAGTAAAAACAAGATTTAAAGCCGTTTTAAAAGGCATATTGTTTCCGATCATGCAAGTATGAGTTGCATAAAGATATCAAGCCGGAAGGAAATCAATGATACGTATGCAGTTTACTCAGCAAAATGCCATGGTCTAGCCTATCGAAGGCTTTGGTGAAATCAGTATAGATTACATCCAGTTGACCGCCGTGATCAAGAGTTTCAGAGATACAGTGGGTAGTAACTGACAGATTGGTGACAGTGGACCGGCCACACATAAAACCATGCTGGTTAGGTGAAAGCTGACGTGTCACAGCTGTATAGATCCGATCATATAAAATTGATTCAAATAATTTAGAAAAATTGCACAATAAGGAAATTGGTCGATAATTATTAACATGAGACTTTTCGCCGGATTTAAAGACTGGAACAACTTTAGATACCTTCCATAGATCCGGATACATTGCCGACTTCAAAATTAGATTGAAAATTGACTGTAATGGAAGAGCTAAGACAGAAATGCCAACTCGGACAAAAAAAGAGGGAATATTATCATATCCAGATGTAAATTTATTTTTAAGGCGTTTAGAAGCTGCAAATATGTCTGACAGCTCACTCTGCCCGATATTGACAGTATTAAAGCTTCCAGGCACATTCGGCGCAAGATAACTAGATGATTTAAGAAAAACACTATGGAAGACGGTAGCAAACGAGTCGACAATGGCTTGCGGATCAGAACAAGATTGATCGTCCTTCCACATAGTGGCTGGGATACGCGAGGTTCCAGTTTTGTTATGGAAAAAAGACCAAAAATTTTGAGGATCGTCATTGAGAGAACTCTGCACTCTAGAGATATACTCACCAAACGCAACCTTCTGCTCTTCCTTACACAAACGTCTCGAATTTTGAAATTGAATTAGAACTTTATTGTCTCTAGTGATTTTGTATTTTTTAAAGAATTTGGTAATGTTTCTGATACATTAAAGATAACGCACCTTACAACATATAAAACAAAGGATAATGTTACTATCCCTTTAGCACAAAGAACCATTCATCAAAGACATTTTATACACGTGGGACATAAATTGTTTAACTTGCTTCCGGACGAATAAAAGCAAAAAATGTATGGTAAAGGTTTTAAGTTTCACATAAGCAAATCGCTACGAGTTTTAGAATGTAACAAAATAGAACCCGCCACTGGCAAGCTTACAGATTTCGCAATTCTAGAATGCATGGGCGGCAGATCGTTTTCTTTCCGAGAATTTTCAATGTCAAACATGTCCCTTTTTTCTATCTTATATATTCATAATAAGACGAAATATTCCCACAGATTGTGGACAGGATGCTATTTTTTGTAAACATAAATACGAACGTACCCTAATATATGGGGGGTCTAAAACTTATCGATGTTTTAAAATATTTTGTTCTGAAGATAAGAATGTTTATTACGTACTCTACAGATATTTAGTCGGTAATAGTGTTGCCGATTTGCTCAAGCATTGCTTTCTCTAAACATTGTCGATACGTTTATAAATTGTTTAAATTAAGGAATACGTTATGATCGATGGAATGTTGATATTAATTACTTGGTTTTTTTTTGCTTCCCAATGTCTGACTCTACCCAAGGGGGTAACAATAATAATAATAATATCAATAGTTATTGGTCGGTCTTTTTTTGAACTGAGTTAAAGGCTCTTGCTTTATTTATGAGTTATATCTTGTCACTAATATAGTTGCTATATTACGGCAAAATATACTCGCATTTACAACAAGAGAAATATCTACATCACGTCGAATCATAGTTAGTATAAATTAAGTATCTTGAAGCAATTATACCAATTGAATTGAATCGTGGAAATATTATTCATAATTTCACAGAATTAAACCTCGTATCGTCATCTCTGGAGATACGCTTGAACCACATCGAATAACAGAAAATAAAAGTACGACTAAATAGTAGAAAATCAATAATTAGTGATTTATTCTAACGCTGCGCAAGGGTTGCGCTCTGAAACTGGCGTCTTCGAATTCCTATTGGCTATCATCCCTCTTTTGAGGCATAATAGGGGAGGTAGTCAGAGTAACGTTCTGAAACAAAGTACCTCGCTAGTTCTTTTCAACTAAAAAGTCAGTTCTTGTTCGAGATCCAAGTAAGTCACTTCTAAATATATTTTCTTATAAGCTGTTTTAAGATTTATAATTTTTCTAAGTTCATTTTTCTGATTTCAAAAATTCTTTTATTTTATTTTACTTATTTTTTTGAGATTTTATTCAGAAGTCTATCAAAGCTGAATTATTGGTATAATTGCTTTAATTTTTATTTTAGTTTCGTATTATCTTTTTTTCTTTTGCTAAAACAAAATAACTGAAGACATTTAAGTGGAAATCAATGTAAATTATTCGTAATTACATCGATTTCCATTATGCTAAGTATTTATTAAGATTAAATATTAGTTAACTAAGAGTTTTGTTCAATTAATCAATTGTTGACTATTCTATGTTTTAGTTTGTTGCTTTTTTTTCTTGATTTTGTCTAGTTGTAATTTAGATTTAGATTTTCTTTTAATAATTATTCCTTTCTTTTATTCTTAATTTTAAATAAACATAAAGTTACCCCCTACAAAGAAATTGAGTTTTATTACGTAGGAACACAAAATGAATAAGTCTTGAAACAGTAGTGTTAAACAAGGTTGAAGTGTTGTGAACGACGCCAAAGTTGCTGTGTCATCTAAAAAAGGTTTGATTAGCTATTAGTTGTTTGTTTCTTTCATTTAATAATTTGATTCTGTTATTCTTTTGACTATCATAAATTAGGTCTGAGTCTTTTGAGAATTACGCAACATCTAGATTAACGCTCGTTAAATATTATATATTAAATTCGAACCTAGTGGCTATATTAATTATCTTATTAGGGTTTAGACGGGATAATACTCTCTGCATTCATTATCCTATCTACTCGTATATATAACTCCGGTTAATTAGTACTACTACAAGAATAGGTTTAAGATTTTGGTTTTTTCTTTTCTTTTATTAAGTTTATTGTCCTAGTGGCACTAATATTTTCGCCTTTAGTTTTATTTTTTGGTTTGAATATTTGTACTTTTACGTTATTTGCGTTACCATAGAGATTAGGTACATTATAAGAATTATGATATCCCAAAAATAAATTATTTCAAATAATCCCCGATATATGTATGTAAATTTAAATCCATATAATAAGTATTAGTTTTAATATTGTGCTACGCTTGCGGACAAGCTATAGATGAAAAAATAAAGGTATGTTCGTGATATAGGTAAGTTCGTGATAGAATTATGAAAATTTGTCAGCAAGTTACTTTTTGCTTCAGATGGATGACATCTCGGATAGTTGTAAGTGTATGTTGCTACTAGATGGTGAAATCTGTCGCATTTCTATATTCCAGGCATTAGAAAACTTTGTTTACATGTGGTGCTTATTACGTTGAGATTTTTGGCGGGTTTTGCAACTGGGAATCGATCTACAGGAATAACAGGAATAACTGAAAGCTGAGATAATGAAATTTACATTAATCTATAGTATTTTATATGAGCAATGTTCCTGTACACAATAATTAACAAATTTTGACTTAATTTTACCGTAATTGCTTATTCCGTGGAGCTTGTTTGTTACAATATTTTTCATGTGTTGAAGACATTAAAAATACAAGGGTTATTCAATGTTAAATATCTTTTTTTGTGTGCAGTAAAATTATTCTATATTTTTAGATAATGTTATGTTTATAATAGACTACAAACCTAAACTAAAGGTAAAGTTATTGCACATTAGATTGTAAGAAAAAAAAATGGAGCACAGTGGATACAATGTTACTACTGTTTGGTACGATATCACCTAAAATGTCAAGCATCTGACGAAGAAATTGTTTTAATGTGCAATCGATGCACTGGAAATACCAGTGGTGACTCAGAATAAGATGTTATGCGTTAATGATACAATGTAACTGTTAATAAAATCTTACCTACCAATTTTTAGCATTAATTGTAGTATCACGAATAAACCTACCCCATATCACGAAATTTCATATCCTAGTCACGAAATTACCTCTCCTTGACTAGGACAGTCATTAGAAAGTTTTTTTAAGTAATTTTCTAAGTTTCCTCATAAAAAAATACATAAATCTCAAGAATATCTATCGGGGTTAGTCCCTCACAATTGTAGCAACAACGCATGCTATTTCCATTACTCTTCAACGAAAAAAAGAAAATCATCACGAACATACCTTACTTTACCCTATATTAGTTTTTGCAGGCTAAGTCATAATGTGATGTTAGTATATGGCTATAAAATATCAAATAAAATGTTATATTGCTATGTTTCTTTTAAGAATTTTTTTGCAATTCATAATGTACAATGTATAAACTTTTTGTTTTTTTGAAGAATGAAATAATCATATAAATTCTTACCTCTAAGTGATTTCTCGCACCTACTTTATTATGAGCATCTCTACTTGTTCACCAGTATCACTGAATTCAAGGTACACTGCACTACTAATACCACGTGCAAATTTTATCGATATGTTTTCGTTTTAAATAATCCGGAAATACGATATTTTATTTGGAGATATGTTAAGATTCAACACACCCGACTTCACTTTCGTTATTACACACTAGTATGATTCGGCACAGCTAGATGAAATTCCTTATCTGCAACAAAAGGAAAATTGTAATATCAGACATAAAATAGATGTAAAAACGTTTTTCAGTTTCTAATACTGTTACGAACAAAAAAATATCATAATTATGTAAAATGCGCAATAAAATTTCTTATAAAATACACAAGATATAAAGTTAAATATCCCAAACGGCTCTTGATATTTCTTATTATGGCAAATATTGCATTAATTTATTTATCTGCCTTTCCTTATATTGCTTCTGGCTTTTCAATAAAATTTTAAATATCAGAAGGATATCTACTATCCCTATTTCCAGTGGCAATGATATTTATAACAGGGCATCCAATGAATATTAATTTGGTAAATATATACCTTGATAGAAATACCGGGTGTCCCCCCGGGAAGGGATTCGATCGATTATGGAGAAAATTATGAAAATCTGGTGTAGTACTTAGGTCGATGGGTCCAATTCGTCTAAAATGTTTTCAAGAATCTAGCACTTCCGGTTATACCGGAAATGCGTGGCAACTTCCTTATTTCAAATACTTCTTCTTATCACGCCCTCTCCTGCCGAAGGTTGGCGATCCAAATGGCAATTGCAGCTCTGGAGACTGCAGCACGAAAGATTTCTGCAGACGAGCGGTCGAACCATCTCCTTAAGTCCTTTAGCCATGAGTTCTGGCGTCTTCCTACTGATCTTTTCCCGTGCACTTTGCCCTCTATTATGAGGCGTAGTATTTCGTACTTATCGCCTCACATCACATGACCCAGGTATTGCATTTTTCTTTCCTTGATGGTGTTCAGTAGTTCTTTTTGTTTGTGCATGCGCTGGAGTACTTCATCGTTGGTAATCCTTTGTACCCATGAAATTCGCAGCATCCGTCTATACACATACATTTCGAAGGCTTCTATTTTCTTTTCGGTCTGTGAATCTAGTGTCCAGCTTTCGTATCCACAGAGTAGAACGGAAAACACGTAGCATCTGATCATCTGAATTCTGAGTTCCAAGCTGAGGTCCAATCTTGCAAAAAATTATTTCATACTCACAAAGATTGTTCAATCCTTGAAAATATTTCCCTTTTCGGGTCACACTGACTATTGATGTTAGCTCCCAAATATTGTATTGAGGTCACTTGTTCGATTGTTTGTCCCTTCATCCGCAGGTGTGCATTTATTGGAGTCTTAGAAAAGATTAATAGTTTGGTGTTGGAGACATTGAGATGCAATCCAAACATCACGCTATAGTGAACCACGGAATCCATGATGCCTTGCAATTCCTGCATATCGCTGGCCAATATAACCGTATCATCGGCGTACCTGATATTATTTATTGGGGTTCCATTGATCTTGATTCCGCCCTGGGCCCCATCCAGTGCCTCTCTGAATATAGTTTCGGAATACAGATTAAAGAGGAGTGGAGACAAGACACACCCCTGTCGGACACCTCGTCTGATTTGCATATGCTCCGATGTCGATTGTTCCATATTTACTACCGCCGTTTGATGCCAGTAAAGTTCTGATATGAAACGTAGGTCCTGTTCGTCAACCCCGGTTGTTCTCAAAATTTCGATCATCTTCTGATGATTAACACAGTCAAACGCCTTACGATAGTCTATGAAACATGCGAATACATTCACATTCATGTCTCTCCACCTTTGTGTCATTACATTCAGGGAGAAGAGCGCTTCACGCGTTCCGAGTCCGTTTCGGAATCCAAACTGGGTATTGTCCATCTGATATTCGCACTTCTTGTAGATTCGTGTGTGGATGATTCTAAGAAAGGTTTTCAGGACATGGGACATAAAACTTATCATCCGATAGTCATCACATTGTGAGGCGTTGGGTTTCTTTGGCAGGTTTACGAATGTTGATTTAAGCCAATCCGACGGTATCTTGCTTGAGCTATATAGTTTGTTAAATAGTGCTGTTATTAAATCTAGGCTTTTACTTTCATTGTCTGCAATTAATTTAAGTATTTCAACGTTGATTTTATCGGGACCGGTAGCTTTCCCGTTTTTCTGTGCTATAATTGCATGAACAACTTCATCTCTGGTTATTTCTGGAGCCTTTTCATTCAATATGTGATCTATCGGTAGTGGGGAGCAAAACCAGTGTGAAGACAGCAGTTAAAATTCTAGCAGTTAATTCCGAACATTGCCGAATGGGGTATACGGGGGCGATTGATAATTCATAATAATATACACTTTAAACGTATATTACACGAGCACAAATGTGTTACAAATATATAATAATTAATATCAATAAAACAAATTTATTAAATATTAATATTGCAATATTTTTTTTTCCAATAAATAGGTAAATCGACATAACATATTTGAAATTAGTAGGTATATGTAGTCAAATAAAAGATTTAGATTCAATATGGTTATATACCCTTACAGACAAATAACATAAATATTTCATTGATTGATCCAGGGCCGTACTCTATGCTATAAGTTCACGCGAGTTTTAACTGCTGGCCTCATATCTAAAAACTGGCAAAGCGTGCATTCTTGAAATTAATAGTGTAAGTAGCTAACTAAATGTCCTTATTAAAAATATAGGTCAGAATCACTAACACCCCGTCAGAGCCGCACTATATATTTTTTTCTTCCGGCTGCAACTTCTAACTGCTGACCTCATATCTAAAAACTGGCAAAGCGTGCATTCTTGAAATTAATAGTGTAAGTAGTCAACCCTATGTCCTTATTAAAAATATATGTCGGAATCACTAACACCCCGTCAGAGCCGTACTATTTATTTTTTTCTTTCGGCTGCAACTTTTAACTGCTGACCTCACATCTAAAAACTGGCAAAGCGTGCATTCTTGAAATTAATAGCGTACGTAGCCAACCCTATGTCCATATCAAAAATATATGTCAGAATTACTAACACCCCGTCAGGGCCGTACTATTTATTTTTTTCCCCGCCAGCATCATTTAACTGCTGTACTCATAGCTAAAAACTGGCAAAGCGTGCATTCATGAAATTAATAGCGTAAGTAGTCAACCCTATGTCCTTATCAAAAATATATGTCAGAATCACTAACACCCCGTCAGAGCCGTACTATTTATTTTTTTCTTTTGGCTGCAACTTTTAACTGCTGACCTCATATCTATAAACTGGCAAAGCGTGCATTCTTGAAATTAATAGTGTAAGTAGTCAACCCTATGTCCTTTGCAAAAATATATGTCGGAATCACTAACACCCCGTCAGAGCCGTACTATTTATTTTTTTCCCCGCCAGCATCATTTAACTGCTGACCTCATAGCCAAAAACTGGCAAAGCGTGCATTATTGGAATTATTAGTGTAAGTAGTCAACCCTATGTCCTTATCAAAAATATATGTCAGAACTACTAACACCCCGTCAGGGCCGTACTATATATATTTTTTTCTTTCGGCTGCAACTTTTAACTGCTGACCTCATATCTAAAAACTGGCAAAGCGTGCATTCTTGAAATTATTAGTGTAAGTAGTCAACCCTATGTCCTTATTAAAAATATATGTCAGAATTACTAACACCCCGTCAGGGCCGTACCATATATATTTTTTTCTTTCGGCTGCAACTTTTAACTGCTGACCTCATATCTAAAAACTGGCAAAGCGCGCATTCTTGAAATTAATAGCGTAAGTAGTCAACCCTATGTGCGTATTAAAAATATATGTCAGAATTACTAACACCCCGTCAGGGCCGTACTATTTATTTTTTTCCCCGCCAGCATCATTTAACTGCTGTACTCATAACTAAAAACTGGCAAAGCGTGCAATTTTGAAATTAATAGTGTAAGTAGCCAACCCTATGTCCTTATCAAAAATATATGTCAGAATCACTAACACCCCGTCAGAGCCGTACTATTTATTTTTTTCTTTTGGCTGCAACTTTTAACTGCTGACCTCATATCTAAAAACTGGCAAAGCGTGCATTCTTGAAATTAATAGCGTAAGTAGTCAACCCTATGTGCGTATTAAAAATATATGTCAGAATTACTAACACCTCGTCAGGGCCGTACTATTTATTTTTTTCCCCGCCAGCATCATTTAACTGCTGTACTCATAGCTAAAAACTGGCACAGCGTGCATTCTTGAAATTAATAGTGTAAGTAGCCAACCCTATGTCCTTATCAAAAATATATGTCGGAATCACTAACACCCCGTCAGAGCCGTACTATTTATTTATTTCCCCGCCAGCATCATTTAACTGCTGACCTCATAGCCAAAAACTGGCAAAGCGTGCATTCTTGAAATTATTAGTGTAAGTAGTCAACCATATGTCCTTATCAAAAATATATGTCGGAATCACTAACACCCCGTCAGAGCCGTACTATTTATTTTTTTCCCCGCCAGCATCATTTAACTGCTGACCTCATAGCCAAAAACTGGCTAAGCGTGCATTCTTGGAATTATTAGTGTAAGTAGTCAACCCTATGTACTTATCAAAAATATATGTCAGAATTACTAACACCCCGTCAGGGCCGTACCATATATATTTTTTTCTTTCGGCTGCAACTTTTAACTGCTGACCTCATATCTAAAAACTGGCAAAGCGTGCATTCTTGAAATTAATAGCGTAAGTAGTCAACCCTATGTCCGTATTAAAAATATATGTCAGAATCACTAACACCCCGTCAGAGACGTACTATTTATTTTTTTCTTTTGGCTGCAACTTTTAACTGCTGACCTCATATCTAAAAACTGGCAAAGCGTGCATTCTTGAAATTAATAGTGTAAGTAGTTAACCCTATGTCCTTATCAAAAATATATGTCGGAATCACTAACACCCCGTCAGAGCCGTACTATTTATTTTTTTCCCCGCCAGCATCATTTAACTGCTGACCTCATAGCCAAAAACTGGCAAAGCGTGCATTCTTGGAATTATTAGTGTAAGTAGTCAACCCTATGTCCTTATCAAAAATATATGTCAGAACTACTAACACCCCGTCAGGGCCGTACTAAATATATTTTTTTCTTTCGGCTGCAACTTTTAACTGCTGACCTCATATCTAAAAACTGGCAAAGCGTGCATTCTTGAAATTATTAGTGTAAGTAGTCAACCCTATGTCCTTATCAAAAATATATGTCAGAATTACTAACACCCCGTCAGGGCCGTACCATATATATTTTTTTCTTTCGGCTGCAACTTTTAACTGCTGACCTCATATCTAAAAACTGGCAAAGCGTGCATTCTTGAAATTAATAGCGTAAGTAGTCAACCCTATGTCCGTATTAAAAATATATGTCGGAATCACTAACACCCCGTCAGAGCCGTACTATTTATTTATTTCCCCGCCAGCATCAATTAACTGCTGACCTCATAGCCAAAAACTGGCAAAGCGTGCATTCTTGAAATTATTAGTGTAAGTAGTCAACCCTATGTCCTTATCAAAAATATATGTCAGAATTACTAACACCCCGTCAGGGCCGTACCATATATATTTTTTTCTTTCGGCTGCAACTTTTAACTGCTGACCTCATATCTAAAAACTGGCAAAGCGTGCATTCTTGAAATTAATAGCGTAAGTAGTCAACCCTATGTCCGTATTAAAAATATATGTCGGAATCACTAACACCCCGTCAGAGCCGTACTATTTATTTTTTTCTTTTGGCTGCAACTTTTAACTGCTGACCTCATAGCCAAAAACTGGCAAAGCGTGCATTCTTGAAATTATTAGTGTAAGTAGTCAACCCTATGTCCTTATCAAAAATATATGTCGGAATCACTAACACCCCGTCAGAGCCGTACTATTTATTTTTTTCCCCGCCAGCATCATTTAACTGCTGACCTCATAGCCAAAAACTGGCAAAGCGTGCATTCTTGGAATTATTAGTGTAAGTAGTCAACCCTATGTACTTATCAAAAATATATGTCAGAATTACTAACACCCCGTCAGGGCCGTACCATATATATTTTTTTCTTTCGCCTGCAACTTTTAACTGCTGACCTCATATCTAAAAACTGGCAAAGCGTGCATTCTTGAAATTAATAGCGTAAGTAGTCAACCCTATGTCCGTATTAAAAATATATGTCAGAATCACTAACACCCCGTCAGAGCCGTACTATTTATTTTTTTCCCCGCCAGCATCATTTAACTGCTGACCTCATAGCCAAAAACTGGCAAAGCGTGCATTCTTGGAATTATTAGTGTAAGTAGTCAACCCTATGTACTTATCAAAAATGTATGTCAGAATTACTAACACCCCGTCAGAGCCGTACTATTTATTTTCTTCTTTCGGCTGCAATCATATCATATCATATCTAAAAACTGGCAAAGCGTGCATTTTTTAAATTAATAGAGTAGGTAGCTAACCATATGTCTATGTAACTAAAAATTTAAATCAGGATGATTAGCACTCTGTACACGTTTAAAATTATTCATGTAATTAGCAGATTATGTGTTCTTGTTAATCTCAAAATGAATAATAGGTACTGCTTTAGAGGGTTCTTGCAACGAACCTATTATTAGCCGTAGTCGTCTAATGTCAAAATTCATCCTGCTTTGTGAGTGCGTTTGCTTTAATTAAATCTCTCTTTTGTTTATGTCAAATCACTTTTACTATTAATTTCCTTTATGACAGTTAATTTTAAATGAGATGTCTTTAAAAATATTTTATCTGCAATCATATCGGATCAGTTCAACTGAGGTGAGTTGAAAATCGAGAATTCCTAATAACATAATACGCACAATATAAAACTATTATAATATAGGTACCTACAACAAAATTAAAAGTATCATCTTAGTTGTCCAACAATACTTAATAACTACTAAACAAAATATAGTTAGTTAATATCGTATCTATCATATATCCCAATTATCTAAGGGTATTTTCATTGTCTTGGCGCCTTTTTAATTTTTTTCAACATTTTAAACCTATTCTTTTCGGCACGCGGCACAAAGTAGAGTAAAAAAACGGGTACGCGACAGAGTAATGTACGAGTATATTATAATATACTGATTAGGTGTTATTTTATTGTTTATTTCCACAGATCTAGAAACTTCCTAGATCTGTGTTTATTTCGCAGTTTTATAATTATCGAGGATTTTATCGGAACAGAAATATTCAAAAACTTCAGTTCGTTTTCCACTGATTTTTTAAAAAAAGTAAAATTTTTTAATAAGCCTATTGCAATGCCTATAGTTGTCGGAGGTAATAATTTTTGTTTAATATTAATAGACTTTCAATTAAAAACTTTTGCATATTTAGGTCTTATGGGTTCATCACGTATAAAACCGCAGAAATGTATTATGAAAAATTTAAACATTTTATGAATCAATATGATGCAATTGTCGACGATCCGTTCGATTACAACGAGTTTTCAATTATTTCCCGCCCCCATCTAATTCAAATGGATCAATATAATTGCGGTCCATATATTATATATTTTTTTAATAACATTTTGGAACAGAAGCCTCTTGATCAGTCATGTGATATTGATTCTTACAGGGATACAATATAACAGATTATTTTAGATACATCATCGGATATGAAAGGTAAATGTTTGTTATGTGGACATAATGTTGTCGATAAATCAATTTCATTAACTTGTCAATTTTGCCACAGAATTGTTCATACTATATGCAACAATTCATTAAATGAAAAGTAATTATAAAATACAGTACAAACAAAAAACATATTAATTTTAGCTTATTGAAATTCGGTGTATGTGGGCGAAATTTTAAATTTAATTAAAAAAAGGTTTATTAGTGTCAACCAAAAGTCAAAATGACATGAGTTTGAATAATTGCCGAAACACTATTATTAACTTAAAATGGCCAGCTGGATAACATGTTATACCAAAGATATATATGAGATTTAGGTACTTGTTACACTTTTCCCTTAGACAAGGAATTCTTCCCTTGTTTAAGCTATTTCCGAATATATTTTTAGTTTGGTTTTGTTTTTGACCGTCGTCGTGTCGATACTATATACAACTCTTTACATCGTCTATTGAGAGATTATTTCGACAGGTCCAACTTCAATGCAAAAACGCTACGCGTTTCTGGGTAAATTCGTATTTATTTATTTTCTTTATTTTTATATTGGCAATAATATTTTTGTTTATTTATTAACCTACTCCGTAATCTATTCAAAATAATCCTTCCTAGTCCTTTACAATAAGGCAGTTTTGGGTAAAGTGTAATTTTTAATAATTTAATAATTATTAAAAAAATATTTTTGCTCAATATTTTTGTACTATTATTAGTTAGAATAATTATTATCTTATTACCAAAAAACTGAATAAAATTGTATTTAGTCCCATTTATTAATTGTACTTTAGGAAAGTGAAAAAAGTGATTTTCGTAAAAAGTGGACTTAATACAGTTTTATTCTGGGGTACAGATATGTAAACCGAAATAGTTAAAACTTGGTTTACTCAATTGACGAAGTAGAGCGTGCCCTGTAGGAAAAAAAGTATGAAATAAGGATATTAATTTAATAATCTGAGTTTTTTTAATACATTTTAGCGCTAAAAATGTCATTTTTATTTCAAACAAAGTTCTTTGAATTGATGATTTTATAACATCAGCCAATATGCCGCATATTTGAATAAATTCCAACGGTACATTTTTAGTGCTAAATTATATTTTTATTTTCATGGCGATCGAAAACATATATTTTTATAAAGGACTTATGGTTTACTACTTAGAGTATTAATTTCAAGAATGCACGCTTTAACAGTTTTTGGCTATGAGGTCAGCAGTTAAATGATGCTGGCGGGGAAAAAAATAGTACGGCTCTGACGGGGTGTTAGTGATTCTGACATATATTTTTGATAAGGACATAGGGTTGGCTACTTACACTATTAATTTCAAGAATGCACGCTTTGCCAGTTTTTAGATATGAGGTCAGCAGTTAAAAGTTGCAGCCAAAAAAAAAATAAATAGTACGGCTCTGACGGGGTGTTAGTGATTCTGACATATATGTTTGATAAGGACATAGGGTTGGCTACTTACACTATTAATTTCAAGAATGCACGCTTTGCCAGTTTTTAGATATGAGGTCAGCAGTTAAAAGTTGCAGCCAAAAGAAAAAAATAAATAGTACGGCTCTGACGGGGTGTTAGTGATTCGGACATATATTTTTGATAAGGACATAGGGTTGGCTACTTACACTATTAATTTCAAGAATGCACGCTTTGCCAGTTTTTAGATATGAGGTCAGCAGTTAAAAGTTGCAGCCAAAAGAAAAAAATAAATAGTACGGCTCTGACGGGGTGTTAGTGATTCTGACATATATTTTTGATAAGGACATAGGGTTGGCTACTTACACTATTAATTTCAAAATTGCACGCTTTGCCAGTTTTTAGTTATGAGTACAGCAGTTAAATGATGCTGGCGGGGAAAAAAATAAATAGTACGGCCCTGACGGGGTGTTAGTGATTCCGACATATATTTTTGCAAAGGACATAGGGTTGACTACTAACACTAATAATTTCAAGAATGCACGCTTTGCCAGTTTTTAGATATGAGGTCAGCAGTTAAAAGTTGCAGCCAAAAGAAAAAATAAATAGTACGGCTCTGACGGGGTGTTAGTGATTCTGACATATATTTTTGATAAGGACATAGGGTTGACTACTTACACTATTAATTCCAAGAATGCACGCTTTGCCAGTTTTTGGCTATGAGGTCAGCAGTTAAAAGTTGCAGCCGAAAGAAAAAAATATATATGGTACGGCCCTGACGGGGTGTTAGTAATTCTGACATATTTTTGATAAGGACATAGGGTTGACTACTTACACTAATAATTTCAAGAATGCACGCTTTGCCAGTTTTTAGATATGAGGTCAGCAGTTAAAAGTTGCAGCCAAAAGAAAAAATAAATAGTACGGCTCTGACGGGGTGTTAGTGATTCTGACATATATTTTTGATAAGGACATAGGGTTGGCTACTTACACTATTAATTTCAAAATTGCACGCTTTGCCAGTTTTTAGTTATGAGTACAGCAGTTAAATGATGCTGGCGGGGAAAAAAATAAATAGTACGGCCCTGACGGGGTGTTAGTAATTCTGACATATATTTTTAATACGCACATAAGGTTGACTACTAACGCTATTAATTTCAAGAATGCACGCTTTGCCAGTTTTTAGATATGAGGCCAGCAGTTAAATGTTGCTGGCGGGGAAAAAAATAAATAGTACGGCTCTGACGGGGTGTTAGTGATTCTGACATATATTTTTGATAAGGACATAGGGTTGACTACTAACACTATTAATTTCAAGAATGCACGCTTTGCCAGTTTTTAGATATGAGGTCAGCAGTTAAAAGTTGCAGCCGAAAGAAAAAAATATATAGTACGGCTCTGACGGGGTGTTAGTGATTTTGACATATATTTTTGATAAGGACATAGTGTTGACTACTTACAGTATTAATTTCAAGAATGCACGCTTTGCCAGTTTTTAGAAATGAGGTCAGCAGTTGCAGCCGAAAGAAAAAAATATATAGTACGGCTCTGACGGGGTGTTAGTGATTCTGACATATATTTTTGATAAGGACATAGGGTTGACTACTTACACTATTAATTTCAAGAATGCACGCTTTGCCAGTTTTTTGATATGAGGTCAGCAGTTAAAAGTTGCTGGCGGGGGAAAAAATAAATAGTACGGCTCTGACGGGGTGTTAGTGATTCTGACATATATTTTTGATAAGGACATAGAGTTGACTACTAACACTATTAATTTCAAGAATGCACGCTTTGCCAGTTTTTAGATATGAGGCCAGCAGTTAAATGTTGCTGGCGGGGGAAAAAATAAATAGTACGGCTCTGACGGGGTGTTAGTGATTCTGACATATATTTTTGATAAGGACATAGGGTTGACTACTTACACTATTAATTTCAAGAATGCACGCTTTGCCAGTTTTTAGATATGAGGCCAGCAGTTAAATGTTGCTGGCGGGGAAAAAAATAAATAGTACGGCTCTGACGGGGTGTTAGTGATTCTGACATATATTTTTGATAAGGACATAGTGTTGACTACTTACAGTATTAATTTCAAGAATGCACGCTTTGCCAGTTTTTAGATATGAGGTCAGCAGTTGCAGCCGAAAGAAAAAAATATATAGTACGGCTCTGACGGGGTGTTAGTGATTCTGACATATATTTTTAATAAGGACATAGGGTTGACTACTTACACTATTAATTTCAAGAATGCACGCTTTGCCAGTTTTTAGATATGAGGTCAGCAGTTAAAAGTTGCAGCCGAAAGAAAAAAATAAATAGTACGGCTCTGACGGGGTGTTAGTGATTCTGACGTATATTTTTAATATGGACATAGTGTTGACTATTTACACTATTAATTTCAAGAATGCACGCTTTGCCAGTTTTTAGATATGAGGCCAGCAGTTAAATGTTGCTGGCGGGGGAAAAAATAAATAGTACGGCTCTGACGGGGTGTTAGTGATTCTGACATATATTTTTGATAAGGACATAGTGTTGACTACTTACAGTATTAATTTCAAGAATGCACGCTTTGCCAGTTTTTAGATATGAGGTCAGCAGTTGCAGCCGAAAGAAAAAAATATATAGTACGGCTCTGACGGGGTGTTAGTGATTCTGACATATATTTTTAATAAGAACATAGGGTTGACTACTTACACTATTAATTTCAAGAATGCACGCTTTGCCAGTTTTTAGATATGAGGCCAGCAGTTAAATGTTGCTGGCGGGGAAAAAAATAAATAGTACGGCTCTGACGGGGTGTTAGTGATTCTGACATATATTTTTGATAAGGACATAGTGTTGACTACTTACAGTATTAATTTCAAGAATGCACGCTTTGCCAGTTTTTAGATATGAGGTCAGCAGTTGCAGCCGAAAGAAAAAAATATATAGTACGGCTCTGACGGGGTGTTAGTGATTCTGACATATATTTTTAATAAGGACATAGGGTTGACTACTTACACTATTAATTTCAAGAATGCACGCTTTGCCAGTTTTTAGATATGAGGTCAGCAGTTAAAAGTTGCAGCCGAAAGAAAAAAATAAATAGTACGGCTCTGACGGGGTGTTAGTGATTCTGACGTATATTTTTAATATGGACATAGTGTTGACTATTTACACTATTAATTTCAAGAATGCACGCTTTGCCAGTTTTTAGATATGAGGCCAGCAGTTAAATGTTGCTGGCGGGGGAAAAAATAAATAGTACGGCTCTGACGGGGTGTTAGTGATTCTGACATATATTTTTGATAAGGACATAGTGTTGACTACTTACAGTATTAATTTCAAGAATGCACGCTTTGCCAGTTTTTAGATATGAGGTCAGCAGTTGCAGCCGAAAGAAAAAAATATATAGTACGGCTCTGACGGGGTGTTAGTGATTCTGACATATATTTTTAATAAGGACATAGGGTTGACTACTTACACTATTAATTTCAAGAATGCACGCTTTGCCAGTTTTTAGATATGAGGTCAGCAGTTAAAAGTTGCAGCCGAAAGAAAAAAATAAATAGTACGGCTCTGACGGGGTGTTAGTGATTCTGACGTATATTTTTAATATGGACATAGTGTTGACTATTTACACTATTAATTTCAAGAATGCACGCTTTGCCAGTTTTTAGATATGAGGCCAGCAGTTAAATGTTGCTGGCGGGGGAAAAAATAAATAGTACGGCTCTGACGGGGTGTTAGTGATTCTGATATATATTTTTGATAAGGACATATGGTTGGCTACTTACACTATTAATTTCAAGAATGCACGCTTTGCCAGTTTTTAGATATGAGCTCAGCAGTTAAAAGTTGCAGCCGAAAGAAAAAAATATATAGTACGGCTCTGACGGGGTGTTAGTGATTCTGACATATATTTTTAATAAGGACATTTGGTTGGCTACTCACACTATTAATTTCAAGAATGCACGCTTTGCCAGTTTTTAGATATGAGGTCAGCAGTTACAAGTTGCAGCCGAAAGAAAAAAATATATAGTACGGCTCTGACGGGGTGTTAGTGATTCTGACATATATTTTTAATAAGGACATTTGGTTGGCTACTTACACTATTAATTTCAAGAATGCACGCTTTGCCAGTTTTTAGATATGAGGCCAGCAGTTAAAACTCGCGTGAACATATAGCATAGAGTACGGCCCTGGATCAATCAATGAAATATCTATGTTATTTGTCTGTAAGGGTATATAACCATATTGAATCTAAATCTTTTATTTGACTACATATACCTACTAATTTCAAATATGTTATGTCGATTTACCTATTTATTGAAAAAAAAATATTGCAATATTAATATTTAATAAATTTGTTTTATTGATATTAATTATTATATATTTGTAACACATTTGTGCTTGTGTAATATACGTTTAAAGTGTATATTATTATGAATTATCAATCGCCCCCGTATACCCCATTCGGCAATGTTCGGAATTAACTGCTAGAATTTTAACTGCTGTCTTCACACTGGTGGGAGCAAAGTCTATCATCATTAAAAAGTGCTTCGATATATTCTTTCCATCTTGCAAGCTTAGCCTCCACTCCTAGAATTATCTCGTTGTTCTCATCTCTCAAGATTGCTCCTTGATGTTTTCTGTGTCTGTTTGTAAGCTCTTTTACTTTTTTATGAACATTGAAGGGGTCATGTTTTTCTTGTTCTATTTCTTGGCACTTTGCCAACATCCAGATCTCTTTCTCTTCCCGACACTTTCTCCTAATGATCCTATTCAATCGCCTGTATTCCGTCGGATTTGCCTTGTACTTCCGTCTGTCATTCATGAGGTCTAATATTTCCTGCGTCATCCATTCCTGTTTCTTGTTGGTTGCCATGAATCCAATGTCTTTTTCCTGTATACTTGTTATTTTAGTTTTCAAATAATTCCATGTCTTATCAACATCCACTTCCCGTACGGATACCTCTACCATTTCTAGTTCTTTTTCGATCTTAGAGCTTATCTCTTTCCTTTTTTCGGGATTGCTCAATCGTGCGATGTCTATCTTTTTTGACGTTTTTTCTCTCTCAACTCTCTGGAATCTCTTGAGTCGAAAGTCCAGCACGACAGGGTTGTGATCACTGCCGATGTCTGCTCCAGGATAGGTTTTTGTTGATTTCATATATCTTTTGAAGTTTAGACTAATCAAAATGAAATCAATCTGATTCCTGACAATTTTTTTCTCTCTGTCTGCAGGTGACCTCCAGGTGTATAGTCTTCTTGGATGCTGTTTAAAAAAGGGTGTTAGCGATTAAAAGGTTATTTTCTACACAGAATTGCACAAGTCTGTCACCCCTACTCTTCCTTTCGCCAAGACCGTATGTCCCTATGCTATCCCCCTCAGCACCACCGCCAATCTTGGCATTAAAGTCTCCAATTATCATCGTTATCTCTCCCTTTTTTGTGAGCCGCATTACTTCATCTATTCTGTTATAAAATTCTTCAATTTCCTGATCTGGTTTGTCATTGGTTGGGGCATAAATTTGGATTATATTTAAATCTCTGTGGGTTGTTTGTAATTTTAATCGCTCAAAGGGATGAAGTCTGTGACCGACTGTGCTACTCTATCCGAAACGAGTATGGCTGTTCCGTATCGATGCTCTGGGTCAGTGCCTCCTGAATAATAAATATATCCATTACTTGTTTTTTGTCTTCCAGAACTAACCTCACTTAGCCCTAGTATATCAATATTCATCCTGCTCATCTCAGCCTCAGTGTTTGCCAATTTCCCTGGCATAAACAAGCTACGTACGTTCCAGGTGGCGATACGTACTATATTGTCATTTCAAATACGACCCTATATAAATTATATTTTTTTGAATTCTCCTTGTAATTATAAATATATTTCATGCGTAATATGTTATACCTATCGCCATCCCTTTTCGAAATATTTGGAATTTTATGTCAAAAATGACGTTTTCAGAATAAAGAATAATAACAATTGTTTATTATATGGAAGCTTTAATAATTTAATTTGTTAGATCCTAGGAGATATAGACCTACTTTAAGCGCCTACGTATATTTTCTTAGTAAATATTAATACAGGGTATTTGAAAAAAAGGGTAAAAAAACAAATTGAAAAAAGTATCAAAATCCAAAATTTTTAAATTGCATCAAAAATAAGGGCAAGTTTATGAAAGGATGTCTATCCCAAAAACTGATATTTTTCAAAATATTGGCAATCTTACATTTTTCTATTACAATAGTGATATGAATTTGAAATTTAATTGATTTTAGTTGGCCATGATGGTTTTAGATAGCAAAAAATAATCAACAATTATGACAACTTGTAGTAGTAATAATCAAGGCGGGCGTATAAATTATACTAACGAATACTATCTAAATTTGTTTATGATTTATGGATAATGTGACAGAGTGATAACAAGCACGTGTGATATCATTTGCTACCAGATACCAAATATAATAAATATTAAAACAGCATTATATCTAAAAAAACTCTTTATTTACACTTATTTTTATTTTAATAGTATTCACTTGGACTAATTCTGGCAGAATTCTTTCTAAATGGCACAAGTTGTCAAATTTGTCTTTGATTATGTCTATTTTACCGTCGCGTCGTCACTATCTCTGGGCGTCTGCATTTAACGCCAATTTTGAAAAACTAAGCATAGTATAACCGTTGGCATATGTATTAACGTTAAATTTTCGTAAATCTACTTTGAAAAATGCAATATCTAGACATGAACAAACAAACTCACACAATAATACCTCTGACATACAATTCGACCAACAATACTGACTGAATATTTCCGTCAACCTAGTATCACCTGACGATGCCTTTCAGTTTTAAAGCGTTTTTTTCTGTAATTGCCCGCATCGACTTTTCCAAAAAACCGCTGCGCTTAACGATATTTATTTTTCATATTTTATGTGCAACTCATTGCGACGGCTCTGATCAAGGGCTGGATAAGGCAGAACTGGAGCTAGCATGAACTTGTGAGTATCGACAAAAAATAGTTAGTTCGAAAAAGGACTGAACACCGATGCCCGCCCCAAGGGAAGATTTGTGGATGCACCCTGTCGAGCGTCCCAAGCCCCAACATGTGTCCTAAACATATTTTTTTTATAATGATTATTTTTGAATATATAAATGTTTTGTACTGTTCCTTGTATTTGTATCTAATGTTGACAAAAAAAATATTTGTGAAATTGAATTCGTAAACGTAAAGTTCAAATCTGGGCCACGGGCCCTTTTATTATTATTATCGAAATTTTAGCCTGTCTGCACATATTGTTATCTGCTGAGATGTTTATTAAATTATTTTTACCAGATATTTCAATAATTATACACAGGAAGAACCTTATTCACCTAATTAAATGTCGTAAACTGACATGAAATTGAATAAAAAAGGATGGCCATAGGCGGGTAAACAGGAGGACCCTTGCCTTAATTATAACATAACTTTTTTTTCTTGTGACTTTTATTCCATTTGTGTCAAAAATGTGAGAAAATAAAGTTTTGTCCTAAAAGTTTCAAATTTCTCGAAAAAGTTTTTCGAAAAAAAAAGTATGCCTATTTTATGTAGAAAACTTTATTTTATCACATTTTTGACACAAATGGAATAAAGGTCACAAGAAAAAAAGTTAGGTTATAATAATTAAGGCAAGAGTGCTCCCCGATTACCCGCCTATGCTGATCCTTTTTTATTAAATTTCTTCTTTAACATCCTGTATGTTTGTAAATTTTCTTTTCGAAGAATTAGAATTTAGGTTTTTTTCATGATTAGATGTCCCCAATTCGCTCACAAATTTTGGCCATGTTTTTCTGAAACACCCTGTATATGAAGCTGTCAAAATATTTGATTTTTCTCAGATATAATAATAATAATAATGTTTATTTAGCCAACATGTACAAATCATAATACAATGTGAAACACAACTTACATAAATAAGTATATAAGAAAATACATTTTCTTTTTCAATTGCAGTTATTATTGGTCAAAAAAACACAAAGATCCAACCACGGAAATCAACTTAATGATTTGTGTGCGGTGTAATATTCATGTTTAATATAAAGTTATCTTGAATTAGACACAGAGTAGTAGTCTCATAATAATTTCATTGAAATTAATAATAACATATATGAGAGAGAGATGTATTTGGCGACACCTAGCGTGAACAGGCAATATGCCGGGTGAAACACAGTTCACAACGATGGCCGGACAAGAAGCAACAATTCCATTACATCCTATTGCCAACACTAGATGCGCCCGAATCCCATAGCAGGGAGGCTTTATTTAAGAATTGCTTGTTACATAAAGCAACAAGACTTTAAGTTATGTTGGAAATTTGTTTCACACTACCATGCTTTCACCAGACGGCCGTTTCGTCGATCCACGACTCATCAGTGGTGATCGGCAGGCAGTGTGACCCAAACTTCCAACATTTACAAAGAGCTTATACTAGCACGAGAATTGATTGAGAGAGAAATGTATTTGGCGACACCTAGCGTGAACAAGCAATTTGCCGGGTGAAACACAGTTCACAACGATGGCCGGACAAGAAGCAACGACTCCATTACATCCTATTGCCAACACTAGATGCGCCCGAATCCCATAGCAGGGAGGCTTTATTTAAGAATTGCTTGTTACATAAAGCAACAAGACTTTAAGTTATGTTGGAAATTTGTTTCACACTACCATGCTTTCACCAGACGGCCGTTTCGTCGATCCACGACTCATCAGTGGTGATCGGCAGGCAGTGTGACCCAAACTTCCAACATTTACAAAGAGCTTATACTAGCACGAGAATTGATTGAGAGAGAAATGTATTTGGCGACACCTAGCGTGAACAAGCAATTTGCCGGGTGAAACACAGTTCACAACGATGGCCGGACAAGAAGCAACGACTCCATTACATCCTATTGCCAACACTAGATGCGCCCGAATCCCATAGCAGGGAGGCTTTATTTAAGAATTGCTTGCTACACAAAGCAACAAGACTCCAAGCCACGCCGGAAACCTGCCCCACACCACCATGCCCTCATCATATCCTTCAACAACTGTCAAAATTTCCAGAATCTGCCTATTCAGGTGACCAAATGGTGAATATTTGTGGCGAAATTAATTATTTATTCAAAAACAGTTGAAGATAGGTATAGGGAATATTCCAAAACAGATAAGGAATCCCAAAACATAATTATATACAGGGTGAAACATTTGATATCAACTTCAGGTATAACCGTACTTGGCACAAATGCCAAAAATATTTTAGAGTATAACTATAGATTAGAATGACCTACTGAAGTAATTAAATTTCCAAAATGATCCATTGTTTAGTTGTCCATAAAAGTCTATCCACAGTGAGACACCCTGTACACTAATAGTTTCCGTCCGCCTTAGTCCATATCTATATTGTAATATAGGTACTTCATATTGTATTCTAAAATGAAAATCTTAAGTAAATATAAATTGTACCAATTCACACACATTCAAACCATTTTAACATCAGAATTCACATAAAAATTCTACACGTTCACATATTCGCAAACACGTCTACGTATTCTATTGACTATGTTTGACAATTTGTTTTCAACTTGTTCTAGGGCTTCTTCGGTTTATTTTCATTTTGAGCATGTACTTTTACGGTCGCTGCTATATACTGGGAGTTTAGTCTAATCCGATTTGGTGGTTTTATATGCCCAGAGTTTCCAAAGGAGAATAGCGTATAACAAATTTAGCAATTGAGAGTTTCTGCAGCTGCACTTTCAAACTTTAAATAGGACATTGTTAATTTGAGACGCTCTTGTGTAATGTAATGTTTTTAATATGTACCTATGTTGCCATGCAAACATTGATATAGGTACAGTTCTTTTAAACAAGAATTTAGTTTAATAAACAAAGATAACTCTCAACTAAGTTGACAGAGTATAGTATATCACCGATATACAAAGAAATGAAATAAACTAACTTGTACGAATTAAAAAAAATCCGTGACACAATTTGGGTTTGAACCAACATCTCCCAATTGCCGGCCAGGTGTTTTAACCAATTAAGCTATCGTGGCACATGTATGAAACTTCTTTAATTCGTACAAGCCCTGCTTCCTATGTGCTGTGCTACGTCTTAGTTGAGTGTTATCTTTGTTTGTTTATTTATATTTATTTGCAATGAGCAAAAGAAAAAAGGTCGAGACGTAGCACAGCACATAGGAAGCAGGGCATGTACGAATTAAAGAAGTTTCATACATGTGCCACGATAGTTTAATTGGTTAAAACACCTGACCGGCAATTGGGAGATGTTGGTTCAAATTTAAATTGTGTCACTGCTTCCAATACGAATAAATTTTTTCGAGAAGTGTTTGCGCGTTTTGGATTACCAAAAGAAATATGTTCTGATAATGCAAATAAAAATATTTGCAAATTTTGCTCGGAAGAATTTCAACATTTTTTAAAGCTTAGCGGTGTTAAGCACCTTTCTGGTCCACCTTATCACCCCTCAACTAATTGGTTGGCTGAAAGTGCAGTGAAGGTTGTCAAAAATGCTATTTTAAAAGCTCTGCACGAAGATGCTTCTTGTGACCTACATTTAGTCATTAATCGAAACACTTGCTAAATTGTTAATAGGCAGAAATTTGAGAACAAAATTTGATTTATTAATGTCCTCTACTTCTACGGTTGTTGAAGGTAAACCGTCTTACCAAAGACAGTATTGCAAAGCTAAGAAAGATGTATATTTTAAGGTAAATTATCGTATTTGGGCTAAAGATTTTAGAAATAATAAGGTTACGTGGTGACCAGGTACTGTTTTAAAAGTTCTTAAAAGAACATATCTGATTAAAACTGATTGGGGTTTATAATGAAAACGTCATACAGATCAACTGAAACATAATTTTTCGTTGCAAGATTCCGATAAAGATATTTCCATAACACCACGGCCAGTATTAAACTCGAACGAAAATTTAAATAGTGATCAAGAAAATATTGTAGAAAATAAGGTAATTAGTGACAGTGAATCAGTGACTGAAGAAAATTTAGATAGTTCTCAGGACGCTAGAAATTTAAGACGACGAAGTAGATTAAAGCCTCCAGACAGGCTGATGTTTGTATAGTTTTGTTATAGAGAATTAATATTTAACAATAAAACTAATTTTAGCATTTTAGGTTATACTATAGGTATATAAGGTTAGTTTAGGGAAGAGGTGTTATATATTGTATATGAAATCTGTATACTTAAATATTCGTTAATTAAACGATTTAAGTGAAAGCTACTGTATGTACAGAGAATAATATGACTTTCGATATAGATAACAATTTTAAAATGTTACACCCCTGTCCTAAAAGTACATTATTAAATATTCTTGAGGCTCTTGAAATCAACAATATCAAAAACAACCCCAATGTTAATTGTATAAATGACCAACTAAAATTCGATTGTCTCTCTTTTTTCAACTCTTTGAATTTTAATTTATCGTACAATACTCCTAACAACATCCATTAGTTACATACTTATTTTTTCAACCTTAAATGTTTCCCTACAACCTACCTACATGTCCAACACCAAATATAAGTGGTATAGCTCACCTTTTTAACCACGCCCACTACCAACTTTAATTGTCATATTTTGCCATCTTCACCATATCTATCTTAAAGTGATTCTAACAGTATCTGTGACAATAATATATTACGTTCCAACTACCCTCATTTTCTCAATTCTCTAAACTTCAAAAATGTCATAAACCATTTTGTATATTAACAACCTTAAATCATTTGACCAATTTTTATTTCCAATTCCCACCATTATCCATATAAAAGTTCACTATCAAGCACAATAATGGCAGACACTTCACAATCTACGAGTATTAACCACGCCCACTACTTACCTACTCTTCTTCTATATGTTTTCCAATGTTTTACCATATCTCTCTCAAATTATTTCATGTTTGGGATCAGCTTAACCTTACTTATATTTTATTTTTAGTTATTCTATTGTAAATAATCAACATTTCAACTTTTCCAAATTATTCTTTCTCAATGTTAATAGTATAAATTACATTATGTCAAAATCAAAACCTCTCAATATTACTCTAATAATCCAAAAATTCATTATTTCTCTGTTCCATTTATTTTCCATTCAATTATAACCTAATGTCAATTGTCGCTCTAATTTAATTCACTTTATTTCACCAAGCACATGTTACAACCACAAATTTTTTGAAAAATATCTAAAATCTTCATTTCTATTCAATCATGAGAAAAAGAAGAAAGAAAAAACCATAATTCAATTTCTCACATAATGACGAGATTTTTTATTTATCTGTTTAAGTTGAAATTTGATGCAAGAAAAATGTTTTGTTTGGTTTTTTTCCACAATGTGGTAAGTTAGAATCTACTAACAACATCTCTATATTGTATCCTAATATTTATATATTTATATTTCAGACTTATATAATTAAAACTTAACTTTTATGTTCACAATTGTAAAACGTTTCTGAATACTAATTATATGCCACTGATGATGAGATCGTTAGGATCTTGAAACATGTATGATAATGTTTATTGTATAGTTTAATTATACGAAGATCGTATTGTGGAGTAGACGTTTTTCATTCATGTTATCAACTCCTCGCCAGTATGGATAAATTTCTAGAAATATGATTTTCGTTATCAGTATTCCGGACTGGCCGATATCTACCTTGTTCGTTTATGTATTGTCTGGGATGCCAATGAGAATAAAACTTTTATTTTGTATATTTAAAACCAGTGTTTTAATTACTAATAATTAGTATTGTATTCATGGTGTCCCGAAGATTGTTCCAGTGGTTCAAAAAAACGGGATGAGTCAACAGCGGTGAATTTCCTGAGAAACCCTTCACAAGAAAATGATGACTTAGTGTGCGTTTATCAGAATGTTCGTGGAATAAATACGAAGATGGATACTTTTTTTTTCATCGGTAAGTGACTGTGAATATGATTTTATCGCGTTGACTGAAACTTGGTTGCGCCCGGATGTTCGAAGTGAGGAATTTTTTCCACCAGACTACACCGTTTTTAGAAAGGATAGGAATTTACAAGTTACTTGCCAGGCCACTGGTGGCGGTGTGTTGTTGGGAGTTAGTAGAAGCATAAAATCGCAACTTGTTGATGTCTCTTATTTTAATATAAACTTTCCCTCTATTGATTTACTAGTTTGTAAATGTTATTTAATGCTCAAAAGTTTTTATGTATTTGAAATTTATGTTCCGCCATCAGTATCTGCTGAAATGTTGGAATTGTTCTTAGAATGTATTAAGCAGTCAGATATTTATCACGATAAGAATTTGTTATTTTTTGGGGACTTTAATGTAAGTGGTTTTGTTAATGGTAATCCTAATGATAGACAGTATGTAGCAACTAGAAATTTTTTTGAATTTTTATGAATTGGAGCAGTACAATGATGTTCGCAATGTTTCTGATCGTCTCTTGGATTTAGTGCTCTCTAACATTCCTTGCACTGTTGAGCGTAACAGTAGTCCACTAGTTCTTGAAGATGCTTATCATCCTGGCTTGATAGGTGTCCCAAAAATTAGACATAAACAAGTTCAGTTGTTTAAAAAAAATACTGACCGTAAAACATATAATTACAAGAAAGCTGATTTTGTCTCACTTTATGAGACCTTAGTTCAGGTTGACTGGACTTATTTGGCGAAGATGACTGATGTTGATATAGCAGTTGAGGAACTTTATACCAGAATGTATTCAATTATTGATCGTCATGTGCCTACCTATAGGAATTACAAAAGATCTTTTCCGTCTTGGTTTTCTTGTGACATAATTAGAAATGTTAAAATGAAGGAGAAATTATTTTCTAAATATAAAAAAACAGGAAATGTGTGTGTCTTTAACGAGTATAAACTCATAAGATCGACTATTAAAAACGATATTCGGGTTGCCTATAATGATTATATTGCTAGGGTGCAGAGCAATGTGTCCGTTGATGCGAGGGAATTCTGGAAATATTTTTATTCTAAAAATCGTAGCTCAAGGTTACCGAGCGTTATGTCGTATGAAGATGTTGATTATGCAGATCCACAGCAGATCGTGGATGCATTCGCAAATTTTTTTAAGAGTGTATTCTTGAGCCCTACTCCTTCAGCTGACAATCGTTCAACGGCCGTGATCCGGTGCTTTGACAGTGTTGGTGCTCCCATTATCTGCGAGGAGGACATCCTGAAAGCTGCCAAAAAACTTAAAAACAAGATGACTTCGGGTCCTGATGGTCTGCCTTCTTTCTTGGTGAAGGACTGTGTGATGGTATTGGCAACTCCTTTGTGTTCTATCTTCAATTTGGCACTAAAAAATTACAAGTTCCCTGAGCAGTGGAAAATTGCAAAAATAATACCAGTTTTTAAATCGGGTGATAGAGCTCGAATTAATGATTATCGTCCAATATCAATTTTATCAAATTTCGCAAAGCTATTTGAGACTGTGCTATGTGATTATATTTATCCATGTGTTAGAAACTTACACACCGAATCAACATGGATTTATGTCTGGGCGTTCCACTGTTACAAATCTTGCATTGCTTTCACAACAAACTACCGAAGTGTTGGATGGTGGCGGGCAGATGGATGTAATTTATACGGATTTCGCCAAAGCGTTTGACAGAATGGACCATGTTGTTCTAATCAAAAAGCTTGATGAACAGTTTGGATTTCGGCATGATCTTAAGATCTTTTTTAGTTCATATCTACGCAACAGAGAGCAATACATCTTCTATAATGGTCATAGATCCTGCAATTACACTGCCACCTCTGGAGTTCCCCAGGGATCGTCCTTGGGACCTTTGCTTTTCCTTTTATTTATTAATGATCTTGATGCCCGACTCAATTGTCATAATTTATTGTTCGCAGACGACTGCAAAATTTTTCAATCTATAAAAAGTTATGACGATTGTGTGCAACTCCAGTCTGATCTCTCATGTATTGAGGAATGGTGTATTCAGAACAGGTTAAGCTTAAATGCGGACAAATGTAAATACATAACATTTTCACGAAAAAAAGAAATAGTTGATTATGAGTATGCCGTGAACCGAACTCAGATTTCTCGCTGTAGCACTGTTACAGATTTAGGTGTTGTGTTTGATGAGAAATTTTCTTACATTGACCATATTAATGCCAAGGCTTCTGAGGCAAGCAAAATGTATGGATTTATTGTGCGTAATTGTAGAGGTTTTGATAACATTGATGCCCTCAAAATGTTGTATTACTCATATGTTCGTTCCAAACTTGAATATGCGTCGCTGATCTGGTTTCCGATATATGATGCCCATAAGTTCACTGTGGAGGGCCTTCAGCGTCGTTTCCTAAAATATTTATCATTTAAAAGAGATGGCGTTTATCCTGAGAGGGGGATCGATTATGGGTACCTTCTGAGTAGGTTTCAGTTTAGAAGTCTTGATTTTCGAAGATCTTTGTGTGCATTGTGTTTTCTGTATAACTTAATTTGTGGAAGGGTTGATTGTTCGGGGTTGCTTTCTGCATTAAATATAAATGTTCCGAGACTGCACAATCGCACTAGTCGTGTTTTCTACTGCAATCGAGCAAGAACCAATATTTTAAAAAGGTCACCGGTGAGCATAATGTGTAGTCATTTTAATTTCATTTGCGAAGATTGTGACTTATTCTTTTGTTCTCGAAGTGAACTCATTAACGTTGCGAACAATGTTTTGCCCCTATAATTATTATGGTTGTGTGCTATACAGTTGTATATTTTTAAGTTTAAATACGGAATTTATGTTTGGTTGTTCGTTGGGTTGTTATATTGTTTTGTACCGAGAAATGTTAAGTATAACTAAGTTTATTTTTCTATGTATTTTGTCCTGTAAATGGTTATCTAACTGTTGGACAATAAATGCCTTTATTATTATAAATGCCTTTGTTATTATTAAATTAGTGCAAAATAGAAATGACTTTACCATTTTTCTGCAGTTGTTATTTTCTTTTTAATAAATTCACCAAGTGAACAACGAAATACGACTGACAGAATGGAAATATAACTGTTGCTCAAATTACTAACATTTTTCTATCGTTGATATTGCTGTTTTTGTGTACTTAGCTTTCATCAACTTGTCTGAGCAATCAAATATGCTTTAGAAGCAGCCAGGAAAAGATGCGTACAGTAATTATATTATTCATACAAATTTGGGCGAAGATAATCGTTCTTCTCACCCGCTGCCGCGGGTGGAATTTACAATCTAGACGTTTCAGACGTTTGTTAATCTGTAATTGAGGTTCTGTTGTTCATGAAAATCACAATATATTCCGTTGTTTATTTGAAAGTTTTGTTGCATTTTGAGATTTGATTTGATTGCAAATTAAAATTGAAAATAAATCTAAAATATCAATAATAGACACAATAATTTTGGATTCATGAAATATCGAAATATATAAGCCCTTTTTCTGTCTGCTAGGTTTTATTCTATATCCTTTGTTGCCTTTACATTTTATATTTCTAGACATCACTTTCGCTCAAAAGCTGCTCGAAAAACAACACAAAACAAAATTCTTGAAGCTGCCAATGTATTACAAGCAAATACAGTGGAATCAATAAACAAGCCAGACTGAATAATTTAAAAAGAGTATGCTTCGTCCATTAACGCGAATAGCGTGTAATGTAATTTCAATTTCAACTTGGTAAATGTACCCAATACTAAATTACTGACATTAATTAATTTTGAATATGAATTGCGTAGGAAAAGCCGCATTTTTCTTGTGAAGGTTGACAATGCAATTTTAAATTGTAAATAATATTAAAAAATATGTACGGGACAATTCATTTGTTATAAATCAGTGAATTTCGACTGTGAACTTTCCGGAGTCACTGTTGGCCGATATCGGATATCGTTCATTGAATAATAATCAAGTTTCATGTTTGTCTGACAATTGGTCCACATTCACCATGCGTATAAAACAAATTTGACAAATCGTTTTTGAATATTCTTCAATATTCCACATTATAAATTGAACTTGTCAAAAATAATAAAATCCCTGAAACAGCAAGTAAATACCTCACAAATCTGAGTTTATACTGTTTTGCCATGAAATCAACAACATTGTTTCAGTTCATGTCAAAATCAAAGATTATAAAAAGTTCTGGAGATCCATCGGCTTTTGCCAAAAATATGGATTAATAAGAAGAATAAGAAATAGCAATACGGTAAACGAAACGTGGAAAATATTTCGAGAACACATCGTTAAAATAATAGAAAAGAACGCAGCAAACAACACCACACCAAAAAACCCAAAAATGTATGACTGAGGAGATCCTGGAACTCATGGAGAAAAGACTAAAATGCAAAAGCAACACAGAGGAATATAAAAACAAACAAAAGGAAATAAAGAACAAACTCAGGAATGCAAAAGAAAAGTGGATGGCGAACAGATGCAAGGAAATGGAAGAACTGGAGAGAAGACATGATACCTTTAACATGTGCAAGAAGGTCAGAGAGGTAGCTGGTCTGTTTAACAAAAGAGCCCCTAGTATCTTAGTGTACAACGCAGGCAAAACCATTATAGACGACGAAGAAGTTCATAATGCATGGAGCAGGATCTATTCAAAGACAATAGACCGACCACCATGACTGTTATAGACGAAACGAAGGACCTGAAATTTTAAAATTTGAAGTCCTATTTAATATAACATCTGCAAAAACAAAAAAAAAAACAACGGGACCTGATGAGATCCTATAGTAGAACTGCTTCAAATTATGAACGAGACCGGAATATCGAAAATACTCTATTACAAAAGCAAAAAATGCATTATTAAAAAACAACTACCCGAAAATCCTAATAGATAAAATTTTTAAGAAACGAATACACCAGTTTTATAATGATATCAATACCAAGAAAAACCAATCTGATCAATCAAAACGGTATACATCACTACCATATGTTAGGGATCTCTCAGAAAACAGCGAAAGAAAGTTAAGAAAATACAACATCGAGGTTTGTCACAAAAATAATAACAATTTAAAAACACAAATTTACACCAAACTCAAAACTAAAATCCCAAAAATGAACAACTCCCATGTGGTATACCAAATACCATGAGAAATTGCGATGGCGTGTATATAGGACAAACAAAACAACATCTTGTAAAAAGGTTAAACTGCCACAGAAATCCTAATAGTGGAAATACTGCCTTAAAAAAACATATCGAAGAACATAACCACGAATTTAATTTTGAATCCACTGATATTCTAGCTAAAGAAACCAACACAAAGAAGAGAGAAATTTTAGAGATGATTCACATAAAAAAGAATATGAACAGTATAAATGACAGATCTGACATCGAATTTTTGAGTAATATTTATAGTAATATAATATAACGAATCCCACATATTTCATTATGAATGTTTTTAACATCCCTTGTATGATTTGGAATCGCAGTCGGAACTTTCCTATCGGTGTGTGATTGTATACTTTTTATTTTACTTCATATATTTTTTTAATTGTAGTGTTGTAGACATTTTAAACAATATTTTAAACAATGCCCAATACTAAACAGAAATGATCTGAATTTTCTGGTACATATTACTGTCTTGGTCAAATGAAAAGATGTTGGAAGGTATGTTTTATTACATTATTTTATTCTGTTTTACAGTATTATGATTTTAATTGTAAAGCTCGTGAATTGTTTTGTTGGTTACCTGTGTTTTAAAAAGTTTTGTTGAATACATGTTTTTGTTTTATGTTAGTGAAATCTTTAATATATTTTAGAAATTATAAAAAAAAAGAAGATTCTGTTGCCTGAAGAAGACAACGTAATGTTGTCGAAGCGTTAAAAAAAAATAGTACGAAAGATATGATATGAAATAACTATTATTTCAAAAAACTAGTTTCATCTGAACCTCATTCCCAAGAAAATCGACTAGTAAAAAATTAAATAATAAGGTTCAAGAAAACTTCCAAGAATAATAAAAATTAGCCAGTCAGACAGCAAAGATAATGGATTTTTTTCGGGATCATTCTATTGAAAAGTTTTAGGCCAGGATAATGACCACCCTGATTATAGCTTTCAGTTTATAATACTATATTTAGCTTACTTTGTATCTCTAAGTATTGTGTATCTACTTTCTACTTAAATTTCCCTATCTACTTACTAATAAATGCCTTAAACTATAACGTTAAAACACGTGGGTAATCTTAAATAAATTAACAGGAAATTTCGCATATACCCAGGGGTGACACATACTAATGCTCACATGATAATTCAATAAAGTTAGACACCCTTTGCAGAAATAATTTAATATTACACGGAGCACTTTGATTGGATTTATATCTGGTTATTTTATTAAGCGCCTTGTTACACCTCGGCGTATGGCATGCGTAACAGATGATTTCCCACTATTTCCGAAGGATTTTATGATTGTTTACTGTATGAAAACTAAAGCATTTGATTTTTTCTTTAATGGAGTTGTATAGTAAGTATACAGGGTCGCCCAAGGTTAGTTTTTTTAAATATAATATCCTGTATTTAAGGGGTGTTTTAAAAATAAATGAAAGGTTTGCATGTTTGTGGATGATACGTCAATAGCAATATCGACATTAAGCATGCAGGAATTAGAAAGCAAAACTAGCAGTATATTAAAAACTTTTAGTCAATGGTGCTTCAAAAACAAATCTATAAACGCAAAAAAAACATCTTGCGTTATGTTTAGAACTAAAATCAGAGATATTACATTCGACTTAAATTTACACCTAAACTCACATCTTATAGAAATGACTGGAAAAGCAAAATTCCTGGGTATAATGTTGGATGAAAACCTGAGTTGGTCTCAGTATATAAGACAATTGTGTTAGGAGCTTAGGCGTTCGTGCTTTGTTGTGTCGGCCCTTAGGAATTCTCTAAATACAGGTGCTCTTTTGTGTGCTTATTATGCACTTGCATTCTCTAGATTGTCATATGGGTTATTGCGTGGGGTCAGAGTGTGGATGTACAACGTGTGTGTTTGTTCTGCAGAAGAGAATTGTGCGAATTATTTTTAATTTGAAACGTTTGGAATCTTGTAAAGAAAAGTTTAGAAAACATAAAATATTTACTCTCTCATCTGTGTATATATATATAAAATAGGGCTTCATATGTTTCGAATGAAAACTGAGTTAAAAAGACCTACTCACAACTACTCAATAGAAATGGAGATAACATTTACATCGATAAATATAAGCTTACAATGTTCACGAAGTCGCCTATATGTGCAGTTTTTTACGTTTGCAATAAAATACCCGACGAAATAAAATGTTCGAAATCTGAAAATATTTTTAAAAGAAAACTTAAAAATTATTTGATTGACAAGTGTTAGTATAGTTAGTGTCAGAATTTTTCAATTATTATGCTGAGATAACATGATATTTACATTTAAATGTTGTTCTGTGTTCTTTGTATGTAATGCAGGTTTTGTTTATTCTTTTATTGTATTGTAATTGAGACTTGTATTGTGTGTAATGACGACCCTATCCATTAATCCATCCATGTAACTCCTCAAGCCAACTTTAAATACATTGATATTTTCATTAAAAAAAATTTAATTCTCTATGTATGCCATAAAAATTTGTCAATCTACAAGCTGCATAAATTGGTGCTCGAGCCTCATAATTTGTACGATGAGCCGGAACCTCAAATAAATAATACTCCCGAGACTTATATTGTGGAATACGAATATTTATTTGCGCCAGCAGATGGAGAGGGTCAATTAAGTCATTAATTAGTTTAAAAATAAATATTTGACCTGCACAGATTCTTCGAATCGACAATGACTGAATGTCAAACGTATTGAGCAATTCAACATGGTCATACCCCCTTACAGGGAATTGGCCATGAACTTTGAAATACAGGTATTTAAAAAAAAATTCTGCACCCGCTCAATTCTATCCACATGAACGCGATATATAGGTGACCACAAAACTGAAGCGTATTCTAACTTAGATCTAACCAGAGCCATATACATCCCTTTGAGACATCCTATGTTATGAAATCTTGACTTATTCCGGAATATAATTCCCAAAGAACGGAGAGCGCTCTCAGTCATTTCCAAAATATGTTGATTGAATGTGAGTTCATTATCGCCAAGCACGCCCAGATGCTTGGTGACATTCTTTTACACCACTAAATATCCGTTAAGAACGTAATTATATTGCGTAAGGTCACGCCTCTTACGAAAACTGATGTATTTAGAGTTTTCTATATTAAGTGGCAGTATGTTTGTGGTACACCAGCCAACAGTCGTAAGATCCCTCTTCAATTCCATGCAGTCGAGCTCGCCCCTAATCACACTTTAAAATCATCCGCAAACAACAGAAATTGACTAGATAAACCAGTGGCGGCTTGTGGCAGTTTAATGTGGTGAAGCATAACATAAAATAAAGTCATATACTTAATAGGTAGCTAAAATTAATAGAGATATCCCTACTTCGTCAACTACATAAAATATAGGTTATGTTTATAAGTAGGTACCTCACCTAAGTATTGTTTTCTTAAAAACTTTAATTAAAGTGTAATTAGTATCTAGAATATATTTACGTACTTCATAATAATACTAATTAAAACAAATTTTATGAAACTGTCAATCAAATTACTTTTATGCTACCTGTTAGCAAATCATAATACGTCTCATACCAGGTATTATTAAAAGCTCTGCTTTTATGCATTTGTATTTATTTATATTTATCAAATTTGTTTAAATCTGGAACAGGTGTGTGTGCATATTTTTAACAAAATTTTTCTGTTCTTGAAAGGAGTGTTGATTAAAAAAACTTAACTTTAGTTAAAATTAAAAAATCATTTTTCATAATTACTGCGCTTACCTGATGTCAGCGTAAATATAATTTACGCTGCTGTAGTGTACTACTTCCACTTGCTTCTTCCATATTAAAGTATGAGATATTATAATATATTATATTATTAAAAAAACAATATTTTACCCCCTACCCATTTATTTTTGATAAAAATAGGTAGGTACCTACTAAATAATAACCGTATATAATTTTTTTAATTTGTACACTACTTTTGTAGATTTTAAAATTCTAATTAAATATGTAGGTAACTAAATAGAAAGTCTAATTTGTATTCAAAATATCAAAACTTTAAGCTTCCCGAAAAGTAAATAAAAATAATATTAGCATAGCACTAGAAATTTGCGACTGTGTGATAGAGATAGATATAATCAAAATAATAATCGACATAATATAGGTACAAAACACTCGCCAAGCGTTGTCATATAACCTTATTTTACATTAAATCTCTGCTGCATCTATATGAAGCGTGCTTCTTATAGTGTTTTTTTAATGGCAAGATTCGTATGCTATGCTTAATACAATTAAACGCTGGCAACTATGTTTATACGAAGAGAGATAGGTGGTTGTATAGTGGGTATATGCCAGATGGCAGTGTTGCCCATTGTTGCTGAATTCTAGATGAAAATGCTTTGATGCACGCTTCATCTGCATAAGAACGTGTATGATAAATAAATAGGCTATTGTCAGAGGACACAAGCACTGGCAACTGGCAAAGGTGTCAACTGTCGTTCACAGGGAAGAGAGAGACCGAAATAAATAATGTTTTACTATTATTACACGAATAAAAAAAGAGGGAAATACCTATAGGTATGTAAATTAAGCATGTTAAATAGGCGTATAGGATAAAGCCTGCTTCAGATGAAGACGAAATTCAAAATTACAGTTTTATGGTAAAGCAGGTTGAAAATTAAGTATACATTAATTCATAGTTTAAATTTTATATGGAGAAAAATAATTACACAATAAAATAGAATTAAATACTTAAATATTATTAATTTTACTGATTATTTAGGTGAAGCGTTGCTTCACTTGCTTCATAGGACAAGCCGCCACTGAGATAAACCTGCACCTATATCGTTGATGTAGGTATATTGCAAAGATCAGAGGAGCCAAATTACTTCCCTGGGGCGCACCGCTAGTTGCAAGAAACTCCCTGGATCTGAAGCCATTGTAATCAACGAACAATCTACGGTCACATATGTAAGAACGGAAAAAGTTCAATAAGCTGCTATCAATCCCAATATCATACATTTTTTTAATAATGGTCGGATGGTTCAACTTATCGAAGGCATCCAAAAAATCCGTATAAATTGTGTCTACTTGCATCCCTCCTCCAACAGCTGGATAGACTGTTTGCAGAAAATCTGCCAAGTTTGTTTCTGTATATCGCTTTCGAAAGAAATCATGCTGCTCGGTAATAATGGAATTTTTCACCTGATTATAGATAATTTAATGAAGAACCTTCTCAAAGACCTTCGAGAAATTCGATAATATTGATATTGGTCTGTAATTAAGAATCAAATTATTATCTCCCGATTTATGCACCAGACAAATGCGCGTAAGCGTGGAAATTTCGAAGTTCGGTGTGTTGAATAAAATGACCAGAGGGTCCGCCAGGACATATGCGCAATCCCTGAGTAGAAACGCTGGAACCTTATCGAGGCCTGCGGTCATTTTTGGTTTTATTTGTTTAATTGCTCAGTACAACAACACAGCGACAATGCAATTGCTTATAAAGAAAAAGAACAAACAAAACAAAAATACACAACATGAGCAAAGCCAACTCCTATTATTGCGGAAATACAAAGTGTAACAAAACAAAGACACACTGGCAATAGAATTTACTTTTGTCCTACCCTGTATGTATATTTGGGTAGTTTTGGATATTTTTTCTTAGTTTTATAGTTTTATACCTAACATGTTTGAAAGTCTAATATTTTTGTAAATATTATACAACATCTGTAAGTAATAACTTTATTATCTTTGGTGGCTTTAACAAATGTTCCTAAAAGAACTTATACCTAGAAAAAGACCTTTTTTCAAGTCGAAAATATTGTGTTTGTTTATGAGTTAGTCCAAAGATAAAAGCATATATTAGAAAAGATAACCAGATGTTTCAGTTATAGGATGGTCAAAACATTCAACATTCTCGAAACGCCTTCATATAAATTAAATGTCGGACTTTTATTATTATATACAGAAGCTAGTAGTTGGGGAGTTAAGAACAAATATTAAAGGGCGCAGAAAACATGAACATGGGTTTTCATGCAGTTATCTTTTCTGGAGATTAAGGAGTCATTATATAATCGTATTGTTCCTAACTTTACAAACGGTAGTGTCTTGTTGATCTTCTGAAAAATCTCCAACATAGGACATCTTAGCAACCAACAACCATTATTAAAAGTCGGCATAAAAATGTATTTTATTTCTGAATCTCTCACCCTCTCACCCTGTAGCTGTATTTGTATACGAATATACTTGTCATTTTGATGAGGCAATTTTAGAAAGGCGATAGGACTTTCAAGTTAGATACGTTTTAGTCTTAGAAGGGTCTAGATGTACCAATTTTATAAAGTAAATATTTTAATTGTTTTTGGACTTAGAAGATCTCTCACAGTTAAAAATTATTTTTTAGTTTCTGTTTTAAAGTATACCAGTATAAAGACTAAGTCCATTTCATTTTATTATGAAGTAGTCAATTTGTATAAAGTTTCTTAATAATAATCAAGTTTCAGTAAGTTCTTTGTTAATTCATTTAATTGAAGAACTTTTTGTTTCCAATCAATTTTTATATAGACTAAGTTGTTTCTTTTAGTATTTGAATTAAATTCAGTTTTCAATTGTAATTAAAGTTTCGTATAGGAATTAATATAATTATTCGTAATATTAATTTTCCTATTTTTAAGTTGTACAAGTAATGACTACAATTTTCTTCTAAATTTTCATTCTCGTTTAATTGTTTTATTCTTTTTTTTATACATATTTATTTCTTTGTTGATATTTATTTATTAATTTTAATTATTAAATTAGTTGTTTTGAATCCAACGGGACCCATTAAGCAGAACTTCAACAAACATTAATGATTGCATTCTGCTGCGATCCAGTAGTGACTACCATACCTCAGTTATTGAACCCTTTCAATCAAATAATAATAAAATGCATTTTGGCACAACATCATTTTCCGTTAAAACATATTGCGGTATAAAACTTGTCAAAAATGTTATTACATACAAAGTCAGCCTGTTGTTATTAACCATAACACTATAATCTATTTTATATAGAAGATATAGATAAAAAGGCAAGTTGATGATGATATACCTACCGATAAAGTTTTATTTTTAGCTTATCCACTGCATTATGAGTTTCATTGTATTTTTTATTTCGCTACATCGCCCGCCATCGTTATTGATTAGGGATGATAAAATAAAAAGGTTAGCAAGAATTCGGGCGTGCTTTTTCAATGTGACAAAATCCATAAAATGGTTGGAGATACTCGTTTTTCTTTCAAAGTCACTGTAACTAAGTGTATACTAATGATGAATTTGCGTGGAAATGAAAAGTGGAAAATTTTTGATAATATAAATTGATTTGATTAATGATGTTGGTGATGAATCACAAGGATATAATATTGAGCATAACAACAAATGCCATGTTATAATGAAACACTCAATGACAATAAAAACACATTAAGTGCCCTTTTAGTACTTTTAAACTTTTGGCAAAAACATATTTTTTATAGTCAGTTTACTTGACCTACATTATTTCAAAACTTTTCTTAGCTTATTCCTCTTACACTAGATTGATTTAACTCAAGTTATTTTTGAAAATCTTTATTTGTGTTTCGCCAAACTGATATATGATTGATGTTTGTATCGGGTCCACTAATACCTACTACTCCTAATAACTCTGTGACTTCGTAGTCTAAGAGCCCATGGCCGCCAGACCTTCGTTATTTTATAAAGGCAGGAGTGGCACTCTGTAACAAAATAGCGATAGAGATTCCCTTCCCTTCGCTATTTCGTACTCTGTAACCAGATTCGATATTTTCCGTGTCTAGCTGAACATGACCGAATGGGCGATAGAGAAGCGAATGATAGAGACAACTTGAAAGGTGTTTCTATGATCGTTCTGTCTTAGTCTATTCAATGCATGCATGAGTTTTTTATCTTTCTTCATTCAATGACAATAAAAATAAAATGAAAAGAGGTTAGGTTATGGTTGTTTGTATTATTATTTTCAGGTGATATAATTTATTTTTTAGGTAAACTTCTTACAATAATTATAAACATTTATCGCGAAAAAGGTATAAAGGTAAGCATTATGAATTTAAGACATTTTAACAAATATCATCATCATCATGAGTGAGATCAAAATTTGTAAACAATGGTAGCCTAAGTATCTACCACTTTAAACTGTAAATTATTAATTAGGGATAGATACTTAGCTATGTATGCATAGAGAATTATTGTAATAATATTAGTGTATCTATAAAACAAATCATAGGTATTTATTTAGACAAAAAACTCAATAAAACGCCTATCATCATGTAGACTAAATCCTTTTTCTAGCTCTATTTTCATGAATTCTTGCTGTATTTTCGATTTTGTTACAAGAAATCGTTGCACTGGCAACATTTTTAACAATCACATATACAACGCTTTTTGTAAAACCAAATAAAGAACTACTAAACACTATCAATCTATTAAGATTAAGCCCAAAATACAAAGTAAATAAACAAAGGAAATGTGAGGTTAATGTCAATTAAATATCTTTTTTATCGTATTTTTTCATGGCTTTAAGCAAATTTGTCTTATGTTTTCTAGACGCTTAGTAGTATTTTCTCTGTCCGATTGAGAAATACGAAACTTGTCGAACTATTACCAAGGCTATAATATATAAATAATATATAATATATACCGATAATGAACTAATAGCGATCCTTATCGCTTGCTTATTCTTTATCTCTATCCTTAAAATTTATATTACATAGTGCCGCTCCTGGTTTCTCAGCGCCTGTCCCTAACACAGGTAGGAATAATGGCCTACTATGAAATTTAGATTATAGTGGCTTTGCCAGGTAACATGTAACAAAGGCGAGTCATGTAATATCAATTTTTTCATAATTTCTGCTGAATACTACTAGAAAACGATCTAACCCATTGCCAGACGATTAGTATTGTGGCAACCCCAGGCCAGACACCCTTAAACTCAATGAAATATAATTATTCGTTACAGTACAAAAGCAAACTTTTATGTGTTTTTTTTTTTTGTAATTATGAAAATGCGTTTCCTCAGTTGTCAGACGGTTTTGATAGTTTTAACACATATCCAGACTAACTTAAATGTGCCGGCGCGTGACAATTCTCATACGTAGGTGCACCGTATATTTAAGGGAGACAGTAAAACCACTATGAAACCCACCCGAAATATTCTGTATCTCGCTCAGCATCGGTCGTGAATCTTTTATGCAGGCAGTTGGGAGTCTCGATCATTAGAAACTAGAACAGATTTGTGTGGTATTCTTATCGAATCTACTCACTTAAACAACATACCAACTTACAATGCTGCCAGTCTTTTTTTTAGATTATCGCTATCCTACACTACTCATTATTCGCGCAATAGCTTAATTCAACTGAAATCTATTTACACCCGATACAAGCGCAGATGCTTGATTGAACACAAACTTCATTTTCCCAAGTTTATTTTATTTGTCTTCGTCTTCTCGGTGTGGCCTCCACCTTATGGTGGTGCAGCCAAACAAAATTTTATTTTTGCTAAAATAATTTAGTTGTTGAAAAAATTCCATATTATTTATATTTCATTCAATTCATGCAAAATTTGGCAACAATCAAGAAAAGATGAAAAATGCGGGGATGCCACACTTTATTTGGAGATTTTCAGCATAAACATATTCCAGCACATTTTCCTCAACAAATCCACACATTACACAACATATTTACACATGGTACATTATTAGATACTTGATTTTCCAACAAACGTCTGTATTTAAAGACAATTTTAAAAAACCCGTCATGGCATACTTATTGGCCAATTGTGTAAACGTTTACTATACGTAATCCTAAGTTGCAAAACTGGTTCATTGAACTTTCTTTATTATTATTGAAATTGCAGCTCGTCGGCACATATTGTTACTCGAATGGATACATTTAATTTGACGCGGATGCTAGAAATGTCAACTTTCTGTCACTAATAGAGGTGCAAGAAATTTATCGATATATTATTTCTCTTATTATTAGAGATACAAGAAATGTCCGATATTCTTTCTGTCATTATTGGAGATGCAAGAAATGTGTCGATATATTCCATTCGATCTCAATTTCTTTTTAAGTTTGAATTATTGTGTCAAGGATTGCAACTGAGTCTATTGACCGCTTGTTAAAAATATAAAATGTATCTTTGTAGCAAAAAAACAACAACAAATAATACAGAGTGCTTCTCATTATTTGTTTGCTGAAATATTAGAATATTCATTGTCGAAATTTTATATGTCAGTTCTTTTAATAACGAAATTCTTATTTTTCGTATATCTGTATAATTTCTGCTCATCAGTCGTTTGCTCTAGACAGGTTGCATCTGTGATATAATAGAATTGGCAAAGCGAAGCTGGATGCGTTTTATATTATTTGTGAAGTGCATGTTACCTATAACAGACATACTCTAACCCAGATTTTGCAATTGCTTTGAATAGATTAATAAGAGTTTGAGCTGAATTACACTACCTAAAATTCTATGGTGATATCTATAAAAAACAGTTTTTTGTTCGTTCGCTGTAAATTCCCTGAAAAAAGGTGAAAATAAAAGAAGTTTCTATAGTTTTCAACAAATTTAATTTTTAGATAATAAAACTTTCATTTCTATCGAAGAAGCTTATAATTAATACTAATTTTATTTTATTAAATTGAATTAAATCTAACCGAATTGTTTTTCAATGACCGAAGTTGTCACATTTGTAATTTATTCATTAGCAGCAAGAAAAATGGTAATCATATTTATTCAATGACCAACTTAATTCTAATATAAATTATAATCCTATATAAAATAAAAGAATTTTACATAAAAAGCTGAAGATGGTGGTATACATTTGCATGAAATGACACATGTTGAATTTATTGAAATTTCTTTTCATATGCCTTGTTTTGTTTGGCTTTAAATAGATTAAAGGTTTGTGTAGGTATTAAATTCAGCAATTTACCCGACAAAGTCGTTAGTATTTTTTCTATGTTAGTAATATATCGAAAAGTATTTCTAATTTTAAAGTTCAAGATCTTAAGTATAAGGTTAGTATTAAATTATCTGACCTGTTCAGCTGTTTTTCCATCTTCGAATGTGAGAGTTGTGGTTATATTTTTTGTTGCATTTGCTATAATATTTATGTATTGGAGTGATATTATAATTTGTGTATGATAGTAGAAATATTTTGCTGATTCTTTGAGATGTCAGTTTTCAGGTAACCATAAGTGTTGTCATTCCAAATTCGTGTTCGATTGACTGGTAAAACCCCACTTCAAATAGAAATAAAAATGTTTTATTTTTCTTTATCTTTTGTTGAAATACAACAGTAAAATTTTTATTTCGGGAAATAGCCTATACCCGAAATAAAACATTTTATCTTGGATTTGCTAGTAAAACTCTTTTTTGCTATATGCCAAGCTTTCTGAAATCTTTATTTTCATCTTCAGGGCTACAAAATATAGGAAACGCCACTATGTTAGTTAATCATTGTTTTATAAAAGTCATTATACATTGTTTTTACCTTAGATATGCTGAGTTAAGTATTTAATTTAATTGAGAATTTAGACCCATTCATTTTTATCTATTTTCTTCATGTATACCGGTGTTTTTCATAAACTAATCTCTTGCCTTTATTGTATGTCATACATATTAAAACAATTTATAATAGATAGAACTAGCAACCATTTGAATTCTATCTAAAAGGGTTAACAGGAAATATTTAGGGCAAGCTGCCAATTTTGAAGTCGAGAACCCGAGAAGCACGATAAAACATCTCAAAATTTGGATAAGGCAAGTTTTCTTCAATCATCATTATTTGACCCGTAGTATCTCTAGTTAATGGTTGCGCCATGGGTAATGAAACATCCTGTACATTAAAAGAAAAATGCATACATGCGTATAGGATAACTTATAGAACTCAAATTATATTTGGAAATCATTTCTTTCAGCCACCTGAAGAAGATGTTAAAGTTAACGTCGAATCGTTGTGTATTTTTAAATTGACGAAATAAAAAAAAAAATTATTTCTAATAAAATAATAATTTTCAAAATGAACCTACAGGCCCGATAATAGAATACATATTTACTGTTTAAAACAAGGCTATTTTTTACATAAAAACTCGCAGTTAGAAATTGGTAAAAAACTAATAACACATAATATGCAAAAAATACGACAGGATATTTAAAATTTAAATAGGACGTACTATATAATCCGTGAACCATTTTATCAGTAATTTACCAATCATAGCTTGATTCAACCTAGCCGGGCCAGCAGCGGCGAGAAATTACCCAGATTTGCAGATATTGAACTTTAATATAAAATGGTATGAAAAGGTGAGTAATTATTTTTTCCCCAATAGAGATGGAGTTGATTTATTTTCATATCATGCAATTAAAATTTTCTAAAGACTTTTATATGGATGAATACAGCAAGGATCAATATTAATTCGTAAAAATTAGACGGAAAAACTTTTGGAAGAAACGATTTCACATGATACTTTTGGTTTAAAGTTAACCGTTTTATGACGTAACAGAAAAGTATACAGGGGCGTTCATGTAGTAGATAAACGTACCTACTTGCATATACAGTGTGTCGCAGAATAGATGTAACAAGAGGTGTGAAGGACAAAAAATTTTTGAATTTTCCAATGACATTTGGGGAATGAGTCTAACTTGTTTTAAAGCTAAGGTACCCAAAAAATCAGTTAAATCGATGTTGTACAGGGTGTTTTATAAAGAAATTTATAAACACTATCATATTCATTTTTTTTGATTCACCATAAGATTCTAATAATTATTTGATGTGTTACAAAATTAACCTAAAATTAACGGATATCCAGATATTTAAGCTTGAATAGCGTCCGGAATATGGCCACTTTCCGGACGCTTTTTGTTTGAGAAAGTAGCATTTTGCGGCCTAGTCCGGGAAGTACGTACTTCCCGGACTAGGACGGGAAGAATCACGTCGGTTTTGTCATTTCAAACAAATTGAATCCCTTCAATATTAGCAATTGCTCGAATTTTAATATAAATTACCTAATATAAACCGTGAGAGCCCTTATTCACTCTAATCTTGAACGAATAGCGTTATTAATCTGAAATCTATTTGTGCCCGAAACACGTGAAGATGCTAATTTTTAAACTCAATTACCCCAAGTTTATTTTATTTTACTTTTGCTAAAATAATTTGATTATTGAAAAAATTCCATATTATTTTTATCTCATTCAATAAAATTCATTCAAGATCTGGCAACAACCAAGAAAAATTACAAGGATCGCCGTTGCCACACTTTATTTGAAAATTTTCACCATCGTCAGTCACGTATTCATTAATTGCGTAATACCGAAATCAATCCAGCAATCCGACATCTATTTATACCCACAACCCAAGTCCAAATGCGTAATTAATCCGAAAACCTAAATTAGGCAAGCTTTATTTTGTTTTATTTTTACAAAAATATTAACGTTCTTAAATATAGTTAATTTTTACACCAGCTTAAACTAAATCTGACAACAATGCCAAAATCCTCATCGCTGGAAATTATGACAAGTGAGATATATATAAACGAATTTCCTATAATTTATTATTTATTAAAATAAAATAACGAACAATCAGCTAAAAATATTGTAGTAATATCCAGTATAAATATATACAAATACGGTAAGTATCATATTATCTTTCATTAATACGTATTTTTTCGAACATACATAACATAACAAATGTATTCAGGTTAGGTTTGTTTACGCTAATAAATGCCTAATTTTTAATGAAAATTAAATTAATTTGCAGGTCAAATGAGTAACACCTCGCAAGACAATAGTACTACGATACATTACAAGAACGATCAAACAGAAAACCGTACCATGTAACATATAAATTGACCAAGAAATCGAAACCAATAGATAGTACCAAAAAGTCTCTGAAAACACGAAAACTGACAAAGGTAGTAATTAGTTAATCTAATCTAATAGCATACTATTCGTAGAAATACAATAACATCAATATCTAAATGAATCAGCGCGTACGACAGGCTAATAAGTCATCAACGGTTAAGTGCTAAAAAATGAGGCTAACACGATCTCTATAACTTCAGCGACACCAATCCAACTGAAATTAACCCACAGTTTAGCCTAGGACGTATTTAATGGGTAACCAACATTTAATAACATTTAAGTAAATACAAAAACAATCAAAATTAGGTTCGGCATATTTCAGATTCTCTCTACAATGATTAGCAGAGGTGTAAGATGAATCACCATCACAACTAGTGTAAAAATAAAATAACTTGGCAGTAATAATGAATCAGAAATAAATATACATTAATTAATAAGCAGCATGTACAGGGTGATACAAAACAACATTAATTAGCTCACATTTAACAAATTTTCCGAACAACTTTTAAATATTTAGAAATTTTTAGCATACACATTAAATTTATATACGGGGTGAGTCAAAAATGTATTTCTTTATTTTTTAAGGACAAAAAAGTAATAATTTGAATAATTTTTTGATTTCTTTAGATTTCAATTCAAGATTTCTTTGAAAGTGGAACTATAAGCTCCCAAAGGTTATCTACGGGGTAACTCAAAAATGTTTCTATTTATTATTTAAGACTTTTAGACACGACAAAACCTTATCAGCGATAGAATACATTAGGGTAAAACTATATAGTTCCTAGAGGTTATCTACGGGGTGACTCAAAACATTTCCCACTCATTTATTAATGCCCTTAATAAATTTATCGATGTAGGAAGTAAACATTAAGTTCTTTGATATTTTTTAGAGTTTCACTATATACAGAGGGGTTTTTTAAGTTTTGTAGTTATACAATTTAGATACAAGGGAACTCAAAAACGTTTTTTGGGCACGGCAAAACCTAATTAATAGTAAAACTTTTGAGTTTTCTTAGTTTGTTAGAATGGTCTCATAAAATTTATTTATATACAGGGTGTCTCAAATGTAATTATATTTATTTGATTAGGTTTTCAACCCATATTTTCATTTTTTTATGTACCCCTCAATGACTTTTGTCATAGATAAGACTACCACAAAACAACAGGGAAATCCCTCAAGGGATTTCTTGTATTAATATAAATAAGAATTAAAATGTTTCTGTTAATATGTAGTATTTTTTGTTCTCTTCTGTTTAATTCAAATAAGAATTAAAATGTATAATAAAGAAGTATGCATGCATATAGGATAACTTACTTACTTACTTACTTTATCACATTGTCCATAAATAATAAATTTAAATAATCACCATGTGTATAATTTAAACACCCCGGAATGGTTATTAATAATTATTTTAAACTGGTCAGTGTCAGCTTCATAATGACAGTTTTTGATTTTAATTGCTGTCATAGCTAAAATTACCTACCGTAGATATATCATTTACTCCTTTGGCAATATTTCAAAATATAAACATTTTAGAGATATAGGTACAAGCTTATATAAATTTAAGTACCGTTTATTTCTTAATAAGATAAAAGTATAACATGTTGGGGTTTCTATTTAAAAATATTGACTTTTGACACTTTTCTCATGTTCATGTTTGATGTGATATTTTCCACAGCCTGTATTAATATGTACCAAAAAAACAGTTCTCATAAAATGACTATTTTTGAGATGCAAATAGCATCTAAATCAATTAATGAAGGTTTGCTTATAGGAAAATTTTATGGGAATTTTAGAGTTCGCAAACGTCATTTTTGACATAAAACCTTAAATAAATCAGAAACGGTAAGCCTGTTTGAAATTTTACGTAGAACCCAAGACTGTAATAATATATACGGTTTTCCATTTGAAATAAGCAAGTTGACACCAACTTCCGGTATATCCAGAAGTGTAAATAACTTTTCAAAATTCTCCTATGTATAGTTTTCTGTTTATTTTATTTCATTCAATTCAATTCATTCAAAACTGGCTACAATCAAGAAAAGATGAGAAATTCGGTGATGCCATACTTTATTTGAAAATTTTCACCATAAACATATTCCAGCACATTTTCGTCAATGAATCCACACATTACACAATCGATTTACACATGGAACATTATTAGATACTTGATTTTCCAACAAATTTAATTTACTCAACTCCCACAATAATATAACAAATATTAAAACATTATTTTATAAAAAAAAAACTACTAATTTATACTTATTTTTATTTTACTACTATTCACATGAACTAAATCTGGGAGAATTGTTTTTAAATGACATAGGTTGACACATTTGACATTCGAATATTGATTTTTTACCGTCCTCACCAGATGGGCTACAATTTCAATAATAATAAAAAAAGTTCAATGACCTCGTTCGAGTAACAATATGTGCAGACCTGCTACAATTTTAATAATAATAAAAAAAGTTCAATGAACTGGGTCATAGAAATGCAAGAAATGTACCGATATATTCATTCTTTCATTATTAGAGATACAAGAAATGTATTGATATATTCCATTCGATCTCATTTTCTTTTTAAGGTTGAACTATTGTCTCGAGGATATTCGTATATAGATCGATTTGTTTCCCGGTGGGATGAATTACTGAACCGTGTTCAAAATGCATCTACGAATTTATATCCAGATGAATTGTGACTGGTCTGTTTCGTGAAGAATACATGACAGATAGAGATGATGAATTATTTCGCTATGACTTGCTATTACGTTCTGAATTTCGTTATGTTCCTGTCTTGTTTTCATATTTTAATTCAAGTGGATTTTTGCCGTTTCAGTCATGTTCATTTTGTTTCGAAAAATCAGCGATCTTTAGTTTGTTCCTCTCAAAAATCACGTTAAAATAGAAAATATAATATAACAAGAAAACCATTGAAATAATGGTAAAAATTAAATTCTGAGTGCATCCCTAATAATATCCAGAATGTCGCGAGCTTTTTGAACTTTGGAAATGATGATATTTGTCATTATATTTTGAACACGCTGTATGTTATAAATAAATTGTTAATGTGAAAGTTGAAAGCATCATTAGTGTGCTTCCATCGACTGAAATAACCACTACCAACAATAGAAAATTGTAAAAGGAGACATTTTCAAAAGATTTACGTTAAAAATACGGAATCTAAAAATGAAATAATATACCAGGTGTTAAAATACCGAACTTGGAAAATATTTTAAAATAAAAATAATGATAAATAATTCTGGGCGTAGAACATTCAGAATTCTAGCTTTTTCCTAACCGCCAAAACTTCAAACAGCAACCCTAAGATAATCCTGTGTATGTATAATTAATTAGTACATAGAAAAAATATTTGTTTTCTATTTGTACTACACTTGTATCAAATATTCATAACAAACAAAAAGCCACTATCTGCATCGATTTTTTTCCCAAATCTTACGTCCTATCATATTCCCATTATTTATTCAATACCATTTTACTTTTTACAGATTGAGTGAAAACTGGCCGCCAAAAAGCTTTTATTTCTTAGAGAGCTTTTATGTATACAGTTTATTTCGACATCAATATTTATTAGTAATAGAAAGGATACATTCAAGCAATATCACAAAAATATTTTGCAATATATTTATCCCAATATATTGTTTTGATCTCGAGAGGGAAGGAATTCATTAAATATTTGTTATAAACTTGATTATTTACCTTACATTTTCTAAAATAGATTGAAATATATCTCGTTGTTTGTAAGAGTCTAAATAGATTTTCAGAGGCCCATACGTGGGCGTCTTCGGTTAAACATACCAGTTCTTGATAAACTTGCTTGATCACTCTATAGAGCTTTTGGTTCCAGCATTTCGACTCCTACTACTAATAATTTGGCGGTTGTGTGCACTCCTATCACAGTGTTAAAGCAATTTCAACCAAAAACTAATGGGTTCATCCTACGATTCCCCCAAACTCACATACTAAAATTTAGCTCAATTGGTTGAAATGTTTAGATGGATGTATGGAAGAATGCATACACACCAAAATGGCTCTATCCATATTTATCTCAATTTCTTTAACCCTTATACACGGAGGTGCGTTAAATATCCATATTTACGGACCATGGGTCCCTGGGACCCACAATTTTTTTTGATTTATTTATACGATAATGTAATAATCCAAAAACTAGTTAGAACTTGAAATCGTTTTTTAATCATTTTCTAAATAAAATAATACAAAAAAAAAAACATATAGAATATGTTTGGCACCTAAATAAATGAATACGAAAATAATAATACAACTTTAGAAAAATAAATTGCTAAAAACAAAAACTGGTCCTAACTAGTCGTCAAAAAACATTTCTTTAGATTGGAAAAACACATGTAACTTTAAAAAAATATCAAATACCCTTTTTTAAATAAAATAATACAAAAAAAAAAAAAACATTAATAATGTGTTTGGCATCTAAATAAATGAATACGAAAATAATAAAACAACTCTAGAAATATAAATTGCTGAAAACTGGTCCTAATTAGTCGTCAAAAAACATTTCTTTAAATTGCATAAACACATGTAACTTTAAAGAAATATATAGGTATAAAAAAACACTCTTTTCAGCTTGACAACTTATGCTGAATAGTTATTTCATACTTTATTAGCACATTGTAGGCAAATGGACCTTCTACATTTTTGGTATCTGCTTGTGTCTTTCTGTCTTTTCCTGATGGGCACAAGTGGCAGCTTTTTCTCTTAGAACATTCTACTTCTTGAGCCACATTACTATATCTTGCTGCTTCAAAATTATGATCAGTTACCTTAATCTTCTTCATTGTATCCATTGTACACAAGCACGGACGTTGGGTCCCCGGAACCCGATTCGGGACCCGATTAACCAAAATAAAAGCCCGAGAAAAAAATTAATACCATATCAGTACAGCACATCTTATAGTACCATCCCATTTGATTTTTCTAGGAAAATTGACAAAATCGGAAACATTATTATATATCTCCATCTAGCGGCCATATATAAAAAATAAATAAAAGCAGCAATACTTTTTTTGATACTCCCAACCAGTACCTTTATACTGATATTATTAAAATTAAAATCTGACTATCCATAAGAAAGTTAGACAACATTTTACCAACCAACATTCTCCGGCTCCTGCACCATTTATTTGAGAAGATAAGGAAAAAAGGTTTATATGAAAAAGTTTTGGAATTGTACTTAGATCATCCTTATTAAGTTTAACACTTACGTAAAATAAGTATATTTTTAAGTAAACAGTGTTTTTCAATTTAGAGTTAGGTTTATGCCCTCTAGCGGACATTTTAGGTAACTAAAACTATTTTCCAGCGATTTCTCTTGTCCGCTTTTACTAAAATAAAAAAAATCCTAAAACCGTACCATGAATAGTTTTCGAGATAGAGCCGGAGTCCTTTCTTATCTGTACACCCGGTACATTTAATCCAAGGACGTGTTGCCCAAGTTGTCTGTAACTTTGCGTTCCTACTTTAGTCTCAACATACGACCTCCACGTCAGTTTACATTCCATGAAAATCGCAAAATTATTAAACAACTTGGAACAGTATAGTATATCACAAAAAGTGCCGCTAACGTCTACTGTATATGACGAAACATGTGAAAGTAAATATTAAAAATATCAACTATAAAATTTAAAATTAGTACAAAACCAAAGAAGTGTATTGAACTCTTTTCATTATGAGGGAAAATTAAGAACAAGTTTCTCTTTCAATCTGAAAGTTGTTTTTTTTTTTTTTTTATTTTAAGGGCCTGGAGTATACATTATTTTTAGAGCCTGCACGTTCATTATGTAATTATAATTAGAAGACCTTCATAGTTGGAGTGGAAACTCTAGAGCATCAACTTTTTTTAGTTCTGTTTAGTTTGGTATGTTTTTAATAAGGAGGTATCAAATTATAAAAATGAACTGAGAATAAATTTATTTCCATACTTATTATAATAATTTTCGATGATCATTTTGCATCTATATAACATACCTACCTATTCGTGTCCCACCGGGAAGGGATTGGATCGATTATGGAGAAACTACACTGTGGAAGAATCTGAAAATCTGGTGTAGTACTTAGGTCGACGGAACCAATTCGGCTAAAATGTTTTCAAGAATATAGCACTTCCGGTTATACCGGAAATGGGTGTCAACTTCCTTATTTCAAATACGACCCTATATATATTTTTTTTTGATTCTCCTTGTAATTCTAAACATATTTCGGTATAATATGTTATACCTATCGCCAGCCGTTTTCGTTCGTTTTGTCAAAAATGACGTTTTCAGAATAGAGAATAATAACAATTTTTTATTATATGGAAGCTTTAATAATTTAATTTGTTAGAATATCCTAGAAGATATATTTTTCTTGAACCTTATTATTTAATTTTTTTACTAGTCGATTTTCTTGAGAATGAGGTTCAGATGACACTAGTTTTTTGAAATAATATTTATTTGATGTCACATTTTTTTTTTCGTACAACGTTTCGACAACATTACGTTGTCTCCTTCAGGCAACAGAATCTTCTTCTTTTTTTTTTAATTTCTTACATCTTTTCATTTTACCAAGACATTATAATATGAACCAGAAATTCAGATTATTTCTCATCAGAAGATATAACACCTACTTTAGCCGCTTACTTATATTTTTTTAGTAAATATTAATACAGGGTATTTGAAAAAAAGGGTAAAAATCAAATTCAAAATAGTGTCATAAATCAAAATTTTTAAATGGCATTTTATATTTTTTTTATTTTCTTGCATCAAAAATAAGGGCAAGTTTATGAAAGGATGTCTATCCCAAAATATACAAAATATTGGCAATTTTACATTTTTCTATTACAAGAGTCATATGAATTTGAAAGTTAATTGATTTTAGTTGGCCATGGTGGCTTTAGATAGCAAATAAATATGACACTTGACAAAAATAATTGTAATAAGACGCACGGGCAATGGAATTTACTTTTGACCTACCCTGTATTTGGGTCTGGGTTTTATGGATGTGTCCAATAATTTTATAGTTTTCTACCTACAAGTATAATCTTTCGTCAATATGTTACAACATCTGCAAGTAATGAGAATATTATCTTGAATGCCTATGATAAAGAATTCTATCAGAAAAAAACCTTTTTTTTTTCTAGTATCCGTTGAAAAGTAATAAAGACTCTGTAAAGATAAAGAGGACTAGAAAGAGATGGCTATGTTTCTTGTTGAAGAATGACATGTTTGAAATACCCGGTGGTCTAAACATTTAAGATTCTCCAAACACCTTCATGTAAATTAAATGTCGAACATTTATTATTATATACAAAAGCTAGTTGGGAGGCGTCACGGTTTCCCATATCAAATAATATATATAATGGGCGCATAAAAAAACAATGGGTTTTTGTCCAGTCGCGAACTCCAACATAAGATACCTAAGTATCAAGAACCTTTATTAAAGTCGACATACAAATAAAAATGTATCTTATTTTGTGAATCTTTTCACCCTGTAGATGTATCTGTATTGGGGTATATTATTGTAAATGGTCCTTTTTTCTAAGTCCATTTCATTTTATTCTGAAGTAGTGAATTGTATAAAGTTCCGTAAGTTTTGTTATTCTTTTAATTGAAGGCCTTTTTGTTTTAATCAGTTTTTATATAAAGTTTAAAGTTATTTCTTTTAGTAATTGAAATAAATTCCGTTTTCATTAGTAATTAAAGTTTCGTATAGGAATTAATATAATTATTCGTAATTATATTAATTTTCCTATTTTTAACTAGTACAAGTATAATAATAATAATAATAATAATAATAATAATAGTCTTTATTCAAATTGCGTACATTTTTACAGAAATCAATAAATCAAACAATCAATAATACACAATTGAAAAGGCATGAGTGCAGCTTAAGGCATGCAATGTGCATGCCTCATCTGTCTTAACACTTATCCTTAGAAAAAAAAAAGTAATCTATATCTACCTAATTCTATTAATAATTGTCCCATACAAGAAACAGAAAAAAACACAAAAAGTTACTAGGCGAACAATTAATTCATTCATTAATTTTAAATACTTAATAATCATAAATCATATTTGTCATAAGACAAAAAAAAAAACAAATATAATTTTTTTTTTCAAAATTTTGACCTGTTAAACAATTCTTTGCGCAATTCTACCTTAAATTTATACAGACTAGATTCGAGCAGGCAGCGAGGCAAGTCATTATAAACATTAGCAATATCGTATGTAAATGACCGTTCGAAAATTCCAGTTCTATGTATTGGTGGCGTTAGTTTACCTTTATGTCTCAAGTTTAGATTGTGAACGTCCGTTCGAAATTGTATTTTATGGTATAAGTAACCCGGTGTTTGCGTTTTAACTATTTTATGATAAAAACAGCAACGATGCATATATCGTCTGTTTTTCATGTCCAACCAACCAGCATCTTTCAATTTGTGACTGACAGGTCTACTTCTTTTTATCCCATATGCAAATCTAAGACAATACTTTTGGATTTTCTGGATACTAGCAGAAACCCCAGCAGTCAAACAAGGTCCATATACAAGATCACAGTGATTAAACTTGGAGAGAACCATAGAGTCGCACAATAATAATTTTACCTTCGGGCTAAGGAGATGTCGAGAGCTATACAATAACTTTAGACACCCAACAGCCTTTTTTGTGCATGTGGCGACATGTTGCTGAAATCTCAGTCGGTTATCCAAAATCCAAGTAATGACTAAGATTTTCTTCTAAATTTTCATTATCGCTTAATGGTTTTATTCTTTTCCTTAATTTATACATATTTATTTCTTGTTGTTATTCATTTTCTTGATTAGTTTTAATTATTAAATTAGTTGTTTTTAGCCCGAATTTTTGCGTTTTATTTCTAATAAAGTTTTCGATAAATTATTGACAAAAGGGTCAACCAATTAAATATTTTCTTTTAAATACAAAGTGATCCAACATTATAAAAGGTGAGTAATTTTGCATTACTTTAATACAGATTAATAAAGCTTATTTTAGTTGTTTGTTTCTTTCATTTAATAATTTGATTCTGTTGTTATTCAAGTTGATATTCTTTGTTTGTTCTTCTTTATTTGAAACCGCTCGTAAAACTTGAAAAGAACGGTAACAATTTGGAATAGCATATTGGGATTCATTTGGTTTGAGCTATAAAATTAGTATTCTTACTGAATGTACATAATACCTGCTAATTTCAAAATGGTTACATAATCAACAACTATGACAAATTGTAGACATTAATTAGTAGTAATAATCATGGCGGGCGTATAAATTATACTAACGAATACTATCTAAATTTGTTTATTATTTATGGAGAATGGTGCTTTCAGAAAATCCAGACTCCACTGCAAATTTTCTCAGAGATGTCGTAGGATATGCCGTGAAGTTCCCCAGTACAGCTTCATCGTCACAAATAGGTTTCATTCGTTTTATTTTTCTCTTTCCGGAACCGAAATTTTTAAAATTATCTATTATTAGTTAATCAAATTCTTCACAGACACGAAACTTACGAAATTATGTATTATTTTGGTGATGGCTTGTGTTTTTCTGGGTACCTGGCAGAAAATGTATCACACGTTTGTGACATCACTCTGTCACATTATCCATAAATAATAAACAAATTTAGATAGTATTCGTAAGTATAATTTATACGCCCGCCATGATTATTACTACTAATTACTGTTTACAATTGTCATAGTTGTTGATTATTTTTGTTAAGTGTCATATTTATTTGCTATATAAGTATTTTAAAATGTAAAATTGCCAATATTTTGAAAACTATCAGTTTTTGGGATAGACATCCTTTCATAAACTTGCACTTATTTTTTATGCAAAAAAATATAAAATGGGCGGTTGCCATTTAAAATTTTTGAATTAAGACACTTTTTTCAATTTGATTTTTTACCTTTTTTTCAAATACCCTGTATTATTAGGCGGCTAAAGTAGGTCTATATCTCCTAGGATATTCTAACAAATTAAATTATTCAAGCTTCCATATAATAAAAAATTGTTATTATTCTTTATTCTGAAAACGTCATTTTTGACTTCAAATTTCAAATATTTCGAAAACGGCTGGCGATAGGTATAACATAATATGTATGAAATATGTTTAGAATTACAAGGAAAATCCAAAAAAAAACAATTCATATAGGGTCGTGTTTGAAATAAGGAAGTTGACACCCATTTCCGGTTTAACCGGAAGTGCTAAATTCTTGAAAACATTTTAGCCGAATTGGTCCCGTCGACCTAAGTACCACACCAGATTTTCAGATTGTTCCACAGTGTAGTTTCTCCATAATCGATCGAATCCCTTCGCGGTGGGACACCCGGTATACTTAAAGGGTGTTAATTAAGTAAACGAAAAGGTGATTTTTGAGTGATTGTAAGACGATTAGTTTTGTAAACTACTAATATAACCATGATAAAAATATTTGAATCGTCTTAAATTTAAGGCATATTTTACTTATAGTGTAATAATACGAATAATATTTATTTTAAAGAAGTACCTAGTCCATATTGAAGTGGAGTAGAATAATAAATTCTTGAAATAAAAGTCAACCTCCACGTAATAAATTTAAAAGATTTCTCTAAAACTCTTTACATCTACCAAACATGTTTCGGAGCACCAGGCTCCATCATCAGTGGTTATCAAAATTACAAAAAGCGATTTCATCATTATTGTTACAATTATTTAGTTTATTAATTAGCAGCACTAATTCACAACGTGAAAAAAAATCTTTGATAAATAAATCACATATTCTTATTAATTTGTTAAAATGTTTGTTAAACCATTAAAATCTCTTGTCAAAAAACTTGTTATGCCTTATTATTTGAGTGAGCCCCCAGTCGCCGTACAAGAATCCTCGCTAAACCCAAGAAAATTGAACAGTATCGCACCATGCAATTAAATGTATAAAAATTTAATGGAGCATAAGAATCTTCTCACTTCAAAAGATGGCATATCACAACGGGAAAGCAAGGTTCCGTGCACAATCCCTCTTGGAGGGTAAACATTGTCCGCTCTAAAGGCCAAATATTTTAGGAATCGCCTCTGTACATACTCCAACGATTGAACATGTGTATGATAGAATGAGCTCTATACCTCAGAAGCAAACTCTAGTTTAGACCTAACAAAAGCGTTATACAATAACTTCAGAGTAGACACATCACCAAACTGACGGTGATGCCGTTCGTTATTTGTGGAACAAAAGTAAATTCGCAGTCAAAGACTACGCCCCGGACTTTAACCTCACTGCCCTATTCCAAAGATACATCATTTAACCGATAATCAAAAATATATTATGAACTTTCAATCTTGATAAGATGTTAATTTTGCATTTTAAAACATTAAGCAATAAACGGATATTATGACACCAATCTTTCACAATAAGCCCATAATGATGCAGTGAAGCCGCGGACCCTTACAAAAAAAAAAATCACACTAATCGCACAGAATATTCAAATTATACTGAAGAAATGCACAACCGTTCAGTGTGTCCACGCGATTAAAGATCTTCAGATTATCCCCATAAGCAAGAGTCTCGCAAATGAAGGATTCTAAAAGGTTATTCATGAATATTTTAATCGGTAGAGGTTCGAGATTAGAACCCTGTGGCACACCGGAGGGTGAAAGAAATATACGCGACTTAAATCCCTCATACTCCACAAACTGCTCAGGATGAAAAAGATATGAGCGGAAGAATCTTCCGAGGTCCCGACCGTCTCCAACTTCTTCAACAACAGGTAGTGATCTATGCGGTCGATGGCCTTCTGAAAATCGGTGTACACTACATCCATCTGACGAAGACCATAGCAAGCTGAACAGACGGTCTTAGAGAGAACAGAAAGATTTGTAGTACATGACCTCAATAAACCACGCTGACTTTCCGTAAATCTACTATTAATCTGTAGGTACACTTTGGTGTATATGACAATCTCAAGCAACTTGGAGCAATTGCAAAGGAGGGTATATAATTGCTCAAAATAGTAGCCGATCCGGACTTCAAGATCGATATAATCTTTGCATTCCTCCAATAAGCAGGAAATTTATATGACCCCAAAAATAAGACTGAACATATATAGCAAAGGTGAAGATAGAATCGGAATGTAGTCCTTCACCTTCACGATAACCTGAGAAGGGTTACAGAAACAGTCATCCTCCCTTAATGCGTTATTGTTAGTGAATCAAGGCATACACTGGCGGCGATAAAAGGCCCGCGACGATGCGGGCATTTGCACGACCGCTGCACTTAAGAGGCAATACAAGTCAGTTTGAACTATTGTAACCAACCGTAATATAATACATATAGCTTTTTGACCGTAAGGCACTTAAAATCAATGCCTTTAGACTAAAGACAGAGCACGCGCGGCGGTTGACTTATTGTGTTCAGTGTACTTACGAAATGGACACTCTTAGGATTTGTATTGAAAATATTTTATCCAATAGTTAACTCGGTAGCAGTTTGATGCTTGCTGACCATGTTAATATCAATTTAACACTTCGCCTCTTTGTTGATATAGTTTTGTTTATTTAAAAATTATAGGGATTCGAGGTTATATTTTGAATATCATTAATGTAATTTCTTACCGCTTACAGATTGATAGATAGATAGATTTGATAGATGAGCAGTAGTAGTAGAACCATGTGAACATCGCGTGCCAGACTTCCAAATACAAGTTCAACGTAGTGTGTGTACATACAAGGGCGATCCAAAACGTAAAAGTTTAATCTCTTAGTACATATCGGCGGAAGTTCACATTTTCAGTCGATATAAAAAATATTTTTTATCATGGATGGTGGATAGTGTTACAACCCTGTCGCATACTGTGGAGGCTACTAAAAACCAAATTACCTCACTAAACAACGTTACAGAATCCTTAATGCAACATTCCAAAAGAAATTCTCTAAGATTTTTTAGGTATACAAGAATCTGATAATGAGAATGTGGTAAGATTTTATTACTTAAGTAAAAATTGATCGTTCCTGGGTGCGGATTGTTGGTAGAAGTGGCAACAAAAAAATCATTAATATTATCAACATCATGAATAAAAGACGGTCTTGTGATATTTTCCCTTGCATAAATGTTTAGATCTCGTAATAATTTCCAATTTTGTTTAGAAGAATTTCCGCGGACTTTAGTTTTCAAATTTCGTACAAATATGATTTAATTTATTTACAAAGCAGGTGCATCAAATCAATGGACATACAGCAAGATAATTTTGAGTCTTATTTGGGTTTTTAAATTCTCTAACCATTGGAACTAGTATATTTGAACCATACTGCACTTTGCAGTACACATAATACATATGTACCTATATGCTCGCGATTATTGATTGAATACAGAACAATAATCTCAATCTTTCGTAATAATAATTTCCGGCGAACACAATTACGTAAAACAATTATTATAACCCAATGTAATAATCAGCTAACATTGGTTTAACGTACAAAAGTCATAGATTCATGTTTCTCGTTCGTAACATTAATAACCTTCAGACATCGGTTTAATGTACAAAAGTCATAGATTAATGTTCATCGTTCGTAACATTAATAACCAGCTAACATCGGTTTTACGTATTGGAGACATAAACTAATCTTCATCGTTCGTAACATTAACAACCTGGTAACATCGTTTTAACGTACAGGAGTTATAAATTAATGTCCATCATTCGTAAGATCAATAACCGGCGAGCATAAATTTATGTTCTTTATTTATTAATTCAACGTACAGGATTCGCTACCGAATTTATGTACGAACGTTCATTGTATTAATGTCACCCATCATCGGCTCAAATTTAATGTTGACGTTCATTGATTTGAAACACTTTTTATCACGTACCTTTTCGGTTCAGTGAACATCCGAGTCAGATTTATAATATTTTATTATGTAGTAGAATATTTAAGCATAAATTTTTCAGTTGTACTCGTATATAACTAATTTCAGATACGCTCGGTTATCTTTAATAAGATATCACATCCTTTTATCATGTACTACCTAATTAGGATATGGATTTTTGCAAATTTTGTACGTATGGTTAAGCAAAAAAGCAAAAAGGTGTACATTAATCTTTTATTTGTTTGCTAGAAGTATTTAATTTAAATTGAATAGATGTGGTATACTGGTATATTGATTTTATTTAAACGGAATGTAAAAATTTGGAATGATATTTCAGGTCGTTTGTTTTGAATAAATTATTAAGATTGGCTACTTTCTTCTCCGACTAAAACACACGTCGAATATTTATATCTTCTTTAATAGTAATTTTTTTTTGTGATTTTTATTATCCATGTTAAAATTTTATAGTTATGGTGGTCTGACACTCTACCGATGTGTATGATCTCGGGGTTATATAATGTAAAGTAAGTTTAGTTTTGCACATTGCAATGTTCGATCGCTATGCACAGGTTTCGACATCCTCTCGGAGGTGCTGTTGGTGGATTCCTATTCAGTACTCGGATTGTCTGAGACTTGGCTAAAATTAAACACACCTAGTAGCGCTTTTCAAATTGACGGATATAAGTTGTTGAGGAAGGATCGCGCTGGCAGAGGCGGTGGCGTCGCTTTTTATGTTGAGAACAGCATTAAATGCAAAATCCTTGACATTGTCGTCTCAGAGGAGTGTCTATTAGAGCAGTTATGGATATCAGCAAAAATTAATGGTAAAAAAGTCTGTCTCGGTACGTTATATCGTCCGCCAAATGCAAATGTGACTTTATCTTTGGAAGCACTTGAAAATGTTTTGACGGCTTTTCTTATCGAGTTTGACATAATTTTGTTTGGGGGAGATTTTAATATTGACTTGGCTACTGGAAGTGCTGCGTCAGTGCAGTTCAGAAGTTTTTTAAATAAATATAACTTAAATCAAGTAATTACTCAGCCCACAAGGGTCACGGAGGTGACTGCAACCTTGTTGGACGTGATTGTCACGTCTAATCACAATGCGGTCAGGTCCACGGAGGTGTGGCCCATGGGGTTGGTGTCTGATCATTCGTTGGTAACTTGTGAGTTGAAAATAAAAAGAGATAAACATAAACCCATTTTTCGAAGCTTTAGAGATTATAAATATTTTAGTTATAACCTGTTTATGGAAGATCTTTACAAAATTGATTGGAATATTATTTACTGCATTGATGATATTGATGAAATGAGTTTTGGAATAAATCTTTGCTATATTTGTTTGATTTGCATGCTCCCGTGAAGAAGGTTAGAATCTCGAAGGCACCTGCTCCGTGGATAGGGCTAGGCTTAAGTACAGAAAAAATAAAACAGAACTTCTATGGAATGAGTATAAGGAGATCAGAAATCTTGTGAATGTCTCAATAAACTCAGAAAAGAGGGATTATTTTAAACATATTTCTAACAAGATAGTTAAAATCTTCTGGAGATCTCTAACGTACCTCAACATGAATAATACAAATCTACCTGAACATGACTTTACTGACCAAGAGCAATTTATTAGGTTTTTTACTAACCATGTACCCGACACTGTACTGGATACCAATGATTTCTTGATTTTAAATCAGTACGCTTCAGTTAATTTTAATGTTGCGAATAAGTTTCGTTTTTCGGAGGATACCGATGGCCGATGGCATAAATCTAAAAATGATACAAATAGTTATTCCACAGCTTACGGAGTACCTCACTTATATTGTCAATAGGTGTCTCGTTTTGGGAAGGTTTCCGGACAGCCTGAAGATATCTAACATAGCACCCATTAATTAATAATCCTACTGACATATCCCACTTTCGCCCTATTAGTATCTTACCCACCCTTTCTAAAATTTTGGAAAAAGTTATGTCCTATCAATTGAGTTCGTATGTTACAAAATATAACGTATTACCTTCGAGGCAATCTGGATTTCGGTCAAATCACAGTACAACAACGGCGTTGCTGGATATCACCGATGATATCTTTAAGGCCTCTGATAAAAATGAATATACTTGTCTCATCCTTTTAGACTACAGCAAGGCTTTCGATACCCTCAATCACTCCACTCTGTGTTCAAAACTTCTATATTTCGGTTTGGATGTTACTGCCGTGGATTTGGTGAACAGTTTTCTGACCAATCGCATTCAAAGAGTGGTTTTAAATGGAAATATTTCGTCATCTGCAATTATTACAAAAGGTGTTACGCAGGGAAGTGTTTTATCTCCACTTTTATTCTCTTTATATACATCTGATTTTCACAAGTCACTGAAAAAGTGTTGTATACATCAGTACGCTGATGATACACAAATGTAATATTCTTTTCCTTGTTCCGACGCCGTTGTGGCTGCAGACTCTATAAATCGGGACCTTGAAACTATCAAAAGCATATCCAATGCTCATAATTTAGTATTAAATGCCAGTAAAACCCAATTACTAATGTTTGGATCACAAAGGGCTACTATCATTCGGAATCCATTGTTTAGGGTAGTGCTTAACAGGGAAGTTCTAACTTTTGTTGATTGTGCGAAAAGTCTCGGTGTTTATCTTAATGATGATTTGAGATTTTCTAAGCAAATAAATGCGTTATTGCAAACATGTTACGGCAGCCTGAAGGTGTTGTATATGAACAGGGACGTATTTGATATAAATACTAAACTCAGGCTTTGTGAATCTCTCATTCTATCAAAATTAAATTATTGTAATACTGTGTATTGGCCAGCACTTCTCTATAAAGATAGGAAAAGTTTACAAAATATACAAAACTGGTGCGTGCGTTTTTGTTATAATCTGAGAAAGTACGATCACATTTCCGGTCATTTCCAACAGACTAAATGGCTTAGTTTACACGAGGGATTTCAACAGCATTTGGCATGCCTGACATTTAAAATTAATACCATACGGGAGCCTGTATATTTGCATTCTAAACTGCTGAGGGGTACAGATGTACATAACAGAGATACCAGGGCTAGTGTCTTTTATACAGTCCCGAGCCATCGGACTGCTCAGTTTCAGCGGTCCTTTCACTACAATGCAGTAAAAATCTATAATTCAATACCATTGAGTATTAGGAATCTGCCATCCTTGACTGCTTTTAAGAGGGATCTTAAAAAATTTCTATTTAATCAAAGAGTGGAGCGATCGATCGTTCATTAATTTGGTATGATGATTTTGTATTTCTTCATGTGCAATGATAGTTCTTAGGCTTAGTAGGCTTAAAATTGTAATAAGGCAAAATAATGGTTCTATGGTTTTTCTATGTATGTATTATTTCATTATCTGTACAAATTATTGAATTTCAATAGCTTAATGGTGGTTAAATGGAAGAGCAACCCTGTTGAATTTCGCCACCATTTTCATGTGACGTAGAACATATTTTAAAATCATTGTATTTTTGTAATTTCACAAAAAAAAATGTTGCCTTCGAGGCACGAATAGCTCTCCATATTTAAGTGTAAAAGTAACAATTTTATGACCTTTTTGTCATTTATCTAAATTTAATAAATTTTTGTTTTGTTTTAGACATCAGCAATTTTTTTTAAGTATCGGGTTTTCTGCCTTTTCCTTCTCTTTGGACGCACTATTTATACGCAGATATTTTATATTTCAGATCTAGGCCAAGTTCTTGAACGCAAATTAATTGATTTTTTTAGTTTTATTATAAAATTTATTTTGCCCCCTTTTCTACTATTTACGAACGCCTATGTAAACAATATTGTTATACTGTTAAGTGGTTTTTGAGTTATCACGGATACAAATTTTTTCTGACCCTTTTATAGAATTTTCACGGACGCCTATGGAACATTAATTTTTGTCGCGTATTTTTAACACCAATTCAACTAGTTAAATATAAAATTTTTTACATTTTATTTTTTTTTATTTTACCCCTTTTTTACTATTTACGAACGCCTATGTAAATAAAAATTTTATGCTGCATTTTTTAGGTTATCTTATATGAAAGCTATATATAATTATCCAATTTTTCTGGTATATTTGGGAAACATTTTTTTTTCGTTTTTGACCCTTTTTTAAGACTATTTTCGAACGCCTGTGTGAACTAATTCTTTTATGTAACATTTTTTAGGTTAAATTCTATCACAACTATAAAAAATTATTCAATATTTCGGATAAGTTTAAGAACTATGATTTTTTAAATTTTTGAACCCTCTTTTAAACCCCTTGCCTACGCTCAATGTTAATCACCACCTATAAATATCCTGTAGTATTTTCGTACCAAATGTGGTTAAAATCCGTTAAGTGGTTTTTGAGTTATCACGGATACAAATTTTTTCTGACCCTTTTATAGAATTTTCACGGACGCCTATGGAACATTAATTTTTGTCGCGTATTTTTAACACCAATTCAACTAGTTGAATATAAAAATTTTTACATTTTATTTTTTTTTTATTTTACCCCTTTTTCTACTAATACGAACGCCTATGTAAATAAAAATTTTATGCTGCATTTTTTAGGTTATCTTATATCAAAGCTATATATAATTAGCCAATTTTTCTGGTATATTTGAGAAACATTTTTTTTTCGTTTTTGACCCTTTTTTTAAACTATTTTCGAACGCCTGTGTGAACCAATTCTTTTATGGAATATTTTTTAGCCTATATTGTTTCACAACTATGAAAAATTATTCCATATTTCGAATAAGTTTGGGAAATATATATTTTTTATGTTTTGACCCCTTTTCCACTATTTACGAACGCCTATGAAAGTAAGTTATTCATGACACATTTTATAGGTTATATTCTATCAAAACTATAAATAACTAGTTAATATTTCTGCTATTTTTAAGAAATACGTTTTTTTTTTAATCTTTTTTACCCCATTTTACACTATTTTCGAACGCCAATGTGGTCTAATATTTTATGTTCAATATTTTAAGTTATATTCAATTAAATGCGTAAAAAAATATGCAGTATTTCGGATAAGTTTAAGAACTATGAATTTTTTTAATTTTTGAACCCTCTTTTAAACCTCTTGCCTACGCTCAATGTTTCCCAAAATCTAATCAGCTCCTTGCCATGTCCTATAGTATTTTTGTACCAAATTTGGTTAAAATCTGATAAGTGGTTTTTGCGTTTTCGTGCATACAGACAGACAGACAGACAGACAGACAGACAGACAGACAGACAGCCAGACAGACAGACAGACAGACTGATAGACAGACAGACATTTTTTTAAAACTACTTATTTATGTATAAAATGACCAAAAACAAGTATTTCCGGTGAAATTAAAAAAAAATTTTTTTTCATGAAACTAATAGTCTCCATATATACATATATTACATATATGATATGGAGAGCTAAAAATAAAGGCATTATTATTATTATTATTTAACTTGGTGACGATTAGGCTTATTTCATTATTTAATAATGTCTCAATTTCCGTTTACGTTAATGTATTTCCGCGTGAATTGCTCATACATTTTTGTTGTTGTTGTTCTTATGTAAAGTCAAATCGATAGCTACTTAAATACACGGAATTTTAGTTTTATCACCCCAGATACCGTGTTGTCAGCGGCAGAGAGAGAAATTTAAAGAACGGTTAGTTCGATCAAAAATAAGGCTAAAATTTTCTGTAATTTTTTTTCGTAAGGGCCCTCTCTTTGGAAATATGCGTGCTTTACCCTGAAGATGGTTGTTCCGTAATAGCTCAGAAACGGTGAAATCTATTTACATGAAATTTGGACGGTATACCCAGCACCTTAGACAAGGAAAGAGAGAGGACAAGTAACAATCCAGTCCGTAACAAAAAATGCACTGCACATATGCCTAAAAAATACATGGAGACCAGAAGTTACAAGTACAATAGACAATGTTTATCTACAATTAAAATACCGTCCGGTCCAAAATAGTGTAGGTCATCAAACACCAGGTAATTTTGTTAGGTTAGGGTATTAATACATTATATTGTCTCTGCATATCAACTATTCTTGTGTTTGGGTCACATTTGTATGCCTTGTTCAGTTGTTGTCGGTCTATGCACCTGATACAAAACGATTTTGAGGCAAAATAATTTTGGCCTGGTGGCAAACATTGTTGGTGTCTATTATAAGTATTTTATATTTTGTGGATTTAATAATAATTAAAAACTATATCACAGGTAAAAATTGAAACACTTAATTTGTTGTGTCTATAATTAAATGCTTATAAATATTACAATACAAATTATTTCTGTCTGAAATTTATATAGCAAATTTAGAACATATTAGTCTATCGTATTCGTAATGACGTTATAGAAATATGTAAAATATCTGAACATTTTTGGCGTGTTAATGAACATAAATTTCCAACAATTAATTTTATCGAAAAACTTAAGAGCAAAATATTGTTTGTTTGTATTAACAAAAATTTTTTTAACGTATTGCGACAACATGTTTTAAGTTCAATTAATAATGATATATATTTTCTTATAGAATCTGCTGTGGTAAAATATTTAAATATTAGGATACATTTTATAACAAAAAAGAAATCTGAAGTTTTAGATCCGGTACGGAACCATTTAACAAAAACAATTTTATTCAAAAATCAATAATATTTGTAAAACGAACGGTGTTTTGGTTTTTTAATCTGTAAGTCATTCTGAATTTTGTATTGTTTTTTTTATGTTTTTTAAATAATAAAGTTATTTGTATAAAACCTTATTTTCTTTCCAATGCTACCCAATAATACGAGTATATACACATGTTAATAAATTTATTTACTAAAATAGCGAAAGCTATGAGAGAATTTATAAATGATATTTCAACTATATTATAAAATACTATATATTATTTATTTATTTATTTAGATTACATCTACCCAGACAGAAACACATCCAATTACAGGGCAGGTACATTACAAAACGATAAAATTAACATAAATACACGTTTCAAAATTATAAAAAATACAAATATTACAATCGCAAAAAATAGTCAGAATGGTTTAACAACAAATATTTATCTAAAAAACACTTTTTTAATATAAGATATGGTATTAAAAAACACATCAATATCGGTACTCACCGAGTCACAAACAGAACACATCTCAAACAACGGCGAAAAAAGCAACAAGTTGGTACGTGCGGTAGGCAAGTAAAAGCTAGAACCATAATTACGCCTTCTCGTATGTGGAGCATTAAAAAGGTACCATTGAAATAGGAACAGGAGCGAGGCATATTGTCTACGCTTATCAAGAGGTACAAAATTAAAACGACCCAGAAGTTCATCATGGGGAAATCCCATGGTTGGATACACTCCGTCACACTTAAACCACAAGTATTTCACAAATCTTCGCTGAATCCTCTCTAAGCTATTCGAGTGCAACGCATAACCAGGACTCCACACAACAGACGCATATTCCAATTTCGATCTAACGAAGTAATTATACAGTAAAATAAGAGTTTTAGGTGACACAAAATGCTTTGTATTTCTCATAACAAAACCCAGACTCTTATAGGAAGACGAAACCACATCAATCACATGCCCCACAAAACTAAGTTTAGCGTCAAAGAGCACCCCCAGATCCTTAACCTCATCGCATATTTTAAGCGGAACAGAGTCAATGTTATACACAAATTTTATTGGATTTACCTTACGAGTAAAAGTTACAGAACAACACTTATCCATATTAAGGGCAAGCCTGTTCTGAATGCAGCAGTCAAGCAGGACATTCATATCATTCTGCAATCGAAGACAGTCAGAAGCTGCGGTAATCAGTGAATAAACCTTAAAATCATCAGCAAAGAGTAGGGAGCGACATTTCACGCCATTAACAATGTCATTAATAAAACACATAAATAAGAGGGGACCCAACACAGAACCCTGCGGCACTCCAGATGTCGCACGGATAATACCGGACTTGAAACCACGGTACTCCACATACAATTTACGTTCATGGAGATAAGTAGACAGAAATTTTAAAAGATCCACAGATAAACCAAATTCCGAAAGCTTTTGCAGCAGAATTCCGTGGTCAAGCCTGTCAAAGGCTTTGGTAAAATCCGTATAAATAACGTCAACCTGACCCCCGCTATCCAAGCCTTCTGCCAAAAACTGGCTCAAAATAACGGGATTAGTAGCAGTGGATCGGCCAGGAAAAAATCCGTGCTGAATAGGCGTGATGAGCCGCTTGACATGATTAAACAAAACTTCATGCAACACGATCTCAAAACACTTGGCAAAATTCGATTGTATAGCAATAGGACGGTAGTTTCTAATATCCTGCCTATCACCTTCTTTGAAGATGGGGCTCATCCTAGACAGTTTCCAAAAATTAGGAAACTCATTATATTTCAATGAGGTGAGGGAGGATGTATATCATCCAGCTCTGCACATATTCTTTGACACTGCAAGTGACTCGGCAAGTACCAACTTTAGAACCAATCCACTGGCTAAACGGTACAATTTTCGAAAAGCTAATTTTATTCAGTTATATGACAACATTTTCAGTCAAGATTGGTCCTTTATCAATGAAGTAGGTGATGTCAATGATGCAGTTTCCCAATTTTATTACAAAATATTTGAGTTGTTTGATGAGTCCGTGCCAACTTTCAGACATCGCAAACAACGCTTTACATATCCCTGTTGGTACACGCCATGTATCATTCAGCAAATAAAAGCTAAAGCCACATTTTTTAAAAAATGGAGAACTTCAGGCTCCATACAATACTATGATATGTATAAAATATTAAGATCAGACATTAAACGAGGTGTCGAGCGGGAATATTCCAACTATCTAGAAAGCATTCAAAATTCAATCAAAACGGATACCAGACAGCTATGGAGATTCATACAGAATAAAAAACGAAAGTCACGCATACCGGGTGCAATGATTGATGTCGATGGAAGTACCATGACAGATGCGCAGGTTATAGTGGATGCCTTCGCGGGGTTCTTCGAAGGCGTTTTCATGCCTTCTCAGTCATATGACGGTGGCAGCAAAGACTTGGGGTCTAATAGTGCGATTGGTACTGGATTTTTTGATTATGAGGATATTTTAAGCGCACTCAAGAAATTAAAGCCCAAAAATACCGCTGGATTTGACGGCATACCTTCATTCCTAATTAGGGATTGCGCATATATATTTGCTAAACCATTACAATTCCTATTCAATAAATCAATAAACGCTCAAACCTTTCCCGACGTTTGGAAGAAGGCTCGTATATGTCCAGTGCACAAGGCCAATGATGTCAACGAAATAGTGAACTATCGTCCGATATCCATTTTGTCTAACTTCTCGAAGGTCTTTGAGATAGCCATACATGAGAAATTATTTAGTCAAATAAAAAATTTAATAATAGTTCAACAACATGGCTTCTATCAGAAGCGCTCAACCGTCACTAACTTATCCGAGTTCCTGCAGTATGTTTATCCCACCATGAGCAGAGGTGATCAGGTTGATGCTATCTACACAGACTTCTCGAAGGCTTTTGACAGGTTGGACCATGGTATTATATTACGTAAAATGAGGGCACTAGGATTCGGTGATGCCCTTGTTGGATTCTTTGAGTCGTATCTTACGGGACGTACCTTGTTTGTTGAGTACAATGGTTTTAAATCTAGGGATTTTGTAGCTACAAGTGGTGCACCACAGGGGAGCAACTTGGCTCCACTTATATTTTCGATATACGTCAACGATATCACTGCGAATGTATTTAGTTCCTGTCTCCTGTTTGCTGATGATCTGAAGCTCTTCAGGATAATACGTAATCCCTTGGACTGTGAGCTGCTTCAGACGGACTTGGTGGCGCTGGAGCGTTGGTGTGCAGATAACAGGCTTCCACTTAACACAAAAAAATGCAAATGTATGTCGTTCGCCAGGAGCGCTGATATCGTCCGGTATGAGTACAGCATTGGCGACGACATTCTTCAGAGATGCAGGGAAGTTAGGGATCTGGGTGTCCTTGTTGACAATGAATTGTCATTCAATCCTCACCTTCACAGTATTTGCCAAGAGGCGACTAGAGCACTTGGGTTTATTATAAGGTCAACAAGGGAATTTCAGAATATGGACACTCTTATAGTCCTTTACCAGTCGCTGGTGCGATCAAAGTTGGAATACGCATCTGTCGTGTTGTCACCGATTTACCAGGTATATATCAATAAACTTGAGCAGGTTCAGCGTAAGTTTTTAAAGTACATTTCGTACAGGATTGATGGACGATATCCGGGCAGGGGAGTTGATCATAGCGAACTCTTAAACCGTTTTGGTTTTCAGTCGTTGTAGTGTCGAAGAGTGTCTGCATCTCAAATATTTCTTTTTAAATTAATCAACTCCATGCTGGATTGCCCTCACCTCTTGCGGGAAGTGAACCTCAACGTACCACTGGCATGTACAAGGAACATGCCCTTATTTAGGGTTCCCCAAGCTCATACGAATTATGAGACGAGGGCTCCCGTGATTAGTGCATGCAATCTGTGTAATAAGCATAAAATATCTGTTCATACCAATTTTTTTAGTAATAATTTAGTGGCATTTAAACATAGTTTGCAGGCTCATTTAGTTAATTTTAGTTAATTTAAGAATTTGATATTAAGTTTTTGTTATAGTTTTAGTGTAGATTAAGTTCAATTGTTTATATTATGGAATCAAAGAATTGTCTTGTAATTGGGTGTAACCTGTTAGACAATAAATAAATAAATAAAAAATAAATAAATAAATAAATGACCGATTAAATATAGTTGAAATCGGTTTAGCGAAGACTGAGGCACAGTCCTTGACGACAAAGGCAGGCACACCATCCGGACCCGAAGTATGTCTAGCTTTAAACGATTTAAGTGCTCTGAAAACATTATCTTCACCAATCTCTCTAATTTGAAGCTGCTGTAAATCGCAGTTTCTTGCGGAAGCCCAAGAAAATGGAGCCGACCGCATATATGATCTTTGAAAATAATCGGCAAAAGAATTAACCATTTCTAGAGGATCGGCGAGTTCAATGTTATTATATGTCATTTTATTAGGTAAGCGGCCAGTATGTTTATGATTGCTTATCAAAGACCAAAATTTATTTGGGTTCAACTGAATCTGAGCCTCTGTCTCCCTCCAATAATCAACATACGATTTATCAATTGCAGACTTCACATAATGCCTAATAGTCCTAAACTCATCCAGACAACTATCCAGTCCTGTCTGTCTATACCTTTTCCAAACTTGAGATTTCAGCTTAATATTATATATAATATCATTTGTAAACCAAGGAGGATATGTACAATGTCTTGCGTATGTTATAGGAACAGTTTCATTGAATATATTATTAAGAACTGAATAAAATAGATCACACGCATCATTCACATTGACACAATCATCTATACACGTGAAGTCCGCCGCGATGAGCAAATTGTACAAAGAAATAAAGTTGGCTTTTTTGAAATTATAAGATGGCGTCAGACTGTCGGCGTTTAGTGCCCTCACGACGCACTTCGAAGATAATTCAATATAAAGTGGAGGATGATGGGGATCAACAGGCACCACAGGATCTTCAGAACGCGACACATCAAGATCAAATCTATTATGCTTAATATTGGTTCATATTATGGTCTCTATAAAAAATTTTAACCATACTGCACATTCATTTCGCCACAGAAAAGCCACTTTAATTTTAAAATATTTTAGTTTAAATTATGCCGTATTTGTAGTATAGAGTTATACGTGTGTTTTCGACACGCCACTGGAAGCGTCAAGTGGTGACAAAGTGCTTCACTTTTTCGTTCGTATTACGCGTCCTCTCTCTTTCCTAGTCTAAGCCGAGCACATAAGGGCGGTAGATTTGAAATATTAGCAACATTTCAGTCTCGTCTTGGAAACCGGGGTCGGACCACCCCTTACATAAAATGCCTTCAAACTTTTATACGTCTCTATTGTTTTTAGTTTCAATAATTTAAGTTTCGTCTCGTAATTCATAACAAAAAAAGTACTCTTCATTTACAACGAAAAAATTAACGGTTTTCAAGAAAAACATTTACGACATATAATAAGGACTTACTTTTAGTGTAACTCTCCAAATAACAAAGTTACCCGTACACAACAGGAAGTCTGATGCACCCGGTATATAACAAAAATAAAAACAAATAAATGCAGTTGTGAAACGCAGAAAACATTTTTCACTGCACGATGTATAATTAATTTGAGCATTACGCTAAATTATGCAGTCTAATGGGTTTATTTGTTGGGTTGACTATATTCTGATGTGAGGTTAGAGTAAATTAGAGCTAAAGTGTTGCATAATGCATGAGACACGGAACACATAAACAGTGATGTTATAGTGCAAAAGTTTTTGATTGTGTTGGAAATAGTGTTTGAGTTCAATTATTGGAACATCCTCGGCCTGCCATCTACAAGCGTTTTGCGAAACAAATATATTTAAAGTACATAGTAGATTTTAAATTACAAACAAACTTACGTGATACCAACAATACTAAAACGTGATAGCTCTTATATTCACTCTAATCTTCAACGAAAAGAAAGTTAAGTTAGGGTCAGAGTTCTGAAAATCAAAACAAGTGTAAAATATGCCATGGGTTTTTACATATCTTTAAATATTCAGCGCAATGCAACGTTTACTTTTGTAGAGGTTTTTTTGAAGGGATTTTTTTTTAAATAGTTACCAAATCGTTACTTTTTCATGAGAGTAAAGTCATTGGAAAAGAAAAAAGATATGTGTGTTTTTCTTATTAAAATCTACTCGCCTAAGCAGCAAACTAAATTATAATGCTCTTCTGCCAGAATTTTTTTGATATAAAATCCCTACGTAATAAATCTGTCTATAGTTTTTGTGATTCATCTATATTAGTCGCAAAAATTTTAAGTTTAGAATATTATTTCAGATAGAATAATGACACGCAAGATCTGAAAGTTAGTCCATTGGCCACTTGTTCATAAACTACAGGGTGTCCCCTCTCAAATGGAAAAACTTCTGGGGCATATTGAGGAACCATAGACAAGCAGTTTGAGATAGACACTGATGTCCGGAAGTGCATGGTTTTCAAAATACAGGGTGTCAAATTTTTTTTTAAAAAACCTTTTTTTCTCAATATCTCAAAGACACGTTAACCGATTTTCTTGAAATTCGCTGGTGATGTAAGCTTAATAAGACGCTCAGTTAGCACTAATAAAATGTTAATTATGACTTCCAGTGGCGCCCCGGGGGACAGTGTCATGAATAAAAATGACAAAAAAATATACGTTACTGACTTTTTTTGATAATTTTATATTTTTTTAGAAAGCTCAGTTAAAAATACAAATTTTTTGTCACTCGATATTGTTTTGTATCTCTATCCGTTTTCGAGAAAAATTTTTTATTAAAAACTTTGTTAAAAGGTTCATTATTATTAGAAAGAAAAACAAGGAGGCTTTTTTACAAATAATTTATTATTAATAGTGAAAATCTAAAACAAAACAATGTTGTCATGGTAACACATGTCAAACTTTAGTAAAAGTGTCAGTTTATAAGTACTTAATTATCTTCAAACGTTACACTAATTGCAAAAATGAATCGTTTTGAATTAGACGAGCTTGCAGATATGCATCTCTTGTATGGGGAAACGCGCGGTAATTCTTTGTTAGCACCACGGTTGTACGGGCAGCGGTTCCCAAATCGTGAATTGCCAAACCATAAGATTTTTATCAAAATTAATCAAAATCTACGGGAAAACGGCTCATTTGTGGTAAGTATTGCAGAAATGGCAACTTTCCGTGTTTTTTTCTTGCGCGTTTCTGTTTTGCAGCCAATCTAAGAGGCTTTGTTATCTTTGCAGCCTATTCGAGAATTTGCAAGGTAGTGTCCGATCAGAGATGCCGTTGAGGATGTAGTCATGGCACGCATTCAGAATGAGCCCAACACTAGCACTCGTCAGATTGTGTCGCGACTTGATTGCAGCAAAAATACTGTCCATCGAGTATCGAAAATACACGATCTGCATCCATTTAAACTTCAAAAGGTACAGCATCTACTGCTTGACGACGCTCCTCGGCGGCTTGAGTTCTGCGAGTGGTTGCACGGTCAAGCGGATGAAAACGCTGATTTAGGTATAATCTTCATGAGCGATGAAAAAGTATTTTCGCGCGAGGGGACATTCAATCCTCGTAATAAGCACGAGTGGAGCGAACAAAATCCCCATGCTACGCACATCAGAGGATAGCAGCAGAAGTTTGGTGCTAATGTTTGGGCAGGTTTTCTGGGCGACCATTTGATTGGGCCGTACGTTCTACCTGATCACCTCAACGGGAATAGCTATCTAGTTTTTTTGCAAGCTATTCTTCCCGAGCTGCTGGAAGATGTACCCCTCCAATTGCGTAGAGAGGCCTGATTCCAACACGATGGTTGTCCAGCGCATTTTGCGCGAACCGTGAGAGGTTACCTCGACCAAACCTACAACAACAGGTGGATTGGTAGAGGTGGTCCCGTCCCTTGGCCAGCAAGGTCGCCGGACTTGGGCCCCCTGGACTTTTTTCTTTGGTGCGAAATGGAACCGTTGATCTATGCAACTCCTGTGCCGACAATGGAGGACCTATAGTTGCTAGAGTTGTGGTGGCAGCGGAATTTATCGCGAACGATCCAGGCGTGTTTGCTCGGGGCGCGAATCCTGGCTCAACAGGTGCAGAAAATGCATCGAAATGCATGGTGAACACTTTGAGTATTTGCTCCACTAGTAATAATGAATTATTTGTAAAAAAGCCTCCTTGTTTTTCTTTTAATAAAGTTTTGAATAAAAATTTTTTTTCGAAAACGGGGAGAGATACGAAAAAATATCAAGTGACAAAAATGTTGTGTTTTTAACTCAGCTTTCTAAAAAAATATAAAATTTTCAAAAAAGTCAGTAGCGTACATTTTTTTGTCATTTTTATTCGTGACAATGTCCTCCGGGGCGCCACTGGAAGTCATAATGAACATTTAATTAGTGCTAACTGGGCGTCTTATTAAGCTTACATCACCAGCGAATTTCAAGAAAATCAGTTAATGTGTCTTTGAGATATTGTAGTGTCTTTGTCGAAAAACTGCAAAACAACGACAAAAGCGCGTCCACTTTCACTTAAATTGCGCCGCAAGGCGCACCGAAAGTGCACTCTATGTCGCAAATTTTCTGAAGAATAAGAGCTATAGTTTCCAACTACCTAACTGGTGAAATTCTCGAGAATTTCAGGGCAAATATCAAAAGTAACCTCTCATTGTAAAGCATATAAAAAATGCTTAAAATGATGTATCACTCGACCCCTACTGCAATTTGAAAATTTCACAGAGCTATAGCGATTTCAACCAAAAACTAACGGGTTCATCCTACTACTCCCCCAAACTAATACACCCAAATTTAGCTCAATTGGTTACAGCGTCTATTATTGAACACACTGACCGTTAGTATGAGAAAGAGTTGATATTTCAAAAAGGTCCGTAATAAACTAAACTAAAATTGAGCGAGAATCTCTATTGGGTGGCCCTGTATTTTATGATATTTACATTGTATTCACGCTAGTGAACAACATAATTTCACACATTATCTACATACGCGTTCATACATTAGGAATGCTAATTTGAAAAGCGCATCTACGTTCCTAAATTGCCCTGTAAAAAACCAGATGGAATTTTGTCAGCTACAGATAACGGTAAAGCGAAGCTGAATGATAATAAAGACAAGTTTTTTTTAATTTCCGCTTTGAGCTTCGTGTGTTGTATCTACGATAAATTTGGAGACATTAAAAAGAAAAATTGTCAAGTGGGTTAGTAAGAAGCCTCTGAATAAGGGGAAAATTAACAAAAATGAACACGGAAATAACATTTTTTGTTAGTGTAACAATCGTTCCAGTTAATTGAAAACTTTTTTATGGTGTAATCAGAATGACTATGCAGTCAGCTCAGCATTGTCTGAAGTAGAATGGGAAAATCTTATAATAGATAATACAGGTTGGTTGAAAATATTTCGTAATTAGATGTTTCATCAATTAAACATATTTAGGCACCTATTAGTTTTGGCACTCACTGTATTTGTGAATCGAGCTTTTCCGATCCAATGCGTTTTGCCTATTTCCCTAATTGTTGATTTTTGTTGTATGATGTTGTTTACTGATTAATAAATATAATTATTGATGTATCAATAATTATTAATGGTTTTAAATAAATTTTATATTGAAAAACTTATTCATGCAAACTACATCAAAATGATTACATGATAATAATAATAATTTTAAACTCTCTTCTTTCTCTAGTAACAGAAAATAAACATGTAAAAACGGTAAAATGATGAATTATCATGATAATTTTTTACTAAATTACCTAATTTTTAGTCATGTGTCAAATTTCATCCAATCACCTCTGGATTACAGCGATAATACCCTACATGTGGTGTTTTCAGTTTGGTCACAGCATTAATAAGTACAGCATTCCGACTCCACGTTGGCACTTTGAAATAAACTGTGACGTATGTATAACGCCGCCATTTTGGGTTACAAGTCAGGTCCTGACTAAGAATAATTATAGTTTTCGGTTTCTAACCACAGTACTGTATTTTCATTTTTGTAAAAATATTTAAGTACATAATAATATCGCTGTCAATTTCAGAAATATTTGTGGTGTGTCATCGCTATGACACACCACTCAAGGCTGTTTTCAATCACTATTCAAACAGTGGTGGTATCAGTTAAATGTTGACATGATTGGGTGATTTTTAATAATAATACACAACAATAATAAAGACTTTATTAGTAAAAAAGACATTTTTGTAAACGTTGAAGCAGTGCTTTCTAACTTAACCTAAACGTAACTTATATTTTAGCTTAAACCTATCTGAAAATAGTTTTACATCGCTGGCCAAATTAAGTAGGTAGCTTATGTTTACAAATTAATTTGTTCTCTTACGTGTCAGACAGCGCTCTTAAACGAAAACCCTTGTAAACTTTTTATATTCTCCGGTAGAGCGTTGTAATATTTTGAAACCGTATAGGAGAATGACCGCTCAAAGATTGATGTTGAGTCTAGCGGTGGCTTAATGACAGTTTTATGAGGAATATTCACATCATACACCGATCTCCGGAACTTCAATCTTTCTTATAAGTATTCCGCCTATTTGCATCTGATGATTTTTATTAATCAAAATTAGTGAATGAAAATCCGACGTTGTTTCATTCTTAACCAGCCTTAATCTTATTGCTAGCCTCTTTCACCCCTACGCATTCCACATACAAGCCGTGTGCCTGAATTCTGCATCAAAAGATCCTGTTCTCAGCAATTTTAGTCAAACAAGGGCCATATATATATTGTCAATAATATAACCCCTAGCTGATTGTGTTATCATGCTCTCGCCACGAGACAACTTGTGTTTATGTTTTACTTTCATTTAGTTTAAAAACGTATTAGATACTGCCATTTCGTAATATAAATTTTACGGTTATACAAATAGTTGTTATAAACGTAAAATTATCTAGTATTCATCTTTATTTTTACTTATTACTCACCTAACAGGATTCGTGGGAAAGCGAAAAAAATGTTTAGAGCAAGTGTACCGCTTATTGGGACAACATTTTGCAGCACACACATGTCCTCCCTGATTGTTCATTGTATTTATCATAAGATACGTTAATAAAAATAAAATTCTATTAATTCTCACGAACAGTGTACCAAAAACACAGAATTAGATTACAAACACAATATTTATTTATCTCGTACACGCCGACAATGAACTATATATTGAACGGAGTGAACGGTATCTATCTACGTGAATGCGATTATTGTGACGTTTTAACCCATAATGGCGGCATGCGCGACGATATGCGCAGGACGGCTCGCATGCACTTTCGATATCTAAAGTAGAAAGATATCGTGCATTACGCAATTTATCTAAAATTGAAGGAATTCTAGGCAAAGGATATGCGTCCTTTTCGGTAACTTTATTTAGCTGCCTGTAATCTACACAAAATCGATACGATTTTTTATCCGATTTTAAAACTAAAGTAATGGGTGAAGCCCAAGGACTATTCGATGCTTCAACTATTGCATCTTTTAACATTTTGTCAAGTTCCTCGTCAATTGATTTTTGAACTACTGGAGAGACTGGGTAATATTTCTGTTTAATTGGGGGTGAGCTAGTAACTTTTATGTTCTATAAGTTTGCAAGAACCTATTTTATCACTCATATCTGAAAAAATATTTTCAATAAAATTGTCTAAAATTATTTTCTGTTCGGTAGATAAAGTTGTAAGATTATTATAGTTGTCAGAGTGCGCAATTTCGTCTGCAGAAAATTTCCAACTATCATTACGCAAGTCTGGAATTATTCCCATAACGCGTCAAAAATCTGAACCAAGAATAAGATTATGATGTAAACTAGGAATAACTAAAGCCTCTATTACTAGTAATTTTTCTTTTAAACAAATAGGAGCCGAAACAGTACCTAAAACTTGATAGTCGTCACCATTAGCAACTGTACATGAAGATATCTTAGAGGGGTGAAGTTTAAAATTTAAAGACTGCAGAGTTTCCCAACCGGGTTTGCCAAAAATAGGGCGCGATGCTCCACTAATCATAAAAAAATTGTACCCAAAATCTAAATCTGCAAGTATGGCCTTTCATCTCCTACAGCGTGTGACAAAATAAAGTCTAATAATATTTTATTTTGAATATCAATGGCCGATCTATTTTTAGAGCCTGAGACAATTATACAACCTTCTAATGTCTCGCAAAAGCGTTTCTCGACTGTTGTCTATTACAATTGGGACAAGTCCTAACAGTAAAGTTAGGTTTATTACATCTATAACAACGACGAATACGTTGTCTGTCACAATCATTAGCTTTATGCCCTAATTCATTACAATTATAACATTTTATTTGTGGCTTGTTAACACGGACTTCATCAACATTATAATTTACGTGAACGTAGGCTAAATCAGGTTCCAAAAGTCTTGACGAACTACGAGAAGGTGGAGGTTTAAAATTTTCGACAGACAATTTAGTAGCTTCTAATTTCTGACCAAATTCGAGGAGTTCTTCAATGTTCTCTATCTTAACTTGAGGTCTAATATTAGTTTGATAAAAGGTGCAATATTTCTTTTAAGAATTTTCAAGCGAGCTGATTCTGGAACTTTAATTGATAATCGATTAAGCATGTTATCCATTACTGAGAAATAAATACCAATAGGTTCATTAACGCCCTGAGTACGTTGCTTTATTTCGTCAAAAAGTCTATCATTGTAGTCAAAAGGTTGAAATTGTTTCTTCAAAAGTTCTACTAATGAGTGCCAATTACGAGCCTTTCTGCGATGAGACAGATACCAATTATATAATAATAATAAATGGGCTTTATTGGTAGGAAACAAAAAAATATACAAATACAATTGAATTCTCAAAACTTAAGGATCAGTAACAACAATAAAATTCCAAACTTTGTGTGCAGCTACAATCTGGCGAAGTCTAGCTCACTTGGCTATTCTACTTAACCAGACCATAGACAGAATATAAAAAAGAAAATATTAACAAGCAGGCAAATCACGCTCAACACTCTTAGTTACAATGATCATTAAGTATAAGGAGAGATGTGTGGATCAGACAGGTAATTATACTATTGCTGACTTCTAATAAGAAAATCTTTAAAAAGTCTCCTGAAACCCCCAAAACTACTCAGCTCAGTCAAATCACCAGGCAATGAGTTGTATAAGCTGATGGCGTTATATGTACAAGATCTACGATATAAGGCAGTATGATGACGAGGTAGGGTTAATTTATTGGGATATCTAATATTCACACAATAACAAAGAAGGCCCAGACTAACAACGAACAGATAATCGTCAAAGGTGAACCCATCGAACAGGTAGAGAAGTATACTTATCTTGGAACAACAGTTACTTGTAATAACGACTACACGAAAGAAATAAAAGCACGCATAGAAATAGCAAGGTCCAATTTCAATAGCATGAAAAGAGTTTTGTGCAATAGAGGTCTAAGCCTAAAACTGAGACTGAGACTAGTTAGATGTTATGTTTTTGCCACTCTGCTTTATGGCGTCGAGGCATGGACTCTGAACGCAGAAATAACCAAAAGACTAGAAGCTTTTGAAATGTGGGTGTACAGAAGAGTACTGAAGGTGTCATGGGTCGATCGGATAACTAACTTAGAAATACTTGAGCGACTAAACATAGAAAGAGAGTTGTTAATAACAATTAAAAGCAGAAAACTGCAGTATCTCGGCCATGTGACTCGTGGACCAAGATACGCCTTACTTCAATTGATAATGCAGGGAAGGATCCAAGGTACAAGAAGCGTGGGTAGAAGAAGGATATCCTGGTTGAGAAACTTGAGAGAGTGGTTGGGATGTTCCTCGATAGAGCTTTTTAGAGCAGCTGCATCCAAAATAAGAATTGCCATGATGATCGCCAATCTTCGTCGCGAAAATGGCACCTAGAGAGTGAGAGAATATTCACACAATCTCTTACGCAAACTTTTGTTTAAAATGTGTCTATTAGAGTATAGAAGTTTAAGTGATAGATAAGATTTTTGTAAAAGCTTCTTGACATGAAAGGAAAATCTAAGATCAGTGTCCAAAAGAACTCCAAGATTCTTCGCCGTATCGACACTGGGAAGCTCAGATTCATTAATCTTTATTTTAAAGTTCTGTTTTAAATTCAAAATCTGATTTTTGTTACCAAAAAACATAACATACGACTTCTTAGCATTCAATTTTAAGTTATGACTTTCAGAAATTAGGAGATAAATTTGGGTATCGTCGGCATAAGCCTGCACCCTACAAGCAACAAAAGACTTCAGTATATCAGAGGTGTACATTAAAAATAATAAGGATCCCAATATAGAACCTTGTGGGACGCCAGAGAGAATATTACAATGACTGGAAAGTTTATTATTTGAAAAAATTTGCTGCATTCTATTGGATAAAAAGGAACCAATAAACCCGACAGATTCAAGCGAAAACCCATAATAATTTAATTTAGCACAAAGTAATCGATGGTTTAAAGTATCAAACACTTTAGAGTAGTTCAAAAGAATGAGTGCTGAATCCTGACCACTGTCACTGGCAGTTATAATATCATCGGTTATGTTAATAAGAGGAGTACAAGTGCTTCGCCCCTTTCTAAAACCACTTTGACAATCGGGCAATAATTCCATTTCATTTAAATATGCCGACATTTGACTATATAATATTCTCTCTAAGATCTCTGAAAGAACCGGAAGAATACTAATTATTCTCATATCTGAATAGGATGAAGGTGACGAACTTTTCGGCAAAGGAATACCAAGTGAGATTTTCCATAAGTCAGAAAAATAATTTATTTCTATACAACAGTTAATTAAATGTGTAATATACCCATCTATGAAAGGACTACAGTATTGCAACAATTTCCCAGTAATGCCGTCAGTACCAACCGCATTGGTTCTAATGTTATTAATAAGTTTGTGAACCTCTTCTACTGTAGTCAATCTAAAATTAAATTTACCATCAGAGGAATCGAATAAAAATGAGGACTCATATTGTTGAATTTTTTCTTCACAGCCACCACCATTCTGAAGATATTCAGAAAAATATTCTTTAATTTCATCAGGGTTGGCAAGATCGGCAGGAGTACTTGTAGTTTTAGCAGATCCTATGTTAAATTCATTCAAAGCAGACCAAAGCTTGTGAGGGTTATTGATATTAGATAATTCAGTGAGACATTTCCTTTTTTCACGCCTGACCATGTATAAGGCAAAATTCCGCAATTGCGTGTATGACCTCCAATCCTCCTCAAGACCACTACGTTTAAAAGTTTGTAGCGTCTTGTCCCGTAAAAGCATATGCTGCTTTAGGTTTACTGTCAACCAAGGCGCTTTAGGTTTAGTAACTCTAATCTTACGCACAGGGGCATACCTACTAAACAAGTCCAAAATAATAGAATAGTATATGCCCTACCTTGAAATAAGTCAATTCCTGACATATAAAGATCATTATATGAAACATTACGCGCAACACGCATTTCCTCAACATGTTCTAAAAAAACTGCTTAGTGACATATCTTTTTCATTTCCCGAAAATTTAAGATTCCATTGTTGTACTGGAGTGCTCTTAGGTCGCGATTTTAAAGGGGTACTAGTCCTAACTACTGGAGGTTCATCACTATCCGAAGACTTCGAAGAAAGTGTATTTTCGTTATCAGAGTCATCCACCAAATCAAGATTCGGGACACTTAATGATTGACCTAACAAAGACCGTTTATGACGTTTATTAATATGATCATAATCAGATTTAAGGCTGAGAACATCGACCAATAATTTGGATTTCTCGGTTTTTTTCCGACGCTGACTCCGCTACTGTTCTATTTACGCGATCAAGAATAACGGTAAACTTAGCATCAATTTTCTTATTTTTTGAATGGTCAAAACCGTCATATTCTTGTAAAAGTGTTCCTATTTCGGAAATTTTATTAGATAAAGCGGTTTTATCATCACTAAAAGCAAATGGATATGGTGGAAAATTAATTGAGCTACTGGTATTTGCTAACTTAATAATAAGTACTTTATTTGCTACAGGAAATACCCAATTACAGCAAACATCAAAATATTGCTAAGTAACATTCATCAAGAACTAAAACTAAAATACCTAAACACATAGAAAAATAAAAAAAAATACAATCATAATAAGCTCAGAAATGGATTTAGGATAGTTGGTAGAGGAGTACAATGAATGTCACAGATATGGGACACTTTATTGAAATTCCTGCACATAAAGTAAATAGGTGATTGTGTTAATATGTTTGTTCTACATGGTTCTATGTAAAAGGTGGGCCTATATCTATTGAATAAACGGGGTGTATAAAAGTTAATTTTAGACATAACCAACAGACAATCAACATTGCTATGCAACAAATCGTACAGAAACCGAACTGACAGCACCACTCTCCTGAGATCTAAAGAGGACTCAATAAATCACAGTAAACGCTCCCTCTGGGGGGATAGATATTGTCCTCTCGAAACGATAAATATTTTAGGAATCTGCGATGAACCGAATCCAGTGCTCGTTTATGGGAATCATAAATGGGCTGCCATTCAATTGCACCATATTCCAGCTTAGATCTAACATAGGAGTAGAACAGTAGCTTGAGAATATTGAAATATTTGCAATTCCTTATAATAAATCCCATCCGTCTAGAACATGCCAACGATAACCCGTCTATATGTGGAACAAATGTGAGACGTGAATCGAAAGTTACACCTAAGTCCTGAACAATGTTTAGGCGCTTCAGTGAAATACCATTGAGTTGATAGTCGAACAAGACTGGATTTTCTTTCCTTGTATATGTCATAACATTACATTTATTTATGTTTAGTGCCAACCTATTTCTATTACACCAGTCACTAAGGAAATTTAGACAAGACTGGAGGTACACACAGTCGCGTTCACCCGCAATGGTCCAGAATATTTTCAGATCATCAGCAAAAAGAAGTTTGTGACACTGAATTGAGTCAACGATATCGTTAACAAATAGAAGGAATAACAAAGGGCCAAGATTCGAACCTTGGGGGACGCCCGAAGTCGGTGTGAAGCTTTGGAGCCGTACATTCTCAATCTGGACGAATTGTTACCTTTGAGCCAGGTAAGACTCAAACAGAGTCAACAAATCTCTGGAGAATCCAAAGTAGTCAAGCTTTAATAGCAAGATGTTATGATCAATCCGGTCAAATGATTTTTGAAAATCAGTGTCGACCTGATTCCGGACGTCCAATGCCTCACATATATATTGAGAGAATGTCGAAAGATTTGTGACACACGAACGCTTCGCAAAGAATACATGCTGATCGACAGTGACTTGATCAAAGACCGCACTATAAATTATCATTTCGAACAATTTTGAAAAATTGCATAAAATGGAGATGGGTCTATATTTATACTAATGTTGGACGAATCACCCTTTTCAAAACAGGAACAACCTTCGCGATCTTCCAAGTGACTGGAAAGACACTAGTTTTAATAATTAGGTTAAAAATATGAGTTAATGGCGAAAGAAGTGGATTTATGCAGTCTTTTACAAAAAAACTTGGTATGCCATCCACTCCAGCAGTCTGCTTGTCTTTAAGTCGTCTAGATGCTTTAATTATTTGATCTCCAGTAATACTCTGCAATGCAATGTTAGGCAAATTGGAAGCAGTAGTAGGTAGCAGAATGTCGTTGTTTGAATTGATATAAACGCTGTCAAAGTATGCGGCAAATGCATTTACAATATCCTGAGGATCATCGTATTCATGCTCGTCATACTTCAAAAGACCAGGAATTCTTGAGCCACCACGCCTAGAGTGCACAAACGACCAAAATCTGGTAGGATTCGACTGAATCATTCCCTCCGTTTCCACAATAAAACTGATCTAAGCATTCTTTATCTGATTTTTAACTTAAGCCAAACACGCAAAGATTTTCTCATAGACTCAACTGTAGTCACATCTGTGATTCCGCGAAGAGCTAATAAGTACGTCAGTTCATCACAAGACAATCGATTAACGTCGAATTTTTGAACTGCCATCCTACCAGAATTAATCTATCGAATTACCCTAAAAAGTTTTTTTTTCGGAAATTCTAAATATCAATGACCTTGTAACGGTAAAATTCCGTCCCGTTACAATTTTAGACACTTGAGCCGCTTCCGCGCGTTACAACCTAAGTACTTACCAGGTTTAACTGCCTACCTCACTTTTCAACTAAATAAAACACATTTTTCTGGGTACTACTTTTCCATATTTATTCACCTTGGTTAGTATTTATAGTTCACTCATTATATAGATTACCATCATAGTACCAATGATTCCCTCCTCAAACCTTGTTTATAAGTTCCTGAAAACGTGCCAAGTTACTTTTAGTTATTTTGTAAATATTTCAAGTGTACATACCTGTGGAGAATGTGTCCTCGGTGATCTTCGGGTTGGTTTTCATCCTTATTGATATTGGTTATTGGGTATTTGATAGAGTTCATGCGGATTTAATGTTGAATTCTATACCGGGTGGGAGCTTTTGAATGGTATCTTATCTAGGAATGATGTTACCATTAGTTACAGCCTAACATCGGATCTGTAACAATGTTGCTAACGTTAGAAATTGACTACCTGAACATCTTGGTAGGCGTTATGCATTTTAAGTCGTTATGACTTACCTTGTGTGTTTGTTGTCATATTTTCGTTTTAGTTCGTACTTTATGTTAGGTTAAGGTTTTAGTTTGGCATATGCTATAATTATGCTGGGTTTCTCTTCGTGTTGGATCCCGGGACTTTGTTCCTAAAAACCACACAATTGTATAGGTTACCTATACGTTATTTAACTCCCGGCTATGACACAAAACGGTGGCACTGTAGTTAGTGTTGCTGTTTCCTTACCCGATTTAGACAAATATATTCAGTGTTTAGTTTTCGTTTGCTATTATTTAGTAGTAGAATTCGTGAAGGCCTAATTTCGGCGTTATTATTGTTTACCGTGACGTGTAGGTTATGTATTTTCATTTTGACTTATTTGAACTAATTTACGACAGACAGCTGATTTCTGTCACCTTGAATATTTCATATAACAACTTGAGTATTTCATATCACTTGCTGGATAGTCCGTTCCTTTTACCGGTAGCTCACTGTTGCTATTTATTGGTGTTCGTACTGCAGTCTGTTCTCGCAGTGGACATAATGCTTCGGTGGCCCGGCTTGTTGCTATTTATTTATGCCGTGCATGTGATAGCTATTTCGATCTGACAGCGCAGTGTAATTACTGTGGAGATGTTCTTCTTCCTACTCGCAGGCTGTGTTGAGTGACAGTTTGTTTGGCATTGTCAACTTACCGCCTGTTTGATGAGATTTTATTGGATGGAAATGACTTTTGGCGGTAAGAATAGGGAAGATCGCACGTTATTGGTGATTTAAGACTTTTGCGAATTTAGTTGTTGAAGATTAGTCCTACTGTGTGCATCTGCCATTGGCGATTGAAATTATAATTGAAAAATAGAAAAGCTGTTTTCTAACCATTATGTATATGGGATCATAATTGTAATTTCGATATACGCGGATTGTGTTGGTGAATGTGTGGAGAGATTTTAAGGTGCTGATGTTGGAGTTTCATTAGCTACCGTGGTTTTTTTATCAATCTGCAACTACTTCATGTAGGATAATACGCCATTTTGGTTCGCTGTACGACTGGGGCTAGGTAAGCGATGATTGAACCTGAATATCCTGATTTTGACTGGTATTTTGTTGATTTCTAGTCTTCAATACCTCAAGAGAATCGTTGCACAATAGCAGTTATGTTTGGATTGTGTGGTGTAACGATTGTGTTGTATATAGTATGTTGCTGAGGCCACGCCTCATTTAAGAATTGAAGTTACCCTTCTAGAAGGTATGTTGATGTATATTTGATAAATTTTTAAGTGGGTTTTTTTTTGTTGTATTATCATTTCTTTGTTAGGATACTTATTATTCTTATTATTAACTATGGGATTTATTTTCTCCTGTAGGGTTTTTTGGTACGGGTTAAGAAAAATTGAGTATTAAGGAGAATGGACAGATTTGTGTGAGTTGATTTGGGTACATATGTGAACAGAGTTAACTTACGAATTTCACCTACAGAAGTCGGACGAATTCCTGAACTGCCCCTGGATTTTCCAGCTAAGTGGAACATTACATTTAATAATTTTCTTCTATAAATTACGATTTATTTATGAATATTTCTAATTTAATTCCACATATAATATTGATATATTTCTAATTTAATTCCACATATAATATTGATATATTTCTAATTTAATTCCACGTATAATATTGATATATTTCTAATTTAATTCCACGTATAATATTGCTATATTTTAAAGTTTTTCGCTTACAATATAATGTGTCGATATAGTTACTGAGATGTAAACTCAGTGGTACCACAGAGGTGAATCAGGTTTTTGAACGGTAGGTAGATAATTCATACAGAATATGTTTGCGAATTAATGTTAACGAACCGAAATTTCTAGTCGTCATTTCTGTCTGTGAGACATAGAATTGTTATCCGTTCCTTTGTATTTATATTCATATATTTTTTTTTAATTGTCATTCTCAATAGAGGACACCAATGATTTTATGAACCTAAGTGTTTTATTCTCAAAGTCGATCCCCGAATTATTTACTATTAAATAGGTTCTTGCTTTTCCGGAATTCGACCGATGCCCGCGGTGAAGATTAAGCAAGTGGCGCCAGGCAAAAGAACGTTATTTAGGTTGGATTAAAGGTAATCGTACATCGACCCCCCCTTTTCCTCCACTGTTTCAAAGCTAGTCCGAAGGCCACCGCCGCATCAGACAAATTATTTAATAATTCGAGCGATCCTTTTGAATTAAAAATTTATACGTCACAACCTAACCTAATACTTTGTGTACATACGTATCCGTTTACCTATCAGAAAAATAATCCAACTAATAACCAAATATCAAACAAAAATATTTCCAAAACTTGTTGAAAACAAAATATTTAAAACCTATTAAAATCTAAATCCTGTACTATACCTACTTCCTATATATCTATATCGTTAAAGAAAGGATAAGTTAAAAAAAACCATATACCCAACTACCTATATCACCGCGAAACTATGCATCGACCTGTTTAAACACCTATCTCAATTAACTCCATTCAAAAATCAAATACCACGCGAAAAAAAAATATTTTTTTTTTTAACAAATACCTAAATTGACTAAAGGTTCCCTGCAAAAATGTCGTTATCTGATCTGATAAACTCAGCTGTGTACAAACTACGAAGAGATAATATTCGAAATATTTAAATTTTTAAAGTATGTGTAAAAAAAATGTATTCAAAGGCTGTATGAAAAATACACGTCAAAATAATATACTTTACTCATGTAAAATATTCTGGAAACTTTTCCTGATATTAAATTAAATATCACAAAAAAATAAACTGTTGCCCTCGAGGCACGAATAGCTCTCCATATTTAAGTGTAAAAGTAATAATTTTATGACCTTTTTGTCATTTATATAAATTTAATAACTTTTTGTTTTGTTTTAGACATCAGCTATTTTTTTTTGTATCGGGTTTTGTGCCTTTTTCTTCTCTTTGGAGGCACTATTTATACACAGATATTTTATATTTCAGATCTAGGCCAAATTCTTGTACGCAAAATAATTGATTTTTTTTTTTAGTTTTATTATAAAATTTATTTTGCCCCCTTTTCTACTATTTACGAACGCCTATGTAAACAAAATTGTTATGCTGCATGTTGTAGGTTATCCATTAAGTGGTTTTTGAGTTATCACGGATACAATTTTTTTCTGACCCTTTTATAGAATTTTCACGGACGCCTATGGAACATTAATTTTTGTCGTGTATTTTTAATACCAATTCAACTAGTTAAAAAAAAAAATTTACATTTTAATTTTTTTTTTCATTTTACCCCTTTTTTTACAATTTACGAAATGTAAATAAAAATTTTATGCTGCATTTTTTAGGTTATATTATATCAAAGCAATATATAATTAGCCAATTTTTCTGGTATATTCGGGAAACATTTTTTTTTATTTATTCAATATTTCGGATAAGTTTAAGAACTATGATTTTTTAAATTTTTGAACCCTCTTTTAAACCCCTTGCCTACGGTCAATGTTAATCACCACCTATAAATAGCCTGTAGTATTTTCGTGCCGAATGTGGTTAAAATCCGTTAAGTGGTTTTTGAGTTATCACGGATACAAATTTTTTCTGACCCTTTTATAAAATTTTCACGGACGCCTATGGAACATTAATTTTTGTCATGTATTTTTAACACCAACTCAACTAGTTAAATATAACAGTTTTTACATTTTAATTTTTTTTTTATTTACCCCTTTTTCTACTATTTACGAACGCCTATGTAAATAAAAATTTTATGCTGCATTTTTTAGGTTATCTTATATCAAAGCTATATATAATTAGCCAATTTTTCTGGTATATTTGGGAAACATTTTTTTTTCGTTTTTGACTCTTTTTTTAACACTATTTTCGAACGCCTGTGTGAACTAATTCTTCTATGTAACATTTTTTAGGTTATATTCTATCACAACTATAAAAAATTATTCAATATTTCGGATAAGTTTAAGAACTATGATTTTTTACATTTTTGAACCCTCTTTTAAACCCCTTGTCTACGCTCAATGTTAATCACCACCTATAAATAGCCTGTGGTATTTTCGTGCCAATGTGGTTAAAATCCGTTAAGTGGTTTTTGAGTTATCACGGATACAAATTTTTTCTGACCCTTTTATAAAATTTTCACGGACGCCTATGGTACATTAATTTTTGTCGTGCATTTTTAACACAAATTCATCTAGATAAATATAAAAATTTTTACATTTTAATTTTTTTTTATTTTACCCCTTTTTCTACTATTTACGAACGCCTATGTGAATAAAAATTTTATGCTGCATTTTTTAGGTTATCTTATATCAAAGCTATATATAATTAGCCAATTTTTCTGGTATATTTGGGAAACGTTTTTTTTTTCGTTTTTGACCTTTTTTTTAAACTATTTTCGAACGCCTGTGTGAACCAATTCTTTTATGGAATATTTTTTAGCTTATATTGTATCACAACTATGAAAAATTATTCCATATTTCGAATAAGTTTAGGAAATATATATTTTTTATGTTTTGACCCCTTTTCCACTATTTACGAACGCCCATGCCAGTAAGTTATTCATGACACATTTTATAGGTTATATTCTATCAAAACTATAAATAACTAGTTAATATTTCTGCTATTTTTAAGAAATACGTTTTTTTTAATCTTTTTTACCCCATTTTACACTATTTTCGAACGCCAATGTGGTCTAATATTTTATGTTCAATATTTTAGGTTATATTCAACTATGAATTTTTTTAATTTTTGAACCCTCTTTTAAACCCTTGGCCTACGCTCAATGTTTCCCAAAATCTAATCAGCTCCTTGCCATGTCCAATAGTATTTTTGTACCAAATTTGGTTAAAATCTGTTAAGCGGTTTTTGCGTTTTCGTGGATACAGACAGACAGACAGACAGACATACAGACAGACAGACAGACAGACAGACAGACAGTCAGACATTTTTTAAAACTACTTATTTATGTATAAAATGACCAAAAACAAGTATTTCCGGTGAAATTAAAAAAATTTTTTTTTTCATGAAACTAATAGTCTCCATATATACATATATTACATATATGATATGGAGAGCTAAATATATTAAATTTCATAACTTTAAAATATGACCCACATGTTTGCCAGGTCAAACAGGGCGCCAAATTTGCTACGCGACTGGATTATAAGAAAAAAAAAATATATTTATTTTCAGAATAAAAAAAGGAAAATCCTGCAAAAAAAAACTATTATTGTTTAAGTATTCTGAGGCAGCGTTTCGAGTAGCAAAAGTTTGCCAACTAGCTTAGTAATTAAATTTAAATTTAGCACAGACTCCAAAGGGGTTGGTTCGAACATAAAAAATAAACGTTGTCAGTGGAGGCTATACTAAAACCCAAAGCGCCACTGACCCATCGCGGTTAAGATCAGAAACCTACGATTTCAAGTACACCTCAGATTACTTAAACAATTTATTATGAAATCGAACATGAAATAATTTCAAAATGAAATAATACGAAAAATAGATGTTAAAAAAAATGTATTTACTGTATAATTTAAAAGAAATATCAATTACTTCGGATCATAAGGAAAAAATATATATCGCAATTAGTTAGATATCATTCATTATTGTCAGTATTTATCATTAAAAAAAAATATGCAAAAATCATCAATTTTCAATATAACCATGAAAATCAATCAGACAAAATATGGACCTACCACAGCACTCGTGATCACGTCGGCCTTACATAACCCATATTGCTATAGTATATTAAGTATAAAGGGCGGTAAAGCATTCGTTGCAGCCCGCCGCTGTATAGACGCACGAGTGAGCGAAGCGAGCGAGGGCAGCTATACAGCGAAGGGCTGCAGCGGCTTTACCGCCAGTGGTGCTTACAACTGCCTCTTCATACTACAATATTAAACCAAAAGAACTTTATTTTAATAATTAATTATTACTGTTATGAACTGACAGTTTTTGACAGTAATTAATGGGAGTATTTTTTGACGTACATGATAATAGGCGTTATCCTTTGACAAACTCAGGTCAGATAAATTTATGTGACAGGCTCACATGTCAGTGTTGAGTATTTTAAATGTAGAAAGAAACTGTCAAATTATTATCTGAACATGTACGCTATAGAAATTTGATTTTAGAATCTTAGGTATATTTCGGTACTACAATAATAAATAAAAGAAAACAAACAAAAACTTTCAAAGTCAACTCCACAAAATCTTTAATTCAGTTATAAAAAAGGAAACTAGTTTCGGCTCAACAAGCCATCATCAGTCCATTCTTACAAAAACATCCGTGTACAAAAAAAACATCAAACATGAATATGAATATGACATTACACGAAAACAAACACCTGTGTTGAGTAAATAAATATAATTTTTTTTTTTTTTTTTATTTATTTACTCAACACAGGTTTTTGTTTGTTTTCTTTTATTTGAAACTGACACTCCACTTTGATGATGGATAATTTATTTCGTTTACTACAATAATAACTAAAAAGTGATTACTAATTAATAATGGACACTTTTAAATAATTAAATGAGTTTAGCGGAATGGCAGACGACTACTACTAATAATTCAATTCAATTTTCAAACATTCACAAATCAATAAAGTAATATAATAATTCAACGTCAAAAACGCGATGACAAATGACAAAAGAAAACATCGCCATATCGATATTATCAAAATATCGATATATCGGAATAAAAAATATCCATAGTCACATCGACAATTTGCGCTTCATTATAACAATATATTATCTTAAAATTTAAAGAGTATAATGCCGATGATTTCGTTTAGCAGATATATCAAAATATTTGATTGAATATACCGCTGGGCTTTGCCAACGATAGCGTCAATGTATCGGATCACACATCGGTATTTATTAACATTAGTGTAGTTTCTAGTTATTGTTGTATTTATATTAAAAATATTACCATTTTATCGGATGAAAATGTACGATATCGATTGTTCAAATTTCAATAACAAACTCGATCGACAATGACAAAACTTGCATAATAATTATTCGTGAATGCAAGCTTGCCAGATTTGGCCAAAAAAAGCCATAGTCAATAGGCGCTAAATATTCTTAGTTAGCTCTTGGCTTCCAAATCTGGTGATTCACCATTCATCACATCATTAATATCTACGTTATTTCATAATATATTCATATTTATAATATTTCCGACAAAATTTTTGTTTAGTGTAGGTACGTAGGCAACCCGTTTTATCATATGTGTACTTTATTCTGCCTAAGATGTAAAGTATGTAATGCGCAATTTGTAACGTCTATTTTTCCACGATTTTTAATGTAATGTTAAAACAAACATAGTTACGGGAGAAATTTCACGTTCCTTTAAAAAAAAATTTCAAGTGAGGGGTAGTGGTAGGTGAGATCAGCCAATCTGATCTGAGAAATTTGTAAGGAATTTCTTGCGAACGTGGTATACACATGCAAAGCACATGCGGAGGTCAAGGATTAAAAGTAGCATAATATGGCTCGATACACAATACACATCGAGTTTGAATAAGTTATTTTTTTACTCAGCTTAATATGTGTGTTATAAACTTGGCAACACGTTAGGCTGTTGGTTGACAGATGACGTCGAAGTTGTCTGCACGCACAATAGATCTTGCACGTGTCCCGGGCGGTTATTAACCTATTAACCGATATTTTATTATTTTGTGTTTACATTTTCGTCCCGATGGGAAATAAGGATTTAAATAAATTAAAATTAAACAGGCATTTTACATTTTAGTCCCAGATAAGTAAGTACTAGTTTTACTTATCTGGGGTTTAGTGTGCTACCGGCAATGTTTAGTTAGTGTTTGTGTGTTCAAAATGGGAAAATATCGTTCTAGAAGTTTGCAAAAACGAAGAAATTATCTAGAATTTGGAGTATTCCAGATTGATTGTTATTGATCAAGTATTATAAGACAGCGCCGCTACAACTGGCTATCATAGTTTAATATTTCGTTAAATTTAAAATAAATCGGCATCAGCGAATATTAAAAAAGTGTGCATTTAGTGTATCTACTTCTCGGAAATCTGTTGTGTTTTTAATGTATTCAATAAGTATGCGAAAATATCGTTTTAGGAGTTTGTTGTTTGCAAAAACGAAGAAGTAGTGTACAATTCTGCAGTAGTAAAGATGGATTTATTTATCAGGTATTATAATAATAATTTCAAAAATGTTCATTTTCACCTCTCTACAATTGGCAACGCCGCATATAGCTGTTCGTAGGTTGGAAGCCATCGTGAAAAATAATTGTCATAGGCGCCGATTTACCAGGGAAAAACGTGGATTTGCCCCATTTTGTAAACATCGAATAAAAATTCCGAAACAAATTTTTTATGTATAAATCAAACGGCGTCTGCTCCACAAAACAAATATATTTATATTTTATAAGTCAAGGCACATTGCCTATGTCAGTCAGACATGTTTCGAGAAATCAAATATTCTCATCATCAGTGACTTTCAGTACAAGATTAACAAACATTAGTGTTATCAATATAACATATTCTAAAATTAGAGATAAACAAATTTTATAATGAGTATAACAATTTGAACAGTAAATGTTTCTTACCATTTTGTGAAAAAGTTTGTGAATATTTCTTGTAAATCAAAACATTGTTTTATATAAAAATTTTTAAAATGAAATTAAAAATATATCCAAATTCAAAATTATTTTATGGCATTATGCCTATTTCTATGTTTTCTTTTTATTTATCATCGCAGATGTTTTAAATATTCAAGAAAATTTTTTTTTAAAGCTTTTACGTTGTAACATGGACAGTATATAATAATAATATTCAATTGTTAATAACAAAGTGTTGAGGTTATGTTTATACAGATTCTTCTTAAATCTAATTGTTGTTGAAGCCACATCATACCTTTGCAATATTATAAACAATAAATGAAGTGAAATGATTATATTGTGTTGTTATTTTGTAGACTAAGGTTTATAATTAAATTCTCGTTTGAAAAAGAATAGGGTTTGATTATAATTAGGTGGACAATTTGTTAAATGAAATGTAATTAATAATAAAGACAAAATAATTGATTATCGGATAAGAAGTGAGGTGAGGTTTTAGTAAGTGAGGGTAAGCAAGTAAGAAAATTTAATTGAGGAAAAATTCAAATTAGTTATAATGTTTTAATTTTATGGTGGCTTAGTGGTGGTAGCTGTATGTAATGGTTAAAAACATTGTAATGGGACTTGTATATTGAGTAGTTTTTGTGTTCATTATTATGATTTCCTACTAAAAAGAGACGTATGCAGTGACTAGCAGAAAGGGAATTTTAGGCTATGTAGAAATATGCTTTGACATCTGAAGGTTAGGTGTTAGATATTTTGGTATGTTTAATTGAGGTTAGGATATTGATTTTGAAAATTTTATACAAAAGGTAATAAAAATATAATGCAACGAATTTTAAAGGTATTTAAACTGTATTATTTAGGTTTGGGATATTATTAAAGGTTAAAGAATTGAAGAATGGGATACAATCGAACTCTAATTGATCGTTAACACAGTTGTAGTTGGGGTCACGTTTGTGTAAATTAATTTCGAGAGATTCAAGTACGTTAAGTAATGTGCCTTTGGAACAGGTGTGAAGTATTTTGGTATTAGTTTCTATATTGAAAGAATGATGTTGATTAATGCTATGGTTGGCGAAAGAAGACTATACTCGAGATTCTATCCAAGACAATTCGGTAAAATCCGATAAAAGCCGTAAGGTTTAACTTTCAACAAACTAACAAGAAAACCTTAATTTAGTGAAAATATCACTATCCCATAAAATTACACAAAATAACTTCTGATTTGCAAGAAACACTGCAATTTTTTTACGAATTGTTCACTAACCGAAAAGTAAGCAGATAATGGTATCAAATCTACCCAAAAATTGCTAGATAAATTCAATCGCTAATAAGAACATTCCACTTGGTCATGTGATTTCAACAATAATTAGGATAGGTTCGCTTCAACGAGAAATGCTATTTGAAACACAAATTGAACATAGACGGAAAATGCTACTGATTTGGATTAGACAAAGACGAGTAACTACCATCAGGACCTGCGTTGAAAATTTACTATAAAAATTTATTCGAGAACTTTAATTTTTTATACAAGAAAATAGTTTATTTACGAAAATAAATATGCCAACAATGAATCCATGAAGTAAATATTTTTATACTTAGAAATGATAATTTAATTAAATTTAATATTAAGAAATTAATTAATCTGTCTAAAATTTAGAATTTATTTATAATAAAAAAAAATTGAACGTAACAGTGTTCCATATTTTGGTTATTAGAACATGAGAATGTCATTATGTGTATATATTTTATATTTCCAGATTATGATTGGACGTCCAATAAATACAGCTCATTGGCTGAATCCACATGGGCCGATATGGGTGTACGAATGTTCCTCAAACCATCGACGGCTTATGAAAATATGACGCTAGCTATTGGTTCCAAATAAAAATTTCATTCAAACAAAAGTACCCACTAAATGTGGTGTACACCAAAATATATGTTCCATAAAAAAATACGATGTTGGTACGAAAAGAAATGTACCTGAAGAAGGCATACTAGCGGCAACATAGGACCTACTGTGAAATGAAATAAAAAAATATTTCAAAGAAAATTTTCCCGTTTTAAAACAGAACCTTTTTCCCAAGACAAAGAAAGAAGTAGTCAAAAAATTTAACAAGGTTCCAGAAAAAATACAAGATTAAAAATACTTTATTGAAAATAAATACAAAAGGTGAAGTCGAAGCTAAAAGCTTCCTCACTTAACTTACCTTAGCCTATAATTATTTAGTCGTTCTGTAAAAAACTCAGAATTTTTCAATTGTGACATTTCCTAAAGAATTTTGTGAAAATCTCGGAAATTCTCAATTCGGACTTTTTTTTCAGAATTCTGTAAAGAAAACTCGGAATTTTTCGATTCTGACTACTTATTCTTACAGAATCAAAAATTCTGAGATTTTTACAGAATTATGACAGAGGGTTGGTTCATTTACGGAACCCTAAAAATGACATAATAATAGAAAATATGCATTCAATTTTACAATTTATTCAAAGAAAAAAATCAATCATATAGCTTTAGTATATTACACACTTAAAGAGAAAAATCACAATATTTACTTAAAAAACTAAACTTATTTCAAATAATTTAACTAATAAATCACAAATCAGTTTCATAAGAAGTATAACTTATATATTTATTTATTTACATTATTATTAGGAGGTACTAACGAACCAATAAAAATCACGCAATTATTAAATAATTATTTGTCAATTTTATTAAACATTTATTATGTCCTTGTCATTTTAACGTCATCGTAAATGTAAGATAATATTGACTTACCGGCACGCAAATAAATTAAACTAAAGGGTACTGCACGTGGTACGTAACATTATTTAAACATATTTGTAAGCCCAAATACTAAGTCGCGATCCCATTCCATCTTACCAGTATCGCCAAAACTTATTATTCTGATCACGCACTTCTTGAGGCGATGTTTTCATCAATTGCGGACGTTTCGTTATTGGTGATTTTGCATCTGGAATGTACCATTATCTTTGACAAATGCAAAATCTTTTTCAACATCATTTGTATTATTTTCGTGACTTAAAAATTGTTACTTTGTAATGGAGTTCAAATTGTTTGTTTTCACTCCTTTCCACCGTTTCGTCAACAGTCACAACGTCAATATCAATATATTCCTCATTCCTAAACTCATAACCAGTCAATGTTTCGTCACACGAACTAGCAGCAACAGCTTCCTCAGACATTCTCGGTGTTCTGTCAATATAGACATTCGACGGAGACTCTTCTGCTTCGAAATTTAGTCTTTTCCTCATTATTTTTGGGTAAAAACTACGTTTTCTGAAGGGTTGCATATAGTTCATTTCAAGATGCTGCTGCGTCTCAAGACATTCAAGACATCCATCAAAAAACAAATCCGGAACGGTTGCGGGTTTTTTTTTTTTGGCAACCCCTCTAACTAATAAATCACAAATCTGTTTCATCATAAGTATAACTTATATATATTTATTTATTTACACTATTATTAGGAGGTACTAACGAACCAATAAAAGTCACGCAATTATTAAATAATTATCTGTCAATTCAATTAAACATTTATTATGTCCTTGTCATTTTAACGTCATCGTAAATGTAATATAATATTGACTTACCGGTACGCAAATAAATTAAACTAAAGGGTGCTTCACGTGGTACGTAACATTATTTAAACATATTTGTAAGCCTAAATACTAAGTCACGATCCCATTCCATCGTACCAGTATCGCCAAAACTTATTATTCTGATCACACACTTCTTGGGTCGATGTTTTCATCAATTGCGGACGTCTCGTTATTGGTGAATTTTGCATCTGGAATGTACCATTATCTTTGACAAATGCAAAATCTTTTTCAACATCATTTGTGTTATTTTCGTGATTATTAAAAATTGTTACTTTGTAATGGAATTCAAATTGTTTGTTTTCACTCCTTTCCACCGTTTCGTCAACAGTCACAACGTCAATATCAATATCTTCCTCATAACCAGTCAATGTTTCGTCACACGAACTAGCAGCAACAGCTTCCTCAGACATTCTCGGTGTTCTGCCAATATAGACATTCGACGAAGACTCCTCTTCTTCTTCTTCTTCGAAATTTAGTCTTTTCCTCTTTATTATTTTTGGGTAAAGACTACGTTTTCTGAAGGGTTGCATATAGTTCATTTCAAGATGCTGCTGCGTCTCAAGACATTCAAGACGTCCATCAAAAAACAAATCCGGAACGGTTGCGGGTTTTTTTTTCTTTTTGGCAACCCCTCTAACTAATAAATCACAAATCAGTTTCATAATCAGTATAACTTATATATATTTATTTATTTACATTATTATTAGGAGGTACTAACGAACCAATAAAAATCACGCAATTATTAAATAATTATTTGTCAATTTTATTAAACATTTATTATGTCCTTGTCATTTTAACGTCATCGTAAATGTAAGATAATATTGACTTACCGGTACGCAAATAAATTAAACTAAAGGGTACTTCACGTGGTACGTAACATTATTTAAACATATTTGTAAACCCAAATACTAAGTCACGATCCCATTCCATCCTACCTGTATCGCCAAAACTTATTATTCTGATCACGCACTTCTTGAGGCGATGTTTTCATCAATTGCGGATGTTTCGTTATTGGTGTATTTTGCGTCTGGAATGTACCATTATCTTTGACAAATTCAAAATCTTTTTCAACATCATTTGCATTATTTTCGTTTTCACTCCTTTCCACCGTTTCGTCAACAGTCACAACGTCAATATCAATATCTTCCTCATAACCAGTCAATGTTTCGTCACACGAACTAGCAGCAACAGCTTCCTCAGACATTCTCGGTGTTCTGCGAATATAGACATTCGACGGAGACTCTTCTTCCTCTTCTTCGAAATTTAGTCTTTTCCTCTTTATTATTTTTGGGTAAAGACTACGTTTTCTGAAGGGTTGCATATAGTTCATTTCAAGATGCTGCTGCGTCTCAAGACATTCAAGACGTCCATCAAAAAACAAATCCGGAACGGTTGCGGGTTTTTTTTTCTTTTTGGCAACCCCTCTAACTAATAAATCACAAATCAGTTTCATAATCAGTATAACTTATATATATTTATTTATTTACATTATTATTAGGAGGTACTAACGAACCAATAAAAGTCACGCAATTATTAAATAATTATCTGTCAATTCAATTAAACATTTATTATGTCCTTGTCATTTTAACGTCATCGTAAATGTAAGATAATATTGACTTACCGGCACGCAAATAAATTAAACTAAAGGGTACTTCACGTGGTACGTAACATTATTTAAACATATTTGTAAACCCAAATACTAAGTCGCGATCCCATTCCATCCTACCTGTATCGCCAAAACTTATTATTCTGATCACGCGCTTCTTGAGGCGATGTTTTCATCAATTGCGGACGTTTCGTTATTGGTGAATTTTGCATCTGGAATGTACCATTATCTTTGACAAATGCAAAATCTTTTTCAACATCATTTGTATTATTTTCGTGACTATTAAAAATGGTTACTTTGTAATGGAATTCAAATTGTTTGTTTTCACTCCTTTCCACCGTTTCGTCAACAGTCACAACGTCAATATCAATATCTTCCTCATAACCAGTCAATGTTTCGTCACACGAACTAGCAGCAACAGCTTCCTCAGACATTCTCGGTGTTCTGCCAATATAGACATTCGACGAAGACTCTTCTTCTTCTTCGAAATTTAGTCTTTTCCTCTTTATTATTTTTGGGTAAAGACTACGTTTTCTGAAGGGTTGCATATAGTTCATTTCAAGATGCTGCTGCGTCTCAAGACATTCAAGACATCCATCAAAAAACAAACCACTCCGATCGGGTGTCCAATAAATTACACCAACCTTCCTTTCCACGTCACACGAACTACTAGCAACAGCTTCCTCAGACATTCTCGGTGTTCTGCCAATATATACATTCGACGAAGACTCTTCTTCTTCGAAATTTAGTCTTTTCCTCTTTATTATTTTTGGGTAAAGACTACGTTTTCTGAAGGGTTGCATATAGTTCATTTCAAGATGCTGCTGCGTCTCAAGACATTCAAGACATCCATCAAAAAACAAATCACTCCGATCGGGTGTCCAATAAATTACACCAACCTTCCTTTCCACGTCACACGAACTACCAGCAACAGCTTGCTCAGACATTCTCGGTGTTCTGCCAATATATACATTCGACGAAGACTCTTCTTCTTCTTCGAAATTTAGTCTTTGCCTCTTTATTATTTTTGGGTAAAAACTACGTTTTCTGAAGGGTTGCATATAGTTCATTTCAAGATGCTGCTGCGTCTCAAGACATTCAAGACATCCATCAAAAAACAAATCACTCCGATCGGGTGTCCAATAAATTACACCAACCTTCCTTTCCACGTCACACGAACTACTAGCAACAGCTTCCTCAGACATTCTCGGTGTTCTGCCAATATATACATTCGACGAAGACTCTTCTTCTTCGAAATTTAGTCTTTTCCTCTTTATTATTTTTGGGTAAAGACTACGTTTTCTGAAGGGTTGCATATAGTTCATTTCAAGATGCTGCTGCGTCTCAAGACATTCAAGACATCCATCAAAAAACAAATCACTCCGATCGGGTGTCCAATAAATTACACCAACCTTCCTTTCCACGTCACACGAACTACTAGCAACAGCTTCCTCAGACATTCTCGGTGTTCTGCCAATATATACATTCGACGAAGACTCTTCTTCTTCGAAATTTAGTCTTTTCCTCTTTATTATTTTTGGGTAAAGACTACGTTTTCTGAAGGGTTGCATACAGTTCATTTCAAGATGCTGCTGCGTCTCAAGACATTCAAGACATCCATCAAAAAACAAATCACTCCGATCGGGTGTCCAATAAATTACACCAACCTTCCTTTCCACGTCACACGAACTACTAGCAACAGCTTCCTCAGACATTCTCGGTGTTCTGCCAATATATACATTCGACGAAGACTCTTCTTCTTCGAAATTTAGTCTTTGCCTCTTTATTATTTTTGGGTAAAGACTACGTCTTCTGAAGGGTTGCATATAGTTCATTTCAAGATGCTGCTGCGTCTCAAGACATCCATTAAAAAACAAATCACTCCGATCGGGTGTCCAATAAATTACACCAACCTTCCTTTCCACGTCACACGAACTTCCAGCAACAGCTTCCTCAGACATTCTCGGTGTTCTGCCAATATATACATTCGACGAAGACTCTTCTTCTTCGAAATTTAGTCTTTTCCTCTTTATTATTTTTGGGTAAAGACTACGTTTTCTGAAGGGTTGCATATAGTTCATTTCAAGATGCTGCTGCGTCTCAAGACATTCAAGACATCCATCAAAAAACAAATCACTCCGATCGGGTGTCCAATAAATTACACCAACCTTCCTTTCCACGTCACACGAACTACCAGCAACAGCTTCCTCAGACATTCTCGGTGTTCTGCCAATATATACATTCGACGAAGACTCTTCTTCTTCGAAATTTAGTCTTTTCCTCTTTATTATTTTTGGGTAAAGACTACGTTTTCTGAAGGGTTGCATATAGTTCATTTCAAGATGCTGCTGCGTCTCAAGACATTCAAGACATCCATCAAAAAACAAATCCGGATCGGTTGCGGGTTTTTCTTTTTGGAAACCCCTCTAACTAATATATCACAAATCACTTTCATAATAAGTATAACTTATATATATTTATTTATTTACATTATTATTAGGAGGTACTAACGAACCAATAAAAGTCACGCAATTATTAAATAAATATCTGTCAATTCAATTAAACATTTATTATGTCCTTGTCATTTTAACGTCATCGTAAATGTAAGATAATATTGACTTACCGGTACGCAAATAAATTAAACTAAAGGGTACTTCACGTGGTACGTAACATTATTTAAACATATTTGTAAACCCAAATACTAAGTCACGATCCCATTCCATCCTACCTGTATCGCCAAAACTTATTATTCTGATCACGCACTTCTTGAGGCGATGTTTTCATCAATTGCGGATGTTTCGTTATTGGTGTATTTTGCATCTGGAATGTACCATTATCTTTGACAAATGCAAAATCTTTTTCAACATCATTTGTATTATTTTCGTGACTATTAAAAATTGTCACTTTGTAATGGAATTCAAATTGTTGGTTTTCACTCCTTTCCACCGTTTCGTCAACAGTCACAACGTCAATATCAATATCTTCCTCATAACCAGTCAATGTTTCGTCACACGAACTAGCAGCAACAGCTTCCTCAGACATTCTGGTGTTCTGCGAATATAGACATTCGACGGAGACTCTTCTTCCTCTTCTTCGAAATTTAGTCTTTTCCTCTTTATTATTTTTGGGTAAAGACTACGTTTTCTGAAGGGTTGCATATAGTTCATTTCAAGATGCTGCTGCGTCTCAAGACATTCAAGACATCTATCAAAAAACAAATCACTCCGATCGGGTGCCCAATAAATTACACCAACCTTCCTTTCCACGTCACACGAACTACCAGCAACAGCTTCCTCAGACATTCTCGGTGTTCTGCCAATATAGACATTCGACGGAGACTCTTCTTCCTCTTCTTCGAAATTTAGTCTTTGCCTATTTATTATTTTTGGGTAAAGACTACGTTTTCTGAAGGGTTGCATATAGTTTATTTCAAGATGCTGCTGCGTCTCAAGACATTCAAGACATCCATCAAAAAACAAATCACTCCGATCGGGTGTCCAATAAATTACACCAACCTTCCTTTCCACGTCACACGAACTACCAGCAACAGCTTCCTCAGATATTCTCGGTGTTCTGCCAATATAGACATTCGACGGAGACTCTTCTTCCTCTTCCTCGAAATTTAGTCTTTTCCTCTTTATTATTTTTGGGTAAAGACTACGTTTTCTGAAGGGTTGCATATAGTTCATTTCAAGATGCTGCTGCGTCTCAAGACATCCATCAAAATACAAATCACTCCGATCGGGTGTAATTTGATAGATCTTCTTACATTTTATTAATCTAAGAAAAACTATTGAACAGATCATGGTTACAATATTCTGCCACCGTGTTTTACTGTCGGACACAAATTTGCTTCGTAAATTCCACATTAAGTCTATAACATAATATACATTTCATTTTCCGGCTATAGTAAAGTAAATTTTCAATAATATATTGTCAAAGTTTGTTACGGCATAGTGTCAGGTAATTTTACTCAAATAATTATCAAATAATATAAAATGTTACTTAAAACTTTTCTTTTCGGTATTTGTCAATACGTAAACTGTAAGCTGAATAAAAAACCCCCAATATATTGTCGAGAAATTACGTTTTATTTGCGTATGAACAACCCTTGATAAAAACAAAGTAGTCTTATTGTTTCAAGTCTTCGCCATACCATAATATGATGTCCATCCGATTATATTTAGATTAATCTGAGAAAATAACACGTTGCCAAAAATTATTTGTTTCATTCATATTATATTTATATGCAAACTCTAATAATTAAGCCAATAGTTTTGCCAGTCCCTGTAGTTACTTTTCTTATAAGGCGGCTTCCTTTGACATGCATGATTTATTATACGTCTTATATACGAGGGAGAAGTGTATCAAAAAAACGCTGAATGCGATGCCCATTTCTAATCTAAAGAGGCATGGGAACAGATAGCCCCGCTACATTCGTTAAATTGTTATATTATACATTAACTTTGGATATACTTTATATAAGATTTCATGTTCTGATTGTCAGAGCTGTTACGTGGGTCAAACTTCGCAAAAAACATAATAGTGATATTAGGGTTGGAAAGCAATCTTGCGCGCTCTCGATGTGATTGTGAAACAAACGGCTCGAACTAAAAACTGTTAGTTTTTTCCCATCTAATTAGTAACTAGTTCGGTAAATATTATTAGGAAAGGTGTAATTTGATGTTATCACATCAAATCTAACCCCAGTATACCTCATACTTTCGGTATGGACAGCTAAAAATTAATAATGTTGAAAATGAATATTTTATCCTTTTGTGCGAACAATCCCTAAAAGTCTTATTATAATCATTTCAAGCCTTAATACTGTTGGCCTTTATGAGTTTTGCCCTTCCAATATTGTTGCTTACTCTTTCCCTTTGTCTAAACAGTCAATTATAACAACACCGTGATAATTACTTTTACGATGTTTTGAAATGAGAGTTTTGTTAGCAATTTCAGTTCAGAACAAATTTATATGAAGGACATCACGATATTATTAAATGGAGGACATGTCAGATATAGGACAATTTACCAACCAATAAATAGTTTTCTTTGCAGGTCAGAATTGCGGTAGTATGTTTTTTTGTTTGATAATATTTTATATAATATCTATCCATGAGAGTCCTTGTTTAAAACTTTGATATCTGATTTATCTTGTTTGGCAAAAGAGAATCTTAAACATTTTTAGGTGACCATCAATTATTTATGTCTTCTTTGAGTTTTATTTTTACCTCCCGTTAACTACAGGGCGAACTATCACTCAGTACAAAATTTTTAACTGGAGGTAGAGAAAAATAAGATTTAACAGAATCGCCTTTCAAAAAATTTCAAACATTTTTACTAAGGCTGAAAATGATTTTTTTGTAAATCATGTTAAACTCCCTTTTGACGACGCCTATGACCGCCTGCACAACTGAAGTTTAAATTAGACATTGGTTTAAAGGTTATGATACAGCGCCATGTTGCCAAGTGTATTGATTTACCGAGCATTTAAAGTAAAAAATTTATTATTGTAGATGATTACTTATCTCGTCCACTCTTCATGTTTAATGTCAGGTACTCAGCCCGACGATCGCGACAAGGTGGATCCCATCCGTTAGGAAAACCCCAAAGGGTAACAAAAACACACAAATGCAAATAACACTAGCACTTCAAAGCACTACACCAGAAAATGTTCAAAGAGACCACTGTTAATTTCACCACACAATCCACGTAGTACTTATGGAGGGTTCCTCCTTTATTAAATTTAGTACAGCCACTACATGTTTTAAATCATTTTACCCTCGTTACAAATGTGCGAGGATTAGGCATGTCTTTCCTATTTGGAAAACGTCTCCAGTATTCCACTGCCGCCCGATTTGTTCTTTCGTTACATTTCCCATATAATATTACCTATTACCATGTCTGTTAATTCCGTGTGTTTCAATAATTCAATTTTCAAACATTCACAAATCAATAAAATAATATAATAATTCGACGTCAAAAACGCGATGACAAATGCCAAAGGTAACATCGCCATATCGATATTACAAAATATCGATATATCGAAATAAAAAATATCCATAGTCACGTCACATCGACAATTTACGCTTCATTATAACGATATATAATATATAATATTACCTTAAAATTTAAAGTGTATGTTGCCGATAATTTCGTTTAGCAGATAATCAATATATTTCATTGTATCAATGTATCGGTATTTATTAACATTAGTGTAGTTTCTAGATATTGTTGTATTTATATTAAAAATATTACCATTTTATCGGTTGAAAATATACGATATCGATTGTTCAAATTTCAATAACAAACTCGATCGATAGTCACAAAACTTGCATATTAATTATTCGTGAATGTAGGCTGGCTAGATTTGGCCAAAAAAGCGATAGTCAATAGGCGCTAAATATTCTTAGTTAGCTCTTGGCTTCCAAATCTGGTGATTCACCATTCATCACATCATTAATATTTACGTTATTTCGTCATATATTCATATTTATAATATTTCCGATAAAAATTTTGTGTAGTGTACGTAGGCAACCCGTTTTATTATATGTGTAAACTTGGCAACACGTTAGGCTGCTGGTCGACAGATGATTAAAGTCGAATTAGTCTGCACAATAATCAGGTGTGCCGGGAGGTTATTAACCTTGTATATTATTTAATTATGTTTGTGTTTACATTTTGATCCTTATTAGAATAACGATTTAAGATTTAAGTAAATTCAAATTAAACGGGCATTTTACATTTTAGTCCCAGTTAAGTAAGTAGTAGTTTTACTTATCTGGGTTTTAGTGTGCTTCCGGCAATGTTTAGTTAGTGTTTGTGTGTTCAAAATCCGAAAATATCGTTTTAGAAGTTTGCAAAAACGAAGAAATTATCTACAATTTGGAGTATTCCAAAATCGATTGTTATTGATCATATTATAAGACAGCCAGCGCCGCTACAGCTGGCTATCATAGTTTAATATTTCGTTAAATTTCGATCTAGGTAAAATAAACGGGCATTGTAATGTACTTTCGGAAGAAATCTGTTGTGTTTGTGATTTTAGTGTATTCAATGTGCGAAAATATCGTTTTATAAGGTTGTTGTTTGCAAAAACCAAGAAGTAGTGTACAATTCTACAGTAGTCCAGATGGACTTATTTATCAGGTATAATAATTATAATACCTAATTACTATTTACAAAAATGTTCATTTTCACCTCTACAATTGACAACGCCGCGGAAATTATGCATACAGATGTTCGATGTTGGAGGCCATCATGAAAAATAATTGTCATAGGCGCCGATTTATCGGGGAAAAACGTGGTTTTGCCCCATTTCTTAAACATCTCATAAAATTTCCGAAACAATTTTTTATGGTTTTTCATGCTTTCCTGAGCATGTGGTTAACATTTTTGTACTGAGTGATAGTTCTCCCTGTATACTAGTAGTACCTATATATCTTAACCCAGCATTTTAATTGGTACACATTATTTTTTACACAATACTGATCCTCGTTTCTTTTCTGGTAGTATAAGCAATAACACCTAATAGACTAGGGTCGATAATTTTAAAAATGGTAAAAAGTGAAAAAAAATTATAGTAGGATGATACCCATTGGAAAAGGTAGAGAATATAACAAAAATGAAAGGAAAATAAATTATGAGCGATCTGAGGTCGGGAAGAGGGAGGGGGTGAGTTTTTAAGGATAAAAAACGGTTAATCTCGATTTCCGGTAAAACTGCAGGTCCTATGAAAAAAAGTTGAATGGCAAACTTGTAGGTAATAAAAAGATCTACAACTTTTTATCGACAGTTTTTTCACACACACAAAATTTATGTGAAAAATTCGAATAATCGAGTTTTTGGTTTTTTATTTTTATCTTTTGCAAAAAAAATTATATTTTTACGAAATTTGGTGAAGACTTACCTTTGTCTGTCCCAAACATACAGTAATTTTTTTGCTTTAAAATATTCATTTTTTCATCTTATTTTGACTTAATATCGAAAAATATCTGCTTTTTTAAAAAGTTGGTGTGTTTTTTGTTCGTTGAAATCTCTACTTTCTGATGGTATAAAAAAATACACTACTCTGGTAAATGTTCTCAGAAAATGCAAAGAATGAAAAAAAGTCGAATCCCAAAATTTCAAAAATATCAATTGGCAAGAATTAAATCTTCTTTCATATTGGCCAATCTCCCACCCACAGAAGGTGTAGCAGAACAACATTGTTACAGGACATATTATCAGATTCAGACTTGGATGGGAACGAACTGACAGCAACAGATTGGGGCTGAAAGCAACATCAACGCGGCATTATGCCCAAATTTACAGACAATGAATTAATTCCGGAAATATATTGCTTAAAACGATTTGCTGCAGCTGTGAAACTGGATGTAAAAGTTTAAAATGTTGCTGCCAACACATGGTTTAAAATGCGCAAATTTATGCTCAAATTGTCATGGTTCTGAAACATGCTCCAATGTGGAAGAAAAAAACTACGAGGAAGTTGATGATTCAGATGAAATTGTGGATGAAGAACCAATGCAGACCGGAAATAATCTTGGAGACGAAGACGGTGATGGTCTCGAAGATATCGAAGATCCACTAAAGGCAAAGGCATTTCATACGAAATACACCACTATAACGGAACTGCAATCTTGTCGACTGCATGTCGTTAGCTGTTTCATTTTGAGAAATAAATTATAATATAATTTAGTTATTTAGTCTGTTATTATTATTGTGACTAATTTACCTTATAGTGGAGTTCTTTTCAGCAGATTAATTAGTCACTACCATTTGTAAAGTGAGAACAGTACGATTATATAATGACTTTTCACTCCCCAGAAAAAGCTATACTGAGAGAAAAACTACATATCTTTACGAGCCCGCTAATAATCATACTCTGGTGTGGGAAAAACTATGATTGCACTGCAATTACCTATATATACAATTATCATCTAACATTTACTTAATAGGTAGGTATGTCGACAATGTTTAGCGTTTCATCCCTCTAATCAAATTCATTCTTTCTGGAAAGTTCTTAAAAAAAAACACAACCAACATAATATATAGTTGTATTTCACTATCTCTTCATTTATGTTTCCAAAACCCATAACATAAACATGACGTTCGGACAATTTATTGCACTTAGAAACCATTTATTTTCGTTACGCAAAACCTTAGACAAGAAAAGAGAGAGGACAAGTAACAATCCAGTCCATAACAAAAAATGCACTGCACATATGCCTCAAAAATACATGGAGACCAGAAGTTACAGGTACAATAGACAATGTTTATCTACAATTCAAATACCGGCCGGTCAAAAACAGGGTAGGTCATCAAACACCAGGTAGTTTTCTTAGGTAAGGGTAATAATACATTATATTGTCTCTGCATATCAACTATTCTTGTGTTTGGGTCACATTTGTATGCCTTGTTCAGTTGTTTTCGGTCTATGCACCTGCTCCAAAACGATTTTGGTCTGGTGGCAAACATTTTTGGTGTCTATTATAAGTATTTTATATTTTGTGGATTAAATAATAATTAAAAACTATATATTAAGTGCATTTTAAAATGGTTGGATGTTCAAGTTTCAAGTGCAACAGTAGATCTGAAAGAAAAGAGACAGGAACTACGTTCCACAGGTAAAAATTGAAACACTTAATTTCTGGTGTCCATGTAATACGGACGGGCAATGGAATTTACTGTTGTCCGGCCCTGTGGTTATGTCTGAGTTTTATGGTTTGTATTAGTTTGGGAATATTAATTAGGTAGATTGTATACAAATTTTCTAAACTCAGTCATATCAAAATGTAAGGGTATATTTTCTATTTATCTTATCTTCTATTAGAAAAAAGGTTCTTCCAAGGCAATAAATACGTCTACAAGTAGGTAAACAAACAAGATATGAATTTTGTCATTTTTCTTGTCCAACTCTTGGGAAAGATAACCAGATGTCAGAAATACCCTGTGATCTAAACACTCAAAACCATCGATAGATCTTCATGCAAATTAAATGTCGAACATTTTTTATTATATACAAAAAGCTGTTTGGAAAGCGTCACGGTTTCCCATATCAAAATAATATATATAATGGGCGAATAAAAAATTATGGGTTTTTGTCCAGTCGCGAAATCCAAACCCTTTTTTCTGATTGGTTTATTTTCATTTTGTATTACCTACTATGTAACTTTTATGCGGAATTCTGGAAAGGAAAAAGGACGTGAAGATTAGAATGGTTCTAGTCTTGATCGAGTAAAGAAGTGTTTTCAAAATTGTATAACGTTAAATTAAGTATTTTAATTTGTTTTTAACTTAGTAAATTTTTTCAGTTAAGATTTATTTTCTAGTTTTTTTTGTTTAAAGACTAAGTTCATTTATATAGATAAACAAATGGTGATCTGTGGTGACTTTAATGTAAATTTCCTTAATATGGATTCTAATACTAAATAGCTATCTAATCTTCTGCAACAGTATGATCTGCATCAGACAATATTTGAACCCACAAGAATTGCCAATGTGAGTGCTACTTGTATAGATAATATATTTAGCAATATCCAAGATTATTCCACTAGAGTTATAGAAAACCATCTCTCTGATCACACTTATCAAATTATCTCTTTGAACCGCCAGCCTTGTGACAAACCTCCAATAACTGTAGAGTCTAAAAGATTAGTTAATATGGGCAATATTTCGTTGTTCAGAAATCAAATAAACAAAGTTGAATGGTTTACCCTATTAAAACCATCACTAAGTACCAATAGATTATTCAATATTTTCTATGATATTATCTTGAGCATCTTTGAGTCCGCATTCCCATTAATACAACAAAAATCAAGATCCAATAATACAAAAAATCCATGGATGACCCCCGAACTCCTTGAACTATCAAAAACTGTTAGGGAAATGGCTGCACTAAATAAAAAAATTGGCCAAACGGGTAGATTTAGGTATAGGGATCATAACAATAACTTTACTTTATTTTATGCAAAGTCTTCAAAAAATCCAAAAAATACTGGGTGTTCCATTTAAAAAAATATAACTTCGATATGCCACACTTTTCTGGGACCCCCGGTATATTTAAAAACATTTTTGTTAAATGTTCCTGGTAGACCTATGCCTAGTCGGTATAATAATAATAATTTTCAGTTAATTTTCAAAATGGGTTAAATCTAGTAACAGAGTGTTGATCTATAAATATGCCTGGTATCTTATTCAGCGTATTTTTATTTGTTTATCTCTATTAAAATATTTAAAGGCAAAAATACGAATATTTTTCATCGGTATACCCAGGGTTGAGATGATCAAAATCAGACTTTGGTTTTTTTTTAAAAAAACATAATTAATTGAAAAAAGAGTTTTAAAATTAATACAAAAAAATATTTAGATATACCTAATACTAAAATATTAAAAAAACCTAATATAAAAAATAACTGCTTATTGTGAAAAAATTATTTACACCTTCGAATCAACAACTATATATGGTGTTGCGCGTCAATATCTGCCAGTAAATTTCTGAAAATATTAGTATTTCTTTTGGAATGCGATATTTGGAAAAATGTTCACTTGACTTCAGGTAAATGCTTATGAATGTTATAATCTTAAGGTTGGAGATTGCTTTTTAAAAATATACTTTATTAGATTAAACACATAAAACTTTATTTTTGAACTTTGGTTGTTGCAGAATGAATTACTACTAAGACCGACTGAGTTATAATAATTAATTTAAAATCTCTTTACTTGAATATATGAATCTCAATTTCTCCGATTTGATCTCCCTTATACTATTTATACTATTTTAAATTTCTCAATCAGATAGCTTCTAAAATTTGTATTATTTATGAAAATCGTTGATTTTCATATAATAATCAAATTACTTATACACAATATTTCATGCTTAATTTGTAAATATTATTGTCATTGAAAATGAAAAACAAAGGGTTTGAATTACTGGGAAATTACATATTAAAATTAGGAATATAATATGATAATTCAAAAATAAGACGTAATAGTACTTATTGATCTAATATAACATGAATAACACAATCAATCTCTCTCTAAGAGATTGAACTATACGAAATGTGTGAAAATTTTTTAAAAGTCTTTAAAATAACAGTGGCATGTCCTTTATTTTTTAAAAGTCCTGTGATGGAAACACTGTATTATAGAAACCAATATTTTGAAGTAGGCACATGTCTACCTGATATTTCTTAATATAAATAAAATTGTAAAAATCAATTTTACTGCCTTGTAAATGCTTTTGGAAGTAAGTAATATTACCTATTTTTCAATGCTCAATATTAGCACATCAAATTACCTACTTATTTATAACAAGAAATGATAAAAATAAGCTCTAACTGTTTAGCCATAAGAAGGTAGGTATAAAGTTCATTCAAATTTCTCTACCTGTGTACCTAGGAATTTTGTTCATTAAGTCATAAACATAATCTACAGGGTCTTTCTAAATTCATGCATTTTGATATAGGGACATATACCCTTAGAGGGTTTAGGTTTTTTATAATCACCTCCCTCGACAGGTGAAAGAAATTTTAAACAATAAAAAATTTAAATCTGATCTCAAAAAGCTGCTGATTGGAATGAGACCGTACACTATCTCAACCACAGTTTTTCAACCGATCTTCAATGTACTTTATTTTTAGCTCTCCATATCATATATGTAATATATGTATACAGGGTGTCCTACGGTGGTAACCCATTAGATTATTTCGGAAACTACTTCGACTTGAATTTTGAAAATTTCAGTGTCTATATTGTTAGATATGCTCTACTCAAATAATATAATAGCAACGGCATAGCACTTCCGGTTCTACCGGAAGTTGATGGCAACTTTGTTATTTTAAATGAAACACCCTATATATTATTACATTTTTGGATTCTAAATAAGATTTCAGACATATTTCATGTATCATGTCCTATACCTAACGTCAGTCATTTTTGACTTATATCAAGATTTATGTCAAAATTGACAGTTTAGGGCTCCATAAGAATTCCGTTTTTCCTTGTAAATCAGTATTTAATAATTATTTTGCAGGTATTTTCTTATCAGGTGGGATCTTCTTTTTCGAATTGACAAGACATTTTCTGATTAGTTTATACAGGGTGGTCAAAAAATTATATTGAAAACGGTTCAAGAAAAACAGTTGAAAGCCAATTTTTCCAATGGAATGGGTATATTATTATTATTTTATCTTCCGTAGCATTAAAAAATAATGCAATTTTGTAATAGGTTATCATTTTCTAAAATGCATAGTTTTCGAAATATCGTCATTTTAAATAGGGGTCATATAGAACAATTAATTTATTTTTGTATCGTTAGTTGATTAACTTTTTTTAGTTAAAAATTATTTAGTTTAATCTTCTGTTCATTTCTGCTGTATTATTTTAAATGTTAGTCTTAGTTTGTTGTAATACTTGATTTGTATACCTCCCAACCTGCTCTAAATGATTTCTCAAAATTCTTCCTAATTTCTCTAGTCATCGTTAGCAAATGGGGGTTTCTCTCGTTTAGTACTCTACAGGTGATATTAATCACTTTATTTAATTCTCCATGAATTAATAATAAATTTATAATATCAATAAGTATTTTTCATTTTTATTAATTTGACGTTAAAATGACCATAATTTCATGGCTAACTAAATTAATTAGCTAGCTTCCAGAGAGACAACGGTAGGCGCTGCAGAAAAATTTAAAATGACGAAATTTCGAAAACTATGCATTTTAGAAAGTGATAACCTATTACAAAATTGCATTATTTTTTAATGTTAAGGAAGATAAAATAATAATAATATACCCATTCCATTTGAAAAAATTGACTTTCAACTGTTTTTCTTGAACCGTTTTCAATATAATTTTTTGACCACCCTGTATAAACTAATCAGAAAATGTCTTGTCAATTCGAAAAAGAAGATCCCACCTGATAAGAAAATACCTGCAAAATAATTATTAAATACTGATTTACAAGGAAAAACGGAAATCTTATGGAGCCCTAAACTGTCAATTTTGACATAAATCTTGATATAAGTCAAAAATGACTGACGTTAGGTATAGGACATGATACATGAAATATGTCTGAAATCTTATTTAGAATCCAAAAATGTAATAATATATAGGGTGTTTCATTTAAAATAACAAAGTTGCCATCAACTTCCGGTAGAACCGGAAGTGCTATGCCGTTGCTATTATATTATTTGAGTAGAGCATATCTAACAATATAGACACTGAAATTTTCAAAAGTCAATTCAAAGTAGTTTCTGAAATAATCTAATGGGTTACCACCGTAGGACACCCTGTATATGGAGACTATTAGTTTCATGAATTTTTTTTTTAATTTCACCGGAAATACTTGCTTTTGGTCATTTTACACATAAATAAGTAGTTTTAAAAAAATGTCTGTCTGTCTGTATGCACGAAAACGCAAAAACCGCTTAACAGATTTTAACCAAATTTGGTACAAAAATACTATAGGACGTGGCAAGGAGCTGATTAGATTTTGGGAAACATTGAGCGTACGCAAGAGGTTTAAAAGAGGGTTCAAAAAATAAAAAAATTCATAGTTCTTAAACTTATACGAAATACTGCATAATTTTTAACGCATTTAATTAAATATAACCTAAAATATTGAACATAAAATATTAGACCACATTGGCGTTCGAAAATAGGGTAAAATGGGGTAAAAAATATTTAAAAAAACGTACTTCTTAGACATAGCAGAAATATTAACTAATTATTTATAGCTTTAATAGAATATAACCTATAAAATGTGTCGTAAATAACTTACTTTCATAGGCGTTCGTAAATAGTGGAAAAGGGGTCAAAACATTAAAAATATATATTTCCTAAACTTATTCGAACTATGGAATAATTTTTCATAGTTGTGATAGAATATAACCTAAAAACTGTTACATAAAAGAATTGGTACACACAGGTGTTCGAAAATAGTCTAAAAAAAGGGTCAAAAACGAAAAAAAAAATGTTTCCCAAATATACCAGAAAAAATGGCTAATTATATATAGCTTTGATATAAGATAACCTAAAAAATGCAGCATAAAATTTTAATTTACATAGGCGTTCGTAAATAGTAGAAAAAGGGGTAAAATAAAAAAAAATTAAAATGAAAAAAAATTGTATATTTAACTAGTTGAATTAGCGTTAAAAAAAACAACAAAAATTAATGTACCATAGGCGTCCGTGAAAATTCTATAAAAGGGTCAGAAAAAATTTGTATCCGTGATAACTCAAAAACCACTTAACAGATTTTAACCACATTCAGTACGAAAATACTACAGGATATTTATTGGTAGTGATTACCATTGAGCGTAGGCAAGGAGATTAAAAGAGGGTTTAAAAATTTAAAAAATCATAGTTCTTAAACTTATCCGACATATTGAATAATTTTTCATAGTTGTGATAGAATATAACCTAAAAAATGTTACATAAAAAGAATTGGTTCACGCAAGCGTTCGAAAAAGGGTCAAAAACGAAAAAAAAATGTTTTTCCAAATATAACAGAAAAATTGGCTACTTATGTATAGCTTTGATATAAGATAACCTACAACATGCAGCATAACAATTTTGTTTATATAGGGGTTCGTAAATGGTAGAAAAGGGGTCAAAATAAATTTTATAATAAAACTAAAAAAAATCAATTATTTTGCGTACAAGAACTTGGGCTAGAAGATCTGAAATATAAAATATCTACGTCTAAATAGTGCCTCCAAAGAGAAGAAAAGGGCACAAAACCCGATACTTTTTATTTATTAAATTTAGATAAATGACAAAAAGGTCATAAAATTACTACTTTTACACTTAATTATGGAGAGCTATTCGTGCCTCGAGGGCAACAGTTTATTGTTATTAAAAATTTAGAATTGACAATTTTAAGTAGTTGGATCAAGAAAGGTTTGAGACGAATCTGTATGTATGTACCTGGGTGCAATAAAATTTCCAATACTGATACAAATATAAGGGTTTATCCAATGTTTAATTCGAATAGATAATGTTTTCTTCTAAAGGGATTAAAAATAGTAGGTATTTATTACCCTACTTAATACGTACATACAATTATAATTTTTTCAAGATTCTGGTATTCCCAATTACCTGAAAGGGGTGGTTTTGGCATTTGAAAAAAGTATTTAAGCATAATCAGTTTCAACTTCAGTTCAGTCTAGTTTCCCAATTTGTGACAAGTGCTTCAGCTCAACAAACTTCAGTGTGTTATCAACCTGTTTTGTTTAAAGTGAAAAGAAAAATTCAAAATGCAAAGATCCCAGTCATTTCGTAAGTACCTACATGTTTTGTTTCATTATGCAAAAAAGTTAACTTTTACAAAAATATTCTGATACATGAATCTGGTGAAAAATCTTGTGTTAATTAGTAAATTTATTTATTTATTTATTTACACTGTCCAATAGAACGAATCCAAGTATTGGACAGGCTAATTACGATATTATCGGGTGTAGTACCACAGGAGCTCAGATTTAGCCGGATATTTTTTGCGATTAATTTCGAATACTTACTTTCATTGGCAATTTAACGAGTGCTGTTCTGACAAAATCACGAGATCGAGTTAAATTACCATCGTAAAAAATATCCTGCTAGATCTGAGCTCGCGTGGTATTTGGTAAGACAATTCCATGAATAGAAAACACAATTCAATTAAACTTTATTTAACAAACTGAAAGAACAATAAGAAGATGAATAATGTTTAAAAAGAACAATTGTTAAAAATACAATTATTATATACAATTGGTCCAGTAGACATTTGCTGCTTTTGTGATGCAGATTTTGTTGATGACATTGACATGGATGTTGTTGACACTGTGTCTAATTCATTATCCGAAGCCCGGAGATTAGTTACAAGATGCGAATGATGCTCATTATCAAGTTGTAAATAAGGCTAAACAAAATAGTTCATTTTTATTTCTATGTCAAAATTTACAAACAACGTTTCGTTGCATTATTTAAAACTTCTTCAGGTTTTTTTTAAATTGAAAACAAAACAAAACCAACATTTTTAATATTACCTTTTTGACACAAGTTTACTTACAACTTTTTATTTAAATTGTGTATAAATAAACAAACATAGAGTAAGACATTATTTGACATGTGTTTAATGTCGTTTAATAAGTACGTAAAATTATAAATATTTTTACTTTATTTATACACAATTTTAATAAAAAGTTGTTAGTACACTTGTGTCAAAAAGGTAACATTAAAAACGTTGCAAAAATTATAGTAACATGTATTGTGAAACTAAGTTGGTTTTGTTTTGAGTTAAAAAAAAAACCTGAAGAAGTTGCAAGTAATGCAATGAAACGTTGTTTGTAAATTTTGACATAGAAATAAAAATGACCTATTTTTATTTCCTAAAATAGTTGTATCATTATGTACGAACCTACACCCAGTAGAGACTGACACTTTAAATTCACAATTATATCATTTATATAAATACTAAATAAAACAGGACCCAGGAGAGAACCCTGGGGGACACAATATTTCAAAAGTCCTTCGAAAATGATAGAACAAAATACTTACACCGAATATAAATCCATACTCTGTATATAGAAAATGAAATACCTTTATTGATTCACTTAGGACTTAATGTGATTATAAATTAGATTTTGTGGAGTTTTTTTTTAATTCAATATTAATCAATTAATTAATTACACATGAACACTTTTCAGGTTGTAGTTCTTCTGCTAGAAGCCAATCTAGAAGGCAACAGCAGATAAGGAGGCGTGATTCGTTTAGTGGAATTCCTAAGACCCAACCGATATCGAGGACAACTGAGATCAACAATTTCGGATTTACTGAAATGGTTTTCTCCATGTATTTGAAAATGTTTTACATTTTGCAAATCACGGATTTGGCCTTGTGGGGGTACCCACTAGAACCAAACAAAAGACCATTTCAGTTTTTCCGAAATGGTCTCATGAATCCAAACAACGTTTCCTCCTTATCTGACTTCAGCAAAAGTTCGGGCGGTTCCAGTGAAGAGGACGAACAAACGAATACAGTGTCACGAACCCAGGCAGCAAGGAAACACGCATACACCAGGGTCTGTGTACGATGCGGCAGTTTCTTTGACACGACTATGTATAACTACATTTCGCAAGACGCATGTTCCTATCATTGGGGTAAACTAAGGTCGAATAGATTCATGTTAGGTCCGATGAAGTACCCATGCTGCAATGGAGCTCAAGATTCCTTGGGCTGCTGCAGGGCGGACCGACATGTTTGGAATGGACCAAATGAAGCACCGGTAAGTTTATACGTCTATATTATTCATCAATTATTTCCAATCACTTACCTGGCGGAAATACGCTTTAACGTCTTTATTTGGTCGGTTTATAGATTTTCACTTAAGGGTTTTATTTGCGATGAACATTAGTTTGTACAGGGTGGACACTTTTGATAGGAAACACCGATTTCTAGAGGAATTAGAAAAAACTAACGAAATCAAATGCCAAAAACCGCACCTCGATATGTTGAACCGTTTAAAAGATACAGGGTGGATTTAACTTTTGTGTATTTTTAACCTACCCCTGTAACTTATTTATTTATGATTATTTTTTGTTTCTGTGAAAACATTCGCAAGGCACTTTTTTGAGAGGAATCTAGTGGTGTCTCTAGTTTTTTTTTAGAGACTGGTGTTGAAACTATGACATAAACTTGTAATTTTTCTATGGATTACCCTGTATATTTTTCATACTCGTTTTAGAAATTAAATTACCTTTCCAAATATATATAATACTTGCACATTTATCTTTTGAAACTTTTGTTTTATTAATGTTAGAGATATAGGGACTAATAAACCTTCTTTTGAAAATACCGACCCAAACGTTAAAGCTGTATCGGCCCTGCTCAATTTTTCTTAACTATGGAAAACACAGTGATAAAAATAAAAATGTAATTTTATATACTCTAGTTAGGGATGCTGCGAAACTCGTGACTGGTCTCGTCTCGTCTCGACTTTTCGATACGAGACTGGCATATAGTTTGTTTGCGATCTGTGAATTCGAATAGATTAAAATTTTAATTTTTTGTCCATTAATTTCTAGGTATTCTATATTATGTTCATTTTTATTAATAACAAACAAATATTGAAGTATTTTGATCTTGTATTTCTCTTGAACCTTGATACAATTTTTTTTTGCAGTTTTTTCTTTTTCTTCTTTATAAAATGGAAATTTCTTTGAAATATTTTTTTATTTCTTGTCATGCACAACGTTTCGTCTTATTTGCTTTGTTCAAATGCATTTTTTTCTTACCAACATCGCATTCTTACTCGGTATCCCCCACTATTTTTGTTTGAATCCAAAAAATTTCCATTTTATAAAGAATCTTACACACAAAGGAATATCTGTAAAACAAATGAATCACCAAATTTCCAACAAATAAAATTAGTTTTAGTAACATTTTAGGTATTGGAAAATTGGTTTCATATGTTTTTTTTTGTTTTTTTCAAAACATTTTTGAAAATTCTGGATTCTAACATTTTATTGCATTTCCAGGTATGTTTTACGGAAACGGAACCGCTGCTTCATCCGCCCTATGATGGAAACTACGGCGTCTATGCTCTCGACTGCGAGATGAGTTATACCGTAGCCGGCCTGGAGGTGACGAAGGTGACGGTTGTCAGCATGTCGGGTGTTGTAGTATACAATAAGTTTGTGCGCCCTAGAAACAAAATTGTAGACTACAACACACGGTTTTCGGGCGTCACTGAGGAGGACTTCAAAAAATATTATTCGAAGACCCTACCCGAGGTGCAGCGCGAACTGAAGCAGATCATCAATCGAGACACGGTTCTAATGGGTCATAGCTTAGAGAATGACCTAAAAGCTCTAAAGTTGATCCATAAAACCGTGGTCGATACAAGCTATACGTTCGTGAACTGCACTGAGGACGGGTGTTTAATAAAACCGTCACTGAGAACCCTGTCCAGAAAATTGCTGAAGAAAACCATTCAGGGCAGCGATAGTGGGCATGACAGCACCGAGGATGCTGCAACCTGTATGCAATTGATGCTTTACAGGTTGCACAAAGACGTACAATCCGGTGCTGTAAAAATAGGTAGACAATAATATTCAGTGGCGGTTCACGAGGTTAGGTTAAGAATTAGTTTTTAGATATAGGTTTAAGATTTTTTTTGTAATTGTTAATTTTTTTGTATATATTGTTTATTTTATTTGTTTTTTGTAATATTTATTTTTTAATTGTTAATTTTCTTTTTTTTTGTACATTTTTCTACTGTGTAAATATTTTCAAAAAATATATCATAATAAAACTTGTAAAATCAATGGAAACTTTTTTTTTAAGAAACTTTATTGATTCCAATAAGAGTTACAAACTTATAATAGGAATCAAAGTATAATTACGTGATAACTCAAAAACCACTTAACGGATTTTAACCACATTTGGTACGAAAATACTACAGGGTATTTATAGGTGGTGATTAACATTGAGCGTAGGCAAAGGGTTTAAAAGAGGATTCAAAAATTTAAAAAATCATAGTTCTTAAACTTATCCGAAATATTGAATAATTTTTTATAGTTGTGATAGAATATAACCTAAAAAATGTTAAATTAATTCACACAGGCGTTCGAAAATAGTGTTAAGAAAAGGGTCAAAAACGAAAAAAAATGTTTCCCAAATATACCAGAAAAATTGACTAATTATATATAGCTATGATATAAGATAACCTAAAAAATGCAGCATAAAATTTTTATTCACAGAGGCGTTCGTAAATAGTAGAAAAAGGGGTAAAATAAAAAAAATTCAAATGTAAAAAATTTTATATTTAGCTAGTTGAGTTGGTGTTAAAAATACACGACAAAAATTAATGTTCCATAGGCGTCCGTGAAAATTCTATAAAAGGGTCAGAAAAAATTCGTATCCGTGATAACTCAAAAACCACTTAACGGATTTTAACCACATTTGGTACGAAAATACTACAGGCTATTTATAGGTGGTGATTAACATTGAGCGTAGGCAAGGGGTTTAAAAGAGGGTTCAAAAATTTAAAAAATCATAGTTCTTAAACTTATCCGAAATATTGAATAATTTTTTATAGTTGTGATAGAATATAACCTAAAAAATGTTACCTACATAAAAAAATTAGTTCACACAGGCGTTCGAAAATAGTGTTAAGAAAAGGGTCAAAAACGAAAAAAAAATGTTTCCCAAATATACCAGAAAAATTGGCTAATTATATATAGCTATGATATAAGATAACCTAAAAAATGCAGCATAAAATTTTTATTCACAGAGGCGTTCGTAAATAGTAGAAAAAGGGGTAAAATAAAAAAAATTAAAATTTTATATTTAGCTAGTTGAGTTGGTGTTTAAAATACACGACAAAAATTAATGTTCCATAGGCGTCCGTGAAAATTCTATAAAAGGGTCAGAAAAAATTTTTATCCGTGATAACTCAAAAACCACTTAACGGATAACCTACAACATGCAGCATAACAATTTTGTTTACATAGGCGTTCGTAAATAGTAGAAAAGGGGACAAAATAAATTTTATAATAAAACTAAAAAAAAATCAATTATTTTGCGTACAAGAATTTGGCCTAGATCTGAAATATAAAATATCTGCGTATAAATAGTGCCTTCAAAGAGAAGAAAAAGGCACAAAACCCGATACAAAAAAAAAATAGCTGATGTCTAAAACAAAACAAAAATTTATTAAATGTAGATAAATGACAAAAAGGTCATAAAATTATTACTTTTCCACTTAAATATGGAGAGCTATTCGTGCCTCGAGGGCAACAGCTAGTTTATGTATAAAATGACCAAAAACAAGTATTTCCGGTGAAATTAAAAAAAAATTTTAGCTCTCCATATCATATATGTAATATATGGAGACTATTAGTTTCATGAAAAAAAAAAAATTTTTAATTTCACTGGAAATACTTGTTTTTGGTCATTTTATACATAAATAAGTAGTTTTAAAAAAATGTCTGTCTGTCTGTCTATCTGTATCCACGAAAACGCAAAAACCGCTTAACAGATTTTATCCAAATTTGGTACAAAAATACTATTGGACATGGCAAGGAGCTGATTAGATTTTGGGAAACATTGAGCGTAGGCAAAGGGTTTAAAAGAGGGTTCAAAAATTAAAATAATTCATAGTTCTTAAACTTATCCGAAATACTGCATATTTTTTTACGCATTTAATTGAATATAACCTAAAATATTGAACATAAAATATTAGACCACATTGGCGTTCGAAAATAGTGTAAAATGGGGTAAAAAAGATTAAAAAAAACGTATTTCTTAAAAATAGCAGAAATATTAACTAGTTATTTATAGTTTTGATAGAATATAACCTATAAAATGTGTCACGAATAACTTACTTTTATAGGCGTTCGTAAATAGTGGAAAAGGGGTCAAAACATAAAAAATATATATTTCCTAAACTTATTCGAAATATGGAATAATTTTTCATAGTTGTGATACAATATAAGCTAAAAAATATTTCATAAAAGAATTGGTTCACACTGGCGTTCAAAAATAGTTTAAAAAAAGGGTCAAAAACGAAAAAAAAATGTTTCTCAAATATACCAGAAAAATTGGCTAATTATATATAGCTTTGATATAAGATAACCTAAAAAATGCAGCATAAAATTTTTATTTACATAGGCGTTCGTAAATAGTAGAAAAAGGGGTAAAATAAAAAAAAGTAAAATGTAAAAATTTTTATATTTAACTAAATGAATTGGTGTTAAAAATACACGACAAAAATTAATGTACCATAGGCGTCCGTGAAAATTCTATAAAAGGGTCAGAAAAAATTTGTATCCGTGATAACTCAAAAACCACTTAACGGATTTTAACCACATTTGGTACGAAAATACTACAGGATATTTATAGGTGGTGACTAACATTGAGCGTAGGCAAGGGGTTTAAAAGAGGGTTCAAAAATTTAAAAAATCATAGTTCTTAAACTTATCCGAAATATTGAATAATTTTTTATAGTTGTGATAGAATATAACCTAAAAAATATTACATAAAAGAATTAGTTCACACAGGCGTTCGAAAATAGTCTTAAAAAAGGGTCAAAAACGAAAAAAAAAATGTTTCCCAAATACACCAGAAAAATTGGCTAATTATATATAGCTTTCATATAAGATAACCTGAAAAATGCAGCATAAAATTTTTATTTACATAGGCGTTCGTAAATAGTAAAAAAGGGGTAAAATAAAAAAAATTAAAATGTAAAAATTTTTATATTTAACTAGTTGAATTGGTATTAAAAATACACGACAAAAATTAATGTTCCATCGGCGTCCGTGAAAATTCTATAAAAGGGTCAGAAAAAATTTGTATCCGTGATAACTCAAAAACCACTAACGGATTTTAACCACATTTGGTACGAAAATACTACAGGATATTTATAGGTGGTGATTAACATTAGTTCACACAGGCGTTCGAAAATAGTCTTAAAAAAGGGTCAAAAACGAAAAAAAAATGTTTCCCAAATATACCAGAAAAATTGGCTAATTATATATAGATTTCATATAAGATAACCTGAAAAATGCAGCAAAAATTTGTTATTTACATAGGCGTTCGTAAATAGTAAAAAAAGGGGTAAAATAAAAAAAAAAAATGTAAAAAATTTTATATTTAACTAGTTGAATTGGTGTTAAAAATACACGACAAAAATTAATGTTCCATAGGTGTCCGTGAAAATTCTATAAAAGGGTTAGAAAAAATTTGTATCCGTGATAACTCAAAAACCACTTAACGGATAACCTACAACATGCAGCATAACAATTTTGTTTACATAGGCGTTCGTAAATAGTAGAAAAGGGGGCAAAATAAATTTTATAATAAAACTAAAAAAAATCAATTAATTTGCGTTCAAGAACTTGGCCTAGATCTGAAATATAAAATATCTGCGTATCAATAGTGCCTCCAAAGAGAAGAAAAAGGCACAAAACCCGATGCTTAAAAAAAAAATAGCTGATGTCTAAAAAACAAAAATTTATTAAATTTAGATAGATGACAAAAAGGTCATAAAATTATTACTTTTACACTTAAATATGGAGAGCTATTCGTGCCTCGAGGGCAACAGTTTATTTTTTCATGAAACTAATAGTCTCCATATATACATATATTACATATATGATATGGAGAGCTAAAAATAGAAAATAATTTTTATGCACATAAATACAAAGAACTGAAAAAAATATACACCTATAAAATTAAAAAGGCCAAAAGATCATACAACAACAACCGAATCATTCAGACAACTAATGTAGGTAGGGAATGTTGGAGAATAATAAATGAAAAGCGAGTTAATGGTAAAAAAAATAAAAACACTATTCAAGAGGTTATCGGCGTTGACCAGAGCGTAGTAAAGATACCAATCGACATCGCAAATACTTTCAATGACTTCTTTGTCAGTTTTTCTAGGAATAATACTTCATGCAGTCTGGACACACCGAATCTCGTGAAATCCACAGTTAGATCTTTTTTCCTTCACCCCACTACCCCAGATGAGATCTCCAGAGTTGCCAGGAAAACTTGCAAGAAAATATCTTGCGGTTTGGATGGTATTCCGGGTAATGTAGTTCTGGCCGTTGTTGATATCATTACAGGGCCGTTGTCCCTGATAGTTAACAGAAGCTTTGAGGAGGGTGTTTTTCCGGAACGTTTAAAAAAATCAAAAATTATTCCCATATATAAAAATAAAGGAGATCCTAGGGATATAAATAATTACAGACCTTTGGCATTACAAAACCAGTTCAGTAAAATCTTTGAATCTTTATTTAACAATACACTTAATGATTATCTGGAAAAACATAAACTGCTTGCTCACAGCCAAAATGGATTTAGAAGCAATCGGTCAACAGAGACAGCTCTGGGTCAGGCTTTTGGTCACTTGTTTCATGCCCTTAATAACAGGCAAATGGTGGCTGGTATTTTCTTTGATCTGAGCAAGGCTTTTGATACAATAGGTCACAAGCTTCTGCTCTCAAAATTGGAGGATGTTGGAGTGCGTGGAACAACATCTAAATGGATAGGAAGTTATCTGCATCGTACCCAGCAAGTGGAGATTGCGGGCGTTCGTTCAGGGGTGGGAATTGTGAGCAATGGGATACCACAGGGCTCATGTTTATCGCCAACTTTATTTAATATATTTATTAATACCCTGCCGGACGTTTTGGGGGTTTTTGGCCTGCCCGTTCTTTATGCGGATGACACAAGTGTCCTTGTTTCAGCCGGGGATGAGAGTGGGTTGGTACGGTCTGCAAATGCCCTAGCTGGCGCGATGCACAGATGGTGCGAACACAATGGACTGGCACTCAATGCATCAAAAACTGTCTTTCTCCCAATTTCCATATCAAATAGGAACATGGACCGAAGTTATTTAATAAGAGCCAAAGATAAATCTATTGAGCAGGTCAGTAGCACCAAATTCTTGGGAATATATACAGACAATAAATTGACCTGGAGCACGCACATAGACGCTGTAGTGAAGAAATTGTCCAGCTACATATTCCTAATAAACAACATCAAAAATACTGTATCGAATGATATTCTTAAATTGATATATTTTGGTCTGATACAGTCTACTTTAATGTATGGTGTTATATTTTGGGGGGGAGCGAGTGGGACTGCGAGGGTGTTCAGAACTCAAAAAAGGATCATCAGAGCGATGCAGGGAATCTCTCAAACTACTTCCTGTAAGGACCATTTCAAAAAATTGAAATTAATGACATTCCCTTCACTATACATGTACTCACTTATAATACATATACAAAAACAAAATGAAATATTGCCTAAATCAGAAGATATACATAGTCACAATACTAGAAATAAAAATAACTTGGTATTGCCATTCTCCAGATCAACTACTGGCCAAAAGAACCCTAACTACATAGGTGTTAAATGTTTCAATAAAATTTTAAAAATACAAAAGTTTCAAAACATTTCTATCAAAAAATTGAAACTGGAGCTGAGAACCTTTTTTATAGAGAAATGTTTTTATTCTGTAGACGAGTTTTTAAATTGTACTAATGAATAGTTTTAAGTCCCGAATTATAGCGGGTTATGTATGAATATTATTGTTTTTGTGTTGTATGTAATATTATTGACTATCCCATAATGTGACATATCATATTGTATATTGTTATCATTTTGAGGAGCAAAGAATAAATAAAAAATAAAAATAAAAAAAATTTCTCATTCTTTTCTGAAGTAATGAATTGTATAAAGTTCCGTAAGTTTTGATATACTTTTAATTGAAGGCCTTTTTGTTTAATCAGTTTTTATTATATAAAGGTTAAAGTTATTTCTTGTAGTAATTGAAATAAATTCCGTTTTCACTGGTATATTAAAGTCTCGTATAGGAATTAATATAATTATTCGATATTATATTAATTTTCCTATTTTTAAGTAGTACAAGTAATAACTACGATTTTCTTTTAAAATTCTCATTATTGCTTAATTGTTTTATTCTTTGTCTTTCTTTTATTTATACATATTTATTTCTTTATTGTTATTAAATTTCTTTAATTAGTTTTAATTATTTTTTTAGCCCACAAACTTTGTGTTTCATTTCTAATAAAGTTTCGATAAATTATTGACAAAAGGGTCAACCAATTAAATAGTTTCTTTTAAATAAAAAGTGATCCAAGACTATATTGGTAAGTAAATTTTGCATTACTTCAATACAGATTCATAAAGCTTATTTTAGTTGTTTGTTTGTTTCATATAATAATTTGATTCTGTTATTATTCAAGTTGATATTCTTTGTTTGTTCTTCTTTATTTGAAACCGCTCGTAAAACATTGAATCGAACCCGTAACAATTTGAATAGCATATTGGGGTTCATTCGGATGGAGCTATAACATTAGTATTCTTTCTGAATGTATTTAACACCCGCTAATTCCAATAAGGTTACATCTATAATTAAATGCTTTTAAATATTACAATACAAATTATTTCTGTCTGAAATTTATATAGCAAATTTAGAACATATTAGTCTATCGTATTTTGTTGTTTTAACTTGTAATTTTTAATATTTTCATTCATAATTTTGTAATTATACTGGTCAGTTAGGCATAAAAATGTCTAGTTAACCAGTGGTGGCGTAAGTACATTCGTTACTATTATTTTTGTGTTCTAAAAGATACCTATTCAATTATTCATTGCATTTTCGTAAATTATTAACAATTATCCACATATATATTTTTTATCCTATAATAATTGTTCACTGCAGGTTATCATTTATATTGCTGGTTTCGTTGTACGACAAATGTTAAAATTTATAAAATGTGATGAATGTTTAGGAGCTCTTGTTGGTAACAAAGAAAATTTTCTTAGTTCTTTGATCACAACAAAAAAATTCGGGTGGTCTTACATATCTATCTAATGACATTATAGAAATATGTAAAATATCTGAACATAAATTTCCAACAATTAATTTTACCGAAAAACTTAAGAGAAAAATAATGTTTGTTTGTATTAACAAAAATTTTTTTAACGTATTGCAACAACATGTTTTAAGTTCAATTAATAATCATATGTATATATTTTCTTATGGAATCTGCTGTGGTAAAATATTTAAATATTAGGATACATTTTATAACAAAAAAGAAATCTGAAGTAAGGAACCATTTAACAAAAACAATTTTATTCCAAAATCAATAATATTTGTAAAACGAACGGTGTTTTGGTTTTTTAATCTGTAAGTCATTCTGAATTTTGTTTGTTTTTTTTAATGTTTTTTAAATAATAAAGTTATTTGTATAAAACCGTATTTTCTTTCCAATGCTACCCAATAATATATAAACATGTTAATAAATTTATTTACTGAAATAGCGAAAGCTGGGAGAGAATTTATAAATTATATTTCAACTATATTATAAAATACTATATATTATGCTTAATATTGGTTCATATTGTGGTCTCTATAAAAAATGTTAGCCATACTGCATATTCATTTCGCCACAAAAAAGCCACTTTAATTTTAAAATATTTTAGTTTAAAATATGCCGTATTTGTAGTATACGTGTGTTTTCGATACGCCACTGGAAGCGTCGAGTGGTGACAAAGTGCTTCATTTTTCGTTCGCGTTACGCGCCCTCTCTCTTTCCTAGTTTAAGCCCAAAACTATTAAGAAAAATACAGAGAAAAACTACCCTACATAGGCATAGAATAATAACTATAGATAAGAAGGGTCAGTAGACGCTAAAAATGGCATCGACTCGTCGCAATCCCAGCCACATTTCGGCCTGCTACTATATATAGGGGAGACCGGGGACAATTGAACCATTTTTTACAAATAATTTTTTTCTGGCTAGAAACTGAATGGAAATGATTCTAAATTTATGTTGACGTATAGCTGGGAGTTTGATATACTTAACCTAGCAGTTAAATTAGACTATTGATAAGCAGGAAAGGAATATGCAAAAGAAATAAGAGATGGTGCATAATGTTACAAACGACCCCGGTCAAGGGTCAATTGAAACAATGGTAATGGGGACAATATATTGTTTATTTTCATTGATTAGTCAACAAAAAATATTCAAAACCAAGTAGGAACTATAACAAAATTGCCTTATAACTTCATAACAACAACAAAAATTAACACAATATTCTGCTTATGAGGTATTCTGGTGTACCAGTTTGGACTTTCTTTTTTTCTTTCCTTTTGCTGCCACCTTTCGTGGTGGATCTTTTCCAAAACACCTAACAGCTTCTGGTGAAAAAGTCTCATTTTGGGTGGTTGATTTGTCTAAAGTATTTTCGGAAATTTCAAAATTTTCTAGTCCCCAAGAAGTTGATGGAGTAGGGTTTTGAAATTCATTGGGTTCTGGACTGTTGTTACGCCGTTTCATCAACGTTGCGTTGCTCTGGATAAACTGGTTGCCTGTAGTGCTCGTATTGATAAGTCACGGTGTCTTGATATGAAACGAGAAAACCAGTCTTCTCCCGCCATACCATTTTCAATCCACGTCTATCTTTCGCTTTTACCTCAACAAAGACACATGAGATATACGAAATTGGTCAGCAGCTAGACGTAGAGATAGCCCTTTTTCAAGCTCTACGTATGCCGATTCATATAAAGATATATCTCGACTTGATCTATCAGTTTTTAGGACTCTTTTACGGGGTATCTGAAATTAAATAAACTAAGTAATTTATTTTACAAAAAGGTGGTGTCAATTGAAGCGTTACAAACGTCCCCGTTACAACTGACCCCAAGCGACATTTTTAAATAAATGATACCATATTTACTACAAGCGAAATTAATTTGAAATACTAACCAACGTAAAATAAAGCTAACTTAATGGCCTAACTAATATAAAGTTGACAACGAACTAAACACATACACAGACTCAATTACACATACATAAGGAATATCGTAAATACTTACTTTGGACACGTGAAAACACAAAATCTCGCACTAAGTTCATATGCTTGCTTTGACGGCCCGCGGAGTACTGCCGGAAGAAGCTCGCCGATATTTCTGTATGTTATGAGCACAGTTTGGTTATACAATCTTTACCAGAAAGAAGTTTTGATCACTGTTTCAATTGACCCGTGTTACAATTGACCCCGGTCTCCCCTACTATATCTATAAGAACCTATTGTAAATCATTAACAATAATAAAATTAATGCAATAACAACTGTAACAAAACACCATTGGTTGTGGAATTTCGTGCCTATGTCACAGTTTATATACAGTAACTTCACCTCGTGTCGGCACCTTTGTTACCTCTGTCTTAAAAGCAATTCGCCGAATACGCCACCGCTTATAGTATCTTATAGAATTCGGCGAATTGCTTTTAAGACAGAGGTAACCAAGGTGCCGACACGAGGTGAAGTAACTGTATATAAACTGTGACATAGGCACGAAATTCCACAACCAATGGTGTTTTGTTACAGTTGTTATTGGATTAATTTTTATTATTGTTAATGATTTACAATAGGTTCTACTACATCCGTAGTAAAGTGAATATAATTATTATTTATCTTCTGTCTTAAGGGTTTAAAATGCCGAATCGTTGCTGCATTGTAAATTCTAAAAGATATAACGCGAAAGGTGTGTTAGTTGTGTGTCTTGTTCTATTTCCAAATTCTGATGACTCACCACAGAAATTTTGTACCTAGAGCTTCTGGTGTAGAGTGTAAACAACATTTTTAACAGCAAAAGAGCAGAGCAATCTTAGATGTTGTTACTGCTTTTTGTACAAGAGTCAGTATAACTGATACTCTCATCAGAATAGTGTGTGTAACTTACCTTTCTTTGCCTGTTTGTTTATTTTATTGATTATATAATTTAGACTATAGCCTAAATGTTTGTTGCTACCCAAGTCAGAAACAGTCAGGAGTATGCACAGTAGCAATTTCGGGACACCTAAATCGCCATTGCGCAGACTTTATGAAAATAATCTTCTTTTAAGTTATACAGGGTGTTCACAATTAGTAACCAAAATGTGCGCCTACTTAAATGAGTGTAACTTGATGATCTGGTGGGCCAGGTGGCAAGGCACAAGAATCAAGCCTTCTAATCTATCTGCCGGGAAATTTACGATATAAATATTGTCTAGCACATCTTTTAAAGTGTACTGGCGCTTACAGCCAGAGGTAAATATTCTTGTAAATCCCAAAAATATCATTTAGAAAACAAACAAAACACTTTAAAAGTTAACTCCACACAATATTTAATCCAATTCGAAATAAAGATAAAAACGAACGCATTAAGTGAAAACAAACGTAAAATGGGCAAAAAATTGGTATCTAAGTCTCTAAGACAAAAATCTTACCAGTTGACAAAACACGTATGTATAGAAAACATCAAACTTCAACTCTCAACAAACAAAACACACTAAAATACCGTACACTTATTAATATGGTTAATTATATAGTTTAGTCATAAGTATTTAATGATATTTTGTTTAATTTCCACATGTTACTGTATTTTTATTGCTGTATTAGTTCTACATACGACCCCACTGAAGAATAAATCACATTTGCTACGGATTTAATACAGTAAACCGAGGCATCTTACTAGACTCACCCTGTATATGTGCAGGTATTGACATACAACACATATCTGAACTCCACAGGCTAAGAGAGGGTGTGATTTTTCTTTCACAATAAGCCTATGAGGATGCATTGAAACCAACCTTTGCAAAAAAGTCAAGCTTTGGGAAAAAGTATAAATCATCATAATAAATATTGAGACCGTGAACCACGACCAACCTGTAGAATACGAACTAATATTATTACCTAAAAAAATCGGTTGTGTCGCCCCAAGACTTTCCCGACAGGATATAATATAGTCAAAAATATATGACCTGCATAACACAACAACCAAAAACCTTTTAGGAAATTACTCTATTCTAATAAGAATTATAAATTCCAACTAGCTAACTGGTGAAATTTTAAACGCAATTTTCTCGAGAACTATGGGGGCAAATATCAAAAATAACCTATCTGCTGTAAAGCTGATAAAAAATGCTTTAAAATAATTTATCACTCGACCTCTACTAAGTACTATTTGAAAATGGTCTCAATCTGGAAATGGACTTAATCGTCTCAAGGAACTTCAAAATGGTTATATCCGTCTTTATCTCAATTTTTTTTAGCGCGTTCACAATACTTTCTCGGTAAAGTATAAATAATTCTATAAAATTTTTGGGTTTACGATGCTCCTAGCAAAATTATTTTTTCCAATAATTCATTTGTAATAGCCCTGGTATAGCGTAATATGCTATGAAAATGGAAAAACCCATTTATAATTTGCTCCTTTTATGGATTGTTAAATAGAGATAGGTAACATGCATAGATATAGAACACAATTTCACTGATGAGACACAATTTAAAAGAGAAGGTGGTTTTAATTTGAGAAAACCAAAAAGTTTAGACTAACAAAAACCCTCATACCTTACAGAAACTATTTATTTCCCAATATAAGTTTTCGCTTTCCTCATCTGTGGATAGGTATAGAGGAAAACCTACTTTAATACAATTAATTTAAATATAAAGGACAAACAACTTAAAAAAATGGGTATATTTTTCCTATAATAAACCGTATTAATCTTAATTATTCACCCTGTAGTTACTTCCTCATCCTTCATTTAAAATTCTTTCCGAATTTGGAGGTATAATTAGTATAATGAAAGATTACATGGAGTTCCTGCCCCGGAGTTTCGTTTTAGAAATTATTCAGAAATGAACTATATAGTTTTAATGTTAGCTGAAAAAACTCACCCTCGAGGGTTTTATGTCTGTGAGGTTATGTTAGATACTGTAATGAAATGGGCAATGGAAATTGAATAATAAATAAATATATGTATAGTGGGAATTACGCATCCTTGAAAGAAGAGAGAATAAGGAAAACCGATAATAATAGAGATGGATCAAGGAGTATAGAAATATAGGTCAAATATGATGAAATTATAGACTCTATTACGGCTTGTTGTATTGTTCTACATACATATTTCCTAATAATAATGATAGTAAGAAGGACAAACTTTTTTTATGCCTTATAATAATAATATATTTTTAGCTCTCCATATCATATATATATATATATATATATATAAGTTGAGTGGTAGTCTTTGCTGATCAACCCAAGACACTAAGTTATCTATATATATATATATATATATATATATATATATATATATATATAATAGTAATTTTTAATTGTTTTTTTGTTTTGACCGGTCAGATTATAGAATCTTCGAAATTATTGGGACGTCGGTCATAGGGCTTTTGATAAAAAGAAAACTCTTTTTTCGCTACGCCAAGCTTTCGGGTCTAACTTTATTCCCTTCTTCAAAGGCTACAAAATTAACACAAACAAATGTACATTTTTAATACTCACAATAATCTTTATAAAGTTATACAAATCATAATTACCTAGTGTGCAAAGTGAGTATCTTACCATTTAGAAAAAATAGCATCGATCTCAAACGGATCTTAATAGATATTAAAAGGTGCTACATTGAAACACAAATATTTCTGTAGAAATATTCACTTGGTCCCCAAATATTATTGAAAGAAATATACAAATAATAGACCTGCCATCTATCCTATATCCTCGTCACTCAACATTAATAAACCATAGGAAAAGACTATCACTACAGCACTGTCACCTACTGCAGTATGCCCAAAACCAACAAAAAGCAAAACTATTTGTTTATAGAGTTCGATGTTTTGGTATGAATAAAGTAATTAAATATATATATATATGTTACGGGTAAAGTTAGATAAGCGAGTAAACCTAGGTTTACCCGGGTAAACTGCGAAATACCCAACACTCTTGGGTAAAGTCCAAAATATATTTGCAATTGTACACGTTTCGGGCTTTAACCGGGTAAACCGCGTTCTATCCGTTTTCCCTTGGCTAAAAGTTGGGTGTAGGAATTTATTATTGCGTGCAGTTTGAAAATGAGAAGAGAGTGGATGTGCTCGTTTAAAACAGTGTTTCAATGAAGTTTTCGATGAGTTGGTGTCTTCTAAAAGTGCAAACAGTTTGTATTGTAATAATGAACAATACCAAGAAATCTTGGAATCAGTTCAGTCAGCAAAAAATGATAAAACCAAGTCCACTCTCAATATCGACGTTTGAAAAGGTTCGACATATTATGTTCTGTTCGAAGCATCGAAACGCTTATTGCTCGGGTATCATCAGGTGACTCCAGCATAAAATATTAGGTTACAAACGACGAAATGTTTGATATTTTGCACATTTGGCCATTGGACATGGTGGTAAACATCGTATGGAAAGTGATTGTAAGACAAAGTACAAGAATATAACTTCAGATGTTGAGCTATATCTTAATATCTATTGGGCATGATATTTAAGTCGGCCTATCCACATCAGCTTTTCCAAAATAAACTATTGAGAATCTACGAACCGAAGAAGAGCTTGAGAAAGTCGTCAGGGAATTTGGGGTAGAAGAACAGCGTCAACAAGAAGAATACGAAGACCAGTCTATGTATAGTGGCCCACAAATAGACAATCCGCAAGAAGATATTACTGAAGGTGACAATATGGAAGACGTCGACAATAATTATAAAGAAAACGCCAATATATAGAAACTTCAGAAAATCATATCAATAGTGCAGAATCTGATGAGCCAAGTACATAAGGTAATATAAGGTGTGAACTTTGCTTGTGCCAAACAAATATTCAGTCAAACAAAAGAGACGCAAAAATAAATTTAGAAAATCAAGCAAAGAAGATGAAAGCTTTATCTAAAAAGTTCCCTCCATGTTCTGTTGGAGATACAGTGAGAGTGAAAATTCCAGACGTTGATCGAGGGAGGGGCGATTTTAGAACCATTCTCATGACGGTTATCGAGAAAACCCATGACGATTTTTATAAGCTAGCAAACGAGAATAGAGGAAATGTTTTCCAGGAACCAATTTTCTGTGTGCAGTGAGAAACTTGTAGATCTGGGAAGTGTATCACCAGAAAAGAAGAGCTTACGTCAGCTTGCAAACGAACAATCACTTTTAGGAGGTCAAGGTTATAAGCGATGTAACTGTTAAACTAAATGCATGACCAATAAATGTAAATGTAAAGATATTGGAAATCTTTGCAACTCGAAATGTCACAACAGCTTGCTGTCTTGTTTGAACAAATAAGCACTCGTGAGTAGATTACCTTTAAGAGAATACAGTTTTAGAATTCTAATTTTTATTTTAAAGAAGTAGTCCATTCTGAGGTGGAGTGAATGTATTGTAGTAGGAAATAAAAGTCTGACTCCACAAAATTTGACACTCCACAAATGATTTTGTGGAGTCAGACTTTTATTTCTAATTTTTATTTCTAAAATGTGTTTTTTGAATTAAATATGTTTTTCAAACATTAATGGCCTTGTCATTTATGGGTACATCCAACTTTAACCAAGCGAAAGCGGATAAAACGCGGTTTACCCGGGTAAAGCCCGAAACGTGTACAATTTCAAATATATTTTGGACTTTACCCAAGAGTCTTGGGTATTACGCAGTTTACCCGGGTAAACTTAGGTTTACTCGCTTATCTAACTTTACCCGTAACATATATTTGGAGACTATTAGTTTCATGACAAAAATTTTTCAGTTGGTCCGTCAGTCAGTCACATGGAATTTGGTAGACTACATGTGATATTTTTAGATGTGGTGTTTGTGTTTTTGTGGCACGTTTGCAAATTATTATTATTATTAATTTTTTTAGAAAGACTCTGAGAAACCAGGTATATAAGGAATGGATATCTATTTTATATTTTTGTTGGTAACTTTGTTTTGTTGATCGTTATTGTAAAATTTGTGAATGCGTTTCTTAAAAATTTTGTTTACAAAATTCTTGCCGTAGTTGTTTTTGTTTAGTGTATTTTTCGCTTTATTAATACATTCCTCTCTATATTCTGGATCTGTCAATTTTATTACTCTATCAGCGAGACCAATAACCACACACTTTTTCTGAGATATAGGATGGTTTGAATTAAAGTTAGTATATCTACCATGCAACTTTGGATGTTACGAATTTAAAGTGTTGTGATATAATTTGAGTGTTTGGTATAATAATAGTGTTGCAATCATCTACATATCTGTAAAAAATAGAGGTTTGAAAGGTAAAGATGGAATGATGGTAGTTTCTAAATCCTCAAGCACCAACTGAGCAATTGCCCTTGAAATTTATGAGCACAGAGCAACGTCATCAATTTGTTGGTAGTAATTATCTTCATACTGAAAATATATTGATGTTTCCCAATTTCAATTTAATAATAATAAAAATTTGCAAACGAAAAACAATAATCACACTTAACTATTCCCAAAAAGGAGTTAATTACAATTTAAACCATTGCATTGATCTAACACTAACCCCACTTAATCAAAAATACTAAACAGTTAAAGCGCTTCAGTGGTAACAGGAAAATGTTAACACGTGTGGTGACGCCCGGTACTGGGATTGACCGTAAATGCTGTGGGTGGATATCTTAAAAATGTTTATTAAGTTAATTGCTATTGAGGGCCATTTGTATAGCTGCAGTTTAAACTATATACTTATGCGGTAAGGAGTTAAACGAAGTTTTAATGAAAATACACTTTATATGATAATTACCTATCAACTTATATATTAATATGCATATCGCAATCAGGAACGACGGCTTTGTGACATTGATATCTTATCAAGAAAATTTAAATGGTAAGCTGTAGGATATGAATTATTCTTGATGCATAATATTCTTATTATCTTTGCAGGTGACGACTATTTGAACATATTGCGTGATTTGGAAACCAAATATTTCGAAAATTTGGCACTCGCTGATTATAGAAGCAGTTTTTATCAACATCATGGCGCACCCCCACGTGGTGGATATATGGGAAACTTCTTTATTATTAATTTTACGAAAAATAGTTATTCTTCATAAAAAGTTCTGCATGGTCCAAAACCTAAAGATGTGTTAAGTCAGAGTTTATTTGGCAACCATTGTTGATTAACATTCCTAATAATTTTAATGTATTCTTTTCCTCTTCTTATTTTCTTTAATTTATTTTAGAAAGGGAAAAACGATCTAATCTGATTATTAATGACAATTTTTATATGAACATTTTAGCTGCATAATTTCGAATCACTATCAAAATTGGAATAATTCATTTTATTTATAATTGCACATTTTTCCTTAATACGGTCCAGGACTGATAGTAAATTGGGTATCGTTAACTACTGTAGAATTTTGTCACTGTTATTATTATTCCTATCCGATATAATATATCTGTATGCGCTACCTTGCTACTATGCGAATTTTAATAATCATAGTATAGTTGACGATATAGGTACCTAGTCTGTTCCTGAGACGAGCTGATGTAGTGCAAGTAATTGTTTTGTGGATGGCAGCAGTTGTTCTTTTTTCTCATTAATTCATTAATAGGAGACCAATTAATTATTGGATTACAATGGTCTTTTGTTTTATTTTGCTTCACTTGTTGCACATGGCTTTTCATTTGGCATTCATTAAGGGTATAATACTTTGTTCAATGATTGTTAATTAGATTTTATGTTTTCAAATTTACTTTCGCCGAAGTTCGGTTTTTTCCGATCGGTACTTCGTTGTGGCCGATCAGGTTGACGCCAGTGAGTATTGAATTGGCATTGAGAGATATTGGGCGGAAATCAATATTTCGTTAAATTTTTGCTGTTTTGCAAATCCAAGTTATTGGGATGTTCGAGATATATGATTAATTCATCGAAGCTTTATTGCGTTGCGTATTTTGGTGCTCCTAGTGTGCTGGAAAAGCTATAGATGAGCCGACATTGAGAGGACGTGGTCAGAACTAGGACCATAAGAAAGCCACACAACACCTTAGTAAGTGATTTCTTTTATTAGTATTTTTTTTCTTTTCGAGAACATTAGTAAATTACTTTACCTAATTAGTACTGATTATTTCAGGGCTTTTTCCGTGTATCCTGTTTTTCCCGTCTTTCCGATTTTCGACGAGAGAAATTAACATTAACAGAATAGCAATTTTGTAACATTTAACTCTACGATTTTCTCCGTTTCTTTTGTGTTAGTTAATTTCGACCTGGATTGTTAATAATGATAATTGATGGAATAATTTGGGTATTTTGTGCATAAAATAAATATTTTAAAATTTGATCTTTATTAATGAATTTATTCAATAAACGGATATTGTTTTAGTATTTTGTGGCTACTTAATCATATATTTACTAACAGGTGTCATGGCAATTGGCAGCTATACAACAAAATCGTAGGTTTCTGATTTTAACCGCCCTATATCAGTGGCGCACCCACTACCTTAGCCGGGTAGTTAGCAAAACACCTAATAAAGGCTGCCTGCAGATTGCTATATTCTGTCACATTAATTACAATTAAAAATAGAAAGTTTACAATTTTGGAAGCATATCTTTCCCTCCATTTTTATTACTTGGCCACTTATTTACTATGTTTCTTTTACTTTGCATTACCAATCATTATTTTTGCTAACAATAGACTTTTAAAAACAATTATCTCTTAATTTTTATTGAACACTGATAACCTTTAATGTGCAAACTTAAATTTCCAACGTAATCGCAGAGCAAATGTAGAAAAAAGTATTTTTTTAATGTAAATAACCAATATTTGAAAGCTATTTTTAATTCTAAACATCTTTTCTTTATAACAAATTTTGATGTTGTCAAAAATAAAGGTACTTTAGTCCAGAGCAAAAATCAAATTTTTTGACAAGCCTCGTATACGACTGAAAAAATTTAACATCTGATGGTTGCATTTTAGGTTTTCGATGATGCAGAACTGTTTATGAAGAATAACTTTTTTTGTAAAATTAATAATAAAGAAGTTTCCCATATGCCGCCAACTTACGTGGACACACAGTATAAGTTGATATGTAATTATCAGAAGGTGGTGAGAGCCTTATAGAAGGTATTTTCATTAAAACTTAGTTTAACTACTAACCGCATAAGTATATAGTTTAAACCTCAGCTATACAAATGGCTGAAATTTAGTGACCATCGAACTATCAGTCTAATGAGTCACGTTCTCAAAATATTCCTAAAGATAATACATCAGAGTATTTTTAAGAAATTAGCGAAACCCAATTTGGTTTTAGAAAGGCAATGGGAACAAGAGAAGCTTTGTTTGCCTTTAATGTGTTGACTCAAAGATGCATGGACAGCAATCAACCGATTTATGTCTGTTTTTTTGACTACAACAAAGCATTTGATAAAGTTCGCCATAACCACCTTATTCAATTGCTTAAAAGGAAAAATATAGACATGAAAGATCTTAGAAAAATAAATAATTTATATTAGAATCAGACGGCTAATATCAAAGTGGATAATAAACTCAAAAAAAAAAAGGCAAGGATGTGTACTATCCCGCTATTGTTTAATCTTTATTCGGAAGAAATTATTCAGAGAGCACTGGAGGAAACAACAACGGGAGTAAAGGTTAATCGCATACCCATTAACAATATTCGGTATGCAGACGACACCATGCTTATTGCCGAAATAATAGAAGATTTACAGAGCTTGGTTGATCAGCAGCGAGGAGGCAATGAAGGTAATGAGTACACTGAAGAAATTAAATCAAGAATTGGACAAGCGAGAACCATATTTTGCAAAATGAGAAGTGTGTTGTGCAGTAGACATCTTAACTTACAACTTGGAGTCAGAATATTGAGATGCTACGTTTTCTCGGTGTTACTATATGGAAAGGAATCCTGGACGTTAAAGAAAATATAAGTGATCGACTGGAAGCATTTGATATGTGGTCATATAGAAGGATCTTAAGAATAAGTTGGGTAGACATGGTAACGAATGAGGAGGTACTGGGAAGAATGGGAAAGGAAAAAGAAATATTGAACACAATTAAAATAAGGAAGTTGCAATATTTGGCCACGTGATGCAGAATATTATGCAGAGAAGGATACAGGGAAAGAGAAGCAGTGGAAGAAGACGCATTTCCTAAGAAAATGGTACAACTGTAGTTTCATTGAGTTGTTTAGAGCTGCAGCATCAAAAGTGAGAATAGCTCTGATGATAGGCAACCTTCTAAGAGGAGATGGCACTTGAAGAAGAATAATACAAATAACCCTCAACAGCAATAATAATTTTTTTTTAGATATCCACCAATAGAATTTACGGTCAATCACATTGCCGGGCGTCACCACTCGAATTAACATTTGCCTGTCACTACTGAAGCCCTTTAACTGTTTAGTATATTTGATTAAGTGGGGTTAGTGTTAGATCAATGCAATGGTGTAAATGGAAGATTGTATTCAGCGCGTGCGAAATGAATTAGTAAATTTCAGACGTGAGTCAATAAGAAGAGCGATTCATGAAGAATTGTTGCTCATATGAGTAAAATGTCACGAAGTCCAATGTCGTCAATTCGAACATCTACTCTTGAAAAAATCGGTTGTGTTGCCCCAAAACTTTTTCGACATGATATAATATAATCAAAAATATATGACCTGCGTAACAAAACAGAATTTTCATAATTATTATTATTATAATTGTATTATTTTCAATAAACTAACGTAATAAACTAACATTGTATTTTGTTTTATTTAGCTGTTATAGGTTCGCAAACAATGTTAAAAATAAAAATATTTTTAGGGAAGTTGACCAGATTTTCTATGGTAGGTATTAGACTCTGTGTCACTGTAATCTAATTTTTTAAAATGTTATGTTAGTCTGTTTGGTCATCGTCCTTTTGTTGAATGTTTATTTTTATTTATACTTCTTTTAGTTTATTGAGGTTTTATGTTTTTTAGCCTGATGATGTGCACATATTGCACGAAACGTTGCAATAGAATTTAAAATTCAGAATTACTGAGTTTCATTTAGTCCCACTACCCAAGAAAACTTGATAAATTGAAACAAAGTGGGATGATAGTTTGATAATTAAACTAACTACTTTATTCAAAAAAAAAAAATATATATATTGCCAGAGCTGGGATTTGAACTCTATCAATGTGTTAAAGTACTACATATATTCTCAGAGACTATATGTTTTAACTACGTAACTGGTGAAATTTTAAACGCAATTTTCTCGAGAATTATGTGGGATAATATTAACAGTGACCTATCGCTGTAAAGCAGATAAGAAATGCTTAAAAATGATGTATCACTCGACCCCTACTAATATACGAAAATTTAGCTCTTGTGTCCACCCCTATCACAGGGCTTAAGCGATTTCAACCAAAATCTAACGGCTTCATCCTAGAATGCCTCAAACTCATATACCAACATTTAGCTCAATTGGTTAAAGCGTTTGGGTGCTATCGTGGAAGAATACATACAGACACACACACATACATACAAACACAGACAAACTTCCATCTGGAAATGGTCTTAATCGTCTCATGGAACTTCAAAACGGTTATAGCCGTCTTTATCTCAACAATTTCTTTTTAGCGCGTTCACAATCCTTTCATTTTTTTTTTTTCAAATTATATATTACATTCTTAAAATAGCCAATAATTAGTTTGACAGCATATTGTGATGGTTTCCATTTCTGGGGAAAGTGATTTGCAAATGCCCCGACATTGTTATTAATAATTTTAAACTGGTAAGTGACAGCGTCATAATGAGAGTTTTTGATTGCTGTCAGAGCTACCTAGATGGATTTACACTTAAAACTTGTAATAAAATTACCGCCGGCATTTGCTCATTTGGCAATATTTCAAAAACTAAACATTTTATAGATATTCAACCTTATACAAATTCACCATTATTGTTATTGCTACAAAAGATAAAGCTATATAATATTGGAGTTTCTATTTCAAAATATTGACTTTTCACAGTTTTCTCATTTTCATTTTTGGTGTGATAGTTTGCACACCCTGTATTAATATTTACCAAAACAGTTCTCATAAAATGACTATTTTTGAGATAGAAATAGCACCAGACCAGTGTAATTTCGTTAGAATTCCCTATAAAATTTTGCATTTGAAAATTTGAATCGAAGACGGCCCTGTCTATGCTATAATCACGCTTGCAGCACGTCTAATCACGGTAATGAAACAGAACGTAGGTCTTAGTACATATTACGATGCTCTTGGACATAACATTTTTGTGCCTCTATTGTATTCTTTGCTATCGCGTGCGAAAAACAGAGACAGCAATGCATCGCTAAGCTATACGCTTGCCTCTATTGTTTTCTTTGCTATCGCGTGCGAAAAACAAAGACAGCAATGCATCGCTACGCTATACGCTAGTAACGGTAGAAATTAAACGCATTTGTGACGACGTCATATCTGGGGTGCTGCCCTACCCATCAGTCGTGTGTTGTTTTTGTTTTCGCGAGCGCTTTTTGAGTAAGCGAATGTTTTGATTTTGAACAATTAGGTACAATAGTAAAGAGGAATGCAATGCAATATATGAATGTAAATAATGTTAAATTAAAATTTGAGGATCGAATTACTATAAAAAAAGTTTTGATAGGTACCTAACTGTTACAAATTTATTTGGAACTGAAAAGTTTGGTGAATATCGAACCGTCTTTCCAAATGAGGATATTAAAACTGTGTGTAACTTATTTTCTAACGTAAATTACTTAATATTAAAAAATGAACTAATATACGCATATACGATTTTCTGAAATACAGTGGGGATGTGCCTCTGTTACAAATGTTTATCCAAAACAATTTAACATCAACATTTAGTGAATCTATGGAATTGCTGAATGTATTGTGTGTACGGTCCCTATGACGGCCGACTGTAGAAAGTGAAATATGTTTTTCTACCCTTAAACGGATCGAAACATACACTATGGGCCAGAAAAGGTTGTGCGCGTTGGCAATGCTATCTATTGAAAAAAAAACTTGTGAAGTCCTGTTCAGAAATCTAGGATGGTGAGTTTAAGAAAATGGTATTATCTAGCTGCTCTAACTACTTAAAAAAACCTATCATTTTAATTCTTTATTTTGAAAAATTTAATTTTTATTATTATTTATTGCCTTATTTCCACCTTGTTGTGCCGCACCTCTTTCAGACCTCACGAACTGGCACTGAGAAATAGTATCGATATGAATTAATGATGAAGGTTTACTTATAGGAAATTTGGTAATGATTTTAGAGCCTGCAAACATCATTTGCATTGACAAATCGCAGGTACACAATTATAGACCAGTGTCTATCACATCGGCATTTTCGAGGGTTTTTGAGATGTCGTTGTGTGAAGCTCTTTTCTTTCAGTTAAAACACGTATTGATTCCTGAACAACATGGTTTCTATCCTAAAAGGAGCACTATTTCAAACCTGTCATGTTTTTCACAGTTTGTTGGTCGTGCACTGGATAAAAAATATCAAGTTGATGCTATTTATACTGACTTTTCTAAGGCCTTCGATAGAGTAGATCATAACTTGCTTATATCTAAATTGTTGGAAATCGGGTTCAGTCAAGCTCTGGCTGAATTTGTTTTGTCCTATCTGAACGATCGTCATCAGTACGTCGAAGTGAGAGGGTTTAAATCGAGTAATTTCCGAGTTACAAGCGGAGTGCCACAGGGCACATCTCTTGCCCCTCTTTTATTCTCTCTATTTGTAAACGATATAGGTTCAAACATTACTAGTAACAAATTATTATTTGCAGACGATTGTAAAATATTTCGTATTATAAGAACAGTTGACGATTGTCAGGAGTTGCAGAGAGATGTGGAACAGCTGTCGAGCTGGTGTACGATAAATAAATTAGATTTAAACATCGGCAAGTGCAACATAATATCCATAACTAATAAATTTAATAAAATTATATACGATTATAAAATTAATGACTTGACATTGGGCAGGGTGGAGTCAGTGAAGGATTTAGGTATTATCATAGATGCAAAATATTCATTTGCTGAACATATCAATGAAACGGTTAACGCTGCATTTAAGAGATTGGGCTTTGTTATCCGGAACTCGAGAAATATGAATGATCTGAACACTCTAACTGCACTTTTTTCAAGTCTTGTTAGGTCTAAACTTGAGTATGGTTGTATTATATGGAATCCGGTTTACAGGAAATATGAGACTCTGCTGGAGGGTGTTCAGAGAAAATTTTTGAAATGTATGGCATTTCGAATTGATGGCCGTTATCCATGTAGAGGTATTGACCAGTAACTTTTGCTGGACAGATTTCAATTTGATTCGCTATTGAATCGAAGGAAAATATTTTTTCTTTAGTTCTTGTATAAAATCTGCAATTCATTGATTGATTGCCCTGAGCTTCTTTCTCAGGTTCCGTTTACAGCACCAATCCGTACAACCAGAAATGCGCATCCTTTTTTGAATCCCATTCCTAATTCCAATTACCTTAGGCGAACCCCAATATATGCTGCCTCTGAGCTTTTCAATATACACTGTTCTGATGCTGATTTGAATTGTATTAAGTATCAAAGATTTTGTATTTTCATCGCTAGTGCAATTCAGGCTCATTAAAATTGAAATGTCGAAGTTGTTCAATTTGTTTTTTTTTTGTATTGACTCTTTTTTTTTTCTTCTTTTTTTCATCTCTTTCTTTGGGTTACTGAATGTATTATGTTTTTTATATTATTTCTGTTTATTATACATTAGAATTGTATTGTATTGTCTTATTATTGGAGATTTCTTCGTTAGACAATAAAGCTTATTATTATTATTATTATTTTTGACGTAAAACAAATAAGTGAAAAACGACTTTGGTATAGGACATGATTCACAAAGAAGTCTAGTTAAAATTTTACGTAGAATCCATAACAGTAATAATATTATACGGTGTTCCATTTGAAATAGCAAGTAGACACCTACTTCCGGTATAACCGGAATTGTCAATAACATAACTATTTTATCTCATCTGCCCCCGTTGATATAGTTACACTGCTAAGTTTTCAAAATTCTGCTATGTATAGTCTTCTATATACAGGGTGACATAGAAAAGAGTACATTGCATAGTGCCACACAATAGAGGAGGACAATAAAATAAGAAAAAAAGTTCCCATGAACACGGGTCCGCAAGGCCTTCGCTTAAAAGTTACGGGGTGTTGAATTTTAATTTTTTTTTTGGGTTTTTTGAATACCTTCAGCCAGAGATTCAAGAAATGGATAAAATGGGTTTTTTATCATGTAATATGATCTTAGTTTTGTGATTACTGATAGAGGGCGCTACATACAGGGTTCCATCCTTATTGAATCGGTCGTAACTTTTTGCTATACATTTTCGACTGAAACAATTTGTTATCCCTTTTTTTATACTTAAGAGAGGTATACCTTGTCCAAGTTGCTAGAAGCAATGATTCCAGTACAAATGCATCTAAAATCCGACAATGCACGCAAATTATTCAAAAAGCGCCAAAGTAACCTTTGCAAAAACAATGATAAATACTTCAACAGTTACATTTTAATGGTATGATGAAAAATATGATTAATTAAAACAAAACATTAAATTTTTAGAAAATGTTTAAATTGTTGCCCTTGTATTTCAATACATTTTTCTATTCTCCTTCTTAATGATTGACGGTATCTTTGAAATATTCCTGTGTTATTACGAAATCTATCTGCCGATTCCATAATTCTTATCCATAATTGTTCTTCATTAAGTATTTCTACTGCATACACTTCATTTTTCATAAATCCCCAAAATGAAAAATCGAGGGGATTAAGGTCGGGACTACGAGCTGGCCAAGGTAAATAAATAAATATAAATCTATGTATCTATATGGCGAACATAGATTTTTTCCAACTCATCACGCAAAAGTTTGCGCTATGCACTTGACGTTATCTTTATTTATATATTCGTTATATTTATTATAACGAATTTTGACATTATTATTATTGGAAATATTACTAGACAAAATATTAATAAATTATGTACGTTCGCTAGCTGTTTCATCAATAACTATAATTGACACAGTTTACCTAATGTATTTTTAATGATAATTAAGTAGTAAGATTATGTTTTCTACATTTAAAGCAATAATAGAAAGAACTTCCAATGTCCACCGATTCTGGACGTATAATTCCTTAACATACTGGAATATATAAACACTTTGCTTCAATACTGACGCTCGTGCCTGTGTATTCTATATTCTAAGACACCAGACCCAAAATTATTACATTTGTTCGAAAACATATTATGTATATTCCAAATTTGTATTATTTTTGTTATAATTAAATGCACTTCTAACTCACCCAAAATATATCCACTTCCTTAGACTGGTTATAAATTATCCATTTGATGAAAATGCACCACAAAAAGTACACAAATTGTCACGTGAAAAATACACTCGGTGGGTAGATTAATTTCCTAATGGATAATTGTGGAAATTAGAGTAATAACGTTATCAGGTCGCGAATAAATTTGTAAAACTCGACGGTGTTTTTCATGAAATATACCGCATACGCGTGCATGTGTTTCAAGAACCGGAACGCGTTGTACACTGCGCGACGCTTAGCGTCGCAACATTCACTACGACGCGACGATGAAAACTGTATTTGGGGCGAATGTAAATTATCAAAACATATAGGTACCAACTAAGGTTATGGAAAACTTTTCCGAACAAACGTAGTTTATCAGTATATCTGAAATAAATTATGACAATTGGCGGTGTCACTGCAACTTGGAATATCTACGGGGTACGGTCATAAAATATCACAAATGCATTTTGAATTTATACATATATATTTAGTTATGATCAAATAGAATGTACAGGTCGAGAAAAACTGAATTTCCCAGCTCTGTTATGAGAAAATTAAAAACAATAGAAAAATTCTGAAAAGAGGTTCTTAAATGGAATTAAATAAGCTCCATTTTAACTCACATTTGATTTTTTTTCCGAATTTGGAAACTGAAGTATATTTTTGGATAGTTCAAAAGAGCTAATTTTCTGAGCAACTTTTGTAAAGAAAAAAATTGCGATCTTTATTCGTTAAAAAATTATAAGCAAATTTGTAGCGAAAACTAATATCAAAAACTCGCAACCGTCACAACTTTTAAACAAGTAGGCTTTGGAAACCAACTGCAATTATATCTGTCAATAATTAAACTAATGGTTGATATATAGCATTCGTGTGATAACTTGTAGATAATATAAGCAGTGGCGGGTTGTCCTATGAAGCAAGTGAAGCAACGCTTCACCTAAATAATCAGTAAAATTAATAATATTTAAGTGTTTAATTTTATTTTATTGTGTAATTATTTTTCTACATATAAAATTTAATCTATAAATTAATGTATACTTAATTTTCAACCTGCTTTACCATAAAACTGTAATTTTGAATTTCGTCTTCATCTGGAGGAAGCTTTATCGTATACACCTATTTAACATACTTAATTTACATACCTATAGGTATTTCCCTCTTTTTTTATTCGTGTAATAATAGTAAAACATTATTTATTTCGGTCTCTCTCTTCCCTGTGTACGTCAGTTGACACCCTTGCCAGTTGCCAGTGCTTGTGTCCTCTGACAATAGCCTATTTCATCTATAATTCAGCAACCTATTGCATCTATAATTCAGCAACAATGGGCAACACTGCCATCTGGATTATACCCACTATACAACCACCTATCGCTCTTCGTATAAACATAGTTGCCAGCGTTTAATTGTACTAAGCATAGCATACGAATCTTGCCATTAACAAAACACTATAAGAAGCACGCTTCATATAGATGCAGTAGAGATTTAATGTAAAATAAGGTTATATGACAACGCTTGGCGAGTGTTTTGTATACCTATATGTCATGATACATGTTCTTTGTATCATGCCTATATGTCGATTATTATTTTGATTATATCTATCTCTATCACACAGTCGCAAATTTCTAGTGCTATTCTAAATACTAATATTATTGTTATTTACTTTTATCAAAATTAAATCGATAGGTACCGTAAAATTTTATTTTTTTAATAATATAATATATTATAATATCTCGTACTTTAATATGGAAGAAGCAAGTGAAAGTAGTACACATTAGCAGCGTAAATTATATTTACGCTGGCATCAGGTAAGCGCAGTTATTATGAAAAATGATAGTTTATTTTTTAATTTTAACTAAAGTTAAGTTTGGTAATCTTGCTAACAATATACAGACACACCAGTTCCAGATTGAAATAAATGTTTGATAAATATAACTAAAGGCAAATGCATAAAAGCAGAGCTTTTAATAATACCTGGTATGAGACGTATTATGATTTGCTAACAGGTAGCATAAAATTAATTTTATTGACAGTTTCATAAAATGTGTTTTATTGAGTATAATTATGAAGTAGGTAAATATATTCTAGATATCAATTATACTTTAGTTAAGGTTTTTAAGAAAACAATACTTAGGTGAGCTACCTACTTAAAAACATAACCTATATTTGATGCAGTTGACGAAGTAGGGATATCCCTATTAATTTTAGCTACCTATTAATTATATGACTTTATTTTATGTTATGCTTCACCACATTAAACTGCCACAAGCCGCCACTGAAGATAAGTCAAACATTTTTTGATATTCAATCAAGAGAGAAGATACATTATCCATGCCTTTTGAGTGTAGTTTTACATAAAAACACTAATAAAAAAGAGATGGTACTATTTTTTAATAGTAGCTATTATTACCACAGAATTAAACAAAGTATACTATTATATATGTTACAACTAATTAATTATAGTCTAGTGGGGTTAAATCAGGTGTTTTAGACGGCCACTGTAGCGGTCCATTTATACCTATCCAATTTTCCCCTAAAATTTCATTTAAACATTCCTGGGCGATTCTTGCTTTATGGGGCAACGCTCCGTCATGCTGGAAAAACATATTTGCTCTTGCAATAGCACATTTTTGAGAAGTACAGGATATTGATCTTAAAGAAATTGCAAATATTGTTTTGTTCACTGCATACTGCATATAGTTTATAACGAATAAAGATAGGGAAAAGTTGCTCAGAAATATTAGCCCTTTTGAACTATGCAAGTGCAGTTTCCAAATTTGCTTACTTACTTATTCCCATTTGGAGGGCTGAGAATACAAACAGACCAACTCCAAATTTTTGTATTTCTGGTTATCGACATCTGTGGATACATATGAACACGTTTTATCAAAACAATAATAGACCCTGTAGCTAGAGAAAGCAAAACCAATAATACAAACATAATTCAAATAGACCAAGTTTATTTGGATTCGCACGTTAAAATACAAATAGACCATGTGCCAATTTAAATGTGACCGTTACGTTCCATCGCTTGTTTGTGTGGTTTTAACGGTCCTATTCACCGGTGACTCGAACGTGTTGTCATTTTTTTAATGTTTTTTTAAATAAATTTGGATTAAACCAAAAGTTTTGGCGTTTAAAACTCTTAAAAAGTCGATTGGCATTCCATCAGTACTTTGTGGGTTACGAAGGATGAACCGCTGAAAATGCAGTACCAACATGTAATGTTATTTAATATAGATGAACAATCTTACACATTCGACTTAAATTTCAAAGGGAATGACAAAAAAGAACCTCATTACAAAACCAAAAACTGGAACTACTTTATTCAAATGGGCACAAAATTAAAACATTAAAATGCGACGACTTGATAAGCTTGCTAAAGTACATTCCAGAAAACCTTATCATGATTTTTATAGAAATCTTCAAATATATAGTAGACATCAAGAGAGTGAGCCCTCAACTTCCAAGCAGTTGGGTTGGGGTCTCTGAAGAAGAGACATACCAAGACGAGCTTCTTTACCTCAGTGCCGAAAGTGACCTGGAATGATTATACCTGTAAGACTGTGATAGTTTTTATTTGTATTTTCCAAACGTTATAAAATTTTGTTTTTAATATAACAGTTCTTATAAAAAGCGTGTTTCACTAAAAAAAGGTAAATATTTTTGAGTTGATTTTGATCCAGTGTATACAGGTTGAACACTCAGTACAAAAATTTTAACTGTAGGTAGAGAAAAATACGATTTAACAGAAATGCCTTTCAAAAAATTTCTAACATTTCTGTTAAGGCTGAAAATAATTTTTCTGTAAATCATATTAAACTCCCTTTTTACGACGCCTATGACCGCCTGAAGTTTACATTAGACATTAGTTTAAAGGTTATGATACAGCGCCATGTTGCCAAGTGTATCGATTTACCGAGCATTTAAAGTAAAAAATTATTTACAAAATGTAGATGATTATGTGACTTCAATTATGCGAAATATTAAATATTATGTTAGCACCTACCTATGATTTTTGAACTTCCTGGGGACCGCTTGGTTTTCATCGTCCACTCTTCTTGTTTAATCTGAGGTACTCAACGCGACGACCACGACAAGGTGGGATCCCCTCCGTCAGGAAAACCCCAAAGGGTAACAAAAAACACACAAATTCAAATAACACTTGCACTTCAAAGCACTACAACAGCAAATGTTCAAAGAGGCCACCGTTAACTTCACCACACTTGTATATGCGCTTAATCACTGAACTTGCTTGACTTACTTGATCCGCTGCAATTCGTACTCTTAACTGTTGGTGGTCATCACCAATCTATGTTTCGTAGACAGAAGCCTTCATGTAGACCCAAATTTAGTAGAAACTAAATTAATTAATCATCATTAATACATTTCACACACAAGTCAGTTTTATTTTACTTTCCTTGTTCTGAGATATTCCCAATCTTTTTGCAATCTCCGTAGTACTTATGGAGGGTTCCTCCTCTATTATTATTTTGCCCTCTTTGTCCACCCGTTCGAGGTTCGAGCTTGCAATGTAACAGTATCTCGCAAACGTTGTACATTTACAAATGTGCGAGGATTAAGCATAGGCATGTCTTTCCTATTTGGAAAACGTCTCCTGTATTCCACTGCCGCCCGATATGCTCTTTCCTTGCATTTCCCATATAATATTATTACCATGTCTGTTAATTCCTCGTTTGAATACGGCAGTCTCAATAATTCAATTCAATTTTCAAACATTCACAAATCAATAAATTAATATAATAATTCGACGTCAAAAACGCGATGACAAATGACAAAGATACGCCATATCGATATTATCAAAATATCGATATATCGGAATAAAAAATATCCATAGTCACATCGACAATTTCTGCTTCATTATAACGATATATTACCTTAAAATATAAAGAGTATATTTATTGCCTATTATTTCGTTTAGCAGATATATCGATATATTCATTCGATATACCGCTGGGCTTTGCCAACGATAGTGACAATGTATCGGATCAAAACATCGGTATTTATTAACATTAGTGTAGTTTCTAGTTATTAAAAATATTACCATTTTATCGGTTGAAAATGTACGATATCGATTGTTCAAATTCCAATAACAAACTCGATCGATAGTGACAAAACTTGCATAATAATTATTCGTGAATGCAGGCTTGCCAGATTTGACAAAAAAGCGATAGTCAATAGGCGCTAAATATTCTTAGTTAGCTCTTGGCTTCCAAATCTGGTGATTCACCATTCATATCATTAATATCTACGTTATTTCATAATACATTCATATTTATAAAATTTCCAACAAAATTTTTGTGTAGTGTACGTAGGCAACCCGTTTTATCATATGTGTACTTTATTCTGCCTAATATGTAGAGTATGCAATGCGCAATTTGTAACGTCTATTTCCCACGATTTTTAATGTAATGTAAAAACAAATATAGTTACGTGAGAAATTAAAATCACATTATTTCGTAGCTAATGATAATTTTGACAGTTTCACGTTCCTTTTAAAAAATTTCAAGTAAGGGCGAGGGGTAGGTGAAATGCCACATCAGCCAATCTGAACTGAGAAATTTGTGAGGAATTTCTGACACTTGGGAACGTGGTATACACATGCAAAGCGCATGCGGAGGTCAAGGATTAAAAGTAGCATAATATGGCACGATACACAATACACATTGAGTTTGAATAAGTTATTTTCACTCAAAATAAAAAGAGTAATATGTGTGTTATAAACTTGGCAACACGTTAGGCTGTTGGTTGACAGAGGACGTCGAATTTGTCTGCACTCTGCACAATAGATCATGCAGATGTCCCGGTAGGTTAGATTTTATTATTTTTGTGTTTACATTTTCGTTCCGATTGGAATAACGATTTAAATACATTAAAATTAAACAGGCATTTTACATTTTAGTGCCAGATAAGTAAGTACTAGTTTTACTTATCTGGGTTTTAGTGTGCTTCCGGCAATGTTTAGTTAGTGTTTGTGTGTTCAAAATGCGAAAATATCGTTTTAGAAGTTTGGAAATACGAAGAAATTATCTACAATTTGGAGTGAATTCCAGATTGATTGTTATTGACCAAGTATTATAAGACAAAGCCAGCGCCGCTACAGCTGGCTATCATAGTTTAATATTTCGTTAAATTTAAAATAAACCGGCATCAGCAAATATTAAAAAGCTGTGCCGGAATTTAGTGTACTTATCGTGTTTTTAGTGTATTCAATAAGTAAGCGAAAATATCGTTTTAGGAGTTTGTTGTTTGCAAAAACGAAGAAGTAGTGTACAATTCTGCAGTAGTAAAGATGGATTTATTTATCAGGTATTATAATAATTATTTCAAAAATGTCCATTTTCACCTCTACAATTGGCAACGCTGCGTACAGCTGTTCGTAGGTTGGAAGCCATCGTGAAAAATAAGTGTCATAGGCGCCGATTTACCAGGGAAAAACGTGGATTTGCCCCATATTGTAAACATCGAATAAAAATTCAGAAACAAATTTTTTATGGTTTTTCATGCTTTGCTGATCATGTGGTTAAAATTTTTGTACTGAGTGATAGTTCACCCTGTATACTTGGTCTATTTGTATTTGAATAAAATTCAGATTACATTTAGTCCATGTGTTATTAAAAAAATTAATCATGAGTTTTTGCCATTAATATAAATATAATGTATTGAAAAAGTAATGTTTTCACCAAATTATCTAATCCCAAAACATGAATAAAATCTTTAAATGCCGATCTACAGCAAACCGCAAATTTTGGACTTATTTTCTGACTAACAAATAAAATGGTCGTTGGTCTGTTTGTATTCTGTTGGATCTGATGGAAATTAATTTCGAAGAATGTTTATATTGTAATTAAAAATTCAAATTTCGGCCAAGAAACTTTTGAGACATGCGTATTAATGTCATTAATAACATAACTTTGTTTACGAATCCGTCCGTCAACGGTGTTGCCAAATAGTATTTCGCTTAAAAGAGCATTTTGTTAAAAGGGATAAAACAAATGCTGCTCGAATACGAAAGTTTCTAAAAGCGCTTTTAAAGTTAGAACCGATTTTTCTTAAAAGTGGTTTTAAAAGAAGAAGTGGAATACGGCTGCTAGATTTATTTAGACTAAAAATATACTGTCAGAATGAGCAGAAGAACAAACAGTAAGTAATTAATTAAATAATAAAATTATCCTTATTCTCATTACGCTTGTTTGTTCTAGGAATTCGACTACTACCGTTAGATAATACTTTAATCCGATAGATTAATGTTAATTTAAATAATTGACGCATTAAGTGTTGTGTTGCAAGTTCATTCTGCACACAATATAATACACATATTTTCTAAAACGTTAAAGAAAGTTTAAATAAATGAACAAACTCGATATTTAGGTTTTTTTTTTTTTTGAAAAGTTTATTATCAACAAGTATACAATTTACAAAGTATATATAACTAAACCTAAAACAGTGTGAAACACTGGTATCAAGGAAAAGAAAATTAAAAATAATACTAAAAATAAAACAAAAACAACAATCACAGTGATTTGTACTACAAATTACAGTATTATAGTCCAACACTTAGAACTAAATTCATCCCATTCTCAGATGTCATAACTAAACTATATTATAACAAAACAAGTGTAATCATTATCTGCCAGAAACCCACTCAGTAATTTCTTAAATACCTTTAAATTATTTGACTTCTTAAACTCATTTGGTAGACCATTGTACGTCCTAGATGCCGAGTTGAGAGGACAATTTAGACCTATATTTATTCTAGCATTTGAAATATATACATGACCCTCCAACCTTGTACTATAATTATGTATTTCCCCAACATGTGCGATGTCCAAATTACATTTTTGTAGATTGTTTAATATTTTATAAATTAGTTTACTTTGTTCAAATTTTAAGATATTCTGTATTTTATACACCCGAAGTTCCCTATATAGCAATTCTGTATTATATAGAAAATCATAATTAAATAAAATTTTTAATATTTTGTTTTGTTTCATTTGTACTTCGTTGAGTGTTGTAGGGCAACAATTTCCCCAAATAGGTATCAAATACCTTATATGGGATAGGAAAAAACTATTATAGACAGTTAATTTAGTTTTATTAGAAATATAATTTCGGCATTTGAAGATGTATGGTATAATTCACGTTAGTTTTAAAGTTATATTTTCTATATGTTTTTCCAATTCAGTAATTCATCTATAAATAACCCCAAATACTTTACACATGACACTTTTTCCAGTACTATATTGTTAATTTGCAATTTCATAGAATTTATTTTTTGGCCTAAAAATCATGTATTTAGTTTTATCAGGATTAATTTTTAATTTATTACCATAAGGCCACCTAACATATCTATTCAGATCTGTGTTAATATCTCCTACTAAATGATTTTCATTTGGACCATAATAAACTAAAACCGTGTCGTCTGCAAATGTAAAATAAGTTTCCTCTATATTTGAGATTTTCAGGTTTAATACATATATAGAATATAAAAGTGGCCCCAGCACAGACCCCTGAGGCACACCATAACTATTAACCAAAGTATCACTAGAATACCCGTTACACACAACAAACTGTTTCCTATTTACTAAAAAAGTCTTAATTACATTCAGAAAGCTACCATGAAACCCCAAATTGTTTAATTTATTTAAGAGTTTATCGAGGGATACAACATCAAAAGTTTTTTTAAGGTCTATAATAATAGGTATATGGATTTTATTGAGTTCATCTCTTTTTACAAACCCTTCCAGTTCCACTAGAAACTTAGCCTAAATTTGAACAAATTCTGACATTATTTTCCGCTAAACTCAAGTGATTCCTGAACTGTCTCAAAAAAGTAGGTGTTCCTGAGATCCAAAAATTGTTATTGATTGGGGGATTGGGGGATTGGGGATGTGTCGAATTCCAACGTAGAGCTTCGGCAAACCAACACTCAATAACAAGCCGTCATGATGCTGCTTTCACACACCTCACAACAGAATTGAATTTTTTAAATTAAGAAATTTATCATTTTTAGATCATGCTCCGTACAGTCCCGACCTGAGTCTTAACAATTTTTATACCATGAAAATAATTTCGTGGTAAAGCATTGCTGAAACCCAAATATTTGGGAGATGCTGGCAGAAGGATAAAATGGTCTCCTGCTAGCATTTTGTGTTCATACTATTTTTATTTATATTTATTTGTATTTATACGACTGGTTTTACCTATACATTGAGTTTGTTCGGCCTCTGTTACTGTTGTGTATCCTATTGTGCTTAAATGCAGGCCGATATTTGTAGATGGGCAACGACTATGGTAGGTACTCTGACGAGCTCATAACAAGACCGAAACGAATTCGTCAGTATCTGTCGACCCATGCCTCGGTCTGGTTCTATTGAATTAGCCTGGGGCCCTGCTAAATTAAACAAAATTCCTTGTGTAGGTAAAACCAACATTTTAGTCCGCTTTGCCACGAAATTATTTTCATTTATTATATTTACGGACATGAAATCCTTTTAATTTTTATACCTTTCTTTCCAAAAATCAAGAGAACTGCGTTATCAAACGTCTCACTAGAAAGACTCAGTGGTATAAATGCTTCCAGATTGGTTTCAAGGACATATAATAGTGCATTATCAATCATAGAGAATACTTCGAAAAACAATAATGTGCTATATATACTGTTTTATTTCAGTAAAACCTAAACCCAACCCTCGTAATTTGAGTCTGTATGTGTAAAGTACACTAATGAGAGTAAATCATTGTCACAACCATTTTATTGTGTGTGGAAATTAGTTCAGTTTTGTATGTAAATAATGCAGACAGCAGCATTATATTATTAAAATAATAGTTCTGTGGATGGTTGGTTACCTGTAATATGTAATTTTCGCGTGAAATACTGGAACTGTTTGTTGTTAGTTTTAATACGCTACAGGCCCTCGGGGTAGCTATAGGGTTGTTCCTTTTGAAATTATGTCCTATTTCTTGTGTGTTTATGCATATGAACAACAATACAAAGGATTCGGTAGTACCTTATTTGGATGAAGTATAAAGGGATTTATAATGAATGTAATATTACATACATTATTATACATGTTTATGGGAAACTGGAATGGGATGAGAAGTCTCCTGGATAGTATGGTATAACACAATCCTCGACTAGTGTATACACCCAACTTTCAGGCCGCTAATTATTGAAAACAAAAGTGAGGCAATACTGTCTCCCCTCGTTTCTCCCGATAAAGCTTCAGACATCCATTGCACTCCTCAAACTAAGTCAGCAGTCACAGCAATAGAACCAACGAAGGCAAAAATACTTTGATCGGTGAATGAGTATACTTATTCAATATACAGGGTGTCCGGAAAAAGGAGGTCAATCCGTTAACCACAGATTCCTTGTGCAAAAATAATATGAGTTTTAATATTTAATTTTTCATTTTAGCCCTCCATGTTCGATATACAGGGCTTCAAAGTTGAAAATTTAAAACCAATATTTTTAAATAATTCTAGTATTTATTGAGATATTCGATTGAAATTTAGTGTGTTGCTTCAGCATAAAGAGCTACTTCTTTCCAAAAAACAATTTCTTAGTAGCCAAAATACGGGATGTTCAGTACTCATTGACCCCCCAAGTTTTTATTACGTACGCCAATGACTTTTAAACTAAGTTTTTATAGGTTACTATGTATTTTTGATTATTTTTTAACTTTTATAAAATTTCGATCAAATCATTCGTTTTTGAGATATTTTGAAAAGTATTGGTTCTTGTTTGTGCTTCGGAGGCTCTGGCTAATCTTATAATGTTGAAATATCAAGCTACTCTGGTGTTACCTTGGATACCTACTTAAGCAGTGTTTTATTGTTGTCAAATTAGTTGTCACAATTTGACAGTAGTTTAACGTTTAAAAGTTAATATTTTTAATTATCGGTAATTTTATAAGTAAACACAACGAAAATGGATCGTAGACGAAACCATTTTATATGTTTTTCGGAAATGACGGATATGACTTTAATCATGGGTAAGATTTAAAGACATTTGATTGATTATAATCAGTAAAATTGTATTTTTGTTCATTTAATTATTTAATGTAACTCTAACGCTAGGCGGTACGCAGAAAAGTTCCCTAATCGAAATCATCCAAAACGAAGGTATTTTTCAAATTTGGTTAAGCGACTAAGGCGTAGTGGAAGTTTTAGGGAAGACCGTAGAGGGAACTGCAGTCGATCCCGTATAATTCAACCCAAAAAAGAGGAGACACCAAAAATTAGTACCAGAGTTCTTGTCCGACAGGTTGAAAATATTGGGAAATCTGAAGTACACCAGATTTGAAAAAGACAGCAGCTTTACCCCTACCACATTCAAGAAGTACAATCTCTGCTGCCTTAAGACTTTGAGCTGAGATCTAGACTATGTAGGTAGATATGCGAAATGCATGACAGAGATATACACTTCATCAAAAATATTTTGTTTACGGATGAAGCTAACTTTACTAGAAACGGGGTCACAAGTATTCATAATACACATATCTGGGCAAAAGAAAATCCTCATGCCTTGATTGTGAATTTAACAGCCAAGTATAAACTTGATGATGTGTCTCTACTACCAACTTTAAAGTTTATACTTTAAAGTCAACGTGTGGATTGGTGTCGTGGATAATTTCTTTTTGGGTCCTGTAATTTTACCAAGGAATTTGACTGCTGGTCAATGGGTACTGAACATCCCGTATTTTGGCTATTAAGAAATTGTGTTTTGTGTTGTTTTTTGGAAAGAAGTAGCTCTTTATGCTGAAGCAACACACTAAATTTGAATCCAATATCTCAATAAAGACTAGAATTATTTAAAAATGTTGGTTTTAAATTTTCAACTTTGATGCCCTGTATATCGAACATGGTGGGCTAAAATGAAAAATGACATCTCAAAACTCATATCTATTATTTTTGCTTAAGGAATCTGTGGATTGACCTCCTTTTTCCGGACACCCTCTATATATTGCGACTGTCCTTTGGCATGCGCAATAATTTATCATAATTGCTCACAACGTTCGATGGATGAATTCCAAAAAAACCACCATATTTGACATAAAATCTTATTTCATCTTGACGACACTAAATCGACGAATTGATATTCAAATTGTTCTCCCATCAATATTTAATAGTTTTCACCACCACCAGCGACTATCAACGGTTTCCTAACCACTTAATGGCTAGCACACAAAAGATTTGGACGTAACCAGGAAGTCAGCCATGCTGTAAATGTATATTTTAAAGATATTGTACTATAAGAATTAAAATTTCATAAAATTATTTATTCATCCAGATATTTCTATTGTACCTATTAATACAAATAATAAAAAAATGTAAATTTATAAAATATGTAATTTCTGAAAATTGGAACAATAAACACAGCATGAGCTTATCTACCACATACACTATCGGAATACTAGACTATTTAAACACAGAACTCGAATGAATAGATAGAAAAATTAGAACTCTGGTTAAGATTATAATCAAATATTCAATAGCAAGCAATAGAAAGATTGTACGTGCTTAGCTCTGAAGGAAGGCGAGGACTCCGAACTATGAAATCACCAGTAAAAAGAAATAAAAGAACTGGAACAACATTTTATTTAAAAAAACTGGAGCATATTTTAGCTTGACAGGAAGTCAACACCGATAAACCTGGGCGTCTATGTGGAAGCTGAAACAGAAAACTTATTCATCAACTTAAACAATACATGAAAAAAAAAACATTAACATAAATAGTCTGAATTAGCATGGTCGATGTAGGTAAAATACTGCAGTTGGCATTTAAAGAGGTGTGTTGATATCCCGATCGATAAGTACACTCCAGATAATGTAATAAAAATGGAATTGGATAACGAAATCATCACAGACAGAACAATCCCTAATTATAATAGACCAGACTTAGTAGTAATCAACAACAAACATATGTGACATACATAATTAATAATAATAATAAATCGACTTATTTCAATTCTCAATTTAACGTCACAATACATTTATAGAAAACAATGATCTGCATCAATAGCCATTCGCTATTTTAACTTAACCTTACGCAAGATCTATCCTACATCCAAAATACAATTTGCATTTGAAATATTATATAAATTAATCTTTTACTCTTCCTCTCTTACAGCAACACGCTTACAGTAAACACTAAATATGTATGTAGAACAGCCCTGTAGAGACGAGTTTATTGTGTGAAAACGTTTTTTTTTTTTCGCTCTGGTTTTGATTGTGAATTTAACAGCCATTTGCACCGCCTCGCTTAATTCTACAACTTAGCTAAGGTCTAGCTTAAGATAAGGTGGACCTTATCTAGGACATGAATTGCACCAGCCAATACTTAGCTAAGTTTAAGAAATATGTGGCATCGTCGCATTTTAATACAAACTTCTTGAAAAGAATGCTGGCTAACCTAAAGAATTATTTATTTTTATTTTAGTTTCTGATTTTAATGTGTTAAGTTTTTATGTATTATATTATTCATTTATTTTAAGATGGAAGACACAAAAAAACGGGCTCCCAATCTTTCCTATAGGAAAAAACATTACTTCTGAGGATAGTATTAGAATATAGGAAATAATAGAATGTAAAAATACGAACAACCAAATTTGACGAGAAAAAGACGGGGTGTAGAAAATAATTTCAAACCGGTGTAATGCTAAAACAACAGAAAATTATCCGCGAAAATGTGATTCCTTACGCAAATATTATGAAAACAAAAAAACATCTACGAAGGGAGGTAGCCGATGAACAGTCTGAAATAAAAAAAACTGGGGGTGGGCCTTGTACAATAATCGCAGATCCCGTCCGTGATTTGGCGCTAGGCCTTGTAAATACAAAAACTGTTTTTGGCTTAAAAAATTCCTGATTACAAGTTGTGAGGGTATTCAATATAGCGTGAAAAAGGTTCACTATAGCTGTTTGTTTGATAACCCGATATTTTAGAAAACGTCCAATTATGCAAGTCCTCAAAAGGATTAGCTCGAATATATTCTTCGCGGCACCCCATATAGGTAAAACTAAATTTATGTCGTCGAAATCATCATCTTCAAAAACTAAACGTAAATCCATTGTAAATATCTATAATAATGTGAAATATTAATAATAATATTATTATTATAAATGAAAATAATTTCTTGTTTAATTTAGCAGGGCCCCAGTCTAATTCAATAGAACTAGACCGAGGCATGGGTCGACAGATACTGACGAATTCGTTTCGCTCTTGTTATGAGCTCGTCAGAGTACCATAGTCGTTGCCCATCTACAAATATCGGCCTGCATTTAAGCTCAATAGGATACACAACAGTAGACACATGTAAACACGTATCATCTACATGTACATAGTAATGCATTATTTACGGACATGAAACCATTTTAATTTTTCATTATTATTATAAATTATTAGGCAGGTACTATTATGTTTAAGTGAAATTTAGGACAGAACAAGTACCTAACATAATGTAAACATACCTCATAGAATAATATTTATTGACACACCTAAACAAAATAATGGAAAACAAAATAAAAAGTGAGGTTAGATATGAATTAAGTGGACCTTAAGCTATAGATTACCTCGGCCTAACTTAAGTCCCACTTAGGTGTGTTATAAGTGACGGTGCAACATAATACGTCAACTTAAGTTCCACTTAACGTTAAGTGGACCTTAAGTGTAAGCGGTGCAAATGGCTGTAAGACTTATAATTTACCAATTGGTGGGGTACAAACGCATTTTTTTAATCAATAATGGACATTGAAAGTGATAGTAATGTCAAAAATACGAAAAAGCAGGGCCACAGAAGATGTGAGTCACTGGAATATTTGCACAGACGACGAACTATATCAAATAGTAGGTAGTACTAGTAGAAAAATGGCTACAAAAACAGTACGAAATATAAATAATAAGGCCGAGGCAAATAAACGTATAGAACTACAAGATGATGCGAGTACAAATGATTTAACCAAAAATAATGAAGACAAAATTACCGAAAACTCTTCTGAGAATTTGCATATTGCAGGGGAGGATGATGTATTTCGACCGAATTCAGTGTGTAGAACTCCACCCAACGTGACAACGGAGGTAAACCAAAAGAAAAGGAACCGGACTGGATCTTCTCCAGAAAGCGAGGTTGTGAAAAAGAGACAGAGACACATATATTTTACCTATATGCACCATCTCGAGTGTGAAATTTTACACTCAATTTTGTACTGAAAAAAACATTATGGCCCTAAGGCTTTAAAGTTGGAAGACCCCTGCTCTAGAAGCTTAAAACCTGGTTCATTGGTAGTTTTTATTATTTATTTGTGTGAATAATAACATCAATTAATTAATAATAATAACGGAAAATGTTATAAATTAAAAGTGTAACACATTTAATTTCCAGAGATGTGGGGTGTCCACCAAAAAAAATATATTGGTTAAAATTTACATCACTCCGAAAACAGCTACACCCTGTACAGCTTGATAGGGTCATATTGCCTTTAACTTTATGTGTCATTGATACACCAAGTTTAAGTTACAGAAATTTAGAATACATGGAGTAAACCTAACAAAAAATAAACTGTTGCCCTCAAGGCACGAATAGCTCTCCATATCTAAGTGTAAAAGTAATAATTTTATGACCTTTTTGTCATTTATCTAAATTTAATAAATTTTTGTTTTGTTTTAGACATCAGCTATTTTTTTTAAGTATCGGGGATTAATGCGTATTTTAGTACTTTCTTTTTATATATCATTACCAATGCTTTTAATATTTTAAAGAAAAATTTCTCTTTAAAATATTAAAAGCATCGGTAATGATATAAAAAGACAGTACTAAAATAGGCATTATGCCATTAAATAAATTTAATCTCAAATATAGTTTAAATTTTTATTTTAATTTTGAATTCATATAAAACAATGTTTTAACATTAATTTACATAAAATCTTCACAAAACCTTTTTCACAAAATGAATATGGTACATTGGTAAAACTGAAATTGTTTATCTTGTACCTGATTGTCACTGATGATGAGAATTTAATTTTCTCGAAACATGTCTGACTGACATAGGCAATGTGCCGTGATTTTTGATATAGAAATATATTTGTTTTGTGGAGCAGACGTCGTTTGATTTATATATACAGGGTGAGTCACGAGGAACTGTACATACTTCTACCATAAGTAGAGGCACGTTAGGGGATTATCAAATGACCATTAAAAAATGCTTCCTTGTTTTAATTATTAATATACAGGGTGAATTATGGATGTTCACCAAAACAATGTTTCGTCATATCTTTTCAATGATTAAGTCGATTTATCTAATTTTTTTATAAAAGTGTGTATTGGTGTCTAGCAACTAACTGACATATTCAGAATTGAAAAAATCCAGGTCCGTCTTCGAGAAAATTTGTGGGACTGCTTCATATTCAACAAGCCAGGGAAATGCTTATTCATAAATTAAGAAATAAAATAAAAAACAATAACCAAACAATAAAACAGTTTTAACAATGTGGAACAAAGTAAAAATCAATTTATCAAACATTAGGATTATAAAACATTATTCACTGTTGCAATATTATCAGAAATGAGCCACTGACAATCAGAAAGTCCATTACACATTTAAACATTCGTCAAGATAAGTGTATTAAGGCAAATGGATTTCATTTTGAACATCTTTTGTAATCGTAATGTTTATTAAATTGTTTTTTACTGTGTTCCACATTGTTAAAACTGTTTTATTGTTTGGTTATTGTTTTTTATTTTATCTCTTAATTTATGAATAAACATTTCCCTGGCTTGTTCATTTCATTCCGATTCAAATAATTAGACACATGAGTTTTCCTCAAACAAATAAGAAAACTAGGTTATTACAAACATTTTTTATCTGTTTTCTATCTATTACGGGGGAAAAAGTTACATACAGGGTGAATTATTGAAATGAACCAGATATCCCAGATTTTTAAATCCGGCCCTGTAAATCAATTCAAATTATGATATTTACCATACAGGAGCACAGTGTGTGTCGTTTCTGTCTATTTTGAAGATTTCTTTTTAATAACTAAACATTATTATACAGTAAGATACTTCATTATTGCCAATTTTCAATTTGGCTCTAAAATGAATCGTTAATTGGAAATGTGTGGTGAGTGTAACAAAAAATTCAAATACCCAGGCCTAACTGTCTATGTATGCCCTCTGAAAAAATTATATCAGATTTTTGAAAAATCATATACAGGGTGAAATGTTGAATATAAACCAGTCCCACAAATTTTCTCGAAGACGGACCTGGATTTTCTCAATTCTGAATATGTCAGTTAGTTGCCAGGCACCAATACATAGTTTTATAAAAAAATGAGATAAATCGAGTGAATCATGAAAAGATATGAGGAAACATTGTTTTGGTGAACATCCATGCTTCACCCTGTATATTAATAATGAAAACAAGGAGACAGTTTTTAATGGTTATTTGATGATCCCCTAATGTGCCTCTACTTATGGTAGAAGTATGTACAGTTCCCCGTGACTCACCCTATATAATCATCGCTCCTCTTTGAATGGATTATTTCATAAAATATAATTATGATATGGAGAGCTAAAAAAAGGAAAATTATATATAATATTTAAACAAAGGTATGTCTCGTTCAACTTTTAAGCTTAAATAGTTGTCTGTATAATAAACATTTTGAACCCTGAATGAACAGCCTGAATATTTCATGGGTACTTGCTGAGTTTGTTTTTTAGTTGAACAATTTTTATGTTATCTTCAAACTCACCCAAAAGGAGAATAATTTTGATATTGTTTAGGTTTATGACAAAGAGACTCGCTCGCTATTTTATATTGGTATAAGCAAAGATATAATAAAAATTATGAATAAAACGTTCCACATTTATATACAAAAAAAAAAAAACAAAGCGAAGCAAAAACTATAGGGACAAAGGACGAAATGACTGTGTCGAGAATGCATAGAAAATACCTGTACTTATATTTTATGATGAAAGCTAATGGGTGTTAGTATCTTGTAATTTTTCCCGTCGACGATATGGAATTTTTCCAGACCTGATCTAATTGCACGATATTACAGATGATTACTATACGCCATTACAACATATTATACCAAGGGATGCTATTTGATTAACGCCTAATAAGTTTTATCGTTAATTCTGGACAATGTTAATGATTTTATCAGGTTATGGGCCCAGAGCTGAATATTTAAAATTCATTACTGTTTCTGTATCGTGTGAGAACGTTGTTGTATAATCTGGTAAGATGTCAAATGGTGTAAATACCGTTGTCTCGGTATCTTTCAAAAACCTGAAGGGCAGTTCCAACTATATCTATGGCTTCGAAGTACAGGGTGATCACGTATATTTTATGTCAATCTATTGTCAAATGTTCACATATGATTAGTTATTTTATTTGTATTTTTCTTAATCGGTAGAGCTTTTTAATTTGAATTCAAGTATATATTATGATTTATTGAGGTTTTGTTTATTAGTGTTCAAAAAATATGCATTTTTCGCAGCTGTGGCAGGCTATGACAGTGGAATTGTGGGTCCGTTTGGAGATTAATGGAAAAATAATCGATACTAGAATACGTCAAGTACAAATAATCCAGGTTTCAAATATTTATACAATAATCGAAAACGATCAAATGAAATTGAGATAAAATTAATCACTAATATTGCAGCTTATGATTGGAGTAGAGTTGCTTATTGCTTAGGTCCTATTATTTATATTATATTTATTTCTTTTATTGTTATTCATGTTTATTATTTTTATAATTAAATTCATTGTTTTGATAGCCCCAAATATTGTGTTTTAATTTCAAGTAAAGCTTCTACTTGGGGAAAGCTTTAGATATCTTAGTAAACACAAGGGTAATTCAAAAAGTGTCTTCTTTACAATAAATAAATAGTGTTAAAATACTGCCATGGTGACATCTATGAAGTATCGAGCGATCCACACAAGGTCAGTTAATTTTATTTTAATACAGAATAGTAAACTTTGATCTTCTTCGTTTGTACTTTCGTCAATTAAAACCGCTCGTAAATCTTATAGAACCGATGTACGGTTTAAATAGCATAATCGGGGTTCACTTGAACTGAGGTTTTTAATTAGATTTCTTTCTGAGTGAATACAACACCCGCTACCATTCGCACTTAATTTGGTGGAAGTATTTATTAAATTTTGTCAGAGAGGGCTATTTCTGTTTGGATGCATTTATATGGCTTAATATCACATACATATAACACACTTAGGCTCCTACATTACTTCGTCCAGTTTTTATTGAATTTGCTCTTAATTATATCATTTACTCCGCGTCTAACTACCTAATTACATTATTTACCCATCCAAACTTCCAATTAAATTATTCACACAATGCTTTAAGACATAAGCGTACTTGAAATGTTTTATAAAAATTTCTAAGGATATTCAATACACAATAATTCGATGACACTTTTGTTAAAAGTTGCTTAAACTTTAAAACATGTGATTTCATTTTACTATTCATATGATTTGATTTGATTTTTCTGGAATTTTGACGATCGCCCTCATAATTTTAGAAAATGCTTGTTTTACAAGCCATAAATATAGAGAATAATAATATTACCTAAATCTATTAGTTCCAAAAACGTTATTACAAAAAAATACGTAACCAGGATGAACCAATTGCGGGGAAGGTACAACTAGATCTCACATCTAGAAGGGGGGTCCGAGATAGCCTCAAACGCAGTTTTAGACTATCTCAGAACTTGTTAAGATTATTTTATAAATACTAATCAGAATATTGAGCTAATTTTGATTGATTGAAAATTACACTGACATATTAGAGACATCAATTACCTGGAGTGCTGTATTTTAACGAATCGCTAAAGATTATGAAATTAATCAGGAACATTGAATTAAATGATAATTGCTTTGGGACGGAAATAATTTGTTTTAGATCGACTTCATCCAGAAAAAAACGTAAATTGCGAAGAAGGTTTATAGAGGGATTTAATAAATAAATATTGAACTCTCCCATGAAAACAATTATCATACTTAAAAAAAACCTCAACTCTCCCTCAATAAATGTGTTTATACCAGACTGTGGCGAACGATAGAATATGCCAAGACAAATCTTCAGACCACCAGTCGACAGACAAACCCAGTACTACTGCTCTAAATCATTACTTTCAAACATAATATTATATAATTGAAGCTGTTTGACTTGATAGAGTTTCTAATGTAAAGGCAGACACCAACCACCCCCTAGTTACCCTATCTATTCGATAGATATAAGAATCTGTTACGAGAGTTGCTTTTTATATTTCGGGACATGGCAACCCTGGTGTTGCAATCTGGCAACTGACAGCTCTATCGTAAAGTTGGACATTTTTGAGGTTATACGTACTCAGAACGTTTTGACATACGAGCGCTATTTGAGTTGTTTACAGTAACTTAAAAGATTCATCTCAGCTTAAGAATGGAATTAAATCGTGAACATTTTCGTGCAATTATTTTTACAACTTTCGACGTGGATTAACTCAGCCACAGTGCATGGATGAACTTAATTCAATTTTTGGCGATGAAGTTCCATCAAGCACCAGTGTTTATCGATGGTATGGTGAATTCAATCGTGGTCGTTGTTCACTCCAAGACGAATTTCGTGAAGGTCGTCCAAAATCAGTTGTGGTTCCGAAACCCATTGAAGCTGTGCGCGAACTGATATTGCAAGATCGTCATGTGACCTATCAAGATATTGAGACAACCTTAGGCATTAGTGGAACCAGCATACATTCAATATTGCATAAACATTTGACTGTCAAAAAAATTTCGCGTTGGATCCCATAAAATTTGTCAATCGCTCAAAAAAAGGCTCGATCGAAAGAAATGCTCAAAAAATACGATTGCGGTGCTTCGAAACACGTCTATGACATCGTGACAGGTGACGAATCGTGGATTTACGCGTATGAGCCCGAAAGTAAACAGCAGTCGATTGTATGGATGTTTCAAGATGAGCCAAATCCAACAAAAGTTGTTCGCGCACGAAGCACTTCCAAGCAAATGGTCGCCTGTTTTTTCGGAAAAACTGGACATGTCGCAACCGTACCACTAGAACAACACAGAGTAGTCAATTCTGAGTAGTACACAACCATTTGTTTGCCAGTTGTCTTCCAAGAAATTAGGAACACCAACCGCCAAGACGGATCACTCTTCACCACGACAATGCGAGCTCTCACACATCGGCTCAAACAACTGCATTTTTGAGCACCCAAAATATCGATTTGATGAGTGATCCGCCGTATAGTCCTGACTTGGCACCGAATGACTTCTTTTTATTCCCGTACGTAAAAAAACAAACTGAGAGGTCAACGTTTTTAGACACCTGAAGAAGCGGTTGCTGCATTCAGAATGCATGATTTGGAGATACCTCAATCAGAATGGCAAAAGTGCTTCGACAATTGGTTCAAACGCATGCAAAAGTGTATAAATCTTCATGGGGAATATTTTGAAAAACAATAAAGTGATCCGGAAATATAAAAGGTGATGGATTCTTGTGGTGTCTCCGTTGTTCTTCAACTACCACTGAATTATTAAATTTGCTGGTTATTGTTTTATGGAAATTAATACACTATAAGCTGAATTTTTGAGCATTTCTCTAATATTTTAACATACAAAATTTTACGTCTGTACTTGAGCAGTGTAGTTAAGAGAGTGATACAGAGCATATAAAACAACCTGTGCGGTGTTGACGCTGTTACTTCGATTTCTTAAAAACTAACAAATATAACAAAACTCAACAAAAGGCAACCCTCGTATTTCTACATATTTTTCCACAATAGGTGAAGCCAAATTTCTGTGATTCTTACGTTGTCATATTGATTTAGATTTAGATCAATCAAATTACGCAATTCATCTATTTTAGGCATTAAAGATCTAATGTTTATATACTGCCTTATCATCATATTCCACAGTTTTAGTAGATTTCCAAAAAAAATCCAACTATTCAGGAGATTCAACGAAATTTTTATGCAGTCCTTCATTTCAAGACCCCTGTATTCTAAAAACAACCTCAGTTTAAAAGTTTATATATCTATACATAATATACAGGGTTATTCACGTCATACGACACGGAATAGTGTGCCTAAACTTTTTAATTTCCTAAACGTTTTATTCATGGGTTCGATAAAAATGATTTATGGCTACATTTTAAAAATATTGTGTGCCAAACATAAGAAATGAACCATAGTTGTGTTTTTTTAAATGGAATGGCCTGTATATGAATATATTTTTAGATTCCTCGTTCAAAATAAACATAACTTTCATTAAAGTACATCTCACTTAAAATTGGGATGAACCAGATATGCCAAATTTTTAAATCCGGCCCTATAAATCAATTCAAATTCTGGTATTTACCATCCTGCAGCACAGTGTGTGTCGTTTTTGTCTATTTTGAAGATTTCTTTTTAATAACTAAACATTATTATACATTACTTCATTATAGCCAATTTTCAATTTGGCTCTAAAATGAATCTTTAATTGGAAATGTGAGGTGAGTGTAACAAAAAATTCAAACACCCAGGTGTAACTGTCTATTTATGCCCTCTGAAAAAAATATATCAGATTTTTGAAAAATCATATACAGGGTGAAGTGTTGAATATAAAGCAGTCCCACAAATTTTCTCGAAGACGGACCTGGATTTTCTCAATTCTGGATATATCAGTTAGTTGCCAGGCACCAATACACACTTTTATAAAAAAATGAGACAAATCGACTTAATCATTGAAAAGATATGACGAGACATTGTTTTGGTGAAGATCCATAATTCACCCTGTATATTAATAATGAAAACAAGGAGGCAGTTTTTAATGGTCATTTGATGATCTCCTAATGTGCCTCTACTTATGGTAGAAGTATGTACAGTTCCTTGTGACTCACCCTGTATTATCATTTTGAAAAATTCTTCCTATTACTACCAATATGTGCTTTTTCCATGCAAAATTAAAAATATACATATTTATAGGAAAACCTTATGTGATTAATAGATAATTAATTTCATCATCATCAAATACATGGAATTAACAGGTTCAATTAAAAATCCGCCTAACATTATGAGTATGTGCTTTTTGCAGGAAAACGTCAAGAGTTATTCATAGGAAAGTACTCGTATTATAATATCTGACAGACAATTACTTTATGCATATAATTTTTACCTCATATACCGGGTGTTCCATTTGAGATAAACAAGTTATTTAGAATTAAACTTTACGTTCATATAACTTATATTATGGTATTTAGTATTGAGGGTTTTTTATATTTGCCGTAACAAGTGATGAGTAGATATATTTATCAGCCCAGACTGCTTTAAAAAGAACAAACGAATAGGCTTGAATTTTTTCATTCAAATTATGTCTATATTTTTATAAAAACTAAAATATTTAAAACACTGTCAGGTTTAGGTGAGAGGTACTTTAATGAAAGGTAAGTTTATTTTGAACGGGGAATCTAAAAATATATTCATATAAAATTCCATTTGAAAACACCCAACTACGGTTCATTTCTTATATTTGGACACCATGTATAGATTCGCAATATTTTTGAGATGTAGCCATAAATCATTTTTATGGAACCCATGAATAAAACTTTTAGGAAATTAAATAGTTTAGACACACTATTCCGTGTCGTATGGCGTGAACGACCCTGTATACTATATTATAGGATATAGGAAATTTGGACGCACGTTGTTCTCGGCTGCATGTTTTGACCAATCGAAAATAAAATTTGGTTAAAAAATCAGCTATGTCAATATCTCGCTTAAGTTCGTTGGCGATTGGAATCGGAAAGTTAATTTTTAAATGGCGGTCTGTCCAAATTTAAAAAACAACAAATTTTTTTAACTGTTAATAGAAAATAGTGATGTTACATATCAAATGATAGAGCAATTAAAGCTCTACAATGTTTATTAGGAAAGTTTTTATTTAAGTAAATGTAAGTCAATATAAAGTAACAAAAAATAAAAAAAAATATCATCAGCCGCTACACCTGTAATTATTTTAGACAAATGAACACCTGGTAAAACAACAATAATACCGTACTTGCGTATGTATAATGGGTATTTCAGTTAAAATAACTGTCAATATGACACTTTGGTTATATTTGGCGACTGTCAGAATATTCTATTATTTGTTTATTAATAGTTGGTGTCAGTTAGACTAAGTATAAAAAATATACTTTTCCGACTGGCTGTCATCTGGATTTCTAGTCTAGTTGTTCAGTTGTCAAATCTGCTGACATTCTTTAGTTGACACTATTTAGGTTTAATCTCACTGTTTTAGTCCTTTCTTTTTAATATTTTGAATATAAAATATATATTCGTTTTATACTCATAATAATATACTCAGTATTGAATAGTTTAGTTAATGAAACGCAAAACGTTTTCTTTAATACTTGGTCCACATTGTCAGATTTTTTCTTTAAATTCTGCGTTAGAAAGGTCGTTAACAGTCAGTTTAAAGTTAACTAGTTAATATTAACAACTCACGTTGGTTATGGTTTTTAAGTAAACGCTTGCTCGGTTTCGTCACCAAATATAACGAAAATACATATCGTCTTTCATTAAATAAAACTCCCTGGATCGTAATAGCATCGTTTATACAAACATACTAATTGTAAAAAGTTATTTACCTAACAAGTGCGGAAAGTAGTCCCTACTTTTCCGCACGCGACGATAGTTGACCGAACGACACGCCGCTAGAGTTCGGTCATCCGTCAAGTGCGGAAAAGACACTTTTCGCATGTGTTAGGTACAAAAGTTTTCCTACGAGCACTTCAAATTTCGAAAAACCAAAGAGTACAGGCAAAACTCGCATTAATATAAAATAAAATACAAATAATGATAAAAAACTAGTTTAGGTTTGTCGTTTAAAACATTTGAAAAATCGTGCGTAAAAGTAACTTTTCCGCACTATGTCTCCACACAGCTAAAATTGCCATAATGTTGTGCCAGTCGGAAGTGAAAAAACCGCCGCCGACATTCGCGGAAGGCAAGAAAAACCGCCTTTATACCTTGGACGTCACCTTGGTAGAACTTGTTTTATTGTACCATTCGACGTCAGTACTGAATTTGTCAACTCTTAGTCCTTTCAAGCTAATATTGTAGATGTTTTCTTCTTTTAGTTTATCTATTTATTATTACTGGTTACGGGGATATAGATCGGTACACATGTCGCAGCACTGAAATAATATGCTTTTGTGGAGATGATCAATTTATGTTCATTTTCATTAGTATTGTACTTCACAGTGATAATGGACTATTGCGAATATAAATTCAATTTGAATATCATAATATTATATAACAATAAATTAAACTACATTATCGCACACGTACAATAAAGTGGCTTTATTTATTTTTATATTGTTGTCACTTTATGTGCAGTGAACTGTATAATAAACTATTCGTTACTGAGTAATCGAACGTAAACACCCATAATTGATTCTAAACAGTTTACCCGTCCGTAATTAGGACTTTCGGCAACTCGTTATAATTTTCGTTATTCTCATAAACCTAGTGAACAAAAGTTGTAAACAAGCTCTTTGCACCTTTCCACTGAAAATATATTTTCCACTACCTTTCTTTCCCGCTAACCAAACAACAAAAGTACAATATTTATTGTGTGCATCTCTACAGACTAACTTCAGTTGTTTTTTTGTGTATTTTCGTTGTTTTGTTTTAAGATTCCCGAGAGGATTTCTTTTTCTTTACATTAAAAATTCAATCGTAAATTGTGTTATTATGCGATTCATTTGATTCTAACGAAAAGCAGTGCATCATTTTATGATTTTTTTAGAACATAATCTTTTCAGTGACGAGCTAGTTGCTCGTAAAAAATCAATTCTCGAAAGTCAGAAACATTATTGCACTCCATTCGTTTTCACTCTCTAGACATAGGCAGAGAACAACTAAGGGAGAGAATATAAAATCTGGTGGGCGCGGCTAGTTTGCGCACCTCATTCGCGCAGAGGGATTCGATGACGTACTGAGTTCAGACAGAGGTGCCACACGCAATTTAGTCTAGTTTAGCGTTGCGAGCGAACGGATATTCAGTGGCAGCGTTAATTTGAGATTTTCGATTGCAAGTGAGATATTGTGTGATTGCGAAATTTACATTCTTATCCTTTTTCCGTTAACATGAATAAACCTAAGTGTGGCGTAGTGTGTTCAGCGAAAGGCTGTGCGAACAAGACTTATAACTGTAACTTATCGTTTTTCACGTTTCCAAAAGATCAAGCAAGGTAAGTTTTGTTTCGATTAACTTATTATATTGTATTTTTATAGTTATGTTGTATATTATCTTATTTTTGAAATGGAATTCCTCCTGTAATCTTATATTATGCATAATTGTATTTTATGGTATAATACCTAGTGTCTTATGTTCTCTAGAGCTGAAATTTGGGTGGTTGGTTGGTTCGGGCCGTGAAGATCTTAGAGCTAGTAAAAATTTGAGTAGCTACAGCTCCCGTTTGGAAGCTATATTTCAAACCAATTTTGAAAATGTGTGTACCTACACAAACAAATCTTTTGAAAAAACTTATTTCTCTTAGTAAAGGTATTGCATATGTATACCCATGTTCAGAATTCCCTACACTTATATCGTAAGTTTGTATTTCAGAATAAGGTTATTTTATACGCTAAAAATTAGTGTACCAACAAAAATAAACTTATAATAAAAACGTGATAGAAAAATATAGGTTTTTTAGCTTCTGTTCACCCCTTGATGCACACCTGCATTGCACCAACCTAGGTTCCTACTAATGACAAATACAAAAGAGTTCTTACAATAGCAGCTAAAATACCCGGTAATAACAGTAATTATATACACGCCTAACCCCGCAATAGTTTAAAATATTTCTTTAATTCCTAGTTGATTTTTACTGAAGATTATCATAGTATTATTAGAAGTAGTAAGTTCTGGCAAACCCACTAGTTAGGAGATTTGTCTATTATAATTACCGACATTACCTAAAGTAAGTAAGCATCTTAAACAACTTAAGTACCGACCTGCATGATTATTTCAACAAAATTTAAATACGACCCTGTTTTCTACTCTTTCAACATGGCGGCCACAGGCTGAATGAGATCAAAGGCGGCAAGACAAACTATAGTCTCTCCCTTAGTTGTTCTCTGACATTGGTGAAACACACAATCGCATTTGAACGTCAATTCCGAGAAGTGCTGTTTACTTGTGTTTGGAAACGATAAGAGAATGGTTGTTTCTAGAATCCGCATTAGTGTTAATGGTCATTACTGAAATGCTCGAAATCAGCTAGAAATCTAGATATGAGTTTGGATGTAAATTTGCTACTCAAGGAACAAAGTGTAGAAATATTCCGAGAGGTTACCCAGAGCACTTAAATTTTTGTATAGGGTTGGGTACTACATAGTCGTCGGTATCATGCGATTTTGAAATTTATAATAACAATCGCTACATTCGAAAATAGGAAGCACATATACAGGGTGCGCTAAAATGTAGGAACCTATTAAAGTTATGTTTTTTTAAATGGAACACCCCATATATTGTTACATTTTTGAAATCTAGAGACAGAAATAAAAGGTTGCCTAAGGCTAAATCTTCAGTTTCCTGAAATATTTGAATTTTTGCAAATATACAAGACTTTTAAAAAAGAAATTATTCTTTAAGTTAAACCCACCGCAATATTAAGAATCAATAGTTCAAATATACAATACTAATTTTGGTTTTAAATTTTAACTAATTATTATAGAGTGTGTTCTCAAATGGAATTACAATTTTACTAATATTTAAATATCCCAAACTATATTTACCTCTTTTAATCGATTTGGAAATGGACAGCAGCAAAAACCTAACATTAAATTAATCACATTAGCATTTAATTGATAATTATTTATTATATAGGGTGTTTCAGAAAGACAAGGCCAAATTGCTAGAGGTGATAGAACTGCTCAAAATAAGTGTAGCTAGTTATATAAATTTATTAGTTATTATATACAGTGTGTCCCCGGATCGACGCAACGATAGGTGAAAAATGCTGAAATCAAAATAACCTACCCTGTTTTGACCGGCCGGTATTTCAATTTGTAGATAAATATTGTTTATTGTACCTGTAACTCCTGGTCTCAATGTATTTTTTAGGCATATGTGCAGTGCATTTTTTCTTATAGACTCGACTGTTACTTCCTCTCTCTTTCCTTGTCTAAGGTACCTTCGGACACATCTGTGTACCGGCAAATCTCTTTCAGACCGGTATAAAAATATATTAAAAGTACAGTTATATATCTGTTGTGTTTCCACAACAGTGGTTAAGTGAACATTTTCCCAATAAATAGTTACGTCAGGGTGCTGATGCTCCAATTTATTGGCCTCCTTGATTGCCTGATCTCAACCCGCTAGATTTTAATGTTTGGAGTTACCTTCGAGGAAAGGTGTGTACTTATACCTCTGAAGTTAATTCTGTGGAAGAACTACAAATGAGGATTGAGTTGAATTGTAGAGCCTTAATGGATAAACATCAAAAAAGTTATGAATGTAAATTTAGCTTAGACATTGTGTGACTAGCGCCTTCTATGTTTTAAAAAAACTCGAGTATTCGAGTAATTCGAGTAATCGATTCTGCGACCCCAAAAACATGCATGTGAAAAAATTGAGATCGTTATTTCTAATAATTCATAGTCAGTTAAAATTGCAAAAATATACAGTGTGTCCCCGGATCGACGCAATGATAGGTAAAAAAGGCTGAATTTTTTTGAGTTGAAACTTTATCTTCTGGGGTTCAGCCCTGGTTGGATAGAAACTAATTTGTGCCATAATTTTAATTTCGAAAAATCAAGTGTGCTTTAAAAATTTTCAATAAACTTTTTTTCCCACCAGTAAAGTGATTGATTCCTAGGAGTTACGAAAAATTCAGAAATAATACATGAGTAAGAATCCAATGCTTACTTTCATATTTTGCATTATTTTTATTGCACGCACCTCCCTATTGAAGATATTACAAAATTTCGTTAAGAAAACTTGTTCAAAATAATAAATTAAACACGATCGCTTTATAAGCTCCATCAAAAAAAATGTATTTCAATAGTAACATTAACAACGGTTTATACAATATCTACATAAAAAATTAATTGATTTCATTACTAACATCAACTGAAAAATTTATTTATTCAATAAGTTCGCCGACTTTATTTGCACATTCCTCAGACCTGTGCTATTTGTAGCACAGGTCTTAGACTAGGAATTCCTTGTCTAAGGCACAGGTAGTGTTTGGGTCACATTTGTATGCCTTGTTCAGTCGTTGTCGGTCTATGTACCTGATCCAAAACGATTTTGAAGCAAAATAGTTGTTTGTTTGCGGGTGTCTATCATACGTATTTTATGTTTTGTGAGTTAAATAATAATTAAACACTTAATCTCAAGTGCATTTTAAAATGGTTGGATGTTCAAGTTTCAAGTGTAACAGTAGATCTGAGAGAAATAGCTACGAATTACGTTTCACAGGTGAAACTGGAAGCAGTTGAGTGGTGACAAAGTGCTTCATTTTTTCGTTCGTGTTACGCGTCCTCTCTCATTCCTTGTCTAAGGAAGGTACTAGTATGAAATCCCAACCATAAAGTCCCTTGGATGCTGTATAAAAGATCTAGTTACGGTTGCAATAAAAAGGTTAATTGCTCTCGGGGTTGCATCTGGTATCTGCTCAGACAACCTAGATATTCTCAGAGATCACTTCGTGCTCACAACTCGAGCAAGACGGTACATTTCTCTCTCATCTCTAACAACTCATTTTATTTGAATATTATTTCACTCTGTTGCAACAACATATCTCTCCCGCACTCTATTATTTATTCTCTAAATTTAGTTTAAGTAAGTTTGAGTTGTTGTGGAGTTTGTAACCATTATGGTGTAAATAATAGAAATGTAGTTTAATTAAAACTCGGTTTGCCTGTACTAAATACAGTAGCCAGTCCAGTGTTGGTTAAAAGACGTTTACTCTTTCCCCAACAACCACATTCTAGGCGCTCTATTAAATGTGGTGGAGCACCATCATGCATAAAAAACATAGCTGCTCGTTTGTCTAGTATTAAATCTTCCAAAATTTCGAATAAATCATTCTGCAGAAAATTGAGGTATTACTCAACGTTTGGAGTTGGAGGTAAAATGTGGTATCCCATAAACCGATGGTCTAAGGTGGCAGCCCATACATTAATTTTAAATGTGTGTTGGTAATGAGTCACTCGGTTTACCATTGGAAGGAATGCCCTTTCGGCAAAAATATATATAACAACTTACACTTATTTTGAGCCGCTCTATCACCTCTAGCAATATGGCGGTGTCTTTCAGAAACACCCTGTATATTTATATAATAATATATATAATATCTTTATTAGTCTTTCAAAAGTACATAGATTCTGTACATAGACACGTCAAAATACAAAACACAAAAAACATTGAGCATAAATTAATTAAAACTGAAAATATAAATAAAATTACAAATACATATTTATACAAATAGAACAAACTCTTGGTGGTAAATTCCTGTAGGCTGTAGAACGCACCGTTTGAAAGAAACTCTTTTAATAAATTTTTGAAAATGCTCATATTTGCACAGTTTCTTATCTTTGAGGGAAGAAGATTGAAATAAAAGTATCCTGAGTACAGAGGCGATTTTTTATAAAACTCGTGTTTGGGTCGAGGTAGATATAAGAGATCCCTCCCTCGAGTAGGATAGCGGTGACCATCTCCCAGTCTTCGAGCCTGATTCTTATTTTTAAATATGGGACAAAGCGTTTTATATAAGTAAATACATGGAACAGTGAGGATGTTATACTTCCTAAAAGTACATTTACAAGTCCCTCTGTATGGAATGTTGAATATATATCGAATTGCTCTTTTTTGTAATATGAACACTCTGTCCACCTCCGCAGATCTGCCCCAAATCGCTATATTGTACGCGATAGACGAATATATAAGAGCATAATATACAGAAATGAGGGAATGCTTGTCCATATATGTTTTTAGAGAAAGCAGCACGTATAGACTTCTAGAAAGTCTGCTACATAGATTGTCAACATGACCAATCCAACTCAACCCCGGATCAACACACAGCAGACTCTGCCCAAGGTAAAACAAGTGCATCAATACATAAATTGAAAGGCAGTGGATTTTTATATTTATTAAAATGAAAAGCAATAGTATTGCTATAATTGATCATCAGTCTATTTTTATGACACCACGACTCGACTGAAACTCCTCTAGAGTTACGTTGATTTTATATTCTAAGAGCTCAGGATCTTTATCGTATATTAGAATTCTATGAGTTAAATAGGAGTCAATCCACCTATTTATAGGCCCACGCAAACCCAGCTGATCTATCTTTCTACACAAGAAATCCTTATCCACCACATCAAATCATCTCATCATTTAATTTAATAAATGTATTGTGATTTTAGTGTCTACTTGTATTTTGTGATCTTTTTGCAAATGTAAGTCTTTATTTGTGATTTTTTTTTTCGTGTAGGAAATAATTTAATGACCTTAATACCTATTACACCCCTATTTGTTGTATTGTTAGTTAAGTTTTTTTTTTGATTGGAATATAAATCTTTTTGAAATTGTATTTCTTATTACTTTTGTGGCTTATTTGTACTAGATTAAATCATTATTAATAATTGTACATGAAACGATATATTATGTTCAAATTATTATCTCAATTCGTTAGAATTTTTTTCTGATTATTATTCTTATTTGATGCAGATTACTGGCGTACAAACTAAAAACCAAGTATATTGAAAATGTCAATCAATTTTTAGTAATTTTTTTTAGGAAAAATTGTTTATTTTTTTTTATTATTTATCAGAATGTGTCTATATTTGATATATAGCTTAGTATAACATTAATAAATAAAATGTTAAAAATAAATGACTGTAGTTTTGATTTCTGTTAAAAAAATGCAAGGCAAAAGACTTACTTAAACTCTAATTTTATTAAAAAAACGCACATTTAACAATTCAAAAACAAAGTAACTATATGTATTTTATTTCAAGAAACAAGTAACTAGACTTAACAACCATATATTATATCAAATTTTGGTAAGTTTGAAATAAAGTAAATATAAAATTATATTATTAATTTAAAAATATTAGGAACATATTTCTAATCATATCGTCTACAAAAGACTACACATATTAACTATGAAACTTTAGTCTTCGATTATCTCGCCTAGCTGCTTACCAATATCTTCGGCAACATCGGCCACGGGCAGTGCTTTTTCGGATTCATTTGCCCAACTAATTCTTTAATTATTTTTTCTTTTTTATCATAATTTATTCCTCTAGAGGAAGTAGTTTGTTTGGCATCTGGAAACGTGTGTCGAAATTTGGGTTTTAAAAACTTAGCTTCCTTAAATTCTTCGCTGTTCATTGTTTCCTTAAAAAATAATGATCTGCTGCCTTTTCGGAACTGACATATTTAAATTTTTTTTAATAATGGAATTGTGTTTTTCTACGACTGTCTTTAAATGCCTTTATTATATGTTCAATCATGATTTGAAAATGTTGTACATTGTAATGCTGTTTATCATTTACCCGTGCGTAATAATATTTCCCACTTGTTGCCTAGCAACTAGTGGAAAATATTATTACGCACGGATAAAATTTCCTGGTAATGACAAAAGTAGCGGCGGGCATGAAAAATCACCATAGCAACGCCGAAAATACAAACACCAAATTGACAGTTTTGGTATTTATAATTAATAATAATTATTATAATTAAGTATTTCGCTAATTTCAAAACACATAAACAGTGATAGTGAATATAGTTTAACACCACCTAGTCAATTTAATACTTCTAATTTATCGTATTTAGGCTTATACGCTAACAATGGTAAGTTTCGAAAAACAAATATTTTCCTAAAAATTATGTTAAATTAATTCAAAAGCATTAAAACAGTCGTAGAAAAAGTATAGTGTGAAACTCACATAAAATGACCATTTCCTACTCGTATGATTTGCAGCATTCGCCTACGGCTCATGCTGCAAACGATCATACTCGTAGGATATATATGTCATTTCATGTTCGTTGCACAATATACTATTGTTCCTTGTTTTCTGGACTGACAACCATTTTCAAAATTTACGAAATCTTCAGTGTGAAGTTCCATGATTTTATTGTACCGGCAGGACTTTCTAACAAAATTAAGATCTTCAAAATCTAACACCTCTGGCGTTTTATTCCAGTGTTTACCAATGGCACCATGAATAGCGTCTGCTTTCATGAAAGAATATCCTGATTCAAAATATTTTCATTTACAAAAATAACACAGCTTGTAAACAAGGTCCAATTTTTGTTTTGGGCAACACAGTTGTCTGCCCAAAAAATTAGGTTCTTTGTGTTATCATCAAGATTTTTTATAACAGTATAAAATGTTGACACTACATTTGGCCCCGTTCGACCTTTAATTGCTTCGGGCCACATTACACAATAATTAGGACTATTTTTCTTTAAACTTGCAAATGTTTCATTGAAACATACCAATTGGCTAACAAAAAACGAATTTTTGGTTGTCATTTTAGGAATTATTAGAACCTTTAGCATATCAACTGCGTATATTTCAGTGGTTTGCTCCCATATATTACTGACATCTTCTTCGTAGAATTTTCTTGCAGACGTATATTTTTCTTTGTGGATTTCGTATTTCGTAGATCTAGATAATTAAGTGTTTCATTAGAGTTGAGTTTATTGTCGTTCACATCACGAATATGACTCTTATATAATAAACAACTTGTACATTTGTCCTGAGATGGTTTGGAAAACCCAATATTCTCCTTTTCAAATACTTTCCTGTATGTCTCATAAGAGATTTTTTTGACCTTTGAGTTAAAGTCTTCCCACAATTTGTTGCTTTAGATAATTGAGCTATTAGTCACAGATTAACAAACATTACTTATTTTAATAAAAATTTCACTTACTCTAACGGTGTTGAATTTTGAGCCCTTTCTAAAATTAGTAGACTTCGTTTTGAAACAATCCTTGTGCATTTTGCGTGATCCATAATAAAATTATATAATATAATATTGTACGTCTTGTGTGGACAAAGAAATAGAGACTACTAAATATTATTAGCCAACCGGGAATCTAGCATCCCCATACTAACCACCACCATCACGTGATTCACAAATTTGGCGGCAAAATTCAAAGCGAATATAATACATTCTACAGTAAGTAGTTACTTGGTTTTTGAATTGCAAATAAATAACAATTGAATATAAGACATCTGTTTTGCTAGATTTTTTATTTGCAAATTTGACTTAATTTATTTGAATAGAATTAGCCGATACTTGTTGGAAATTCATTATAACTGCGTAAAATAAAACAACTTTAGTTTTAAATATTTCCAAACTTTTATAATATACAAATTTATATTTCAAAATTACACGACATGTTTCGTCCACACAGTGGCTTTATCAAGTGTAACTTAAGACTAAAATACAAAATATTTATATGGTTTATACAGGTAATAAAATATAGTAAAAGTGTAACAAAATGAAAACTAATAACTAGGTCACAGGTGCATAAAAACTACCTATGGTTACAAAAATTAAAAGAGGTTTAACAAAGGGGAATTATTTAAATCTGTTTGGCTATTGAGTAATTTGTTAGAATATTTAAGTTTGTTTATTTCTAATGATTCTAAAAGATCCAGCTTTTTACTTTTGTTTTCTATATGAATAATTTTGAAATTATCGTTAAAATTATGATTATGTTCTAAAAGATGGTTAGAGTAATTAGAATTGTCTTTTTTCTTGATATAACTTAAGTAGTGTTCCTTAATTCTTTTAGAAAAACTTCGACCTGTCTGTCCTATGTAAACCCAATCGCAGTCTCCACACGTCAGTTCATACACTCCAGATTTTTCTCTCTTATCTATTTTCGATTTTGAATTTTTGATAATTTTTCCTATTGTATTGTTGGTTTTAAAAGCTATTTTTATATTATGTTGGTTAAAAAATTTTGAAATATAGGAACAATTATGGCCTGAGTAGGTAATTAAGCCATAATTTTGGGGATCTTTTGGGCTTTGAGGGAAAACAGTGTTGATTATTTTTTTGTAATTAATTTTGTTTAGGATTTTTTCTACTATTGTCGGTTGATAACCATTGTTTACTGTTATTTGTTTAATTATATTAAGTTCTTTCTTGAAGTTAACTTTATTTAATGGAATATTAACAAGTCTATGGATCATACTGTGGAATGCGGCTAGTTTATGTTGGATAGGATGATTGGATGTATTATGTATAATTGTGTCTGTATGTGTAGGTTTATGAAAAATCGAAAACGAGTGTCTGTTACTTACTTTAGTGATTGTTAAATCAAGAAAATTGATAGAGTTGTTCGTTTCTTGTTCTATTGTAAATTTTATGTTAGGGTGCTGATTGTTGATAAATTCAAAAAACTGGGTAAGTTGTCTATCAGTTCCTACAAAACAAGCAAGTACATCATCTACGTATCTATACCAATAGAGAAAGTTCTTAAAGAGAGGGTTTTGTTCTATTTTAAGTTCAAGATTGTTCATAAAAATTTCTGCTAATAGGGGACTCAAAGGATTGCCCATTATCAAACCATTGGTACTGCTGTAAATGTTTTGGTTGAATTCAAAATAATTTTTGTTTAAGCATGTTTCTAAGGATGTTAAAATATCTTGTTTAACTATGCAATTAGTTTTATTGGAATTTAGTCTCATAGAAAACCTACTAAATTCCAATAAAACTAATTGCATAGTTAAACAAGATATTTTAACAGCCTTAGAAACATGCTTAAACCAAAATTATTTTGAATTCAACCAAAACATTTACAGCAGTACCAATGGTTTGATAATGGGCAATCCTTTGAGTCCCCTATTAGCAGAAATTTTTATGAACAATCTTGAACTTAAAATAGAACAAAACCCTCTCTTTAAGAACTTTCTCTATTGGTATAGATACGTAGATGATGTACTTGCTTGTTTTGTAGGAACTGATAGACAACTTACCCAGTTTTTTGAATTTATCAACAATCAGCACCCTAACATAAAATTTACAATAGAACAAGAAACGAACAACTCTATCAATTTTCTTGATTTAACAATCACTAAAGTAAGTAACAGACACTCGTTTTCGATTTTTCATAAACCTACACATACAGACACAATTATACATAATACATCCAATCATCCTATCCAACATAAACTAGCCGCATTCCACAGTATGATCCATAGACTTGTTAATATTCCATTAAATAAAGTTAACTTCAAGAAAGAACTTAATATAATTAAACAAATAGCAGTAAACAATGGTTATCAACCGACAATAGTAGAAAAAATCCTAAACAAAATTAATTACAAAAAAATAATCAACACTGTTTTCCCTCAAAGCCCAAAAGATCCCCAAAATTATGGCTTAATTACCTACTCAGGCCATAATTGTTCCTATATTTCAAAATTTTTTAACCAACATAATATAAAAATAGCTTTTAAAACCAACAATACAATAGGAAAAATTATCAAAAATTCAAAATCGAAAATAGATAAGAGAGAAAAATCTGGAGTGTATGAACTGACGTGTGGAGACTGCGATTGGGTTTACATAGGACAGACAGGTCGAAGTTTTTCTAAAAGAATTAAGGAACACTACTTAAGTTATATCAAGAAAAAAGACAATTCTAATTACTCTAACCATCTTTTAGAACATAATCATAATTTTAACGATAATTTCAAAATTATTCATATAGAAAACAAAAGTAAAAAGCTGGATCTTTTAGAATCATTAGAAATAAACAAACTTAAATATTCTAACAAATTACTCAATAGCCAAACAGATTTAAATAATTCCCCTTTGTTAAACCTCTTTTAATTTTTGTAACCATAGGTAGTTTTTATGCACCTGTGACCTAGTTATTAGTTTTCATTTTGTTACACTTTTACTATATTTTATTACCTGTATAAACCATATAAATATTTTGTATTTTAGTCTTAAGTTACACTTGATAAAGCCACTGTGTGGACGAAACATGTCGTGTAATTTTGAAATATAAATTTGTATATTATAAAAGTTTGGAAATATTTAAAACTAAAGTTGTTTTATTTTACGCAGTGACTTAATTTATTTTACGTTTGTAAATCATACTTTTTAGAACTGAAATATGTAAATCGATCAAAAAGCAACTTAATTTAAAGTATGATGTTTTAATGCTAGCAAAGTGTAAAAAATACTACAAGGTATATTTTTTTGCCCAAATCTCAGTAACTTGACTTACTTGGTTTTTAGTTTGTACGCCAGATTACCCATCTCAACAGGCCGACGAAATGGTATCTTTATTGAACAAAAAGTGGCTGTAATGGCGTAGTATTTGAGTCAAAATATTTTTTCTTTAATTTAAAAACTTATTTTTAAAATTTCTGTTCTTTCCGGATATGCCTGGATTTAATCTGAAATTTTCAGTTTAAGAATATCATTTTATTGCCTCAACGAAACATAGGTCGTAGCTTAAAAATGACTGGCTCCCTCCACTGTGACCACCCCAGGGGTCTCTTTTGGCTCATACCTATTTATATTTCACACACCAGGTCAGCCGTCTTAATGAAGTCGATTATTTTGCTGTATATCCTACAATTTCAATTTATTCCAGCCCGTATATCTGGCAACTTTCAGCATCAAATTATATGAAGAAGGCTCAAACACACACAACAAAACAATCTCGATGGCTATTACACTACTTCAACTTGGCTGAACAACCACTGTGCTTGATAAGTATTCGTACTGCGAACACCTCTTATCTAGGTTGTTGTGAAAATTTCCTATATTACATTTTTTTGAAATACCTGGAATATTTATCATACCTTCATTCATCTAGCTTGGCGCCTCTAGAGACCAACATCGAAACTGATTCCAACGTGTAGAGAAAACCGTAGGTACTTATTATCAAGCACTCATAAAAATAAAAAAAAAAAAAGTAAGAAAAAGTGTTCTTCAAAAGTCGTAGCTCCAAACAATTTGTAGTTTATATTTCACTCACCCGATAAATAACTTTTATGAGGATGCTCTATTATATATATTCGGTACGTAGTAGAGAATAAAACGCAAAGACATATAGTGGGTCAACCCTCAGGCTTTTTTGGAGAAACCGATCGATATTTGTACGAATTCAAGGTTGTTACAAAACATAGACGAATACCTACTATCATAACAGTTGAAGTTAGTAATACGATCTCTATCGATTGTGCGTTTCTTTTTAGTTATTAATAGGGAATATTTTGGGATTTATAAAATAATAGGACAAAACGCATGGAATATTGTAACACAGTGAGAAAATATTAAGCAAGTATTAGAGAAACTATTAAGCAAGTATTAAGCAGGCAGCAACTCGAATGCAGCCCACAGAAATATAATTTCTTACTACTACGAGGCATCTTGAGGTTTTTTGAACACTCTTTTTATGAAGACTATCACGCTTTCCTATTAATTCAATAATTTCAGATGTAATCCAGGTTTTCGTTTTAAGTAAAATATATATATTTATACAGTCACATATCAAAAAAAACTAACAAAACATATAAGAAGGAATGCATCCCCAAAAGGCCCAGGCAGTCAGACAGCCGAAGCCAAGGACAAATCATCCACCATGAACTCAGCAGTGGAATAAAAACACCTCTCCAAGAGAACACCCCTCACAAGATTCCCGAGTTTCACGCCAGGGAGCCCCTTAATATTCGACGGGAGATGATTATAAGAGTCGATTTGAGGAGAATTAGCAGAAGACCTGTGCACCCTAAAGCATTGACCCTCTCAACAGTTCAGCGGACCTAGTCGGGTAATCATGAAAGGTAGAATCTGTAGAAAAATATCCCTGTCCCCATGCATATCATTGAGCTGCCGATAAATGTACATACATGGCAATGACATTACCCCCAGAGATTTAAATAATGACCGACAATGATCTTTCAGGACTGCACCAGCAGAAAACCCGTATAGCTGAAGAAGAATTTCCTCGCAATCCCACTCCATAATTAATGTGGGAATGGAACAAACCAAAGTACGCTGTAAGCAACGCACCCCTACTCCGTGTCTGTTTTAATTGTCTCAGGACGAAATTACCGCTGGAGAGCCTACCACTCAACTTGTCAATATGAGATCGCCAGCACAGCCTATCATCCACCATCACGCCAAGAATATTCACCGCCGAACTGCAATCGCTCACTGTTGGACATATTTTTTGTGATTTGTCTCTATTGAGCTTTAAACTGTTGTTGTTGGTAAACCACACTTCAGCCCAAGCCTCAGTACTCTCAAGGCTTTTAATCAGGGCAGAGTGGTTGCTTTCTTTTAATAGGAATGTCGTATCATCAGCATATAGAACACATTCCTGAGGTGACATAAAGATGTGAAGATCGTTAATATATATAATGAAGAGTAATGGCCCCAGAACAGAGAGCTGAGGAACACCAAATCAGATAGGAAGATACAAGATTTAGAGCTAAGCCTCTAATTCCATACCTCTTAAGTTTAAGCAAAAGCAATTCATGGCATACACAATCGAAGGATTTGCTAAGGTGCAACATGCTGCTTGCTCTCTACTTTAAATGTATATAGGATCAGAGCCCTCTACGGCAACACGCTGATTCTTCATAGGAATTTTTGGTATGATGTTGCGTCCTTTTTTGTTCCCATTTTACAGTCTTCTGGAGATCTACCGGAAAATTCTATTAAATTAGCCTCGAAATCGATATGAGTTGCAGGTTTTAAAAAAACGACCCTAATCACTTGCCAAGTGCATCTGCAGTCTCTTGAATTTTAATGCTGTCGATTTCGTAACTGTGGGAGATTCTGAATAAAAGGAGAGTGATCTAAATGAATGATGATTCTCCAGTTGCTAAGTACCTGAAAAACAATGTATATTAACTATATTTTAAAAAAAATAAACTGTTGCCCTCGAGGCACGAATAGCTCTCCATATTTAAGTGTAAAAGTAATAATTTTATGACCTTTTTGTCATTTATCTAAATTTAATAAATTTTTGTTTTGTTTTAGACATCAGCTATTTTTTTTAAGTATCGGGTTTTGTGCCTTTTTCTTCTCTTTGGAGGCACTATTTATACGCAGATATTTTATATTTCAGATCTAGGCCAAGTTCTTGAACGCAAATTAATTGATTTTTTTTAGTTTTATTATAAAATTTATTTTGCCCCCTTTTCTACTATTTAAGAACGCCTATGTCAACAAAATTGTTATGCTGCATGTTGTAGGTTATCCGTTAAGTGATTTTTGAGTTATCACGGATACAAATTTTTTCTGACCCTTTTATAGAATTTTCACGGACGCCTATGGAACATTCATTTTTGTCGTGTATTTTTAACACCAATTCAACTATTTAAATATAAAATTTTTTACATTTTAATTTTTTTTTATTTTGCCCCTTTTTCTACTATTTACGAACGCCTATGTAAATTAAAATTTTATGCTGCATTTTTTAGGTTATCTTATATCAAAGCTATATATAATTAGCCAATTTTTCTGGTATATTTGGGAAACATTTTTTTTTCGTTTTTGACCCTTTTTTTAAACTATTTTCGAACGCCTGTGTGAACCAATTCTTTTATGGAATATTTTTTAGCTTATATTGTATCACAACTATGAAAAATTATTCCATATCTCGATTAAGTTTAGGAAATATATATTTTTTATGTTTTGACCCCTTTTCCACTATTTACGAACGCCTATGAAAGTAAGTTATTCATGACACATTTTATAGGTTATATTCTATCAAAACTATAAATAACTAGTTAATATTTCTGCTATTTTTAAGAAATACGTTTTTTTTTTAATCTTTTTTACCCCATTTTACACTATTTTCGAACGCCAATGTGGTCTAATATTTTATGTTCAATATTTTAGGCTATATTCAATTAAATGCGTAAAAAATTATGCAGTATTTCGGATAAGTTTAAGAACTATGAATTTTTTTAATTTTTGAACCCTCTTTTAAACCCTTTGCCTACGCTCAATGTTTCCCAAAATCTAATCAGCTCCTTGCCATGTCCAATAGTATTTTTGTACCAAATTTGGTTAAAATCTGTTAAGCGGTTTTTGCGTTATCGTGCATACAGACATTTTTTTAAAACTACTTATTAGCTCTCCATATCATATATGTAATATATGTATATATGGAGACTATTAGTTTCATGAAAAAAAAAATTTTTTTAATTTCACCGGAAATACTTGTTTTTGGTCATTTTATACATAAATAAGTAGTTTTAAAAAAATGTCTGTCTGTCTGTCAGTCTGTCTGTCTGTCTGTATGCACGAAAACGCAAAAACCCCTTAACAGATTTTAACCAAATTTGGTACAAAAATACTATTGGACATGGCAAGGAGCTGATTAGATTTTGGGAAACATTGAGCGTAGGCAAGGGGTTTAAAAGAGGGTTCAAAAATTTAAAAAAATCATAGTTCTTAAACTTATCCGAAATACTGCATAATTTTTTACGCATTTAATTGAATATAACCTAAAATATTGAACATAAAATATTAGACCACATTGGCGTTCGAAAATAGTGTAAAATGGGGTAAAAAAGATTTAAAAAAAACGTATTTCTTAAAAATAGCAGAAATATTAACTAGTTACTTATAGTTTTGATAGAATATAACCTATAAAATGTGTCATGAATAACTTACTTTCATAGGCGTTCGTAAATATTGGAAAAGGGGTCAAAACATAAAAAATATATATTTCCTAAACTTATTCGAAATATGGAATAATTTTTCATAGTTGTGATACAATATAAGCTAAAAAATATTCCATAAAAGAATTGGTTCACACAGGCGTTCGAAAATAGTTTAAAAAAAAGGGTCAAAAACGAAAAAAAAAAGTTTCCCAAATATACTAGAAAAATTGGCTAATTATATATAGCTTTGATATAAGATAACCTAAAAAATGCAGCATAAAATTTTTATTCACATAGGCGTTCGTAAATAGTAGAAAAAGGGGTAAAATAAAAAAAAATGAAAATGTAAAATGTAAAATTTTTTATATTTAACTAGATGAATTGGTGTTAAAAATACACGACAAAAATTAATGTACCATAGGCGTCCGGGAAAATTCTATAAAACGGTCAGAAAAAATTTGTATCCGTGATAACTCAAAAACCACTTAACGGATTTTAACCACATTTGGTACGAAAATACTACAGGCTATTTATAGGTGGGGATTAACATTGAGCGTAGGCAAGGGGTTTAAAAGAGGGTTCAAAAATTTAAAAAATCATAGTTCTTAAACTTATCCGAAATATTGAATAATTTTTTATAGTTGTGATAGAATATAACCTAAAAAATGTTACATAAAAGAGATAATTCACACAGGCGTTCGAAAATAGTGTTAAAAAAAGGGTCAAAAACGAAAAAAAAATGTTTCCCAAATATACCAGAAAAATTGGCTAATTATATATAGCTTTGATATAAGATAACCTAAAAAATGCAGCATAAAATTTTTATTTTCATAGGCGTTCGTAAATAGTAAAAAAAGGGGTAAAATGAAAAAAAAATTAAAATGTAAAAAATTTTATATTTAACTAGTTGAATTGGTGTTAAAAATGGACGACAAAAATTAATGTTCCATAGGCGTCCGTGACAATTCTATCAAAGGGTCAGAAAAAAATTGTATCCGTGATAACTCAAAAACCACTTAACGGATAACCTACAACATGCAGCATAACAATTTTGTTTACATAGGCGTTCGTAAATAGTAGAAAAGGGGGCAAAATAAATTTTATAATAAAACTAAACAAAAATCAATTATTTTGCGTACAAGAATTTGGCGTAAATCTGAAATATAAAATATCTGCGTATAAATAGTGCCTCCAAAGAAAAGAAAAAGGCACAAAACCCGATACAAAAAAAAATAGCTGATGTCTAAAACAAAACAAAAATTTATTAAATTTAGATAAATGACAAAAAGGTCATAAAATTATTACTTTTCCACTTAAATATGGAGAGCTATTCGTGCCTCGAGGGCAACAGTTTATTTATGTATAAAATGACCAAAAACAAGTATTTCCGGTGAAATTAAAAAAAAAATTTTTTCATGAAACTAATAGTCTCCATATATACATATATTACATATATGATATGGAGAGCTAATAAAAACTAAAATCGCAAAAAATCTTTTTTAAAAAATTCTTGAAAACGGCTAAAGTTCGTTTACTTTTTACCATTTAAAAGGTGTTTAAATTGTACAGCTTTTCTCTAATTAATTTAAATTTAATTAAATTAAATGCTATCTCATTCTTATCTGGGACACAGTGGATATACTTGGTTGGTACAGTGGATATACTTGGTGATAGAAATGAAGACCTACACTTATATATACTATATGGCAAAAATAAAAGTAATAATGACAGTCATTAAAATCATTTACAATGAAATTGTAAACGTAATAAACAATAATATTAAATATCTTTATTTCAATTAAATAGAATTATTTTTTTAGAAAAAATAACTGGTGGTTCTTAAAAGAACCATTTTTTTTAAATTTCAATATACTTTCTTTTGATCTGTGTATTTAAAATTGAATTGACCCACCACAATAACCAGATATTGCTTTCATCAAATCGTCCATTTTTTTGTCCTTTTCTTGTTGCAATAAAGCTTCAGCATTTCGCCGAGCTTTATTCAACATAGTTCTAATACACAAATTTTCCCTTTTTTTTGTCCGGCTGATTGCCCGTGATTTTTTGTCAATCATTTCAATATAATCCATCAAATCGGCCTCTCTTTCCGTGGTATACATGGTGCGAACTATGATTTATTTAAATTTACTTTTATATTCGGAACTTTTTCAACAGACTAACTAGCACTTCGCAGTTCTGTTTTTGAATGAGAAAAAATTGACCAAACCTGGCTATAAATACTGATTAGGTAAAAATAAAAATATGACCCTTACCATAAAACAGGTACCTAGGTACGAGCTCAATAATCCCTAAGTACCTCAAAGGATTGGTCGGATTATGGATTATCAAATATAAAGAAATTTTATTGGCTATCAGGTCAAAACCCAATTACAAAAGAGAATATTATACCTACTTGCTACCTCAGTAATCCCTAATTGCCTCAAAAGGATTGTTCGGATTATGGATTATCAAATATAAAAGAAATTTTATTGGCTAACAGGTCAAAACCCAATTACAAAATAGAAGATTATACCTACAAATAATAGCATAACATAATAAATGACACCAAATTTTAGTTTATAGACAATAGACCAATAGCCTAAGTCGCAGATCTTTTCTCGGCCATTATTCTATCCCAAATAATATTTTAAACTTAACGTTTTTGCCACTAATATAGATGGTTGTTTAACGAATCAAAAACACTATCGACATATTTTTTCCTAGCACCTCTACTATGACATTACCATCTTATAATTTTATTTGTATGATGGTAACATTGACATTGACTTTTGTCAGAAAAAAAATAAATAAAGTATGTAACTACTACATGTCATTGTTTATTCCATAAATAATATAAATTAATCAGGATGTTACAAAACAAACAAAAATAAAGGTATAAACAACAAATACGAGGGTTGCCTTTTATATTTCGAGATTTGGCAACCCTGGTGTTGCAATCTGGCAACTGACAGCTGTTTCGTAAAGTTGGACATTTTTCAGGTTATACGTACTCAGAACGTTTTGATATACGAGCGCTATTTGTGTTGTTTACAGTAACTTAAAAGATTCATCTCGGCCCAAAACTGATATTAAATCGTGAACATTTTTGTGTGATCATTTTTTACAACTTTCGACGTGGATTAACGCAGCAACAGTGCATGGATGAACTTAACTCAAATTTTGGTGATGAAACTCCATCAAGAACCAGTGTTTATCGATGGTATGGTGAATTCAATCGTAGTCGTAGTTCACGCCAAGACGAATTTCGTGAAAGTCGTCCAAAATCAGTTGTTGTTCGGAAAACCATTGATGCTGTGCGCGAACTGATATTGCAAGATCGTCATGTGACCTATCCAGAGATTGAGACAACCTTAGGCATTAGTGGGACCAACCATTTGTTTGCCAGTTGTCTTCCAAGAAATCAGGAAAACCAACCGCCGAAGATGGATCACTCTTCACCACGACAATGCGAGTTCTCACACATCGGCTCAAACAACTGCAATTTTGAGCATCCAAAACATCGATTTAATGACTCATCCGCCCTATAGTCCTGACTTGCCACTGAATTTTGTTCCCGTACTTAAAAAACAAACTGAGAGCTCCAAGTTTTTCAACACCTGAAGAAGCGGTTGCTGCATTCAAAATGCATGTTTTGGAGATACCTCAATCAGAGTGGCAAAAGTGCTTCGACAATTCGTTCAAACGCATGCTAAAGTGTATAGATCTTCATGGGGAATATTTTGAAAAACAATAAAGTGATTTTCGATGATTAATATTTTTGTCCTCTAATCCCGAAACCCTCGTAATGTGTTTCAACTTCCAGATATGGAACAACGACAGACAAACCACTATTATATATTATATTACGTAAATTGCCGTAGTTCTAGAGTGTTCCATTGAGAAGTACAGACACTTCGGTCCAGATATCTGTTGTTTGTGAATTGTGTTTCACCGGGCATATTGCCTGGTCACGCCAAAAACATCTCTTTGTCAGTCATCTCTCGTGTTAGTATAATCTCTTCGTAAATGTTGCAAATTTGGGTCACACTGCCTGCCGATCACCACTGATGAGTTGGGGAAGCATGGAAGTGTGAAACAAATTTCCAACATAACCGAAAGTCTTGTTACTTTATGTAACAAGCAATTCGTAAATAAACGTTTTTTTGAATAATATGTAAATAAGTAACTATAAAAATGTAGGCGTGCGTTGCAAAATTAGGAAAAATGAAATCTACGTTATGCATTTTCAGGCGCATACAAACTCAAAAAAAAGAAGATAATAAAAGGCAGCGTAATTCACTTACCTTTATATTCTTGCAGCATCTGTTGCGCAGGGCCCTGCTGAGTTCAAGTAACACAATACAAAGCGGGTTTAAGCAAATCGGAAATTCACAAATATTAATAATCGTAATTATAATAATTTAGTACTTTTATATATATATGGCGAACAGCGGTTTTTCTCACGACGGTCAATCAACGTCTCTGCTTCCGCGCACTTAAGCTACGGATTCCTAGAACTGTGCGCGGCGCACAACAAGCGCACAGCGCACAGTGCGCCGTACTGCGCCGAAATCTAACCTGTGGAAATAAGTTGGTCAGGATTCCTCCGTCGGAGTGCGCCGGCAATTACGCTGAAATCTAAAATCTACACAGCCATATACGCTTGTAGGCACAAGACGCACTTCGCAGTTGAGAGCAAACTGTTGGTTAATAAGCAAGGTTACGAGGGTGTGTTATTAAGTTAAATACAGACATGTGTTCCAAATTTTCGCCTAAAGAAGAACAACAATTAATTGATTTAATTAAAGAAAACCCGGTACGACGATCTTTGACTTGATATAATTAAGTGAAAGATAGTAGTTCTAGGAATAATATATGAAAGGAAATAAGCAAAACAAACACTACGGCACACTACATAATGGCCCCTATGAATCAATTGCTACATTAAAAATATTTTACGGTTTTCGCGACACGTTGCTACTTTTTTATGAAACTCACGATGCCCTAATCAAATTCTGGGTAACATATTATGTACTATGTAGTTTTCGTGATATAGGGCCGAATTCAAAAAAGTATCTTTTCGGACCCCTCTCATATCTGGGAAACTATGACAGGTATTGGTAATGTATAAACGGTGTTTGATAGATATTTTTTATGCAGAGTCCCCTTATTGACTCTTAATTTTGTTATTTGTTCTCAGTTTCAAAATATTAACAAAACCACTCTGATTATTGTACATATTTAATGATTATTTTTCCTTTCAAATGATATATAACACTTAATAGTTTGATTTTTATAAATATGAAAAATCGAGAGTATAGAAAAATGTATTCACTATTATTAGTTTTCTGGACGCGCTGTAATTTTAACATATTGTTAAATTCTTTCGCGATTATGCGTTATTTAATTTAGTCGTTAAAATACCTACTAAAATCTATATAGGTTCAATAAAAATTGTAATTTTGATGATTTCGATTTAGGCTTTTATTTTCACATAATATATTTTAATAGAATTAAAGGTTGAATAAAATAATAAATAAAATCAACAAAAACAAAACGCAAAAAATGAAATATGTTTTAAAAGAAATTTATTTTATGAAAAACTACGTGTAAACTTAAGGGTATTTACATGAACCTAAACTACTAATTGCAAACAGAAATACTTACATATTCTACATAATTATACCTACTTAATATTAATTTCATAAAAACTCATCTGTTCAAAATTAGCTCCGTTTACTTCGAAGCACAATCCAATAACTTTTTATATTTTCCTAATTCCATTCAATATAATTATAGGGCGTTTTTTGAGGATTCTACATAAAAACGTTTATATATTTCCATATCTGTCATACTGTCCGAGATATGAGTGGGCTCCGAAAAATAAGTTTTTTGAAGTCTTCCCTATAACTCAAAAATTACATGTGTTACCCAAAATTTGGGTAGGGTATCGTGAATTATAATAATAATAATAATCTCTTTATTGTCTAACAGGTATAACTACCCAATTACAAGACAAAACAAAAATATATATTATGATACAATGACATAGGTGATTGAAAATAAAACTAATAAAAGTAAATAAAATAAAATATAATTCTGACAGGCTGAAACCTCTTTTAGAAATGCCAATTCCAAACAATACCAAAAGTCTTCAAAGAGCATTGGGAATGTTCTCACATTATTCAAAATGGATTAACAAATTTTCTGAAAAGATAAGATGTTTAATAGACTGCAAGACATTTCCACTCAGTACACAACTAGTTTCCGCTTTCGAAGAAATAAGGACTGACATAGCTAACTCGCTTCTTTGGAGCATCGATTATAAAGAAATTTTAATTGTAGAGACAGATGCATCTGATTTTGCTATAGCCGCTACGTTGAGTCAAGCTGGAAGGCCTGTGGCATTCTTTTCACGTACACTATCCGAATCAGAGAGACGACACCCTGCTATAGAAAAAGAGGCATATGCTTGTGTTGAAGCATTAAAGAAGTGGAGACATTTTTTAATTGGAAGACATTTTAAATTAGTGACAGACCAGAAATCAGTATCTTTTATGTTCAATACAAACCACACAAATAAAATCAAAAATGACAAAATCATGCGTTGGCGCATAGAACTTTCGTGTTTCAAATTTGAAATAGTTTATCGTCCTGGAAAATCAAATAGGGCAGCTGATGCTTTTTCAAGAATATGCAATAATATTACAAACAAACTCTTTGAGTTACACTCGTCCTTGTGCCATCCTGGGGTCACCCGAATGCATCATTTTATTAAAATTCGAAATTTGCCGCATTCTTTAGAAGAAATTAAACGAATGATTGCCGCATGCCCGATATGTGCAGAAAATAAACCTAGATTCTACAAAAAAGCAACAGCCCCGTTTGAAAGATTAAATATTGATTTTAAGGGTCCGATACCGAGTTCTTCTAAAAATTCCTTCCTCTTTACAGTTGTTGATGAATATTCGCGGTTTCCTTGGGCATTTCCTTGTGCAGATACTTCTAGCCTAATTCAAATTTGAAATTATACAAAAAAGTGTCGCGAAAACCGCATCCCGTTAACTTTCAAAATAACGGAGCTACCCCGCAATTACAATGAAATTTGGACACACTGTAGATACTATGTCTCATACAGACAGGATACAATTCCCAAAAGCATTGCTAGAAATGGGTATCCAGGTCTGTACAGAGCTTAATAAATATGTACCATTTATCATCATGATCAGACCTAGATAAATTAGTAAAGTTTGACACAAATGTCTGACTTAAGTGGTGCAAATTTAATTAATTTGGACATCAGATATATTTAAAGAATATTTTCATAATTAAGTGTCCATAACTAGTCTGGGATCCTGTGTAAGATTGGTTCTCACACGTTTAAACATGGCGCTGACTTGACCAATATCCACAATAACTTCGCACATCCGCAATGAAAATCCGCCCCAGCTCTCTCGCTTCTTTGTGGTGGCCATTTTTGGGTTACTTCAGCTTGACGTACCCATTTGGAATTTAATATTTTTTTTTATTATTATTCAATTTTACTGAATTATAATTGACCACCCTGTACGTTTGCTATATAATAATATAGATTTTTTTTCAGTCCGTATACAATATTAGATTATTTCATGTTTCTATATTTATATTATACAGTGTTAACTACTTATGTTGAGTAGATTCCTTTCATTTATCTGGTGTTTGCAGCTTGCAATGAGATATAACAATGCAGTGTTATGTATACGGACTTAGAGATATTTCTTGGATGTGCCACGGTAGTGCAATTGGTTGGAACACCTGAAAGGTAATTGGGGGCTGTTGGTTCGAATCCAACTTGTGATACGGAATTTTTTTTCACTTCGTATACAATATTAGTTTATTTCATGTTTCTTTATTCATAATAATATCTTCATACACACGAGAGTCGCTCGCTGTGCGCTGTGCGCCCAAATCTATTTGAAATAGATTTCGGCGCACAAGCGCACACAGCAGCAAATCTCGAAAACACTTTTTAAATTTTGTTTTACATAATCACAGTTTCTTTTAAAAAAATATGGTTGGAAATAATCAATAATTAACATTATCTACATTTATAGATGTTCGTATTCAGTGGCGTCGCTAGGAAAAAGTTCTGAGGGGATAATACGATTCTCAAATTGAATGAATTATATTATTCATATATACTCGTACACTGTGGGCCAAATTAAAGTTCCACACTTTTTCATCGCTAATATACTTTTTACGTGTTCCACCGAATCGATTTATTTTTGGAGAGTCGGTAGGCTCTGGTATGTTCTTATCAGGCTCTCCAGTTTTGATCTAAAAGTTCTAGACAAGAGTTTTTCTAAAATGCTACATTTAACTTCGTTGCGAAAGAATATCAGGATTATAATCAACATCAATCTTCTAAGATTATGTTAACCTTGTCGAATTTTTAGATAAAAAAAACAATCAAAAAAAAAATAAAATGTTTAATAAGAACTTAGAAACACTTTTACATTTAATTACAAATTAAGTAGTTTTGGAGATTATATTATTTTCCCAGTGCACCGAACCAGCAGCAGAGCAGTGTTGAAATAGATTCTAAATTTATCTCGTATTGCAGAAGCTTCAAATGATGCTCTCCTCTGAATGGAAGATTTTAAGGATAACATATTGTTTTTGGAAGACGTTGTGTATTATGCATGCTGCAATAATGACATTGTCAGCCGTATGAGGTGAAACTGCTATTGGAGTATAAAATACTCTAAAAGTTTGAAATAATAAACCAAATGCATTTTCTGAAGTTCTCCGAGCTCTTGAATGTCTGTAATTATATACAGCCTTTGTATTGTCACCTTGTGCCTGAGCCTGGAGGTATGGCTTCATCATATATGTTGTTAAACATATGCTTCCTCAAGCAGTAGCCAATAAGCCACTTGGACTAGTTTCTTTTTATACAAATCCATTTTATGGTAATGCCTTGTACAGGGTGTTTTCTTGAGTTCCCTCAAATTAGTCTAATAAGGAAAGTGTTGCACTTTATATAGTATAAAAGGTGTTTAGTAAAGAATGAGTCAAACTTTAGATTATTTTTCGACACCCGTACTATAATAATACGTCCAAAATCCATAATAATGAGATCCATTAGGATACAGATTTTTCATAACGCTACAGATTTTTAACCAATAGAAACCCATAATTTTTCAATCAAGCATGTTGTGCATTTGACGTTTGTTAATGCCAACATAAATATATTTATCATTCTTCATTATTTATCAGGTGTAGCGTATGCAACTCTCATGTAATTGTTATTAACCATCATTTAGTCAATGATCGTTGCATAGTACTATTATTTAACAACGAAAAACCCCAGTACACTTTAAACAAAACAGCATCGACGCAACACCCAACAACTTCTTGAATAATAGTAATTTTACTGGATTCCTAGAAATACACGCGCAGTGCGGCGCACTGTGCGCCGCGCACACCTCTAGGAAACCGTAGCTTAAGTTGGTGCAGCGAATTACGCGCAAGCGTTTTAGGATAAAGTAAAGTAAATTTAAATATTGATCAATGCAACACGCACCACATTCTATGGTTCCCTAAGAAGCTAATTGCCTAACCAACTGATATAAATCATTATGAAATCAATAACGGAACAAAATGAGGCGCAAACAAAAAACATGAATATGGTGGCACCAACTTTTTTACGCAAAAACGCTATTTTTAGTCTCGTTAAATTGTTTTTGGTCAATGAGGGAAACTTCTTTCTCGGATATAGAGAAAAAAAATAAGATGTAAAAGTTTGTCAAAAGAACATTCCATAAATCCGACTTAGCCGTATATTGCTCCAAAATATTACTTCACCAATCCAATGATATCACCATCACAAATAAAGTTGGAACAAACTCTGAGTATTAATAAAAATACGCAAAATACTACAATTATACAGGGTGTTCCGAAATTATCTTAAAATAATTTAATGGGACATTCTACAAGCAAAAATAACATATTTTTTTTTCATATGAACGTAATATATCGAAAAATGCTTCGTTTTTCAGATACGGGGTGTTATTTGTAAATTCCTGATGATGGGTTTTTAGTAATATTTTTTTATTTTTCTAAACAGAATAATAAATATGAGACTTTTGTACATAAAAAATGTTCACTTGTTTCATAACGCTTAGGAGAAGCCGTTTTCAAGATAAATGACTGAAAATTCCTATGCAACGTCTCCAATATTATACGGCTACGATAATACAAGAAACAGGGTGGAAATGCGTATTAAGGGTTGACAGAATAACTTCTCCCTTTCCTACAAAGATACGTAAGTGTGCCAAATGTCATTTTGATATCGAGAGGCCTTTCGGAAATATTACTAAAAACCCATCATCAGGAATTTACAAATAACACCCCATATCTGAAAAACGAAGCATTTTTCGATATATTATGTTCTTATGAAAAAAAAATATATTATTTTTGCTTGTAGAATGTCCCATTAAATTATTTTAAGTTAATTTCGGAACACCCTGTATAATTGTAGTATTTTGCGTATTTTTATTAATACTAAGAGTTTGTTCCAACTTTATTTTAGACATAATAGACATTTTCAAAATAATTTATCTTGAAAACTGCTTCTTCTAGCGTTATGAAACAAGTGAACATTTTTTATGTACAAAAGTCTCATATTTATTATTCTGTTTAGAAAAAGTAAAAAAAGCGCACAAAAAAAGAGTTGGGACAAAATTTGTTCTAAAAGTAATCATGACAATCAATAAAATCATTTACAGTGAAATTGTAAACGTAATAAACAATAATACGAAATATCTTTATTTCAATTAAATAGAATTCTTTTTTTAGAAAAAATAACTGGTGGTTCTTAAAAGAACCGTTTTTTTTTTAAATTTCAATATACTTTCTTTCGATCTGTGTATTTAAAATTGAATTGACCCACCACAATAACCAGATATTGCTTTCATCAAATCGTCCATTTTTTTGTCCTTTTCTTGTTGCAATAAAGCTTCAGCATTTCGCCGAGCTTTATTCAACATAGCTCTAATACACAAATTTTCCCTTTTTTTTGTCCGGCTGATTGCCCGTGATTTTTTGTCAATCATTTCAATATAATCCATCAAATCGGCCTCTCTTTCCGTGGTATACATGGTGCGAACTATGATTTATTTAAATTTACTTTTATATTCGGAACTTTTTCAACAGACTAACTAGCACTTCGCAGTTCTGTTTTTGAATGAGAAAAAAATGACCAAACCTGGCTATAAATACTGATTAGGTAAAAATAAAAATATGACCCTTACCATAAAACAGGTACCTAGGTACGAGCTCAATAATCCCTAAGTACCTCAAAGGATTAGTCGGATTATGGATTATAGCAAATATAAAGAAATTTTATTGGCTAACAGGTCAAAACCCAATTACAAAATAGAAGATTATACCTACAAATAATAGCATAACATAATAAATGACACCAAATTTTAGTTTATAGACAATAGACCAATAGCCTAAGTCGCAGATCTTGACGGCCATTATTCTATCCCAAATAATATTTTAAACTTAACGTTTTTGCCACTAATATAGATGGTTGTTTAACGAATCAAAAACACTATCGACATATTTTTTCCTAGCACCTCTACTATGACATTACCATCTTATAATTTTATTTGTATGATGGTAACATTGACATTGACTTTTGTCAGAAAAAAAATAAATAAAGTATGTAACTACTACATGTCATTGTTTATTCCATAAATAATATAAATTAATCAGGATGTTACAAAACAAACAAAAATAAAGGTATAAACTACAAATACGAGGGTTGCCTTTTATATTTCGAGATTTGGCAACCCTGGTGTTGCAATCTGGCAACTGACAGCTGTATCGTAAAGTTGGACATTTTTGAGGTTATACGTACTCAGAACGTTTTGACATACGAGCGCTATTTGTGTTGTTTACAGTAACTTAAAAGAGTCATCTCGGCCCAAAACTGGTATTAAATCGTGAACATTTTTGTGTGATCATTTTTTACAACTTTCGACGTGGATTAACGCAGCAACAGTGCATGGATGAACTTAACTCAATTTTTGGCGATGGAACTCCATCAACAACCATTTTTTATCGATGGTATGGTGAATTCAATCGTAGTCGTAGTTCACTCCAAGACAAATTTCGTGAAGGTCGTCCAAAATCAGTTGTTGTTCGGAAAACCATTGATGCTGTGTGCGAACTGATATTGCAAGATAGTCATGTGACCTATAAAGAGACTGAGACAACCTGAGGCATTAGTGGGACCAGCATACATTCAATATTGCATAAACATTTGACTGTCAAAAAAATTTGCTCCCGTTGGATTCCACACAATTTGTAAATCGCTCAAAAAAAGGCTTGTGTCGATTGGTCGAAAGAAATGCTCAAAAAATACGATCGCGGTGCTTCGAAACACGTCTATGACATCGTGATAGGTGACGAATAGTGGATTTACGCGTATGAGCCCGAAAATGAACAACAGTCGACTGTATAGGTGTTTCAAGATGAGCCAAATCCAACAAAAGTTGTTCGCGCACGAAGCACTTCCAAGCAAATGGTCGCCTGTTTTTTTCGGAAAAACTGGACATGTCGCAACCGTCCACTAGAACAACGCAGAACAGTCAATTCTGAGTGGTATACAAAACATTTGTTTTCTAGTTGTTTTCCACGAAATCAGAAAAACCAACCGCCGAAGACGGATCACTTCACCACGACAATGCAAGCTCTCACACATCGCCTCAAACAACTGCATTTTTGAGCACCCAAAACATCGATTTGATGAGTCATCCGCCGTATAGTCCTGACTTGGCACCGAATGACTTCTTTTTATTCCCGTACGTAAAAAACAAACTAAGAGGTCCACGTTTTTCGACACCTGAAGAAGTGGTTGCTGCATTAAGAATGCATGTTTTGGAGATACCTCAATCAGAGTGGCAAAAGTGCTTCGACAATTGGTTCAAACGCATGCATGGGGAATATTTTGAAAAACAATAAAGTGATTTTCGATGATTAATATTTTTGTCCTCTAATTCCGAAACCCTCGTAATGTGTTTCAACTTCCAGATATGGAACGACAGACAAACCACTATTATATATTATATTACGTAAATTGCCGTAGTTCTAGAGTGTTCCATTGAGAAGTACAGACACTTCGGTCCAGATATCTGTTGTTTGTGAACTGTGTTTCACCGGGCATATTGCCTGGTCACGCCAAAAACATCTCTTTGTCAGTCATCTCTCGTGTTAGTATAATCTCTTCGTAAATGTTGCAAATTTGGGTCACACTGCCTGCCGATCACCACTGATGAGTTGGGGAAGCATGGAAGTGTGAAACAAATTTCCAACATAACCGAAAGTCTTGTTACTTTATGTAACAAGCAATTCGTAAATAAATGTTTTTTGAATAATATGTAAATAAGTAACTATAAAAATGTAGGCGTGCGTTGCAAAATTAGGAAAAATGAAATCTAGGTTATGCGTTTTCAGGCGCATACAAACTCAAAAAAATGAAGATAATAAAAGGCAGCGTAATTCACTTACCTTTATATTCTTGCAGCATCTGTTGCGCAGGGCCCTGCTGAATTCCAGTAAATCTCTCAAATCAATTACTATACAAAGCGGGTTTAAGCAAATCGGAAATTCACAAATATTAATCAATTATCAAACTATCATCCCACTTCGTTTCAATTTATCAAGTTTTCTTGGGTATTGGGACAAAATCTAAACTCAGTAATTCTGAATTTTAAATTCTATTGCAACGTTTCGTGCAATATGTGCACATCATCAGGCTACAAAAAAAACACAAGACCTCAATAAAGTAAAAGTTATAAAGTTATATAAATAAAAACACTCAACAAAAGGACGATGACCAAACAGACTAACATAACATTTTAAATAAACTGTTGCCCTCGAGGCACGAATAGCTCTCCATATTTAAGTGTAAAAGTAATAATTTTATGCCCTTTTTGTCATTTATCTAAATTTAATAAATTTTTGTTTTATTTTAGACATCAGCTATTTTTTTGAAGTATCGGGTTTTGTTCATTTTTCCTCTCTTTGAAGGCACTATTTATACGTACATATTTTAATTTCAGATCTTCTAGGCCAAGTTCTTGTACGCAAAATAATTGATTTTTTTAGTTTTATTATAAAATTTATTTTGCCCCCTTTTCTACTATTTACGAACCCCTATGTAAACAAAATTGTTATGCTGCATGTTGTAGGTTACCTTATATCAAAGCTATATATAAGTAGCCAATTTTTCTGCTATATTTGGAAAAACATTTTTTTTTCGTTTTTGACCCTTTTTCGAACGCCTGTGTGAACCAGTTCATTTATGTAACATTTTTTAGGTTATATTCTATCACAACTAGGAAAAATTATTCCGTATTCTGAATAAGTTTAGGAAGTATGAAGCTATAAATAACTAGTCAATATTTCTGTTATGTTTAGAAATTCGTTTTTTCTAACATTTTGACCCCATTTTACACTTTTTTCGAATGTCAATGTGGTCTAATTGTTTAGGTTAAATATTTTAGGTTATGTTTAATTAAACGCACAAAAAATTATTCAATATTTCGGATAATAATAATAATAAAGGCCTTTATTGAGGATACAAAATACAAAAAAAAAACAATTATAAATATAATATAACAAAACTAGTGTGATTTTTTTTTTTACATTTTCCCAAGTTTATATCCCCAAAGGGCGAGATTCAGTGCTGACTACTAATTAGCCGCCTGTTCAGCTAACCCAAATAACCCTAGCCTAACTTAACCTAAGAAAATTAGACAAACATATAGGACAAATCTTATCTTAATCAAGTATTATAAATATGTAAATATGTACTTCCACATTATACAATAATAATTGAGCCACATCAAATTAGAGTGATCACACACTCCTTTGGATATTAAATAAATACTTGGATAAATTATTCTTGAACTGCCCAATACTTTTAGATTTCCGGATATCAATTGGCAAATCATTTACAATGCGAGTGACGTTATACGAATATGACCTCTTAAACAATTCTTTGGAATGAGTTGGTGGAGTCAGTGTTCCCTTAAACCTAATGTTAATATTGTGCACATCAGTGCGAAACTTGATTTTGGCGAACAAATATGGAGGTGTTTTGTTATGTAGAACGTTAAAATAAAGACAAGCACTGTGTAAGTGACGGCGAGTCTTCATACTCAACCATCTCACCTCCTCCAGTCTTCCAAGCGATCATCCTTTCTTATACCAAATACAAGACGCATACGGATAAGTTTAAGAACTATGATTTTTTAAATTTTTTAACCCTCTTTTAGACCCCTTGCCTACGCTCAATGTTAATCACCACCTATAAATATCCTGTCGTATTTTCGTACCAAATGTGGTTAAAATCCGTTAAGTGGTTTTTGAGTTATCACGAATACAAATTTTTTCTGACCCTTTTATAGAATTTTCACGGACGCCTATGGTACATTAATTTTTGTTGTGTAGTTTTAACACCAATTCAACTAGTTAAATATAAAAATGTTTACATTTAATTTTTTTTATTTTACCCCTTTTTCTACTATTTACGAACGCCTATGGAAATAAAAATTTTATGCTGCATTTTTTAGGTTATCTTATATCAAAGCTATATATAATTAGCCAATTTTTCTGGTATATTTGGGAAACATTTTTTTTTCGTTTTTGACCCTCTTTTTAGACTTTTTTCGAACGCCTGTGTGAACCAATTCTTTTATGTAACATTTTTTAAGTTATATTCTATCACAACTATGGAAAATTATTCCATATTTCGAATAAGTTTAGGAAATATATATTTTTTATGTTCTGACCCCTTCTCCACTATTTACGAACGCCTATGAAAGTAAGTTATTTATGAACATTTTATAGGTTATATTCTATTTTAGCTATAAATAATTAGTTAATATTTCTGCTATGTTTAAGAAGTACCTTTTTTTTAAATATTTTTTACGCCATTTTACACTATTTTCGAACGCCAATGTAGTCTAATATTTGACGTTCAATATTTTAGGTTATATTAAATTAAATGCGTAAAAAATATGCAGTATTTCCTTGCCATGTCCAATAGTATTTTTATACCTAAATTGGTTAAAATCCGTTAAGTGGTTTTTGCGTTTTCGTGCATATAGACAGACAGACATTTTTTTAAAACTACTTATTTATGTATAAAATTACCAAAAGCAAGTATTTCCGTTGAAATTAAAGAATTTTTTTTTTTTCATAAAACTAATAGTCTCCATATAGGTAGGTATACATCTATCTCATATATGATATGGAGAGCTAAAAATTAGATAACATATGCGTTCGAAAAGATTTTAAAAAGGGGTCAAAAACATAATACATAGCAGAAATATTTAGTAGTTATTTATAGCTTTGATAGAATATAACCTACGACATGTATCATAAAAAACTTGCTTACAACGGCGTTCGTAAATAGTGCAAAAGGGGTCCAAATAAAAAAATATTTCTAATCTTCTTCGAAATATGGAATAATTTAAATAAAAAAATAGCTGATGAAAATAAAAAAGCTTGCCACCAAGCTCACGAAAAAAGCAACAGTTTATTTTTAATTATTTGATAAAACCTGGGGAAAAATACCAGTCGTCAATTAGAACCATAATAAATTGAGGTTATTTGCATTATTCTATTAGATATAACAGGTAGTAAAAATTTATCGGCTCTCAATTACCTAAACCTTTTAAAACCAACTCTGTATAATATATTTTTGTTTATAATTGTAAAATAACCCTAATCAGTTGTAACAACCAATAAGGGCAAAGAAAGACCAAGAGAAAATGGTCACTTTTTGCAAAACTATAAAACAGGTAAAGAAACAACGTTGCCGATGTGAAATTTCTTTCACCAAATCAATAGAAGTAACACAATACATTATACAATCGACAAATAAGTATAATCATGAATTTTTCAACAATGATTATTTATAGTATAGTATTGCTCACCTACTTTGTAGGTTTGTACGACACTTAAAGTCTTTCATTTACTGTTTTCAAGAATGGATTTGCCACTACAACAGCTTAACACCCATAGCTTTGTACCCCAAAAATATCTTTAAAATTCTTTAGCTGCAAAGCATAACAATATTCAGTGGCAGCCAAAATGGTGCAAAAGGGTGATTTTACGTTTTTTTTCCTTATCAAGTGACTAACGCAGGAATTGGTAACCAAATTCTAATTACAATATAAATAGTTGGATTGAATGTCACTGTTCCCATCCACGCGAAGATCTCTATGCAAATCTCCAGTTGAAAAACTGTTAACGGAAAACCATCAATCAAAACCTACGTCACACTAGCATTATCTGACGCTGCCCTAAAGTGAACTGGCAACATTGTAAATCTATTCGTACCCCAAACTAATATTTGGGAATATACAGATTACCTACTACCCCTACTACCTGACAACCCTAAACCCTTAGGACAGGTAGTACTAGATGCTAGTCTAGTATAAAAAGCCCAGGCATACGTTCATTATTTATTCGGCATTGTGCATTGTAACTTGCATAGATAGTTTAGAAATATCATCATTTAACCAAGAAAAAAAAACAATGAGTCAACAAACCAGTGATTTTACCAAAAACGCCGTTGCAGGAGTAATCTTAAAGAAGATAAAATGTATGTGCAGTGAAACACAAATTTTGGTAGGTGAGGGTGAGAACGTTGCACTACCCTATCGGGCCCATCGCGGAGATGTGATTATGTGGACGCTTATGAAGTCGCATCAAATCAAGAAGTCAAAAGAACATCATCTTCTTAAGCGTACCCTCTTAAATAATACAATAAATCATTTAAATAACTTGTCAACTAAAGATGTTACAATGGCTAAAAGGGTGGTAGAACGAGGCAATCAGAAGGAACGTCGCGAGATATTGCTGGAGTTAGCCAAGAAGAAATCGATGATAAAAAAAATTAACTGGGTCGTAATGAAAAATAAAGAAGTGAATAACCGGAAGTTACAAGTAGTGCAAGAGTGAATAATTTTGTTAATATTTTCTTCATTTAAAGTAACAGTACGTAGCAATTTTTTTCCATGTGTTATATTCAATTTGTGATGTTTGCTCCGTTTTTTCTTTTAGATTTTTATGAAAATTATATTATTATTATTGTGTATAGGTATATGTAGATATTTTTAAAGGTTATTTTTTATAGGTAAATATTTGATATTTCTATTATTACTGTTGTTTTTGTTCTTATTGTTGTTTTTTATTTGTAAATTAATTGTATTTTATATTCTATTTTCCAATATATATTCTCAAATAAATTATATTTTAAATTTCATTTTGTATTTTTATTAATACGTCAAATTCGACACCCCATAGTATGAAAACGACTAAGATACTAAATAATCTGATAGAATTTGGTAACTGTCTTCGGCGGCAAATAGTATATTGTAGTAGGAAAAGCAACACTTTTCCGGACGACTATGGGATTAGATAGGCGAGATGCCAGCAGTGACTAGCTATGGTTGAGAGTCTCGGCTGGCACATCACTTATCAAATTCCGTAGTCCGGGAATGTGCTGTTCCTCGTAAGGCGTTTTCTTTGAGCCACCGTGTAAATTAGTATTTAAATTTTTTATTCTATCATTCATAAATTAATTTCTCTAACTAGATTTACTTCAATAAATTAAACTCAACAATATCCTTGTTCAATATTTATTGTTCACTCTGTATGTTTAGTTTAATTGTTTATGTTATTAATTTTTAATTGTAAAAAAATATATAGTTATCCAATGTTATTATAAAAAAAAATTAGATAGAAAAAATAAATAATTGTCAAGTTGACTTTCTAAAAAAAAGTTATCAAATTCATCAAGAAACTGAACTATTGATAATCAATAGTAGTAAAACGGCCATTCGAGCCAGAATTTGTAAATACTCTTATACCTACGAGGTAAAACTTGAATTAATTACATGATCCTTCTAAGCCATTGAACTAGCTGTGGTAAAATATCCGAAAATATCAACGTTCGTCGTAGTGAAATATTAAAGCAAAGAGAAGTTCAAGAAAATTCGAAATCTGAGCCTGCAAATTATCAGATACTAATGAGTTCTCATGGTAGCAGTTGTACGGAATATACTTTTATTTTCCGTTTTAATGCTACAGTGGTGATTCGATTTTCCGTTTTACATTTTTCTTTTCAATATAATTCACGTAATTATGTTTTTCGCCAGCCTGCACTTAAACAGAGATTTACCGCCCGCATATGCGGGCGGTAAATGACCATTTAGCACCCGCTCTTTTTAATTTTTTTTATAGATGGCGCCCCTGTTAGATTTCCAATAATAACGTTAACATCAGTAGTTTTCACTCACTTAACTTAATGTGCATTCCATCTAGAGGATAAGTTGACAATTAATTGAGAAAATTTACTTAGGTAGTCGTCTGCCATTCCGCTAAACTCATTTAATTATTTAAAATTGTCCATTATTAATTAGTAATCACTTTTTAATTATTATTGTAGTACCGAAATATACCTAAGATTCTAAAATCAAATTTCTATAGCGTAAATGTTCAGATAATAATTAGACAGTTTCTTTCTACATTTAAAATACTCAACACTGACATGTGAGCCTGTCACATAAATTTATCTGATCTGAGTTTGTCAAAGGATAACGCCTATTATCATGTACGTCAAAAAATACTCCCATTAATTACTGTCAAAAACTCTCAGTTCATAACAGTAATAATTAATTATTAGAATAAAGTTCTTTTGGTTGAATATTGTAGTATGAAGAGGCAGGCGAAAAACAGTTGTAAGCACCACTGGCGGTAAAGCCGCTGCAGCCCTTCGCTGTATAGCTGCCCTCGCTCGCTTCGCTCACTCGTGCGTCTATACAGCGGCGGGCTGCACCGAATGCTTTACCGCCCTTTATACTTAATATACTATTTACTGTGTTATTGATATTTGTTAAATTTTATATGTGCATAAATTTAATATGGTAAAAACACAGTATGTACTTACTGTCTTCTTTTTTGTACAAAATCCTCATCACCTTGAAACTTTTATTATAAACAAAACACAGTGTCTTCTTTTTATTTTGTAAAAGTTAGCTAAGCACGATGAAATTAGTGGCCTTATATAGGTCAATTAGAACCTTACGTCCTCGTTTTGCTAGATATAAATAAAATCTTAAACGTAATCCGTATAACAAATCTACTTTTACCCTTAATTTCTCAAAACAATGCTTATTTCATATACTGTGTTTTACCTTGGGACAGCCGAAGAGAGTAGAGCATCGTACGTTCATCCATCCTCAGCCATTCCATTTATCTTAATTTGGCTGTGACGCCTCGTTCCCCCCTCCGTATTCCTCCAATCAATCTTAGTCAAGAATTCTGCATCAGCTGAATTCGACCACTTACCTTTTTAGTTAGGCATGGACCATAGACAGCATCAGCAAAATTAAAATGCAATAACACTAGGGAATCACACAGTAATTTCCTAGTTTGGTAATCTAAGCATTTTTGATACATTTACTTACATGCTCTGAAAATCGCAGGTTATTGTCAAGAAGTAGTCCCAGGTTACGGGCTCATTTTACGCTTTCTAGCTTGGTATTGCCCACTCTTATATCAACCATCACAATCATAAAAATTGGATATAAAATTCTTATTTCCAAACAATAAAAATTCGGATTTTTTGGGGTATATTTCTAGATCCTTAGATGCTTTAATCAGTAAGTTTAAATGTAAATTAATTTTTGCAGAGGATTCCACAAACTTTTCCGGCCAGAAAGACATATAAAGGTGGGTGTCATCTGCATATACAGGATGGCCCATTAGTGTGTGGGCGGAAGATATCTCAAGATCTATAAGCGATAGACAAAACTTTTAGGCACTGAAGAGATGTACAACCCTAAAATATATTCAATTATACAGGGTAGTTTACAAACGCGCAGCAGACCAAACTTGCTTTTTCTTAATGCGACACCCTGTATATTTTAACAAAAATGAATGGCGCTCTAAAAGACAAAAATGTGTGTTAAAACCAAAGACCTTAGTAACACAGGAGACAAAATATTTCATTGATAACGTGCTTTCAAACACGAGCCAACATTACTTGTAAACAAGTAATGTGTAAGAGAGAGAAAGACTTATCCTTGTCGCCTTCAAGTTGCTCATTGGCAACGTTGTAATGTCCGGTATGCGTTCTGCAGCCAGTGGCGTACTGATCGCTGACTGTTTTTGAACTATGTATACAATACATAATATATAATTAATAGCATACATTAAAAAGCCAACGTTCCGAGAATTTAACCGCTATTCAACTTATTTTGAAACTGAAATTTAGTCGATATTTAATTGAAATGAGTTTTTCAGTAAAATAATTTAAATATTAATATGTATAAGGTATTCGCTAAGAAAGTCTGTTAATCTTTCTTTGTAGTAGGTATTTCTTGATATAGCTGAAAACCTTCATTTCGTATATCGAAAAAACGATACTTAAATTAATATATTTATGTATAATTTGAAGATAATCTAATTTTAAAATCATTTTATGCATTACAAATAGCAAGTCAGGAAATAAAAAAGGCACATTATTCTCAATAGTTTATTTTTAGCTACATATATTAAATTATACACAATGATAATACATAATAATTACTATGAACATACAAATTAATTATGTATTTGCAGACTTTATGCAGTTTCTGTATCGCTTTTTAATAAGTATGAAGTCTATTTGATTGCGAATAATTCTTTCAGGGGTATGGGCGCTAGAGGTCCACGTATAGAGCCTTCTATTTGGAAGTTTAAAAAAGGTGTTTGAGACAATGAAATCATGTTCCTGGCAGAACTGAACTAGCCGGTCTCCTCTATCGTTTGCTGTACCTAATCCGTATATACCGGTAATATCCTCTCGTGGTGTACTTCCTACTTTGGCATTAAAATCGCCCATGATAAAAATCACCTCTGATTTTTTCGCCAGCTTCACGGTATCTGTGATTTGTTCCTTAAAACTATCAATAGATCTTTTAATGAATTTACGCGGATTTTAAGTCGTCTAACTTGATTTTGTAAGGTGTGTATTCTTTTCCTTTGGCACGTTATTTTTTAAAATTCCTATATTTTTTCTTCTCTTAGTAGGGGTTGAAAAGTCACTACTATCCATATCACCAGGATACCGCCTTTTCCTAAAAAATATCAAGCCCCTGGTAAATTATACTAAAAAAAGAGCTTTTTATGAACAAATATCAAAATTTCATAACGGTGAAATGTAAATTTGAATAATGTACCAAATATAGCAACATTTAGCTTCAGCCCCTTTATATCACCCGCTTCTGAAACATGTTGGTGTAATACCTACCTCTTTTTAGTTCCAATTTTTCCACTAGTTACAGGGGCTTCAATTATATCAGAATGGGATTCTCCTGCTTATGATGCAGTTTCTGTCACAGAACTGGTTGAACCCTTGTTGGCTTCTAATGAAACTGGCTCTGGAGGTGCCAGGAATAGATTCAACAATTATACTTTCAGACCTAAAATATGTATTAATTCAATATATCAAAATATTAAAAAGCCTTTGTAAAAGATACCTTTTGATTAGGGACCCCATATTAGCGGTTGAAACAGTGGACTCTATAATAGTTTTTTCTAAGAATAGCTGAGCAATCCTAAAAATGGATATAAATGCGGTTAATGCACATACCTACTTAGCTAGTTTAATTTCATCCAAAAATTAATAATAACAGAACTTACTTAGGATATTCTTTCGGTATTGGAGGTGTTCCAAAAACAGACCTAACATCTGTGGTTGAGTCAGAGCTAGAAGAATATAAATTATTATTATAATATAATAAATATAATTATAAATATTTTTACCTAGTGGATGCATCATCCAAAAATAAAACACCTTCACACCGTCGAGGATTTGCACCCTTTCTAACGAATCTTGCTCCCTTAGATTTCGTTCGGGATTTCGTTCGGGAAAAAATGATCCGAGCATAACCATGGATTTTTTGGCAAAAGTGGTCCTTTAGCAATGCCAACTAAAGAAAACCAGAGTTTTCGTTTTTCCGGTTCCTGAGGAAACCTAATTTAAAAAATACAATATAAGTACCTAATGTAAAAAGGCTATAATCAGCCTTATACTACAGAGCTAGGGAGGTAATATCCTACGTAGATTTACCAATTCTTTAATGCTGCTTTGAATTACTAAGCGGTTACATTGTTGGGCGTAAATGAACCACCATTATTTTCAGAAAATATCTGTTTGCTTTTGTTACTAATAATTTAATAGAAATAAAAATTCAAAATGTAACAAATTTATCATATCAAACAAACCCCGCCACTGTGTAAACTAACACCAAACACAAACAAATTTCCAAACATAACCACACTTACCTGTGAAAAGTTAAATCTGGAAATAAACTATCCACTTTTCCACAAACTACACAACCACGAACCATAGTTATTCAATAAATATTTAAAGTTTAAAAAAACACACACAAGAATATCGCAAAACAGGAAAATACTTCAAAAAACGATGAAAAGCGATAATGACATGAGTGTTTCTCAACGTCAACGTCGCAAATTATAATTTCATTCATAACGCCGTGTCGTACAAGAAGCGTAAAGTTGTAAACGATGTTGCCGTAGTGCGCTTTTATTTTACTATGAGAATAATTCCTAAAATAAAATAATTATACCGTTTTGTACAATTTAATATTAAAATGAACTAATTTATTAACCCATCATCAGGAATTTACAAATAACACCCCGTATCTGAAAAACGAAGCATTTTTCGATATATTATGTTCTTATGAAAAAAAAAAAATATAATATTTGCTTGTAGAATGTCCCATTAAATTATTTTAAGTTAATTTCGGAACACCCTGTATAATTGTAGTATTTTGCGTATTTTTATTAATACTAAGAGTTTGTTCCAACTTTATTTTAGACATAATAGACATTTTCAAAATAATTTATCTTGAAAACTGCTTCTTCTAGCGTTATGAAACAAGTGAACATTTTTTATGTACAAAAGTCTTATATTTATTATTCTGTTTAGAAAAAGTAAAAAAAGCGCACAAAAAAAGAGTTGGGACAAAATTTGTTCTAAAAGTAATCATGACAATCAATAAAATCATTTACAGTGAAATTGTAAACGTAATAAACAATAATACGAAATATCTTTATTTCAATTAAATAGAATTCTTTTTTTAGAAAAAATAACTGGTGGTTCTTAAAAGAACCGTTTTTTTTTTAAATTTCAATATACTTTCTTTCGATCTGTGTATTTAAAATTGAATTGACCCACCACAATAACCAGATATTGCTTTCATCAAATCGTCCATTTTTTTGTCCTTTTCTTGTTGCAATAAAGCTTCAGCATTTCGCCGAGCTTTATTCAACATAGCTCTAATACACAAATTTTCCCTATTTTTTGTCCGGCTGATTGCCCGTGATTTTTTGTCAATCATTTCAATATAATCCATCAAATCGGCCTCTCTTTCCGTGGTATACATGGTGCGAACTATGATTTATTTAAATTTACTTTTATATTCGGAACTTTTTCAACAGACTAACTAGCACTTCGCAGTTCTGTTTTTGAATGAGAAAAAATTGACCAAACCTGGCTATAAATACTGATTAGGTAAAAATAAAAATATGACCCTTACCATAAAACAGGTACCTAGGTACGAGCTCAATAATCCCTAAGTACCTCAAAGGATTGGTCGGATTATGGATTATCAAATATAAAGAAATTTTATTGGCTATCAGGTCAAAACCCAATTACAAAAGAGAATATTATACCTACTTGCTACCTCAGTAATCCCTAATTGCCTCAAAAGGATTGTTCGGATTATGGATTATCAAATATAAAAGAAATTTTATTGGCTAACAGGTCAAAACTCAATTACAAAATAGAAGATTATACCTACAAATAATATTACATAATAAATGACACCAAATTTTAGTTTATAGACAATAGACCAATAGCCTAAGTCGCAGATCTTGACGGCCATTATTCTATCCCAAATAATATTTTAAACTTAACGTTTTTGCCACTAATATAGATGGTTGTTTAACGAATCAAAAACACTATCGACATATTTTTTCCTAGCACCTCTACTATGACATTACCATCTTATAATTTTATTTGTATGATGGTAACATTGACATTGACTTTTGTCAGAAAAAAAATAAATAAAGTATGTAACTACTACATGTCATTGTTTATTCCATAAATAATATAAATTAATCAGGATGTTACAAAACAAACAAAAATAAAGGTATAAACAACAAATACGAGGGTTGCCTTTTATATTTCGAGATTTGGCAATCCTGGTGTTGCAATCTGGCAACTGACAGCTGTATCGTATAGTTGGACATTTTTGAGGTTATACGTACTCAGAACGTTTTGACATACGAGCGCTATTTGTGTTGTTTACAGTAACTTAAAAGAGACATCTCGGCCCAAAACTGGTATTAAATCGTGAACATTTTTGTGTGATCATTTTTTACAACTTTCGACGTGGATTAACGCAGCAACAGTGCATGGATGAACTTAACTCAATTTTTGGCGATGGAACTCCATCAAGAACCATTGTTTATCGATGGTATGGTGAATTCAATCGTAGTCGTAGTTCACTCCAAGACGAATTTCGTGAAGGTCGTCCAAAATCAGTTGTTGTTCGGAAAACCATTGATGCTGTGTGCGAACTGATACTGCAAGATCGTCATGTGACCTATAAAGAGATTGAGATAACCTGAGGCATTAGTGGGACCAGCATACATTCAATATTGCATAAACATTTGACTGTCAAAAAAATTTGCTCCCGTTGGATTCCACACAATTTGTAAATCGCTCAAAAAAAGGCTTGTGTCGATTGGTCGAAAGAAATGCTCAAAAAATACGATCGCGGTGCTTCGAAACACGTCTATGACATCGTGATAGGTGACGAATAGTGGATTTACGCGTATGAGCCCGAAAATGAACAACAGTCGACTGTATAGGTGTTTCAAGATGAGCCAAATCCAACAAAAGTTGTTCGCAAACGAACCACTTCCAAGCAAATGGTCGCCGGTTTTTTCGGAAAAACCGGACATGTCGCAACCGTCCACTAGAACAACGCAGAACAGTCAATTCTGAGTGGTACACAACCATTTGTTGGCCAGTTGTCTCCCAAGAAATCACTCTTCACCACGACAATGCGAGCTCTCACACATCGCCTCAAACAACTGCATTTTTGAACACCCAAAACATCGATTTGATGAGTCATCCGCCGTATAGTCCTGACTTGGCACCGAATGACTTCTTTTTATTCCCGTACGTAAAAAACAAACTGAGAGGTCCACGTTTTTCGACACCTGAAGAAGTGGTTGCTGCATTAAGAATGCATGTTTTGGAGATACCTCAATCAGAGTGGCAAAAGTGCTTCGACAATTGGTTCAAACGCATGCATGGGGAATATTTTGAAAAACAATAAAGTGATTTTCGATGATTAATATTTTTGCCCTCTAATCCCGAAACCCTCGTAATGTGTTTCAACTTCCAGATATGGAACAACGACAGACAAACCACTCTTATATATTATATTACGTAAATTGCCGTAGTTCTAGAGTGTTCCATTGAGAAGTACGGACACTTCGGTCCAGATATCTGTTGTTTGTGAACTGTGTTTCACCGGGCATATTGCCTGGTCACGCCAAAAACATCTCTTTGTCAGTCATCTCTCGTGTTAGTATAATCTCTTCGTAAATGTTGCAAATTTGGGTCACACTGCTTGCCGATCACCACTGATGAGTTGGGGAAGCATGGAAGTGTGAAACAAATTTCCAACATAACCGAAAGTCTTGTTACTTTATGTAACAAGCAATTCGTAAATAAATGTTTTTTTGAATAATATGTAAATAAGTAACTATAAAAATGTAGGCGTGCGTTGCAAAATTAGGAAAAATGAAATCTACGTTATGCGTTTTCAGGCGCATATAAACTCAAAAAAAGAAGATAATAAAAGGCAGCGTAATTCACTTACCTTTATATTCTTGCAGCATCTGTTGCGCAGGGCCCTGCTGAGTTCGAGTAAATCTCTCCAATCAATTACAATACAAAGCTGGTTTAAGCAAATCGGAAATTCACAAATATTAATAATCGTAATTATAATAATTTAGTACTTTTATATATATATGGCGAACAGCGGTTTTTCTCACGACGCCGACGGTCAATCAACGTCTCTGCTTTCGCGCACTTAGTTGGTGCAGCGAATTACGCGCAAGCGTTTTAGGATAAAGTAAAGTAAATTTAAATATTGATCAATGCAACACTCACCACATTCTATGGTTCCCCAAGAAGCTAATTGCCTAACCAACTGATATAAATCATTATGAAATCAATAACGGAACAAAATGAGGCGCAAACAAAAAACATGAATATGGTGGCACCAACTTTTTTACGCAAAAACGCTATTTTTAGTCTCGTTAAATTGTTTTTGGTCAATGAGGGAAACTTCTTTCTCGGATATAGAGAAAAAAAATAAGATATAAAAGTTTGTCAAAAGAACATTCCATAAGTCCGACTTAGCCGTATATTGCTCTAAAATATTACTTCACCAATCCAATGATTTCACCATCACAAATAAAGTTGGAACAAACTCTTAGTATTAATAAAAATACGCAAAATACTACAATTATACAAGGTGTTCCGAAATTAACTTAAAATAATTTAATGGGACATTCTACAAGCAAAAATAATATTTTTTTTTTTCATAAGAACATAATATATCGAAAAATGCTTCGTTTTTCAGATACGGGGTGTTATTTGTAAATTCCTGATGATGGGTTTTTAGTAATATTTTTTTATTTTTCTAAACAGAATAATAAATATGAGACTTTTGTACATAAAAAATGTTCACTTGTTTCATAACGCTTAGGAGAAGCCGTTTTCAAGATAAATGACTGAAAATTCCTATGCAACGTCTCCAATATTATACGGCTACGATAATACAAGAAACAGGGTGGAAATGCGTATTAAGGGTTGACAGAATAACTTTTCCCTTTCCTACAAAGATACGTAAGTGTGCCAAATGTCATTTTGATATCGAGAGGCCTTTCGGAAATATTACTAAAAACCCATCATCAGGAATTTACAAATAACACCCCGTATCTGAAAAACGAAGCATTTTTCGATATATTATGTTCTTATGAAAAAAAAATATATTATTTTTGCTTGTAGAATGTCCCATTAAATTATTTTAAGTTAATTTCGGAACACCCTGTATAATTGTAGTATTTTGCGTATTTTTATTAATACTAAGAGTTTGTTCCAACTTTATTTTAGACATAATAGACATTTTCAAAATAATTTATCTTGAAAACTGCTTCTTCTAGCGTTATGAAACAAGTGAACATTTTTTATGTACAAAAGTCTCATATTTATTATTCTGTTTAGAAAAAGTAAAAAAAGCGCACAAAAAAAGAGTTGGGACAAAATTTGTTCTAAAAGTAATCACGACAATCAATAAAATCATTTACAGTGAAATTGTAAACGTAATAAACAATAATACGAAATATCTTTATTTCAATTAAATAGAATTCTTTTTTTAGAAAAAATAACTGGTGGTTCTTAAAAGAACCGTTTTTTTTTAAATTTCAATATACTTTCTTTCGATCTGTGTATTTAAAATTGAATTGACCCACCACAATAACCAGATATTGCTTTCATCAAATCGTCCATTTTTTTGTCCTTTTCTTGTTGCAATAAAGCTTCAGCATTTCGCCGAGCTTTATTCAACATAGCTCTAATACACAAATTTTCCCTTTTTTTTGTCCGGCTGATTGCCCGTGATTTTTTGTCAATCATTTCAATATAATCCATCAAATCGGCCTCTCTTTCCGTGGTATACATGGTGCGAACTATGATTTATTTAAATTTACTTTTATATTCGGAACTTTTTCAACAGACTAACTAGCACTTCGCAGTTCTGTTTTTGAATGAGAAAAAAATGACCAAACCTGGCTATAAATACTGATTAGGTAAAAATAAAAATATGACCCTTACCATAAAACAGGTACCTAGGTACGAGCTCAATAATCCCTAAGTACCTCAAAGGATTAGTCGGATTATGGATTATAGCAAATATAAAGAAATTTTATTGGCTATCATGTCAAAACCCAATTACAAAAGAGAAGATTATACCTACTTGCTACCTCAGTAATCCCTAATTGCCTCAAAAGGATTGTTCGGATTATGGATTATCAAATATAAAAGAAATTTTATTGGCTAACAGGTCAAAACCCAATTACAAAATAGAAGATTATACCTACAAATAATAGCATAACATAATAAATGACACCAAATTTTAGTTTATAGACAATAGACCAATAGCCTAAGTCGCAGATCTTGACGGCCATTATTCTATCCCAAATAATATTTTAAACTTAACGTTTTTGCCACTAATATAGATGGTTGTTTAACGAATCAAAAACACTATCGACATATTTTTTCCTAGCACCTCTACTATGACATTACCATCTTATAATTTTATTTGTATGATGGTAACATTGACATTGACTTTTGTCAGAAAAAAAATAAATAAAGTATGTAACTACTACATGTCATTGTTTATTCCATAAATAATATAAATTAATCAGGATGTTACAAAACAAACAAAAATAAAGATATAAACAACAAATACGAGGGTTGCCTTTTATATTTCGAGATTTGGCAACCCTAGTGTTGCAATCTGGCAACTGATAGCTCTATCGTAAAGTTGGACATTTTTGAGCTTATACGTACTCAGAACGTTTTGACATACGAGCGCTATTTGTGTTGTTTACAGTAACTTAAAAGAGTCATCTCGGCCCAAAACTGGTATTAAATCGTGAACATTTTTGTGTGATCATTTTTTACAACTTTCGACGTGGATTAACGCAGCAACAGTGCATGGATGAACTTAACTCAATTTTTGGCGATGGAACTCCATCAAGAACCATTGTTTATCGATGGTATGGTGAATTCAATCGTAGTCGTAGTTCACTCCAAGACGAATTTCGTGAAGGTCGTCCAAAATCAGTTGTTGTTCGGAAAACCATTGATGCTGTGTGCGAACTGATATTGCAAGATCGTCATGTGACCTATAAAGAGATTGAGATAACCTGAGGCATTAGTGGGACCAGCATACATTCAATATTGCATAAACATTTGACTGTCAAAAAAATTTGCTCCCGTTGGATTCCACACAATTTGTAAATCGCTCAAAAAAAGGCTTGTGTCGATTGGTCGAAAGAAATGCTCAAAAAATACGATCGCGGTGCTTCGAAACACGTCTATGACATCGTGATAGGTGATGAATAGTGGATTTACGCGTATGAGCCCGAAAATAAACAGCAGTCGACTGTATAGGTGTTTCAAGATGAGCCAAATCCAACAAAAGTTGTTCGCAAACGAACCACTTCCAAGCAAATGGTCGCCGGTTTTTTCGGAAAAACCGGACATGTCGCAACCGTCCACTAGAACAACGCAGAACAGTCAATTCTGAGTGGTATACAAAACATTTGTTTTCTAGTTGTTTTCCACGAAATCAGAAAAACCAACCGCCGAAGACGGATCACTTCACCACGACAATGCAAGCTCTCACACATCGCCTCAAACAACTGCATTTTTGAGCACCCAAAACATCGATTTGATGAGTCATCCGCCGTATAGTCCTGACTTGGCACCGAATGACTTCTTTTTATTCCCGTACGTAAAAAACAAACTAAGAGGTCCACGTTTTTCGACACCTGAAGAAGTGGTTGCTGCATTAAGAATGCATGTTTTGGAGATACCTCAATCAGAGTGGCAAAAGTGCTTCGACAATTGGTTCAAACGCATGCATGGGGAATATTTTGAAAAACAATAAAGTGATTTTCGATGATTAATATTTTTGTCCTCTAATTCCGAAACCCTCGTAATGTGTTTCAACTTCCAGATATGGAACGACAGACAAACCACTATTATATATTATATTACGTAAATTGCCGTAGTTCTAGAGTGTTCCATTGAGAAGTACAGACACTTCGGTCCAGATATCTGTTGTTTGTGAACTGTGTTTCACCGGGCATATTGCCTGGTCACGCCAAAAACATCTCTTTGTCAGTCATCTCTCGTGTTAGTATAATCTCTTCGTAAATGTTGCAAATTTGGGTCACACTGCCTGCCGATCACCACTGATGAGTTGGGGAAGCATGGAAGTGTGAAACAAATTTCCAACATAACCGAAAGTCTTGTTACTTTATGTAACAAGCAATTCGTAAATAAATGTTTTTTGAATAATATGTAAATAAGTAACTATAAAAATGTAGGCGTGCGTTGCAAAATTAGGAAAAATGAAATCTAGGTTATGCGTTTTCAGGCGCATACAAACTCAAAAAAATGAAGATAATAAAAGGCAGCGTAATTCACTTACCTTTATATTCTTGCAGCATCTGTTGCGCAGGGCCCTGCTGAATTCCAGTAAATCTCTCAAATCAATTACTATACAAAGCGGGTTTAAGCAAATCGGAAATTCACAAATATTAATCAATTATCAAACTATCATCCCACTTCGTTTCAATTTATCAAGTTTTCTTGGGTATTGGGACAAAATCTAAACTCAGTAATTCTGAATTTTAAATTCTATTGCAACGTTTCGTGCAATATATGTGCACATCATCAGGCTACAAAAAAAACACAAGACCTCAATAAAGTAAAAGTTATAAAGTTATATAAATAAAAACACTCAACAAAAGGACGATGACCAAACAGACTAACATAACATTTTAAATAAACTGTTGCCCTCGAGGCACGAATAGCTCTCCATATTTAAGTGTAAAAGTAATAATTTTATGCCCTTTTTGTCATTTATCTAAATTTAATAAATTTTTGTTTTATTTTAGACATCAGCTATTTTTTTGAAGTATCGGGTTTTGTTCATTTTTCCTCTCTTTGAAGGCACTATTTACACGTACATATTTTAATTTCAGATCTTCTAGGCCAAGTTCTTGTACGCAAAATAATTGATTTTTTTTAGTTTTATTATAAAATTTATTTTGCCCCCTTTTCTACTATTTACGAACCCCTATGTAAACAAAATTGTTATGCTGCATGTTGTAGGTTACCTTATATCAAAGCTATATATAAGTAGCCAATTTTTCTGCTATATTTGGAAAAACATTTTTTTTTCGTTTTTGACCCTTTTTTGAACGCCTGTGTGAACCAGTTCATTTATGTAACATTTTTTAGGTTATATTCTATCACAACTAGGAAAAATTATTCCGTATTCTGAATAAGTTTAGGAAGTATGAAGCTATAAATAACTAGTCAATATTTCTGTTATGTTTAGAAATTCGTTTTTTCTAACATTTTGACCCCATTTTACACTTTTTTCGAATGTCAATGTGGTCTAATTGTTTAGGTTAAATATTTTAGGTTATGTTTAATTAAACGCACAAAAAATTATTCAATATTTCGGATAATAATAATAATAAAGGCCTTTATTGAGGATACAAAATACAAAAAAAAAACAATTATAAATATAATATAACAAAACTAGTGTGATTTTTTTTTTACATTTTCCCAAGTTTATATCCCCAAAGGGCGAGATTCAGTGCTGACTACTAATTAGCCGCCTGTTCAGCTAACCCAAATAACCCTAGCCTAACTTAACCTAAGAAAATTAGACAAACATATAGGACAAATCTTATCTTAATCAAGTATTATAAATATGTAAATATGTACTTCCACATTATACAATAATAATTGAGCCACATCAAATTAGAGTGATCACACACTCCTTTGGATATTAAATAAATACTTGGATAAATTATTCTTGAACTGCCCAATACTTTTAGATTTCCGGATATCAATTGGCAAATCATTTACAATGCGAGTGACGTTATACGAATATGACCTCTTAAACAATTCTTTGGAATGAGTTGGTGGAGTCAGTGTTCCCTTAAACCTAATGTTAATATTGTGCACATCAGTGCGAAACTTGATTTTGGCGAACAAATATGGAGGTGTTTTGTTATGTAGAACGTTAAAATAAAGACAAGCACTGTGTAAGTGACGGCGATTCTTCATACTCAACCATCTCACCTCCTCCAGCCTTCCAAGCGATCATCCTTTCTTATACCAAATACAAGACGCATACGGATAAGTTTAAGAACTATGATTTTTTAAATTTTTTAACCCTCTTTTAGACCCCTTGCCTACGCTCAATGTTAATCACCACCTATAAATATCCTGTCGTATTTTCGTACCAAATGTGGTTAAAATCCGTTAAGTGGTTTTTGAGTTATCACGAATACAAATTTTTTCTGACCCTTTTATAGAATTTTCACGGACGCCTATGGTACATTAATTTTTGTCGTGTAGTTTTAACACCAATTCATCTAGTTAAATATAAAAATGTTTACATTTAATTTTTTTTTATTTTACCCCTTTTTCTACTATTTACGAACGCCTATGTAAATAAAAATTTTATGCTGCATTTTTTAGGTTATCTTATATCAAAGCTATATATAATTAGCCAATTTTTCTGGTATATTTGGGAAACATTTTTTTTTCGTTTTTGACCCTCTTTTTAAGTTATATTCTATCACAACTATGGAAAATTATTTCATATTTCGAATAAGTTTAGGAAATATATATTTTTTATGTTCTGACCCCTTCTCCACTATTTACGAACGCCTATGAAAGTAAGTTATTTATGACACATTTTATAGGTTATATTCTATTTTAGCTATAAATAATTAGTTAATATTTCTGCTATGTTTAAGAAGTACCTTTTTTTTAAATATTTTTTACGCCATTTTACACTATTTTCGAACGCCAATGTAGTCTAATATTTGACGTTCAATATTTTAGGTTATATTAAATTAAATGCGTAAAAAAATATGCAGTATTTCCTTGCCATGTCCAATAGTATTTTTATATTTTATAATTTGGTTAAAATCCGTTAAGTGGTTTTTGCGTTTTCGTGCATATAGACAGACAGACATTTTTTTAAAACTACTTATTTATGTATAAAATTACCAAAAGCAAGTATTTCCGTTGAAATTAAAGAAATTTTTTTTTTTCATAAAACTAATAGTCTCCATATAGGTATACATCTATCTCATATATGATATGGAGAGCTAAAAATTAGATAACATATGCGTTCGAAAAGATTTTAAAAAGGGGTCAAAAACATAATACCTACATAGCAGAAATATTTAGTAGTTATTTATAGCTTTGATAGAATATAACCTACGACATGTATCATAAAAAACTTGCTTACAACGGCGTTCGTAAATAGTGCAAAAGGGGTCCAAATAAAAAAATATTTCTAATCTTCTTCGAAATATGGAATAATTTAAATAAAAAAATAGCTGATGAAAATAAAAAAGCTTGCCACCAAGAGTCTCACGAAAAAAGCAACAGTGTATTTTTAATTATTTGATAAAACCTGGGGAAAAATACCAGTCGTCAATTAGAACCATAATAAATTGAGGTTATTTGCATTATTCTATTAGATATAACAGGTAGTAAAAATTTATCGGCTCTCAATTACCTAAACCTTTTAAAACCAACTCTGTATAATATATTTTTGTTTATAATTGTAAAATAACCCTAATCAGTTGTAACAACCAATAAGGGCAAAGAAAGTCCAAGAGAAAATGGTCACTTTTTGCAAAACTATAAAACAGGTAAAGAAACAACGTTGCCGATGTGAAATTTCTTTCACCAAATCAATAGAAGTAACACAATACATTATACAATCGACAAATAAGTATAATCATGAATTTTTCAACAATGATTATTTATAGTATAGTATTGCTCACCTACTTTGTAGGTTTGTACGACACTTAAAGTCTTTCATTTACTGTTTTCAAGAATGGATTTGCCACTACAACAGCTTAACACCCATAGCTTTGTACCCCAAAAATATCTTTAAAATTCTTTAGCTGCAAAGCATAACAATATTCAGTGGCAGCCAAAATGGTGCAAAAGGGTGATTTTACATTTTTTTTCCTTATCAAGTGACTAACGCAGGAATTGGTAACCAAGTTCTAATTACAATATAAATAGTTGGATTGAATGTCACTGTTCCCATCCACGCGAAGATCTCTATGCAAATCTCCAGTTGAAAAACTGTTAACGGAAAACCATCAATCAAAACCTACGTCACACTAGCATTATCTGACGCTGCCCTAAAGTGAACTGGCAACATTGTAAATCTATTCGTACCCCAAACTAATATTTGGGAATATACAGATTACCTAATACCCCTACTACCTGACAACCCTAAACCCTTAGGACAGGTAGTACTAGATGCTAGTCTAGTATAAAAAGCCCAGGCATACGTTCATTATTTATTCGGCATTGTGCATTGTAACTTGCATAGATAGTTTAGAAATATCATCATTTAACCAAGAAAAAAAAACAATGAGTCAACAAACCAGTGATTTTACCAAAAACGCCGTTGCAGGAGTAATCTTAAAGAAGATAAAATGTGTGTGCAGTGAAACACAAATTTTGATAGGTGAGGGCGAGAACGTTGCACTACCCTATCGGGCCCATCGCGGAGATGTGATTATGTGGACGCTTATGAAGTCGCATCAAATCAAGAAGTCAAAAGAACATCATCTTCTTAAGCGTACCCTCTTAAATAATACAATAAATTATTTAAATAACTTGTCAACTAAAGATGTTAAAATGGCTAAAAGGGTGGTAGAACGAGGCAATCAGAAGGAACGTCGCGAGATATTGCTGGAGTTAGCCAAGAAGAAATCGATGATAAAAAAAATTAACTGGGTCGTAATGAAAAATAAAGAAGTGAATAACCGGAAGTTACAAGTAGTGCAAGAGTGAATAATTTTGTTAATATTTTCTTCATTTAAAGTAACAGTATGTTTCAATTTGTGATGTTTGCTCCGTTTTTTCTTTTAGATTTTTATGAAAATTATATTATTATTATTGTGTATATGTAGATATTTTTAAAGGTTGTTTTTTAAAGGTAAATATTTGATATTTCTATTATTACTGTTGCTTTTGTTCTTATTGTTGTTTTTTATTTGTAAATTAATTGTATTTTATATTCTATTTTCCAATATATATTATCAAATAAATTATTTTTTAAATTTCATTTTGTATTTTTATTAATACGTCAAATTCGACACCCCATAGTAAGAAAACGACTAAGATACTAAAAAATTTGATAGAATTTGGTAACTGTCTTCGGCGGCAAATAGTATATTGTAGTAGGAAAAGCAACACTTTTCCGGACGACTATGGGATTAGATAGGCGAGGTGCCAGCAGTGACTAGCTATGGTTGAGAGTCTCGGCTGGCACATCACTTATCAAATTCCGTAGTCCGGGAATGTGCTGTTCCTCGTAAGGCGTTTTCTTTGAGCCACCGTGTAAATTAGTATTTAAATTTTTTATTCTATCATTCATAAATTAATTTCTCTAACTAGATTTACTTCAATAAATTAAACTCAACAATACCCTTGTTCAATATTTATTGTTCACTCTGTATGTTTAGTTTAATTGTTTATGTTATTAATTTTTAATTGTAAAAAAATATATAGTTATCCAATGTTATTATAAAAAAAAATCAGATAGAAAAAATAAATAATTGTCAAGTTGACTTTCTAAAAAAAAGTTATCAAATTCATCAAGAAACTTAACTATTGATAATCAATAGTAGTAAAACGGCCATTCGAGCCAGAATTTGTAAATACTCTTATACCTACGAGGTAAAACTTGAATTAATTACATGATCCTGCTAAGCCATTGAACTAGCTGTGGTAAAATATCCGAAAATATCAACGTTCGTCGTAGTGAAATATTACAGCAAAGAGAAGTTCAAGAAAATTCGAAATCTGAGCCTGCAAATAATCAGATACTAATGAGTTCTCATGGTAGCAGTTGTACGGAATATACTTTTATTTTCCGTTTTAATTCTACGGTGGTGATTCGATTTTCCGTTTTTCAATATAATTCACGTAATTATGTTTTTCGCCTGCCTGCACTTAAACAGAGTTTTACCGCCCGCATGTGCGGGCGGTAAATGACCATTTAGCGCCCGCTCTTTTTAATTTTTTTTTCATAGATGGCGCTACTGTTAGATTTCCAATAATAACGTTAACATCAGTAGTTTTCACTCACTTAACTTAATGTGCATTCCATCTAGAGGATAAGTTGATAATTAATTGAGAAAATTTACTTACGTAGTCGTCTGCCATTCCGATAAACTCATTTAATTATTTAAAATTGTCCATTATTAATTAGTAATCACTGTTGAATTATTATTGTAGTACTGAAATATACCTAAGATTCTAAAATCAAATTTCTATAGCGTACATGTTCAGATAATAATTTGACAGTTTCTTTCTACATTTAAAATACTCAACACTGACATGTGAGCCTGTCACATAAATTTATCTGATCTGAGTTTGTCAAAGGATAACGCCTATTATCATGTACGTCAAAAATACTCCCATTAATTACTGTCAAAAACTGTCATTTCATAACAGTACCTAATAATTAATTATTAGAATAAAGTTCTTTTGGTTGAATATTGTAGTATGAAGAGGCGGGCGAAAAACAGTTGTAAGCACCACTGGCGGTAAAGCCGCTGCAGCCCTTCGCTGTATAGCTGCCCTCGCTCGCTTCGCTCACTCGTGCGTCTATACAGCGGCGGGCTGCACCGAAAGCTTTACCGCCCTTTATACTTAATATACTATTTACTGTGTTATTGATATTTGTTAAATTTTATATGTGCATAAATTTAATATGGTAAAAACACAGTATGTACTTACTGTCTTCTTTTTTGTACAAAATTCTCATCACCTTGAAACTTTTATTATTAACAAAACACAATGTTTGCATTTTTCTCCAAAAATCTTTTTATTTTGTAAAAGTTAGCTAAGCACGATGAAATTAGTGGATTTATATAGTTCAATTAGAACCTTACGTCCTCGTTTTGCTAGATATACATAAAATCTTAAACGTAATCCGTATAACAAATCTACTTTTACCCTTAATTTCTCAAATCAATGCTTTTTTTATATACTGTGTTTTACCTTGAGACAGCCGAAGAGAGTGCAGCATCCTACGTTCATCCATCCTCAGCCATTCCATCTTAATTTGGCTGTGACGCCTCGTTCCCCCCTCCTTATTCCTCCAATCAATCTTAGTCAAGAATTCTGCATCAGCTGAATTCGACCACTTACCTTTTTAGTTAGGCATGGACCATAGACAGCATCAGCAAAATTAAAATGCAAAAACACTAGGGAGTCACACAGTAATTTCCTAGTTTGGTAATCTACGCATTTTTGATACATTTACTTACATGGTCTGAAAATCGCAGGGTATTGACAAGAATTAGTTCCAGGTTACGGGCTCATTTTACGCTTTCTAGCTTGGTATTGCCAAAGATTAATCTACACAATAGATAGTCAGCCCAATGCATTAAAATGAGAACATCTCTAAGTATGCCAGCCACTACGTGGCGTAGACTAGCGTGTAAAGCATAGAGCAGTATTGTCACAGCCAGAAACCGTTTTGTAGTTTATTAATATCAGAAACAAAACGCAACGTATAACAATTATTTACATCATTTGCAACAGTTATGCACCGACAATGCTGTATTGTCAGAGAGAGAGATTGATGAAATTCTGTATTAATCTGGAGGGGATACGTAGGGAGGGTAGAAAAAAAAACAAGCGAATGTGGTGTGTGTCGTGCTGTTGCCGATTCGTCGGTAAAAGAAACACACAGGGTGATTTATTACAAGTACAGTATTGAAATAAAAGCCTTATCTCTATGAATTAAATTTAATATAATAATATTTAATCCATGTCATACATGTTTCAAGACTAGACCAGTCCCATGATCAGTGGCGAACAATCATTAAATGAAAAGCTTTTAGATAGAAACATACTTCTGGCTCCATTGTAATAATTTGTTGATGTATATAAAAAAATCTAAATATCTAAAAGCTAAAAGCTTTTGATTTAATTATTGCTCGCCACTGTTTATGGGACTGGTCTAGTCTTGAAACATGTTGTATGGCATGGATTAATGATTATTAGGTATATTAAATTTATTTCGTGGATATTAGACTTTTATACCAATACCGAAATCAAGTAGGTATTAATGTACATTATTCTTTGTCAAAATTATAACTCCACTTAAGAATTGACTAGATACTTTTTCAATTTATTACATATATTTTAAATATTTCACGTAGACAATGTGGCAAAGATGTAACAAGATTGTTGTAGATCTTATAATACCTATAATAAAAAAATTATCAGTGCTACCTATATTATATTAGGTATACATATTATGGTTGTTTTCATACCTACTGATTTTGTTTTGAAGAGAATTACCTAATATATTAAATTAAATTTAATCTTTGGCTGCGTAGTTATTTTTTTTGTGAATATTTTTTAACTTATTTTGTGTTTTTCTAATTTTAGACTAATTATATTATTTTGTGTTGTGTTTTTTTTTTATTTGAGAAACTTCCTAGTTAGTGACTAAATAATTTTTGTGTTTTGTGAAAATGGAAAGAAACAATTCGAAATTAAGTCGTAACCAATGTGCTTTTCGAAATTGTAACAACAGTTACAGAAACAATCGAGAGGTACATTTCTTTCGATTTCCTAAAGAAGAAGATCGATGCAGAAAATGGGTTATAAATTCAGGTATAAGTTCCACTTTATAGGTTTAGGTACTTAAATTTTACTTCTTTTTAATGTTTCTTCGGGTAAATAATAAGTTCGGTAGGAATAGGGCTTTGGGTATCAAACAAAAAAGATAGAAAATAGAAATTTGACATAGGGGTAGTTCTAAGCATTTACAAGTTTGTGACGTGTAGCGATTTTCGATGCCGCCCCCGGAGGTATACATGAGGGCGGCGCAATGCCGTTTTAAATATCTCGTTTCGCTTTCTTGGAAAATAAAAAATTATAACTGATAACTGACACTTAGTACTTAACCCATTAATCCCCAACGTTGCGTAAACGAAACATTTTTTAAATTTTTTTTTCCAATGTGCCAGTAAAAAAAATACTTTTTTGTTGCTACAATTTTTTCAAAATACAACAAAGACTTTACGTTTTAAGAAATATGTCGACAGAGTTAAGATATTTATTTTGTGCGAATTTATGAACTCGCAACATTTTGAGATTTATCATTTCATATATTCGTCAATCTATTTGTCTGACACAGAAACGGATGAGATATTTCAAATTATGGATTTAGATTCCCATGATCTTTAGTAAAAAGGGCGTTATATGATATTTTACAAAACATGTATAGTTTTTGCATATCGGATCATTTTTCCTAATGTTGCGTATACGCAACGTTGGGAATTCCGGTAAGAAGGCGCCATAATGTCGCGCCCTTCGCTGACCCACAATTAGGTAGCATTTATTTTGTTTCTTATATAATTTGTGTGTGATTCTTCTTAGTGAGTGTCAACAAAGATACTAAGTTATAATTATTGTGATTTAAAATTATATTATATATAAAATATAAAGTGAAGCTCTGGAAAATATTGACTTGAAGTAAGTGATAATTATGGTTCTGTTTGTTAATTTTTTTTTAAATAATTTGTTTGGTTATAATGATGTCTTGGAAAAACAGAATGCCTTAGTTATCTGCTGAGCTTTTAGCTATATTGGAGGAGGATGAGGATTTACTGCAGACTGATACCGTGGATGCAGTATATATTCCGCCACCCGTAGATGCACTTACAGACGAAGAGGAGCTTGACGAAAATATATGTGAAAACGTTGAAGATTTATCAGATGTTGCGGGGACCTACGAAATACACGCAAATTTGCCTGATACTTCTGAAGCCTTAGATGATGAATCTTTACCGTCAAATTCAAAAAAAGCAAAACTATGTGCAAAAAATATAAAAATGAAGTCGAAGAAAACTCTACCGAAGTGGAGAAAAGAGACCCCAATATATACAACAGGACCACATAATGAAGAAAATAATATCTTGGAACAAATTGAAAACAGAGTTTGTGGAAAAAGCCCTTTTGAAGTTTTTTCCTTGTACTTCAGTGACGAAGTTTGGGAAAAAATAATATATTATACTCGTAGAAGAAAATATGCTCACGACAATAATAGGCATTCATTTGATATTGATAAAACAAGCCTAAAGCGATTTTTCGGCATACTCATTTTTTCGGGATACCATACGGTTACCAGCTACAAAACTCTATTGGTCAAAAGACAACAAAGCAAGAAGAAGATGCTGACAGTGTAAAAACAACACAATATACATGTGTGCTAAATTTAAGGTGCATCTTCACACAAACTGTTTTGAAATATTTCACACTAAGTAGTAGTAGTATTTGTTTACCGTAAATCCCAATGTTGCGTATACGCAACATTTTTTTGTAAGAAAACTAAAAACTTGTATTTTTTTTTAACCTGATAAACAGTTATTTGGACATAGGTTTAATAATAAAATAAACTAAAATCACCGAAATTGTTTGATTTTCCAAGCTTGGGAATTAATGGGTTAATACGTGGGCGTAAGAGGTAAGCTCACTTCACAGGTTCTCGGCCTTTTAACAGAAAAACTGACTTTTTGGACAAATTAGACATGGAACATCATATCATAACCATATTTTGTGTAACACATGTAGTTTTCGATATACAAGATCGATTTAAACACTTTTTGGACCCCTCTCGAAAAATTATTTTTTTTTGTTTCTGTAGTTAGTCAACGCCTTAAATTTATGTCAAAATTAACCCTTATTTACAAATATTTCAAAAACTACTGCACCTAGGCAACCCGTATGTCATTTTTCTTGTCCTTTAGAGCGGCATTTATATATGTTAAAATATACAGAGTGTCGCATCAAGAAAAAGCAGGTTTGGTCCGCTGCGCGTTTGTGAACTACCCTATGTAATTAAAAACATTTTTGGTTGTAGATCTCTTCAGGTCCTAAAATTTTGTAAAGGATTTTTTTGTCTATCGCTTATAGATTGAGCTAGCTATCTTCCGCCCACACACTAATGGGCCACCCTGTATATTATATAACGCTTAATAGCTGTATATCTAGAAATATCAAATATCGAGAGCGTTATAGAAAGATTTAATGTAATGAGGTTAGTTTTTAAAATGATATAAATCTAAGTATATAGGTTAAAAAAAAAATTTCATAGGTTTACACATTGTTTGTTTTGTTTATTAAGGCATCAAAACGGAAATTTTAATTGAATCTACTTAGAAGTTTGGTATACTAAAGACTAATATTTTGTTATTTTTCGTATTTTTTATTAGTTCTTTTGACAGCTCTGGTGTCATCAATACACCTGTATCCCGAATTGCACCAAATTGCGATGCTATTGAACAAGCATATAATCCTAAATATAATATTATTTTTGAACTTTGAATGTACATATGAAATTTGTATCTTAAAATTAGTCAAAGAATCACCCTTTAAAGTTTGTACAAGTACTTATGCAACACCCTGTATACATAGATACTTTGATTTGCAATTTGCAAATCTGTTAAACTAGGTAATGCTGTTTTTTTTTATTTACTTTCAAATATGGTGTTATGTAATTGTATTCAAATTAAATGTTTGGGGATGATATTTACGAGTTTTATTTTTTTATATAGAGAAACTGTTATTCAGTTTTTAAGGATCAATCTGAAGCAGACGATTGTACTTGTTAAAACATGAAAAAAGTTATTGTCGTGATACTTTTAACACCCTGTTGGTGGGTTTTTAAAGCTTTTTACGAAACGTGTTAACAATACAATCTACATAAATCGTTATTTTTTTAAAGTTTTATGATCATTGCACAAAAACCAATATTAGGGAGACTGTAAGTTTTTTTTCAATTCGGCGTTGCAGAATTTGAACCTAATTGTGATAATTGTGTTATTTTACTAGTATAGATATTTTTGAGTAAATTAATTCGGTTATAATCGATGAGTAGAATCTTTGGAGTAAAATACATTTCACAAAAACCCTGAACCATGTTTCTCAATAGATTTAAATTTTCATTAAAAACAGATTAAAAATTCTAATTTTTTACATCCTGCATTTCAAAACCGTATTTTTTTAAATAATTATTGTCATGCTGGAAATTTCAAACCTTATTTACTTCAGCAACTTGTAAAAAGCACAGCCTTTTTAATATTAACATTTCTTAAAATCGATAATACGCGATAACGATGACTTTCTATCAATATCACAGAAGGATACATTTATTACGTATATAATTTGTTAGATTTTACATCTCCGAATTGAAACACACGCAAAAAATGTGCATAAAAAAGTTAGGGTAGCATTTCACGCCTGTATGAGTCTGAGATTTATTTTTTCATAATGTTAACAAGTTGAATCTGCTGTTTGAGTTTGATCCTTAAAACTGAATCAGATAATAAGCGGAAGTCCTATCTATAACGCCAAATTTCGTTAATTTAAATATAACTTTTTGATGCATCCTTATATACGAAATTTAAAATTAAATGACTAAAATAATATTATTTTAGTCATTTAAAATTATTGTCTAAAACATTTAATGAACCAGCCCTGTATATTTATACTATTATAGTAATTTCTTTTATTTTCGTCCATACACATTAATCTTTGCGTAGATAGGTGTACGTATACCATATAATTTTATATTAACCGACAAAAAACACTGCTGCACAGTAGTACATATATGATACCTATAATATAAAAACAAACTCCCACCTCGTAGGGGAAAGTATACTCGTCCTTGTCTAACATTGCCCATATGATTATTTTATTTCAACACAATACATATAACACCATCTACAATTTCCATAATTTCCATGGTTACATGTTTTTCTAATAGATGTAGCTCGTGTCGAGACAGTTTCAATTTTTGTTTTCTGTCCCATATACGCTGACTATCTATTGTGTAGATTAATCTTTGGTATTGCCCACTCTTATGTCAACCAAATCACAAAAATTTGATCTAAAATTCTTATTTCCAAACAATAAAAGTTCGGATTGTTTGGGGTTTATTTCTAGTGATCCTTAGATGCTTTAATGAGTAAATTTAAATCTGAATTAATTTTTGCAGAGGATTCCACAAACTTTTCCGCTGGGAAAGACATATAAAGGTGGGTACATACACAGGGTGGCCCATTAGTGTGTGGGCGGAAGATATCTCAAGATCTATAAGCGATAGACAAAAAAATCATTTACAAAACTTTTAGGCACTGAAGAGATGTACAACCGTAAAATGTTTTCAATTATACCGGGTAGTTTACAAACGCGCAGAGGACCAAATTTGCTTTTTCTTAATACGACACCCTGTATATTTTAACAAAAATGAATGGCGCTCTAAAAGACAAGAACAATGACATAAGGGTTGATAAGCCTAGGTCCAGTAGTTTTTAAAATATTTGTAAATAATTGTTAATTTTGACATAAATTTAAGGCGTTGTGGTTACTACAGAAACAAAATACATACCAATTTTTAATGTCAGATCCATTTGAATTCCCTTCTTTCCTTCGTTTTACTGGATTTTATTGACCTCTAAGTTGTAATTTTTCAGGGTGGTCGCATTATCTAAATTGTATTTTTATAGGAAAATCTTAAATGCTACACCCTATATATCTGCTTAAATTCGAGAAGTTCCTTTCCCATACTTTTTATTGATATCATATTTCATGAGCTTAAGGCTAATCGTTTTTTATTAAAACTTATTGAAAGAAAAAAAAATAAGTTGCAATTCTTTGTCATTTTAATTATTTTTTTTTCTCTTTAAAAACCAAAAAGTTAAATTACAGTTTTATTTTAATAGTTTGCAAATAGACGATCCTAAAAAATAAAAATTAAATGGTTTTAACACACATTTTTAGACAATTATTTCAATAGAATAAAATATAAGCTTAAATTAAATGCAAAATTACCTCTTTCTTTTGTTAACAACTAAACAAGTACACACAAACCATAACATACTAAAAATATATATTAAACTACTAAGTGTTAGAAAATGCTCAAAATGTCGACCACCTTGTTCGCGGCACTTCTGCAGTCTGAAAATAAATGAATTTTTAGCTCGTTGGAGCAGTTAGGGAGTAATGGATGCAAATAAGCATTTCGAAGTCTAATTTTCATGTCTTCTATGGTGGTTGGTGGCTCACGGTAAACTATTTCTTTAATATACTCCCCATAGAATTTGTGGCTCCTCTACGTCCTATCCATCTTCCAGGGAAATTTTGGTTTAACCAATTTTTATTCCATTTAAAGTTAAATTGTCCAAAAATGTGTGTTAAAACCATTTTATTTTTTAAGAGGGTCTATTTGTAAACAAAACTGTAATTTAACCACAGACCTAGAAAAGGGGGAGATAAAACTGTTTACATTTTCAAGCGATCAAACATCATTATTTGCAGATATCGATAATGCCAAACTTCCGCTGTGACTCCCGCATTGTTTTAAAATACACTATTTTGATACGGCAATTTTTACCGTTTTAAAGCAAAATATAACTTAGGTGATGGTACTAATTTTTGTGTATAATAAAACGATATACCCAAGATATTTTTTAGTTACTTTTCTATGAATTTTAACATATTCAAGACAGATTTCACCAAATCATAATTTATTTATGAAATACACGTGGCAACTCTGTAAAGCAGAGCAACTGAATAGTACGCGAAGAATTTACGATTTCATTCATTCTTGTAATCAGCCGGTAGTTTGAGCTCTGTTGCCAAATATCCTTTGCTTTTGGTTGGTGATTTTGAGTGTTTTTTGTGCAAAAACTATAAAAAAACAATTAACAATGGTGCGTCAGTGTATAGTTTGTAAAGATAATGAAAATTCCAACACAAATTTGATATTTCGGGATTAAGTAAGGTTACGACTTGTTAGTGTTTATCAGTGGTGTAGTTTGCTTGCTCTACAAATTAAAAATAAATTGCTGTAAATAAATACCTAATGTAATTGTTAATTTTTGTGATGTTATAGAGATGCTAGGTTCATCTTACAGTATTTAAATCAAGGTTTAATTATAAACTAAGATAGCACTTCGTTAGATAACTAAATATATTAATACTGAATAGGTAGTTTCCAAAATAATTAAATAATTTCATATTGTAGGTTTCCAGTAAATTCGGAAAGACGCTAAAGGTGGCTACAGCTTTTGGGTCTGGAAAATCAGTATGTCCCCAAGTATGCACAAATATGCTCAAACCATTTTGATGTGAGCGACATTAAGATAACTGAGATTACTGTTCGAAAGCAAATTCGACCAGACGCTGAACCTCAATTATCATTAACTTTAATGAGCCTCTGTCGTACAGGTAATTATATATATGCTTAATAAAATGTGTCTATATAAAGGTATAATGTTCAATAATATTGTAATAAACATATGGTGTATTTACCACACATCTAGATTCTAGATCTGTGGTATTTACTATTGTATTTATATTTATTTTTATTTTCAGCTCAGATTCAACTGTAGCCGAATCCTCTCCAAGCAAACCTAGTAGGTAAGTAGATATTGAATATTTAGAGCATCAGATGTTGATCAAGCAAGGACCTATGTGATCCACAAACTGTAGCAATGCGATCTTATTAAAATTAACTTCCTGGCTTATCTATAGATAAGATATTTACAAACTATAGTTTGTAAATATAGCTACTAAATTAGAATGGTACCACTCACTGAAATACTAAGCTGAAACATTTTATTTTTTAGAACTTCAGATGTTCGTGAAGCAGGGATCTGTGATCCAGAAACTTTTGAAATGTTAGTTGCTGAGGAAGCAGTTGCTGGCCCCTCGAGTGGCCCATCTAATTTGTAAGTAAGTATATAGCTTTATATTACAACATATAACTAAGATTGTGGAATTATGTACTCTAAATATAATGTTATCAACGATTTATATTTTGTAATAATAATTTTTTCTTTTTTTTTTCTGAAGTAATCAAATCATAAATTTTTCTTGTTAATTTTTTATTGTGTTACATTGATTTATCACATTAAACATAACATTTGTAAATTATTTTTGGGGCACCAAGTATTTGGGTACACACTGTATAATATACTAGTTTCCCAGATAATATATAGTAAACCTATCTCCTATATAATCCTATAACCATCATAGTCTAAAGTTATTTAGAATTAGATACGGTAATAATAATAATAATATAAAATATATTTTTATCATAAACCAAAAAAAAAAAAATAACGTTATTTTAAAAACCTACAATTTATATGATTTATATCACTTTAGTGAACATCAACCGCCTAATTTAAATATAAGGAATGCCTTTAAAACTGTACGCCACTGGTACATAAAACGAAATCGAATCGACGAACCAGGTACAACGTTGCCATTTTTTCTATCTGTCCTTTTCTATCTTATATATCAACTGCCACCTTATGTCTGATTGTAAACAAATGTGAATTATGGAAATTTCAGATAATGTTATGTCTCTCGAGTTTCTACATCTGTGAATTTAACTTTTTGGTTTTTAAATAGAAAAAAATTAAAATGACAAAAAATTGCAACTTTTTTTTTTTTTTTTGTTTCATTAATTTTTTATAAGAAACGGTTAGCCTTAAGCTCATGGAATATGATATCAGTAAAAAGTATGGGAAAGGAACTTCTCGAATTTAGGCAGATATACAGGGTGTCCCGTTTAATATTTTCCCATAAAAATACAATTTAGATAATGTGCCCACCCTGAAAAATTACAAATTCGGGATCAATGAAATCCAGTAAAACGAAGAAAAGAAGGGAATTCAAAGAGATCTGACATGAAAAATTGGTATGTATTTTGTTTCTGTAGTAACCACAACACCTCAAATTTATGGCAAAATTAACCATTATTTACAAATATTTTAAAAACTACTGGACCTAGGCTTATCAAGCCTTATGGCATTGTTCTTGTCTTTTACAGCGCCATTCATTTTTGTTAAAATATACAGGGTGTCGCTTTAAGAAAAAGCAAGTTTGGTCTGCTGCGCGGTTGTAAACTACCCTGTTTAATTGATAACATTTTAGGGTTGTCCATGTTTTCAGTGCCTAAAAGTTTTGTAAAAGATGTTTTTGTCTATCTTGAGATATCTTTCGCCCACACACTAATGGGCCACCCTGTATATGTTTTTTACAATAATTCAATTTAGATGTTAACTGGGATGTATATAAACAGATTTACAGCCCTATTACTAACAGTGTAGTATGTCGCTTGCTCTTTAATTTAAGTATTGTTTGTTATTATTTATCGTGCAACGTACCCTTGAAATTATAGTGTATAAAAATGGGTTCTTGGTGGCCGTTTCGGTATGTAACTCTAAACAATTCATGCACGCCAGCGCAGGAAAAACTGAAGCTGACTCTACATTTAGATTTAATAAACTTTTTTTTACAATTTATTCACCGCCTCACCATACGGCATTTACTTATTTTGCTACATCAAAATTATTATTATAATAATGTTTCTAAAAATACCTTTTACCTTTATTATGTATTCAGGATTTGATGGATTACTGAACTTTCCTAATTATTGTTTCTTTGATATTTACATTATTTATGAGCCAGATTTTCAGAAAAATTATGCGTCATAAAAATGTTTTATACATTATTTTTAAAATATTTGATTTTTATGCTAAACATTGTCTCTTAGAGCAACTTTTTTTCTCGTAATATATGCTTATTTTGTTATTAGTAAACTTTTTGGTAACCTTTTTATGGTAAAAAGTTTTTAAGCTTTCATAAAAATAGCTTGAAGTAAAAGTGATAAAATGGTTAAAGAAGATAATATAGGTATAAGATCCCTAAGTTTAAACATAAATAAAAACAATTTTCCATGTAAACATAAATTGTTTCTATACTATATACTTAACATAAGATGAGTCTATTTAAATGTCTAGACCTGGTTGTACAATATGTCGCATACATCTACTCGACAACTATCCAGCCGATATAATTGTAGGGCGGATAAGTGTGCGAACCGTATTACCACAGTTTATATTATTATTCTATGGTAAGTATTACCAAAGATTAATGTACACAATAGATGGTCAGGCCAGTGTATTAAAATCAGAACATCTCTAAGTACGCCAGCCACTACGCGTCGTATGCTAGCGGGCACCTCAGAAAGCAGTATTGTCATAGCCATAAACGGTTTTGTAATGTATTACTAACAGAAACAAAACGCAACGTATAACATCTATTTACATTATTTACAACAGATATGCTGTATTGTCAGAGAGAGTATATTAATCTTTGGTATTACCAAAGACTACACAATAAATATTTTGGTAATTGTTGGTATTACCTACAATAACCTGGCGACATCCAGCGTGAGCAGGCAATATGCTCGGTGAAACACAGTTCACAAACGATGGCCTGACAAGAAGCAACAACTCCATTAAATCCTATTGCCAACACTAGATGCGCACGAATTCCCTGATGGGAAGCTTTATTTATGATTTGCTTGTTACATAAAGTAAATAGTTATGTTGAAATTTTGTTTCACACTACCATGCTTTCACCAGACGGGTAGTTTCGTCTATCCACAACTCATCAGTGGTGGTCGGCAGGCAGTGTAACCATAGAATAAGAAAGCTACGCTAACCAGAAGTTTTACTTGACGATTTCGATGGGATTTTGTGTTCGTTCGCGCGATTTTGTGCGCAAGCTGTCGAATTGGGTAAAATTCCAATATGGACGAATATTAATGATTGTTTACATTCGTTTATTCCATTTTATAAAAAGTTTTCAACGTTTTTCCATTTTTATTAGTTATTTGGTTATAAGATTTATTGAATTCTAGTTTTAAGAACAATAGTGTAATAGTGTTTATTTAATTAACTGTTAGTGAAAGCATAGATTAATAATTGTGTACCTACATAAATCTTTGGTGTGGTGAAAGACAATGCCAAATTATTGTAGTAACAACAGCCACAAAACTGGAAAGTTAATAAGATATTTCAAAATTCCGAGTGATCCAATAAGGTATGTAATGTACCTACACAAAATGTTGAATGTTTTAGCTATATTTTTTAAATAATTTTCAAGGCAACTTCAATGGGTGGAAAACATTGGCAGGTTAGACTTGATATCGAACGAACCGGAAAAAGTGTTTAACCGCAAAGTTTGTAGTGAACATTTTGAGGAGAAAATGTTTGCTGGTTTTGGCAACAGAAAGCACAAAATGGAAGCCATACCGACTATTTTTTAAAAGGTGGTTAGCGAGCAAGGTAAATGTTTGATGAGTGTTGTGTCAGTCGTATGTACATATTTAATTAATTTGTTTTAAGTGCGCGCCGATTCTCCACAACCATCAACGATATCGGATGGATCTTCTCTGGTTTTTGATGACTTGAATTTGGAAAAAAACCCTTTAGATAGTAAGCTCCTTTGAACTACAAATTCTATCTTCATGTAGGTATTAGATGAAATTCTAAATTACAGAACAACTGCAAATATCTCCAGGAATATTTGAGCAATATCCAAGAAAAAAGCCTTGAAAATGGAGGTGCAGAACCTTAAAAGAAAGTTCGATAGAATTACCGGAACTTTCGAACAGACCATTCGATAAAGAAGATTATATTGAGTTTGTTAAAACTAATTTTAAGGAAGGCTTGGCTAATTATGTTATTATGCAGTATAATTTATCTAAGAAATCATTGAAAGGTCGGAGATATACAAGTGAGTTCAAGAAATTTGCCGTAACTGTATATTTTCTTGGATCTAAACTATATCAACACTTACAAGAAACTTTTTTTAGCATTTTTTTAAACAACAAAACCACAATTCATGTAAAGTTGAATATTTGAAAGATATTATATTTCAAACAATAAAAAAATTAATTTAATTAGCCTTAATGTGCGGGGTATAGTGAGCGATCAAGGATCCAACTTTTTAGCTTTCTCACAGCAAAATGGGGTGCAACCACAAAGACCGTATTATATTTACCGCGTCCAAATTCCTTAAAAAATCGCCAAAGTATTCCAGAGGATATAATCAGGGTTTGTCAGACTGAGAGAAATGGTAAGGAAAAATAAACTGTTTCCGTCGAGGCATGAGTCTCCAAATTTAAGTGTAAAAGTAATATTTCTGTGACCTTTTTGTCATTTATCTTTTTCCTAAGACTCTTGATGACAAGCTATATTTTTTTTTATTGTAGACAGCTATTTTTTTTTCTATTTAAATTATTCCATATTATTTATTCAAGCCTAGGAATTTTTTTAATTTTGAACCCTTTTCCACTAATAAGGAACGGATTGGTAAGCACGTTTTTATGATACATTTCATAGGTTATATTCTATCAAAGCTATAAATAACTAGGCAATATTTCTTCTATGTTTGGAAATATATTTTTTTTTAAGTTTTTAACCCCTTTTTACACTATGCCATCTAATCTAATTTTATGGTTAATGTGTTAGGTTATACTCTATTAAACCAAAAAAAAAAATAAGTTGAAGTATGAATTTTTTTAAACACCTTAAATACGCCCAAGTTAATCAGCACCTGCATAATATCTTGTAGTATTTTTGTGCCAAATTTGTTAAGTGGTTTTTTAGTTATCGGGGATACAGACCGAGAGACATTTTTTAAAACTAGTTATTTACATATAAATGACTGAAAACACGTTTTTCCGGGGGAATTAAAAAAATTCACGAAACAGACCCCATATACATATATTATATAAATATAATATGATATGGTGAGTAAAAAACATTCTAATTGACAACAAATTTGCAAAAATTTCTAAATAATGTTGTACAATGATGTCATTCTGTTTTGTTTAAATTGTTTATTGTTGATTTGTAGATATTTATGTAGCTATTATTATGTTTTTATTATTAGTCATACGTATTTTATACTTTTATTTTTGTACTTTTGGCTGCCGACGGGTCTATGTACATTAGTACGAATGAGACAGAAATAAATATTATTATAATAAAGTTTTTTTCAATTAAACATATTTTTTTTATTGCGAAAGTTGCTCGGAAATATTCCGCTTATGTGAAATTGTGTACTATTTTAATTGTTAGTACAGAATTTATTGCCCGCTTGTTTGATATTGTGAACAATACTATGATGCGCACAAAATCTGCGCGAGTTTCAAGAAATCCCATACAAATCAATGCTATTTACACGAAGATAAACTTCTGGTTAGCGAAGCTTACTTATTCTATGGTGTAACCGCTGCGCGCCGACCACCTAACTATTTACTTTATGTAACAAGCAAATCATAAATAAAGCTTTATATATGTAATATACGTATATATATATGGAGACTATTAGTTTCATGAATTTTTTTTTTATTTCACCGGAAATACTTGTTTTTGGTCATTTTATACATAAATAAGTAGTTTTAAAAAAATGTCTTTCTGTCAGTCTGTCTGTCTGTATGCACGAAAGCGCAAAAACCACTTAACAGATTTTAACCAAATTTGGTACAAAAATACTATAGGACATGGCAAGGAGCTGATTATATTTTGAGAAACATTGAGCGTAAGAGGGTTCAAAAATTAAAAAAATCATAGTTTTTAAAGTTATCCGAAATACTCCGTAATTTTTTACATCTTTAATTGAATATAACCTAAAATATTGAACATAAAATATTAGACCACATTGGCGTTCGAAAATAGTGTAAAATGGGTAAAAAATATTTAAAAAAAAAAACGTACTTCTTAAACATAGCAGAAATATTAACTAATTATATTTATAGCTGTAATATAATATAAGCTATAAAATGTGTCCTAAATAAAAAAAATTGGCTAATTATATATAGCTTTGTTATAAGATATCCTAAAAAATGCAGCATAAAATTTTTATTTACATAGGCGTTCGTAAATAGTAGAAAAAGGGGTAAAATTAAAAAAAAATTAAAATGTAAAAAAAATTATATTTAACTAGATGAATTGGTGTTAAAAATACACGACAAAAATTAATGTCCCATAGGCGTCCGTGAAGATTCTATAAAAGGGTCAGAAAAAATTTGTATTCGTGATAACTCAAAAACCACTTAACGGATTTTAACCACATTTGGCACGAAAATACTACAGGATATTTATAGGTGGTTGTTAACATTGAGCGTAGGCAAGGGGTTTAAAAGAGGGTTCAAAAATTTAAAAAATCATAGTTCCTAAACTTATCCGAAATATTGATAATTTTTTGTGCGTTTAATTAAACATAACCTAAAATATTGGCTACTTATATATAGCTTTGATATAAGATAACCTACAACATGCAGCATAACAATTTTGTTTACATAGGGGTTCGTAAATAGAAAAGAGGGCAAAATAAATTTTGTAATAAAACTACAAAAAATCAATTATTTTACGTACAAGAACTTGGCCTAGAAGATCAGAAATATTGTACGTATAAATAGTGACTCCAAAGAGAAGAAAAATGAACAAAACCCGATACTTTTGATTGAATAAAAGCCGATATTATTGTTATAAGAAAATAGATAATAATGTTTGCCATATAACTGACACTTGACAACTGTCCCGAGCTTAGACAAGGTCCTGTTACAGTAAACTGCGGGAAATATGTATTAGTTTCCCGCTCAAGGAAAGTATTATGTGCGCGCTAAAAAATTTCGATAAACACTGATCTATCCATTTGGAAGTTCCCTGAGAGGATTAAAACCATTTCCAGATGGAAGTATGTCTGTCTGTGTGTGTGACTGTATGTATTCTTCCACGATAGCGCCTAAACGCTTTAACCAATTGAGCTATATTTTGGTATATGACTGTGGGGGAGTCCTAGGATGCACCCATTAGTTTTTAGATAAATGGTTTTAGCCTGTGATAGGGGTCGACACAATCCCGAAATTTACAAATAGCAATAGGGGTCGAGTGATACATTATTTGAAAGCATTTTTTTTATGCTGCAGTTAGGTAGTTGGAATCTATAACTCTTATTAGAATATAATAAAGTAACTTGATAAGGGTTTTTGTCGTTATCGATAGAGCGTGAGCTTCGCATGCGGAAGGTTCTGGGTTCAAATCGCACTTCTGGCAAACTTTTTTTATTTATAATTTTTGAAAAAACTAGTTAGTTTGTTAGGTTAGTTTATTGGAAATAATAAAAATAATACAATTATAATAATAATAATTATTAAAATTCTGTCAATTATCAAACTATCATCCCACTTTGTTTCAATTTATCAAGTTTTCTTGGGTATTGGGACAAAATCTAAACTCAGTATTTCTGAATTTTAAATTCTATTGCAACGTTTCGTGCAATATGTGCACATCATCAGGCTACAAAAACACAAAACCTCAATAAAGTAAAAGTTATAAAGTTATATAAATAAAAACACTCAACAAAAGGACGATGACCAAACAGACTAACATAACATTTTAAAAAATTAGATTATATTGACACAGAGTCTAATACCTACCATAGAAAATCTGGTCAAATTCCCTAAAAATATTAACATTGTTTTCGAACCTATAACAGCTAAATAGAACAAAATATAATAAAATTAATATTCACAGTGTCAATGAGAGATGGGAATTCTCTCACCACACAGATCATAAAAAAGTAAGTAGATAAAATAGATATCATAAAAAGAACTAAAGTAACTCATAGGCGTAGGTCAACCATTTTGTTATGTTTTAATTAAGTTAGTGTAAATGACACTCAAACCGTTAATGTCTCTCTGATTATTAATGGCATCAGGCTCCTTATTGATGTACACCATTTCCTTGAAGAGTCTCGATCTTTCTTTGTGTTCAATGCCCAATATCACATAGTTTTCAAAATCAAATAAGTGCCCCGTATCACTACGATGTTCAGAAAGAGCGGTACAACTTTTTTTGTAGCGACAGTCTAAACGGTGTTGATTGATACGATCCTTGATATAATTTTTCGTTTGACCAATGTATTTACCTGAACATTGTGTACAAGGTATTTGGTATATAACATCACACATATGTTCCTTCTTTGGTCTGTCTTTAAGTTTACTGAACAAGGATCGTGTCGTTTTCTTGTAATACGGGGCAATGGACACTAAATCTGACTTTAATATGTTGTTAAGTCTATGGAAAACACCCGGTATATATATCAGTGGTAACCTGATCAATGGTAACATGTTTTGATTGTCATTCTGTACTGCTCTATCTCGGATCCGATGTTCATTGAAGATCTTGTTCAACAAATTCACAGGATAGCCATTATTTGTTAGGAGACCCTTTAAGATTGTCAGATTGTTTTCTATCAAGGTGGAATGACATAGCCTTTTGACTCTCGTTAACATGGATTTAACCAAACCTATCTTATGTGTGTTTGCATGGTTAGAAAAGTAGTTTAGACATCGCCCCGATGATACAGATTTCATGTACCACTCGGTAACTAAATCACCAGCGTCTCGACGATGAATCATAATATCTAGAAATGGAATCCTGCCCTCACTCTCAAATTCACAAGTAAACTGTAGATCCAGATGGTAATTGTTAAAAACAGTCTAAATGTCATTCAACTGACTGGGATCAACGCACGCCAAAATATCATCAACGTACAATTTGATAAACTGCACCGTACTTTTGAGTTCAGTTAAAACAGTAGCAATCAAATCGGTCATGATCAATTCTGCAAAAACCGGTGAAGAGGGAGACCCCATAGGTGCGCCTCTGATTTGTTTGTAGTAATTACCCTCATATACGCAATAACTTGCATCAAAGATGAAATCGACCAACTTGAGAAAGCTGGCTAGAGCTAACTGTGTATGAGTCTCTATGACCGCCCAACGTCTTTTTATAGAATCAATAACTAAAGACTTAGGAACATTTGTGAAAAGAGACGAAACGTCCAGGCTGACTAACACAAAATTGGTTTTGACTTTCACACTCGTCAAGAACTCAATTAACTCATACGAATTATGTAATGAATATTTGAACTCGGTATTAATATTTGATAAGATACTTGTAACATACTTCGCAACTTTGTAGGAAGGTGACCCTATACAAGATTAGTTTCTCAAGCAACATGATAATATGATAGTGACTATGTCAGATAAGGGTAACAAAACGGTTGTTATGTACAAGGATGACTATAAGAGCAAGATGACTGGCCTTTTGACGGATGTTTCTACTTATCAGAAAATTAACAAAGACCCTACTAGTTTTCTACAAAGAAAATGTAATAATCTCATTAATGAAATTATAACAAAAAATGAACTTGAAAAGTCTGTAGGAAAAATATTAAAAATATATAACTCACAGTCCCCGAAAATTTATGGGATGCCCAAAATACATAAGGATGGTGTTCCCTTGAGACCAGTTACATCTTGTATAGGGTCACCTTCCTACAAAGTTGCGAAGTATGTTACAAGTATCTTATCAAATATTAATACCGAGTTCAAATATTCATTACATAATTCGTATGAGTTAATTGAGTTCTTGACGAGTGTGAAAGTCAAAACCAATTTTGTGTTAGTCAGCCTGGACGTTTCGTCTCTTTTCACAAATGTTCCTAAGTCTTTAGTTATTGATTCTATAAAAAGACGTTGGGCGGTAATAGAGACTCATACACAGTTATCTCTAGCCAGCTTTCTCAAGTTGGTCGATATCATCTTTGATGCAAGTTATTGCGTATATGAGGGTAATTACTACAAACAAATCAGAGGCGCACCTATGGGGTCTCCCTCTTCACCGGTTTTTGCAGAATTGATCATGACCGATTTGATTGCTACTGTTTTAACTGAACTCAAAAGTACGGTGCAGTTTATCAAATTGTACGTTGATGATATTTTGGCGTGCGTTGATCCCAGTCAGTTGAATGACATTTAGACTGTTTTTAACAATTACCATCTGGATCTACAGTTTACTTGTGAATTTGAGAGTGAGGGCAGGATTCCATTTCTAGATATTATGATTCATTGTCGAGACGCTGGTGATTTAGTTACCGAGTGGTACATGAAATCTGTATCATCGGGGCGATGTCTAAACTACTTTTCTAACCATGCAAACACACATAAGATAGGTTTGGTTAAATCCATGTTAACGAGAGTCAAAAGGCTATGTCATTCCACCTTGATAGAAAACAATCTGACAATCTTAAAGGGTATCCTAACAAATAATGGCTATCCTGTGAATTTGTTGAACAAGATCTTCAATGAACACCGGATCCGAGATAGAGCAGTACAGAATGACAATCAAAACATGTTACCATTGATCAGGTTACCACTGATATATATACCGGGTGTTTTCCATAGACTTAACAACATATTAAAGTCAGATTTAGTGTCCATTGTCCCGTATTACAAGAAAACGACACGATCCTTGTTCAGTAAACTTAAAGACAGACCAAAGAAGGAACATATGTGTGATGTTATATACCAAATACCTTGTACACAATGTTCAGGTAAATACATTGGTCAAACGAAAAATTATATCAAGGATCGTATCAATCAACACCGTTTAGACTGTCGCTACAAAAAAAGTTGTACCGCTCTTTCTGAACATCATAGTGATACGGGGCACTTATTTGATTTTGAAAACTATGTGATATTGGGCATTGAACACAAAGAAAGATCGAGACTCTTCAAGGAAATGGTGTACATCAATAAGGAGCCTGATGCCATTAATAATCAGAGAGACATTAACGGTTTGAGTGTCATTTACACTAACTTAATTAAAACATAACAAAATGGTTGACCTACGCCTATGAGTTACTTTAGTTCTTTTTATGATATCTATTTTATCTACTTACTTTTTTATGATCTGTGTGGTGAGAGAATTCCCATCTCTCATTGACACTGTGAATATTAATTTTATTATATTTTGTTCTATTTAGCTGTTATAGGTTCGAAAACAATGTTAATATTTTTAGGGAATTTGACCAGATTTTCTATGGTAGGTATTAGACTCTGTGTCAATATAATCTAATTTTTTAAAATGTTATGTTAGTCTGTTTGGTCATCGTCGTTTTGTTGAGTGTTTTTATTTATATAACTTTATAACTTTTACTTTATTGAGGTTTTGTGTTTTTTGTAGCCTGATGATGTGCACATATTGCACGAAACGTTTATTTAATTTAAAATTCAGAAATACTGAGTTTAGATTTTGTCCCAATACCCAAGAAAACTTAATAAATTAAAATTCTGTTTCGTTACGCAGGTCATATACAGCACCCTGGTCGAACCGCAACTACGACGATCATGTTTTCGACAATTCTAGTTATTTACGCAATGAATTTGGTATAGGATGAGGGTCTCCAAACTACGGCCCGCCATCAATCCAACCGCGATAGCTTAAGACTAGTGTCATGAAACTGGCCCGCGACAGCCAATGTCTTATTGTTGTTACGAGGGTTGCCTTTTATATTTCGGGATTAGAGAACAAAAACAAATATTAATCATCGAAAATCACTTTATTGTTTTTCAAAATATTTCCCATGCTTTTGCATGCGTTTGAACCAAATGTCGAAGCACTTTTGCCACTCTGATTGAGGTATCTCCAAAACATGCATTCTGAATGCAGCAACCGCTTCTTCAGGTGTCGAAAAACGTTGACCTCTCAGTTTGTTTTTTACGTACGGGAATAAAAAGAAGTCATTCGGTGCCAAGTCACGACTATACGTCAGGTGACTCATCAAATCGATGTTTTGGGTGCTCAAAAATGCAGTTGTTTGAGTCGATGTGTGTGTGGTTGTTCCGATTTCTTGGAAGACAACTGCACTTGACAAAAAAACGATGCACGATGAACCACACGAAGATGACCGAGAATGAAAATAAATAGTTACAATGTTTACATTCAAGAAGAATAGAATGCAAAACCGAGTAAACTTATGTGTTATGTATTACACAAATAATAAAATATTACTAATTCACAACAACCACAAATATCATACTGAAAACAACCCATGATAGTTAATTTAACAAGGCAAGTATTACAAAACTATTCTATACGTATTACTAATCAGAGTAGTGCAAAAATTAACCAAATTTTAAGCAGTTAATTATTATTTAATCACCGAAGTAATTCATTTCTGTTTTTTTATTTAGATAAAATGAGAATCAAGTACACAGTGGAAATAAAATTAATACAAAAGAACACAAATAGTAAGAAATGAACAGCGTATGAACCACGCGTTTCATCGCAATAGGTTACGCAATGAAAGTACAAACTAATCTCAACGTTCTACTGTTCGAAAGAAAGCAGGATTTCTATAGGGTAAGTATAATATATTTAATTACCAAACCTAACCCATATTATTTATATTTTTGGGCTTTTATTTTCAGAGAAAACAGACGCAGTAAATTTCATGTCTACAACGCGCCTTCACCATTTGGTCAAGAAAATGACACAGGACAAAATAGACATATACATTTCTTGATTGTGGCGTAAATACGTTATGTAACTATCAATATAGTTGAATTTAAATAAAAACCAATAGTAAAGTATATTATATAGCAAAAATTCATTATAATAAAATTCAGATCGTAACAAGTTAGTTTACTCTTGAAAACACCAATTAAACGGTGTTTAAATTGTACAACTTTCCTCTAATTTAACCGGCATTGTAACTCCTACCGTTTCCAAGATTCCAATGCTATCCCATTCTTATCTTGGACAGAGTATATAGTGTGGCTGAAACCGTTGATAAAACCATAGAATTTAAATTATAGGACGCCAGGGGTGAGGTCGCACGAGTAGCCGATTTACAAAATTAAAGGAAACAACTGATTTTCGGCAGATTCAATTTATTGGAGGTTTGTTGTAGACAACATACGCTAGCAGGCCCAGGTGCTGATGAAAAGTATATTGTCCTATTAAAAACATTAGCAAAAGTTTTAGAAAGAGTAATTAATATTTGAAAACTTGGACTCACCTATTAAATACAGGTACAATCACAATAATTGCACTACTTAATATAAAAATTATAAATGACATCAAGTTAATATAAAATATTGTAGTTGAGCAACTATTCGAATATCAGCGCGCAAAAAATAAGCAATAAGTATTGGAAATAAAGAAAGATAAATGTATTAAAAATATCAGATTGGAACCACTAGTCATCTATTAGTGAGCTGGATAAAATAAATATAGCTTTAAAAGTATTTTGCTACAATAGAGAGATCAGAAAAATATTTGCGTGATAGGGGAGCGCCGGGATGGTTTGGACAGCGGGAGGCATTGGACACATTCATATTTACCGCCAAATTAAAGAAGGGGTAAAAACAAAAACGTATTTAGAAGCGCAATTGAATGCTCTTAGTATCTATCTAGATTGGAGGCAAGTAGGTTGTATCGTTTCGCGGCACTGCCATTTTTTTATTTATCTACGTGTCCATTCTAAGATTAAAAAGTTTTAAATCCTGTTTTACGAAACAAGTTTTGAGTTTTTTGAGCGGCTGATTGATTACCAGTTTCAAGGTAAGCCTTAAAAATCATAGTGTATAGTTGCTTTTAAGATATATATATGAACTTTAATACATTTTGAGTTTTATTAATCAAGCTACGTTGCGGGAGGGTATGGACAACTGTACAAATGCTCCCGCAAGTGTCCTAACCCTCCCTAAATTAGCAAATTGTTACAGGAAACATGCCTCACAAGCACAAAAAGTTGACAAACAGACTTTTTTCCGCTGAAGCCATGCGGAATGCAACCGTCGAGGTATTATCTGGAAAATATTCTATTAGAAAAAGTGCCCAGGAACATGAAGTTAAAAAATCAACTCTAGCGCGATATGTGAAAACAGCAAAAGAAGTTGGTATTGAAAATATGTCATTTTCTCCCCATTTCGTCACATGTCAAGTATTTTCTAATGAATTGGAATCCTCGCTTACCTGCTACCTCAAAAGATGTTCAAATATGTACCACGGTTTAACGCCAAAAGCTACTCGCAGATTGGCATACGAGTTTGCAGAAAAAAATCGTCTTAAATTTCCAGATTCTTGGAAAGCAAATAAATCAGCTGGAAAGGACTGGTTCACCGGCTTTTTAAGTAGACAGTCGAAATTGTCCATAAGATCTCCGAAAAACACAAGCTTGGCGAGAATTTCCAGTTTTAATAAAACTACCGTCGGGAGATTTCAAGATAAGTTAGAGGAAGTTCTGAAAAGACATGAGTACACTGGATCAGACATATTTAATTTAGATGAGACGGGTGTTACCACGGTGCAAAAGACACAAAAGGTAGTTGCGACCAAAGGCCAGCATCAAGTAGGTAAAGTCGTTTCGAGAGAGCGAGGAGAGCTGGTTACCCAAGTGGACATTATTGGAGCGAACGGAATAGCACTTCCTCCAGTATGGGTGTTTCCGAGAAAAAAATTTGATAAACATCGAATGTTGAATGGTGTTCCAGAAGAGTATGGTGCAACTGGCTTAGTTCATTCGTCTGGATGGATGACCAGTGATAATTTTTTAAAGGTCTTAGAACACTTTACAGCTAATGTTCGTTGTTCTAATGAACGTCAAGTCCTTCTCATAATGGACAATCATGAATCCCATTTATCTGTGCCTGCAATTGATTACTGCAAAGAAAATGGGATTACAATTTTAACTCTTCCACCGCATACATCTAATAAGTTGCAGCCATTAGATAGGACTGTTTTCGGCCCATTCAAAAGATGTTTCAACCAAGGAGTAGATGACTGGATGCTCGCTCATCCAGGACAGACAATATCCATTTATGATCTGGCACCTATCTGCATAAAAGCTTGGGATCGGTCTGCTACTCCCTCCAATATAAAATCTGGATTTCGTTGTACCGGAATTTGGCCATTCGACAAAAATATTTTTAGTGAGGAAGACTTTATTTGCTCATTTGTTACAGACAGGGTAGAAACAGAGAAAGACCCCAACAATGTGACTATGTCAAATGAGGTTTTAAATAAAAATCCAGATTTATCACAGCAACCCGGCCCCTCTACACAAGAGCAAAAGTTTATATCTCCTTCCAAAATAAGACCGTATCCAAAAGCTCCCGAAAGAAAGACAACTAGAAAAGGACCAGTGAAGAGGACATCTATAATTGCAACCGATACTCCAGAACGCGATAAAATTGAAGAAAAAAAAATGAAGAAGATCGCACCAAAACCTGATCAAAATAAGATCGAGAAGGTAAAGAAAAAATGTTTGAGCGAATCTTCTTCTTCCAATGAGGAAGAAGTTATTTACAAAGACTCATCTTCAGACTTAGATTTGGAAGAAGATGAGGACTTGGTAAATCTCACCAAACTTGAAGTTAATAATTTTATAATTTGCAAGTTGTTTGGAAAAACATCTGCTAGACATTATGCAGCTAAAATAGAAGAGGTCGTTGAAGATGGCTTTGATGTGAAATTTTTAAAAAAGCAAGTGGCTTCCAACCGGTTTAGATTTAGTGAAGAGCCTCCAGCATTTGTCTCATATGAAGAAGTTGTTTTGAAACTACCAAATCCATTGACAGACCGAAGTGCCAGATATTTGGACATGATATATTTTAATGTTGATGTTACCGAGTACAGCTTATGTTAATATTGAAGTAATTATTCAATAAACAATTTTTAACTAAATATTTTATTTGTTTTTTGAAAAATAAATGATTTGCGTAATATATGTTCTTATTAATTGCTTGTCCAAACCCTCCCCAAAGTTGGGGAGGATTGGGACAGAATACATTAAAAAAATATATGTATCTATCAAAACTCATAGGCATATTTAAAAAAAAAAAAACCAAAAGTATATGTAAGAGACATGTATCAACTATCCTCGCTACAAAATTTTAATTATTCCTTATCCACGTCCACGCCACAATTGTTTATTCAAATATTGTCCAAACGCTCCCGGCGCTCCCCTCCCATTCCTCATCTGAAAGAAGTTCTATTCTATGGTAGGTACATAGCAAACAAAGTGGATGGAACGGTGAAAGTGTGTTGTACCTATAATCCATAAATATGCTTAAATGAAACTTCTTATAATTGTATTTGTTATATTATTTCCAATAAACTAACCTAACAAACTAACTACTTTATTCAAAAATTAGAAAAAAAAAATAGTGCTAGAGCTGCGGTTCAAACCCAGAACCTTCTGCATACGAAGCTCACGCAACTACCTAACTGGTGAACTTTTAAACGCAATTTTCTCGAGAATTATGGAAGCAAATATCAAATGTAACCTAACGCTGTAAACCAGATAAAAAATTCTAAAACTAAAACACTCGTCCCCTACTGCTATTTGAACATTTGGCGGTTGTGTCCACCCCTATCACAGGCCTAAAGCGATTTCAACAAAAACTAATCGGTTCATCCTAGGACTCCCCCAAATTCATACTCTTTATCTCATTTTTTTAGCTCATTCACAATACTTTTCATTCACAATACTTCTTTCCCTATGCCATGTATTGCAATTATAACCGAAAAATAATTTTGTGGCATAGCGGAAAAAATTTCTGGTTTATCTAGACAAGGGACTTTGTTTAATTTAGCAGGGCCTCAGTCTAATTCAGTAGAGTTTGTTTCGCTCTTATTTTGAGCTCGTGAGAGTACAATAGTTGTTGAATAAAATATTATCTAAAATTCACATATAAATTCTAAAACTGAATGTCGAAAGTTGCAACTTAATGAAATTTATTAATCAATATGACAAAAGTTTAAAATATTTAATATAAATAAGAACAAAAATTACGCTAAATAATTGCGAATCAAAGTAGTGAAATTATATTCTCAAATATTTTCCTTAAAACATAGTCATTCGTATATAACTTCTAAAACCGAATGTCAAAAGTTGCAGCTTCATGAAATTTTTAGTTGACAGATTCGATCGAGAGTGCTAAGCGAAATTATAAAACTTTCCCATCCAGTTTAATGAAAGTTTTACTGTATATAAAGTTCCCGGCATATATATGTAAATTATGCCTATGATATGTTGGTCCAAAGTTCACAACCAAGTGCTCAGGATTTATCTTTATTTAAATTTGAAGTGGTTTCTTATGCGATGTTGTGAGAACATATTTTTCTGAACGAGTTTTCGTTAGCTTCAATTTACACTGGAATACGATATTTTTTTAAACATACAGGTAGATGTTTTTAAAACCGAAATTGAATGAAACATTTAAATTAACAAGTTTTATATGGTGTGTTGTAGATTTTAGTAGGCACGAGCGGCGTGCAATGGAAACATGCAGAAAAGTATTGGTTATCAGGACAACAGAATTTACAAAATTTTATTTTGAAATTTATAATATACTAGTCCAGAAAATGTTACATAATATTCTATGTACCAATTTAAAGTACGGGTGCATAGTCATTTGCATGGTCCTTTCAAAACGCAGCCTTTCAAAACGGAACCTTAACCTGCTCCTAAGTTTAATGACAATAGATATTTTAAAACGATTTACAGCTGTTATCTTTGAGATCAAATGATGTAGAGTAGTTTTTGTATACTGATAGTTTATTAAAAAAGCATACGATTATTTTAAAAATTTAAATATTTACTTGGGTGAATCCAATCTATCACTCTATAAGATTGTGATATTGGTGGCACTTTTGGTTTTACCGGAAGTTGGTACCTACGAACTTCCTTATTTCAAATCTACCCTATATATACTTTTGGATTCCTAATCTAATTTGGAGTATTTTGTTTTAACACTTCACTATACCTGTATCTCAAACTTTTTTTTTTTAAATAAATTATTAAAAATTTTTTTTGCTCAAAACGGGTCTCTGTTGGAAAATATTCGCTATTTCGTCAGCGGAATAGACAGAATCTACAAGTTTTAATTGTACTTGAAAAATATAAATTCTATTTACAGATTCCGCCATAATGTTACAGGGTTACTTTTGTGAGATCTACTAATACAAATTGACATGAGTCAAATGCCTCATATGAAACACCCTTTATTTTATCTACTATTCTGAAATATTATAAAATTTCCTTTGAAATAATTAATATTCTTGTTCCTAAATGGTAAAGTTTCGGAAATAAAAGCATGTTTCTAGAAACATTAGATTATTTCGATATAAGTATTTTAATGAAGTAGCCATGAAACACCACTAAATGTCAGGAAGCAATAAAATTACTGACAGTTCTTGCCTAACTATTCAAACTTTTGTTTTATTAACGAAAATGTCTTGAAAATAATTACGTATTAAGTACAAAACACTCGCCAAGCGTTGTCATATAACCTTATTTTACATTAAATCTCTGCTGCATCTAGATGAAGCGTGCTTCTTATAGTATTTTTTAATGGCAAGATTCGTATGCTATGCTAAGTACAATTAAACGCTGGCAACTATGTTTAGACGAAGAGCGATAGGTGGTTGTATAGTGGGTATATGCCAGATGGCAGTGTTGCCCATTGTTGCTGAATAATAGATGAAAATGCTTTGAGGCCTGTTCATCTGCATAAGAACGTGTATGATAAATAAATAGGCTATTGGTGTGTCACAGGACACAAGCACTGGCAAGGGTGTCAACTGCTGCATACAGGGAAGAGAGGGACCAAAATAAATAATGTTTTACTATTATTACACGGATAAAAAAAGAGGGAAATACCTATAGGTATGTAAATTAAGTATGTTAAATAGGTGCATAGGATAAAGCCTGCTTCAGATGAAGACGAAATTCAAAATTACAGTTGTATGGTAAAGCAGGTTGAAAATTAAGTATACATTAATTTATAGTTTAAATTTTATATGGAGAGAAATAATTACACAATAAAATTGAATACTTAAATATTATCAATTTTACTGATTATTTAGGTTGCTTCAGAGGACAAGCCACCACTGGTAGAAAATGGTCATTTCATGTGAGTTTCACACTATACTTTTTCTACGACTGTTTGAATGATTTTGAATAAATTGAACATAATTTTTAGGAAAATATTTGGTTTTCGAAACTTACCCCTAAATACGATAAATTAGAAGTATTAAATTGACTACGTCGTGTTAAACTATATTCACTATCACTGTTTTTCATTATATAAATAGCTTTGAAACCTTCGAAACTAGTGAAATAATTATAATTATTATTAATTATAAATAAACTGTCAATTTGGTGTGTTTGTATTTTCGGCGTTGCTATGGTGATTTTTCATAGCCGACGCTACTTTTGTCATTACCAGGAAATTTACCCGTGCATAATAAATATTTATTAATTTAACTTAAATATATTATAAATGAAAAACAGCATTACATTTTCAAATCATGATTGAACATATAATAAAGGCATTTAAAGACAGTCGTAGAAAAAATATCTTCTGCCACGATTTTGGTTGACTCTGGTGAAGGAATAAACCAGGATTCCTTATAATAGAGTACATACCTTCCAATAGATTATTGTCAAATAAAATTATCAGTGAGGAAAATATTCAGCAAAAGAATATACCTAGTTACCGTGTTATTTAAATGTTTAATATTTCTACTAATTGAGTAATATGAATATGACAAACAATTAACATTAATTTTATAATGTGTTGATATTCCAAATTTAATTACGAAGCAGTTAAAAACTGAATTATATTTGGAATGGGCTTGTTTAACAAAACAATACTTATATTCCGAGAGTTTGTCTGTCAACCACTATACTTTCACCAGACGGCCGTTTCGTCGATCCACGACTCATCAGTGGTGATCGGTCAGTAGTTGACAGCCAAACTCTCGTAAATAATGTGTTATATACCACACACGGTACAGATGTGTAAAAGGATGTGTTTGGCGACATCTAGTTTTATCGTTGGTAGTACGCCGAGTGAACAACAGTTCCTATTTCGGCTGCCTGGGAGGTCTCTGACCCCATAAAGCAACTACCAACACATAGACGCGCCGATACTCCCTTAAGCGGGACTGCCTATATTTGGAATGGGCTTGTTTAACAAAACAATACTTATATTCCGATAGTTTGTCTGTCAACCACTATACTTTCACCAGACGGCCGTTTCGTCGATCCACGACTCATCAGTGGTGATCGGTCAGTAGTTGACAGCCAAACTCTCGTAAATAATGTGGTATATACCACACACGGTACAGATGTGTAAAAGGATGTGTTTGGCGACATCTAGTTTTATCGTTGGTAGTACGCCGAGTGAACAACAGTTCCTATTTCGGCTGCCTGGGAGGTCTCTGACCCCATAAAGCAACTACCAACACATAGACGCGCCGATACTCCCTTAAGCGGGACTGCCTATATTTGGAATGGGCTTGTTTAACAAAACAATACTTATATTCCGAGAGTTTGTCTGTCAACCACTATACTTTCACCAGACGGCCGTTTCGTCGATCCACGACTCATCAGTGGTGATCGGTCAGTAGTTGACAGCCAAACTCTCGTAAATAATGTGGTATATACCACACACGGTACAGATGTGTAAAAGGATGTGTTTGGCGACATCTAGTTTTATCGTTGGTAGTACGCCGAGTGAACAACAGTTCCTATTTCGGCTGCCTGGGAGGTCTCTGACCCCATAAAGCAACTACCAACACATAGACGCGCCGATACTCCCTTAAGCGGGACTGCCTATATTTGGAATGGGCTTGTTTAAAAAAACAATACTTATATTCCGAGAGTTTGTCTGTCAACCACTATACTTTCACCAGACGGCCGTTTCGTCGATCCACGACTCATCAGTGGTGATCGGTCAGTAGTTGAAACCCAAACTCTCGTAAATAATGTGGTATATACCACACACGGTACAGATGTGTAAAAGGATGTGTTTGGCGACATCTAGTTTTATCGTTGGTAGTACGCCGAGTGAACAACAGTTCCTATTTCGCTTGTTAAACAACCCCATTCCAAATATAGGCAGTCCCGCTTAAGGGAGTATCGGCGCGTCTATGTGTTGGTAGTTGCTTTATGGGGTCAGAGACCTCCCAGGCAGCCGAAATAGGAACTGTTGTTCACTCGGCGTACTACCAACGATAAAACTAGATGTCGCCAAACACATCCTTTTACACATCTGTACCGTGTGTGGTATATACCACATTATTTACGAGAGTTTGGCTGTCAACTACTGACCGATCACCACTGATGAGTCGTGGATCGACGAAACGTCCGTCTGGTGAAAGTATAGTGGTTGACAGACAAACTCTCGGAATATAAGTATTGTTTTGTTAAACAAGCCCATTCCAAATATAGGCAGTCCCGCTTAAGGGAGTATCGGCGCGTCTATGTGTTGGTAGTTGCTTTATGGGGTCAGAGACCTCCCAGGCAGCCGAAATAGGAACTGTTGTTCACTCGGCGTACTACCAACGATAAAACTAGATGTCGCCAAACACATCCTTTTACACATCTGAATTATATTTAATTTTAAATCGTTATTTACGTTCATATTCTCTTGAAAATAGAATGCGTTTACTAATACTTCCATAACAAATTAACCGATCACGAATCCGTATATCGAATGCACTAATTTTCCTCTAAACATTTTTCTATTTTACCTTTGGTGTAGGTATAATATAGGAGCCGAGATCCCTGTATAAAGAACCGAATCTTGGACACACTGTATATACATATGTTGAAATCCTCTCATTTGGGTATTTTATTTCATAATTTTAAATTATCTTATTTAATTGATCATCGTAAATGCTGTAAAACTATAGTATTAAGATAAAAATCCACGTTGACACATAAAATGAAAACGTAAGTTACGAACCAAGAAAGTACTTAGTAACTAAGAATTATTGTTATCTTTTATTTCTCTTACGTTATTAGTATTTTTACTTATATAAAACTATTTTTTTAATTATATTAGTTTCATTCTCAAACTAATTTCTGTAACGTAAAGATTTAAAGTTGTTACTGTAAATATTATTTTTTATTATTTATTATCTATTTATGAACGCCAGTGTTTTGTTTAATTGGTAATATTTTAGAACGATGTGTTAATTTGATAATTTTTTACTAAATATAGAACCAATCAAATTACTTAATTTTAAGTCATGTGTCATATTTCATCCAATCACATCTGGATAACAGCGATAATACCCTACATGTGGTGTTTTCAGTTTGGTGTTTTTTTATTAAAAATTAATTAAACGTCAAACTGACAACTGGTTTAAAAATGTCGCGAAGATTTGGTATTGCATCTAACGATGCAATTAATGATATATCTAATAATATACCAGAAAATACAATCAAATCAAAAAAATATGTATGGAAAATATTTCTCGAGTGTGCGACCAGAGAATATTAACTGAATGCTGAAACGAGTTTGCATAATTTAGCTAATATATTGAAAGATTATGCGGTAAATATGAGAAAAGCTGACGGAACTGAATATAAAGTAGCAACTGTAAAAACAATTTAGAATACTACGAGTAGGCTACTCTAGGAAAAATACTTCAATGACTTCAAAATTGTATTCGACCCGTTTACCAGTGTGATATTCAAAAATGCGCGAGATGCAAGAAATGCAAAACGTAAAAGATTACAGCAGGATCCAAACAAACGAAAATGCAGTTCATCAAATTTGAGTTCAAGCGATTTGGCTAGAATCATTGGATTATGGGATGAATGTACACCAGAAGGTTTACAAAATTTTTTTTACCATATTGTAGCTGTTGAGTTAGCTTGGCAACGTGGTGAACCAGCTGATTGCCTTGTAGATTATTTCACGATTGAGAAAAATAATGATGGAACGCCAACCAACAGAATTGAATACAATCCAATATTCAGTAAAACCTGCCAAGGAGGATCGAAAAGTTGTACAAATAGTAAGTGGCTTGTTTCAAATATTGCAAACGAAAGTGCATGCCCTTTTCGGTTATTCCATAAATTATTGTCCAAAAGGGGACAAATATTACTTCCAGTCGCCTATTCTTGAGACCAAATCGTTTCTGGAAATCCGAAAGTGACACGCATGGTTTGACAATATACCAGTAGGCAAGAACACAGTTAATATATGTGGACCAAATCATCCTCGCAAGCTATTGGTTTGGACACTAAGTGTAAAAAGAGATCCAAGCTTTCGAACAGATCAACTGCAGTTAGTCATTTGGCAAATAAAGGAATTCCTGATCAGCAATTAATAAAAATAACAGGACATAGCAGCTTTAATTCAATTAAACCGTACTTGAATATTAACCAAGAACGCCATGGTGAAATAATCAACACCATGCGAGGAATTTCGTCAACAGTGGAAATTAACAATCCGTCAACTTCAGCAAACTCTTCTTCCAATTTAACATTTACCAATTGTACTTTTCACAACTGTAGTTTTAAATAGAAATTAATAATATTTGTTTGATTGAAACTAATTTTGTATTGAAAATTATTAAACGTCAGATTGACAATCAAATTTTTGATATCTACAAAGTAAAAAATTATCTTATCGAATACTCCTCGGGCCTTGATAATTACTCAAAATTTTGTCATAGAGAATCCTTCAAGCGAGTTGCTCAAGGATAATAGCCCTCGGCCTGCGGCCTCTGGCCATTATCAAGCAACACGCTTTCGGCATTCTCTATGACAAAATTATCTCGGTATTATCAAGACCCTAGGGGTATTACTACTGATAATAAATTGTAAATTCAGAATTTTCACCTCTAGAAACCTCGATGACGACAGAATTGGAATTATGTTGAACTGTTCGTTGTGGCACACCGTTTCCTTTCTTGACTGATTTGTTTTCGACTGATGATACGTTTTATACCTCCGAAACATATGTCTGACGTGCTGTTAACGTGATGATAATAAAGTTGTTTTATGGAGGTGACGTTATAGTTTGTTTTATCATAGATATTGCACTCAACTGTGAGAATGGACTATTTCTTCAAAATAAATTATTATATTTATAGTATAAATCATTTTATTTCGCCGTGAAGATGATCAAACGCAGAATTTTAAGTGAATCCTGGTTGCATGTATATTTTGTTCGAAATATTTTCACTAAAACATGATAAATTTCTCTTCCACCTCCTCCAAATAAAAACATAATAAAGCAGAACTCATAAACACAGGTAAGTACCTGGTTTATATTAATTTTTATTTTACTTTAGTTATCATTGCGACGCGTTTGTAGCAAGGTGAATTAGAAAAAAAAAATATATTACAATTTATTTGCTTCTTATCATTATTGCGAAAAATTATAACCTCATTGTGCTACTGTTTATGTGTTTAGAATGTGTTATTTGGCAAGTAGGTAGTTTGAATTTTTTTTTGTAATAGTGATTATTTTTCCATACACATAAAATAATTAACAATATACCATCTCATACATAACTGATGCTTTGGAAATTCCTGTATTTCCCTAATAACACTTTATTATGTGCAGCAATTTCCAAAACCGCAAAGTTCCCATGTTTTTGCAGAAAGTATTTTATTATTATTTTACCAATTTGTTTGCAACGTGCATAAAAAAAATAATAAATATTGTGATGATAAAATTTAGCTTTAAACATTTTAAAGTAGTAGGTTCACTTGACATACCTTATAAATAAAAGAAGAACGTTTGCAAATATTTTTAATTTATTAAATGAAAGCATTTTGATTTATGGAACAACTGAAGCATTTTACATTTTTTTAAAAAAAATATGACTTGCCAAAGGTGTTGAAACCCAAATTGCTTTCACACTTTTAGTGGTAAAAATGTACCAAGAGCAGAACAGTAAGACCTTATGAAACATTATCCGAAACTCTGTTTTCTAAAAATTCTGGATATCACACCCTTCGTACCTTGGTTGGTATCACAATTGATTAACAACAAAAATTTACTATCCCAAATGTCATTTGCAGCAGTGCTAAACCTCACGTCGCGTCGTGCCTGCAAAACAGCTGGAAGTTTAATTATATTTGCAACTGCTAGATCAATTATGATTGGGGTTCGAACCAGTGGCAGCCCGTGAGTCCTGAGAGTTGTGTGTGTGTTTTTGTTTTTTCATGATAAGTAATTTACATTTACATCCAATATGTGCAGCACTTTTGTCGTGAATAGCCAGACTACGAGCTAAATTTTTTATATCAGAATACCCATTTTTAGACTCCCAGCTAACCAATCAAACTTTTTGTACCGATCATTATTAAAACCCCTAGTTTTTCGCGGGGAGCCAATATTTATTAAATATTTACTTAAATCTAGAATAGGCCTCGCTAATTCTTGAACGACGTATAGTTTATCGCTGTATAGCTTTAAAAATGACCGCTGATATATTAAATAATTTATTATATCCCCAGAATTTTGCATTTCTAAATCTACGTTTACTTGTACTACTGTCGGCGTTGGTGCACTACAGCCTGGACCTAGAACATCCATATTTTCCATACTATTAACCATTCACTATCACTACACTAGCACAAAAAAAAATGCTTCAATTTAAGAATTGTATTTATTGCCTGTCCCTAGTGTCCCTTAATTTATTACGATTATTATAAAGAAATAGTGAGAAATTAATGGGTTTTAGGTCTTTTGTAAAAGAAACTAATGTATTTTAAGCCAACGTTTCGACAATCTTTATTGTCATCCTCAGGGCACAACTGAAAAGAAACAAAGTTCCCAAGTATAATAAAGAAATGTTACATATAAAATACAGATACACATATACAATCTCATATCAACTAATATTTCTCTTCTTTTCTTGTTTGTTAAATTGTAATATAGATTTTAAAAAATATAATAGGGTAGAATAACTCGAAAAGAAAAGTTAAAAAACAATTAAAAACATCAAAAAATGAATTAAATAATTCCGATAGCACATAAAATTTTAAAATATGTTATCATAAATAAAAAAAAACAAGAAACACAATAATAAGATCAGTATAACAAACGAAACTAAGTCAGAAATTTGTCCTGTTGAAAACCGTATATAATGCATATAAAAAATCCATATAAAGATGTGCAAATAAAATTTATAAAAACTTACATCATTGTTTCTATTTGTCGGTAAGAATTTTTGATATAAACGAGACACGCACAAACAGAACACATGTATGTATACTTATGTATAAATAAAATAACATAAAAGCATAACAACAATACAATATCACTAGTCGTCTAATCTGGATGGTATTTTATTTAGTGAAAAATGTAAATGTACCTATTAACAATCAAACAATTTAAAATTTCAGTTTAACCAAAAAAAAAAAAATAAAACAAAAACCTGCCATAGGTACAGACATCGAGAAACAGTATCATTATAATTGTGAATTTGGTATACAAGGGATGTTTCTATAGAATGTTAAAATATGCCGAATTTAAATTTTCAATATCACTTCTGACGTTAATAGAGTTTTTCTCCTTTTTAATACAAATCATTTCGTCCATTAAACGCTTTTTTAATATTTTTTGTTGGCCAACAATTTTAGTATTGTCAAAATCAAAACGATGTAAGTGGTCAAGCGTATGTTGGGCAAGTGCTGTAGGATTAGGTTTTCTTTTTAAAGGGTTTAAAATGTTAGTGGAGTCTCTTTTGTGTTCGCTGATTCTAGTTTTCAAGTATCTGTTCGTCTGACCTATGTACACTTTGTTACAGTTTAAACAAGGTATTTCGTACACTACCCCAGATTTGAATTCATTCGGGGTTCTAGATTTTAATTGAGAGAAAAACTTTTTATTAGTGTTTTCGCACTTTAAACAAACCCTGACATTATTCTTATTCAAAATACTCGTTAGTTTTTCAGATAAGTTCTTGACATAAGGGATTTTAAAATATTTAATATTAATGGTGGTAGGTATATCATCTGGAGGTTGTGTTTGGTGATCATGATATAAGAAGCGTCTTATAATACTCATTGGATAATTGTTCTTTATCAAATATTCTTTTATTTTGTTTAGATTCTGGTCCCAAAATTGTTGACCGGATAAGTGTAAAGCCCTATATTTTAAGTTTTGAATAATATTGATTTTCTGTGAAAATGGGTGAGAAGAAAAGAAATTTAGAAAACGCTCAGAAAAAGTTGGTTTTTGATACCAATCCGTCAACAGTTTGTTGTCGAAATTCTTAATAACTATTGTATCCAGAAAAGGTAATTTATTATTAGTTTCAAGTTCTATTGTAAATTGAAGGCGGGGGTGGAACTGATTGAAAACTTCAAGGATTTCAGCACTTTTATCGTTTGGAATTGCCGTGATTATATCATCAACATAACGTTTAAAAAATGGGACACTGAATGAGACTCTGTCTAAGCCATAAGTTTGAAGTTTTGTCATGATGATATCTGCACATATGGGTGAAAGACAGTTACCCATGCCTAGGCCAAAAACTTGAACATAAAAGAGATTTTCATATTGAAAATAACTATTTGCTGTACATAAATCAAAGAGTTGGATGAATTGATCTAAAGAAAGTTTCGTATGAATTTCTATTAGGTGCCATTTTTCAAGTATCGCCTCTTTGACCAACTCGACCGGTATGTTAGTAAAAAGAGATTTAACATCTAAGGAAACAAGAATATAATTTGATGGTAATATAATATTGGTAATATCCCTAACAAATTCAAACGAATTTTGTACATATTTATCGTCCTTTTCAAATATATGTTTTAGTAATTCGCTAATAAATTTAGTGAGAGAGTATAAAGGACTACCAACAAAGCTTACAACCGGCCGAAGTGGACAATTCTCTTTGTGGATTTTGGGTAAAAAATAAATTTTTGGTGGTGTGCCGGTTTCACATTTCAATTGTGTAAGAGTGTTTTTGTCAATAATGTCATCTTTATGTAGCTTCTTCAAAATGGTATTCAATTTGTTCTGAATTGTGATTGTCGGATCGATTGGTAAAATTTGATAGGTATTAATATCATTTAGCATTTCAAGGGCTTTTGAATTATAACATTCTCTAGTTAGCGCTACTGTAGTGTTTCCCTTGTCAGCACGTAAGATCAAAATATTAGAATTTTCCTTCAGAAAATTAGAAGTTTCCCTCGCTATTTTATGAATGAATATATCATGACTACTGAGGTTGTTGTGTGAAAAACGTAAAAAATTTGTTATAGTATTAATTATCCGGTTTCTATTTTCAATAATCAGATCTTGATCTTGATATTGTGTCAAAATATATTCTGAATCTATAACTAACTGTTTAATAGGTAGTTCTTGTTTCTTAATATAAGGTAAATTAAACTTTTCGCCTAGTGACAGTAAATACTCAACATTGGTTGGAAAATGTATGTCTGTTAAATTAATGAACCATTTATTATTAACTGTTACAACATCATGTGCTTGTCTACGCGAGTCTAGAAGAAAATTTAGTTTATTAATTTGCTTTTTATGAGTTTTTTCAAATTCACGCTTATAACTTTTGTTTTGTGTTTCCATAAAAAGTTCAAAATGGACCTCCGGCAAAACGTCCGCAATCGCTGTCCTGAGGTTGTCCATCTCCTGTCTCGTTCTTCTTACCTTCCAATGAGCATACTCTATTTCAATATTAAGAATTTTCCTCTGGAAACTTTTTAATATATTACTGCACTTATTCACATAAGGATTATTATTATCCAGAAGAATTGGATACATGCATTTCGTTGTATGTTGGATATGTGAGGGTAGGACATTCTTCTTCCGACAGGTCAGTAAAAATTTCTTGTGATTTTCACAATGTGCTAACTGTTTAAATCTGTTTGATAACTTCTTCATCCTATTGACGACTGCATCACCATGCGCTCTTTTAATTTCTTGGTAGAAATTCATTTCACTTTATTTGTCGTGCTCTAAGTCTAATGATGTAAATCCCAAAATTAATTATAATTTTCAATTTTTACGACCTCTATTATTGTTATAGTGAGAAATTAATGGGTTTTAGGTCTTTTGTAAAAGAAACTTGTTGTTGTTGTGCCCTGAGGATGACGATAAAGATTGTCGAAACGTTGGCTTAAAATACATTAGTTTCTTTTACAAAAGACCTAAAACCCATTAATTTCTCACTATAACAATAATAGAGGTCGTAAAAATTGAAAATTATAATTAATTTTGGGATTTACATCATTAGACTTAGAGCACGACAAATAAAGTGAAATGAATTTCTACCAAGAAATTAAAAGAGCGCATGGTGATGCAGTCGTCAATAGGATGAAGAAGTTATCAAACAGATTTAAACAGTTAGCACATTGTGAAAATCACAAGAAATTTTTACTGACCTGTCGGAAGAAGAATGTCCTACCCTCACATATCCAACATACAACGAAATGCATGTATCCAATTCTTCTGGATAATAATAATCCTTATGTGAATAAGTGCAGTAATATATTAAAAAGTTTCCAGAGGAAAATTCTTAATATTGAAATAGAGTATGCTCATTGGAAGGTAAGAAGAACGAGACAGGAGATGGACAACCTCAGGACAGCGATTGCGGACGTTTTGCCGGAGGTCCATTTTGAACTTTTTATGGAAACACAAAACAAAAGTTATAAGCGTGAATTTGAAAAAACTCATAAAAAGCAAATTAATAAACTAAATTTTCTTCTAGACTCGCGTAGACAAGCACATGATGTTGTAACAGTTAATAATAAATGGTTCATTAATTTAACAGACATACATTTTCCAACCAATGTTGAGTATTTACTGTCACTAGGCGAAAAGTTTAATTTACCTTATATTAAGAAACAAGAACTACCTATTAAACAGTTAGTTATAGATTCAGAATATATTTTGACACAATATCAAGATCAAGATCTGATTATTGAAAATAGAAACCGGATAATTAATACTATAACAAATTTTTTACGTTTTTCACACAACAACCTCAGTAGTCATGATATATTCATTCATAAAATAGCGAGGGAAACTTCTAATTTTCTGAAGGAAAATTCTAATATTTTGATCTTACGTGCTGACAAGGGAAACACTACAGTAGCGCTAACTAGAGAATGTTATAATTCAAAAGCCCTTGAAATGCTAAATGATATTAATACCTATCAAATTTTACCAATCGATCCGACAATCACAATTCAGAACAAATTGAATACCATTTTGAAGAAGCTACATAAAGATGACATTATTGACAAAAACACTCTTACACAATTGAAATGTGAAACCGGCACACCACCAAAAATTTATTTTTTACCCAAAATCCACAAAGAGAATTGTCCACTTCGGCCGGTTGTAAGCTTTGTTGGTAGTCCTTTATACTCTCTCACTAAATTTATTAGCGAATTACTAAAACATATATTTGAAAAGGACGATAAATATGTACAAAATTCGTTTGAATTTGTTAGGGATATTACCAATATTATATTACCATCAAATTATATTCTTGTTTCCTTAGATGTTAAATCTCTTTTTACTAACATACCGGTCGAGTTGGTCAAAGAGGCGATACTTGAAAAATGGCACCTAATAGAAATTCATACGAAACTTTCTTTAGATCAATTCATCCAACTCTTTGATTTATGTACAGCAAATAGTTATTTTCAATATGAAAATCTCTTTTATGTTCAAGTTTTTGGCCTAGGCATGGGTAACTGTCTTTCACCCATATGTGCAGATATCATCATGACAAAACTTCAAACTTATGGCTTAGACAGAGTCTCATTCAGTGTCCCATTTTTTAAACGTTATGTTGATGATATAATCACGGCAATTCCAAACGATAAAAGTGCTGAAATCCTTGAAGTTTTCAATCAGTTCCACCCCCGCCTTCAATTTACAATAGAACTTGAAACTAATAATAAATTACCTTTTCTGGATACAATAGTTATTAAGAATTTCGACAACAAACTGTTGACGGATTGGTATCAAAAACCAACTTTTTCTGAGCGTTTTCTAAATTTCTTTTCTTCTCACCCATTTTCACAGAAAATCAATATTATTCAAAACTTAAAATATAGGGCTTTACACTTATCCGGTCAACAATTTTGGGACCAGAATCTAAACAAAATAAAAGAATATTTGATAAAGAACAATTATCCAATGAGTATTATAAGACGCTTCTTATATCATGATCACCAAACACAACCTCCAGATGATATACCTACCACCATTAATATTAAATATTTTAAAATCCCTTATGTCAAGAACTTATCTGAAAAACTAACGAGTATTTTGAATAAGAATAATGTCAGGGTTTGTTTAAAGTGCGAAAACACTAATAAAAAGTTTTTCTCTCAATTAAAATCTAGAACCCCGAATGAATTCAAATCTGGGGTAGTGTACGAAATACCTTGTTTAAACTGTAACAAAGTGTACATAGGTCAGACGAACAGATACTTGAAAACTAGAATCAGCGAACACAAAAGAGACTCCACTAACATTTTAAACCCTTTAAAAAGAAAACCTAATCCTACAGCACTTGCCCAACATACGCTTGACCACTTACATCGTTTTGATTTTGACAATACTAAAATTGTTGGCCAACAAAAAATATTAAAAAAGCGTTTAATGGACGAAATGATTTGTATTAAAAAGGAGAAAAACTCTATTAACGTCAGAAGTGATATTGAAAATTTAAATTCGGCATATTTTAACATTCTATAGAAACATCCCTTGTATACCAAATTCACAATTATAATGATACTGTTTCTCGATGTCTGTACCTATGGCAGGTTTTTGTTTTATTTTTTTTTTTTTGGTTAAACTGAAATTTTAAATTGTTTGATTGTTAATAGGTACATTTACATTTTTCACTAAATAAAATACCATCCAGATTAGACGACTAGTGATATTGTATTGTTGTTATGCTTTTATGTTATTTTATTTATACATAAGTATACATACATGTGTTCTGTTTGTGCGTGTCTCGTTTATATCAAAAATTCTTACCGACAAATAGAAACAATGATGTAAGTTTTTATAAATTTTATTTGCACATCTTTATATGGATTTTTTATATGCATTATATACGGTTTTCAACAGGACAAATTTCTGACTTAGTTTCGTTTGTTATACTGATCTTATTATTGTGTTTCTTGTTTTTTTTTATTTATGATAACATATTTTAAAATTTTATGTGCTATCGGAATTATTTAATTCATTTTTTGATGTTTTTAATTGTTTTTTAACTTTTCTTTTCGAGTTATTCTACCCTATTATATTTTTTAAAATCTATATTACAATTTAACAAACAAGAAAAGAAGAGAAATATTAGTTGATATGAGATTGTATATGTGTATCTGTATTTTATATGTAACATTTCTTTATTATACTTGGGAACTTTGTTTCTTTTCAGTTGTGCCCTGAGGATGACAATAAAGATTGTCGAAACGTTGGCTTAAAATACATTAGTTTCTTTTACAAAAGACCTAAAACCCATTAATTTCTCACTATAACAATAATAGAGGTCGTAAAAATTAAAAAAATTGAAAATTATTATAAAGAAAAACCAGAAAGGAATAATGATAATTTAAAATAGGTAGGTACTACCCATAATAATATTATAATCAAAACATAAGAAAGCAAAAGAAAACAGAAAGATGAATTGACCAAAGATCAAAGATAATGTATGATCAATTGGTCAAAGCGAGAGAACGCTAAGTAGTAAATAAAGGGGTTTAAGACAGACGTGGATGTTTTGTTTCAGTCACTCAGTTTGCTGTATATCTAAAAGCGCATGAAGAGGCACAGCCTCACTTTCCATCTTTGTTTCACACATTAATGTATTGCTGCAGTAATACCTACTATGCTAGACAGACTTGTGCAACTCCAATTGATATTAATGTGTTTCAGAATAGAATTAGCCGATACTTGTTGGAAATTCATTATAACTGCATAAAATAAAACAACTTTAGTTTTAAATATTTCCAAACTTTTATATATACAAATTTATATTTCAAAATCACACGACATGTTTCGTCCACACAGTCCACACAGTCACACTTGATAAAGCCACTGTGTGGACGAAACATGTCGTGTGATTTTGAAATATAAATTTGTATATATAAAAGTTTGGAAATATTTAAAACTGAAGTTGTTTTATTTTATGCAGTTAATGTGTTTCAAGTTTAACGTTGATAAAGCTAAATGGAATGTGTAATCTTATAATAAATACTTTGAAAATAAAATGAGGACATGCCTGCGATGAATGAATATGCAATTTATAGCAATACAATAGATTATTATTATTAATAAGAAAATCGGAGACTAATATTAATCAATGTGGTAGTAGACACCAATAATTAAAAGTGGCAACTCCCCGTGCATATGGACGAGAGGCACTGCCTCTGACTTAAAATTATTAAATTACGGCCAGTATGGATGTTTTTATTGACGTTGGCCTACTCTCGTTCTGCGTTCGCCGACGGGCAGGACATTCTTGCCTCATTGGATAGCGAGCATTAAATGGACTCACGATTTACATGACAGTTATTTTCATAATTTAAAACAAATCATCATGTGCGTAGGTATAATACTTATACAATCCATCAATCAAAAAAAAATGTTAATTGGTTAAAAAGTTAGTGAGGCACTGCCTCACTTGCCTCATAGGACTAGCCGCCCCTGGTTCGAACCAACTTATAAGTCAGTTCGAACCCTATCTAAAATAAATGAAATCTTAACCAGTTTCTATTTTCTTAACGCAGGTAGGTATACGGAATTAAATTTAACTTGAGAACATCAAAAAATGAAGTATTTTTAATTCAATTAATCAAACTATATTCTACTATATTTTCTCAAAACTTGACAATTTCAAAATTAACAATAACACCACAATATACGATCTGCTAAAAACAATAATAATAATATTTTAAAAATATACGAAGTCTATTTCTAACATCCTCCCACTGCATTTGACATTTTCGCAACACATCAAATCACATCGTTGTCAAATCTTCTTGGAGACACAACCTTTCTTCCACTTCGTTTGACGATATTCTTACTTTGACTTTCGTCTTTGGCCATCCGGTTAGGTTCCTTGAGTTTTCCAATCTTCTGTTGCAATTCTTCCCTATCCTCCATGACGAAATCTCCAAAGGGTAAATCTTTTGTACCGGTCTTACAATCGCACCATTTGTAGTTTTTAGTTTTACAACACGTATCTTTTTATCTCTTCAATTACAAGACCTCATGGCCAATGCAGCCTCTATTGCTCCAATCCAATCAAAACAACATCTTCCTTCTGGATTGCCTGAGTTTCTTTAGATTTTTGTCTCGTTATTAATTGGCTGAGGTATTCAGATCAAAATCTTTTCTTTAAATCTTCTTTTATTCTTAGCCTATATTTGCAATGTCTGTTGAGTGGTTTATTGTCAACTTTATCTAGATCTTTCGTATCAACTGTCTGAATGTCTTGTAGAAACTTGGCTGGTTAAGAGTCTCATTTCTTTTAATAAGGCGACCGTGGCTATGGAAAGGACTCATCAACTTCTTGAAGTTCATCGAATATCGTTTGAAAAATTGTTCAATGAGATAATTTGGAAGACATATTTTTTTTAAGGTAATTTTAGTATTCTTGCTTTAAAGAATGATGAGATGAATGACCTGAATAAGGAAATGCTTGATTGTGTGATTGATTCTGATTGTCCTCCAGAGGATATTGATAGTGAAATAGATCAAGCTGATACATTTTTGTCGAGATTTAATACGATTAAGTGTAGAATTGACAAACTGGTAGCTACAGAGCGTTTCAGTAGTTTAAGCGTAACATCTGATAATAGAAGTAACCTGAAATATCCCAAAATAGAATTTAAGAAGTTTGGTGATTTTGGAGCATTTTGCGCATTGATGAAGATGACAATGTAGATCCTGAAGATATTAATTCCAGTTTTTGCTTCATGCGACGATTCCTAAATCGAGAGCCCGTCAAATAGTTGAAAGTTGTCCTATAACTTTCGCCATAATAAAAGAAATAAAATCTTATCCAGTTTCTATTTTCTTAACGCAGGTATACTGGATTAAATGCAACTTGAGAACATCAAAAAATGAAGTATTTTTAATTCAATTAATCAAACGAAATTCTACTATATTTTCTCAAAACTTGACAACTTCAAAATTAAGAAAAAAACACCACAATATACCATGTGTAAAAAACAATAATAATATTTTCAAAATATACAAAGTGTATTTCTAACATTATCCGAGAAATGTAGATAGTAATAAACCTTCATTATCATTTTAATTTATCGATTGATTATTCTATGATATTGTGCAGTTCCCACATTTTTCCGGAGGATCTTGGCTTAAAGCTTCGTCCACATGAATGCGAACATCATTGATTTTGAAGGTATTATTTTTCTTCGCAATGACACCTTTTATTTGTGTGGTAGTGGTAAGGAGGTAATTTATGTTTTTTATTTCCGCCATAACATTTATTATAAAATTGTCATTGGCATTTGGGGCCTAGGTTACTTTTTGGATCGGTAAGCTAGCGTGGAATTCGGATCATTTCCAGGAAGCAGTGGGTAATTTTGCCAATTTCCTAGAATGATATGGAGCGTTCTCTAGTATAATAACCGAATGTTAGGAGATGAACTCCACCATTTGTTCGAAATATTCCTCGAAAACATCCGCATCGGACAGGATCTAGCATACCAGCACGACAATTTTTACAACTAACTCAAAGGCGCATATTACGATTCCAGTTTTAAATTTGCATTTCAGCTAAATCATTTTGTTAGGTCTCCCGAAGACATTGACGTCACATATGCGTACTACAGCTGAGCTGGCGTCGTCGCATCGGTTGGCCAGGGATTGCGTTTGTGCTTTTATTGATATAAATGAATAGTTTCGTTTGATTTTTGTCTCATTTCCTTGTAATGTTATGATAATCAAATCGTAGTTACATTAGATAATTAATAATAGTAATTAATAAGAATAACAATTCTTCAAAGTTTTTGTGTTGCTATGCAAAAAGACAGACGAAACAAATGGTGCAAAGTAATGAAGCGAGATTTAGTTTTACATGAAAATATCCAATAGGCTCATCTCGAGAAATATAAACATGCCTCCAAAATTTCGGTTTGCCCCTGTCTAGTACGTCTGGATATTAACAAATAGGTATTTTAAGCAAATAATATACTATTTTTTCTTGTTTTATACCAAACATTTAAAGAAGTGTGCGGTATACCTACAAAGTTTTATTCCTATTATTTCTGCACTTACAAAAGACGGATTGGAAGAAAAAAAATCCATAATTGTATATAAATCAACTTTTGGGAAATTGTCGCTTTGTCCTTTTAAATATCAATCTTCCAATATACCGAGATTTTACCAAAAACACTAACAAATTAATAATAGGTATAGTTTATCCAAAATCAATGTAAAATATGTAAATTTAACGATTCTATCGGGGCTATCCGTTCCCATGCCTTTTTACATTATAAAAGGGCATCGAATGCAGCGTTTTTTGAAACATTTCTCCCTCGTATATAAGACGTATAATAAATTATGCCTGCCAAAGGATACCGACAGTAATAAAAATAACTACAGTGACTGAAAAAAGTATTGTGTTAATGATTAATCGAAAAAAAAAGGATTAGAGTTTGCGAATACATATACAGGGTGAGTTATTAGTGCGTCGAAGTTCGATATTACCTCAAAGACCAAAAATTTCACGCAAAACTAAGCAGCCAGTGTGTAGGCAGTCATAAAGCACGTATTTTAAAATTATTGTTATTTGCACAGGGTGGCTCATCTCATCATGGTTCACCCTGATGTCGTTTTTTTAAATGGAAATCCCTATTTATTATTCCAGAATTTCATTGGTTTAGACTTGACATTAATTATACTAAAATTTTAGAAAATTATAGAGAGTGGTTCAAAAGTTACCACTAGATTTATATGCAAAACATGGCGAATTCTAAGGCTTTCGTACTGGAACTGAAATAATTTAAACTCTGCTTCTTACGGGCATACCTTTTTAATAGTTACCAACTTTAAGAAAAAATAATTGTTAGTATACTTAAATCTATTAGTTTTTAAGATATTTTCATTTAAACAAAAATATATTAGAAAATTTGGACTTTACGTGATCATTTTGCATATACCTAATTTCATTTTTGATATTTGTTATTGAAAAACATTACGCAAGGTCACCAAAATAATATTTTTCAAATTCAATTTATTTTTTAATAGTTATTTATTTATCATAATCGTAATCAAAACCGGTATATAATTGCAATATTTATCAACTAAATCGACAAGGATTAGATCGAATGACAGTGACATTTAATCATTAGCTATTTATTACAAAAGTTTATTCTAATAAATACCTAAAACAATTAGTTTACTAATAATTACTTAATTAAATTTTGGTTGAAATGAATTTTCCCAAAAATGAGTTAATAGATATGATTTGGATATTGGGAGAATGTATGCAAAATGTTTTACTGCGCAAAGAATTTACCAAGAAAGATATCCTGCTCGAAGGCAACCAGAAAAGATAACAATGGAAAGGTTACTTAAGGAATCGTTTTGGAAACACGGGATCAGTAAAATACCCGAAACAAACTAGGACCAAAACCGTTTTGAATGATGAAAATTAATTGAATTGTAATGTTAAAAGTGGTAGAAAATCCACATATCAGCACGCGTGAAATTGCTCGGGAAGAATCGGTAAGCCAAAGCTCAGTCAAAAGAATTCTATATAAAAACAAAATGACGGCGAATTATGTTCTGCCAATGGGCGAAACAACAAATTCACAATCAGGTAGATTTTTTTGACATTGTGTTGTTTGGAGATGAAGCCACATTTCATAAATGAAAATATCTTAAAAACTAATAGCTTTAGGTATAAGAAAGGCTATATAAGAATAAAAACTTATCAATTTTCCTTTCAGTTTGTGATATTATATACAGGGTGTGTCATTTGGAAAATTCGAGTAAATCGCAAATTTGAGTTTGGACTCACCCCGTATACAGGTTTTGCACTATATACTAACAATTATCTTTTTCTAAAAGTTGGTAACTATGAAAAAGCTATGCCCGTAAGAAGCAGAGTTTAAATTATTTCAGTTCTAGTACAGAAGCCTTAGAATTCGCCATGTTTTGCATATATTACTTGTGGTAACTTTTGAACCACGCTGTATAATTTTCTAAAATTTTGGTATGATTAATGTCAAGTCTAAATCAATGAAATCGTAGAATAATAAATGGGGCTTTCCATTTAAAAAAACGTAAGTTTGGTTCACCCTGATGAGATGAGCCACCCTGTACAAATATCAATAATTTTCAAATACGTACTTTATGTACGTGTGTATCTATGTCTAAACTTCTACAAACAAAAACAGTCTTTTTCAGCGTAGGTTTATATGTTGCCGTGTTGGAGAGGCAAGGAAAAATACAGTATACTTTTATACAAATGAACATACAATTGTTAATACATAAAGGATTTTTAAAATATCGCAGTGCATGTATTGTTATTAAAAGTTAAAAGGGTGCGCCTATGGGCGGCTGCGGTCGGTAATGACATTACAAAGAGATATCGAGTTGTGGTTTGTTATATCATTCTAGGAGTATATACATTAAACGGCTAGTGTGCAAGCAGAAGTACGGGTAAATGGCGTTACAAGCTAGTGACGATCGAAGTCATTCCGCGATATGATATACTTATTTCAATATTTTAATATTTCAGTTATTTATTGATGGATTTTAAAACATTTTTTCACCAAATATATTTTGTATGAATATAAAATTGTTTCATATTATCAACACTATATATCTTCTCGATTGTCTTAAATTAACATTAATGACCTTGAAGTTAGGTAAAACCCGGAACGTCACCACTCACTATAATAAGTCGACCCATCCTAATTAGCAGTCATTTACGCATGCCTCCGGCAACTACTCTCGTATAACATGTCAGAATTTTAAATCAAGATGGCATAATACACCAAGCTGCAAACAGGCCTGGAATTTATGCCATTAAAGAAATAAAGAGGTATTTTCTGATTATGTGATTCGTCTGCGTACACCGTGTGAAAGGTGCAGACACTCGGTTTTTCAATACAGCACAAATGTTTTCAACTTACGAAATTCAATTCTGACAGAATGATGGCAAATTCTGAGGTTCGTAAGAAGAGTTCCCCGGGTAGTATCTGCCTTTTTCACTGAATTGGATTAATTCACAGCGTATCCTGCTCTCAGGGCATCGTGACTTTGTAAGAATCCCTCTATAAATTTTAAATACAAATTCAGACAACAGGATTTAAAAATTTGCGGTTATCCGCTCAAAAAAGCAGAATGTTAAATATGCTCCTATATTTTTTAGAAGTTTTGTTTTGTTTTAAATTAAATGCATTAGTAATAATCGAAATAAAAACGACGTCTGCTTAACAAAATATTATATATACATGTTCAAACTGGAACCATCATAGCAGATATGTTTCTGTGTTTCACCGGGCATATCGGCTGCTCACACTAGATGTCGCCAAAAACATCTTCTTCGTTGAACGAAACGGCCCGTCTGGTAAAACTCTTACGTTAATTTATTTTATTTTTTAATCTTTAAATTATCTTAAATTAGAATCTAATTTTTACAGTTTTTTTACAAAATTGGTAAGTCATCTCACACGTTTGTTTCGCTCATGTCATGTCTGATTATTGTCAATAGTGTTTTTTAGATATATAAATGTTTCAATTTAATTTATGACTTTGACGAAAGATTTTCTGCATTGTAGTCACTGGTGATAAGACTATGCGTCTCGAAACATGTCTGATCCAATTCCAATTTGAAAATGCATACAGGGTTATTCACGCTTTATGGCGCGGAATATTGTGGCGAAACTACGAGACTTTCAAAAAGTTTCATTTATTGGACGTGTAGGCATCTACTATGGCTACTTTTTAAAATTAGTTTCATATTATACAGGGTGTCCCAAATAACCTAAAAGTATCAAAGTTGTGTTTTTTATATTGAATGCCTTGTATATTATTGCACTTTTAGATCCTCTGATCAAATTAAGTGTCTATTTCATTAAGTTTTATAATACCTAAACCTTAACATTGTTTAAATAAATTGAATTTTCTCAAAATCTAGTCTAAATTTCATTTAGTCATGTTGACGAAATTAACTCTAATGTGTAATAATAGATCATATTTGATATTCCAATTGCAATAAACTTCCAATCTTATACAGGGTGTTCAAAAATTAAAACTACTCAAATAAGAAGTTTAAGTTGCTATAACCTCATTAAATTAAATGGAACGTCATAATAGAACGTACTTTATTGGTGCAAAATCCCTAAAGGCTATTGACCGAAGTCCTTCGGCCAATAATTATTTATCAATTTAATTTGGGGTTCATGCTTTAATAAATGATATTGATTTACAATAATTGTTAGTTTTGGTGTTGCTTTATTAAAACTAAGATTATTTACTCAAAAGAAGAAGGTATTGATATCATATTGATCCAAGCAGAATACCATAAAAAAACTTCATTTGCTTCTCGAGTTAATGCTCAAAGGTTTCCCATACGAAATCATCCAAGACCAGCTGCTTGTCAGACTTTTAAATCAGTTTAAGGAAACTGAAAGTGTTAGCTATAAGAACTACGGTACAAGAAAACTTGTCATCGAAAATGGAAAAACTATTTTTGCTACAGTTGGTTCAGTAATGGAAAATCCTAATATTAATCAAAATCAGATATTCGAAAAAACCAATATTAGTCAGGCAATTATTTCACGAGTGGTTAAAAAACAGATTTCATGCTTATAAAATTCAGGTTTGTCAAGAGCTTTATGGAAATGATTTTGACAATAGAATTGAATTTTGCAAGTGGGTGTTAGATAAAGTGGCAGCAAATGAAGCTTTTTCTGATAATGTGTTATTTAGTGACGAATATACATTTCACAACAATAGCCTCGTGAACAAACACAACGGCCATTATTATTCTGACTCGAATCCCCATGAATACAAAATCATCAGCAATCCAAATAGGTGATCCATTGATGTGTGGGGTGGAACATTGGGCCGATATTTAATAGTACCCTAATTTTTGAGGGATCGTTAAATGGTATGATGGTATTGGATTTTCTTCTACACCAACTTCATGTATAATTAAAAGAAATTTGTTTAAACAGCAGAAAAACCATGGGGTTTCAATTAGATGGTGCTCCGCCTCATTATCATCACAGGTGAATTGGAAGAAAAAATTGACCTCCCATGTATCCGGATATCTTTTTATCGGGATACGTGAAAGCAATAATTGTCTACAATACGCCTCCAACAACACCAGACGATATGAAAATACGCTTAAGAGATGCTTTTCAAACTGGTACCCCGCAAATGTTGACCAGAGTTGGCCGTAGTTTTCAAAAAAGAATATGGAAGTGTCATTTCGAATACATGTTATGAATATTTTGGTAGAAATTTCTATGTGCTTTTTATTATCATCAATGCTGTTTACGCATAATTAAGAATAATTCATATTGACTTTTATAATTGCAGATCAATTGACATTTCTGATACGATAGGCTACTAGAAACATTAAAACATTTATTTAAAAAAACACCAAATGGTGTACAAAACAATTATTTGGCTTTTTCTGTCAAAACGTGCAGACGTAGCTATAGTACACACTAATACCATTCGACAGGTAATTAGGTAAGTTCAGAAATATGACGTTCCATTTAAATTAATGAGGTTATAGCAAATTAAGGTTCTTATTAGAGTAGTTGTAATTTTTGGACACCCTGTATAAGATTGCAAGTTTATTGCAATTGGAATACCAAATATGAGATTAATATCATTTTATTACACTTTAGAGTTAATTTCGTCAACATGACTTAAACACATCCTAAGTATTTGACAGATGAAAATTAGGCTAGATTTTGAGAAAATTCAATTTCTTTAAACAATCTTAAGGTTTACGTATTATAAACCTTAATGAAACAGACACTTAATTTGATCAGAGGATCTAAAAGTGCAATAATATACAGGACATTCCATTTAAAAAAAACACAACTTTTATGCTTTTAGGTTATTTGGGACACTGTATAATATGAAACCAATTTTAAAAAGTAGCCATAGTAGATGCCTACACGTCCAATAAATGAAACTTTTTGAAAGTCACGTAGTTTTGCCACAATATTCCGCGCCATAAAGCGTGGAGCTGACGTCGATTTATTTCTATTAATACACACCGCTCCTCTCTATGATGGATTACTACAATAAATACATTAGTTTGCAATAATCTTTTGCAAATCTTTCAATATAGATATTATATTTTAACTTTATTTTTAGCACAAATTCAAAGGGACATCATGAATTGAGTTAAGTTAGTAAATTTAAATAAAGTGCTGGTACAAATTAACCGACAACAACAACAGCAAAATGGAAATGTCATCAACTGAAGATATTATTAAAACGGTAAAATAATAATTTCATAATATCATCTGTTAATAGGTACATTGTTCATTTGACTTAAAAATTAACATTATATTATTGTTTTACAAATAAATTTCAGCATCATTTGCACGCAATCTCTTAATTTAGATAGGAAGATGAAATGTATCTAAAACTTCGGTCTTGCATTCTACTTTTATAGGATACACATTTTAAAAGTGTTCTTAATTAGATTGTATTTAATAATTTAATTATACGAATAGGTATTTATTAAGGTTAAAAATTTTAACTTTTCTTTGAAAAATGCATCCCTATGTTGTTTGTTCCTTATCATTAATATTAATCACTGTATACCGGGTGTCCCACCGGGAAGGGATTCGATCTATGATGGAGAAACTACACTGTGAAACAATCTGAAAATCTGGTGTAGTACTTAGGTCGATGGGGCCAATTCGACTAAAATATTTTCAAGAATCTAGCACTTCCGGTTATACCGGAAATGGGTGTCAACTTCATTATTTCAAATACGATCCTATATAAATTATATATTTTTTGGATTCTCCGTCTAATTCTAAACATATTTCATGCATAATATGTTATATCTATCGCCAGCCGTTTTCGAAATATTTGAAATTTTATGTCAAAAATGACGTTTTCAGAATAAATAATAACAATTTTTTATTATATAGAAGCTTTAATAATTTAATTTGTGAGAATATCCTAGGAGATATGGATCCACTTTAGGCGCCTACGTATATTTTTTAGTAAATATTAATACAGGGTATTTGAAAAAAAGGGTTAAAAATCAAATTGAAAAAAGTGTCATAATTCAACATTTTTAAATGGCAACCCCCCATTTTATATTTTTTTTATTGTTTTGCATCAAAAATAAGGGCAAGTTTATGAAAGGATGTCTATCCTAAAAACTGATAGTTTTCAAAATATTGACAATTTTACATTTTTCTATAACAATAGTGATATGAATTTGATATTTAATTGATTTTAGTTGGCCAGGATGGCTTTAGATAGCTAATAAATATGACACTTGCCAAAAATAATCAACAATTATGACAAATTCTAGACATTAATTAGTAGTAATAATCATAGCGGGCATGTAAATAAATTATACTCTCGCATACTATCTAAATGCGTTTATTATTTATGGATAATGTGACAGAGTGATGTCACAAACGTGTGATACATTTGCTGCCAGGTACCCAGAAAAACACAAGCCATCATGAAAAGTTGTTAAACGGATAATAGATAATTTCAAAAATTTCGGGTCCGTAAAGACAAAAATAAAACTAAAACTTCATGGCATATCCTACAACATCTCTGCGAAAATTTGCAGTGGAGTCTGGATTTTCTAACAGCGATCGATTATTATAACTGGGGTACGATCAAAAATGAAGTGTACAGAAGGCACTTGACCACTAAAGAGGAGTGTATGCAAAGAGTTCGGAATGCATTTGCCAATTTGAGTCAACCATCTATTCGGCGGGCAACACATGAACAATTAATTTTGAGATGTGAAAAGTATTTAGAAGTTCAAGGTCAAAATTTTGAAAATTTATTAAAGTAATTTTTTTTATGAGTTGACCTTAGATAAGTTTGTATCATACGATCACGTTATTAGTTAATCAAATTCTTCACAGACTCGAAACTATGTCTTGTTTATTTTTTATTTATTTATCTACACCTCAAGCCAATCTTATGATTGGATAGGGTCGTCATTACACACAATACATTATTATAATTACAATTTAATAAATACAGGATAAACAAAACCCGAAATACATACAAAGAACACAGAACAACATTTAAATGAAAGTACTGTCAGCTTAAGAATCAAAAAACTCTAACAAACTATAATAACGTAACGTAAGAACCTGCACATATAGGCAACTTCCTGAACATTGTAAGGTTATATTTATCGATGTAAATGTTATCTCTATTTCTAGTTGAGTAGTTGTGAGTAGGTCTTTTTAACTCAGTTTTCATTCGATACACATGAAGCCCTATTTTATATATATACACAGATGATAGAGTTAATATTTTATGTTTTCTAAACGTTTCTCTACAAGATTCCAAACGCGCCAAACCAAAAACGACCCGCAGAATTCTCTTCTGCAGAACAAACACACGCTGTATATCCACACTCTGACCCCACGCGATCACACCATACGACAATCTAGAGTATGCAAGTGCATAATAAACACATAAAAGAGCCCCTGTATTTAAAGAATTCCTAAGGACCGACACAGCAAAGCACACTCGGCTAAGCTCCGAGCACAGTTGACCTATATGATGAGACCAACTCAGCTTTTCATCCAACATTATACCCAGGAATTTTGATTTTTCAGTGATTTCTATAGGATGTGAGTTTAGGTGTAAATTTAAGTCGAACGTATTGTCTCTGACTTTCGTTCTAAACATAATGCAAGATGTTTTCTCCGCATTTATAAATAATTTGTTTTTGAAGCACCATTGACTAAAGGTTTTTAATATATTATTAGTTTTGCTTTCTAATTCCTGCATGCTTAATGGCGATATTGCTATTGACGTATCATCCGCAAACATGCAAACCTTTCCAGTATTTATCTCATTCGGTAGTTCATTCACATATAGCAAAAATATAAGGGGTCCGAGGACACTTCCCTGAGGGGTACCTATGTCAATGTTATATTTTCTAGAAAAAGAGTTAACAATTAATTGTCTGTCACTTAGGTAAGAAATAATCCAGTCGTTTATGTTACCCCTTATACCGAGATTTGACAATTTTCGACCAACAAATGAAATATCTGTGGTATCGAATGCACTTGTGGGGTCAAATAGTATTCCCAACACATACCGATTTGCATCCAAGCAGTCATACACATACTGTATGAAGTCAGCCACTGCTGTTTCTGTGGAATGACGTGCCCTAAACCCGTGCTGTTCCCTTGAAAATAAACCATTCTTATTTAGGAAACTTGTAATACGGTCAGATACGACTTTCTCGATAATTTTAGAAAGCACACTCAACAATGATATAGGTCTATAGTTTTTTATATCATGTATATCATTTTTCTTATATATGGGTATAATCAATGAAGTTTTAAGTCTTGCGGGAAAGACGCCAGTGCTAAGAGATCTATTTAAATAAGAGTTAAATTTTGCGCAAATTCATCAGAGCATGCCTTCACAATTCTCACAGACAATTCGTCTATACCCACCGATTTTTTGTTTGGTAAATTTGCAATAACTGTTTCAATCTCACTACAAGTTACCGGAAAAAAATACATACTTTTATCGGTATTGGGACAAACCGTGCAGTCGTCTGACACCACCCCAAAGTGTGATTGTATCTTTTTATGTCCGTTGGTGGAATAATACTCACCAAACACAGAGGATAAAGCATTAGGATCTGATATACTTATACCATCCATATTCAGAACTATATTATGTTTTTTCCTTGTTCTATTTAAATGTTCATTTACAAGAGACCATATAGATGCTGTGTCGGTTGCTCTCTCATTATCATTCATAATACGCTTGATGTCATTATTGTACTGTTTTTTTAAAATTTTGTAATGTTCTCTTATTAATGGGTCATTAGTTACCTTGGATATATTATGGAGTTCCAGAAGATTCTCCCGTTGCTTTAGAAGATCATCAGAGAATCTGCTTTTTTTTCTTCTGCTTTTATTAGCATTGGCACTATGTTTAACTTTAGGAAATGACACCTCGAAAATATGGTGTAGATTCTGCCAAAAACACTCAAAATAGTCATCAGTATTATTTCCCTCATAATTTTCCAAGAGCTCATGCATATTCTGGAACATATCCTTAAATACGCGTATTGCTGATTCGTCCACAATTCGTCGCTCAACAGTCCGTCGTAGGATCGAATCATCTTTGGTTCTGCCTTAAAACATTTAATAGTCTGTGCAGTATGATCAGACAGGGCAGGCTCGTGCACCAAACACTTCACGTTCATATCGTTCGTTATTACATAATCAATTGCGCTTTTAACTATCAGCCTATCTAGATTAGCAATTCTAGTCGGCTCATTTATAAGTGAATTCATTTGGAAGCTGTCTATTACGTCCTTTAGTATATTATTTTCCAAACATTAGTTTAACAACTTTTGGTGATGGTTTATGTTTTTCTGGGTATTTGGTAGCAAATGTTATCACACGTTCTTGTTATCACTCTGTCACATTATCCATAAATAATAGACAAATTTAGATAGTATTCGCCATGATTATTACTACTACAATTTGTCATAATTGTTGATTATTTTTGTCAAGTGTCATATTTATTTGCTATCTAAAGCTATCATGGCCAACTAAAATCAATTAAATTTCAAATTCATATCACTATATTGTAATAGAAAAATGTAAAATTGCCAATATTTTGAAAACTATCAGTTTTTGGGATAGACATCCTTTTATAAAATTGCCCTTATTGTTGATGCAAAAAAATAAAAAATATATAAAATTGCCATTTAAAAATGTTGAATTATGACACTTTTTTCAATTTAATTTTTAACCCTTTTTTCAAATACCCTGTATTAATATTTAATAAAAAAATATATGTAGGCGGCTAAACTAGGTCTATATCTTCTAGGATATTCTAACAAATAATTATATTATTAAAGCTTCCATATAATAAATTTGTAGCTCTCCATATATGTATATATGGAGACTATTAGTTTCATGAAAAAAATTTTTTTTTTAATTTCACCGGAAATTCTTGTTTTTGGTCATTTTATACATAAATAAGTAGTTTTAAAAAAATGTCTGTCTGTCTGTCTGTCTATATGGACGAAAACGCAAAAACCGCTTAACAGATTTTAACCAAATTTGGTACAAAAATACTATTGGACATGGCAAGGAGCTGATTAGATTTTGGCAAACATTGAGCGTAGGCAAGGAGTTTAAAAGAGGGTTCAAAAATTAAAAAAAATCATAGTTCTTAAACTTATCCGAAATACTGCATAATTTTTTACGCATTTAATTGAATATAACCTAAAATATTTAACATAAAATATTAGACCATATTGGCGTTCGAAAATAGTGTAAAATGGGGTAAAAAATATTTAAAAAAAAAGTACTTCTTAAACATAGCAGAAATATTAACTAATTATTTATAGCTTTAATAGAATATAACCTATAAAATGTGTCATAAATAACTTACTTTCATAGGCGTTCGTAAATAGTGGAAAAGGGGTCAAAATATAAAAAATATATATTTCCTAAACTTATTCGAAATATGGAATAATTTTTTATAGTTGTGATAGAATATAACCTAAAAAATGTTACATAAAAGAATTGGTTCACACAGGCGTTCGAAAATGGTCTAAAAAAAGGGTCAAAAACGAAAAAAAAATGTTTTCCAAATATACCTGAAAAATTGGCTAATTATATATAGCTTTGATATAAGATAACCTAAAAATTGTAGCATAAAATTTTTATTTACATAGGCGTTCGTAAATATTAGAAAAAGGGGTAAAATAAAAAAAAAATAAAATGTAAAAAATTTTATATTTAACTACTTGAATTGGTGTTAAAAATACACGAAAAAAATTAATGTACCATAGGCGTCCGTGAAAATTCTATAAAAGGGTTAGAAAAAAATTGTATCCGTGATAACTAAAAAACCACTTAACGGATTTTAACCACATTTGGTACGAAAATACTATAGGATATTTAGAGGTGGTGATTAACATTGAGCGTACGCAAGGGGTTTAAAAGAGGGTTAAAAAATTTAAAAAACCATAGTTCTTAAACTTATCCGAAATATTGAATAATTCTTCATAGTTGTGATAGGATATAACCGAAAAAATATTACATAAAAGAATTGGTTCACACAGGGGTTCGAAAATAGTCTAAAAAAAGGGTCAAAAACGAAAAAAAAATGTTTTCCAAATATACCAGAAAAATTGGCTAATGATATCTAGCTTTGATATAAGATAACCTAGAAAATGCAGCATAAAATTTTCATTTACATAGGCGTTCGTAAATAGTAGAAAAAGGGGTAAAATAAAAAAAAAATTAAATGTAAATTTTTTTTATAATTAACTAGTTGAATTGGTGTTAAAAATACACGACAAAAATTAATGTACCATAGGCGTCCGTGAAAATTCCATAAAAGGGTCAGAAAAAAATTGTATCCGTGATAACTCAAAAACCACTTTTTAACGGATTTTAACCACATTTGGTACGAAAATACCACAGGATATTTATAGGTGGTGATTAACATTGAGCGTAGGCAACGGGTTTAAAAGAGGGGTCAAAAATTTAAAAAATCATAGTTCTTAAACTTGTCCGAAATATTGAATAATTTTTTGTGCGTTTAATTAAATATAACCTAAAATATTTAACCTAAACAATTATACCACATTGACATGCGAAAAAAGTGCAAAATGGGGTAAAAAGGTTAGAAAAAACGTATTTCTTAAACATAGCAGAAATATTGACTAGTTATTTGTAGCTTTGATAGAATATAACCTAAAAAATGTATTACAAATAACTTGTTTTCATAGGCGTTCGTAAATAGTGTAAAAGGGGTCAAAATAAAAACATATATACTTCCTAAACTTATTCGGAATACGGAATAATTTTTCGTAGTTGTGATAGAATATAACCTAAAAAATGTTATATAAATGAACTGGTACACACAGGCGTTCGAAAAAGGGTCAAAAACGAAAAAAAAATGTTTTTCCAAATATAACAGAAAAATTGGCTACTTATATATAGCTTTGATATAAGATAACCTACAGCATAACAATTTTGTTTACATAGGGGTTCGTAAATAGTAGAAAAGGGGGCAAAATAAATTTTATAATAAAACTAAAAAAATCAATTATTTTGCGTCCAAGAACTTGGCCTAGATCTGAAATATAAAATATGTACGTATAAATAGTGCCTCCAAAGAGAAGAAAAATGAACAAAACCCGATACTTCAAAAAAATAGCTGATGTCTAAAACAAAACAAAAATTTATTAAAATTAGATAAATGACAAAAAGGTCATAAAATTATTACTTTTACACTTAAATATGGAGAGCTATTCGTGCCTCGAGGGCAACAGTTTATTTTTATTATTCTTTATTCTGAAAACGTCATTTTTGACATCAAATTTCAAATATTTCGAAAACGGCTGGCGATAGCTACAACATAGTATGCATGAAATATGTTTAGAATTACAAGGAGAATCCAAAAAAAATATAATTTATATAGGGTCGTATTTGAAATAAGGAAGTTGACACCCATTTCCGGTATAACCGGTCCCGTTGACCTAAGTACTACACCACAGTTTCAGATTGTTCTACCGTGTAGTTTCTCCATAATCGATCGAATCCCTTCTCGGTGGGACACCCGGTATATTGTACACATTTTTTCGTACACAAGGAAATGTCAAAATGTACACAGGGATTTTTCTACATGCAATATTTTGACCCCACAGATGGCTGATTTTTCCATTTGAAATTTGGCGGTAATTTACAAATATTTTTAATTAGGAGAAGCAAAAATCTAATTTTCGTAAAAATTGGCAGTAAACAGTCGATATTCTAATAATATTTTAAATTATATTTTTTGTACTATTTATTGTAACAAAGGTCAAAAATTAGCATTGGTATATTTGTTTTATAGGAAAATGGTTTAGAAAATGGCAAAAATGATTATGAGGTTGGTCCAGGTGCTGATCATAACAACACGAAGAAAAGTCTGGTTAATATTTTGGTTAAAAATTGCTACAAAATATCAACATTTTTAGCGATTTCACTTTATTTTGGTTGGGCGACATATTACTATATCGAAAAGACTGGTAAGCATAAACTTATAGAAACTAGGTACTCGAAAATTTTTTAATATCATTATAATATCATATTTTTTGCTAGTGACGGAGAATTTACTAAATCATATTTTTCATAATAATTTGTAGTTAAAGAAAATTATTTTTAAAACATATAATTCCTGTTTATACTTGTTTATGTGCATGGCTATTTATGAAATAATACATAGTACCCAGAAATATCCTGACAAAAATACATTGGTACATCAAACTTTTTTTATCGTATATTTTGTTAAAATTTACAATAGTGGAGGTAATTGGTCGAAACTTGATACCATATTGTATGTAAATAGGTAATTTCTAGTTTTTTAACATATACACTAAAACAACTATGTAATATCAAGATTCTTTTATTTAAATAATATATATTCTAAAAAACCAGTTATTGATACCATGAAAAACAACATATTTTACATAATCAAATTCTTTGTCTAAATTGTTACTTATCTCGAACATAAGGAGAATCAAAAGAACGTAAAAGATGAAAAACAAAAACCGAGTACAATTTTACATTTAAATCGCCACGCGCCAATTTCAGCTCGCTAATCGCGGAAGAAACACGGTGTAATTCTTGAGACGAAAAACAAATCTATTTTGCATTACTTGCAGACGGTTTTTTTACAACATTCATGAGAAATAGGACACGTGGGCGTAATTTAGTATGGACAATACTAGAGATTTACACATTATTTTCCTTATTTTTAAATTTATAAGGATGATATTAGGGTACTTATAGTATTTTTAAATAGCCATTTCTAACAACTGGTGAAACATGGTTTTGAAACCTGAATTGTACGTAAATAAAATAAATTATTTATTTATTTATTCCCAAATTATAAATATTCATAGATTAAATAGAACATGAAGGTTTCTCCTGGAATAAATCAGAGGGAGTACCCACTGAAGTCGGATGACTAGTGCGCGGGTTTCCTTGTTTATTTTTTCCTGTTAAACTTTTATCATTGAATACTTAAATTACTTAAAGAAAACAAAAAATATATAATGTGAACAAAAATGAAATGAACACACAAAAAATGTATTACAACTAAATCAAACAAAGTATAAAAGCAATATAATTATTCCCGATTTTCTTGTCTTTCTTATAGCCCAAATATAATCCCTGTTAAACACTCAATAAATTGAACCTGTACAGGGTGAGCAAAACTCGATGTTCCAGCTCTGTTATGAGAAAATGAAAAACGATAGAAATATTCTGAATTAGGTTCTTAAATAGGAATAAGAAAGCTCCATTTTATCCCACATTTAAAAATTTGGAAACTAACTATTTTTGAACTATTTTTTTCCAGAAACATACGTATATTTTGACATAGTTTAAAAGAGCTAATTTTTTCTACGCAACTTTTGTAGAGAAAAAAATTTGCTATCTTCAATCATTAAAAAACTATACGCAAATTTGTAGGAAAAACTATTATCAAAAATTCGCAACCGTCACTACTTTTAAACAAACTGCAAGTATATCTGTCAATACTTAAACTAATGGTTGACAAATAGCTTTTTTCTACGACTGTCTTTAAATGCCTTTATTATATGTTCAATCATGATTTGAAAATGTAGTACATTGTAATGCTGTTTTTCATTTACCCGTGCGTAATAATATTTCCCATTAGTTGCTAGGCAACTAGTGGGAAATATTTTTACGCACGGATAAAATTTCCTGGTAATGACAAAAGTAGCGGCGTGCATGAAAAATCACCATACGAACGAAAATACAAACACCAAATTGACAGTTTTGGTATTTATAATTAATAATAATTATAATTAAGTATTTCGCTAATTTCAAAACACATAAACAGTGATAATGAATATAGTATTAAATTTACCTTTTTTTCTAAACTATATAAACGGAAAATGTACCAGAAGCAGCGACTTATACAGGACACTGTTTATGACGCTCGTCCGCGACTATTCTTGTTGACGCGGGTTGTGACTTATTAGATTTAAAAAGGCACGGCGGATGGCAGTCATCAGCCGTAGCTGAAGGGTATGTGGATAATTCCCTAAATAATCAAACTAACAATTCGTCTAAAATATCATCTGCAATAGCAAGTACTAGTAGTAGTACTAATAGTATTAATGAAAATTTCATTGAGGCAACTAATAATGTAAATCTTTCTTATGCTTCAACAAGCAAAACAAACGATATACGTCTTCAATAATTGTTCTGTAACTATAAATAATTATTATAATACGAATAAATAATATAATAAAAAATAACATTTGTAAATTTAAATAATCATACTGTAGAATTATTACAATAAATACCTTCTCGTTGATGTTATCACGTTCTTAAATTATTAAATTATTGATATTGTTACCAGTTCAGATGGAAAACTAGAACTAAATGATGTTGTGTGAATAAGTAGGTCGTATGTAAAGTATATTTATTTATTTATTCATTTCGCGTTAATACATAATAAATGTTTACACTCGTCAATTATTAAGTAAATAAATATATATACACAACATGTAGATTAATACAGACAACAATTGGAATATAAATAAAAACAGAAACACAACTAAAATAAAAATACACATATGCAAATACAAGTACATAAAGTCAAAAATCTCATTACACAGATTATGTCATTGGTAATGCAAATAATGCAAGTAAACTACTTATTATTATTATTATCATTAATGCAACAACACAACATAAATTTACATATATAAATGAATTAATACAAAACTCAATTAAAACGATTATACGAAAAGTCACAGTTATCAAATTCGTCCGTAGAGTAAAATGCGTTATGGATCAGAAAATTCTTAATCCTAGTCACAAATGTGCTAAGCGGGAGCTCTCTCACATGCCTAGGCAACGCATTAAATAGTTTAGGAGCATGATAATTAAGGGCAAATCTTGCCTTGTCAATTCGTAGCCTGTCCAACAGGAGATCATCATTATGTCTCGTCGGATATCGGTGAACCGCCGAGTGAGGCGTGTACAGTTCAATGTTCCGTTTAACAAACTTCAGACACTCAAAAATATAGAGACAGGGGTGCGTCAAAACCTTAAGATCCCGATATGCGCTTCGACAATCGGCACGATACGCCAACCCAGCAACTACTCTCAACGCTCGGCGCTGGAGAGCAAAAACTCTATGGCTCTGTATTAGGGCATGAAATGTCATCAACAACACAGTCCTGGAAACATTACGCGACAAACCTCGCACCACATACGTGTTTGACGATATCTTGCTCGAGACACAATCCACATGAGAATTCCAAGTCAGCCTCCGATCGAGATGAACGCCCAGGAACTTTACCGAACGATCCTCACCGAAATCATAGTTAGTGCTCAATAAAAAAACAATTGATTCAGTTTTAGACTGATTAAGGCTAAGACCATTCGCCACAAACCAGTCGGAGGCCCTCGCACTCGTATCATCAATAGCACTAATTAGTCGAACTATGTTATTGTCCGTTCTCACTGCAGTCGTATCGTCGGCAAACTGTATAAAGTCAACATCGGGGTCACACAATGGAAGATCATTGACGAATATTATAAAGAGCAGAGGCCCCAAAACCGATCCTTGAGGGACACCAAACTTATTTGGTAGCAAGGTCGATCGCCTATGAGCGTGCTCCACATATTGTACACGATCAGTGAGATATGAAGCCAAAAGATCCAAACTGGAACCCGAAAACCCATAATGTTCCAGTTTAGATATCAGTATATCTGGGTCAACGCAGTCAAAGGCCTTCGACAGGTCATGCATAAGGGCGACACAACTTTTGCCATCATGAAAAGCATCCGCAATCACCGATAAGAGCCTACCTATGGCCAATGTCGTGGATAGTCCACTTCTAAACCCAAACTGTTCCACGCTCAGCAAATTATTCCGCTCGAAATACTCACAAATTCTCACTTTAAGTGCCTTCTCAAACACTTTGCCAACTATAGTACGTAATACGTGTTGTAATGCAATTACGCACTCATAGAATTACGCACTCGCAGCTACGCGGCGTCGTGCGTAACTTTTCCATTCCTGCGTAAAATGCTTTTTACAGCACTTATTACGTAATATACTATTACGCATAACGAAAAAGTTATTTGTCAATCCGATTGAAAACGACATTTTGGCATTAACGCATTAACGTTTTGTGTTGTATTATTAACGGGCATTTAATTAAAAAAAATCCAGCATGCGGGGAGTGGCGCTCCAAGCAAGAATTGTCTAAGAATTTTTTAATATTTTCGGGAAAAATGGATAGGTATAAATGGACCTACACCATGGCCGCTTAAATCACCGGACTTGACCCTACTAGAACTCGTCCTGTGGGGAACATTGAAATAAAAAGTGTATAAAACGGCAACCCAAAACTTAGAACATTTAAAGCAAAAAATGCAATGAACTGTCAAGAGTGTGTTGTGTTGTAGTGATTGATCTTCTCTTTATTATCTCTCTCTTTTTTTTTTCTTTCTGGAAATGTCCCCGATTTCACTGCAGCTTCATTATAATTGTGAAAATCTTCTCTCTTGATTGAATATCAAATGTGTGACTTATATTACAAGTTATCACACGAATACTTTTTGTCAACCATAAGTTTAAGCAAAGATTAATGTACATTAATCTTTGGTTTAAGTATTGATAGATATAATTGCAGTTTGTTTCCAAAGCCTACTTGTTTAAAAGTTATGACGGTTGCGAATTTTTGATATTATTTTTTCTACAAATTTTCTTATAATTTTTTTACGAATAAAGATAGCACATTTTCTTTACCAGAGTTGCTTAGAAAAATTAGTTCTTTTGAACTACGTAAAAATATAGGTATGTTTCTGGGAAAAAAGTTGATGACGTCAGTATACAAATTTGTAAACAAATCAAATGTGGGTTAAAATGGAGCTTACTTAATACCATTTAAGAACTTCTTTTCAGAATTTTTCTATCGTTTTTCATTTCGAGTTTTGCTGACCCTGTACATATTATTCCATATCACAGTGGTATCAATTATTAAAATCAATGAATCCATGAAGAGTTTTTCTCGGTAAACTAAATCATATATGTATAATGATTCCTAGGTTGTTTGCGTTGTTGACTATATTTAATGCCATACCATATAATTTTGCTTTTAAATTGCATTCAATAGAAGGTTGGAATTAATCAACCCTGATTAGTTTCAACCACTTTCCCTGGAAGAAGACTTTAGAATAATTATTAGAAAAAGAATTGATTTTATTACGTTTTTCAGATAATTCATATATCTATGCAACATTTACTGCGTCGACATGTAATGGTTATGGGTTTTTAGTAATTTTATATGGGATTTATTTATATGGTTTATTATACGTTTTCATAATTAAGCCGTTATTTATTCCGAAAATTAATGATAAGATATTGATTCCAACTAAACGATATTGGAAGAATATAAGGTAAGAAAATATAATAATTAATGCGACATATTATTTGTGTAAGTATTATAATTATCAACGTAAGGTTACTCAAGTTTTTTTATGTGTACAAGTATAATTAAGAATATAAATTATAAATCAATGTCACAAATCCATTAAGAAACATCTTGTGATTTGTTACAATGAACTCTTTCTTTGAAATAATTATCTAATTAAGCTGCAAGTCATATAAAATTAGAAAATAAAATGAATTATTAAATATTTAGTCAACTCCACTGTATTTCTTTTATATAATAGGGGGATTAGTTTCGGCCTAAGCCATCGTCAGCCAAAAAGGTAAAAACAAGAAAAATGTAATTACACATATTTATGTCTATCCCATTCATTTGATTTCAAATTTTACGACCGAAATCTTTGTATGTTTCTTAGACAAGGGGATTTAATATTGTTTCGCTTATTCAAAATATTTCTTCACAAATTGATGTTTTGAAATGTTTTGAAATTGAAATTGGATTGGTTCTTATAGTTTTTATTTTCTTTCCCTTATTTTTCTTGAAGCATATATTTATAATTTTTGGATATCGTTATGGGTTTTAGGTTCGTATTAACAACAAAAATGATCATATTGCTGTTTTCGACGTTTCGACAGAATCTTCTTGTCTTCTTCAAGAAATTTCTTTTTTCTCTTAGTCAACAATATATAATTATTTAAGTAAGTTTTCTTTATTTGGGTTGTAGGTCGTAAACAATAAAACTCAGTTTTAAATATCACTAACGTAATTGTTTCTATGGCTGACTTTTTAATAAGACAAAAGAAACTCAAAAAAATTGTAAGTGTTACCTGTCTTCAAATATTATAATTCGATTGTTGTATTTCTATTTTAATGTTTTGAATTTATGTTCCTGTTTTAATGTGTTTTGTTTTTTTTTTTCTTTTATATAATTTTCAATTAATTGTTTTTTGATAATATTTTGAATGTATGAGTTTGTGTTTTGCAGCACTCTGAGGATGATCTAATATAGATTGAAACGTTAGTGATATTTAAAACTGAGTTTTATTGTTTACGACCTACAACCCAAATAAAGAAAACTTACTTAAATATTAACAGAAGGTCAAAAAAACTTAGCAAAATATATAATTATTATTTATCATTATTTTTTTCCTATAAAGTCAGTCAAAAAATTATTTAAATATAAATAAATATCTCTAAATACACATTACGAGATACACAAACTCAAACAATATAGAAAGAACAGTTTATAACATATAACAAGTGTAAAAATATTTATGCCCGCCATCTCATTACTGGCGTACAAACTAAAAACCAAGTATGTCAAATGTCAATTCTGAGGAAATCAATTTTCTGTAATTTTGTTTATTGTTTAGTTTTTTTTTATTATTTAATAGAATGTGTTTATATTTGGCATATATCTTAATATTATCTAAAATGTTAAAAATGAATCACTGTAACTTTAATTTCTGGTAAAAAAATGCAAGACAAAAGACTTACTTAAACTATAATGTTATTAAAAAATCGAAAAATTTACAATTAAAAAACAAAGTAACTAGACTTAACAACCATATATTATATCAGATTTTGGTAAATTAAAATAAAGTAAATAAAAAATTATGTTATTAATTTAAAAATATTAGGAACATATGTATAAAAAAACTATACATATTAACTATGAAACTTTAGTCTTCGATCATCTCGCCTCTATGCTTACCAATATCTCCCGAAAACAATTGATTTTTCGGCTTCATTTGCCCAATTAATTCTTTGATTATTTTTTATTTTTTATCATAATTTATTCCTCTAGAGGAAGTAGTTTGTTTGGCGTCTGGCAGCGTGTGCCGAAATTTGGGTTTTAAAAACTTAGCATACTTAAATTCTTCGTTGTTCATTTTTTCCTTAAAAAATAATGCTGCCTTTTCGGAATTGGCATATTTTGTTTTGTTTATTGTTTTTAATAATGAAATTGTGTTTGTTCCTTGTTTTCTGGACTGAGAACCGTTGCACCTGCAGGACTTTCATACAAGATTAAGGAGGTCTTCGAAATCTAACACTTCTGGCGTGTTATTGCACTGTTTAGCAATAGCGTCTGCTTTCATGAGAGAATATCCTGATTCAAATGATTTAAAAGTTCAGAACACCAATTTTCATTTACAGCTTGTAATCAAGTTCCAATTTTTGTTTTGGGCAGCACAGTTGTCTGCCTAAAAAATTAGGTTTTTTTTTCCCGCACACTAAAATTAACAATTTCTAATGTTCGTCGTCCGATGGGACTAATGGATCCAAGAATCTTATTTGAGCAATGGAGAATTTATAATTTCAGGTGGAAGCATAATGTCCAGAGTTTCCTGTGAAATTGTTTTGAGAGCTTCTTGCGTTTTCTTATCGTTGCTGTTATTACAGGATCAAAAGTTAATTATAACATGTTACAGGATTCTCTAGAAAGTGATTTGAAAGTTTTTTCGAAAAATTGTGCCTGTACATTCGCAAATGCTTGTTTCTTGCTTCTACAGCTTCTTCTGATAATTGCTTAATTTTGTTTTAAAAACTTTCATATCTTCTTGGAAATAATCAAATTGATTTTGCAGATGATGAAGAACAAAATCCAATTGTTCGGTTATATCCATATTAGTTTGTTCTCGCATAATGTTAAGTAACTCCTTTTAGTGATTAGAGTCACAAGTAGTGATGATCCTATAAAAAAGATATAGAACTTGATTGATAAAAATGTTGTGATGAAGTTGATTTGCAACTAATATCTAGCTACTAAAGGGACGTGAAAAAATATGCCGTTCGCATTCAAAGGTAAACATGACGCGATATTTAAAGAGTCTATAGTCTCGCCGTGCCAACAGTCCCCCTATTATTATTAAATATTAATTCGAAAAAGATTAAGTTCCTATTATTTACTACACAAAAACACGTGTTGAAAGTATAATCATTACTTGCTAATATTATTTTGTAGGTATAGCAATTTAATAATATATGCAGTAATACTAATTGCTACAGTCGGATATCTCGTATATGACACTCAAGATAACAGACAAAGACTGATACCACTTATTGGATTAATGGTATTTCTAATGATTGGATTCGTTTGTTCAAATAATCGAAGGATGGTAGGTATGCATAATTTCAAAATTATTTTAATTATCGCTTAAAACCTTATTTCACTATGATGTTGAAAAAACTTTGCACTGTAAAATATGTGACTTAACTAGGCCAATCATAGACAATAATATAAAATAGTTTTATATAACCCTGTACTTATCTTTGTCTGTTGTATGGTAGCGCTGCTGTGGCTAATAGTAAAACTAATTTTAAAAGGCGGGATATTTAAATCCATTATAATTTCAATTTAATAAACTAATAGATTTGAACGCTCTTATTAGATGCTACCCGAAGTATTCTAGTTGAAAACTTCATGTAACTTCTATTATTAGTATCAGATTAAATAATTTTTAGAACATAAAATAAAAAGCATGTTGCGTCCACATTCAGTTATTTTATTTTCCTTTATTTATTTTTCTTTTTTTTTTTTTATTTTTTTTAATTATAAATACTTAAGCAATAATTATATTTCAAACAATAATTATATTTCAAACAAAACCCAAATTCAATGTATTTTCATATGTTTCATGGTCAGTTAATAAATTTGCGCGTGTATGTTGGCCTTTAGGGACGAGCTAAACTACTATTTGGCTTGTGTCGCGCAGAGTGTGTTTGGATTGTTTTAACAATATACACTTCTTTACTTTCTCTTTTTCTCACGGCTTAACAACTTCGTTTGTTAATTAATTTGCATCAATTTTTAAAAACCCGCATAATTTAAGTTATTGAACAGACGAAAGTGTGTGTATGTGTTGGTTAGTGAGCTAACTCTTTGAATTAGCGAACTTGAACATTTGGAAGGTGGTAGCAGATTAGAGGTCGACCAACGGTCAGTTAGAAATACCCAATAGTGTATACGGAATTATTGGTAAGTCCTAAGGCCTCGTCTTTTCAAATCATTTTATATTTTTGTCTAATTTTTTAATATCTGTCCTATAGTCCTTTTTTTCTCTTGAGCTAGAACCTCTCATAACAAAGCAAATACCTAATTAAAATATAATTTATTTTGCATATTACAGGTTTTAACACACAACATATAATTATACAATTTATTTTATTTAAACTAGTAGGTGAGACTGCCTAATACTTATTAGTTTTCTGCAGATTTCTAAAATCTACTATATTCTAATGTACCTACAAATTAGACACTATCCTATCAACATCGCTTATAATATAAAAAAATTTGTATGATTTGAAAGTTGTATGCAGATTAAATGCCTGATTATAGAATATCAAAAAATATTCAGTGTCTAAGTAATATAAATCTGTCCATAATATGTAAATTGAACATTTACAGTTCATACATAATTATGTTATCGCATGCGATTTTGCATATATTCCGTGGTAATATACTGCTCTGTAAAAAATCTCCAATGAAGCCTTTACAACAAAACTGGAAGCATTAGAATTAATTTAATCGGGTGCCCACCTGTGGGGACAGTCATGGTTATCTCACTCGGCGGAGGGACTTGTTGCGTTTGCCTCGCCTAAAACATGAATTTTATAAGAAATCCTGTTATTGTAATTTGCTTCCCTCAGCCATGAGGAGTTGCCAATCGGAGAAGATTTTTAAAAGAACATTTAGGAAATTTTTAACGAGTAAAGCCTTTTACAGCCTCAACGAATTAATTTCCTCATTGTAGTGTATTCGTGATTTCTTGTTTTTATTGTAATTTATTGTTTTTAACGTGTAGGTGTTATTTTTGACATGTATTAATGATGTGGATCTGTCAACTATTGTTTGTTATTTTATTGTTCATTGTTTTATTATTACTTTTTTTTATGATGCGTCTATGTACCGGATGTCCCACACTCGGCGCCCCAGGCCTATTGTATGAAAACGAGATTAGATATTAAAAATCTTTTGAAGTAGTATAAATTGTGTTGCATTCAGGTATATTTTAGGCCAAAAAAATATTTTTTCCCGACTTTGCAAAATGGAGAATATGACGTCATCAGTATTATTTTTCCACGAACATGCCTGTATTTTGCCACATTCCGAAAGCCCTAATTTTCCTAAATACTTTTTTACTAATAATTTTTTTCCTATCTTTATCCGCTAAAAAGCTAGAGTGCCAAAACTGACAAAAAAATAGTATTAAAATATAATCCAACATAGCCATGTCAAATCAAATGCTCCATGAAAAACAACTATTCTGTCACATTACTAGTGACAATTGGTGTCAAAATAATAAAGAATTAATTGTCAAAACAATAAATACGATACAAAAAGTAATAACAGGTACTTATTTACAACGTGTTTATAACACAAATGTTTTCGACAGACGAAATAAAAAATAATATAATAAATTGTTTAATATATTGCAGAAGATGCGTTTTGGTTTTATATAGTGCAGGCAATGTCATCTTCGTCTCATCATTTTTGTTTCTTTCAATTGTCAGCCATATTTTTTCGACAAAGAAAATAATAAAAATTTGATAATAAACCAAAAAGTGTGATACAATAGGGTTATTCTTTCGTAGTGATTGATCTGAACAAGTGAATGTGATTAAACTGAATGTGATTATACTGAACTGAATATTTGGCGAAACCGAAAGAACATCTTTTTTGTGATTGTCTTTCACTTAACTTCGAAAACTTGTGAAAACAACCAAATCTGCTCTGAAAACTGGAAAATTATTTCTTCCATGATATTATTATCCATGTTTTAAACTTTTACAATTTATTGGTTTGATTCGAAGTCATATTCCAATTATTATCTCTCAATATTCAATACTTTTAGAGGTTAACTGTTAACTGAACGAACTAACCGGTACCCAGAGGTTGATCAGTAAGCGGCAAGGGGGGAAGGCATTTTAATCAGTTTGGTAGAAGTGACCGATGTCGAAAGAATACGTACAATCGTGAATGAACTGATTATTTTCAGATTGTTCACTTAGTTCAGTACGAAAGAATAACCCTATTAATAAGTTTAAAATTGCTTTCTATGTAGCATTTGATGATTTACATGGTTAAGTCAAATATCTTGAAAAACATTTTTTTGTTCATAAAATCATATATTTTCGTTTGTCGAGAACATTTTTTTGGTATAGACTTTGTAAATAATTACCTTCCGTATATAATATTCAATATTTTGACAATTAAATAATAATTATTGTGACAACAGTTGTGACTAATAATCAAACAGAATAATTGTTTTCCATGGAGCCCTTGATTGGTAACATTGCTAAATTAAATAATATTTAAGCATTTTTTTTGTGTGGGCGCGCTAACTTTTTAACGAAACTCTTTTCGTTAAAAAATTTCTATATCTATAGAAAAATTTTTTTTTTCGAAAAGTGTTTGGAAAAAAATAGATCTTTTCGATTATAGCAAAATACAGGTATGTTCGTGGAAATATAACATTGATGACGTCATTTTCTCCATTTTGCGAAATTGGAAAAAAATGTTTTGCTTGCCCAAAATGGACCTTAGCCCTTTAAAAAAGACTTTTATTATCTTATCTGGTTTTCATACAATAGGCCTGGGGCGCCGAGTTTGGGACACCCTGTACAACAAAGATTGTAATAGCTAAGACTAATAAAGAGAGTATTGAGTATTGAATTTAGACTATAGAATTTGACTCAAAAGATTTCCGATATAATGTTAATATGCATAGGCTGTCCATGAAGGGGTTAAAAGGGGTAAGAATATTTAAAAAAATTGTCAAGTATGAATAAAATGATACTCTTTTGAAGTAGTAGTTATACCTAACTTGGTTGCAAAACAAAAATGAGTATCCAAAAGGCGTCCACGAAGGTTTTGAAACGGGGTCTAAAATAAAAAAAAATGGTTAAAATCGTAATATACTAATAAAATTATTGAATATATGAAATTCGACGTAAAGTAACTTCCCACTCCAAGTGTATAGACCGTCTGTGGATTTTTTAAACGCGTAATTATAAGTGGTATGCATGAAGATTAATCTTCTACTTCCTGTAAGAAGCAATTTTTACATAAATTAATATTTTAACACAATGCTTGTTACGGTTCATTTTTGTACCACAACAGTTAAAGAATTTGTGTCGTTGCTGAGTATATTTTATTGTTAATGTCGATAAGGAAATTGCATTTTCTACTTAAATATTAAACGTAACACATATAAGTTGATTTTATTTATCCTCATATCTTTAGTTTTATAAAACAAAATATTAACTTCTAGATACCAATTACTTGTATTTATTTTGGATTGAATGTACTTAGTACGGCTCTGTGTGACTTCCGGATTATAGATTTTTTCGTCAATCTGTCCTTGACCTTCCCCTAAAATCAGAACAGAACAGAATGTATAATTAGTGATTATATGTAATTTTTAATGTGATCTGACTATCTTACTTACCAGTTATTTTGTATAGACCTCATATACAAATTCTCCAAGGACTTCAACTAATTTCCTTCGACTTGATTGTAGTTTCCATATGTAGTGTAGTTTGTTATCGTATGGTATGGTGATCACGTTATTAGCTGGCGTTGTTCCGTGTTTTGGGACATCCCAAGCTTAACGATCATCTGTTCTGCAAATAATTATTAACGTTCGTATACAGTTCATCGGTATCCCGTTATTATCTAAGTCATTTGACTTACCTGTTTTTATGTGTTTGTTGTCATATTTCCTTGTTATTTAGTTTGTTTAGTTAGTAGTTCCCTGGTCCTTGTTCGTTCTCCCGATTATACGGCTTCTGAGCGGCAGGTGCTGCTGAATTCTGAAGGACTGCTTTAGATGGCGAGATTCTTTGGACGGTTGTTGACGGCGGGTAGCATTTGGCGAACCGTAGGAGTAGGAGTGGTTCTATTGCATTAGACCGTACGGCGACGATGGGTGCTACTACTGCAATTTCACCTGAGCTCCTTTGAATCGTCAGCAAGGAGGTCAGTATCGGAGGTGAATGTCGCCTAGAAGGGCAACCGTCTCATTTTTTTGTTTTAGAGCAATCGGCTAGTGGCTCCTTTTTCTATCCTATCTTGTGGTGTATGTTTTTCGTTTCATTATTTTTGTTTTAATTGGTTCGATGGGAAGGTACGGTCGTGGGGAAATGAGTGCTTTCGGGTGAGGGTTGTCTCTGTGAAAGACTTCCTGGGGCAATACGACCGGAGGACATATGAATGAGGCTTTCCGCTGCTTGATAATAATATTTCTTTATTCATAAGGTTCAACAGTTGTACATAGAATGCGTCTTAATTCGGTCTGCGCAACTAGTGCCTGTTTCATACCATCTTGTGTAGAGATCACTGCCTGGTTGGTTGGTATGTCTCTGAGTGGCCGATGTCGAGATCGGCACTCTTTGGGAAGTTCTGGATCATACCCTCTTACTCCGATTGCGCACGACGACGGTGGTATCTTCGCATTAAAACTGGCTGTTATGTTAAGGTTTCAGTATGGCATATGCTATAATTATGCTGCAGTAAATATTATTGCTCGAAGTCGAACATTATGCCTACTGTACAAAAAAATAATTCACTGTATACAACAGTGTATTTTTCTCGACTATTTGAAATACGTACTCTTATATCAATAGTAAGATATACAGCCCAAAGCACGTGCAGGAAAAAAGAGAGCGCCAAAAAGAATATTTTTTTATTCTTCGTCTATCCCGCTTTATGATTTATTTAGAATTTTCCCCTTTGTACGACGGTATAAACAATATAGATAAATATATAACTAAACATTTTTGAATTTCCTACATTTTTCGGTTTTACCTGCACTGAAATGTAGTAAACGCTAATTTTAATAACAATTAATTTTTTCCAGTTAAGGCTTACTTTTCAGGAGGAGATGCAAATATCCTAGATGCATATACGGAAAGTACAAAACAACCGTAATAAATAACATGGAAATATTTACAATAGTTGGTAATATTAGTTAAGTGGAAGCAGAGCTATCCTTGCCCCTGTTCAATATTAACAAAAATCAACAAGCTATTCATCCATCAAAGGCACCATTTTCTTTGGTTTCAGATGTTAAACGCGCGTTCAAGGATGGCCCTTAGGACAAGTAATGTTCGAATATTTTCGGAACTTCTAATCTGATTTACTTTTCATTTCATATTGTGGCAGAATAACCAATTTCGTTAGAACATTTTCTGATTTATTATTTTTCATGACTTTCTACACAAAATGTGAGACTATCGGACGCAAAGTGGGTGTTGTAACATTTAGTGTAACTTGGGTGCGTTTGTTAAGTGTTGCGGTATACGGCTAAGTTGGGCAGCACTTTTCCAGCAGACTATTAAGTTTTCGCCTTGACCGGTGCATTCTTTTTAGGGTTCCTCCACCCGATATCTTGTTTGCTGGGGTGAAGTTGTGGACTGCGGAATGCGACGTCTGCCCTCCACACGTTTACTAACGGCTGGAATATTGTTCATCGATGCACACTATCTCGACGTTCATGAAATTTTTTATCCCAATCGACAACTTTTATGCTTTCATTTATGAGAAAAAAATTATTGCATTATACAACTGAGGATGATATTTCTTGTTCACTCATGGATGAACTGGAGTTGCAAACGTAACGTTAGAGGTATGTGTATAGGTATGCCCCTTCCGAGCTCTTAAGTACTCATTCTCTCATGGACTGCGCTGCTCATATGCAAAGCCAGATAAACTTAAATGTAGCTCGTAAAATAAATGTTTCTATTCAAGAAAGAAATTCAACCTACACGCAATAACTTTTAATATATTGCTGTAACCGTATTGTAATTAGCGGGTGTTATAAACATTCAGAAGAATACTAATATTATAGCTCCATCCGAATGAATCCCAATATGCTATTCAATTTGTTACGGGTTCGATTCAATGTTTTACGAGCGGTTTCAAATAAAGAAGAACAAACAAAGAATATCAACTTGAATAATAACAGAATCAAATTATTATATGAACAAACAACTAACTAAAATAAGCTTTATTAATCTGTATTGAAGTAATGCAAAATTTACTTACCATCATAGTATTGTATCACTATCGGTCACCGACTTTAATTAAAAGGAAATATTTAGTTGGTTGACCCTTTTGTCACTAATTTATTGAAAACTTTATTAGAAATGAAACCCATAATTTTCGGGCTAAAAACAACTAATTTAATAATTAAAACTAATTAAAGAAATTTAATAACAATAAAGAAATAAATATGTATAAATAAAAGAAAGAGAAAGAATAAAACAATTAAGCGATAATGAGAATTTAGAAGAAAATCGTAGTTATTACTTATAGTACTTAAAAATAGGAAAATTAATATAATTCGAATAATTATATTAATTCCTATACGAGACTTTAATATACTAGTGAAAACGGAATTTATTTGAAACTACTAAAAGAAATAACTTTAAACTTTATATAATAAAAACTGATTAAACAAAAAGGCCTTCAATTAAAAAATATCAAAACTTACGGAACTTTATACTATTCATTACTTCAGAATAAAATGAGAAATGAACTTAGTCTTTAAACAAAAACTAGAAAATAAATCTTAACTGAAAAATTTACTAAGTTCAAAAACAAATTAAAATATTTAATTTAATTTTATACAATTTTTAAAACACTTCTTTACTCGTTCAAGACTAAAACCATTCTAAAAAAAAGTCTTATTCCTTTCCAGAATGCCTCATAAAAGTTACATAGCAGGTAATACAAAAAATGAAAATCAACCAATCAGAAAAAAGGCATTTTAAATGTTAGGCCAACGGTTATTTCAAACATGCCATTCTTCGAATAAGAAAAACACGGTCTATCTGTTTCTAGTCCTATTTATCTTTACAGAGTCTTTATTACTTTTCAACGGATATTAGACAAAAGAAAAGGTCTTTTTCTAGATAAAATTCTTTATCATAGGCACTCAATATATTATTCTTATATTACTTGCAGAGGTTGTAAAACCCATATCAAGGGAAGATAAAATAAATAGAAAATATACCCTTACATTTTTATGACTGAGTTTGAATATTTGTATACAATCTACCTAAATAATATTCCCAAACTAATATAAACCATAAAACTCAGACATAACCACAGGGCCGGACAACAGTAGATTCCATTGTCCGTTCGTTTTATTACATTGCTCTATAAGTCCTTAATTATACCACACATGTTTCGGAGCACCTAGCTCCATTATCAGTGAACAATGGATTTGACGAATAACTTAATGCATTGTATTAAAAATTATTTCAATTTTAATATCATTGACTCATAAAATATTCATATTGAAATAAAAATGAAAAGAAAGAAATTAAGTTTTCTTTTATAAATCATTTACCAGTTATGCTATGAAAAATTATGTTTTAGAAAACATCAAAAAATGTCTAAAATTTAATTTATACCATATTATATAGAATGTTTTGGAAGTGTGGTTTCTGAATTTTTCTGTATAAAAAATTAATAGAAGTTTTTTTTATTTCTTATGTAAACTTTTCATTAAAATAATACTTTTCATTTTTCGTAACAAATCACTCAGTTTTATTCAGCATTTTAAACATAAAACTTTCGTCGTTGTCGGTTGGTCTATTTCTCTTTCTCAGGCTCAAGAACGGAGAAAAAAAAATCCTAATAGAGTGATTAATCAAACTGACAAGTAACTGCAACACTTAATCAAACCAGTAAAAATTGAGGTTTCTTTTTGTTCAATGTATAAGTGCTTTGGAAGTTAATACCGCCTGCATGGCTGTATTAATGACACATAAAAAAAAATACATCTATAGGCGTTACAATAATCATTGTAAAAGGGGACAGCCCTATTTCTGCTGTTATTTTTATGAAATAGTGGGCCCTTGTGAAATAACATGTACCTATGTTGTTGAAACAACATTGAATCTTGTGGAATGTCATTCACAACAGCTCCCAAACATTGAAGACTGAGCGTGAGCTTCAATAGCTCAATTCGGATTTGTGGTAGGCCATTCAGACAAAATATCGAACTCAATTCAACGATGTGGATCATCTGGTTTAGCTCATCGCCGGCTTAAGAGTGAGTGCAATTAATGAATGCGAAGGGAGTTGTAGAGGACGAAATGGCAATGTGGTGTAAACGCAATCAGCTCATGCTAAACTCATACAAGACAACCTATACACAGTTCTACATTATAAATCCTGTTCAACGTCTCGATCATGGAATATTAACTATAGACAAGAAGCTTCACTAGACGCTATTTCGAATAAGTTTATATAGGAGATATTTTTTTTATTTTGACCTCTTTTCCACTATTTACGAACGCCTATAGGGTTATTCTTTCGTAGTGATTGATCTGAACAAGTGAATGTGATTATACTGAACTGAATATTTGGCGAAACCGAAAGATCATCTTTTTTGTGATTGTCCTTCACTTAACTCGAAAACTTGTGAAAACAACCAAATCTGCTCTGAAAACTGGAAAATTTTTTCTTCCATGATATTATTATCCATGTTTTAAACTTTTACAATTTATTGGTTTGATTCGAAATCAGATTCCAATTATTATCTCTCAATATTCAATACTTTTAGAGGTGAACTGAACGAACTAACCGGTACCTAGAGGTTGATCAGTAAGCGGCAAGGGGGGTAGGAATTTTAATCAGTTTGGTATAAGTGACCGATGTCGAAAGAATACGCACAATCGTGAATGAACTGACAATTTTCAGATTGTTCACTTAGTTCAGTACGAAAGAATAACCCTTATATGTAAGCAAGTTTTTTTATGATACATTTCATATGTTATGTTCTATCGAAGCTATAAATAGTCAATATGTCTGTTGTGGTTTGTGGTTACGAAATATGTTCCATTAAGTTTTTAGCCTCTTTTTAGGACGTGATCTAGTTTTTTATGGTTAATGTTTTAGGGTATACTCTATTACAAGTTTAAGAAGTATGACTTTTTTTAAAATGTAACACCTTTTTTAAGCCAACTCTATCACGACAGTTTTACAGTAAGATGGGTTAAAGTTTCAAGTCTTAACTAAAGCACGACTTTTAAAGATTAAAATGCGAAATTTTGATAGCGGCTAAGAGTATCATTTAGAAATATTTTCCAAAAAATATAAACGTAAATAAATGTTTCGTTTTTCTTTTAATCAAGATACGATGTTACTGCGATTGCTAATCTTAAAGTCGGTGAGATGGTATCTAAAGATACGGGTAAAATAGTGAGTATAGGTATTACATAAATAAAATTAAAATTATTGTACCCTGTTGGTAATAACATCGTGTATCTACTTCGGATAAAGATGGTCCATATCCTTAGAATATTATTAACATCGTAAGTCTACTTAAGATAAAACAGTTTACTATTTTTACTCATTTCATATTATCGCATGCTTTTACATATTATAATTGGATGCTGGCCTGTTATAAGTTTAGATACGATGAAATTATTTGTTTTGTATCTCGTTTAGTGAGATTGTAGCTGTTGTTACGATATTATTTGCGCAATTTCTATTTTCTGATTATATACGATACTAATACTTTTTCCAAAAAGTTAATATTTTTCAAAAATAATTTGTAAAATGTGGTTTTTAATGACAGAAGACATATTTTTATACAAGAAACTGAACTTAACTCATTTTTGCTACAATTCGAGTTACGATGTTCTTATTTGCGAACGTTGATATATTATATATTATGGTCCAGAAACTAATATGTGCCAAAATTTTGAAGCGTTTAGTCGCTATCGTGGACAGACAGACAGACTTCCGTGTGGAAATGGTCTTAATCGTTCCAGGGAACCTCAAAATGATTATATTTGTCTATACCTCAATTTTTTTTTTGCGCGTTCACAATAATTTCCCTGTTGGGAAAAGTAAAACAGTTAATAATATTATGGTTTAAAGGTTCTATTTAATTATTATGATAATGTTTATATGGTAATAGTTACTTTTCCTAATAAACGCAGAGATAAAAAGAAGATTGTAATTATCTTACTTATCGTATGAGAAATTATTTTCAACAAAGCCTCAGATTCTAAATACTTGATAAATGCCTTGATATTTATAAATACAGAGTTATCAAATTTTTGATAGAGATTTTTTCATTTTAACTGATTTCCATAATATCAAATGTTATTGGTGTTAAAAGTTTTTGATTTCTCATGAATTAAAACACTAAAATGCTTAAACGATGGTGCGACGTTTCGTCTATATTGTAAAAGTTCCCCGGGGATTTAAAAGGAAACCAGAATAATATAAATAAATTAAAAATTATACTTACATAATCGGATCATAAATGGATATATTATTACACATAATATTAACATACAAGATCATTCAGCATAAAACCGCATACTGTTTTTACTATTTGGTTTTTTGTCAAAATAGTATAAAATTATTTATTGCTCCTCCCGAACGGCGTCGCTGGACGCGCCGTTGCCCTGTGGTGTTTTGTATTTCAGCTTTTCGGTTGAATGTCCTGGCTGGAAGTAGTTCCCTAATATTGTCTCAGCAGCTATCTTATATAATGTTCAGCGTCACGATTATGAAGTGCGAACTATTTAGCTCCTTTTTCCCCTGTCACGAAGAGCTTCATGCCAAACAACTGCAACCGGCAGAACTTTTTTTTGTCCCAAGGGGTACAAATGTTTCGTTGTACATTTTTTTAAAAATGTCTTTCCTAGCAGCGTGATTATTGTTGTTGTTGTTATATATTTGCACAAAGTAACTTAAGTTACTGCTGTTTTGTGTTGAATTTGGGTACAAAATAACTCAAGACATTCAACGGTATCAAAAAACGCATTGTTTATTTTTGAAGGGAATATACTTCTTTGGCCGCAAGTGATTTTTCAAGGTCGCGTCACGATTTCTAAAATTTTCGTCCCGCAAAAGAGATGAATCATATAACAAATATGAGAGAGAGAGAGAGAGAGAGAGAGACTATATCCTATACCATACACTATTATGTATATAGCGGCTTAACGTTGCCTATCCTTCGGTTGTCCCTTTTGTACCGTCATTCGTATTCCCTTCCTCTCTCGTGAAAGTATTATTCACTTCTATCACGTGTACTGTGCTGCACGCGTATTTTTTTTTATATAAAACACCTATTGCCATTCTTCATAGTTGGACAGAATAGTCTTCTATTTTTACCGTGAATATTTAGAAACTGAAATATCATCGTTATTTGTGACTTTACAGGGACCAGCTTTAAGAGCTTTTTTGTTTAAAAAAAGTACTAATAAAAATAAACTGCTGCTCTCCATATTTAAGTATAAAAGCAATAATTTTATGACCTATTTGTCATTTATCTAAAAAAAATTTACACTATTTTCGAACGCCTGTGTGAACCAGTTCATTTATGTAACATTTTTTAGGTTATATTCTATCACAACTGTGAAAAATTATTCCGTATTTCGAAGAAGTTTAGGAAGTATATATTTTTTTATTTAGACCCCTTTTACACTATTTACGAACACCTATGAAAACAAGTTATTTATAACACATTTTATAGGTTATATTCTATCAAAGCTATAAATAACTAGTTAATATTTAAGTGTTTAAGAAATACGATTTTTTCTAACATTTTTCGAATGTCAGTCTAATTGTTTAGGTAAATATTTTAGGATATATATTTAATTAAATGCACAAAAAATTATTCAATATTTCGGATAAGTTTAGGAACTATGATTTTTTTTAATTTTTGAACCCTCTTTTAAACCCCTTGCCGACGCTCAATGTTTCCCAAAATCTAATCAGCTCCTTGCCATGTCTAATAGTATTTTTGTACCAAATTTGGTTAAAATCTGTTAAGTGGTTTTTGCATTTTCGTGGAGACAGACAGACAGACATTTTTTTAAAACTACTTATTTATGTATAAAATGACCAAAAACAAGTATTTCCGGTGAAATTAAAAAAAATATTTTTTTCATGAAACTAATAGTCTCCATACCGGATGTCCCACCGGGAAGGGATTCGATCGATTATGAAGAAACTACATGGTGGAACACTCTGAAAATCGGGTGTAGTACTTAGGTCGACGGGACCAATTCGGCTAAAATGTTTTCAAGAATCTAGCACTTCAGGTTATACCGGAAATGGGTGTCAACTTCCTTATTTCAAATAGGACCCTATATAAGTTATATTTTTTTTGGATTCTCCTTGTAATTCTAAACATATATCATGCATACTATGTTGTACCTATCGACAGCTTTTTTCGAAATATTTGAAACTTTATGTCAAAAATGACGTTTTCAGAATAAAGAATAATAACAATTTTTTATTATATGGAAGCTTTAATAATTTCATTTGTTAGAATATCCTAGGAGATATAGTTTTCAAAATATTGGCAATTTTGCATTTTTCTAATACAATATAGTGATATGAATTTGAAATTTAATTGATTTTAGTTGGCCATGCTGGCTTTAGATAGCAAATAAATACACTTGACAAAAATAATCAACAATTATGACAAATTGTAGTAGTAATAATGGGGGTTGCTATTTAAAATTTTTGAATTTTGACACTTTTTTCAATTTGATTTTTTACCCTTTTTTTCAAATACCCTGTATTAATATTTACTAAAAAAATATAGGTAGGCGCCTAAAGTAGATCTATATCTCCTTAAGGCTTCCATATAATAAAAAATTGTTATTATTCTTTATTCTGAAAACGTCATTTTTGACATAAAATTTCAAATATTTCGAAAACGGCTGGCGATAGGTATAACATATTCTGCATGAAATATGTTCAGAATTACAAGGAGAATCCAAAAAAAAATATAATTTATATAGAGTCGTATTTGAAATAAGGAAGTTGACACCCATTTCCGGTATAACCGGAAGGTCTAGATTCTTGAAAACATGTTAGCCGAATTGGCCTAATCGACCTAAGTACTACACCAGATTTTCAGATTGTTCGACAGTGTAGTTTCTCCATAATCGATCGAATCCCTTCCCGGTGGGACACCCGGTATATATTACATATATGATATGGAGAGCTCAAAATATAATATACCTGGATTTATATTAAAAAAATCACAGATTTTGTCCAAAATGAAAATGAGATGCGCGATTGTTAAATAGTGTTAAAACTTAATCCTGTTGGACATGTAACATTTTTTATGTGGCATGCAATTATTGTTGTTAAAATCAATTTGCAATGAAATGCAACAATTGGTTATAAGTGCAACGATACTTTGGTAGCTGCTCATACATAAAAGCCCATGTGAGCAGTGATTAACTAATAATCTGTCACAACCGAGGATACTCTGTATTTAGGTACTTGTTTGAAAATATTTTATTATTAAATGTTTAATAAAACAGGTCTGCTCCAGAAAATTTAATTGTTCAAATCACAATCAACCAAACACATTTCGAAATCTAATCTTTCAGCATGTTAACATGTGCGATAATTTAAACATTTGTACCATGACACAGACATATTAAATTATCGAAAGATTAATATATTTTAAAACTACTGAAGGAACTTAAGGGCCTGAAACACATTTCGCAGAAATTTAACTACAACATTTGATTTTATTCAATTTCAAGGTTCCATGGAATACATTATTTTGGGGAGTTGTTGTTCAGTTTCTGTTTGGATTGTTGACGATTAGATGGGAAATTGGCCGAAATATTTTGGAATGCTTTTCAGACAAGGTCAACACTTTTCTGGACTTCGGTATTCAAGGTGCGGTGTTCACATATGGAGAGATATTGGTTAACGAATATCAAATTTTTGCCTTTAGGGTAATAGAATTTTTATATTTACATACCTAGATGCGTCTGATTAATGATTTTTGATTTTTAGGCACTCTCCACAATATTTTTTATGAGTTTTATGGTCAACGTCTTATATTACTATGGACTAATGCAAAAATTTATAATTGCCTTGGGACAATTTTTAAAGTGGGTGTTGGGTACATCTATCTGCGAAAGTGTTAATTGTGTTGCATCTATATTTTTAGGAATGGTAAGCAAGCATTCTTTTATACCTATAGAAATTTTAAGAAATATTACAAATTAAACAAATTTAACATGTTTTGTAAAACTCATTCTGTCAATAAGTATCAATATTAATTGACAAAACGAACGAAGGATTTTTTTATATAAAAGCATAAAAAATGTGTTTTCTTTAATTAAGATCTATTGTACCTCTTGTCTTGAGGTCCTTGAAGTTTGTTATAAGTTACAGATCCCCATGCAGTTTGTTTAATGGACGGTACGTCCCTGTCTTTAAATACCTACCTATCTAGATGTCCTGTTTTTCCATATCCATTTAACTCAGTAAATTTTATTACAGAGTGAATCTCCAATCCTAATTAGGCCATATTTAAAACATTTAACGGATTCAGAAATCCATTCTGTGATGGCAGGAGGATTCTCAACCGTTTCAGGTAAGTACAGTGCGACACAAATTTTAACGGCGATAGAAAAGTTATCAATTTCAGGAAAATCAGTATTAACAGTGTTAACAACCACAGAAGCATTAATTTCTAGACAATAAAACATGATTTTTTTATTGCGTACCTATAGTTAGTATTATAAGTTAATTCGATATATTAAAATTTTAAATAATTTTATAGGATCAACATTAGCCGCATATACAGCTTTTGGTGCTCGTACCCAAGATCTTATTACTGCCAGCATTATGTCTGCACCAGCAGCATTATCTTTTAGTAAACTAATTTATCCTGAAACTGATATAGTAACAGTAACAAAGGAGAAGGTGAAAATTGTAGAATCGTAAGTAAATCAATCAATATTTAGGGTGTATTAATTTACTTCAATTTTTCTATGCAAAATTCTAGGAAAAATGTAATTTTTAGCAGGTTGGAATTTGTTAATAATCGAAATGAAAATGTTCAATAATTTATTTTGGAAAGATAATAATAAATCAATGATATTTTCTGTTAATTTTTCTCTAAAATCTTGGATTTACAGAAAAATCGAAATAAATTAAAACACTCCTGCTTTTTACACAATTCAAACATGCCACAAAATATACGAGGTACTATTAAAAATCATGAATTAATTTTTTATAAATTATAGAATAATTCGAATCCAATCTTCTCATCCAAAAATAGTATTTAAAATGAAGTTGAAACAACTGTCAAAATTCATTTTTTAATTAATTAAATAAATTCATTTATTTAGCAATAACTTTTGGGGTAAGTTTGTATACGGTTGCATACTCTGAAAATGTTTAGTTCTAAATACATTTAGATAACTATGACTGTATTGAAAAATATTCAAATAAATATTACACCTCTCGTTTAGCAGTCCAAAATTATCGCCTTAAAACTATACCAACGAATATTATTTAAATTTGTCCATTATGTATGTAAAGGGTGTCGAAAATTGAGGTATCATTTTAATTTTAATAAAAAAAAAAGATTTTTTTTTCAGATATTAGAAATATTATTATTTCAGTTTATTACAACTATGTAAGTAGGTTTCGGTTAAAAATGAAAAACTATGTCGGTTAACTGACTCAGTAGTCTCGCAATCTTCAATCACGTTTATGTGAGCTTCTAACTCTTTTATTTTATATTAAGGTGTAATCTGTCGTGCAGCTGAAGTGGTCGGTTCATCGTTAGGGTCCGTTCTCCGCACAATTTCACTAGTCTCCTCAACCGGTAATACAAAGACATAAAAGACAGTCAGCATATGTGTATGCATCTGAGCTTTTCGGAGTATGTTTAGCAACTTTCGAAATGTCAAACACCGAAAAAAATATTCATTGTTATAAAAAACAAGCAATATCTTAATTTTTTATGTTATTACAAGCAAAATACAACCCATTGGTCAAAAATAAAAAAAAAAACAAAAAGTTACAGTTTTTAAACTTTTTAGTGCACTAGACATACGTACAGGGTGAGCAAAACTCGATGTCCCAGCTCTGTTATGAGGAAATGAAAAAAGATAGAAAAATTCGGAAAAGAGGTTCTTAAATAGGATTAAGTAAGCTCCATTTTAACCCATATTTCATTTTGTTTCCAAGTTTGGAAACTGAAGTAAATGACGTCATCAACTTTTTTTTCCAGAAACATACCTATATTTTTACATAGTTCAAAAGAGCTAATTTTTCTAAACAACTTTTGTAAAGAAAAAAATGTGCTATCTTCATTCGTTAAAAAATTATAAGCAAATTTGTAGAAAAAACTAATATGAAAAATTCGAAACCGTCACAACTTTTACACAAGTAGGCTTTGGAAACAAACTGCAATTATATCTGTCAATACTTAAACTAATGGTTGACAAATAGTATTCGTGTGATAACTTCTGATATAAGTCAAACATTTCATATTCAGTCAAGAGAGAAGATACGTATTATCCATCGGTTGTCAATAATAATTACTTACTAAACACTACAAAAACAGATGATATTATTTAATAGTAACTATTCTTACCACAGAATTAAACACAGTAATACTATAGGTTACTACAAATTAATTATAGGAAATCAATCACTACAACAAATTTTCAATGTGACCACCTCCTAGTTGTAAACGCTTATCTCATCTCCTCCTTACTTCTCTTCCTGAGGCCTTACATAACATTTCTCTTGAGAGTTCATTGCATGCATTTCTATTTGTTTCCTTTAAATGTTCTAAGTTATGTGTTATGCAATTCTTGCTTGGAGCGCCGCCCCCGTCATGCTAGAAAAACATATTTGCTCGTAACTGCAATGGCACATTTTCGAGAAGTACAGAAAGTTGTTCTTGAAGAAATTGCAAATATTCTTCACTGCATAAAACACCTTCGTAAAAGTGTGGAGCAATTAAATGTCCGTTAATAAAACCACACCAAAGTTAATGCCAAAATGTCCTTCATTTTTAATCGGATTGAGAAATAACATGTCAACTTTTTCGTTATGCGTAAACATTTAACATAAAATGCACACATTAAATGACGATAAAACTATTTGTCAACCATTAGTTTTATTATTGAGAGATATAATTGCAGTTTGTTTCCAAAGCCTACTTGTTAAAAAGTTGTGAAATTTGCGAATTTTTGATAATAGTTTTTCCTACAAATTTGCTTTTAACTTTTTAACGAATGAAGATAGCCAATTTTTTTCTTTACAAGAGTTGCTTAGAAAAAGTAGCTCTTTTGAACTACATATATAAAAATATAGGTATGTTTCTGGATGAAAAAAAAAAGTTGTTGACGTCATTTACTTTAGTTTCGAAATTGGGAAACAAAATCAAATGTACGTTAAAATAGAACCAGTGTGAAAACAGCAGTTAAAATTCTAGCAGTTAATTCCGAACATTGCCGAATGGAGTATACCGGGGTGATTGATGATTTACATCAAATTGATGCAATGCAAATGCAAACTACATGTAGTATCATTAATATAAGTTAATTTACTTATATGGTAATAATTATTTGTCAATAAATAAATATTTCGACAGACATATTTGAGGTTAGAATATCAATTAATTCAAATGTTGTGTTCAGAGTGGTTATATACTACTAATATCAAGAAATTCATATATAAATAACATATATATTTCAGTGATATAATTATCAGAGCCGTATTATTAATTTTTAAGTCCCCAACAACATTATAGCTGCTGACCTTATAGCTCAAAACTCGCAAGGCGTGCCACTTTGAAATTTATAGCATAGATAGTCCTCTACATGTCCTTTGAACTCATATATGTTAGAATGACTTACACCCCGTCAGAGCCGTACTATATGATTTTTTTATTCCGGGATAATATTTTAACTGCTGACCCCATATCTCAAAACTGGCAAGGCGTGCCACCTTGGAATTTATAGCATAGAGAGTCCTCAACATACCCTTTGAACTCATATATGTCAGAATGACTTACACCCCGTCAGAGCCGGACTATCTGATTTTTTTGTTCCGCGACAGGTTTTAACTGCTGAACTCATAGCTCAAAACTGGCAAGGCGTGCCACTTTGAAATTTATAGCATAGATAGTCCTCAAAATGTCCTTTGAACTCATATATGTCAGAATGACTTACACCCCGTCAGAGCCGTACTATATGATTTTTTTATTCCGGGATAATATTTTAACTGCTGACCCTATATCTCAAAACTGGCAAGGCGTGCCACCTTGGAATTTATAGCATAGAGAGTCCTCAACATACCCTTTGAACTCATAAATGTCAGAATGACTTACACCCCGTCAGAGCCGGACTATCTGATTTTTTTATTCCGCGACAGGTTTTAACTGCTGAACTCATAGCTCAAAACTGGCAAGGTGTGCCACTTTGAAATTTATAGCATAGATAGTCCTCAAAATGTCCTTTGAACCCATATACGTCAGAATGACTTACACCCCGTCAGAGCCGGACTATCTGACTTTTTATTCCGCGACAGGTTTTAACTGCTGAACTCATAGCTCAAAACTGGCAAGGTGTGCCACTTTGAAATTTATAGCATAGATAGTCCTCAAAATGTCCTTTGAACCCATATACGTCAGAATGACTTACACCCCGTCAGAGCCGGACTATCTGACTTTTTATTCCGCGACAGGTTTTAACTGCTGAACTCATAGCTCAAAACTGGCAAGGTGTGCCACTTTGAAATTTATAGCATAGATAGTCCTCAAAATGTCCTTTGAACCCATATACGTCAGAATGACTTACACCCCGTCAGAGCCGGACTATCTGACTTTTTATTCCGCGACAGGTTTTAACTGCTGAACTCATAGCTCAAAACTGGCAAGGTGTGCCACTTTGAAATTTATAGCATAGATAGTCCTCAAAATGTCCTTTGAACTCATATATGTGAGAATGACTTACACCCCGTCAGAGCCGTACTATATGATTTTTTTATTCCGCGACAGGTTTTAACTGCTGAACTCATAGCTCAAAACTGGCAAGGTGTGCCACTTTGAAATTTATAGCATAGATAGTCCTCAAAATGTCCTTTGAACTTATATATGTGAGAATGACTTACACCCCGTCAGAGCCGGACTATCTGATTTTTTTATTCCGCGACAGGTTTTAACTGCTGAACTCATAGCTCAAAACTGGCAAGGTGTGCCACTTTGAAATTTATAGCATAGATAGTCCTCAAAATGTCCTTTGAACTCATATATGTGAGAATGACTTACACCCCGTCAGAGCCGTACTATATGATTTTTTTATTCCGGGATAATATTTTAACTGCTGACCCCATATCTCAAAACTAGCAAGGCATGCCACCTTGGAATTTAAAGCATAGAGAGTCCTCAACATACCCTTTGAACTCATAAATGTCAGAATGACTTACACCCCGTCAGAGCCGGACTATCTGATTTTTTTATTCCGCGACAGGTTTTAACTGCTGAACTCATAGCTCAAAACTGGCAAGGTGTGCCACTTTGAAATTTATAGCATAGATAGTCCTCAAAATGTCCTTTGAACTCATATATGTGAGAATGACTTACACCCCGTCAGAGCCGTACTATATGATTTTTTTATTCCGGGATAATATTTTAACTGCTGACCCCATATCTCAAAACTAGCAAGGCATGCCACCTTGGAATTTAAAGCATAGAGAGTCCTCAACATACCCTTTGAACTCATAAATGTCAGAATGACTTACACCCTGTCAGAGCCGGACTATCTGATTTTTTTATTCCGCGACAGGTTTTAACTGCTGAACTCATAGCTCAAAACTGGCAAGGTGTGCCACTTTGAAATTTATAGCATAGATAGTCCTCAAAATGTCCTTTGAACTCATATATATGAGAATGACTTACACCCCGTCAGAGCCGTACTATATGATTTTTTTATTCCGGGATAATATTTTAACTACTGACCCCATATCTCAAAACTAGCAAGGCATGCCACCTTGGAATTTAAAGCATAGAGAGTCCTCAACATACCCTTTGAACTCATAAATGTCAGAATGACTTACACCCCGTCAGAGCCGGACTATCTGATTTTTTTATTCCGCGACAGGTTTTAACTGCTGAACTCATAGCTCAAAACTGGCAAGGCGTGCCACTTTGAAATTTATAGCATAGATAGTCCTCAAAATGTCCTTTGAACTCATATATGTCAGAATGACTTACACCCCGTCAGAGCCGGACTATCTGATTTTTTTATTCCGCGACAGGTTTTAACTGCTGAACTCATAGCTCAAAACTGGCAAGGTGTGCCACTTTGAAATTTATAGCATAGATAGTCCTCAAAATGTCCTTTGAACTCATATATGTGAGAATGACTTACACCCCGTCAGAGCCGTACTATATGATTTTTTTATTCCGGGATAATATTTTAACTGCTGACCCCATATCTCAAAACTAGCAAGGCATGCCACCTTGGAATTTAAAGCATAGAGAGTCCTCAACATACCCTTTGAACTCATAAATGTCAGAATGACTTACACCCCGTCAGAGCCGGACTATCTGATTTTTTTATTCCGCGACAGGTTTTAACTGCTGAACTCATAGCTCAAAACTGGCAAGGTGTGCCACTTTGAAATTTATAGCATAGATAGTCCTCAAAATGTCCTTTGAACTCATATATGTCAGAATGACTTACACCCCGTCAGAGCCGGACTATCTGATTTTTTTGTTCCGCGACAGGTTTTAACTGCTGAACTCATAGCTCAAAACTGGCAAGGCGTGCCACTTTGAAATTTATAGCATAGATAGTCCTCAAAATGTCCTTTGAACTCATATATGTCAGAATGACTTACACCCCGTCAGAGCCGTACTATATGATTTTTTTATTCCGGGATAATATTTTAACTGCTGACCCCATATCTCAAAACTGGCAAGGCGTGCCACCTTGACTTTATTTGAGGATGAATGACATGTTCTCAGAAATTTTCAAAAGTTTGGTCGCACTCTATTAAACGTCTGTACTGTATGGTTCCAACTGTAGCTTTTAGCACGAGATATCAAATGACAACAAGATGTAAGGGACGACATCTAGTGTGAGCAGGCAATATGCCCGGTAAAACAAAATTTACAAGCGATGGCCGGTCAAGAAGTAAGAACTCCATTAAATCCTATTGCCAACACTAAATACGCCTGAATTCCCTAGTGGGAGGCTTTATTTACGAAATGTTTGTTACACAATCTAACAAGACTTTAAGTAAGTTTGAAATGTGTTTCACACTATGACGCTTTCACTTTGAGCATATTATTACATTATGTAACAAGCATTCGTAAATAAAGTCTTTCGTCAGGGATTTCGGGCGCATCTAGTGTTGGAAATAGGATTTATTGGAGGTGTTTACTTTTTGTCCGTCCAACGTTTGTAAACTTTTTTCACCAAGCACATTGCCATCTCACACTAGTTGTCGCCACATACATTTTGTTGTCATTTACTATATTTATTTTTTCACCATGCAAAATAGTTTGCTAGAAGGAACACCAAATGAAAGCAAAATATTTTGAAGGCCAATAATTATGTGTTTAATAGTAATTATTATTTAATCGAATGTATTTTTATCTGGTTTACGCAACCGTCCAGCAAGAACCAACGAGGAGGTGTAGAGCGCTCTTGCCTGAAGGGGTAGATATTAAGACATTTTTCGCTAATAAGATAATAATTTTAATTAAAAATCTTTAAAAAAATAGTACAACTAGAACATACCTTGGCTAACTAAGCGTTACTTGAGTGTTACTACTTATACCGAAAAGTGACCTATTTAAAAGGAATAGGAAGGATTCTTTGGAATGGAATTTGGTTTAGAACCGGTTAGTAAGAAAACAAAAATATTATTTTAAATATAAAAATTAAAAATAATAAGAATAAAAATTATAAAACGTAACGTAATAAAAAAATCGCATAACGTTTCTTCATGGACGTTCGACCTGTCAAATAAACTAAACTGATGTCACATCGATCAATCACATCATCGAAAACTAACAAAACGTATATTCTAAAAACAACATAATAAGTACAAATAATATAACAAACAAAATAAAATCCATGTCTCTATGAGTCAACAAAAATAAACTTAAAAACAATCGGTTAATCGATGATCCAAACAGCTGTACTATCGAAGGTCAAAAACAAAACCAAATTAAAAATATATTCTAAAAATTTATAACAATAAATACGTGTTTCATGTCTTTGGCAAAAAATGTAATTTCACTGGTCATTTTTAGTTAATACTAGCGTTTCGAGAATTATTCACTCATTATTTATTTAATTGAAAATAGCTTTATTGGTGGACAGAAAGAACACAAAATTGTTGTTAGTATTTTCGGCACAAAGAACACATGTTGCATTCAATAAAATTTGAATTATCATTCAGGGATTTATTGCATAAAGAATGAATATTTCTATGGCAAAATTGACATTCTAAGGAAGTTGATTTATCAACAACATTACGTCCACATAATAAACATTTGTCGCCCATGTCCGACGATCTCCCTAAGATAATCCGTTTTATGGTATCTCTATAAGAATCAATACCACACGATTCATCAAGAGGCTTACCTTCTAAAATGTTATTAAAAAAATAAATGATATATGGACCGCAATTATATTGATCTGTTTGAATAAGATGATTGAGGGAAAGAATTGAAAAATCGGTATAATCGATCGGTTTGTCCAAAATTGCCTGATATTGATTCCAAAAATGTTTGAATTTTTTGTAATATATGTCCGCCATTTTACGAGTTGAACCCATGGGATCTAAATATATAAAAGTAAAAATAAAATACGCGCCAAAACAAACACGCTCAAAAAGATCGAGATAGATTAGGTATGGTATCTAATATGAGGGTGATATTATTTTACAGGGTTTTAAATAAAACCTATTTTTAAATATATTTATTCGTATTATTTTGGACATATTAGCTCATATTTATCGTAAGTATTATTTTTTCCTATATGTATACCTATATAATTGAAAAATAATTTTGTGGCGTATATTATTATATTTATCACCTCTCTGAAAATGACTATAAAATTGGGATTTTTTTCAGAAGTCAACTAAATTGAATCAATGTGACAATATCAAAGTTTTAACAAAACTTTGGACAAAATCACCTCCCAATTGCTTGCAGTATAATTTCGTTCTACAAGTAACTTTGGCAAAAGGAACTCGCAATAGGATGAGGTGATGGTAATCATCTGATATTTTCTGATATTTCAAATGAGAGCATAATTGCTACTATAGTTTATTGTTATAGTCACAGCTAACATACACATAGCTGTGTTATAGTCGTCAAAATCCAATCTAAATCATAATCGCACCAAGATCTGCCAAGGTTTCTATTTGCTAATCGATAAATTGTATTAATTGCATTTAGGGGCCAAGACATTTTTCGTCGTAATATCCATTAATGAATAGACAAGTTTACTATTTCAGAACTTATTTCAATATAATATAATAATATTCTTAAATAAAAAGCAAAGTCACATAGTTATATGTCTTTTACATAATATAAATTTATTTGTTGGTACACTTAATAGGTAAGTAAAATATATATGATATTTTACATCAATACATAATCGGCGTTATACGCATCTGAATATTTTTATTCTGTGGTTCTGACATACCCTACATAATAAAGCATATGATATTTAATTTTAAAATGGTTTTAATGGGACGGATTACTTTTGACATAAGCGGACCACAACTAATAGATTAGTTTCAACAACAAGGGGGTAGCAAAAACAAAAAAAATCTGTAAATAATTTTATGTTATAAATTATTGAATATTGTGTAAATCATTGTAACATATTATTGTATTACGTTATATTATATAGCCATATATTATACGCATTTATATTCGTTATAAATTTAAATATAGCAGGTCAGGAGTGAAAGTCATTCTGACATATATGAGTTCAAAGGGCATGTTGAGGACTATCTATGCTATAAATTTCAAAGTGGCACACCTTGCCAGTTTTGAGCTATGAGTTCAGCAGTTAAAACCTGTCGCGGAATAAAAAAATCAGATAGTCCGGCTCTGACGGGGTGTAAGTCATTCTGACATTTATGAGTTCAAAGGGTATGTTGAGGACTCTCTATGCTTTAAATTCCAAGGTGGCATGCCTTGCTAGTTTTGAGATATGGGGTCAGCAGTTAAAATATTATCCCGGAATAAAAAAATCATATAGTACGGCTCTGACGGGGTGTAAGTCATTCTCACATATATGAGTTCAAAGGACATTTTGAGGACTATCTATGCTATAAATTTCAAAGTGGCACACCTTGCCAGTTTTGAGCTATGAGTTCAGCAGTTAAAACCTGTCGCGGAATAAAAAGTCAGATAGTCCGGCTCTGACGGGGTGTAAGTCATTCTGACATATATGGGTTCAAAGGACATTTTGAGGACTATCTATGCTATAAATTTCAAAGTGGCACACCTTGCCAGTTTTGAGCTATGAGTTCAGCAGTTAAAACCTGTCGCGGAATAAAAAAATCAGATAGTCCGGCTCTGACGGGGTGTAAGTCATTCTGACATTTATGAGTTCAAAGGGTATGTTGAGGACTCTCTATGCTATAAATTCCAAGGTGGCACGCCTTGCCAGTTTTGAGATATAGGGTCAGCAGTTAAAATATTATCCCGGAATAAAAAAATCATATAGTACGGCTCTGACGGGGTGTAAGTCATTCTGACATATATGAATTCAAAGGACATTTTGAGGACTATCTATGCTATAAATTTCAAAGTGGCACACCTTGCCAGTTTTGAGCTATGAGTTCAGCAGTTAAAACCTGTCGCGGAATAAAAAGTCAGATAGTCCGGCTCTGACGGGGTGTAAGTCATTCTGACATATATGGGTTCAAAGGACATTTTGAGGACTATCTATGCGATAAATTTCAAAGTGGCACACCTTGCCAGTTTTGAGCTATGAGTTCAGCAGTTAAAACCTGTCGCGGAATAAAAAAATCAGATAGTCCGGCTCTGACGGGGTGTAAGTCATTCTGACATTTATGAGTTCAAAGGGTATGTTGAGGACTCTCTATGCTATAAATTCCAAGGTGGCACGCCTTGCCAGTTTTGAGATATAGGGTCAGCAGTTAAAATATTATCCCGGAATAAAAAAATCATATAGTACGGCTCTGACGGGGTGTAAGTCATTCTGACATATATGAATTCAAAGGACATTTTGAGGACTATCTATGCTATAAATTTCAAAGTGGCACACCTTGCCAGTTTTGAGCTATGAGTTCAGCAGTTAAAACCTGTCGCGGAATAAAAAGTCAGATAGTCCGGCTCTGACGGGGTGTAAGTCATTCTGACATATATGGGTTCAAAGGACATTTTGAGGACTATCTATGCTATAAATTTCAAAGTGGCACACCTTGCCAGTTTTGAGCTATGAGTTCAGCAGTTAAAACCTGTCGCGGAATAAAAAAATCAGATAGTCCGGCTCTGACGGGGTGTAAGTCATTCTGACATTTATGAGTTCAAAGGGTATGTTGAGGACTCTCTATGCTATAAATTCCAAGGTGGCACGCCTTGCCAGTTTTGAGATATAGGGTCAGCAGTTAAAATATTATCCCGGAATAAAAAAATCATATAGTACGGCTCTGACGGGGTGTAAGTCATTCTGACATATATGATTTCAAAGGACATTTTGAGGACTATCTATGCTATAAATTTCAAAGTGGCACGCCTTGCCAGTTTTGAGCTATGAGTTCAGCAGTTAAAACCTGTCGCGGAACAAAAAAATCAGATAGTCCGGCTCTGACGGGGTGTAAGTCATTCTGACATATATGAGTTCAAAGGAGATTTTGAGGACTATCTATGCTATAAATTTCAAAGTGGCACACCTTGCCAGTTTTGAGCTATGAGTTCAGCAGTTAAAACCTGTCGCGGAACAAAAAAATCAGATAGTCCGGCTCTGACGGGGTGTAAGTCATTCTCACATATATGAGTTCAAAGGACATTTTGAGGACTATCTATGCTATAAATTTCAAAGTGGCACGCCTTGCCAGTTTTGAGCTATGAGTTCAGCAGTTAAAACCTGTCGCGGAACAAAAAAATCAGATAGTCCGGCTCTGACGGGGTGTAAGTCATTCTCACATATATGAGTTCAAATGACATTTTGAGGACTATCTATGCTATAAATTTCAAAGTGGCACACCTTGCCAGTTTTGAGCTATGAGTTCAGCAGTTAAAACCTGTCGCGGAATAAAAAAATCAGATAGTCCGGCTCTGACGGGGTGTAAGTCATTCTGACATTTATGAGTTCAAAGGGTATGTTGAGGACTCTCTATGCTTTAAATTCCAAGGTGGCATGCCTTGCTAGTTTTGAGATATGGGGTCAGCAGTTAAAATATTATCCCGGAATAAAAAAATCATATAGTACGGCTCTGACGGGGTGTAAGTCATTCTCACATATATGAGTTCAAAGGACATTTTGAGGACTATCTATGCTATAAATTTCAAAGTGGCACGCCTTGCCAGTTTTGAGCTATAACTTCAGCAGTTAAAACCTGTCGCGGAATAAAAAATCAGATAGTCCGGCTCTGACGGGGTGTAAGTCATTCTGACATTTATGAGTTCAAAGGACATTTTGAGGACTATCTATGCTATAAATTTCAAAGTGGCACACCTTGCCAGTTTTGAGCTATGAGTTCAGCAGTTAAAACCTGTCGCGGAATAAAAAAATCAGATAGTCCGGCTCTGACGGGGTGTAAGTCATTCTCACATATATGAGTTCAAAGGAGATTTTGAGGACTATTTATGCTATAAATTTCAAAGTGGCACACCTTGCCAGTTTTGAGCTATGAGTTCAGCAGTTAAAACCTGTCGCGGAATAAAAAAATCAGATAGTCCGGCTCTGACGGGGTGTAAGTCATTCTGACATTTATGAGTTCAAAGGGTATGTTGAGGACTCTCTATGCTTTAAATTCCAAGGTGGCATGCCTTGCTAGTTTTGAGATATGGGGTCAGCAGTTAAAATATTATCCCGGAATAAAAAAATCATATAGTACGGCTCTGACGGGGTGTAAGTCATTCTCATATATATGAGTTCAAAGGACATTTTGAGGACTATCTATGCTATAAATTTCAAAGTGGCACACCTTGCCAGTTTTGAGCTATGAGTTCAGCAGTTAAAACCTGTCGCGGAATAAAAAAATCAGATAGTCCGGCTCTGACGGGGTGTAAGTCATTCTGACATTTATGAGTTCAAAGGGTATGTTGAGGACTCTCTATGCTTTAAATTCCAAGGTGGCATGCCTTGCTAGTTTTGAGATATGGGGTCAGCAGTTAAAATATTATCCCGGAATAAAAAAATCATATAGTACGGCTCTGACGGGGTGTAAGTCATTCTCACATATATGAGTTCAAAGGACATTTTGAGGACTATCTATGCTATAAATTTCAAAGTGGCACACCTTGCCAGTTTTGAGCTATGAGTTCAGCAGTTAAAACCTGTCGCGGAATAAAAAAATCAGATAGTCCGGCTCTGACGGGGTGTAAGTCATTCTGACATTTATGAGTTCAAAGGGTATGTTGAGGACTCTCTATGCTTTAAATTCCAAGGTGGCATGCCTTGCTAGTTTTGAGATATGGGGTCAGCAGTTAAAATATTATCCCGGAATAAAAAAATCATATAGTACGGCTCTGACGGGGTGTAAGTCATTCTCACATATATGAGTTCAAAGGACATTTTGAGGACTATCTATGCTATAAATTTCAAAGTGGCACACCTTGCCAGTTTTGAGCTATGAGTTCAGCAGTTAAAACCTGTCGCGGAATAAAAAGTCAGATAGTCCGGCTCTGACGGGGTGTAAGTCATTCTGACGTATATGGGTTCAAAGGACATTTTGAGGACTATCTATGCTATAAATTTCAAAGTGGCACACCTTGCCAGTTTTGAGCTATGAGTTCAGCAGTTAAAACCTGTCGCGGAATAAAAAGTCAGATAGTCCGGCTCTGACGGGGTGTAAGTCATTGTGACGTATATGGGTTCAAAGGACATTTTGAGGACTATCTATGCTATAAATTTCAAAGTGGCACACCTTGCCAGTTTTGAGCTATGAGTTCAGCAGTTAAAACCTGTCGCGGAATAAAAAGTCAGATAGTCCGGCTCTGACGGGGTGTAAGTCATTCTGACGTATATGGGTTCAAAGGACATTTTGAGGACTATCTATGCTATAAATTTCAAAGTGGCACACCTTGCCAGTTTTGAGCTATGAGTTCAGCAGTTAAAACCTGTCGCGGAATAAAAAAATCAGATAGTCCGGCTCTGACGGGGTGTAAGTCATTCTGACATTTATGAGTTCAAAGGGTATGTTGAGGACTCTCTATGCTATAAATTCCAAGGTGGCACGCCTTGCCAGTTTTGAGATATAGGGTCAGCAGTTAAAATATTATCCCGGAATAAAAAAATCATATAGTACGGCTCTGACGGGGTGTAAGTCATTCTGACATATATGAGTTCAAAGGACATTTTGAGGACTATCTATGCTATAAATTTCAAAGTGGCACGCCTTGCCAGTTTTGAGCTATGAGTTCAGCAGTTAAAACCTGTCGCGGAACAAAAAAATCAGATATCCGGCTCTGACGGGGTGTAAGTCATTCTGACATATATGAGTTCAAAGGGTATGTTGAGGACTCTCTATGCTATAAATTCCAAGGTGGCACGCCTTGCCAGTTTTGAGATATGGGGTCAGCAGTTAAAATATTATCCCGGAATAAAAAAATCATATAGTACGGCTCTGACGGGGTGTAAGTCATTCTAACATATATGAGTTCAAAGGACATGTAGAGGACTATCTATGCTATAAATTTCAAAGTGGCACGCCTTGCGAGTTTTGAGCTATAAGGTCAGCAGCTATAATGTTGTTGGGGGCTTAAAAATTAATAATACGGCTCTGATAATTATATCACTGAAATATATATGTTATTTATATATGAATTTCTTGATATTAGTAGTATATAACCACTCTGAACACAACATTTGAATTAATTGATATTCTAACCTCAAATATGTCTGTCGAAATATTTATTTATTGACAAATAATTATTACCATATAAGTAAATTAACTTATATTAATGATACTACATGTAGTTTGCATTTGCATTGCATCAATTTGATGTAAATCATCAATCACCCCGGTATACTCCATTCGGCAATGTTCGGAATTAACTGCTAGAATTTTAACTGCTGTTTTCACACTGGTTAAAATAGAGCTTACTTACTTAAGAATCTCTTTTCAGAATTTTTCTATCGTTTTTCATTTTCTCATAACAGAGCAGGGACATCGAGTTTTGCTCACCCTGTACATACATCGGTAATAGGGATAGAGGACTCAAAAACTATTTGTCTCACGAAGCTTACAAAATGAATAACCGTTTTTTTTACTTAGAGATGAGCAGTTAGTGAGTAAAACTAGGTTTATACAATTTTTGACAACGGCCAAAGTGGTTTTGCTGGTCTTGTAGTATTTAGTATCTGTTTAAAAGTGCCATAATTGCAATTGCGGAAAAATCTTTGCCCCAAATGCAAAGGTACTGTATTTTTTCAGATTATAAGAAACAGAAAATAGGTTGTTGAGTTTAAGTAGGTAACGTAATTTATTTTCTAATTCGGAATAATACTGTTTAAATAATATATAAAGGATGAGTAACTAAGAGGATTTATTTCAGTGAATATGTTTCTGTTTTGGATGCAGCGAGTAAAGGAGCATATGACGCATTTCATCTGGTATCAGGGATTATATCTGGACTAATCGCTTTTCTCGCATTCATCTACTTCGTCAATGCTGTTCTAGTATGGTGTGGAGAATTAGTAGGTAAAAGAATCATGTACTATAATTTTACAATCACTCTTAGGTTTGGTGTCTTTATTCGACTGATATAAAGTGGTTTGTATTTACTTACATATACATACAGTCGACACTGTTTATAATGAAACTCTATATAGTGAAAAACTCTTTATAGTGCAATTTTTCAAGAACTAGAATAATTTAATGAAATTTAATGTAAAAAGCCCTGCATGTAGTGAATTTTTAAAATAAGTAGCACTCTATATAATAAAATTTTTGCCGGACTTTTATGTATAAATTTTTATGCATTTATTGAGAGCTTGGCCTTTTCGGGTTTCCCATTTGCATTTTTATATCGCATTCTTTTCAAAATGTTCTTAACGCGTTCATAACGCCTAATGGTAAGCAATAAAGCAGGGAAATTCCTAAACCATCCCCAGTCGAGGCCTAGTAAATCGTAAATTTAGGTTCAGTTGGTTTTTGTTTAGGAATCAAGTAAGATGTCCAAGTGTGTGTGTTTAAGTTTATCTGAGAAAATTAAAGTTTTGGAGGAAGTTGATGAAAGCTGCAGAAAAATTGATGTTGCTGCAAAATTCGGTGTTTCCCCAAGTTGTGTATCTCTGATAGTAAAAACTCGCGAAACTATCATCAAGAAAACTAATGTTCCAAGTGTGATGTTTTGATTTTAATGAAAGACGTTTACTTTATTATAAGTTACGTTTTATTAGAGAAGGTATATTGGAACTTTATAATGTTACTGATTATTATTAACATTACGTGTAATAATATGGCACATGTTTTTATAACCTCTATGTCTGTCATACTAACTACTAATAATATCATTATGCGGCGTTGCCATGATTAACTATATATATGACACCAAGCAGTCGAAAACGAGTACGGGTGTGTTCTTACGAGGATGTAAATGAAGCAGTTTTCCGATGTTTTCAAGTGGCACGTACGCATCAAAAAGTACCAATATCAGGAAATTTAATTAGGCAAAAGGCTCTACAATTTGCTAAAGAATTTAACTGCGTTAAGTTTCAAGCCAGGGGATGGTAGTTGAGTGCCTGGAAGAATCACAATACGATTGTTTTCAAAACGGTGTCTGGCCAAAGTGCAAGCGTTAGTCAGGAGAACAGTGACATTTGGACTGAAACTGTTTCGACAATTGCCAATGATGTTGGCACGACAGATCTCCCAACTGACAAAGACATAATTGACGATATAAAAAGTATAGACAATCATGAACCTGAAACCGGGGAGAGCCCTGCTAAATGTAGTGAAAATTAAATAAGAAATGCATTTAACATTGTGCGAACTACTCTCAGGGGCCAGGAAAGGGTACCTGCTTAAATCTTTATGCATTTGAATAAATGCGAGAATTTTGTTAAGCAACAATTATTTTTCAAAAGTAATGTTCAAAAGAAAATAAATGATTATTTTTTCTAGTACATAATAATGTATATGTATGTTATTTAGCAATTTCTCAAAACTACACAAATTACTATATTCGTATGTAATGTGTACGTAGATTATGTACATGCTATGTATTTAAACTTTCAAATGTTTAATAAAATCTTTTATAATTCAATTTTGCGATTTTTGTTGTTGCTTATTGATTTTTTCTTTATATAATATATAGTAAAAAACTTTCTATAATAGTGCAATTTCGGTCGACATTTTGGTCTTTCACTATATAGAGGTTCGACTGTATACTGTTTCAAAAGATGATTCAGAATGCTACATCAGGTATACTAAAACACACCAGCAGTCTTCGCCCACTAAAAGAATGTATGCTGTGGTTTGTTTATTTACTTCTCCTCTTCCCCTCGAGCAAGTTACGAAAAGTAGGACTACGTATGATTTGAGGAATTAAAATGCTGTAGTATCCACTAATATATTGTATTTAAATTTAAATGAAATTATTTTTTATTATAAAGATATTTGGATCTTATCTAAGGCCATCTTCTAGGCACTCAACTTAAACGTTATGATCTAAAAACAATTGTTATGTAAATTAAACAAGTAATCCATTTGATGCAGTTGAGTGTAGTTTAATTACGAAAGAAAACACAGACGTCATTTCCACAATATTATTTATTCATTATCTTCTTGTTTTACTTTTTTATTTATTATCACATAAAAGGGACATGTTTCCGAGTCTGCTTACTCCATCATCAGCATGTCTTATTCGTCGTTGACCGTTTTTAATAAGACAAGGCTGATGATGGGGTAAGCAGACTCCGAAACATGTCCCTTATGTAATAAAAAGTAAAAAGAAAAGAATAAATAATATAGATACAGACGACTGTGTTTTCTTTCGTACATGTAGTTAGGTTTTTCTTATATTATTTGGCAATTGACTATTTTTGGTTCTTACCTTAGTGGAAATGCTTGCTTGCTTTACACGAGTTTGATTTCAAAATCGTGATTCCGTTGATCCAATTCGTGTCAAACAACCAAGCCTCGGTGATAATCTCAAAATAAGAATGATTAAAACAATTTTCAAAATATTGAAATCGAAAGAAAAGAAAAAACATACTTTGAAAATAATGGTTAATTTTAGTAAATTTTAATCAAAAAAGTGTTTTCCCATTCAAGTTAGAACCAATAATTGTTTTGGGATCATATTATTAAGGTAAGTGACAAACTGATATACTGAAGATGGTCTTAGTTATAACCGAAACATGTTTAAACCGAAAATAATTTCATCTAAATACAAGATTTAATTTTGTCAAAATGTCACCCATTTGCTTCCATGCAATACAGATTTTGCTCAAATCTATTTTGAACATTTTGTAGCATATCAGGTGTTATGCTTCTGTACTAAAATCTGTTAACGAAGATCTTCTGTGAACCAGGGTTAGTAGCATAACATTTAATTTTACGTGTCCCCAAAGAAAATGGTCTAAACTGATGAATCGCTTGATCTGGCAGACTATTCAGTACGGCCCCTCGTTCGGGGAGCCATTTTAAAAGTTTATTCTATAGTAGCAGTATAGCGGAGGCATTCCATCTTGCTGGAAATCAAGCTTATCACATTAGTATGTTATTGTTGTCAGTCTGCTTCTATCAGATAATGTATAAATGTCTGTAACAAATAATTCAGAATACTGATTAATTTTAAAATACCTACTGAGGTATTTTAAAATTACGTACGTACCCTTGTATATTTCAAGGATACACTGATGTAACTAATCAATGGACGCTAGAGCTGATTATGGGCAAAATATTTATTCCAATCAGTTGGATAATGGGAATTCCATGGGATGAATGTGAACAAGTAGGTCAACTGATTGGTATCAAAACGATGGTAAATGAATTTGTAGCCTTCCAAAAAATGGGTACCATGAATTTACGAGTAAGTAGCCTTAGAATTTGTTGGTGTTCGCATGCACTTAAATGCTGCATTTCAATAAGATCTATAATATATGTTGTATAAATAATTAATTCCAATCCCCCGGGGGGACGTACACGTACCAGGGCGTAGCTCAAAGCCATATACAAAATTCCGCCCGGGTGAAACAATCCCTTCGATGACAGTTTGTGCGGCGGGAAAGAAAAAGTCGCTGTTCCAGTCCTCCTTTTCTCCTTTGAGGTGTTAAAATACACCAAAGCGGAGCTCCACGAACTTGACGTGAAGACGCGAAAGATGATGTCAATGCACTGAGGTCATCATCCTAATGAATCCGTTGCAAGGCTTTCCTCCCACGACATGGAGGGAGCTGAGGAATCTTAAGTTTGGAGTGTATGCATGGCAGAGTGGTAGGTACTGGCCGTAGCCTGCGAGGTAATTAGTGGTAGAGATCCGTATCTCCGCATGGTACTAGACCACGAGCGTGCGGGGATTGGAGCGTTTCTTTTTTCGGCGGCAGAACGAGTCGCAAATGAACTCTCCTTGATACTTGACGACCGTCAAGCGCGTGGAAGCTCAATCACTGAGTTAGATCGCGCAAACCGTAAGGCCCGCATAAAGGAGGCAGAGGTCAGTAGGCTTTATAACCTTCATAAGGAAGAGCCCCTTCACGGTGTCTTCTATAAGAGCATTGAGGACATGGGTTTATCGAAGCTGCTGACCTCCTTTTCAAGATCCGGCGGGCTAAAGTCAGAGACGGAGGGTTTCATTATTGGCTGTGAGGATGGGTTACTAAACACCTTAAGCATACCGTAGCAGCATTATGGGTCTTAAGGTCCCTACAATCCAATGTAAGGCTTGCCATTCTGCGCCAGAGACACTAATGCATTTGTTATCGGCTTGTCCGACATAATATGCTGTTATATTCATGGCCATGATGCGGCATTACGGCTGCTCTAGTTCCATCTACGACATTCATACGGTTTGGATGAAACCCCGGTGCATCCGTACGCTCCTGCAGATATTCAGTCCATAATAGGTAATGAGGCATGTGCCATTTATTGGAACTGTTCGTTGCCTACGCTCTGGCTTGGAATACGGAATATGCTTGACATCGTTTTTCTTGACAAGACGAACAAAAAGATCTTCGTCATAGAGTTCTCGGCGGAAAATTTGCCCATGAAAAACAGTGGTCTACAAGTGGCATGGGCTCCGGCATATCGAAGAAATTATACTGAAAATGATCGGCTGAAGAACAAACAAGTCGCTGAAATGGTTGGAATATCGGGTATAACCACTTTTAAATTGCTGCCATCTTGGCATGACAAAGGTCCATGCAGGATAGGCTCAGAAAATGCTCAGGCCACCGTAAAATGCAGGAATGTTCTCGTGCGTGTTTGTACTTCTATAGTGAAGTGTACTGGCCAGATTGTTACTCGAGACGAAGCTTCCTCATTATAAACCTAAGTCTCTTAAGGACAATATTATTGTTTTATTCTTTTTCTTTCTTGGGTTTTAAGGTTTTTCTAAGCAAATTTTTTTTTCCTTTTGAAATATGTTTATTTCAATGTCAAATTACGTACTACGTTTCGGCTTATTCGCCTTCCTCAGGTACATCTCGTTTCTTACCAACATCGCATGATTCTGTGGAATATACCACTTTTAGTGGGTATTTTGTTTGAATATTCACCCACTTTTAGTGGGTATTTTGTCTGAATATTCAAACAAAATACCCACTAAAAGTGGTATATTGCGAATAAGCCGAAACGTAGTACGTAATTTTACATTGAAATAAACATATTTCAAAAGGAAAAAAAATTTTGCTTAGAAGAACCTTAAAACCCAAGAAAGAAAAAGAATAAAAAACTGTAACAAGGTTCACTAAAATATTATTGTTGATGGAAAAGTAGGAATGCGTCGAGAAGAAAATATAATACTTCGTTGCTCTATACACTGTAGAAAAAGTTTTATGGAGATCGAAAAAATACCGTACTATAAAACAATTACTCTCTTCTCTCTCTTCTAAGTCTCTTCAGGACAATATTATTGTTGATGGAAAAGTAGGAATGCGTCGAGAAGAAAATATAATACGTCGTTGCTCTATACACTGTAAAAAAAATTTTATGGAGATCGCAAAAAATACCGTACTATAAAACAACTATTCGCATGAATAACAATAATAATAATAGTAATAAATGACTTTATTGGCTTAAAAAATTACATACATACAAAAATGGAAGAACAAAAATAAACTAAGAAAAGTTAAGAAATGAGGATGTAAAAAAGGCGCAAGTTCAGCACAGCTGATATTCAGCTAGGGCCCTATAATACATTATAATTATGCTAACAAATATCTAAAACGAAAACACTAAACATAGATAGATAGATAAAGATAAAGGTTACAATTGCCAACATAAGTAAACACATCTCAAACATCAGACTCAATGAGTGTCATCTGCTCTTGAAATAATTTATCATATAAACAATGTCACCGATACAACCATTTTTTAAATTATGTATGATAATTTTGTCATGAGAAACGTGAGTGCAAGCTGGTTACCGAGAATGCTCACCCACCATGTCAACAACAGCGCGTCGAATGTTCTCGTGCGTTTTTGGACCTCTGTGTAGTGATGATAAGGAGTGTTCCTCCAGTAAGAATCGTTATCATTTCAGCTCCAGCTGAAAATTTGGTTCATCATTATGATCCTGAGTCCAAGCAGGAAAACTCATTTCCATCATTTTTTGGGACCCAAAAGGAATCCTAGTGATTGATTACAAAGATAAAGCTATTTCTTTAACTGGAAAATACTACGCTTCGATGTTAGAACAGTTATAAGACAGTGCTGCTTTAATCATTAGGCAAAAGGGCAAAATAAAAATAAACCTAAATTCAAAAAAAAAAAACGGCAACCAGGCCTCAGGCCTACGCCGCGACATAGAGCTTTAAATGCCTCCGCGAGACGTGCTAAATCCACATGAGAAATTTAGAAAACATGTAAAATCTATGTGCACCTTAACACACAAAATGTTTCCTAACAATACAATCGACAAAGAATTAAACAAAAGGGTTTATAAAAAATGTAAAAATGCTGGAGGGGCACTGTTATAAGATGCAATCAGAGAGAAAAGAAGAGCAAAACTGAGGAAAAGCGCCTTGCGCCAGCATGACGATGCTCCAGTACATAAAAGCCGTGTTGCGCTGGCTGCCCTGCATAAAGTGGGCTTTGATATTATAAATCATCTATCCTCAATAAGAAAATTTACAAATGATGAAGAAGTGAATGAAGCAGTTTCATTTATGGAGTTGGTTATTTTAAAAATAAATATTTTTTTTTTAATTACAGATTCGAACCAAAATAATAGCCACTTACGCAATTTGTGGCTTTTCTAATCCTGGCTCAATTGGTATTATGATTTCCACATTGAGCTCCCTTGTGCCAGAAAAGAAGGATATTATCAGCAAAGAGGTGTTTCGTGCATTTTTTGCTGGAGCCATTGTGTGTTTTATGACTGCATGTATTGCTGGTATTTTAACACCTCATGACATTTTAGATGACAATTCAACAGTAACAACTTGGACCACTATTATTTCGAACAGTACTATAAATTAAACCAAAATATAATGTACGGGAATATTTTACTGACTATAGTGTCTGTGTAACACTTCCTGTTACACCGAAAGTGGATTGAAGTTTTATGTCCCAAAAATAATCCCAAATTTGTTAAACATAAAAGGAAGCCCATAAACTTTCGTAATTCTCTGCCCAGCGGGAGAATATCTCCCAGCATCATCCAGATATTAGAATATCAGCAATAAATAGTTCGCACGGTGATCTTCAATCGTTACCTATACATTGGATGTATCAAGCTGCTTGTCGTGACATGTGTTTGGAGGTTGTATATGTCTCGCTGTACTTAAAGGCAGATCAGCAGGTCGATGTTGCAGAAAAATGTTAAATTGTTAATATTGCACAGACTATGCATTTTCGCAACCCAATTAAAAGCTGCAGTCATTTATAAAATTAATTTTATTTATAAATTATAATAATAATCTTTATTTTGGGTAACATTCGGGAAGCCGATTGTAAAAAAACCTGATTACTCAGGTAATTTCCTAAAAAACTGGCCAGGTCGCGGCAGACATAGGCGATCTCTTCCTCGAGTAAAATATTGGTTGCCAATGCCGCACGCGCGTTTTTCGATTTTTAAATGTATGACAAATTAACTTATACAGGGGGGCTTTATTTGAAATCGGTTCAACTTTGCGTGTACGAAAATGACGTCATTTGTGAGTACAAATTAGTGCACGGCTTGTTTGAAATGCACTGCGAGCGATATGAATTTGCACCACTCGCAACTTTTGCGTATGCGGGTATACCGATCGCAAGTCAACTTTCGCACACGCAATGGATGACAAGACGTCAGTTTATTTTATTTTTAACATTTCGCATGAAATAAATTTTAATTTTTGAATATCGCGTGATTGATCGTTTAATAATTTTGTTAATTGTTTTTTGAGCTATTTCAGTTTGTTTATTTTTTCAATATGAACTTTAATAATTTAATTAACAATAATGTATTGGCTGGTCTTGAAGAGACGGAGATTTTATATAATGAAAACCGCGTTATAAGACCGCGCTTTGGTGGTTTTACTGAAAGTGACTAAATTTGCCTGACAGCAAATTGGGGTGCTCTCTCACAAACTAAGCAAGAAGGCTTTTTTGCGCCGCATTCTTTTTGTTCTTCCGGCAACTCATATTTATGCTTTACACAACAATAACCATACAATAAATTCACAGATTAGGGAGTATTAAATAAATTAGTAATAAAAACAATCACGAAAAACTATTAACCATTTAAAAAATTCTAACCTTAAAACATCACACCAATAACAAATATACGGCATCGAAAATTTCATAAAATCCAAACTTTTGATTGGTTGACCTCTACAAAGATAACTGATAACGTAGCGAATGAGTGAATCTTTTGCGTGCACGCAAGTGCGGATGCACACGTTTACTCACAATTTCAAATAAAGCTATTCGACCAAAACAAGTTGCGCATACGAACACATTAATGCAACTTTGCGTGCATGTAAATATTTGCGATCGATTCAAATAAAGCCCCCGTAAGCAACTTATGTTTTTTTAAAACATCTCGCATGTTCCTCTAAATATGGAAGGATGAAGACACACCTCACCGCTCTCTTCGGCAGTATAAACACCCTGTCAATCTCAACACTTCTGCCCCAGACCACAACCAGCCCCAGACCACAAATCGACTCTGTTTTTAACATAATTTTCAAAATTATTTTGGTTCACCCTGTATTAATACAACGCAATTTACGGAAACGCATTAAACTGTTCTTTCATTACAATGACGATTATGAAAATTAAGGATTATTTCTGGGCTATAAAATCCATTTTTGACATAAATATTTAAACAAAAAAAAATACTGAACTTTGTATAAACAACCGCTATTATTTATTCGAAACTATTATTTAATTTAAAGAGACCATACCCTTTTTCGAGTTCTATTACCGAGATTTACAAAATTAAAAATGAACTACTTAGTCGCAGAAATATTCTAATTGGTGCTCAACATGGGACACCATGTAGGTATATTCAATATTTATGAACATTTTAAGTAGATATGGATTTTTTATCATATCAATTTTGTCGATATCAATAATTTATTCACTTTTTATCCAGAAAAATTTAGTTATGACTCATTATTCGAGAAATGATTAACAGAAATATTGATTCCTAACATACCGGGTGTCCCACGAAATACTGCGATAATTCATTTCAGGCAAAGTAGAACACAATTAATAAGTTTAGATTAGTTTGCATGTAGAAAACGACCAACTTTAAATGGATTTTTGTATAATATTTTGGTAATAGGTTATTAAAATCAGAATTATCTAAAATTGAAACACTGAACCACCAAGTGTTATAATTTTATGTTTATGTGTTTATAATTTGTTATCAATTTGAAATTTTTTGTTTTGTTTTTTATGATATTTTAGTTATTATCATGGCTGTGTGCTTAAATATAATAAAATATATTTTATTATAAAGTTGTTTTACTCAAAACCTTAGAAACTGTCATATCTCTTGCATATTGTCTCAATATTTTTGTCAATATAGAGCTTGTGAATTTGTAGCAAGTTATAACATACACACCTTTTATTAACAATGTATCTAAATCTAACATAAAATAAGTAATACAGTATCAGATTAAAGTTTTACTAATCTGGATTATACAAGGTCCATACTCCTTTGGAGCATGCCACGAGGAATCCTTTCAATTTCATCCGCATTACGGTTTCGGAAAGAGCCTTCAAAAGATCGCCTTCTGTTTATGTAAACCTTGGATTTCAAGTACACCAATAAAAAGTAGTCACAACGTGAAAAATCTGGTGACCGAGATGGTCATTCCACATTTCCATACAGCGCCGAAGCGGCGCCGAGGAAAAGGCCATTGTTTCTCTTGACGTATGGCGAGTCGCCCGTGTTGAAACCAAACCTGTATTGAGGTTAATGCATCATCTTCTTAGTTGTGGCATAAAATAATCACGCAACATGGCGAGATAGCTATCTGAGTTAACAGAGGACTCTATGGCTACCAAAATGACTTCTCGGAACGAATAGATATCAACCATCTTGAGTTTTTATATATTCATATTAGGTAATTGTTAAATACAGGGTGATAAAAAAACTCCCTGTAATTCCAAATTTTGCCAGTTGGCCATCTGTGTAATTGTGCAGTATCCTGCTTTTTAGAAAACTTCACAGGCAACTGAAACTTATAGAAATAACGCGTCTTGCGTCAAATATACACAAACTAATGTTTCACTGATGATTATGTCAAAGCGAAATGGCAGTTTAAGTTTATTAGTTGTTTGAAAATTTGTATTGACCATCTGATTTTACCTTTATAAAAGAAAGGGTGTAAAATTTTGTGTTAAAAACAAAAAGCTGCATTTCAATAAAATTTTAATTTTTTAATCCAAATTTGTATTTTTTGTATCAAGTTGCTGAGCTCTGAAAGGTCTAATCCAATTTTGGTCTCTGCATTCTGCGGACAGCAATATTTTAACTGGGTAATAAGCCTTATCTTTTGTTGAAAGTTGTGGAATTTATCATTTACTCGGTAATGTAATTCAATCAAAATGTTAGTATAGTAGTAATGTAATTTGGTTTGAGGTTTTCCCATTCACATCAATTGACCTGCTACTAGGTTTGAAACTCGATTTATTTTAAAACTCTTAAAAAAATTATATTTAAACTTTCTCTTTATTGCTTTGATTCAAAATATGATTTGTAATTTTTTTTCTATTAATATACGCTGAGAAATTGCGACCTAATCGAATTTATCGATACATTTCTTGCATCTCTATAAATGAACATAGATCAATGTTTATATACTGTAATTAATGAAAGGAAATTAACAGTTTGAGCATCCGCGTCAAATTAAATGTACCTTTTAGGTCGGTAGTTTTATTTATAAAACATTCGTCAAGTCAAATAACTAATATTTTATCATTTTTTTATACATTGGCACAATTGTTTGGCATCGTAGCATATATCAAAATGTTCTACGCTATCTCATAAATAATTTTCCACGCTATCTCTTAAATTCATATCATGACAGTGTAAAATTAATGAAATATCTGCTAAAATGAATTGAATAAACATGTCAGGTAACAATAGGTGCAAACCGGCTAGAATTTCAATAATAAAAAAAAGTTTCATGGCTCAGTTTCGAACTCGCAAGCTTATGAATACGAAAAGTAAACGCCAACACAGGTATGACATGATTGGTTTTTTAATATTGTCATTAAATCCAGGACCTAGATGGTGGCGACGGTAAAATAGACATATTCGAATGCTAAATGTGTGAACTTCTGTCATTTAGAATGATGATGTTTTTTTAGATTTATTAATGTTTTATTTTATTTGTTATACATTATTGTGGAAGTTGAATAAATTCAATTTGTTGAAAAATCAAATATCTAATCATATTATGTGTAAACATATTGTGTAGTTTGTGGATCTGTTGAGGAAAATGTGTTTGTAGTGAAATTTTCAAATAAAAGTCAGGCAGCAAAGCCACATCTTTTTTTCTTTTCAAATGAATTAACTTTCATGAAAACATTGTCTATTTGCGAATTATTTTAAAAATGTTTCCCTTCACAAGAGCCTCAAGAAAAGTAAACGTTGCACTGCGCTGAATATTTAAATGAATGTAAGACACATGGCATAATTTACACTTATTTTGATTTTGAGAAAATCTTACCGACTTCAACTCTGTTTTCGTTGGAGTTAATAAGAGCTATGGCAGTTAAACTTTTATTAATTCATTTTGTTTAGTATGTTTTTTTGTATGACAATGGCGGGATATTCATAGAAGCATTATTCAAAACAACGTTTTTTTCATAACATAAATAAAAAGAAAAGTGATATTAAATAAATGTTTAATTCAATAATAATATATTAACATTTCACTAAATAAATTGATTATATGTATGGTAATAAATTTCTTACAATACTATGATCCTAGGGATGACTATAATTTTTTTAAATATAAAAATGAAGTTAACCAAATTATGTTAAAATTAAACATCTAATGTATACAGGCAGACACAATGCAATTACTGTTATTATACAAGGCATATTATTTATTATTTAAAAAATTATACATTTGCTTCTAGAAAAATCATTTTTATTTATTTACAGAAGAAGAAATTAAATATATTTTATAATTCTAAATAATATTATCTATTATAACTAGAATACTCAACAAAAATAAAATAATATATTTGGAACTAATTACAACAAAATAATTTTATAATTTATATTTGATATATTAATATTGTTTTGATTTTCAGTTTATTTCTTTATTAAGAATGTCGTTATAGTTTCTCAAATAATTATTTCACTAAATAAAAAAAAACATGATTTATTTAAATAAAAAATAAACTAAACGCGTTCTTATACACGTGTTCAGTCTTATCACAAATTATGATATTAAGAGAAAGGCTTCTGTTTCTATTTAGCTTGAAAAAGTATGCAATTATAGCAAGATCAAATAAATATTTTATATACGATAAACCTAAAATTATTAAATTTCTTTTAATTCGTTGGTTGGCAGAGTATATTGAGTTTTGGAACTTTCGTTTTTGAGCCTTCTCTGTTTATGTTTATAGAATTGTATATCTGATTTCTAGACATACTCCATCACAGCACCATTAATATCCTCCACTACGGTAGCACTATGGTCTCTGCTCCTTCTACAGAACGTTAAAGATAACGTTCTGCAGAGTGTCTCCGTCACTCAGGCATACGATGAGTCTTTACCTATATTGCTGGAAGTACTCGAACGGCTGGTATTTGACAATCTGAGAACAAAAAATATATCTACAGATTACAAAACAACAAAAATAATTTATTTATTTAAGAGTTAAGACAAACGTGCTCTATAAATTTTTTTTAAATATGATAATCCAAATAAATTAAAGACACAAAAAGAAGTAAATGGGCAAATTGTATGTACATTTTTAGAATTCAACTAAGTAACAAGAGCTTGTCTTTAAAATATAATTTGTACTAAAATAAAAATAGTTTAGAGTAGCCATTTTTTATATTTCACTACAATGTTAACTATCGACTGTTCCTGTCACGTTGGCTATATATATGATTGGCCTTCTTTCTCGAACACTTCCAGTGAGTAATCCATTCGGTATGCGAGGCACATCCTACCAAATTAAAACAGCGCTGCTCCGGACGAGATACAGACTACTAAATTTGTACAGAGTCGCCTATAGTTCGGCCAACGCGCTGTTGCCGGATGTATGTATTTCTCTCTAAGCATTTGGGGACATTTTAATGTTAGGCACAATATGTTCAGTAGTTAAATTCGATTGTAAAATTAATAATTCTTAGACTTTGTTATACATTCACCTACAGGAAGGCTGGGGTATAAGTTTGTAACATCAAAAGCCCCCGGCCTACTAAACAAACTCTAGGTCTAGCTGGTGTTCACATTTTATCAGTGTAATAGTGACATTTTTGACAGTGTATATTTATTTGTATTTAAAATTTCTAATGTTGATTTGATTTTATCTAATATTTTTTTTAAGTTTCACTTATAAGATTTTGAAGGATGGTTATGAAATTCTATGAAAACTGGATTATTGACAGATTCTTCTACTTTATTATTGTAATATGGTCTATCACAAACGACAGTGCATTTGCCTTACCTGCATTACTGAGGACCAAATCATTGTCTTTCGAGTTTTTGCTGAAATATATAACTCAATTTGTGGAGTAAACGCGCTTTCTAAATGTTTAATCTATTATTACTTCAAATGCACATTTTGTAAATTCAATATAATGAGTTCCCACAAGTATAAATTTCAATAACAGTAAAGGTTTTGTAATTTTGTATTAGACTAAGACAATGGATAATAACATGCACCTTACCTCCTAATATCATTTGATACTGAATTCTTCTCACTTTTCGGTGAACTCAATTTGTGATTGGACAGGAACGTGTTGACAGATTCATCAGAACTGTAGCTGTCATGATCACTGTAAAGAGGACGATCTATTTTAGAAACTTCGAACATTAGCGAAACGTGTATCTAATACCTTTCCGAATGATCAGATATGCTATCATCTAATTCGCCTTGCATCGCTGATTGCAAATCCTCGATTCTCTTCAATGCCAATCTGAGATCAGTTCTAGTTGTTGATGCCTCTGCTTCCAAAGATTCACATCGTTTCTCTAATTCTTTTTTCTTAATTATCACTTCCGATTCTTTGGCTAGACTTTTATTTAATTCTTCTTTTACTTCTCTGCAAAAACAAATTATAGAATTGTAAAACAATGAAATTTCATTTCTAAGTAGTAAATGTACCAAATACAGGGTATACCAAAAGAACAGCATTTAATTTCGAAACAAACAGTTTATTAACTCAAACGGTTTTTTCATATTTTCTGTCTGAAAACCTCTAAACTGTTTAAACTGCGAAGGGTGTAATTCGTGCTAGTATAGGAATTTGGTGTATAAGGATAGTCCAACGATAACTTAAAACATGGCAGAAAGTTGTCTGTTTAACTCTACCAAAATACAAATTAAAAATACTCACCTCAATGTTCTCTGAAGCTTCCTAATTTGATCTTGAGCCTGTTGTTCTTTAACTCTAGAAGAAGCAATTTCGCTTTGCAATTTTTCTACAGTTTCTTTCAATCTCGCAATTTGAACTTCCAATCTGGATCGCGTTGTTTGTTCCAATTCTAATTTGGACTCGAGTTCCTTTACTTTCAACTCTGATCTGTGAATATATAACAACGATATAAGTGTCAAGAATGATAATGATTATACTGACATAAAGAAGATTAGATCAATATATTTACTATTTACAGTAAAGACAATTTCTACAGTAGTGTAATTCGGCCAGAATATATATTTTACCTTTTAACTAAAAGATTGGAGGAAACTCCACCCATACTTTCCACATTCTCCAGTTTGGAAGTTAACTCAGCTAACTGTTCTTTCAAGCTATTACGTTCACTTTCCAATTCAGCTACTTGAGAGACTTGTTCTTGTAAAGCCATCTGATCTAGCGACATTTGCTGGACGGTAGCCTTGTATTTCTTTAAAACTTCCGCTAATTCTTCCTCATTCTCCTCCAACTGGAAAGTACATAAAGGTTATGACGTGTTATTTATGAAAATTATGATATGCTTACCTGTGATTGGAGATCAGATTTCTCCCGCTGGAGCTGATTTGCACGATCTTCAGTTTCTGACTTATGTTTATGAGCTTCATCTAGAAGCGCCTGAGTTTCCAAAAGATCACTTTCAAGATTTTGTTTCGTCTTTACTGCTAGTGCTCTGGCACATTCCAAGTCTTCTAATTGGTTTCTTAGTTGTCTGATCAAGTTTTTACCTAGAATATCATGGTTTAGTTTAAGAGAAGATATATTCAGATTAAACATATTCTTAAATATGAAATTAACATAAAATACTATTTCCAATAAAATATACCTGGTGTCTCGGCTTTTTGTCTGTCTAACTGCGCTTGTGTATCTCTCAGGAGAGCTTTCGTTCGCTTCAAGTCGCGCTTTAACCTTTGTAGTAAAGCTTCATCACCAGCTCGATCACTACGACCTGCGTCAGTAGCTGCTTGTAGGCGTCTTTCAAGTTCATGCTTTTCCTTTAGTAAAAGCGTCCTTTCTTCGTGTTCATTCTCCAATTGTTGTTCCAGAGCTATCAAATCAACATTAGAGAGTCAGTAATTAGTACTTTCAATATATGTATATATAATAATAATCTAAGTTTCGATTTGTCGGTGTAGGACATAAAATAAAACGTGCTAGATTTCAGCCAACGTTTCGTTTAATATGCTTAAACTTCATCAGGGCCTAAAAGACATATAAAATTTATAAAAATTAGAGATGCACATTGACCTCAACTACTATTATATTATTATATATTATATTATATATTAAAAACAAATATATAGTTAACATTACAACACAACAAAATTCTGAACATACACTATGCCAACTATGAAAATAATTTAATTTAAAATTGTGGGCAGTGTTAGTCCTCAAGTAAACCAGAATACATCACATTCAGATTCATTGTGTCCTTTCTAAATTTCAGTGTTCTCCTTAGGTTTTTGTTAATATGTAACATCTCTAATAAAGATCTTTTCGCATAATTACGTTCAACATCCAAAATTTTTGTTTCAAGAAATTTAAAGTCATGATCACTTTTGAAATGATGAGCTGCCAGCGCAGTCTTATTCGTACTGGATATCTTGTTCGGGTTACAGTCATTTCGAAGTTGGTTGAGCCTCAATCTCAGTTTATTCTTAGTCATACCTAATAAGACTTATCACAATCACTACATGGTACAGAGTAAATTACGTTAGATTTATTAAGATTATTAGTTTTATCTTTTACTTTTGTAAGCAACTGATCAACTTTTTTCTTGGTATATGAACGATTTTGATGTTATCACTATTTAAGTATTTAATTAAGTTTATTGCTCAATCCATTAAGTTGAGGTAACTTTAAATACACCTTAGGAGCAACGCTATTAACACGATCTTCATGCGTATCAGCGTTGTTTTCAGAATTTATAAAGGTATTACTACTATGGATGCTGTTTCGGGCTGTTATAGCTAATAATAATATATGGAAGAAATCTATTCAACATAAGTTGTTGACACTGTATAATATAAATATAGAAAAGTGAAATAAACTAATGCTGTTTACGAAATGAAAACAAAAAAATCCGTGTCACAAGTGGGATTTGAACCCAACATCTCCCGATTGCCGGTGAGGTGTTCTACCAATTGAACTACCGTGGCACATAGTAGAAATCTCTTTCAGTTCGTATACATTAACGCTTTTCTGTGGGCAGTGCAATTCTGCAGCTAATCAACAAGACTCTAAACAAAATCCTCAAGAAAACACTGATTGTGCAGATTCGCAAGTAGAAGAGTTAACCTGTTACAGAATCAAACAAGTAAGATAATGAAATTGTACATGATCATAATCTTATATCACAAAAAAAAAACAGATAGCCCGGATGGTAAATAATCTGTTTTATTTTAATTATCGCTACTAGACTTTATCTTTCAGAAATATTTTCAATTGAAGAAACAAGTATAATAAAGGGTAAGAATTTTTGAGCATCTAAATCTAAATCATCAAGCTATTGATTTTTTCGTCAAGAATATTTCAATATATATCCCCAGTTATTTGGATAACATGACGGTGTGCCAAGAATGTCAGGTATTAGGGGGACAGGGCACCAAATTGATGGTGATTTACCTCTTCTAGTGTGTCGAGAACAGCAAACTGATACGATTGAGAGATGTTAAACCTACGAAGAACAGATCGTGGAAAAGGCAAAGCAAAAACTAAAACAAGAAGAGAAAACAAATGACCTTCGGCTTGCACCAGTGGAAGGTTTATTAAACATTGAAAATTTTCTTCTAATTCTCATATAATTAAAATACCACGTTTCTATTTGAGGAAACAACCACGAACAGGTCTAAAATGTTCAGGTCGATAGAATGGAATTACTTAAGAATGACAACACCACTAGTGATGATTGATTGAAATTGCATCATCACCAACATTAGACAAGCGGTGAGAAAACAAATCAATTGAAAATTTTGGAGCATGAATTAATAAGAGCAAATAAGTTCTGTAATAGGGTCAGTGTAAAGAGAGTGTGAGAAAAGAAAAACTGTTTACTTTTGAAAAGACAAAAATTGTCAAACCTGGAGTGCATGCAGAACTTTCCTTTAAACGACTCTAGGGTAACATCCAAACAATACTACTCGAAAGTTTGCTTGATGCCAAAACCTATGTATTTCTTCAAGAAGGGATAAGATAAAAGATTTGATCGAAATCACACATCACATCTACATTTTTTTTGTGAAACTTTTTGGGTAACTATAATAATCAATGATTTCCTCACAAAAATGTAACATTTAGCCACATATAAAATCCTACGTGGTTCCAGAAACTCCTAAAATACTAAAATTGCAGACTTTAACCATGGATTTTGTCAACACAAATACAAATAAGAAATTATTAAGTAGCTAATTAGGTAATCAGAGTTAGTAGAAACGAAATAATCAATGAAACGGTAAATAAACAAACTCCACTTTCTTCAATTACCTTTAACTTTTTTCTGAGTTCCACATCTAACATCTTCTAATTCCTCTTCAGCAATTTGGGCCTGTTTCTTTGCCTCTTTCCTCATGCTTTCCAGTGTCATTTCCAACCGTAATTTAGCTTGTTCTAATAACTGTACTTGCCCCGCCAATTCGTCCAATTCTTCTTCTTGATCTTGAAGTCGCCGCTCACAGTCAATTTTTTGTTTTCGCAATATTGTAACTTCTTCTTCAGTTTTTCCACCACACGTCACTTCATCGAACTCCCTCTGTAATGCAGCTAATCGCTCATCTTTTAGTTCTAACTCTAAACGAGTATCAGCTAAATTACTCTCCAATGCATATTTCTCGGCTATGATAATTTCTTTCTCACGTGCCAAACGATCTTTCGCTTGTCGTTCCTTCTTGAATTCATCATGGAGTAGTGAAGTTTCCGAATCATTTTTACGTTGTTTTTTCTCTAAAAGATTATTTCGGCTACTCTGTTCTTCTAGTAGGTGCTTTAGATCGTTCATTTCACCATTCAATTTTTGCACCTTACGTTTCCATTGACCAACTACTTGACGTTGTTCTTCAACTTCTTCGTAAGCATCCGCTAACTAAAAAAAGAAAAAATAATTGTTGTAACAAACTCATTCACGAATACACAAATTTATTATTATAACGATTGCCAAGTAAGTGCTCCTTGAAAATTTGAAGACTGGCGAACGTATGATGGCTCAATAACTGAAAAAGAGCGCGCAAAACTGAAGGCCCACATAAAGGAGATTGATCCGGTGGACTAAATTCAGAGATGTGTGTCATCATCGTCTGTCAGGTTGGTTACCTAATCACCTGAGTAAGCGTTTAGGGTTCCTTGCAATCCAAATTAGTTCGCTTTCGACAACTAAATGAATAAACAAATAAATAAAGAAATTATAAAAAATAATGTTAATGAAATAGCTCATAATACAGCGGATGACTCAATCAATGTCGAAATATAACGTGGTTAAGTCCACCAAAGTTAATTTAATTTGGAAATAAAGCTCATCAAACTAGACATACTTCGACCTTAGTTTGGTTGTTATTTTTCAGGTAAATGTCAGACGATGGTAGGCAAAGGCAAGTAGTAATGTTACCAATGGTTTGTATCAGTTTTACTTTAGCTGGTTAAAATTATTAACTTTTCGAGCTTATTTTTATACGAATTTCAAGGTGTTGTGAAATGGAAAGCTATTGAATTTGATTTGTTCATTAAGGTTTTAGTTCTTATTATGTTTTGACTTTTTCTATGAGAAAAAATCGGCTGTTGGAAAAATAAATTGTTTTTAAATTAATAAACCTAATTTTAATGTGTGCCTTTTAGCCTAGTATGTAGACTGTCGAATAATTTTGTAGGTATCATTTTTTCTTCCATCTAATAAGGTAAGACGCACAATATTAATAATTATTGTACAACTTAATTTTAATGTAATTTTCTAGCTTCAGTTATGAATTTGTGAATACTATGATAATGATCTTGACTAAAGTAGAAACATGTCTAGATCGATGAGAGTTACTTCTATATTAAATTAATTTGATGGATGAGACAGTTTTATTTCCAAATATAAATAATTAATTAATAGCCGTAACATCAAATCTAGGAGTTTTAGAAACAGATTATTATAACGAAGTTTCCAATCTATGCTTATAAACTCCTGGTCAAAATTATCGCACCACTACAAATATTGATATTATATTTGTATTATTGTAATTTTTAGTGGATATAAACCACGTCTAATTAAGGGTAATTAAACATTATTACATCGAGGACGACTTATTCAATTTACATTTTTAACAATTAAGCAACATTTAACGCGATAAGGTACAAAAAATTGAAAACCGAAAAATCTTTTAACTTTAACAAACGAAAAACCCAATTAACAAAATGATGAACCCTAATAACGCGTAATACCTCCTCGAGCTCTTATAACTTATAACCGCTTGCATTCGGCTGGGTAAGCTTGTTACCAAGTTCTGAATGGTTTCTTGCGGGATGTTTTCCCATTCTATCAGAACAGCATGATCCAGTTCTTGCAGGTTGATTGGGGCAGGTACATGACGTCGAATTGATTTTTTCAGAACATCCCAAAGGTGCTCGATTTGATTCAAATCTAGACTTCGTGGTGGCCACTCTAAGATTTGAATATTAATCTCATTTAGGTAATCTAACACAGGTCTTACGGTGTGACGCCTTGCATTATCTTGCATAAAAATGAATATATCCCCTATAAATGGCGCAAACGGCATAACATGGTCTTGAATAATGTTTTCTAGATAGAATTCTGCATTCATGGATCGCGGACGAACAGGGACTAATTCTATGCGTGCGTCAAAACAAATTCCACCCAGAACATTTTTGATCCACCACCAAATGGTTCCCTTGAAGATATGATGCAATCATGAAACCTTTCTCCAGGTCTGGAGATTTTAGACTAACTCTGGTTTCATCTGCGAATAAAACTTTCTTCCAGTCATCGATAGTCCAATGTACATGATCTCTGGCGAATCTTAATCTGCGTGATCTGTGTTCTACGGTAAGCAACGGTGCAGTGGCAGGTTTTCTGCTAGTCAATCCGGCTTCTTTTAGTCTTCTCCTGACGGCTGAAGCAGAAATTCTGACATTTCTAGCATTTGCGAGTTGATTACTTAGCTCTTTACATGTAGATGTTCCATTCGTTAAGACCTGTTGTCGGAGAAAACGCTCGTCAACTTGACTTGTGGCCTTCTTTCTGCCCTGACCACGTCTTCTAACGTGAGACCCAGTATCCCTAAATCTTCTAACCATTCGACTAATTGTTCAATGATGAACACCTAACAAATTGCCCACATAACGCATACTTTTCTCCGCTTCTAGCAAAGTTGCAACTCTTACACATTCATCATTGCTTAAATGTTTTTTAGCGAATAGGTTAAATATTGATCTAAGAAACTACATTTTGTGATAAAAAAATAAGACAATCCCTTAAACAGCAATTTTAAACAATACACGCACCAAACTGGAGTGATGTAAACAAAGTAATTATTGTTTTTCTCTTAGCCAAATTAATTCATTATAGTCGCAACACTTCAAAACTTGACATGAGCCACCTACGATTTCTTAAAATAAACGCAAATATTGCCTTAAATAATCAAACTAAAGCGAAAAATGTCAGTGGTGCGATAATTTTGAACCGGAGTTTATTTAGGATACAGGAATTAAAGTTAAAAATTTCTTTAAATATTCGAAACATAAAATCAATTAATTTTGCTTGCTTGCATAATAACCCTAATCAATGAAAAATTGGTTACTTCTTTTTTTAATGAATTCTATTTTACTAAATATACAGGAACTATTCTACCTATTTTTTTACATTATTTACATTACAATTTACATACCAAAATACCTATTTCTGAAGAATATACACGTATTTAAAAAAAAAATCATAAATATGACATTTAATATAGTCTCACTTTGGAGAGCAAACTATTAACACTACATGAACCTATGTGCGTAATCTAGGTATCACATAAATATTCTGGTAATATGATAAGAGAACATATGATTTATTGTTACAGTCAGAATATCATATTTAGAACCGTATTTTAAATTTGTTAATGAAATTTGACCCGGCTACATAACACTTAAAATATAGTTTTTTGCTGTAAAACTAAATATATACAGGGGATCTTAAATTACGTTTCTAATAGCTTTATTCGGGTTCGCACCAGAACTACTGTCCTACAACTGTAAGAAGTGGCGGCAGTCTAAATTTACGTGTTCAGGTTTTGTTGAACTGATTTAGGACAGTTCTAGAACCACCAGTTTTGGTTTAAATCAGACCTGTTCCGGAAAGGTTCTAGAACTGTCAAAAACGATCCTTGGTCTTGAGCAACTACTCATTTCAGACTATTTTTGGATAATTTTCCACAGATACGTATATTCATACACATGTTATTTGGGTCCTAATCATGAAAATAATTTGACTAGTAAAATAAATCTTAACCTCATTATTATTAAATACTACAAATAAAGTAAGATAATCCCAATACGTAATTTCAATTATGGATTTGATATGCATACATTTAGTTCATTTCGGTCATCTCGTGAGGGTGAATATTTGTTCGAAATATTATCTACCTATTTTATCCCAAAGCTACAAAAATGAAAAATCGTTTCTGAATTGTTCATTTAAATCTAGCGAACATAAGCAGTAACTGTGTGTAATCTAGCAAAATGAGGTACCTAGGTAGATTTTGCTTTGTTACCTATATACATAATATACCTACAAATATATGTTTAGTCTTGTAAAGAATTTGTTAATAGATTAGCCGCAGAATAAAGTACCATTACCTATTATAAAATATCTCTAATATTTTGGCACTCTTTCCACACATGAAGCAACTTTGATCAGATTTTTGTTGATATCTATCATATTCGGAATCTTTGAACTATGAGCAAACTTCATTACAGAGAGAAGATTCTTCGAGAATTCCGGGAGTAATCAATTATAATGATAAAGAGCTGTCTCATTCTCAAAATATAGTAAATGCGTTTGCAAACTTCTTTGAGACTGTATATACGGATTCTTTGGAATATCAGTCTGTTACAGACAAATAAATTTTTGCTGCTAGTAACAAGCTAAAAACAAATTAACTGCTGGGCCTGATGGTATACCGTCTTTTTTAGTTGTTAAGGACTGCATTCCTGTGCTTGTAATTCCTTTATGTCATAACTATAATTTAGCAGTAAAAACAAAGGTTTTTCCATATCAGTGGAAGAAGTCTAAGATAGTGCCGGTATTTAAGTCCGGTGACAAGTCGATTGTTGGTAACTACAGACCTATATCCATCGTGTCTAATTTCCGTAGGATCTTTGACGTTTTGTTGTTTGATCGCATCGTCTGTCCGAGATAAGATTACACCGATTCATCATAGTTTCATGTCAATGAAATCTACAATTAGTAATTTGATTTTGTTGGCACAGAGTATATCGGAGATGATAGACAAGGGCGGTCACTTGGATGTGATCTATAATGACTTTGCGAAAGCGTTTGATGCTAGGGTGGATCATGGGGTGTTGTTGCACAAGTTGGACCAGTTTGGTTTTGTCACAAACTTAAATATCCCTTTTAAATCATATATTTGTGAAAGACAGCAGATTGTATCATACAATGGACATGACTCGCATGCTTATCTCTCGCTTTCTGGTGTTCCTCAGGGTTCTAACCTGGGACCCCAATTATTCTTGTTGTTTATCAATGATCTGGATAGTAGACTTAAGTGTGGCAAGTTAATGTTTGCAGATGATTTACAAATATTTATTAAAGTTGCAAATACAAGCGATTGTGATAAGATGCAAGGTGATGTGAATTGTGTGTTGGACTGGTGTCACTTGCATGTGCATCCGACAAAATGCAAGAGCATGACATTTACGAGGAGGCAACAGAAGATTCAATATTCCTATAAAGTAGGTGACACAACCATAATGTCTTCTAAGTCGGTGATTGACCTTGGTGTTGTATTTCATTCAAAGCTTAGTTTTGTGGATCACATTTTGACAAAGACAGCCGAGGCCAGTAAGATCTACGGATTTATAATTAGAAATACTAGAAACTGTGGGAATGTTAGCGCTTTGATTGTTCTATATAATGCATGCATGCTTTCCTAGAACGATTCCAACTTCCAAACCAGATTAGACCTAATGATAGGCTAACAGGTAAGGTTCGATTCTATGTATTTGTTTCTCGCTCTTGATTTTTCACGGGCGGCGTATCAATTCGATAAATAAACTTTTGTAGATCGTTATTTAAATCAAAATTGTGATATTTATGTTGATGTTTGTGGTAGGAGTAGTCTTAGAAAGAAAACAGATGCCCGTCTTTTTAATTTTACGTTGTATGTTCTGTTGTCGTCGTGCAACAGTTGTTAATAAAAGTTAGACATTTGAGGAAATTTGAGTTATATTTTCAATTTTTATGTTGACGTGTTCAATCTTTAACCACTGTTCAGTCCAGTTCATTCAAATATTATCCCTATTGTGAAGATACTGTCCTGCAATTTAGTGAAGAAGAATATCGTGAACATTTAAATAATGACAGAAGACCTTGCGCAGCGATTTGCAGCACATTGTAATTTTTATTTATAATACTCAGATCTATCTACCTGAAAAAATAAAAACCTTCATCCCCTATTATACCCTTTCTTGGATGTCCTCTTCTTTGTAGTCACTGACACTGTCTAAAACCCTTATCATTGTCTTTATAAATTGCGCAAGCGTAGAGAACTAGAACCAATTCAGAATCGTGGCCGCGAACGAAGCTATTATTAGTTTACTTCTTTGTTTAACTTTGAATTTTTCGTATATTCAACTTTCAATGCAACTCAAACTTTTTTAAGTAGATTTAAGACTGATAGTGGGGTATTTTATTGTTTTACACCAATAATATGAAAGACAATTTTCTTCACAGTTTAGTTCCTAATGACTGATGATGACAGAAACTATAGCCTTATTTTTTGATAACAAACTAATAACTTAAACAGAGAATTACTATTCGCAACAAGAGCAATACATACTTTTTTCTCTAACTGCTTTTTTAAACCAACCAATTGCTCCAAATCATCTTCATGTTGTTGTTGTAATCGTCGTTTGGTAAATTCTAATTCTCGCACAGCTCTTTCATATCTTTGTTTATAAACTCCATCTCCCTCACCTGAAAATAAACACCAGATTTTTATATTTTCTTTATATCATAACATAACCACAGACCAGATGCGTAAGTAAGCACAAACCAGTGATACAAACTCGATTTGACATACTTGTGTTGCCCACGCCAATGCATTTAGAAAAAAGATTGTCCGCACTAATAGATTATTATATTATTTATCAATACAAAACAGTGGAGGCTTAAAATTAATATGTTATTATATGTTTTAATGTTAGTAAAAACTATATTTGTATAGAAATTAAGAACGTGAATGAACCTGTCCTCGCTTTAGAAAATGTTGTCGCAAAACAACTACTTCACTGGCTAATAGCACGACTCAAATTGAATTACAAGCACCAGTTTTCTAAACAAATTCACTTTCTTAATTAATATTTTTAGTAACACTAAAATATGTATACACAAACAAAAATATCATCATATTAAAAATATGTTTTTGTTTACTACACAATAAGATAGAATAATAAATACTATACGAAGCCCCACTAGACGCTGACTATGTTATACTATATCTATATATACTATAAAATACTACACTATAACAATGCGGTCGGCGAATTGCTTTGAAGACATGAAGATGAGAGGTACCGACACGATGAGAACCAACCGTATAAACTGTGCCAATAACAGAGAATATTGGCTTCACAATTATTTTTGAACTGGATACTTTATGATTAAATTATATTGAGATAAATATTAGCGACCCATCTAGATCACTGTTGGTATTATTGTTACTATTTGTTATATTATATTTCTCGTTTTCTTTAGATTTACAATTTATCTTATTTCCAATAAGGTCTAAATCTTTTTTAAAATAAGAATATAATCACAAACTACAATATAATAAACCGCACTACAGATACCTCTGCACTTACTATAGTCGACAGCTTTATACCTAGCATGAACCAAGCTATCGGAGCTGGCACTTTCTCGGTAGGCGTGGTTTCAAAAAGAATTGAAACAGGCGCGCTCGTTTGCTTACGCATCGGGTCTATTAAATCTATGACATAACACTCAACCTAATGTTTATACGTGTGTCTTAAAGCATATAACGATTCACACCACGGTAACTGTTTAGCATTTAGAAATCCAGGGGTCCTAAATAATATGAATATGAGGAGTGCTGCATATTAAAAATAACTTCTGTGCCAGGTGGTTGCCACGTTTGTTAACGCTCGATAAAAAGTTGCATCGAAAGACTGTTGCAATCAAAAATCTGGCATTCTGCGAAATTACAGTGAATTTTTGCATAGATTTATGTGGATGAAACTCGGTTCACCTTTAAAGTCCTAAAATTAAATAACAGACAAAGCAATGCATCGGATCATGTAAACTATCTCCAAAGAAACCTTCATTCATTACCTTCAGAAGGGTAAAAGCTCAATACTAACTACTAACAAACTATTGGAATGTTCGAAGGACGTAGAACGACATTTGGCAAAGACAAAAACCTGACAGCGCTCTCGCTCATACGTCCGTCGTTCCGATGGCTTAAAGTTAACGAACTGAAGTCCAAATTCATCTTCAGCATATTCACCAAGTACCTTCAAACACCGTCAAACCATCCTTATGTGAAAAAGGAGTACAGCAACTCTAAACAAGAACCAAGTAACTATTAGACATAAGCAGCTGTCATCTTGTCTAACATCAATATCGCTGAATCATGACGTATATAATAAAGAAAGGGATCAAATGTTGATTTTCATGAACTGCAGAAATTGCTGGATTTTACCCAAAAACGAAAAATCCGTATGTTTAGTAATGATGTGCTAATTTTTTGTAGGGGTTGGAACATAATCAGAGGTGGAATACTATTCTGTGATATTGATCCACTTACTAAGTACCCACGTGGTAAGTATTACAGGACTGGCTTTGAATAATTACTAAAGTAGGTATTTCTCTAATTTTGAAAATTAATATAAGAATTTTACTTACCTTCTTCATCTTCTTCCGATATTCCATTCAAATCTGATCTCGCATAGATCAGTTCCATTTCCAGCCGTTCTGAAGCCTGTTGAAGTTCCTTGTTCTTATGTTGAGTTTCAGATAATTCACGTTCTAAACGTAACCGTTCAGATGTTTCGGCATCTAAACGTTCTGCTGCCAAAGTTGCGGTGGAATGTTCTTCAGCCAAATCAGCCGTCATTTCGCTGAGCTGTAAAAAATATATTACGTTAATGAAAAACTTAATAAATATGTGTAGAGATGCCTAGCCTAACCAATCAGAATTGACATTGATGCCGTATACATAATACGCAGGGTTGACACTGCGCAATGCCATAAAATTCACTTCTAAATGCAGTTACTGAGGACATAAGCTCTTGCATGTAAAAATAGCGAACTAATATGACTATATTTATTTTGACTATTTATTTCACTATAATTTATATGTGACAACACTATTCTCAACTATTCACTTTTCACTTCATGACTGATTGTCTCTCCCTCTTATACGTTGGATATTTGTATGGTTTTTCTCCTTTCTCGAACGCTTCCAGTAAATAGTCGTGTGTTCTATAACATTCTGGCGCGCGTACGTCCATTCCAGATCTATACTGTAAGCGAGGCACATTCTACCAAATTAACACAGCGCTGCCCCGGACGAGGTATAGCCTATTAAATCTGTACAGAGTCGCCTCTGGTTATTTTGAGTCACGAGCTTTTGAGAACGATTAAATGTGATTACAATAGTATAGCCAACGCGGTGTTGCCGGATGTATTTATTTATCTCTAAGCGTAGGGGACATTTTAATATTCTTTAATATGGATGAACTTAATTCAATTTTTGGAGATGAAGCTCCATCAAGGACTAGTGTTTATCGATGGTATGGTGAATTCAATCGTGGTCGTAGTTCACTCCAAGGCGAATTTCGTAAAGGTCGTCCAAAATCAGTTGTTGTTCCGAAAACCATTGATGCTGTGCGCGAACTGATATTGTAAGATTGTCATGTGACCTATAATATTGCATAAAAATTTGTTCGCGTTGGATCCCACACAATTTGTTCGTGTCGATTGGTCGAAAGAAATACTCAAAAAATACCATCGCGGTGCTTCGAAGGGGAATATTTTGAAAAACAATAAAGGGATTTTCGATGGTTAATATTTGTTTTTGTTCTCTAATCCCGAAATATAAAAGGCAACCCTCGTATGATAAAGAGAGCTAAAAAGGCTATTATAGTTAGCATAGACTGTCGTAAACCGTAAATGTTGTAATAATTATTATGGTATTTTTATTTTTATAATTTTTGTTTTGTATTCGTATTTCTTTATTTGTTAAAACATTATTTTTGTATTTGTATTTTTGCTAAATATTTATCTCCTACATTACAATATGAACAAGCAGCACACCTTCCAAAAAGCTTTCAAGTTATGCCTTGTGTATATTGCAAAACAAAAATAATAAAAAACTAAAGTTACAGTAGCTACTTTATGAATACCACATGGTTGCAAACACTTGTATGATTAACAAAGTTAATGATGGCATATCTCCTGAGCTTTTTAAAGAAGGAGGACCAGTGATATTGGAACATTCTCATGTTCTAATAACCAAAATATGGAACACCGAAACCGTGCCTGCTGAAATGCTAGATCCTTTAAGAAAAGGATAGGATATAAAATATATATTTTAGTTGTTGAATAATTATTTTTATTAGTTTATTTTTATCAGATTTCCCTATTCCGTGGAATTAAAAAGGCCCCCTCGTATTTAATGTGTAGAGAACTATTTAATTCAATACTTATACAATATTTTTTTGTTTAGCTAGCTCACAATCTGGCATCGTGTATATAACACACTTTCGCTAAAATCAAATGCATGATAATCAGTCAAAATTTTCCGAAGAATGTGTTTCGCTTAAGTACAGCATTTCTAATTTTGTGAAATAATAATTGATTAGACTAGTTCGTATCTAGTTGTTTTATTTCTACACAAATAGATTTATAGACGGCCTTTGAAATTAATGTGATAATATAATATGCTTTGGTTTATTTGCTCCAGTTACAGAAAATTTCAACTACTGCCAAAAACATTGGAACCATAATAAATACATATAATAGGCGAGCCAAAACATCGCTGATTATTTATTTGATTTAATATTATGATACAGATTGGCGCTGTACTAGTTTGATTTTACAAGCTACTTAATCGATAAATAGGTATTTAATTTAATATATTCGCTTCAAATTCTTTGCTATATTTGCGTACGTCAATATTCATCAACGCTTAGAATTCCATCTTACACTAAAATAATGAGGAACTATATTTGTTACTTTCCCGACATAGGGAAAGTATTGTACACGCACTAAAAAAAAATGAGATAAAGACGGATATAAGCATTTTGAAGTTCCCTGAGACGATTAAGACCATTTCCAGATGGAAGTCTGTCTGTCGGTGTGTCAGTGGCTGCTCGAGGGTAGTTTTATTGGGTAGGCACTAAGTAAAAAACGGATTTGAAGAAAAAGGCCCCGCTGGCGAAATTTTTTTAGATTGTCAATTGTCAACGTCAAGCGCCTTAGATGAAAAGTAGAAAATTGTCAAGGTAAAAAAGAACACGTTAAAATACGAGTTTCGTAAGGTAAATCTTTTTTTTTTTTATTTTTAAAAATTGTGTCCAATTCACTACTCTACGAAATCCAATACATAATCAAATACAAATAAAATACAAAATTATTTGTATTGAATAAACATTAATATTACTACCTAATTACTGCTCACCGCTACCGCAACAAGTTGTGCAGCACAACCACTAATCTTTACTCGTACTAGGCAAAATATTATTACTATTATTATTAAATAATTAAATACATACACTTTTTAATCAATGGCACTAGTATTTAAACAACAAACGAACAAATAGTTCAAACGTAATGTAAAAAACAGTAAACAAAAATACCTAACGTACAAATCGAAATTCGTGCAAATAGTATCCTACCTATCTACAATAGATAGAAGGCGGCCGGGGTAGGTGCCTACACTCAACGTAAACACGTTCCTACGCAATAGAACACATATTATTTCAATAGATATTATATAAAAGTTCTCAATCACCACCAGTTCTTTCTGTATATTTATTTAAATATATTCAAGAAAAAGCACAAACATTTTGAGCAAAATACATGTATTTTAGGCTGTATTTGGTAGTACATACTATTACCCGGTGACCGGTGGCGCAAAACTTTTGATATGTACATAGGTATATGTGTATACACTGTATACGAGTATACGGTGTAGGCGACGATAACAGTTGCCTGTAAAAATGCGAAGTCTCGGTAGTGGGTTATAGCCCCAGCGGTAAACCTATTTTGCAGTAGTTATGTTATATCGACAGAAAATTATTGAATTAAAGGGGATGTTTTAAAGGTTTAAGGTAGAAAATGAAATCAATATTTTTTTTTAAATTATGGAGTCAATAATAATAAATTGAGTATTTAATTTAGGGCGAAGTTTTAAAGGTAGGCGGTGCCTACCTTGCCTACCCCGACCAGCCGCCACTGTGTGTATGTATGTGTGTCTGTATGTATTCTACTACGATAGCGCCCAAACGCTTTAACCAATTGAGCTAGATTATATGCCCTTAGATTTTGGTTGAAATCGCTTAAGCCCTGTGATAGGGGTGGACACAACAACTAAATTTTCATATATCAGTAGAGGTCGACTGATTTAAAACATTTTTTATATGCTTTACAGCGATAGGTCATTCTTGATATTTGCCTCCATAATTCTCGAGAAAATAGCGTTTAAAATGTCACCACAGTTACCTACTTGGAACGTATTCGGAAGTTTACGGGTTCGAGTCCTAGCTCTGGCAATACTTTTTTTTTTATTTTTGAATAAAGTAGTTAGTTTGTTACGTTATTTTATTGAAAATAATACAATGATAATAATTATTATTATTATTTCGCTACACATTTTTGATTATATGATAACTTGACGGGAAAGTTTTGGGGTGACACAACCGAGTTTTTTTAAATCTGATGTGTTTCAGGAAAAGTTAAATTTTCTTTTACGTTTAGTATATTAAAAAATATATATCTGGACACCAAAAGAGGTTTCTACACAATAATCTGAAGAAAACAAAGTACAAAAAAGGTAACAAAATCTCCGAATTAAAAAAATATATCCAGAATTAAAAGAAATATAAAAAAGATTTTTAATGAAAAAATGCACCTCCTCACGATCAATAATATATACAGTGTCACACAGAAACTGCACATCATATGGGAAATTTTTTTCCTTAGTATTTAATTGAACTTTTAATTATGCCGTGTGTTTTTGTTTAAAAATTATGCCATAACATGATGCATGAGCACTCACGTGACTTTCGTGGCCTATTAAATTTGACATTTTTTTTGGGAAAAGCGAAAAAATTGCCCAAAGTTGTTTACTTTTTTACCCATGTACCAATTTTTAGCCGTCTGGTGCACTTTTTTATATTTTTTAAAAAATAAGCGTAGGTATTCGGATTTTTTAAATCTTTCAAAAATTATTAAAAAATATTTCGGTAATTTAAAATTATATTTCAAAAATGTTTAAGTTACAAATTATTATGCCAGTGATGAAAAAATAATAGAAAATTTTCAGTCGTTCACTTCAACCAGACATGCATGTTTCGAGAAAACTTTATGAGGTATTTTTTATTTTTACAATGTTTGAAAATTCTATTGGAGTCTGGAAACATATTCATGTTAGTCAGCTAACCAGCTCCAGACTCCAATAGAATGTTCCAACCATGTAAAAATAAAAAGAATGGTCTAGTCTCGAAACATGTCTGGCTGAAGTGAACGAATGACGATTTTTCTATTAAATTTATTTGGTGGAGATTTACAAATTATTATGCCTAACACTGCTTTTTACATTAAAAAAATAGCTCCTTTACAAAAATACCCCTAACGCTTGATGCATAAGGATGCAATAATTTTAAAAATTACTTTTGCATTGTAATTTGTAACGATTTTTCATTCACTAAATTAATATTTGCGTGGACTCAATAGAAAAAAACTACAAAAAATATTTGTAATTTACTTATAATCGAAAGTTGAAACTCAGCAAATATTTTACTTTAAAATCCAGAATGAATTTGAGCAGAACATTAACTTAGCTTGCGATGGAAACAATCTAGCTGTCAATAAACACAACTTTTTTTTGTTGTGACAAACTTTTTAAAGAAAACATTAAGTCGGTTGCTGAATTTCAATTAAAAGTTTCTTACAAGCATTTTTTTGTAGTTTTTTTCTTTTGGCTCGACGCAAATATAAATCTAGTTAATAAAAAAAAATCGATAAAAATTAAGATGCAAAGGGAATTTTCAAAATTGTTGAAACTGTGCTTCAACCGTTAGGGGTATTTTTGTTAAGGAGTTAATTTGTTAAAGATTTTATTTTTATGGAGAAAGCCGGGTTAGGCATTGTAACTTAAACATTTTGAAATACTAATTTTAAATTACCGACACATTTTGAAATATTATGAATTTGAAATTTAATTGATTTTAGTTGGCCATGATGGCTTTAGATAGCAAATAAATATGACACTTGACAAAAATAATCAACAACTATGACAAATTGTAGATATTAATTAGTAGTAATAATCATGGCGGGCGTATAAATTATACTAACGAATACTATCTAAATTTGTTTATTATTTATGAATAATGTGACAGAGTGATGTCACAAAGGTGTGATACATTTGCTGCGAGGTATCCAGAAAAACACAAGCGATCACCAAAAGTTGTTAAACGGATAATAGATAATTTCAAAAATTTCGTGTCCGTAAAGACAAAAATAAAACGAAGGAAACCTATTTGTGACGATGAAGCTGTACTGGGGTACTTCACGACATATCCTACGACATCTCTGAGAAAATTTGCAGTGGAGTCTGGATTTTCTAAAAGCAGCATTCTCCATAAATAATAAACAAATTTAGATAGTATTCGTTAGTATAATTTATACGCCCGCCACGATTATTACTACTAATTAATGTCTACAATTTGTTATAGTTGTTGATTATTTTTGTCAAGTGTCATATTTATGTGCTATCTAAAGGCATCATGGCCAACTAAAATCAATTAAATTTCAAATTCATATCACTATTGTAATAGAAAAATGTAAAATTGCCAATATTTTGAAAATTATCAGTTTTTGGGATAGACATCCTTTTATAAACTTGCCCTTATTTTTGATGCAAAAAAATATAAAATGGGGGGTTGCCATTTAAAAATTTTGGTTTATGACAGTTTTTTCAATTTGATTTTTACCCTTTTTTTCAAATACCCTGTAGTAATATTTACTAAAAAAATATATGTAGGCGGCTAAAGTAGGTCTCTATCTTCTAGGATATTCTAACAAATTAAATTATTAAAGCTTCCATATAATAAAAAATTGTTATTATTCTCTATTCTGAAAACGTCATTTTTGACATCAAATTTCAAAAATTTCGAAAACGGCTGTCGATAGGTATACCATATTATGCATGGAATATGTTTAGAATTACAAAGAGAATCCAAAAAAAATATAATTTACCTAGGGTCGCGTTTGAAATAAGGAAGTTGACACCCATTGCCGGTATAACCGGAAGTGCTAGATTCTTGAAAACATTTTCTGTCGACCTAAGTACTACATCATATTTTCAGATTAGATTGTTCCACCATGTAGTTTCTTCATAATCGATCAAATCCCTTCCCGGTGGGACACCCGGTATATGTAAATTGTTCCTCTATATCCTAACAAAATGAGTGTTTCTAGTATCATTAGATATGGAGTAATAGCGTTTAAATAAATGCGAAACAAGAAATACAAAATGGCGGATGATTTTTCAGGCGTATTCCCGAAGTTAGAGTTTTGAAATTTTACTATAGGTTAACCAAACAGTATAATTTTCTGATTATGACTTTATAGAAAGCCTGTAAGCTATCCAGGTCTATTTAAAACTCTCATTTTACTCCAACTCAATTCAAGACGCATATTACACTAACTTATTTCTATTCGACATTAATGCAGATATAAAGCAAATATTCTGATTTAGAACAAGATAAACACCATATACACACTACAAAACCAAAACAAACTAAAGTATTTAATGAAACAAACCTCATCAAACTCATTTTCCGTTGCATCATCATTATTCAAATCTCTAGCCATCGATGATCTGCTGATACTGCTGGCCCTACTATAATACTGAAAACCTTTGATCAATATATTCGTGGCACTACGAGATTTCCCTAAAAACCTTCTATTCCTTAAATCTTCATCATCTTTATGTCCCATGCTTTTCCACTCATCCATAACATGATCTGTGCGCGACAAAAATGCGGATATTTTCGATGATAGAGCATTTGAGGCTGTATCGCGTTCTTCATGTGCTGGTATAGCCTTAAAATTCTGTTTCATTTTTGATTTACATCCAAGTACAAATGTGAGATTTGCATCAAACACCACAGAAGAATCATCTTTAACATTATCATCTTCAGAATCATATGTAGCCCTTGAGGATTGCGGATAAGTCCTTCTAGGTACACTAGTGGATCTTATGCTGAAGTTGCTTCCAAAGCTTGGAGTCGGACTTGGAGACCTTCCTTCAGAAAGAACAGTTACGCTCTTCAGAGGTCGTGCTTGGAACACTACAGGTTTTCTTTCACTGGGTACATCCAACCCAGCAGTATAAGACCGACGAATCGGTGTGTATCGATGTGTTGAAGTCACGCTTGAAGATGAAGATAATGACGATAGTGGATATCCGTTAATCGTACTTGATGATGCATTTGCGGAAGGATAAGTTTCTAAGTATGGTGATCTTGAAGAATGGCTTGCAGATGGATATGAATCATAATATCGTGTTTTCGTTATCGATGGTAAATTTAGTGTAGAGTAATTTGAAGGAAGCAGTGGCATTTTGATGTGTTAAGACCAAAACCCATAATACTATATTGTTTCTTTATTGTTTTTAATCCCCATTTTCTAAGACATAATGTAATTTAATTAGTTGGTAAGCTGATACCGGAACGTGAACAGTAATTAAAGCGGCGCGAGATTAAAAAGAAACAAGTGTTTCGGCACCGATTAGTGAGTGGCTACTGACGCTTTAAATATAAATATAAAATGAGATTAGCATTTTGTGTGGTATTGCCTGCTATATTACATGCCGGCCAAAGTTTTCAACATACACAATAATATTAAATATTAGATTTAAACGAAACTTTATTTTGTAAATGTATTATTGATTGATTGAATGATTAATTAATAATGTAATATAATGGGAGATATTTATTATTATGTTTTTTCAATTCAATTCAAGTTTATTTATTTCAAATTTTCACTTAAAATATATACATGTTGTTTTGCTCTAAGCCGAAATAAATAAAATAAATAATAAAGAAACAAAGATAATCTCATATGTGCACCGCCTCGAATCTACTGAGCGGTGCCTAGAGGAAGCAAAAACTTAAAAGTAAAGTTTGTCCGCTTCCTCCAAACACCACCAAACACCAAACGGGTGCTCACGCACTACCAGACGCTCAAATAATATATCTTATTCTACCCTAATGGTTTATAATTTACACTAACATTTAATTCTACTTAAAAAATTAGAAATGAACACAAAAATTAGAGCTGAACATGTTTTTCTCCCGTTCTCCCCCCTTCATTCATCCTTAGAAGTGAATCAAAGGTTATACTCATAAATAAAAATCCTGCGTATCAATATAAAAAGCCTTAAAAATAGCCTTAACAATAGACACCTAGCAGTAACATCATTGTAAAGTTTCTATATATTCAGACTTCAACCAAGTTGTTAGTTTGATTTTAGAATTCTTGAAATTAATTGTATCCTTTAATTTCAACGGCATTTGATTATACACCTTATGGCCAATATATGCATGCGATCTCTGGCCGATTGCTTTTTTACATACAGGCTCCCTAATAATATCTCTTTTTTTATCACGCGTTAAATAATTATGATCAAGCTTTCCTAAAAATTGATTTGATTTATTGATTTATTAAGACTACAGCACTCTTATAAAACATCTGTCGAATAGTTAACACATTCTTCTTCTTCTTGTGGTGCCTATCCGTTACGGATGTTGGGCACTAACATGGCTATTCTTACTTTGTTGACTGCTGCCCTGAAAAGTCCGGTAGTGGTTAAGTTAAACCATTTTCGCAGGTTATGCAGCCAGGATATTCTTCTTCGTCCTGGACCTCTTTTCCCATGCACTTTACCCTGAAGTATTGTCCGAAGCAGGTCATACCGTTGTTCATTACGCATTATATGGCCCAGGTATTCCAGTTTGCGACGTTTTATGGTTACGACTAGTTCGCGCTCTTTACCCATTCTATGTAGAACTTCTACGTTGGTGACTCTGTCTGTCCAGGAAATCCTCAACATGCGTCTATAGCACCACATTTCGAATGCCTCGAGTCTTCCCAGTGACGCTTCAGTTAAGGTCCATGTCTCCACGCCATATAAAAGAACGGAGAGCACGTAGCATTCTAGTAAACGAACTTTTATATCGTGGCTGTTAAGATTTTTTTCATTTTGACGAAAGCTGATCTTGCCTTCTCGATCCTTATCTTAATTTCCGTCGATTGGTCCCACTGTTTATTTAAGTTTGCACCCAAATAACAAAAGTTGGTGATTCGTGTTATAGGTTGTTGGTTAACTAGTAATTGACCAGGTGGTATCCTATTTTTGCTTATAACCATGTATTTGGTTTTTTTGATGTTAAAATCAAGCCCAAACCTGCAACTTACTTCTGCCACCCTGGAGACAAGTGTCTGCAGACCTTCAAGACTGTCTGCAAAAATGACAGTATCATCAGCGTATCTTATATTGTTCAATCGTTGTCCGTTTATAAGTATTCCCTCGTCTATGTCCGTTAGCGCTAGGTTCATAATGTGCTCTGAATATGTATTGAACAATAATGGGGACAATATACACCCCTGTCGCACACCTCTTTTTATCTTTATGTCGTCTGTTAACTGATCCCCAACTCTTACAGCTGCAGTTTGTTCGTAATAGATATTGTTTATTATACGGCGATCTCTGCTGTCTAGGCCAATTGAATTTAATATTTTCATCAGTTCGTCATGTTTTATTCTATCGAACGCTTTCTGGTAATCAACAAAACACACATATATATCACAATTCACGTCTCTACATCTTTGAAAGAGAACTTGTGTGGCAAAAAGTGCCTCACGAGTGCCCAATGCATCCCTGAAGCCAAATTGTGTATTTGTCATGTGTTCTTCACACTTATTATATATTATTTTATGTATAATTTTTAAAAAAGTTTTGAGGAGATGGCTAATAAGGCTTATTATTCGATAATTTTCACATTTTTTGGCGTTGGGTTTTTTAGGGATTGTTATAAAAGTTGATCTTAGCCACTGTTGGGGTATTTTTCCACTTTGGTATATATTGTTGAAGATCAAGGTAAGTCTTTTTACTTCGTCTTTATCCATAATTTTCAAGAACTCTGAGTAGAACTCGTCTGGACCTACGGCTTTTCCCTCCTTAATGTAGTTTATAGCAGCTTCTACTTCCGCTTCAAGAATAGGTGGTCCGGTATCGTCATTTTTATTTTGTGTGATGGTGACATTCCTATCGTCATCAAATGTTGTTGTCACATAATTCATCCATGTTGTTTTTGTTTCTTCAATATCCACTATAGGATTTCCTTGAGTGTCTGTTAAGTGTCCCGGCCTTTTTGATTTATAGATGCCTGCTGCTTCTTTGATCTTTTTGTGGAGGTTGAAGGAATCGTGTTTACGTTCCAATATCTCGATTTCTTCACACTGTTCTTTCAGATGTCTGTTTTTAGCTTCTCTGACAGCTTCTCTGACAGCTTTTTTTATCTCTTTGTCTAGAGAGTTAACACATTAGCAACATTAAACAATTCTTCTGTTGGATAACGAATATCCAAATGAAAAATAATTTTGAAGATTCTTTTTTACGTGTGCATCTATGTCTAAACTTCTAAAAACAAAAACAGTCTTTTTCACCGTAGGTTTATATGTTGCCGTGTTGGAGCGGCAAGGAAAAATACAGTATACTTTTATGCAAATGCACATACAATTGTTAATACATAAAGGATTTTTCAAATATCGTAGGACATGTATTGTTATGAAAAGTTAAAAGGGTGCGCCTATGGATGGCTACGGTCGGTATTGACATTACAAAGGGATATTGAGTTGTGGTTTTTTATATAATTTTAAATTAAAATTAGAAAGACTATACCACAAGCAATCTACCGGCTTGCTTTATCACGGCATTATTTACAGTTATAAACATTTATCTATGGGCATTATGGATCTCTTTTCTGAAAGCTTTTAATTAAATATTATAAATTAACAATTTTTATTCATTTATTTAAGTTAAAACACTAGTTTTACAATAAAAGGCAATATTCAAGTTCTTAGTTATTACAATAATTTTAAATTAATGTTTCCGGAGTTACAAACTTTGTCCGTGTTTGGTTTTGCTGAATACTTATAAACCGATCTCATCGAAAAAATATAATGTATTTTTGATGCCTTCAAATATTCTTGTAAAAAGGTTTTGCATTAAAAGTAGTTAGATATTTTATAAAATTTTGCATTACATATCCAAGTGTCACAAGGGTGTTTTCGGTTTATATCTCGGAAAAATATGTTCTGTAGTATTTTTGTACCTAGTATTATGATATTGTCCTTTATAAAAAGATCGTTATACACAATATAGGTAATAGGTCAAAACGAATTTTTTAAAAAAGTGTTCCCACAACTTTAAACTAAACATAATAAAATAATAATTATAAAAACTTAACGCTGTCTTGCGGTTATCCGCAACTGAAGAGACGAATTGAAGTCGAAACAGTAGAATGTCTGTCTTCTCCAATGGAAAGTGCAAAACTTTCACCAATGAATATTAGTAGTTGGTGTACTGGTTTCCGACCCAACTATAGTTTGTGTTATGCAGAAATGCAAAAATCACAAACCAATTGTATAATAATAATATTCACAAAAACACCAAAAGGTCTAAAGTCTTATTGGAGGAAGTATACAATTCTTTCAATAACAGCTGACAACACTATCGTAACGAAAACGCTAATCTCAATAAACGATAAACGAAATTTGCGCAAATCTAGTGGCCACAGAACTGCGGTCGCCTCTGACGTCACGACCCATGCGCAGTCACCTCACCATAAAGATGCTCAATGAGGTAACCTATATAGTTAATGCGCCTTGCATGAAATGTACCTCTAGTTTAGTGTTTCGGCTATAAATGAGAATTTCAAGTTTTTTTTTTACAATTTTATTTTTCTTTTGGGCCACTAGAAGGGAGTAAAACGTATAGACGTAGTAGTCGGAATAAAAAACCGTTTTTTATTTAATATGAAATTGCATAGAGAAGCTTAAAAGTCGGTGGGTATATATTTAGGCTATACTTTCAAAATGAATGAACATGAACTGGCCTGTTCCATAAAGAGAGCAAAATATGGTATTTAACGTGAATTAAGGTCGCGGGCAAACGCTAGTTAATATTATTAGATTATTCGTGGGAATTTTCAAATGTACCATAGCATAGTAGGTCACCAAGTTGGCGCTGGCATCTCATATCGGTAATATAACAAATCTAAAGTTGTAACCGGCCTAAAATTAACCTAATTTACTTATTTTATGGTTAATGCATTCAAGCCTATAATGTATTGAAACTTCATTAAATTCGTGATCAATCAAACGTTCTACTGTATTTGTGTGTGGGCTGAGGAGATTTTTGTTTTCGCAGATTTATACGTAAATCATATAATATTATTTCAACCACATGAATGAGAGCCTTTCGCTTATGAAAGCAGTAAATAGGATATTGGTGAAAATTTATGTCAATCAGTTGAAACAATATTTAAATATACCAGCAGCTTTACAAATGTTACAAAATTAGTTATGAATGGCTGGTAATGATTGTTTATTCGAGAATATTTCTAAAAAGTAGCTGTTGATACTTAACAAAAATATAAAACATATACAGTGAGGACCAAAAGTCACGCATATACACTGTGTCCAAGATAAGAATGGGATAGCATTGGAATCTTCGAAATGGTAAGAGTTATAACGTCGGTTAAATTAGAGGAAGTTGTACAATTTAAACACCTTTAAAATGGTGTTTTCAAAGTAAACTAACTTTGGCCGCTTTCCAGAGTTTTTGAAATACAGATTTTTTGCGATTTTAGTTTTTATTTATTTCTAACATTATTTTTACAGATATAAACAAATTAAAAGCACTTTCTCATTGTTACTTTTTAAGGAGAATAAGATAGGGTTTCACTACGACGTTTCATTTTTGAAAAACCATCATCAACTTCGTTTTTTTTTAAATAGAGCCCTGGATTTTTTATTGTTAAATTTAAAGCTATTTTCAATTCAAAAATAGTTGGTATATCACATTCAATGGTTTAAACAAGTTTTCAGTGTTTTTAAAATTATTCAAGAAAAATTTCCATAGTTTGGCACTTAACTGACTGAATGCAGAGTAGTAGATTCCAATGCTATCTTATCTTGGACACAGTGTATATTCGATAAAATTGGATTTTTTTGCAAGAAGCGCTCGCACATGTCACTTTTGGTTCCAAGCTGTCCGTTTTTTTGACGTAACTAAGAAGTATAACCAAATGTTACATGTGCGCGCGTTTCTTCCAAACAATTCTCCTTCAAATTTTGTCGAATTTATATATGTATGACTTTTGGTTTTTTTATAGAACTAGGATAAAACAAGTTGTATGTGAGGTATTATGAATGAAATTCTTTTTTATTTGAAATGCCACGCGCCGCGAATATAACTTCGTTCAAATATCAGCGGCGGCTTCTCATGTCAAATAACTAGAAATAATGACATTTCAATTGAGATTGTTATTTAATGTCGTCGCCATAACGTCATAGCTAACTATCAAAATTTAAAAAATCATCATTTTCATAATAAAAAATTCTTTTAATATTTCGAAAACTACAAATTTTTGTAATAGACACAAAGTTACCCTTATTTTTTATGCTAAATATGATAGAATTATAAAATTAGAGGGTTTACGTTTGAAAAAATTACTTTTTACATTTTTGTTCTTAATTTTTATTATTAATTCAAAATCAAAATATCCATTCAGTTTATGAAAATATGTCCCTTTCTACAAGGAATCCATATCTACTTGAATAATAAACGCTTTCTCATAGGGAAAATTATAAATTATTTTTGACGTAAAATTTTGAATATCTCAATACCGGCATACAAAATATGTCTAAAACTTGTGATAGAAAAAAATAATAATATCTAAAAGATTAAAGTTATTTCATTCTGTAAGAAAATAAACTGTTGCCCTTGAGGCACGAATAGCTCTACATATTTAAGTGTAAAAGTAATAATTTTATGACCTTTTTGTCATTTATCTAATATTTATAAATATTTTTTTTTTGGTTTAGACATCAGCTATTTTTTTAAGTATTGGGTTTAGTTCATTTTTCTTCTCTTTGGAGGCACTATTTAAACGTACATATTTTATATTTCAGATCTTCTAGGCAAAGTTCTTGTACGCAAAATAATTGATTTTTTTATCAAATTTATTTTGCCCCCTTTTCTATTTACGAACGCCTATGTAAACAAAATTGTTATGCTGCATTTTGTAGTTTATTTATATCAAAGCTATATATAATTAGCCAATTTTTCGGTTATATTTGGGAAAACATTTTTTTTTCGTTCATTTATGTAACAGTTTTTAGGTTATATTCCATCAAACTTATAAATAACTAGTCAATATTTCTGCTATGTTTAAGAAATACGTTTTTTCCATCCTTTTTACCCCATTTTACACTTTTTTCGAATGTCAATGTGGTCTAATTGTTTAGGTTAAATATTTTAGATTGTATTTAATTAAACGCACAAAAAATTATTCAATATTTCGAAGAAGCTTTAGAACTATGATTTTTTAAATTTTTGAAACCCTTTTAAACCCATTGCCTACGCTCAATGTTAATCACCACCTATAAATATCCTGTAGTGTTTTCGGACGAAATGTGGTTAAAATCCGTTAAGTGGTTTTTGAGTTATCACGAATACAAATTGTTTCTGACCCTTTTATAGAATTTTCACCAATTCAACTAGTTAAATATAAACATTTTTACATTTTAAATATTTTTTTTATTTTACCCCTTTTCTACTATTTACGAACGCCTATGTAAATAAAAATTTTATGCTGCATTTTGTAGGTTATCTTATATCAAAGCTATATATAATTACCCAATTTTTCTGGTATATTTGGGAAACATTTTTTTGTCGTTTTTGACCCTTTTTTTAGACTATTTTCGAACGCCTGTGTGAACCAATTCGTTTATGTAACATTTTTTAGGTTATATTCTATCACAGCTATGAAAAATTAATCTATATTTCGAATAAGTTTAGGAAATATATTTTTTTTATGTTTTGGCCCCTTTTCCACTATTTACGAACGCCTATGAAAGTATGACACATTTTATAGGTTATATTCTATAAAAACTATAAATAACTAGTTAATATTTCTGCTATGTTTTAGAAATACGTTTTTTTTAAATCTTTTTTACCCCATTTTACACTATTTTCGAACGGCAATGTGGTCTAATATTTTAGGTTATATTCAATTAAATGCATAAAAAGTTATGCAGTATTTCGGATAAGTTTAAAAACTATGAATTTTTTTAATTTTTATACCCTCTTTTAAACCCCTTGCCTTCTATCAATGTTTCCCAAAATCTAATCACCACCTTGCCATGTCCAATAGTATTTTTGTACCAAATTTGGTTAAAATCTGGTTTTTGCGTTTTCGTGGATACATACAGACATTTTTTTAATACTACTTATGTATGAAATGACCAAAAACAAGTATTTCCGGTGAAATTAAAAAAAAATTCATGGAACTAATAGTCTCCATATATATATTACATATTATATGATATGGATAGCTAAAAATAACTTGGCCAGATTTTTTGATTTGGAAAAAAATTTCTGCATTTTGCCGAAATTTTCGTCGGTTTTTGAAATAAGTTAGTTCTATTGAAGTTTTGTAAAAGATCAAAAAGGGTATCACGCATGTTTGAATTACTTAATTTGTACACCTCGTATTACCCTCCTAGGTTAAGTTCCTGTTCTTTGAATGTCAGATGTTTGGTTTCTTTTTTTAAATGTAAAATGATGATTAGTTAAATAAAACAAAATATTTACTTTAACGATTTTCAATGATATTATTCTAATTTTAAAAATAAAATTTCAAGATTTACATAAGTAAAAGAAACTGAATACCTACCTTCGACGAAAAAAGAAAATAGTAATCTTCGGTGTTTGGAAAAATATTTTTTGTTGTGGAATAAATAATACCAAGGACTCGGATGCAAACATTTCTATACACAAAGTTCATATTACATAATCAGAATAGTGGCAGCGAAAAAAATTCTCTGGCAACTGTTCAAAAGACGGAAATGTATTTATTGAAATCCTGTATGTCTCTAAAGTTAATTTTATTCTATTTTTTTGCGATAAATCTTTATTGTTAGTATTTCGTATGATATGCAATCGATAGAAAATCATAAGGATAAGACATTTTTTTTGTCTTACTTTCAAGTAAATTCTAATTTCTGGTTAAGTATAGAAAAGTCCAATAAACAAAATCGATTAAGAAAATATATATTGATCCATCACATTTTCATCTCAGTTTACAAAATATCTTTAGTCTCAGTCAGTCAGTGCGCACTAGTAAATTGCAAACACTTCTTTAATATTTAATGTTTATTAAATTGTTTTTTACTTTGTTCCACTCTAAAATGAATCTTTAATTGGAAATGTGAGGTGAGTGTAACAAAAAATTCAAATACCCAGGTCTAACTGTCTATTTATGCCCTCTGAAAAAATTATACCAGATTTTTCAAAAATTATATACAGGGTTAAGTGTTGTCCCACAAATTTTCTCAAAGACAGACCTGGATTTTTTCAATTCTGCATATGTCAGTTAGTTGCCAGACACCAATACACACTTTTATAAAAAAATGAGATAAATCGACTTCATTGAAAAGATATGACGAATTTGATAATCCCCTAACGTGCCTTTACTTATGGTAGAAGTATGTATAGTTCCTCGTGACTCACCCTGTATAATTCCAGATAATAATCACTAAATCTGGACAGTACAAGTAATTTATCCAAATTTGCCTTAACGTCTGTAACACGTTCATTCGATATACAAAATGGGTTAGGAATTCCCCAGGTGTCTGACAGAAATCTACCTGCTTTACTGCCTACCATTAGGCATTATGAACGCGTTAAGAACATTTTCAAAAGTATGCGATATAAAAATGTAAATGCGCATGCATTTATATGCATAAAAATTTATACATAAAATTCCGGTAAGAACTTTATTTCATACACAGAAAAAAAAAACTTGGTTTATCCAAATAAAAAATATTATTTAGAGGTGAATTTGCTAGTTTTCGCAACATTTTTGTTAAAGTAGTAAATGTAGTTATCAAGTATGAGTAAGTACATTATCTAAAAACGACAATTCTTCCTGCTAAGCTGATATCTTCTCATCTAAACGAGACTTGTATGTGCATTAGTTAAATAAGATTTCAAATTGTGAACCTATATAAAATTTTATTTGCGCTAAATGAGTTCGGTATTCTGTTTGAATTAGGTATTGTACACCTACAGATTTCCATACGTACCCACTTAGGTGTAGCTATTATTATTAAGAAAATACTTAATGAGGTAATTAGGTAGGTACCTATACGTACCTAACTATTCTCAAAAATCGTTTTATGAAACCCAAAACTAAATTAGTTCTAATAGGAACATATACCTACCTACCTATAAATTTTATTTATCTGCTTCAGTATATTAATGGACCTACGTAGTGCATTATAATATTTAAGTGTAAATAAGACTTTAACAACTAAGTAAGTACATAGCTAAAATAGGCACTGATTTAATTAAATCTGTGTAATAGTTATTTTACCTAATACTTCTCATTTACAAAATTTCTATCCTCCAAAATACTACATAAGTCGTCATTCTATTCCAGCCAACGGTTATTCCTCGTTCTACCTAATGTGTTTGTCCCCGCTGCTAGTGCACGTACCTAAAACACTTTGTAGGAGCAGGTGCCGACAACAACATCTTCTATGTGTACCACGTTGTACCTAGCGCGTCTCACTTGGTGTAGAGGGAGGGGGTTTCATTTTGGTATTTTTTGATTAGAGTCTTGGCGTCGCTCTAACTAGGATCTAGTTATTTGGTGTTCTAATCTGAAGATATTTTAATTTAATATATTAAATTTTGATTTATTGATAGTAAGTGTATACCTAGATATTGATATCCCAATTTCTACAAGTGGTGAGGACGGACTAAATGTGCATCTAACATAATTAAGTGTACTTAGTGATTAGTTTGGTGTGTTGAGTTTTGTTAAATATTCATATATTATTAATAACAATGGAGGAAACAAAACAAATATTAATTAGCTGGAATCTGGGGGAGCTCGTTGTTACTTTTCTCGGTAAGTAAATTATAATAATTATTATTTAATTATTTATTTTTATAATTTTACGACCAATGCAAACAATCTTATTTCATGGCAATATCAGATATAATCTTTGGCAATAGATAGATACCTATCTAGTTACGTATTATTTAGTAGGTACTTAATCCTAATTTAAAATACTTTTTCTAATTTAATCAATCTTAATATGGTATTCTTCCATTTACAGCAAGTAAACAATAGTTTAGATGGGTTCACGATAATATATTTAATTTGCCAGGGACGGATTAATTTTTAGCAAATTAATGCAGTTTTTCAAAAGAAGTTACATAAATATTTCAGCTAGGTATGACTTTTTTCTTTCTTTTGTAAAGGTAGGTATGTATTGATTTGTTTACCATTTTACCAATGTCTGTGAATTAGGAGTTGTGGATTGGAATTGTCTTATCATTCCTCGTACGTACCGGTAGAATCTGTTATTTTACTTAGTTTCCTCATAAGGAATCTAAAGTTTCTTTGATAATTTTTTTTTGTTTCAGCGTCATTGTTTTTCGGAAAAACTCGATTTCTTTTTAAATAGCCAATACTTACATTTTAGGTTTATTTGTCCCCAAATTAGATAACTACCTAGTACCTAGTTAGTAGATCTTGAAATGTATAATATTTATAGTAGAAAATGAATTAGGTATAAACTATATTTTACAAGGCCGTATTTTTTTAAGAAAATGCAATTTTTTTGCGATTTTAGTTTTTATTGATTTCTGACATTATTTTTACTGATATAAAAAACTTAAAAGCTCTCATTGTTACTTTTTTATGAAAATTATATAGCGTTTACAAATTTTCATTACGACGTTTCATTTTTTAAATACGGCCCTCGATTTTTATTGTTAAATTTAAAGCCATTTTCAAAACAAAAATGGAATGGTTTCAACAAGTTTTCAGTATTTTTAGCTGTTATTTAAACTTCAAGAAAAACCGCTATAGTTTGGCACTTATTTTGCGTAAAAGAAAGAAAGGCGTTTCTTTAATAATTTCAAAAAGCACAAAAATTTTAACTAAATTTAAAAAACTGCGTACAGAATAAAATGTGCTGACAGAAATAAATTGGCAAATAATAATAAATAATTTTGATTAACGTCGAAAGAATTTTATTGCCAAAATTACTAATTAGGTATATACTCTGCATTCAGTCAGTTAAGTCCCAAACAATGGCGATTTTTCTTGAATAAGTTTAAATAACAATTTAACAATAGAAAATCAAGGGCCGTATTTAAAAAATCGAAGTTGATGGTTTTTCGAAAACGAAACGTCGAGTCTCCTCAAAAAGCAACAATGAGAAAGTGCTTTTCATTTTTTTATATATCTGTAAAAATAATGTCTGAAATCAATAAAAACTAATATCGCAAAAAATTGATTTTTAAGAAATTCTCGAAAACTGCTAAATTTACTTTACTTTTGAAAACACCATTTAAAAGGTGTTTAAATTGTACAACTTTTCTCTAAGTTAACCGACATTGTCACTCCGACCGTTTCCAAGGTCAACCAACCCTAGTTGTTTATGTGCTGAGCAATATTCTCAGGAATTCCGGCAAAGGATTCAGCCGCATTATACCTACCCACTTTAACATGTGTAGATTGAAGTTTGACCTAGCTTATATTACTTATACCTAATACAAGATTTTCAGTAGGCTTAAGTTTATTTTAAAAAAATAAATAAATAAGAGTCGCACTAAAAACCTGATGGTGGTTCAGATAAAAAAACGTAAGCACCACAGGGACCCCCAAATCTTGTCTACCCCTTCTAGAAAAAATTACTAGAAGAGAGACAAACACTATTTGTCATTTAAATAAAAATATATTGTATGTTAGCAAAGTTAATTAGTTATATTAGTAATGTAGAAAAATTTACTGGATAGACATTAAACGAGTATCATCACTAAAATAACTAGTAAACTTTGCTAGCATACAATATACTTTTATTTAAATGACAAATAGTGTTTGTCTCTCCCAGACAAGGAGCATATGTAAACTATTCAAGAATATTATCTAAATGACATAATGTCTATCCAGTAAATTTTTCTACATTACTAAAATTACTAATAAACTTTGCTGGCATACAATATATTTTTATTTAAATGACAAAAAGTGTTTGTCTCTTTTAGACAAGAAGCATATGTAAACTATTCAAGAATATTATCTAAATGACATAATGTCTATCCAGTAAATTTTTCTAGAAGGGGTAGACAAGGTTTTGGTTGTCCCTGTGGTGCTTACGTTTTTTATCTATCTGAACCAAGGTTTTTTTTTCTGTGTAGAGTGCTACTGTACTATATCTTTTAAAGATTCACTATATGCAGGGCTTTTTACATTAAATTTCATTAAAATATTCTAGGCTTGATAAAATTGCACTATAAAGAGATTTTTACTATATAGAGTTTCACTATAAACAGTGTCGACTCTATTTGCTAATAGAACTCAGATTATAGGACGTTTGTACAGTATAAAATTAATGGATACAGAACACAGTGAAGAGCCCACGGAAAAAGTTGTAAAAAGGTACCGGTATGGAAAAATATTTATTTATATTTATAATTAGATTAACTGTGAGCAACTGAGATTTCATTATAAAATTTGGCCTGAAAAATATAAGATATAAAATTAGCAGGTAAAGGAAGTAAAATATAACAGGAGCCAAAAAAAGAAACATTGTTTAATTTTAAAACACGCTGAAATATAAAAATACGTTGGATCTAAAAGACAGTAAGTAAGTTAAAAATATAGCGCATGTGAAAAACGTAAAAAAATGTTAATACTAAAATACTACACATACCTAACTACAAGAGCATATCAATTTTTTTCCTAGGCTTAAAAACCGTTCAAAGACAATTATTACAAAATAATATTAATGTGGGAATTGGTCTCTAACTAAAATAGCTACTAAATAACATATTAAGTTAAGCTCTGACTGTAAAAAAGGGCCTTGTTAATTAGTACAAAAGTCACTCTTAATTCTGGAAGAGACAAAAATTACCAAGCACTCGGTGAACATGAACGAGGGTTGCCTTTTCTATTCTATCGTAAAGTTGGACATTTTTGAGGTTATACGTACTCAGAACGTACGAGCGCTATTTGTGTTGTTTACAGTAACTTAAAAGATTCATCTCGGCCCAAAAATGGAATTTAATCGTGAACATTTTCGTGCGATTAGTTTTTACAACTTTCGACGTGGATTAACTCAACAACAGTGCATGGATGAACTTAATTCAATTTTTGGAGATAAAGCTCCATCAAGGCCCAGTGTTTATCGATGGTATAGTGAATTCAATCGTGGTCGTAGTTCACTCCAAGACGAATTTCGTGAAGGTCGTCCAAAATCAGTTGTTGTTCCGAAAACCATTGATGCTGTGCGCGAACTGATATTGCAAGATCGTTATGTGACCTATCAAGAGATTGAGACAACCTTAGGCATTAGTAGGACCAGCATACATTCAATATTGCATAAACATTTGACTGTCAAAAAAATTTGTTCGCGTTGGATCCCACACAATTTGTCAATCGCTCAAAAAAAGGGAAAGAAATGCTCAAAAAATACGATCGAGGTGCTTCGAAACACGTCTATGACATCGTGACAGGTGATGAATCGTGGATTTACGCGTATGAGCCCGAAATTAAACAGCAGTCGACTGTATGGATGTTTCAAGATGAGCCAAATCCAACAAAAGTTGTTCGCGCACGAAGCTCTTCCAAGCAAATGGTCGCCTGTTTTTTCGGAAAAACTGGACCTGTCGCAACCGTACCACTAGAACAACGCAGAACAGGCAATTCTGAGTGGTACACAACCATTTGTTTGCCAGTTGTCTTCAAGAAATCAGGAAAACCAACCGCCGAAGACGGATCACTCTTCACCATGACATTGCGAGCTCTCACACATCGGCTCAAACAACTGCATTTTTGAGCACCCAAAACATCGATTTGATGAATCATCCACCGAGTCCTGACTTGGCCCCGAATGACTTATTTTTATTCCCGTACGTAAAAAACAAACTGAGAGGTCAACGTTTTTCGACACCTGAAGAAGCGGTTGCTGCATTCAGAATGCATGTTTTGGAGACACCTCAATCAGAGTGGCAAAAGTGCTTCGACAATTGCTTCAAACGCATGCAAAAGTGTATAGATCTTCATGGGGAATATTTTGAAAAACAATAAAGTGATTTTCGATGATTAATATTTGTTTTTGTAAAAGGATGTGTTTGGCGACATCTCTGTACCGTGTGGGGTATATACCACATTATTTACGAGAGTTTGGGTGTCAACTACTGACCGATCACCACTGATGAGTCGTGGATCGACGAAACCGCCGTCTGCTGAAAGTATAGTGGTTGACAGACAAACTCTCGGAATTTAAGTCTTGTTTTGTTAAACAAGCCCATTTCAAATATTTGTTTTTGTTTTCTAATCCCGAAATATAAAAGGTAACCCTCGTACCTATACAAATATACATAAGTATAACAATACGCCAAAATTAAAAATGTTTAAAGAGTTTTGTTAATATTAGTGTTCTAATGCGTTCATCCACAGCGTTCTTTAGACAAGTGAACAAGTAAATTTGGCAAAGGCAAATCTAAGGGGACTTCAAAATGGTTATATCCGTATGTATCTCTTTTTTTCTACACCTTCACAATACTTTCCCTAGGTTAAGAAAGTAAAATATATATTGCAAGCAATCAATAGTGATAAATCAAAAATTCTTTTAATATTCTGGCCATAATCTCGTTTAACAATTGAGTCAATTGTTTAATATTTTATACTCAAATTAATGATATTATATACCAATATTTATTTATTAAATAGTCAATCAGTATTATTAATCGTATAATATCTAGTTTAAACCATCTGTAATTATTATTATTTCATTCCTTTAATAATAAAAGAAAAGTAAGTAAGTACCTACCAATATACTAATTACTACACGACTTACCTTCGTTTCTAATTTGTCATTGTCATATTTCAGGGTAACTCTTTCATTTTCAATCTTTTGCAGCTTCAACTTCAGTGCTTCAAGTTCCTCCTGAAAATAAAATAACTAAATATAGAAAAATGTTCCAAATTATGTGCAGATTTGGGCAAATAATCTATGCTAGTAATCTTTCTGAACATTTGGAATAAAACTGCTCACTTGAAATGAAATAAAAAAAAATGAATAGCAAAATTTTCCGCTATAATTTCAGGACTACGTTAAGCAAAGATCACATAGTTACAAACTTAATTTAAACCCCTAATAGGAAGGTGTCCAACATTTTTCCTGGGTTTTAATACACGATAACCAAAAATCCAATAAGATTTCTAAATGGCGCCAACTAAGGGGTCAGCAAAAAAGAATTATGACATGGAATAATTTTTGTCTTAAACCACTAGACTTTCTTTCTCGAGCAAGATCTGATTTGAAAAATTCGGTTGAGCCAAACCAAAATTATAGACATTATCACAATTAAAATGGGACAGGGGTGCTAAGAATCCCCGGGCGGAAAACTAAAAATAAATTAAGAATAGGAACATGGAATCTCCGAACACTTTATGCTGCAGGAAGACTGGAGAACTGTCTGTTAGAAATGCGAAGAACAGACATACAAATACTGGGAGTATGCGAAAAAAAATGGCCAGACGCAACCAATTTTGACTCTGGCAATCACACAATTTACACATCCGGAACACGAGATGCATCTCATAAAAATGGAGCAGCTATAATACTGAATAAATCTCTCAGTGGATCGGTACGAAATTTTGTGCCCTTGTCAGACAGAATAATGCTACTACAGCTGGCAACAAGACCTGTAAACATGAACATCATTCAGGTTTATGCCCCCACTGCCGACCATGACGATAATGAGGTTGAGGAATTCTATCAACAGATCAAAGACATAAGAAGACGACAAAAAAACACGAAATCACTATAATTATGGGAGATTGGAATGCGAAGGTGGGTAAAGAAACAACAAAAGACGTCACAGGACAGCATGGCCTAGGTGTACGCAACGACCGAGGAAAACGACTCGTACAGTTCTGTCAGGAAGAAGAATTCGTAATCACAAACACCTGGTATAATCTTCCATACAGGAGATTGTACACATGGACATCCCCCCAACACACACAGAATAAGATTGTAAGAAATCAGATAGACTTCATCTTAATCAACCGACGCTTCCGTAATAGTAATAAGTCAACAAAAACATACCCTGGTGCAGATGTGTACTCAGATCACAGTTTGCTCTGCTCAGCAATAAACGTAAAGTTTAAAAAGAGGCAACAACCAACGAAGACCTTACGAATACAACAACATATATTAAAAGAACCTGAAACTATAAGAGAATTAACACGGGAAATAAATAATAATGTACACACAATCACACCATCGTCCATTAACAACAAAAACGTAGAAGAAAACTGGCGAGATATCAAAGTCTCGTTAAGAAGTGAGAGAATACAACAGTTATTAAAACCTAAAGAAAAAAAAGGAAAAAAGGAATGGATGACACAAGAAATATTAAAGCTCATGGAGGAAAGACGAAAATATAAGAACAACAATCAAACTGAATACACAAAAATACACCGTATAATTCGTAAAAAAATTAAAGAGGCCAAGGAAAACTGGCTTCAAGAATCCTGCAAAGAAATCGAACATCTTCAGTCCACACACGACGATTTTAATTTACATAGAAAGCTAAAAGAATGTTCTGGCATATATAGAAGAAAAAACACAACTGTGATATACAATGATAAGGGAAAGGCATTACTAACACAGGAAGATCGACGTAATGAATGGCAACAATATATCCAACAGCTGTTTAACGATGAAACTCGCGAAATGCCAGAGAGCTTACTAGCTAATCATAGGACAGAACATGGTCCAAGTATCCTCAAATCCGAAGTTCAAAAAGCTATACAGCAATCGAAAACAAGAAAAACTCCCGGACCCGATGAAATACCTATTGAGTTGGTGAAGCTTCTTGAAGACGAAGGCGTATCTACTCTGACGGCATTCTTCAACCAAGTTTACCAAACCGGAAAACTGCCTGGCGACTGGCAGAAATCGATTTTCATTGCCTTACCCAAAAACTCCAAAGCAAATAGGTGTAATGACTTCCGGCTGATTAGCCTAATGAGCCACACTTTAAAAATACTCCTAAATATACTGCTCAATAGAATATATGCTATATGTGATCGAGACATTGGTAAGGAGCAATTTGGATTTCGTGGCGGACTGGGCACACGCGAAGCCCTTTTTTGCATGAGAACATTATTGCAGAAGAGCATCTATGTGTGCTTTATCGATTTGGAAAAAGCATTCGATCGAGTTGACCACACAAAACTTTTTCGATGTCTAAAATCATGTAACGTAGACTATTATGACATACGTCTTTTGATAAATCTGTACTACAATCAGACTGCTGTGGTCAGGCTAGAGGACAGCGTTACAGACGAAATACCAATAAGACGCGGTGTGAGACAGGGGTGTGTCTTGTCACCCATGTTATTCAATCTCTACTCAGAAAACATATTTCACGAGGCCTTAGATGGCAGAAGAGAGGGAGCAAAGATAGGAGGCGAAATCATAAACAACGTAAGGTACGCAGATGATACCGCTATTATCGCTGAGTCTATGGAGGACTTGCAAGTGTTGCTGGACAGAGTGTATGAGGCTGGACGAAGATGGGGTATTAATATAAACATAAAAAAAAAAACAAAATGGATGGCGGTAGGTAAAATAAACATAGAACCAATTCCGATCACAATCAACGGACACAACATCGAGTTGGTATCACACTTCAAGTATCTGGGAAGTTGGCTGAACAATGAAATAACATGCGAAGAAGAGATTCAAGCGAGGATTGAAATGGCACGTGGGATGTTTAGTAAATGGAAACCCACCCTTACTAATAGAAATCTCTCAATTCAAACGCGGCTCAGAACACTCCGATGTTACATATGGAGCATTTTTCTGTACGGCTGTGAGACATGGACCCTTAAAATTGACACCATGAATAAAATAGAGGCATTCGAGATGTGGTGCTATCGGAGAATCCTCAAAATCTCTTGGACGACGCAAACTAGCAATGAAGAAGTTCTCGGACAGCTGGATAAAGATCGAGAACTCCTGGACACCATAAAAACAAGAAAGGTTAGCTACTTTGGACATATAACACGAGGACCCAAGTACCACATTCCTCGCCTGATCATCCAGGGAAAAGTTGAGGGCAGAAGATGGATAGGCCGCAAAAAACTATCATGGCTGCGAAACATCAGGAATTGGACCGGACTGGGAGTAGAACAATTATTCCAAGCAGCTAAAGATAGAGAGCGCTTCAACCAGATTGTCACGAAGATAGCCCACGCCTGAGACAGGCAAGGCACCGCAAGAAGAAGAGACAATTAAAACTTCGTCTTCCCTATAGCCTCTAAGACTCACCATAAAAAGTGTGAGACCAAACCATTGATGTAGTCATTTTTTTCATACTTAACTTATACAGAGCCATTTTCCATAAAAATGAATTTTTAATACGACCATCTATTACGCTCCCTATCGGTATAATTAAGTTAGTTTTGTCATTGTCTTTAAAGACAATGGTTTTGTACTGGTTTTTAAAATTTTGTATTCCTTAGTTTGTTTTCTAAGCTTTTGTGTTGTGTTGTGTTTTAATTATTATTATTAGTTTATGTGGAAACAAACGTTTGGTTACTGAAATGACAGCAGAGAAGATTTACAACAATTGTAGGGTTTGTTGGGAGCATTTTATACCAGAAAATTTTGGACCTAATCAAACTCTCAAAAAGGGAGTATTGCCTCACTCTGTCACATTATCCATAAATAATAAACAAATTTAGATAGTATTCGTTAGTATAATTTATACGCCCGCCATGATTATTACTACTAATTAATGTCTACAATTTGTCATAGTTGTTGATTATTTTTGTCAAGTGTCATATTTATTTGCTATCCAAAGCCATCATGCCCAACTAAAATCAATTAAATTTCAAATTCATATCACTAGTGTAACAGAAAAATGTAAAATTGCCAATAATTTGAAAACTATCAGTTTTTGGTATAGACATCCTTTCATAAACTTGCCCTTATTTTTGATGCAAAAAAAAAATAAAAAAAATATAAAATGGGGGGTTGCCATTTAAAATTTTTTTTTTCAATTTGATTTTTTACCCTTTTTTTCAAATACCCTGTATTAATATTTACTAAAAAAATATAAGTAGGCGGCAAAAGTAGGTCTATATCTTCTAGGATAATCGAACAAATTAAATTATTAAAGCTTCCATATAATAAAAAATTGTTATTATTCTCTATTCTGAAAACGTCATTTTTGACATAAAATTTAAAATATTTCGAAAACGGCTGGCGATAGGTATAACATATTATGCATGAAATATGTTTAAAATTACAAAGATAATCCAAAAAAAATATAATTTACATAGGGTCGCATTTGAAATAAGGAAGTTGACACCCATTTCCGGTATGACCGGAAGTGCTAGATTCTTGAAAACATTTTAGCCGAATTGGTTCCGTCAACCTAAGTACTACACCAGATTTTCAGATTCTTTTACAATGTAGTTTCTCCATAATCGATCGAATCCCTTCTCGGTGGGACACCCGGTAAGTTAATTTATACTAAATTAAAGAAAATTAACGTAAACTGACATATTTTTTGTTTTCTAACGTCAAATACATGTTGAACTTGGTCCGAAACAGTATATTAAGTATAAAGGGCGGTAAAGCATTCGTTGCAGCCCGCCGCTGTATAGACGCACGAGTGAGCGAAGCGAGCGAGGGCAGCTATACAGCGAAGGGCTGCAGCGGCTTTACCGCCAGTGGTGCTTACAACTGTTTTTCGCCTGCCTCTTCATACTACAATATTAAACCAAAAGAACTTTATTTTCATAATTAATTATTACTGTTATGAACTGACAGTTTTTGACAGTAATTAATGGGAGTATTTTTTGACGTACATGATAATAGGCGTTATCCTTTGACAAACTCAGATCAGATAAACATAAGACAAGATCACATGTCAATGTTGAGTATTTTAAATGTAGAAAGAAACTGTCAAATCTGAGCGTGGACGCTATAGAAATTTGATTTTAGAATCTTAGGTATATTTCGGTACTACAATAATAATTAAAAAGTGATTACTAATTAATAATGGACAATTTTAAATAATTAAATGAGTTCAGCGGAATGGCAGACGACTACCTAAGTAAACTTTCTCAATTAATTTTCAACTTATCCTCTAGATGGAATGCACATTAAGTTAAGTGAGTGAAAACTACTGATGTTAACGCTATTATGGAAATCTAACAGTAGCGCCATCTATGAAAAAAAAAATAAAAAGAGCGGGCGCTAACTGGTCATTTACCTACTATAGTGGCAGCGCCAAAATTTATTTTTTAAAAATTAATTAAAAACATTTTTGTTTAAAAAAAATCTTTCGAAAATGGTTCTATCGTACGTCAAATGATCCGGTAATTCAAAAACATTTAAAAATAGAGGGTGTCCCAGTTATTCGGTTAAACAGGAAGTGGCTCGTAATGCAATTTGGTTTGAAAAATATCAAAAAGTTGTCTCAATTAAACTCCCCCAATTTCTAACTTAGTTATAAAAAAAGTAATAGACTGTGACCTATTCGTTGTATCACCCGGTATAGTGGTAATTTTAAACAAAGCCTTGTCTTATAGCTTTTTCCATCAAGTCATAAAAACAATAAAACTAGACCCTCAACAAAGGTTTAATTATCAAGTTCCTAGGAGTGCTCTTTGATATATTATTATTTTCTTGGATGATTGGTAATTTTTTACTTGTCAGTTTAGAGATGATACAGGCAGAACATTGAATTATCACTAGTCTTATTGCTTTTACTTTCAAATGAATCAAAGGTATACTTAGTTATTTTCATTAAAATTGCTCCCTACACAGAGATGGACATGAAGGATGTTTGCAAGGTATGCTATTATAAAACATTTTTAGTATGCGTAAAATTATAATATCACGGTGTGTACATACGAAGAAGAATGTTAAAAAAGTCCATAATTACAATTAGCTCGCTTTGTTGATGGTACATATAAGAAGTTTGTTTGTTAGACATGGAAAAATCGCAACTTTGTGATGGATGATGATATACAAAAAGGCATAGATAGATAGTGTTCCATTGGAGAAAAATATTTTTTGTGTTGTGTATATTAGTAGACTCGTAGATATATTATAATAATTATCTAAGAAAACATTAAAGACTTCTTTAAATTTTTTTAATTTTTTCGTTTAATTTATGTGTTTCTTAGATAATAATAATTATAATATACACGGTTAACTATCACTCACTACAAAAATTTTAACTGGAGGTAACGCTGAAAATAATGTTTGTATGTCTTGAAAATAAATATTTTATGACTACTAACTACAGTTATTTTACAAAATAATTTTATATATTTTTTTACCAACAGCAATATGTAATAGTTCAGTAATTAATCAATGAAATTAACCAAATCCACGAAAATAGGTAATTCGCTCTATACTGTCTTGGTTATGCATTTCGTAGATATAATAAACAAAATGCGTATGTATAACCAATACCGTCTCGCGAGAAGGTGTACCACAGAGGTGCATGCCTCCGCAGATAGACCGGAACGTGTGTGGAAATCGACATGTGCCGTTTTTTGAACCTGCGCAGGCGACCGGCGAAGAATCGAAAATCAATTCTTTTGAGTAACACCGTACAGTTTAACTGAAGGCAAACCTGTGCAGGTCATCTCTCCGGTACACCGTAGTGTGTATGGCTTAGATTAGGAAAGAGGGGAGATACCGCACGTTCGTATATCTGAATGCATGGCAAGTGTTACGCTTTTAATGCGGCGGCCATTTTTTATGAGAGGTTACCTCGACCAAACCTACATAACCACAGGTGGATTGGTAGAGGTGGTCCCGTCCCTTAGCCGGACTTGGCCCCCTGGACTTTTTTCTTTGGGGCGAAATGGAACGGTTGATCTATGCAACTCCTGTGCCGACAATGAAGGACCTAGTTGCTAGAGCTGTGGTGGCAGCGGAATTTATCGCGAACGATCCAGGCGTGTTTGCTCGGGTACGCGAATCCTGGCTCGACAGGTGCAGAAAAGGCATCCAAATGCATGGTGAACACTTTGAGCATTTGCTCCACTATTAATAATAAATTATTTGTAAAGAAGCCTCCTTGTTTTGCTTTCTAATAAAATAATGAACCTTTTAATAAAGTTTTTAATAAAAATTTTTTCTCAAAAACAGAGAGAGATACGAAAAAATATCAAGTGGCAAAAAAGTTGTATTTTTAACTGAGCTTTCTAAAAATATATAAAATTTTCAAAAAGTCAGTAGCTACATTTTCTGTCATTTTTATTCGTGACACTGTCCCTCGGGGCGCCACTGGAAGTCATAATTAACATTTAATTAGTGCTAACTGAGCGTCTTATTAAGCTTACATCACCAGCGAATTTCAATAAAATCGGTTAAGGTGTCTTTGAGATATGGATAAAACCACACCCTGTATTTTGAAAACCATGCACTTCCGGACATAACTCTATTATCTCAAACTGCTTGTCTATGGTTCCTCAATATGCCCCAGAAGTTTTTTCCAATTGAGAGGGGACACCCTGTATATGAAATGGAGAGCTAATAATACTGTTAATAACATTGCGGGAAAAATCTGCATTATAATAATTGTACCGGGTGTACAGATAAGAAAGGACGCCGGCTCTATATCAAAAACTAATCAAGTTACGGTTTTTGGAATATTTTTTAGTAATAGCAGACAAGGGAAATCGCTGGAAAATAGTTTTAGTTTCCTAAAATGTCCGCTAGAGGGCGGAAATCTAACTCTAAATTGCAAAAAAACACTGTTTAGTTAAAAATATACTTACATCATGTAAGTGTTAAACTTAATGAGAATGATCTAACTACAAGTTTCAAACTTTTTCATGTAAACCTTTTTTCCCTCTCTTCTTAAATAAATGGTGGATGCGCCGGAGAATGTTGATTTGTAAAAAGTTATCCAACTTTCTTATGGATAGTCCGATTTTAATAAAATTAGGCTCAGTATAAAGGTTTCTGAAGCCTGTGAAAACAAGCCTAGTTACGTGAGAAAACAAATGCCAAATTTTTCGCAGCTAATGATAATTTTGAGAGTTTCACATTCCTTCTATAAAAAATTTCAATGATGCGACATGATCACGTCGCATCATTTCCGCAGATACTGACTGCCTCAGCCGATTTTGAAAACAAACCTTTAGCGTAATATGTGTCGTATGTCACCTGTACCATTATTATAGTGCAGATTTTTCCGGCAAGGTTATTAACAGTATTTTTGTATTTGTTACTGTATACATTTTGTGATGAAATTAAACGAAGTAATTGTAAAATATAACGGATTTACGTAAAATAAAAGGTCATTTTAGTGTGCTTGCGGAAATCTTTTATTATTGGTGTTCAATATGAGAAAATATCGTTTTAGGAGTTTGCAAAAAAACGAAGAAGTAATATACCTATCAATCTGCAGTGATCCAGATCGACTGATATTGATCAGGTATTATACGCCTGAAGACAAGTCAGCGCCACTGTTGCTGCCTATCAGATGTGAACATTTTACGTGGGTCTTATAGGGGCCCCGGTTAATAGCTGCAAGATCATAGTTTAATATTTCGTTACATTTCGATTTAAGTGCTTTCAGCAATGTGTTTTTTATTAGTGTTAATGTATTAAGTATAAGCAAATATCGTTTGAGGAGTTTGCAAAAATATAGAAGAAATGTACAATTCTGCAGTAATCCAGATGGACTAATTTATCCGGTATTTTAATTATTATTATTATTAACAAAAATGGTCATTTTCATCGTCTCTACATCGAATAAAAATTCAAATTTTTTATAGTTTTTCATCCTTCGTGGTTAATTTTTTTGTATGAGTGATAGTTAACCCTGTATACACATCTATTAAAAAACTTTCCCCAGTTTTCAATTTTTTTTTAGTTCACACTGTAGGTATAGGTTATCTTTACCCAATTACTTTCTCCGACCAATTCTGTCAAGTACACACGTTGAATTTTTATATTATTTCGTTGAACTTGTTATTTTCCTTAGATTTCTATAGAATCTCAGTGAAGGCATTCTCTATATAGGTACAATGAAAACATTATTATTGTAAATTTTCTTTTATTAAATTTCAAAGAATGTATTAATAAAAATCCAATCATTAATTTTGTACTTTCGAAACAGTCAGTCACTATAGTGAAGAAAACGAAGATGTATGTAGTTAGAGAAGTACCCGAGAGACTGGTTTGAGGTCAAGTGTAGATTGTTATTTTTTTTTGCTGTTGTCTTCTTTGATTTTGTGGTTTGTTATTAGAAAAATTATGTTGGTAGCTGAATTAAAATTATTGAAATGTTCTTTCTTATTTCCTAATCAATCATCCGCAGAATTCTAGTATTAATTAAGTTCTTGCTCTCTCTAAATGTTGCAAATAGTCCAAATATACAGGGTTATTCACGCGATACGACACGGAAGAGTGTGGCTAAACTATTTAATTTCCTAAAAGTTTTATTCATGGGTTCGATAAAAATTATTTATGGCTACTTTTTAAAAATATTATGAATCTATACAGGGTGTCCCAAATATAAGAAATGAACCATAGTTGTGTTTTTTAAATCGAATGCCCTGTATATGCATATATTTTTAGATTCCCCGTTCAAAATAAACCTAACTTTCAATAAAGTACATCTTACCTAAACCTGACAGTTTTTTAAATATTTGAATTTTTAAAAAAATATAGACATAATTTGAATGAAAAATTCACACATATTCGTTTGTTTTTTTTAAACCAGTCTGGGCTGATAAATATACCTACTCATCACTTGTTACGCCAAATATAAAAAACCGCCAATACTAAATACAGGGTGTCCAATAATATCAGTTATATGAACGCAAAGTTTAATTCTAAATAACTTGTTTATTTCAAATGGAACCTTCGGTATATGAGGTCAAAATTAGATACACAAAGTAATTATCTGTCAAATATTATAATACTTTCCTATGGATAACTCTTGACGTTTTCGTCGAAAATGCACATATTCATAATATTAGACGAATTTTTAATTGAACAATTTACAATCAATATTGAAAAGTTACATTGTGTTTGGGTGGTATCTTTCGTCAAAGATTAATATACATTAATCTTTGCTTTCGTTAAACTGCCTTAACAGTCTCTCGAAGACCGCTTTTTTGGGATGATTTTCCGCCGGGAACTTTTGAGCGTAAACTCCGATGCCAGTAAAGCGTTTTTGGACCAATCTCCCAAAATAAAAATCGTGTCTATTCTTTCTCCTTTGGAATAGGTTCGCATTTTTGATAAATTGAATTAAATCAAATGTCACAGATAAAAAACTTTTTTATGAAAAATTCCTAACTCTTAGGTAAGAATTTTTAACAGACTATTTGTCATAACATCAAATTAAAAAAATGTATTCTGTCTTCTCAAATTCTCATGGCTGACTTGATCAATAGTATAATTTTGAAAATTCTTCTTATTAACAATATGTGTGCCTCTTCCATGCAAAATTTAAGATATACATATCTATAGGAAAACTTTACTTTAACTTTAATTTTTGCATCATCAAATACAATACTGTACGTTCATATAGCTTATATTATTGGACACCCTGTATTTAGTATTGAGTGTTTTTTATATTTGGCGTAACAAGTGATTAGTGGGTATATTTATCAGCCCAGACTAGCTTAAAAAGAACAAACGAATAGGTGTGAATTTTTTCATTCAAATTATGTCTATATTTTTATAAAAATTAAAATAGTTAAAGGGCTGTCAGGTTTAGGTGAGATGTACTTTACTGAAAGTTAGGTTTATTTTGAACGGGAAATCTAAAAATATATTCATATACAGGGCATTCCATTTAAAAAAACACAACTATGGTTAATTTCTTATATTTGGGACACCCTGTATAGATTCACAATATTTTTAAAAAGTAGCCATAAATAATTTCTATCGAACTCATGAATAAAACTTTTAGGAAATTAAATAGTTTAGCCACACTATTCCGTGACGTATGGCGTGAATAACCCTGTATATTTCTTACAGGTAGTTTTTATTGTATCATTTGTTCCATCTGTTGGTTGAATTTTATGTGTCTTGTAGAATATCATTTCTTAAGCTTAAAGTTTCTATAGGTATACGGTCTGTTTCTGAGTTAAAGGCATAAATTAAAGTAGTAAAAAAAAACTCGGAAAATTATTGTGTTAAATGCTCAAAGTGAGATCCATTATTTCCTAAACAATAATAGGTGAGTTTTTAAGTATCTCCAAAGAAAGAAGTCCAGTGGCGTTAAATCTGAATCTTGCCGGTCACTCTTGGGCACCTCTCCGATCCATTTCCGAGTAAACATTTCATCCAACCATTGCCGAACACTAACACGATGAACGTAATGTGCAGGCGTTCCATCTTGTGGGAAATGCAACTTGTGTTCTTCCAGCATAAGGTTTCCGTAAGAAAACATGTTGGACTTTTTTTTATTTTAATTTATGTGTTTCTTACCAAATTTCATAGAAATCGGTAAGGAGATATTTGACTTAATTAAAAAAAAAACCGTTATTTACCAAAAAAATTGTACGCCCGGAAATGCATTGTTCCAAGATACAAGGTGTTAATTTTTTTGGTAAATAACGGTTTTTTTTTTAATTAAGTCAAATATCTCCTTACCGATTTCTTGTTTTCTTACGGAAACCTTAAATTTAAAAATAAATGGGATGATAAAATTTTTATATATTTGGTTCAAATACACCAGGTAATTTTATTTTATCATCCCATTTATTTTTAAATTTCCTTTCTTTGTAATTTCTCTAAAGTTCTTGAGATTGTAATATATGAGAAAATTTATTCTTAGGTTCAGAATAGATTCTCTGAGCATCAACATGGGTTCTTGAGTGGTCATTCATGTGTTTCTAATTTGGCTGTGTTTTCTGAGAACATATGTTCAGCTATCGATGATCTCCGGCAGGTGGACGTGATTTATACCGATTTTTGCAAAGCATGTGACCGTATAGATCACTACATATTGTTGTATAAATTACAGAATTTTGGTTTCTCTTATCGTTTGGTCAACTTCTTCCGATCATATATATTCGAGCGATTACAATTTGTAGAATATGAAGGCTTTAAGTCTTTTGTTTTTCCTTCCAGCTCGGGGGTTCCACAGGGCTCCAATCTCGGTCCTTTGATATTCAATATTTTCATTAATGACCTAATTGAGTCTTTTACGTGTGGTACGCTTGCTTATGCTGACGATCTTAAGATCTTTCAGCCCATTAATTCCCCGAATGACTGCGATCATCTGCAGAGTAATTTGAACACTCTGTGTACCTGGTGCACGGACAATGGTTTAGAGCTTAATGTATCTAAATGCAAGATCGTTAGCTATTCCAGACTAAAGAAGGCATTGAATTTTGATTATCAATTGAACAATGGAAAGGCTCAGCGAAATTAAAGAATTGGGTGATGTCTTCGACAGTGAATTTACATTTATTCAGCAGACCATGAGTGTAGTATTGAGCGTAGGAATTGTCGGCAATTCAACGATGTTTTCACGGTTAAGCTTTTGTTTTATGCTTTTGTTAGATCTAAACTGGAATTTGCCGCGATTATATGGAACCCAATATATAATACTCATATTAGATCCTTAGAGTCTGCTCAGCGCCGTTTCCTTAAATACCTAGCCTATAAAGCCGACAATGTTTATCCTCCACGGGGAGTAGATCATGCGTCTTTGCTCTTGCGTTTTAATGAACCTTCTCTCTTGACCAGAAGAAACATTCACGCAGTCAAGTTTTTATACAAATTATTGCACTGCGCCGTTGATTGCCCATATCTATTAGGATGTATTAGATTCCACGTTCCGCGATTGGGTGCTCGACATACCGTGCCGTTCACTGTGGGCCCAGCCAGGACAAATATTTTGTTACAAAGTCCTGTTTACTTTATGTGTGACATTTTCAATCGGTGTGTCGTTTTATTGTTTTGTTTTGTAACGTATTTATTTGATTGTTTTTTTTTTGTTTTTCCTCTTGATTTGATATGTATCTCATTTCAATTAATTCGAAAATGTATTTATTGATTTTCCTGTAAGTGGGTTTAACCTGTTGGGAATAAATGCTTATTATTATTATTCTTATCAAAGAAAAGGGCTATAATCAACGCCACCAAGCGGAGAGCTGGTGAAAAATACTGAAGGTTTTCTTGCACTTTAAATGAAAGGTATCAATTTCCTTCGCAATGAGCTTAAATAGACTTAAATAAGATGAACAGTCCCCGAGATATCGAATATTTTCTGGAACAACATTATTTTACCTCCCTCCCTTTATTTTAGGAAACACGTCAAAATATTAAGGAATAAAGTTGTAGATTATTAAAAGTGAGATTCGAAAATGTTACCTAGTGCCTTCCTGTCTATTTATGTTTTTTTAAAATTACAGTTTTTAGTTTTCTTTTTAAAAATACACCCTCCAATGGTAGGTATGGAGAGTTAAAAACTATTTTGGTCTATTTCTCGTGGCTACTTTTGCTAATATTTTTTCTCCCGAAAGCTGTACGACCAATAATTTCGGAGATACAGCCGGTCGATAGCATTAATGAGACACCCGGTATACCGGGTGGATTTCATGCATAATATGTTATACCTATCGGATCTCTATCCCAAAAACTGATAGTTTTCAAAATATTGGCAATTTTACATTTTTCTATTACAATAGTGATATGAATTTGAAATTTAATTGATTGTAGTTGGCCATGATGGCTTAAGATAGCAAATAAATATGACACTTGACAAGAATAATCAACAATTATGACAAATTGTAGACATTCATTAGTAGTAATAATCATGGCGGGCGTAAATTATACTAACGAAGACTATCTAAATTTGTTTATTATTTATGGATAATGTGACAGAGAGTGATAACAAGAACGTGTGATAACATTTGCTACCAAATACCCAGAAAAACATAAACCATCACCAAAAGTTGTGAAACTAATAATACAAAATTTCGAAAGTTTCGAGTCTGTGAAGAATTTGTTTGATTAAATAATAACGTGATGGTATGATACAAACTTATTATATTATAAGGTCAACTCATAAAAAAATTACTTTAACAAATGTTCAAAATTTTGACCTTGAACTTCTAAACACTTTCCACATCATATTTATTTGCTTTCTAAAGTCATCATGGCCAACTAAAATCAATTAAATTTCAAATTCATATCACAATTGTAATAAAAAAATGTAAAATTGCCAATATTTTGAAAACTATCAGTTTTAGGGATGGACATACTTTCATAACCTTGCCCTTATTTTTGATGCAAAAAATAGAAAAAATATAAAATGGGGAATTGCCATTTAAAAATTTTGAATTTTGACACTTATTCAATTTGATTTTTACCCATTTTTTCAAATACCCTGTATTAATATTTACTAAAAAAATATATACGTAGGCGCCTAAAGTAGGTCTATATCTCCTAGGATATTCTAACAAATTAAATTATTAAAGCTTCCATATAATAAAAAATTGTTATTATTCTTGATTCTGAAAATGTCATTTTTGACATAAAATTTCAAATATTTCGAAAACGGCTGGCGATAGGTATAACATATTTTGCATGAAATATGTTTAGAATTACAAGAAGAATCCAAAAAAAATATAATTTATATAGGGTCGTATTTGAAATAAAGAAGTTGACACCCATTTCCGGTAAAACAGGAAGTGCTAGATTCTTGAAAACATTTTAGCCGAATTGGTCCCGTCGACTGTACTACATCAGATTTTCAGATTGTTCCACCGTGTAGTTTCTCCATAATCGATCGAATCCCTTCCCGGTGGGACACACGGTATAGTAATTTACTAATGGGTTAGGTATACGTGTGTAAATCAAACACACCAGTGTACAACAAAATGTTCATAGATTTTCACATATTGCAAACATTCTAAGCTCGTGCCTAACTAACAAACACATTCCACCAAATGCTATCTAACTTTTTTCCCTACATAAATTACGAATACCGTTTTCTGAACTCTCTCCCAAACATCATGGGCATGGTCGCCCAAGCTATAACATATTTACATGGAAATTAACTCTCTGAATCTGACAATTTAAATTATATACTTATACTTAGTTACTTAGTAATTACAAGTTATGAAAAAGCTCAGTAGTTACACGTTAGATTCCTCGCGTGCTCCTTATTAATTATCTTCCGTCTAACAGAGATGATGTAAATTTATAAAATAACTTTGCCATATATACATTTAGAATTATACAAACTAATCATTTACTTAAAACCATATTTAATTGGTATTTAATGTTCACACATAATTGAATAATGATAATTGGACGAGTGTGACAGTAATTTCTACTTCATTAAAAAAATTACTAAATTGAATGACTTATTAACATACACTTCAATATACGAAGATGTTTCTAAAAATACGCCGAAAGTAATACGAGGTTGCTATTTATGTATTGAGAATAGAAAGAACAACGAATTAATTTTATGAAAAATATTTGTATTGGTTTTCAAAACTTTCTCCTTTCAGATCTATACACTTTTGCATGCGGTGAAACCACCCTTCAAAGCAATTTGCCCATTCAGAAGACGATAGCTCTAAATATGGTTTTTGAAGGCCTCAACCGCTTCTTCGGGCGATAAAAATCGTTGTCCAGTTTATTTTTAATTAGTGGCAATAAGAAGATCTAATACCATGCTGAATTAACGGTATTCTGATTTCCTAGAGCCACTGTTGCGGCATACCCGGTTTTCGTGAAGAAACACGCCACCATTTGCTTTTTAACGCTTCGGGAGACGCCACCATTTGCTTTTTAACGCTTCGGGAGCGTACAACTTTTGCTGACGTTAAAACACTCAAACTGCCGATTAGTCGTCTTCTTTCTGGCTCATAGGCATAAAACCACGACTCGTCAACTGTGACGATACTGTGTACGGTTTTGAATGTACCATTTTTAGACATTTTACAACACCGAGCGACTGGAGCCTTTTTTAAGCACTTGTCAACAGATGTGGAATCCAACGCGCACATAGCTTGCAAACATCCAAATGTTCGTGCAAAATCTTATTTATGCGGGTCATATTATTTTTTAAACTTGACTCGATTTCACGATATGTAACATGGCGATTTCTTCAATTAGTTTTCGCACAGCATCGATGGTTTCCGGTACAACGACCGATTTTGGACGATGATCTTTAACTTCGTCCGTGAGCGAACTACGGCCACGTTTGAATTCAGTGTACCCAACGATATACTGTGGCCTTGGATAGTGCTTTATCGCCAAATGTTGCATTAAGTTGATTGGTACACGGTTCTTGCGTGAGACCAGATCGAAAGTCATAATAAATTTTGGGTTGAAAGTTTTCGCGACGTAATTCAATTTTTTGGCCAGACGAACTTTTCAACTTACTGTAAATAACACAAATATTGCTCGCATGTCAAAAAGTTCTCAGTTACACAGTACAGTATACACTGTCAAAAATGTCAAACTTCAAGATATCGGTGACAGATTCATCTGGCAATACCACTGTTGCCAGTTCTCAATACGTAATATATCAAAAGTTCTTAAAACCAAGCATTGAAAGGTACTTTTGATGGTAGTTAAAAAGTTACTGGGGTGATCGCCAACTACTACTACACCTTTTCAAACAGTATCTTAAAAATCACTTTATTTTCAAAAAGCGTCATTAGATTTTCAAATTGTTACGTATATTTCAAAAAGAGTAAAGTGTATTTCAAACTAATCATGCGAAGTTCAAAAACTATAATTTTAAAATTGAATATAGGCATTTGTATTTCAAAATGCTGCAAGAGAGCTGAATATTCCTTTAATTCGAACCATTTCGGCAGCACGCGTCGCTGATCTTTTAATGCAACTGCAGCCAATGAGTGGATTTTACATCTTTTGCATCAATGGGAAAATGGAGGGAATCAATTAGCAGACTTGGTGATAGTGTGCGGCAATTCTCCGTGCCTTTCAACGTTAAAAGATGCCCTAATTGATACAAAAGTAACTCTGCGTAATCTCCAATGTTAAACCCAAACGAGATTATTTGATCGAAAATAAAAAGTTTTGAAAAAAACTCCATTAGTATTCCAAATGTAACTCCTCCTGGAGTTATTGAACAAAGGCTGGTTTATTTGGAAGAACTAGTAGATTAAGGCAAATTACTTAACTTTTCACGGATCAGCGTTAGCTAAGTTAGAAGTTATGCATGTGGGACAATACGTTATTTGTTGTTCTATTTGGTGTCATGTCTATTTAAACAGTTACGTTATGTACCGTCTAATGTAGGTATATCTAAATACATTAATAATTAATTTATTTTCGAAATTAAAATACATTTTGAAATAGAAATTATACTTTCTGCAGTTTGAAGTTCGGTGGAAAATTTTCAAATACAAATAATATTTTTTGATATTGGAATGATATGATATTTCCAAACACGAGGCATGTTTTTGAATTAAGTACGGATTTGGAATTAAAAAACACTATATATAGCTTAACCTATATGCTTTGATATTAAAATAATGTTTTTTAATTCCCCTGTATATTTCCACATAATCTCCGTCAATATTGAGACATTTGTCATACCGTACAACCAGCTTTTGAAATCCTTCTCGAAGAAATTTGCTGCCAGACTGGACAACCATTGCCGCACTGTCGTTTTGACAGTGTGTGCGTCGTATTGGCGTTGTCCTCCCAGATGCTTCTTCAAATTTATGAATAAATGTAAATCACTGGGCGCAAGGTCACAGTAAATAGGTATGGTAGATGATCAACTTGTTCCCAGCCAAATGATCGGATCAGTGTTTGAGTTTGATGTGCTATGTGAGGCCTGGCATTGTCATGAAGCAAAACGATAACCGTGCTCAGCATGCCACGTCGTTTATTTTGAATTGCTCGGCGCAAATTTCTTAACGTCTCACAATCAGATACTGCATTTTGTTTGACCTTGAAACAAAAACTCTACAAGCAAAACGTTTCCCACAAAATGGTACACATGATTTTTAAGGCAGAAATTGATTTCTTAAACTTCACTTTTGAGAATGATGTTGAATGACGCCATTCCATGGATTGTTGTTTGGATTCTGGCGTAACGTAGGCCACCCAAGTCTCCCCGCCAGTGACAAATCGGCTTAATCTGGTCTAATACCATCGGTAACAAACAAGGAGTAGGAAAGTGTAACTCCAACGGTCTACTGCTATTGCCTAAAGGACAACCGAGCGAAACTGTGTTTCAAACAATACCTGCTGGACAAGCTTCCGGAAGAATATCGGGATGATATTGAAGAAATCCGCCGTGCTCTCTGCTGGTGAGGAGACGCTAGGCTATGTGCGACGAAAACATCAGGACTGTTCTTTCATGTTCCTTTAAACGGGTTGAGACTTTTATATCTGTTTGTCCAATTAATTATACCTTTTAACACATGAGCATGTTACCTCATATACACCAGATAATTTGCGAGGGGGATACGATTTAAATAATCGGATAATTTTAAAAATGTTGTAAATCTAGACGTAGTGGTTGCCTGTGGAAGTTTTCTGATTGAAATTATAATGTAAAACGTTAAGCAATTTCCAACTTCAAAAAAGTGAAACCTTTTATTTTGGTTAGAATCCATTCTCCTTAAACGAGAAGTAGCCTCAGATGTCTGATTAATATTATCCACCCAGAAATTCAGACAACATTAATTCGCCGAATAAAATTAATAATTATTGAATGGCTCTTTCTAGAAAGTGCATTGCCATTATTTATTATGCACGGCTCATTAATTAAATTTATTCATAAACCATTATTAGTATTTTTTTATTATAAGAATTCGTTTATTGTTTTATACGTTTTGGAATGCATGTGCATTTCTTCACGACCGATGCTATAGAAAATTGTATTTTACTCATCGTAAACTTAATTAAATAATATTTATTCATAATATCATGATTATAATACCAATGCATAGAAATATATTCCAGACAATACATAACTAATGAATGTTGCATGTTTTCAAAAACATGTATTGTTAGGCATTATTATTTTATGTCTCCTATTGTTTATCTTGCGTTATTATCATAGGCGAGAATCATCAGAACTTCGTTGTAGGATGTGTATTATACTATTTGAATATTAAAACAATGTCTTCATGTATTTGTGATTCAGGAGATTATGGAAAAAGGTCAAGAACATCACTTACAGAAAATAAAAATATCTTGTTAACTCACGCCCATCCCTCTAAACATCCTACCATTATTAAAACGCTGAACAAATGAGATGACAATAATAATATAAATGAAACAATAATGGCTTATGCAATATCAAAAAATGAAGACCACTTCTAGCACGTTGAGTGCTACAATCGAACCAAAAAATTTGGGTCCAAAGGCCATTTTTTTTCTGAATTTTCTATTTAAATATTTAAATTTTTCAACATACTGTAGCAATTTTTATGCAACTATTACATTAATTAATTATTCATTAAAAATGTTTTATTAAAATATACTAGAGTAATTAAAATTGCAATTAAATTACTTTGATTATTATATTTTTCAGAATCACCTGGTACACATTTTTCTACTTATACATCTACCAAAATATTTCAAAATTCTAGTGTACCTATTTCTTTATTTATTTCCCTATCAAATTTGTACTTGATTTTCATTAATATCTTCTTGAAACGGTGAGCCTACTCAAGGACATTTTAATAGGTACCATATACGGTCCAGATTTTTTGGAAGTGCGGAAGTTTCGTTCTGGAGTTCTGCAAAGCAGGTTCGGTATCCAGCCGATTTTGTGAAGTTCAGAATATATTGCTTTTGAATTCAATAAATTTTACTTTCCCGCACACGAAAAGAATGGAAGTCTGTCTGTCTGTGTGTATGTATATGTGTATCTGTATGTATTCTTCCACGAAAGCGCCTAAACGCTTTAATCAATTGAGCTAAATTTTGGTATATGAGTTTGGGGCAGTCCTAGGATGAATCCATTAGTTTTTGGTTGAAATCGCTTTGGCTCTGTGATAGGGATGAGCACAGAGTGGTACATCATTTTAAAACATTTTTATCTGCTTTACATGGGTTACTTTCGATATTTACCCCCATAATTCTTGAGAAAATTGCGTTTAAAATTTACCAGTAAATTAGTTGGAACCTAAACACTTATTAGAATATAATACTGTGACGAATATTAAAATGTCCCCTACGCTTAGAGATAAATAAATACATCCGGCAACACCGCCAGGCGTCTAGTCATACTCACGCTGCTATTGAAATTGAAATATATATTTGTCAAAAAATTAAAAATAATTTGTAGACAGGTAAACAAAACATATAAAACATATGAATAAAAATTAATTCGTACAGGTATACATCGTCAAATAAATAAATCAATCAATTAAGATACTTAAAGTAAATTAATTAAGTAAATATTCTACAGTTCAATATACATACATATATATATACAAAACACATAATACAAACTAATATCCAGTGTGTGAATCGCTCAAAAATTAATGCACATTAAAGTTACCTACTGTATAAAAATCTTTTTCTAACAAATACGTCTTTAGAGCTTTACGGAATCGAGGAAGGGATGATAGGAATTTGATTTCCATTGGCAGATGGTTGTGCATTTTTTTGCATTGTATATAATCGAGCTTTTGATTAATTCGGAGGATGGGGCTGGCAGATAAAGATCATGTTCGGCGTTTCTAAGCAGATAGTTATGGAATGGTCTTTCAGAGACATCTGACAGGTGTTTGCGGATTAAGCAGACCGATTCCAATATGAATTATGAATAAGGAAGGCAGTGTTAGTATTTTAAATTTTCTGAAGAAGTCCTGGCAATGGGCTCTATAGTGCAATCTCAGAGAGTATCGAATAGCTCTTTTTTGTAATCTAAAAATACGCCCAAATTGCGTTGCACAGCATGTACCCCAGAATGGGAGGGCGTGTCGAAGATGGGATTCGAAGAGTGAAAAGTAGACTGTTATGGAAGTTGACAAGTTAAGTTCTTTGGAAACTGATCTTAACGCAAAACAGGCAGAGCTTATTTTTTTTGCTAACGCATCAATGTGCAACTTCCACTTCAGGGAGCTGTCAACAACAAGGCCCAGAAACTTCACAGAAGAAACGACGTCAATAGTGGAATTATTAAGTTCAAAAGACTGAAGCGCACCTTTATATGACACAGATTTAGTTTTCGCAGTGTTAAAGCACAACAGGTTAGAGTCACATGATTTGATGGTGATTAAGTCTTTGGATATGGTACTATGAAGATCCACACTATCCGGGCCGCACCAAGTGAGACTAGTATCATCAGCAAAGAGACATACCTTACCGCTGATGTCTAGGCACGTAATGTCGTTGATAAATAGCAAAAACAAAATAGAACCCAACACCGAACCCTGTGGAACTCCACAATCCATCGGCCTGCAAGAAGCCACATTGCCCCTCACACACTGACTTCTGTTGCTAAGGTACGACTTAAACCATCGCAGTGGAACCTCCCGAATTCCGTAGTGCTGCATCTTGTAAATTAGGATGTTATGACTTACACAGTCGAATGCTTTGGAGAAATCACAGAAAATTGATGCTGTAAAGTGGAGATTGTTCAAGTTGAAGTAAACATTGTTGAAGACGGAGAATATAGCATCATTAGTGCATTTGTTAGCTAAAATTCCAACTTGGTGGCTAGTTAATACTGGATATTTGTGCAGAAATGATAGAAGTCTCCTTTTAACCAGTCTTTCAATGACCTTGGATAGAGTAGATAGAAGTGCAATTGGACGATAGTTTGAAGCTTGATCCTTATCGCCGCCCTTGTGCAGAGGAATTATTATAGATGTCTTAAGGCATTGTGGAAAAATTCCATTTTGGAATGACTTGTTCATTAAATGTGTGAAAACGATTAATGTACATTCCGGTAGATTAGACAACATTTTCAAAGTGATTCCATCAGTTCCAGATGACACCTTGTTTTTGATGTCTTTAATTGTACTGCAAAGCTCTGGAGTTGCAACGGGTGTTAGGAAGAAACTATGTATATTCTCAGTGGTATTTGAAAGATATGAGAGCGGATCCTGGGAGGGGACTATATTATTCATTAAATTTTTTGTCACATTAACACAAAATAATCGTTCAAGAGAGAAGAGGTGAAATGGAGATTATACTGGACGGAAAAGCCCTATTTCTCAGATCGTTGACAATATTGTCGGCGAACACCACAGAATAGAACAGAAGAGAATAGAAATCTCCAGAACGTTCTTGTATGCTGTGGAAGGCGACATGGTATATAAAGACAGAGAGACAGACACACAGGACAGTCAGAAATAAAGTGAATAGTCAATAGTTAAGAACAGTGTTGTGAAATATAAATAGTAGAAATAAATATAGTGAAAATAAATATAGTTCTTTTAAGTTATTAGTTTATTTAAGTGTTTATTAATTAAGTGTAAAGAAATATTAGTTTTAATTCAAATCTCGTTATTATTTCACACATAGAACCGAGAGAAACGTTACAATACAAATATAATACAGTAATTTGATAAAATGTTTTTGGCGTCAATGCTAGAGCGTGCGCTTCGCATGCGGAAAGTTATGGGTTCGAATCCCAGCTCTGGCCATATTTTCTTCCCTAATTTTAAGTAAGTAGTTTCTTAGAAATAATTAAAATAATACAATTAAAATAATAATAATTATTAAAATTGTGTTTTGTCATATATTTTTGATATTATACTTATCTTGACAAGAAACTTTTGGGGCGACACAACCGAATTTTTTACTTCCCCTAAAGCCCAAAACTAATGTTGCTCCATACCTAATATTCAACTTCATCTAAGCAAGTTCTCGTAAACTCACAAAATATGTTGTTTTTCGAAAATAAAACTTTCCTACAACTCAACGGATTATTATTTAAACATATCCTCGCTAGCACAGAAAAAATCCCATCGAAAATGGAACACGATATATAGAAAGAACAATACTACTACTTGTTTTTACATCAATAATAAATAAAACATGTAGAAGACATACATAATTAATGGCCAACCAGTCTGTTGATGCCGAAAAACTATACCGCACTATATAAAAGTACAACTCTTCCAACAAGCAGTAGCAGAGGTTGTTGCATGAATGTAGCGCAACAAAAAATTGCACAGAATTTATTGCAATTTCTTTTTTGTACATGTATGTAAGGTGCAGTTAGCTCGCATGGAAAGTTCATGATGTACAAGCCGGAATAATGGATATCTACATGTTGGTATAGAGATTTATTTTGAAAGGTAGATATATTTCTTACAAATGTTAATTAAAATTAATTAATTTGCACTTAAAAAAAATAAATACCTACAGTTGGTGGTACTTCTTTACCAAAGACCAATACATAGTCAAATACCCGTATAATGTTACTGCAAAATTGCAAACATAAAGTACCTAAAGTGATCATTTGTTCGTAAGTATGAGTTTTTACACCGTTGCAAATTTTAATCAGAATACAAATAGTAATTATTACAAATTGCTTGACGATGCGGATGAATATTATTATCGTAATTAAAAGACGAATACGCAATGCATTTTTTCCAAAAAATTGATGTTCGTTTTAACAAACATGATGAATTAACTTATGTGAAAAAAATTCTGGGTAACGAAGAAATGCTTTATTTTCAACCAAAACTAACAAAACAATTACGTTCACGATTAATGCATAGGTGAATATTACATTTGCTGCAAAGAAAATGAGTTTTTTTAAGAGAGCTTGCAACTGGATCTGTACTACTTGCTTCATTATTTTCACCAGCAGCTTCTGTTTCTGCTGAGTTTTCCGCAACATTACCCTCTTTCTCTTCACTGTTCTCCTCTACAACGTTCCCCCTCTTCCTCACCAACGTTCCCCTCTTCATATACTTATTGTTCTCGACTTTCATCATAGTCTGTTTCTTACTACTAATACACTAACATACTAACAAAAGATTGCCAAAAGCACACTAAAATGTCCGTTTATTTTACTTAAATCGAAATTTAACAAAATATTAAACTATGATCTTGTGACTATTACGCGGGGCCCGTGTACGTCCCCGTAAAATGTTAACGTACCGCAAAAGAGATGAAGCATATATTATATCAAATATGAGGGTGAGAGAGAGAGACTATATCCTATACCATACACTATTATGTATATAGCGGCTTAACGTTGCCTATCCTTCGGTTGTCCCTTTTGTACCGTCATTCGTATTCCCTTCCTCTCTCGTGAAAGAAGTATTCACTTCTATCACGTGTACTGTGCTGCACGCGTAGTTTTTTTTTTTATAAAAACCGAGTTACGTGCGAAATTAAGCGCAATATGTTTCGTAGCTAATGATAATTTTGACAGTTTCATCTACCTTTTATAAAAAAATTTCAAGTGATGTGAGCGGTAGATGATCATGTCTCATCATTGATTTCCGCAGAATCCTGACTCGTTCGACACTGTTGTGGAAACAAACCTTTAGCGTAATATGTGTCGTATAACACCACCTGTCACCTGTACAATTATTATAATGCAGAATTTCCCCGCACGGTTGTTAATAGTATTTTTGTATTTGTTTGTGTTTACATTTTGTGATGAAAGGAGATGGAATATGACCGATGTTAATTGCTATTAAGCGCTAGCTATCTTATTCACTCTAATCTTCAACGAAAACAGGGTAAAATTTGGCACGGATTTCTGACCATCAAAACAAGTGTAAAATATGCCATGTGTTTTAACATACGTTTAAATAGTCAGCGCAATGCGACGTTTGCTTTTGTTGAGGCTTCTTTGAAGGGAAACATTTTTAAAATAGTTCCCAAATCGTCACAATTTTCAAGTAAAGTCATTAGAAAAGAAAACAGATTTGTGTGTTATTCTTAGGGAATCTACTCGCTTAAACAACATACTAACTTACAATGCTTTGCTGCCAGAATGTCTTTGAAATTATCTCTATCCTACACCTCGTAGTTGTTATTCACACAATAGCTTAATTAAACTGAAACCTATTTACACACGACACACCCCCAGATACTTAATTAAATATAATCTTAATTTCCCCAAGTTTATTTTATTTTTGCTAAAATAATTTGGTTATTAAAACAATTCCATATTATTTTTATTTCATTCAATTCAATTCAATTCATTCAAACTCTGGCAAAAATTAAGAAAAGATGAGAAATTCGGTGATGCCAAACTTTATTTGAAGATTTTTACCATAAATATATTCGAGCACATTTTCCTCAATAAATCCACACATTACACAATAGATTTACACATGGAACATTATTAGATACTTGATTTTTGAACAAATTTAATTTACTAAACTCCCACAATAATGTAACTAATATTATTTTATGCCGACAGGCTACAATTTCAATAATTATAAAGAAAGTTCAATGAACTGGGTCATAGAGATGCAAGAAATGTATCGATATATTCGTTATTTCATTATTAGAGATGCAAAAATGTATTGCTATTCGAGCTCAATTTCTTTTTAACGTTGCAACTGAGTCTATTGGCCGCTTGTAAGTATAATTAAAGGGTATTTTAGTGTGTTCAATATGCGAAAATATCGTTTTAGGAGCTTGCAGTTTGCAAAAATGAAGAAGTAATGTACAATTCTGCAGTAATGCAGATGGACTAGTATTATTGTGCATATGTGTGTGTTTTTGTTAATCTCTATGTTTTTCCTGATGGAGAGGATCCACCTTGTCGTGGCCGTCGGACTGAGACCTCGCATTAAACAACAAAAGTGAACGAGGAAAACCAAGCGGTCCCCAAGAAGGTCAAAAATGTTTTAAATAAAAGAGACAATCGTGCAACATTCACTGCTAGACATATCCGATTGTAGTCAAAATTATCATCTACATTACTTACTTTAAATGCGTGGTAAATCGATACACGTGGTAACATTTTGGTGTATCATAACCTAATGGGTATTTTAAATTTCCGTCGGGGGGCGGTCGTAGGCGTCGTAAAAAGGGGGTATAATATGATTTACAAAAAAAAAATATTTTCAGGCTTAAAAAAATGTTGGGAGTTTTTTGAAATGCGATTCTGTTAAATCCTATTTTTCTCTACCTCCAGTTAAAATGTTTGCACTGAGTTGTGTTTATTTTTGGAGCCAAAATACCAATAGTAATTTTGAAGTTCAGGCGCCTATACAAGACAAGCCCACAGCATGGCCTATTCTTTCCCTCAATGAGCGTCTTTTTAAGTGATAATAAAATTATTGAACATTATTTCCTTTGTCTATCGTAAAAGTTAAAATTGACGAAACAAGATTAATATTTTAAGCGAACCAAAATGGGTACTCACCGTTTTGGCTCGAAGTTCTTCCTCCGTCCTATGGACATTCAATAAGGGTGTTACACGTACTAAAAGCCGCCACCATGGCCAATCCCGGACTAACATAAATTTCCGCACATTACGCTGTATACAACGGACGGCCAAATCCTGTAATTTCCTCTGTTGAAGCCGCTTTCTAGCTAAGTATCCTCTGCAATTAGCTTGCATATTGACAACCATACCGGCAAGACGCTCGTCACGTTGTGCCTCCAACTGCGATATGATGCCATTGCGGAAGAAAATCTGAAGCAAATTTTATTTATATAATTTATGTCACATTCTTTCAAAATATTTTGCATAAAATGAAAAGTTTTAATTACAATTAAAAATTAAAAAAAAACACATTTTCTTAACCCAATATCATAGCCTAATATGATTATTTCGTTAGGATAATCTATTTTTTAGTTCCTTGTGTCATATTTTCAATTATTCAAGCGTAGTTGATTTTAGATGATAAAATCAACCTTCTTTCGATTCAAATACAGTTATTTTACACCGTTATGAGCTTTAAACACTAATTTTGACTTGTAACAAATTTTATTTCCAGAATTATTGTGTTAATTTATCTTTGTCATATTCTCAGCCTTTAATGTCAAATCAATTTAGCTTTTTGTACACTAATTTTTATTCCTCACAGAACTCGTCAAAATGAGTTTATTTACAATAGTAAAATCAAACAATTTTTGACTCAGGGCCGGTTTATCAGTGCACGGTTATGTCACAGCATTAATAAGTACGTTGGCACTTTGAACTAAACTGTGACGTATGACGCCGCCATTTTGGGTTAAAAGTCAGGTCCTAACTAAAAATAATTATAGTTTTCGGTTTCTTACAAAAGTACTGTATTTTTATTTTTGTAAAAATATTTAAGTGCATAATAAAATCGCTGTCAATTTCAGAAATATTTGTGGTGTCATAGTGAATGAAAACAGCCTTGAGTGGTGTTATCAGCTCAATGTTGACATGATTGTGTGATTTTTAATAATAATAATAATAAACACAATAATAACCTAACTTAACCTAAATTTAACTTATATTTTAGCTTAAACCTATCTGAAAATTGTTTTACATCGCTAGCCAAATTAAGTAGGTAGCTTATGTTTACAAATTAATTTGTTCTATTACGTGTCAGACAGCGCTCTTAAACGAAAACCCCTGTCAACTTTTTATATTCTCCGGTAGACCGTTGTAATATTTTGAAACCGTTTAGGAAAATGACCGCTCAAAGATTGATGTTGAGTATAGGGGTGGCGTAATGACAGTTTTATGAGGAATGTTCACATCATACACAGATCCCCGGAACTTTTTTTTTATTAATCAAAATTAGTGAATTAAAATCCCACGTTGGTTCATTCTTAACCAGCCGATTTCCTTAATATTATTGCTAGCCTCTTTCACCCCTACGAATTCCACATACAAGCCGTGTGCCTGAATTCTGCATCAACTGAATCCTGTTCTCAGCAATTTTAGTCAAACAAGGGCCATATATATATTGTGAATAATATTATAACCCCTAGCTGATTGCGTTATCATGCTATCTCGCCACGCGACAACTTGTGCTTCTGTTTTACTTTCATTTAGTTTAAAAACATTTTAGATACTGTCATTTCGTAATATAAATTTTACGGTTATACAAATAGTTGTGATAAACGTAAAATTAACTAGTCTTCATCTTTATTTTTACTTATTACTCACTTAACAGGATCTGTGGGGAAGCAAAAAAAATGTTTAGAGCAAGTGTACCGCTTATTGGGACAACATTTTGCAGCACACACATGTCCTCCCTGATTGTTAATTGTATTAATCATAAGATACGTTCATAAAAATTAAAATCTTTTAATTCTCACGAACACTATACCAAAAACACAAAATTAGATTTAAACACAATATTTATTTATCTCGTACACGCAGACAATGAACTATATATTGAACACAGGTGTGAACGGTATCTATCTACGTCTATGCGATTATTGTGACGTTTTAACCCATAATGGCGGCATGCGCGACGAGATGCGCAGGACGGCTCGCAAGCGAAAAGTCAGAATACTGATTATTTATTATACTGTGGTTAAGTTGTTTAGCTCTTGGTTAAGTAATAACTGACAGTCAAATAAATGTCAAAGTGTTTATCAGTGTTCAGGTGAGCCCTAACCTTATGTTAAAGTTCCTGGTAACTTAAGTGGAGCTTCTAGGTGCCAGTTACGCGAAATAACCATCCGTTCAATTATGAAATGTTAGGTATTGTGGTAAATAAAGGCAAAAGTTTTGACAGTTGACTTCATTCCGTTATAAAGTCTAAAAATATGTATTCTGAAGGAATTGAAGTTATTAGTGATGAAGACGAGGATTTGTTCGAGTTCCTCCAATATGAAAGACGACCATAAGTGTATAAAAACCAGAAAACAAAACTGACAAATAATTGTCATAATGACATTTACAAACAGAGTATGCTAAAATAACTATTACCTCTTGGATTTTTGATGAGGAGAGGAAGGGGCTTTACTGATGTCCATGCTTTAAGGCTTGTATATTGTTCGATTGTTAGATCAGTTTTGGAGTATGGTGCGGTAGTCTGGTCTCCGTATTACGGCAATTTTAAAGAAAAATTCAAGGCAGTTCAGAATAGGTTCATTAGGTTTGTGAGATTCATGATGACCAGGAATGGGATGGTCCTGACTACGAAACAAACGCAATGTTATTTGATATTAAGCCCTTTGGAAAATCGTAGAAAATATTTAGGATCTGTCTTTGTTTTTAAAGTTTTAAATAATTATGTGGACGCCCCTAATATTTTCTCATTGCAGGACAAATTATGCCCGAAATTCACCTCTAAATAGAGTTATCAGAGACGCTAATGATATAGCTAAAAGTGTAGAATTTTTCGGATCAGCACTGATTATATTTAAAAATAAAATTTTAACATATTGATTTACTGTTGTAGTATAGTGGGTGCTTCCTTTACATTTATGTACTATAGAAATTTTTGTAAATTGCATATTGCGTTGAATAAATAAAATAAATAAAAAAATAAATAGTTATTTACCTAACAATTGCGGAAAGTATTAGTTTTGAGTGAGCGATGATAGTTTTCAAGCGACGGGCATTGGAGGTCGTCGTCAAGTGCGGAAAAGACACTTTCCGCAAGTGGTAGATTTCTTTCCTAAGAGCACTTTAAATTTCACAAAACCAAAGAGTACAGGCAAAACTGTAGAAATAACTCGCAATACCAGAGAAAAAGACCCATATTGGTAAAAAACTAGCTTGAGTTTGTAGTTTAATACATTTTTTGAAAATCGTGCGGACAAGTAACTTTTCTACACACAGTCTGGTAAAATTACTTTTCCACACGATCTTTTTGAAATTCATAGAAAAATGTATTCGGGTCTGAAAACAAGAACGTGACATTGTACATCTCACACCATTAAGTCTTACAATATGGATACTTACCATTTCGTGAAAATGTATGTAAATGTAAATTTATTCAACAGTTTTATTAATTTTACATACATTTTCACGAAATGATAAGTACCCATATTGTAAGACTTAATGGTGTGAGAAGTACAATGTCACGTTCTTGTTTTCTGACCCGAGTACATTATTACTCTAGGAACTATTGATTCTAAGTTTTTCTGCAATGTAGCTTTTCGTAGTTGATTGTATAACCACTGATGATGGAGCTTGAAGCTCCGAAACCTGTTTGGTAGTGTAATATATTTACCTTATATCGTGGAGGATTGACTTTTAGTCCTAATAAATAAAATTTACTCCACTCCAGACTACTTTTATAAGGTAATTTTTATTTTATTTAACCCGTTAAAATAGAACTAACTCAATACTATACATTTAACAATACGACCCTTGACTTAATGCCAAATAGGAAACAGAAATATCATCTTTGACGATGACATTTATAATTCAAGCTTAGTGAAAAATGTGTAAAAATTATTATGTAAATGAATTAGATTATGAAATTACCATATATTATATCATTTCGCCTTCGCATTTTTATATTTTAAATTATCAAGGCCATAATCAAAACAGAAGAAATAAATTTCAAAATTCCTAGCAAAACTCTGAGATAGTTCACTTTATATACAGAGTGGGCCAGACAATGATACAGATATTTATTTTTATTGGTAGATATGCAAAAAAAAACGAAATGATTATTATTTACAAACATTTGTTGCGGAATATTTAAATTACATATTGCCCATATACATAGATTATTGTGATGTTAGTATTTAGGGAATCTGGGATATTCATTTTTACTGTTAATTTGACTGGCGAAATGTATTTGAAATAATTATAAAAATGTATTGAACCTTTTTAATATTTAAACAATCATCAACAATACAATAAAAATCATTTGTTGTTTTAACAAGAACAACATACTCCGGATTATGCGACAATGTAGTTTATTTATCCAGCAGGTTGCGTCCTAGAATTATGTTTCGCAATATTAGAATATTTTATTATATGGTCGATCGTCGTCATCTGAACATTAATTATTCAATGTATCGGGACGTACTTAAATAACTATGTAGTAACTAAAAATATTTTAACGTAGACAATCTAATACGTTCCCGACCCAGGAAATGTACCTATTGTGAACGCGCTAAAAAAAATGTTTAGATAAAGACGGATATAAGCACTTTGAGGTCCCCTGGTCTTAGTCGCCTCTTCGGATTTCAAAATGGTTATATCCGTTTTTATCTCAAATTTTTTTAGCACGTTTACAATACGGGTCCAGAAAGTAAAAACTTATCTTTGATATTGCAACAGGTGCTGCAAATTTCATATGTAAGGGTGTGCTTGCAAGCACACACTGTATAACACGGTACATTACTGGACCGACCTGTATGAAGTGTACGTAGGTACTCTCTTTATCAAAGTTTTAGTATTAGCATAGCATACGGTATTAGGAAAAACAATCAATAAATAAAAAGACAGCAGAGCAATTGAGAAATGAAGACGTAAAGGTTAAGTTAAGTTAGAGGTTGTTTATAATATTAAAGGTATACTAGGTGTCCCACCGGGAAGGGATTCGATCGATTATGGAGCAACTAGGTACACCGTGGAACAATCTGAAAATCTGGTGTGGTACTTAGGTCGACGGGACCAATTCGGCTAAAATGTTTTCAAGAATCTAGCACTTCCGGTTATACCAAAAATGAGTGTCAACTTCCTTATTTCAAATACGATCCTATATAAATTATATTTTTTTTTTGGATTCTCCTTGTAATTCTAAACATATTTCATACATAATATGTTATACCTATGGCCAGCCGTTTTCGAAATATTTGAAATTTTATGTCAAAAATGACGTTTTCAGAATAAAGAATAATAACAATTTTTTATTATATGGAAGCTTTAATAGTTTAATTTGTTAGAATATCCTAGGAGATATGACCTACTTTAGCCGCCTACGTATCTTTTTTTACTAAATATTAATGCAGGGTATTTGAAAAAAAGGGTAAAAAATCAAATTGAAAAAAGTGTCATAATTCAAAAATTTTAAATGGCAACATATTATATTTTTTTTATTTATTTGCATCAAAAATAAGGGCAAGTTTATGAAAGGATATCTACCCAAAAACTGATAGTTTTCAAAATATTGGCAATTTTACATTTTTCTATTGCAATAGTGATATTTGAAATTTAATTGATTTTAGTTGGCCATGATGGCTTTAGATAGCAAATAAATATGACACTTGACAAAAATAATCAACAACTATGACAAATTGTAGACATTAATTAGTAGTAATAATCATGGCGGGCGTATAAATTATACTAACGAATACTATCTAAATTTGTTTATTATTTATGGATAATGTGACAGAGTGATATCACAAACGTGTGATACATTTTCTGCCAGGTACCCAGAAAAACACAAGCATTACCAAAAATTGTTAAACGGATAATAGATAATTTCAAAAATTTCGGGTCAGTAAAGACAAAAATAAAACGAAGGAAACCTATTTGTGACGATGAAGCTGTACTGGGGTACTTCACGGCATATCCTACGACATCTCTGAGAAAATTTGCAGTGGAGTCTGGATTTTCTAAAAGCAGCATTCTCCATAAATAATAAACAAATTCGTTAGTATAATTTATACGCCCGCCATGATTATTACTACTAATTAATGTCTACAATTTGTCATAGTTGTTGATTATTTTTGTCAAGTGTCATATTTATTTGCAATCTAAAGCCATCATGGCCAACTAAAATCAATCCATTGCCATTGCCATTTAAAAATTTTGATTTATGACACTTTTTTCAATTTGATTTTTTACCCTAAGTTGATACCCATTTCAGGTATAACCGGAAGTGCTAGATTCCTGAAAACATTTTAGCCGAATTGGTTCCGTCGACCTAAGTACTACACCAGATTTTCTGATTCTTCCACAGTGTAGTTTTCCATAATCGAGCGAATCCTTTCCCGGTGGGACACCCGGTATATAGTGTTAAGAAAAATTCGCATTAATAATTTAATAGAGGACCTGTAATCTAAAGGACATATGTGGCGGATTACAGTGTGTTTGAAACATGAACGCAATGCTCGGTCATTACAGGGTTTAGTACATATCGATACAATTTGAGTAATAAAGGAAAATGGTAGTACTGCTTTAATAATTGTCCTTTATATGAACAAACACAAACCAAAGTATCTCGAAACATGTGTAAATTGGTCAGTGCCAAGAAATACATTGAGTTCGCTCCAGCCCAGCGTATTGTACAAATTATCATTCCAAGTGCTAATTGACTAATTCTAATTAGTCTATAATTAGTTTGTTAAGTTGTTGTTGACTTTTATTTGTTTATTAGTTTTGTCTCTTAATCAGTCAAAGAGCGTTTATATTTATTGGCAATTGTTTATTTAAATAATATTTTAATCAAAATCTGTGTACCCACTTATTATTTAATGTGTTGTATCAATTTAAAAAATTTGTTATGATGATGAGTCCTTACAATATGTCTCTTTTTGAAGAACCGTATATGTTTGGAAATATAAATATGGGATCTCTATGAAAGTGAACATACATTTAATAATTTAATTTCCTTAAAAAAATACCATATATACAGGGTACAGTCAGGGTTTTGTAACAGGACTTTAACAACTTATAGAATATAAGACCCATTGGAAAAGGTAGAGAATATAACAAAAATGATAAGAAAATAAATTACGGGCGAACTGAGGTCGGGAGGGGGGAGGGGGTGAGTTTTTAAGGGTAAAAAACGGTTAATCTCGATTTCCGGGAAAACTGCAAGTCCTAGGAAAAAAACTTAAATGGCAAAATTGTAAGTAATAAAAAGATCTACAACTTTTGTATCGACACTTTTTTCACATAACCTCAAAAATTTATGTGAAAAATTTGAATAACCGAGTTTTTGGTTTTTTATTTTTATCTTTTCACGAAATTTGGTTTTATCTTTTCACGAAATTTGGTGAAAACTTACCTTTGTATGTCCCAAACATACAGTAATTTTTTTGATTTAAAATATTTTTCACCTTATTTTGACTTATTATCGAAAAAGCACCCTAATTTTCAATGGAAAATTCTCACGTCAAAATATCTGCTTTTTTAAAAAAGTTGGTATGTTTTTTGTTCGTTGAAATCTCTACTTTCTGATGGTATAAAAAAAATATACACTACTATGGTAAATGTTCTCAGAAAATGCAAATAATGAAAAAAACTCGAATCCGAATTTTTTTTTTCTAATTACTTCTCCATTAGTTCTTGCCTCTTTAATGGCATTTCTTCATCGTCAGATTCAACAAACCTTCCAGATTCTAGTGGATCTTCGAAATCTTCGTCTCCAAGCTTCCAGCCCCAATCTGTTGCTGTCAGTTCGTTACCCAGCCAAGTCTGAAGCTGATAATATGCCCTGTAACACTGTTGTTCTAATGCACCTTCTGTGGGTGGGAGATTGGCCAATATATTTTACATTTATTAATAGATTTGATTAATTGTAATCCATTTTTTTTATATCTTCTTTGTTCGCATCTTTTTTATAAAAAATATTGGCCAAATTTGACAAATTTTTATTGGCTAATAAAGAGTTGACGATCCTTTTCTTTCCTTTTCCCTTAACGGCAAATCCAGATGTTGTATCGGAACCCGAAAAATAAGTAGAAATGCAACGATATTTTTTAAGGATTCATATTTGAAACTATTAGATCATTATTTGCATTTTCTGAGAACATTTACCACAGTAGTGTATATTTTTTTTTATACCATCAGAAATTAGAGATTTCAACGAACAAAAACCACGCCAACTTTTTTAAAAAAGCAGATATTTTGACGTGAGAATTTGCGATTGAAAATTAGGGTGCTTTTTCGATATTAAGTCAAAATAAGGTGAAAAAATTAATATTTTAAATCAAAAAAATTACTGTATGTTTGGGACATACAAAGGTATGCTTTCACCAAATTTCGTGAAAAAATATTTTTTTTTGCAAAAGATAAAAATTAAAAACCAAAAACTCAGTTATTCGAATTTTTCACATAAATTTTGAGGTTATGTGAATAAGTGTCGATACCTACAACTTTGCCATTTAACTTTTTTTCATAGGACTTGCAGTTTTACCGGAAATCGAGATTATCCGTTTTTTACCCTTAAAAACTCACCCCCTCCCCCTTCCCGACCTCAGATCGCCCGTAATTTATTTTTCCTTTCACTTTTGTTATATTCTCTACCTTTTCCAATGGATATCATCCTACTATAATTTTGTTTCACTTTTTACCATTTTTAAAATTATCGACCCTGGTCTAACAAGTATATATCCGTGGAAGCTTTATTTCTGAGGTACAGGATGTCAGAGTTTCAGGATTGATTTAATTGTTTACTTATTTTTTTTTTGTATTAATTTACAATTAAGTATTTAATCTCATATTCCCTACATTGTTCTTTGCATTTAAAAAATAAAATCTCGAAAAACATAGAAGAGACCAAAAAGTTAGATACTAAATTAAACAGAGATAGGTACTAAATTATTATTTAATAGAACGCAGAGGCGCCGCACAAAATAGTTCGAGAAGATGAAATTTAGTACGAACCCCCCAAAAATATACCACCCTGTAGGTTTTGAAAAATTCTCAATAACCCCAGATCTTGAGTTTTTGACGTGTAATGAGTGAACTAAATTGTAATCCATTATTCCTAAAACTGTTAGAAAACCTTACAAAAACCGAAAAAATCCTGAAACTTGCACACCCTGTTGTATAAAATTTTCATCTTAAAAAATCATATTCTATACCTGACTTACCTAGTGTAGATACTTAGTACCTAGTTAACAAGTTATTCGAAAAGTAGAATTAAATCAAGAAAATTTTCGTACATCTGTCGATACTTTCTCATTTTGTGGATGGTTAAGTCACCGAACATATAACACATAGAAGGGTCACATTGGCACGGCCCTTTATTCTCGTTCGATCAAAGAATTTCCGACTGCAGTTGGACACCCCCTGCTCCGCACGCCGTTTTGTTCCACTCGGTACAACAACATGTGGCTGAATAAATTTACTGGTAGTCGCACTGCTTTCAGCGGGCGCCAGAAGTAAGGGACAACATCCACGAGAATGTTTCGGATGTTCTCACGGTTTTCTGCAATTGACCTTTCTATGTATTATATTTTCTATGGTTAAGTCTTACCGACGATCCCAGGTGAACTAAACACGGTAGTAAACTAGGAGAAACTCGATGAAGATGGCAAAGAGAATCAGATCACTTTGTAATCAAGCTTGTTTCTTCAAAATAAACCTAATACGAGGCTGGTTCGATAAGTCGGTGACTTTCCGAATTTCCTGGGCAGTAAAGTATACTAAAATTCAGTTTATGAAGCAAAAAGGAGCAGTCGATGGTACCATTCTAAACTTGGTTCTCCAAACTCAGTCAACAATCCAGTATAGCTACAGCCCTTAGCAGGAAATTCGCTGTGTCCTAACGAACCGATATTTAAGAAACTTTCTCTGTACTCTCTCAATAGGTGATCCGTATGACTGGTAAAGTGGATACCAAATCAGTGCGCAGTATTCAAGCTTAGACCGGATATAGGAGCAATATAGGGCATTCAGAGTAAATTTACTATCGAACAAAACGCCCAGGTCACGAACAGTCCCAGATCGATTGAGCTCATGCGTATACTTCACCACACTCCTCATTCTAGAAAAACTAACACACTTACATTTGCAGACATTAAGATCAAGATTATTCTGCTGACACCAGACCTCCATAGACCTTGAATCGCGCTGCATTTGTTCACAATCACTCTGGTTGTTTATCGTGGCAAATAACTTAAGATCGTCCGCAAACAGTAATGTCACCGAGGAAAGGCTGCTTTCAAGATCATTTATAAAGATTAGAAAGAGCAAGGGTCCAAGATTGGATCCCTGTGGGACACCGGAAAAAGCTAGGTATTGGAACGAGCTAAATCCATTATAGTATACACACTGGTATCTGCAACTAAGATAAGACGAACAAAGCGCAAGCAAATGCCTATCAAATCCAAATCCCTCTAGCTTGTCAATGGTTTAATTGCAAAACGCTCCCGTCAACTGCCATCTATCGGTAGACTACTCTAAAGTTTTGAGGAAGCTGCGTCATTTAGTTGTAGTGATTTCTAGTATTTTTAGTTAGTCATGCAAGTACCGAACCACAGCAAATGTCTCAGTTCTAAATATTTTTGAAATAGGAATTCGCGATATAGTCACATCAGTGAAAACCGGTGATATTTGGCACTAACGAAATTTCCCTTATGTTTGTATTGTTTTTAAACAATTATAAATAAAAATGGCAAACAAGTCTAGGGTTAACCTTACCTGTGTTTTAACTTCTTTAATAATCTTAGTTTCGGATCCACCTTTAATCGATTTTGAGTTTTCTGTGTGTCCTGAAAACGATTCACTACTTCGTGTAGACATATTCGAACGCAGTTCATCATTATCAAGTTCATTAGAAATATTACCCGAATCGTCGGAATTGTAATCAAGAATTTTCAATTTATTTTCACTAATATCTTTACAAACAACGGAATTTAATGTTTTACTTGGTTCAAGAACTGCTTTCTTCGGAAACACTTTAGTTTTATTATTCACTGATTTATTTATTCGAGTTTCTAGCGATGACTTAATATTATTAATAGATTTAGATTTTGTCTCAACTATCTGACCATGTTTCTCTGTAGTGGAAATCCTGGATTTCTTTATAATAGGAGTTGGTTTACTACTAACGCTTTCCAACTTATTTATAACTGTTTTAACTAGTTTGTCCTTCGGAGCTTTAACAGCAACAAAAACATCATCAGGATCCACATTTTCATCATGACACAATTTGGACGACAAAGATTCGACTTTTTCTAACAAATTTTTAGAAACTCTCACACCAATACTTTCATTTTCCGGCTTTTTACTACGCTGTACTCCAGAACTTGTTTTGTAATTTTTATTTGAAAAATTCGTCAAGTTCGTAACACTTTTAGCTCTAATCGGTGGCCTACTATTTTTAATAACATTCTTTTCAGTCGGAGTTAGTGATAATTTCGGTTTATTCAAATTCTGTACACTTTTTGTGAATCTGTTGTTCATCTTGTTGGATCCCATCAATATTGTACTTCTATTGTTTTCTATTTTATCTAGTAGAAGACAAGGAGTACTAGGAAAGGACTTTCGCAACGGAATTTTGCTGATACATGCGACTGGCTTCTTTGAGATGTCATTGGTACTAACAGCTTTTGATAATGGTTTTGTTTTTGGCGATGACGAATCTGAATTTAGATCATTTAGTCGTTTAACAAGATCTTTAACTTTTGTCGGAGTTGCATCAGGAGCATCAACTGATTTAGAACGTGTCACTGTAGATGTTCCTGGAGTATTTTTTACTGTAGAAGTACTTTTAGATGGCTTTACTGTGGCTGCATCATCTTTATGAATTGGATTTTTCACTTCTACGCATTTTGGAAGATCACTTTTGGAAGATTTATTAATTACTTTTTCAGAAGTACTCAGTAGATTCTGTTCCTGGCCGGTTTTATTTTTGTCGATAGTTTCAAACTGTATTGATTCATTACCCTTTATAATCGCATTTATCACAATTGTCTTTTTAAAAACAGCCTTGTCAGCCTCACATTCAGTTGGTATATCTACAACCTTAAACTTCATACTTTTTATATTAACAACTGTAGATGGTAGCTTTAAGGAAGTTTTATCACATACATTATGCGCATTGATATTGCTTAAACTTTTAGTTTTATTAATTTGAGAACGATTCCCTGTAAACGATGTATCGTTCACAAAAGACCCATTTGAATTAGTTTTCTTCAAAATGCATTTTGATTCAATAATACTGCATGTTTTTGCTTTGACAAGTTTCGGAATTTTTGTTTCAATGGGTGATTTCTGTTGTGATATATTGAGGCTACCATTTGTACTTAAACTCTTTTTTTGCTCATTAACTCTCGGAGTAGCAAACTCATCTAAAATTTTATCGAAATTATTAATTACAGTCTTAAGTTTACTGTTATCGGAATTTTTGTACTCTATATTTTCGTATGTATGAATAACTCTTCTGTTATTTACTTCAGATTTTGGCAATTCTTTCGGCAAGACGGAGGCATCTTTTTTAATTCTATTAGTGTCACTATTATTACCTAACCACTTCCTGTGAGTTTCGTACAACTTTTTTATCAGCGGTTTCCCCATTGAATATTTCTGTTGTTGAGACGTAGTTGTAGCCATTTTATGATTACTGTTAGTAAAAGTATTTAACTCACTGATACATTCTTTCACAAATTTAACTAATTATGAGTTTGAGATAAATAATAATGCTGAATCTCATTCAACACGCTCTACTAACACTCAATTCAACACAACACAAATGATATTATTGTAATGGTTTGCAAGTTTTAACTTTTTTACATTCAAAATCACGTGAAATTAGGTTAATTTTCGCGGCACAATTTAAATGCAGTCTTTTTATTATATATTATCATAACGCTTCCTCTATTAAACAAACGACACAGACAAGTAAATCCAATTATCTAGTCGTATATAATAAATTAATGGTAATCATTATTGAATTATATCCATTTCAAACACAGAGCGCGCAATTTCTATCTACCTATCTATCTATTTAGATGGAACAACGTAGGTAAGTACTACAAATGTGATGGTGCTTGCTATAAGGAACAAGTGCACAAGTAAACGGAAAAGTAAGAACTGCACATTGAGCCGAAAAACACCGACCTGTAGTGTGTCGACCGACTAGCGCGACAAGTGGGCTGTGGGTAATGTTATTGTGGCCTCACGGGTTGATGGTACTCTCTTGCGGTTGTTAGGAAGAAGATATATTGTACAGTGCGAACCTGAATTGATGCCATTTAATGTAAAACTATATTTAAAATTTACACAGAAAGGTACTATGGATCTTTGCGTATACGTAATATCGTTAGAAATTACTTGCAAGTGATTCAATAATGAAGTCTAATGTTAATCAATGTTTGAGGCATCAGCAGTTTCACTGTTCAATTTTTATTGAAACTGGAGATTCCTGAAAGTAATTTAAGCATTTTTGCCATTGAACCCATGTCCACAAATGCTTCGAGATACAGGGTGTCCAAATTTAGTGGTCAAATGAACTTTTTTGTTCATTTCTCAAAAAGTAGCTAACCGATTCTGACAATATTTTACATGCATTTAGAGACCGATAACCTAAAATAATCTGCATTATTTATTTGGCTTTCATCATTGGCGTAAATATGGGGGGCATTTGGGTAAATTTTACGTATAAATTAATTAAAGACAGCTTTGACAAGCTTCATTATTTTAAATGATTACTTTTTCAAAAAGAGCAACTTATAAGCTACAAAAAAGTTAATTACGTCGATGTTGTGATTTCTACCATTATAATAATAAAAAATCATTTATTTGTGAAATCAAAAATTACAAAAATCAAATGAACTCATACATAAATTAGTAATTTCAGCAAAAGGAAAGAGTTTGACTTTAAGTCATTCTTCCACTCTTCCTAAGATATAAAAAAAAAATACATATACGCACACAGTTAAGAAGAAACAAAAAGCAGGAAACCAGAGCTAATCAACAATATTTAAATTTTAAGTACATAAATTAATAGCACATCAAATAACAGAAATACACATTCTTAATTGGCTTTTAAATGAACTTGGTGACAAGTCCAACAAATAATATACAGAATTCAGCAATTTAGGCGCCATACACGAAAATGAACCCTCATATCTAGCGGTTCTGTGCTGGGGAATAGTGAAAGAATTAGTCCGTATATTCACATTGTGAACACTAGAACGCCTGTTCAATAGTCTATATAAGTAAGACGGCGATTCAGACTGATACAATTTATATAGCATCATAATGTAAAAAAATTTCAGTCTAGAACCGAGCCTAATCTCAGACAGTCTCTCGTAGAATGGAGTTATATGTGCCCTATAAGGCACTTTACAGACATACCTAATGCAAGCATTCTGCACTCTTTGAATCTTGGCTTTATTATAATTTGTTAGAAAGCTATAATATACCTGAGAGCAGTAGTCAATGTTGGGATACACCAATGCTTTAACCAGAGAAAGCTTCGTCCTTTCATCCAAAACATCCTTAAGATGATACAATGACTTCAGTCTATAAAACGCATTCTTATAAACATGGATGCAATGCTCATGAAAAGACAGTCTGGTATCGAAAATAACACCCAAATTACGGGCGTCTCTCTTCCACTGGACTTCGACGCTATTAATCTTTACACCGAAAGCAGTCTCAACAAGCTCAGTCGCACGCTCATTTCCAAAACACATTGCAATTGACTTTTTTGGATTAATTTTTAGTCCATTGTCAAGGCACCATCCCGAAAACCCACACAGATCCTTGTCCATATCCCTCATCACTCTAGGCAAGTCACCCAAAGGGAATGACATATAAAACTGGATATCGTCCGCATACATATGGATACGACAGTGTTGAACCACGCTGCCTATGTCAAAAGTATACAAAGAAAACAGAAGAGGGCCCAATATGCTACCCTGAGGGACACCACATGTTGTTTCTTTAAAGTCAGATAAATCTGAAGGACTAATTTTAACTCTCTGTTTTCTATGAACTAAGTAATTCCGAAACCATTCCATGCATGTCTCGGTGAAACCAAATTATTATGGAAAACGATAAATTGCAAGTTAATAGTAGATTTAACCCTCCGTTAGTCGCGCCCGGTCTCTGAGACCGACTCAGGTGATTTTATTGTGCCAATTAATTACACTTGGACTGGGGGAACGCTCGCGCTGCCTAGCTTCATTAATTTGTATTTTATGATAGCAGCTACAATTCCGTATTCATTAGGCTTGCTTTCTGGTAGTTACGACGTCATTCGGTCTCGTACACCGGCGCGACTATCCCCGTTAGTTTTTTTAACGTTGATTATTATATGTAAAGTTCTTTAAAATGAGTTCTTGTGAAGCTGAACAGGCAGAGCATAAGCTGCTGACGGATAAAGCCTTAAAGGCAGATGCCCCTGGGGTCTATGATGCTGAATCTGACCCGAATGAATTGGATTTTGAATAAATGTCGGATCATGAGTCAGAGAGCGAACTCGTAACTCGTAGCTTAAAAGCTCGGTTGTAAGATATCTGCGATGCTCCAACGCAACAACAAGAAACGATTACTAAAGCTGGTCGGTAGGAAAACTAAATACCCATGTTTTCGATGCGGTACTTTTATGTCTTTAGAACATGTTACAGTGATCTGTGGGCCCTGCAAAGAATATAATAAAGATGTCCTCTATATTATATATTATTTTTTTATTTTCTTTTTTTATTTAATCATCCAAACAGACTACAAAGAGTCCAAAAATGAGGACGATACAAAATAATTAACAACAACAAAGCCAAGTAAACATATTAACAAAAAAAACCAAGAAAGAAAAATTAATTATGAATACATTAAAGTTAACAAACAAAAAAAAAGCAATCAATTTTAAGTAATTCTCCCCAATGAAATAATAATAATTAAAGCTAGATCAGAAACACTCGCAAGTACTAACAAAAGACAAATAATAATCATATATAAATTAAGCATGTAGGTAACATTACAATATTTTGCTGAATCTGCAAGCTCATCGAAGGCACCGCAACCACGCAATTCGTTCGATGTTATGCGAAAAAATATCAATATTCGAAAAAATTTCTCAGAGGAGAGTTCATGCAAGAATTGGTATTGAATCGCTGAGCATAAAATAACATATTCCCTCGTGTAAGATAGGGTCGAGAAGCCGAATATGCAAATTCACATATGATACTAGAGGAATCCACACGTTCCTGCAAACAGTTACTTAGAAAAATTTATCAATTTTGTATAAAGCTAAATTATTTTCGTATGTGTTTGGAATACGCTCAGCATGAAACCTAAAATTCAAATTCTTTATAAATTTACTTTGGACTCTTTCCAATCTATTTACATATTTAAAATAAGTTGGATTCCAAACCACCGAAGCAAATTCCAAGTGACTTCTTACTGTAGAAGAATATAAACAGATTAGTGATTTCTCAGTTCTAAAGCCCCTTGTGCTACGATATATGAAGCCCAAGTTTCTATTAGCTTTAGCGACGATACTCTTAACATGTTCCTCAAAGATCAATTTGCAGTCCATGATCACACCCAGGTCCTTCACAGATTCTACAGACTTCAACACATTGCCATTTAAGTTATAATTAAAATCTATCTTATGAACATTCCTTGTAAACGTAATCTTGCAACATTTATCTATATTTAAACTTATCTTATTTAGATTGCAATAATTCTCCAATTTTTGCAAATCATTATTTAATAATAAACAATCATGCATACGGCTAATGTTCATTTTGATCTTCAGGTCGTCGGCATACATGCTAAATTGAGAAAATTCGAAACAGTTGTTGATGTCGTTTATGAATATTGAAAAAAGTAGAGGTCCAAGGTGTGATCCTTGTGGAACCCCCGAAGTTATATTTTTTGTTTCTGATTTTATATTATTCAGGATAACATACTGAGAGCGAACCGACAAATACGACTCCAGCCACCGAAGCAGACTGCCATGAATGCCAAAATTACAAAGTTTAACTAACAGAGTAGGATGGTGAACCATGTTGGTGGATAGAGATTCTAGCTTTGCAATAGAAAAATAACTCATCAGAAATAATAGCTTCGAATATTTTACCGAATATGCACAACAGTGATATGGGGCGATAATTTTCAATTTTATTTTTATTGCCTTTTTTAAAAATTGGGACGACCTGAGCCACTTTCCATTTTGCTGGAAAAATTCCGGCTCTCAAAGATTTACAGAAAATTATATGGAGGGGGGTAATCAAACTTTCTGCACATGACTTGATGAAAAAAGGAGAAATTCCATCTGGACCCGCACTTTTATTTACGTCAAGGGATTTTATATGTTGCATAATCTGAGCAGGTGTAATGAAATCAATAACAACCGACTCACTAGAGCTATGCGAAAATTCAACATTGGAACATGTTGTATTGCTCTCGAACACAGAAGAAAAGTAATCCGAGAATGCATCACAAACCTTGCGATCCCCAACCATTTCGCCATTCTTATACACCATTGTACTAGGAACGGATTGCCTGTTTTTCCTATTGGATAAAAATGACCAAAATTCCTTTATATTTGATGATATGTTAGATTCAACCCGAGATATATAATTATAGTAATCATTTTTTATGGCATGCTTAACCTGTCGACGGAGGGAAGAAAAATCCTCATAATCTGAATTACGTTTAAATTTTTTCTACTTCCCATGGACCTTAGATTTTTTCTTGATAAGAAAAATTGTATCTCTACTATACCAGACAGGATAGGATCGATTAGATTTCCCGAAAGGAACATTATTTTGTATTGCATGTTCAATGACAGAATAGAAACGCGCAACTGATTCGTCTACGGACGATACTCCCAAATATTGGGCCCAGTCAATTTCGTTTATATAATTGTTAATAATTTCATAATTATGTTATATTTTATATTCTCGTAGTGACTAGTTTTTACCTTAGAATAATAATTTCTTGAGCTCCTGTGATAAATGCTGTTGAAAAATTATAATTAGTACGTTCAGCTATGACTAATATTCCTCGAGGATTAAAATTAAGACTGCAAGAACTTTCTGGCGGTAATATCAAACCTGATGTATCACAGAATGCTGTACCAGGAGGATGTGCCTATTGCCCCTCGAAAACAAATCGCAAAGCTCGGTTTACAATAACTTAATTTTGAATTTGTTTATAATAGTTTTTTGTTTTTTTGTTTGTGAAAAAGTTATAATCTTGTTTATTATGCAGTTCGTTTTTTACCAAAATGTGTTTTTTTGTATATGACTAATAAAATTCAGTACATGGTCTGTAAGACCTACACGACTACTGACGTTGTAAAGTTTGGCGCGACTACTGGAAGGTTAAATCAAAAGGGGTTAGCAGAAAACCAAATGAAAAATCAAAGTTGCCATGGAAAACGAATGTCGCAACACTAAAAAAAAACTTTTACAGTAACAAATTTAAATTAGTTATAATTGTTTTAATATTTCGTAGTTGTTTTTAATATTGCGAATGTTTTTTTTTTCTAAATTAAAACGAGTTTTTCAATTGACGAATATGCAAATATGCTGTTTTGTTATGGTTTGTGCAATGCAAATGCAAGAGCAGCGGCCCGAGAATAGAATTTGATATCCTAATAGACGTCATCTATATCACAAAACATTTACATTTCACAGGCTTAGAACGACAGGGAGCATTTTACCTAGAGTTAACGAACGACCGCAATGTTTAAATATTCAAACTGAAGAAAACATAGTGGATTTAGTTTTAGACGATCCGAAAATAAGCACTAGAAGAATATCAACTCAATTGGCATTACCTCAAAGAACTGTTTGGAGAGTGCTAAATCGAGAAAGCTGTATCCCTATCACCTTCAAGATGTACAGGCCCTACATCCTGGAGACCATGAAAGGCACCTACTATTTTGTAATTGGTAAGCATCAAGAAGATGAAAGATTTTTAGAGAAAGTGCTCTGGTCAGATGAAGCAACTTTTACTAGAGATGGCATAAATACAAACCATAATGAACATGCATGGTCTTCAAGCAACCCTCGCCTGCTATTATTATTATTATTATTTTTATTATTATTAGTCGCAAAACAGTAGACGGTAAAACCGTTGAAACTGTTGCTCAGTTCCTAATTTGAGGTTTTTGAAATATTGATGTCATCCTCACTAATCTTCTATAGCGAGTAGTGGACCAACTGATCGCCATGGTCCTCCATGAAATTGTCCAGCCTGTTCTTAAAGCTGTCAACCGTTTGCGCCATTATCACCTCTTCAGGTAATGAATTCCATGCATATACAACTCTGTTTGTTATAAAATTCTTCCAAGGAAGTCTAGCACATCTCTCCTTGTCAAATTTCTTACTATTGCCACGCAGATTAGGATTTATAGCAGGATGAAATACATCGAGATTCACCGAGTAGTAGCCACTAAGTATCTTGTATGTTTGAATTAGATTGCCTCGTTGTCGTCGATCATAAAAACATGTCAAATTTAAAAGCCTCAATTGCTCCTCATATGGTATCCATGGCTAAGTGCATGAGGTAGCTTAGTGAATCTCCTCTGAACTCTTTCCAATGCCTCTATGTCCTTAATGAAGTAGGGGGACTAAACGCTGTTGGCATATTCCAATAGTGGTCTGATATACGATTTATACAATTGCAATATTAGAGAGTTTGATCTCGATTTGAAAGCTCTCTGTATCAGATACCACAGTCTATTAGCTTTCTTCACTGTGGCGGAAATATGGGCCTCCCACTTCAAATCCGCTGTTACTATGACACCAAGATCCTTCTGCTGATTTACAGATTTAACGGCATTTCCATTGATGAAATATGGAGTCCTGGGATTATTAGCTCCGATGTGTAGTAACTGACACTTCTCCAAATTCAAGTTCATCAATCAAACCGCCGACCAGCACACTACCCCATCAATGTCGATCTGGAATTCATTATCGTCTCGCAGTGGGTTACAAAACAATTTGGTGTCATCAGCAAAGAAGCTCATGTTTGACGTGATGGTTCTTGTTAAGTCTGATATATATGCCAGAAAAAGCAATGGCCCCAGTACAGACCCCTGCGGGACACCACTCAAGACCGGCAATTTAGCGGATAATGCACCATTCGCTCGAACTTGGAAAATTCTTTTTGTAAGAAACATCTCAATCCACCTCAGGAGCGCAGCGAAATTTTCAAGAACGTTTTAGTATCATTGTTTGGAGTGGCATGTTTAACAATCAATTATTGCCGTTGTTCATAATTAATGGGCATTTAAAGTCAAATCAATACAGTCACTTTCTACAAAACCGCCTACTCGAATTTATTGAGGATATACGAATCAATCTCTATGCCCAAGATTCTTACAGACGATTTCTGTATAAGCCGGTGATCACCCTTTCCGACTTTAACACCGTACTCTACCCCCTTAGCCGAAAAATGTATGTGATTTGTTTTCTGTAAATTTAGCACTACATGCCTGACGTTAGCGAAAATGTTACATCCGGGTGAGCTCCTTTGCCGACGACATTAAATTGTTCTGCAATCCGCTTCCCAACGCTAACACCTTCCAGGTAGAATTCAACAGTGTGGCGTCCTAGTCGACAGTTTCGCAAAAGAATTTGAACTCCGATAAATGCATTATTCTTCATATAGGACCGAATAACCGAGAAATTGTATATACGATCAACTGAGAGTCCGGAAAATATGTAAATAAGCAATAAGACTTTGGCATTATGATCACAAACAACAGTTTAAAATGGGAGAGTCACAGTGCCATAGAAAAGCGAATAAACTGTTCTGTTTGATACAAAAAGCATTCAAATCAAGATCCAATGAACCTATACTTAAATTAATCAAATGATACGTCAGACCAATATTGGAGTATGCAAACAGCTTCATCAAAGATATAGAAGCACTAATTAGAAAGAGTACAACGAAAATTTACAAAACTTCCCCAAACCCTTAGAAATTTTCTATAGGAGGACCACCTAAACAAATTGAATTTAACAAAACTCTATGAGAGACGAATTAGAGGCAACTTAATTGAAATATTATTAAGTTTTGAGATACCATTCAAAATGGATTGACTTGGACCTGTATCATCTCAGCAGGAATCCAAACCTAAGGGGAAACAGCAAAATGCTAGATAACGGAAGATGTGCGAAGCTCGCCCGTAGAATTTTTATAGCGAACAGGGTCGTGTATATTATGTACAATTCCCTGCCGGAGCAGGTGATATCAGCGCATTCCGTTAATGATTTAAGAATAGACTGGATGCTGTTGTGCGGAGAACCTAGATAATTTATTATTCATGGTAGTTAGGCAGCGGAGACATATGTGTTTAGTTTGGAAATGTGTTGAATTAAGCACACACTGTATCTAAGTAAAAAAATCCAGGTAGCATCAGATATGCTGGGAATTATATAACCATCATAGCTACAGACAGGTGGTGCCTCTAAAGTAGCAAACATACGATCTTTGGTAACCGGTAGGTATTAAGTTTTGGGTCTCTATTTATACTGTACCTCATCTCGCCATAACAGGCATAGCTATATAATATTTACTTTTATACATTCAAATCGTATTTAAGTATTTAAGAATTTACTTGCAAAATATAATGTCCTTTTACAAAAGCACTAACTTATGTCTTACTACTATGGAAATATTTACAAATTACTTGTTACACATGTGTATGCCAACTAGAATTTCGATTGTTCAATTTCATTTCAATTTTTCAACTCTCATATCAAAAAAATACCGATGGCAGCCAGTCGGAAACGTAGATTTTCCATATCTTAAAAATAATTCGGCCTTTCATAAACCCTCCTTGGATATCCATGTTCAATTAATTAGAAAACACCAAGATCATCATCCAATATTTCCATATTTTTAATTTTTTAATCGCCACACAAAGTAAACAGCCCAGTAATGAAAAATATAAAAGCAATATTGAGGTTAGAATTCCATTTAAGAACAGAATTGTCGACCCTTAACTTAAGCGACAATTAGGTAAATTTAAGTGACGTTTCAACGCGGTGCAATAAAAAATAGATGCTATTCGACTCTTAGAACAAATCGTCACTTAAACTGTATGTGGTGCAAACGGGCCTTAATCCTCGATAAACATAGTCAAGTGTTTGATAAAAAAAAACAACTTAAACAACAGTTATATACATCATTATAATTCTTTAGAATACAAAATTATCTTTATAAGAAAATGGAGCTAATCTATTATCACGCAATTTTTGTCCATGTGCCTCTAATTTAGATATTCGCGTATAATAACTAACAGGTGTGATATAACCCCACACTAGTTTACAGTTGACTTTAATTTATTTTGTAATATTCCTATAACTTCTGCCATATAATGTTCAGCTTCTTGAAAAAATTATTAATAAATTAATCTTGAAATTAGTGGAATTTTTTTCCGTGCAGTTTATTCGTACATATAATAGATATTTTAGTAACAATATGAAAAACAAAAAAGAATTCCGATTTTACCAAACATAAGAACTGGTTTAAATTAACTTTAGTTTAAAATTTAATTTTATTGTAGATGATTTAATTTTTTCGCTCTAGTTATAAGGTCATAACTATCATACAAATGACTCAATCTACACTGCCCCGCAAATTATTGCAAAGTTGGCTATGATGACAAAAGAACTAGCAGTTTCCATGGCCCATAAGCATGTCAACAAGTTTTTTTTTTAACATATTACAGATTTACTGTACTTTCTTAAGTTTTGTTGTGTGTTTCGGAGTTGTTTGGTAAACGAAGTGAATTTAAAAACGATGAGCCCAGAAGAAGTTGCACAAGCCGTTGCTCTACAAGAAACTGGCCGTCCGATTAGGTATATGGCAGAAAGGCTTGGTCATACACGCAGTACGGTCCACGATGCGATGCAAAGGTTCAGACAAACTGGTTCTTATTCAAGAAGAACTGGTCAGGCAAGACGAAGGGCCACAAACGCAGTTGAGGATAGATTTCTTCGTCTTCAGGTTCTTCGAGAGCGAACAGCCTCTGCTCCAGCTTTGGTTAGAAGACTGCTAGATATTCACGGTACCTTAGTTTCACCTGATACCGTACGCAGGTCCTCTATTAGATGCAGGGCAGCGAATGCAGCGCCTGGAATTTGCTCGAACTCATGCAGATTGGGACATGAACGAATGGCGAAATATTTCTCTTAACAGACAAGTCTCGTTTCACGCGATAGTCACCTGACGGACGTCAAAGAGTATGGAGAAGTCCCGGAGAAAGATACTCTCAATGTTGTATGCCTCCCAGAGTGCAATTTGGTGACAAACGGGTAATGGTCTGGGGCGGTATTTCATTGAAAGACCGTATAGACCTTGTTACACTTCACGGGGGTATTAACGCTGATCGCTACATTAATAATAATAATAATAATATATTCTTTATTCAGAAGGTACAATGGTACATTGATTGCGTCTAAATATTAGTTAATAAGTTAAAAAACAATATACACTAAAATCTCAAACAATAAAATCATATGAATTAAATAAAATCTAGAACACCAAAATAATTTGTATAAAATTAAATAATATCTTAAACAATAAAATCACATGTACAACATTCAATGAACTGTCCCCCCAAGGTAACCGAGAAACTCCGAACAACCATAAAATGCGTTTACTGTGAGTAAATGCTTCAATTTGCTCTTAAATGTGATTATGTTTGAGGCATTTTTTATATCCTCTGGTAGCATATTAAAAAAAGTAATACCAGAGTACATCGGTGACCTCTTGTAAAATTCCCTCCTTGGTCGTGAGGGATACAAATGATTTCTACCCCTTGTCAAGTATGTGTGTTGTGAACCGTTCCTCTGAATACATCCCATCTTATTAGAATGTTCTTAGAAGAACATGTGGTACCTTATCATCCATTTATAGGAGAAAATTGAAATTCATGTATTGGACTGGCCCCGAAGAAGTCCGGACTTCAACCCTATCGAGCACATGTGGGATACACTAGGAAGGAGAGTGAGGCAAAACTACGGCGAGTTTCACACTTTGGTCGCGTTAGAACAGGCACTGACAAATGAGTGACAACAAATACCGCAAGACGCGGTTGCTTCTTTAATTGAATCTATGTCCGAAATGCACGAAATACTCGATTTTAGAAAAAAGAAAAATTCTTAATACCGCCGCGCCGTTATCCATGTTTCAATTTTTTTGTTGTCAATAAAGCATTATTTCTTTCAAACCAGTGTTTTTCCTTTAAGAATACAGATATCGGAATCAATCAAAAAACAAATTATTCAGAAAAAATGGGGCTTCAAAATGTTACAAAAAAGATCATTATTCGGTGGCGAGTTTTTTCTACAAGGTGTTGAAAAGTTTAGAATAAAATGTATCATTTTGTTCACCCCTGTATAACAACAAATCCGTTCGAAATTTTTGAAGTTTCGATATGAAAAAATGATGACAATAAAACGGCCTAAAACTCGAAAAAAAAAATTGTCAAAATTGATGCAATAGAAAAAAAGTTATTTAGGATTGATTTTGAACAAAATTTTCTTTATCCGGTTATAATTTTGCAAAGCAGTGTAGTTCTGGTTCAGTTAATTAAAACAAAATTCTCTGTTCAAGCAATGCTGAACACAGGTATATATTTTTTCATGAAAACAAAATAATAAATAAAATAGAATCAATATAAATAATATACACAAAAACCTTATTAATATAACGAAAAGTCAAGAGATTGATTGAATCAGTATTCATAACACATCAGCATACACAATATGATGGCACGCTCGATTGGAACCATCCAAATAATAATGGTAACAGTTATTTATTTATATTTTTTCGGATATGTTTAATTTAAATATTACGCCATGTCAATTTCGACATTCCATTTTTAATCGAAACCTGTCCATAATAATAAATAGTATTTATAGTAAGGATTTGTAGAACTGATTGCCTACTTTCCATTAGCTGGTAATTACATTCTTATTGTAATTGAGTTTTAAAATGTTCTAAATTGTCTTAGCACGATTAACTAGATGATTTTACACATACCTCTAGATACCTAAATTAAAATTTATTGTTGGATTTTTGTTTTTTATTATTGTGAGGTTATTTTCATTTTAAAAGTTAAACTTCTTAATTATACAGAGTGTTCCTAAAGTAACGGAACAGGCGATATGTTCAAAATGGTATATATTTTTAAAAGAAAAGAGTGCTATAGAGTTGTTAAAGCACTACTCCAACAAGTTGTGACCTCAAAAAGGGCAGTCGTCTAATGGAGTGATTTTGTGTGGAGTGTCCCAAGGCTCTATCTTGGGACCAATTCCTGCCACAGCGCCAGTACTATTGATAGTTCAAGACTCCATTTCTCTGCTGACGACACTCAGTATTGCCATTCTTCAGGGGCAGCTAATCATATGAGGCAGTGCCTCACTAACTTTTTAACCAATTAAGATTTTTTTACTGTTAAAAAATGTCGCACAGATTGATAGAATGTATACCTATTATACCTACGCACATGATGACTTGTTTTAAATTATGAAAATAACTGTCATGTAAACCGTGCGTCCATTTTATGCTCGCTATCCAATGAGGCAACAATGCCCTGCCCGCGGCTTGGCCGTCGGCGAACGCAGAACGAGAGTAGGCCAACGTCAATAAAAACATCCATACTGGCCGTAATTAAATCATTTTAAGCGCGAGGCACTGCCTCTAGTCCCTATGCACGGCAAGTTGCCACTTTTAATTATTATTATTAATATGAGTTTATTAAACAGAAACTGATCAGTTAACTGCACTCATTTTTTTTTTTTATTTAAAAATATATGTTTACTAATTTATGTGAGTTGAGTTGATAATCTATTGTAATGCTATAAATTGCATATTCACTCATCGCAGGCATGTACTCATGTACGTATTTTATTTTCAAAGTATTTATTATACGAGTACACATTCCATTTAGCTCTATCAACGTTAAACTTAAACACATTAATAACAATTGGATTTGCACAATTCTGTCTAGCATAGTCTTAGTAGGTATCACTGCAGCAATACATTAATGTGTGAAACAAAGATGGTAAGTCTGGCATTGCCTCTTCAAGCGTTTTTAGATGTACAGTAAATTGAGTGACAAAGACAAAATAAATGAGGGGTAAAATGCCTCATCCACGTGTGTCTATATATTCCTTCATTTACTACTTAGTGTTCTCTCGATTTGACCTATTGATCATGCATTATCTTTGATCTTTGTTCAACTCATCTTTTGCTTTCTTATGTTTTGATTATAATATTATTATAGTGCCTATATACGCATTAATAAAAATTTGTAAATTATCATGCAGTAGATTGTGCATTTATTTCATTTCTGGTTTTTCTTTATAATAATCGTAATAAATTAAGGGACACTAGGGACAGGCAATAAATACAATAAATAAATAGGTATTTAGTAATTTTTCGTGTAAAGATTCTTAAAGTGAAGCATTTTTTTGTTTGTGCTAGTGTAGTCATAGTGAATGATTAATAGTATGCAAAATATGGATGTTCTAGGTCCAGGCTGTAGTGCACCAAGGCCGACAGCAGTACAAGTAAACGTAGATTTAGAAATGCGAGATTCTGGGGATATAATCAATTATTTAATATATCGGCGGTCATTTTCAAAGCTCTCATACAATTTTTGAAATGCCATTTATACCGTAACTGACCAAGCCGAGGTCCCATGTTCCCAAATATCAGCAAATAATATACATAATATATATAAGTATAAATTAATAATTGGTAACCAACAATTTTTTTATAAAAATCTTTGTACTGCCTCACAACCATCAGGACTCACGGGTCGCCACTGCCCTTCTTTCTTTTCATCCGAACGAGATCATGCGGAGCTTGTTATCAACGATGACTTGCATCGGCTGATTGACTGAGCATCTCAGCCTCAACTAAGGATCAACCCTGATAAGTGTTCTTTGCTTGTGTTCGGGAGGCACAGAGATAATATTGCGCCTGCCATGAGAGTTGTTGTTTTGAGACCTAACGGGTGCTAAAAACCTTTGGGGCAACCCTAGATACAAATCTAAGATTTAAAGATCATACAGGGTGATTCATTCTGAGTGGCCTATTCAAAGTTCTCCGGAGCTACAAAAGATATGTTGCTGAAACTGAAAAATTCGGTAACATCGGAAAGGTTCTATATTGATGTACTATTTCCGGGTTTATATTACTTCCGGTTATACCGGAAGTAACGACCTACTTTGTTATTTTAAATGGAAGGACCACATTTTTTATTTTTTTTCAGATTCCCCATAAAATTTAAAGGCCACTTTATTCAGCATTCCCTATACCAAGACCTAACAGATTTTTTCCTACAATTTTTTTTGCGAAAAAGTTGACGTTTTTCGACTTCTACAAAAAAATCAATATTTTTATGATTATTTCATTCAAGCAAGCAAAATTTTAGAATACATTAGAAGGAATAGTATAATAGTCGAAGGTCGCCAGGCAGTTGCAGAACAAGATTTAATTGAATTTAAACTTGAACCACGTGTTTACTAGGAAAAGAAAGAGTCTGGGGTGAATTTGGCCAACTATACGAAATTCGGCGAACTACAACTCACGAGGTTAATAAAAGGGTACTAAAATGCTTAGAAGTGAACGGAAATCATTTTGAACATTTATTTTAGATATTTTTTTGTAATATTTCAAATTTCAAATACTATAAAACTTGTCTGGAGTCTTCTAAATTTCTTTCGTTTCACCGACGGTAATTTAGAGTACATAGTATTAAATGTGTTACATGTCCTACTAATAACTTGATTCTATTGTCCACAGATTTGAAATAAATCAAAAACATCTAAATTCGAGTGATTATGTTGCATTTTCTTCAACTTAGCTAACTGGTACGTTAAAAAAAAAACTGCAGTAATATTAACAATAATGTAATTTGCCGTTTGCCTCGTAGATGATGTTTTCTGTAAATTGTAAATTTTTGAAGAAATGGAATATTTTAGGTATAGGGAAGTAATATATCATTAAAAACGATATTTTTTTGTCTATCGAACGGCATAGTCGAATATATACTATTCCATTTAAAAAAATAGACTTTTCCTAGTAAACAAGTGGTTCAAGTTTAAATTCAATTAAATCTTGTTCTGCAACTGCCTGACGACCTTAGACTATATCATTTGTATACTCAGTATTCCCTCTCATGTATTCTAAAATTTTGCTTGCTTGAATGAAATAATCATAAAAATATTAATTTTTTTGTAGAAGTCGAAAAACGTCAACTTTTTCGCAAAAAAAATTGTAGGAAAAAATCTGTTAGGTTTTGGTATAGGTAATGCTTAACAAAGTAGCCTTTAAATTTTATGACGTTTACACTAAATCATAATATGCAACCACAGAGACGTCGTCGTACAGTGCGTACAGAAGAAGTCATTGCTGTTGTAGAGCGTATCGTAGGGGAAGACCCGAATCACGATGGCGATCCATCGTGCACAAGAATTGGATATGTGTTCATCCACTTTATGGAAGATTTTGCGGAAAGACCTTGGTTTGCGTGCTTACAAAATCCAACTCGTGCCACAATTGAAGCCACACGATCATCTAGCAAGGCGTAGATTCGGTGAATGGGCCCTAAACAAGATTGCCGTTGATCCCGATTTTCATAGGCAAATTTTGTTTAGCGATGAAGCTCACATTTGTTTGAATGGATAGGTCAATAAACAAAACTGCCGTATCTGACGTGATGGTAATCCTCAAGTGTATGTTGAGACACCGTTGCATCCAGAAAATCTGACTGATTGGTATGCTTTATGGGCTGGTGGAGTCATTGGTCCGTACTTCTTTAAAAACGATGCTGGTCAGAACGTTACAGTCGATGGTGACCTCTATAGAACCATGATTACTGACTTTTCCGTTCATCAACTGATCAACCATATGATGTGCAAGAGCTGTGGTTTCAACAAGATGGCGCAACATGTCACATACCTCAAGCCACAATTGATTTATTGAAGGAAACGTTTGGTAAACACATAGTTTCACGTTTCAGACCCGTGAATTAGCCTCCAAAATCGTGCGATTTAACGCCGCTAAATTTTATGATTTTCTGTGGGGATATGTGAAGTCGCTAGTCTACGCCGATAAGCCCGGAACGATTGACCACTTGGACGACAACATTCGCCGCGCTATTGCCGATATACGGCCACAAATGTTGGAAAAAGTCATCGAAAATTGGACCTCCAGATTAGAAACGTCTAAGCCAGCCGTGGCGGTCATATGTCAGAAGTCATATTTAAATTATAATGCCAGAAGATTATCTTACGAATAAATTAAATTTCATGTCAATTTAAAAAATTTATCTTTGTTTTATTATATTATAAAAACATGTTTCATAAACATTTTTTAGCGCAAAATGTCCTGCATAATAGTTATAGAGCAATTGCGAAAGCTGAACAACTTTGCCTTATGATTTTTTTTAGCTCTACTACTTAACAAGTTACAGCTATCACATGATGAGATTTCCGTTGGCGACCAGGGGCGGCTAGTCCTATGGGGCAAGTGAGGCAGTGCCTCACTAACTTTTTAACCAATTAACATTTGTTTACTGTAAAAAAATGGCGCACAGATTGTTAAATTGTATACCTATTATACCTACGCACATCGCACATGATGATTTGTTTTAAATTATGAAAATAACTGTCATGTAAATCGTGCGTCCATTTAATGCTCGCTATCCAATGAGGCAACAATGCCCTGCCCGTCGACGAACGCAGAACGAGAGTAAGCCAACGTCAATAAAAAAAACATCCATACTGGCCGTAAGTTAATAATTTTAAGTCAGAGGCAGTGCCTCTAATCCCTATGCACGGCGAGTTTCCACTTTTAATTATTGTTACCTACTATCACATTGATTAATATTAGTCTCCGATTTTCTTATTAAATAGAAACTGGTCAGCTAACATATTTATGTGTTGTATACAAAGTTTTTTTTTTTAATTTAATAATTTATGTTTACTAATTTATGTGAGTTGAGTTGATAATAATATTGTATTGCTATAAATTGCATATTCATTCATCGCAGGCATGTACGTATTTTATTTTCAAAGTATTTATTATAAGAGTACAGATTCTATTTAGCTCTATCAACGTTAAACTTGAAACACATTAATATCAATTGAAGTTGCACAATTCTGTCTAGCATAGTAGGTATTACTGCAGCAATACATTAATGTGTGAAACAAAGATAGAAAGTGAGGCTATGCCTCTTCATGCGTTTTTAGATATACAGCAAATTGAGTGAGTGAAACAAAACATCCACGTCTGTCTTATACCCCTTCATTTACTACTTAGCGTTCTCTCGCTTTGACCTATTGATCATACATTATCTTTGATCTTTGTTGAATTCATCTTTCTGTTTTCTTTTGCTTTCTGTTTTGATTATAATATTATTATAGGTAGTACCTACCTATTTTGTAAATTATTATTTCTTTCTGGTTTTTCTTTATAATAATCGTAATAAATTAAGAGACACTAGGGACAGGCAATAAATACAATAAATAAATAGGTAATTAGTAATTTTTCGTGTAAAGATTCTTAGTGAAGAATTTTTTGTGCTAGTGTAGTGATAGTGAATGGTTAATAGTATGGAAAATATGGATGTTCTAGGTCCAGGCTGTAGTGCACCAACGCCGACAGTAGTAAAGTAAACGTAGATTTAGAAATGCGAAATTCTGGGGATATAATCAATTATTTAATATATCGGCGCGGCGGTCATTTTCAAAGCGATATGACGATAAACTATACGTCGTTCAAGAATTAGGGAGGCCTATTCCAGATTTAAGTAAATATTTAATAAATATTGGCTCAGCGGGAAAAACTAGGGGTTTTAATAATGATTGGTACAAAAAGTTTGATTGGTTAGCTGGGAGCGCGGAGTTAAAAAAAATATTTTGTTGACCTTGTGTCATGTTTTCAGTATCTAATAATACATAGTCTAAAAATGGGTATTCTGATATAAAAAATATAGCTCGTAGTCTGGCTATTAATAACAAAAGTGCTGCACATATTGGATGTAAATGTAAATTACTTATCATGAAAAAACAAAAACAAATATATAGCTTCCGTTATTTATAGTTCCCAAATAATCAGCAAAGAATATACATAATATTATAATATTGGTAATTGGTAATCAACACTTTTTTTATAAAAATCTTTGAACTGCCTCACAACCCTCAGGACTCACGGGCCGCCACTGCTGGCGACAGGGGTAGTAGAGGATCAGAACCTTTTTCTTCTACATTTTTTTGGATCTCTAAAACTTAACGAATTGCAACATCAAATGACGAGAATTCTGCTGGCAATAGAGGTGGTTTTGTAACCACTTGATAAACATGGTCGATAAAAAAGCCCTGCACAAGAAAAATTTGGTAAAGTTTTCAGAATTTAATAAAATCATGTTCTAAATACAAATCAGAACTATAGTTAATTTTTATTGAATTTCTAAGATAATTAAGTGCTTTTAATAATTTCTGAGTGTAAAATGTTGAAGTTGCAGCTAGTACATCCACTACCAACTTCAAAATTTTTTATTATGTATAAATATAGGGTAAAAAATTCGTAGACATCCAATTTTTTTGTCCCTTTAAATAAACATTCATCAGCATATTATGTATTTATCTTTTCAGTAATACCTACCTAGTAGTAGGTTGTTATTTCTCAAGTCAACAACCTGCTATTTACTATACAGGGTGGTCCAACGAAAAGTTTGCACCTAGCTTTTCTCTTTTTTTTGTAGTCGAATGCGAAAATGCTCGGACACGTCGATTTTGCTTTTGAGGGGGACACATTTTAAACATATTTTTCGATCTGCGCCCTTAACCCCCTAGCGGGGGTGAGTAACAACCCTAAAATTTTAAATGGAAAGAGGGGTCTAATGACATATCATTTGAAAGGACACAAAATTGTCTTTCTAATGATACCCTATTTGTCGAATTTTACTAAAACAGTTAATACGAAAACGACTTTAAAGACATTAAGCCGATAATTTTGGTATTAATGAGAAATACAAATAAGTTTTAATTATTACGACTGAAAACAACTACAATCATTTCTAAATTATTTACTTTGAAGAAAAACGGGATTTCAAAAACACTATCTTATTTATCAGAACTAAATTCCTCACTAATCGTTTGCGTTTTTTGTTGAAATAAAAACTGCAGATACGTGTAGGAAAAGAATTTACACCGTTTATTTTAGTCTTTTCATTGATTCAGTTTGGTTGCTTCTCAAGTTATTTTACTTTTACCGTACAAAATGATTTATTCCATTCTAGAACGAGTTGAAATTGTTAAACTTTATTTTCACAATAATAGTAGTGCTAGACTTACGGCTCGCTTATTTAATGAGAGACATCCCGATAAAAATGTGAATGATGTGTACGTTGGCAAGTTAGTTAAAAAGTTTGTAGATACCGGATCTGTCTGTAATGTAAAACACCAGCCGCAGAAACCGATCAGAAATGAAGCTGTGGAAGTCGCTGTTTTAGGGCATGTTGAAATGGATCATAGTCAAAGTACCCGTCAACTAGCTGAAGCCTCAGGTGTCTCCCGTTCGTCCATAATACGAATTTTAAAAGCGTACAAATTTCATCCGTACAAAATCAAATTAGTACAGGAACTAAATGAGGATGATCCTGATAGAAGGCTGCAATTTTGTGAAGCAATGAGCCAGCGTTTAATTGAAGATCCGCAATTATTATTTAACATTTGTTTTTCCGACGAATGCACATTTTATTTGAATGGAGCTGTAAATAGGCACAATTGCCGTTACTGGGATGACAGTAACCCACATTTATTCCGTGAGGTTCATACCCAGTATCCTCAAAAAATAAACGTCTGGTGTGGCATATTAGGAAATCATATTATAGGACCACTTTTTATTCCTGGAAATTTAACTGGTGAAGTGTACCTAAACATGCTTGAAGACACAATTGATCCTTTAATAACACAAATAATAGAAGATGACCAAAATCATACTGCTGATCGGCTTTATTTCCAGCAAGATGGAGCACCTCCGCACTATGTGGCTCCTGTAAGACAGTTCTTAGATGACCGGTTCCCTGGACGGTGGATTGGAAGGAGGGGCCCAATTGAATGGCCTGCCAGGTCACCGGATTTATCGCCTTTAGACTTTTTTCTTTGGGGGCACTTAAAAAATAAATGTTTTGCCACGAAGCCCGAGTCCATAGAAGATCTTCGCCAACGCATTACAGAAGAGTGCAGAAACATAACACCTGATATGCTACAAAATGTTAGAAATAGATTTGAACAAAATCTGTATTATTGTATGGAATCAAATGGGTCACATTTTCAACATTTGTTAATGTAACGTTTTAATAAATCAATTTAACAGCTTGTTTACTTTTTTTACAAAGCAATGTTAAAACTAACAAACATTGGAATGTACTAACGATTGCAGGTGTTTTCACTCGCAATAATTAAAACTTATTTGTATTTCTCATTAATACCAAAATTATCGGCTTAATGTCTTTAAAGTCGTTTTCGTATTAACTGTTTTAGTAAAATTCGACAAATAGGGTATCATTAGAAAGACAATTTTGTGTCCTTTCAAATGATATGTCATTAGACCCCTCTTTCCATTTAAAATTTTAGGGTTGTTACTCACCCCCGCTAGGGGGTTAAAGGCGCAGATCGAAAAATATGTTTAAAATGTGTCCCCCTCAAAAGCAAAATCGACGTGTCCGAGCATTTTCGCATTCGACTACAAAAAAAAGAGAAAAGCTAGGTGCAAACTTTTCGTTGGACCACCCTGTATACCTTCTTATAATATTGTTTGTATAATAATGTGCAACAAAATCAGATTACATTCAAAGAAGGAAATGCAGGTATTCAGTTTTGTTTTTAGACCCTTAGGGCAGCATACACGCAGTATTGAAACCAACCCATTTTCTCTTTATTTTTTTCTCAATGTGGTTGTACATTTGCTCACGTAGACACACAGTAAGCATACTAAAAAATAGAGTAGCATTTTGTTGTAAATAACATTTATGTATGCATAGCAAGAAAATACGTATATGTATATCTATTGTGGTCAAATGTACCAGAATGAGTTCAGAAATGTAAGTTAAATATATCAATAATATTATACGGGGTACAAATGATTGAAGACGATTTCTTTTCTTAGATTCCTGAATAATATACACGGTGTTTCAGAAAGACATGGCCAAAATTTGTGAGCGAATTGGGGACATCTAATCATGAAAAAAACCTAAATTGTAATTTTTCGAAAAGTCCTTATTTACAAACATACAGGGTGTTAAAGATGACTGCCTGAGGACGATTTTTTTGAAAATATTTTCGAAACGAGTAAAGATGAATTAACCAAATGTAGCATATTTATTCACCTAGTTAAATGTCGTAAACTGACATGAAATTGAATAAAAAAGGATGACCATATGCGGGTAAACGGGGGGGACCCTTGCCTTAATCATAATCGAATTTCTCGAAAACCTTTAAGTTTTTCGAGAAATTCGAGTTTGAAAATTTTAGGACAAAACTGGTCCTTAGTAAACAGCATTAATAAAATTATTAAAATACAGTTTGATAACGAAAAGTTTTCCAAAATTTTATTTCCTTGTGATTTTTATTCATTTTGTGTCAAAAATGTGATAAAATTTTGGAAAACTCTTCCTTATCAAACTGTATTTTAATAATTTTATTAATGCTGTTTTACTAAGGACCAGTTTTGTCCTAAAATTTTCAAACTCGAATTTCTCGAAAACCTTTAAATTTTTCGAGAAAAAAGAAGTATGCCTTTTTTATGTAGAAAACTTTATTTTATTACATTTCTGACACAAAATGAATAAAAATCACAAGGAACAAAAAGTTAGGTTATAATTAAGGCAAGGATCCCCCCGTTTACCCGCCTATGGTCATCCTTTTTAATTCAATTTCATGTCAGTTTACGACATTTAACTAGGTGAATAAACATGCTACATCTGGTTAATTCTTCTTTACTCGTTTCGAAAAAAAGCCATATGAAGGAAGAACTTCGGAGATGGGAAAAGGAACAACTTAAGTCCTACTGGAGAAACACTCCAGGCCTAAGACAATAAAAAAGGTTTATCAAACCTTCAGAGGCCAACGCAGGGAAGCTTATCCAACTGGAGAGCAGCGACCTAAGGCGAATTACAGGCCTTTTTACGGGACACCACCCAGTGAAGTACCATCTCAAAAAGATGGGCCTAACCGAGGACGACACTTGTCGGTTTTGCGAAGACGCAACTTAGTATGCTTACACGTGCTCTGCGAATGCATGGCACTTTTCTGCAAAAGGCTAAAACACCTTGGAGGGGTTCCCTAACACCCGACGAAGCAAGGTATTTAGCCCCCAGAGAAATCATCAACTTTATGAAAAGTGTGGGACATAGATCATAGTATTTATGTCAAATAAATCCATGCTAGTATAGCTTATCCAAAGTTAATTTAAAATATATAAATTTAACGATTTTATCGGGGGGAACCTTGCCTTAATTATAACCTAAATTTTTCCTTGTGATTTTTATTCATTTTGTGTCACAAATGTGATAAAATAAAGTTTTCTACATAAAAAAGGAATTCTTTTTTTTTCACGAAAAACTTAAAGGTTTTCGAGAAATTAGAATTTGAAAATTTTAGGACAAAACTGATCCTTAGTAAACAGCATTAATAAAATTATTAAAATACAGTGTGCGAACGAAAAGTTTTCCAAAATTTTATTACTGCTTTGTACTAAGGACCAGTTTTGTCCTAAAATCTCGAATTTCTCGAAAACCTTTAAGTTTTTCGAGAAAAAAGAAGTATGCCTTTTTTATGTAGAAAACTTTATTTTATCACATTTTTGACACAAAATTAATAAAAATCACAAGGAAAAAAAGTTAGGTTATAATTAAGGCAAGGGCCCCCCCCGTTTACCCGCCTATGGTCACCCCTTTTTATTCAATTTAAGTTTACGACATTTAACTAGGTGAATAAATATGCTACATTTGGTTAATTCATCGTTACTCGTTTCGAAACTATTTCAAAAAAATCGTCTTCAGGCAGTCATCTTTAACACCCTGTATGTTTGTAAATAAGGATTTTTCGAAAAATTACAATTTAGGTTTTGTTCATGATGAGATGTCCCCAATTCGCTCACAAATTTTGGCAATGTCTTTCTGAAACACCCTGTATATGAATGAAACAAATAATTTTTGGGAACGTGTTATTTTCTCAGATTAATTTAATTATAATCGGATGGACATCATATGGTATGGCGAAGACTTAATGTGGAATTTAAACAAGAAAATTTGTGTCCGAAAACACGGTGGCAGAATATTGTAACTATGATTTATTCAATAGTTTTTCTTAGATTAATAATATGAAAGAAGATCTATCAAATTTGATAATAATTTTTAACAAATCCTCAAGTGGATGAAACTTTTTGGAGTCACTCTATACAGTGACAGTTTATAGGACTGGCCGTGTCTGATATATCAGTACACGAGCGGAACACGTTGGGAGTTTAAGCATCAAGATTTATATGTGCAAAGCCAGCGTCTTCTTTTAAATATTTATCATCAATTAAGGTCTGAAAAGAATGACGTGACGAATACACATTTTATAAAATTTTTACGTTCTATAGAAAATGTCACTAAGTGAGTAAAATTTGTTGTTAATTTATAATATCAGAAGCATATTATTATAAATGTATTTACTTATATGCATAACAAGTATTAACAATAGTATTAATTATTATAAAGGTATGTTCCTTGCTGTTCGAACACGGACTAGCTACGTGTGCATCTATGTCTAAACTTCTAAAAACGTAGGTTTATATGTTGCCGTGTTGGCGTGGCAAGGAAAAATACAGTATACTTTTATACAAATGAACATACAATTGTTAATACGTAAAGGATTTTTAAAATATCGTAGGACATGTATTGTTATGAAAAGTTAAAAGAGTGCGCCTATGGAAGGCTACGGTCGGTATTGACTATACAAAGGAATATCGAGTTGTGGTTTTTTATATCATTTTAAACTAAAATTAGAAAGACTATACCGGAAGGTTAATGCGTGAAGGACTCCTAAAACTAAACCAAAAATCGAAAAAAATTGTTTTGACCGATATTTTTTGCGCGCAATTTGGTTCCCAGATATTTAATTTAATTTTAATATTTATAGACCAGTAGCGCTATTCTGTACACTGTATCGACAATCGTCGGTATCGGTATGTTACCGACATCCAACGGTTGCGCGACCGATTTAATCAAAACGACGCTATTCTGTATGCCACGGTTACCGACAGTCGGAAATGCAACCGTCAAGTGTCGGCTTGGAAGTGACATCAATCGAATCGGTACGTTCAGCCAATGAACGGTGAGATATTTGTAAACAAATAACAAATATTTTGTTGTGCGTCATTTGTAATTTGTGCGACGTTTTAAGTTTGAATGTAAGATGTCTGCAAGAAAATAGGGCAAAATGCATTGGTTTGTAAATTAGAATGTGTTTTAAACAATAAGGCAATAAAGCACTGTCAATTAAAATACCTAACATGTAATGGCGTTTTAAGAAGAATCAAAAAAATATTATAATATGTTGACACCGAAACTTAACTACATAGGTATCTAATAATTCTTATCTAGACACTACACTGTAAAATCACTCTATATAGTCCAAATATACTTAAATAATAATCCGCAATTCCAACCAAAACATCAATAATGATCCAATAATCGCTCAACAAATATCGGTAACGTCCACCGTGAGGTGAACGAGGGCACGGTGAGATACCGATTTTTGTCGACTCAAATTACCGATATCGGTCGGTATTAGAGCATACAGAATGCCGCACGAAGCGACTTGCCGATGGCTGTCGGTAAGTGAGAATTACCGATACCGACGGCTCTCGGAAACGTGTACAGAATAGCGCTACAGGGTCGATAATTTTTGAGACCAAAACAATTATAGTAGGATGAAACCCATTGGAAAAGGTAGAGAATATAACAAAAATGAAAGAAAGAATAAATTACGGGCGATCTGAGGTCGGAAAGAGGGAGAGGGTGAGTTTTTAAGGGTAAAAAACGGTTAATCTCGATTTCCGGTAAAACTGCAAGTCCTATGCAAAAAAGGATCTACAACTTTTGTATCGACACTTTTTTCACATTACCTCAAAATTTATGTGGAAAATTCGAATAACCGAGTTTTTGGTTTTTTATTTTTATCTTTCGCAAAAAATAGTATATTGTATTCCTAGGCGGTAAAGTGTCATTTTTTAAGGCTGAAAGAAGAAATGTACGGGCGAGCTTTAGCGAGCCCGGACACTTCTTGAAGCCTGAAAAAATCACTTTACCGCCATGGTTTACACATTATTTTTCTGCAGGCACCGTACAATTGTAGGTAATACAAATAAGAAAAGAAAATATGATTGCTTTCCTTTGTCATTAAATGTATTTCATCCGGTACAGTTTCAAGAAATTTTTCAATATCCGGTTGGTCGAAAATTTTTGATTTTTTAGCAATGTGGCCAACAGATTTCTTCGTTAAAAAAGCAGTCACTTTTTTAAAATTTCTAATGTTTACGATATTTTTAACTAATAGCGTAGATTTTAACATGGAATGAATTGACCACAGTGTTGAAGAAGATTGATATTTGTGTGAAAGATCCGATAAATACGTCAAAATCACATTTTCACTATAGTTTTTAACGTTTTTAGCACTACACCAACTCATAAACAGTTTATACTGAAGTTGATTTTTCCGGCAGCAAATTCATCGAAACTTCGTTCGCTTTCTCGTGAATTTCAGGCGGGGTACAATACTCAATTTCCTCGTCACTACGATCAATCAGAGATTCCATGCTTATTATACCTATAAATGATGAATCAAATTCAAATTGAATATTTTAAGACGCGCTCGATTTTTGACAACCACTGTCACATTGGACTGTCATCATTGTTAATAGCTTTTATTATTGTGCCGCCATCTAATACAAATACATAAAATTAATTTTCTTGCCTAGCCATTTTTGAGTGTTTTGGAGCGCTAGCCTTAGAAATGCATACTTTCTCGTCCCTATGGAAGCAGTAAAATTCAATTTTCTCATAGTGTCGGCAGAAAAAATATTTTTTCAAGATATTTGGTGAAAACTTACCTTTGTATGTCCCAAACATACAGTAATTTTTTTGATTTAAAATATTCATTTTTTCACCTTATTTTGACTGAATATCGAAAAAGCACCCTAATTTTCAATCGAAAATTCTCACGTCAAAATATTTGCTTTTTTAAAAAAGTTGGTGTGTTTTTTGTTCGTTGAAATCTCTACTTTCTGATGGTATAAAAATAGTATATTCTGTAACAAGTGAGGAATGTGGCATATTCTGAACGAGTGGAAATTTGTCACCCGAGCCGATAGGCGAGGGTGACGGTCCACGAGTTCAGAATAGCTGATTCCTCACGTGTTACAGACTATACTTTTTCTACGACTGCAGCTTAATTCCCTAATCTCAGGAGAGGTACACATTATAGCTCTTCTTCGCTAGACATATTGAAAAAGTTCTTTAACAATTTATATAGGTAGGTACTTTTAAAACTTCAAAACCAAGATAATATAATTAATAACTTACCTCAATGTGTATAAGTAGATATCTGATAAATAATATAAATAAAGAATTAAACATAAGAGACTTTCAAATAATGACATATATGTCAAACAAATTCTACAATTTGTCCTTCTGTCAAAACTTAAATGTAAACACTTAAAAAAATTTCAATAAGATATTATATTGAAAAGTGAAACAGTTGATATATAGATTTTAAATATATCTGACCCATTTCTAGAGATACGAATATTTATTAATTACGTTAAAACACCGCTGTGTAATTATAAATTCCGCTAAAGTTATAGGCAACCCTTAATACGTCATTCTGTAACACTATTACGGAATATTGAATATTCTGTAACAGTTATTGACATCAGAATATCTATATTCTAAAACAGTCGTCGAAAAAATATACACTACTATGGTAAATGTTCTCAGAAAATGAAAATAATAACAAAATCTAGAATCCGAATTTTTTTTTTTTTTTTTAATTACTTCTCCATTAGTTTTTGTCTCTTTAATGGCATTTCTTCATCGTTCGACAAACCTTCCCGATTCTAGTGGATCTTCGAAATCTTCGTCTCCAAGCCTCCAGCCCCAATCTGTTGCTGTCAGTTCGTTACCCAGCCCAGTCTGAAGCTGATAATATGCCCTGAAACACTGTTGTTCTGCTGCACCTTCTGTGGGTGGGAGATTGGCCAATATGAAAGAAGATTTAATTCTTGCCAATTGATATTTTTGAAATTTTAATTGGTTCAGTGTTATATCATTTTTACATTTATTAATAGATTTGATTAATTGTAATCCATTTTTTTGATATCTTCTTTGTTCGCATCTTCTTTATAAAAAATATTGGACAAATTTAACACATTTTTATCAGATCATAAAGAGTTGACGATACTTTTCTTTCCTTTTCCGGCAATTCCAGATGTTGTATCGCAACCAGAAAAACAATGGAGAAATGCAACGATAGTTTTTAAGGATTCATATTTGAAATTATTAGATCATTATTTGCATTTTCTGAGAACATTTACCATAGTAGTGTATATTTTTTATACCATCAGAAAGTAGAGATTTCAAAGACCAAAAAACACACCTTTTTTAAAAAAGCAGATATTTTGACGTGAGAATTTTCGATTGAAAATTAGTGTGCTTTTTCGATATTAAGTCAAAACATGGTGAAAAAATGAATATTTCAAATTACAAAGGTAAGTTTTCACCAAATTTCGTGAAATAATAAAATTTTTTGCAAAAGATAAAAATAAAAAACCAAAAACTCGGTTATTGGAATTTTTCACATAAATTTTGAGGTTATGTGAAAAAAGTGTCGATACAAAAGTTGTAGATCTTTTTATCCCCTACAACTTTGCCATTTAACTTTTTTTCATAGGACTTGCAGTTTTACCGGAAATCGAGATTAACCGTATTTTACCCTTAAAAAGTCACCCCTCCCCCTTCCCTACCTCAGATCGCCCGTAATTTATTTTTCCTTTCATTTTTGTTATATTGTCTACCTTTTTCAATGGGTTTCATCCTACTATAATTTGTTTTCACTTCTTGCCATTTTTAAAATTATCGGCCCTGGTCTATTAACAGAAAATAGAATTATTATTCATACATGGGAGGTAAATGAGGCAAATTCATTTTAGAGAAACTAATCAATCTGATTACAATCCAGTAAAAGCGTCATCAACTTAAACTATATATACCTAAGTGCAATAATACATTTACTTTACGAAACAAGTCACGAAAAGTTCCAATTCCAATTTATTTCCAATCTTTCATTAGGTATACATAAAATAATATACCTACATTCCCACAATGTTTCAATACCCATTCATCTGAAATGAAACTCGAACATTTATTATATTGTTTTGTTGCCGATAGTCTGTCGAGTTAAAAGCAAAAAAAAAAAACAAAATATCGATTAAGGTTTGTGTATATGGAACTAGTAGAGCGTATAGAAATGGTGAATACAAGCACTTGACTCTGGCTTTTATCGTATAGAGGCTTGGTCAAGTTCAAGTAATTATTAGTTGGCTACATCACGACTGAATGAGTTTTTAAATTTCACTAAAATATGTTTATTTTTCTTATACAATATTTTCATTAAATATATGGAAACACTTTCGTGATTTTCTACTCCGAATGTTCTACTTTTAAATGATACCTTTGTTGTATAACATATTATAATCTATAGTTTTCCTACGAATATGCGGTAAAGTGGACTTTTCCGCATTTTTCTAGTGTGGAAAGTTGCCAAAGAATTGTCAAACTGACAATTCAGGTAACAACAATTGACAAATTTGTCAAATATGACATAATGTGATCAGTTATTATTAATGTGTCATAAGAGAAAATGATAAATGAAATTTTAACAGGTTAATAAGTGAGTCTAGAATTGTTTGCCGGATATAGACAGAAGTAAGCTATAAGTACTTATTATTTTAATGTGGCTAAACAGTTATTAATATTTATGATTTATGACAAACCTAGCGCAAGTCTCGCACTTGATCTCCGCTTGATATTAGTTATAAGCAATATTAAAAACAGTGCTGTAATAGTATATTACATAACATGTGCTGTAAATGATATTTTACATGCGAGTGACTAGTTTGACGACGAGCCGCGAAGCGGCGAGTGAGGCTATAGTCTCGAGTATGTAAAATTATTTACAGCTCGAATTATGTACTATACTTTTTCTACGACTTTGAAGAATCAGAATCCATTTCAGAATTAAAATTTAAGCAGAAATACTTAACACAGAAGAAAAGGTAATAAGGACATTTGTGTTTGACATAATTCCATAATAAAAAATAGTTTTTTTTTTCAATTTCAACATACTGTATCTCGAAAATGGTGCATTTTAGAGGGTTAGTTAATAGAAACTTTTTTTGATATTTTTGGACGAGCTCTCACAGACTGAAGTCCTGCGCATACATTATGAAACACCCTGTATTGTGCAACGAACATGAAATTACATATATTTCCGAGTTTGATCGTGCTGCAAATCATACGAGTAGGAAATGGACATTTCATGTGAGTTTCATACTATACTTTTTCTACGACTGTTTTAATATACCTACAGGATTGCTTTTGAATAAATTAAGTATCATAATTTTTAGCAAAATATTTGCTTTTCGAGAGTTACCTATACTAGCCCTCTTGGCACATATTTAATAGACCAGATGAATAAGTAAGCGCAAAACAGTGATTCAAACTCGATGTGACAGACTTATGTTGCCCACACCAATGCATTTACAAATTCATGTTGTGTTATAAAAAATATTATCCGCACCAATAGATTTTTTAAATATTTAAGATTTAACTTATTTGTTTATTTATTAATACAAAACAGTGAAGCTTAGAATTATTATGTTATTATTTTTTTACTGTTAGTAAAAAATATATTTGTATAGAAATTAAGAACGTGAATGAACCTGTCCTCGCTATCGAAATGTTGTGTATAATATTAGAGAAGAAGGCAAAACAACTACTACACTGGCTAATAGCACGCATAAAATTGAATTACAAGCACCATACATACAGTTGTAAGTTGAACAATGATACGGATGACGCAATTATAAATAACGTACATGATGAATTAAAATATAACAACTTAGAATAATAAAAATAAAGCGATCGTTTTATAAAAGAAAGCCGTTGTGAAATAATACATTTTTACAAAAAGATAATTGTTATTACATTAACTAACCCAAATTATCAGGGATATATTACAAATATTACTGTTCAAACACAGCAAAAAGTGCAATGCAGGTAAAGGCACTTATAACCAGGCATGCTTTAAAATTTTAAAATAAGAATATAATCACAAACAACAATATAATATATAATAACCCGCACTACAGATACCTCTGCACGTACTATAGCTATTACATATGTGCTACCGCTTTATACCTAGCATGAACCAAACTATCGGAGCTGGCACTTTCTCAGTAGGCGTGGTTTGAAAAACAATTGAAACAGGCGCGCTTGCTTGCTTACGCATCTGGTCCATTAAATCTGTGCTCTTGGCGTAAGCCCAAATACAATGAGTTCAAAGTATTAAATTGATTAGGTAGGTGGTGTTAAACTATATTTACTATCAGTATCACTGGTTTTCATTATGTAAATAGCTTTGAAACTTTCGATATTAGCGAAAGAATTTAAACTGTGAATTTGTTTTGTCTGTATTCTCGGCGATACTATGGTGATTTCTCATAACCGATGCTACTTTTGTCATTATCAGGACATTTACTTGTTGGGCAACTAGTGGGAAATTAAAATAGCATTACAATGTACTACATTTTCAAATTATGGTTGATACAAAGCAAACAGCAAGTTCGGTCGTGTTAAATGTTCTGCCCGATGAAGCAAAACGGCAGTACGAAAATGCCTACGCGCTATCTTACTTAGTATTTGTTAGTTTCCATTAAATTAAAAGTTTCATTTATTTTGCGCCCTAGTGTGCAAAATATTTAGCGCACGTTGCCATGGGCAACGTGAAGATATAGTGGCAATTAAAAAATCTGCCAGTTCGCACACTGACATTAGTATAAAAATGTGGACATTTTTTGACAGTTGTAGAACATAGTATATTGTGCAACGAGCATGAAATGACATATATTTCCTATGAGTATGATCGTTTGCGGCATTACAATGTACTACATTTTCAAATCATGATTGAACATATAATAAAGGCATTTAAAGACAGTCGTAGAAAAAATAGTTTTCCGCTATTATTAGACGCATGCGGTAGGGATAGATACTTCCTTTATATCACCTAAAATCTACACCACTGCCGTAATAAAAATTTAATCATGTTTTTTTTTTCGTTACTTCCTACGTAAATATCATCCTATTGTCTTAATGCGATAGAATAAGTAGTGTTCAAATTATTTTAAATGTAATGTTGAAATTATATAATTTTATATTTTATGATTTATTTCACTTGAGTTCCATTAAAAATTTAACTAAGTTTATGATAAAATGTGTTAATATCAATCGTAAGTCACATGAACCTTTCAATTTTTATTATATTTGAACAATAGAAACATTGAAAGCGGCCAAACAATGGGCTAAAATCATTTGGGAATATGTATAATAAAACATCCTGTATCAGGGTAAGGGAGAATATTTGATTTTAGGGTTTTGGGTCAAATCTTCATATTTGGTGCAAAGATATCTCCAATTACCAAATGGACAATTCTGAATGATGAATGAAACACCCTATATACGTTTTATTTAAAACACAAAAGCGGCGTAAATCAAACACCCTTTATAAGTGGATAGTTGAGTAGCAAAGCTTGATCTCACCACTTCATTGTAATATATTTATAATTTGAATTTGTATGAGATAAATATCAGTGTTAGTTTTCTATTTGACATTGATTTCACTGCCACAATTTAGGATGATGGATTCGCAGAGATATTTCAAAAAATGCTTTTTAATACAGTTTTCTTTGATATTTTGATGATAATATTGCTCTACGCACTTTTTTAACTATCTCAATTTGACCACACTTACAGCTAGACGTTAACAAAAAAAAAATCAATAGCCATATTAAGAATGATTTTAGCTAGTGCTATCGAGATATACTGCAAGAATTTTGAGTGCATCAACCCATCATCGTCAATCAAATGGCTTATATATTCATCAATAACGAAAACGATTTCCGCCTCATAATTTATAAAGCCTACAGGCTACCAACTAATATATACAATAGAATACTGCAAGATAAGGTATACCTATGCATAATTTCATGCCTACTATGAATGTTTTGTAAATTGTGCTGTAAAAAAAAGAAACTCGTTAGAGGCAAATACAACAGGAAATTATGAAATCCGTCATCTGTGTAAGGTACCAGTTGTTTTTCTAGATAAAATTGATGAGGTGAAGAGATATTGCATAAGAACCAACGTTGTTAAGATTCCACGAGGCGAAATGTGTTTTAGTTTATTTAAACGTTAATTTGTGAATACCAGATGCTCATATATAAATATAGAAAATAGGTAGTAATAGTAATCTGCAAATTTAGATTGTAATTTTAGTAGACGCCCAAATTACTTCTTGTATTAAAAAAACCTTAGGTTAGCTGACTATAGTTCTAACAATTTTTTTGTATCATTAACTATTTAGAACACATAACAAAAGTGTACAGAAACTAGTTTATAACTGTAACTTAATCTCCACATCTTGGTCAATTCATCTTTCCTTGAAGAAAAATTTCCGCAGGAAAAAAGCTGCGGACAAAGTTGTGCATATTTTTAAAAGGCACAAACCTAAACAAAAAAATTATAGAGGCATCTCTGTGTTGTCTGAGTTCTATAAGGTTTTTGAAAATGCATTCTACAATAGCTTTTGTAAACAAGCATAATATACTCGGTGGGACCATATTTGAGTTTACGCAAGGATTATCAACTTAGAATGCGGTCATTCAGTCTGTAAATAATGTGTTAATGAAGCTGAGGGAGAGGCATAAGTGTCAGGGTTAATTTTTTTAGTATACACGGGCTTAGCAATCCGGTGCAATAAATTTTTATTGTTCAATTTTTATTGTCTTAATGATATATAAAAAGAAAAATCAAAAATATTTTTGAATTAATCATGATGATGATGTTTTTATTAATTTACAATTTTCGAAATTTATAATTCTTAAAATATAATTTTCCTCGAAATAGCCTTAATACATTTCTTGCTATTGTCTTGAGACAATTAACGTTTGCACAATGTAATTGAGCTTTTCAAAACAAATTTATAAATTTGACCACTGATGATGGAGACTGGTGGTCCGAAACCTGCATGGGGCTCATTCAGAGATATATTAAAGTTATTGCGTGGAAGTACGACTTTTAACAATCTACTCCCCTTTAAATTGAATTGTATTTAAATTTTACAACTTTGGTATTCGAGGTGTTATATTGGATAGCGTCATATCTCTCAGGAAGAAAATAATCAGTACGTCTTAACCAGAGTGGTGCCATATTAAAGTCATCAATTCTTGAGATCAACGTTGACGTTCCCCAGGGTCTACTGATTTTCACATTCATCAGTTCACATAAATTCGCACAAATAACATCTGTGGAACATGTAACGAACTGAGTGAATAATAGCAGAGTAAAAGACTATCTTTACCCACGACTATTCGGCATTTGACAAAATTTTGACACGACTACGTTAGGTATTCCAAGAAAAACTAGAAATTTCCCATGACTACTAAATTCTTTGATGCTTCAAGGAGCATGGAATGAGAGAAATATGATTCAAAATAGATCCAAAGCAATATATAGTACCTATTGTAACGTATGTAGCTTAAAAACAGCATAAGTTTGAAAATAGCAAATTGCAAAACTTCACCTCTTGATCAGTATAGGTGCCAAAAATATCTTTGTATGATAAATTTGTGTATTTTGCTGATCAATAAAGACCATTATTATTATCACAATAAATATGCGTATACGCAATAACTTCTAAAATACGTACAGTAACATTTCTCTTCCAAATCAAAACCAAACATAATATATCACAAACAAAAAGTTCACATAACAGGACGCTCCGTGCTACAATTTAGCGCATCTTCAGCTTAAAATGAGTTTTGTGTGTGAAGATTTGACTTTCATTCAAACAGTAAAATTACAACTCCACTTAAGAATGGACTAGGTACTTTTCAAATTATTTAATAATGTTAGAATAGAAAGCTGAAAATATGCTAAATTATAATACGAAACGTCCTGTTATGTGGACTTTTTGTTTGTAATATATGTTTAGTTTTGATTTGGAAGAGAAATGTTACTTTACGTATATCCAATAAACCGAGAAAAGTTTCCTAAAATACGTAGACGTTACTGGTATACGTCGGAAGCTAAGACGTGTGTTAGAAAGTGGGCCAAAGAGAAGATATGCATAATAAATTCAAACGTCAAAACTTAGCTCAATAAAGTGTATATATTTTATAGTTCAAAGAAAAAAAGCTCTACCGATTTAGAAAATGAACTGGCGTGGGATATATCAAAAATTTGTTATGCATTAACATTATGTATCTAATCTAATAAGAGGCTCAACGTGTCAGACCGAGCACAAGTATTTACTAAAAACAATTTTCGCCCACAAATAAAAATCCCATCATCTGGCAATGTATGAATGGGGCTCAATGCATAATATCGAATTATACTTAGTTATGCATTTCCTTATTGAACAATATTTCAAAAATAATGAAAGCTTGGCGACCGAAGGTCGAAAATTTCATCCAAAATATGGTTGAAATCGTGTTTTATCTTCGTCAACTGTGAAGAGCTTAATTAAAAAATTGCAAGAGACATCCGTTGGACACACCAAACACACTGGTCGTCCAAAAACAAGCCGTTGAAATGTCAATATCGAAGCAGTGCGTGAGTGTCGGTGACAATCTAGGAACCTCAATTCGGTGTCGTGGACAAGAATTGCAAATTGCAAGAAGTTCTCTACAGCGAATACGCACTAAAGCTGTGTCTCCATGCTTACAAAATTCAATTAACACAACTGAAGCCTAATGACCATGCAAACCGAAGAGAGTTTGCTGAATAATAATAATAATCTTTATTGGCCATTAATCAATATAAAATATATACATTGGCAAGTCATAAATATACGAATAATTTGTATAGAACATGTCACATTATAATAAATAAAATCTTAAACGCTATCATCACAACGACAAAAAAAAAACAAAAAACAGAAAAAGAGATTAAACGCATGAGGCATCCAGCAGCGCAATTCACATCATACTAGAGCAAAACTGAACAAATTCTTGCAGAGTATAAAAACAATTTTCAACTAGAATCAATTTCAGTCTGATCTTAAAAACATTTTCAGTTGCTGAGTTTTTGATAGAAGAGGGCAACATGTTAAAATAGCTTATGCCAGAGTAATGCAGCGACTTCCTGTAAAACTCATGATAATGCCTAGGTAATAGTAGTTGGTTTCGACTCCTAGTAGCGTAACTATGTTGCGAGCCATTCACTGGAAACAAAGCTCGATTCTTAAATATATAAGGAAGTAATTTAAAGAGATAAATGCAGGCTACTGTTAGCATCCTTTCACTTTTAAAAGTGCCCCGACAAGAGAAGCCGAATGGCAGACCAAAGATGGTCCGCAATATCCGTTTCTGAATCACAAACACCCGACTCACTTCACAAGACCTGCCCCAGGATACTATATTATATGAAATCGCAGAGTAAACAAGAGAATAATATACTGTTATTAGGGCTGCAGTATTCATATGACCCCTCAGAGAATAAATTAAGTAAGCCTGTTGGGATAGCTTTCCACATACGATATCTAGGTGATGTATCAAAGTAAATTTCTCATCAACAGTCACACCCAAAATCTTCACAGGCTGTGACCAGGGTAAAATGCTGCTTCCAAACTGTACATCGAAATCTAGTGATGATTTATATCTGTTAAATTGAAGCAGAACTATTTTATTATGGTTAACCATCAATCGGTTATCATGGCACCACGAATCAAAAGCTCGTAATGTAGATGAAATCTTTCCTTGAAGAATTTTAGGGTCCCTGTGCGTTATGATTAAAGATGTATCATCCGCGTACATAAATGGTCTTGCAAAGGTTAGCCGCTGAGGCAAGTCATTAACAAATAAAAGGAAAAGAAGGGGGCCCAGGACACTTCCCTGAGGAGTGCCGATATTAATGTCCTCATAATCAGATAATGGGTCTATCCTGACACAAAATCTACGCCGACTCAAGTATGAAAAGATCCAGTCGTTGACGTTTCCCCTCACACCCATACAGGATAGCTTGGTCGACACAAACAGCTTATCAACCGTATCAAATGCCTTTGATAGGTCAAAGAATAAGGCAACAACATATTCTCCCCCATCAGTACGGTCTTGGATATATTGGACAAAGTCAGTGATGCATGTTTCCGTTGAAAACCCCTTCCGCTGACAATCCGTTAAAACTTGAGTGGCAGTTAAAAAATTAAAAATCTGGTTCGACATGACACTCTCAAAAATCTTAGAAATTACACTCAATAAAGCTATGGGCCTGTAGTTTTTAGTATCCGTACTGTCGCCCTTTTTATAAACAGCGATGACAACTGCGTTCTTAAGTTATGTTGGAAAAACACCGCTCCAAACGGAACTGGTGACCAGCTCACCCAGAATCGGCGCAAACTCGTCGATACAATTTTTTATCAGAAAAAGGAGTAATTGATCTTCCCCTGTTGATCTTTTATTAGGTAAGTTATTAATAACCGATCTAATATTTATGTCACTGACCGGTACGAAAAACATACTTCTAGGGTTGTTCTCACATGTTGTACAGCGAACCGACAGCCCCCCATTAAAGTGCCGATTTAAACTTTTCTCCACAATGGCACCATAATACTGCGAAAAAACACGTCGGGAATGGATTATTCAGCTTCAACCCATGGATGCTGATTTTTCGAGTAAAATCATCCTAAGCGACGAAGCACATTTTCACCTTGATGGGTTTGTTAATCGCCAAAACTGCCGCATTTCGGGTTCTAAGAACCCTCATGTGATTGTCGAAAAACAAATACAACCACAACGTGTCACTGTTTGGTGTGGATTTTGGGCGTGACTGTTACTGGTGCTCAATATCGCGACATGTTAACACAGTTCTTTTTGTCGAAATTGGATGATATTGATGTGGCCAATATGTTGTTTTTATTTTGAAGTACTCCATATATCGAGGAGTGAATGAGATCTTGAATAAAACACGTCTACTCTTTCTATTAACACTAGCCAGACATGTTTCGGACTACCCGTCTATCATCAGTGGCTTATAACGAACCCTATGTGCAATTATTACATTAAATGTGAGATATTGTAGTTGAAATTTTAACACTTATACACGTCTGTAAATAAGCAAAATATGCAAATATTTTTAGTATTTTTAATTAACATTGATGATTAACGTTTACTTTTAGTTCCGTACAATAGCAAGCTTTTACAAAATCACGTACCAACAGTAATTTCAAAGAAAATTAACGTTTTTTTTTGCGACGAACATGCGTATGCTTTTTCTACGTATATGTTCAATATAACTGGAATTAATGAAGTGAAAACTGTATATCTATAATTGTATTTTTTTAACTTCTTCCATCACATCGCGTACACTCCTTTAAGAGAGGAGAAAGTCACTTACATTAATATATTATTTTTCTACCGCTACTTTGCCGATATTGCTTGTATATAAAAAAAAAACTATTTTGAAATAAATTGTAATAGTTACATTTCTTCCATTTAGAGTCTAGACTACGTTCTTTATTTGGACAATCTTTAACAGCCGCATGCCTGTAGATATATGAGAAAAATGTTGAAGGGTTCATTTGTAAGAGAGTACTTCGTAGAAACAAATAACATATTTTTTACACGACTTCCACTTACAAAGAAATATATTATTGCTCCTCAGTGGCACTGCGCACAAACTTTAAAAAGTTGGAGGTTGGAAGTTTTTATAAAATTTTATTCTCGAACCATGATCGAAACTGTTGAATTCCACATACCCAGCAGGTCGAACATTTGAGTAAAACTGTATTTTATTTATTACAAGCGGTCAATAGACTCAGTTGCAATCCTCGAGACAATAGTTCAACCTTAAAAAGAAATTGAGATCGAATGGAATATATCGATACATTTCTTGCATCTCTAATAATAATAATAATAATAATAAATTCTTTATTGCACCCAATACATATTACATAGTACACTAATTATAATGTATAAATTTTGGACATTTGTACTGGATAACAAAGGGATTGCAATCACCCGACGGTGTTATTAGTTGCAACCCCGAGAATCAAACGTAAAAAAATATAATCGAGAGTACATTCAAGTGCTTATTCCTAGCTTACACTAACACATACCTTAACAATATACCTACACCATTCAATATTCTTCATAAATCATAACCTAGAAATAATGCATATATGCGCTGCAGAGCGTGGACACGCCAAGACGCAGACGGAACAAAGATGCAAAAAAAAAAAAAAAAACAAACTGCAGATTCAGCGGGACTGGTCAAGAAGAAACCGCCTGACTCTCACAGCAAATGTACCTGGTTTCAAACATTTAAACTCTGTTGGAAGGCTGTTGTACATTCTGTAAACCTGGTATGAAAATGACCTTTCAAAGAGTGAGGTGCGGTGAGGTGGAGGAGATATAAGTCCACGAAATCTTAAATTCACAGAATGAACATCCTCCCTGAAACGTATCTTGTTGTATAAATATGGGGGTGATTTATAAAATATTATCTTGTGAAACAGAGTCATCATATGAAGCTTCCTTCTTTTCTCCATATTTAACCACTTTGTGTCCCTCAGCTTATAGGATACGGGCTCGAATTTCCTGATGCCATATATAAAACGTAAACAAGCTTTTTGAACTCTTTGTATACGTTCACTGGTCATTTTGTTTATACAGGGACCGTACAGAGCATCAGCGTAATTAAAGTGACTCAAAACTAATGTATCACACAGCTTAATTTTCATTTGTCGGTTCAAGAAATGTCTACTGTGATACAGCAACTTTAAGTTTATGTAAGCTCGTTTTATACACAAATTGACGTGTTCTTTAAATCGCAAGTCTGAACTCAAAACTACACCTAAATTTTTTGCTTCATCCCTAGAAGAAATTAAGGTTCCAGCTATGTTTATATTAATTAGGTTTTGCAACCCATTCCTGTTTTTTCCGAATACTAGGTACATTGATTTAAGTGGATTAATCTTCAAATTATGTATCTCAGACTGTGCAGCCAACCTCTCCAATTCCTTATTAATTAAATTGTTGTAAAGACCGGACTCCTCGAGTAGGAACGAGCAATATATCTGTGTATCGTCCGCGTATAATTGGTATTTGCATGTTTGTAGGCAGTTAACAATATTACATGTATAGATTGAAAACAAAATAGGTGATAAAATCGAACCCTGTGGCACGCCACATAGAACTTTGCCCTCTTCAGATCTACCACAATCAGTTTCCACAAACTGCCTTCTATTTGTTAGAAAGCTACAGATAAGTTTTACAGCATTTTGAGAGAACCCGATGTAATGTAGAACTGCCAATAGTATCTTGTGCCTAATAGTATCAAACGCTTTGGAGTAATCCAGTAAAATCAGTACTGACGATTTGCCAGTATCACAAGAAGATATAACGTTATCGATTACATTCAACAAAGCGGTTGTACAGCTATGGTTTTGACGGAAACCGGACTGCATAGGCGGCAGTATTTGAAAATCCAAAACATGCCTAGAAATCTGAGTCTTCATAGCTTTTTCGGCTATTTTCGACAACACTGGAAGAATACTAATCGGCCTCAAATCATTAAAGCTTTCAACAGTTGTAGTTTTCTGCAGTGCAATTACTCGAGATATCTTCCAGGCATCAGGAAAATCAAGATCCAGCAACACAGAGTTAATAATATGTGTGACATATTTTATTATTACAGGACAACATAGTAATATCATATCGACCCCGAGGCCATCCACCCCGGCACTACTTGACTTGATCTCCCTTAAATACTTCAAAACATCATCATCGGTTATAGTAGTAAAATTAAAAAGTTCGCCAAAATTTGATTTGAGGTTATTGCTGTAATAGTCCAAAAGTTTTGCATCCGGAACCGGCACATTCCGAGAAGGACTTAAAAAGTGATTGTTTATAGCGTCAGGAACATTTAAATGAGGTGGCAATTGACTGGGCGTAGTTGCCGTTGCCACACTTAGGCTTCGCAACTTTTTCCAAAGAGCGCTCTGATTTTCATTAACAATACTGTACCGGAGATAAGCTCTCTTCTCGGCTTTAATCGCGCTATTTACTGTATTGCGCATTTGTTTATAGGAATCCCAATGGCTTTGCCTATTTGAGGTTTTATATTTTAGTAATGCTCTCTTTTTCATACGAATCATGAGTTGAATATTATCTGTTAGCCAAGGTTGCTTTTTCCTTTTGATAACATGTTTTTTAATTGGACAAATAACATCAAAAATAAATAAAATTACATTATTAAATACCGCCAACTTATCATTAATATCAGGTATATAAAATATGTCCTCCAAACGAGCATCGCGCAAAAGCTCCAGCAAACAGTCCCGATCAATCCCAGCCAAATTCCGAGAGGAAACCTGGCGCGGGGTAGTAACTCTCAAACAAGCGCCAAATTTACAAAACACAAGAGAGTGATCAGCTATGTCAACATCTTCAGTTCCACATGATAACAAATCAGAGTCGTCAAGTAGAAGTATTACATCAATAAGCGTAAAGGAGCGGGGAGTAACACGAGTTGGGACATCAATTAGTTGTTTAAAATTAAAATTTTCAAAAAATTCTGTGAAAATGCGCGTTTTACTATTTTCAATATCCAATAAATTTACATTAATGTCACCACCACATACAATATTATCGCATTCAGAAATAAAAGATGATATATTATTTTCAAGTGAATTGATACATTCTAAAAGATTTTTGCTTGGCGGTCTATAAAGAGAACCGATAATATACAGTTTTTTGTTTAATTTGAGTTTGACCCAAAGCTGCTCTAATGAATCGACATTAGGAACGCGTAAACACTCATACCTCAAATCCGTTGATACATACATTCCAACACCTCCTCCCCTCGCACCGCGACTTTTACCTATAAAATTGTACCCAGGTAACGGGCGTTTTCAACAATTTGTTTAAAATAAAAATCACAATAAAATATAACCTTTAACCCACTATATTTAACTATTTTGCCGGAGCAACAAATAAAACAACTACTCGCTTTGTACACACATACCGTAATGAATATATTCTTTCTTTTTAGTTTCTTTGACCTTTTTTTTTATAAGTTTTAGGGATTTTTGTTTCTTGATTTTAGGTCAATAACTACTTATATTTTAATTTATATAAATCATTTAATATATTCTTAATAAAATTGACGTTTCGATAATTGTTTTTGTCTTTCTCAAAATGTCTACAATTAAAAATTAAATAAATAAACAGTAGTCAATCACACGTATACATTTACATTTTGAACATACCTGTATAGTCTAGATATTGCATAAAACACATTTTACAACTAATAATAATATTTTTTAAATGTAATATCAAATATTATTATTATAATATATAAGTAGTTATTGACCTAAAATCAAGAAAAAAAAATCCCTAAAACTTATAATGAATATATCGATACATTTCTTGCATTACGGTGAAAATGTTCAAATGAAGTATGGCTTCCGCGAATTTCTCATCTTTTCATGGTTGTTGCCAGATTTTAAATTAATTGAAGGGATTGGAATATAAATAATATGGAATTTTTTCAACAATTATATTATTTAAGCAAAAATTAAATTAAATAAACTTAGGGAAATGAAGTTTGTGTTTAATTAAGCATCTGCGCGTGTGTCGGGTGTAAATAGATTTTGATTTAATTAAGCTATTGCGCGAATAATGTTTTCTTTTCTATTGGCATTACTTTAATGAAAAAAGTTACGATTTGGGAACTATTTTAAAAATGTTTTCCTTCAATGAATCCTTCTTTTGAAATTGTAAGTGATTAGTCAGGTTAATCCAATCTATCACTCTGCCCTGCTAAGTCCCCCCTTGTAGCTTTTGAACGGTAACATTTAAAATAATGAAATTTGAAATCTCCAATCTCGTGCAAGCTATATGTATCAGTGGACTTATCAACCGCGTGAAAGAAACATTCAAGAAGAGTCTGTTATTGACATATCAAGATGAAAGAACATCCATACTACTCTGTAGCGTGTAACAATCATTTAAAGAACTGACCAGGTCATCTGCAGAGGCAAGGCTACTGAAATTTATTGACTGATCATTACAAAATAAATTAAACATCAGGGATCTAGATTTGATCCCTGAGGCACACCAGGCGGTAAGCACAGGATCTAAAGCTCTCATACTCTACAAATTGCGTTCTACCTAACAGATAAAATCGAAACAATAGTAAAAGCTGATCAGAAAAACCAAAGCTCTCTAACAGCAAAAAATGATCGATTTGATCAAACGCTATGCTAAGGTCCGGGTAATGAACATCAATTAATTATTAGGAACAGTAAATGTTTTATGGACTTAAACACACTGAAGATTTTATACGCTCTGCGTCCTGTGTATTTTATGTGCTCAGTCTTTGATCGTTTGTGCGGAGATTTTGGATACAAATGATTCTACGCTCGATCATAATAGAATCGATCTCATCACTCAGTGATTTAGGTTAGGCTATTTTTGTTATGTTGTATGTTAGTTTTATAGTGTATTAGTTTTTGGTTGAAATTAGCCCTGTGATATGGTTGGACACAACCCTCAAATTTTTAAATAGCAGTAGATGTCGGTGATACATTATTTTTTAACTGCTTTACAGCAATAGGTTACTTTTGATATTTGCTTTCATCATTCTCGTGAAAATTGCGTTGAAAAGTTACAAATATGCAGGTGACCACAGAGTTTTATGCAATTTAGTTTAATTTATTTTATCTTCGGGCGTAGCTCAGTGGTATTCGGCGTGGCTTTGGGTGCGGAATGTCCTGGGTTGTCCCTGCGCTTGCAATTCTTTTTTATTTCAAATTTTTGACCAAAGTAGATAGGTAGGTAGTTGGGTTAGTTTAGCATATTATATTTATTATTTTTAATTTTTTATTTCCAATTTTTGAAAAAAATAGTTATAAATGGATTTTGGTCTGTTGGAAATAAATGCTTATTATTAAAATCCTAATTTCGGTTTGGCAGGATAAACTAGAGTTATTCAGTTAATTAAGCCAAGTAGACAATTAGTATTGTTTTCACATTATTTAAATTATATTGGCGTAATTTTACTACTACTATCGTTTCCTTACAGTTTCCGATAAAAATCATCAACTTACGGAAACATTTAAACGATACATAAGGAAGGCATTATCAACCACTATAGCATCCGACTGGTTTCTCAAGAGATGCATATATTCAGTGTGAGTTTTTAATATTCTAAGCAGCTTGTTTAAAGATATTCAATTACCGCATATATATTAAAGTTATTGACGATAATTTTTATGTATGTCAATTTAGATATTAAATTAACCCAGATATGACACGAGTCACGTAAACTACATAAAAATGAATTATTATTATTATTACGAGCATGTAATAAATATAAAATACATAAAAATAAAATTTAGCGGCATATAAAAATAGTTCCTTAACGTTCAAACTCGGAAGAAATTCCCTGGTTAAAATAATAAAATTATTTATTTCCCATCACTTGTATACCTGACTATGTAAATTGTAAAAGTAGTTTAGTTATTATTACTCGATATCCAAAGAAGCTACTCTGTGGTAAAAGATACACACACGGTGATTCTCGGTCGCTGACAGGACTATTTAGAAAATTTGGTTATTTACTACCCTATATTTCTCAAATGATTTGACATTTGTGACACTTCCGGTTATACCTGAAGTTATTAGCAATTTCCTTATTTCAAATGGAACATACTGTATTGTATTGCCATTTTAGATTGCTTATCCCTTTTGACGTAACACATCCCTATACCTATTTTCAACTGTTTTTGAATAAAAAAATTATTTTCAATTTTTATGGTAAAAAACTGTCTGCCGAAAAACATATGTAATTTCGTTGTTTGAAAAGACAAAATGTTGAAATTTCGGCAGTCATTTAATGAAGAAAATTCAACTGAGTTGACCGGTTGGATCATCCAGTGGGTGTTCGCAAAATACACGAATATAATTAACTAGTAAAAATAGACATAAGTAATTTGTCTCAAATGAAACACCTTGTATATTAGGTTAAAATTAGAAGTAAAATGCTTTAAGATGACATATCATGTCCCTAAACCATGTTTACTAAATAACACGTTTTTTTTGGGGACATTTATGTTTAATTTTTTTGTTTGTAAGCATAGAAATATTAATGACATTTTGATAACTTCTATAAGTAACTTCTAAATAAGCAAATAATAACGGATTTTAGAATTCCCCCAACATAAACAAATCAACTGAAATTCTTATATTTTACACTTAATTTATCAATTGTAACCTAAATTAACAGCGATGAACAAGAGGAAATTTAGAAAAATAAAAAATAATAATACTAATTTATTGCAGTACAAAACACTACAAAAGGATTTGGAAAAACAATTTAGAAAAGATCACAGTTCCAATCCTAAAATAACATACACACAATAATAATAATAAATGCAATACAACAAAAAATAACCACAAAAATTCCATAAAAAAACTATAATTTAATTAACATGTCGAAAATACAGAAAATAACTAGGTACATTAGAAAGAATACAAAGACAAAATGTCAAACTTACATTAAATGCTGAAAATGCAATGAAAAAGCATTTTACTTGTCCGCATTATATTCTAAGCAATTTAGAATTTGCTTTTGTACGCTACGTTTTGCGGATCTTTAAATTTCGTTGAATCCACCTGCCGCGCCGCCGCAGTTCTTCCTTTGTTGGCTCAGAAGAATGAGTGTATACACATTCTTTTAAAACAGTGGTTTTGGTAATGTTGGAGACGGTTTTAGATTGAAGCCATAATTCATAAAATTATCTTATATATCTTACAAACTTCTTCTCGTTCATAGCTGATAATTGAGGATACAATTGGTTAAATTTGCTCCGGGTTCTGGCAATAACGTCCTTACATTGTCCGTGTAAAATAAATAATTTCATAAGAAGTTGATTTGATTACTTATTTTGGGGTATTTTCAAACACCGTGAATATTTACTTATAAAACACCGTGAAAGTATTGTGAACGCGCTAAAAAATTTGAAGAGATAAAGACGGATATAACTATTCTGAAGTTCCCTGAGACGATTAAGACCATTTTCAGATGGAAGTCTGTATGTCTGTATGTATTCTTCCACTATAGCGCCTAAACGCCTTAATCAATTGAGCTAAATTTTGGTATATGAGTTTAGGGCAATCCTAGGATGAAGCCATTAGATTTTTATTGAAATCGCATAAGCCCTGTGATAGGGGTGGACACAACCACTAAATTTTCCTATATCAGTAGGGGTCGAGTGATACATCATTTTAAAGCATTTTTATCTGCTTTACAGTGATAGGTCACTTTTGATATTTGCCTCATAATTCTCGAAAAAATAGCGTTTAAAATTTCTTTCTTATAAGAATATACTTGTAGATTGTTTTAGATTGTAGATTGTTTTATCGGAGTCGTTTAGGCGGTTTGGCCTCCCCTCACTTCGACCTGCAGAAGATCTTTTGTGAATGACTCTAATCTATGAATTGCCCAGCTGTCCCACACTTTTCTCTGTGGAGAATATACTTATTTGAATACTTTAACACATTGATAGAGCGTGTTAAGTGACCGACTCAGGTAGTTTTGAATACACCTGTAGTTTTGTCTTTAATACTATCAATGGATATAGATAAGCGAACATATAGATTTTAATATATGAAAGAATTGTATTGAATATCGTTTTAGACACTGTGGTTGTAAGCATCCCCGTTTTTGCTGTTACTTCCATAATTATTTTAATTTCTTGTTTTGTCTTGTGTTTGTACAATTTTTAAATGATTGCTGTTATAGTATGAGGATTTCATGTTACCATCAAATTTCTAGCTTTAACCTTATTCAGAGAGGTATGTTCTTGATAAATATGTATTATTACATGCTAAGTTGTGGTGTTATTGATGTGATGGTATGTGTGCTTATTTTTTGTTGTACTACTTGTTAGTATAAGTGACGAATTTTTATATATGTTTTGTGGTTTTTAGCCTGAAGAAGCCAGTAAATATATGACGAAACGTCGCTTGAATGAATACAAGCTATTAGCATTTTTCAAAGTCTTTACTCGCTAAGAATCCACCACTATTTAATATTGTTTGGACAAGAACTAATACAATTAATAATAGAATTTTGTTTTAATAAAATTAATTTAATGTTGGCGATAATGTATTATCTTGGCTTTGGAGAGTCTGCTTTGGCATTGCTTGGTTCCTATCTTCATGATAGATATCAGGCTGTGGTTTTGGATGGCAAGGTCTCGCAGAGCAGGAGCTTAAAGTGTGGTGTGCCTCAGAGTTCGATTCTTGGGCCAATGCTGTTCTCCTTGTATACTTCACAATTTGTAAAGAGATTGAGATATTGCTCAGCTCATTTATATGCTGACGATACTCAAGTATATATGTCCTTTAGGCCGACGGATATTGCTCAAAGTTGTGACCATGTAAATTACGATTTGCGGAGTCTTGTGGAACTATCTAAGAATCACTGCCTTACTATAAATCCAGACAAGACACAGCTGTTGCTATTGGGAACGTATCAGGCCAGAATTGCTGCTTCCACCGTGATGAAACTGAGCATAGGATTCAGCTCATGCAGAATTCTTGTGTGCGTTTAATAACTGGCATTCGAGGGAGGGATCGTGGAGTGAGTGCTAAGATTATTGAACTGAGATGGATGAGAATGGAACAGAGGAGACTTCTACATCTACTTGTTTTGTAGAATAAAATTGTGCATTCTAAGACTCTTCTATATTTATTCAATAAAATTGAGTATGGAGGTCGTGGTGGTCATTCTATAAATACTCGCAATAGTCACGTTATTACTCCGCCACTACATAGCACTGCATTATTTGAGAGGTCGTTCAGTTACAGTATCTCCCGATTGTACAACGCATTGCCTGTTGAAGTGGCGTGTTTGTCTGGTCAATGTTTCAGGGCCTCAGTTCGAGACTTAATTATTAATAATAGTATCACCTTTTAGTAAGTAATTAGTGAGTATGTTTGAGTGACTTGGTAAATCAATTTGATCTTTTCATTGTATTTTCATTTTCATATTTTGTTTTCGTTTCGTATAGGGTTTTGTTTAGTTTAGCTTAGCTAAAGTTGTGAATAGGTTAAGATAGGAGGCTTAGCCTCAACTTCGCCTTTTGTGTAATTAATTTCACACAATAAAGTCATTATTTTTATTATTATTAAAAAACATTGTTTTTTTTTTATACAACTTTCAAGGCAGTGTATGCCTAAAACATAATTTTGATAACAGTAGATAAACATAACAATTTGTTTTTCTACATTAAAAAGTGACATAAAAATGCACGGAGATTAGAGTTACAACTTATTTAAATTAACACGATGGCAAGCAATATTATATACAGGGTGTCCCCTCTCAATTGGAAAAAACTTCTGGGGCATATTGAGGAACCATAGACAAGCAGTTTGAGATAAGAGAGTGATGTCCGGAAGTGCGTGGTTTTCAAAATACAGGGTGTCAAAGTTTTTTTGAAAAAACCTTTTTTTATCAATATCTCAAAGACACGTTAACCGATTTTCTTGAAATTCGCTGGTGATGTAAGCTTAGTTAGCACTAATTAAATGTTAATTATGACTTCCAGTGGCGCCCCGGGCGACAGTGTCACGAATAAAAATGACAAAAAAATGTACGCTACTGACTCTTTTTGAAAATTTTATATATTTTTTAGCAAGCTCAGTTAAAAACACAACTTTTTTGTCACTTGATATTTTTTCGTATCTCTCTTCGTTTTCGAGAAAAATTTTTTATTGAAAACTTTACTAAAAGGTTCATTATTATTAGAATGAAAAACAAGGATGCTTTTTCACAAATAATTTATTATTAATAGTGAAAATTTAAAACAAAACAATGTCGTCATGGTAATACATAAACATGTCAAACTTTAGTAATAGTGTCAGTTTATAAGTACTTAATTGTCTGCAAATGTTACACTAATTGCAAAAATGAATCGTTTTGAACTAACCGAGCTTGCAGGTATGCATCTGTTGTATGGGGAAGCGCGCGGTAATTCTTTGTTAGCACACCGGTTGTACGGGTAGCGGTTCCCAAATCGTAAATTGCCAAACCATAAGATTTTTGTCAAAATTAATCAAAATCTACGGGGGCTCATTCGTGGTAAGTATTGCAGAAATGGCAACTTTCTGTGTTTTTTTCTTGCGCGTTTCTGTTTTACAGCCAATCTAAGAGGCTTTGTTATCTTTGCAGCCTATTCGAGAATTTGCAAGGCAGTGTCCGATCAGAGATGCCGTTGAGGATGAAGTCATGGCACGCATTCAGAATGAGCCCAACACTAGCACTCGTCAGATTGCGTCGCGACTTGATTGCAGCAAAAATACTGTCCATCGAGTATTGAAACTCCACGATCTGCATCCATTTAAACTTCAAAAGGTGCAACATCTACTGCCTGGCGACGCTCCTCGGCGGCTCGAGATCTGCGAGTGGTTGCTCGGTCAAGCGGATGAAAACCCTGATTTTTTAAGTATAATCTTTACCAGCGATGAAAAAGGATTTTCGCGCGAGGGGACATTCAATCCTCGTAATAACCACGATCAGAGGATATCAGCAGAAGTTTGGTGTTAATGTTTGGGCAGGTTTTCTGGGCGACCATTTGATTGGGCCGTACGTTCTATCTGATCACCTCAACGGGAGTAGCTATCTAGTTTTTTTGCGAGATATTCTGCCCGAGCTGCTGGAAGATGTACTCTTCCAGTTGCGTAGAGAGGCCTGGTTCCAACATGATGGTTGTCCAGCGCATTTTGCGCGCACCGTGAGAGTTTACCTCGACCAAACCTACAACAATAGGTGGATTGGTAGAGGTGGTCCCGTCCCTTGGCCAGTAAGGTCGCCGGACTTGGCCCCCCTGGACTTTTTTCTTTGGGGCGAAATGGAACGGTTGATCTATGTAACTCCTGTGCCGACAATTGAGGACCTAGTTGCTAGAGTTGTGGTGGCAGCGGAATTTATCGCGAACGAGCCAGGCGTGTTTGCTCGGGTGCGCGAATCCTGGCTCGACAGGTGCAGAAAATGCATGGTGACCACTTTGACCATTTGCTACACTATTAATAATAAATTATTTGTAAAAAAGTCTCCTTGTTTTTCTTTCTAATAATAATGAACCTTTTAATAAAGTTTTTAATAATTTTTTTTTTTCGAAAACGGAGAGAGATACGAAAAAATATCAAGTGACAAAAAAGTTTTATTTTTAACTGGGCTTTCTAAAAAATATATAAAATTTTCAAAAAAGTCAGTAGCGTACATTTTTTTGTCATTTTTATTCGTGACACTGTCGCCCGGGCGCCACTGGAAGTCATAATTAACATTTAATTAGTGCTAACTAAGCTTACATCACCAGCGAATTTCAAGAAAATTGGTTAACGTGTCTTTGAGATATTGATAAAAAAAGGTATTTTGAAAAAAACTTTGACACCCTGTATTTTGAAAACCATGCACTTCCGGACATCAGTCTCTTATCTCAAACTGCTTGTCTATGGTTCCTCAATATGCCCCAGAAGTTTTTTCCAATTGAGAGGGGACACCCTGTATATGTACCGTGGAACCCATCCTCTGTGATGCAACAGTACCTGGTTTCCACAAACTCGGTTTTTGTTGATATTAACCTAATAGCGATAACTACGCATCAGCATATAAATCTTTAATTTTTCTGGCTGCTCCCCAAAACCAATAAACAGACACTAAAACAAACTATAACTACTTTTGATGATGTCATGAAGATGCACATTATTTCTAGACTTGGATTTGATTTGAATAACTACTATCTCACTAATCGATATGTAAAAATCGTATAAAATTCTGAAATTTTTCATTCGGAATAAAATTCTTATGACAGAAAATATTTATCGTTAGACTCATCTATATAGGAATCTCACTATGATTTGCATTTCTATCACTCTAACACGTTGTATCGCGGTCCGTCTAACTGTAAATATCTTCTTCCTATTTTTAATCAAATAAATAAGTTTGTGTTTCATTTAACGCATATACCTACTCGTTTCGTATAAGGCTATGGTTTTTATGGCCATGTCAAGATGTAGCAAATGCGGTTTTATATGTTTTGAATACCACTAAACGCAAAAAATAACAGGTTGTTTTCTCAGGACAGGCTTTGGAGTTTCTTTTATTTAAAATTTGCAAATAAAACTGAATTAAACAGCTAATAATATCGAGTTACCATTTAAGTAATTTTAACTGTTTTATTCTCGGAGCTTATTTACTTTTAAATCCTTCATATCGAAAGTGTCCGCCCTGTAAACCAAAAAATTCAATAATAAAAGCGATTGTCAAATAATTTATTAAGAGTAATAGAACACATTGCCACATAAAAAAATGTTCAACCTCACCATTACACAATATCACAATAATTTTCAATGAACTCTGCAACTATATTGTTTGTAAACGTCTGCCCACAGTTTTATAAACCCACATTTTTACATGTCAGTTTATTTGCTTAATCTAAACTACGCCTTACTTTCAAACACTATATTGCAAAATGTGAAATAGGTATAGTAGTGACGGTTAATTTTTTTTCCTATTATTAATACAGAGTGTTTCAAGAATATTTAAGGGGGTAATTTCTCCGGTCATTTTATACAAAAAAGTTCCTATAAACATACGTCCGGAAATGCACTGATACAAGATGTTGAATTTTTTTTTTAAATGATGATTTTTTTAATTAAGTCAATTATATGAAATTCGGCAGCATTGTTGCTAGAAATAGGAAGCTTACATGGGCCTAACTACATCAAAGTTAGTAAGTCCAGTGACGTTAAGGGTGTAACTTAATAAAAATTATTGACAAAACAAAATGTACGCCACTGACTATTATCCAATTTCGATACTGTATTGAGATAAATATATTTGGAAAAACATTGTTTTTCGTTTTTGATCCTTTTTCGAACGCCTGTGTGCACCAGTTCATTTATGTAACATTTTTTAGGTTATATTCTATTGCAACTATGAAAAATTAGTCCGTATTTCGAATAAGTTTAAAAAGTATATATATTCTTGAGAGAGAGATGTCTTATATATATTTTTATTTTGACCCCTTTTACACTATTTACGAACGCCTATGAAAAAAAGTTATTTATAACACATTTTATAGGTTATATTCTATCAAAGCTATAAATAACTAGTCAATATTTCTGCTATGTTTAAGAAACACGTTTTTTCTAACCTTTTTACCCCATTTTACACATTTTTCGAATGTCAATGTGGTCTAATTGTTTAGGTTAAATAATTTTAGGTTATGTTTAATAAAACGCACAAAAAATTATTCAATGCTTCGGATAAGTTTAAGAACTATGATTTTTTAAATTTTTCAACCCTCTTTTAAACCCCTTGCCTACGCTCAATGTTAATCACCACCTATAATTATACTGTAGTATTTTCGTACCAAATGTGGTTAAAATCCGTTAAGTGGTTTTTGAATTATCACGGATACAAATTTTTTCTGACCCTTTTATAGAATTTTCACGGACGCCTATGGTACATTAATTTTTGTCGTGTATTTTTAACTCCAATTCAACTAAATAATTATAAAAAATTTTACATTTATTTTTTTTTATTATACCCCTTTTTCTACTATTTACAAACGCCTATGTAAATAAAATTTTTATGCTGCATTTTTTAGGTAATCTTATATCAAAGCTATATATAATTAGCCAATTTTTCTGGTATATTTGGGAAACATTTTTTTTTTTCGATTTTGATCCTTTTTTTAGACTATTTTTGAACGCCTGTGTGAACCAATTCTTTTATGTAACATTTTTTAGGTTATATTCTATCACAACTATGAAAAATTATTCAATATTTCGGATAAGATTAAGAACTATGATTTTTTAAATTTTTGAACCCTCTTTTAAACCCCTCGCCTACGCTCAATGTTAATCACCACCAATAAATATCCTGTAGTATTTTCGTACTAAATGTGGTTAAAATCCGTTAAGTGGTTTTTGAGTTATCACAGATACAAATTTTTTCTGACCCTTTTATAGAATTTTCACGGACGCCTATGGTACATTAATTTTTGTCCTGTATTTTTAATACCAATTCAACTAGTTAAATATAACATTTTTTACATTTTATTTTTTTTTTATTTTAACCTTTTTTCTACTATTTACGAACGCCTAAATAAAAATTTTATGCTGCATTTTTTAGAAGCTATATATAATTAGCCAATTTTTCTGTTATATTTGGGAAACATTTTTTTTCGTTTTTGACCCTTTTTTAGACTATTTTCGAACGCCTGTGTGAACCAATTCTTTGATGTAACATTTTTTATGTTATATTCTATCACAACTATGAAAAATTATTCCATATTTCGAATAAGTTTAGGAAATATATATTTGTTATGTTTTGACCCCTTTTCCACTATTTGCGAACGCCTATGAAAGTAAGTTATTTATGACACATTTTATAGGTTATATTCTATCAAAACTATAAATAACTAGGTAATATTTCTGCTATGTTTAAGAAATAAGTTTTTTTTAAATCTTTTTTACCCCATTTTACACTATTTTCGAACGCCAATGTGGTCTAATATTTTATGTTAAATAATTTAGGTTATATTCGATTAAATGCGTAAAAAATTATGCAGTATTTCGGATAAGTTTAATTTTTGAACCCTCTTTTAAACCCCTTGCCTACGCTCAATGTTTCCCAAAATCTAATCAGCTCCTTGCCATGTCGAATAGTATTTTTGTACCAAATTTGGTTAAAATCAGACAGACAGACAGACGACTAACAGACATTTTTTTAAAACTACTTATTTATGTATAAAATGACCAAAAACAAGTATTTCCGGTGAAATTAAAGAACAAAATGTTTTTTATGAAACTAATAGTCTCCATATATACATAATATATTACATATATGATATGGAGAGCTAATAAATAAATAAAATTAACATATATATACCTAATACAAAAAATTAGAAAAACTATTCAAAGTGACCACCTTCAGCTCTTCTCCTCACTGACTGGCGAACCCTCTCAAAAATACCAGGGTCCTTTCTAATCGGGTTTTTGGGGTCCAGGAATTTGAATTTGTTGATAATTTTCATATGAATTATAGAGGCGCTCTCTGCACCACTTTGATTACATAAAAACTAGTGTAACTTTTTTGTGCCGCAGTGTATTTACGTTTGTATTAAAAATATCAGTGTTCTCCTCATTGTTACATAAAAAAGGTCCAAGATATTTGCAATAATTACAATTTCTGATGCATCCGTTAAGATTTTGATTTACAAATAATGTACAATTTTTCTTTTATTTACTTTTTGTGTATAATACCTACTCCGGTATTTTGTAAATATATTATACAAACGTCTACGCAACTATGCAATACGAACTTATACATTATATGCATACCACATGAGTTCTGTTTATTTCGTACAGTTTATCACATTTAAAATAAATACCATGTTTCTCGTGTGGTAGTAGGAAAACAACGCCCTATGCTCTAGGAGAATCACGTCAAATAGTAATTTCGTTTTTTACTTGATTCTTATATTTCCGGTATTTCCACTTGCTTTCTGAATATTCATCTATTTTATCGAGAAAAGGATTAAATGAATAAGCAAAATATTGTAAAATTATTGCAACCATAGCCACATTGTACCAGCAATGTTTGTATTTAATATGTCGCAATTTATTTTAATGAGCAGAATGTGTTGTTTGTTTGGACCTAACCTACCTTACCTACTAGTACGTGATTATAAATTTGATTATTCAAAACGGTGATTGTGACTTAAGTAAGTTTCTAATAATGTGGGTATGGCAAAAAATATGATGCAGTGTTGATGATGAAGAAAGCGACATAGACATTCTCTTTAAATATTATTACAATTATCATTAGTTACTACAGAGTGTCCATTTTGTAAATACACATGTCAACGTTGAAGACAGTGGCGGCTAGTGTATAAGACCTGCTCTTGATAATCAATATTTTTAATTTTAGACCCAACTCTAAACTCAAAGTCATATAATAGGTACCTATCTACCAAAGTTTATAATTTAAGTAAAAAAAAACTACTCATGTATCAACGGTTGTTTGTTTTCCACATTTCCCATTTGTACAATAACGGCGTTATTATGCACATCAACTTTTTATTGCACATTTTGTAGAGCAAGTAAGTATTTTTATAAGTTTGTCCTACCTCAAAATTCTCTGGTCTGGCAACGCTAGTTGGAAAGAAACATTTTCGATAAAATAATTTACAATACACACAATAAGAACAAAACTTTTCAGTGTTCAAAGAAGTCATTCACCCGCGTCTGCTCCCCACTACCAAAATATGTTAATATGTTATGTCATAATTCGTACTTCAAAGTTTGGCCTCTAGCGTCCAGCACAGATATCCTTATTCTAACAAGCACCAAGATTGCTCAATTAATCTATAGAACCCAACACAAAAGACAAAACCCAATTTTTGATTAACTAATAAAAACATTTGCATATATTTCAAATCATTCTGTTCCTCTCACACGACCAAAATACATTATTTAAGTTTGTTTGTAAAATGTTGGCATCTCACAATGTAGCCACAGTCTCATAAATACATTGTGCAAATAACGCAATAACGTCTGCTAAAAAGAAGAACAGCCCAATGAACTATTGAGTTACTTCCGAAGAAAACAAATTATGTTGATCCAAAAATAGATACAGAATTGATTCCAAGAGGCTTTTTATTAAATAAATTATGATTACATTATTAATCATTATCTAGTTTTTATTAGATAATACTATTTAATCATCAAATTATTATATCTTATTTCTTGTGAAGTATTATTTCAATTAATTTGATTTATTAACAATTATAATCCAAATTATTGTGTTGGGTCTATCACCATATACAGGGTGATTCATCATGGTTGCAACTAACGAAAACTGGAGATTCCTTAAAGTAATTTAAGCATTTTGCCATTGAACCCATGTTGCAAATGCTTCGTCATCGAGATACAGAGGGTGTCCAAATTTAGTGGTCAAATTAACTTTTTTGTTAATTTCTCAAAAACCAGCTAACCGATTTTGACAAATTTTGCATGCTTGCATTTGGGACCGATAACCTAAAATAATCTGCATTATTTTAGCATTCATTAACTTTTCATTGACTTAGATATAGGGGGCATTTGGGTAAATTTTACACATAAATTAAGGACACCTTTGACAAGCTTCATTATTTAAAATTATTACTTTTTTAAAAAGAGCAACTTATAAGCTACAAAAAAGTTAATTACGTCGATGTTGTGATTCCTACCATTTTTATGGAAACCGATAAATTGCAAGTTAATGGTAGATTTAATTCAAAGTAACGTTTACCAGAAAACCAAATGAAAATTCAAGTTGCCATGGAAAACGAATGGCATTACCTCAAACAACTGTTTGGAGAGTATTAAATCGAGAAATGCTGCATCCTTATCATCTTCAAGATGTCCAGGCCCTACATCCTGGAGACCGTGAAAGGCGTTTACTATATTGTAATTGGGTTCTTGGTAAGCATCAAGAAGATGAAAGATTTTTAGAGAAAGTGCTCTGGTGGAGCAACTTTTACTAGAGATGGCATAAATACAAACCATAATGAACATGTATGGTCTTTAAACAACCCTCGTACTATTAGGCCGCAAAATTTTCAAGAACGTTTTAGTATCAATGTTTGGGGTGGCATGTTTAACAATCAATTATTGCCGTTGTTCGTAATTAATGGGCAGTTAAACTCAAATTAATACAGTCATTTTCTACAAAACCGCCTACTCGAATTTATTGAGGATATACCTCTGAATATTGTTCAAAACATGTGGTATCAACATGACGGAGCCCCTGCGCATCGTGGTAGACAAATAACAGAAGTTTTAAATCAACTGTTTGGAAACAATTGGATTGGTTTGGGAAGTCCCATTGAGTGGCCTCCAAAATCACCGGATCTGAATCCGCTCGACTTTTTTTTATGAGGGTACATGAAACAATTAGTTTACAGTAAACCAATTAGAAATGAAAACCAACTACTGGAGAGAGTGCATGAAGCTGCGAGGGAAATAAGAAACGATCATAATATCCTTATTAGAGCTACAAATTCATTAGTTGAAAGATGTAGAATGTGCATTACTGTCAATAAATTTTCTTATTTTAATTTCGAGTTTAGTTTTTTTATTGTTTATGTGTATTTTGTTATTATTAAATTATTTTCTACGGCAACTTTGATTTTTCATTTTGTTTTCTGGTGAACGTTACTTTGAATTAAATCTACCATTAACTTGCAATTTATCGGTTTTCATAAAAATGGTATAAACCACAACATCGGCGTAATTAACTTTTTTGTAACTTATAAGTTGCTGTTTTTAAAAAAATAATAATTTAAAATAATGAAGCTTGTCAAAGCTATCTGTAATTAATTTATGTGTAAAATTTACCCAAATGCCCTCTATATCTACGCCAATGAACAGTTAATGAAAGTCAAAGTAATGCAGATTATTTTAGGTTATCGGTACCCAAATGCATGTAAAATTTTGTCAAAATCGGCTAGCTAGTTTTTCAGGAATGAAAAAAAAAGCTAATTTGACCACTAAATTTGGACACCCTGTATCACGATAACGAAGCATTTGCGGACATGGGTTCAATGGCAAAAAATGCTTGAATTCTCAGCTACTATAATTATTGCAGTTCCCACTGGAATTAAAATCTTTAGATGATTAGCGACCTTTCATGGATCTCAAATTAAAACCACCCCAGTTACCCTATGAGCTTTAGGATTTGTTTTCCTATTTACAATTGGGGGGCTCACTGGAGTAGTACTCGCTAACTCATCAATTGATATTATCCTTCACGATACCTACTATGTAGTGGCTCACTTTCACTACGTTCTATCTCCCATTATTAATTATAATCAATGCCAGTCATTGTATTAGCCAGTGGAGTAGTTGTTTTGCCTTAGTCTCTAAATTTATAAATAACATTTTCGATAGCAGGGACAGATTGATCTCACATTCACAAAATTTATATTCACTTTCTTAATTTATATATACATTTTACTTTCCCGCACAGGGAAAGTATTGTGAATGCGCAAAAAAAAAATTGAGATAAAGACGGATATAACTATTTTGAAGTTCCGTGATACGATTAAGACGATTTGCAGATGGAAGTATGTCTGTCTGTGTCTGTGTATGTATGTGTGTCTGTATGTATTCTTCCACGATAGCGCCTAAACGCTTTAACCAATTGAGCTAAATTTTGGTATGTGAGTTTGGGGTAGTCCTAGGATGAAGTCATTACATTTTGGTTGATATCGCTTAAGCCCTATGAAAGGGGTGGACACAACCACTAAATTTTCCTATATCAGTAGGGGTCGAGTGATACATCATTTTAAACCATTTTTTATCTGCTTTACAGCGATAGGTCACTTTTGATATTTGCCATCAGAATTCTCGATAAAATTGCGTTTAAAATGTCCCCAGTGAGTTTAAATTTAAATTTTATCTACAACTGTTTATTATTAGTATTAAAAACAGTATATTATAAAAATTTATAAAAAATACGATTTAAATTCAACGTATTGTTAATAATATTGGCTATTAGCAACATAGACAAACAACATTCCCATGACCGCACTAGTGCGGTAACATATTCAAAAACGCACTAGTCTCAAATTAAAAAGCGTGATTTAACTAAATCTAATTAGAAATAAAGCTTTATTGAAATAACTAAAAAATTCAAGAAAGATATCTACAAACTGTTAATGATAAAATAAGTTGATATTCTTGTTAACTCTGATTTTATTTGAGAAATAAATATTTTAAAGAGACTAGTTTTTAAGAACAATACAGGTTAAATTTTCAATATGCCGTAATAAAGATTTAACTATGCGAAGGCTGCGTGTAGTAACTGAGTTCTTTCCGAGTGTTTACGTGTTGATTATAAACACGATTCTTTATTAGTCTGCACAAATAATAATAGATCGGTGTGGGATCTTCAGCACTACCTATCCATCTGTTCAAACAACAATGCACATAATTGCTGATATACTTTTCTACAAAAATGTACCGGAGATCCGTCCAACTAATACCATCATTGATCAGACTGAACTTCTTCTAAGACTCGTAGCAAATCCCTTTACATATTTGATTTAACATTAGCATTCAAATTTTCCGGATAAATTTCATATCGATCTTGATTGATCATTACAAATCCAGCAAAATATTATTATTATTCTGTCCATATTATCTTTTTTAAAATGCCTTCTTTAGACAAGCCATGAAACAGTATATTTGGTAACGTCGAGTTCCAGTTCATTTGTTTGTGTTTACATTATTACATTGTAACACGCGGTCTAATTAAATCAGTGCTTATTCGGCTTAATTAAAACAGTTTTTTTTATAAAACGAGTAGTGGTAAGTGTGTATAAATGTTGTGTAAGTTACAATATTGGATAGAATGTTAGTTAATAAACTAAAGTGATAAAGAGAAATAAAATACTGTCATATCCACCAAAATTATGTCTTTATTCAACTAATCAACTAACAAGACATGTTTCGACCCTAGCTGAGGACATCATCAGTTATCTACCACACAACTTTGCTGGAAATTTACTTTTTACGAAAGGAAACTAAATTGTAACATTAGAAATCCAAATAAAATTAAGCTAGAAGATAAAAGGACCTAAAAGGTCATATTTTACGAAATTTTCTTTTTGGTAAATCAGATTTATTTTTATTTCTCTGTAAGTATACATTTTTATGGAATTCCGCAAAAGTAAATGTTAGTTTACTTAACGTAAACAATATTGTCAGAAAGTGATTTGTTTGGACTCTTTGAACGTCGGTAAAAATAGCGGGATACAACTTGCTTGTATTTTTGGGCCGTAAAGAGCCTTCTTTTTATAAAACTAGTAGTGTGTACAAATATATCGTGTATATTGCGGTGTTGCCATTGTTGGTTCATGGCTCATCTAAGGAAGGCTCTGTCTCTTTTTTGATAATCTCCGTTCCAAAAAAGCAATCTAATAAGTAATAAGAAGTAGGTGTGTGGACGAGATGTTCGCCCTATAGTATATAAGTAGATTATAGCGTATTGTTTATGAAGCAGTGTGAGCTGCGCACTTATTGATTATTTTTCGATCAATCATAACGCACCACGTACAGAGCATATGATATATAAGGCCGTGTGTAGTTAGGATAATTTAGTTTTAATTCTCTTATGAGGATCGTCACAGTGTTTGCGAAACGCGCGTTGATATTTAAAGTGTTTTAAAATGTGGTTTCACTACTCACAGAGTATATATCTAATAAGTGAGTAAGAATCTATTTTGTGCTTTTTTAATTGATTTGATGACTATAACATTCTTTTGTTACCATAAAGCTTTAAGTAATTACAATAAAACTAATAACATCACATCCACTTGTGGTTTTATAAAAAAATATATACAAATTCTTTAATAAACTTTAGGCTGAGTTAGGTTTACCAAATCACAGAAACATAATTTAAATTTGAGATTCGTAGTCTCATTTTTTTAACCCTAAATATTTTAGAAACGATTTAAGTCAAATGAATAGAAGAATGAATGAAGAAGATTTTCTATGTAGAATCTTAAGTTGTATGAAAAAAGATAGCGTTCTATATCATCCAAATCAACCAAATTCATAAATAATTACCTGAAAATTTTTAATGGACGCGGTGCGTGAGTGTCCATGTATACACACTTTAACATTTGATATTTTTTATAGTAGAGTATAATGTAAAAAATGCAAGTAGATTTTAAACTATAAATATTAGCATAAATATGTAAATAAGTCTTTAACTTTTTTTTTATCTTGCTCTGAAAGTTCTCAAACAATAAGTTAAAATATAAATAGAGAATCACATACCTGGCTTAATCCTACACGGTAACTTGACAATTCTAAGTCCAATGTCAGCAGCATATCTTCCACAGCCTTATGCTCATCTAAGACGGGACTTTGAACTTTATTTTCACCAGCAAGCAAACGGAATCGTCGCCTAAATTCACCCAATTGCATAAAATTTGGATATCCCTGTTTATAGAGTCGGACGGAATCTAAGATTTGACCTCCACGTATCTAAAAAAAATAATAAAATGCTCCTATATGACATGATATAATAATATGTTCTTTACAATATTTTCTGAAGTAGTCCATTAGGAAAATCACACACGTCTGCTCCACAAAATACGAAAACAGATGTGAATTTGCCAAAAATGTTTCGGAACTTACGTGGCATTACAATAAATATTTTCTACTTAAAACAGTTACTTGGTGAAAAAAGTATTCTAAATTGAAGTATAAACATTAAAATAAATTATAACATTTTGTTTTTTTATTCTTCAGAATAATTTGAGGGCAAAGAAACACAGTTGTTGTCGAATAGAAATTTTAAAACTACAGCGGAACAGGAGAATTTTGTCGACAGACCCTTTCTAAAATAAGGTTTTACAAAAAAAAATTTCTATATCAAATACAACACTGTGTGTATATTTGAATTGTTGTTACATTTTACAGAGCAAAAGATTTTAAAAGACAGACAGAAAAGTTTAAGTTTTAAGTAAATGTACATACCTGCGACCTTAACAGAGGCACATTTATTAATCCATCCTCAGTGTCCCGATTGGAAGCTTTAACACTTATAAGAGACCCATTGATTTCACATAAACCAGCATTATGTTGTGGTAGAATGCACTGAATGAACCGCAATTTTGTGCGTCGTAAAGTTTCGACCAATCCATCTACGGTAAATTTTGTCTGCAAAAAGGTTTAAGGTTATTTCATTCAACCTGATGATTATCCTCATAATTATGAAATTTAAATGAACAACGATTACATACAGGACAGAAGTTTTATGACAGTAAAAAAATGTCTCTAAATACACTGTTGGCCAGAACAAGCGAACCGAACCAAATTTTGCTTTCATATCAAACGGAAATATTTCAAAAACCAGAAGAGAAACGGACATACGGTTTTTGGGAGATTAAAGACAAATTATTTGTAATTGGAGCCACGAGACTCGATTTTTTAAATTTAGTTGCCGCCGAAATTTACAGGGTGTAAACAGAACTCCTGTTTTTTTCTCCTAGTTTAAGACTCCAAATTTCGCAAAAATTTTTAATATTTTTTTGGATACAGTATTTTAGTGTTTAGTTTATAGAGAAAAAACAATTTGAAGAAATTTTTTATATCTCGTAAATTTTGGTAGATAGCGAGATTGTAAAAAAAGGAAGTCATTTGGATTCATCTTGATCTGATCTGATACAAAGTCAGTCTGACATTTTGTGATTGATATTGACTTACTATAGATATTGTTTAAAATAAACCCCCTAACATACTCATACAAATTTATAGACTGTAATAAAAATAGAATCTTCTGAAGTAATCCATTTATCGAGGAGTGATTGATATTGATTGAATAAAACACGTCTACTCCACAAAATGATTTATATATATATATATATATATATATATATATATAAATTGTTGAATAATTATTTGGCTAGTTTATTAAATATTGCTTGAGATGTTTTTGGGGAATCTGCCTGTATACTATTATGAAATAAAACTCTTGTTTACATGCCAAGCTTTCGGAAATTTATTGATTTGTTTCCTTCTTCAGGGCTGTGGATAAGTAAAAAACACAAATCGCAATTGATGTACAATACGAAAACGAAAAAAAAAGGAAAACTGTACAATAATCTCTTTAAAACTTCCTTACCTTGCAAGGTGAGTTAACAATTTTGAAGATAGTCTAAGAAGTAGAACATTATTATTGTTGAGAAATTTGACGGTTACATTCACAAACAAACATATAGGTACCAAACAGACATACCAAAGTTATTATTGTTTATACATTTTTTGGTCTTGTAAATAAAACAATATTTCACTGAACGTGATCACAAAAATTGAAACATCCAACCTACAGTATCTATGTATTTTATTGCTTATCATTTCATTTTTATTAAATTCATTTACACCTAGTTTTTGTAAATTTTTAAGTAGTCTAACTTATGCACAACCGTCCCAAAGATTTTAGAAAGAGGCTGTTAGTGTGTATTAGTTTTATGAAAAGTATTTTATAAAATAAAAAACTCGCAATGGGTAGTGCTGTTCATGATCGTTTTTTAGGCTTTTTTACCATGTATGCAAAAACATAATTATTTTATTTTATTATTTATATGCTATTATGGTGGTTGTTGGGAATGGAACCTGTCACTAGTTTCACTACCAACCTCCACGGTGAACCTACAAAGCCTTTTATCTACTAGTTATTTTTGACGATCTGGTTGTTTGATTCTAGGGAGTTACCCAGAGATTGAACCAAGGGTTGCCACATTCCCAGATCCAACCCCACAAGGAGACCCACCAAAACCACATTCTTTCATATTATACCACACTCCCCCATTGCCATTCAAAGGTGGAAGTTGAAATTAATTAATATTGCTAAAGTTGAAAAGATTTGCTATTATAACCAATTAAATGATGCTTGATTGCTCGCTTAAGAGATTGGAGTATATGATGTTAATATCTTCAATGTCTTTTCTTTTATTCATGGCCTTTTTATTTGTGTTGGTTTCTACCATTTCTAGAAAGAGTCTTTTGCGTAAGTTCCTCTCCATAAAAACTATTTCCGAATCTTCGTAGTTTGGTGTGTGACCTGTGTCCAAATAATGTTCAGACAACGCACACGACCGTTTATGGAGTCTGCAGTCACTTCTGTGTGCGGTTATTCTGTCTTTTAGGACTCTAGAAGTTTGTCCTATGTATACTTGTTTACAAGAAGAGCAGGGGATTGAATATACTACCTCCGATGATTTTGAAGGTAGATCTCTATCTTTAGTTTTAGAGAATAGGTTGCCAATTGTTTTTACACTTTTTTGAGCTATTCGTATTAATGGTTCATTTTTCAAAATTTTTATAATTTTTTGTGTAACACCATCAATTGCCGGCAAAGAATAATAAGTGAAGTTGTTAATTGTAGGAGGGTCATTAATATCTCTGTTGATTTGATTAGTGATATGCGGGCGATCTGAGGAGGTGTTAAAGATTAATTTGTTGAGAAGGTGTTTTGGATATGAATTTTCTAACAAGATATTGAAAAGTTTTCTTTTATTAATTTGAATGAGGCTAGAGTGACAGATTCTTTCGATTCTGGTTTTTAGACCCTGTACTAAATTGATTTTGATCTTTTCAGAGTGATGGGACATATAGTTAAATACCTACCAGAATTCGTAGGTTTTAAATACCAGTCCAAAATTATTTTGTTTTCACTAGTTCTTATTAGTTTTGTGTCTAGAAATGGCACTGAGCAATTGTGTTCTTCTTCTATTGTAAATTTAATGTGATCATTATAGTTATTGAATATTGTAAGGATTTCGTTGCCTTTATCGAATGGAACTGAGCAAATGATGTCGTCAACGTATTTTTTTAAGAAGGGTAATTGAAAGGAAAGCCTGGGGATACAGTCCTCGAGTAAATCGTCCATCACTATTTGGGCAACGATTGGTGAAATGGTTGCTCCCATCGGAGTTCCTAATACCTGTTTATAATATTTGTTATTAAATTTGAAATATGTATTGTTGAAGATAAAACCTATTATTTCGAGAAATTCTTTTTTTGGTATTTCAGTGTTGTTCGCAATAACAGACCATCTTTTATTTATACTGTTTAAAACTAGTTCTAGGGGTATGTTGCTATATAGAGACACTACATCTAAACTGATCAGTACGTAGTGTTGAGGTAACTGTCTGTCATTTGTTATATTCGCGAATTCAAAAGAGTCGTTAATGTAGAAGTCGTTGTTTTTTGAGTATGTTGCTGTGAGAATATCAGTAATTAATGTGGATAACTTACTCGTAGGTGCGTTTATGGAGGAGATTATTGGACGCAAGGAGAGGGTAGGTTTGTGAATTTTGGGGAGGCCATAGAATTTAGGGGAGGTTTGGTTGTAAATAGTTAAGGACTTCGCTATGTTGTCTTCTATATACTTTTTGTTTTTTAATAGTGCTACAAATTTATTCGCTTTTTGCTGTATGGTGGACGTGTAACATTCGAAAGCTCAGCCGTTTAAAGGAGGAAATATCACAAAAGTTGCTACGTACCAATGAAAATTGGTTAAAAAATTTAACCGACATTAACATACCGAGTGACATAAAGAGTTTTTTAGCGTTGGGTTTCAAATTCTCCATATGCCCAAGTCAGAAAGACGTTTGTGTTAAAAAACTATTGGCGGACATAGAAAATATTATTTTCGGTGTAAGTGAACAAAGAAAAAATCAGTACAGAGCAAAAATAACAAATGTGCTCACTAATTATTACAAAAATCCTATAACATCCACATTTTTTCGCGAACTCTTCCTAAAAACAAAAAAGTTCATTAATGCACACAAAGATTTGATTATAACACAAGCAGATAAAGGCAATGTCACTGTTATTTTAACGAGAAATTTATATCTCGAAAAATGTAATGACATTTTATCTGATACCAATTATTACAAAATTCTTAGAGATGATCCCACGTCCACCATACAGCAAAAAGCGAATAAATTTGTAGCACTATTAAAAAACAAAAAGTATATAGAAGACAACATAGCGAAGTCCTTAACTATTTACAACCAAACCTCCCCTAAATTCTATGGCCTCCCCAAAATTCACAAACCTACCCTCTCCTTGCGTCCAATAATCTCCTCCATAAACGCACCTACGAGTAAGTTATCCACATTAATTACTGATATTCTCACAGCAACATACTCAAAAAACAACGACTTCTACATTAACGACTCTTTTGAATTCGCGAATATAACAAATGACAGACAGTTACCTCAACACTACGTACTGATCAGTTTAGATGTAGTGTCTCTATATAGCAACATACCCCTAGAACTAGTTTTAAACAGTATAAATAAAAGATGGTCTGTTATTGCGAACAACACTGAAATACCAAAAAAAGAATTTCTCGAAATAATAGGTTTTATCTTCAACAATACATATTTCAAATTTAATAACAAATATTATAAACAGGTATTAGGAACTCCGATGGGAGCAACCATTTCACCAATCGTTGCCCAAATAGTGATGGACGATTTACTCGAGGACTGTATCCCCAGGCTTTCCTTTCAATTACCCTTCTTAAAAAAATACGTTGACGACATCATTTGCTCAGTTCCATTCGATAAAGGCAACGAAATCCTTACAATATTCAATAACTATAATGATCACATTAAATTTACAATAGAAGAAGAACACAATTGCTCAGTGCCATTTCTAGACACAAAACTAATAAGAACTAGTGAAAACAAAATAATTTTGGACTGGTATTTAAAACCTACGAATTCTGGTAGGTATTTAACTATATGTCCCATCACTCTGAAAAGATCAAAATCAATTTAGTACAGGGTCTAAAAACCAGAATCGAAAGAATCTGTCACTCTAGCCTCATTCAAATTAATAAAAGAAAACTTTTCAATATCTTGTTAGAAAATTCATATCCAAAACACCTTCTCAACAAATTAATCTTTAACACCTCCTCAGATCGCCCGCATATCACTAATCAAATCAACAGAGATATTAATGACCCTCCTACAATTAACAACTTCACTTATTATTCTTTGCCGGCAATTGATGGTGTTACACAAAAAATTATAAAAATTTTGAAAAATGAACCATTAATACGAATAGCTCAAAAAAGTGTAAAAACAATTGGCAACCTATTCTCTAAAACTAAAGATAGAGATCTACCTTCAAAATCATCGGAGGTAGTATATTCAATCCCCTGCTCTTCTTGTAAACAAGTATACATAGGACAAACTTCTAGAGTCCTAAAAGACAGAATAACCGCACACAGAAGTGACTGCAGACTCCATAAACGGTCGTGTGCGTTGTCTGAACATTATTTGGACACAGGTCACACACCAAACTACGAAGATTCGGAAATAGTTTTTATGGAGAGGAACTTACGCAAAAGACTCTTTCTAGAAATGGTAGAAACCAACACAAATAAAAAGGCCATGAATAAAAGAAAAGACATTGAAGATATTAACATCATATACTCCAATCTCTTAAGCGAGCAATCAAGCATCATTTAATTGGTTATAATAGCAAATCTTTTCAACTTTAGCAATATTAATTAATTTCAACTTCCACCTTTGAATGGCAATGGGGGAGTGTGGTATAATATGAAAGAATGTGGTTTTGGTGGGTCTCCTTGTGGGGTTGGATCTGGGAATGTGGCAACCCTTGGTTCAATCTCTGGGTAACTCCCTAGAATCAAACAACCAGATCGTCAAAAATAACTAGTAGATAAAAGGCTTTGTAGGTTCACCGTGGAGGTTGGTAGTGAAACTAGTGACAGGTTCCATTCCCAACAACCACCATAATAGCATATAAATAATAAAATAAAATAATTATGTTTTTGCATACATGGTAAAAAAGCCTAAAAAACGATCATGAACAGCACTACCCATTGCGAGTTTTTTATTTTATAAAATACTTTTCATAAAACTAATACACACTAACAGCCTCTTTCTAAAATCTTTGGGACGGTTGTGCATAAGTTAGACTACTTAAAAATTTACAAAAACTAGGTGTAAATGAATTTAATAAAAATGAAATGATAAGCAATAAAATACATAGATACTGTAGGTTGGATGTTTCAATTTTTGTGATCACGTTCAGTGAAATATTGTTTTATTTACAAGACCAAAAAATGTATAAACAATAATAACTTTGGTATGTCTGTTTGGTACCTATATGTTTGTTTGTGAATGTAACCGTCAAATTTCTCAACAATAATAATGTTCTACTTCTTAGACTATCTTCAAAATTGTTAACTCACCTTGCAAGGTAAGGAAGTTTTAAAGAGATTATTGTACAGTTTTCCTTTTTTTTTCGTTTTCGTATTGTACATCAATTGCGATTTGTGTTTTTTACTTATCCACAGCCCTGAAGAAGGAAACAAATCAATAAATTTCCGAAAGCTTGGCATGTAAACAAGAGTTTTATTTCATAATAGTATACAGGCAGATTCCCCAAAAACATCTCAAGCAATATATATATATATATATATATATATATATATGTTGAAATCTTCTAAATTAGTCAGACATGTTTCGGATCATATGTCCATCATCAGTGGCTTAAAGAACCTAGAGATCAGGTGTCGTTCATAACGTGAAATGATATCATTTTGTACGTTATGAACGACACCTGATCTCCAAATATAATAAAATTATGAAAACCAATAGTAGGCGTAAAAAGAAAAACAAATCCAATATCCAAGTATGATCTAATTTAATTTAAACTTCATTTTATATCAAATTTCATATTTTATTTATCTGATTAACAAATAATTTAATTTCAACAAAGTGATGTGTATAAATGTTTCAATCCTACGACTACTACATTAACACAATTGTCACATTCATATTGTAACTAGGTTCTTTAAGCCACTGATGATGGACATATGATCCGAAACATGTCTGGCTAATTTAGAAGATTTCAACATATATATATATATAAATCATTTTGTGATGTTTTGAGTAGACGTGTTTTATTCAATCAATAAAAATAGAAATTTAACAATTTTTGTCATTTATTATTATCGGATTTAAGAAGTATGTTTAGGTTATAAAGTATTCGAACATTTGTCGTAAAAGCTATAGACCAATATGCCGAAACGGGGTTTTACTTTACTTAGTTCTCTAATAATCGTATACACAAGTTCATTAGGGTGCGATATTTTAATGATGAATTTATAGCACTAACAAAAAAAATGCGAATTTAGACAAATTTATTGTCTTTTACAGATAATCAATTTATCTCTGTTTCTTTGGATTTCGGTTCATTAATATTAAAAATCTCTTTTAACAATGTTCATTGTTTAATAAATAGATAGAGACATTAAGAAACAATATTTAATATTGGTTTAGATTTTTTGGTTGCTTATTTTAAAATTTTAATTTTTACTATCAAGTAGCTCTATACTTTTGATCTGCAGCTATTTTGTTGTAATATTATAAAATTTAAACACCCTGTAACTTCGAACCACAGCTTTTCAGGCCCCCTATTGTTAAGACGTTTTTAAATTGATTTTGACTATTATAACAAATCAAAATGTACAAAAGTCAATAGTTACGGAAATTAACGTTATTTGAATTTTTTAATGACACGCTCAAAACGGTGAGATAATGCTTAAAATTACTCGGTAAAGGTTTATTATTGAGGATAATTGCTGAGTTGTACGGTGTTGGTAAGACCCCCATAATCATTTAAGGCAACGCTTTGAGGCTATAATAGGTAACCGCGCTTAAGATTTTGGTGGGGCCCAAAAATTCCTCAAAGAGCTTACTTATATCTTCCAAAATTGACGAGATATCAAAAATGTTTTTCTCTATAAGCGAAACAATAAAATTCTGTATACAAAAAAACATAAATATCAGCGAGCATTAAATTTAAAAAATTGAGTTTTACGGCTCTAATTACCAATAATTGTCGTCTTTAAAAGAATCACATTTCCATTAAACAAGTTTCCATGGTAACTATATTGTAAAATCCATATTATTAAACTGTTTAAAGTTTGTCGATTTATGAAATTTTATCAATAAACACTAATAAATTGATAACTTGAAGACTTACATAGTCTAAAAGCGAGTTTCCTGAGCTTTTCAAATCCGTTTTAATACATAAGGTGTTCCATTTAAAAAAAATCGGTTTTCTGTCATTTTTGTAAGTTAACAACAAAAAGTTCTGGAGCACCCTGTAGACTTAAACTTAGAAGTGACCAATAGAATGCATAGATGTATTGTTCAGGTAAGGCCCAAATTTCAGCTCAAAATTGTTGCTTTTGGATATTGGAATTTGTTGTCCTGTTTTTGTTAAAATAAAATTGAAACTAATTTATTCTCGGTAATCGGCTACAAATAGGTATAGGAAAGTATTAAGCAATGGTGGTTATAGGTACAGGAGCATTTCGAAAACTAAAAAATATAGTGCATGTTCCATTTGAAATAGCGATGTTGCCACCGGTTTAGAGTAGAAGCGGCAACACCGCATGGTTAAAATTGTAGATCGTAGTATTTTATTACGGTTGCCAAATTTTCAACATAGTAGTCACCCTGTGTAGATGTTTGTACAATTTATCCTTTTCTCAACAACAAAATTTTAACGCAATTGGGCAAGATTCAGTACGGTACCCCTCGACAGAGAAAAAAACCGTCTGTTCAGCAACTTTGAGTTTGAAACATTGAGGTGGGGGGAGACGCTCTAACGTGGCCAAAAGCGGGTGCAGGTACGCTATATTGGTATACGACCTCTATCATTTGTCGTGCTGTCAAGCTTATAGTGTTATTTACGAGTATTTTACAAGTTTTTCGTGTTTTTTTGGACGGTTATTTGACAATATACTACAATGGTGTCCTGTGCTGTGCGTAGTTGCAGTAGTAGAAGTGAAATCGACCAGAAAATATCAGGAATAACGTTTCATAGGTATGTACCAAATATTGTAAACATTGTACATGGACGTATTTAGGGGTTTTTAGGAGAACATTATTATAGGAGTCTGGTAGCATTCTCTTTCTGCACTGAACAATTGACACATGCATTGTAGTTTATTTTTTTTTTACAAATTCTTTTACTTGATTTCTACTCTCAAACTCTCTACTTTTTCATCACTTTCTAGCAAAAAAGACCCCTAAATGTGTGTTAAAAACATATTCTGGTTTTTAGATTTCCTAAAGATCCTGCTCGTAGACATATCTGGATAGAATATGTGTCTCGAATTAATTGGATACCAACGAGAAATGTACACAAATATAATTTATCCAGATCATGATTATCTTCCTGGACCATTTTCTGAATTTTCGAAATTCATTATTGTTTATATTGCTAGATTTGTTGTTTTTAGTTTAAAGAAGCAAATTATTTGCAGAGAATGTCGAGATGCATTAATAAGTGTTATTCTTTTATTAAAATGAAGGCAAAAAAGGATTTACAAATTCCTTCAAAAGATGTTTTAGACGTTTGCTTCCAATCCGAAAAGACCATAAAAAATCGTGTAGTAGCTACTAATGAAAAGTTGTCCGCAGGATTCATAATAAACCTTGTTTTAAAGGAATTTGTGAATAGTAATATTTTTCCTAATTTAGTTGTGCACGGTTTTGATCAATCAGTGTTTGATAACCATATACATTTACTGATCAAATCTATTGCGACTAAATATGTTAATACCAGGATGTATTATTTAAGTAAAAATAAAGTGGATAAGCATAGCGCAACATTTAAATAAAATTGTTTTGTTTAAGGGGTATTAATATATAATTTATAAAGTACTAACGTCTTTTATTCCTGTATTTAGGTATCAAATATCAATAATTACCTATATATAAGTATTTTGTACACTGCATAATATTTCAAAATAAAGTATAAACCCAAGCTGCAAATTAAAAGCAAAAACGTCAACAAAAATAGTTAATGCGGCTCTGGAGAATCCGCCATATTGGTATACGATTACGCCCCACCCAATGCACCCGTTTGTGTACAATGTAAAATAATGCTTATAGCGACTCCTTATATCTCAATGGTTTGAAATGAAGGCAACATTTTGTCCGGTCCGCTTGTTTTGACCAGCAGTTCAGTTATCTTAAACTATAAAAGCTTTTTCACAATTAGCTACCATGCTTTGAAAATATTAAATTGTTTCAAACATGTTTTTTATACAACATTTTGTATTAAAACCTATAAAATCACACACTGTGTATCTCTATTACCTGCAAACAAATGCTTTTTCTCTTTATTGCAGCTGTGCCCGCATTAAATGTCCTTCGAATACTTGACGCTCTACGCAATGATTGCGACCCTTCAATACCAACTAAAGAACCGCTAAAACTGGAAGCACCCAAACCTCTGATTGCTACAAAAAGCTTGCTAAGTTCCTCTCTAAAATAAAATAAAAAACTACTATAAGTAGGTGTTCTGAAAAACATTAAAAATATAATAATATTCATATTGTAATTAATATATAATTATAATATATTTATCTTTGTGGATTTCTTTTGCTTGTAACGGTAAAATTTAACAGAATCAATATGTAGACTCAATTCCGTTGAACTTTACCTTTATGAGGGTTGTTTGAAATAAACCAGTAGGACAGCTTTAGTCTTCATTTAAATGGGCGATGAGAGTATCACCACATCTCAAAAAATCATATTATGTAGTTTACCAAATTCCATGAAACAATAATTGCGATAGTGTCAATATTGGACAAACCATGCAAAATTTAGAAAAAAATATTAAACGGACACAAAAAGTCTAATAACAAAACAGCAATTAAACAACGTATGGAGGCCACAATCCACACTTTCAACTTTCGTTATACCAAACTAAGACATAGAAAAACACAAAGAAGAGAATTTTTAGAAATGATATACCTACATCAAAGAAATAAAAGCAGCGTTAATGACAGAACTTACAATCAACATCTAAGCAGTATCTATGACAATATTATAAAATTTGTACTACTACTACAGTAAAATAAATAATACAGTATTCTGACTTTCCGCTTGCGAGTCGTCCTGCGCATTTCGTCGCGCATGCCGCCATTATGGGTTACAACGTCACAATAATCACATAGACGTAGATGAATACCGTTCACTCCTGTGTTCAATATATAGTTCATTGTCGGCGTGTACGAGATAAATAAATATTGTGTTTAAATCTAATTCTGTGTTTTGTGTTTTTGGTATAGTGTTCGTGAGAATTAAAAGGATTTTATTTTTATTAACGTATCTTATGATTAATACAATGAACAATCAGGAAGGACATGTATGTGCTGTTTATAACAACTATTTGTATAACCGTAAAATTTATATTACGAAATGGCAGTATCTAATATGTTTTTAAACTAAATGAAAGTAAAACATAAACACAAGTTGTCTCGTGGCGAGATAGCATGATAACGCAATCAGCTAGGGGTTATATTATTGACAATATATATATGGCCCTTGTTTGACTAAAATTGCTGAGAACAGGATTCAGTTGATGCAGAATTCAGGCATACGGCTTGTATGTGGAATTCGTAGGGGTGAAAGAGGCTGGCAATAAGATTAATGAAATCGGCTGGTTAAGAATGAAACAACGTCGGATTTTCATTCACTAATTTTGACTAATAAAAATCATCAGATGAAAATAGGCGGAATACTTATATGAAAGATTGAAGTTCCGGGGATCGGTGTATGATGTGAATATTCCTCATAAAACTGTTATTACGCCACCGCTAGACTCAACATCAATCTTTGAGCGGTCATTTTCCTATACGGTTTAAAAAATATTACAACGCTCTACCGGAGAATATAAAAAGTTTACAGGGGTTTTCGTTTAAGAGCGCTATCTGACACGTAATAGAACAAATTAATTTGTAAACATAAGCTACCTACTTAATTTGGCCAGCGATGTAAAACTATTTTCAGATAGGTTTAAGCTAAAATATAAGTTACGTTTAGGTTAAGTTAGGAAGCACTGCTTCAACTTCTATAAAAATGTCTTTTTTACTAATAAAGTCTATATTATTGTTGTGTTTATTATTATTATTATTAAAAGTCACCCAATCATGTCAACATTTAACTGATACCACCACTCAAGGCTGTTTTCAATCACTATGACACACCACAAATATTTCTGAAATTGACAGCGATATTATTATGTACTTAAATATTTTTACAAAAATGAAAATACAGTACTGTGGTTAGAAACCGAAAACTATAATTATTCTTAGTAAGTACCTGACTTGTAACCCAAAATGGCGGCGGTATACGTCACAGTTTATTTCAAAGTGCCAACGTGGAGTCGAAATGCTGTACTTATTAATGCTGTGCTACTACTACTACTACTATGTCAACACAATTAACTATTATTAATTATAAAGAAAATTGTTTGTTATTTTTGAATTTAACATGTGGAATTTGTGTTAGATAGGTAATACAAAAAATATACCGGGTATTCAATTAAGGGTGGACAAGTAGCATATCTCAGGAAATAATAGTCGTAGGACAATGAGGGAAAAATTCTTTTAGAGAAATCGACCATGGAAAATCGCTGGAAATAGTTTTTTCGGTCCTAACTATACCGCTAGGGGACGTAATAGATATAGTAATGCGAAAAATGCATTTTTATTGAAAATTTCGCAATATAAGTTAAAAAAACAATACTACCACAGAAATGCTACGGAGATTCGGCATCTTTTTGGTGTATCACTTTTTATTGTGCGGCTTGAATTAAAGGGAGCAGGGAAGGACGAAATTTTACCTATTATAATGTCTATAACTAGGGTTTGGCTTAACCGAATTTATCAATCTAATTTTTGTTTAAGAACGGAAGCCTTGCTGATGAAGAAAAAAATATTTAAAATCATAATTGTTTTTGTGGCTCCGCTAGATGGCGCTATTTGCAACGCCTAAGGTTTTTTTGATTTTTCTTTAAAAACTTAAATGGAATGATACAAATATTTTATCAAAAATGAAAATTAAATTGAATTTGCAACAAAAAAGCCCAAAACAGCACATCAAAATCTTTATTCGTTTCAGAGTTATGGCCAAAAGAATGTTGTTCACCAAAATTCGTTAAAAAATCATGTATCTTTAATTTTCCGTGATCAAGAATGCCATGGGAAATAAAGAAATAACAATGGATAACCAATGAAAATAACAAAAATTAACAATAACACTAATAATAACAAAACAACAACAACAACATTATAACTACCAACAGAACTTTCATAAATGTTCAAAATGATCCCCATGTTGCAAAATGCAGCTATTGGCTCTTTTTAATGTACTAGCAACCGCCGCCTCGATTTCAGCTCGTGGAAGCGACGCCACTGCAATTTGAATTCGCTCAATCATGTTCTCTCGAGTGGTTGGTGGTGTTTGGTAAACCATGTTTTTTATCCTTTCCCACAAGTAAAAATCTAACACTATCAAGTCCGGGGATATAGGTGGCCACAAAAATACGCTACCCCTTCCAATCCAGCGATTTAAAAAATTGAAATACGATTCTCCATTCAGATGGCCATCAATTATAAATGGTCCAATAATTCTGCCGTCTACGATTCCACACCACATGTTTACATTCCCTCTACTTTGATGGTCAACTTCCCGCATCCAATGAGGATTTGTTTGTGACCAATAATGCGTATTGTGTAGATTAACACTACCACAACTAGACAATCTTGCTTCACCAGTCCATAAAATCTGTGAGAGAAATTGCGGGTTTTCTGTAAAGATGCAGTTTAAAAGATTTTAAAATCCGGAACGCTGAAGTGCGATGTATTCCTAAGTCTAAAGAAATGTCACTGACCTTACATGAGGATTCGCTTTCACATACGCAAGAACGTTTATAATATTATCTTCACTGCTAACTGGACGTCTTCTGAACGGGCCTAGATCAACTCTTACACTTGCCGTTTCTCGTAAACGGACTGCTAACCGACGGAACACTTTCTGCTATGGTGTCTTCGGTCAGGGTATTTAGTAGCATATTCGCGTTTCGCAACAGCTGCATTTTCAAAGCACTGGAAATATACCGCAAGCATATCGTATGCCTCTGCATTACTATAAGCCATTTTGTAAAACAATTTCTAGTAAATATCCCAAATAGTTTCACGAAGATTGTAACTGTAACGCTTTTTTAATATTTAGAAATAAACTGTTTGACAATTTGTCAATGTTTATTTGTCTCCATGGAAACTTGCCAATTTTGTTTCATGGGTATCTAGGATCTACCTTTTTTAACAAATTTTATGAAAGCTCTGCATTTTGGTAATTTTAATGGCTTTTTCATTATTTTTATTTGTTAAACTATCAGTTTAATAAAGTTTAAACCTATTTCTTTATTTCCCATGGCATTCTTGATGACGGAAAATTAAAGATACATGAGTTTTCAACGAATTTTGGTGAACAACATTCTTTTGGCCATAACTCTGAAACGAATAAAGATTTTGATGTGCGGTTTTGGACTTTTTTGTTGCAACTCAATTTACTTTTAATTTTTGATAAAATATTTGTATCATTCCATTTAAGATTGTAAATAAAAATAAAAAAAACCTTGGGCGTTGCAAATAGCGCCATCTAGCGGAGCCCCAAAAAACAATTATGATTTCAAATATTTTTTTTCTTCATCAGCAAGGCTTCAGTTCTTAAACAAAAATTAGATTGATAAATTCAGCTAAGCCAAACCATAGTTATAGACATTATAATAGGTAAAATTTCGGCCATCCCTGCTGCCTTTAATTCAAGCCGCACAATTAAAAGTGTTAAACCAAAAAGATGCCAAATCTGAGTAGCATTACTGTGGCAGTATTGTTTTTCTAACTTATATTGCGAAATTTTCAATAAAAATGTATTTTTCGCATTACTGTATCTATTACGCCCCCTAGCGGTATAGTTAGGAACTAAAAAAACTATTTCCAGCGATTTCCCATGGTCAATTTCCCTAAAAGAATTTTATCCCCATTATCCTACGACTATTATTTCCTGAGATATGCTACCTGCTCACCCTTAATGGAATACCCGGTATATATTATATAAGAAAAAAAGAAATAAAAACTATCTAAAATAATGTATGTATGTAATTCAGAAAAATTGTTCAACCTGAAGAAATTATTAATTATTACGGAAACGTCGTTATCGTTTTATTTAATTATTTGGCGAAAATAAAACTGGATATTGTTTTAATTTAGAAAAAAAAGTTTTGTAAATTTTTTTTATAAGAACCGAACACCCCAAGAAAAATCAACTGAAAAAAGTTAAGTACATTTTTAATAAATTTAAAAAATAAAAAAAAATTAATTTTGTTCTGAATTTCAGTATCACTTACTTGCAACTCTCCTGTAACACAGTCACCGCAGCCTTGGCTACTGGATTCTCTCTGCTGCTTTTCAACCAACCCTTACAACTGTAGAGTACTGGATTTGTCCCTTGCAAGTGTTGTAATATAAACTGATTGTTCCCAGGTGCTTTTCGCAATAGCAATTGATGGTCTCTATCACCGTAATGTGTGAATAATCTGTAATTAATAGGAACTATTGAATAAATTTGCCAATTTCAGAGAATAGCTACTTTTATGTAGCACGCAAATATCAGACAATCGTTTTTTGAATGTGATGGTTACTTTTGTGTGATGCATAATATAGATATTATATTGCTACTAAAAAAATATGCAGAAATTAAGATTTTTGCGATGTGAGACCAATATGTCCCCGTTATCAAAAAATGTTATGTATATATTTAGTTGTTTTGCGTTGTTATAGATTGTAATAGATTTTTGACCATCGAAATTTAAACTGAAAAAATTCGCGCGAAAACAGCTAATCACGAGGTCAAGCGCTAGTGACGACATCGGCCATATGAACGTCAACAAAAATAATTTTTAATGAAAATTTGTATTGAGTGAAGGACTTAATGTTATAATATTTATGTTGTGCGTGAGTTTCTAATTCGTGACATCATAATATGACGAATAAATATGTATGGTAAACAAAATAAATGGTGTTTTTTGCCAAGTGTACTAGTAGTTCAGTACTGTTGCTGACATTTGTTCAAATAATTACACAATTACAGAAATTAATTCTTGTAAATGCCTAATGATATGATGCCTACAGAATATAGCAAAACGTAAACAAGCCGGGTTACGTCAAACCAATCAGACCATCCCTTTAAATTTGTCGTTTTGCGGGAACTTTTAAGTGCTGATATTTTGAAATTAATTGACCAAAATTTTTTTTAATATCTAAGAACGTTAGGACTCGATAAAGATAACTTTTTTAATTTACGTTTCTGTTTATATTACGTTTTATCCAAATTTAATTAACATAATAGCCAAGCAGTGGCTTTTATTATTAATTCGAAAGGATTATTTTTGATTGCTTAATATTCGGCATTTTAAATAGTGGCGAAATACCCAAATAATGAGCTTTAATTTATTCGCGCCACAACAAACATATAGAAGCTATGTAAGAACTCTATTTTAAGATAGACTGCAAAGGCACAACACTGATTTTTACGAATATAAGTTATTTGAATTCACCAGTTGACTTACAAGCACAAGTTTTTTAAATAAATACTAATTCGAAAATATGATTTAGCTTTTTCGCATCAAATTAACCAAATAAATCACTGAAATACAATAAAAAATATATAATTTAGGTTATAAGATGTTAAAAAATTTAATTTACTAATGTTATGAACATGAAAAATGTCTCTAAAACAATATATTTCGCATTAAGTCACACCTACATCATGGAGTTCTGAAGAAATGTGTTAATAATTCTTTAAACTTAACTTGTTAAAGTTATTATTAAATTATAAATTTGCTATCGCCGTTTACTGTTCTCTCGCCGTTTTGGCTTTGCGATTACCTCAAAAAAAAAAAAAAAATACGTTCTATTGGAATCGTATAATTTTCATTCAGTTATAACATAAAAAAAAAACAACAGATTAGTCTACCTATTGATTTATTTTTCAAATTAAAGATATTGTGAATTAATTTATTATATACACTGTGTCCAAGATAAGAATGGTATAGCATTGGAATCTTGGAAACGGTAGGAGTTACACTGTCGTTTAAATTAGAGAAAAGTTGTACAATTTAAACACTAAATAACGGGTGTTTTCAAAAGTAAACTAACTTTAGCCGTTTTCGGCAGTTTTTGAAAAAACGATGTTTTGGGATTTTAGTTTTTGTTTATTTCTGACATTATTTTACACATACAAAAAAATTAAAAGCACTTTTTCAATGTTACTTTTTGATGAGACTAAGATAGCATTTACAACTTTTCATTACGACGTTTGGTTTTTGAAAAACTATCATCAAATTGGTTTTTTAAATACTGCTCTGGATTTTTTATTGTTAAATTTAAAGCCATTTTCAATTCAAAAATAGGTAGTATAGCACACGTAATGGTTTAAACAAATGCAGTCTTTTAGCTGTTTATTTAAAATTATTCAAGAAAAATCGCCATAGTTTGGCACTTTTTTTGCGCAAAATATTCATCTGAGAAAGGCATTTTTTTAAATAACTTCAAATAGCACAAAAATTTCAACTAAATCTAAAAAACCGCGTACAGAATAAAATGTTGTTCTGATACAGAAATAAATTGTCAAATAATAATAAATACATGTGAGTAACGACGAAAGAATATTTTTGCAAAACCTACTACTCTGCATTCAGTCAGTTAAGTGCCAAACTATGACGATTTCCCTTGAATAATTTTAAATAACAGCTAAAAACACTGAAAAATTGTTTAAACCATTACATGTGATATACCACCTATTTTTTAATTGAAAATGGCTTTAAATTTAACAATAAGACATCGAGAACCGTATGATGATGATGGTTTTTCAATAACGAAACGTCGGAGTGAAAATATGTAACAGCTTTCTTATTCTCCTCAAAAAGTAACATTGAGAAAGTGCTTTTCAGTTTTTTATATAAAGTGTAACGAAGTTACTTTTTTTTTAATTCTATCCACCCTGTATAGTATCCGTATTGTATTTTCCTTTCAATATGTTGACGTAATTCCGTCCACCTTGTATTATACCCCGCCGCTTCGACCGTGCATCGACCGACAGCGACGTGGCTTGTGCTTAGCGTGAACATGATGCGCGCTGGCCTCGTGGTAGGGAGAGAGAAGCCGGCCAGTGGGGACAGCGCCGTGGTGCATAAATACCAGATCACCACACAGAAACAGTCAGTCGACGACCGGCAGCGACCAGCAGCAACAGCAAGCAGCAGCAGCAGCAGTAGCAGCAGTAGTAGTGGAGTCAACAGCAGTCAACCGTCCAGCAGCAAGGGTAGCACGTAAGTGTGTTGTGTGCGGGCCAGTACCGGATAAGGGTGAGTGTGTATAAGCGTGGCAAGTGGAAACGAGTAAGTGTGAGGGTTTCTGAGATTGCCATTAGTGGGGGGTTGTGGTGTCTGGACGTCCCGAATCTGCGTGCGGACCACCCGGGGGGTCTCTTGCGTTTGTCAAAGCTACGGCGACATTCGTGAGACGCCTTAGCCCGTGCCCGTCCAACTACCGTTCCGGGGCCACGTCAGACATCCCTACTGTACTAAGCCGAGTTTGTTCTGTGAAGGGGCGACCTGAACCCGGACCATTAGCAGTAGCTAATTGGCAAGGATCTAACGACCCGAATCAAGGCAAACTCACCGGCTACACCGTGGTAATCTCAGAGGTACGCCCGTTTTAGTTGTTTCAAGAAATACCGTAACACTGCCACGTGGAGAAACACACCCGGTAATATCCTACCTCCTGGCCGCGCACGTTTTGCAGACCGAGCGCCGTACATTCATGTTACCGTATTGTATTAATTTTATTGTTGTGTATTTACTTTATTTTATTTAGGAACGGTTGAATTGTATATATTTTAATTAATAAACTGTTAATATTTGTTATCCCGTTTTGTCTTTAGTTAAACACCTGGACTAAGCCTTAGGCCCTCTTTTCGTCGAATTAAAATCTCGACCCTGGAATTACTATCTCCACTAGAGTTACCTGGTGTCCGTGGAGCATACCACGTTAATAAACTGGCGCCCGAGGAATAAGCCGCCGAAAACCCGAACACGCCACCTAGTAACGACCGCCACGTGAAACAATCGTTACAAAAGTCAGAAATAAACAAAAACTAAAAGCGTTTTTTCAAAAATTCTCGAAAAGCGCTAAAGTTAGTTTACTTTTGAAAACACCATTTATTTAGTGTTCAAATTGTACAACTTTTCTCTAATTTAAACGACACTGTAACTCCTACCGTTTCCAAGATTCCAAAGCTATACCATTCTTATCTTGGACACAGTGTATAGCCTCAAGACTCATAGTGTTTTGGCGCCCAACGTGGGGTCTAATTGGCACATTAAAATTCCTAAACTATTTGCAACAAGAGATCAGCTAGACTAGATCCAAGATAGTTATTAATTATAGTTTTATGGTCAAAACAATACATTGTTTAAACTTCAGTGTGGTTCGATATTCAGAGCAACTTTAATAATATTTAGTGTTTGTTAAGCTATGAAGAAAACAGTCTGATCTATGAAAAAGTAACAGGCATGCTTGTAAAAAAGTAGCGGACAAAAAAAAATTGTGAAATTATCCATTACGTTGCCATTTTAAACAAATTTGGTAATTAGTTGTCCCCGTATCTTATTGTATCGAAATTAGGATAGAACGAGTGTTTAAAACGTACATTACAGTATTCTCCAGTAAAGCTCATTTATAATTTAGTAAATTATAAATATTTTTCCCTTCGAACGTACACCAATTAATTTTTCAAGTTTTAGTTTTGTTTTAGTTAAAAATTCTCCCCCTTTTTCCACAGTGTGACTTAGATAATTTATATTGACAATTAAGAATATATTATGTTCACTGTCCAATGATTTTCGAAATTGTGATATCACCACTGATGATGAGATTTACCAATCTCGAAATATGAATGGTTTATTGATAATTTAATTATATGAAGTACGTATTGTGGAGTAGACAACTTTTTATTCAAATAAACTATTGTTCTTATTTACCTTTCTAAAAACGAATCATCACTAGCTGACGGATATGCAGACTCCTCATCCAGTAACCATAGAAGTCCACGTCTATCTGCTTCATGTAAATCATTCTGTGAAGTCCTAATCATACTATTTTGAGCAGTCTTATCCAACAGATTTACCAAAGGTATCGGATTTATTAGGTTTTCATTTTCATTCTCGTCATAATCAAACTCAATGCTTTCTTGTAAATAACGATCTTTCGGTGCTACTAGATTTGTATTGTGAAATAACAATTGGAGTCGTTCTTGTAGATAATTGTGACAGAGATCTTCGAATGATGCACCTATTTGCCTTCCGCATGTCGCAGGATTCTGGAAACCTGGCGTATCGATCAGTAAGATTGATGTAACGGTATGGGTAGGAGCCGAAATACATCTAAAATCATCAAGTTATTAGTATCGAAATAAACAGGATGAAATGTATTACATACCGATTGATTAATGAAGCCACACAATTAAAAACTTCATGGTATAATCCAATAATCATGCCCTCCACCGCCTCCAATCCCACAGCTTCTCTATCCAAACCTTTATCCGTTGGTGAAGGTGTTCTAAATGGTGCTCTAGGTGTATTTGGAGTTACCATACCACCAGATGCCAATCCAAATGTAACACGCGACAACTCTTCCAGTGTAGTGCCAAGTAAAGTGGCTGCCTTAAGAGCATTTTGTGGATGAGCAAATTGGTAACGATTATTTGTGCCTGCTAAAGAATGAGAGCGATTATTATCAAATATGTAATTCAATAAAAAACAACACGAGCTTCGCTTTAATTGTTATTGCTGGCGTAAGTTTCCTCTATCAACAACAAATTAACAATACTGGACAACAACAAAAAGAGGGGTCTTGCTAATAGAATTGCAACAATGAATTAACGAGATTAGTGTTTCCATGCGTGATAGTTACCCTCACCTATCATGCGCAGATAGACGCTAAGATTTTTGACGCTACTAGCTACTACCCGACGAATTTTATACATCGATAGTACCTAGGATTGTACCTCACTTTACATCAACTCTCGGAACAACTATCGGTGTTACAAGCCATTACCACAAGAATATATCGCAATCAGAAGGATAATAGAAAGAAAGGTCAGATAGATTTGGTCAGCTAGGGTATTGACAGAATTTAACAGAACATACCGGCCAGTGCTGTAGTGACCGTTATAGCAACTACTTGTTCAGAGAGTGACGTTGTAACAAAACACCACGCCACTGGCATTAACGTACACATGGTTTCTTTAATTTGTATAAATGGGACGGTTTTATGTTTATTTTTTCTATGGTAGTTTCGAATGACAAAAATAAAAGTTTTAAGTTCTTTATCTTGTACGAATATTACAATCATATTGTAAATATTATGCAACATCTGTAAATAATAAACTTATTATCTCTGGTGCCTTTTCCAATGTGATAAAAGAATTAGTACCTAAAAAGGGTCGTTTTAGTCGAAAATATTATGTTTGTTTTATGGGTTTTTGAAAATATAAATGCACGTATTGGAAAGGATAACCAGATGTTTTAGTAACGGGGTGGTCATTCTTCAAAATTATCGAAATACCTTCATATAAGTTAAATGTCAGATTATTTTTGTATATACATAGGTAGTTGGAGGGTTAACACGGTTTCCCATATCAAATAATATATATTAAAGGGCATAGAAAACATTATAATATGGGGTTTCATCCAGTTAGCTTTTCTGGAGATTAAGGAGTCATTATATAATCGTATTGTTTCTGACTTTACAAACGGTAGTGTCTTGTTGATCTTCTGAAAGAACTCCAACATAAGATATCTTAAGGCTGGTTTAGCCAACGAATAAGCATAAGAATATGATTAGTGTATAGTTATAGTCACAAGCACCACTAGTTAAAATACATTATGGCAAATGATATCGTTTATACAACGTTTAGTTTAAAAGTTGTAATGATTTGTAATTGTCATAACTTTCAATGTTATAGTAAGAATAGCGACAGCCTGGGCTATAGGCGTCGGCATTCGGAAACATGTTATTGCGAGAAAATTCAAACTATTGACATAATCGCATATTAGATATATGATAATTGAAATTTCATTAACTTTATGATATAAAATTATGAAAATATTATTATTATGTCTCTGCTATCAACAAAATTATGCCGTAGTTTGAATTTCCCGCAATGACGTTTCCGAACGTCGACGACTACGGCCGAGTTTTAGTGACAAAAGACTTTTTTGTGAAAGTTCAATTATTTCAACTTTTATGGATTATGAATTACTACAAATGACAATGTAATGTGCGCAGGTCCGCAGGCGAGCTTAAAAAACCAATATAAAATGTAACCTATAAAAAAAGATAAAGAGCTTCAATGTAGATTATTTCCTGGACGTTCCGATTCCTTTTACCATCAGTTTTCATACATACATTCCTGTGCCCTCCTAGTTTCTTCATCAAAAAAAAAAAAAATAAACATTACTTTTCTGAGGTTCAGGCCATATAATTGAAGAAGAGGAACTAGGGATGTGAAAATAGTAAAAAGTATCGATTCCGATACCCGTAATTTTTGCCAAGTATGGATTCTACCGATACTTGTCTAAAAAGTATCGATACTCTTAGGTATCGGCATTATCTTTAAAGACAATGGTATCGGTATCGAAAGTACACAACACTTTTAAAAATAAAACTGCTGAATGTATATTACATTTTGTGTTACATAACATAGGAAATCTATGAAGTATGATGCAAAATTGTGGACAAATTTACAAAATTGTTTTAAATGTTTGATAACATAGAATAATGTTTATTGTTTGGTATGGCCCGAACAAAAATAAAAATAATCATGTTGTGTATTATTGCCCGCATCCCGCATGCGCATAATATACAGATTTTGATTGGCTCGGCACTTTGGTTATGCTTGTTTTTATGACTATATGTTGGATAAACGCTCGTTTTTGTTATGCATTATACACTAAAACTGTGACAAAATTATATTCACTGCGTTATACATAAAACGTTGGCTAAACCGGGCTTTAGAAATCAACAATCATCACAGTCGAAATAAAAATATATTTTATTTCTAAAACGAAACTGCTCTCACTCTGTAGTTGCATTTTATATGGATGTATTTTCAATGCTCTTTCTTATTGGCTTTTTCTTTCTATCCTTCTTCAAAGGAATAGTATTTCTCTATTACGGGCTATTTGCAATGTGTTCGTTTTCCAAAACGTTTAGATTGGTTCTAGCCTCTAAATGGTTTAGATGTACCAGTTTTATAAAGTTAATTAAATATTTTAAATTGTTTTTGGATTTTACACAGTTTAAGAATTATTTTCAAATTGGATAAAAGTATATCAGTATAAAGATAAAGTCCATTTCATTTTCGCTCTGAAACAGTGAGTTTTCTAAAGTTTTCTTAATAGTTAATCAACGTAAAGATTCAGTAAGTTCTTTGTTTATTCTTTTTGATTTCTCTAAAGATTGAAGGCCTTTTTGTTTTCTAAATCAGTTTTAATAAAGATTAAAGCTTATTTCATTTTCTAATTGATTGATATTTCGAATACTCGAACTAATGTCTGTTATGATTGTCAGTTAGCAATTGTAATTAAAATTTTTGTGCGGGAATTAATATAATTATTCATATTACCTATTTTAAGTTGTACAGTTCATAGACTAAGATTTCCCTTTTTGATTTTCATTTTCTTTTAATGTTTTATTCTTTTTTTATTAATACATATTTATTTGATTGTTATACATTTTCTTTATTAATTATTCATTAAATTTAGTTGTTTTGAAAAGCCCAAATCGTGCGTTTTTATTTCAATAAAGCTTTAGATATTTTGGTGAACAGAAGGGTCATTTAATCAGTGGTTTTCTTTTAGATAAATTATGTGTGACAAGCAGAGATCTACAATCATATAAGGTCAGTTAATTTGATTTTAATACAGATTAATAAAGTTGATATTCTTTGTTTGTTCTTTCTTTAATTACAACTTGAAGTACAAGCCGCTCGTAAAGCTTGAATCGAACCAGTGTGCAATAGCATATCGGGATTCACCTGGGCTGAGCTATGAATTAGTATTCTATCTGGGTGTAAACAATACTCCCTAATTCCCTGCCCTGCCACAACGTAGTGTGTATTGAAAGTGGTGGTTTAATTGCTACTAGACTTGTCCAGGCCAGGAGCCTTTGGCAGGGCAATAACTAGCAAATTAGATGGCTAGAGATCTTCAAGCGTCTATAGTTGAAGGGTGTAAGACCGAACAGGAAGCTCCGTACAGGAACGTGGGCACAGCTGGCTGTTGCATCGCATTTGGCATTTAGAATAGATGATCTTCTGTGAAACTTTGCCGCTGACGCGGCAGGAGACTTAATGGCAAAGAAAAGCCAACGCAAACGATTTTTTACCACTTCCCGAATTTTTTTCGTAACAATGTAGATTACCTGTTCTATTGTAACAATGGAGAGAAGAGGATAGTTTTCCTATTCATTTAATGTAAATTCACCTCAAAGCTGCTTGGATTGAAAGTTATGAAACTCTAGAAGAAGCTGACGTATGTTCAGAGGATGAAATGTATTTCCTCAACCTAATGAAACGGAAGAAATAAGATAGAGGTGGACTACGACATCGTTTACAAAACCTAGAGTCTAATAGGAGCCAGTGGTTTAGTAGCGTACGTTAAAAAGTCAACTGTGCCCCTGATTTTGAGACAGGAACGCTTGTAGATAACGGAATCTATGAAGATGATGTGCATTAATTTGTGTCCTGCTAGATTTGTATCCGTTTACTAGACCAACGAGAATTGAAGAAGAGAGATGCCTTGTCAATTTGTGGTGGAGCAAAGCTCTACACATACATTGGGTGAATAGAATTTGTTAAAGGCCAGGTAAACCAATCATTTCATAACAGGCATCATGAATGTCGTGACCGCAATATCCTAGAAAAGTGCAAAGCTTGACGCTCACAGCTTTTGGCAATCATGAGCTAAAGAAAACAAAGACCCCTTGTCTGAAAGGTCGACTCAAGTTTGTTTGAAATATTCCTGCTAGTGGGAGAAAAAACTTAGGCTGGTTTCAAACGTTGCAAATATGTAATTCAATGATTTCAAAATTATATTGTCTACCATAATCCCGTTAAATCCATTTGACCAAGTGTATCCGCTCTTTCACCTCCGACTTATAACATTTAAAAATTTTTAGATGAAGAATTCAGAAAATTATCCAATCCTACTTATCCTCGTTCAAAATTCTTATCGAATCAGTGAGAGTTTATCTTAGGTCCCAATAAAATTATATTTTTCCAAGAGTACCGACTCCTAAAGCTGTAGAATGGCTTCGAGATTATCTCACAAAAAGTAATACCCAATCAGAACCAATAGATTCTAGTTGATATTTCACTTACTAATCTATTATTACTACTATTTTGTAACTATTAGCACTAACCTTTAACTGCACCAGCACATCCCAAATGGAAAATAGCAACCAAAACTGAAAATATACTCTTCCTTTCAATTTCACTGATTCCCAAAATACTTAAAGCTTGAAGAGTTTTAACAAACTCAGCCTGTGCTCTTTGCTTATCTTCATGCTTTTGGGGTAAACTCATAAAAGCATTATTTTCATTCCCTGACAGATTTTCGAGGAAGAGTTCTTTACGTAAATTACCTTCTACGCCACAAAGTAATCTATGCATTATATGGAATGTGGTTTCTTGCTCGATTTTGCGCACAATACGAGTCTTTTCCAGCAATAAAACCTAAAAAATACAATTTAAATAAGTGATGATTATCATACGGAAGAAAATATTTAGAAATTAAACAAATGTTCATTAGCAAAAGCAGAATTATTGGAGAATCACTACGTCCCGTTTCTTATGATTTTTTGTTCCTACGGTTACTAATTTAACACAAAATCATCTGCCTTCCTTAATAGCTCCTAATTTTCCTTCTGATATATTCTGTGATTTCCTTCCTCACTGGCTTTCAGTACTCCTTCTGCTTATTAATTCAAGACGAACTCAATTTGTCTTTTGAAAAGCTCAGCTCAACTCCTACGAAATGAGGCTCCAGAATGATTGTTCGAATGTCTCATTTCCAGCAACTCAAGTATGTCTGGAATACTGATTCCGAGAGCCAGATCCAATAGCCTGTCACCGCTCTCCAGCGCATGTGCTATTAGAAGATATACAGGGTGTTACAGAATGGTGTGAGGAAAATTGAAGAGTAGATTCTATAGGTCTAAAAATAAGAAAAAAGTTCATAAACATGAATCCAGAATTGCTCCGTTTTCATGATAAAGTTAGAGCTATTGTTCATGAAGTATTAATTCAGTAACCATTAATGTGATTGGTATTTCCCAATTCCTTTACTAGACGCGTCATATCTCTTTTGGGATTTTGTTCGAACACTCTTAAAATATTTTCCTTATTTCTCCCACAAAGATGATCATATGTACGCTTTTCTATACATCAAATTATGTTATTTTGACAAGACACTTACTGAAAATGTCAACTAGATTCCATTTTTAATTACGATTCTGAAATCAGCTTATTAACAATTTATATTTCTAATCCGAGAGGCAATTTTTAAAGAGAAATCTATATGATGATGAAATATATGAGCTTTTTTCATATTTTTAAATATAAAACCTAAGATTGTCTCACAACATTCTATAGCACCTCGTATAAAAGGCACGTTTGTAGTGCAATACTCCAGGAACAATCAACTGACATTGCTGACATTCTTAATTTAATTAGATACCACCACCACTTTAGTGGTGTTACTACACAGAGCAAAGGTTACAATAGACCATTTACTAATACAGTAATGGTACGTTAACTTTTGCTACGGTGGTAACAAATTCTACTACATATCTCCAAGTATTTTTATTACCACGCGATGGTAGCCAAAGTTAACGTACAATAACTGTATGATTAAATGGTCAATCGTATTAAACCCAACCCAATCATGTACTTTAGTGGTGTTACTACACAGAGCAAAGGTTACAATGGACCATTTACTCATACAGTAATGGTATGTTAACTTTTGCTACCGTCGTAACAAATTCTCCTACATATCTCCAAGCATTTTTGTTACGACGCGACGGTAGCCAAAGTTAACGTACAATAACTATATGATTAAATGGTCAATCGTATTAAACCCAACCCAATCATGTACTTTAGTGGTGTTACTACACAGAGCAAAGGTTACAATGGACCATTTACTCATACAGTAATGGTATGTTAACTTTTGCTACGGTCGTAACAAATTCTCCTACATATCTCCAAGCATTTTTGTTACGACGCGACGGTAGCCAAAGTTAACGTACAATAACTATATGATTAAATGGTCAATCGTATTAAACCCAACCCAATCATGTACTTTAGTGGTGTTACTACACAGAGCAAAGGTTACAATGGACCATTTACTAATACAGTAATGGTATGTTACCTTTTGCTAGGGTCGTAACAAATTCTCCTACATATCTCCAAGTATTTTTTTACGACGCGACGGTAGCCAAAGTTACGTACAATAACTGTATGATTAAATGGTCAATCGTATTAAACCCAACCCAACCCTGTACTTTAGTGTTGTACTACACAGAGCAAAGGTTACAATGGACCATTTACTAATACAGTAATGGTATGTTAACTTTTGCTACGGTAGTAATAAATTCTACCACATATCTCCATGTATTTTTGTTACGAACGTAGCCAAAGTTAATTATTAACACCAATGTTACTGCCTGCAGCAATAAAAATATAGAATTGATCAAAATTAATTAGAAATATAAGTTTTTGATGAATCCAGTTGAAGAAAAAATGTGATATTATCTAGACTTAGGTTGGACTAATACTGGTTTATTCGACAATTTTTAGCTTTCCATATCATATATGTAATATATGTATATATGGAGACTATTAGTTTCATGAAAAAAAATTTTTTTTTAATTTCACCGGAAATACTTCTTTTTGGTCATTTTATACATAAATAAGTAGTTTTAAAAAAATGTCTGTCTGTCTGTCTGTCTGTCTGTCTGTCTGTCTGTCTGTCTGTCTGTATCCACGAAAACGCAAAAACCGCTTAACAGATTTTAACCAAATTTGGTACAAAAATACTATTGGACATGGCAAGGAGCTGATTAGATTTTGGGAAACATTGAGCGTAGGCAAAGGGTTTAAAAGAGGGTTCAAAAATTAAAAAAATTCATAGTTCTTAAACTTATCCGAAATACTGCATAATTTTTTACGCATTTAATTGAATATAACCTAAAATATTGAACATAAAATATTAGACCACATTGGCGTTCGAAAATAGTGTAAAATGGGGTAAAAAAGATTAAAAAAAAACGTATTTCTTAAAAATAGCAGAAATATTAACTAGTTATTGATAGTTTTGATAGAATATAACCTATAAAATGTGTCATGAATAACTTACTTTCATAGGCGTTCGTAAATAGTGGAAAAGGGGTCAAAACATAAAAAATATATATTTCCTAAACTTATTCGAAATATGGAATAATTTTTCATAGTTGTGATACAATATAAGCTAAAAAATATTCCATAAAAGAATTGGTTCATACAGGCGTTCGAAAATAGTTTAAAAAAAGGGTCAAAAACGAAAAAAAAAACGTTTCCCAAATATACCAGAAAAATTGGCTAATTATATATAGCTTTGATATAAGATAACCTAAAAAATGCAGCATAAAATTTTTATTCACATAGGCGTTCGTAAATAGTAGAAAAAGGGGTAAAATAAAAAAAAATTAAAATGTAAAAAATTTTATATTTAACTAGATGAATTGGTGTTAAAAATACACGACAAAAATTAATGTACCATAGGCGTCCGTAAAAATTCTATAAAAGGGTCAGAAAAAATTTGTATCCGTGATAACTCAAAAACCACTTAACGGATTTTAACCACATTTGGTACGAAAATACTACAGGATAATTATAGGTGGTCATTAAGATTGAGCGTAGGCAACGGGTTTAAAAGAGGTTTCAAAAATTTAAAAAATCATAGTTCTTAAACTTATCCGAAATATTGAATAATTTTTTATAGTTGTGATAGAATATAACCTAAAAAATGTTACATAAAAGAATTAGTTCACACAGGCGTTCGAAAATAGTGTTAAAAAAGGGTCAAAAACGAAAAAAAAATGTTTCCCAAATATACCAGAAAAATTGGCTAATTATATATAGCTTTGATATAAGATAACCTAAAAAATGCAGCATAAAATTTTTATTTACATAGGCGTTCGTAAATAGTAGAAAAAGGAGTAAAATAAAAAAAAATTAAAATGTAAAAATTTTTATATTTAACTAGTTGAGTTGGTGTTAAAAATACACGACAAAAATTAATGTTCCATAGGCGTCCGTGAAAATTCTATAAAAGGGTCAGAAAAAATTTGTATCCGTGATAACTCAAAAACCACTTAACGGATTTTAACCACATTTGGTACGAAAATACTACAGGCTATTTATAGGTGGTGATTAACATTGAGCGTAGGCAAGGGGTTTAAAAGAGGGTTCAAAAATTTAAAAAAGTTATAGTTCTTAAACTTATCCGAAATATTGAATAATTTTTTATAGGTGTGATAGAATATAACCTAAAAAATGTTACATAAAAGAATTAGTTCACACAGGCGTTCGAAAATAGTCTTAAAAAAAGAGTCAAAAACGAAAAAAAAATGTTTCCCAAATTTACCAGAAAAATTGGCTAATTATATATAGCTTTCATATAAGATAACCTAAAAAATGCAGCATAAAATTTTTATTTACATAGGCGTTCGTAAATAGTAAAAAAAGGGGTAAAATGAAAAAAAATTAAAATGTAAAAAATTTTATATTTAACTAGTTGAATTGGTGTTAAAAATACACGACAAAAATTAATGTTCCATAGGCGTCCGTGAAAATTCTATAGAAAGGTCAGAATTTGTATCCGTGATAACTCAAAAACCACTTAACAGGAAAAAATTGTATCCGTGATAACTCAAAAACCAACGGATAACCTACAACATGCAGCATAACAATTTTGTTTACATAGGCGTTCGTAAATAGTAGAAAAGGGGGCAAAATAAATTTTATAATAAAACTAAAAAAAAATCAATTATTTTGCGTACAAGAATTTGGCCTAGATCTGAAATATAAAATATCTGCGTATAAATAGTGCCTCCAAAGAGAAGAAAAAGGCACAAAACCCGATACAAAAAAAAAAAAAATAGCTGATGTCTAAAACAAAACAAAAATTTAGATAAATGACAAAAAGGTCATAAAATTATGACTTTTACACTTAAATATGGAGAGCTATTCGTGCCTCGAGGGCAACAGCTAGTTTTAATGAGTTTATTCTAGAAATATTTAATAGATATTCTACCTGAACACTGGCCGACGCAATCACACCACTCTGATCAAAATCGACACTAAAAATCTGTGTAAATCTGGTAGCATTCGAATTCATCACAGTTTTGCAATTACCAAAACTCTCCAGTACAGTCCAAAGCGCTGTTAACTTCTCCAAAGTCAGCACGTTGTTGATTGAACCAGCTGCAGTCAGCAAATACTGAACACAGTGTCGGAAATTTGTTGTTTTACCAGAACCGGAACGTCCAATGAAGAGCAGAGATTGGTCTCTTCGTGTTGTTAGCATATTGTGATATGCCGATTGAGCCATGGAATAAATGTGTGGCGGCATATCTTCCGATTTGCAGCCTTTGAATAGAGACACAACCTAAAAAGTGATAAAAATATGAATTAATTCAAAAATTAATAAAAATGTATTCTAACAAAAAACCAATATAACAAAAATAAGTAGTTTCAAAATAGAGGTAATTGCAGACAAAAATTCACCCGACTTCGAATCGTACAATACTTTTATAAAACGAGCTTTCTCTTTTACAATGAAGCCATGCTATATGGCCAGCGAAAGATTGTTCTGCATCAAAAAGAACTCCTAAATCTGTAATTGTAAAATCTCTAGCAATCTGAGTGTTCTGAATGGTATAAGAATAATCAAGAGTGGACTTCCTTCGAGAAAAACTAACCACTTTACATTTAGAGGGATTAAGATTAAATCGATTTCTTAGGCACCAAACCCCAACCCTGTTTAGATCCATCTGTAACAACTCACAGTCATTATAAATGTGGATTTGTTTAAAACTATTACAGTCATCAGCAAAAATTAATGTTTCACAGGAAAGGTCAATATCAAGATCAGTATTTATGAATAATAAAAACAGCAAAGACCCCAAAGTAGAGCCCTGTGGCACCCCAGATTAAGCCACATATGTGACGATCTAAGCCCGTTATAAGAAAGGTACTGATTGCAATTAAATAAATATGAAGCCACAAAGGAACAAAGCCAAAGTTTTCAAATGATCACTTCGGCAATTGTTGAAAAGCCTATACTCGAAGATGCTCAACTGAAGAAGAAACAAGTCGTAGAAATAGTTGGAATATCGAGTACAACCACTTTTAAAATGCTGCATGATTGTCTTGGCATGCCAAAGGTCAGTGCTAACTGCTCACGCGCCACCGCAAAATCAACTATTGTTCTCATGAGTGTTCTTCTTCTTCTATAGTGAAAATAAAAATGGTGTACCGGCGCAGATTGTTACTGGAGACGAAAATTGATCATATGTTATGTACTATATTAAGGTTGACATTTTGTCCAAATAGTTTGAATTATAATTTGTTTTATAAATAATAAATCGTATATTCAACATTGTCATTATTCATTCCGAAACCTTTTCGAAGTGATTTGAAAAATGTAAGTATATTATATTAGAGGCTGGTACTTTCGGCTTTGATTAAGTCATTCAATCATGTAGGAAACTAAGCGAAGGTTTATAATGGCAAACATCTTGCACAATTTTAACATAAAATTTCAAACGCCTGGTTAGTTTGATAATGATAAATGACGTAAACAAATTGGAAAGTATATACTAACCCTGGGTAGAAATTGTTACACCCGCTATAGTAAATTCACACCCAAATGCAATACACTATAATAATATGATATTTACAATAATTAGCCGTAAATTACCATTAAAAGATGGTTTACTTACACGTCGCTTTGTTTATTTTACACCCTTGAGTGTAAATATTAACACTGTAATTAAGTTAATTTACACGCGAAATGTACCTATCAATGAATTAAAAGAATAACACAGAAACTTCCCTCTAAGGCATCTTGTAAGCCGCTGTTAGTCACTTTTGATGATGTTAAGGTCAGATCTGACATATTGGAGAAGCGCAAAAATCTGGGAGTGATAAATTCTGCAACACTGGGGGTGGCTGGACCTGATCGAAGAATATTTATCAACGAGGACCTGCCTAAGGCTGTACGTGAATTGTTTAGTAAGGCTAGGCAACTCAAGAAACATGGGTACAAGTATGTATGGTGTAAAAACGGACAAGTCTATTGTCGTAAATCTGATGGGACTAGATATTATAAGATTGAAAGTGCTGATGACATAGGGTTGCTTAAATCAGATCAAGAATAATCTGGAATTTATTTATTTATTTATATATTTTTTATTGATTTTTTTTGGGTTTTGTATATTAAATTTAAAAATGGCTACCTTAAGTATTGCTCAGTTAAATGTACGATCATTGTTGCCAAAGTTTAATCAATTTAAGTCGTATGTTTTGAACAACGGTTTTGATATCATTGGCGTAACAGAGACCTGGTTGAATGAGGACGCACATAATGATTTTTTGATAATTGAGGGCTATCGCTTTGTTCGACGTGACCGCGGCCATGGGCATGGCGAGGGGGTTATCATATATATACGGAATTCTATTAGCTTTGATGAAATCCGGGATCTGGATGGGCTGAGGGCGGAACAGATTTGAGTAAGATTTAAAATAAATCGTGTGCATACAACTCTGGGATTGCTGTATAGACCCCCTGGTTTTGCTGATTTCTCTGAATTTTTGTTTGAATTTGAAGAAAATGTTAGTAAGACTCTTGTTGATTCAGATGTTGTTTGTATTGGTGATTTTAATATTAATGTCTTAAATCTAGACTGCAATTATGTTCAACGATTTCTTAGTGTGCTGGATATGTACAGCTTGAAACAGGTTGTGAATGAGCACACAAGGCATAGCCTTGGTCAGG